>OX493389.1:6548982-9141071 GCA_950371165.1 Lacanobia oleracea
TCAAAGTACCTATTTATAATAATACAAGCTTTTAACTGCGACTACGCCTATCTGTAAGTCGAAAACTATCCCACGTAAATGTACGTACATACTGCCGCGATGGAAAGCACAAATGGAAAGTACCTATCTAATACTGAGTTCCTGATTTTAATCCAGGTCAGAATTTACCTATCTTGTAAATTCTAACTCAATCCGGCCTAATAATAAAATCACCCAGTATAAGTTGTAAGTTAAGGACGCTCTCTCGAAAAAGCTTAAAAATAGCGCGCAGATGAAGTAGTTTTTCGTCGGAATTTACTGAGAAATTACATCTGAAAAAAATAGGTAGTAATCTACATGATATGGTACGTAATTTGGTTTAGCCAGAATTTATGTATTGGTGTCACATAATAAGAAAAATATCACCAAATCACCTTCAAATCGTTGAGATGAAACCATTTTACTACGTCATTTTTTAACAAAAGATAAAAAAAAAATCTACTGCTTTGCAATACAAAAGAAAATAATTTAGTTTTGTTACTTTTTAAAAACATGTATTATTTTTATTATAAAAATTTAAAAACATGGCTAGCGGAGTGGCGCGTAGAGGTGTAGTTAGCTCTATTTGTATGCACAAGGTCATTGACATATACAAGCCTTAAAAAAACTGTAAACTATTTTTACATAGGGATATACGATAGGTGAATTTTACAAGTGTGAGCGGTTGGCCTCTATACGATCGAAGAAAATCTATGGAAAACTTTAACAATCGGTATAATTATATTATTACTCGATAATAAAGTAAATGGGTAGTTACTTTATACAATGACCTTATAATAGAAGGCTATTCTTTTCTTTCACACTCTCCTAGTGTAATGGGCAATAAGAAACAGTGATAGGAAATAAACTCTCTCTCTCTCTCTTTATACTTCTTCTTCTTCTTATCGTATGTGCAGTATAGTCTAACGACCACACAAACCCTGGTGTCAGAGTTTCTAGACCACCACAAGGGCCTCTGACATGGTTTATTTGACGACCGCCATTTGGCGGCCGGGACCACCGGCTGTTGCGTGCCTTCCGAAGCACGGAATCATCTTTTTAATCAGACAATCAGGTGATTCAAGCCTGCAATGTCTTAGCCAAACAGGAAACCACTTTACAAAGTATGCTTCCCGTGGGAATCAAACCCACGACCACCGTCACAAGGCAAACGCCTAAGCCACTCGACCACGGAGGCAGTCTATCTAAAGTAATATTATAAAGCTGAAGAGTTTGTTTGTTTGGTTGTTTGATTGTTTGGCGCTAATCTCAGGAACTACTCGAATTGAAAAATTATTTTAGTGTTGGATAGCCCATTTATCGAGGAAGGTTATATAACATCATGCTACGACCTATAGGAGCGGAGCATTCATGAAAAATATGACGCAGACGAAGATGCGCGGGTCAGCTAGATCAATAGGCATCATCTTCAATGAACAGAAAATATTCATCCTGTCCAATTTATCAGACCTCAAATGTCACATCATTTATCGCCGGCTGTATGTTTCTCGATATCCGTATTGTACCTACCTAGTAGTATTTCCGTAAGTGCCTACGTCAAAATATCATATTATTGTAACAGGTTTTACGTCATAGCAGCTGTCCAAACTAATTTAGCAAAATATACGGAATACAGAGTAAAATTACAAATTACATAATAAGTAATAAGTATGTCCATGTCCATGATATTTTGATCGATTGCTTTACTCAAATCCTTTCCAAATGGGTACATAATTACATTAAAACGGTTTTTTTTCAAAGCATTCCCGATGCTAGCTTATGGAGCGAATGTATTTTTTTCGAGAAAAAACCAAAACAAAATAAAAGAGACAGAGTGCAGAGTATAAATTAGGTCCGTGTAATAAGAAAACCCTTCAAAGGAAAATGCGGTTACCAAACCCGTAACTTCGTAATGTTTTGAGCACAAAAATCTGTAATTCTGTTCCTACAGGTATATAGGTACTAGGCAATTCATCTCTAGGGAAGAAGAGGTCAAGTTAGGGTCAGCGCAAAATACATGTAACTTTAATCTTCAAACATGCCGCTAGCAAATAAGCAAAAATTACCTAGCCTCATGATGAAAAGATCTCTTTGAACACGGAACTCATTGCTAAGTGAACGTAACTTAACGTAAGACTGGTTTGAGACTTCGAAATTACTTAAGGTGAATGCTCCAGGGTAGCCCGCGAAATTCAAATATTTTTATGTTTTTTGCAATTTGCCGGTCAGTGTGAAGCTGTATGTGGACCAAATGCGATCCGCGACCGTAACGCGTATTTATCTAAAGAATTATAACCATTTTAATCATCAATATAGCCCTCTAAGTTCATGTAGTTCGAAAGAATGAAAGAAATATTCATTCTTGCGGATCGCATTTGGTCCACATACAGCTTCACACTAACCGGCAAATTGCAAAAAACATAAAAATATTTGAATTTCGCGGGCTACCCTGGAGCATCCACCTTAAGCGTTTCCCTAAGTGAGGTAGGGATAGAAAAATAATGATGTTACGATTACAGTTTTGATTTTCGTGAAGACACCTAGTGACAACAGAAAATTATATGAAAATATTTTATTGAATCCTAGGTAAAGTAAAAGTCGATGAGAGGAAAATAAAAAAAACACAGTCACACTGATTTTTTAGTCGTTTCAGTTTAAGAAACTACCTTCATATTAGGAAAAGTCATAGGCCGCCTTTCCGCTTGCAAGCAACTTGCATGCTTGTTTTACATTGCGTGGCAAGAGCCAGCGATTGATCACATTGTACCTCGGCAGTCCGCCATGTAATGCAACCAGCATGCGAGCTGTCTGGCAGAAGAAAACGGGGCCTTTATGTGGGAAATGGAACGTGAGTGGAAGTAAGAGAGAGTGCTGTGGGTGAGTGAGAGAGCGATAGACGAGGAAGGAAGGGATTGAGAAGGACGCCATATTGAGATTGGGATTTGCTACTTTACGATCACGAAGACGTTGCGTTGTGTAAGAAAAAATAATTACTTTGTCAAAAAACCATCAGATGGCGTCAGATCGGTGATTGAACTGCATCAGACTGCTTGAAAAGCGACTTGTTTCGAACTTTTTGTCGGTTATTTTTAGCAGTCGGGGTTTTTGACTAATTCAACTTTTATTTTCTACATTTTAGTGATATAAATTTTTAGAATCGTCTCCTCGAGCCCTTTATTATGATACTCGATAGGTTTTGAAATAAAGTGTTTTTTCATTTTCACAATATGGCGTCCAGTAGTCGCCATATTGAATTTTCACTAACGTCATGTCTATAGTGACACTCGCCGGAAGACTAAGGTCTAAAACTAAGAGGAATCGATTGATAAAAATCGGCCCGGGCGTTTGGTCTGTATAGTGCTTCAAAGGAACATTAAGCTGATAAACACATTACCTTCGCGCAGTCGGGTAAAAAGACGATCATTATTGAAAACCCCTGTATCCCCCCCCCACTTTTATAACATGGCGAAATGAGAACTGTGTCGAACTAATAAAGGATTTTACTAATAGCAGGAACCAAGTACTTCAAACTTTAAAGATATTTTTTCAAAATACTTACTAAACCGAAAGAAACTTTACTATCCGATCGCTAGAAGTGACAAGAGGAGAATCGAGAAAAATGACACCAAAAACTTCCTCTTTTTTCTGACCACTATTACCACAACATCAAATCATCCACGTAGGCAAGTGTTGCACACCATTAAACGGTAAATCTAGAATTACCGCGGGCCAGACAAGTTGCTGCATAATGCGGAGGCTGGCCCATAAATTATTTTGACACCGACAGCCTATCTATTGTCTCTCGTTAGCTAACGAACCGAACGCGATGCTGATTTATTGGGAATTTGTTTGGAGTAGTCTTGTTGTTGGATAGTGAGTAAATGAGAAAGATTAGTTCAGTGGCTTCTTTAATCAGCCTAGACTGTTACCTGTCTTTGGTTATATAATTTCTAGATGGAGCGTCGCCCTACAATCAAAACAAAAAACGAGCCAACAATTGCAAGTACGTGTGAGTGAGGCAGCGAGTGGCGGTGTGTATACACTATACACAGTGCGTCTATGTCTCTGTGTGCGTACTTATAAGCCAAGAGTTGGCTGATATATTTTTACATGTTTGCGCGTTTGATACTCTATCTAGATATTATATTATTTTAATTAAAAAAAACTGTTACCTACATGTTGGGGTTGGCTTCCAGACGAACCGAACGCAGCTGAATACCAGTATTTTACATAGAGTAACTGCCTATCGGAGTACCCTCATCTGATCAGGTTCATTCAATCATCAATTCAGAAACGAAATGTATGCTGCTGATGCGTAAAGTTTTCTGCATGAGCAGCAAAAGACATGTCGAAAACGAGAGCTATGGGTCTAGCCCGAGTATGAGGAGAACAGTCTGCATCCGCTGGCGATGCTAGATGTGGTGAAACGTAAGTAGGTATGTATGCATGGTGAGTCGATTTAAATAATGTTTTTCAATATTTTAATCCGTTCCTTTCTTAAAAGAAAGGCAGAGTTCAAGTAACTCAGTGTTGTCCTTAAACATTATGGAACATAAATTATAGAACCTGGACGCAACCATTCCAAAATATATTTTCAAACCGAACTATACCAAGCCGCTAAGATCAAGCCCACACGATACCCCAAATACGCGCGTTTCCAACTCCTCTACTCTACCGACACTATCTAAGTACTAGCTCAAAACTAGATAAAATCTAGCACAATCTTAACTGTAAATACCTTAGAAATATTTAGATCCTAGACAGTTTTCCGTGGAGCAACGCTAGTTAAGTAATGCGATAGTAATGTTGGCGGCGAGGCGGCGCGCGCGCAGGTATACGTTGACTTGTACACCTTGATACCAACATTACCAACTACGAGTTATGTTATTGCGGTCGCGCAGATTTGTTGCTGCCTGTCTGTAATGCTGATTGTATTTAATTTTGTAATATTGGGTTCTGAGTTAGGAGCTAACGAAATAACTTAAAAGGGTTGGTCTGGTAGGTAAGTGCTTGGTCTGTAATTATTTTGCTCAAGTAACCAAAGCAAGACTAAGGTTTAGTGCTCTCAATACTTAAGCATGATACTTCTTGTCTTGTTTTGCATTAAAATTAGAGTGTGACAAGTTCATAACTTCAAATTCATAATGCAAAAACCGAGGGAAATAGTACGAAATTCTGATATTTATGTGATCTAAAAAAAGGAATTGTTCCAAAGACAAACCGCCCACGCAAAAACAATTGCCAGTTTAAAAAATTGTTTTCACAGACGAAGAAGGTCGCATTCACCAATGCTCCAATTTCAAAAGTCATCATTTCTCGCGACAGTCTCAATAAGGCCAAGGTCCCACCGTCTGGCCGTACGCAAATATCTGGAGTTAGCGACCTCGGCGTTCTATTCGACTACTGTTAAACGTATCAATCAATAATTTTGCAACTTTATTAGTTGTTTGGGTTTCCCAAGTTTAGACTAGGTATGTTTGAAAGAAATAACATTAAAAAAATAACAGAGCTAACTTAATTACTGTTCATCAACAGCAATTTACTACTAAGATCCGTGAATAAAGTTCATTCAGTAAGAATAGCTGTTTTCGCCCGGAAATAGAATTTCTGAAACTGCTTTTCCACTAATTTTAAGCCGTATTACAACAAGACAGGTTTTAAGGACTGACCATGAGTCAACATTTAGATTGTACAAATCATAGATCGAAACGTGCGTAGCATTGCAATTTTTTTTTATATTTTTAACTCCAAGAGCGACTCGCTTACTCTATTAACGCTGTTTATAGTAAGTAGGTTTTTTAGGAGTTCTGATGCATTTTCTTTTAAATTATACTTCTATTTTTATTTTAAAACATAATGTTATGGTATATTATAATATACTAGCACTTCGCCCGCGAATACGTCCGCGCTGCAATTTTCTTAAGGATCCCTATTTTTTTTCTACACAAATTATACTAAAACCTACCTCGAGAACCACTCTATCCATTGGTGAAAACAGCATGAAAATCGGTGCAGTAGTTTTTGACTTTATCGCAAACAGACAGACAAAAAGACGCGGCGGAGGACTTTGTTTTAAAATATGTAGTGATTTAATTAATTCGAACGTAATTATAGCTGTAATTCTCACGTTAGCAAAGGTCATAATTACGTCAATGAGTAATATAATTAAGACTACTGACATGTACGTTCTTTTTGTTTCTTATTAAATCAACGATGACGTAAATGCATAGATAATGAGCATCTTAGGATAGGTCAAGAAAAGACATGCTTTAAAATCCATACTTGTAAACATAGATATTTTAACGCAAATAAATTTATTTGGTTACCATTGAAGCGTTAATTACCGAATATGATTGAATTATAGATTTATTTAAAAATCAAAAATATCTGTCAAAATATTGAATAAATTAAACTTTAATTTATGCATGAAACTGCCCCGCGTTGACAGCGAGCAAAGTAACCTTGTCGTTACTGCACAGATATAATTATAAATCACGGAGAATGGAAATTCCTAGCATAGCTGTTCCTTATTCCGTTAGTCTGAGGCAAAAATAACTTGTTGTCAAGTCAAAGCAACATTCTTAATAAAAAGCCTAGGTACCTATTGATAATGACAGGCCTGGTCGCCTGTGATCGAAGCTGCAGAGAATTAAAAAAAAGCAAGTAAGTATGGCGTCTCATATTTGAATAGAGAAGTTGCAGAAAAGCTTTTTTTAAACTTTTATTGTTACATTAATTACAATACCCATTTTTTTTTTTCTCCAGAATTACTTCTTCATGTGTCATGCCAGTTACCAACCTAAATTCAAGGCAAGGCAAGTACTTATGCGTTTTGTTTTTTAACCTTTACTTACAATGTCATGCAAATGTAGATACTTCATTTTTGTCCTCAGTTATTCCATATTTCATGAACTAGGTTTAGCTGTATAGTGTCAAACATGTTTTGCAATACAGCCTTCGGCGTCAAATGCGCAATTTCGTGACTGACACATCATCTTAGATACGTGGGTAATTAATTTAAAAGGATTTCGCATGCAAATATTACGCAAAATTGCAATCGTGATTAAATATTTGTCCCAAAATGGTATTCAGAATTAATTACATTTTAGATTGAAGCCACAATATATTTATTTGTAAAATGAATTGGTGAATATTTTAGTATGGTAACATTTAATGCTCAAAGGTTGGACTTAGCAGTTTTGCCCAAAAAAGTTTTCCATTTAGGATCTTACTCGAAATGTTATATTAATTAGATCGTAATTAAACAAAATATATAGTTACACTCCAAGCAAAACAAAACTCTAGCGAAAAATCAATTAAAAACAGCTCAGCCCCAAGGCATGGTAAAAATACCTATTAACGAAGCATAGACTGATCAGTTCATCACGAATCTCTTGATTGGCTGAAGTCCTGAAGGATGCGTAGCCAATCAGGCGCAGGCATGGCTAATCAGAAATTAATCAGTCGATTAGAACAATCTACGATTTGCGTTCAACGCATGAGAATTTTATTTCCGTGGTTATAACATAAATGTGAGAATTTTCACAGGAAGGTCAACGATGGATTGTGTGAGGTTTGATATGGAAGAAAGAGAGAACGATAGGAGTGAGGGTTAATATGGAGAAGAATGGAAGAAGAAAGCGTGTTGCGCAGAACCGGACCAGGTATGAATGATGAAGATGCATAAATGCGAATGTTCAAAGCTAGTGGATAACTGGAAATGGACATACACGGAATTTGTATAGAGCTGTGCCTAACAAAAAAATATTCATGTCATAGACATACAGGACGTCGTATTAAAGCTTAGAGATATAGCTTTACAATAGTTTTAGTTATGAAGAAATGTTCTCCTAATATTAGTCAAAACAGAAATATGTAATTGAAAAAGGATTTACTGGAACAACTTATTAGTGTTTAATGGTGGAGTCATTATTGGAAAAAACTAAACAATTTGTTACTAGTTGCAGTCGTAGCAGACAGCCATTTTTACCATGTAATATGCTTTCGGAAACGCATGACTCAGACGCTTTTGAAATACTATCCGAGGATAATAATTTATTTTTCAAAGAATCAGACTTTATCAAGACGTAAGAAGAATTCACGTGTGACAGAAGTTTTTCCAGTAATATATGTATGTACAATTGTACATAAATCTATTCTTCCATGAATTTACGGGAAGATCATCAGGAATTCAGAGACCCAGTACAAAATGTCATCGGTCCTATCCATAGTTTCTGTGGGCCTTTCGCTGTGCTAAAAGTTATTTCTTCCAGACAACCACAAACGAAGAAAGACTCATGAGGAAAGTACAAAGGACAGTCAATAATTCACACCGTCATCGCGTCAGCAAGTTTACAACAGCATCAAAGCAAAACTTACTTCACACGAGTTTCGCAACGCGGAATCAACGCATCGAGGGCACGCAGGACCGGTACCCACCCACCACTGCCAGGGGAGCGAGGGTGCAGAGGGGGGGTAAATGGGTCGCCGCAGCCGCATTCCGTGGCGGTTGACATTTCACAGGAAAGCAGAGCTCAGAGCTCAGCCATGGTGTTGGTGGGAAACGGCGGGAATCTTTACTTTGAATTTGTAACAACGGTTTCGAAAAATCCAACGGCTGCACCGAACATGCCAGTATTCAGGTGGGTATCTAAGCGTATGTTGAAATTCTAACTAAACACCCATGTAGAGACAAGGGCGTTGTAAAAATAGCTTTATCAATAACGAATAAATAGTTTGTTCCTGTCCCACTTACAAAGTTGCATATCAATGACATTCGAAGGTTGTTTGAAGCAAGTATTGCCTCACGTGCCCCTAACAAAATCCTACTATAAATAGATGCGAACAAAACTGAACATCCAAACGAGAATACTGAGAAATAAGGCTATAAATGTCACAATGCTGGATTCACGGTTGGATTAGTCACGTAACAGTCTCACGTAACAAAGTTCACCTGTTTTACAACTGACTTTCAGTACAGAACAGTCGCCAAAGAAGGCCAAATATATATCGTGAATGTAAAAAATATCCTTCGCACCAAATGCGTCTAGTCGGACCGGTTCAACCGTCACTGGCAGTTTTCCTGTGCCGAAATTAAAGCGACTTAATTGAAGCTCGAAGGCATGAAAAAAAACCACTCCGGAAATTACTATGCGATGCCTCACGCTGTAGAACTTGTCTAAAGACTCATCCATTGACGCCCCGGTGTGATGAACTCAGTTAGGCACACCCGTTCCGCAAGTATTGTAATGGAGTCACACAGAGTTGTTACCGTTGCTAACCTCAGTACTTATGAATCTTTCTCCCTCTCTCCCAAAATTAAATTGGATAACTTATCAACAAAAACAGTTGGCCAATGAGTCAAAGCTACCTAAGCGGGGTATGGCGGCTTAAGACCCGTTCCAGACAGAACCCTGCGCTGACTCACGCAGTAATGGTTTCTCAGAATCATTCTGTATCGAGGCGAGTTGCGAAACCTGCAAGGATGTCTCATGGTTTCGGCGCGCAATCACGTGGGAACTGAGGTACACTGGAGAAAGTTCGAGGCTGAAGCTACTATTGAAAAGAATTGAACGAAATGGCCGAAGCCATTGTTTGGAAAATCAATTGGAAGTTAGAAGGTTAAGCAAATCCACAGACAATTCAAATTATAAAGTCTTGTATGTTTGGACTTTAGGCACTTAGTTTGCCTAAACGCTGTAACACCATGACGCCGCCATTAAACAGCATGATTTTTAAGCCAAGCCCCAAGTTTTTAGTCAATTTTGTCTTGCCAACACGAGGATGGCCTCGTGGCAAGTTAACGCGGTGCAAAGACACCACGCTGTAGACTATAAATCGCAGCTAATTAGTGACAAGACAAACTCGTCACTTACGGTAAAACAGGAATTCGGAACTGGCAACTTCTAAACGTGTCGACAGTCAGACGTCACATGGAAACTAAGAATAAGAAATGGCGCAGTTATAATCTGCAGCTCATATTATCTTTAGTCTAGACTATGAATACTTCAGCAATACAGTATAATTCTATTTACTATTCAGCAATACAGTATAATTATATTTACTACATTATGGCTTTTTGATTCAGATCACTTAAGCTTTATGGAGGCTTTCAAAGGCAATCAAATAGAAATGTAGCAAGAAGTATCATTGTTGAGTCATAGGCGATGACGAATAAAAGCTTAGGCGCCTCGTTTGTTGCCTTTATTTCTATATACGGCCTTTTTTGTAATCACAGGCAATAAGATATATGGCTCATTTACGAGGAAACAAGATATCTTGGAATTACGAGGGCGAAACATTAATCTTTCAAGGTAAGGATTTGTTAAGTTGCTTTTCATCATTCTATTAAATTAAGGAAAGCAAATGATGTATATGCTACTAGCATGGATATCCGAGCTTTCAGCAACCTCGTTATCAATATCATGTCGTTCAATTTATTTTGATGCCGCAACTTGGCTTCTTCTGTCATAATATTTTCTATTAGTCGTCATCTTAGTAGTGACACCTTTTTTCAGCCATATACTCTTATAATCTTTCTTATACTTTCTCTTGCTTATAATCTTTCATACAGTGGCATCGCATCGATTGTTTCTAGAACTAGTCAAATTGAAACTTGTGCTGTCATTTCAGCTCTTAATGACTTTATCTAGCAGAGAAGATGGTGATTCTACTGCCGCTAGTACTTCACAGTTCTTAAAAACCCAAGAAAAAGCTCGTAAAATGTGTCCGTTTTGAGCGGATACATTCATTTCAAAAGTGTGAGGTCTGTTCACCGTTCTCCGGTCGGCCATGCATCCCAGCCTTTTACTTTTGTGGCGCTTGCGAGTCTTGCGACATACGCGTCCCGGGGTCAAGTCGCTGTGAGCGGTTCAAATTCAAATGTTAAAAATCACCTGCTTGCTTGGCTTTCCAACAATTTTTTTTAATTATGGTTTTGATGATGTTTTAGGTTATTTTTTTATGGTTCATTAGTTGGGTAAGTAAACTTTTGTTTTTGGCAAGCTTGCGTGTGAGAAACAAGCGTGCAACTCTGCAAGTGAAGTTGGCTGGTGGCGGTCAGGATTGAATGCAGTGGTATTCATCGCTCAATCCAAAGATCTTCAGACAATCAAATGATAATCCTCAACTCACAAAAATATTTTTATAGAAGTTTACAGAAAAGTCAAAAGCGAGAGAGATCTTCCCATTATTCAATCGTGCATTAAATTAATAACGTTGACACTACAAATTGACTAGTTCGCACCCATGGTTCACGCTCGCAACAATTTATCAAGATAACATAGAGGCATTGGAAGGGTAACCTTGACGCGTGGGGCATAGCTCTGAATCGCGATCTTGTGATGTCACGAATTCGATCCTTAGTGCTACAACAGGTAGGACCATGGTTAACAGCTTTGCACCTGTCAGTTCGAACGAGAAATTTTGAATTTGACGTGTCATAACTTCGCAAGTTATAAACTTTCAGCTTTAGGCGCTTGTCTCACCGCCGCGCCGGCGAGGAAGCGAGTAGCTATCGACCATTTGCTCGCTGAGGAAAGGGACAAAAGATATAGATCTCGTGTGAGTAAAAGAGACACATACATTCATAGTCGATAGCTGGCTGTTCGCCGGCGAGCGGCTCTTACCTCAAGTTCATCAGCGACAAAAGCTACCAAGATTGTTGCTCGTTTGGCTGTCGTAACTCACCAAACAGCGGTAATTTCTACCAATAGTGCGGGCCAGAGCGAGTATTGCGAGTAAAAGCCCGTCGCACAAAAGTACTTACTGAAAGCCGAGCGTCAAAACTATCGAAACTTTCACTCGCTACTCGCTGATCGCCAACTGTTTCGAGTTTGAAGCTTTACTCGCTACTCGCTGACCGCCGGCGGTGAGACAAGTACCTTAGAATCCATATTCCGATAGTTTGGCTTTTAGCTGCTTGTACAAACGCGGAATGAATAGTGGTACCCAGACTACTAAAACTAGTTCTCAAATATTTTAGGACGGCTACACCTAGTTTGAACGGGTTAGAACTAGGTGCAGTCGCGGAGTTTCTAGGTAGCAACTAGTTCTTGCACAATTTCGCATAAAAACAATATTGTCGATAACAGAGCAAAATACAACAAACCTTTGTGCCTCCCAGGTGTGTAAAGCGAACATTGTAGAAAGGCTACTAAAATAAACAACAGTCTACGGAACCATAAATTTAATATTTTCAATAAGATACCAAGAGTATCGCGTAACGGTTAGGGAACAGAAATATCGTATGGCTATATCTATGTCGTGAGCGGGAACTGTGTCACAGCACTACCGCTAGGGTCATAGTCATAGTGATGTGCTCCATTACGCGCGTCTCTGGTCGTCACAGGCTGGATTCTGAACTTGAGATGAATATTAATATTTATGAAAGCTTTTGATGGCCTGAGATTGTAAGCAACAGAGTAGGTACACTTTGTAGTTTTATGAGCTGTGGTTTATATTTGGTTGGGCAAAATAAATGTTAGCTAGGCAAATACTCGTACCTTATTTAGGCAGCATAGGTAAGTGATTAGGTATAAATTACCATAATATTTTACAAACAGAAGTCAGGATCAGGACTGAGTCAGAAGTCATAAGTATCCAGTTAGTAGTTACCTTATTCAATAAACCTTTTGGATGTGTAAGTTCAAATTCAGATAACTGTCACAAATTCAACAGATGTTACTGACTAATTTTAAGATTAAGAGTAACCACAACACCTTTTGTTTTGTTATCTTTCGTACTGTTGTACACCTCATGGTATGACAAAGCAGTTTGTATAGGTACACTACACAATGTAATGTATCATATCATACGAAGTAGGTACCTAACATAATTTGAACACACATAAAGCCCATGCGAGGTTATTTAAATAACTTAATTTCCATATACACGTCATGGTTGCTACTTATCAAGGCTACAGGCATTTGCACAATAGGCACTTACAATACTGGAAGAAAGATCAGGGCTTTTGATCGGGCGACCTACAGGTTGCCTGGGTGACGTCACGAAACAAGATGGCTGGCGCAGAGGTTTGATTTTCGAATTTCGAACGGAAGGATCTGAATGACTGCAGAAGTGTGAAAAGTAGGCTACGCGTGCTGTGCTGAAAAGTTGTGTAGTCCTAAAAATTATCTTACTAAATAATTTTAAGGCTTTTCCCTCTTTTGGGTTCCATCTAGGTATACCTGTATACCTCTCTAACACTACATACCGATACCTACCAGAAGTTAAACCAGAAGTCTAGTTGAGCTTGACGCCTACAAACATACATGATTGTTCTACTCTAGATCAAGATAGAAAGGATTGGAAAGGAAAAAGACAGGTCTTTGCCTTGTAGTGGGAAAACAGACAAGTAATACGTAAACGCTACATTCTAATTGGTGGTTTACTTACTACACACACACTTACAAAACTGAAAAAGAAAGAGGAATTCTAACAAGATGACGGAGGGCATCCAAAAGAGAAACAGCCTGTTAAAACAACACAACATTCCCTCCGACAAATAAAAAAAATATCGAACAAAGAGAACCTCTTTTCGGTACACAATGGAACATGCGACGGTCTGTTATTTGATGCTCGTATTACCAAACCGAGTTTTGAAAAATCAAGGAATAATTCTTTTTGATTTGACAAATTCATGTACCTATTATTTTATCAAAAAATAATGCAACAGGTAGTAAAAAATGTAGGCACAAAGGCGGACTTAATTAACCACGCCTAAGAGACAATATTGCTGCTTAAAAGAAAGACAAACAGAGAAAAGAAATTTAATTATATGGTGCATACATAATGTACTTATAACCAAAATTAAAAATGGTAATCCGAACCCAACAAATTGACGCTATGATGATTAATTCTCATAAAGGGTTTACCTTTATTCAAAGTCTGTAAGTATTGAATTCATACAATAAGTATCTTTTACCATACCAAAACGAAATTAAAAAAAAAACATTGTCTATTCGTCAGTGTATTATGACGCCACAAAGAATAATAGTAGCTTCCAACTTTGAAAATCGAACAAAGGCAAAAGGGGGCCGATATAAACTCATCGGCTTGGTACTCAATGGAACATGGTAGTATAGACTATAGACGTTACGCGAAGGTCTCTGCTCCCTCGGCAGACGCGCGCTGACTCACACGGCCGCGCGCTTCCGCCTGATAGCAAGGTCACCGGCCGAGACGCACACCACCGACCACACTCACACAACGCCACGTGAAAGTAGTGAGAGTACACTCGCAGCCAAAAGCCTTGTATTCTATCTAATTTTTTGTTCGCACCATGGCAAATGTATGACGCTAACAAACTTGCGACCTTTGAACTCAGCGATAAGAAATCATAACGAGGTAGTGTTTACCAATCACTAAAACATATCTGTTTGTTTTAATAATTTTATTCATGGACCTAATGTTGAAATAATAAAAAAAATTGATACGTCATTTATATTCATAATACGTCTCAAGAATTCGTAGTATATAGGTTTTCTTTTAATTAATGATTCAAGTATACTTGTGGAAAAAACAATACCTAACAAGTAGATATAGGTAAACCTAAACTCAAGTACAATTGAAAATAGATGCAAATTCCGTTGTTGCTAATGCGTATTGCGTATTGCAGCATCATAAAACGCAATGTGCAGTTATTCACTCATTCAGATCTATTCATGATGTACATTTTCCGGTTAATAAACATATTTTAAACACGGCGCGCTCATTTTTCTATATTTAAAAGTTGTTTGTCTGGTGAATACAGCTGTGGATTGGCTAAAAGTCAATAACATTATGAATAACTCGGCCTGACCGCTAACTGTTAAGTTAATGCTTAATTACTGCAGTAGTTCAGCGATTAATCAATTCCGTCCGGCTTAGTACGAACAATGAGCCAGCTAAGATCCTATTTCGACATTCATTTTGCAATTAAACAGGCAGTGTTGTCGGAGAATGGTTCGTAGATGTAGACACGATAACAATAACTGTTGCCAAACAACTAGGACCACAATTTATGAACATTACCATAATAATAACATCGTCTGTAATGAATTATAATGTTTTACATTATTCATAACTATTACTTGACTATCCATAATGTTCATGCAAATTCGGTACAAGCCAATTTACGAATCTAATTCATGGGTAATAATTGTGGCGATTGTTTTCGTGTTAGACAGGTAAATTATCTAATAATATTTCCTTTTAAGCCGCACTATCACCAAGTATAGTACGTACATATTCAGTCAAGGTTGCTGTAAGTAAGTCCAAATTCCTCATCGTTTTAAAAGTACACTTCCCGGCTTAGAATTTCAAGTTACATTAATTACACTACACCGACGAAGCGAATGCAATACCAATAAGTAATAACTAATTTATATGCAGACAGTTGCTTAACATTCGACCATGTACCGTAATTCCGTTGTATTAATTAAAGTAAATCTAACAGTATATAATATTTACTTAATCCGATACCGATCGCCAATACAATTGCCACCCACAGACTATAGTGACGAAATTATTAGTGATCGAAGCGAAGGTGTGTCAGTCACTGAAGTAGGTACATTCAAGGTAACGCAAATATTATGACAAATCAGATTGGATATGTTAATTGAAGTAAATTTTATTTTCGAATAAAAGCCATTTTTAAATTGTATTTAAATTACCAAGGCTTTTGTTGTATGTGTGTTAATAAGGCTGCATTGACTGTTTTAAACTGAGGTTGTACATTTTAATGATCTCTTACATAATTACGTTACAATTTACTGGAATATAACTTGCTATTTTTATGATTTCCTGAGTAGTTTCGGTTCACCGAAGTTGTATTATTAAACCTGAACTAAATAAGCCGATTATGCATATGGAATCGAACGTCCGGCGTCGAATAAATAATACCTAAAGCTGTACATTAATATGCAAGTTTTTGTCGGGTGCCTGCGTCGTGCCCGCAGTGGAATCGTGGAGCCCGGCTTTACTGGCACGATTTGCGAGGCCAGATTGTTACAGATGCTTTACAAAAAGACGCAGTTATTTCTTTACGTACCTACCTACACACATTATAGCAACTCGCAAGGTCATCCTGAACTTTAAAAACTACATCGGTAGACGAAATAACGATAAAACAGACGTCAATGCTAAAAAAATACAAATAAGATGCATTCTAAATCTTTTAGAATGCGCTATAAAATTAGTCATTCATTTCGGATTTTTATGAGACAGAAATGTTTTTTTTGCGTTTTAATAAATGTTTCAGGAAGTTTGGAATCAGAGACGCCGAAAAATTATTTTTGTTGTTCCCCAAAAATA
The DNA here is from genome assembly GCA_950371165.1 of Lacanobia oleracea. Taxonomy (NCBI): domain Eukaryota; kingdom Metazoa; phylum Arthropoda; class Insecta; order Lepidoptera; family Noctuidae; genus Lacanobia; species Lacanobia oleracea. Next base: position 6,565,294 of record OX493389.1, read on the forward strand.
ACATCAAATGAATCGTGTGATGTATATAGATACCTACGAGTACCCAAAATGCGATAGTTTTTATGGTAAAAACTTTACAACATCTCTTCGCTTATGAAACTACATATAATAGAAATACAAACAACGATTTCACATTGTATCAAAATATATATATAATATATGAATAACAGGTATCCATCAGCAGTTGTAGACATCACAACAGATAAAATCTGTGATAAAAGTCCGCCTGCATACCTACTTATCTTTATCTATTGTCACGTTACAAACTCCACGTTTTTATTTTTGCACGTTCGAAATTTGAAACTGCAGATGACATGTGTTCAGCCAGCCCCGAAGGTTTGTTTATGAAACAAGTGCCAGATTCATTTCACCATTATTACACACCTATTATTTATGGCATACCAAATCGCAGGTTCATCTTCATACTAATCATCATACTTCATACTAATATAATTATAAAGCTGAAGAGTTTGTTTGTTTGCTTGCGTGAACGCGCTAATCTCAGGAACAACTGGTCCGATTTGAAAAATTCTTTCAGTGTTAGATAGCCCATTTATCGAGGAATGCTATAGGCTAAGATAATCATCACGTTAAGACCAATAGGAGCGGTGCAGTAATGAAAATTGTGACGCAGACGAAGTTGCGCGGTACAGCTAGTCACATAATAAAATAACAGATGCCTAGCTTCGTTTTATAACCCGTTAGTTCAATGCATGCGTTACCGAGGCATGAGACAATGCGATTTAAAAATAGAGGCTGGCGCCTACCTATTTGCCATTTTGTTAGCATGTCCGTTATCTATGCTGTTTTTTTACGTTTGAATAGAATCTAATAGGAAGTCGGAAAACTAGATGAAAACTTTGAAACTAGAATTAACCAGTTATATCAAATTTGTATTTAATTTATTAATGACGGCTTCATTTTTTAAAGTTTTTGTTTTGAATGATAAAGCTATTTTTTAAAGCAGACCGTCCTCGAATAATGCAATAGTAAATAAAAAAAATAAATCTACGGTCAATGTTTAGTGCAAAATCCATGCTTGATATGATAAGCTAACACTTGTGTACGCGAGTGTCAACAAACACGGTTGGGGCTGGCGGCGCGAGGGGCGGGGGTGAGCACCCTCCGCGTCACGTGACGAGCGACCTTCAGGCGGCGCACCGACCTTGAGCGGCGCTCGCCCCGCGCGGGTCAGAGGTGAATGCACGCGCCGCGCGCCCCGCGTCCCTCGCCCGCGGCTCTACCGAAAACCACCAAACTTTACTACTCACCTCGATCCTATCTACGACTCCATGGCACTGACGAGCCGCCGCCGCCAACTTAGCAGCCACTATCCCGACCTCGAGCACCCACCCGCCGAGAACAGGTACCAGCACGACGCGGCACACCTTTCCCATAAAATACAACCGACAAGTTTATTGACATCAAGTCTCACCAACGATTGCGCAAATGTAGCGATCTTTCACCTAGTCGAACACATACACAGTCTTCGTTCGAATGTAAAAACACTTTTCGTACAAAATGATTATGTCTTTTCACTCAATAAATACTTTTTAATAAGAAAAACATTGAACACAACGCACAAATTCGAGCGATAGCTACACCATGTCCTCTCACCTCCGCAAAACAAAGCGGAATAAAGTTGTATCGCGCGGCCGAGTGAGCGTGACATCTCGCGACTACTCGCGAGTCGAGGTCGTATTACAAAACAAAAGGTAATATTATCGACACCTGGCGGTTACTGAACACAATGGTTGATTCGCGGTTTATTTTTTTATTATAATTCTTAAATATTTATAATAGATGTCGCTACGGTATAGCTGTAAAATCAAGTAAGACAAGCTCTTAAATAATTGAAACTATTCTGTTTCATGGAATAATCAAACATTGAGAAGATAATGACTTTTTGGAGCTAGTTCAAATATATCTCGATTTATTTAGTGAAATTTAATGTTATGTAAATTAGCTAGACGATATTGTAGTGTGTGACTCATAGATGGCTCTGTTGAACAAATAATGTTTCCTCACAAACTGTTGCTTGTGCATAGTTATAATTTCCGTAAGATGGCGCGGCAGCCTTTTTAGTACTCACAAATTTTAACAAGAAAAGTAAAAAAAGTGACAACATATCAAAAAATACTCAAACAGAAAACTTTTTCAGAGGTAGTGCTGCCATTTAAAATAAATATGAAATATCAAACAAGATTTTTGTAAAGTCGAGTTTAAAATATAATCCTTAAATTGTTCTTTATTTATCAATCAATCAATTCCTTATTAGGAGTAAAAAGACTCAAAATTATAGTGTTAGTTCAACTTATTATAAAAGTTAAATCAACTTATAACCATTGAAACAATACATCAAACACACAACAAAACAATCATTGCTTCAGCATCCCAGTTGAGATACTGGAACAACGATATAAAACAAAGCAAGCAGTCTAGCTTGTCAGCAATCATGCCCAGGATGCTGTAGGAACTTGCTAGCATCCTGCGCACTAAAGACGCACATCTTTTACGCATAAAAGCAAAACACGCATTTTCGAAAACATCCCTGACGCGGCACAGAATCGAGGCAGCCTGGCAGCCCCATCAGCACAGCATTATTACTTGCCCTGAATTAAACCATACAGCAATCATTAGTTTCTTTTTATATACTACTCGAATACTGAGTGCACAAAATAAATAAATCAACTAAAACTAAACATTTATTTAGTAACAGTTACGCACTGACACGTGCTAACTGACAGTTGAGTTTGACATTAATTTACAAATTCGTTGAAACAGCTGTGAACAATCGTCGTGCGTGGATATTTACAAATAATAAATAATTCCTTGAGATCTTGAAACGTTTAACTTACATTTCTATTAATAACTAGCTAACTAGTTAGTTGAATAGTAGTGACATCGGTGGTTCAGCTTTAACGAATCAGTTCGAAAATGAGTCATTAATTAAACAGTGTAATTTTGCGCTCTTATTTAACCCAAGGCTGCGGTAATAAAGAAACGTTTTAGTGACTATAATGTGTGGTTCGACATAATGGTGGAAGATAATGATCGCGGTTACGGGAGGAACGCCAACAAGAGCACTTTGTTGAAGATTGTGATTCTTGGAGAAGGTGGAGTTGGGAAGTCATGTCTGATGAGCAGGTTTATATCGAACCACTTCGATGATCACAGTTTTCACACTATTGGCGTCGAGTTTATGAACAAGACTATTGAAGTTAATGGAAAACCATACACATTGCAGGTATGAACCAGTGATTAACTTTTTATACTGAAGTAAGCTCGTCAAATTATTTAGCTACAGTTGGTTTTTGTTATCACAACCGCTTCAAGGTGGGAAAGAGACTAAGTGTCTGTGAATTTTAGTAAAATTGAGAACTATTTATCCACAACATTCATAGAAGTTCAGTTGATCTTCAATCCACTAGCTTGTATTTTCCTGTTTATTAACTTGTATGCCTTGAATAAATGTAAAATTACTTAGAATTTGTTTGTTTTTTATTCATATTTTGATATTTGTATTTAAATCAAACTATAGTTACCTATTTATTTTTAAATAAAGAAAAACATTTTAAACATGAGGGGTCTTTTTTATTAAAAGATTGTATTTGAAACATAGAAGTTGCTCATAAGACCTCTAAATGTTTTTTTGTTTCTTTGGGTGTGGGTTGCACTCAATAGTGTAATGAGGTTAGATTTGAATCTGGTTGAAATAACTGTTAGATTAATTTGACCTTGAGATAATATCTTTAATGAACAATTTATAAATACTGAGAAGCTGATTCCTTTGTTTATGATTATTTCTATTATAGTATGTTGTCCTCTGGCCAAGTCTGAGTTTAAATTAGACCTTGTAAGCACTGCTATGGCTAAGTACAATTATAAACACATTGCAAAAATCATCATAATTAAACTCAGCTAAATAAAACAACCAGAAATGTGCCCAATTATTTAATAAAAAAGGATACAGATTCTTTGTTCAATTCATATATTATTTACAATAGCAGTCACCTTCAAATCAAGGTTCTGATATCAGCTTGGAGGTAAAAAAAATTGTATAAGGCTAACTTACTTAGCACTATTGCATAAGGCAGTATGTTTTTTTTTCTTTTTTTGTGTCTGCAGTCTTCAATACTTTTAACAGAAGGCCAGTAAAACATTCAAACTTTAAAAAAAATTAGGCAGTGGATCAAGTAATACCAGCAAAATTGGTGGTATTTTGAACTGGCTGAGATTAAAAGGCCAATTTTCCTTTGAAGTAGGACCAGGAACTGAAAATATGCAGGCTTATAAAAAATCCAACGATGTATATATTGTATTTGATTAGTTTAAATACTGACTAGCGATTCTAAATTAAAACCCTTTGTAGAAAATTAGAACTATGAATCTGATTCTGTTTAATGAGATATTAAGCAGTAAAAGTGTTCTCTCCAGCCAGAGTAACCAGTCAAACTTAACACATTGAGGGCCATTTTCACCAATTCAAACTGATTGCGATCAAGCCAAGCTGAACTGCGTTCAAGAGCAAAGAGCAATGTGTCAATATTCCACAGAAAATAATGACACTGACAGCTTGTAAACGTGGTTTGAGTGCTGATCGCGTTCAGTGGTGAAACTGAACCTAAGTTCTGGTTCTACAGTCTGTGTGCCACGGAGGCAATAATTTACTTAATATATTTGTGTACCATAGAAAAAATGGATCTTATTCCATAGTTGTGTGTACTTACTATGTGAATCTATATATCAAAAAAACCGGCCAAGTCCGGACTCGCACACGAACGGTTCCGTAACATAAAACTTAATTATTATTATTTGTTGTTATACCGGCAATAGAAATACACAATCTGTGAAAATTTCAACTGTCTACCTATTATGGTTCTTGAGATACAGTCCGCTGACAGACGGATGGACGGATGGACAGGGGAGGCTTAGTAATAGGGTTCCCTTGGTTACCCTTTGGGTAAAGAACCCTAAAAATGCTAAATAATAACAGCCGCACAGATCGATCTTCAAGGTTAAGCAACGCTTGCCAAGGTCGATCGGTGGATGGGTGACTATCTTAACATACCGAGATTCCTAAGTGCCTCGAAAAGCACGGCCTAGCTGATATGTGTAGATATTTGGCAGTTGTTCCAGATTAACAGCAGTTGAAATTTACGAATTAACATCAGCTAGGCAAAATGTGCTTTGCTTTTTAAACACTAATAGTGTAATTTACATTAATTATGAAATCAAGACATAATTGTATTACCTGACTACATTAGTGAATTATTATTATTGAATTAAAAATGGAAGCAAACAAAAGATTTATAACAAGTACTGTCATTTATTTATTAATGGCACTTCTTTAAAATGATTCATGCTATTTGTTTTTTAAACAAAAAACCCAAGTTGAACATAATTATAAACATGTTTAAAATTTATGCATAATAAAGAGGATGCAATAGTGGATCATGATTTCATGAATCATAATTTAGAACTCAGGGGGGGGGGTCTGTTATTGAATTGTTTAAGGTGAATGCTCCAGGGTAGCCCGCGAAATTCAGTGAGCTAGAAAAAGAAACATCGAGAAAATTATGATATTAGGGCTGTTTCTTTTTATTTCTTAGTTTTATCTATCTCTTGGCATGGGCATTGCCACTGCTGTGTCCCCATATATAATATAATCTTTATTATAAAAACACACACTTGGATTGTAGTATATGTTACAGTTGGTAATATCCCCTTCCGGTACTGGCGTCCCACATGTGGGACGGTGCACTCTCGTGGTTTTAGTCTCTATTGCAATAATGCAAGGTCTTTTATGATGTGGCCGTTTTAAGCACGCGGGGCCGGAGGGGTTAAATCTCTGGCAATTAAGTAGGTGACAGGCTGTTCTCCTTGCTAGGCTATGGAATAGCCTGTATTAAGTAAGGAGTAACATAAGATAAGTAAAGGTAATTTTATTAATAATCCAGGTAGTGTTTTTGGCAAACCAGTAAAGTATAAATAGAAACAGGTAGGTGCATAACATTAATAAAATAATTAATTGATAAGAACTATCAGATAACAGCTGTATTGTAAAGGTCACGTGAAGTAAAGATTAGTTGAAGATACATTTTTAAATTAATCATATTTTAATCTAAGCTTGAATTTTGATGAACAATGATGAATTGACTCTTTATTTGCCTTCAACTGTTATTTTGGCCATTTTGAAATCATAATATTTTGCTTACTTAGAACTCAATAGTCTTACAATACAACTATATATTCGTGACAATCTATAAAGGCGGATTTTACAAGTTCTGAGTAGAGAGGGATAGAATATTGCTTCTCTTCGCGTCTCTTTCATACTTTCTAGTAAAGCAATGTTGTATCCTGTTGTAAAATCTGACTTCTTACAATATGACAAATATAGTATTTTTAAGGGATATCATGTTACTGGGTTGAAATCAAACAGGCCATTGCACCCTGGAAATCACTGGCAACCCGCTTCATCTAATTTGTCACTATTGTATAATATTTCTCTAATCTCAGTGTACAATTTATTTTTTATTTTTTATAATTAGACTAGCGGACGTCACGCGTAGTTCCCGTTCCCGTGGAAGTATGGGGATAAAAAATAACCTATTTTACTTCCGTAAAATAGGTTAGGATTGCTGAAAGAATTTTTCAAATCGGTCCAGTAGTTTTAAGTTTATTTGTTACATACATAAATACAAATCTTTCGTCTTTATAATATTAGTAATAGATTGATAGCCGATTTCAACATAGTTGAGAAAAGGCTTGACCAATTAATCCCATATTTTGATGAGACTGAACAGGTTCCTTCTTAATAAAAGATTTTCCATCAGTAGTAAAATTTTATGGTCTACAATAAATTCTGCATATAAAAATGCTACAGTCATAAAAATACATTGTTTTCTGCAAACTTTCCAGTACCTTACTTAATAGCACTGTGGTGTGTAATAGACATAATGATCCTCTTTGCAAACTCATCCATGTGTCTGATCATTAGTGCATGAGCATGAGTAATTACATCCTAGCTTGATGGTACCTAATTACCACCCAATACTGAAGTAGTATAAACACATGAATTTTGTAGAAAACTTAACATATAACATAACAATTATACACCGTTGTACCTACTCTGCAAGGGCCCGTTGTACCTACTCTGCAAGGGCCCGATGTACCTACTCTGCAAGGGCCCGTTGTAATTACTCTGCAAGGGCGAATAGAGTTGTAGTACCTACCTACACTCACATTTCGGGCAGTCATGTGTTAATCCCATGACGTCATGGGTTGAATCTGTTGCCACTAGCCCGCTATAAATCCAAGGACTTTTCTGAAGAAGAAAGGCTCCCGGATGATCATGCTAAACGACAAATGCAAAATTGTTCAGTCTATAAAAAAGTCAGAGAAATTGTTCTATCTGTCTGCAGAACGATAAAAAAATCGCTCTTTCATAGTTGTTTATCTCCTGTTGCGGTTGCCGAATCGGTAACGCGTAGAACATGCCCATTGTACTGCCCAACTGCGGGAGAAAGCGCTGACAACGCTTATGAGACTTTTTTTTTAAGAACAGGAAATCATCAGACTCCTTTTACTCTGGGAGCGGAAGGGAGTATCAGACTCTTACTGATTAAAACTTATCCGTGTTCCTCCTAATGCCTTTTGCGATCCAGGGCTGCGGCGACACTTTTAAACAAATTTCGCAAACACTTATGAGACTAAAGAAGCTGTCAAACTATCCAGCAGGAAACCATAATTATCGTGCTTAACAAACCAATTTTTCCAGGTATGGGACACAGCGGGCCAGGAGCGTTTCAAATCCCTCCGTACGCCCTTCTACAGAGGCTCCGACATATGCATCCTAGCGTATGCCATCGACGATCGCAGCTCCTTCAACAACATCAAGATGTGGCTCAACGAGTTTCTGCACTACGCTGGAGTCAAGAACGGCATCGATAGATACCCCTTTATGGTTGTTGGGAATAAGGTATGTCTTCAATTTAATTATTTGGCTTAGGGCCTTTGAACACGGTATTTTTATAACGCGCCGCGCGCTAACGCACTTCAGACCCAGACAGTACTGCTTTTTGTTGGTCTTCTACAGCGCCGTGAGCGCGCTTTTGTAAAACCTGCGTCGTCAGCGTGTCGCATCTTTTACGCCCTTTTCTTTAATAAATTATAGGGCGCAACGCCTCAATCAATTCTTTAGTTTGGCCTCCCTTCCCCCAAACATGTGATTATGTCTTTTCCCAGGATGGTGAAGAAAGGGTATCCAAAACATTCATAACTCTTTTAGTCTTAACTATTATGTACTAACTTTTGCCCGCGACGTCGTACGTTTACGTTTTTTTCGTTTCCGTAGGAATTTCGGAAAATTCTCTCTTAGTTCTCCCCTACACTTCCCAAGAAACTAACATGCCAAATTTCAGCTTTCTACGACTAGTAGTTTCGTTTGTTATCTTTCAGTAACGAAAGAATTTTATATAAGTACAAACTAGATTTTACCTGTGGCTTCGCACGCGCATATCCCGCTTTTTCCCGTCCTTCTAGAAATTTCGGGAAATCCTCAAGTCAAAGTCGTTGGAAGCCCTACATTTATTTGCAGATCGGGGCGGAGTGGCCTATTTAGTTTTTCCGTCCAATTCCAAGACAGGTTTAGTTCGCCACTATGGGTTCATAAAACCCATAAAAATATGCGTTAAACATGAAGGGGTCAGTTCTGGAGTTCATTAAAACTTATATAGTACAAACGGTTGCGTGATCTGGTGCGTACGGCTGGGCATCTGACACCCCTCAAATGGGGTAGGTTTTCGTGTTTTTAACACGAAACTAAAAGTAGGTCCCTTCCTCTATGTACCTATGGGGGAGTATAGGTTGAATATTATTATGAAATGATCGTAGAAACACGAATTCAACAAATTGTTGGACAGACGTAACACGGAAGTATTATCTTTGGCCCAGTTTCTACAAATAAAATAATTATAATATTATCCTATTATCATCAAACTAGCATTACGGCTATGATTGGTTGAATGAGTAGCTCTACAGCAAATTGTGTCACTTGACTTGTGATTGAGACGTGATTGAGATTACTTCTTTCCAGAAACTAAAAGAAAACCAAATAAGCAATTATGGAAACAGACAAACACTAACATGCAGATTGTATTTAATTACTTTCAGAAGTATGAGCCATTGGAAATCCGTAGTCAAATCTTCGATTGATATATTTTTGAGAAGTAAGTCTTTTCAGGTCATTGTCACTTGAATATTCTACATGCATTTTTTCCTTATGTTGATGATCACCAACAGCAATATTGATCAATCATGTTTCTTTTGTTATACAATGCATTACACATTTCATTTATTGTTACACAGCCGTTAGTTATTGCAAAATGATAAATATGTTTTGCAATTGTTTTTCTCGTCCAATTAACTTTTATTCAATACGGTCAGCTTACGGGAAACCACATGAATGATTAAATTATTATTCCATTTGTAAAACAATCGGTTAGGATTATAGAATTAATTGCTTAATTGGTGAATCACGAAGAATGGTGAGTAAGTACTTATGAAGTGCTTGTATTATTTTTAGTATTGCAAACACCGTACTCGGGTTTATTTTTTTATGGATGGGAAATCATCAAATGACTCCTCCCGCTCTGGGCGAAGCAGAAGGGAGTGTCAGACTCTTACTGACTAAAACCCATCCGTGTTCCTCCCAATGGCTTTGCGTTCGTCTGCGGCGACTCTTCCGAATAAACTTCGCAACCCTGGGTACTCGGGTCTACTGCGGTTTTAAAATGACGTTTATACTTTATTGTCCCAACTATAATAGACGCAGAGAGTATAACTTCTAGAAATCGTCAAAACCTCATAGTCATGCATTACCTAACTTAAAAAGCAAAATCACTTTCAAGATTTCTTATGCAAACTTATGACAGAGATCGACAGGTAACAACTTCTTTGCATTGGACACACATTATACTTTCTATTACGAAAACGTTTCTTTATTTTATCAGCATAGTATAATTTCTAGAAATTGCTATAATGTACCTAAACCAGTTTAACAGCTTAAACCTAAAACACGCATGCGTCACACACTACGAAAAGTGAATCACTTCCAAGATTTCCTTTGCAATAAGACTACAATACGACCATAACAATGTATAATTTGAGTCTTGGAGGCTTTATCATACTTCCTGTTACCTACGACGCGCGACGATGATATTTTATCTGTATGAAGTAAGAACCTCATAGACGCATGCATCACCTTAAAAGAGAATCACGTCCAAGATTTATTTTGCAAAAAGACTATCATCAGTATAATTTGTGCCTTGGAGGCTTTATCATACCTTCTGTTACTTACGACGACGATATTTTATCATCTGCCTAGCCTTTTCCCAACTATATTGGGGTCGACTTCCAGTCAAGCCGAATTTAGCTAAATACCATTATTTTACGAGGAGCGGCTGCCTACCAGACCTCCACAACCCATAAACTGGGTAACACGGTAAGTACTTCATGGCAAGTCTGGAGTCAGATTTACTGGCTTCTGACAATCCGTAACGACTGCCAAAGATCTACAAATGACAGCCGGGACCTCAGAGGCACGGGGGAAATTCGGTATGTTACGATGGTCACCCATCCACAGACCAACCTTGGCAAGCGTTGCTGAACCTTGAAGATCGACCCGTGCGGCTGTTATTATCTAGCCACGAGCTCCTGACGACGGTATTTTATCAGTATGAAGTAAAAACCTCAGACGCATGCTTCCTAACGTAAGTCACGAACAGAATCACGTCCAAGATTTATTTTGCAGAACCATGACACTGCTCATGACAATTTAATTTTTAGATTATTACAAAGCCTCTGCTGTCGGTCCGTCCGTCCGTCCGTCTGTGTGTCAGCGGGCTGTATCTTAAGAACCTTAATAGGTAGACAGTTGAAATTTTCACAGATTATGTGTATCTATTGCCGCTATAACAACAAATAATAAAAACTAAGGTTTGTGGTACGGAACCCTTTGTGTGCGAGTCCGACTCGCACTTGGCTGGTTTTTGCCTTGACAACTTTATAATACTTTCTAATAAATGATTAGGTACTTTTTTCTCTGCTCCACTTCGGGACCTCCCAGAGAGGTTGGTAAGGGGAAAACCTCGACGTAACTGCTAACTGGTTATAAATCTATACTAATATTAAAGAGGAAAGATTTGTATTATTGTATGTAACGAATAAACTTAAAAACTACTGTATCGATATGAAAAATTCTATCAGCAATGGATAGCTACATTATCAGCGAGTAACATAGGCTATATTTTATCCCCGTACTCCCACGGGAACGGGAACTACGCGGGTGAAGACGCGTGACGTCCGCTAGTCAATTACTTTATTAAAAAGCTGAAGAGTTTGTTTGTACACGCTAATCTCAGAAATTACTCGTCCATTTTGAAAAATTCTCCCAGTATTAGAAGATAGCCTATTTACCGAGGAAGACTATATGCATATAAAGGCCAACAGAAGCGGAGCAGACGAAGTTGCGCGGGTCAACTAGTATATCTATACTAATATATAAAGCTGAAGAGTTTGTTTGGTTGAACGCGCCAATCTCAGGAACTACTGGTTCGAATTGAAAAATTCTTTTAGTGTTGAATAGCCCCTTTATTGAGAAAGAACATCACGCTATGACCAATAGGAGCGGAGCATTATTGAAAAATGCGACGCAGACGAAATAGCGCGGGTCAGCTAGTGATTTGTATTAAATTTTATGTATTTGGTTTGAAATATAACGTCGACTGGTTACTTATCAAATCTCGTGACCGTTGCTCAACTCCCTTACTGGCGTCTGGCCTTAGTCATAGTTTATTCATGTCTATGTTGAAAGACGATGGGAAGATCGTAACTTAAATGTAATTGCTTTTTTAAGCGGTTTGGTGACCTTGCGACTTGACGCAATCTAAATGCGTAGCAAATAAGATATCCCATATCTCATTCAAGAATTTTCAAAGCCTTTTTAGGGTTCCTTACCCAAAGGGTAACCAACGGAACCCTATTACTAAGCCTCCGCTGTCCGTCCGTCCGTCTGTCTGTCAGCGGGCTGTATCTCAAAAACCGTAACAGGTACAGTTGAAATTTTCACAGATTGTACGAGTATATTTCTATTGCATCTGTAACAACAAATAATAAAAGTTTAGGTTTATGGTATGGAACCCTTCTTGTGCGGGTCCGACGCGCACTTGGCCGGTTTTTTCTTGATTTCTGTCTTTTAATTCCTACGGAGTACTTGTACTGATAGCGTAGAAAACCGTCGATGAATGATAGGTAAGTAATAATAAGATAGATAGCTATCAATAGAATGATTCTAGGCGGTGTTGAATTAGAGGATGGTTAAAAACAGTTATAACTACAGGTTTGAGCCCTCCACGTCCTAGGTTTTCCCCCGTTAAGTCGAGTTTGACTTGCAATCAATCAAGCATGATACTTACTACCCGTAATGACTGCCAAGGTAATGAATGCCATAGGCATGAGCGCCGCGCCTTTCAGCGGTGTGAATCTTCAGCCACCCTCTCGAAAAATGGTTATCTGTTAACCATTCGTACGGAGAAAGAAACGATGTATACGGAAAAGCATAAAATGTAAAAAAGAGATGCAAGCGCGATCGGAGCGAGCTCAGAAATGTTAGCTTTTTATACATCTTTGAACCATCATCTGCCTAGCCTTTTCCTAACTATATTGGGGTCGGCTTCCAGTCAAGCCTGATTTAGCTGAATACCAATATTTTACGAGGAGCGGCTACCTACCAGACCTCCACAACCCATTAACTGAGTAACACGGTACTTCATGGCAAGACTGAAGTCAGATTTTACTGGCTTCTGACTATCCGTAACAACTGCCAAAGATCTACAAATGACAGCCGGGACCAACGGCTTAACGTGCTTTCCGAGACACGAAGGAAACTAGTATGTTAAGATGGTCACCCATCCACAGACCAACCTTGGCAAGCGTTGCTTAACCTTGAACATCGATCCGTGCGGCTGTTATTATCTATAATAATTTTGTTAATTATGTTGTAAGCCAGGGGGTGCCAGGGTACACCCTTAAAACTCCTGGCGCCAATGATCACAGGACAGGTAAATACTGGATTGGAAAGGTGCTGGTGGAAACTTGGCTGTTAAATGAAATTGGCTCCATCATAATCTTCATTCCCGAGGCCCTTATTACTTGGGAATACTTTCTAGATTGCAAGACGATCTAGAATGTGCCTCGGATCTGTCTTAAATGATTAGATAAATGCATATACCTACCTATCTTAATTTAAAAATATGGTGTAACACCGAGCTGCCGTGACTGGCATTACCACTTTTAAACCCGCGATGGTTTGTGTTGGTATGTTTATAAATTAAAATTGTAAAAAAAATGTTCTCAGTCAATAAACGAAAAAAAAAACAAACGGTAACGCGATTTCTCTTGGCATATCTTGGTGTTAGATTTTCTGGCTTCAGAATAGTAAAACTGTTTTACTCGGTACTGAATGCAGCTATAAACATAGCCAAGTTTCAAGTTATCAAACCTATTATTTAATCATAGGTTAAAATGTCGACGTCGCATGGCGTCGTTATGTTGCGCAAGTCCTGGTACGCTAAGCCGCGTATATTAGGCGATGTCATTATAAAAAGTGATTAGACTACAAAACGAATGAATTAATTAAGGCCAGTTGTAAGTTGTTGCATTTCACGATGACTCGTGACTGCGTGAGTCATTTGAAATTGAACCTTATTACCGTCTTTTAATTATGTTTGTGTTATTTGTGAGTTATTACCTTTCTCCCGGATTTTTCAAATGGTTTTATGTAACAGCATCGTCATTTTAGCTCCATCGAAAATAATATCCAATCCATACTTCTATACTAATATTATAAATTAATGTGAAAGTAACTTGTCTGTTCGTTTGTGTGTCTATTTGTTACTTGTTCACGGAACAACTTGGCACAGAAGGAGTATGATCCCTTGTGATAATTTTGAACCAAAAAACGGGTGAAGCAGCTGGCAGTAGCTAGTTATAAATAAAAAAGTAAAATTCTTTACATTTTTGTAAAAGGCCTGGAAGTACTGGTCCGGTTACGAAATTATTACTCTGATACGAAAGAAAATGCACGGTCTCTGTGATATTTAAGAAAAAACTAGAATAAGATGAAATAAGGCTTTCGTTATCAGTTTTCCAAGGTTTTTCCAGTTTTTGACATTCCTAGCTTTCCAACCTATTCTGGTCAAAATTTCAATGTTCCCTTTTATCTATTCCAGTCCGACGTATCTTCAAAAGACAGAGAGGTGTCGTACGACCAACTGAAGCAGTGGTGCGACGAGAACAAGATCGCTACGTACATCGAGACTTCTGCGAAGAACGACAATAATGTAGTCGAAGCATTCTCTATGGCTGTGCAGAGGTGAGATAAAAGCCCGGGTTTTATAAAAAAAAAAATCGCAGACATAGGTAAGTAAGACCAAGCGAACTACGAAAAGAAACAGCAGTGCGCTGAAGTTTTGCGTTACGGTCGTCACGATGTACTCAGATAGATTATCAAAAAATATAGAACGATTTTTTCCTTTAGCAACTCAATCAAAATTTAACATACTTACCTAGACTTTTTAGTAATCTACTCTTTTACCATTTTGTGTATTGTATTTGGCAAAGCAAAAATAAGAACTGCTGTTTTGGGCACTAGGGACATCAAACACGGACAAGCCTACGTTTAGTGTAGGCAGGTTGAATAGTTCTATGGGGAGATAAACGCTGATGACCATGACGGAACTAGGTACCTCGAGGTACCTCTAGCTGCTAGCATCTTATCTTTTGTTTATATTTGTTCAAACAGTTCAGGCTTATCCATAGCTTTGTTCATGTTGACATTGTTGATGTGTGTTTTATGTGTTTAAACTTCCTAGTTCCTTGTTTCCTGGTAGGTAGGTAAATTACTCGGTAAACTCAGCCTCAGCTTTTATACCGTCACTTCAGCTTCAATTAATTTTAAGGTCACTGGAAATGTTAAAATTCCTGCTCAAGCATTTAAAACTTAACTGCCCAGGGTACCTATTACGTTACCTTAAAACCATCATGATAACCGTGTGTGAAGGAGACAGAGTTATACAAGACGCATAACACTATCCCTTTTTTTCACAGCTTAATCATCATGGCATTAGCACCTCATAATATGGCCCATGATTACGTTACTGTAAAGATAACTGAAAGTAACCTGTAAAAAATAAAAACTTTTTTACAAAAAAATAAAATCGACTTCCAAAAACAAAACACTACAAAGTATACGGGCACTTGGTGACAAATGGGACCACCGCAGGAGTATAGTATAAATATTTTTTTAAATCGGTCCACAATTTGCGGAGAAATCAGTGAACATACATAAAAAAATACATAAAGTCGAACATAGAACCTCTTCCTTTTTGAAGAAGTCGGTTAAAGTAAGAAAACTTATTTATTTGTTACACAATGTATGGTAGACGCGCCCGTGTGCGTCATTGACCCATATACATTTATTGACTTTCTTAATATCAAAAACAGAAATGCCATACAAGCTGTCCTGAATCGACTCATAAACGGTTCATAATTTATTGTTCGAGTATCTACGAAGGGATATTAGGGAACGGTCAATGCACGTTTATCTGGCGCCCACCATAGGAATAAATAGAAGGAAAAATTATTTTAAAACAAGTTTAGCAAAATCCCCGACAATTAGAACTTGCCTGTCGCTGGTTTTTAACTGAAACTATACCTATTAGCAAATAAATATCTTCAATCTGGGTTGGTTCTGGAATGGAGACTACCCGCCAGATAGCATGCCACAGTTACGTTGTGTCATCAGTTCATCTTACCGACTGAACGAAATCCAGGGAAGGTCGCGGGAACTTTCTGTGATGCAGACCAGATTGTCTGCATCACAGCGGATTCCCGCGACTTCAATGTGGCGATGCTTGGGACGATTTGTGTTCAGCAGTGATAATTATTTGGCTTCTTCCTTTCGAGTCGATGGTGTCGAGGTGGCTACCTTAATTGTAGCAGCGGTGGGATGTTGAAATAGGCTTTTATGGTTCCATCGGGTACCCAATGTAAGTAGGTTCAGAAAATGGGACTCTTTTCGGAGTGTCCCAAGTGCCTATACACCTGCTCTTTGAGGGACTTAATGACCACCAAAGCTGCAGTATTTCACCTATTTGTTGATATATTGAACCACGCTCTACGAGGATAAAGATGTATTTGCCTTGGGCTCGCTTGAATACCTCTCTCATCATCATCATAACATCGTCCACTGCTGGACATAGGCCTCCCCCAAATGGGAGGGGTTTGCCATAATCGCCCGGCTTGGCGATCGCAGTGTATGGTGCTGCGTTTTACAGAGAAGAATATTATCTCTAACTAAATACAAAATCCTTTTCTTCCAGATGGGTAGAACTAGAACAGAGAGCAGAAAAGGAGCTGGGTTTACTCCATCACCCGGACACGGTGACCCTGCATGGATCCACCACAGCATCAGGCATCAGAGCCACCTGCTGTTCCAGGTTCAGCGAAGGATGAGACGCTGGTGCTACTCTCAGGTTTTTAGACCGACTGTGATGGAGGTGGTAGGTAACGGACAAAGGAATATGTTTCAACGTTTTTTGTATAATAGATTCTCGTTTGACCACAATCGCTCCTGATGGAAAGTGATGATGTGGACAACGATGTTGTACGCTTGCCTAGAAGTAATCTAGTTCTTAATCCTTTTCTTGCAAAAATGTAAAGGTACTGACCAGTGTTACGGGCCGTAATGTAACATTCGCAGCGAGCATGTTACGATGCTCTATGTCCGAGTAACATGCGCGCATTCGTGCTCGTTTCCACGTACTGACTACACGAGCGCTCGCTTTGTAACATGTTACATTACGCCTCGTAACACCAGACAGTACCCAGCTTAAGGGTGCCTGGGAGAAACGGAGAAATTTTAAGCAATGGAATTACATAAAATCTCCACACCACGTGAGTCGTGACATTTTGACTGACATGATTGGTTAAAATTTCTCTGTTTCTCCGCTCCGTTGCCTTGCTCCGCGCATATGGACAGACACCCTAAGATTGTGAAATATAGAGTTTACTTAGACTTTACTCAACCTAAGTACTTACAGGAAAAGTTTAGAATTTATTCGCTATAGCTTTAAACAAATATGAACTTTAAATATATCTAAATAAGTTTCATTTTTGTATGAAACGCTTATTGTACTTGTCTAGTATGCTCTATAGATCTCAGCTTTGCGTTTGATTTTCTTCATTGTTTAACGTGTATGTCGTTGTAATGATTTAAATTAATAAACATTGTAAAAATCTGTGTAACAACTGGAATCTCAAGTTTTCTCAATTCTTTGTCCGTTAATAATATACCTCAGCATTACCTCTGTGCTAGTAATTTACAGCACTACGTCATTTTCTACTTTGTCATGGCATGTGATATATTCTAAATCGTAACAGATTTTTCATGTAAAAATGTTTTTTTATAGAAATGGTTTGAATAGGAAACAATCGCACCGATGTTTAAAAGTAGTTTAGTTTTCACAGACGAAATATTTTTAGGCACATGTTTACCTTCTTAAAATTTTGATGCTGAATATATACTGAGTAAAATTAAATCAGTTAGTGAAACTTCACTAGCAGCAATAGGGAATATGCATGAAAAAAATATTTATTATCTATTCAGTTTTTCTAAAAATATAATACTAACAGCGAAAATAGAATCAAAATTGCTCGAAAAACAAACGAGATATTATTATTTTAAACAAATATACTACTCTGTCAAGAAAGTACCGGGAAAAGATCAATAATACACAAAATGTCTGTTATTCATCCAAATTTATTTTATCACCTTCAAAGTATGCTCCTTTAGAAACGATACACTTGCGCCAACGAATAATCCATTCATCAAAACATTTTTTAAACGCTGCTTCCGGAATTGAGTTAAGTTCTCGCCGCGAATTCTCCTTTATGTCTTCTATCGATTGAAAACGGTTCAGTTGGAAGGCGCCACTCCGAATCTTGTTGACTAGTTTGCATGTCAAACTCGTAAACCCACGTCTCGTCACCAGTAACAATGCGTTTCATGAATGTTGGGTCCGAACTGACTCGTTCTAGCATGTCCTCAGCGACTTTCATGCGATTGAGTTTTTGGAGATCTTTTGGGACTAGCCGAGCAGCAACATGTTTCATACCCAAATGATTAGTTAAAATGGTACGGATCGACTCGTGAGATACAGAAAGTTTGGCGGCTATCTCTCTCAGAGTTGAATGGGGATTTTCAGTCACTATTTCCTTCACTTTTGCGATGTTAACTTCAGTTGCAGACGTTGACGGCCTACCAGAGCGAGGCAAATCTTCCATCACATCTCGACCGCTTTTGAACGCTTTGAACCACTCATAAGCACGAGTTTTTGATAAAGTCGATTCACCGTAAGCCTTCTGTAACATTTTCAGTGACTCAGAACACGAAATTCCATTGGCGATGCAAAATTTAAGACAAACTCTTTGTTCGATATTTTTGTCCATTATGAAATTCGCAATACACACTATATATGATATTACTAAAACCAGCACTGTATTTAATATAAATAACAGATGCAACTCAAACTCCGCGCCAAAATGGAAAACAGTTGTGCCAATCTAACAACTACAAAAAAACAAAAATTTGAATTTGGAACCATAAACAAATCATCCATTCCCGATACTTTTTTGACTGAATGTATGTGTCCCTCACGCGAAAACGCTGTTTTCTATGGCAGCTGTATAGGCGTCATGAACTCTTACATCAACATTCATATCGGAATTCTCTTTCTAATTTCAATCTTTGAAGCTTTATAACTTGATCGCTGATGAAGGTATTTAAAAAATAATTTCATGATCGTTTACTAGAGCTAATAAGTGTTTCATTTTGCAAATAAAAAACCGCATGCATATTCCCTATTGTTTCCCCTTCTGGCTAATGGCTGCAGTACCTATAGTTGCTTGAAATATTATTTAGTTTTATTCTCATTTTATTGTCATTTCAAATCATACCAATATCCATCCCGTTTGCGAAGTTTCGCTAAATAATTGAATTTGACTCATAAATAGATAATTTTACGCTTGCTCATAAATAATTTCTTAAGTCAGGATTTGCGGGACAATTTCACTTAAAATATCTATAAATAATGTAGGTGTAATTGCATAGGTTAACGCGTATTTAAATATAATATACTATCCAGAACAGTATACGTAAAATATACAGATACATTGCAAATGTTCAATAATGTGCAATTTGGTTGTGGGAATTTTTATTATACAGATAATATTGCAAGCTGGACATTCCAATATGTTTAAGATACAATATTAATTTAAAACTGCATTTTGTGGCAACGTCTGAAATTATAAGTGTCAATTTTCTCATGCTTTTTGACACTTTTATATCATGTAAAAAGTGTGAGCGTTTCGTTTTAATCTACGACAAAGAGCAATGGACTGTGCGTTATCCGGCTGTGTAATGAATACAATCAGAAAATTTTGCATGAGACAAAACACTCATCATATCAGCCAATTGCCTTCCACTGCTGAACGTAAGCCTCCCCCAAAGAGCGCCAACCATTTCGGTCTTCAGCAGTCCGCATCCACCCGCTGCCAGCCACCTTCTTTAAATCATCGATCCATCGTGCCGCAGGGGGTCCCACACTACGTTTGCCCATACGCGGTCTCCTCTCTAACACATGTCTGCTCGATCGACCGTCTGTCCGTCTGCAGACATGGCCGGCCTACTTCCACTTTCCACACACAAAACAAAAGCGCAGAAAGCTGTTGTCTTTTTCTAGAGTTTGAAATGCTTATGTCGCAGGCTTGTAGTGTCACCTTTGTCACGTATTGGTCGCAAAATCGCTTCGTCTCTTTTTACAGAGTAGATATGAGCGCCGCGACGGCGCGCCGCCGTCGCCGTGCATTTAAACGGCGCGCTCTCGCCGCTGGAATGATCCGGCGCGCCGTCGCGAAACATTTTTTGTGTATTAAGATTCATATTCGTAACAGCAACAAAGTATGCAAGCGTTTTAAACGAATTTTAACATGAATATTTACTAAAGTGGAAGATAACTGAGCAAGTTATAGAAAATGTTATGCTCTGAGGGATTCACAAGTTGACATCAGGCTAGATGAGAGTTGTCGGGAATCGAGTTAAGTGACCGGCAATTGGGGACGCCATATTCGCAATAGACTGCTCTAGGTTGACGACGACAATGGGGGCAGAGCCCAAAATGGTTTTGAAATTTGAAGATTATTTTATAATTTCACGCCGCCCGCCATACAGGTGGCTATTTTCTTCAAAACGCTCCTTCAGTGATTGGTTCAAGGCCGCGCCGCCGTGGAAAATTTACCTCCACGCCGCCGCCTTCAAAAATCGCTACGGCGCTCATATCTACTTTTTTCTTTTTTTTTTTAGAATGGGAAATCATCAAATGACTCCTCCCGCTCTGGGTACAGCAGGAGGGAGTGTCAGTGTCAGACTCTTACTGACTAAAACCCATCCCTGTTCCTCCTAGTGCCCTTTGCGTTCCAGGGTACGGTGCCTCTTTCGAACGAAGTCCGCAGCCCCAGCAGGCACTGGCCCTAGCGGGCCCCGTCTGTAAGCGGGCCCCGTCTGTAACGGCGCTCATATCTACTACAGAGTAGATTTTGTAACGGGTTTACTCAGTCCATTCCTCCTAAGTTTATGATTTCAATTTACATTATAATTTTATTTATTGTCAACCTTTGTAGTTTTAGGGGCATATTTTAAAGCATAATAAAATAAATCAGCCAGGTTCTTTGTATTTATATTTTTCATTGTAATGAACCAAAGATATAATTATATAAAATGAGTTGTGTAAAAGAAATTGTAATTTTAAATACTCTAATCATCGTAATTATGTAATGTCTATACTTAACTATGAAGCTTGTATATCTAGGTTTAATGAAAACTCGGCCTAAACTTTTGTACATAGGGTTTAATATCTGATATCAAGTTTTTATCCGTTAAACTTCAATTCGGAATCTTGGATAACTATCAAGTCTTAAAACAAACTCAACAACATTCAAATTCCAATGTAAACATTTAAAAGTTCTTTTGTTGCTCAAAAGTCAACTTAGACTTCATGGAGCTAAGGTAGATTTTTGAGTAATCGCATATGAACCCATGTTATCATAGATTCTGAACACAAATAAAAAAGAAAAAAATTGTGTAAAAACTATATAATATTCGTTTGCTTTTCCAGTTTACTCAATGTAATTAAATAATAATGGTATATTGTAAAACTTATTTAAAAAAACTAACAGTAGTTGCCGTCCTTCTTAGTGTTGTGTGATAATTTATTGTTTAAAAATGTATTTACTCGTTTATTTTTGCTTTTTCAATATATACAATTGTAGAGTGGCTATCCTTGTATCCGTAAAGAACTTGTACATTAAACTTTAGATGTCGTCAGTCCTCATATAGCGAAAAGTGACTAAGGGCCTTTGCACACTGCGTTAATTAACGCGCCGACAACGCGCAGATGCGAAAACGCACCTCAGACGCAGACAGGTCTGCTTTTCGGGTCATATCTCCAGCGCCGTGAGCGCTTGTCGTAAACGTGCGTCGTCGGCGCGTTATAAATACGTCGTGTCCCATTTTCTAGAATTAAAAATATCGTAACAATTTGCCAGACAAGCGTTAGCTGCTGTGATTGGTTGAGAGGATTTTGAACAGCCAATTGCATCACTTGACTTGCCTTTAATTTTGTCGCGCGTCGAGAAGCCGGATTTAAGTCGCAGTAAAGCCAAAATTGAGCTAAAATTCTTTAACTTATTAGGAGAATAGGTAAAAAATATTCGAAATCGGGAATATCAGATACTCATGTATAATATGCACTAAGATGTTTTATTTTTCCGTTGTAGATATTGTCAACATGGTAAAAAGCAACTTAGTAAGTTTACCCTGTAAAATTGTTATCTAACCTATCAAATTGTATCGTCATCATAGTATCCAGCAGTAGACGTCTTTCAGCTGGCATTATAAATTATAAAAAAAAAAAACATTAATCCTACAAACGGGTTGTAATTTCTCATTAAACGTCTTAGTAGATCGCCTTAAATAAATATATAAAAAATAAATAATTTAATAAGTAAACAAATAACTTAGGGGCACATTCCATGCATATCCAATTATCCAGTAATTTAAAAGACCCATCAAACATCAATTTATTTTTGCAACAATGTTCCCATCATAATGATGCGTCGTTTTTAGCAAGAATTTTTATGTAAAAGTGTATTTATATATTTTTATGAACGTTTTAATGGTTGTATCATAAAAAGTGTGTATTTCATGCTCATACGCTGATTTCCCTCATAGATACTGAAAGGTACTTTAGATCTTAAGGTCTTAATCAGATTTAGTGTGTATTTGATACTTTTTTTTTGTAGTACAGAATCGCAACTTTTTTGCGTTCCGATGGAAAATAAAAATTGTTAAATAAGTTCAAACATTATATTATTTGGCCTAAAATTCAGCTACGCGAACATCGTCATAAGATCTTACAGAGGTGACAGGGCGACGCAAGAAGAAAAGTCGTGGCCATACCTACTGTCAGATGCCACATACGTAAATACTAGCACTCTGAGTCATCCATGAATTCCCATCTATGGAGCATCTTTGAACTATGGCCGAAACTTGAATAATGAATAATTATGTTGCTGTGAGGAGCTCGTGGCTAGATAATAACAGCCGCACGGGTCGATCTTCAAGGCTAAGCAACGCTTGCCAAGGTTGGTCTGTGGATGGGTGACCATCTTAACATAGCGAGTTTCCTCCGTGCCTCGGAAAGCGCGTTAAGCCGTTGGTCCCGGCTGTCATTTGTAGATCTTTGGCAGTCGTTACGGATAGTCAGAAGCCAGTTATCTGACTCCAGTCTTGCCATGAAGTACCGTGTTACCCAGTTACTGGGTTGTGGAGGTCTGGTAGTCAGCCGCTCCGCGTAAAATACTGGTATTCAGCTAAATCCGGTTTGACTGGAAGCCGACCCCAATATAGTTGGGAAAAGGCTAGGCAGATGATGATGTTGCTGTGCAAAAACTATACAAAAAATATCAAATACAATATTGCGTCGACTTCATTCTAGTATGAATTGTATTTATATTAGATATTAAATAGTTTTACCTATAATGTAGTTGTAATGCTGATTCTCACTAAGTGCCTAGCTTTCTGGTTACCATATTGTTAAGCGGTGAAGTTATATAAATAAATTATTGTTCTTACCAACTATGTCTTGAATAGAAGCATCTTGAAATAGATTTGTAATGCTATCCATTACGATTTGTTTATTTTGCTATGTTTACTAGAATCAGAGCATATTTCAATTTTAATTTCGAGATAAATTCACTAATTTTGAAAATAAACTCTGTGTCTCACACAACTGAGTCCGAATTCCATTGTAAGCCGTAATCTTGTATTGATAGTTACGTTATTGAAATTGTCTTGAATTATTAATAAAATATATTATTGTTATATTATTTACTGAACTTTTGTACAATGACTCTAGATGCTGATCCAAGAAACTTAATTAATCGTGAAGTATTCGCAACTGGACTCATTTAATTTACAAATGGTGCACTCTGTTATATTGATAAATAGTTTTATTGTTATGTAGGCTCAGTTTTTGGAAAAAAAATTATCGAAAGTAAAAAAAACAATTGTCACACGCACAGTATTCGTTATGATTGGTTGAATGGATAGGATAGATGACTAAAAAAATGTAATTTATCCGTCAGATAGATTTACAATAAATATTAGTCACTAATTTTTTCTTTGAGGAGGAGCTCGTGGCTAGATAATAACAGCCGCACGGGTCGATCTTCAAGGTTAAGCAACGCTAGCCAAGGTTGGTCTGTGGATGGGTGACCATCTTAACATAGCGAGTTTCCTCCGTGCCTCGGAAAGCACGTTAAGCCGTTAGTCCCGGCTGTCATTTGTACATCTTTGGCAGTCGTTACGGATAGTCAGAAGCCAGTTAATCTGACTCCAGTCTTGCCATGAAGTACCGGATTACCCAGTTGATGGGTTGTGGAGATCTGGTAGGCAGCCGCTCCGTGTAAAATACTGGTATTCAGCTGAATCCGGTTTGACTGGAAGCCGACCCCAATATAGTTGGGAAAAGGCAGGCAGATGATGACTAATTTTTTTCCTTTTTCACGTAAACAAAAAAATAAGATGAACGCCCGGTGCGTTGAAAAATCGTGTGACGTCACTCAAGTCACTTGTAAGTACACTTTTTGCAGAATAGTGACATCACAAGCCCCTCTTGATCTTTGAAGCGTTTTATCTACGTGATTTTTATTGATTGGATAAAGCGAAAAACGTGTCCAATAATCATATAATAATATAATATAATATAATAATAATCATATTATTTTACTAACGAATCATCCCTATTACTAACAGACAATCGCATCACGCGACTTGCGTTTTGGTCATGCGTCGGTAATTTATTTAATAAAACTGAGTAGGTAAGGTATTGGTAGGTTATTGGCGCAATAAGTAATTCTTGGTGAATATTTTATCGTTTTGAAACTCTACCTCAATGAGTGTTATTTGATGTAATAATTTATGTAACGCTAGTATCTGCATTGTGGCTCCTGAATCCATGGCAAACGTTTTGGTGACGTTCAATAATAATCTTTCGGGTACAAAGTACTTCTGAATCTGAACAAGTTCTAATATAGGTCCAATCCTGAAATTTCTTGAACAAAATGCATGTATGTTGTTATGTGATCAATAAAATTACTGAACAGCATTATGTTTTCATAGTTAACTGATGACCCTCTCTATATTCAGTAAAACTTATTTATGTATTCAGAGTACTTTCAACCTATGAAAGATTGTAAACTAATTCAATAGCCGCCCTGTAATTCTTATGTCACATCCTATATGGCGTACAATAATAGTTTAAAAGTTGTCTTTATCCATCGCTACAACATATTTTTATATGAATAGTTTGGGTGGATTTTTCAATCTGTGGAAAGGGAGCCATATTTATATTATTTAACGTACTGCACGTAGAATTGAGGTGCCCTGCGCATTTGTTTTGAAGATTTACTCACCAAATGACACAATTACAAGCTTGATATTTAACAGTCATGGTACCTAATAAAGGGTTTGAAAAAGTTAACGTGTCTTATTTACTTGTTTCCATGGGCTCCTCTGTAGTCGGATTAGCAAGCCGTTTGGCTGAAAAACGCAAAAAAAAAATTTTACGAACCTTGAATCTTTATTTTGTAGTTGTCGGATTGACGTCGGTTGATGGGGACTCTTCACATTTCATTTTAACGTTGTCCCGAACATTTGTACCAATTTTTAGCTCAATGCGAATTATAGTTATACCCCTATTTTTGGTCTAGTATGACCGGACTATGATTTGTAGGTAGAATTAGGCTGCGTTTCCACCAGAAATGTGCCAATAGGATACGAATAACGAAGCTAGGTAAATGAAGCGATTCTATTGGTTCTTAACAAACACATCCCTCGCTATGCATCCTCGCACATCTCTGATGGAAACGCATCCTTAGGAAGGTACGAAACTGTGTATATGTGCTCATTCACGTTGACTCGCGGGCGCGGTGACGAAATATCAAACATATGGCGTTATGTCCAAGTGTTCATGTCCGAAACGCACTTGTGGTCTAAGTAGCGGGCAAGCTAGCGACAGACGCGTGCGGCTGTGTCAAACGCGTGAGATGTTTGTGTGTTCACGTCGAACTAGCGGCGGAGCGCGCGTTTTTCTCGCAGTCAGGTAGGTTCAACCAGTTTGAACTTATCGCTAGAAACGCTAGCACGTTTTCAACGGACAATGTGAACACGAGCTCGCCACGTCTACCGCGCCCGCACCCGCCGCCGCGCCCGCGTTTTCTTACGCGACAAGCACTATATCGTTCTAATCTCGAGACATAAATAACTCTTAACTGGCATTTTGCGCCTGAACCAACACATATTACAACGACTGAAGTCTGAGATGCTGCATCGCTCTAGATAACATCATGACATCAGGCATATATTGATACGTGGGCGTACTATGGGAAGTGTTTTTCAAGAGCACAAAAAAAAAACAAATTATAATTCCCACTCAAAATCACAATATTCTCACATAATAGGTACCAACACAGCACACGGCGCTGGCGTTCCGATTATTCAATTGACCGACGGATTTCCGCCATTAATTTTTTTTTAAGCACGAGAAAATAAAACAAAGATATACCCATTTTAAAAATTGTAATAAATATTTTATAGATAAATCCACATTATCTAAAAACTAACCTACGAAGAAAATACAACTAATATATTTTAACAACAATAGTATCCGAGTATATTGAGATTATACATTGCTAGGAATTATTATGCTTTACAGTACCAAAAACCTAACGAAAATCAACAACACAACCACAGCCATTTTCAAAACTAAATGAAATATGGCAGACTATTTCTAAATATTGTTTTAAGTAACTCACAAATTGATTTAATATCCAAACGACAGTTTGTTGTGGAAGTTTATGTAAATATATTGAACTTGAATTTAACTCTTAATAAGAATAACAACAGAAATATAGCTTTGGCGAAATTCATTTCTACGTTTTATGTGTGTTAACTAATATAAATTATAAAGTTGAAAAGTTTGTTAGGATCTCTAGAACAACCAGTCGGATTTGGCAAATTATTTTTGTATATATGATAGCCACATTCATGAGGAAAGTTATAGGCTATACGGTAACGGAAAAAGCTGTGCTGCAGCTTGGGTCGACGACCAATTTAAAGGTATCAGGCGCTAAAGTTACCTACATAAAACACATGCGCTTTTCTTAAAGTCGGCTCTTTATGAAATTGGTGTGTAGCTTTTTCGAGATGTCTAATTTTTTTGACCTAAATAAAAAAGCACACACGTAAAACGCAGATATGCATCAAAACATTAACATCTAACTCATTTACCGTGCAGTAGCGTGTTAAAACATGTTTGGAGTGCCACAGTTCACTGCGATTTGGTGAAACGGAGATTCGCAAGCAATTTTAGACTTTAGTGAGAACACAGACAACCGCTTTGTTGAACACACAAATACTAAGAAAATAGAATCAAATAACCTATACCTAAAGGGTAACCAACGGAACCTATTACTAAGCCTCAAGAACCTTAATAGGTAGACTGTTGAATAAAATTTTCAGTGTATATTTCTAAATATGAAAAGGGGCTCCCATATAAGAAACCACCAAAAACCCATCGTTTGAGAATCCGACTCGCACTCGCCAAATTTTAACGACCGTTTGTATTCCAAACATTTTTACTCCCCGACTGCACGGCAATGGCACTAGACACCTTAAAGACTATGCCTACTCCCTTCCTCCATTCATAGAGGTTTCCTGGCTTTCACCAGTTCTTCGCTGACGTTCCACAGCTTGGCCTCCACATCCTTGTCGAACTCGTGTTTCGAGGAGTATTCCTCACAGTCGCGGTAGAACTTGCCGGTCTTACCTTCGATGCTGTGGTCTGTAGCACAGAACACTACTGTTTCGGAACCCTGGAAGAAGTTTTTGAGAATTAGTTGTTTTTTTTTATGTTAGACAAGTTTCTGCCAACGGCTTGAATGTCGGTAATTATACTAAGGGAACCTACTCCTGAGACAAAAACTTGCCTATACGCTATCCCAGCCGATAACCTATTTATGTGCCAAATTTCATCCAGATCCGTTCAGCCGTTCCAGTGTGATTGATTAAGAGACATCCTGTATTTAGGGTACGATGGGACTGACATACGCTTTGCGATTTTAAATGTCCCTAAATAACTAAAGAAAAAAAAAAAAATACATCCATCGAACTTTCGTATAAATTATAATAGTAGTTTAAAATATGGGTACCTAGTAAGATTTTATTAGGAAAACAACAATTCAATTGTAAAGTGAAGATTACATTTAAATATTTTAACTTTGTCTCTGTCATCTCTGACCTAGACCAGAGTCAAGAGCAAACCCATCTTAAACAAAAAAAAAAATGAAATTCAAGGATAATTCCAAGTTCAACGCACTAAGTTTCCACTTAAGACGACAATTGATGATAAATTTTAGCATTGAGTGTAGGTAAGTAAGTAATTTATTTTGCAATAGGTCATCATTATCATCTTCCTGCCCTTATCCCATGTTACTTGGGGACGGCGCAACACGTTTTATTCTTCCATTCTGTTCTATCAGTCGTCACTCTATCACTAACTCCCTTTTCTTTCATATCGCTCCTCACACAATCCATCCATCTTTTCTTTGGCCTTCGTCTCCCTCTCCATCCCTCCACATTTATGTTCATAACTCTTCTAGTTATATGCGTTTCATCCCTCCTCTTCACATGACCATACCAAGACAAGCGATTCCCTTTTAACTTTTCCGTCACTGGCGCCACTTTTAAAGTGCCTCTAATGTACTCATTTCTCACTTTATCCACTCTCGTTACTCCACACATCCATCTCAACATTCTCATCTCCGCTACATGCAATCTATTTCATCAAAATCTAAAAATCAATCAATCTATCTCGTCAATCGATTGTCAATCGATCGATTGTCTCGGCAATCTATTTCGTTGTCGTATTGAATTGAATAATCGGTATTGAATGTTTTTTAACCTACATTATTATTATGTGTGTGTTGTGCAGTCAAGCTGTATACCTACCGCATTTTCAACTTCTTTATGTTTTGAAGTTTAAAACATTACTTTTGCTGTGTTCAAAAATTATCTAGATGTCCGAAAGATTTAGGTATAAATTTTTTAGGCAAAAAGCGATCTTGCCTGGTTTAATTATTATTACGCAAACTGGCTAACAGTTTGCGTCAGCGTCTTAATTGTGACGTAAAATGTTAAAAGCATTAGGTTTCATTCAGATAAAACACTAGTCTTCAAAATATATCTTTTTGTTCTTTCTTATCTACAGATAAGATTTATCAATCATTGCGAGTACCTAAATGTTAAGTAAATTCATTTTTGGAACCCATGGGCCTATTTTTAAAACGTTTTGTGTGCTTAATTTAAATATTAACAAAATTCTGTATTCAAATTTTCCATAGATAACTTTGATCTAGAATCTTCTTATCAGTATTTAAAAGAAGCAAAAAAAAAACATTCTAACTAGGAAGTAGGTACTTAGTTACAATTTTTTTTTTTTATTGAATAAGCTTGTTGAAGCTACTTAAAAAAAAACTATGAGAATGTCTTTGTTTTATAAGGTAAAGTACTCGTAATAGTTTACTCGTTTAGTCCGTAAAAAATAATTAATACCAAATATTGTGGGAGCTAGACAACTATTAAACTTTAGAATTCAAATATACTTACTTGTTTGGCAGTCTTCATGAAGGCAATCAGTATTGGGGCCATTAGTATGTAGTGATACCATTTTATTGAATACCTGCAAATTAAAAAAGTGTTGTTTTAATTATCTCGTTAACAAGAAAAAAACCGGCCACGTGCGAGTCGACTCGCGCACGAAGGGTTCCGTACCATAATCCTTGATTTTAATTATTTGTTATAGTGACAATAGAAATACACAACCTGAGAAATTTCAACTGTCTACCTACGAGACTCGTACTCATATTACGGTTCTTGGGATAAAGCCCGCTGACAGACAGACGGACGGATGGACAGCGGAGGCTTAGTAACAGGGTTCCGTTGGTTACCCTTTGGGTACGGAACCCTAAAAAAGATTTCGTTTAGTTCCTGATTCCTACTTCCTATATCGTCATCAGAAGTCTAATTGCGTAATACAAAAAATCATCATTTAGTCATGTCAACCGAATTCATTGCGTTTTTAACGTGATCGGGCAGATACATTTTTACCCGACTGTGCGGAGGGTTATGTTTTAAGAATATGAAACAATGGATCGGACCGCTTTCAACTGTGAAAGAATATGCGATTTTATGAATGGCGCAATAGGGAATATGTACTTATGCGATTTTTTTATTTGCAAAATGAAATACTTACTAGTTCAAGTAAACAATCACGAAATTATTTTTATACATAGTTATAAAGCTTCAAAGATTACAATTAGAAAGAGAAGTCCGATATGAACTGTCACGTCAAAGTCCATGACGCCTATACAGCTGCAGGGACAGAATAGATATATTTGCTTAATTCCAGGTTGCCTGGAAGAGATCGCGGAATGCGATAAGGCCGCCAATTGTATTTGTTTTAGTTT
The DNA here is from genome assembly GCA_950371165.1 of Lacanobia oleracea. NCBI lineage: Eukaryota > Metazoa > Arthropoda > Insecta > Lepidoptera > Noctuidae > Lacanobia > Lacanobia oleracea. The sequence goes on from OX493389.1 coordinate 6,595,558, forward strand.
AAAGTTTCCTTCATATGTTTTAATTTGGTGTACAATAAAGTATATAAGTATAAATAAATAATTATATCTCGTTTGTTTTTCCGAGTAATTTTGATTCTATTTTCTTGAATAAGTATTTTTTTCATGCATATTCCCTATTGGGGGGCGCGAAATAGATTTCTTCAGTTTACGACTTTATAAAGCTTTACCCTGGGAAGTTTTTGCAGCTTGTCATGACATTTACTATATTATCGTCATGTAATTGCGAAAGAAAAGTCCGATAAAATGCGTAGCCAAGACAAGTACTGTGAAGTGCCAATGCCACCATAACTCCGTCTCTCTTCCACACCGGAATCATGGTGTTTTAAGTCTACTGATCTTTTCAAACTACATCAGATTTTCGACCATCTCATCAGTAGGTACTTTTTTATAGTTAATCTCACCTAAACAGATTAGTAGCACAGAAGCCAGGGCAGACCATGTTGACATCTATGCCAGTGTTCCTCAGGTTGGAGGCCAGCGCCTTCGCGAAGTACGCATTCATCAGCTTGGAGTTGCAGTACCCGGGGTTATGGCGGGGACTACCGCCCTTCCTCTTCGCCTCTTCAATTTGCTTCTTTAAGTTCAAGTCGTCAAAGTCGATATTCCCGCGCTCGTGCAGTGTCGATGATAGAACTACGATTCTGTAATTAATATGGAACAATGTTTTGTTATTCTGTTTTGTGTTGTGAGTGAATCGTTTATCAATATGCACAATTGAGTTGCAATATGGACGTATTGATACACTGAAGGTCAAGTTCATTCAGTGCGAGGCGAAAATATGATCAATACATATTATAAAACTTATGATCAATACATATTATAAAACTTTTCTGTTACTAAGTGCGTGACTGATAGACAACGCACAGCCGAATTTAGTCGTCGTAGAAAGCTGAAAGGGAATTGTCCAGATTTGGCCATTTTTAAACACGCTGCTATACAAAAATTTAATTTACCAATAATTATAATTCTATTTTAGTATATATCTGATGCTAATAATGGTGTATGAATTATCACTGTAAAAAATCTTGTTTTATTGTATTTGTTTTGATGTGACCAAGTCAGCTGGCTTTGAATTTGACTTTAATGTTGCCAAACAATAACTGCATATTCTAATCGATTTAAAATGTATCGTAATCTCTCCACTGTATTTAACGCAGTTTTCATCTAATCATATTATTTTGAAAATACTAATACACGATATAAATGATTAAAGACTTAAAAATGTTAAATTGAAGACTGCATTATACCAGAAGAACTTATAAAACAATAATCGATTCTATTATGTATCGATACAATTATATTTTTTTATTTGGCAACACAATGCTTTAAAAATGTTGTGTTGAAATGACAGTTATCATTCGCTTTGTTTTTTTTGCATCGTGAGTGTTGTTTCTGTGAGTTTTATTGCGATTACTTTGGCTGTTTCTAAATGGATTCCGATTCTTCCCTTCTTCACGACCCTGGCACTTCCATGGACCCTGAACCTTGTATTTATGATGACCCTGGCACTTCTACGGACACCGATTCAATAAGAAAAACAAGTTTTATTTCATGCATAACCAATTTCAATAAAATGTTAAAAAAATATCTAAATATAAATCTTGATACAAAACTAGGTTTATATCTTCATTCTTACTGATATGAACTATTAAATCAATCATATATTACTAGCTGAACTGTTTGTTTATAAGTGGCCAAAGTGCCATAGAAGTTGGTCAATCCCCTTTGGCACGTCCTTGGGAAGTGTAGGAGAGCACTTAGAGAGCATTTCTTGAAAAGGATATGCGCTACGAAGTCGCGGGCAAAAGTTAGGATTTTATATAATTGTTTCCAGAGATAATATGGTATTAAAGCAGACGGCGCGACGCAATAATGCAATTTTATACTATTACTAGTTACCCACGCAACTTCGTTTGCGTCACAATTTTCATTACTGCTCCGCTCCTATTGGTCTTAGTAGCCTTTAGCCTTCCTCGAATAATTTTTCAAATCGGACCAGTAGTTCCTGAGATTAGCGCGTTCAAGTAAACAAACAAACAAACTCTTCAGCAGGCTTTATATATTAGTACTAGTTGACTCGCGCAACTTCGTATGGGTCACAATTTTCATTACTGCTCCGCTCCTTTTGGGTTTAGCGTGATGATATATAGCCTATAGCCTTCCTCGATAAATGGGCTATCTAACACTGAAAGATTTTTTCAAATCGGACCAGTAGTTCCTGAGATTAGCGCGTTCAAGCAACAAACAAACAAAAACAAACTCTTCAGCTTTATATATTACCTACTCGTAGTATATTATATATACTCGTAGTAGATTAAGAGGTAAAAGATTTATATAGGAGAATGTGGTTTGTTTCTGTCCCCCTTATTACTGTATAAAACGTAATAGCACTATACTACCTATACATAAAGCGTAATCAAGTTATATAAATTAAACATCGAAAAATAATATAGTAATCTGGAGATTATAGAACAAACACTATAACCTCCAGATTACCCATACATTATTTCACGCCTTCGCGGGCTTATTCTTCTAGCATTAACTTTACTTCGCATATTTCTCAAGGTAAAACATGTAAATCAAGGACTTTAACTCAGAAAATGACGAACACACTCGCAACGTGCCAATACGTGGAGAGGAGCATGCTGAATGTTAAGACAGACTGAAAAACAGTGTGATCAGGAATAAAACGAGATAAGCCGATGTGGTATTCCAGACTATAATATGTATACCTCTGTGCGAAATTTCATCCAGATCCGTTCAGCCGTATTGTCGTAATTGAGTAACAAACATCCAGCCATCCAAACTTTCGCATTTATTGGTAAACAAAAATTAGAAGTAAGATAATAGGCTGGCATCGATCTAAGCGCACGCGAACGACGTCGCGGGCACAGCTAGTCTATACTAATATATGTATAAAGCTGAAGAGTTTGTTTTTTTGTTTGCTTGAACGCGCTAATCTCAGGAAGTACTGGTCCGATTTGAAAAAATCCCATTTATTGAGGAAGGCTATAGGCTATATATACATCAGTAACATCACGCTAAGACCAATAGGAGCGGAGCAGTAACGAAAATTGTGACGCAAACGAAGTTGCGTGGGTCAACTAGTCAGGAATAAAACAAGAACCACAGATGTAACTCAGCTGAAACGAAGGACTAAAATGGAGATGGGCAGGGCACACAATAAGAGATCATGATAAATGCAGTAAGAAAGTGACAAGGTGGTATCCAAGGGTAGACCACCATAAAAGGTGGGACGATGATATCAGAGAAGTGGCAGGAGTGATGTGGATCAGCTCTACAAGTCTAGAAAGATCTGAATGGAAAAGGTTGGAGGAAGCCTCTGCCGATTGGCAAACAGATCTACAGAAAATAAAAAAGAAACAAATACTAGAATAAGTTTTATGTTTGTTTTAGAATATTGTTATTAGGTTAAGTTGATCTGAATAAAGGCTATTATTATTATCAAGGTAAAACACGCTATAATGTAGAACGTTTATCTTTAGTTTTCCATAGCCGAGAAGATAAATGAATCGATTTTTTTATCTCTCATGTTTCGGTTCAACGACTTGCCCAAAGTTTACGCAATACCGTATTACTGCTATTTATATTCTCCGAGTTTATAGAGAGGCGTTATAAACGTAAAACATATGTATCTGCTGTGGATGATGTTTATTATATGGGAGGCCACCTGGCCTGGTTGTAGTAGTAAAGAGTAGTATGTTTGTTCATATATTTATTACTTGCTTCTGGCAGCGGCTTCGCCTGCGTGGTCCCTAGGTAGCATACTCCCGGGATAAAAAGTAGCCTATGTCCTTTCTCAGGCTCTAGACTATCTTTGTACCAAATTTCATTTAAATCGGTTCAGTAGTTTGGCGTGAAAGCACACAGTGACAGACGGAGTTACTTTCGCATTTATAATATTAGTAAGGATTTAAAATAAATGTGGTCGGGATTTGTGGGCTTCTGTTGGCTAATAGAGAAGAGTAAGGTGTACGTTTATACATACTTAGATACTACTAAATTATAACTACTTCAGTTGGCTGTATGCGGTTTTGATTGCGGGTGAATATGAATGCGGGGGTGAATCGAAACAACGTTATTTAAATATTTTTGACAGCACTTACGGACTCTAATTTTATTTAATTGAAATTAGTTTGATAGTAAAATGCTAAACACTACCAACTTTATGAGCTGTGGTATTAAATAAATCATCAGTTAAACAATATTGTTTATGTTTTTTAACTTGTTAGGTATAATATTGATCTTGCTTTAAAGTGAATGAAATTGTAAAAGACAACTTTGTTCTTTAATAAGTAGGTAACAAGTGACATCATAAATAATTGTGATAGCCAGCAAAAACAAAAGTAGGTAATATAATCAGAACAATAAGTTAATCTTTGTAAACAATCACATACTTTATTATATCATTTTTGATTGATGTATTGTTTTCATGAAATAGTGCTGCGGACTAATTAAACTGTAATCTTACTAATTCTCTTGTCTTTATCTCAAGTAGTCATCGTGACACATGAATAATGTAACAATAGATTAACAAGGAATTCATAGATTAAATAGTTAAGTAGGTATGTTTGCTACAGTTTTAAAGTCAAATAATTTAGATTAGATTTTTAATAGGTACCTAATCTTAAAACCTATTTGTTTTTTACCTACTTATTATTTACATAGCATGATATGAAACTAATCTGTCTATTAACATAACAACAGTTTACCACCAAGACCTCGTAATTTGAATTTTTAGATAAATTGATTTGTTTTTTACTGATTTTGAACAAAATATCAATCACACACTATAGAAAAAAAAAAAATACCATTTGAATTTTGTTTCAATCATTTTGCACTCAAACAGAAAATGTAATATTTTTTTGTGTCTTGTGATAACGTTAGATATTTTGAGTAGGTCTTGGTGTTTAACTGTCAATTTTTTTTTGATATCAAATAATGATGTAGGTACTGAGCAAGTACCTACATCATTATTTGGATTTGCAAGGCGAAGGACATTGTCCAAATACACAAATTCTTAGGGAAAACTCAAGGCTCATTAACATTGTTTAGTTGTTATTGAACAGCTAAACAATGTTAATGAGTTCTCAACATACCTGCTTGGTGTAGCCCTTTTCAAATGATCCAAAAGTAAGTTTGTAAGATGGAAGTGACCCAAATGATTCACACCAAAGTGTATCTCAAACCCTTCCTTTGTTTTCAGGTCTTGGTTCAGCGGTACAACAACGCCTGCATTGTTGATAAGTACGTCAATCTTGTTAAAGCCTTTTTTCACTACTTCTACAAAGTTTTCTATAGACTCGAATGATGCTAGGTCTAGTTGCATGGGGATCTGCAATTATAAATAAAATATTGTTTCTTTACTTGGAGTTGGGAAGAGACTGCACCCCACGACACAGGGCATCCTAGTGTGGGATCCAGGGAATCTGAAGAAACCTAGCACATAAGGCTCTTATCTAAAAAAGTATATTAAAATTATTATTCCATTTATTATTCAAATATAAAATTTTCATTTCTAAACAAAATAAAAAAAAACATTGAAAAATAGTAATTTTTTTGTTTTATTTTCTCGGGTCCCTGGAGACCCGGTCCTTTGATAGGCGTACGAGGGGCCGAAGCCAACTCGCAGAGGCCCCATTAGACATTTCAAATGGAATGGGACACCAACCGACGATTATCCATGTATGCACTGTGAAAGTATACCTACCCAAGGACAATCTCCGGTTGGAGCAGGACTATTGCAGAATATGGAAACAAAAGATGAAATGCTAGGGATTTGGGTGGTGGTGGTGGTGGACTGATAACCGTTTACTATGAAAGAACTATTGGTCCCTGCCTGACCACTGACAATTAAATCTGCTTTAAAATGGCAGGGGGTGACTTGCACACTCAATAAATGGGCCCTCTCCGAAAAACCAAGGGGGCAACATATTCTGAGGTGCTAAAGGAGAGGAGAGGTATACCACGGCTATCAGGACAATCCCGGAAGTAAGGTCAAGATCCCTACTGCATCTTACTGGATTATATATCTTTCTCCTGAGCATGTTTGCTCTTGCGAATCTTCGCTCAGACCCCGATAAAGGCAAGAATGAGGTGGGAGCTCTGTTCCTCGTCAGTGTTCTCTCCGGCCAGTCAATAAAGGCAAGCCGGAAATGAAGAACAAGACTTCTCTCAGGAGATCAGGTCCGTGGGGTCGCTACTGCCCATCAGTTGGCCACAAAACTGCCTTGCAGATTTATTATTATTATTAGTATTATATGGGAAAAGGCATGAGTTTTGAGGACATGCTTAGTTGTTTGATAAGGTTGTACTGTTTTCTAATTGTTAGTGAGTGAAAAGTCAAATTTTTGATTAATTGCACATAGGTCAAATGTATTTTGGTATAACAAACAATGGGTGATGCATCACCCATTGTTTGTTATACCAAAATACATTTTATAAGAAACATGCACAGCATTGACTATGCCATCTAGTGTCGCATATTTGAAATTCTTAAGGGTTAGAATACTTGACATTGGCACTCCTGTGCTGCCACCTGCAGTTCCTGCACATCAGTTTAGGGGAACATGCGCGAAGTAGACAAGAAAGGAAAAAGGAAAGGAAGTAGAAAGTTCAAAATAGCTATGCTCGATGGCACTTGTACTTGATACATACTTGAAAGTGACATTTCTGTCACAACACTCCCTATATACATACATATATCTCATTAATTATTATTTTTTTAATATAAAGTGACTTGCACTTGTGAATGTACAGATTTTCTTCTGGAAGAAATATGTTTGCATCAAATAAAAATATAGAAGTAATAACTGTATTCTTCAAAATCTAAATCTCAACCCATTAAAGTAGTTTCTGGAAGCAACACAGTATTAATTATTATTTTAATTTAAATAAGCGGCATCTCATTATAAACTGTTACTGCTAAAATATCATCTTATTAATTATTGTTACAAGATAACATATTGTAGGTATTTATGTAAGAAATGTTGATAACGTGCTGATTTGCTAACAATTTCATACATTTCCTTTCAACAAGTACCAATGATAAGAATTTAAGTCACCTTGTTTTATTAAACATTGTTTCTAAGCAACGAGTTTAAAAATCATGGTGACTTGTTTTTTTGAGTCTTACAAATCTCTTATCATGCCAGATTTATGTTTCTTATAGAAAAGTGGGATATACTACTCTGTCAAGAAAGTACCGGGAAAAGATCAATAATACACAAAATGTCTGTTATTCATCCAAATTTATTTTATCACCTTCAAAGTATGCTCCTTTAGAAACGATACACTTGCGCCAACGAATAATCCATTCATCTAAACATTTTTTAAACGCTGCTTCCGGAATTGAGTTCAGTTCTCGCCGCAAATTCTCCTTTATGTCTTCTATCGATTGAAAACGGGTGCCACGAAGTGGTAATTTGAGTTTAGGAAAAAGAAAAAAGTCAGCAGGAGCCATATTTGGTGAATATGGTGGTTGCTGGATGGTATTTGTTGAGTGTTTGGTTAAAAATTCGTTCACAATGATAGCCTTGTGCGAAGGCGCATTGTCGTGGTACAAAATCCAAGAATTTTCTTTCCACAAATCTGGCCTTTTTCGTCGAATTTGCTCTCTTAAACGCCGCATAACGCTCAAATAATATTCTTTATTTACCGTTAGACCTTCCGGTAAGAATTCAGAGTGCACAACACCGCGATAGTCAAAGAAAACAGTCAACATGACTTTGACTTTTGATCGACTTTGGCGTGGTTTTTTCGGTTTCGGTTCAGTTGGAAGGCGCCACTCCGAAGCTTGTTGACTAGTTTGCATGTCAAACTCGTAAACCCACGTCTCGTCACCAGTAACAATGCGTTTCATGAATGTTGGGTCCGAACTGACTCATTCTAGCATGTCCTCAGCGACTTTCATGCGATTGAGTTTTTGGAGAAAATTCAGATCTTTTGGGACTAGCCGAGCAGCAACATGTTTCATACCCAAATGATTAGTTAAAATGGTACGGATCGACTCGTGAGATACAGAAAGTTCGGCGGCTATCTCTCTCAGAGTTGAATGGGGATTTTCAGTCACTATTTCCTTCACTTTTGCGATGTTAACTTCAGTTGCAGACGTTGACGGCCTACCAGAGCGAGGCAAATCTTCCATCACATCTCGACCGCTATTGAACGCTTTGAACCACTCATAAGCACGAGTTTTTGATAAAGTCGATTCACCGTAAGCCTTCTGTAACATTTTCAGTGACTCCGAACACGAAATTCCATTGGCGATGCAAAATTTAAGACAAACTCTTTGTTCGATATTTTTGTCCATTATGAAATTCGCAATACACACTATATATGATATTACTAAAACCAGCACTGTATTTAATATGAATAACAGATGCAACTCAAACTCCGCGCCAAAATGGAAAACAGTTGTGCCAATCTAACAACTACAAAAAAACAAAAATTTGAATTTGGAACCATAAACAAATCATCCATTCCCGATACTTTTTTGACTGAATGTATTATTCTGTTTCTGAGTAAATACAGGCTAGAGATAGAGGCTCTTAAATATATATACATATATATGAGATCACTCTCCATAAATAACCATTGTTATTATTCAAGTCAAATTCCATGTAAAACACTTGTATTCAGCTAAATCTGGCTTGTACCCTCTAGTTGCCAAATGTCATGAATTCCGGTAAAATATTGATATTTTTTACTAGGTACCTACGAGAACTGTACACACGCACTTGAAAATAAGTTGGATACATAAAAAGTTGCCCTTAATTTAGAATGATGTCAGATTAATTTAAAAAGAATTTAATATGTTGTAAATAAAATTTATGAACACTATGAAATACTTTGTTTTTTACGTACCATCTCGCCTCCATTAGGCTGTTCCTTACGAATGTGAGCGATGGCCTCCTTAGCTTTGCCAATGTCTCTGCAGGCGAATATCACCCGCCCCTTCCTCCTAACTATAGTCTTGGCAGTTTCATACCCAATGCCACTGTTTGCTCCAGTGATGAGGAAGGTTTTCCCTCTCAAACACGTATTGCTCACACAGGTAGCCCACTTCCTAGACCTCCACTTGCGAAGCAAGCCAAGAGCTACGATCACTGATATTGGCACCGCCGCAACGTACACAGCAGTCGACGGCACCATTCTTAACAATTATTTAAACAAAGTATACACTATAATTTCGTGACAATTCACTAAGATGCGCTCCTATTACAGCACAGCTTTACCCGTCCGTTTTGTAACTCGCTAGAATTCAATTGATCAAATGTCATAATAATGTCACTCGGTCAAAGGTCAAAAACTTGCTTTCGTTCGGAAATTCATTCCAATGCAATTGTCTAATTTACGGGGCGATATTCTCGACAACCTGTTCCTTTCAAACAGTAAAATTGATGACGTTTTTCTGTTATAGATCAATTCAAATTTTCATAACTAAATATTTTCTTTAGTTTGTATTTATATATAACTAACAAATTAAAGTAAACATATTAAATAGTTAATTTAATTAATAAAACATACTTTTTTAATTCCTTAATTAATATTATTTAATTAAACATATCGTCCGTGAACTTCTGATACCTCCTAACTAACATTTTTATCAAAAATTTATTATTACGCCATCTTTTGACGACGCGTATAACCAATAGAATGTAATAACCTCCTAAGTTAAATAGTCACTGGTATGGACGATATTCTTTCCGAGAAATATCTCTTAAATTTGGTCGCCCTATATTTGGCGGCAATTTCTCCTAACTGACAGTTTGCTCGAAGCATCCGTGCATGGCGTCGTACTTGAAAGGCGTTTGGTGATAAAAAGTAAGTTTTTAGAGATTTTTATACTCAAATTTGTCATTTAAACTAATTTTGTTACTATCTAAAACGATTTAGTTAGTTTTGTTTCCTAGAATGCTAAAAAATAGATGTAGCTGAGACATTAAAAGTTAATTTAACAGATAGGAGTAATTTCTTTGAACACTTTTTATGTAAATATGGTACCTTTTTTGTTAGATTCTGATCAGATAGGATAAATTTCTATTGGGGTTAACTTATTTTAACTCAACTATTTACATAATTGTAATAAATATATTTACGGTAGGTAGGTTAATAGTTATAACGTTTGAGTTTTAACCATTTTTTTATTGTTTTTTTTTTTATTTGACAGCTTCAGCAATAATGGCTTCGAGGAACAGGGCTCGTGCACTAATCAACATAGCGTGTAGCTCAAGTGAAACACAGAATCTTGCACCCTCAACTTTAACTCCTACTGCTATTTTGGAACAGATTGATCTAGCCACATTTATAGAAGAACCACATTCGATTGCAAGGCACGAACCTCCGGAAGAAGAAAGTTTGATCTTGAGGTCATTTAATACTGACAACAATCCAGATTTAATTCAATTAGAAGACTTGATAGTGACAGAATCACTGCCTTCTTTATTAGGTGCAACATCGACATCATCGCCAGTATTCCCTCCACCTAGACCAGATTCTACCACTACATTTTGTGATGACTTTTCACCAGATGACGACAGCGATTACGAACCACCTAACCATGACGCAATAAGCTCTGATTCTGAAAATATCCAACCAAATACTCAAATAACGGAAACTATTGAGGATCCAGTTCACTATGGAGATATGACAGAAGGCCGACGTCGACTAAAGGAAGCTCAACCAGAAAGATGGAAAAAGAATGTTACCAAGCGATTGCGAATGGAGGGTAAAGAGTATGTAGGGTACAAACGGCCAAGGGGTGAAAAAATGCAGTCCCAATTTCGAAAGTCAAGGGTCCTAGGTCCTAGGTGTAATTCGAATTTCTGCAGAAAAAGTAAGATCAGGTGTTGTGATGAAGTAGGAGATGACGACAGGGATAAGATATTCCAACAATTCTGGAGTGACATGGATTGGCATCAACGAAAAGTGTACGTTGCTAATAACGTTACTTTTCAGGGAAAACGCAGAATTACAGTATCTGAAAGTTCGAGAAGATCAGGTACTTTAATTTATTTTCTTCCTGTTAGCAATCCTAATGATGGCACCACAACCAAAAAACGAGTATGTCGAGAAATGTTTCTTCAGACTCTATGTCTCGGATCATTTTCAGTTCAGAGTTGGGCCAAGAAAGGACAATGTGGCATGCATCTATCTAAAGAAAATATGAATCGTAACCGCCGTCCCAGAGCATTACCCTGTCAGGGACGTGCGGATGCCCTTAACAGCTTTTTGGATGGGTTGCCTAAAATGCCGTCTCATTATAATCGTCTTAATACCAACAAGGTTTATCTAGAACCAATTTATCGCAATATTAATCACTTATACAGTACGTATAAACAGTTTTGTACAGAAAAGGAGGTGATTCCCTATGCTAGAAATAGATTTACACAAACACTAAAATCTAAGAATATAGCTATCCATACAATAAAGAAGGACATGTGTGATACTTGTGTGGGTCATCAGACTGGTAATGTGTCCGAGAATGACTTCCAAATACATCTACGAAAGAAAAATCGAGCTCGTGAAGAAAAAAATAAAGACAAAAGTGAAGCTGTTAATGGAAAATACATAGTTTTGACGATGGATTTACAATCTGTTAAGGTGTGTCCATTTATTACTGCAAGCGCTGTTTATTACAAGACCAAATTGTGTGTGCACAATTTTTCCATCTATGATTTGGCCTCACATGAGTGTACCTGTTACTGGTTTACAGAAACGGAAGGTGATTTATCAGCATCTACCTACGCAACATTCATTATAGATTATTTGACTCGCCATTGCCTGCCCAAACAACTACCAATTATAATATACTCAGATGGTTGCACAAGCCAAAACAGAAATAATATTCTATCCAATGCCCTACTGAATTTTTCCATGCAATATGAAGTATCCATTGTTCAAAAGTACCTTGAGGTCGGACATACTCAGATGGAAGGAGATTGTGTGCATAGTGCTATAGAGAGAAAATTGAAAAATAGATTAATCCATCTTCCAAGCGACTTTCTATCGGTTACCAAAGAAGCCCGCAGAAAGCCCTACGAAGCCATTATGGTCGACTACACCTTTTTTAAAAACTTTTCGTCTCCTGAAACATTGCGCTATACCTCAATACGGCCAGGTCGCAAGACTGGAGATCCAAAAGTAACCGATATAAGGGCTATCAGTTACGATAAAAACGGTATCATTAAATACAAACTAGATTTTGATTCTGATTGGGATATTCTCCCTCAACGTGTTAACAAAATTTCAATTATAAAAGAGTATCCTCCCTTGCATAGAAATAGAATTCCAATAACAAACCAGAAGTATAAACACTTACAGGAACTTAAGTCAGTAATTCCATTGGACTGCCATTCCTTTTATGACTCATTACCACATAATGATTAATAATTAAGGACCCGTTTGCACACAAGATGATTATTTTAATAAAACATTATTTTTGTTAGTATGTTGTCCTTAGTTCCTACCGTCTAGACTGATGTGTAATTTTTAAGTTTAAATTTATTTTAATTCCGAAATGTTTAATTTTTGTTTTTGTTTCACTATTGTTTAAATAGAAAATAAATAATTTTGTTTATACTATTTTTCTGGCCTTTTCTAATAAATTCTATCTTCAGATGCTAACACCTCGTGTATAGTTTTGGGGGGCAATTCCTCCTAAATAACTAATTGAAATATCTCCTATCTGCATTTTGTTTAGAATTTGAAAAGTTAAATCTCCTAACTTTCATATAATAAAGTAAAGCTCAAAATAATAGCTATTTTGAACAGTAATAGTAAACGGACTCATAAACAAACAAAGAGTTTTTTTATTTCGTCAATATACCTCACGGAGACTAAATAAATCAGTTTATTGTTCCTCCTGTATAATTTGTGTATAGTCAGATAGGAGATCTCAGAAGTTCACGGACGATATTTTGTATTGACAGTAATATTTTTAATTATCACGCTGACGAGAATAACACGTATTTAAATTAGGCGCCAAAGTATGGCGCCAATTATAAAATTGTGAAAACAGAGGTAACGAAACGTGATATTGGTTAAAATGCACAAACCGTACGAAGCCAAAAAAAAAATGCGATGGTTTTAACAATTATTTGAATAAAACGATACCGGAAGGTAAAAATGGGTAAGTAAGTCTTAATTCCACACCTGGAGGTTGCTTTGTAGATAAGCGAACATTTCACCCTCTTTTGCTTGTTGCTTCTTTTTATACCTACAAATGAATTTAGTTAACTAATTTCTACTTTACACGATTTTATATTCACTCCTGACTACAGTAAATAATTCAGTTCAGAGACTTGAAATGTTCTTTATTTTGTACTGAATTGTTACAGACGATTTGTAGGTACGTTGCATCTCTTGCGTGTACGATTGCATTGGAAGCACAGAAATATAAAAAACAGTTGTTTTTTATCTCTATGATTGGAAGTCATTATTTTGCGGATGTAGCGTAATATTATAATGGTCTGACTATAACCACGTGGTAAGGCAATTTAAATAAAACAATATTAGTAGCTGGGCCGTTTATTTGAAATACATAAGGGACAACTAGATAAAAAATCTGGATTCCAGACTATGAAAAACAATTGATATGGCAACATTATGAATATAATAATGTATGAAAATCTTTATAGGCGTTTACAAGTAGGTAGTATAGCAGATTAGTTTAAAAATGTCTAAATTATAATTTATCATAGAATTATATAGAAAAATGTTAATGAGCGTTAGTTTACATACACAAGTCATATTAATTTTTACTCGCATCGTCATCGGCCAATTTTTTCTTAGGTAGGTATAATAAAATATGTTTTTTTTTCTTTCAACACATTGGCTTAGGCAATGATGATATAAAAATATTTATAAATACGTAGTAGTAATGCCCGATTTTTGAAGGAATTATTTATTTTGAACATTTATTAGATACATCGAATTATTTGAACTGCGAGAAATGCGTAAAACTAAATAAAGAGGAAACTAAAAAAAGGATGAGACATTTATATATCGACAGTTTGGGTTTAGATGCAAACAACACAACATTAAGGTTTCTATTACTAAGGGCTGCAACCATTTTGCACTCAAAGAATTCCACCAGTTCTAGGTACCAACTTATGTGATTTAGGTCATCGCATACATCCCGTAATTAAAAATATTCTCTGATCCGACAAGCCGTTACAATGAGCACAAAATGAAGCAGAACCCTAAACATTAAACATATTTATCTTGTCTTTTAAGTTATATAACAACGATATAAATAATTAAACATTACAGCTTAGTCACCACGTATAATGCCATTATTGGAAGAATTGTTGCCAGCACCGCAGTCCGCAGCTGAGGGAAAGTCAACGTGTTTGTACGAAAGTGTAACTTGTCCAGCTTAGACACAGTTAATTGTTTATTGTTGCGAGACTTACGGCAGTCGGAGATAACTATGGTAGGCGCCAGATAAACTAGCAATAAATCACATTGACCTTTTCCTAATAGCCCGTCGTAGATACCTGATCAATAAATTATGAACTGTTTTTCATGACTAATGAACGGTAGAGGACGAAGTCGATAAAGGACAGCTGTATGTCGTTATCTCTGTTTTTGGTTTTTTAGAAAGTCAATAAATGTGTGACGGTCAATGACCGTAATTGCTCATTTATTTGGCGCCTATCATACCTAAACAAGTAAGTAATAGCTAAATTAGGTGTTACCTCCCACCTTAGTACTTTTCTGTCAGGTGATCATACCATATGGAACATGTAAATGTTACAAGACCCCTAAAATCGCGACCCGTAACTAACTACTTGTGTTATCAATGCACGTACACGCTTTATTGTATTTTTTTAAATTAACACTTTCGTACATAACACGCTTTTTAGTTAAGTACATTTTTAAGGTATTTTCAGGAAAAGTCTGTAGAGTTTTTTTTATCTTCAAGCATGACCTCTCGTTTCATGTTGGCACCATAATACGTTTATTAAAAAACTATTTAATATTTGTGCCTTTTCAAATGGTTGAATGGAATGTAAAGGTTTAGGAATATTTGACACTTGCATATCCATACTATCCGTTCCCGCTCCAGCCGACGATGGTTCAAATTCTAAAAATGTTTGATGTGACGTAGCACGGAATTTTGTCGTAATGTGAGTTCAATATTAATAGAGGGCCTAAAATACTATGAGCTATTTTATCTGACCCCTTCTAATATCAGAAGTGGGATTCGTACCCACGCCCGCGTTATCGAAGTATGGTGCTCGAGTATTGACGTACCTTCCAATAGAATGCTGGTCAATTTATCGAAATGTGTTACGACTGACAGGATTCTCTTTCAAGCTCCGTAAGGATGATAACTACGCCACATCGAATTTCAAGTCTGAGCCATTTTGTTAGAAACACAACCTGACTCATTCACAAAAACATTTACTACAAATATGTGTAAATTTCCATTAAAAAAATCTTAATTGAATCATCTATCTAAAGACAAAACACTAGATTTTTTTTATTTTGTAATAATTCTCACTAATCGCTCGCATGCATTATAAGCTTACGTTTGTATAAAAAACACTTTTTTACTGAATTATAAAGCATACTCCATCTCTTTAAAAAAATCTTAAATACATCCCTCTGTGCCAATATAGGCTTTGCAATAAATATCATTTTAAATTTAAACTTGTCAAATTGCAGAAACAAGTTCTAAAACCTTAGAATAAAAAATGTACTTTTATAACACACGTCACAACGTCTTATATTTCTCTTAAATTAATATTTATCTAACATAAGTGCACATTCATAGTAACGGAGAAATTAATTAACAAGAGGTAAATATAATATAATACAGGTAAGCACTACTCAGGGCACGCTATATCATTATGAAAGTCAGTTTTTGGTAACTTTGTTCAAAAAATCTATTAAAACACTCTACTGGCCTTTTAAACATTTTAATAGAAATATAGTTTGATGTACCTCTTATTCAATTTATAGTGTATTCTGCGTATAATATTTTAAATATTTATTCTTATCTTTTGTACAAAGTTAGAAAAAACTTGTTAATATCTTAAGATGTTAATTTTACACGCGTCCTAAATATCCTGAAATTGGGCATTTAAGAATTTTTCAACATGAATCTTATATATGTCACAATTTAAATATAATTATTCAAAGACCATGCGCGGTTTTATGACGCGTATAGCATAGCATATGGTATCTAAAATAATCATAATACAATTTTAAGGGCACGTTAACATTATACTTTCATTTCACACACGAGATTCATATTCGGAGATTAAAATTTAAATAATATTTAAGAAGAATTGGTATTGGGAAATAAATACATCATCACCAATAACCACATTGTCTTTCACTACTACCCTCATCGGTAGATGTTAACTGCCTTCCTTAGCGGCATTGACTAACGACCTACGTTTTAAATAATACTCTCACATGGGCGTAGACAGCTGGTGTCGTGACCGGTCTACGCCTACGTCTACAGTCGTCACCTTGCCGTCTACTGGCGTCCCGCTCTCCACGTCACTGTCCGGCATGATCACGCACATGAAAGACCGCCCACTCGTCACATCTTTCGGGTAAATGGTCATCGGAATGAACCTATCGCTCGTACCATCCACGTACGCTCCTAGTCTCGAGTAGACTTCGGGGAAATGCTTTTTTAAATTCACTCCTCTACTTTCCAGTTCTTTCGATATGTTTTGGAAACATATCTGTCTAAACTTGTGCGCAGTCGCTGCATTCTTCTCACCCGCGTTACTTAATTTAGAAGTCAGAATTAGAGTTTCCCTATCTTCTGGAGTAGATTTGCTATCTCTTCTATGTCGTCTTCTATTCTGTTCTTGAATTGCAGCGGTTACTGTTTTACTGAGACGTAGCTTAGCGCATCTCGACACCATCTGTCTCTCCCATTTGACGGCACCTTTCGTCGGCACTTCACTGATAATACACACAGCCACGTATAAAATTACTCTCGTCTCAGGATTGTAAGCTTTACAAAGTTTAACCACCTCTGTGTACAATTCTACACCCATTTCATTCGGCTGAAGAGACGTCCACTTCATAAATTCCGGCTCACTTAAATGTTGAAAACCATGCGTGGTAAACTTTTCAGCCGACTCGGGACTTGTAAAGAATACTTTGACAACGCCGCGCCCGAGGGCCAGGTAGCCTTTGTGGGCTATAGTGCTAATTTGATGCAAGGCGTCCGCGTCTTCTTTGGCCGCTGATATGATCTGTCTGCAGAGAGTGCTTGCTCGGGTGTGCAAGCAAACTTTTCTGTGTTTCTCCCAGTGTGCCCTGCGGCATTCCTTTGAGCAATACATTGTGGTGCAGTTATGGCAAGTCTTGTAGTGTCTTTTGGCATCGGGTAATGGGGCTCGGGAGGGACATTTTGGATATTTGCACCGGACGACGGCTTCGTCTGTGCTATTTTCAGTCTGTAGAGAAGCTAGGGAGGCTCGGGAATCATGGTGAGTTAAGTGAGCATCGGAAGGGCGAAGGGCTGCGGCATCAAGGCTGGTGCGGCGGTCGAGGGAGACACTCGTTTGGGCGAAGGGCTCACTTCTCCGGCGGGAGTGCTCGCCCTGCGCCGAACGTGGCCTCCTCGACTCTTGCATGGCGCCAAGATTATCAACTGTATCCTTGCCTGAAATAGTACATAACACCGATTAATTTAGTTTTAAATTGGGTTTAGAAAATGAATCTTAAGCTAATGAATTAACATCAAGTTAAGTAAGACTCAGAACCAACGTCGATAAGAACACCGGAAAATCAAAATACAACCATGCCGCGGAGGACACTTCATGCTGCCTACTCGATAAACGACAAGGTCATATAAAAAGAGAACGATTAACACAATACGCCTAGACACTGTACAGAATACCTGATGATTCCGTTAGAGAGCATAGACATGAATAATAAGCAGAAATAATTACTGGTGCTTAGTGTGAGAGAATTGGGAACCTAGTCTTGTGGATGTGTGGTAATGTAATAGAGAAAAATTGGAACGGCTCAGACTTACATATCGTTCCTACCTGGTCGCTCGTGTTCGGGACTGTCCGTGATGGAGCTGCGGCCCTCGCTGGGCGTGCCGAGGAGGCGCGACGCAGGGGAGGCGCTGCTGTGCCCGCTACTGGCCAGTTGTTCGTACCGGGGACTCTGAGGACGGTTATTTACGACTGGTAGGACCAATTTTGGGATTTTATACCAGTTTTTGATCTAAATTCGTTTCAGTTCAACTGACGAAGTCTTGATTGTGAAGTTAATTTTTGCGTGAAACTTTAATAGATGGTATTTTTGGCATATCAACGACTTTTTGTGGTGCTTCTGAATCGGACTCATAGTAGTATGTCAATGCTTGCATAAGCATTAACTGTCAAAAAAAATTTCACTCTGATTTTGCATTGACCGCGAAAATGAATGAACTTGTTTGCTGATACACATTGTTCCTATCCGTTAAACATTGCACAAAAAAGTCATAAGTAAAAAAACTTATGTACCTTGCCGCCCATCAAATAATAGGGGCTTGAACCCTTCCTAGGACTGGGCTGAGGCGTGGGTATCCTTGCCGGCTGCGATGGCAACCCCAAGAGTGAGTCCAGCACGTCTTCAAGAGTTGTGGAGCCTGGAGACGGCCGCGTGATACCTAAGTTCAGGGAACGTTGGGAATCTTGCCAGTCTGGAAGTCGGTTTCAATGGTTCATTAGAATGGGCAAAGGACAGGTGCTCTGTAAAGACGTATAGCGTGGTTTGAAAGACCTATGATAGTAAGTACCAACCTATGTACCAATAAATTGTATGATGAACTTACCTTGTCCCATAACAGTGATCTCATGGACTATGAGTAGGTACAATGTTGAAAAGTCCTAAGAATAGGGTAACCTGAGAAACAAGCGATTCTTATGTTCTGACGCGTGATACATTTGATGAACGCTCGAAAATGAGTGTCCTTAATTTTGACTTTCTCCGAATTGCATCAAAGCAAAATAAAACATTTAAAAAGTGCTGTTAAAGTTAGATACGAAAAGCTGTGAAAAATGCCAATAAATTGTCGCTTGACTTTCTCATAAAGCAATAACAAGTACTAAAATAAACTTAACTCACATACACAGAAATAAAAATAAAACGAAACATATAAAATAAAAATGAATATATTCAATAATCATTATGATTAAAACGTAACTAAAAGTACAATATTGAAATTATAATGAAGACAATATCCTGTCTTCTATAAACATGAACAAGGTACCGAGATTCTAACATACAAATATTATACCCTATAACTACGTATTGATATTACATTTTCTTTTAGGTACTTTTATTTGGAATTTATTAGATTGTAGAGAGCTGCAGTAAAAAATAAGTGTAACTGATTTTGGCGCCATTTCAATTTTATAAAATACAGGCGGCCATTACAAACTGTCATAGACACTTTAATTATTTTTATTTATAACATACTTATATCGTCTATGGTTCGTGACGCTTTCGTAGTTCGGCGGTGCGAATTTTGAACGCAAAAATTATTTTGTATTTTTCTAACCTAATCAGAACCTGTATAATTTACTTAGGAGCTTGGCCCCAACATAAATTACGAGGTGATTTAAGTAGAAGGAACTTGAAATTTTCTAGATTTCAGACTTATACCGTCACTTCTCACCACCACATCACATTATGGTTCTGATAACTGTTGGTAATATTTAAAAAAATATTTATAAAATATTATGTGAACAACATAATTGTTTTACGTTATTCAAATATTTTGTGACATTTATTAAAGCCTGTATTTACGAATTTAGAACTGAAATATAGGTTTGAAAGCAGATAAAAATTGATTTAGCACCTAAAATAAAACATAGCAACATAATATTTTATTTACAAAACTATTTATATTAACTAGCCATTAAACTAATTACTAGAGATTTGCATTAAAATAAACACACAAACAAAAATAATTTAATCTGTACATCGGACGAAATTATTACTAAAAGATATTACTGGTTCGTGTCAGATTACTATTGAAATTATAATTATGGCAATACCTAAAACAAAAATAAAATCTTAACTATGACTATTTCATTTATAATCATATATAATTGATTTAGGTACCAAAATATTAATGGAAACTGAATTTCCGTAACAATGGTTATAAAATTAATAAGATAGAAACTTCTAACAGAAATGCATCAATTAAAACATTGCATTATAATAATGTACCATTCATATTTTTTATATTCTCGGGATACTAATTAACCAGGCGGCTATTGTCATACTTATACCATACATAGTAATAATATTGGTAAGCTGAAACTCATGATCGGCTCACCGCCATGATGAAATAAATACAAAGCTGCGTGTGACAAACACATAAATTAAAAGTAAGCGTCTACAAGCCAGTGCTTCGTCCACAATGCAAAAAATAAAAACACTTGACACAATAATTGATATCGGGAGTCCAAAATAGTGCATAAATTGACACAAATAATAATTAATAATATAATATAATAATGGTCCTGAGTCTTACACACAGTCTATAAAGCTCTATTACACATAGGTTTTCACAAAATGAACTCGTCCAACCATCTGAACGAGTTCATTTCACAAATAACTAAATACACAGAACAGCACAAGAAATAACGCACAGAGTATTAACGTAACATAAAAATTAACAAAGTGGACACTGCAGGTTCAGACTCTTAAAACATAAATGCAATTTTCATGATTTTTCGCAACTATCAAATTCTTTATCGAGAGAACTTTGAAGTTCAAAATGGCCGAATGGCAAAACCGCATGTTGCGTTCGTCGTGTCGGATTGTGTCGTTGCGAGCATGTGTGATGCTGCCTGTACGCGGAATGTGTCGCGAGTGCGGTGGAACCTGCAGTGTGTGTGGAGTGGGTGGTCAGGTGGTCACGCGGGCTCACCGGGCGCAGCGCGGTGGTCGAGGCGCAGCGACGACGGAGGGCGCGGATGCGGCGGCAGCGGCGGAAGTGCCTCCGACACCACCAGCGGCGTCTGCGGGGACTCCAGCGGCTTCGTGCCTGTAAACAACACCACAACTCTGTAGGAAGAATTTCGACGACGACTCATTTGATAGGAACACTTCTGACTATGTTGCGGTCTACTGGGGTGTATTCAGTGTGGTTCCTGAACATCCCACTATTATCATCATCACCTTCAGACATGAAGGACTGACCAGAGAGAGGTTCCTGAACTCCTTAGTCCTGAATATATCGGATCGAACAACAATTTTAAACTGCGAATCCTAAAACCAGATTCATGCCAGCCAATTCTTGTTAAATTCGTGAGCGTGACAGCAAAGCTAAATGTCAAATGCTTGATCGAACAACATAACCATTAACATTCTTATAAAGCTGAAGGTTATCATAATGTTTTACAGTAAAAACGAAGACCATATTTTCATTAATAAAATGAAAGTGCTCATGAAAAGCCAGCTGTATATCAAAATCTTTCTATGAAACTTACCAACAAAAGAACTCTCCAGCCAGTATAACTTCTGACTGGACCTCGGTGAAGGTTGCCTGTCGATGTCGCCGTTAGCTGGCTCCAATCCTGACACGTAGTGCACTATCGCTGACGTCACCTCTTTGATCGAAGTCTGAATCTCTTCTGACGCTTTCGACGCCTCAGACGCCTCTGATTTGGGTGTCGACTGGAGTAGGGAAGATGCTAGCCTGGAAATTGAAGATAAACCCCACTTATTATATGTTCACACAGTAGATTTGGAGAAAACGAATATTTTAATGAGCTATTGTCTCGGAACAGCAATCTTTTAAGCGAAGTGGCCAGAATCTGGATCAACCGAATTGGAATTGTAAATTATGATGCGCCATCGAGTTTTATTGTTTCTGGTGGAGGTATAGAACTGGATGATGGTGTTTCCTAGAAGGACTTGAGTGATAGTTTCTTTTTTTTTCTCAGTGAATGTGCAAGAAAAATCATGCCACTTCATCTGTTCCATCATTTTACCTCTCATGTGGCGTTCGCGGGGTACTGTTGAGTCGCTCCTGACTCCTCCAGCCGAGGTAGGGTTGCCGCGCGCTGAACGAGGACCTTGCGGAGGGAGAGCATAGAGGACTGGTGCCCCTGATGCTGCTGCGAGTTGAGGAGCACGGTGACGTCTGTGTATAAAAACAAGAAGTTGGGTTACTGTTCTTCTTACACAAAAGCTTCTTCGTTATATAGTTTTGAAGAAGCACTTATATCGCCACATACGAACTACTAAAAGACCTGACGTCGCAAGTCTACATCGCGCTATCAAAGTTCTACGCGCATATACAACAGCCTAGAATCAATATTGTGCACTACTAGTCTAGTCGAAGGATCCTCCCTTTTCAATGGGGATATGTGTGTCTTTATACCCTGTTCTGCATACCTCTGTAGTCCGAGTTCCACCAGTTGGAATATGGCACACTATAGGTATCATTGTTGGTCTGGTCTGAAGGGCGACTGCTGAATCTGCATGCGTATTCCTTGGGTGTACTTAAACAGGTCAAAAAGTGTTGATTGTGTATATAGAAATCGACCTTTAAGACAGCGATTTTGAAACCAATTTTCCATTACAGTAAGCTTATGGTCTTACACATTTTAGCAATTGGATGAGCACTTATCCACTCTAACGGGTACTTTGAGTTTGATAGGTACTTCGATTACAGCTGTCTATACCTGTGTTCGTATTACTAAAATCACTAGATTATGATAAAATTGATAGACAGCTTCGTTCATAAGTAGATTAGTACCTATCCTCTGCAGGCTCTAAATGATATGCCAATCAGATGAAGTGGATTTAGAGTTCCAGTAATAAATAGATTTACGAGTAGAACTAAGTGCATTATGTCCATCAAGTTAAGTCCATTATCAAATAGGATTTTATTGATCACTTAAAGCTATGTCGTTAATTTGTTATACAACGAGAGATAAAAAACTATCTCGTTCATGTCCATCGAATGAATTACATTGTCTAAGCAAGGAAGTGTCGCTATGCTTCATTACCTTGAAAATTTTCCTAAACTGCTGGTCATTTTACGGTCGATTGGCCGGTCACCATTAGAATTTTAACAACACAATCAAGTATTAGTACAATAGACTCGTTTACATAACACAAATATATCGGTGAATGAACCGTTACCGTGGAAATGACAGGAGAAGCCATATGAAGTGCCAAGCGAACGAAGAAACGTAGTCTTAGAAGTATCTACGTATATGAACTTGAGGTGGATGAACTTGCTAAAGGCAATGCTTCTACGATGTTAGAGAAACAAAATAAAGCACTATCAGGCAAAAGAAGCATAGCGAAACTGTTTGAAAGAAAGCCTGGAACGTAAAGAAAGGAACACGGGTGGGTTATAGTCAGAAGAGTTTGACACTCTCACACTCTTGACAAGTCATTTGCACAAAAAAAATAAAGGCGAAGGAAGCGATACTGACACTGCACTTGTCAGCCAATGCTGACACTTTTACTCCTGCCCTTATTTCATGATTGTTCGACATGTTTCGGAATCAAAATCGCGAGGCTAACTAGTGCCACTCTTCGTTCGCGGCGGAGCCTCCGTTTCAGTGAGTTACGTGATTGAAACCGTAAACATTAATCAACATGAAGATGTCTCACGAACGTTATAAAATAAAATAGCTGACTTTCTGTGGCAAAGTAAAGGAAAGCATAATGAGGAAACCTGAAGCTCTAGACAAAGTCCGTTCTATCAGCGAATACGGTTGTCGAAATGCCAAAATATTTTGATTGATCACGTGACATTTCAACGGAGATTGTCAATCTCAGATTTTCTGCTGACAGATTGATGACTGACTGATTCAGATGCTTCTCTTTGGGAAGTTACAGCCTAGCATTATTATTATTAAATCTTCACTATTTACTTACTTGGTTAGAATTAAGCCGGCTAGTCGACCACCTGCCGAAGCTGGTGGTGTGTGGCGAAAGCTGTGGTGGTGGAGGCTGCTGGTTGCCTCCCAGGCTGCCCAGTGAGGTGGTCTTCGAGTTGAGGCCGCTCCAGCGCGCCGCCGATGCGGACGCGTCAGACAGACGCTTGCGGAGAAGGAAGCCCTCTCGGGGCGCGGGTGCGTTCTTGTACCTGTAATTGCGGAATTAGAAATTAAATATCCTATCTCAAGTCAAAATTCAAAGGATCCAAAACTTTTTAGAATTCAGTTTTACATAAAGACTACTCCGAAACCCTCGTCACCACTTCCTGAACTTTTGATTGGGAAGAAGAATTGGCGCAAAAAAATCCCCAGAAACACATCTGTCTGTTATGTTGGAAGAATTAGATGTACTTACAATGAGTTACCTACTCATGGAGATTAACTACTTGACTTTTTTCTGAGAGGCTAGGGACGTTGTCGAGCCGCTGTCTACAAAGATGCTCATCAATGAGCCAGACTTCCTCAGTTCGTTTGGTAAGACAAACTGCTCATTAGGTTTGTCGTTAACTTTAAAAATAAATACTGAAACCTAGAACAAACCGAGATTCATGACAAAGCATAATTTTTTGAAATGTTCTAGAACGATGACTAGTCATGAAACTTGATTTAAAGCTACATTTGTTGCGGGAATATCAAAGCTGTCAGATTTGAATTGAAATACGTGTCTGAGAATAGTTCTGTTCTAGAATAAGGTTTTGAATAAAACAATGCCTGAGCAGAGTACTGGCTGATATAGCTAGGCTCTAATTAAATACCTAAAACAATCACTAATTCTCGCTGCTAATCACGACTCGCGTCAGTTGGCAACATGATAAGGCATGAGACGTACCTACCTATAGGAAATCTGTTAGGTACGGTGTTAGATAGGTAATCAACTCAGGGAAAGGAAATTTCATTTCCCACTAGAAAGATATCCTAAATGTAAGAATATCGGAAAACCAGATGAAATTTTCTTAACGCTGGTATAGAAAGATATAGGGACGCTTTAATATAACATGTAAGTACCTACCTAGATAAGAAAGAATACCAGTGATTTCTCGGTCAATCATTATTTTTTACAAGGTTCATAAACATAAGTTGTAAAGTTAATTACCTAGTAAATAAAAACACGTTTCTCAATGACTAATTAAAGCCTTTAAATTAAGGAACGGAATCAATAGGTTAACTACCAAGTAATTAATTGACAGCAACCGGCTGCTTAACGATAACGATGTTTTGCTACGCTAACGGCGGATTACAGAAGGCAATGTGGATTAAATGTAGCAGAAAACCTAATGAATTAGAAAATTTTATTGAGACATAAAATACGGTAAAGGGAAGATACCAATTAATGAACGAACTGTTAAAGGGCTGAACGGTTGCAATTACTGTTAAAACATTTTAAATGTTAGGATTACTTTAAATGACTTGGGATAAGATATCAGATGATTTCCAGACAACTCAAAGAACAATCTATTCGATTAAATTATGGCAAATTTTTTATTGCGTCTATTCCAGAATCAGCCATCTAGAGATAAGTACCTTCTTAGTGACTGAAAAAGTCTTAGGTAAGTAGTAGTAGGTATGCTTCTTTCAGCGGCAGCGTAAGGGGCAGGCAATCACCCAAGCCGACGCGTCGCGAGTTTCCAAGATGACAGGAAAAAACGAGCGTCTTGCTTTTTTTTGAGCCCTACCTAATTTGCTTTTGTAAAAAGCGAAAAGAATAAAGTCGCCGGAAGCTATAAAACCCGCCACTGCCATGAAAAATCTACGTACCCTGCATTTAGAAATCCAGCATGAAAATTCAAGACGGTACCGCAGTAGTGAACAGGTTTACAGAATCGGTGTTTATAGCTCTATTCCACATTATAAATGGCTAAAGCATGGTGAAGATACATAAGCACTTCTAGTAACTATTATTACAAACAAGCTACCACATATAAGGTTAGCTCAGGTCACGTGTAGTTCAGCTAGACGAGATGCAATTAGGGCATCGTTAATTACTATAAAGACCGACTTGAGGCTCATTATCGTGAGCCTGGGAGACAGTTATGAGGATTAAGCATGAAACCGGGCCATTATCATGAAGTAACACCTTTTAAACGTATAATACGGAGGTTTATTAGTTGAAACATTAAACGTATTAGTCAGGATCGTAATTTAAACTTATCTTTGAACTGTACGCTACCAGATTACTCGAAGCACAAAACAATGAAAGCCAGAGTCAACAGACAAACAACATCGTTGCTAGCAAAAACTAAAAGCAATTGAATACAAAGTAAAAGAAAAATGTAACAAAAATAAAAACTGCTTATTAGGGGAAACTATATAGTTTTTGTATCGTAAAAAAAGTTTGGACCTAAATAGGAACCCTGCAGCATAACTAATGACCATTACGTAGACTTTAATTTTTAAATCCTGTCGAGCTTTAACCCGTATCTAATCTCATAAAAAATGTACTAAGGATGTATTAAATACGAGCGAATGTTACAAGTTTTAAAAGTAGTTCGGATACAGTCGTGCTATAATTCATCGAACGCCTTTCCTAAAGCCTTGACACGAATGGTAGTGAAGCGAGACGTGCCTATAGGTTTAATGCTCATGTTATTAGATATCAACATAGAAAAAAATCTAGGCTTATATTTTCTTTGTAAGACTTGATTAAATTAAATTGTTAGCTGCTTGTTCAGACGCAATTACAAATGTAGGCTAAAGATTTTATGCAATATAACAAACACGCGGAACACAATTTATATTCTTAATTTAATGCTTCAAGTTAATATAGGACGTCGATAGAAAGCCGTGACTAATCTAGTATAACATCAAAGTGCAGGTTATATTTGTCATTACCCTACATAGCTCGGCTAGATGTTGATTGCCCTTTCGATAACCTATAGTGGGCTGGCCTTTATGTCAGAAGATATGATTTGTAAATGATTTTAACACTCACCATTCCGGCACATTGAGCTTCTGCAACGATCTCTGGACTCGCAATTCGTGCTCAGAAAGCACGCGATCTGAATTCTTCTGCAGTTCGTTCTCTGGAGGCTGTAACAAATTAAATTACATCACAAATCTGCTCACGTACGGTTTATTTCTATCAGAATACAAAGAAAATAATACTGTTTCAAAAAGCGCAATCGACACAAAGACAGTTTCCTAGGTAGCATGTTTTAAACTTACTATTTGTAAAAAATAAAAGTATGTACTTTGAAGGAGAAAATGAGAAGGAATTAGCAAATAATGTATCATGAATAATACGGAATACATTTTATTATCTAATAACAAAATTCATAAAACACATAATGTTTGTGTTCACGTACTTGATGGTATGTTATTTACCAAGTCTTGGATCTCGTCAAAGGAATTAGGAGCTAAACGGTAGACTGTTCCAAAAAATGAAGGATCTTTGTGAGTTTCTTTAACCAAATTGCAGTCACTTTCACTAAGGTTTTTCATTGACGACGAATCCATCATGTTTCCCTGATTTTTTATAGTTTGGTGTATTTTATAAATAGCGAATCTTGCGTATCCAGTCTCTTCGTCGCTGATTTCGTCAAATCCCAATTCGTGAATCTCAGCATCAGCACAATGAGAGCGACTAATAATGATTTCTTCAGTGGACTTTAAAGATTCTTTACTTCCTGCTATGATATCATTTACTTCGCATTCGATCAGTATTTCAGACCATGAAGGAAAATTCTCTTGATCGTCCGGATCACGGATTCTGTTATAGGTATCTTCTAAATCCACATTGACGTTTTCTCTTGAATTCGATTTTATCAAATCAGAAATACCGTAAATAGAATCATACCACGATTCATTGCTTTCGAATTCAGCTTTTGGTGTGTTAAAATTAAAACTGACTTTGCGTTGAGGTTTCTTTAGGGTAGATGTAGCTGGCAGTAGTCGGAATTCGTCTTCAGTTTGTATTTTATCCTTTTCAAAATCTGCATATTCGGGTATTTCGATGTCATTGAAATCAATGTCATCTTTTGGTTGTACGAGGATGGAACATAAATTAATATCTGCTTTTGAATCTGGCAAATCCTCAAGAGGTGGTGGAGGCACACTTTCTAGTAAACGTTTGAAAAAATCTCGCACTCTTTCGTCGTTACTTTTAACGGTTATTTCTTCTGTTTCAATTTTCTTATTGTCAGTCAGAGCTGGTAGAAATTCGTTGCATTGCTTTTCTGTTAATGAAGTAGCCCTTCTGGGTACGTTATTAAGTGAGCCACAGCTAGTAGTTCTAATTCCGTTCCAACTTAAATGCGATAATCTTGAATTACGTCGCTGCGCATCAAATCTTCTCATGCAGATCTTTGATTTCCACTGTTTGTGTTTATTTATAAACCCGTTTATACTTATAGAGGTCTCGTCTTCAGATTCGCTTCTGGGTATATCGGGGTATTTCGCGTAATAGAAGTCTCTTGACAGTGGCTTGATAAATTGATCCTCGCGTTTGACTTCCTCAAACGGTTCCAATTCTTCGGTAGCCCATAGTGTATCCAAGCAGTACCAATACACATTTCTTTGAAGAACCTCTTCGGTTGTCAGAAGCACTATCGACACCATTCTCACTGTGCACTTCACTAGACGCGGGCTCGAATATAACTGCAACTTCTCACACTTTAAAGAGCTCATTAGGCAAACCGATATTTAGCATTAATAATACTTAAGCTGTTGTTAACATTTGTTTTTCAAAACATTTCCCTAATTTGTTAATCACGGTGTACCTACTTAATTAGTAAATTGTCAAAACAAAAATATTGTTTACTGCAAAGGATTGAAGATCTTAATGACGCCTCAATAAATTACTAGCATTTCTCTATCACCGACTATTGTGAAAGGTAGAGTTCACTGAATTAGAAAATTACATCTAGGACAATTTCAAGGGTCAGTTGAGCTTTTGATATGGAACTTTCGCAAAATGAAGTCGGCCCTATAATGGACATACCTATCAGATATTATTAATCCACGAAAGTAGAACATTTGGTGACAATGATTTCCTTGGGGTCGCACTCACCCTGACGTCAGACGAGGCGAGGAGCGCACATGGCCCCAGCAGGCCTACGCTCTCCCAGCAAGTCATGTCCACTAACTGTTCCACTCACGTCCAGTGCCCGCTCAACTCTGCACTCGTGTGCCGATCTTACAATCGCATCGTGATGCACCAGTGACTCCGTAATACTAAGTTACGTAAGTCATCATATCACATTCGATACGAAACTAATTGTTTCGATACATACAAAGCGGCTACACTTAAAGCTACGACAGCCTCTCGGAGGAAGAGAAAGAAGCAAGCTGCAATATCGAAGCGGAAAGCGTTCGCCAATCAAATCAGAATAACGTTGCTTATCGAACGACAAAATCCAATTACAAGACTGAATCGGAGCGACCGCGGGGCTTCCGAGCTTAAGGTCGCTCTGCGGGCCGGTGCCGGGTCTCGGGCTGGGTCTGGCATGCGGTGTTCGGGTCGGACTTACGCGTCGGCCACTGCGGCACTCCGCATCGTGGGACATGAGGAGGTCCGAGAGGGCAGGCGGCCGCGGCGCTGCCTCCCGCCAGACTGAGGCGCGGCGCGTGTCCTTGGCGAGCGCGCATGCTCCGCTCACACACCCTTACTATCAGATTCTAGTGGCTTCAACAATCATTTTGTTACGATGACACATTTCTTCTTTGCTCTAGCCGAGTTTCGCTTACTCAGATGAAAATGTCTATTGTAAGCATGACTTTCACGAAAGTCGTTTGAATGTTGCTCAGTTTGTACTACATTGCTGGCTTGAGGGTATTTGTTTGATTTATTGCGATTGGAAGGGGCGATGGATGCGTGTCGTGTCGATGGGCTCAGGGAAGCTGATCAGCTGATGTGCACTTGTTCGCGGCTCGCTCGAGTGGAGCGTTTCAAACAAACGCTCGCTGTGGGTGTGGCATAGTGTGACAGGTTGGTCCTGGTTACCGGTTGTTCGAATAGAAACAATATTTTAATTTTATGTTATTTGATAAATGTAAAGAAAGAAGATAAATGTGAAGAAGTATGCCCTTCGCCCTGTAGTGGGATGTGAAGGCTAAAAAAAGTTATTTGATGAATTAACTGTTAACTCAAACAACTTGGGTTGTTAAACCTTTTAGGTCAGATTAGGTAAATAATCAAGAATGATTATTTACCTAAGAGTGTGGTTAAACCACATTAGTATAATGACATTATTTTGTTTACTAGTTTGTACACCGAAAAAAATTGTAAGTATACCTAATACCAAATAAAAATCGAATCTCTGTGCTTTCAAGATAATTACAGTCACGCATAAACATAACATTCTAAACTTTCTGCACGCAGTCATTTCGCTCATAAAACTCATAGGTACCAGAATTTGCAAAAGTTTAATATTGCTCATAAAAATGTGGGGAGAGGAAACCGTGACCCGAATTTGGGCCACAAAATATCCTCACGTAAATACAGGAGGCGAATGGGACAATATTTTGTGTCTCTGAAGGGTTATGCGAAATATAAAGTGTAGTATTATTATGTATGTATGCTAGCAATTGGAGGTTTGAAGGATATTTCAGTCCGAGCAAATGGATGTGACCCATTAGACCTTTATAGTGTCAGGAATGTCTTATCTACGGAGGAAGACAGTAGTGAACGGTTTCCTTCAGTTGATTCAGATCATGTGCAGGATGACTGCATTCAATCAAACACTATTTTTAACTGACTTCAAGGAGGTTTATAATTTGACTGTAAACTTTTTGGTTCGACTGAAACTGTTTTATTTACACTATGGTTATTTTTTCTCTTTTTAAGCGAGTGGTAACTGTTTGAATTTCGAATTACAATTTATCACACGAGTAATTTTGGAACAAAAGGTTTCTGCTTGGTTCTGTTTTCGGATGACCTTCTTGATAACGCGATATAAACAGAAGTCGAACGACTGAGGTCAAATTGAACAAATAAATATAAATAACCATGTCCGGCGTGACATGCCATTTACACATTAATACCCTAAAATACACTTGGGTGAATGTTATTATCGTTTTTATTAATTCCGGTAATAGACCATTATTTTCTGTTTTAAAATTAGTTTACGCGTGTAAGGGTGGTATAATTTACATTTATACAATTAATTTACGTTATCATTGTCAATTCATTTATGTCACTACTTGTCAAGCTATTAGTTGTTTTTTACTAAATAACTACATATTAAATAAATTATTTAATAGTCTTAGACTATAAATTGAAGAATAAATGCATGCTAATATTTTTACAGTAGGTAGTGTAGGTACCTATTGTTTAGTTGGGAATAAATTAGTCAATGCGGAATACAGAGTTGTGAACTCCGTAGTCCGCATTGACCAACTTCCTGATCTGTAATGAACAGCCAATAGATTATATCATCCGTCAATTTAAATGCATTGTCTCAAAACACAGGCAATTTCCATGAACACACTACAACCATAGCGTAAACATTTATCGCACAGTGAGCGAGTGTTAATGACAGTACATTTACGTCTTCCTCCTGCTAATAGCTACACTGTGGCTCCTAATTGGCACTTGCTCGCACCTCGTCAGTGTCGTTACATTAGCGTCTAAGTGTGAAAAAGAAGAATTAGGTCAGGTTCAGACGTATCGGAGGAGCTCGTGGCTAAATAATAACAGCCGCACGAATCGATCTTCAAGGTTAAGCAACGCTTGCCGAGGACAGTCTGTGGATGGATGATGGGTGATCTTCCCATGCCTCGGAAAGCACGTTAAGCAGTTGAACCTGGCTGTCATTTGTAGATCTTTACCAGTCGTTACGGATTGTCAGAAGCCAGAAAATCTGATACCTGTCTTGACAAGAAGTACCGTGTTGCCTAGTTGGTTGTGGAGGTCAGACAGGCAATCGCTCACGTAAAATACTGGTGTTCAGCTGAAACCGGTTTGACTGGAAGCCGACCCCAATATATGTAGTTGGAAGAAAAGGCTAGGTAGATGAGAGATATCGGATTATCGTGGAAATTGCTTGGGGATCGGAATTCGTCTTGTTTCTCAGGGGGGTAGTTGCTAATCGCAACATTCACAGCGCGACGGCTCGTGTCGGCTTGTGAAGATAAATGGCGAGGATTTTGTTCACGAGGTCGGAATTTTCCGAATTTTCGTGTGTATAGAAGTTTTTATTAGGTTATTGTGTCGCCTACTGTTTAGTAATTTATTGTAACAACCGTGTGCGTGCTTGGAATCGGATAAATTTAATCTGAACTAATATTATAAAGAGGTCAAATTGTTTGTTAAAGGTAACCTCTGGAAGTAGATACTGATCATAAGGGCAATCATCGTATTTTATGGAGCGTTTGCATTCGCATCGCTGTCGCTAACTGTCTAAAATACCTCTAATTTCCGGTCATTTTGTCTTTTAAAAAGTTTTTGACATAGATACAAATAAAAAAGTTGAAATTGTCCCTGAGATTATATCTATTGCGACTGGAATTTGAAAGCCTTCTATGTATGTATAACTGATGGAAGACTACACTATAGCTGAGAGTTATAAAATATTACTTATCATTCCATAAAACGTAAATCCGCGGAAACAAGCTGGATTTATCTATCTATACTAATCTATACTAATATATAAAGCTGAAGAGTTTGTTTGTTTGTTTGTTTACTTGAACGCGCTAATCTCAGGAACTACTGGTCCGATTTGAAAAATTCTTTCAGTGTTAGATAGCCCGTTTATCGAGGAAGGCTATAGGCTATAATATATCATCGCTGAGACCAACAGGAGCGGAGCAGTAATGAAATTTGTGGAGCAGACGAAGTTGCGTGGGTCAACTAGTTATGTATATTTGACGTGATGTACGAGTAGGTATGGTGACATAAGTACCACAACGTCAAAAATATACAGCAGGGTGTCTAAAAAGGCCACAGATTCACGCTACGTCACTGTCAATTTTTCCCAATCAACCTCGAACTTAATACGTGAGCGATAAAGATGAAAATGAAATATGACAGATTGTTCATCTGCCTAGCTTTTTCCCAACTATATTGGGGTCGGCTTCCAGATTGTTGTGTGGTTAATATTATGATTCTAATATGATTCTACTAAACTGGCCTTTTTAGACCCTCTGGTCACTAGATACAAACATAAGTATAGGATTAAGTAGATCACTCCTTAGAGAATTTAGTACAGACAGAACTCCATTTTAGAACATTTCAATGGGCTCTTATTGATTCTTTACTTATTCACGCTCACTTACTCAGATCTTCAAGTAACGGAGAGTGCTGAATAAACAAGGAGTGTCTGGGAAAACAAGCTAAGCGCCAAGCTGGGGATGACGTCACAGACTAGTGGCGCTTATCTCAAACGGCTGTACTGAATCCGTGCACTTATTAAATTGTGTCGGAAGTAGAACGGAAGAACCAAAGGGATGGTTTCTTCGAAGATTAGAAAGAAGAAACTTTTATTTAAGTATTTAAAACTCCATGCACATTGGCGGTTTAACGCCTTAGGCATATCTACTCTACTAACTAATCAACGGTCGTGAAGGCATAAAAAGGCAGATGCAGGTTAATTTTCGTGTGACGAAAATTCTGAACTGTACCTACTATCCATCTAATAAACAGTTTAAGAACTGAATCTGTGACTGCAATGTACGAATAATATTATGATGCAACCTAGCTAAAGTTAAGGTTTTCTTTGTATTCTATTTCAGTAGATACCAGCTAAAATGAAAACTTTTTTCGCCGTCTCCAGGGGCAATAAAAATGTTTTATTCTTAAAAAATGCCTGGGCGGAGCTCGGCCGTTATGAAAGAGTTCTAAACTTTTCCTCGTTTAAAAGAAGTCAGACAAATGAAAACTTATGGGCTTTAGAGCTTTTTCCGTGATGTTAGCCTGTAACTGGGCACCGATTAGGGGCATATTGCTTCTATAAATAAAAATGAACGCAGTCAACACATTTAGACGCGTTCAATGTCAACTGTCATCTTTGTAGTGAAAATGACACTGACATCTATTTAACGTTTAGTTTCATCATTGGTTAAAGTTTACTGTTAGCAAAGAAAATAGTAAAAAATAAGTAGGTACCTAAAATTCAATTCCTTCTCTGATAATGCGATATCCCGGAACTATTACAGCTCATGAATACTCCTTTGTGTTCGGTATCGTATTAAGCTGGAACCTTGCGGAAGATACATCAAAGGATATTGTGCACGCAGGAATTCTGACTAAATGCATTTAATTGCAGACATATTGCGCTACGGATGCACCCTGTGGGCAATGTACTATTCTTGGAGATGCATAAACTGCCTTTGTGCGGTACCAGTTAGCATGATAGTATGGTATTGTAATGATAATAAGGTATTTAAACTAAGGATTGTATCTTGTGGTAGAGAAGCTCGTGGCTAGATAATAACAGCCGCACGGGTCGATCTTCAAGGTTAAGCAACGCTTGTCAAGGTTGG
This sequence comes from Lacanobia oleracea, assembly GCA_950371165.1. NCBI lineage: Eukaryota > Metazoa > Arthropoda > Insecta > Lepidoptera > Noctuidae > Lacanobia > Lacanobia oleracea. The sequence continues at coordinate 6,629,967 of OX493389.1, forward strand.
TCTGTGGATGGGTGACCATCTTAACATACCGAGTTTCCTCCGTGCCTCGGAAAGCATGTCGCCATGTCGCGTGTGTGCCGTTGGTCCCGGCTGCCATTTGTAGATCTTTGGCAGTCGTTACGGATTGTCAGAAGTCAGTAAATGTACCGTGTTACCCAGTTAATGGGGTTGTGGAGGTCTGGTAGGCAGCCGCTCCTTATACTGGTATTCAGCTAAATCGGGCTTGACTGGAAGCCGACCCCAATATATAGTTGGGAAAAAGCTAGGCAGATGATGATTGTATCTTGTGGTAGGTATGGGAAGAGTGTGAGGCTTGGCTATAATGGGTGTGCTATCCAGTGTGTTGAACAAAAGTGCATACAGCCAATCACCAGTTAATTGTCAGTAAGTAAGAGGAAGCAAGCCTATTGATACTAAGTAAGTAATTAAAATGGTAAAACCAGATATTTATTTACCCGACCTAGAATCGAAAAAGGTTGTAATTCGATCACCAAAGCAGTTTTTTTTATTGAGCTGGCTCATATAGGACAAATCAACTAGTCTTATATAGGCCAGCAATCATGTGAAACACTATAATTTATTTTTAGGGTTCCGTACCTCAAAAGGAAAAAACGAAATCCTAATAGGATCACTTTATTGTCCGTCCATCCGTTCGTCCGTCCGTCTGTCAAGACCCTTTATCTCAGGAACGCGTGGAGGCATCGAATTAAAATTAAAACTGTATTCTTAGGTCTATAGTCCCTTGAAGCTGTGACAAATTAAGTTAACGTAAATAAGAGATAAGGCAGATTATGCCGCAAAAAACGTATAATTTTGACACTCTTAAGGTGAATGCTCCAGGGTAGCCCGCGAAATTCAAATATTTTTATGTTTTTTGCAATTTGCCGGTCAGTGTGAAGCTGTATGTGGACCAAATGCGATCTGCGACCGTAACGCGTATTTATCTAAAGAACTATAACCATTTTAATCATCAATATAGCCCTCTAAGTTCATGTAGTTCGAAAGAATGAATAATCATTCTTTCGCGGGCTACCCTGGAGCATTCACCTTAAGAGTGTCAAAATTATACGTTTTTTGCGGCATAATCTGCCTTATCTCTTATTTACGTTAACTTAATTTGTCACAGCTTCAAGGGACTATAGACCTAAGAATACAGTTTTAATTTTAATTCGATGCCTCCACGCGTTCCTGAGATAAAGGGTCTTGACAGACGGACGGACGAACGGATGGACGGACAATAAAGTGATCCTATTAGGATTTCGTTTTTTCCTTTTGAGGTACGGAACCCTAAAAATAAATTATAGTGTTTCACATGATTGCTGGCCTATATAAGACTAGTTGATTTGTCCTATATGAGCCAGCTCAATAAAAAAAACTGCTTTGGTGATCGAATTACAACCTTTTTCGATTCTAGGTCGGGTAAATAAATATCTGGTTTTACCATTTTAATTACTTACTTAGTATCAATAGGCTTGCTTCCTCTTACTTACTGACAATTAACTGGTGATTGGCTGTATGCACTTTTGTTCAACACACTGGATAGCACACCCATTATAGCCAAGCCTCACACTCTTCCCATACCTACCACAAGATACAATCATCATCTGCCTAGCTTTTTCCCAACTATATATTGGGGTCGGCTTCCAGTCAAGCCCGATTTAGCTGAATACCAGTATAAGGAGCGGCTGCCTACCAGACCTCCACAACCCCATTAACTGGGTAACACGGTACATTTACTGACTTCTGACAATCCGTAACGACTGCCAAAGATCTACAAATGGCAGCCGGGACCAACGGCACACACGCGACATGGCGACATGCTTTCCGAGGCACGGAGGAAACTCGGTATGTTAAGATGGTCACCCATCCACAGACCAACCTTGACAAGCGTTGCTTAACCTTGAAGATCGACCCGTGCGGCTGTTATTATCTAGCCACGAGCTTCTCTACCACAAGATACAATCCTTAGTTTAAATACCTTATTATCATTACAATACCATACTATCATGCTAACTGGTACCGCACAAAGGCAGTTTATGCATCTCCAAGAATAGTACATTGCCCACAGGGTGCATCCGTAGCGCAATATGTCTGCAATTAAATGCATTTAGTCAGAATTCCTGCGTGCACAATATCCTTTGATGTATCTTCCGCAAGGTTCCAGCTTAATACGATACCGAACACAAAGGAGTATTCATGAGCTGTAATAGTTCCGGGATATCGCATTATCAGAGAAGGAATTGAATTTTAGGTACCTACTTATTTTTTACTATTTTCTTTGCTAACAGTAAACTTTAACCAATGATGAAACTAAACGTTAAATAGATGTCAGTGTCATTTTCACTACAAAGATGACAGTTGACATTGAACGCGTCTAAATGTGTTGACTGCGTTCATTTTTATTTATAGAAGCAATATGCCCCTAATCGGTGCCCAGTTACAGGCTAACATCACGGAAAAAGCTCTAAAGCCCATAAGTTTTCATTTGTCTGACTTCTTTTAAACGAGGAAAAGTTTAGAACTCTTTCATAACGGCCGAGCTCCGCCCAGGCATTTTTTAAGAATAAAACATTTTTATTGCCCCTGGAGACGGCGAAAAAAGTTTTCATTTTAGCTGGTATCTACTGAAATAGAATACAAAGAAAACCTTAACTTTAGCTAGGTTGCATCATAATATTATTCGTACATTGCAGTCACAGATTCAGTTCTTAAACTGTTTATTAGATGGATAGTAGGTACAGTTCAGAATTTTCGTCACACGAAAATTAACCTGCATCTGCCTTTTTATGCCTTCACGACCGTTGATTAGTTAGTAGAGTAGATATGCCTAAGGCGTTAAACCGCCAATGTGCATGGAGTTTTAAATACTTAAATAAAAGTTTCTTCTTTCTAATCTTCGAAGAAACCATCCCTTTGGTTCTTCCGTTCTACTTCCGACACAATTTAATAAGTGCACGGATTCAGTACAGCCGTTTGAGATAAGCGCCACTAGTCTGTGACGTCATCCCCAGCTTGGCGCTTAGCTTGTTTTCCCAGACACTCCTTGTTTATTCAGCACTCTCCGTTACTTGAAGATCTGAGTAAGTGAGCGTGAATAAGTAAAGAATCAATAAGAGCCCATTGAAATGTTCTAAAATGGAGTTCTGTCTGTACTAAATTCTCTAAGGAGTGATCTACTTAATCCTATACTTATGTTTGTATCTAGTGACCAGAGGGTCTAAAAAGGCCAGTTTAGTAGAATCATATTAGAATCATAATATTAACCACACAACAATCTGGAAGCCGACCCCAATATAGTTGGGAAAAAGCTAGGCAGATGAACAATCTGTCATATTTCATTTTCATCTTTATCGCTCACGTATTAAGTTCGAGGTTGATTGGGAAAAATTGACAGTGACGTAGCGTGAATCTGTGGCCTTTTTAGACACCCTGCTGTATATTTTTGACGTTGTGGTACTTATGTCACCATACCTACTCGTACATCACGTCAAATATACATAACTAGTTGACCCACGCAACTTCGTCTGCTCCACAAATTTCATTACTGCTCCGCTCCTGTTGGTCTCAGCGATGATATATTATAGCCTATAGCCTTCCTCGATAAACGGGCTATCTAACACTGAAAGAATTTTTCAAATCGGACCAGTAGTTCCTGAGATTAGCGCGTTCAAGTAAACAAACAAACAAACAAACTCTTCAGCTTTATATATTAGTATAGATTAGTATAGATAGATAAATCCAGCTTGTTTCCGCGGATTTACGTTTTATGGAATGATAAGTAATATTTTATAACTCTCAGCTATAGTGTAGTCTTCCATCAGTTATACATACATAGAAGGCTTTCAAATTCCAGTCGCAATAGATATAATCTCAGGGACAATTTCAACTTTTTTATTTATATCTATGTCAAAAACTTTTTAAAAGACAAAATGACCGGAAATTAGAGGTATTTTAGACAGTTAGCGACAGCGATGCGAATGCAAACGCTCCATAAAATACGATGATTGCCCTTATGATCAGTATCTACTTCCAGAGGTTACCTTTAACAAACAATTTGACCTCTTTATAATATTAGTTCAGATTAAATTTATCCGATTCCAAGCACGCACACGGTTGTTACAATAAATTACTAAACAGTAGGCGACACAATAACCTAATAAAAACTTCTATACACACGAAAATTCGGAAAATTCCGACCTCGTGAACAAAATCCTCGCCATTTATCTTCACAAGCCGACACGAGCCGTCGCGCTGTGAATGTTGCGATTAGCAACTACCCCCCTGAGAAACAAGACGAATTCCGATCCCCAAGCAATTTCCACGATAATCCGATATCTCTCATCTACCTAGCCTTTTCTTCCAACTACATATATTGGGGTCGGCTTCCAGTCAAACCGGTTAACTTAGCTTAGCTTCACCCTGACCGGCAAATTGCAAAAAACATAAAAATATTTGAATTTCGCGGGCTACCCTGGAGCATCCACCTTAAGGGAATCAAAATTCATAGCGTATTTTCCGTTGACTTAGAACTATAAAATTTGGCAACTAATACCGTGTTATACTGCAAAATCCGAAATCTATACATTTGTAATTAAATCATAAAAGAAAATATAGTCTTCATTTAAAGGTAGGACATTATGTACCTACTTACGGAACCCTCGGTGGGCGAGTCCGACTCGCACTTGGCCTGCTTTTTTAAATGTGTACTTTAAACTGTTTTATATTTACGTTTCTTTAGCATCCTAATCTGAACAATTATAACAATATGTTCGATTGTCAAAAAGGTGACGTGGCCAGTGATGGTCTAATTAAATTAACTATCAACATGTTAATTACCTACAGGAATCATTATTACTAACATTATTTTGATGATGTAATGCTCCCATGTTGATTTACTTTTAGGGAAAGAACCATATTATGTCGTTATTGACGATTGTTTTCCTGGAAATTTTAGCTTTAATCCTTACTAATATTATAAATGCGAAAGCAACTCTGTCTGTCTGTCTGTCGCGCTTTCACGCCAAAACTACTGAACCGATTTAAATGAAATTTGGTACACAAATAGTCTAGAGTCTGAGAAAGAACATTGGTTACTTTTTATTCCGGGAGTAGGGACCACGCGGGCGAAGCCGCTGGCAGAAGCCAGTAATGTTACTAAGAACAATTTAATTTCTAGCGTATGGAATTGCCCAGGAGGCAGCTGAGGGGCAATTATCGTATTTTAATGGAACTTTCACATTAGTATCTTAGTCGCAACCTGTAAAAATCACCTCATTTCTATACATTTTTGACAGAAAGTGAAATTGCCTTTAAATTTAAGAGAGTTGGTCCTCTGACGCTTTATGAGCGACTTTATCAGCGACTTGCTGACCCCTTCCCACTTCGTTGAACGGTTTTTTTAGGGCATAATTTATAGCTTATGACACTCGCAAATAACGTGGCTTTCTATTGGTAAAAGCATTTTCAAAATCGGTTCTGTACATCCAGAGATAACTCCCTACAACCTCACAAACTCACCAACTTAACCTCTTTATAATATTAATATAGAAGTATAGATAAAGAAATAACTTTAATTTCGGAAGTCGGTGTTTTTGTTTCTTCGTTTTTTGACACCGACTTTTAAAATTAAGTTTTTATTTGTCGTTTTTTTTGTGGTGATTTTTTAAATTCACATGTGCGTACCCCTTCATAACATACCGGCATGATGTTATTTAATGAACTGGTGTAAACAATAAACAGGCATGGGATTTCAGCTATCCAAGTCCATTTGCTATAATTTGATGAAAAGTTCCGTTGCCTATCTTCGAGGTTCTCCATCAGATCTTCACTAAATTGAGATGGGCTTTGAAGATATATAAATTTGAAGAGTTTCCTCTATTTCTCCAGGATTCCGTCATCAGAAACTGCCCGTCAGACCATGGGGCCATGGGCCTCATTATTATTTTGTAAGCAACCCAAAGTACCTCCACGTGTACACAAGATGCATTTGCGTAGGTACGTTTGCAACTACGGGCGACCAGACCTGTTCAATACATTCACTTGCAAACCTTTCTGAACAGAAATATCTAAAGTGCACTTCAGAACTTACTGCCTGGGCGCGACCAGTTTCCAGGTGCTTAAAACCGTAGATGGTCAAGAACGAGTAGATAACGTTGTCGAAGCCGTCCTTTGTCGCTCAGCAGCCAAAGTTAGGAACCCGTTCGCAATTTTAGTGAGTATCTTGCGGACTATCCAACCCTCTCCAGCTCTAGGGTAAATACAAGGATGCTTGATCAGAAGATATTGCGCATAGGGCTCGATGTCGGGCCTGTTGGCAATGAAAATGCTACCTCCGACCGCGACCGTCATGTTCCACACGACGATGTTATACGACGTCCTGCCGATGACCGCCGATTTATTCGCTGAGTAAATTAATACGCCACAGTGCAAAATATTTGCAGTTGATCTACTGAACTGTTTTCTTTTAGACATGATTTCATCTATGTTACATTTTATCGTTACGTTTTACATTTTATGGCAGTAACTCATGACAGACAAGGCGGCGGACTGTGGAGATCTAGTAGAAGTATAGATATAGATATTTCTGATGATATAGATGCACTGACACGCGATGCGCTACCGAAAGTCGAAACTTGATCGGATGTCACTTTTTCTAGAGCCACTTAGAGCCTTATATGCACATAGACACTTTCGGCGCTGTAGGTGTGACCAAAAAGCAGTAATGTTTGCGTCTGAATTGCGCCAGCGCGCGTCATCGACGCGTTTAAAAAACGCCACATGCAAAGGCCCTTGTATTAAACTAAACTGTAGCAAACGCAATTTATTTCAAGTTACAACCATTCGTTGAACCTTGATAAATGGATTGTTAACCGAAACAGAACCAATTGGTGAGTAAAAGGTTTATTTCAAGTCAAGTTCATACATTAAAGATACCTCCGCCACTACGTTTGTTTTCTAAGAATACTTTGACCTTACGACGTTGGTTGGAGACTAAAATACATCGCTTTAAGTGCAAAAAGGGGTTATTGAAAGAAATCTTAAGGTCTTAAGGTCAAGTGCTATCGAAGAGGATAAGGGTAAGATTATACAAATATTGTGGTTGACATTTAAAGGGAACAGAATTATTAACTTTCATTGTATCGTAATAACAGCCACATAGGTCGATCTCCAAGGTTAAGCAACGCTTGCCGAGGTTGGACTGTGGATGAGTGACCATCTTAACATACCGTGACTCCTCCGTGCCTCGAAGTACGTTAAGCCGTTGGTTCCGGTTATCGTTTGAAGACCTGGCTGTCTTTACGGATAGTCAGAAGCCAGAAAATCTGACTCCAGTCTTGCCAAGGAGTACCATGTTACCCAGTTAATTGGTTGTGGAGGTCTGGTAGGCAGCCGGTCCACGTCAAAATTCTGGTATTCAGCTGAGTACGGTTTGATTGGAAGCCGACTCCAATATAAGTAGTTGAAAAAAGGCTAGGCAGATGATGCACCTCTTTGTTGAATACCGTCTTTTGATGAAGATTATGTAAACAGAAATGGAAGGAGATTGCAAGAATGTTTAGTCGGGCATTTACATTCAGTCAATAAAGTATCGGGAATGGATGATTTGTTTATGGTTCCAAATTCAAATTTTTGTTTTTTTGTAGTTGTTACATTGGCACAACTGTTTTCCATTTTGGCGCGGAGTTTGAGTTGCATCTGTTATTTATATTAAATACAGTGCTGGTTTTAGTAATATCATATATAGTGTGTATTGCGAATTTCATAATGGACAAAAATATCGAACAAAGAGTTTGTCTTAAATTTTGCATCGCCAATGGAATTTCGTGTTCGGAATCACTGAAAATGTTACAGAAGGCTTACGGTGAATCGACTTTATCAAAAACTCGTGCTTATGAGTGGTTCAAAGCGGTCGAGATGTGATGGAAGATTTGCCTCGCTCTGGTAGGCCGTCAACGTCTGCAACTGAAGTTAACATCGCAAAAGTGAAGGAAATAGTGACTGAAAATCCCCATTCAACTCTGAGAGAGATAGCCGCCGAACTTTCTGTATCTCACGAGTCGATCCGTACCATTTTAACTAATCATTTGGGTATGAAACATGTTGCTGCTCGGCTAGTCCCAAAAGATCTGAATTTTCTCCAAAAACTCAATCGCATGAAAGTCGCTGAGGACATGCTAGAACGAGTCAGTTCGGACCCAACATTCATGAAACGCATTGTTACTGGTGACGAGACGTGGGTTTACGAGTTTGACATGCAAACTAGTCAACAAGCTTCGGAGTGGCGCCTTCCAACTGAACCGAAACCGAAAAAACCACGCCAAAGTCGATCAAAAGTCAAAGTCGTGTTGACTGTTTTCTTTGACTATCGCGGTGTTGTGCACTCTGAATTCTTACCGGAAGGTCTAACGGTAAATAAAGTTAATATATAGTTTATTTGAGCGTTATGCGGCGTTTAAGAGAGCAAATTCGACGAAAAAGGCCAGATTTGTGGAAAGAAAATTCTGGGATTTTGCACCACGACAATGCGCCTTCGCACAAGGCTATCATTGTGAACGAATTTTTAACCAAACACTCAACAAATACCATCCAGCAACCACCATATTCACCAGATATGGCTCCTGCTGACTTTTTTCTTTTTCCCAAACTCAAATTACCACTTCGTGGCACCCGTTTTCAATCGATAGAAGACATAAAGGAGAATTCGCGGCGAGAACTGAACTCAATTCCGGAAGCAGCGTTTAAAAAATGTTTTGATGAATGGATTATTCGTTGGCGCAAGTGTATCGTTTCTAAAGGAGCATACTTTGAAGGTGATAAAATAAATTTGGATGAATAACAGACATTTTGTGTATTATTGATCTTTTCCCGGTACTTTCTTGACAGAGTAGTATTTCACTTAGCAATGAGCTAACGACTGGAGGACGAGGAAGATTTTTTCATACAGATTTATAATTAAAAGCATTCAGCGCTATGTAATGGATGGTGATGCACTGACCTCGACAAGCGTTGCTTAACTTTAAAGATCAACCGGTGCGGTTTTTATAAGGTACAAATCTATACTAATAATATCTATACTAAATGATTGTTTGTTTGTTTGGTTCGACTTGAAAAAATACTTTGGGAGAGCCTATTTATTTAGCCTACAAATTTGTCGCAAAGTACCGCGCGGCAGCAGCGCGACCAAAAGGAGCAGACCATTAATGAAAATGTGGCGCAGACGTTGCGCGGCTCAGCTAGAAAATTTGTAAAATCTACCTATCAAAACTTAGTAATAAACTGTGTGGTTTTAACAAAAGTTTGGATGTCATATTAGTGTCGGCTTGTGGGTAACCGCAACGGTTTAGCGTGGCAACACAGCAATATGAGACTGAGGGATTTGTGTCAAAATGTTGGCGTCAGTTCATATGGTACTTAAACGTAGTGTATATGGTACTTAAACTCAGAGTAGGTACGTTATAACTACCTATAAAATGAACAATCGTCAACACTTTACGTCACGCATATAATCAAGTTCAAATTTTTAATAAAAAAAATCGGAGGTATATTTTAAAGTCCTTTTTAAAACCCTTTAACAGTATACATAATCCTAAGAGAAAATGGAAACGCCCAACAAAATTAAGTAACGCAAACTGTTACGGCTGGCGCGAGTTAGTTCTGCCACTTGTAAATAGATGGCGCTACACGCCTGCGTGACTGATTTCAACAAGTTCCACCTTGCGCATGGAAACTTGTGAGATTATCCGTTTCATTTATAAACCAGTGCCGTGTGAATATAGTGTTTTATTACTCAAAAAAAAAACTACGCGAACTAAATCGTGGAGTCATTCTCTGAACATTTTTACAAGAAAACTTATGAGAAAATTGATACTGAATATAAAATGGAAATTCTCCCAACACCGTGACTGTGCCATGCTTATTTGTTTACAATTCAAACTGTCAACGACCAAAGCTTGGCGACTTGTGTGAAAAAACAACAAATATTTATTTTTATTTAGCCCTACTTCGTAACGGTAATTTTCGTTTTCCTTCATTCGAATGCGTTGGCTGTGTGCCAAAGTTACCGTGCACTTTTCTTCTCTTATTTATATTTATTCATACCGGCAGTTTGTCTATGCGTGGATAATAGATGGCTGGTTTAAATTTTCAGCGTTCTGTTCTATTTTTGAATATTTTGACTATGATTTATTTTTATTAAAATTTGTGTTCGGGTTTCTAGTTTGTTTTGCAAACGTTATGAAGTTTGCGAATGCAAATTGTGTTTGCTGTTTATTTTTATGTGAGTGAATAATGTTTTCATACCAACAGTGCTTTCTTTGATTTTGCTTTGTTTCCTGATGTTTAATGTTGCAAAACATGACAATCATTTCGAAAGTGAAAAGTTGTTGTTTATGTAAATTTAATAATACTTACCTAGGACATAATTTATGAAATTGGCGATTATTGTATAAATTAATCAATATACGATTAGTTTCCTAATGGGATGTTAAAATAAGGAACAAACTATAAAAAAAACTAAAAAGGGTTTATAAAACGACCGATAAAGAACAAAACATTATTTAAAAGTGAGTGAGTCATATCATTTCTTTATCTACACCATTCATTCGTTCATTCGTTCCGCAGCGAACGTTAATCGCCGCGTAATGGTTCGGTCTTATCACACGCTATCCATTGAGGCACAAAACTAAACTACAATTAAATTAAATGTAAACCGGCTATTGTTCAATTAGGGAGTTCAGTGACCTTTTGTTTATAAGAATTAATTTAATTAATGGTTCGTTCACCTGGGTTTAAATAAAACTAAATGAAATTGGTGGATTCAATAAATCTTTAATTATATTGGACTTAAAAGAAAATAAAACTCTTGGTTTCTTCTTCTGTCCCACCGTCCCACTATTGGACAAAGATTTTCTCCGTATTCATTGAAAACGTTCGTTTAGCATTGTCGTGTTTTGCGTAATATGCAAAAAAATAAGATTGTAAATCTTTAGTGGCGAAAATAATTCCGTAGCAAGAGTGCTACGCATTTCGTAGCACGTTGCTACATCTTCGTAGACCCTAAAAATATGATTAGTCTCGTAGTTTTGGTTTACTTTAATTTTTTCTCGTGTCGATAGAACAAAACGAGCCTATTTTCCTAATTTCCTAAATCCTTTGCTCTGCGGTGGGTCCCCGCTGACTGAATAACTTTGAATACCATTGATTGTGAATACGTGAAACCGCAGATATCAAAACACACAATAAGCATTTATAATCTGTAGGTTAAACAAATATTTGTGCAAACTGCGCCACGTACCGCATCAAGGCAAAAGAACCTATCTACGTATAGATACCAACTAACTACTGCGCAAATTGAGACGTCGTAGTTTGCCACTTTAATCGATTAAAGAGATGATTGCTTGCAATGTGCATTATCCAGTAGTTAGCATCAAACAACTCACTTAAATAAAACTGTTCTGAACGGACTGTCTGCATATGAATTGACCCGTACGGCAGTTATTATTTAGCGGTTTAGCCAATGAAAGTAGCTTGACGAAAAGGGGAAAATCATAGAAACACCTGATAGTTATGGATTTTATTTTAATACTAGCTGACCCGCGCGGCTTCGCTCCCGTCCATCAACCTACCCTACCCTACCTACCCTACCTACCCTACCTACCCTACCTACCCTACCTACCCTACCTACCCTACCTACCCTACCTACCCTACCTACCCTACCTACCCTACCTACCCTACCTACCCTACCTACCCTACCTACCCTACCTACCCTACCTACCCTACCTACCCTACCTACCCTACCTACCCTACCTACCCTACCTACCCTACCTACCCTACCTACCCTACCTACCCTACCTACCCTAAAAAAAAAAAAAAAAAAAAAAAGTATCCTATGTCCTTCTCCTGGCTCTAAACTACCTCCCTGCCAATTTTCAGCTAAATCGGTTCAGCCGTTCTTGAGTTATAAGTGAAGTAACTAACACGACTTTCTTTTATATATATAGATGGCTATCTATTTTTGCTGTTACTTAAAGTGACAGCAAAAAGATGTTTATGGCAAAAGAAGATATTCTGCGCTGAATCTAAATAAATTGAAATAAGAGCAGGAGGAAGACGATACTGATGGTGCTTTAAAACAAAGACTTAATAATCGCAGTCAGCCCACCACGTGGGTATTATGGCAATAAATAATCTTTTAATCTTCATTGGCGTCTTTGTCATTATGGCACTAATGATGATGACTCTCATAAGATGCTTTTAAGTGCTAAATGATTGCAAGAATGCCCTGCAACACAGCACCGTATCATATGACTTATCTATATCTATACTATACTAATCTATACTCAGGAACTACTGATCCCATTTTAAAAATTATTTCAGTGTTAGATAGCCCATTTATCGAGGAAGGCTATATATATCACGCTAAGACCAACAGGAGCGGAGCAGTAATGAAAATTGTGACGCAGACGAAGTTGCCCGGGTCAACTAGTTATTAGATATGTAGGCAGTTCTATTATTAAACCTGTTTCTAATACAACTTTAATACAATAAGCATTTACAAAGTTACAATACGAATTACAATTAGAACTTCCAACTATTGTTTCTAATAGGTACAGGAATACCGATATTCTTGAATTCAATGTTGCTATTATCGTGAAACAATCATTCAGTATTCATAGATGCTTAAATCACAACAGCTCAATAATTCATTCTTAGGACATTACTATACAATGCTGCCAGCCTTTTGGACATTTTGCATTGAAAGTTTGATGTGAAACTGACAATTTTTTGATGCCCAATGAGAATTTCTTCGTTTTTCTTTACTTGTAAATAAATAATTCATAATCTTAAGAAAAAAACATTGTTTCTCATTTTTTTTCACTAGACACTACCATAAATTGACTAGGCATAGACAACACACAACAAAGCATAGACACCTAATGCACTAATCCACACACATCCTGCCATCTGTCCGCGCCAATAGAGCATAAGTGGTGGCTGCATGAATTGGATAAAATTGACCGCTAGCCATACAATGCTCAATTTGTTAACTAAATCCTCCTGCCAACCTCCCGGTAACGATGAGTGATGGCGACGAGAATACCAGCCCAGCTATCTTGAATAGATTCGCTCTTGACGCTTATCGCATGCTGGTTGGTTGATGGCCCGTATAGGGTTCAAGGTGCCCCCTTTATAAAAGATTGTAGTTGATTAATAAAAATTATGACGATTGGAATTTCGAGAGGAATGTTTTGTCTCTCTGTATGTGAATGTATTTGTAACCATTGACCTTTTCAACCACGTTTAAAAACGGAGGACATCCCCAAATCGATTGAATGATTGAAAAAAAATGCTTTGGGCTTTCTGTTGCGTATCTACGTCATTTTTGTACAAATGGAAAAAAAAAACAAGTTTAACCTATCTACAATATTATCTTGTGCCCAGTAGATAATAAATTAATATTAGGCCTAAGTCATCATCAACGCAAAACAAAATTATGTAGGTACGTAATCACAAAACAGGAAAATATTACCCAAATACAAAGTCGTTAACATAGTCGAAAACAAACGAATTAACTACGAATACTTCATGCCTGAAAGCTTTTTGAAGATAAACAATAAACAAGCTGCTTGTTAATAAATATGTTCCATTTTGTCAGTCCATTAACATAATAATCTGTCATCGGAACAGCACTTGTGGAGTTGTCTTAAAAGTTATTATAAACATGGCGGAGTCTTCCGTTATAACAGCGCGGTAAGAATAAGATGTTGCGTATTTTAAAATTAAATAGTAGTAGAAAATATGTTTTACGATTTTAGTTTATTTTTTGTGATTGTCCGGAACACTGGTAGACTATGGCCTGGATTGCAACATAACATACTTTTCAAACCACCTGCATGAAAACGTCCAATTATAACTCAACCAAAAGTAAGTCATTATTGCTTGGAGGTATAGTGAAATTCTGTACAATATTATTGCCCGGAGGTCGATAGTGTGATTTGAATTTGGAACTCAATTTGGAGACCGACGGGAACCGCTCGCGGCCAGCCTCTCCTCATGACTTGCGAACAATTTTCTCGCAGTAGGTGTGAAAAGTAGAGTAGGTACGCTCTTCAGGGATAAATGTGTCTATGCATTCAGGATTCTTGTATGCTCTCGAATACTTTATTTGGTTCGGGATTCGAAACGATGGTCGTGGCATAAGACACTGCTTTATCCAATGAGTCATGGTTACTCGATTATTAAATAAATTGAATTCAATTTATCCCCTCGTTACGTAATCTTCTATTTTATTCCGGTAAACCCGCTCCTTGGGATGAATTTCGAATTCGCGGGCGAAGCCACTGTAGAAATCTTTGTTTGCTCAATAGCAATATATTTATTTGCTCGATTTCCAAAAATAAATTAAATTACGTTGTTGTTATCAAGAGATTTACTACTTTTCAGACGAAACTTTCCGAAACCATAAAACGGACGGAGTTATTTTTGGCCGAAGTGCACTTTGGCACGACATGCATGTACATTTGTCACGTTTACTTAATTTACAATTAAGATTATATTGTGAAAGTTCTGTTTTATAAATGACACATCCAATAATCAGAGGAGAGCTACAAAACAAGCGTCCCTTTGTTGAAATTCTTATCTCCGCAACTCAAACCCTGACGCTTGAAAATAACAGTTAAAAGAGGAGAAAAGCAGATTAACTGACAACAATAACTTTTATACAGTTGTCGCTACTCGCTAGAAAGCCAGCTTCGCCGCAGGCTCGTACGAACCCCTTTATTCCTCATATATGGCAGATTGAAAAGCGTATCCTTTCAATGCAGGCTGCCTAGTGCCTTGCCTTTGCCGAGGGAATGAAAGAGCGATGAAATGAACGCTCCTGAATGGCTAATGCTTCACTCAGATGAATGGAACGTGTGCAGTAGGGTTGCGATTTTTAAAAAGCGAAGGAATTTAAATGTTTTGTTGAATCCATAATGTATATTCTGTTGAATATTATTTGAAGTGGCTGAAGGCGAATTTGAAATAGAAAAGCGCATAATATTTCAAAAACTTCCAAATGAGTCTTAATAGCTTAATTAATAGAGTCCCACAGATTTTTTATTTTGGTAAAGTGGACCGACTTATTTCTGTTTATAGTCTTTGTTTCTGCATGAGTGCAGCTAAGAACCTCATCTTCCTAGAACAGGCGTATCCGGTAAAAATCTCATGCGAACATTGCGAACCCTACATGCTCCGTTGCAAGAAACAGGGATATCATCAACCTGAAGTGTGGGTGACCTCCTTTCGCCTCAAATATAACTCAACGTGATAATTTTGCGGATTTGTGCGCTCAAGAAAATTGCAACAACGATTGCACAATTCATGGCTCGTGGGTGAAAATCTCAAGTGTTCCGACCTCATTTTGAGGTTTTAAATATATCTATGAAAAACGAAATTTACCGTTTTCAAAACAAGCACAGCAATATTTTACTCAAACGAAATGCTGTGTTTACAGAGCTTTTACATTTTCCTCCGTATTTAAGTTTTTAATATCGAAGCTTCGTATAAAAGTATTTTCATCGCAAATTCACGAACGCGTACCTAAATTGGACATTTAACAAAGTTATCCGTGATACGCAGCTCATGGATAACCTATATAGCGTAATGATTACGGCATATAGGTTAAATGTATTACGGCGTAATACATTTACCTGAAGCGAAATCCAATAATGCATTAAATCTGTCGCCCGCTAAAAGGTATCAGTTTGGTGTTACACAGTTAATATTAACTGTTACCTGTGTTTTGTGCGTACTTAATTGAATTAAAGAGCACTCAATAATGCGCTAATTCAATTAGTTCACTGCCTGCGCGCTGTGACTGGTGAATTAGAAAAAAATTGAACCTGTGTTGTCGATGGTGCTAATTGAAGTTGATGATTGTTTTGATGTTTACCTGAAACAATTCAAAATTAGAACATTAGTATTTGAGTATCGAGTAGCGTGTCAAAACAAAGAGGAGTTTAGAGGTGTTCCTTTTTCAAAAATATTTTGGAGGGAAATTATGAATTCAGACGCCATATTGCTTTTCTAAAATTGACAAACAAAAGTTATCAAATGAGAAATTCATAAACTTCACTATTAACGATTATGATATATATATATATATATAACATAATCAAACCCACGACATGGTTTTATCTTTGATGATAAAAAAGAGCTGTAGAATAAGAAAATACAAGATCGAATCGAGCATTGGACTGACCGAGCGACGAGCGAGCGTCGATAGTAAGTAATCGAACACTTCCTTTCTGGACGGATCATTTTCTACACCGCTAATGAGTTACGATGCATTCAGAATAAAGACAGATATACACTTTGTAATTCGAATAGGTCGCTTGTACGGCCGACAAATTATTTGAATATCCGTTTGATTTTAATTTAAAGCTTGAGAATTTTATTTCTTATAATATTTCGGTAGATACCAAACAAGATTTGCTTCCGGTCGTCCGATCAACTCAACAGATATTGGAAGGGTCTCTTCTCATGGCCCGATCCCATGATTTGTATTAACGAAATTAATACAAATAACAGGTGTTCTATTTTGTAAACGCCTCATTGTGATCATTTAGGTGATGAGCTTGAAGTGAATTGTCATTCTACTTTAATTGGATGGATTGACAGCCTGGTTCATTTTCTTTTCACCTAAATTTCAAACGGTAACAATTTTACAGAATACTGCTGAATCCGGTTTGACTGGAGACCGACCCCGATATAGTTGGGAAAAGGCTAGGCAGATGATGAACAATTTTACAGAATAACATTACAGAATACCACTATGAAAGCATAAAGATAATAATAATAATAATATAAACTTTGTATTTGGCTATAGGCGAGAACTCATCGTCGAAGTTTGATCGAGCAGCGTACTTTGATATCCATTTTCTATTCCGTACAACGTTTCTAACTAAGTACTTATTTGCAAGTCCGAGATAAGCTGCCATCAGGGCACTGAAGCTATCTAAATAAAATATAACTGGAATCATCATCATCATTTCAGCCGGAATACGTCCACTACTGGACATAAGCCTCCCCAAAAGATGGGGGGGTTTGCCATAATTGCCACGCTTGGCAGGCGGGTTGGTGATCGCAGTGTATGGTGTTGAGTTTTGCAGAGAACGCTGCTACCCATTCCCTGCCATTCATAACTGGAATGATCATGTCTTAATCTGCAATGATCAATCTATTTTGCTCGTTATACGCAATTTAATGTGGCTTTGTGGTGTTTCCCGATGGACGTTGATATCTGAAGAATGATACGAAAATTACTCCAATACCCATCGAACATATTAGGGTTGCCAACTAAGTACTCTGATGTAAAATGCTGCTAAAATATTTTATTTTTATTTTGAATTTAATTTAATGAATTCCTGTCATTTCACTGAGAGATGTTTCGTCTATTGAAAACAAAGAATTCTTTGAAGTTGATCTAACAATCTTGCTTATATTTCACAATGAGTTCTGCTGTAATGATTTATAAAATAGATTTATTTTAATCAGACTGTACTCTTTTCCCTCTGACATCAGATAATACTCAATTTCTTCTACATAAAGTTGATAACCCTCACATCTATTCGCCAAGCCCAGAAATACTTTCCACAAATAAAATTAAAAGTAGCTCTCGCAATTATCCTCAACTAAATAGAAAAGCTAAAGAGAAATGTTCATTCAAGTAGCATTTCCAATCGGAAAACGGCGTCTCCGTCAATTAACACATAGTTTTGTCACTCCGTGTACTGCTGTCAATAATGACAGAT
Organism: Lacanobia oleracea; assembly: GCA_950371165.1. NCBI lineage: Eukaryota > Metazoa > Arthropoda > Insecta > Lepidoptera > Noctuidae > Lacanobia > Lacanobia oleracea. The sequence goes on from OX493389.1 coordinate 6,647,762, forward strand.
CGAAATTTAGAAAGAGAGACAGGTATGAGTGAAAGAGAAGACGCTCTACAAAACCGAAGTGGAAGTTCTTACTAAGGCGCTCCAAATACGAAGCAACTTTGATATCCGAGTTTTAGCAACATGCAACTGTTTGTTAGGGTGTTTATAACGATTTTCATATAATATTGAGAAAATGCGCAGTTATACCAACGTAAGTCGCGAGTTTCGGTGGTAGAAAACAGTTTTCGGTAGCTGCACTTAGTCACAAAACAATTCGAAACTGTCGCTACTAGTAACTGATAAAACGGTAAACGGTGACTAGCAACCTGTTCAAGAAGTTGGTAGTGACGTCTACTTAAGTTGCTCCGTCTGTGCAGAGCCTAAAGCTAGGGACAGACTAGTCTTGTCTGACCTTTGGCAGTTCTAATTAATTCATTACTAGCGACGACCCGTTTCTGTTTCAGCGCCCATTTGTCTGAACTCTTTGTTTTCGTGAAGAAAGATATTGTACATACATTCAGTCAAAAAAGTATCGGGAATGGATGATTTGTTTATGGTTCCAAATTCAAATTTTTGTTTTTTTGTAGTTGTTAGATTGGCACAACTGTTTTCCATTTTGGCGCGGAGTTTGAGTTGCATCTGTTATTTATATTAAATACAGTGCTGGTTTTAGTAATATCATATATAGTGTGTATTGCGAATTTCATAATGGACAAAAATATCAAACAAAGAGTTTGTCTTAAATTTTGCATCGCCAATGGAATTTCGTGTTCGGAGTCACTGAAAATGTTACAGAAGGCTTACGGTGAATCGACTTTATCAAAAACTCGTGCTTATGAGTGGTTCAAAGCGTTCAAAAGCGGTCGAGATGTGATGGAAGATTTGCCTCGCTCTGGTAGGCCGTCAACGTCTGCAACTGAAGTTAACATCGCAAAAGTGAAGGAAATAGTGACTGAAAATCCCCATTCAATTCTGAGAGAGATAGCCGCCGAACTTTCTGTATCTCACGAGTCGATCCGTACCATTTTAACTAATCATTTGGGTATGAAACATGTTGCTGCTCGGCTAGTCCCAAAAGATCTGAATTTTCTCCAAAAACTCAATCGCATGAAAGTCGCTGAGGACATGCTAGAACGAGTCAGTTCGGACCCAACATTCATGAAACGCATTGTTACTGGTGACGAGACGTGGGTTTACGAGTTTGACATGCAAACTAGTCAACAAGCTTCGAAGTGGCGCCTTCCAACTGAACCGTTTTCAATCGATAGAAGACATAAAGAAGAATTCGCGGCGAGAACTCAACTCAATTCCGGAAGCAACGTTTAAAAAAGCTTTTGATGAATGGATTATTCGTTGGCGCAAGTGTATCGTTTCTAAAGGAGCATACTTTGAAGGTGATAAAATAAATTTGGATGAATAACATACATTTTGTGTATCTCTACGTACGTTTTGTGTTTCTTTTGTGTGATCTTTTCCCGGTACTTTCTTGACAGAGTAGTATGCGCTTATCGGCGGGAAGTCTGCTAAATAAATATTACTTATCTTTGGAGCTTACTTAGAGTCGTAAGAAAATAAAATAAAATTGTGATATCTTAGAATTTTATGGCAGCGTATCAATCGAACTTCGTTCGCTGGAGTTCGAAACTACATAGGTAGTTAGGAACTTCCAAAACATGAAGTAAAACCGTAAAGTCAACAATGGGATTCCAAAATACGAGTAAGATTATGAACTAATGCCTTTTTGGCTGTTAAGGCTTTTTTACCCGAGGGCCGCAGTCGGTAATGTTTATACGGGTTTGTTGTTGCGAAAACCGTACAAATCCATTAAGTAGGTACAGCTTTTGATTATTATGAGAATTCTAACCCATCTACACTGACGCATTTATTAGACCGTATCTGCATGACGCTCAAAGATGCACAAGAACCAACCGGAAAATACCATCTGCCGGAATGAAGACCCCATAAATAGATTAGAATTTATCTTAACAATATTTCATATCAATTCCATATGGTAGATATTAGTTTATAATGTGCATAGCTACGTCTAGCTGCCGGTGCGCGCCATATGGTGTGCTTGCGAAATAGTTGGAGTATGCAAGCTAGCGGACGGACGTGGGAAGTCACGCCTGACTATGAATGGAATTGGCTTTAGTGCCGCCAAATGTGGGTACATGCTGTGTTTTTTTTGTCTATGTTCTACTACTACCTACTGATGTTATAAAGAGGTAAAATTATTTGTTTGTAGATTCAATTACGACGGTAAATTTTTCACCGGTATGATTTCACGAAAGCTACAGCACTATCGCTTAGTGCTTTTGTTTACTTCTTATATTGGAAAACGTGTTTTTTGGGTATTTTGTATTAACTCTACAAAATACCCCAAAAACACGTTTTACTTCTATACTACTAAAAATAAAAAGCTACTAGGTAATAGATCATTTTGTAGTCTTGATCAATGATAGTCTGACAAGTTCTACATTTTGTAGAACTGAACTTGGCTGTTATTTTATGGATCTTTTTCAAATTTTCTACGAAAAAACAATTATGTAGGTAGAATATGTAAACACTGTATGTATGTTTCCTTATTGGGTAGGGTATGTATTATGTAATTTTACCACTATCAAGAGAGGTAACTTGAAAAATTCGTATGATATTAATTTATTTAATGACAGCTGTCATAATATGTCCAAATTTTTGATAGCCTTCACTCCTCCTCCCTCTATTATGTTATTAACTTTTTATATGGCGATGGTTGGCTAGAGGTCTATCAATCAATATGTATAATTGCCGCTCCGCTCCTATTGGTCTCAGCGTGATGATATATAAACTATAGCCTTCTTCGATAAATGGGCTATCTAACACCTGAAATAATTTTTCAAATCGGACCAGTAGTTCATGAGATTAGCGCGTTCAAACAAACTCTTTAGCTTTATATATTAGTATAGATTCTCCCGTTACTGACTGATTGAGTGACTGACAGACAACGCACAGCTGAAACTGCTGATCATAGAAAGAAAGCTGAAATTTGGCATGTAGGTTCCTTGGGGAGTGTAGGGGTGCACTAAGAGTCCCCGAAATTCCTACGGGACCGGAAAAACCGGGATATACGCGCACAAAATCCCAGGCAAAATCTAGTTTTTAATAAAAACAATTTGTCAATCCTTGTCTCCGTTATAAACTCAACGCCAGAAAAGTGCAAAGTTTTTTAAAAGCAGTGGCGACAAATCGATGCAAGATAACGTTGGCTACTGGCCAGTTTCACTTAAAAGTTTTCTTCTCATCTCCGTGTTTGTGTAGCATTGTTTTTCACCGCTTCAGATATTTAGTTGTGTATGAATTAGTTAAGTAAGTAGCAATATTTCTGGAACTATAAAAATAAATGTGAAAAAGTGAGTATCGCTTTTGATTGGGTTTATAGGGTTCGAGTAGCTACCAATCAAAGCTATTAAAAGCCAAGATTTGATCATTTTACGATGGCACGTGGCAAACATGGCAGTATATTTACCACTGCCAACCACAATGACGCAAGAAGCAGGGGCTATTCGAGATACCGGGGTTTCAATTAGCCACTAAATGTCTACTGTTTGCAGTTTGCAGGTCTAGAACGTCTGGTAATAGAATTCTACAATGAATTATGGCTAGTTAGGTTAAGAGAACAGACAGAATGCAATTGGATTAGAATATTCCATTGTTTTCGCTCTGTTACTGTCACTGTCATAGCTTTGACACTGACATTTAGTAGTGTTTTTTTTGACACATAGGTAATGGTTTAAGTCTTTTACCGAATCCTACAAACCTAGGAAAGGAATTTGACGGAAATATTTGAGGTAACTTTTTTAAAGTTACATTAGAAACCCGTAGAAAGACTTTTGACAAACCGCTTGTATTTTTTTTTTTGTAAATTGTCGGACCACCGAAGCATGGCCTTCTTAAGTCCTAACTTGCAAGTATATTATTCAAACAAACAATCTAAGATCCTAGCTGCCTAGATACAAGATTCTAACACAACAATTACGTCCTACACTTGTTCCCCGGCTTTACCGCCACATTATGCAGGAGCAGCACCTTCTGCAGAGATTTACGGTTGCCATTAACAGCGATGTATATGCAAATTCCAAGATACTATCGGCTTTAGATAAATTGTTTTACTATCAAGTTACAGCCATGATAGCTGGCGGTACAGAATACGGCCAATCAATCAGTACGACGAATTCAGTAGATTGGGATTTTGGTTTGTTGAAGTTGACGGTAATTTGAAACTTGAGGTGAGCGCTAGCCAACTATTGGAGTTATGCTTTTTGATTAAAGTCTACACTTCTAAAACAAATATGGTCATTAATAAAATTGACAAGATTGATTGTGATATGTGGACAAAATAAAGTTAAATAAACTATTTGCAATAAAATTAACTTCACTAGTTTTGTTCAAAATATCTAGAAAACTCAGATCATATATTTACATAGATCAGATATTTACATAGTCTCTACACTCTATCGTTTTTCTGGCTACTTTCCAGAATTCACTTCGCAGTTTGCAGCGTCCGAATCTTTGAACGTCCTAAAGTCCTAATTAATTTCGTGAACTCGCACAGATTGCATTAGCGATCAATTATTATGGGAATGCACTTGAATTGAGTGCTTTTGCCTTGTGTTTTTGTCTGCTTGGATTCGCCAAATGGGTTGAGGTTTGGGTTAAGGGTGGATGTTTTGTTAATTGCAATAATTAACCCGTAAGGTGTTTAAGGTGTTCATATGTTGTATTATTTAGCCAACAGGGCACAAACGGATTACTACTGAGTAAAGACTCACGCAGACAGTTCTGCCGCGACAATGCGACTGTGTAGAACCGTTACAAATCACTTCTTTGGAAATGTCACAGTTTTAACGCATGGCGTCGTTGCATCGCATTTGTTTAAGGGATACTAAACTCTAAATGGAAATCGCCAATGATATTACCTCTTTGTATATATCCGGATAGCTCTTTATAATAAGAGAGAAATATTATAATATTATGGTAATACACACGCTTTCATTGAAAACTGCATAACAAAATAAACATGAGCTATGAAGCCTTGAAAACTATTAACAGCTACACCGTGTCACGTTGTCTTTTATTAGTGGTAAACAATAGAATCTTATTACGATAATAATAACTATAGATTAAAATGTCAAGCGATAATTCTTTCAAGTGACATTTGGAAAATAGATCACCACGTTCTACTTTTTGATCGACTTGAATTGAACACTCGTAAACTACGGTATGTTTGCCGAATTACCTATGTCTAAACATGTTTCCTATTCAGGCTTCTCAATAAATTGTTCAATCTGTATGTTGTTCGTTTCAGAGCAATTTCTATGAAAAAGAACATACGTATCGCATTCGCGTCGTTGTCGCATTGTCGCACTTCACCTGTCTGCATCAGCCTTCATACGGTAAATCTTGAGCAGAGAAAAACATGTCAAAATTAGAGTTGAGTTTAAGCTTTTAAATATATATTTTTTTACTATTGATAGGCATTATGTGTTTGACCACTATCTCACCTGATGGTAAGCGATGATGCGGTCGAAGATGGAGCACGCTTGCCTAGAAGTAACCTATTCACTCTTGACTTAAAGAGTCTTAATAGACTTAATTTAAGATACAAGATCTTTTTATTTGTTATGTACGTAGATAGATAGACTATCTTCAACCCCTATCAACTCGCAAAAAGCATTGCCATCGCTACGATTACGTCACAGACATGTTCAAAGAATCTAATCCAGCGGAATGCATTGATAACAGCATGGGAGGTCTCGGAAGAGTGCCAAGATAAATCTGTACGGTCAGTCGCACTTGAACTACGATAACCACCCTTCAGTGCTTCGCAATAAAGACGCTGTCATTGTCAATTTGTTACCATGGGCGTGCGGTTGAGTGTACCAGGATTAAGTGCTTTGTAGAGGTAATTGAGTAATTTTTAGATAAAGTTGTGCTTGTTTAGTAAGATTAAGTTTATTTTACGAGTAAAATAAGCTTGGAGAACTTGGAGATTTATTACATTGGCATTGCAAGGGTATCACTATACGTTGTACTACTGTTAATTCTTAGTAATGTTTTCGGTAGGTACCTACTACATGATATTATAAATTAACCTTCCGTAATTACGTAATTTTAACATCTGCCGGGATTTAGTCAAAATCCTAATTTCATCATTTCCTTTTCAGCGACTCACACCTATATCGCTAATAGAATATCTCTTTGGATAGGCCCTCTTTTAATAAGAACAGCAAAAGCCAAAGCTTCCTTTAGTATGTCTAAGGCCATGTAGAGCCTAAAAAAAACTGCTTGTCAAGGAAAAACCGCCCTTAATCTTCAGCTGACCTTTTCTACAATATATAAACGTGGACTCTTTATCAAGAATAGGTCAGCCCACCCCATTCCGTGAGTATAACCGAAGCCTAAAATATCATACTGCGTCAACCTGGCTTTACAGAAAGGTCAATCAATATCTCACTTAGAGATGACACCGCGGAAAATCAAATCAGAATGAAGAAATGAGTTCGTGCTTTTAAAAGTATTTTATTTTAGGTTTCCTTACCTACCTACATAAAATATCATTTTAGGAAAATGGTAAGAAAAAAAAGCGGGTTTCCTACATTTATATGTGGATAAAATATCACTTGCGTAGGTATGATCAACCCAAAAATTGCTATTTGAACACCTATTCTCTAGTTTCAAAAGTCAAAACGTTTATTGCGAACTAAGTGTACAATGGTGTTATAGTTTGTTAGTAGGTAGGTACTTATGACTTAGCAGCCTTTTACAAGCATTGCAATATTATTCCTTATTTATTTTTTGAATCAAAAACTGAACTTGTCAAACTTTAGCAAGAAAACCTGTCAATAGTTGGAATTAAAGTTGAGTTTGACACAAGTTTTTACAAATAACGATTCAGAAACGGAGGTTTATCCAGCGCCTTTTTTGCGAACTTACTTTTTAATTTTCAGAGTTAGAAGTATATAGTATCTAATATTCTTACGAGCATTTAAAAGCCAGTTTATCTGATTCCAGTCTTGCCAATGCCATGATGTACCGTGTTACCCAGGTTGTGGAGGTCTGGTAGGTTTCCGGTTTGACTGGAAGCCGACCCCAATATAGTTGGGAAAAGGCTAGGCAGATGATGATGATTCTATCGATCAGTAAGAATAAATCTTAAAGGTAGATGCTATTATTATCATCTACCTGTAAAAGACTTATTATTAAAAGATTCAAACCCTATTGACAAACAGACAATTCTCATTTTCGATAATTTTCTTATCACATAGATAATATATAGCAGTTGAGTATGTTGACGACCCCTCAATACCCTTTTCAGAAGTCTGACAGTGTATCCGGTCCTTCGGGAAACACCTTTATATTCCTTTAGCAAAAGGGAAATTGCTTACAAATATATTTGGTAGAAGCTTTGGGAGACCTCCGCCATCCGACATATTGACAAGAAGCTACTTACGACGTAACTTAATCAAAAATGTATTCATAAGGCTTTTTTTTCTAATTTACTTGGTTATTTACCTTGACTTAAAACTAAGTATAGTTTGTACTTAACAAATACAAAAAGCGGTCTCCCGAGGCGAAGACGCGTGGCCCAAAGAATCGTACCTACCTATATTAAATTAAAAGGATTTATTTACACGCATTATTTTTTATTTCTTTTTGTCGGTTTTTTTTTAAATTTTTCATTATAACTAAGCAATGATGACTTAATTACGTATCTATATTATAGAACGTAGTTGTTATTCAAACCAGCAATTTTCCATTACGTTTTAATGTTGGGAAATATTATGAAACCTAGCCACACATATTTTTCAACAAATATTAAAAAAACCGGTCAAGCTCGAGTCGGACTCGCATACGAAGGGTTTCGTACTATAAATCTTATTTTTTATTACTTATTTGTTTTTATAGCGGCTATAGAACTACACAATCTGTGAAAATTCCAACTGTCTACCTGTTACGGTTCTTGAGATACAGCCCGCTGACAGACGGACGGACGGACTAGGGATAGGGTTCTGTTGGTTGTGGTCTTTGGGTACGGAACCCTAAAAATGGAAGTGGTTTTCAATTGGACTGTAGTTTTAATCAAAGCTGTGTCGGACATTGCTAACAAATAAACAAACTACAAACAAAACCAGACAGCGCTAACAAAAGCGTTGTGTACATATGTACTAAATCCACGGAACATGGAACGGGAAAAATAAACGTGGGGATGAACAGGCTAACGGAAGGTTCCTATATCCCACTAGCGGTGATCCTACCAGTTACATACCTTTAATATTGTGAACCGTTACCTACTGCAAATGCTACGGAAAATATGGTGTAATAATGATTAAAGGGTCAATCATCTAGTTGAGAGGCTTTTATGTCAAGAAAGCTTTCGAATGTGTAGTGGGCTTCTAAGCTTATAGGTATAATTAATTCTATAACATTTTTACTGACATGTACTAAATGCTGTCGAATAAAACCGTCCCTTATTCTATAATAGCTTCTGCCAGCGGATTCGCCGCCATGAAAATCTAAAATATCCCAAGAGGACGATTCTCTGGTTAGTATCCCATGTCCCATCTTTTTACCATGTATCAAAATTGGTTCAGCGGTTTAGGCGTGAAGCAAACAGTCATCCAGTTATTCTAGACTTACCTACTTTCGCATTTACGTACAATATTACTATGGATGTTGGTACTAAGAACTACAGCCAAACATCAAACACCACTACAAAACGAACATTACTTCATAAATGTTCCCGAAAACGCGTAAATCTTGCAGTTTAGTTCAGTAAGGAAACCGCAGAACTGCGCGGGCGCCGGCTATAAATACATTGCACGTGTGATCTATGGATCTCTCATGTGGGTCAAGTCATAACACTTTCCTATAATACTGACTCTGGTTTCCATACATACGAGTACTCTAGCTGAAGACTTTTGTTTGTTTCTCGGCGAAACCGAAGGACACGGCTAGTATATAACATGTTGTTTCTCATGGATCGATGATTTTTCCTTGTAGCTTGAATTTTTGGAATGCCTTTGAAGTGTCGAGAATTGAAGCAAAGTTTGGCAGTCCCGATTCTAATGGGTTCTTACTAACGCCATTACTTTGTTTATTGTTTGTGCAGTGTCTAAGTGCTGTGTACTACTGTGGATTAATAAAAGATTTCATGAACGGTTTTTTGTTTTCCGAGCAGCCAGTCCGCCATATAAAAGTCCCGTAGATGTAAGTTTCTATGTAGCCCATATTCTAACTCAGTTTAAAGGAGTTAAAAACGCTTTTTTTCCGTTGGTGATTTAGTGGCCCTCCACTTACTCGCCCACTTTTGATCACTAATAAAGAACTCGCCGACGGAAAAAAGCCCTTGATTAATGTCGGTAAATAACAAGCTATAAATGTCAATTTGAGAACATGTCGTGGAATATAGGGGGTCGGACTTCCTAAAAAAGGTAGACATGTCAGATTCGTGATATTCTTGTGACATTTTTCTGCTTATCTAATTTAACAAAATCGTTGCCATTTTTAGGGTTCCGTACCCAAAGCGTAATCAATGGAACCCTATTACTAAGCCTCTGCTGTCCGCCCGTCTGTTGGTCAGCGGACTGTATCCCAAGAACCGTAACATATAGACAGTTAAATTATTTACAGTGTGTATGGCTATGGCCGCCATAACAAAATATAATAAAATTAAATTAAAAATTAAAGGGCGCGGTTCCCATGCAGAACACGTTTTTTTTAGGTTTCTGGTACGGGACCTTTTTGTGAGAGTCCGAATCGCACTAGGCCGTTTTTGTTTCCTGCTATCTTAATATATCTTTGGAATAAACGAACATAACTTCATGTAAATCTCAACAAAACAATAATTATCCATAATAAATTGTGTAATAGGTATTCAATTAATTTCAAGTTATGAGTATGACGGATAAAATATCCATTGTTGTTCAAGGTTATACCTACTTATGAACAAAAATAAGTATGTACTCGTACAAAAACTATTGTTTACTTAAAATTTCTCATACCTACCTCGTACAAGATAACTAGGTAGGTACGACAGTACCTAGTTATTAAATATGTTGAGGATTTTATTTTAATTGGGTGTTATTTTCTTGATAATCATAATTATTATTGTTTGAGCCTTCGTTAGGTAACGCACGTAAGTCAGACTTACTGAATAATTCTTGTACCCTATGTATGTGCGTATTTTCCCCTATTGTCCAAGAATTAAAGAATTATCTTGTAGATTTTTTTTCATGCCTTTGATAAGTAAGAAGCCACCTTAATGAACGTTTTAAGACTTTTGAATCTACATATAAATAATATTAAAATAATATAATTTTTATATGATAAGTACTTTTTAAAATAAATGGTTTTTTACTTAGGGCCGTACAATAATCAGATAACTTTACCTGAAGAAAAAAAAATTGATTTGCAGCTTAATTGGTAGGTAAGTATACGAAATATGTCAAACAGTCAGATTTATTTTTCAGTTTTGATGACTGAGAATTAATGACTGATGAAAAATTAGCAGCTTCTGCCGGCGGGTTCGCCCATGTGGTCCCTAGAGAACACACTCCCGGGATAAAAATGTAGTGTAAACCTTTGTCCTTTCTCAGGCTCTAAACTATCTGTGTACCAAATTTCATTTAAATCGGTTCAGATGTTTTGGCGTAAAAGCGAGACAGACAGACAAACAGAGTTACTTTTGCATTTATAATATTAGTAAGGATTTTCTATTCATCCACAGTCGTCAATGTTCATTCTACATCATCGATGTCTTCGTGAACTGGATAAATAAATTATATGACTCACCAAGCCACACCAGTAGAAAAAATACTTTGTATGCAAATATTCATAATTTATGATAATCAAGAACGCTGCTCCCGCATTTTTATTCGATGTTTAGTCACTCATAAATCGATTTGTAATAATTATTCGACTGAGTACCTCATTATACTGTATGATTATACCGCTACACGTTAGGCAAAAACAAAATGAATATAATATATTTTATATTATTCATATTTTAATTGATGTCCTCAACCTTACGATCTTACTATGACATCAACGCAGATATTATAGGAAGGACTTGGTAAACGTAAATTATAATCGTAAAATAAGCTTGGAATTTCAATATAATTTAATTAGCGAGAAGCTTACTCGACGACGAGCAAACGATAGATTTAATTTAAAAAGCTTTTAGTAAAATCTGGAAACGTAGCGAGGGAAGATGCAAAGAAAATGAAGCAGCTTTGATATTAAAAATAATTTTATTCAAGGAAATAGGTAATAGTTATTAGGTAACTAATGCTACCTCTCACTTCCCAGCGTGGTCAACGCCATGCTGGAGAGTGAGGGGTCCTGGGCAGCTGTCGCCTCTTTTTGCGAGGATGTCATCTCGCAAAAAGAGGCGGCGGAGCGCGCGCGGTAGGACGACCCTCTCGCTGCGCCGCACCGTTGGCGAAGAAGACGTCGTCTTCTCCCTCCTCATAGTGGTGATGGGCGGGTTGTCGTCGAAGGAGGACTGGACGCCAAGGCTGCGCCGATCTCAGATCATCAGATCTCAGTCCTCCTCCACTCGGACGATGCGGGAATGCCGCTGGGTTATTTTAGTGGGTATACCGGGTCAGCCCGGGGAGTCCCACATACCCCTCCCATTCCCCCGATGGGAGGGTATGCGTAATGCATTTTTTCCCAGCGAAAAAGAAAAAATAAAGGTAACTAATGCTGTATGAACATTTATATAAAATCTGCCCAGCCTTTTTCCAACTAGGTATACTTATTGGGGACGGATGCAGTTGAATACCCGTATTTTACTAGAAGCGACTATATTTTTATTACTATTGATAGGCACGCGTTTGACCACTATCTCACCTGATGTTAAGCGATGATGTGGTCGAAGATGGAGCACGATTGCCTAGAAGTAACCTATTCACTCTTGACATAAAGACTCCCAGGTTGTAGCTATTAGGAAACACAGACTCCGGCAGGGAATTCCACTCCTTAGCTGTACGCATTATGAATGTGTTCCCAAAACGTTTTGTGTGTGTGGGTGGGATGTCCACCATGTACCGGTGGCGTATTGCCGTTCGTCTTGTGGTCCGATGATAGAACGGGCTTGGCGGAATTCCGTCGCACATTCCCCAAAATGCAACCGGTAGAAAACCGACAGGCTAGCAACTCCTCGTCGATGTTCAAGACTTTGGAGCTTCGTCGCAATTATAATATGAATCACTTGATAGAAAGGGTCCCCTTGACAAAACATGTGTCAATCGTTTGAACCAAACTCCTGACTGCTACTATTATATTCTGGCTGTTATTATTTAGCCACAATCTCCTTGTACAAAATTATCTACTAAAGTCAAAATAATCTTTTGCAATCACAAAAGAAAAGACTAAATATCAATGGAACCCAAAAAATCACACGTCAAATCACACCTGTCCATAAACAACCAATTCGAATTCCAATCGCCGTCGAATCGATTCGATTGAATGCTATTCGATCATTAATCGAGTGAGAGCGTGCTGGCCGCAAATAGATGAACTCACGATCAAGGTGGCCATCGAATCGAATGAAGGCCGAAACTTTGGCAAACACTATATCAACATGTAGGCTGAATGGATTTGACTCTGGTGCATTTAAATTTAGAATTGCTATGGAAAGTGAAAGAGCTCTTTGAAGATGCAGATGAGGAATCGCATGACACACCTTCGATTAAAAACTCTTTGCTGTCTTTTTTTATTGGTTACTTTTTGGATTGGAGTCTCTGACTCTCTCTCGAGCATATCTATAACTGCTACGTGAAATACCTGTTTCACTTCTTTGATTGATTTTTTTGTCTTTTTCACGTTTCACGTTCAATAGCTGTCAGTGTCATTTCCAAAATAATGATGACTTTGACAGATTTTGAACGCAGTTTATTTGTGAGGATTGTGTCCTGTCCCGGTGTATAGGTTATGTATGCAGGTAGTTAACGTTAGTTTCTATCACAGAAGCAATTTTACATGCAACATCCTCTTGTCATTACAGTGACATCGGGACAGACGTTCGTAATTTGAGGTCGTTTCCTAGTCATGCATTCGCAGTTTTTCAGTATTAGGTATCTAGACACCTAGATTGTATGTAAATTTCTGAATAATATTGCAGCATTGTAAAATGTATCATAAGCGTAAACAGGTTATTCATATAATTAGTATTTACATAAGAATCACGTGTATTGTGAAACAATAGGAAAACTCAAACGGAGTTTCCCGAAAGCACTATGAAGGTCGAACCCTTGGCAACAGTTCTAAAACATAGTTTATGGTTTTAGGCAGGTACTTACTCAATTCAACACCCAATTGTCAGAAATTTATTGACAGCGATCGGTAAAATAAACTTCGTTAACAATTTATTGCTGGCAGTAAATCTTAGATAGTTATTCTTCTAAATAAATCGTAGAAGATGGAAGTAGTTTCATTTACTTAGCTGTTTTTAATTTATTGTGAAGTTAAGATGGAATTAAAATGTTCTATGTACCTACTTACCATCAAAATAATCATGATTCAACATTTCTATCTAGGTATCAAATAAGAAGAAATAAAAGTAGGTAGACTAAAATAAAATTGAATTACGTAACAAAAGACAAAAAATACTTGAACACAAAACCGTCTTCAAACCACAGACTAAACTCGACGGCCGAGAATTCAAATTGAATTGAAAGCGCGGCAAATACTAGTGGTTTCAATCTGAAGCGCGTGTTTGTTTATGGCTAAGCACCGTAAAAGCTGCGTTCAAAAGAAATAGCCAGCAATAAACGTAGCGGCTTTCTCCGCAAATACTGGCAGTAAACAATAAGCCAGACGCGGCTGTGGAGCTGAATTATCTGCGCTTTAGTTTGATTGCTTCGCTTATTAAATTGAAAGGCATTGCATGGAAAATGGGTGTTAGGTGAACGGTTTCCATATGCAATGCTGCAGTGGAAATTGGTATAAATAAGATCGTGGATTCAAATAAAACTTTTAAAACTTACATAGTTAGGGTATTTAATAAAAAAAAGTCGACGTTAGGCTGGTTGGACATACAAGAAAACACTTGGGCTTTTTACTATCCCCAGATTAAAAACTTTTAGCCAAAAACCAAATCAAATATTGCAGTGAGACTCTGTGACTTCTGTGAAGACTCCTGACAGGTTTATTTATGCCTGTAAAGGTGGATTTCAATAGAATACATAAATACTTACTCACAAACTGTAGCCGACATAAATTTTCAACCTGTCTAAGTCAGCGAGAATCAATAACATTGCAATTGACGTGAATAAATTAATTCGTTGTTAAACATTTCAATAACTCAGACCGCAGCCATTTTATAACTAGACGCGAATTATTTGAATTCGGAATGTCAGAATGCCATTCGTCTCTGGTTTTTGTTGAAATATTCGAGTACCTACATTTTGTGTTTCAGTTTTAAATACCAGAATACTAATTGAAAACTAAAATGCTCGAATAATTAATTTCAATGTTTCAGATACCTACTTAAGTATTTAGATATATCTACATGCTTTTGATAGACAGGTATTTGAATTCGTTCGTCGTATACAAACAAATTTTGTGACGTATAGGTACATTCTGTATTCATACTTCATTATTTCGAAATAGGCACGGTTGTTTGTGCATTTTTGGCAACCATGACACGGAGAATTCTATTAAGGGCCTATGGTGTGCAGTGTCTATCATTGCACCATACATATTCATAATATTGTTTTGTTTTCTGTTATGGGTTCAACGTTGTAACTTGCACTGTGAAAACTTTGCTAAAGATAGCTGTCATTCCAAAGTTCTCTATGGAATGATGGTTTTCACGGTGAATAGCACTGCTGGTTACAAGCTTGTTAATCTCCAAAGTGCGCTTCGACTGCAGAACAGTGCAGTGTTGACCCATCCTTCGTTGCTCGTCCGTCCTACATCAAAAGGGTTCACGCATGTGCGGACAATTCCGCCGCATGGCTGCGAAGCCAACGGAGTGGACGCCTCACGAAAGCCATTAGCTTTTCTTCTTATATCCCGTAAATAGCCGCCCGTTTCTGATCCAATGACTTTTTGGACGAGTTCATTACGGCTATTTTTGAACAGCTATTAAGTAAAATGTTGTGAGGAAAGCTTTTGAATTGACACGTTACTGTTTTTCATAATAATCTGTAATTTATAGCATGTTTTTCAGAGCTTCACGTAGCGATAAACAACTCGTAACTAAATTACAAACGAGGCCCAGAGGTATTTCTGCTAATAGGGTATTAACGGGTCTAATTGTTTCCCCAATTTAAACCTTGAGTACTTAGCTAACATTAGAAAGCAGCCAAATTGCAACACAAAAACACATTCATTCACATTAAACGCGTGGTGCATCTAACACCTACCTCACGTTCGGAAATGCCTATGTTAATATGGCGGGCAAACATCGCTTGTGGAATGCGACCGATCCAACGTTTAAACTATTTTCGGACGAACACGGAACTGCACTGTTCGTTTGGAATCTATGGTAGCGTCGAATAGACGTCGAATTTATCAGATTTTATTGCATTTGTTGGAATCTAGGGCGAATGTTTAGCGAGACAATAATCTGTTAATGTTAGTTTTGTTTAACGATTAAAAGGAAGACATACACGTGCTGTCAAAGGAGCTCTATTATAGAACGTTTTGTTGATAAAACAGACAAAACAACGCTGTTTGAAAGTTATCGAAAGGGAATGGTGTGTTTACATAGGAAAATTTTCTCCATTTTCCTGAAAAAGTACATGCAAGTCTACCATGACAATTACACAATGTAGGTAGGTACCTAAAGAACAAAACAACATTAACGAGGCAGCTATAAAGTAAATGGTTCGTGGCCTACTACTGGGCAGTTGTAAAAGTAGTTACAAAGAAAAATTAAAATGGGGAGGATTAGCCGTTAAGCTCATGAGCAACTTTATACGTCTAAGAAAATCGTGAATGTTAGAGTTTTATGCCTTTTACATCAAAGTGCGACATTATGATGATGCGACTTGTGTGGTAATATTACCAGGAAGAAAGGAATTTGTTTAGCTGTGTGTACGATTCGTCATGGCTCATGGGACGCCCCGAAATGGCATTTAAATGAAAACCTTTATTTGGATTTGTTACGTTGGTAACAAAAGCCAAATGTTTATGAACCGCCTAAAATCAGTAGTCAACATAATAAAACAAACAAAAAGTTCGCTCCACAATGGAGCTCATTAAAACGTACAACCTACCTTAATGAAAGCTTCATGTTCTACAATGGCAGCGTGTTCGTTAGCCGATATAATATTAATTTGAACTGGAAGCCCGCCAGGTAACTACACGTTCATAATTAAATGATTGATTGGTATCTTTGAAGCTGTATTTGATTAACTACTTTCATTTTGTCGTACATTTTTGACAGCTGTTTCAAATCGTTCGGCGGACAGATAGATCAATTTTTATAGATTCTAAATTCAATTTTGGCGCACAGCGCGCCATAGACACAAGTCGAACCTGATATTTTTATTTGAAAGTAAAATAAGTTGTCACTATGAACACGATGAAGCTTTTTTCTACAAGAAAGTCGAGAATATCTTGATAATTTGGCGTTACGAGAAACTACGTTCGCTATTTATAACCCTAACTAAGTAACTCGAAATCCTTGTCCAATTTGCAATACGTTGAGACAGTAAATGTGAACATAAGTAGATCCTGTCTGACTCAATGTTTTATCCGGCGGCATTCTTCCCTTGTTTATTGCGTCACGCTAAGCACTACTCAACAAAAAGGGCTCGAAATTCAAGGGCTGAAGGTGAGATAGGGGAAGGGTGAATACTACTTATGTAGAAGGACACTTCAAAAGGAGTTTTATGTTTTTAACATGTTAGATGTGTAATTCTCAGTACCTGCCTAATGAACACAATAACAAGTCCTTATTCTTATTGTGTTCAAAAATAATAATTTTGTGGCAATAAACTTATTTTAATTTTTTGTTCCTCTATAGGGGGACATAAATGGTCACAGAATAATTTGACCAAAAATAATATAGAAATATAATTTCTAAACATTCGAAAATCAAAATGCCTTTCGCATCACTGCGGATGGCCGCCATGATTGTTTTTTCAAATGACGTATCGATATCATAACTGACATCCTTATTCTGGAATGCTCGCAGCATTTTAATTAGACTCGTTCGAGTTACGCAACCTGAAACGTGAGTCGACATACATTGTAGAATTTATGTTAGTTTTAGTATTTGCTATGCTCTTTATATGACAAACAAGTAAATATGTGCAGCGTTTGTGTGTGTAGGTACCTACTTAACTGACACATGCAATGCAAGCCAAACATAAAATTATGTGTTGAAGTTTTATAAGTGCTGAAGTAAGCCTATGTGAAATAAAATTATTTTGTTTACTTTTTTTTACATTTTGTGTGATATTTTTAGGTAATGTTATTGAATGATGAAATTAGCTGACCCGCGCAACTTTGTCAGCGTCCATTATTCATTAATACTCCGCTCCTATTGGTCGTATCGTGATGTTATGCCTTCTTCTACAAATGGGCTATCCAACACTAAAATAATTTTTATTTCCTTCCGGTAGTTCCTGAGACTTTACTGCTGTATAATATTAGTAGATTCCCTACCCACTCTCAAATAATCTCAGAACATAGAAATTATTTTTATAATTTCGACCTAAAACCAAAATTTAACAAGCAAGCACAGGCAACTCTGGTATACAGTCTGTCTTATTAAAAATTCTGCTCATTACTCGCGGTAGAGCTGACGCAAATGCTTAGCGTAGCGGAGAGGTGCTTAGAACTGGAAAATTGGGACCCAAAATGCATTGGAGATTGGAGAGCACTCGCCGCCGAATCCAAATTTCCTATTTGGAAAATTGCCAAACTTGTGTGGAGCACCGCTCTCAAACACTTAACAGCATTCGTGACTAACCTTTTCGTGTCAGAAGTATTTACTATCCAAATTAGGTAGTTTGCCTTTTTGGATAACAGAATATTAAGTTTTGCTAAGCTATCGCAATGAGTCTTGAGTTCAAGTGGAAAAAATCCTTCAAGAGACTTAATTTAGGAAAAAGCTAAATAAGCTCTTCAACTCTACAACATTCCTAAACTTCATACTCATAGCGCAATCATCTCCGTCTAAAAACAAAACTCAAACCTGACACAGATTAAAAAATACCAGCCTGACTATTCTCTATTTGCGTTCCATTTCACGATGCACGTTAAACTTTTATCTACACTTTATGGAATACGCTTTAGCTCTGCAAGTGAACATTCCGGGATTGGAAACAAGGTGACCTAAAAACAAACGCAAACTGATATGAGAGGGGTTGTCTGACGTTCGTTGCTACGTAAATTAGAATATTTTTTGCTGACGTCATGAAAATAAAAATTCTTAAGTATGAAATTCTATGGTGGTTCTGGTTTTCGTTAGTTATCAACTCCTGTTTGACAATATACCTTAAACGCTATTACAAAGTAAAACTTTTCAAAGTATGCCGCAGTCTATCAAATTAAACGCTCAGATGTTCGTCTTAAGTGACACAAAATAATTCTCCAAAATGTTTACCTGCCCCTGTTAGTAGACTAAAAGCTCTGACGGCAGTTTTATGTCGTCAGACGAATAATCTCGGCGATTAAATCCTGGAGAGCGATGAGTGGTCGTTACTTTTTTATCGCCCCGTGAAACAGCTGACTTTAGATTCGCGCAGATTGTTAAAAGCGATATGAATCAGCGGCGTTGGCAGACTGCAATATTTTCTACGCTGTGGTTTTAGCTTTGCCGACGATAAATAAACTGCCTTCTATAAATCTACGTCAATCATACGAAGGTCAGAGTTTAATAAAAATGTAGACAGATGAGAGCTTCATAAATAAGATAACTTTGTTTGTGATATCGTCTAAAGTTAGAATAGTTTATGAACGTTGGTAATATGTATTTCTTTTAGAATTTAACTTGCGCCTCATCAAGTCTCATTAAAACCTCGTAACAACACTTTTTGCCGCTTCTACATGACTCAACAGCAACATCATTCCATTTCCTTATTAGCATATAGAGATGACTTTCGCAAAGGAAGAGTTTAAAACGAAATTAGAGTCAGTTTCTACAGGATTAACTGTTTCCTAGGGATGTTACGGACGGAGCTTCGACTTGGGCTCCGATAACTCGGAACTTCTGATCGATGCCTCCGTTTCCGACTTTGGCGAGATTGAGGAACGTCGTGTAGGAACAGTTTTATGCATGTTACGTGAGGAAACCCTCTTTGCACGTGCTTCCTGACTTCGATTACTCTTTCACCGCCCTTAGCACATCACTCTTCTGTTCCTCCGACACCGACTCCGAATAAAAATTACGACTACTTACGACTTCAGTTCGGAAAAACAACTTCAGTAACAACCCTACTGACTACATCGCTAAGTAAGTGTAACTGGATCCCGCTTCATCCCACCGTCCATGATAGGGCTATTGTTAATGCAATTTGAAATGGACGACGAATAAATTGAAAAATGGCTGCCGACCGCTTGTGTAAGCCGTTTGGAGATAGTGATTATGAATAAAAGTGTCGTCAAAGCAGTGTAGTGAGTTTAAAAGTTAATTTAATGGTACTTAATCTTGAATGAAATTTGAAGTGGAAGGATGCAACGGTAGCTTGTTTACTGTAATAAAATTTGTTATTTGAATATTAAAAGTTTACGACTTACGGTAATTCTAAAGCGGTTTTGGAATTGAAACAGGTTATTATGCATTTCTCTATATAATAACTTTGAGGTTACTTAAGCATAAGAGCAAAATCTTTAAACTGAAATTGTTTGCACTCATTGTCACATTATTGTACCTCTCCTTATTCCATTTACTTTACTTATTTAATTGTAGACTTAATTATTTTTTATCAAACAGAAATAAGTCAAAAATATGATAAGAGGTGATCGGGGCTAAAGGAGCTAAGGCACAACAATAATTTGCATCAATTGGTAAAATAAAAACGCAACAAAACACAGAGGCAGAAGTAGAGCATGCAATACCGATATATCGTTACCGCAATTTCGCGATTTTTCAGTACTGCAAAAGCGAGATGAGAAATGCGAATTTCGCAATACTAAAAACGATCCTGGATAGGGAAATCCCTGCTACGAATCGTCGCATTTTATAACTACACTACACATAGAAATATCAATTCCAATCCTAGGTTAGATTTGATACTGAAAAAGGAGATGGCTTTACCTATATGAAACTGGAGGAACAAGAGGTAAATTTCTGAAGACTGTATAGAACTATCTGCTAAGCATTCCACTAACGAGTGTAGAAGCTGAGAGAGCATTTTCGGCTACGTGATTCATTATTCGTATTAAAATTAGAAGTTCTTTAAATGATGATACAATTGATTTTTTATGCTTTTTACGTCAACATTTACAAATAAAAAATAAATATTAGCGTTGTGTGTGATTAATTATAACTCATGGTAGTATTATTTTAAGCCCCCATTTAACGATTTACTAATTTCGCAATATCGCAAATTTTGCGGTATTACATATCCGATACCGCAACCTCGTCGTATTGAACATATACTGCGGTATTGCATGCTCTAGGCAGTAATGTTAGCCCCATTGCTAAACCCCTTTTCCACCAGTACCACCGGTACCATACGAAGAACATCACTCATCGGGAACGATCCAAATTCGAATAGGATAGTAAATAGAATTAGCATTCGACGATCGTCTGCGCGGTTACGATGTATTCCGAATTTAACCGAAGCTTCCGCCAACGTTACTAAATATGGCCGCCACATTCCGCTGGTTACTTTTCAATTTCGGGTATGGGGTACTATCCATACCCAATATTGAAAAGTAACATAAATCAATTTATAGTTTTGTAGTTTTAAGCTAGGCGTGTATTTATGAAGATTAAGGAGATTTTAATTTAAAAGTTGTTTTTAAAAATAATGAGGAAGTTCTCGCCTCTGTAGTCTGTAGGCAAACAGGCATGTAAAAACGGTAAAGTACTTCCCCATTACCTATATGGTTAATTTTATTTCTATATTAACGTAACAAGTCGATTGCTATCCTTTAACGCAAAATAGGATAATCCTGAATTAGTCATTGCTTTCCATAATTGGTAATACTTAGTTTAAAAAATAATTTGTAATATTTATGTAAAATTTTGTACCTACTTACATATAATAATAGTCTTCCATACTTCTTTCTGACTGAAACGTGACAGTGTTTTATTGATGTAGGTACATACATACATATGTTGAACATATACCTACTTATTATTTATCTCATCATGGGATAATTATAATCATAACTTTCACTAGACAGACACGTAAAGCTGTCGAGAGTACGTACCTAATTTGGTGCGGCCTTCGAAGTTTAAATTGAAGATGGCGAGGAAAGGTACCAACATCCCGAATAATCACGACGCACGAATCACGCATGCCTTCTTGAAAGGTTTTCACATAATTAATGGGCACAATAAATTCATTATTCTCATTTAAACGATGGCAATTAAGAGGTATCTTGAGATAAGTACAAATAAATAGTTACGATATAAATTCGATACGTTATTAACGTCTTTAACTGTAAATTATGTTCCTTAATAAGCCCGTCGGATAATTCATTAATCTTAAAAATCTATTCATTGCGTTTATTATAGGTCATCAATTAAAGCTTTAGAATTCAATCCTTAGGTATTTCTGGCAGGCAGGTAAAAATATAAGCCAAAATGCCACACTTATTACTGAAACACATACCAATGTGAAAAAAAAAGGTTAATCAAAATAATAACGTTCATCACAAACAAGCAAAATTACCTACATTGGTTAAAGATCGTAAAGTACCAAACAGGAAATTAACTCAATTGGCGGCAAATTGACAGGTGACGATGTGCTTCCCGCCATTCTTATTAGCTGTCAAACGACATGTCACGAAATGGCATGTAATCTTCAGCGAGCGGAAAACATTTACGGCTCTGATAGCAGAACCTAGACTCATTCAAACCTAGGCTTTCTACTTATTGCTATAAAGTCCAATTTCAAGTAAGCAAATAGTGTATTCGACGTTCAAATTCTGTAGCATAGACATGAACTAAAGTACGTCAATAGAGGTGGAAGTAACGCGTAAAGCAAGTTCTTATCGATATTTATGGCGTAATATTTACTTCTCCGGTTTTGAATTACAATGAAGCACAGGCAATTGAGCTTTCAAAAGACTTCCCACGTTCCTTTGAGTTGATATTTATGGGCCAAACAAGAATATTATTAGGAAATGCCTGCGATATCCTTAGACTTGGTAGGTACTTTAAGAGGACAACGTGGGTGCCTATTCATTGCAGTTTTAGAGCTGGCAGAAAATAGAATCGAAACTCCTTGAAATTATGCGAAGAGTGAAGAGTTGGTTGCTTCGGGGAATATTTTCGAAAGAAATAACAAAATCGTTTAAAACGTTTACGTTACTTTCAACTGCTAATCAAACATAACATTCCATGGAATTCAAGGATAGCAAACATACCTACTGGAAATGTTTACAAGTGCGTTTAGAAATAGAAATTGTTCACAGCTTTGATACGCTAGAGATGTACACTACTTATTTAGGTACATTACAGAGTTTAGTGCTTACTCGAAATTACTCGGAAACCATCATAGGTAGGACTTACATTATGTCACTTCTAAGGAATTCTAAGCCTGAATTCCTTGAAGAGCTTGGAGCGATTACGATTTTCACAACAAAATGACGTATAGGATGTACTCCTTAATTGATATATTAGACATAATCCCTTGGCTTAGACTGAGAATTCCATTTCTTGGAGAGGATTTAAAAGGTCGTTTAGGGAATTATGATTGGTTGAATAAATGAGGGAAGAGTAACATGATAAGTAAATACAATCAGGAAGATTTACTAAAATTAATTATTTTTTCAGGAGGATATAAATCTAAAGTAGGGTCTACCACCACCACCACCATAACAGCCGAAAGACGTCCATTGCTGGACATAGGCCTCCCCAAAAGGAGGGGTTTGCCGGCGATCGCAGTGTATGGTGTTCCGTCTTACAGAGAACGATTATTTTACGGCACCATGCGGCACCGGCCGACACCATACGGCTTCAGTAGGGAATCAATGAATTCTTTAGGACCTTGGTAAGAGTAGACTGACGGATGACAGATTTTGTGGCTTCTACAAACAAGACCTGGGACCAAGGACTAAGAGTGCTTTCTGAGGCACAAAACAGTCTCAGTATGTTTTGAACGGTAACCCATCCACGGAGCGGCCTAGTCAAGCTTTGCTTAACCTCAAAGATCGACCCGTGCGACTGTTATTATTAAGCTACGAGAGACACAAGCAGTGTTCAGCAAGTAACCAAGTTAATTCCAAACAAAACTGAGTTTTTGGTTTGTACCACTTTCACGCCTCAATCGCGGTTTAGAAACTATGACCCTAGGGTGCGTGGGGTCGTTAGACCTTACTGCCCACACGATAAGAACAAGAAGAAGAAGAAGAAGACGCCTAAATCGCAAAGCCGATTTTAATGAAAGTTGATACAGAGATAAATGGGTCCCTGAAGACGGTTTTAGACTTTTTTTTTTTTAGTCCGTGGCCACTTGCAGTTTCAACCTCTAGAAGGGTTGCAACTACTAAATCCGGACTTGCCTGTGTGGGCCTCAAATGAATTTAAGGCCCCCAGCCGAGGCTATAGGTTTTAGACTTTTCTAGAAATTTATTTTAAAGCGGTGAAGTCGCGGTCAATAGCTAGTGCTCCTTAAATACAAAAGCAACATCATTCACAATCTGCACTCTTCAATACCCATTCTACCAGAGATGAGCCAGATATTACCAGATAAGTAGGTCCGGATAACCGGCTCAATGGACCCGTCCGGATAAGCGCTGCCTATAACTGAAAGTAGGACGCGTGGACTATTGTGTCCATTTTAAATTAATACTACCTAATGGAAACCTTAATTGGATGGCCTTTTAATTAAAGCACAGAATGGGTTTTTTGTTTTGACGTTGTAAAATTAGATAAAGCCGATAAAGGGTACGAGGGTCGGTTTCAGGGCATGCGCGTTTTGACAGGCTTTTTTAGGGATTCATTTTGTTACTTTTAGGTGGAAAATTTGATACTGTTGAAAATATTTAAGTGTGTGTTGGTATTTAATTTGTCAGCTATTTAACATGGAATTGAATAGGTACATAGAAGTACTTACTCACTATTCATGGCTAGATAACAACAGCCGCATGGGTCGATCTTCAAGGTTAAGCAACGCTTGCCAAGGTTGGTCTGTGGATGGGTGACCATCTTAACATACCGAGCTTCCTCCGTGCCTCGGAAAGCACGTTAAGCCGTTGGTACCGGCTGTCATTTGTAGAATTTTGGCAGTTGTTACGGATTGTCAGAAGCCAGTAAATCTGAATCCAGTCTTGCCATGAAGTACCGTGTTACCAAGTTAATGGGTTGTGGAGGTCTGGTAGGCAGCCGCTCCTCGTAAAATACTAGTATTCAGCTAAATCCGGCTTGACTGGAAGCCGACCCCAATATAGTTGGGAAAAGGCTAGGCAGATGATGATGATAGAAGTACTTACTCATTATTGTAGGTACTTACACCATAAAAATGTAAGTAATCAATGATTTCTGTTATTTTGTAAATTTTATGGACTATTTTCTTGAATAAAATCAAAGAAAATACTGAAGTAGGTAGGTACTAACTATCGCGCCAATTTATTACTTACCTAACATAAAAAGAAGCGTATGTTCTCGTAATTTCCCGTTGACCATAGACCAGACCACAATCCAGTCATGTTTCATCAATGAATGACGTCACTAAATCCATGGCTGATTATGCCATAAACACCACAAAAGAGACCGTATACGAAGAAGCGTCAGATAATGTAGAAGAGTCTTTTAAAACTGGAATGACTAACGTTGTGTTTATGTCGGTCTGGATAATGTGGTCTGTGAGTCATGCTAGCTGTGTATCCCGATTGTAACATCATCACGTGACTACTGATCTTTTAATGTATGACTACCTATACATTGTCATCTAGGTATGAATTATAGCGAGAAAAAAAACGAAATATTTGCTGCTTTACCGTTTTCAGATAAAATATTTTGGTTTACCTGTTATAAAAAAAAGATAAATTATAATAGCATTTTCTGAAAGTACTTTAATTACGTGAAGACTTAAATAGGATACCAGTTCCATTGATATTGTCAACATGACACGAATAAGCCTTACCTACCAATATTTGCCTATTCAAATAATATATCCGTTTCCCTCCAAACAAGTCAATGACCTCCAAGTTCCGCCCGAATTCGATTCAATAAATTCATAGAGTAATATTTCCTCTATATTTCGAGTATATATTACATCTGTGCGAGTCAGTGCAGAGCGCAGGATACAGTGGATTTAATTTAACCGCCAGCGATCGGGCAGGTAGTCGGATATCCGCAGAATGCTCGGACGTATCCGTGCTAGTGGCCCATCTCTATTTCGGATGAATATCTTATATTGATATTAGATTCTTTGAGCGAAAAGAAAAGATGGAAAAAGTTTCTTTCAGGTTTCGTTAGTAAGATTTATTAAACCACAGATGTTGCTTAAATATAGCTTTTTTCTTGTATACGAGTAATTCGTCTGTACAGTTTCAGACAACATTGCAGAGAACGATCGCACGTTTGAAAAGAAAGTGTAATTTAAGTGCTACAAAAGTTGTAACAAGACCATTTAAAACATTCACACGAGAAAAAAGAAAATTATAAAGCAAACTTTGAGAATGTTTATTTTTAAAATACCTACCTAAATTAAAAATGAAAGTGTAGGTAAAGCATGCAGTAACTCCAACATACAAAATGGATACGAAAAATAAGTCTTACGATATTTTCTTCTTTGATCCGAAACTGATGAAAGTTCAGCAAAAACTAGGATAAATCAATACACATGGAAATCTAAACACCACGTTTGAAACAAACATGATATTTCTATGAGAGAGCTTCAGCATTAATTCTTAGAACCTGTTCTAGATTTTATTCGTTATTTATAGTGAAATAACAAGGCTTACTCAAATCTATTGTTACTGTAGTAACAACTAGTACTTCGCCCGCGACTATGTCTGCGCATATTTAGTACAAACGATTTTCCCCCTTTTCACTTCCATAAAAGGTTGTTTTTCCAAAAATCTCTTAGTGCTCACCTACTTACATCATAAAAGGAAGCCTTGTGCATAATTTCATGTTCCTAAACCCAGTTTGAGCAGTGTGTTGGTACATAATGTCAGTCAGTCAGTTTTCCTCTTGTTTAATTGTCACCGAATAATTGTTAAGTCCGTTATATTGTAAAAAATCTTTATCACTACGTAATAAAAGTCCTCCGCCGCGTCTGTCTGTATGTCTGTTCGCGATAAACTCAAAAACCACTGCACCGATTTTCATGCTGTTTTCACCAATGAATAGAGTAACCACTCACTTGAGGAAGGTTTTAGTATATAATTTGTCTAGAAAAAAATAGAAATCGCGGGCGAAGTGTTCATTATTAACACTCAATGTCGGTACCTATTGTAAACATTTAATAAATAAAATAATCCGTTCTTAATTCAATTGTTTCCAATAGATATATCTATTTGTTTTTGAGAAAAATGAGTTTACAGTTTCACGCGATATTTTACCATCTTACGACCGACATTTGCAAGGACCCAGTCTATCTTCTTATCGTGTAGGCAGTAAGGTCTAACGACCGCACACACCCTAGTGTCAGAGTTTCTAAACCGCCTCAAAGGCCTCTGACATGGTTTATTTGACGACCGCCATTTGGCGACCGGAACCACCGGCTTATACGTGCCTTCCGAAGCACGGAATCATCTTTTTATCAGACAATCAGGTGATTCAAGCCTGCAATATCCTAACCAAACTGGAAACAATTTTACAAAGTATGCTTCCCGTGGGAATCGAAACCACGACCACCGGGTCACAAGGCAAACGCCTAAACCACTCGACCACGGAGGCAGTCAAATCAGGACCCAGTGACATATTATATAGATTTATATACAGTGAAATAATAAGGCTTATTCACAAGCGTTGTTATTGTAGTAACAATAACTTCTGAACATGCTACCTCAAATGTAACAGGTGCTTGCCGACTCATGAACCTATTGAGGTTTACGACTTTATTACTCGGTACAACTCTATTGATAACTAGCAATTTTATTAAGGTTTGTACGAGAGGTACTTGTCGGAATATTACGTTGAAGACGGCTGTATTTGGGTCAGCAGAAGTGCCATGTTTTGTTGATTTGGATTTGAACTAACTACGAACATTTTTCATCGCTTTTTCAAATAACTGGTGTAGTTACCGCAAATAAAAACGATAATTGTATTTTTTTTTGTGATTAAATGGCATAATTTTACGTTAGATTCAGAGCATGAATTTCAGTTTTACTAAACTTTAACAACAGTACCTATACACTCATAAGTAAGAGGAGCTCGTGGCTAAATAATAACAGCCGCACGGGTCGATCTTGAAGGTTAAGCAACGCTTGCCAAGGTTGGTCTGTGGATGGGTGACCGTCTTAACATAACGAGTTTCCTTCGTGCCCCGGAAAGCACGTTAAGCCGTTGGTCCCGGCTGTCATTTGTAGATCTTTGGCAGTCGTTACGGATTGTCAGAAGCCAGTAAATCTGACTCCAGTCTTGCCAAGATGTACCGTGTTACCCAGTTAATGGGTTGTGAAGGTCTGGTATTCAGCCGCTCCACGTAAAACACTGGTATTCAGCTGAATCCGGTTTGACTGGAAGCCGACCCCAATGTAGTTGGGAATAGGCTAGGCAGATGATGATGATGAACAACAGTACCTACCTATACACTCATAAGTCTACAGTAATCTACAGTCTAATTTTAGATATATGTATGCGTAATATCAGAGTGCCCAATTTCATACAAGCCGAATCATATCAAAATAAATCTGGCCAGATGTGATTCCATAAAGTTACAGCGTGAAAAAAAGCCCAGCCAAGTGCGAGTCGGACTCGCCCACCGAGGGTTCTGTACAAATTTGTAGGCACATATTATATACTAATTTTAATAGAGACTAAATTTTTTATGATTTAATTACAAATGTACAGTTTTCAGACTTTTCCTATACTTGTAGTATAAGACGATATTACTTGCCAAATTTCATAGTTCTAGGTCAACGGGAAATACCCTATATCTACATTTTGATTCCCTTGAGAGTGTCAAAATATACGTTTTCTTTGCGGCATAAACGGCCGTAGCTTTTTTTCACGTTAACTTAGTTAGAACTCTGATTTTTTCATAGATTCAAGGGACTATAGATCTGAGTTATGGTTTCAACTAGATACCTGCACGCGTTCCCGAGATAATGGGACTTAACAGACAGACGGACGGATATAAAGTGATCTTATAATGGTTCCGTTTTCCTTTTAAGGTAAGTAACCCTAAAAACATTGGCCCCCCACAGAGTCCAAGTATTCGCCGAACAAAGTTGCCCCTCAAATTACGGTCTCCCTAATTAGCCCCCCAGCTGGTTGTACTCATAACATCACGCGCGATAAAACGGTATGCAGTTAGTATTCCGTCTGTATGACTAACATACATACATAAATACCTACATATATAATCGCAGCAGTGTTCAAAACTGTTACAATGACGACACTGCTGACCTCTGACGGGTCACGCGCGTTTTTGTTGCGTTTCTTTTTGACGTTTGTGAAGTGGTGTCTGTTTTTTTGGCTTACAGTGTTTGCATTGCAGTTTCAAATGGAGATGAACATATGGTATCGGATGAGTGCTCCTCGTAATAAAGTCTGGCTGATTCTTATGAGTATGCTTTTTGTTAGGAACAGATGTCCTCGAAAACAAGACTGGATGAAATACTTACAGAAGATCATTGTATATTTACAACTATAGCATGTAGTTTTTATACGTTGACCTGATACAATGATAAAATAAAGACTAAGATACTTAAAAGTCATAAAAAGGGTAAAAATATAAAAGGGCAAAGCGCTAATAGGACACCAAACATTTTTATCGCATCACCGTCGATGAGAGAAGTACCCAGATCATAAATATTGTACTACATACTTATTGTTAAAGAAAAAGGTAACGTTCTATTTGATCAATCACGAGAAACAGCTGTATGTTGCAAGCATTAGTTTCTAATAAAACCTACAGAAGTACATCACCATATAATTTTACAAAACATAATCGACAATCAGATCGCTAATCTCGAATCAAATGTTACTTAATCACACACAATGCCACGTAATCTATTGTTTCTGCAGCATCAACAGCCATAATGATTGCAACAGCTCGTCTATCTGCTAAAAATCTCACGGTTGTCGTGCAATTGCAAACAAGGTCGCTAAATAAAACGCTGGGTGACTCGACCGGTTGTAATATATCTCGTCCTGTTTGACCTAGCTGACATAACTTTGGCATAAATCTGACTAGTTGATCCTGAGAAAATGGCCCGTAATAAAAAGGTGTCGTTGTAATTGCATGATAGCTGTTATTTTAACTTTCACTGCTTAAGACACAGACACAATGGAAAAAACAAACAATCATCACGAACCACATGTGGCTCAAAGAACTGGGAAAGGGGTCGGAATTTTTTGGGCGACCCCTGTCGGAATAAAGGAAGGGACAAATTCCATTGAAGAATTTAATTTAGTACGTCTTTTTAGGGACAATCCTTTGTCAGAAGATGAAGAGAGATTCCCATTGAAGAGTTGAATTTCACAAACGAATTACGAATTTTTTGGTTAGATTATGTCTAACGCACAGCTTTAGTCTATATTGATTTCTTCAATGAAGCTTTTAACTTTGTAGAAACTAATCGTAGAAACACACATCAAAGGTCCGAGACAGCTTAGATTTGAATATGCAACGTTGAATACATTTACAGATTACCAGAATGGGTTGCTTGAATATTTAACGCGGACTTGCACAGTTTTGTTTCAGTATTTTGAGTAGAAATTTTCTCATCTTTTGTAATAATATTTCCTGTGACATATCATAGAGCGATATACAAGGATACCGAACTGAATATAGTAGACTCATACATACATTACATATAATATATGAGTTAGATGCAATATAACTGAAAGACGAAACGTGATAATATCGCTTGCAGAGTAAAATCTGTTTGAAACTTTAGTAATATTGCGAATAGAGACTGTAATTTGGTCTAGCACAGGTTTGCTGGAAAATTCATGTATCTTTTGTGTATTTTGTAGTAACATATCGATGCTTTTGCTTGCAATAAAGGACTGCAAACAGAATATTGTTGACCTTATGAAATGGAAAGTGAATGAATAGCGAAACTGCGTCAGTTATCGATTTTTTGTGATACTACAGGATCCTATAAACTATGTCTTATGTTCAGCAAAGTCTCATCAATCAGTTAGAAAGCCTAATGAGTTAGACTTGCTGATTGATTGATGAAGCGAGTTGCCTACCAAATCTTATTTGTCTTTTGCCCCGTTTGTGTTATAAATTAGAAGGTTATCCGTTGCTACAGGATATTTTGTTACATTTTCCTGATTTTTGTTACCAATTATAGGACGTAGAACGTGCACATTCGCAAAACCACAAACCTTTTATATTTAGAGGTCTAATGCCAGCTGATTATTCTTGCACAAATGAATATTGACAGTTCCATTTATCTAGCGGTGCACGAGGTCAGATTTGGTCAAGTCGGCCGAGGCCAATAGAAATTCGTTTGAAATTCTCATGAATGGCCAAGAATGTCGACGGCCTTTGGACATTATCACCGTTATGGTGTACTGTGAAGTGAAACAAAAGCCCAGTATCGTTTTTGGTCGTGTGACTTACTTGGACGTAATTGGGGTAACACAATTTAGGCTATTGTGCAACTTGTGTTGTGTTTGGTTTTTGTAGGTCACTACTGCATTGGGTGTGTTTAGCTGTTCAAATAGTGTGATTGTCTATTTTCATCTTGAAAGAGACTGGCATGTTTCTTTGCATTTACTCTACCAATATAAGCAGTATTAGCACCTCTGAATTTCCGATAGGGATGGTTAAGTTCTTTTTCACTTTTAATATTAATAATAATGCTAAAACCAACATCAGTTGTGTCATCATCGATCAAATTGCGTTGTTAGACACACCTTACTACACTTCAACTGCGTATAATATTAAGAACGCCTCTTGAATAGCGAACACAAACAAGTATCGACACATTAACACTCAAGCCGCTAGAGACGTTTGAATAACCTTAAGGAAATAAACTGTAATAATGCAGAGGAATTATTCACGACGACCCACGGTGACATCATGTACAATGCGATTACTGTGTCATGGGCAGAAATTACCTAAGTGTTTCGAGTAGACCAGGATCCCTCACTGAATAGATAACACTGCAACGGTGCATTTGTCTGCCCTCATTTACCAACTATGTGACACCGTGTCACTTCTTGTTTGGAATATGTTAAACTCATGACGTTATTATGTCATGCGTGTTATTAAGTGGTACCAAATTACCGCTGATTGCCGTGAGAAGCATTAGAATAGTTTTTGTAGAATGTAATGCTCCCCGTAGTATTGTGTTGGATGCGGTAGTGGCGACGCAATTCAAAGAATAGGAAGACGTAATGGAAATCTCTGGCCGTGTCTAAGATTACAATAGGACTTCTGTTTCTTATATTACTTTAGGAGCGGCACAAAACGCAATTAGGTGTAATGTAATTCAATGCCTAGCTATAAACGAGACCTTTTCTATGCAATTCTTAAGCGCCGCATTCTACCTAATAGCCGACTCAAGCCGTTTTTACTTTGAATAAATGATTTGTTGTTGGTGACATAAAAAGACTAAGTTTGTCTTGAGCTGAGCGCTTGACGATCTAATTCTAGAAGTCGCTGATATCCGCTCCCTTTGTTCCTTTTGTTATCTTATCTGAAGTTGAGCTCGGTAGCTTTATATATCTACTTTGCGTCATTATCTCGCCGGCGGAAGGGGTGATGGATTGCGGAAGGAAACTCGTCGACGAGAAGTTATTGATGGACGAAAATCGATTAGTGAGCGCGCTGTTCTGGATATTCATAGTCAGCGCGTGTCACACTTTGATACATGTACATGGAGGTACGCCCACCGCTGTTGTTGCGGCGGATATGGAGTGCGAACATAATGCCTAGCGACAGTGCAGATATGCGCACTTTCACCTCCGCCCTGTCGACTATCGCGTGTGATCCGACCCATCCGACCCGCATAGTGGCGTAATATCCCTCCGGGGATAGCGGCCGCTGGTAATTTATTACGCAGCTAACGGACTTGATGCATTGTGCTTATTAAGTCGCTTAGACCAGTCTGGCACCAAGTACAGCACTCTTTTTGTGAGCGACGTTCAATCGACGCTCGAGGACGGTTTCTAAGCTCGGCTGGCCTACATCGTGTGGTGTCAGCAGCACGTACCGACATTGTGCGTGACACTATCGACGCTTTCGCCACCCGTATCTAACGTTTAGCCAAAATACGTGTGTTGGAGTGCAATACATAAAGATGTCATACGGTACATCGCCGGGGAAGGGGCGGCGTCGCCGGCCGGTCGTCGCCCGGCGCTCGGCATCGATCGCGCTGTTTGTAAACATTGCAGCCCGAGCCGCCGCGTCGCGCGTCGCGACAGATAAGCTGTGGGTGTCAGGTGTTGGGTTTAGGTGTCGGGAGGGTTGTGGGACTCACCTGTACGGTCTGCACGTTGTCCTTGTCGAGCAGGAACTCCATGGACTTGTGCGGGCGCGGTGTGCGCTGGTCGGGGGGCGCGAGCGCGAGCAGCGAGCGCGCGTGCAGCACAGTGCGCTGGGTGTCCACATCCGTCTCCAGCACGCCGGCGGGCGGCGCGGGCGGCGCGCGCGGCCGCGGCGGCTTGTGCGCCACGCCGCCCGCCACCGGGGGGCCCGGCGCCCGCGACACACCCTCCTCCTTCAGTGGGATGCGCACATACTGCGGCCCGGCGGCCGGCCCGCGCGGTCCCTGCCCCGCATCTGCCGCCGTTGCCGCACCGTTCGTAGAGGGTCGTATGTTCGCGCCTGCGCCCCTTGTTATTTTTTTCTCTTTGCGCCCCGAGAACCGGAAGTTCGCGAATCGCGAGAGGAAGCCGACTATGCGGCTGCGCGGCGCGCGCGCGCCCGCTTCCGTCATGGCGGCAGCGCGCTCTGCGGCCGGCGCGCGCGCGTCCTCGCCTCCCCCCTCCACCACCACCACCTCGGCGTCGTCCGCGTCGTCGCTCGCGGTCGTGTCGCTCTCGGTGGTGCTCGTGCTTGTCTCTCGCCAGCTCACTTCTGCGACGACTGGCGAGAACGTGACTCCCTTGGAGCCCGCGGACACGGAGCGCACTGGGGGCGCAGCGCCGGGCGGCGGCGGCGCCACCAGTTGTAGGGAGGCACGCAGCTCTTCCGGCGTCTCTCTATGCGGAGTGGCTCGTGCGCGGAGCTCCGGTGTTGATCTCACTCTAGCGTCGCACGATCTCAGTGGTGTGGATGTAAACGCTGGTTCCCTGAGTGGGTCGGGGGAAGGCGTTCTCGGCGGGGAGGGGGAGGGGGAGTGTCCGTCCATGCGCCGGCGCAGCTCGTCCAGTACGTCGTCCCAGGCGCCCCACGAGTCGTGTAGTCGCCTCGCGGTCATCACTGACAGTTCGCGGTCGTAGTTTTCACTTTCGGCGAGCGCCCGCCGCGCTGTCTCGTCCAGCCGGCGCGCTGTCGCCTCCATCTCTCTGGCGAAGGCGCGCTCGGATTCGGTGGTGGAATCACTGCCGGCACTAGGTTCCCGCACGGGGGACTCGGTGGGTTGTCGCACGACCACTTCGACCGGGGGCGGCGGAGGCGGCACATTGCGGGGGGAGCGCGGTGGCGCGCGGGGTGGTGGCGGCGGGGGCGGCAGGCGCGGGCGCCGTGGGCCCCCCCGGTAGTCCAGCGCGGTGAGGTCGGCCACGCTGACGGTGAGGCTGTCGGACACTTCGAAGGTCTGGCGGAAGCGCGCGCGGTGCTGTGCGTGGCGCCGCGGCTCGGCGCACACGTCGAGCTCGGCGGGCAGCGACAGCGCGCGCGCGGCGCGGGGCGGGCGGCGCGCGGCACTGGGCGACGCGGGCGCGGCCAGGCAGGGCGCGCTGCCGGCGGCCGCGCACCGCGCTATTTCGGGCGGGCGGTTGGCTGCGGGCGGGGGCGGGCGGCGCGAGCGCTCGCTGTAGCCGCTGTCTTCGCTGAGGTTCTCGGCAGACAGGTGGGTGCGCGGCGCAGCCACACGGGTGGGCGGCGGGGAGGGCGGCGGAGACTCCAGGGAGTCGGGCGACAGGCTGGGCGAGGCGGGCGCGGCGCAGGAGCGCTCCAGCGACTCGAACTGCGCGAGGCTGGAGGAGCGTGAGAGCGAGCCCGAGCTGGCGGGCGAGGTGGCGCGCTCGCGCCGCCTGCGCTTCGCCGGGCACGCCCACTCGCGCTCCGACTCGCTGTCGCACTCCGACCCTGGTGGAAAGAAACTCCGTAAAACACTGAACTCGTTTCACTAAAACTGTCCCGAAACGCGGCACACGCGGCACGTTGTCGCGTCCAGACGGCGACAATGACAATGACACCGAATAGAAATCACTATTCTTTCTACTAGTTGGACCTAGTCCAAGAGATATGTAGGATAACATTCAATGTACTTGCCAAAGCCGGTCTAGACACAATGAAGGACTAGTTCTAATATTTATGTTGTGTAATGTTATTACTCTAGTGTCGTGTGTGTAAGTGCCCTTATATTTGTTATTTAAGGTCCTGCCATCTATACGTTGAAACATGAACTATTGTTCAAGTATGATTTAGCCTACTGTAGTTCTAAAAAGTTCTGCTACTGCCAGATAGATGGCGTTGAATGAAATAGAATTAAATCCCATGCAAAAAAAACTGCTAAACAGGCAATATTTTTTATGATCATAAAAATAATATGATTTAATTTAATAATTTTTGTAATTACCTTGAGTCCCACGAACATGGATGACGGAATCTGCATCTGAATCTGAGAGCCATGTTGCGGCAGAGGAGCGTTCGGAGCGTAGGTCATCACTCGTTTCCTCGACTATCGTTTCGAGGTATAAAGCGTGAGTGCTACCATTGTCACCTGTGGGAAGAAAAAAAAATCAGTTAAATTAGATAAAAGATCAACTATCAATAACAAAAAAATTAAATAAATAAAATCGTAAGCAATGTCATTTCGTTAAACTTTTTGTTTTTGCTATTCGACACTAGATGGCGCTAAGCGTTTCCTTGTTTTTAAAGCTCTGTTAGCTCTGATTTCTCTTGTTCCCATATTTTCTATTGTTGTATGTTTTTTTTTCATTTAAACTTCAAACATTATTTAATTAAAACAATAGTAGTATTGAAGTATTTAGTTTTTAGTTATAGGAATCTGGTGCAGCATTTTCATGCTCCATTTCCTTAGCGTTGTGTAAAACATGCCTTATCGGTGTTTACAATAGGTAGGAATCTGCTTCATTTGATTAATAATATAGTGGATATTATTACTAATATTCATAAACATTAGGAAATACCCAAATTAACGCTTTAATACTTACCTATGTATATCTACCTAACACCTAATTCTTAGAATTTTGGTAGGGAACCCGTAGGTACCAAATTATTATATACCTAGTTTAGCTAAAGCTCATTTTTCTCGTATGAATGTTAAACCACATCATTATTTTCTACCCACACTTTAGTTGTGATAATAATTTCTCGCATAAAATTATAATAATAAACAGGTAAGTACTTAGGTATGTGTTAGACTACAATAGAACTTTCTCTCGTTGCCTCATTGTATGATATAACTGATACAAAACTCACTCGTAAAGCTATTATAATAAATATGGTAGCGCATAGATAAGTTATCCACTTGTTGCAATGTCCACCTTATCTTAATAAAGTTATGGCTGATAATTAGATTAATAAGGTAAGGCCAAGGATGTGATTGTCCAATTTGGCTGTATTTCTAAGGGCTGATTACATTAATTAAGTACTTAACTAATCTACACTTAGACATGATTCGCGGAAGATATGTATTGACAAATGATGTTGTTATAGCGGCAATTGAAATACATAATCTGTGAAATTTCAACTGTCTACCTATTACGGTTCTTGAGATACAGCCCGCTGACAGACAGAAGGACGGACGGACGGACAGCGGAGGCTTAGTAATATGGTACCGTTGGTTACCCTTTTGTTACCTACGGAAAAAAATCTCGGACACGATTACGCTAAAGTGTTGTGCGATATTTATAAACAAACACGTGGGTTTTAAGCAAGATACAATTATATAGGTTTAAGAGTCATAAAATCATTATAGCCAGTCTGAGAGCTTTTTAACATAGCAAGTAGACAATTGAATTTAGTTATATTAACAATAGCTTAAGTAATCACTATATGTATGGCATACCAAAAAGAGCTTGAAACTAACGTTTGTAAATTATATTCATCTGTATTTGACTAACCTCCGATTTCATAAGTATTTAACAATTTGAAGTCAGTAATTCGCGTTTGTCAAACTCGACTTCCGCCTGAAAACCTGTCTAACTTTGACATTACATAGGGTTTTCATATGTTCTTTACTCCAAATAGGAACTTAATTCAGAACCGAACCTATAAATTAGATACAAAGCAAAGAGATTTAGGTATCTAGACTGTTTTTAAAACAAGACCTTAACCATCAGATAAACGCAAAAGAAACAATTGACGAAAAAGTCTAGACAATGGTCTAGAATCTTGATTGACTCTAGCGAATCGGTTCTGTAGTAAAAAATAATGGTAGCAATGAACAGAGTTCTTTAATAGAACAGTTAACGATTTAGCGGTAAATGCAGACGTTTTGTTTCAAGTAATGACACTAATTAGTGAGAACAAAGTTTAAGAAAAAATGGTCTGTTCTCTGCCATTGGTCGGTTGTGATTGTAGCTTTTCTGCCTAGCCAGTTCTATCATCGGACAAGACGTATGGCGATACGCTACTGGTCCTACATAGTGGATATCCCTCGCACAAAACACACGCGCTATGGAGTGGAATTCCCTGCCGGAGTCTGTGTTTCCTGATAGCTACAACCTGGAGGTCTTTAAGGCTTGTATTCATGCCAATGACCTTGTGCATACAAACGGAGCTAACTACGCTTCTACGCGCGACTCCGTTACCCGCATTTTAATTTTTTTTTTATAATAAAAATAATACATGTTCTTAAAAAGTAATAAACCCTTATTATTTTCGTTTGTATTGCAAAGCAGTACATATTTTTTTTATGCTCTTTGATAAAAGATGAAGAAGTAAAATGGTACATCTCAACGATTTGGGGGTGATTTGGTGTTTTTTTTTCTTATTATGTGATACCGATACACAAATTCTGGCTAAAACAAATTACGAATCATATCATGTAGTTTACTAACAATTTTTCAGATGTAATTTCTCTGTTAGTGTTGATAAAAAACTGCTTCATCTGCACGCTATTTTAAGCTTTCTTCGAGAGAGTATGAAGTCTTAAGTCATGAACGAATAGGTTACTTTTAGGGAAGCTTCTGGGCAAGCGTGCACTATCGGCGACCAAATAATCGCTTTCCATCATGGGAGATTGTGCTCAATTGCGAGCCAATCAAAAAATATTCTTCATATTAAGCATCCTAATATATGAGTAATACTGATGAGTGACCGAGGTTCGTCTGTGGATGGGTGACCATCTTAACGTACCGAGTTTCCTCCGTGCCTCGGAAAGCACGTTAAGCCGTTGGTCCCGGCTGTCATTTGTAGATCTTTGGCAGTCGTTACGGATAGCCAGAAAATCTGACTCCAGTCTTGCCAAGAACTACCGTGTTACAAAGTTAATGGGTTGTGGAGGTCTGGTAGGCAGCCGCTCCTCGTAAAACACTGGTATTCAGCTGTATCCGGTTTCACTGGGAGCCGACCCCAATATAGTTGGGAAAAGGCTAGGCAGATGAAGACTGATGACTTTATGAGTGACTGAGTAAGTTACTGACCGACAACGCACAGCTGAAACAACTGGTCGTAGGAAGCCATAGGTTCCTTGGGGAGTGTAGAGGAACACTAAGAGAGGATTTCCCGAAATTCCTACGAGAACGGGAAAAACGGGATATGCGCGTACGCAGTCGCGGGCATAAGCTAGTGGGACGTATAGAATGTAATCTCAACATACTCGTAACTATTCCGGTTTACCTTATGTCAAAGATCAGGCGATACCAAAGACTATTTGGGTGATACCCATGAGGTCAGTGTCGTAAAAAGAACCAGAATTTAACATTGACTTAAGGATAAATAAAATTATTCAAATATTAACGCAAAAAGTAAAACCTCTGTCTTGTTCAACAATAACCAGCTTTTTGTTTGAGATTCCACCGCATTTTTCATGTAGGTGCTTGACTGCCTCATTGGTCTTTTGGTTCGATTTCCGGGGGTCTACTCTCTAAGCCTGAAGTCAAAAGTGTCGGCCTTAGTAACTGGCGTTTTCTGGGGTCTACTCTGTAAGTCCGAAGTCCGAAGTGTCGGTAGCTGGCGTATTCTGGGGTCTACTCTCTAAGCCCGAAGTCCGAAGTGTCGGCCTTAGTAACTGGCGTGTTCTGGGGTCTACTTTCTAAGCCCGAAGTCCGAAGTGTCGGCCTCAGTAACTGGCCTGTTCTGGGGGCTACTCTCTAAGTCCGAAATCCGTAGTTTCGGGCTTAGTTGCGGGCGTATCACCTAACCACTGAGAATTAGTGACAACACGATATGACAGTTACTGTTAAATCGTATTGTCATTCATTGTTAGTTCGGGTTCGAGACTAATTGTAAGTCCGTAGGTGATACGGAGCAGAATACGCACACAACTAAGCCCGAAACTACGGACTTTAGAGAGTAAACCAGGGTTAGGGCGTGTTGTTAAGTTTTCCTACCGAGAATTTCTTATTAACAATACGGAGTCTAGAGTTGTCGCTGGTAAATGACAACTGTCAACTGCACTAGCGAAATGTGGGTGACGATTTCTATTTTACTCTTTGGGAAATACGAATAATGATATTATGTATTGTTTATGCTAAGCTTGTTGGCCAATGGCCACCAGAATCCAGTGCCTACCTACCTTCGTTCGCTTTCTTATCGTTAATTTTTTTTATCGTATATTAACCTAAACATGCTTGAATTGTAAATACCTAGAATGGTTATCGCTTATAATAATATAATCAGAAAGGTCAAGAACTCAAATTGGGTGTGTTTAAAGTAGAACTCATAATAATTATGCAATAAATAAATAGGTGCTCAGTACATAAGCACAGATAAATTATATCAGAATGTAAATAATATACAAGACCTACTAAAAATAGAATACAGTCACAAGGGTATCACTTTAATTACGAAAACGGGCGATTTTCGTAGCGAAAATACGCGTAGTAGCGTAGCCCAGAAAAAGCGTAGCAGCGTAGCGTAGCCGCGTAGTGGAGTATTGTTTCTGCTACGACATTTTGTATCCGTTTCCGCTTGCACTAAACGACACCTCATTGTAATGCTACAGAAATGCCCTGTCACTGCACGAAAACATTCAGGCGTTGAAAATGAAACATTTTTTAAAGAGTATCCATAGAGTCAAGGCGGACGGAGCTCCGGCAGGATCTCATGGCGGTATGGAGACAGCGACTGTCGCAACCCAGCGCTGGGCATGCTACAATCCAGGCAATTAGTCCCCTCTTTGAGGAGTGGCTGGAGCGGCGCCACGGCGTCCTCACTTTCCGCCTGACGCAGATACTCACCGGACACGGTTGTTTCGGGAGATACCTGTTTCGGATTCGGCGGGAGGATACGCCCGGGTGTCATCACTGTGAGGATCGCCCGGAGGACACGGTGGAGCATACGGTGGAGTTCTGCCCTGCTTGGGCGGAGAACCGCCGGGTCCTTGTTGAGGCGATCGGCGGCAGCGACCTCTCGCGACCGGCCCTAGTACAATCTATGGTCCAGAGCGAAGAGGCATGGGAAGCGGTCACCTCCTTCTGCGAAACAGTAATGCTAGCGAAGGAGGATGCCGAACGTGTGAGAGAGAGGGAAACCTCACGACCCAGCCGCCGCAACAGAAGAAGACGCCCCGGGCGTCGGGTGTCGCAAGGCGATTTCCGGCCACCGTAGGTGCGGGCCTGCGGACGGCGAGCATTGGGTGGCTCGCCGTCCGATCAGAACCAGGCCCGGGTCGGCGGCGCGCTGTGTTCCACGCGCGCCTTAAGAAGATGTCAGCATGGGAGACGGGGCCCGCTAGGGCCAGTGCCTGCCGGGGTGCGGAATCCGTTCGAAAGAGACGCCGCAGCCCTGGAACGCAAAGGGCATTGGGAGGAGCACGGATGGGTTTTAGTCAGTAAGAGTCTGACACTCCCTTCCGCCTCGCCCAGAGCGGAAGGAGTCATTTGATGATTTCCCATCCTTAAAAAAAAAAAAAAAAAACCCATAGAGTCTTTTCGGTTCTTTTACATTGGAAACGAGCAATTGGAACATTTGGAACCAGCACTAGACTTGTGACGTTTTATAAGTGACTAGATGACCGCGGAAGTTCGTCTGCGTCACATTTTTCATGAATGCTCCGCTCCTATTGGTCGTAGCGTGATGTTTTATAGCCTATAGTCTTCACAGAATAGATAAACCTTCTTTATCTGTTCTGTGATAGCCTTCCTCGATAAATGAGCTTTCTTATCCAATACTAAAAAAAAATTCAATTCAAACCAGTAGTACCTGAGATCAGCGCGTTCAACCAAACAAACTCTTCGGCTCAATAATATTAGTATAGATAATAAGAGAAATAATAGTTAATTGATATAGATTATTATATAGTATAGAAGGTATAGTTTAGAAGTAGAGATTCGCATGTAAAGCAAAATATTTCGTACTTTGAAATGTTGAATTGTATTGCTTAGTTTTGTATTGGTAAAAAAAAACCTTTCGTACTATTGCTACCGTTTTTGTTTCTATAAAAATATTTTTAAAATTGTACATAAACTAGGTATATTAAGTACTGTGCGTACTTATTCTATCTATCTATCTATATATATTTTCAATAACTCGAATCATCATCTGCCTAGCCTTTTCCCAACTATATTGGGGTCGGCTCCTAGTCAAACCGGATTCAGCTGAATACTGGTATTTTACGTGGAGCGGCTGCCTACCAGACCTCCACTGAACACTACTACAGAACTGGGTAATACGACAATTCTTGGTAAGACTGGTGTCAGATTTACTGGCTTCTGACAATCCGTAACGACTGCCAAAGATTTACAAATGACAGCCGGGACCAACGGCTTAACGTGCTTACCGAGACACTGAGGAAACTCGGTATGTTAAGATGGTCATCCATCCACAGACCAACATTGGCAAACGTTGCTTAACCTTAAAGATCGATCCGTGCGGCTAGTATTCTTTTAACTATCGAACCATAATTAACTGTCTTACTAACCTGTCTGTATATATTAACGCGATAAATAATTTATGTGTGAACGAGGAACAAGGCAGCACATGTCAGGTCGGGGTCAACGGCCGGCAGGTGCTCAGCTGAGCGGCAGTCGGCACGGAACCATAGACTAAACAATATCAACAGAGACCACGGAAACATAGACTATACACTATATCAGGGGATGCCAGAGCTTTGTAGGCGACCGTTTCATTTTCATTAGGCAATAGAAATAAGTGCCTATGATGTGCCGCCAAAGGATCTTGGAGTAAAAATTAACTCTTTATTTATTTGTAGGTAACTAAAAGTTCAGAGAAATCACACTCGTTTTAATTTTCTTAAAAAAAAACTAAAAGTAAGTGATTTATAGAAAGATGCCTCAAGTTAGTTCAATTGGCAGAGCCGACACGACAACCCACTATAGAATATCCTTGCGCAGAATAATGAGGAGACCGAAAAATGGGAACAGGAGATGGCAAAGAAAGAGTAAAAGTAAGTGTGATTTTTGGTTTTAAAAATTATCTGGATGGTAAAGTTATATTGGACTGGCGTGCCCGCTCGTACTGATTTCTAATATGTTAAAAGTCAAAACATTTATTGCGAACTATGTACAATGGTGTCATGTTTCGCAGTCCCCGTCCCTGCACTATATGAAACAGAGACCACGGAACCATAGACGATAAATATCACTATGAACACAGACCAAGAAACCAAAGAGTAACACTATATAAACGGTGGCAATGGATCCATAGAGTATACACTATATTATGAACAGAGACCAAAGAATTGACTAGCGTCACTTTGAACGTTTAAACAGAGACCATGCACGGAACTGCGCTTGTCTGCTCACTGGTTGTTGTTGGTTAATGTTTGTTTTTAGCCCTAATAAGCGCCGATTAGCGAAAACTTAGTGTAAACGATGTGTTTTATGTAACCTAGTTTAACTTGAGTAACACAATGTATGTGCTCACATATGGCTTTTAGTTAATGGGAGTACTTCACGGGGTGTAATTAAACTGAATGTTATAAACGACTTTTACGATGGCATCAACTTTAAAAAATATTTGTTTAGTACGTTCATGTTCGCATAACTCAGCAAGGTGTAAGGAATTGTTGGGTTTTTTACGACTTAAGTTTTGTCCCAATCTATAAGTAGTTCATATGTATGTGTTATTTGGACTCCCTCAAAAGCCGACGCATTAAAAGCCACTCTGTTTGTATAGTTTATTTAGTGCACTTATTGTCGTATATTTGCGAGTGCATGACATCATGCTGTTATCTGTTAACGCTAATCTGTCTGTCAAATTGTATGTACCTGTCGGATTATGACATCATCGTAGAGGTTTGACAGAGGTAGGTATGTAGATATGGCAAGTGCAGTGGCCCTCGCCAGTCAAGGACAGGTCACTGCCAAGTAGAGTGTGCGTTTGGACAAGATGAATCTCAGTAAATATAATACAGTTTGCATAGTAAGTAGGTATATCTTAACTATTCAACTCCCAGTGTTACTTTTGGGTAACTTGACCAAAACCATGTTTAATGTAGGTACTATTGTATTTATAAATATGTATCCAGTTTGTGTGTGAGCTTTTTTATTACAAAGTATAAAAAAACTCTAATTTTTGTTTTGTTTTTGGAAGTCGGTTGTGTTTTTTATTCACTTTTTAGTGGTACCTGCGTACCCATTTACAGCGTACCGGGCGGCGTGTAATGATGTTATGTTATGAACTGATGTAAACAATAAACAGACAAGCGATTTCAGAAATCCCGATCCATTTGCTATCATTTATTGAAGAGTTCCGTTGTTCTACCTCCGAAGTTCTTCGTCAAATCTTCACCAAATTGAAATGGACTAAGTCCGGGAAAATACTCTTCCAAACAAAAAAGGAATATCAAAATCTGTTGACAATTGGCGAAAATATGCTGAACAAACATTTTTCATGGGATCCCATCATCTGATCCTAACTTATACCTTCCATCATCAGCTCAAAAACATGAGATGATGATTACCAGGCACAAATATCT
Source organism: Lacanobia oleracea (assembly GCA_950371165.1). Taxonomy (NCBI): domain Eukaryota; kingdom Metazoa; phylum Arthropoda; class Insecta; order Lepidoptera; family Noctuidae; genus Lacanobia; species Lacanobia oleracea. Next base: position 6,691,241 of record OX493389.1, read on the forward strand.
GAATTGCGTAAGAAAGTTTATGAAAAACGTTGTATGTGCTTATAAAATTTGAGGGTTTCCCTCGATTTTCATGGGACAAAAACAAAGACACACACAAAGCCGAACATAGAACCTCCTCCTTTTTGAAGAAGTTAGTTAAAAATAACGCCCAATGTAGCATTATAGCCTTTATAAGTGACCTTATTTAGACTGTTTTTTTTTGTAAACATAATTATAACAATGAGCATAAGTTAAGAGCATAGTTTTTAACCGACTTCTTCAAAAAGGAGGAGGTTCTATGTTCGGTTGTATGTCTTTTAATTTCCAAGCTACAATTATAGTACAATTACTATGATTAGGCAACACACTGCAGGCATCGTAGTTCTCCTACCAAGACTAGATTATTCGCTAACGTAGTACCAAAACAACAATTTGTCGACACTACAAACTGAAAATGTTCCAAGGTACACCTGTTTCTAAATTATGCAAGAGTACCTGTTGAATCAGCTAGTTAGGTATCAAGAACATTATACTATGTCATTCAAATAGCAGCTGCAAAGAACTATCAAGATTGTAAACCTATAAACAAATAAATTCATGAAATTCCAATCCGAAAACTGAATGAGAGAATATGTTTTGTTTATTTACATTTTGATAAAATACCGACATTGAATTAGTACTTTTCACGTGTATCTAAAATTAGTAAAAAATGCGTCGTTTTTTGTTAAAATATTTACATATTCAAATTTACGTGTTTGTCAAAAACAAATGTTCTTGAATTCTTGAGTAAAATGGCGCTTTTTGTTTAAGGTTGTTCACTTGTGACGCGGCGTCGTTGGTTGTTTGACTTTATAAATACTGGTTTTGTGGTGAACAAAAGAGTCAGAAATATTGAAGAGATTAATAAAAACAACTTAACGAATACCAATCGACCTAAATGACTTCATGCGATCCATATGACAATAGACACCAACATTTTAACTACAGAATCTACTTCGCAGCTCGTACAGTGACTGGATGTTCGAAAGAGTCACCGCGGCCCTAGCCGGCTACTCTCTAAGCCCGAAGTCCGTAGTGGCTTAGTGGCGGGCGTATTCTACTCCATATCACCTACAGACTTACGATTAGACCCGAACTCAAACTAAGAATTGATGATAACACGATTTGACAGTAATTGACAAATCCTGTTGTGATTAATTCTTAGTGGTTAGGTGATACGAAGTAGAATGCGACCGCAACTAAGCCCGAAACTACGGACTTCGGACTTAGAGAGTAGCCCCCCTGGAACGCAAAGGGCATTAGGAGAAACACGGATAGGTTTTAGTCAGTAAGAGTCTGACACTCCCTTCCGCTCCGCCCAGAGCGGAAGAAGTCATTTGATGACTTCCCATCCTTAAAAAAAAGGACAGGATACAATAGACACTTAGCACGGATCGCTTAGAGAATGCGAAGCTTCTACAGTATGGCACCAACACATTCATTACTTGCTTTTGAGCCCATTCAAAGATTCCCAAGACATTCTAAAGGGCTGCAGCTTGAAAATAAAAAAATCCCGTCTTCACGTTCAATGGCCTCGGTACCAATTTAAAGGGAACCCATCTATAATTCACAGCACTACCTGGAAGGCCACTCAACAGAGCCTCAGGTCACAACACTAGTGTGGGTCAAACGTGTACAGTCCGCGTCCACCTGACGGACACATGTTATAACGGTCGGCCCTAGGGTCCGATGCACGTTGCGTGCGGAATCAGTAATAGCTATAGAGTATGGAAGCGCCGAGGTGGCCAGTGTGTCTGCTAATGTGAAATCTCATCTCTGTGGCTATGTCTTTTACAGGAGTCCCAGCATTATCATTATCTTTTTTAGGGTTCCGTACCCGAAGAGTAACCAACGGGAGCCTATTACTAAGCCTCCGCTGTCCGGTCGTCCGTCTGTCTGTCAGCGGTCTGTATCTCAAGAACCGTAGTAGGAAAACAGTTGAAATTTTAACGGAGCATTCCTTTCTATTGCTGTTATAACAACTAATAATAAAAATTAAATTATAATAAAATTGTTGTTTTTTTTTTGCGGTTTATGGTATGGAAACCTTCGTGTGAGAGTCTGAGTTCTGACTCGCACTTGGCCGGTTTTTTTCTACTTGTGGTATAACGTTTTAATGTGGTATCTGTATAAGTAACATTTTTTTTGTTTTTTTTTATGGATTGATTTAAGCCTGGCGCTAATAAGCTCTTATTTATTTCTTTGATAGGCCTTATCCAGAGTGTTAGCGTAACTGGGACGGCTGCGGGCGTGATAAGGTGACCACAGTGCAACGCGACTTGCTGTAGCGGGCAGTAGAGGCTAGACGTGTTTTCTTAGGGTAAAACAATATCCGATCGCTCCCTAGCTCTCCATTACGTCACACTCACTTGGGACGCAAACGGCGCGGTGGAGTCATGTATGATACTTCGCGCACGCCTCAGCACCTCAACCTGACCGGGATCCTAAAGATGGCACAACAGTTTCCATATTAACTTGACCGGGATCCTTGAATGGTATTGCCATACAAGCTTGTCAGTGAGTGTCACCGATGGCTAATAGACACTGACGGTCTATGATAGGCAACTTGAGAAGATACGAATCTATACTAATATTATAAAGCTAAAAGGTTTTTTTTTGTTTGGAAAAATTATTTTAGTCTTGGATAACGCATTTGTCGAGGAAGGCTTTCTATAGGCTAATATTTATTGTTGTATAGCCCATTTATCGAGGAAGGCTATAGGCTATATAACATCACGCTGCGACCAAAAGGAGCGGAGCATTTATGAAACGAAGTGACGTAGACGAAATTGCGCGGGTCAGCTAATTATGTTTGCCTAGTCCGGGCACGTCGATTCCTTGGTCTATGCCATTATTACCGTACCGAATGCACCAATCGCTTGATAGACATAATCGGTCAGTAAGTGGGTATTGGGTAAATCTGTGTTCTGTTTTATATTCAGCCAATCGCGCGTATTTAGTCCACGCGGTAAATGTTTAGTGGACATAGAAGTGAGTAATATCATGATGTGACTGGTTTGATGCAGAAGCGGGGTAATGGTGGCCATTTCCGTGAAACAAGTACCTACTTAAGTTAGACTGACAGACAGGCTGAGACAGTTAGAACATTATGCTGCGAAGACCCCATTACCGTATTGTTAAAATGCATTTTCATGGCTACATAAACCGCAGGGGCTGCGGATTTTTTTCAAAAGAGTCACCGCGGCTCTGGAACGTAAAGGGCATTAGGAGGAACATGGATGGGTTTTAGTCAGTAAGAGTCTGATGCTCCCTTTACAGTCATTTGATGATTTCCCATCTATCTATACTAATATACTTATAAAGCTGAAGAGTTTGTTTGTTTGCTTGAACGCGCTAATCTCAGGAACTACTGGTCCCATTTGAAAAATACTTTCAGTGTTAGATAGCCCATTTATCGAGGAAGGCTATAGGCTATATATCATCACGCTAAGACCAGCGGAGCGGAGCAGTAACGAAAATTGTGACGCAGATGAAGTTGCGCGGGTCAACTAGTAGTACAATAAAAAGGCTTCAACTTAAAGAGGTATAAGTTGAATCTAAATCCGAAAACTTCTTGCTGAGTTTTTAAATGATTGCGCTCTGGAATTCCTAAACTGTTTCAAACTACTCATTTACCAGATTATAAACCTACTTATCTATGGATTTAAGAGTAATAAACCACAGTTTATTACGAGTTTTTCTAAACTAAACGTCAGTGGAACGGATGAGGCCTAGTTACTACAAATTGGAGTCATTTGGACTTTTGGAGTGCCAATATCATAAGAACCGGTTGTCGATTATGTACGGTTTTTTGTTTGTTGTTTCGATTCGTTTAGAGTGGGCTTAGTTGTAGTTCGTCGACATTGATGACAGTCATGTGTGATGCCGCACTATCGCTCTCGGACACAGTACAGGAAAATAACAGTATAACAGTTCCGGATTAGAGTTTATTTGCACTGAGTTCAAACGGCCGAAAGTACAGTACCTATCTAGTACAAAAAGTTTCCAACCTCAGAGCATTTTTTTCAACTTAACCCTGTACCCATAGCGACTTTTGAGTTTTCAAGGAGTCGGTCAGTCAGAACGATGAAACCAGCTGCACGTTTCAAAGCGTAGATCTCTATGGAGAAGACAATGCAAGAAAATCCGCGGACACACCTTTAAATCAAAGATGTAGGTATCGTTTTGTGTGTAAAAATAGATTAAAGACTCCGAAAAGAGACTTTATAAACCGAAGATATGTCAAAATTGATATCAAACCACTTCAAAAAAAAGTAGTTCAATAAAAATGATGTTTTACAGTCTGTTGTTTATATCATAGCGACCTTTACAGATTAGGCGTACACGCTGCTCTGGGCAGGCGAACGTTTGAAAAAAAAAACAAGTATAATGTCTATGGTAATCATAAACACACATCATAATCAGTGTTTGTCTACCTCTTAACAGATTAGATTAGTAATGTAAATAGTAGTTTAAATAAGCAGATTATTATAATTATCTTATATTAGGTTTGTATAAGTCCAACTTCTGTTTAATTAGGTAACATAATAAAGTAGATATTTAAAGGTTAAGCAACGCTTCCCAAGGTTGGTCTGTGGACGGGTGACCATCTTAACATACCGAGTTTCCTCCGTGCCTCGGAAAGAACGTTAAGCCGTTGGTCCCGGCTGTCATTTGTAGATCTTTGGCAGTCGTTACGGATAGTCAGAAGCCAGTAAATCTGACTCCAGTCTTGCCAAGAAATACCGTGTTAGCCAGTTAATGGGTTGCGGAGGTCTGGTAGGCAGCCGCTCTACGTAACACACTGGTATTCAGCTGAATCCGGTTTGACTGGAAGCCGACCCCAATATAGTTGGGAAAAGGCTAGGCAGGTGATGAATAAAGTACCTACCTATATAGAAAATGTCGGTTGGCGTCAAGTGCGCTTATCATCGATTTTATATTTCTAGATTTGGTCTGAATTTATCAGTTTTGATGGTAAAGATAGGGATATCATGACTTTCGGCTTATGTGTCGTCAGGGATTTATTTTATCTAGATACTTATGTTAGGATAATAAAAACATTGATATTGTATTTATTACGTCAGATAAATTTTAGTCACGATTTTTGGAAATAATTGATGTTTTGTTTTGTTCGAAATTTTGGTTAGACTCTAACTTAATTGAAATAATAAAATAACCTGGTTTAGTTTAAATAGAATCGTTTAAAATCACAATTATTATTAAATCAAATCAAATTTATTATTCAAATCAATTTTTTTAAACTTATGTGAGTAAAACAGTACAATACATGTTTTGCTTAAATCTATGACAAGTTCACTGGTGTTATGTGCCCGAACTAGGAAATCCTGTGTTTCAGGCAAATAGGAGGTAACTGTTATGAAATAATCACGTAATTATATAAAATTAAATATCAATCTAGGAATAACTCAAAGATGTTAAGTAACTGATATGAATTCGGGAGATAATGTCATTGCACCTTGTATTTTGCAATAAAACAATTTAACCATAAGGAAAATTGTAGAATTGCATTAAATGATTAACGATTATTAACGATACATAGAGGATAGGCTTTTTACAAAGTAAAAAGCCAAATATATCCTTGTAGATAAAAGAGGAAAAGTATAAAGGAAATGGTTTCTTTTTAAGGATTCGCACTTCTCCGTATCAGAATCATTTTCGTCCTTTTTTCACCTATTTTATTGGACACTAGGTATTGGTCTTGCGATGTTTGCATGTAGCAAATCCCCGTGAGCTTTACCCATCGTTCGTCATGCGATCGGCTTGCGCTAAATTTCTTACAGAATTAAAAAAAAATGGGGCAAAATTTATCACTTAAATATTCAGTATCAAAGATGCACTTCTCCTCTTCGCCTCCACAGTGTACTGAACAGGTTTCGTTCCGGTTCGTCGGAGCCTTCACTCAGTGATTAGTTCGCGACTCGAACAGGATGCATGACGATCATTGGTCACCCTGTATGACTTATATTATATTCACACATGCAAGCGTCACGGCTGATGGTTTCCGAAGGGAATCTGCTGAACAGTGTGATGTGCTGCTGATATGTGAGAGGAAAGGGCGCAGTTCATCGAAACTTATAAATATTATATGTATGTTGGGCAGTTAGAGGACCTTTTTTAGGTTTTAGGGTTCTGTACCCAAAGGGTAACCAACGGAACCATATTACTAGAGCCTAACTTGTTTGTTAGTTGGATGTAGGTTATGTCTGAAAGAACTTTTGTCCGCGTTCGAAAATTTTTTCACAGATGATTTAGTATTTTATAAGACGTGGATCCATGTGCTGTGTGCTGTGTGAGGGCACTGCACATAGCACATGGCACTTGAAGATGTAATCTGTACTAGCAATAATACTCTATCGTGCATTGTCTTAAATTTGTATGTCAAGAGTGAATAGGTTATTTCTAGGCAAGTGTGCTCCATCTTCGAACACATCATCGCTTACCAACAGGTGAGATAGTGGTCAAACGCGTGCCTATCAATAGTAAAAAAAAATGTCACCTTGTCACAATTTAAATGCGTGTTTGCGTTTTACTACAAAGTACGAAAAACGTCGTACGCTACGACTGCTACGAGTCTACGATTCGAGAGACCAAAACTATAAGTAATTTACCCATATCTCAGTAGTTTTTATATATTACGAAATTATTTATAATAATAACTATGATAATTATGACTATTCCTATCCCAAATCAACCATAAAATAAATAAAAAATATTCAGCCATAAAATAAGTACAGATCCTAGTCAAAATACATTTTTAATCTATTTACGGTCGAAAAAAATCTTGGACATTCATATTAGTTTGCAGATTGTCTTTCCAGATTTTTACTTAAACTGGTTATAATGTAGTATCCACTATCTACCGACTAATTAGGCAGCAATTAGAAAAGCCCATACATCGCACTAGCGTCAATAATTGCAAAAATAGCGTCGTAATTAGGGTTACAAGGAATGTGAGCTATGTCGCGGTGGTTGGGCGCACTAATTAGTTCATCGAGCACTCTGTCACGTGTGACGGATTTGGTACGTTTAGGTAATAAATGCCTACTAAATAGCACAGTTTTTATTATGCCTTGTGGTAGTTACGGTGGGGTAATATCCGATACAGTATACACGACAGGTGGTAGTCGAGCACACGAACTATACATTTGGGAAAGACACGATATTTAATGTTAGATAGGTAAAGAAACAAATGACAGCATATTGAGAAGTGGCTTCTTATCTTAACGAGAATTATGAAGAGGTTTGTAAATATAATGTTTGTAAAAAGTAATGTCTATTACGTACTTGTTTTTTTTTTATGGGCCAAGCTCGCCACACATTCCCAACCACTGCAACTCCTGAAAGCCAGTATCAACAGTGGCGACCACCAGAAAAACGCCGAGCCAATGAAGCCCGACGAGTCCCGGAGAAACGATTCAACTGTCTTGGATGCAACGAAATTAATCAGAAAAGTACAGCGGAGGAGTAGGAAAAAAACATATATATAATTTCCAGAATAGAACTAGGCACACTACTACACAGAATAGAACTAGGCTAGACAATAGAATTACGTAATGATTAAAATATGTGAAGACTTAGCTTTATACTTTAACGAATTTGAGGTACAATTCACCTTTGCTACCTGTTACCAACCAAAGCGACCATGATCCAAACTTCATAGTCAGGGATTGTTCTTACTTGTATCGGGGACATATACAGAAAATGTTTCAGCTTTCATAAAATAACGAGGGTCTGATCGTCACGGGCTCTTGGGATATTATTGGAAATTTATATCTATCTATACTAATATACATATAAAGCTGAAGGGTTTGTTTGTTTCCGATTTGAAAAATTCGTTCAGTGTTAGATAGCCCATTTATCGATCGAGGAAGGCTTTAGGCTATAGACCAATAGGAGCAGAGCAGACGAAGTTGCGCGGTTCAACTAGTTGATAATAAATCATACTAATATGTAAAGCTGAAGAGTTTGTTTGTTTGTTTGTTTACTTGAACGCGCTAATCTCAGGAACTACTAGAACGATTTGAAAAATTCTTTCCGTCTTAGATAGCCCATTTATCGATGAATAATATATCATCACGCTAAGACCAATAGGAGCGGAGCAGTAACGAAAATTCTGACGCAGACGAAGTTGCGCTGGTCCACTAGTAAATAAATAAATCCTTACTTACTTACTATTACTATAAATGCGAAAGTAACTCTGTCTGTCTGTCTGTCTGTCTGTCTGTCGCGCTTTCACGCCATAACTACTGAACCGATTTAAATGAAATTTGGTGCACAGATAGTCTAGAGCCTGAGAAAGGACATAGGCTACTTTTTATCCCGGGGGTATGTTTCCTAGGGACCACGCGGGCAAAGTCGCTACCAGAAGCTAGTAAATAACAAATAATAAAAATAAATGAGTAGAGAAAACATAACTCATTGTCACATCCGTATTTGAAAAGCATTTCACACCAGTTATCACTAACGAAAAATAGATTACGATGTCAAATAATTTCACAGCGAATGAACGTGTTAAGTACCAAGTTCTGATTACTTCTGATGTGAAAATAGTTAATTTAACGCCACGTTATTGAAATAGAAACGCTTCACACTACTTGTAATGTATGCCAAGCATTATGATAAGTCAGTGTGCAAAATTTGTGCACAGTCATGTTCATCATCGAAAATTAGACTTTTTTTTTTCGGTGTAAAACTGATTTATTTACAATAAGATACAGCTTATATACTATTTTTACTATATACAAATTAATATACAAAAACAAAATAATACACTCAGGCGGCGAAGAATTTCGTTAGTAGGTAAGTAAGTAAGAGTTGTCTTGAGTATCCTGCAGATTTCAGGACATGCATCAGCATCAGGTTTAAGTTACGGATCTAAATATAAGCTGTTCATTGAAACCATTCCAGTGAGTTCAAACACGATACCTCTGCTGTAACTTAGTGAGGAGTCGGGTATGGAGACCTTAGGTTATATTACAGTATCATGTCAATATAACCTTGTTCTTACAATGTCATTGAAGAAACAGAATACCAAATTTCGCAACGATCCCGTAAAAGCTGGTTAAATGTCTTCATCAACTAGAAAAGAGCTGATGATCTTCAAACGGCACAACCGATTTTGATAGAACTTGCCTAAGAACCACCGCTAGAAAACCTGCTTTCAAATAAAAAACCACATCCAAATTGGTTTACCCGTTTAAGAGCTACGGTGCCACAGACAGACACACAGACACACATAGCGGTCAAACTTATAAAACCCCTCTTTTTTGGTCAGGGGTTAAAAAGCCAACCGATATTCGGCAACGATGGCTAATCTCCGTACGCAGGAAATATTATAGTGCACAAGGTGTGTGCGAAAACACTGGTGCACCTTTACCTACTCTCATAGTCCGATGAGACGGCAAGCCGATACAACAGCTGAGAGTAAAGATCAGGTGCAGGACCAACGGCTTTACGAGTCTTCCGAAGTCCGGGGGTGTCACTCTGTCAACTTCCACTAAGGAATTCGTAATGGCCCGTTTACGATAGAGACACGGACGGGGCAACGGGGCAGGGCAATAGATCTGTAGTCAATATCTTTCAGGTTAATTTTGATGAAAGTAGATAAATAGTAAAGATAGGGTCTTTCAGTTTTGAACTGAACCCATGTTGGAGAAAGAATCAGGTGGAAGTCAGAAGAGATGAGGGAAGATAGTAAGTCGTCACGTATTGGGCGTCTAAGGGAGGACGACGCCGTCGAGAAAAAACGTGGCGAAGGAGGTGTGACGTTTGATCAAGCTTTCTGGGCAAACATGGCCACAGGTCGCACAAGATAACAAGACCAGTTTAGAAGGAGAAAGGGGAGGCTTTTGCCCAGCAACAGAATAGGTGACGCAGACACATAGCCCAGCCACATCATCATCATCATCATTTTAGCCGAAATACGTCCACTACTGGACATAGGCCTCCCCAAGCTGGGGAGGTTTGCCATAATCGCTACGTTTGGCAGGCGGGTTGGCGATCGCAGTGTATAGTGTTGCGTTTTACAGAGAACGCTGCTGCCCATTCTCTGGCAAGTCCCTTAGTCGCCTGTTACGACACCCACGGGAAGTGATGGGATGGTATTATTATTTTAAGGCACCCTACCGCACAGGCCGATACCATACAGCAGCAACGCTGAAGATGAAATGAAAATATGTATAAGGAAGATCATTATACTATCTTAGAGAGATCATAGAGGTGTCCTATGAAAGGAGTTTGTACAAGAAATAGCATAGCAGTAGATACTATTTCTTTAGGGGGTTGAACAACCCAGTGGTTGTTTATCTGTGAAAGAAGTCAAGGACAACAGCTATCATGCTGTATGCAAGATACAATATTTTCGTATTCACAGCGTTTTATACAGTTTATCACCGACCTATAGATATCCCACCTCTTTTGTGCAATGTCCCAGATTATTGTATAACAGGTAGGTATGGGTTTATTGTTGGTGACGAACAATGTACAATGCAGTGTATAATTACTGACGAGGCATATTTATTACACCGGTTGAATATTGTTTATAACTGTGGACCTCATAAATCGAATCGTTGTGAGTAGTGGCGTAGCTAGCATGGGTGACAGCCGGGGTGTCACCCCACAAATGGATCCGCTCGACCTAGAAATAACTATGGGTTACGACTTTGCGCCCCTCTACCCCTCGCCCCCCTATCTACGCTACTGGTTATGAGAGCAAATAAGAGGTCAGAAAGGCTGAGTGGGCTGTTGATAAATTGATAATTTATGTTAGCAAAGCTCTCTGCCAGGTGCCAGTCATAATCAGCCCTTAATTTTCAGGGTTCCGTACTCAAACAGACTAACGGAACCCTGTTACTAAGCCTCCGCTTAGGTAGACAGTTGAAATTTTTTCATTGTGATGTTTCAATTGCCGCTATAAAAACAAATAATAAAAATTAAATTAAATAAAAAAGAAAAGAATATCAATTATTATTATATAACAAGTCATCAACCTCCTTAGTAACGATCGTGACACTACGTAAGACTTATTTTTAGCCACGAAAGCCAACCTTTGAAGATAAACTTCGCGACAAACCTTCAGACCCGCTCGAAGAAAAACAAAACATCCAGCAGTACGATTCTGTAAACATCGCACCGAGTAAGCTTGGGTGACCAACCAAGTTACACCAACAACCAAGCAACCAAGTTGTATTGATAGAATAGACCGACTGGTTAAAGGATTGAAGACTGATCTGACAACATCAAGCCTAGAGTCTGCTGGGCCATAGCATCTCACAGGGATCGTCTGTATCAAAGATCAAGACAAGACACCCAAAGATTACCAGTCACCCCATTTTGCCTCTTTAAAATATCCATTACCGGCTTTTGCAATCGAATTTATTCTTCTATGCGGACTTATGACCGAGATAAAACCTATTGTGTGTTAATCCAGGTTAGGTGGATATGTGTGTGCAAAATTTCATCCAATTTGCGCGAACTAATAACATCCACATATCTTGAGGAGCTCGTGGCTAGATAATAACAGCCGCACGGGCCGATCTTCAAGGTTAAGCAACGCTTAACATACCGAGTTTCCTCCGTGACTCAGAAAGCACGTTAAGCCGTTGGTCCCGGCTGTCATTTGTAGAACTTAGGCAGTCGTAACGGATAGTCAGAAGCCAGTAAATCTGACTCCAGTCTTGCCATGAAGTACCGTGTTATCCAGTTAATGGGTTGTGGAGGTCTGGTAGGCAGCCGCTCCTCGTAAAATACCTACTGGTATTCAGCTAAATCCGGCTTGACTGGAAGCCGACTCCAATATAGTTGGGAAAAGGCTAGGCAGATGATGATGAGTAACATCCATATATCCATCCTCAAAGCTAGGTTAGAAACTAGGATACGGTCAGAATACTATACTGATTTACTACAAATTATAGTTTCACATATTTCATGTTTCAGACGACATACTGGCTAGCCAGGTACTCATCGTATAGTAGATAGTAACGTGCTCGAACAGGTGTATTGTTTTTAGTATGTTGTTATAAAACAAAGGCCTCGCGATGCCAACACAAGGTGCTGCATCAATTAAACCTGTGCCAACCGCCAACACACATGTTTCCAACTGACTAACCGTGTGTTATTGTGTGAAAACGTTTTTCTGAAGTTTTAGCACGTTGAAATAATGTTTGATATCCTTCGCTAATGCAGAGGTTATTGAGTAGCTTTACACTGCGGGCTCGCTCCTCTATCTTGCAAAAATCGTGCAATTTTTCCAGGAAGAAACAGCACATACTAATAGAGTAGAATTCGCTGCTGGAGAGTGTTTCCTGATAGCTATAACCCTCCTAGGTTGCTTCTAGAAAACCTTTCACTCAAGTATTACTTCTAGAAGAGCATGCGCCATCGTTGACCACATCAACGCTTTTCATCAGGTGAGGTTGTGATCCAGCAATATGAAAGCATAATCTATCGGTAAGTGTACCAACACTTGTTGATCAGGCGGTCGGATGTCCGCGGGACTTGCCCCTATAGCGGCATCAATGCCGCCACAAGAAAAACCAACGGAGCAAATCTACGTCGGAACAAAAAGAACCGCGACGCCATCTATCCAACTAGCAGCGAACTACTTCGTCGAAATCCTGCATCGCGCAATCAGAGTTTACCGTGCGATTTGAACATATATATCAGCCCGAATATCAACTATCGGGCAGTAGCCCGCCAGGCACAACAGCCGCTTGGTCCGAGGATCCTCCCTTTTCAATGGGGGTATGCGGGACTTTACTCTCTGTTACGCATACCTCCAAACCCCTAAGATCTTTCCTGCATAACGAAAGCATCTATCAGTAACTTTACAAACACGGAAGGACCGATGTTATTTATTACATCAGAGTTAATGGTGCAACCATCAGGTAGAACGTTATAGCCGTGGATATAGATCAGGCGGTCGGATGTTCGCGGGACTTGCCACTTAAGATCTATCCTGCATAACGAAAGCATGTATCAGTAACTTTACCAACTCTTCTGACGCAAATTCTTAACACCACACATTACATAAGCACTCAGGCCCAACATATTGTTCAACACTTCACCAGCGATCCCACACGGAAGGACAGGTGTTATTTATTACAACAGAGCTAATGGTGCAACCATCAGGCAGAACGTTATAGCCGTGGATATAGATCAGGCGGTCGGATGTCCGCGTGTTATGTGTGTGTTGCTGCATAGCATCGGTAATCGGTGAATAAACGTAGCACGTCAAACTTACATGCGTAAGTTTATAAAATTATTTGATAGAATTGCATAAGTCACCGGAAAATGGCAAACTTCGTAAGATTATAAAATGACTTGAGAGATTGTAAACTTTCGTTAAATTGTCAACTCAACATTTGGAATGCTTTTTACGTATTAAAATTTGATAGTTTATAATTTCTCGAATTCATTCTATATACAAGAAAATTTATAACCGTCTTTTAATGTCCGTGATGAAGAATAAGATAATTTGTCTCAAACTCGGTATGTTAATATGGTCACCCATCCACAGGTCAACCTTGGCAAGCGTCGCTTAAACTTGAAGATCGACCCGTGCGGCTGTTATTATCCAGCCACGAACTGAACTCATTATTCCTATTATATTTAGTAGAATGCGACTTTCTTTCAAAAATAAACATCCGCCCCTTTGACTCTCAACAACAATATTGTAAGAGGAAATATAAATACTCTCGTAGTTACTTTATTATAATATAAGCGTGCCTACGAGGAAACGGAGGAAGAAATTGGCACGAAACCAAGGATTATTATAGCTGTGTTCTTCCTAAACAGGAATAGAAATGTGTTAAAGCTGTATGATATTATTATTGATTATTTTATGACTTATTTATTATTTTCTATTAGAAAACTTGAAGGAAATACGCTATACAAGTGCAGGTTAATTTATTTAATACTTACTTAACACACGCAAATGTACAGGGCGGACTGATGCATTGCATAATTTAATTCCGCCAAGCCCACAAGACCACAAGACCACAAGACGAACGGGCGATGCGCCACCGGTACATGGTGGACATCCCACCCATACGCACAAAATGTTTTGGGAACACATTCATAATGCGTACAGCTAAGGAGTGGAATTCCCTGCCGGAGTCTGTGTTTCCTGATAGCTACAACCTGGGAGTCTTTAAATCAAGAGTGAATAGGTTATTTCTAGGCAAGCGTGCTCTATCTTCGACCACATCATCGCTTACCATCAGGTGAGATAGTGGTCAAACGCGTGCCTATCAATAGTAAGAAAAAAAAAATGCATGCAATGCATTCACACCAGTCAACCTTTGGGTGATTATGGCAAACCCCCCCCCATCTTGGTGGAGGCCTATGTCCAGTAGTGGACGTCTTTCGGCTGAAATGATGATGATGATGATGAACCTTTGGGTGATGCAAAAACATATAGTTGTTGGTGCAATGTAGATATATGACCTGACACTTAATTACTAGGGATGATCAAACAAATTATTTGATAGGAGTCTTTAAGTCAAGAGTGAATAGGTTAGTTCTAGCCAAGTGTGGACCATTGTCGACCATTCCATCGCTGTAAATTAGGTGAGATTGAGATCAAAGCAAGGTTTTATACCTATCAATAAATAAAAGATTCTGGCTCATCTGCCTAGACTTTTTTTCCTATAACAAATGTTAGGGTCGGCATTCAGTATCACCCGCGATGCGTCTGTTTCCGAACGCATTCAACCCTAAGTCTGAAAGTTTGAGTGAACAGACTTCTTCTAGGTAAGCTCACTCCATCGTCGACTTTGTCGCTGTCTTCTCTGACCTAGACTGCAGTCAAGAGTTTATAGAATTATACAATCTGTGAAAATTTCAACTGTCTACCTATTACGGTTCTTGAGATACAGCCCGCTGACAGACAGACGGACGGATGGACGAGCAGCGGAGGCTTAGTAATAGGGTTCCGTCCAACAGAACAGACTATTGTCAGTCAGTATTTCACAATAAGACCTCCTATATAACCTCCACAACCCGAGGAGTATCGTTTTACTAGGTAACACAATACCTCTTGGTGAAGCCTAACTTTCTGATAAAAATCTTGAAAAGCAATGTCAAATAATATTTTGATATGAATTTATTGATTGCAGAACGACCTTATACTGATTTAAATTTGAAGTGTTTTCGATAAGAGAAAACAAACCAAGACTCGCTGAAGTGTGTTATGGCTTAAATAAAGTTCATTTAGTAAGTAAATCAAACCAACTGTACTCATATATTAATTTCGTGAAAAAAGTAAAGTTACTTCGAGCATGACACGCCAAAAATGAGCAATTTTCCTTGATAAGATCAGTTAAATGTTAGCATTTACAAATATTTATAAAATTACTTCCAAATTTTATTTACCAAGCACGTGTATCTACATACCCATTAAAATGTCTAAAATAGACTCGTTTAATAAAAAGTCGACGCGGAAGATAACTATCTCTGACAAAATGGCTGCTTACAACATCAACAGTCAACACGTTCTTTATTTAAAACCATACGGTAGATCCGAAACATGGGAAATTATAGCAGTTGCTTTTTACCAGCCAGTTTTGCTGGGTTCTGTAGTGATCGACATGAATTTTAGAATTTTAAAATTTATTTTATGCTACGGCCACACTACCGTAATATGGCAATAGAAATGGCCATAATAGGGAATAAGAACAGGGTGAAATTATTTTTTAAATACCTTCATCAGCGATGAAGTTATAAAGCTTCAAAGATTAAATTTAGAAAGAAAAGTCCGATGAAAACTTGGACGTCATCGTCTATGACGCCTATACAGATGCCATAGAAAACAGCGTTTTTGCGAGAGGGACAGATATTTTTGTTTAAAATAATTATATCTCCTTCGTTTTTCGAGTAATTTTGATTATATTATACACTGTTAGTATATTTTTGTATATTTTTAGGTAACCTGTATAGTTGATAAATATGTTTTTCATGCATATTCCTTATTGAAACAAAATCAACTGAAACAACACCAGTTATGGCCATAATTGTTGCCATATTACGGTAGCGTGGCCGTAGCGTTAGAACGAAGACAAATTTTAAAGTTTTAAAAATCGAACCTAAAATATTGACTTTAATCAGTCAGGGTCAGCGTCTTGGTCATTCTCTAGAACACGAAACTAAACTTGGGATGCTAGATAAATCAGCGATTGTCAGAAAAAGTTAAAATGTATGGGATGAATGATTTATGTGCTACTAAAGTGTCACGTGGTCAATCCATAATATTATTTAATTTTGACATTCATTATTTCTAATGGCATGTCCTGTTATATTTTTTTGTATGGTTACCGAAAGTAGGTAGGCTACGATGTATGGATGCGTTTTATACGCAACACTGTTTTATTTAGTCTAAGAATAATCTCGGAAGCAATATAATCTGCCGAAAGATTTATAGCCATAACTACTAACATAAAGACGGAACTCCCAAAATCTGCTTATCACTACATCTGCCAAGAAACCTATTACGAAATACCCCATAGCCTACATAATATAAAGACGTTTAAGTTTGTTAGGTCTGATGGGAGAGGTTTTCTATAGCTTCCCTCTTTCAAAACACGATCGAAAGCACCTTTTGTTGTGGACATTCCAAGCATTCGGAATTTAGGATGCATTCCTCGATTCCTCGAAGAGTTTTATTTTAAGAATCTTAGTCATCGTTCAAATTGAGGAATTTTGAATTGAGAATAGAATTTAATTGTTGAAGTGATTTGATTAATGTTTTTTTTTTTTAAACAAATTCGGGATTTGTGTTTTGATAAAATGATCTGTGGAACTAATTGGAATTAATTGGATATCGAACCATTTATGTTTTATTTTATTTTCATAATAATGATTAGGCTGATTCTGACCTTTGCGTCCTTTTTTGTTTTCTATTTATTATTATTTTTCCTTAGATTATAATTAGGTATGTATATCTAATTATAATCTAAGGAAAAATATTTTAATCAAATATATAAAATATAAAAGTATTTTTCATTGATTCGTTATTTTCAATCTTTCTTTTATCATCATTCAAATTAGGAACTGGGTTAAACTCAAATTTCTCATTTCCATAGTTTTACCATCAACAAAACATAATTAATAATGGCATCGGTAGGAAAATGAACAAAACAAAAATCCAACAATCCAACATGTTAAGCAGGTGCTACATTTCTTGGCATAACCCTCTCAACGCTGGCAGTGTTAAAACAATGAATGTTTACATAACAGTAAGAACAGATCAATCACCAATAGGTGTTGGTCAATTTGAAAATCGAAAGCGAACAGTGACCATAGATAATTGTGTTGTAGACAAGGAGGCGGTTACCGAACACAGCTGTTACTGGAATAGTGACTTTAGATTGTCTTTTAACTTAGTTATTGAAATTTAGGACATATTTTGATAAACATGGATTTCACTGAATGCAATCTACACTCGTTTAGTAAAGGTGAATATAAGAGTTTGTTTATTTGTTTTGTTAGAACGCGATGATTTCTGGAACTGGTGGTTCTAGTGGGATTTGTTTATTATTGGGATTGGTATCCCAATTTCTTCTTAGGCTATTTTACATCAAGCATTTCCTATAAATTAGTATTGCAATTTCCTTAGGGATATCTATTTTTATCTAGTTATAAATATAGCCTATGACACTCACAAATAACGTAGCTTTCTATTGGTAAAAATCGGTTCAGTAGATCCAGAGATTACCCCCCACAACCTCACAAACTCACAAACTTTACCTCTTTATAATATTAGTATTATAGATAACTAAAAGGTAGGTGAAACCGTAAACCGCAAGTACTTACTAAGACATCTGTCGCTCGTCATTGAAAGCATCTTACACCATTTTTAGCACAGTGTATAAATAAACCAGTAGAAACAAAATTCACAATGCACGTGCCCGGCTTACGAAGAACATTAAAAAATCCTTTAAAAACAAGACATAAAAATGCAGCTCATGTTAGTACTTTAGCATTGAATTGACGCGCGTGTTAACACAGAGTGATTGAATAAATTGATGCTTATAAGCGTTCATTCTTTCGTTCACTAAGTATGAATGACTGGAACAATCTGCAGGAGAATCTCGTGGCTAAATAATAGAATAGAATAGATTTTATTTTTTTTGTTTCTATATGAATGCGGTATGGGTCGATATTCGAGATTAAGCTACGCTTGGCCATTTTGGAGGTAGACGGTGTACCGTCTACCTCCAATATATACTCTCTGAGAGAAAAGTCCCGCAAACCTCCATTAAAAAGGGAGGATCCTCCGACCGGACGACTGTTGCGTCCGGTGTGGACAACTAATATATAAAGCTGAAGAGTTTGTTTGTTTGTTTGCTTGAACGCGCTAATCTCGGGAACTACTGGTCCGATTTGAAAAAATCTTTCAGTGTTAGATAGCCTATTTATCGAGGGAGGCTATAGGCTATATATCATCACGCTAAGACCAACAGGAGCGGTGCAGTAAAATTGTGACGCAGACGAAGTTGCGCGGGTCAACTAGTAGTTCATATTCGGACTGATTTATATGTTCAAATCGCATGGTAAACTCTGATTGCGCGATGCAGAATTTTAGTCCGCTGCTAGTTGGATAGATGGCGTCGCGGTTCTTTTTGTTGCGATGTAGATTTGCTGCGTTGTTTTTTCTTGTGGCGGCATTGATGCCGCTACAACCATCTACATATACATACACTGGGACTCTTCGGTGCCTCGGTTGCTCACGGCTGTCATTTGAAGATCTTTGACAGTCATTACGGGTAGTAAGAATCCCGAAAGTCTGACACCAGTCTTGCCAAGGTATCGTGTTTAAGTTATTGGGTTGTAGAGGTGAGCTCATTGTAAAATACTGGTATTTAGCTGAATCCCATTAGACTAGAATCCGATTCCAATTAAGTTGAAAAAGGCTGAGCAGAATGCTTGGAACAAACTGTTGGATGATATTCTAATCTTAAGTAATCCTAACTTATAACATCTATACTATATCTATATTATAAAAATCTCGTCATCTCATCTCGATTTTGATCAAACTTCGTAACTATCTGTTATTTGATACAACTTAAAAGATAGGATTGTTTTATGGAACGGGAAAAAACGGGATATGCGCGTACGAAGTCGTGAGCAAAAGCTAGTAATATTATAAAGAGGTAAAGTTTGTGATGTTGTAGGGGTAAAGAGGTATAGTTTGTGTATCTCTGGATCTACTGAACCGATTTTGAAAATATTTTACCAATAGAACGTCGATTATTGTGAGTGTCATAGGCTATAAATCAACCCGAAAAATAACGCCCAACGAAGTGGGCACGGGTCAGCTAGTATTATATAATGAATGCGAAAGCTGATCACGCCAGAACGGCTGAACGGATCTAGATTAAATTTGACAAAGAGATAGATGATAGTCTGGAATACCGGTCCGGAAACATACTCCCGGGTTAAAAAGGAAAGATAATAGGATAATAATTAGAATAGGGATAATTTTGGACTATTACGCGGGCGAAGCCGCTCGCAGAAGCTAGCAGTCTAAAATTTTCTGACCGTTCGCGGACTTTTTACCGCTCTAAGTGACCGACCGCTACACCGTCACGGTTGGGAGAAGTTTTACTGTTTTGCGGTAACCGCGTCAACCCCGACAAAAGCAAACGAGCGCAAAAGGTTACGGTTTTTTAACTGCAGCAACCGGCTGCATTTGCAGGGTTAACGGGCGACATGAATTCATAATTTGAGATAATTTCAATGCATCGCCACTCTAGTAACGACTTTAGTATTGTATATATAAAGTGGATTTTTAAGTGAGAATTTGTTTTTAATAAAGCCCTAAAAAGTTAGGCTTACGATGGAATTTGAACTTAGTCTTGCAAGACATAGAGTTTGTTGTTCCAGATAATTATCTCAAATTCGGAATTCAAATATAGTTCCAGATTTTTTTTTATTAGTTTGTTATAAAGTTAAAAGTTAACGTTAAAAGTTAAAGTTAACGAAGTAAGTGACGAGGAAAGTAGGATATCTTTACTTTGTGAGAAAAATGAGTATGTTGTTTAATAAGTAATTACATATTGTGCAGAGCTGGGTCAACCATGAAACGACAGCTACTTTCTGTAGATGGTGTGAAAAGCGATTACAAGGTTTTATCAAGACGATTAGAAGGCAGGCCAAAGCGTGAACTGATTTTTTTAATACAAATGTTTATTAGACTAAGTAAATGTTCATGGCATCAAAATTCATCCACATGGCTGTCAATGGGAAAAGTGCCTAAAAAGAGAGCAGCATTGCCACGTGAAAAAGCTGATTAGCCGTAAGGGCTGCTACGTAAGGGGGCCGGCATTGTCGGTTCGGCAGTGTCAAAGTCAACCCGAAGTAATTACTGCACTTGTTCGGTTTCATCCGGGTCGACACATAAAAACCGATCCGTAGCAAATGCTACATTACGTTCGGCATTATTCGGCTTGTGCTCGGCATTTTCCCCGAACGTTCATCTACATAAATATATTCGATTTTCGAATAGTGTCGAGTAACCCCCCATTTCCAGCAAGCATCACGTGAATCCCGTCGAATTGTATTCACCTTGAATCGATCAGTAAGTCTATCGGCGCGGGCGCAAGACACACGTCAAACGTTTTAATTGACAGTAGTTTGTGAGGCGACTTGTTTTGATTAATGCCGGTTGTGTCGATAAAATGTCCGTCTGTTGTGTATTTCTAAATGTTGCCGTTTCACTACATCTACCTATGGATAGAATATACAAGTATTATAAATGGTTAAGTACCTATCTTTGTTTGCCTGTGCGATTGTAGGTACGCCTGAATTTGTTCGAAAGAGTCACCGCACTCACCGCGGCCCTGAAACACAAAGGGTACTAGGAGGAACACGGGTAGGTTTTAGACAGTAAGAGTCAGAGACAGCCTTCTGGTCGGCCCAGAGCAGAAGGAGTCATTTGATGGTTTGCGATTCTTAAAACAAGCTGCTGAACTCAGGACCTGGACACGTTCTATTATTCAACATACAAACTAGTTTCAAATGGGATGCAAGAGACTACGAGTAGGTGCACTTGATAGTCAGATCAGATGAAGTAAAGCCTGGGCACTAAGATCTTCAAAGAACTACTAGCAGATACAACAGACCAAAGGTAAACTTGTGCTCAAAAAGTTAACTCGGGCACCTCGCGACATTCAGTAATGAATCACTTAGTGTCAAAATATTCTCGTTATTTGGATAATCGAAAATATACCTTAAATTAATCAGTATAAAGTAATCAGTGACATTCTGTAATCATCCTATCGTGTAAACTTCGGGGTAGTTAGCTCTGTTATTGAACCTACAGTGCGATTCTGTAAACATTTCACCATGTAACTGCCGGTCGATTCTGTAAATATGTTGAAGTGAATTCTTGATTACTTAGATTGACAGCTCTCTTCGTTATCACTTCATCCAAGCCTTCTCTTCGACATGTTTACAGAATCGACCGGTCGGACTTTTAGTTGGAGTGAACATGAAGTGATCCATACAAACAAGATGAAATGACAATTCACTTCATACTTGCTTCATCTAAATTTACACGTTGAGACGTTGACAGAATAGACCGGCTGGATTGACAGATAAGTTCCAGCTAAGGTTATTTTATTGTACTGACCAAGACATTATTGCCGAAACCTAAAATTCGTACTGAATAGTAGTACTACTCTATTGACGTCATAGTTGAAGAATATTACAACTAATTGCAATAAACAATTTATTATAAAACGTTAATCACAAAAAGAGAGATTGAATCAAATTGAAAATGTCACGTAAATGCAATTTTGATTGATGTAATTTTAATTCGCAGTGTAGGTAATTGATTGCCATGATTGCGAAGAATTTTAATCAAGTTTGTTTTCACATACGAAATGTTCACTGTATCGATTTCAGCTGAAGTTGTTAGAAACTGGTTCTTGAAATAATTAGGACATCATTTGACTGGTACTGGCCGAAAATTAACATTCCATTCTTTTGTTTCATTTCAAACTTCGCGCGCAATTAAGGTTGCGCTGTCAAACTGACATTTAGTTTGAAATGGAATGCAGCATGCATTTGAATGCGAAATTAGAAATTACTCAAGAATTATTATTATTATTTTTTTTAATTCTTCATTAACAGACTATATTTACATAACTTACTAATTAACAAGAAATTATGTACAAACGCGTATAAAAAAATAAAAATAATCATTGGGCATCAAAAAAATAATCCACATCGCTGTCAATGGCAAAAGTGCCCAGAACACTGGCAGCATTGCCGCGTTGAATCGCAATGCTGATTCTTTGTCCGAAGAAAAGTCCAGCCCTCTGGTCACGTGAACAGTCGACAAGTTGTTTACTGATATCCCGAAAGACTCGATGCGCACTTGGACCCCATGGCCGTAATGTTTCAACCCCAAACGGCTCAAATATGTAACTCCCCATTAAGTTGTTATATTTGCGCCGTTTGAGGTTTTCTGCGCCTGCAGCGGCCGCCCCAGCGCAGCCCGCCGTGCTAAAAAGATGGGATGACTTAAGAATTGAGTACTTAAATGAGAAGCATTTGCAAATGCACTGTAATTGACGATTGGTTTATAATTCTTCGGTTAATGTTTATTTTCTTATCCATTTATTTTTAGCTAGTCTGTACTTGGCCCACCATCTTACCATCGCTCCCGTTTCTGTTTTTCTGGCGACCATGACAACAACAGTCATTCATCCCACTCGCTGTTTTCCAATTTGTACCCAAACATAGTGATGTACAACCTCATCACCTATAACCCTAATCTGCTTCGTTGCAACACTAGGAAATGCGAAGTTGCGTGCTCGATTCGACCCGAATATAACCTTACAGTCTCGCAATATTTCAATAATAGCTCTAATCATAAATGTTGTATGAAGCTCGCGTTACATCAAATATGGAACTATGGCGTTCTCAGAACATTATGTAAGTATTTCGACGAATTGTTTAGCGCATATTGTGGATAGGTAGGTACTTTAAGAATCACTTACAGCTCTCATTTTTACAAAGCTTAAAATTGCCTAACATGATTGTCTATGCTGAAACTAAGTAGGTATCTGACAGGTATTTGTAACTTCCATTTCCTCATTCTTATTTGTTCCTAATATCTACTTACATGTAATCTTCATTGAGCCTGATTTCCTTGTTTATATCAGTTTTGGACACTGTTTTAAGAGGGGTCTCCAACCACCATGTTTGATTTTCGAAGGTCCTGACATAAACTTTTACATTTACATATTTTTTATTGACAAAACAGGTCTGCATATGACAAAAATGCACTCCATATAAAATTGCGTACGTTCTCGAGTAATTAAAATACTTCATAACATCCAATAAATCAAGTGCTAGCCTCCAGAGCACTTGTGATATAAATGGGTGTAATTAAGAAGCCGCTAGTCTTCACTCCGTTCGTTCCCATACGATTCGCCATGCCACTGGTGCCTAGGGTTGTCAACCGTACTTTAAAACAGAGTATTGTACCCTAAAATGAAGAGTTGTACTTTATTTCGTTTTGGCTTACTTTATCATCTACAAGAGCAATAGAGTACGCTGCTAAAATGCTCTATTTTTCTGACTCTGATTAAGACTTACTTAATTCATTAGAGTCCTGTCTTTTCACTGAGAGAGTTATACCTTATCTTAACAGGGCTGGCAGGCTGCTAACAGGTTGTAGCTATCAGGAAAAAAACTTTTTCACAAAAAATACAACCGACTTCCAAAAACAAAACACTACAAGGTACAAAATAGCTTCGGAAGAAAGAAAAGGACTTTAATTTCTGAAGTCGGTGTTTTTGGAAGTCGGTTGTATTTTTTGTGAAAAAGTTTTTTATTTTTCCCTTTTTAGTGGTATCTAGGTACCTGCGTACCCATTACCAGCGTACCAGCGCAATGTTATGTTAAGAACTGGTGTAAACACTAAAAAAGCATGCGATTTCAGCAATCCCGATCCCTTTGCTATCATTTATTGAAGAGTTCCGTTGCCTACCTCCGAAGTTCTTCGTCAGATCTACACCAAATTGAAACGGGACCAGTCCAGGAAAATACTCTTTCAAACAAAAAAAGAATCATCACAATTGGCGAAAGTATCGCTGAACAAACATTTTTCATGGGATCTTATCATCAGATCCTAATTTATACCTTTCATCATCAGCTCAGCAACATGAGATGATGATTACCAGGCACAAATATCTGAATTGCGTTAGAAATTTTATGAAAAACATTGTATGTGCCTATAAAATTTGAGGGTTGCCCTCGATTTTCATGGGATCCCATCATCAGATTCTGACATGGTGACAATGGGACCAATCGAGAAAAAATCGGTGCATAAATGACGGAGTAATGAGGTTACAAACATAAAAAAAAAAAAAATACAACCGTATTGAGAACCTCCTCCTTTTTTTGAAGTCGGTTAAAAAATCTTCTAATAAAAGTTGATATTAACCCTACTGGTGCCACTATTTCTCAGTAATAAATTATCTAAATGTTACGTATGAGGAGCTCGTGACTAAAGAATAACAGCCGCACAGATCGATCTTCAAGGTTAAGCAACGCTTGCCAAGGTTGGTCTGTGGATGGGTGACCATCTTAACATATCGAGTTTCCTCCGTGCCTCGGAAAGCACGTTAAGCTGTTGGTCCCGGCTGTCATTTGTAGAACTTTGGCAGTCGTTACGGATTGTCAGAAGCCAGTAAATCTGACTCCAGTCTTTCCAAGGAATACCGTGTTATCCATTTAATGTATTGTGGAGGTCTGGTAGGCAGCTGCTTCACTTAAAATACTGGTATTCAGCTGAATCCAGTTTGACGGGATGCCGACCCCAATGTAGTTGGGAAAAGGCTAGGCAGATGATGTTACGTATGTTTGTGCGTCTGTTACCAGAAACTACAGGAACTCTCATTTTATCAAGTTATTCGAGGTGGTTGTCAATATTTTTGGGAACACTCTGAACCATGTGTATTTCTTTACAGTTGTGTTGATCTTTGTGATAAAAACAATTTAAATAGATAGATGTCAATTTACAATATTTTTAAGATTCCGTTGTTGTTCTGTCGACTGTATTGGTGTTTTTGGAGTAGGTACTTATTTATTAACTCCAGCCATTTTAGGGTTAGATATCAAAGTCATAAGGCTATGGGCAAATTAACGTATCTGAATATCTATCACTATATCAACAAGCTATCATTATGTCTAACGACGTCTTTCGACGCAATTATTAATCGATTTCGTGCGCCAATGAGCCAATGTTCTCCACTCCTTTCAACAAAATTACAAAGGAAAATTTCTCAATTACCAGCACTGTTGATTGTATGATCATTTTTCGCCAACAAACTGTCGGTGAACAAAGCCAGTGTTGTGTTCATATCCGCGTTTGTGTCCATGTCAGGAAGTTTGTTCTCGCTACCAATAATATCAATCATGGCTTCTGACAATGTGTGCATGACGCTTAAATATTGCCTCAGTTAGTAAGCACCGTTTATTGTAATGGACTCGATAGTGTCTCCTATCACGATGGTCCACCATGGTCATGCACGATAATAATCTTAGTAAAAAGTATAGTTTTTTTGTCGCAGTAAGTAATCGATATCATTCATCACTGCTCCACTGCAATTAAAGTACATGGAACTCTCTAACAGCCATGACAAAAAAGGCGGTACGATTTGAAAATCGAACGCTAGCCGCAACCAATCAAGGATGACGGTTGCAGCTGCGTTCAGGAATTCGTTGAGAAATCGCCGCGGTTTGAATAATTTATCATTAGAACGTCAACACGTCTAGCGCTCCGTCAACGAGGGTTCAATGAGCATTTATTATTACTATTGCTTATGAATATTAAGTTGCAACTAGCCAACAACTAGGCGCTAGCAACACCTCAAGAGTCTTCATAAATTAGATGCCAATTTTATTCACAACAACAATGTTGTATGCACTTTTAATTAAAGATATAAAACCTCCATAATGCACATAGTACCATGCCACATAAACCTATAACTAGGTGCGAGTAACTACATAAAGAATTTTTTTTCATAAAGAATCGATCAAATGCCGAAACGAATTCCAAAAGAAAATAGTTGTGAGGACTTCATTTGTTCAGTAATCTATGTGTGGAAACTGCATTCATGAATTAAAAGTGAATCTGTTTTTTGCTTGCTTAAAAATATTCGTGCAGCATCCTATTTTGGAGTCAAATCGTAAACTTGGCGAATTTAAGATCCTGTTAGTGGTTGGTGCGTCACCAAAATTGGCTGAGCGACCTTAATGGAGTAATATTGCAACCGGCGCTAATAAGGAGAAACAATTTTAATACTGCACCGCTGTGCGCTATCGTTGTACAAATTTTAAACTGGACTGATTTAAAACTTTAAAGTTAAATTCTGCATAAAACCTTTTACGATTTATAGATTGTTTGAGGGGTAATATGAAAGAAAAGGAAATCAGTGATAGTTAGAAGGTTTACTGAACAGAATGGAAGAAATATGATAATGATAAATAAATTGAATCTTTTACCAAAACAGTTGAACTGTGCTTCACGAAGTCCTACATTTCATTAGAGATTGTTTAAAATTGAGTAATACACACACACACACACACACACACACATACATTTTGTTGTTCGATGCGAGAGCTTAAAATTCTTTTAATAGTGCTGTCATTTTAGCGACCTGTTCTTTTGATAGTTTTTCAACTTTAAAGTTAGGCTATTAAGTACGTGCTCTGCATTAACCTGCTCAAGCGCCAGTACCGAGGTTGCGGGATTGATTCCCACTTCGGGACAAATATTTGTATGGCCCACAGTTATTTGTTCCGTGTCTGGCTGTTTGAGCATGCCATTCGTGCGTTTAATGACTCACATACTCACAATACCGTCTTCTTTTTTTTTCTCTTATGTCGGAACAGGGTGTACGAGAATAGTTCACGCTGTGGCTTGATTGGCCAGGCAGAAGATTGGTAGCGAGCTGATTGCCCAACTGAAAATCTATGGAAACTACATTTCTGTCCAGATTGATTTGAAACAGCCTAAATTTCGTCCATCCATACGTTTACGCACTCACCTGCCGACCCCTGCCATTTATAATCGTATTGAATATTATTGATTTGAATGAACATTTTTCAAGGAAAGCCAAAACTTCTTTTACGGTCTAGGTCAAGTTGCCGACTCGTTTGGTTAGTTCATCGTGCCAGAAGTCTTGATCTTCAATAACATTAGAGCGGAAATAGGAAATGTTTTCAATATATTATTTTCAAATTGCTCGCTCACTTCCTGTTTTGCAATTATATCACCAGCATCCAATACAAATATTATGTCTTATTTATTTTCATCAAATGTGTTTATTATTCCTCCAGAAAGAACGCCATTTCATTCCTTCGGATTTCAGACAAATGCAGCAAGTCCAAGAAAGAACGACGAGCTTTCACAAACCGGCAAAAGTATTCCATATACAAAACATACAAACAAAGACACGGCCTCAAAGGATGTAGAACCGGTTCCTTATATGTAATGGCAACTGATTCGTGATACCGCTCGGCATCCGAGGAATGCCGACGGGCAATGCTGGCCGCTTTTATGATTAGAACGGATAATAACAACACGACTGCATTTTAAGATAACGATTTTAGTTTTTTTAAAGAATTTTGCCATTCGATTTTTGAATAAGTCGAGTTTGATTTTTAGGATATTGCGAAAGCGGTAAGGATTTTTTGCGTAGATCCAATTAGGTTTAAGACGGAAGATTTGAATGTAAACTTGAACACTGTCTACAAAGGTGTGTTCAGTAATTAATATAGAATTATATGTCGTACTGAGGTTTCAACCACAGCTGAAGCTGAGGATTAGCCACGCATTGGTCGAGGGCAGGAAACAAAAAATCATAGAATAAAGCTGCATAACCATTGCAATATCTAGGAGGGTCAGCAGAAGACGATCTTCCTGGAGGAAGGAAGATAGCAACTGAGGACATCAATTTTAGTGTAGAGAATTCGTTGCTATGCAAAAACAATGAACACATTTCAACGAACATTGAACAATCAAATGGCATAGCACCATATGTCACGTATAGAACGACGACGCTTCCTTTATCTATCAGACACAACAAGCATATACTATCCAAGAGTATTTAAATTAAATTAAAATAACAATCAATAAATGTGCAACTTGCCTAATCGCCGCCGGCCCGACATTTATCACAAGCACAAATCACATCACTAGAACCCGCGAAAAGCTACATCGTCTCGATTTTATTTTTCGAATTATGATTTGGAGACAAAAGGCGTTCGTCCGTGGTCATACCTCGCGTTCGACTCATAGTCTCATAAAGTAATTGGTTGAACTAAAGTGATGTGAATTGTGAATCACTTAGTCTATTAATATGCGTAGCGAGTGACCGAGTGTCAAGAGCAAGGCTCGACTGTTTGTGTACTAGTGATTCGACGCCCGTCACTAATGGTCGGTTATGTAAATCTTTTTGTAGGAGTCGAATGTGTTATACATACGTCTTGTTATATAAGTTTTGTTATTAATGATTAAATATGCATAAAGCACGTGGTCGGACCTATTAGTGAAATGAACCTCTTTTGATTTTATTGGGTAGAGACTTGGGGATTGGCTAAAGTAAACAACAATGCTATCTTCGGTGGTGTTTACAAAATAAAGTTATGTTTGCATTCCAGTAGTTAACTAGGTACTATGATTGATGTTCCAATTAATAAGGCAATTTCATAAAATAACTGCAATAATATTAGTTCACTCTCTCGATAATTCCAGGATAAGCTGTAACTGCCTTGTTTACAGACACGGCACAAGCGTTTGACAAAGTAGGACACGAAAGCCTTATACATAAACCTAAAAAAAAACAAGTTAAGTACCAAAACCGATTGCACATATCCTCGAGTCCTGTTTAGTTTCTTAAAAGAGTTTTTAGCAAAAGACACGAAGATATTTACTCAAAACTAAAAGAAATGAAAGCTGGGGTCCTTTATGGAAGTGTTTTAGGTCCAGTGTCGCAAGACCAATTTAGAATAAGAGAAGCTTTATTCGTTATGTGCTTTGAACGATATGTATGAAATGAACACAAACGCAGTATAAAAACACATCTAACTAACAAACAGTTTAGTTTGCCAAGCAAACCATCTTCACCTATATTCAACTTTCTTTACGCAACAACAACAAAAAAATAAATAAACAGTTATGCGGTTGTCTCTGGCGCGTAACTGTAAGATAGCGAACGCTTGCAAAATAACCGCAGCATCAGATCACGTAGTATCGTTATTATGTACCTATTATTTTGTTAAACCAGTTATTTTATATCTGTTATTTGGTCGTACCTGTTATTTTTACTATTACGACTTGGAATGAACGTGGCCGTTATAATGTCGATCAGTAATAAATATTTATTTTTCTGATAAAATGTTTATAGATTTTATTGCTTATCTTGTATTGCCTATTTTAACGTTTGTTCACGAGAAGTAACTTTCGCTTCAATATAGAATTTAGTGAAAGTCTGTAAAACAACATTAAACACTTATTTTTGACAGATTCGAAATGGATTGGAATGACACTACTCAGAGAAGATAGCATAACATTTGTAACCTCTATGATTTTTTAATGAAAGATGACTCAAGATATTCAAAGAATGCACTTGAAATTATTTCTTCTCATCGTGTAATATACGTAACATCCTCAACTTACATACAACCTCAATCATTTTCTGTAATGTCAATCAGTTCAATGAACTCACTTTCTCTCCGGGGCCATACAAACTTTCTGAATTACATTAATGTAGCATTAAACATAATATTAAACGGTCAATGCTTGCTTTTCATACAAATAAACATTAAATTCATTAACTTGGAAAGTTTTTCAACGTTTTGGAAAGATAAAA
Source organism: Lacanobia oleracea (assembly GCA_950371165.1). Lineage (NCBI taxonomy): Eukaryota > Metazoa > Arthropoda > Insecta > Lepidoptera > Noctuidae > Lacanobia > Lacanobia oleracea. The sequence continues at coordinate 6,721,171 of OX493389.1, forward strand.
AAGCATTTAAATTATTTTGGAGACAAAATCGCTTTCTTTTGAAACAATAATGATCGAGATTGACCAAATACAGTCATCACAAAAATGCATGAAAGAGTACACTGGTCTTCAAACAATAGAATGAATATTGAAACACTTTTTCAAAGCAGTTTCAGTGTTTTCTTCAAAATCCCAACAATTCATTCCTAAACTCAAATGCTAATATAATGAAACTAAAAAACTGAAACAAAGAATATTTTTTACGAAAGTGTAATGTAATTTGTAACGCATTCATGAGCTAGTGCACGCATCATTTGACGTGTTTCCTAAGTATCAATACTTCGATCCGATCGATTGATCGATACTGTACGTTGAGCAATTGAGAATAATAATTCATTACACATCTTTTTCGTTACATCCTTGAATGATGGAGAAGTGAATTTGATTTGCGTTGATATTTTGTTTGGTTCTACTCGCAACGATTAGGTACCTACATGATTTTGTAATTAACAGTTTCTTGTTTCGTTAATTTCAACAGTCTAATTTTTGGAATTCACTTTTCAAGTTTTATTTTACTTTTACTGAAACATCGATGTAGTTGTGCACTTGACTGAAAACGAATGCAAAAGATGAGATAAGAACAACCAACTAATTAAAATAATTAATTAGAAGGCAATTAATTTAAGCAAAACCTCAAGGCGCCAGCCTAACCCATTCTTCTGGCCACAAAATATTTGCGTTTTTCAATGATTTCTTCTACTACCAAACGTTTTGCCTCACCATCTGGTGCGTTGAAAGTTTAGAACGGGTTTGCGAACCAAATTTTTTGTTTGGTCTTAAGATTTGCGTCTTAAGATTCTCAAACCACAGTCACCATATTTTTATGGAAGCCTTAGAACTGGCCCGCCCACACTCAGGACATAAATGGCAAGAAGTGGCGAGCACGTATTACAACTACTTTATACACTAACACTAGTTTACTAAAATCCTCTACAACGCCAATTTAATTCTTGTATCTGGTTTTATTACTTCGCGCTTACTACTATCATTCATATTTTATTTTATGAGTAGGTTTTGCTGAAGTAATTTAATATCTTGTTTTGCTCTTGGGGAAATCCTTAACCCTCTTGTTTAGGAGAATGGAATGTTCCAACAGATTTCTGCCAGCTAAAAAGGTATTCTTTCTGCTGCCAGGGGTTTTGTTACTGGCAGGGTTGCGGAATTTGATTCAAAGGCTCAAGTCACACCGAGATGGCAGCGAAGCGGCGAGCAGTTTCCGTGTCATATAATTTTAAACTTTATCTTCATTAATATAACACATAGTATCGCTAGATCGCTTGAGAAATTTGAAAAGGGCGCGCGGCCGCCCGTGGCGCCGCTAGCACCCCGATGACTCCCGCGATTATATGTTTTATAGTAATGAAGATAAAGTTTAAAATTATATGACACTGAAACTGCTCGCCGCTTCGCTGCCATCTCGGTGTGACTTGAGCCAAAGACTCACTGCAGCCCTGGAACGCAAAGGGCTTTAGAAGGAACACGGATGGGTTTTGGTCAGTAAGAATCTGACACTCCTTTCCGCTCCGCTCATAGCGGGAGTAGTCATTCTATGATGTCACATTATTTAAAAAACGGGGTTTGCCAGCGTGGAATTTACTACATGCTTCTTAATCTTCTTACTACTTCTACCTGAAATTCAGTGAAGCACACTTATAGATATTTAATAAGCAGTATTAAGAACGTGTCTAAAACTTTTCCAACAAACTTTTCACTTTCAAATCTGTCACAGGAAAGAAAATCGCCTCTACTTCATGGACTCGGCTGCGTCAGGATGTTGTGAAACAGAGAGAAAAATGTGTCAACGCCGTCAACCTACTTAGTAGCACGAGCGGAGACGCGGGCGAAAGCTAGATTATCTTAAAATAGCTCACATGCACTCACGTCCATCACAGCTGCTTATAGCTCATTCGTATGTCCGTTTTCATTAATTAATTACTTTAGAACGAACATAAAAAGTGAATTATCTAGTCAATGAAAGAGATACAGACTTTGAGACTCCACTTAGTTCACATCTTTTTCCTTCTAACGCAAATACTTAGTTAAACCACAGCTGTGCTTTATTCAAACTTGAAATTCTTGTGTTGTGAATCTTTTAGAGAGCTAAATCTAGTATTGAAAGTTATAAAAATCAACCAAATGAAAGTTTTACTTTAATCGTTAGATATTCATAGTCTTGTCACTAACTGCAATTTCGAATTCGACACGTTACACCTATTCGTGCCAAGCTGCGCCGGCGCACCTGCCGTAGCACTTACATAAGGTAAAAGTGCATTACTCAATTATTTTCAAATTATTTATTGTCAAAGACATTTTGTTGCACAACATAGTAACATCACGCCTATTTGCCTATTCGTCGAAGAGGTTGGTGAAGTCTGGCTCATGTATAAAGAATTCCAAATTTCGCCAAGTAATCCCATGTTTAGGATTTCGGCTGGAATTAATTACTCAGATGAAGGCAGAAGGAAGACTTGTTTCAGAGAAACACAACTAATAAATTGGAGTAAGGGAGATGATTCCGTGCTTTGGAAAGCACGTATAAGCTGATGGTCCCGCCGCCAAAAGCTGTCGTCAAATAAACCATGTCAGAGGCCCTTGAGGCGGTTTAGAAACTCTGACACTAGGGTGTGTCTGTCTCAGGGTGTCATCACTGCGAGGATCGCCCGGAGGACACGGTGGAGCATACGGTGGAGGTCTGCCCTGCTTGGGCGGAGCACCGCCGGGTCCTCGTCGAGGCGATCAGCGGTGGCGACCTCTCGCGACCGGCCTTGGTTCAATCTTTGGTCCGGAGCGAGGAGGCATGGGAAGCGATCACCTCCTTCTGCGAAGCAGTAATGCTAGCAAAGGAGGAGGCCGAACGTGTGAGAGAGAGGGAAACCTCACGTCCCAGTCGCCGCAACGGAAGAAGACGCCCCAGGCGTCGGGAGTCGCAGGACGATTCCCGGCCGCCGTAGGCGTGGGCCTGCGGACGGCGAGCAGTGGGTGGCTCGCCGTCTGATCAGAACTAGGCCCGGGTCGGCGGCGCGCTGCGATCCCAGCGCGCCTCAAAGAGATGTCAGCGTGGAAGACGGGGCCCGCTAGCAGGTGCCTGCTGGGGCTGCGGAATCTGTTCGAAAGGGGTGCCGTAGCCTTGGAACGCAAAGGGCACCAGGAGGAACACGGATGGGTTTTAGTCAGTAAGAGTCTGACACTCCCTCTTGCTTCACCCAGAGCGGAAGGAGTCATTTGATGATTTGACAGGTTGACTGGTAGAGAATGCCTTGTTGCATTAAGTCCGCCTATGTACCACTATTGTATATGAAGTTTAAATAAATAAAAAAAAAAAAAAAGGGTGTGTCTGTCTTCTTATCATGTGGGCAGTAAGGCCTAACGACCCCACTGTCCACATGTTAAGAAGAAGAAGAAGTGCAGGGAGTGATGAAACGATCCATGCAATAAACACGAAAGTTATAGCAACCAAGTTAACAATGGTAGATTTAATGAATGATGATATAGCTAGATGTGACAGATGAGGTGATGGCTTAAAGAGATGTACCTATAAAAAAAGGAGACATGCTGATCCTAGCCTTGGAATAAAATCAAGAGAATGATGATGAAGTAATAGTCACATAGGATAAGTTTTGTACCAAGATAACGATGGGTGAATTGAAAGATGATCATAGCTAGAGATGATGACTGATAGAGAAGTATGGACATGCTACGACCGCGAATAAATAGGGTTATGGAGAATGATGATAAGCCCCATGTCGCAAAAGGTGGTGAGAATATAATTGCCATTGTCTCTTACATAACACAAGAGAAAATGATTAATATCTCAAATCTAGCTAGATGTCGAAGTTGCCATGGGAACAGTCACGCAACCTTGCACACAATATGGAGGAGCTTGGGAACCTTCATTACAGAAACTGTATCTGATCACGAGAATGGCGCACGCGCATCCTATGATAGAGTAAACTTGTTCGATGGTGTGATTGGCTCCAGGCTTGTAGAAAACAGAACTATCGATGTTATGATATTTAGATATAATTCGCGATAGGTACTATTAAGTGTTTTGATTTTACGATATCAAAATAACAAGTCTCGAAAACGTATAAAAATACAAAGAACACGTTTACGCCTGTAGCATACTACTGTTCGTCTACGTAGGTAAAGTTTTTTCTACTATTCCAAAAAAATTGTCTTTGTTTTTCGAGCCTGGTGGGTGCAGTACGTCTTCCATGAGATTTATCAATCTATACTCGCTAGCGACTGTGGTCAAAAATTATAAAACAAATAGTAGAAATCACCGCACTTTGGTTGTTCTAACAGCCAAGCGAGCATCGCCGAGCGAGTGTCTCTGAGCGAGTACAGTCTGTAATAGCTCTTGTCGCTGCGATCAACTAGCAGTATGAACAGCCAGCTATCGACTATGAATGTATGTGTCTCTTTTACTCACACGAGATCTATCTCTTTTGCCCCTTTCCTCAGCGAGCGATAGCTACTCGCTTCCTCGCCAGCGGTGAGACAAGTGCCTAAGGGTGACGTGTATTATTGTGATAACTCGTAATGTATTTCTACTGTTAGTTTTCTTCTGTTATACTTTTACTATTGTATTACATACAGACTTCCTATGAATTACACGAGTTCGTATTAGGTATTGTGAGAAAATTGCGGATGTTATGCCAAAGCGAAAACAATACCTATGCTATTTGTTGAAAAATTTACAATATCTCGTATAGCTTCGACTTGTCGATGTCCTTTATTGATCGATCGATTGTACTACTCAAAAATAGTACAGTGGATAAGAAAAGTGACTAGACAAAGATATTCCATCCATAATGATTGTTGAATTTACAAAATCTCGTATAGCATCGACTTGTCGATGCCCTTAATTGATCGATCGATTGTACTACTCAAAAATAGTACAGTGGATAAGAAAAGTGACTAGACAAAGATATTCCATCCATAATGATTGTCAAAAAAGTTCGAAATGTATGGGATTTACAGAGCTATCAAGACATTTTGGAGTTTTGACAGTCGAGGTACTGACGCGTACGCTTTGTCTACACCTCTATCGTCTATTTTAAAACTTTTTTACAAATAAATAAAACTGTCTTCCAAAAACAAAACACTACAAAGTAAAAAATAACTTTAATTTCGGAAGTCGGTGTTTTTGGTTTTTTTTCGGTTTTAAACACCGACTTCCGAAATTAAATTATTTTTTGGAAGTCGGTTTTATTTTTTTGTAAAAAGTTTTTTTTTGGTTTTTCACTTTTTAATGGTACCTGCGCACCACTAAAAAGTACCACAAACACAGCGTGCCGGCGTGATGCTATGTTATGAACTGGTGTAAAGAAGAAGTCGGTTAAAAAAAGTGCCTTGTATCTGTAATAAATAAATAAAATATATTTTATAATTCCTTACCGTTTTTAGCTGGCTTGACTAAAACCAGTGGTTGTGGCGTTTCCATAATGTTCGATTGATTTTAGTTCAGTTTTTATATAGATTTTTGCACTTTTCATTACACATTGATGGTCTATTGTTTATTAATCAAAGATTTCTCTGTCGCAATGGAGTCGGTAACCTTAGGTAGGAGATGCAGGGTATTAATTCACACGCTAATAAAATCTCAGTAGCAAATAATAAAAATTGTTAGTACAAATACAAAGAACGTCTCATGCTAAAGCTTGTTTGTGCAATCTGTTTAATTTGTGTGTGCGAAACATAACACGATTATTTTAAAAGTCACAATTTCTGTACTTATTTGTATTCCTCTTGGACATGCTCTTCAAATAAGAACAAGTGGCCGGTCATGTGTGTGTCGGGCCACGCGCAGTGTAGGGTTCCGTAGTAGCCCGTTTTCACAATATATGTTGAAGATTCTAAGGATTTTGTATTTGGTACAAAATTATCCAACACTCAAGTTCAGCGACTATTACTGCTAACTTATCTTAATCGCTATGATTTTCCTTTAAAGTTCATGAAATGTACGTACTATCATCATGAATTTTTCGAAATTTTTCAAGCCATCGATTTAGCTTTTAGGGGGACGCCCAACTGGAACCAAAATTTGCACTTGTGAGGACTACGGAACCAACGGAACCCTATTACTAAGCCTCCGCTGTCCATCCGTCCGTCTATCCGTCTGTCTGTCAGCGGGCTGTATCTCAAGAACCGTAGGTAGACAGTCCAAATTTTCACAGATTGTGTATTTCTATTGCTGCTACAACCACAACTAATAAAAATTAAGGTTTATGGTACGGAACCCTTCGTGTGAGAGTCCGACTCGCACTTGGCGGGTCAGGGGGCTTGACACCGCTGACAGTAGGTTCGCCATCCGCCGCTGAGTATTTTCTTAGAGCGACTGCTTGTATCTGATTTCCACTGTTCCACATCCCAGTGACTGTACCCTGGAGGGCTACTCTTTAAGCTCGAAGACCGTAGTTTCCTTGGCCTTAATTGCTGGCGTTTTCTACACCGTATCACCTAACTACTAACAATGAATGAAAACACATCATCATCACCACCACTGCTGGACATAGGCCTCACCCAAATGGGAGGTTTGCCACGCTTGGCGGCGGGCGGGTTGGCAATTGCAGTGTTTGATGTTGCGTTTTGAAATGACAAATAACAACAAGTTTGATAGTTACTGTCAAATCGTGCCGTCATTCAGTCTTAGTTCGTGTTCGGGACTAATAGTAAGTTCGCAGGTGATACGGTGTACCTAACGCCACAACTAAGGTCCCCGTAGCCCCCCAACTGGGTTATTGACAACAGTCTCGGAAAGACTTATTGTACTGCCACGATAAGTCTTGGCAAAACCTGGTGGCAAGTTTTGTGGCTTTTGAGTAAGTACCCATCTTTTGAGTACCAACGACTCTTACAGGTTTACAAATGACAGCCAGGACCAGCGCTAAGCCGTTGGCCCTGGCTTTCCGAGGTACGAGAAAAAAACATCACACAATTTATTAAAATATTATTTCCTATTAAACCCCTTTTATTACTAACGTATTCAAATTAAGGTCTCCCGCCCACTGCAGCGTAACATGTTATGATAGTGTTCGGCACGCGCAAAATATCGCTTAGATTTATTGCTAACGCCTACGGACACATTAATGGTATCTTTGGCCTTTTCATGTTGTACGGAAATAAAACCAAATCAATGTACGATCAATGAAGCGCTATAAAAACGGTTTCAATTAATATTTTTTGGGCGGAAAATACTTAATTTGGTACTGTAGTGCTATTGAGGGAAATAAAATATTTGTTTTATGGTATGTTATAAACTGTTTTCTACGAGTATAACACACTGACTCATCATCATCATAACAGCCAAAAGACATCCACTGCTGGACATAGGTCTCCTCCAAAAGAGGGGGTTTGCCATAATCGCCACGCTTGGCAGGCGGGTTGGCGATAACAGTGTTTGGTGTTAGGTACGTTTTACAGAGAACGCTGCTGCCCATTCTCTGGTGAGTCCCTCAGTCACATTTTACTACACCCTCGGGAATGATGGGATGGTATTATTCTTTTACGGACTGACTATCAACAAGAAAATGTATACCTACCTGAACCACTGGAGATTATGTCACCGGATAATTGAGAGATTGTAAACTCTCGATAAATTGTCAAATGAACATTTGTTCTACATTATACGAATCAAAATCTTGTATTCTATAATATCGTGCCGTTCCGAGAAATTGCTGCCTAGCATAAACTGGCGACCGAACGGTTCTATAACTTATCTGTTTTGGTGAGATAGTTAAATTGGAAACTTGGTCCCTCGTTGGTCTTTGTTGGTGTGAGCTCACGTGTGAACAGACCAATGAGAGCCTTGCTTCCATGTTTACTAACTCACGAAAACGGATAATTTGTAGACTTGTACTTTTTTGGTCGCCATTTTATGTCAGTCCACAATTTTTCGGAATAACTTCGAGAGATTATAAACTATCAAATTTTGATGCAGAAAAATGTATTCCAAATATTCAGTTCACAATTTTTCGAGTTTATAATCTCTCAAGTTATTTTATAACCTTACGGAGTTTGCCATTTTCCGGTGACATATCTATTCATGCGAAAACATTTCCCTTAATGGGTTACATTGGATCGATCGTTTGTTCGCGATTTATAACTTCGTCTGCCATAAGATCATTGAATGGCTTAGAAAGCGTAGGTAATTATAATAATCTCTATCCCAATTTAATTTTACGACTCATGCAGAATCCTTACGTTTATATAGTCATTCATTATATTTATTAAAACCTATTCAGCTATAAGTATGAAATAATAACAGTATTGCTGTAGTGACACTAGCAGTAACAATAATTACATGAATCATATTGAGCCTTATTACCTATGACTTACGGATAAATAATTTCAGTGTTCTTCAGAAAATTATAATAATGATGAACTGTTTCCTCAACGTCTAGAATATGATGTGTCTAATGACCACTAACAATACAACGATAAAGTTCAACACCGCCATATTTCTGCAAATCTTAAGGAACACAATACCTTCATTGTGATCCGAGTAGCCCACACGTGTGAACGTTACTTTCCACAGCGATATGCTAATTCGCTGATTGTAACAATTTCGCGTTTATAGGCCGAGTCGATCTCGCTCGATTTCGAACAAAGGCTCGCCCACGTGTGTTTCTAGCTTCATAATTAGTCGAAAGTGGGCCATTACGGAGCTAAACGCACCCTAAGTTCACGCTCAGTTGACTACCTATCTACCTATCGTCGTAAAGTTGAAAAAGTAATTCGTAGAGTTGAATCGTAAAACCGCTCCAGTGTGTGATGGGGTCTATGTAGTAAAAGTTTCGTTGCGCGGGAATCTCCGAATAGACTTGATGTGTTTTTGATGTGCTTGCCTATGCTGTTTCCGCCATTTGTAATAGCTATGATATCAGATGTACTGGATTGTGTACATACATAATGTATGTTGCTATAGTACTCTGTCCGTTCGAATATGGTTCGAATGTATTGTTTCATGTACTGCAACATGTTGGCAACAGGAAACGGGTCTAAAACAACACGACTTCTAGTTCTACTACAAAATTAAAGCTAAATGTAACCGGAGGTTGATGTTTGTAGTTACATCCAGCAAGTTTTCTTTATAAACTTTCCAGTACCAGAAATATGGTTTCAATATGGCATCCATTTTCAGACGAAGCCTTATTTAATACGTTTTATGTTTTCGAATCTCCATTGAAATCATATCCAGATAATATTTGAAACTACAGTTACATTAATAAGCGTCAAACTAGCCTTCAACGCGAACAATTTTGCGAACGTTCCAACACGAACGTCGTTCAATGCGTAAGCGCAAAATATCCGTGAAATTAATTGTTTCGGCCACAATTGTTTTCAAGTGAGTCGTCGACACGTATTGTGCGCTCATTGAATAGATTCTAACTGTTCTCAATTATATTTGTGAAGCTCTTACATATTTTGTTGCTAGGTATTGTATACCGAATAAGTTTTCAGGCTCACTGTTCGTTCACTTTCTTTCCATTCATTCTTTTCACTTAATGAACTGAATCTTACTGCTTTGCAACGCTCTTTCGTATTCGTTAGTACGCATTGCGCTCCGTAAATGTTTTCAGGTCCACTGAATGGTTCACTTTCTTTTCATTCATTACTTCACTAGGTAGGTACTATAGTATGGTCAAGTGACTATTGGGCACAACGCGTGTCTTAGCGTTTTACTTGACTAGAGTAAACTTCAACTCGTGAACATTCCACAGGCCTATTTTAGCTTGTTGAAAAGATTGGTAGTCATGGAGAATTGGAGACATTCTTTCATGCGCTACGCTCTGAGAAATTGTTTGACGAATTTGTTTTCCCTAATTTTTTTATATTATAATAATAAACATTTATTTCAGAATCTCTTCCATAATTTGTTAGTAACAATGTAAACTTAAGACCTAGTGTTAGTAATATAGGTTTATAGTAGGTAACCTGCATGAGGCACGCCCATCCTCGGGAATGTCTACTAGACTGCATGCAGTCGTCTCCACCTCCCCAAGATCGGCGAGTCCCACCTTTCAACCAGCGTTCGGCTGGCGCGAACACGGCGCAACAGAGATGCACATCTCTTGCGCATAATGGCCGAAAAACTATCGACGTTGAATGGTTTCAGCATAACGAAAGGACAAGTAATGGACGAACTTAATCTTCTAGAATCTAGATGATTATTTAATTTCCTTGAAGCTGTAACGACGACGTACGCTTCTTGATATGAATTTATAGTTCATTTGAAGATGCAAATCATAAACGTATCCTTTTCCTGTGGAATGACATTTGTCATAAATGGTGTGCAGGTTTTGACGGGATGTCTACTCGTTACCAGGTACAAAATAAGTCTCATATACTAGGTACAAGTACAATCCTGATAATTAAGAAAATGTCTTACTTCCCGTAATATCCCGGTTAACTTGTTTACTACCAATTACGTTAATTACTTTACTACTATCTGATGAAACCGTCTCAGAAGCATTAAATGTACTAAGGGTATTGGTAACTCAATCAGTTTAAATCTACTGCAAACATTGTGGGATATTCAGAGAGTTCCTAAATTCAACTTGGTTGATTGCGAATAATTATGAAGGTAACGCTTCATATAGATAATTTTTTGATTGTCTACCGATAACTTCCTAGCTTATATACAAATAGGTATACATCCTTTCTAAACTGCAGAAAAAAAAAACGACCATAAATCTCCCTCAAAGCAGTACTTGACCAGCAGGCCATAAAACAAACAGACAAATACTCATTCTTCATTTGTCATTCTTTTATGTCTTCTTCTTCCATTCGAGAAGTATGGTTATCATTAAGTTACCCCTTTCTCATCATCATTTGCCTAGCCTTTTCCCAGTCAGCTTCCAGTCAAACCGGATTCAGCTGAATACCAGTATTTTACGTGAAGCGGCTACCTACCAGACCTCCAGAACCCATTAAATGGGTAACACGGTATCTCTTAGCAATACTGGAAATTACCTTCTAAATCCGTTTACCAGGTCCGGTAACAACAAAACAGCATCTCATACATATTAATTGAATAACAAATGATCTTGTTCAAGACCACAATCACCGAAACCTTGAAAACTCACTCGGAGACTACAGTAACACACCACGAACTTGTCACGACTTTTAACTGCTTGTAATCTATGTACTATTGTGGCAAGTTCTTTGTTTTGTCATCCGAGACCCTGAGAAGGACGGACAGACAGACGTAAGCTATTGGCTATAATGAATCACTGTTCAATACATGCGTTATCTATTGCTGAATCTTCGTCTTTACCTCCATGGTTATCGCCAAGGAGACAACGTTTTCTTTTGCCAGTTTCGGCGAATGTTACTCGAATCTAGACTTTATTTAAGTGAAATAGAAGTTAATTTTACTGTGTAGTTAAGAGGAATTTTTTCGTGATTAAAATTAATGTGTAACAATTTTTCAGTGATGATCTAGAAAACATGTTTCGGACGATGTTATCGGTGTGCTGTAGAATTCAAGGAGAAATTGTAAAATCTTTAACGCGAAGCAAGCTCAATAACTACAAGCTAATCCTTTTGATGTTGGTGTCAGTCTTAAAAGAGCTGCTAAGGTATTTGTAGTAAAATAATTAGGCATTAGTATTAAGGTGGTTGCGCCAAGGTAGCCCGCGAACATATATATTTTTTGTTTTTTGCAATTTGGCGGTGAGTGTGAAGCTGTATGTTGAATAAAATACGATTCGCAGCCGTAACGCGTATTCATCTAAAGAATTATAACCATTTTAATCATCAATATAGCCCTCAAGTTCATGAAGCCCTATAGAATGACTTTTTCAGAATCGTATTTTGTTCAACATACAGCTTCACACTGACCGGAAAATTGCAAAAAACATAAAAATATTTGAATTTCGCGGGCTACCCTGGCACATCCACCTTAAATAAACTTAAAACGTTCCAGTGCATGCAGCTGATGTAGACCATGTAGGTATAGTATCTAGAATCAAACAAGTCACACTCAAGCCTTCAGAAAACCAACTTATTCAACCTTGGGCTAATTCAGCTTCTATCTTTAGGTCACCTTGGTCCTTTTTGCACAATTTCCTCCTCTACCCTATCTCCGACTTAAATCCTCAATCGTGAATTCAGATCACAACCGTAACATCCACACTTAGACTTGCATGCAATTACTGTACGTATTGTTACTTCAGTCCAAAGATAAAAATCAGTTGCATGTTTAATGTGTTCACGACAATGTAATCTGTGCACAGCTTTATTTTTATCCTCTTTGCGCGCTTGGAGATCGTAAGGCTTCGAAGTGACGTGCTGGGGTGTTTGTCCTTCAGACTTGCGAGCTGGGTTACAGCTATATAAGTAGAAGGGTGACTGAGGTGATTTTGCTGTATCATTTTCACTGATAGTTTTAGGAGTATCAAGTGCAGGTAGAACTTGAAAGTTAAAAGTATATTAGTCTGGAGTGTTTATAACGTGGTAAATTGCAAAAGGTTGGTTCAATTATTAAAAAAACTTATTGTTGAAATGTGCAAAACAAAATTGCAGTTGCACGTGGCTAACAATCGTGATTTCTAAACCGTGACGGCTGCAAGACAATCCATAAAGATTGTAAGATAAGAAAGGTTTTAATATCATTACAATGAAACATATTTAAAGATTCGATTCAGTTGCAACAAGTTGCAAACAAGTAAAGTATTTTTAATACAGAAGTGTTGCAAATGCCTATCGATGATAACAAAAAAAGGAAAAATGAATAGAAAAAGGATACTAGACTGTCGCCTACAATTAGATCAATATAAAATAAAACAGACCGGACAAAAGATATTAAATCTTAATTACAGTATCACGACAATAGGTAACTATTCTGCATTATTTTATGATTATAATCTCATTAAAATAGTTATTACTTTGGCTTTAACTCAGATACGCAACAAAATAAATAAGTTGTTGACAAATCATCATAAAAAAGGATTACGTAAGCCAGCAAGTCAATGAACCGTAGAGCTACTATGAGTAAGTCAGAAAATTGTTTGTACTATTAGAATTGGACCGAATCTGTATGGTATAGAGGGAAAATTAGTAGCAACAAAATACAGACAAAGACCTTGTAGATACAATAAAGAACTCAAGTTAAAAGCTAATTTTTAGCGGACGTGCGATGCCGCTGTAACTATTAACATCTAATACAGAAGGATTGATATTGATACTGCTAAACTGACGAATGTTGTGTTGGATGAAACCTCCAAATTATAACTCTTGTATTTTTAAAATTCATCCTAAAACCTGAAAAAATAAATCTAAGTGATAATATCATGATCCAATAACCTCTAATTCCAATTCATTATGGTTTAGACCAGCATGTCTTCTTCCTACTCTCTATATCTACTACGTGACATCTGTTAATGTCTTAAACCAATGACACATTTTAAATTAACGTCATCACTTTAGTGCTTACTTAACCAGCTGACGTTAACTAGACCTTCACCTGTCTACAACAACGCAGAATTGTTGCCGGTTCTCACATTCTTAGAACCAAGTGCTACCGTATACCTTATGTGTGATTCATAAGTTGCGGTATTTTGTGTTTGCATTCTGATCTTGTGCTTTGTGACATCCTTTCTCTTAAAATATATCGCATTAGAGTTGAATACGTCTTATCTCATTTTGAAAGTGGGCTTTCATTTGTAATCTCCATGCTTACGAAAGCTATTAAAGATACTGTCTTTTTAAATTAAGTTGACGAGGAGACCAAAACAACCGCTGGTGACAGTACAGTCGGAGTACAGTTAAAAGATGAAGTTAAGACTGAATCAGAATGAAGTGTAGAATTGTAGATACTAAAATGACTTAACTCATCAATCATCTGAAGAGGACAAAAAGATATTTCTATGACAAAAAGGTTAACTTGGATATAAACAGATCCCATTAGGAAGAATTAGTTCTAAAATAGTTCTAAAGTCATCAACTAGCGATAAATTATTAACTGTTAGGTTAATCCAATTGAGTTGATTGCATTTAATAAGGCTGATTCCCTCCTCATAGTGTGTTCAACGACTCATTTCCCACAGTAAGCGCTATTAACTTGCGTGGAAACAAAACCATCTGCTGTAAGAGAGTCAGCACCACGCGCTTTATTTTTACATTTTCTCTGTTATCACTTACGTCAGAGATAATTCCATCATTAACATTATCAAGGTTAGATTAGTCACTTTGGATTTGAATAATGCAAACATTGATAATTTTAGAATGGCGTCTGTTTTTTTCCTGTAGACTTTTCTCTTCGATAAGGCTATCTTTGATCTTTTGCAAACATAAAGCTAAATACTAATGAGGGATGAGGATTTTCAAGTATTTAAAAATGCATGGGGTTGCTTGCACTGTTGTGTTACAAATCCCATACTTTTCGATAGTAATTGGTATCGTTGATAGAATGTCACTGGCCATATGGATAGAATATAATTTATTGTACACTAAAACGCTCACCATTGCCTCTTCCGATTTTTAAGTCTATTGCAAAACTTCTTTTTGCAAGTCGTGCGCTGCCTATCTCCGTTCTTTCATCCATGATATCTATTATCTGCAATACCTCAATGACTTCATCAGACTATTAGCCAATAATTATTTCCGAATGAGGTAATATTTGTCAATCATTTATTTTAATTGTATTTCTTAAAGAGTCAATTAAGGAAGTCTTCATAAAAAGTACATTGAGATTTCGCACAATGCCATTTCAAACGTTTTCTTTGGTAAGCAATCTTGATATGTCAAGGCTTTTCAATGTTTTTTTTTTGTATTGTAATGTATTGGTTTGTTACTTTAGAGTCAAACAAAATTTGTTTCGTTTTCTGTTCTAAGAAATAAAATACTTTATACAATAATTCATTTTTATAAAAGTGTTAAATTCGTTACTCACATTGTACGACCTAACTACTTGACCCAAAGGCCTTCCTCTCCCTTTTCTACACAACCCTGTCCTTTGCCAATTCGGGCCAGTTATTTTTTCGTTACGAAGTGAATTACTTTCTTCGGTTCCAAAGGATTAAATTTATTTCCGACATGAATAGAAAATACAACAACGTTTTAGGACTGCAAATGTTTACACATGAAGTTTTATGCACTGATAAAATGACGTGTATGCTTCAGATACGCGATAAACTGATAAAATATTCCATTGTAATACCTGACTGACCACTCAAAGTATTAAAGTTTTAAAGTGCGTGATAAGCACTTTGTTCTTTTTTTATTATTTAACCTAGGTCTTTAGTTAGATGACCTATTCTAAGTTCATTTGAGGTTGACACGCAAATCAGTTCGGTCTGCATGCGCACTAGGTTTATCTCATTTATTAGCTGTTATTTATAAAATACAACCAACATGATCATTGTTATTTTGCGTGATAATATGATAATAACTGTACTGACAACACGTAGATCCATGGATACGTAATTGTTTAGTTTTAGTTCTAGCAATATTATAATAATCCTTACTGATATAGTAAAATGGAAAGTGTGTTTGTTTCTTTTTTTAACTCCTCACGTCAAAACGGCTGAAAGGATTTGGATGGAACTTGGCTCATGGGTTGGCTTCGCCCATTGACTAGATGAGGATATTGGATTCTTTTTTCCCGGTAGGACCCTGGGGGCTACTCTCTAAACCCGAAGTCCATAGTTTCCCATTAGTCCCGAACCCAAAGTCCCGAACTAAGAATAAATGACAACACTATATGTGGTTGTCTTAGTGGTGGTGTATACGGAATGGAATACGCCCCGCAACTAAGCCCGAAACTACGGACTTTGGGCTTAGAGAGTAGCCCCCTGGTCCCGTATTCGTAGGTACGTACGTACGTTCCCGTAGGATACTTTTCGACGTCATGCGGCCGAAGCCGGTGGCAAAAGCTAGTCAAACCATAGTCAAGTATTAGTACTTTAATTACATCCCAAGAAATGGACCAAAACAATTTTCTTTGCAACAATTTTATACCGTGTAGCACAATTATTCGTGATTGATGTAATTTACTGGCCTAAATATTTACAATATTGTCACGATAGGCAATTTCTTTACGCAAAAATGTAGGTACATACCTTTCATTCGATTCGGACAAATGGATCGATTAATTGCGCAATCTTTGAAATTCCGCTTTCGAGATTTTGGTATAGATCATAGAGCACAGAAACGTTTTGCCTGCGACCTGCACTAAGAATAACTAGTACATATAGACTTTTGGCTGTCATCACCAGTCTTTTGGCTGTCATGACCATAGTCTTTTGGCTGTCATGACCATATTCTTTTGGCTATGGCTATTATTAGCCAAGACTGAATTATCAGGAGTCAGAAATAAATTAAATCTACGAGTTACCGGTGACACTCAATGACAAGCTGCGCGCTTGGTCGGTATGGAAGTATTTTGACCAAGCTGTCCGTAGCACTGGCCAGCGAGACATTTCGGTGGTCTGTGGTCCAAATGGAACGTGCGTCAGCAGTTTTGATTCGAGTCTTAAAATGCGTATATTATAGTAGCCAAAATCGTGTATTTTCTATTGTGCGTAAAATGAACATGGTATTAGATAGTGTGTCAAGGGCCATTCCGATATACGCGCAATGAGTATGGGTATTAACAATAAGGTCAAACTGTACCTAATTGCTGCCAATGTATTAACAATCTATGCTAGTAAGCCATGACTTTACATTTAATGCAATGCATTGCCAATTATCTCGGTTTCAGACGACTTTCGAACTATAAGTACCTGCATTCAACTAAAATTGAATCATTACTGGTGTACCATATGAATAAGCAATTCAGAATCATTTTGAAAGTCATTTGTTCATGTCATTCCACTCTAACTTAATTTCTTGATGATTAATGAACCTTCGGCTATTTGACGTCCATTTGTTTTAAATCAAGTACAACGCCTACATACGAACCAATAAACCTGTAACCTCAAATCCGTCCGATAACAGTATAATTTAGTTACATGAAAAACAATTATTTCCATTGTAACTACCGAAGTAATTCTAAATCAAACAAAAGAAAAACGGAATTTTGAACTCAAACAAGCGTTTGAATAAGAACAGTACACGTTCAAACAAATACTAAACAGATATTTTAATAAAAATACTTATTTATTGGCAATAAAACCACTTCTAGCACATTCACCTGTCCGCGAAAACATCAACCGACCAAATTGTAGCACAAGCTTTAGGAATTAAACTAGCCTACAAAGTCTGCCTATCATATTCGGCTGCGTTGTCCCAAATTATCTGGCTTACGTTTTATCTTACAGTGAGAGACAACTCAAGGCCTACAATGATTTTGGCAAAAGTTAAGCCGAGCACTAAAAGAATCTGACAAATGAAAATAATCAAGACAACCTAGCCATCGGTATTCGTTACTATTGACACAAATGCTTAGACAACTCGGTATTTGTAAAGAACGTAACCCTGACATTGAATTTATAAACAGAAAACAGTAGAACAAGAATTGTAAGAAAATGTAATTACTGCTGAACACGTTGTTTTAAAGAAACATGAAAACTTGAGTAGGTAGATAAAGACAATGTTTTTGCGAATGTTATTGACTGCGTTGATAATAGTGTTATCTGCGGTCAATACTGTAGTAATAAACCTTCATCAGAACACCGCGAGGTAGCCGAACACATAAGAATTGGCGAGAACGAATTAATGTCTTTAATAACCACGCACTGACTTTTGACTGCTCTTTTCAAGCGACCCTCTATTATGAACTGTTTATAGATACGTCACGATATTTTTGTTAAAACACAAAATCGCTGAACAAACAACAACAATATGAAATTAAAACACAATTCACGGCACGCCATTCCCAAGTTCAGTTAGGTCCGAGAACGCATCCTTGTGGTATCCCACAATTTCTTAGAACTGACTCGGCGCGGTCCCAAGCATGCGATTCGCCTACGGATAAGAAATGACCTTTAGGGCGGGGGACTGTTCACTGCTCAACTGGTCCGACCGCATGCTTCTGCACTCGCTCCCATGTGGAATTTATAACGCGTCGCTAAAGCCGGCTGACCGTCATAAAAATCCAACGTTAAAATGTTTCTTTATGTTTTAATTGAAATTTTCTTTGTTGCAAGTCTGTTTCGAATAGTTTTGACATGCTGTTGTTACTATTTGTATTGTTTTTGGACTTCTGCGTTTAGTTTTTAAAGACAGCATGGAAAAAGTACTTTTTTTTCTAAATTTAGTTTTAAGCTAAATATAAAATAACATTCGGCTGGAAACTCTGATCACTTATACTAATACTTCAAAGTGCAAAATTAAAATTTCAGTAATTTCTACGATTTGAATACATAATTAACGTTGAAAAACTTGCAATTAAAAAGATAACCTTACATCGAATGTTTTCTAAAAAAATATTCTATCCTTGTAGCAATTACGTGGAGTGGTATCGAAGTATAAAATCTATATGATTAATTTTAGGGCATTCGTCTATATATCGTAACAGTGAAGAGAATTTTAAGTTGCAAGCAGGTTTACTTAGAGCAACTTTGGTCGGAATAACTACTAACGACGTGGGTATACATTAATAACAGTACTTGGTAAGTTACAAGGATTTCCAGATAGATTGCAAGGTTTGAATCAGTAATTATAAACTAGCGTAAAAATAATATCCAGTAGAGTATTATAGTTTACCGTAGCCTCGTTACGTATACCTATAACATCATTAACTAGCTTTCACAAGACTTCTTTTTAGTTTCTGCCTACTAATTAAGAGAACTAGGTAATTAATCGGACGTATCCAAATTTGCTGGAGCAGCATCCTAAAAATTGGGCGTTGCATTCCACTATTGTGGATTATCTAATCGACAAAGAAACGTAATGAGATTGATAGTCCTCTAAAGTGTTCTAGCATTTTGCTTTGAGTATTCCACAAAGTATTTGTAAAGTTAATCTTGGTTGATCTCGGGGCGGTGGATACATCATTTAGTATGTATTAGTATGTTAATTATGTATTGTATGTTATATTTAATATGTATAGTTTTTATTTTAGCTACTGTTACACACTATGTCTACATCTCTTTTTACTCTACTCTCCTTTCGCAGGTATGCTGGAAGAGATTTCTTTTGAAATAAGCATCACCTTTGTACTTATTTTTCTGTTTCTTTCTTCTTATCTTATTAAATGTGTGTACATAAATTGTTAAATAAATAAATAAATTATGGAAGAGATTCTGCAATAAATGTTTATTATTATTAAAAGAGGTCCCTTCAGACAGTTGAATACAAAATTCTTACTCCCCACACGAACATAACACGACAAACACTTCAAAGTAAAGTAAAGTACACAACCATCCAAGAATGACTTGATCCAAAAATTACTTGAATAGCGCCAATCAAGCTGGAAACATATTTCTTGCTATATAAGAAACGACTATAAAACTTGGTGCTGTATTAACTGTGAATATCACCGATATCATGAATATTACCGTGGTAAGTTGAGCGATGACGTCAGACTAATCTCATGACCTATGAGTGATGTATGAATATGTTATGAGGACATTGGCTTTAGATGGTGACTTTTTACTTTATGGAGGCGGCTTGTGTCTTGTAGGTACAGTTGTAAACATAACAGGCACGTATCTAAGATTTGTAACATACGTTTTGGTTTAAAGCTGGAGATGTTGTAGATGTCAGTGGATTATTGCAAACACCGTTAGATTATAATAAATACTGATATATAGATATATATAGGGAACATGCAATATTTCCATTTTTGCTTTAATTTTAAAGAACTCCATCTAGAATAGACCACCACATAAATAAGAAATGAAAACGCTTTAACTTATTGCCAAAATTGCGTTTTGAAACCGACAGTTTAAAGGTTCGCGCGAAAATGAACGGGACGATGACGTCACTCGTATCTATCACTGGTCAAGAACTGTCCTAACTCAAAGACATAAGGTTGCCTTTTCGTTGGCATAACAGCAGAAACGTCACTAAACACTGATTGTTGTTTTTAAATACGTTCCGTTTCACGTTACTACAATTGATTATTTTTGTTAAAAATCGATATTAACCAAAATAAAAACGTTGTAATGGCCTTTATTTTATACTTTTTTATCGTTTTACTGACAACATTCTCATAAATTCTGTATTTGCATCTTCCCTATTCTATAAATTTTTAAACAACGTTCGCATTGGCATGTCAGTCCTAATCTGTCAAAAATGTACTGACGTACAAATGTGATCATCATCATTTGCCTAGCCTTTTCCCAACTATATTGGGGTCGGCTTCCAGTCAAGCAGGATTTAGCTGAATACGAGTATTTTACGAGGAGCGGCTGCCTACCAGACCTCCACAACCCATTAACTGGGTAACATGGTACTTCATGGCAAGACTGGAGTCAGATTTACTGGCTTCTGACTATCCGTAACGACTGCCAAAGATTTACAAATGACAGCCGGGACCAACGGCGGCACGGAGGAAACTCGGTATGTTAAGATGGTCACCCATCCACAGACCAACCAAAATGTGATCGTTGTTTAAAAAATAGTAGAATTAGCCCTCTGATTGTATAGTGTACTGAAAATTTCAAATACAACGAATCCCATCCAAATAAAGTTTACAATGTATCCTATCATATCAAGAAGAAAGAGTTTACAATTTCACTCGATTAGATGCAAAAATCAGTGACAAAGACAAAAATATCTACTAAATAAAATTCAAGTCGTATTAAAGAAGATAATTATTGTATCAATAGAAACGATGAATTTGAGGTGAGATTTGGAGAGACATCATCGAATACAGCAAGGAATTAAATGATGTGTAACGAAAAAATATTTAACATGACGGTACCTTGTCAATACATTTACGAAAATATTATGTATGTTCGGAAAAATCTTCATCTCTTTAGCAAGATTAGTGACAGGCATAATTTTAATACTAGAAATAGGAACAAATTAGATCAACCCCGATTCAGATTGGCCAAAGTACACACTTCTTTAATGGGGTACTGTATTAAATTTTATAATAAAATACCAGTTGATATTCTCGAACTGAATGAGAGAAAATTTTAAGCATGCATAAAACGCACACTATGTAGACAAGCGTATTATAAACTGGAAGATTATATCCTCGATAAAAACGCTTGGCTAAATGCTGGTCCTGCTCCACAGTCACAGCTGCTTAGGTCCACTTTGTAGGTTTTTATGTTTTTATATTTGGAAGAGATGCTCGCTCCTTTTAGAGGTTCTTACATTATTTCGTTTATTTATTCTTATGTACATACAAATTATATTATTATATTAATTACTTATTTATTCTTTTTGATGTAAGAACTTAATCGTTCTCTTTATTAATTTATTTTTCATTATTTGGTCATTGACAACCATAGTTTTGTGTAAAGTAGAAGCATATTTTTCAAATTTTGTAAATGTGAGTACCATGAAACCATTTACATTTTATGTGAGTAAGTAGTTATAGTTTTACTTGTTGGACATGAACGAGCATGGTGGTTGAGAGCATGTCATGCGCACTCAAATGTCTCGCTGATGGCGGCGCGTGGGTTTGATCATTCGGTTCCCTTCGAAATGGTTGAGCTGAAAGGTGCCGATTCACGCGTCATGTTCGTGAACAGGCGCCGTCGGTTGAGACTGGTCATCTCTTAACTGCCATTGGCTTATTTTAATCTTTATATTTAAAATTCTTATAATAAGCCCTTTTTTTTTCCTTTGCATTGTCCTCACATGCAGAAGCAACAAGTATATGTAACTTGGAATTTTGTAAAACAGAACATGATTTAAAAGAGTGTCCGTGGAGTTTCTTGCACGTTCTTCTCCATAGAGATCTACGCTTTGGAACGTGCAAATAACTTCCATGTTTTTGACTGACCGACCTTGACATTTCAAAAGTGCCTGTGAATGGTTTATTTGAAATAAAATGCTTTGAATTTGAATTTATTTCACCAACAACTTTTAATAATTTACTAATAGATTGGTAAGTACTATCTGCATCAATTGCCTCTTATTAAACATCGAAAGTAATAAGAAAGGCGATAGCCCTGTCAGTGTATGTAATTATAGATGCGTCTAAATCCAATGATTTGTAGTAAAACTTCATACATCTTACATTACTAATTACATACTTTCTCCGCTTTTCTCTGCCAAGAGATTGGAACAAAAATGCAATCTACTATTAAAATGAATGATCGCTTTATTTCCTTCGAAATTTAAAGAAACGCTCTCTCTTTTGTGTAGAATTAGCTCGCTCTGGTATTGGCGAAGATTTTATTGTTGTCTGCGTATTTATAGCTCTAACCTTTAAGGTTTCTGATTGTGGAAATAATGTTATTGTTTCCTGAACCGAAAATTTAGAAGCGGTTTAATTTGCTATTTCTGTATTTATAGTGTTGAACCATACGTACCTTCTGCTCGCATACACTTAGGATGTCCTGGCTTATAAATTTGAGGATAGACCGTACGTATGCTTCAAGATTTTTGAATGAGAATTCTTTCTTTTAACACGCTTCCATATTTAACATTAGAAGCATGTGAAAAGAAAGTCTATGATTTTGTTTGAAATGTGCAGTAAATTGTCATGCTAAGAAACATTAGTATTCTGTTGTAATGTCCAATACGAACGATACTAATTCTTAATGTATTCCTTCATGAATATTAATGTCGGACTACATACATTAGTTTTGAACTAATGCTTGGTTCATGCGACAACTTTCGGTCCAATCCGCATTGTATACAGTTGTATTGATCTCTCTTTGTTTTTGTGTGGGAATCTCAGAATTTTCACATAATTTTAAACTTTTGGTTGTGCTTGTGTCCGTTTACCACATCAAGCAGAGACCATTGTTGTTTAAATATGCATTAAATTAATTATTATTTTCGTTAACAATACTTTAATCAGCGATAAACCCAACAATGAATTACTTAACACCCGTGAATTCATGTGAGTATTGTTTTTGCGTAACAATGAGTCGTTTAATTGAACTTTTTGCTGCGTTTACATCGTAAATCAGTCTAATATTTCTTGTAGCGACAACATTATTTGTCAAAGAGTATCGGAAAAGTCAACAGAAAGTAATCACTTCCTGACTTTTCGACAGTGACGGACAGTTAATGTGTTAGTTAGTAAAAACAAATTCGACATTGTACTTTCTGCATAATGCAAGTGAGTCAACATGGCCACAAAAACGTTACGTTCGAACGAAGTCATTTTTTGTACCTTGACTGCCAGTTAAGTACAACAGCACCAGACGGGTAACTGAGTTAACTAATAGTGTTTTGGTAAAGATTGGGTCAGCGGCAGATCTGATAGTGATCCATTTTAATTGAGGGAAACGAGTTACGAAACCTGCATGTTCGTAAATGTATGTTCTCAATGTGGTTCTGGCCAGTTAATGACTGAAATGACTTCGTCCGTACAGTTAAAAGTTACAAACAAAGCAATCTGCCAAGCAGTTTAGCAAATCAAACAGCCTGTTTCATCACATCGGAGTCACGACTGTGCCGAACTTAACGACAGCAGCGGCATTCAGATTCCAACATTTGTATGCACCTAAAGGTCTAGGCTACACGGCATGGCACTCACCGTTGGTGCCAAAATAGTCATCCTTATCCATTATGTCATGCTGGAAACCATAAGCAGGGAGCCATGCATGGGAGCCCGGGGGCTCGGGCCAATCCGAAATCCGGACCTCCTCCATTTGGACATCAACACAACACTGCACTCCACCAGTATGTTCACACTGTTAGCACGATCATGCATAGACTACCTCTTCGTTCGTCCATTAGGTGGTCATTTAGGGCGATAACGGTTGGTTGTGCGGCTGTGCGCGGGCAGGTGTACTGTGGTGGCACGAGACGCGCGCGCGCGGCGGGGATCGGCGGCTGACTGGCGCGCGGCCGCCGTGGCGCGCGCGCTGCGATCTCTCCAGCCGATATCTATTGCTGTAAAAAAAACGCCAGACGCCATCGTGCCGCGCCTCAGCTGTGCTTTTGCCTGCTGCTTGCTGCCCCTTGAACGGAAACTGAATCGACAAACGCGAAACTAGATTTACGGGCTGGGAACCAGTTGTATGCGTGCTTGGGCTCATTTGGTAACAATTAAGAGGACATTCTTGCGCCAAAACAGGCAACTTCGGAACCTGTCCAACCAGACAGATGTTTGGTAGACTGCTTACCTGTCGCTGAGTTTTAAGACATTTTGGCTGCTTCCCAATGTCAACTACTATGCAATTCCATGTTTCCTAATGACTTGACTGCACTTATTTGTTTTTAATCGAAGCCTAGTAAGACCGTACTACCTACCTCCTGACATAGCAGCTGCCACACACTTACAGTTTTTTTTTTTTTTTTATCGGTATATTCTGTATAGTTGATCCCAATTATTCCCAAAAGTCCAGCTGTGCTATTGGCATAATAAGCATGTAAGTACTTAAAATGTTGGTCCAAATATCCACAAAACCGAAGAGAGCGTGTTTGCCTCTACCTCAATCCTCCTGACTCCCAAATTCCATTCAAAATCTGGAGAACTCTCCACTGCAACTGCAAGATGTCTACAGTTACCTAACTTTCAGTCGCCAGTCTATTATGATAGTCACAATTAACATCATTAATGTATGATGATAACAAATATCCTTCTGAACATTATATTCCTAAGGTTACATCAGCGAGCAATAACACCTGAGCCTGACCTTTGACCGTTATTCATACAGTATACAGTTACTCCAAGCGTTCTCCCATTAACTGTATAACTGCCGAATTAATCGCCATACAGATCACGATTACCTTACTTACGCTGAATTACGGCACGCCATAGTAAATATAGAGAAAGTATGGTGGGACACAAAAAGTGGTGCGTGAGTCTATGCCCAAATTTGAAATTGGAATAAAAAAAAACAGAGCAGTCGATCACGTAGGAACGCTTTTACTTGCAATAACAATTTCATACTTTTGATTATTGTATTTATGTCGTGAAATATTGTGATAGTTCCTTTAATATTTGGGTTCTTTTCTAAGACTTCTTGTGAATGAACTTCCAGAAATACTGTGTGTAATAAAATAGTGACTTGTATATGATTTGGGCTTTATAAATATTTACTATTCACATTAACAATAACGATTTCTCCCAGCCTCTCCATATCATAACTTTCGAGCATTGAAAGTTTACAAAACAAAAGACAGTGTTGCTGATAGTGTTGCTGTCTTTCTTCGTGCGCTCTATGCCATAGAGTTGGAACGTTTCTTCTGAGCCTTTTAGAAATTCATTCACATACATTATAATTCCCGATTGGACGCGTAGCCATTAGATGGACATTAAATGATTCCACAATCAAGTTGTGCGTTTATAAAAACAGCATTTCCATTGTAAAAGTTAATGTAAAAATAATGTGTTGTGCAGGCTTCTTGCTTGTATTTTCTGCTGTTGCCGGTAACGGCTCTCGAGCGATAAACTTACTACTTTTGACCTTTTGGAAAAGTTCATGGTTCTAATTCTTTGGGTTTGTGTTCAGAATTTTTCTGGCTGACATGAACTTAATCGTGTTGTTGCTGAGAATGTAGAACAAGTTTTAAATGTTTCCATATTATTTTTCAAAATAGGAACATTGGCTTAGTGAGTTTCGTACTGGCACGTATCTCAAAATCATTGATTTTAATAATAAAGTCAGACTAATTCTTAATTACGGTTATAATTACTTTAAAAAATAGAATGTAACAAGGTGTATAGGTTCAATATAACGATCAAAGAGTGTAAGAAATGAGACGTTATGAGCCAATTGACGAACTCACTGGCTTCAAACAGAAATATTAAAGGTTACTAGGACACGAATGACGAAGGTAACAATTTGGGCAAAGTGTAATACGACGAAATATCACACGAATTTGTAAACGAGGTTTTAATAAAATCTCCAATTTTATTTAAGGTGGATGCTCCAGGGTGGCCCGCGAAATTCAAATATTTTTATGTTTTTTGCAATTTGCCGGTCAGTGTGAAGCTGTATGTGGACCAAATGCGATCTGCGACCGTAACGCGTATTTATCTAAAGAATTATAACCATTTTAATCATCAATATAGCCCTCTAAGTTCATGTAGTTCGAAAGAATGATTATTTCTGAAATATTCATTCTTTCGAACCCTGGAGCATCCACCTTAAGCAACGTTCGCATTCGCTTGTCAGTCGCAAAATGTAAAAAAAAAACATTTCCATACATTTTTGAGAGATATAACATGCGAATTGAAATTTGCTTGAAAATTAGTAGAATCGGCACTCAGGTTACAATCATGGCAGAGATTAAAAATATTCTTTCGAAAGGACAACTGCGATTGAAATTCAAAAACAATAAATGGAAACCAAGGGAAATTAGTGAACAATGTCACCACAACTTCGTTACAAACAAAGAAAAATATCAAAGCTCCAACAATTTCCCAACATCACCTAATTAGACACACAGCTATGCACCCAGAATTCGGGCCCATTTCTCAGAAGAATCATTACAATACATTT
Source organism: Lacanobia oleracea (assembly GCA_950371165.1). Lineage (NCBI taxonomy): Eukaryota > Metazoa > Arthropoda > Insecta > Lepidoptera > Noctuidae > Lacanobia > Lacanobia oleracea. The sequence continues at coordinate 6,747,690 of OX493389.1, forward strand.
CAAAACGCGGAACTCGGTCATCCACATCTTGCGTAACGTTAATAGCTCCTTATATTCCCTTTGCTGCTAAAAAGTAGAATTTAAGAATATAAACAGCTTCCTGGCAACACGCCAGCTTTCTAATATATTGTCCTAGAACTTATTTTAGGGATTCCACTTTCAATATATCCACATAAACTGGCTTTTGTTCTAGTATTTCAACGATTTGTAAATTAGAGTCTGTTAGTCGCGAATTGCTTTAGTTCAGCTTGTAAATCTGGCACACAATCATTGCGCGTGCCTTGTATTTATCTTTTCTGTGATAAATCTTTTGTATTTCAGTGAACTGTTTACGTTTGTACTGGCTGAAATAGACTGTCAGTGTATGATTGATCACCGGCAACATTCGGGCTAAACTATTATTTGCTGCAATCATACGCCAATGACGTTCAAACGATGCGTCACAAATCTTATCTCTTTTCGACCAATCGTTGAGTAACAAACACAAACTCCGGGTTAGATTTCATTAGTCCTCATGTTTTTCTATCTAGAAGGATGTTTCAACTATTACAAATGAAGGATTGTTTTATATGTCAAAATTCTCAGCACACCAATACAATTAGACTAGTGCCACCTAATAAGGAAAAGTTATTACTGACGGGGTAGATGCTGCTCATCATACTGATGATAGTATTAAAAATTAGTGGCGTACATCATCTAAAAGTGAATTTGGTATGAAAGTGAGAATATTAAGCATACACATCGTAATCTTAAAAATAAACACGTTTTAGTAGCAGGAAGTAAAACAGAAGCAAAACCACTAAACACTTATTAAATCAAAACGAAACATATTAACTCATGTTTCGGAAGCGAATTTGGAAAGAAACTAGCTATTACAATGATGCATTACGTTCCCACAGAATGGCTACTGGCGCAGCGCCAAAGTAACAAAATATTTTGTGTGTTTGTTTTGAACCAATCTTGCGTCCATTCAACAGACTTCTATGTTGCTGGTATAGGCAGTACGCTACTTGAATGCAAAGTTATCTTAACGGTATGTTGACTTCAAGTTGTAAAATTCATTTGCCGTAAAATTGTATTCAAAGAACTATTGACATTGGCTTCTGTGTTGATCGTACGGTAAAAGGTTTGTCTCCTAAGTTAGATATACTGTGCTTGATATTTATTTGTTAATCTATTTTACTACCTATTGTATCTTTATCTTGATATAATATTGCCAATTACTCCTGAGCGTCATCATCGTTAACTTCTGGTTTCGATGGCAACTGTATTTCCAAAAAATCCCTTGAAATTTGTTGTAACTTCCTCCTTGCTGATTTGTCTGCTTTTAAATTCAAAGATAGAACCTCACATTCTTTAGTTTGTTTTATGGCCACGAGTTCTTGCGATGCTCTGCCAAAGTCCATAACTCGGCGTGAGTCAAAACGAGTTAAGGCTTCAGAGACAAACTTTAAACCTAACCCTACTTGACTGCCTCGCAGGATGCAACTGCCTCATAAATATTTAATATCACAAAGCGCCTTTTATTTGTTGTTATCTTGACTACATTATTGCAGAAAGCGATGTTACCTCACAATTCGTTGGGGTCGACCGCAGTTAGAGTGTAGACCGCAGTAAGGAAATGATATAGGCTTTGTCGATTAAGTCTTATTTATAAGATTGTGTTGCATGTAAGTTATGTTGCGTTTGTGACTGGAGACTATATAGTGGTTGGTTATACTTAAAATGGTTTAACTAGTTGGTAGAAATATTACTAGTCTATGGCGGATTCTTAAAACTGAAAATAAAAGAAAATAGATAATGTGGCGATATTTCTAGAATTCGAATATTGTAAGCTAGAGACAAACTGGTTCCACGTACGCAACGCAACATGTGATAAATGTTTCTATTGCATAGTTCTTCATATAAAAACATGACTTGCATACGTTGCGTACGTAGGATAGGACCAGTGTGTCTCTCGCTTTACAGAGGTCCACTCCCTCTTCCCTCACTTGAGCGCGATAATATTATCGGTTCGATAATTGGTCGCCATGAATTAAATACATCAGGAGGACTATCATTCCATTGCTAAACTTCGGGCTTTCTCAAGATCAGAAGATAGTTCCTTATGAACATGCCTTTATTGTGAATGTGACTTCTTGTTTGTGGTAAATCTGATGATATTAAAATGATGAAGGCAGGAATTGTTCTGATGGCAACTGGAACAAACCCACAAATGTGCAGCATTACCGGTAAGCCTAGAAACGCTGCGGTCGCGAATCACGCGGGAAAGTCAGGCGGCCTATTCTGATTCCGATTCAACGATGTGGTGACGTTCCGTATACGTACTTATGACTATTAAGTCTAAGTTAAAATCAGTTAACTTTAACTCTATGTTCTTCTTTTACATCAAGTATAGTTATGTTATTTTCCAAGTCAAGTTTAACTAATAGAATTAGCTCATCTGCCTAGCCTTTTCCCAACTATATTGTAGTCGGCTTCCAGTCAAACCGGATTCAGCTGAATACTAGTGTTTTACGTGGAGCGGCTGCCTACCAGACCTCCACAACCCATTAACTGGGTAACATGGTACTTCTTTGCAAAACTGGAATCAGATTTACTGGCTTCTGACAATCCGTAACGACTGCCAAAGATCTACTAATGACAGCCGGGACCAACGGCTTAACGTGCTTTCCGAGGCACGGAGGAAACTCGGTATGTTAAGATGGTCACCCATCCACAGACCAACCTTGGCAAGCGTTGCTTAACCTTAAAGATCGACCCGTGCGGCTGTTTTTTATTTAGCCAAGAGCCCATCAACTAATAGAATTAGCTAAACTGTATAAATCTCGCCCACTGTATGTAGATAACTGCAAAGATTGCTAATCGTTCACAATCAGTATTGTTGTTTACAGGTCTCCAAATATCAATGTCTAGTCACTATAACAAACTTCTACTTACGCCACTTCATTTTTAACCAATCATATTAAGTTACAACTCTCTAATCCCCTTCAAGTATTCACACATTTCCCCTAATCCGTGAACAAATAGTTACGGTATCACTTATCGAGTGCGTGTGGAATGTAACACTCAGAATAAGTCCGCGACAGCATTACGTTATGTCGTAAAACTCGTAAGGTTTCCGACCGCCACGGAAAAACTCGCAAGCTAACGGGAAAATGAGGAAACTAATCCACTTTCGTTACGAAATCTGCGACGAATCAGAATAAGTACATTTTTAATTTGTAATTAAACACACGCGTTGGTATGTTGGGCATGTATTTGGATCATTAAATGTGGATAAAAGTGCGAACGCGTTCAATCGATCAAATTTTAACGACGCACATTTGTGGTTTTAAAATAGAGTTGTAAATGTGTGCTGCGTGAGAATGCTGAATGTTAGGTATCGATCAATAATAGGTATTTGCTAGAGTGGGCGGAGAGTTATTAGATTCAATTAACAGAATTCGTCGAGTTTACTTGATGTTTTTGCAATTGCAATGGTTTACGTCCTAGAGCGAAACGCTGTCAAATTGTTTTTAGAAATCACAGTGATCTGGTAATTAAATACATTATAAAATAAGCATCTTTTACAGCTGTTCATAATATAAATAAATATAAGAAAAGGTGATTCTAGTTGTTAGATTTTTCGTGTCGCATAGTGCAATATATATGAGTAAGTTTCTATCATTAAAATATCATACAATAAAAAGCATATTTGCTTGCAAGCTTGTATTTTGAAGACATTAAAAACATCTCACCTTAAAAAACCAGCCAAGTGCGAGTCGGACTCTCATACGAGTTCCGTAGCATAAACCGAAAAAACACGTTTCTTGTATACACATTTCATTTTTAATTTAATTTTTTTTTTTAATTTATAATAGCGGCAATAGAAATACACACTTAAAATGCAATTGTCTACCTACCTATTACATGAGATATAGCCTGTACTCTTATTCTGTAACAACATTTTCGTGTCTCGACAGCGGAATCCGAGGTGCATTGGCGTACCTAGGGATTTTTCCAGGGGGGGCCTGGCCCCCAACCTGAGATGCGACGTTCAATAAGAAAAATCGTTGCGGTGTGCCCGATCAAAAGTAGATTTTAGGACAGTCATAGTCAGGAGGCCCAGGTAGCTCCCCACAATCCCGGTGCCCGGGACGATACAAGTGACTTTGTTGACTGATGCAGGAAAGCTTAAGAATTTAGAAAGTGTATATAGTATGCAAGAGCGAGCGAAGCGAGCTTGAAAACTTTTGGACCTTTTATCGGATAGGTTCGATTTTCTGTCATTAATATCAGCTTCAAAACAGTTCGTGCATTTAAAAATATAGACCTTGCCAGTTTTAATCGTGACCTGAACAATATTCCTTGGGAAAATATTTCGAAACTGAATAATGTTGATGAGATGGTGTCTATGTTTGATACTCAAATAAACAGCCTATTTGACGTCCATGCCCCTTTCAGACGAATTAAATTATCTAAAGCTCCTACCCCTTGGATTACAGATGTAATACAAATTATGATGATGCACCGAGATGAGGCCCTAGCTGCCCTAGCTAGAGCTCATGTTACCAAGTCACCAATACATATGGACTACTACAGGCAACTAAAAAATCTTGTCATATCAAGCATAAGAAACGAAAAGAAGGCCTACTTTACACACTACGTTAATAAAAACGCAAAAAATCCTAAAGATATGTGGAGACACCTTAAAAGTACATCTACATTCAGTGACCCCTGTGAACCGTCAATCCCAGATAATTTAAACAATCCTGATGACATAAATAACTTCTTTTTAGATATACCGGGGAACGTCGAGCCAGATCTAGAACTTTTAAATTATTTAAAAAATACAGTTATTAGCCCAAATCAATTTGAACTTAAAAAAACAACAGATAAGGAAGTTATTGCAATTTTAAATAGTATAAAAACCAAGGCTTACGGACATGACCTCATCAACATTGATATGATCCAGCTCATCCTTCCTAATACACTCCACACAATTACTGATATTATTAATAAATCCATAGAAACAAAAATATTTCCTGACTCATGGAAAAAAGCATTAGTAAAACCCATCCCAAAAACTAAAAACATTAACGAACTTAAAGACTTGCGACCAATAAGTATTCTTCCTGTTCTTTCAAAGGTCATCGAGAGAGTAGTTGAAAAGCAACTCAAAGTGTATCTAGAGGCTAATTCCATTCTTCCCCAATACCAATCAGGTTTCCGTCCAGGTCATGGTACTGCAACGACTCTGGCTCATGTCACCGATGATATACTATCTGAATCAGATGCTGGTAATTGCTCAATGCTTGTTTTATTAGATTTTTCGAGGGCATTTGATTGTCTGAATCGAGAACTACTACTTGCCAAACTTATCCATTACGGAATTTCGATAGATAGCTGCAAATGGTTCAGATCTTTCCTTTCGAATCGACACCAGCAAGTTGTCACAGATGATGACAAAGGAAATGTCATTAAGTCAAAAAGTATGCTTGTGGAAAGAGGTGTCCCACAGGGATCTATTTTGAGTCCAATTTTATTTATTATTTTTACGGCTGATCTACCAGGCATTCTTAGACACTGTAAGGTACACCTGTATGCAGACGACACCCAAATTTATAAACCATTTAAGCCAATTGAAACCAGTCAGGCTATGGATGATATATCGAAGGACATTGAGCAAATTCTCGACTGGTCTCTAAAAAATACGCTAGTGCTAAATGCATCTAAAACAAAATGCATGATATTGGGTACCAAATACCAGATTAAAACTGCTGACGATCTATACGAGCCAATGATTGTTAATGGAGACCTACTAGAAAGGGTAAATGTCGCAAAAAATCTGGGGCTGGTAATGGACGATGAGCTTAGATTTGTAGAGCACATTAATAGTCGGATTCGAAATGCTTTTTACAGGTTGAAGGTTCTCTATGGAATCCGTGAGTACCTTTCCGAGGATATTAGGAGACTACTTTCGGATCTACTTGTACTGTCACCATTTAACTATTGTGATGTGGTGTATGGACCCAGACTCTTGCAAAAAACCAAAAAATGCATACAGAGAGTTCAGAATGCATGCATACGCTTCTGTTATAAAGTTCCAAGAAGATGGCACATTTCCCCTATTATATCTGAGAAGGGGCAACTGAACATGGAATCGCGACGCAATCAACATTTGCTGTGTTTTATACACAGGATTATAGCAAGTAAAAGTCCCCCATACCTGTACAATAAATTATCTTGGTGTAAGAATACCCACAGTTTATATACCAGATCAAAAGTAAATGAAACGCTTATGATACCGAGACACAAAACAAAAGGGTATAAGGGCAGTTTCAAATATGCAGCATCAAAGATCTGGAACAATATACCACCTCCCTTTCGAATAATTCAAAATAAAACAAATTTTAAGAACAAAAGTAAAATATTCGTGTTTGACTGTCAAAAAAATGGCACCAAGCTTTTATAAAAGATGCCCATTATAGTTCAGTTTGTATCTGAGTACTAAAAATTTTTTTTTTTTTTTTTTTTCCTTTTAAATGACCAGTTCGTGTCCACAAACTGTAAAAAAAATAACCTTATTACTAAATAAATAGTGTTAATGTATGATCATTGAAATAACTATAATTTTAAACCATTGTTGCAGAGTGTACTGTTTTTTTATTCTTTTTTTTTCCTTTTTTGTAAACAGGAGTCAAGGGTTCAAGCTGAAAACCAGCGCTTAGCAACCCACTAGGGAACCTAAGCATAATGCTGACGCTTGAACCTTTTGCTTCCGGTATTATAGTTTTGTGTATGTACTAATACTACTAGCTGTAATACTGGAGACAATAAACGTAATTCTATTCTATTCTATTCTATATCTGAATGGAAGTAACTTTTGCCTCATACAGGAAAAGTTAAGAACTGAGGGATTACAAAATTCAAGGGCGAGCGAAGCGAGAGCAGCTCGAAAACTTTTGGACCCTTTATCGGATAGGTTCGATTTTCTGTCATTAATATCTGAATGGAAGTAACTTTTGCCTCATACAGGAAAAGTTAAGAACTGAGAGATAATATGCAAGAGCGAGCGATGCGAGCTCGAAAATTTTTGTACCTACCCTTTATCGGATAGGTTTCATTTTCTGTCATTAATATCTGAATAGAAGTAACTTTTGCCTCATACAGGAAAAATTAAGAACTGAGAGATAATATGCAAGAGCGAGCGATGCGAGCTCGAAAATTTTTGTACCCTTTATCAGATAGGTTTAATTTTCTGTCATTAATATCTGAATAGAAGTAACTTTTGCCTCATACAGGAAAAGTTAAGAACTGAGAGATAATATGCAAGAGCGAGCGATGCGAGCTCGAAAATTTTTGTACCCTTTATCAGATAGGTTTAATTTTCTGTCAGAAGTAACTTTTGCCTCACACAGGAAAGGTTAAGAACTGAGAGATTGCGAAATTAAAGAGCGAGCGAAGCGAGTTCGAAAATTTTTGTACCCTTTATCGGATACTTTTGATTTTCTGTCATTAATATCTAAAGAACAGAAGTAATTTTTTGCCTCATACAGGAACGGCTTTTTTTTTTTTTTTTTAAGGATGGGAAATCATCAAATGACTCCTCCCGCTCTGGGTGAAGCAAGAGGGAGTGTCAGACTCTTACTGACTAAAACCCATCCGTGTTCCTCCTGGTGCCCTTTGTGTTCCAAGGCTACGGCACCTCTTTCGAACAGATTCCGCAGCCCCAGCAGGCACCTGCCCTAGCGGGCCCCGTCTTCCACGCTGACATCTCTTTGAGGCGCGCTGGGATCGCAGCGCGCCGCCGACCCGGGCCTAGTTCTGATCAGACGGCGAGCCACCCACTGCTCGCCGTCCGCAGGCCCGCGCCTACGGCGGCCGGGAATCGTCCTGCGACTCCCGACGCCTGGGGCGTCTTCTTCTGTTGCGGCGAATGGGACGTGAGGTTTTCCTCTCTCTCACACGTTCGGCCTCCTCCTTTGCTAGCATTACTGCTTCGCAGAAGGAGGTGATCGCTTCCCATGCCTCCTCGCTCCGGACCAAAGATTGAACCAAGGCCGGTCGCGAGAGGTCGCCGCCGCCGATCACCTCGACGAGGACCCGGTGGTGCTCCGCCCAAGCAGGGCAGACCTCCACCGTATGCTCCACCGTGTCCTCCGGGCAATCCTCGCAGTGATGACACCCGGGCGCGTCCTCCCGCCGAATCCGAAACAGGTATCTCCCGAAACAACCGTGTCCGGTGAGTACCTGTGTCAGGCGGAAGGTGAGGACGCCGTGGCGCCGCTCCAGCCACTCCTCAAAGAGGGGACTTATCGCCTGGATTGTTGCGTGCCCAGCGCTGGGTTGCGACAGTCGCTGTCTCCATACCGCCATGAGGTCCTGCCGGAGCTTCGTCCGCCTTGCTGCGATTTGCCGCGGCAGAGGTGTCTCGCCCCGGCGTTGCGCCTCCACGCGCCACTCGTAAATGTGCGCGAGGGCTCTCGCCTCCAGATCCCATGGCGGCAGTCCGGCAAGGAGGCTCGCCGCCTCGCCAGAGACCGTGCGGTATCCCCGGGCCAGCCGGATGGCCATGACCCTCTGAGACGCGTTGAGGTAACGGGCAGGTCGCTTCCTCAAAGTAGGCGCCCATACTGGCGCACCATAAAGGGCCATGGACCGCACGACCCCCGCGTAAAGCTTCCGGCAGGAGGCATTTGGACCCCCTAGATTGGGCAGAAGCCGCTTGAAGGCAGCCCCGGCTCGTCCCAGTCTGGGAGCCAAACGTCGGAAGTGTTCGACGAAGTTCCATCGGCTGTCAAGGACGAGACCTAGATACGTCATCGTCGACCCGACGCCAATGTGAACCCCTCCCACCGTTATTTGAGATCCCGATGGTGGCCTGTTCCGAGAACCATGGAAGCACATGGATACAGGAACGGCTAAGAATCAAGATATTGCAAAATTCAAAAGCGAGCGAAGCGAGCTCGATAATTTTTGCACTCTGTCTCATAGGTTTCATTTTTTAAACTGAATTTAAGAAACTTGACAAATGCACAAAAGTTCAAGAATTTTATGTTTAAAGTGCTGTATCTCTACACCTTTCTAACCTACAGAGATATGATTTATGGTAAAACTGAAGCAAATTTTGTCTACTTTAACAGTATGTGGATTGATTTTTAAATTAAAATGCACCGATTAGAAGTTAAAGTCTGTGTGCCAATAGTGTACACCTGTACATTATTGGCATCTGTCCTAACAGGATCCTGGAGGAATCCTGATTTTAAATGTCTGGCTTTTGTATTATACATACATATAGGTAATAATATGATTCTAGGTTTTACAGTGGTAGATAGTTTATGTGATTGATGATGATTTTATGAAGTTAAATAAGTGTCCAGCTTAGGACACGGTCCCCAAACATCCTGGGGTGGGCCTCAGACAATTCTGGGGTGGGCACGAGCCACCCGCTCCCCCCTATATACGCCTATGCGAGGTGAGTATCAAATTATGTCAAACGTAAGACCTTTATGTTGTGTGCAATAAAGCTCACTTTGTGAAGTTTGTCACTCAGGTGAAGCTCGATATCGAAATGGTTATTTTCAGAATTGACTTGCTGCTGACAGACAGACGGACGAACAGCGAAGACTTAGTAATAGTGTTGCGTTGGTTACCCTTTGGGTACGGAACCCTGAAAAGACACAGAACAAATTGAGCTTCGAACTAGATATATAAAAATAAAAAAGCAGCATCAGACATTCTTATGATTTATATCTCTAATAAATATCTCACGTTCTGCGTTGAAACTTGAAATGTTTCATGTCAAAATAAAAAGCATCGTTAATCTAAATGTCGACAGTGTCTGCACTTTCACAGAGATAACGTGATCCGAAAATCACCAGCGTTTTGACAGTTCAAGACTGATGCTGGAACAATAGAAGACAGGTTTTCACTTTTGTCAAGTGAATGTTGGTGTCTTTGAGTTGCGATACATACAATATGAAATGGTTTTAAGTCACAATCCACCTAAGCATTTTCCCAATCAAGATTTAGTCGGCTTCTAACTTAACCCTGCACCCTGCGGGTAAATATCAGTAGATTTTATTAATCAAACAACAAATAATAAAAATCCATCGTGTGCGAGTCCGACTCGCACTTGGCCGGTTTTTTTTTAATTTTTGTTTTAAAAATGTTTTAATATAATTTTAATTTAATAGTGTTTAATTTTGATTTATTTATTAGATAGTTTTAATTTTTGTTTATTTTAATCGTTTTTATTTGATTCGATGAGTTATGGATTTTTATTGTTCACTGAGTGAGTATTTCTATTACCACTATAAGAACAAATAATAAAAATTAAATTAAAAAAGAAGACGGGCTCCCCACACTCTTAGTCGGAATCGTTCGTGAGAGAGTCCGAATCGCACTTGGCTGGTTTTTTAGGGTTCCGAACATCCATGAAAAACGGAACCCTTAAAGGATCACTCGGGTATCGGGTCTGTCCGTCTATCACAGCCAGTTTTCTTCGGATCTACTGGACCGATTCTGTTGAAATTAGGTATGCATATGACCCAAACACGGACGCGTCACGTAAATAAATAATGTTTTGGTATGAGATCACTTTTTTACACTCACACACACACACACAAAAACTTGTGTACTTGTTTTTGTTGTTTTTATTTTCTAGTATGACATATCAAATGAAAGCGCTTACTGTGTGGGTTTGATTTTTATTTTTTTTATAATTTTAAAATAAGTAGTTCTGAAGTTATTTAAGAAATTAAACCAAAAATGATCCTTCCCCCCCCCCCTTATTTGAGAAAAGCTATATGAAGTTTGTAGTGTTAAAATAATTTGTTATTAAAATGAAATTGGATCAGAACGCTTTGCACGTGAGTCCGACTCGCAGTTGGCCGGTTTTTTCAAAGTCATGTCAAAATAATATCTGAACTGTCACAGTCTCCATCAGAGTGTAGAAAATGCCTTGTTTTTAGTGTCTATCTTATCCGTATCGGAACACACTAAACAAACAAGCAATTTATAGAATACCACCAACAATAAACTTAATTTATTAAAGACCTCGACGTCGCAAAAGGTCGTAATACTTGTAAAACAATAATATCCTTTTTATTCTAACTAAGTGCTGGTATATAATTTACACAAAGCACGTCTCTTAGTAATAACATTATAATATAGAGAGCTGATCATTGCAATCAGGAAGCCATTACTACCTATTCGCTGTAATGTCTTTGAGAATTACCTACTTGATGTGAAATCGATTGGATATATCTAACATATTATGTGTATACATATGTAGTACATACATCAAGGTATCTACATAACACTATTCGTTTTTAGGTTTTACATAGCCAAAGGGTAACCAACTCTACTACTAAGCCTCCGCTGTCCTTCCGTCCGTCCATCCGTCCATCCGTCCGTCCTTTCGTCTGTCTGTCAGCGGGCTGTATCTCCAGAACCGTAAATAGGTAGACAGTTGAAATTTTCACAGATCGTGTATTTCTATTGCCGCTATAACAACAAATAGTAAAAATTAAGTTTATGGTACGGAACCCTTCGCGTGCGAGTCCGACTCGCACTTGGCCGGTTTTTAGTACCCACAGACATTTTCGCCAGAGGTAAAATAGCGACTCTAGGAATCCCGTGCTGCGGAAGGCACGTATAAGCTGGTGGTCCCGGCCGCCAAATGGCAGTCGTCAAATAAACCATGTCAGAGGCTCTTGGGACGGTTTAGAAACTCTGACACCAGGGTGTGTGGGTCAAGTCAAAGTCAAAGTCAAAACGTTTATTCCAATTAGGCCATTAAACGGCACTTTTGAACGTCATTCACATTTCAAATATATAAAAGTTCTGAAGTGACTCTACTGTGGGGTCGTTAGACCTTAGAGCCTAGAGCCCACACGATAAGAATACGAAGGTACTAATGTTTAACAGCAACTATAATAAACTCTACTGCAACTAGTTTATGTCAGTGGCTTCATCCGCGTGAGTGTCGATTCCCAAGGGAACATACTTCGGAATGAATAGTCTCTGTCCCAGGATATGGTCTACACGTGTGCCACGTTTCAACCAAACCCGTTCAGCTATGACGTGAAGTGGATTCATTCACATTAAAGCATGTTCCACACGGATGTAACCCAATGTCCATTCCAAGGAAACCAATCCGTGTTCCTCCTAATGCCCTTTGCGTTCCGGTAACTTTTTCGAACAAATTCCGCAACCCCGGAGTACAATGACCCCTAAAGAGGCAATAGGGTATTTTACTAAAAAAATCTAATTAGTCCGTCTGATAGATTTTCAAATCAACATTTTTGAGACACGCGTGATGTCATTTCGCTTGGTAAAAATGTACCAAATTTACCAAGCAAAATGACGTCATGCGTGTCTTCATCTCGCTGTATCTCCTTTATTTTTAGTTTACGTGAAAAAAGAAAAAATACGTGTCGAATATTTTTTGAAAATCTATCAGACGGACTAATTAGATTTTTTTAGTAAAATACCCCATTGCGTCTATTCTGTTACACATTGTTTAAGTCGAACAAGACATAACAATTTAAATTCAGGCAAGTCAAACTTAGAATAACAATACTATCGAACCTATCAACATACGAAACTCGAAAGCTATCATGTCTTTCATCGCTGGAACTGGACCCACTAATCCAAACAGCTTGACATGTCTAAAAGAGAAAGGAAGCGTCCAAATAATTCGTCGTAACTCCCTTATTATCCGGCGGTGACAGCTGTCTTCAGATAGCTGGAAAAACAATGCACGACTCGAAAATATCGCGTCATCAAGATACGGAGATAACGGACTAAACGTGCACTGGGTTCCGCACACGAAATATATCAAGGAAACGGAGTTTTTGACATGATCTCACTAAAGGTTTTACTTGGAAGTTCTCTGTTTATAAGAAGCCCAGCCCTTTACTTAGTCCCTGATCTCCTAAATTAGCATAATCAGCATTGGAAGGCCTCCCACAAGGTGGACCGATGACATGGTGAGGGTCGTGGGTACCTACCCGATAGATGCTAGACGCACAGGATTGGTTGTTGTAGCGACACTTGGAGAAAGTCCATGTCCAGCTGTGGACGTCTTTCGGCTGATATGATGATGATGAGCATAATCAGCCATAACTTTCTCACTGCGGGGACACAGGATGTAATCTCTTTAAGAGGAATTTGCCGTAGGCCGTTATCTACCGCGTGGGCTTGGTGCGGATTTGTGGATGCCACATGACTTCAAGTTTTTGGTTTCCCAAAGATATTTTCTTCATCGTTTCTAAGTCCAGTTCATAAAACTTGGATCAACTTAGCTCAATATTTGAACTAGGAAGAAAGCCCAGTTTCTGTCTACCGAAGACGATTAATTTGCCTTCACAAAACACAATATTTTAAACAAAACTTTAGCGGTACTTTAGCAATTAATAAAGTGAATACAGACGGTAATAGCTTCATAACTTTTACAATTAATTGCATACAATAGGAAGTTATTATAATGATTGATCGGGGTTTACTCTTGCGCAACGTAGCGGAACGGAATCCTAACAATTTTAGGGTATTATGATCTAATAAGAAAGTAGTGATTCATTTTGATTAAGATAAAGTGAAATAGTTTTATAAATAAGATTCACGTATTACAGTGAAAGTACATACTTATTAAATAGTTTCCGGAATTTTATATCCGGAAACTATTTAGGTATAGGCTACAACGATATAAGACAGAAATTCTTACACGATTATTTTCGGCTCAACCAATTGAGATTTGAAGGAATAACCCAAAATCGGAATGTTCACAAGAAAAGATAGAAGAAGAAAGAAAAAGCGTTCTTTCGAGTTCATAGGTATACAGTAAAATAATAAAAAAAACGGCCAAATGCGAGTCGGACTCGCACAGGAAGGGTTCCGTACCACAAACCTTAATTTTTATTATTTGTTGTTATAGCGGCAATAGTAATACACAATCTGTGAAAATTTCAACTGTCTACGTATTACGCTGACAGACAGACGAACGGACGGACGGACGGATGGACGGACGGACGGACGGACAGCGGAAGCTTAGTTATAGGGTTCTGTTGGTTTTTGAAACATGGAAGATGAGGAAAAAAAAATCGTTTTACTGAAATCACTCTTATCAAAATGATCCTCCATCAATTATACTATTCCAAATAATCGCATGTACGAGTATGACACATTATTTTTATTATAATGCCATTCTGAACAATTTCTTTATCACTGTCACGTTGCTGGTTCACGCGGCTGCAAGCGTGGATCATGCATCTTGTACCGAATCGCTAATGACGTCACGGTTTCACGCTACAAGGCAAATCGGATCAAACCTACTCGTACGTAGATTTACTGTACTTGTAGCTGCTGAATTCCCGATTTAATTCGGTTTTAAAACAAGGCGACTGTGAAAATCTATTTTCTTTCGTACAAAATTTTGTTATCACCAATGATGCGGTCATGAAACAGATTATATGTATAGAGATTAGACCTGTATAAAATCATCATCATCATCAGTCCTTGACGGGGCCCGCTAGGGACAGTGCCTGCCGGGGTGCGGAATCCGTTCGAAAGAGTCACCGCGGCCCTGGGGTCCTAGGTACTCTCTAAGTCCCTAAACGATAATACGGGCCCGTCCGAAGGAAGTCCAAAACTAACGAGTAAACCCTACTCCCTATTGTTTTCGGATTCATGAGTTTCGAACGGAATCATAGACAATGTTAGTGAACGAATGACGAATGAGCAGATCAGCAAGACACTCCCTTCCGCAGTCATTTGATGATTTCCCTCCTTAAAAAAAAAGCCATAGATAAAATATTCTTTATTGTACACCAAAAATACTTACACAAAACTTATGTAAGAGAAATCTCAGATGTGTTCAAACTGAGAGTTTGTCATGATTCATGTGCCCACATGAACCATTTTAGTAGTAAACGACAAAATTAATTGAATGATTGATTGAAAAAGTTATGAAAGCTGCTCCAAATGAGGTAAGTGACGGTTGGATAGAGTAAAGAACGAGATGCCCAAAGAAAATACTTAAATATAGATTGTGTGAGGAATACAAAAAAATATGCCAGTGATAGCACGACGGTTGACAGGGGAGAATGGGAATGCAAGTAGATGATTTTAAAATGAAACCTTACCGATGACTACTATATATAAAAATCAAATCAATGTTTTTGATATATTTTTGCCCGGCCTGTGAGATACGCATTTCTAAGGTTGTCAATAGACATTGTATGCCCGCCCTATCCTATCTAGATACCAGAGCAGCTCTAGTGTTATTCTCATCTCTGTCGCAATCTGTCAAACATGCGAATCCTCCTTAACAATACGAGAATAGGGAACATGCAATATTTCCATTTTTGGTTTAATTTTAAAGAACTCCATCTAGAATAGACCACAACATAAATAAGAAATGAAAACCGCTTTAATTTATTGCCAAAATTGCGTTTTTAAACCGACAGTTTAAAGGTTCGCGCGAAAACGGACGATGACGTCACTTGTGTCTATCACTGGTCAAGAACTGTCCTAACTCAAAGATATAAGGTTGCCTTTTCGTTGGCATAACAGCAGATACGTCACTAAACGCTGATTGTTGTTTTTTAATACGTTCCTTTTCACGTTACTTTAATTCATTATTTTTGTTAAAAATCGATATTAACCAAAATAAAAACGTTGCAATGGCCTTTATTTTATATTTTTTTATCATTTTACTGACAACATTCTCATAAATTCTGTATTTACATCTTCCCTATTGTCTCTCAGTTGCAATAAGGCCGCGTTTCCACCTGCAAGCAACTTGCATGCAAGTTTAATTAGATTGCGGCCTACCAAGGGATCATGTGACCAAGCGCTCCATCGTGCTCCGCAGTGTAATTAAAGCATGCAAGTTGCTTGCAGGTGGAAACGCGGCTTATAACAATCCAAAACCCATCAAAAGTCCCGTACGATTCGGTTTCGATGTAAACAATTCTGTTGATCCACTTGGGCGGCCTTAAAACATAATTTCGGTATCTTATCGTGTTCTCGTGATGTCGTGACGGACGGCAGTATGAATTTCAATCATCTTCTGTTTCTATCGATGATCTCATTTCGACAGGTGCCTTACGCCTATCACTGATGCAGTTAGTTGGGCGATTGCTTTCGTGAATAGTTTGGACTTTAGTAAGCTACTTTTAATTCTTTGATGACTTGCCATTTGCATGTGGTATCGTGGTAAGTAGGTAATCTGTTTTCCATGGTTAAGGAATTTGTTCGTCACGGCGGCCTTAGGACGCAAAGGGCACTGGGAGGAACTCAGATGGGTTTTAGTCCATAAGATTCTGTCACTCCCTTCTGCTCCACCCAGAGTGGGAGGAGTCATTTGATGATTTCCCATCACTTCAGTCTTATCACATACTAGTTGACTCGCGCAACTTCGTTTGCGTCACAATTTTCGTTACTGCTCCGCTCTTATTGGTCTTAGCGTAATGATATATAGCCTATAGCCGTCCTCGATAAAAAGAAGAAGAAAAGAGTTTGTTTGTTTGTTTACTTGAACGCGCTAATCTCAGGAACTACTGGTCCGATTTAAAAAAAACATTCTGTGTTAGATAGCCCATTTATCGAGGAAGGCTATAGTATATTCATCACGCTAAGACCAATAGGAGCTGAGCAGTAATGAAAATTGTGACGCAAACGAAGTTGCGCGAGTCAACTAGTATTAGTATAAGATGAAAGCACTTTGTACCCGTGAAAGAATTTTCTAAATCGTTTCAGTAGGTACTTCCAGAGATTACCTCGCTAAATAAAAATGCACATTTCTTTTGGAATTGATATGTGGTTAAGTCTTTCCAAGTTATCTTTGTCTAACAGTTTCATCTAGCAGCTCCCAAGTCCAGGTACGGAATTCTTAGTTTCCCTCACTATTAGTCTAGCCGATTGTAGTTGCATTTCCCTTTCAAAACGAAGAAAGAAAGGCAAGGCTATTCAAATTCCATATTGTTTCGCTGTAAAATATAATTCCTCGGAGTTATTTTCCTTAGAAAACACTTTCTTTATAGAAGACGCATTACTAGTTTTTCTTTTACAAAAGAAAAGCGTAATGCACGCTTTTCTTACGATAAAAAAGTATAGAAATCTCGATACTGCTCTCGCTAGAGCTACTAACACAATATATTGAGCTAAGCTAGCCATGGAGCAGTGATGTTATGGATAAGCGGATCTGGATACGGATATACGAATAATATAATACCTGTTTCTGATGGGATAGGGACAGCGGAGATAAAGATGATGATGAACCCATCATCATCTTCATACCCGCTGAAAGACGTCCACTGCTGGACATGGGTAAGCTTTCCCCAAGTGTCGCCACAACAACCGATCCTGTGCGTCTCGCATCCATCGGCTACCCGCGCGCGGTCGTATGCGGTTTCGGACATGTTATTATTTCGGATAATCCCTTACTTTCGGATAGTTTCAGTCAAGGATTTTAGATTTTTAATCTATATACTAATATATAAAGCTGAAGAGTTTGTTTGTTTGTTTGCTTGTTTGTTTGTTTACTTGAACGCGCTAATCTCAGGAACTACTGGTCCGATTTGAAAAATTATTTCAGTGTTAGATAGCCCATTTATTGAGGAAGGCTATAGGCTATATACCATTACGCTAAGACCAATGGGAGCGGAGCAGTAATGAAAAATTATGACGCAGACGAAGTTGCGCGGGTCAACTAGTAATCTAGACGAATATATAAAGCTGAAGAGTTTGTTTGTTTGCTTGAACGCGCTAATCTCAGGAACTACTGGTCCGATTTGAAAAATTCTTTCAGTGTTAGATAGCCCATTTATCGAGGAAGGCTATAGACTATATATCATCACGCTAAGACCAATAGGAGCGGAGCAGTAATGAAAATTGTGACGCAGACGAAGTTGCGTGGGTCAACTAGTAAACAAATAAGCAGAGAACACGTGCAGCTAGGGTGTCGGCTCGGCCGGACAGAAAACCTGTCATAAGCAGTGTCTCATAGACTCCACCCCTATCTGAAAGTATCCGAATATTTTATAGCGGTTTCGGTTACGAATAGATTTTTATTTCGGATATCCGATAGTTTCGGTTATGGTTACCGAGCTCCTAGCTTCCATTGCCATGGAATATTTCTGTATAGTCGCTAATGTCACTATAATGTGTTTAGATATTAGAATTATGAATAATGAGCTTCTAGATTAGAACGTACCTACACGTATTACGTAATAATGGGCAATCTATCACAATCTTATGCGAATTGCCTACTGAATGCGACAGTCAGTTTGTCCGAACAGATTTTATGTGTTTTGAAAGATCATATACCTAGGTATTTTCATCTCAACTTTCGTGTCATGAACATTAATAAAAAATAAAAAAACCGGCCATGTGCGAATCGTACTCGCACACGAAGGGTTCCGTACCATAAACCTTATCTTTTATTATTTTTTGTTATAGCGGCAATAGAAATATACAATTCGTGAAAATTTCATCTCTCTACCTATTACGGTTCTTTAGGTACAGCTCGCTGACAGTCAGACGGACGGACTGACAGTGGAGGCTTAGTAATAGGGTTCCGTTGGTTACCCTTTGGGTACGGAACCCTAAAAACAATATATTTCATTAGTCTACTCTTTCACGTCAGAACGCCTGAAAGGCTCTTCATGAAATTTGGCACAGAGGTAAATTACAGTCTGGAATAACACACAGGTTACTTTTTATCCCGGGAGTATGTTCCCTAGGGATCCCGCGGGCGATACCGCTGGCAGATGCTTGTAGGTATCATTTATTAATTAAACTTTACAACTTAAGTTTAAATATGGAAAAGAAGATTTCCTGATTTTATTGCATGCTTGGAAACTCCATAAATGTTCTAAACAATTTCCACATGAAAGCCATAAGAGTTTGTATAAGTAAGAAAATTCAGGGTATCTTAATGCCTCTATAAACTATGGTTGCACCATCCGCACGTATTGGGGACAGTTTGTCAGCAACTTGCGCAAACGCATGCTAGAGGCAAGACGGTGGATGGTGTCCTAATTAGCTAAGTGGAACGTTGGGAAATTGAGATTTTAGGAATGACATCTTAGTGTAAACAGTTATTCTGTTACAGTTTATGGATAGAAGAAGATCAAAGAGCCAAATAATAGATTGTGTGAATGACGATGCCTAGAAAAGCGGTGCCTAATAGACATGTATTGTATAAGCGCACTTTTTAAAGCATTTTGTCAATCTTTCTACACCTGCAGGCTGTGGGTCAGTTATTCGCAGCGGGCATACAGTGACCTGCGTGTCCAATATAATAATGCATTCAGGGTACTGTTGGGGCTGCTGTGGCGGTGCAGTGCGTCAGGGATGTTTGCTGAGGCGCGGGTTGATGGCTTTGCCGCCATAATTAGGAAAAGATGCGCCTCCCTAGTCACTCGCGTTCGTGGCAGCACCAACACCATACTGCGTGTTTTTGCAGATAGATGGGAGTCCCCCATGCTGCAAAGGTGGGTGCGGCTTCATGTCGCAGTTTAATAGTTTAGTGTTGTCAATACTAACAATAACTCTTAAGTATATTGTTACTAACAAAATATGGACCTAGTCTGAATTAAATGTTATTATTATTATTATTTCAATTATGCATTCTATACACATATATTTTACATTTTTTAATATTTCATAAAAAAAAATATAAAAAAAACATTTAAAAATATAAAAAATAGTAGCCCACCGGTATCGGGAACAGGGTCCAAGCTACTGGTGGTCAGGGCTCCTGAGAGAGGAACCTCCTCACTATACGCGCTGTGTCCAGGAGTACAGCTTTCTGGATCAAGCCCTTGATCCTTATTATTATTATAGGAAGACAATATGATGGATGGGGTTTTGGAAGTTCAAATAACGAGGGAGAGACGTTGCTGCAATCCGCTACTGCATTTGACCTGGCAGTAGCCAACACTTGGTTTCAGAAAAGAGATGAACACCTTGTCACATACAAAAGTGGTAACCACAAGACCCAAATAGATTATTTTCTTGTTAGGCACAATAAGATAAATCAAGTCAAAGACTGCAAAGTGCTGCCAGGAGAAGACTTGGTCTCACAACACAGACTCCTGGTTATGGTATTGGCGATAAAAACACAATCTAAGAAAAGCACAGAGCGTCCTCCCCCAAAAATAAAATGGCATAATATGCTAGAGAAGAATGATTGCGCGAAAGAATTTAGAGAGCGAGTGGTAGAAAAAATGATACAAATGGCAGATATGAAAGATCGAAGTGTGAATGAAAGCTGGAATGAGATAGCTGGATGTATAAGGCAAGCAGCGAAGGATATTTTGGGAGAGACAAAAGGAAGAGGCACAATAGTTAGGGATACATGGTGGTGGTCGACAGAAATACAGAAAGTGTTGAAAGAAAAAAAGAAGATATTCAAGGAATGGCAGAATGTGGGATTGGAAAGCGTTAGTTTAAAAGCTGAAAAAAAGAGTGAGTATGAGGCTTTAAAGAAAAAAGCTAAGAAAGCCGTGGCAATAGCAAGAGCAAAAGCTCTGGACCAATTGTACGACTCACTGGACAGTCCAGCTGGCCAAAAAGACCTATACCGGCTTGCTAGAGCCAGAGAGAGGAAGGCGAAGGATGTTAGTCAGATAAGATGTGTAAGGGATGAAGCTGGAATGCTTCTATCGGAGGATGAAAAGATTAAGGATAGATGGAAGGGCTATTTTGAAAGACTGATGAATGAGAAAAATATCTGGAGTGGTGTTTTAAAGAATAAACAAGTGAATGAGGGGTTAGTGAGAATGATCAGTGTGGTCATCCACACTGATCATTCTGTGAGAATAGCAGTGAATGAAATGAAGAATGGTAAGGCAATTGGTCCAGACGGAATTCCAATTGAAGTGTGGCAGTTATTAAGAGTAGATGGATGGACGTGGTTAGCTTTATTCTTCAATAAGTTGTTGCTGGAAGAAGCCATACCTGATGAATGGTGCAACAGTTCGTTGGTGCCCATCTTCAAGAACAAAGGTGCTGTGCTGGAGTGCAACAACTATAGAGGGATAAAGCTTATCTCACATAGTCTGAAAGCCAGGGAAAAAGTTATTGAAAGGCGGTTGAGAGAAGAGAGTGAAATCTCACAGAACCAGTTCGGTTTTATGCCTGGTCGGGGTACAACGGATGCCATTTTCGCTATCCGCCAGCTGTGCGAGAAATATAGAGCTGTGCATAAAAACCTGCATATGGTATTTGTTGACCTCGAAAAGGCATATGACCGGGTGCCTCGTGAGGTTTTGTGACACCTTTCTCCTTAAGGAGAAAGGTGTGCCTGGGAAGTATGTGCAGTTGATCCGAGCGATGTACAGTCGAAGCAGTACTCAAGTCCAGTCTACAGTGGGCACCACTGACAGCTTCAGTGTGGCAGTCGGTTTCCAGGGCTCGGCCCTCAGCCCTTATCTCTTCCTGATGATAATGGACGCTCTGACGTCGGACATCCAGGAAGAGGCTCCCTGGTGCATGCTGTTTGCTGATGACATTGTGCTGGTTGCAGAAAGCGGCCTAGAGGTCCAGAGCAAATTAGAGACGTGGTGGCAAAGACTGGAGAGTGTTGGCCTGAAATTGAGCAGAACCAAAACAGAGTACCTGTTCTGCGATTTCGGCGGTCTCTCCAGTCCGATACCTATAGCTTTCACCGGAACGCCTATACCGATTTGCTCCGACTTTCGGTATCTCGGGTCGCTTGTCCAGGGAGATGGCGATATAGAACGAGACGTAACGCACCGGATCAACTCAGGATGGATGAAATGTCGACAGGTCACTGGAACAACTTGTGACCCTCGGATGCCCCTCAAATCAAAAGGAAAAATATATAAGCCCGTGATAAGACCTGTCGTAATGTATGGATCAGAATGTTGGGCTGCGAAAAAGTCGGATGAAAATAGATTGCATGTAGTGGAGATGAGAATGTTGAGATGGATGTGTGGAGTAACGAGAGTGGATAAAGTTAGAAATTAGTACATTAGAGGCACTTTTAAAGTGGCGCCAGTGACGGAAAAGTTGAAAGGGAATCGCTTGTCTTGGTATGGTCATGTGAAGAGGAGGGATGAAACGCATATAACTAGAAGAGTTATGAACATAAATGTGGATGGATGGAAAGGGAGAGGAAGGCCAAAGAAAAGATGGATGGATTGTGTGAGGAGCGATATGAAAGAAAAGGGAGTTAGTGATAGAGTGACGACTGATAGAACAGAAAGGAAGAATAAAACGTGTTGCGCCGACCCCAAGTAACATGGGATAAGCGCAGGAACATGATGAATAAATATGGATAAAGGCAGGAGGATGGTGAGTTCATAATTTCAGTTGATTAGCATGTTGCCAGTTGACCAGTCTAGTGGATGACGGGCTGGTGAACTAAGAAATCTGAATGATAAACAGCAGTCAAGCCAACTTATAGAAATACGCTTCGAGATTAGTCCTTATGTCACAATAAAAATACAGTCTATTTCTTTATGTAGATCCAATTCAGCATCAGTCTCTTGTCCCTATCCTTATTAATTTGAAGTCAGTGCAACTGGTCTTTTTTCTCCATACCCGTTTCATATCATCGTTCATTCATTCCGTCCACCGTTTCTTTGGTTTTCCCCTGCTCTTATACCCAACAATATATTAGCATACTCAAAAAATTCCTTACTTAATTTTCCTAATGCCTCCTGCTGGTGTGCCAGGTATGTGACCAACGATTTAGAATGCATAGATTCAGATTCATAGCATTTAAACCATTTACACGCACTTTTGAAATGTCAAGGTCGGTCAGTCAAAAACATGGAAGCTATTTGCACGTTCCAAAGCGTAGATCTCTATAGAGAAGAACATGCAAGAAACTCCACGGACACTCTTTCGTTCACTCTGCTTAATTTGTTCGAAAGAGTCACCGCGGCCTTGGAACGCAAAGGGCATTAGGAGGAATACGGATAGGTTTTAGTCAGTAAGAGTCTGACACTCCCTTCTGCTTCAGAGCAGAGCAGGAGGAGTTTTTTTCCCATGCTGAAAAAATGTGTGTGGAGTCGCTAGACCTTACTGCCCACACAATAAGAAAAAGATCAACAAAAAATTAAAAGTCTGTAGACAACCTCCTTTCGAAATCATGCCAGACAATCATAACAGAAAGATGCTACAGCCTACACCTTCACCCAGGGGGTCAGGTTCTAATAGGCACGGTACATGCAACATGTCAAAATTGGTCACACATCGTGTGCACGCGCCGATAGCACGCAAATGGCACGGATTGCCTGTTGAGGTACAGTCGTGAGACATCAGGCCAGGTCGATTGACGCAGTTCTTGACAAGTGATAGGGGTACTGTGGACTTATGGTGTTGTCTTAACGTCTAAGGTATGTTTTAGAAATCGTAATCATATCAGCCGAAAGACGTCCACTGCTAGACATAGGCCTCCCACAAGCGTCGCCACAACGACCGGTCCTGCGCGTCTCGCATCCATCGGCTACCCGCGACCTTCACCAGGTCATCGGTCCACCTTGTGGGAGGCCTTCCAACGTTGCGTCTTCCGGAATCGCCAAACTAAAGTGGCAGTGGGCAGGGCACGTTACTCGCAGAACAGATGATCGATGGCTAAAAAGGCTTCTCTTCAGTCTTCTCATTACGGGTGTCTAGTAAATGTCAAATTTTGTGACGCAAAATGTACTTGCCGTTGAAATCGATCCTTATTTATTTTTTATTAGAAGGCCATTCAAATTCTGAGATATAAAATGTTGCAGTTTGTTATGAGGTGTTCAGTTTTATCAGATTAGTTTATCTCTATCTGATATATCAAATGATGTCTGAAGTTTTTTCTGAAAGATATCGAGATATCAACTAGTGGATGTATATTAAAAACCTACGTACTTATTTTTATCTTCGTAATATCAACTGATGCAACGTGTTTGGAAAACAAAATCGATATAAAGGCTATAACGGTACCAATAACGTAGGTACCGTACGCAGTTATTTTTAACGCCAAAGGTCGGGGGTCAAAGAAAAGCTTACCGGTCTTCGTTCGTGTAGATTTGAGCGCAACCGCACATGACACTCTGATACTCACATGTCGACTTGTATAATTAATCTAACTTCTATTTCATCTGTGACTTAGTCCCAACAATTGCAAAAATGACAAATTTATTGATTTCTAAACGAATTTAAAATATCGTTTCACAAATTTTTACTTCGAGGATACGCCATTCCTATAGATTCCAAAGAGGAGGCTCTTCGAGGAGGACTACACCGAAAGGGGCCTCCTATTTGGTGACGCTTTTTAACTGAGCTTTTAAAAAAATATAATGTTCTCATTAGATGTTTGGACTTCATATATACTTAGATAAAAAGGAAATAATTCAATTTAAAAATGATTGTGTTAAAGAAAGTAAGAAAAAATTAGGAATTTCAGTGACTCTTTCTGAGGTCGTCAAGGAATGAAATGAAAAGTACGAGGAAGTATGGGGCTGCCCCGATTCTGTAGCGCATCAGGTATGTTTGCCGAGTCGCAAGTAGACTGTTTTATACTACTATGCGAAAACGGTGCACATCCCTGGTGCGCAGAGTTCGGGCTAGCTCCAGCAGCATCCTGAGGGCATTCGCGCAGAGGTTCGATGGCCAGTACCATTGCTGTATGGTTCACATACTAGGCAATCGAGACATGTAATGTGTTTTGTCTTTTTAATATTGTATGTGTTTTTATTGGGTGTTTTTGTGTTTTTATTTTGATTTGTTTTGAAGTTTTGTATTTTTTTTTTGTATATGATCCACTGTTGGTCGAAATAAAAGATTATTATTATTATTATAAAGTTTCTACCGATGGGTCTAAAAGTGTTAATGGACAGGCGAATGTTATGATGCGAGCCAAAAAAAGTCGTTTATGTTCAAAATTAATAACTGTATGACATGACATTGAACTTGTTGCAATTTTTGAAGCAATTAACAGTATCAATAATTTACAGTATAATAAAATAGTTATTATTACTGATAGTAGAAGTGCTTTGCTTTATTGCTCGTTGCGGCTCTGCGTCCAGAGGTGCATCGCTAGCTTATGTAATACTACAGCAAACAATTTCAAAAGCCTTGGACAGGATATTAAACCACAATGGGTTCCATCTCATATCGGGTTAACTGGTAACGATGAAGCTGTTAGGCTGGCTAAACTAGCTTTGCTAAATGGGGATCAATATAAATAGTCTAGTTAAAAATACATGTTAGTTATAACATGTATTTTTCAAAGAGTATTTCGATGAGAGAAGCAAAAAAAAGGTATTTAGTTTAGAACGATACAGTGTCAGCCTTCTCGAATACCATGGTTTATGAATTACAAAATAAGTAGAAATATTATTAATAAATAAAATATCTTTATTTAAGACATAATATGCCCATAAGTTGTTAGTAATGAGTTAGTAACAAATTATGCTTATAGGTATGCTATATTAGTATTATTAGTAGGTACTTTAATTACTAGCTTATTTATTAGGTAGGTACATAACCCTATCGCTACTTCCACCCAGTGTCTTTGGATGGGGCAATCGGGTCTGTCAACAATCATTTTCAGGATGAATAACTGATGAATAATACACGTTATAACTCATTGAAAGAGTATTTCGATGAGAGAAGCAAAGAAGAAAGGTATTTAGTTTAGAACGAAACAGTGTCAGCCTTCTCGAATAACATGGTTTATGAATTACAAAATAAGTAGAAATATTATAGTTATAGCAAATAGGTTACGATCAGGACACGGGGAGTGTCCTGATCGTAAGAAATTTGCATATTTAATGAAAAAGCTGATTACCCTAATTGCGAAGTATGTGGTGTACTTGATGATGTTCACCACTTATTAATAGACTAGTTGACCCACGCAACTTCGTCTGCGTCACAATTTTCGTTACTGCTCGGCTCCTATTGGTCTTAGCGTGATGATATATAGCCTACCTATAGCCTTCCTCAATAAATGGGCTATCTAACCCAGAAATATTTTTTTAAATCAGACTAGCAGTTCCTGAAATTAGCGCGTTCAAGCAAACAAACAAACAAACTCTTCAGCTTTATATATTAGTACTAGTTGACCCGCGCAACTTCGTCTGCGTCACAATTTTCATTACTGCTCCGCTTCTATTCTTAGCTTGATGATATATAGCCTATAGCCTTCCTCGATAAATGAACTATCTAACACTGAAAGAATTTTTCAAATCGGACCAGTAGTTCCTGAGATTAGCGCGTTCAAGTAAACAAACAAACATACAAACTCTTCAGCTTTATATATTAGTATATAGATAGATTGTAGTAAATATATAAGAGACAGGGAATCACTGCTGGGTGAATTTAATTTAAATACGATCGATGTTGGGATTTTTTTGGTAATATTAGCAAATCCCCTTTCGTCTGCGGCTCTCAACCTATTTAAAGTGTTCACGCGTCAGTGAGATTTTGTTACTTATGCCCTTGATAAGTTTAGATTAATATTAATTGTGTAGTTATCATCATCATCTGCCTAGCCTTTTCCCAAGGGTCGGCTTCCAGTCAAGCCGAATTTAGCTGAATACCAGTATTTTACGTGAAGCGGCTGCCTACTAGATCTCCACAACCCATTAACTGGGTAACACGGTACTTCATAGCAAGACTGGAGTCAGATTTACTGGCTTCTGACTATCCGAACCGACTGCCAAAGATCTACAAATAACAGCCGGGACCAAGGGCTTAACGTGCTTTCCGAGGCACGGAGGAAACTCGTTATGTTAAGACGGTCACCCATCCACAGACCAACCTTGGCAAGCGTTGCTTAACCTTGAAGATCGACCCGTGCGCCTGTTAATATCTAGCCATTAATTGTGTAGTTGTATTGCTCTTAACGGGGCTGACATATTCATAAAATAAAAGTCCCTAAAACAGAAAGATTAAAAAAAAACATACTTTTTTTCAAAGTTGTAGTTATTTACACAGACAAGTGACAACGATTACTTTCCACTGGACCACCACCAGAAACCTACCAACCCATTTAAACAAACGCGCGGAACACTGTCCCACTTACTTCACCCAGAGCGGGGCTTCACAGCTTTACCCCATTCATTGTGAGTGCCCAATGACCCGTGCCTAGCAGCCGTAACTTACAATCGGTGGCGACCGAGTTGCGATCGCTTCCTGATTGTTGTGACGCAACTGGAACGGACCCACACGGGGGGAAACTGGCAAATTGCTATTTGTAATACTCGTAACACTTCCGGAGAAATTAACTGCTTTTGTATACGAAATATTGATGTAACGAATGATAGGTGCTGGTTGACTATCGATTTGTATGGGTTCAACAGTTTAGTTGTCTTGAAAAAATTGAAAGCAATTGATACTTAGGTACTAATATTATAAATGCAATAGCAAGTTTGTTTTATTCGTGTGTAAGTACCTGAAATAGATGCTGCGGACAATAGTAAGATTTAAAATGAAGCTAATCCCAGTAGTTTTTAAAGTCTCTCAAGACGGCCTTTCAAGTCCTTCTTAATCTTAGAAATTAATGAACCGATTGTTATTAATTTTAATAGGCATACACTCTTGTTTATGCCTATAAAAATTAATTCAAAAGAACCAAGGTCCAAAAAGCAATTTCAAGTTTTCTATGATTATAAAAACAATGGTAATGTCTCCGTAAATTGTGCATTCATATTTTAGAATGCCCTCTTCTTGTGTTGATGTTCTTATAGTGATTTTCGGAATATACTGAGTGTTAATGTTCTCTCTTTCTCTGCAATGAGGAGGAAACATAAAGAACGCGTAGAAAATAATAATAATCCTTATAACACGCTTTACTGCATTAATAGATGTAAATAAAAGAGCATACGCCTTTAACGTGCAAGCCTATTTAATGGTTGATAGCTGCACTTAAGGTTTGTAAAATAATTAAAAAAATATTATTATTAATATCTCACCGTTATGAGAATTAGATTGGAACCTTGATAGAATTCAGAGATATTCTCAGGTGTCAATTATAATAGCCTGATGACTACAATTTGATGATATTATCTGTTCACAGGTAGCTGAGAAAGAGCCGATGCGGAAAGGGGAGGCAGTTTTCGCGATCTTGCAACGTAAGAAATGCCAAGAACAGACGACTGCCATAGACTTGAGAATTTGTGAATAGAGACTTAGACAAAAGTATATGACAGTAGTCTTGCTAGAAGTACCGTGTTATCCAGTTACTGGGTTGAGGATATCAAAGAAGCAGTCACTCCACGTAAATACTGTAGTCAGTTGAACACGGTTTGACTGTGTTGTTGTTTGGCTGTGAAAGTTGAAAAGGCACAGAAGATACCTTTAAAAGAAGACATTATGTAGTAAGATGAACACAAGTAGTACTTTATTTATGTGATAGTTGAAAAGCCCATCATGAGAAGAAAGCGTGAGCGACCTTACGATAAACTACTATGCAGTACATACATAATTATGTCGACAAGGCCCTTCATTAATGCCAGAGAGATTTACCAGCTTGTAAGTATGTTCAAGTGATTACATCCAATCAATTAAGGCCAACATGCTCATCTTAATAACTCTAGAAAGTAAGAAATGTCACGAAGTATAAAAATACCTTTTATTCAGTTCAAAACAAGAGAAAGAATAAAGGTTAACTTTCTTTTGAGACTACTAGGAGCGCAGTACAAAGCAGTGGTTAAGTATCGCAATTAGTGTGTGAACGGCCACACATGTCACTGGAGGCATTGTTTGTAAAAGTACGCTACTCGACTGTATGATTGCCTAGTAACGCCACTGCATTTTTTATAAAACGAAATTATCAGCTGCATAACTTTCTTTATTCGTCGCATTGTTTTAAAAAAATATTTGAGTAACAATGTCATTGATTTTCCTGTTATAAGTCCTCTTTTATTAAACTGCATGGAGTTAAAATTTAACCCAAACTATAGATGGATATAACATAATATAGCAAATTATTAGCTGATTCGCGCAACTCCGTCTGCGTCACATTTTTTATTATTGCATATTATGTAGCCTATAGCCAACCTCGATAAATGGGCTATCCACAATAAAATATTTTTTCAATTCGAACCAGTATTCCTGAGATTTGCGCGTTCAACCAAACAAATAACAGCCAGACAGTCAGTCGTCAGCTACAGACAGATAGTTCTATATCGACCTCTCTTTAAACTGTTTGTAGATATGATTCGAAATTCTGGATAACTATTTGATGCGTGTCTCCATGCGATCCATTGTATGAAAGAGGTATGTTTTATGCACATGTGCATCACAGAATCTTACAAAAATATTTACAGACGTAACTCAAAACTATCTTTATTATCA
Source organism: Lacanobia oleracea (assembly GCA_950371165.1). Taxonomy (NCBI): domain Eukaryota; kingdom Metazoa; phylum Arthropoda; class Insecta; order Lepidoptera; family Noctuidae; genus Lacanobia; species Lacanobia oleracea. The sequence continues at coordinate 6,776,997 of OX493389.1, forward strand.
GAGGTCACTGATGTTACCACGTACGTGTGTCGTATGTATGAGAGTGCAGTAGCACCGTAGCACATAATTACTGGTGAAATGGTAACATGGACGGTACAATGGGCATTGTTCCCGCGTCACACAGTCGCAGGAAGAGCTTGCAACCACTGCCCATTGTCTGTGAGCCTGGTACCTGGTCGAGGTATCAACCGCTTTGTTGTATGAGAATGTGTTTGTAATCCGGAGTTATCTAATTGGTGATAATGAAATGTTATGAAACTTTAATTTAAAACTTAACAAGAAAAGTATTCGTCGCTATCTTTAATATGATTCGTTTTTTAATCCCAGAGACTAATTTGACATTTCAAGTGATTGTTCTTTCTTTTTTCATTTTGGAGTTTTGTGTATCAAATTATACTCTGGGATTAAAAAACGAACTTTAGCATCAATAATTTGTGTACTATCAAGCTTCAAGCTTAGTTCGGGAAGTATATATATGTCCTCTTCTTCTTCTACATAAGTACAGTAGGTACTCAGTCCTCTGAACGTCTAACATGAGTTTTAATAAATCTATACTCGCTAGCTAATGTAGTTAAAACAAAATGTAAGAAAGCTTAAAGAAAAAAGTTTCTAATTAATTTGTTAAAGTATTTAACTAACAGGCAAGCAAGTTGCAAGTAAAACTTTAGATAACAACTAAAAAATAAATTAGAAACTTGTTTTTTTAAAGATTTCATACATTTTTAGCTACAATCGCTAGCGAGTATAGATTTATTAAAACTCATGTTAGACGTACAGAATAGATATTTAACAAAACTCTTGGTAAACCTTTTAATAGCTATGACGATATACTGTTCCCATATCAGGAGATGCCCGAAGTCAATTTAGCGAGACCTTGATTCATACCTTTTTCAATGAAAAGTTCATCAAGTTCATGTCTGATATCATGTTTCTAATCGACGATTATCTGTTTAATGATGTCATCTGCATAATAATCATCATTCGTTTCATGTGAAGGTGTAACAACTATCGATACCTACCTCTTGTCATATAAGTCGGCATTTCACTAATAACACTTCCAAATCAATATAATAATTAATTCGATAGCGTAGATTCTCAGAATCGGTTGTCAACGTAATCGATTGACCACGTGCAAGGTACGGAGAATCGATGCATTAGGCTGCAACTTGATGCATTGTGTCGAATGCACTATTCAAGGAGATCATTGCACTTTTGACACAACCATTCGAATTGTTAGTACCATCGACAATCGATCTATGTAGAATGTCATGCAGAAATGTGTATGGTATGATTCACAGGGTGTTGCCAAGTTTACTATGAGTACTCGAGTAGAAAGCCTGCAAGCATGAACCGATTGCGTGCCAGCTCGTTGAATACATCGACTCATGTTAGAAAAGTGTTTAGTAAACACAAGCAGTTTCTTTCCATCGAGGCCGTTCCGCAAGTTGTATTGTTTGTTTTCGATTCAGTGGCGATGGTGGTAAGTGTTCGCGACGAAAGTTAATCAAATACCAATCTGGAATTTACTTTTTTTCAGATCTGTCACCCTGTTCAACCCCGATCGTGATTTTATGTCTCTAATTCTCCTGAATCGAAGATAGAGCTAGTTTTTTGTTTAATCAATGTAATCAGACCTCTACTCGCTCTGTTCCAGGTAAACTTTTGTTTACGAACGCGAAATCATCAATTGCCTCCTACTGAGCAGAAACGACTGGCCCGAACAGAAGGGAGTGTCAGACTCTTACTGACTAAAACTCATGTGTTGTTCTTGTTCCTCCTAATATGTTTTGCGTTCCAGGTCCGAAGTGAGTCTTTCGAACAAATTCCGCAACTGTTTCAGGGGGGCTACTTTTAAGCCCGAAGTCCGTAGTTTCGGGCTGGCCTAATGATTAGTCCGTAGGTGATACGGAGTAGTATACGCCCGCAAGTAAGCCCGAAACTACGGACTTCGGGTTTAAAGAGTAACCCCCCTGGTACTTAAACTAGTTTCGTGGACAGACAAGACAATGCTCCTTAATTTCATACTAGACAGCATTGCTTTCTCCCATATATCATCTTGTTATTCTTAGACATGCGACTAAAGACTTTGCCATTTTAACCAAAGATCTCACAATTATGACTCAACACTCCAGTTTTCTACTTCCCAATTTTTTCTTTTTAACTGCAAACTTTGATATTACTCACACTTCTATGTTTATATTAGTCTCAATCCGTCTGTACAAGTTGAAGTTAGCAATCCGCACACACACGATGAAAACGTAAAAATAAAGTGATACCAAAATGGCGCTTGTCAACGCCCACAGCGGCGCGGGCGCAGGAGACTCCTTACCATAATTAGGAATTCAGCTATAAACATCCGCCAGACGCCTTCAACAACGTTATAGGTGTGATAGGGCTGGCAAAAGATCGGTAATGGCAAGAGTTTGTGAATAACTAGCTTTTGTCACAAGAAGTACGCGCATATCCCGTTTTTTTCTCTCTTAGTGTTCCTATACACTTCCCAAAAGCTACACGCCAAATTTCAGCTGTCTACGACCAGTGGTTTCGGCTGTGCGTTGTCTGTCAGACACTCAGTAGCGCAAGAGATTAGACATTTGATTATGAGTATTTAATTTCCAAAGTTGCTTTGCCTATTGAGAAATCATCCCTTGTAATTGAAAGAACATCACAACTGCTTTCTTGTTATTTAAGATAATTCATCCCTTTCATTCCATTACTAGGTATGCCATTCACTTTTAGTTCTTCACCCAATACCGCCACAGCATTTGTTTTGTACATCTTCTGTAGCCAGGTTTTTAATGATCTGGGTTGCAATTGACCACAACCTCGACTGATGGAAAGAGATGATTTGGTTGTTGATGGCGCACACTTGCCTAGAAGTAACCTATTTACTCTTGACTTAAAGACCCCCGATTGTAGCTATCAGGAAACTCCGACAAAGAAGTTACCAACTTCTTTAGCTGGAGAATCACTACCGAACCGCTACACATTTCTCATAAGCATAAATCTCCATTTCTAGACAGCCCTACATGGCATCATGTTCATGTTATGCCCGACACTCTCACCCGTTACCCGTTGTTTCAACATGATACTATCTTATCGAGGATGCACGCTCGGAATCTACTCCACTAGTTGCATTACGTCACTGTTACAAAACATACCAACATAATTTATTGCTTGGCAGTGCGAATCATAAACCTGTTACAATAATTTAGTGGCTATAAAATCTACCTAGTTGATGAATTGAGTAACTTTTCCATGGAAACTAGAGCTGGATTTTATTGAGCTGTTTAAAAAGCTGACATTACAAATCCAGTCCTTGTATAGACTTCTGGTTTCCATAGCAAATCATAATTACGTAACGTATCATGACGTAGAGAACAGTGACGTGGGAACAGTGGTGGCCCGGTGGTAATGGCTGCGACATACGAGTTGTAGGTCGTAGGTTCGAAGCCAGGCAGGCGCGCTTTACTTTGTGTAAATTATTTCATCACCACTGCTCTCAAAACGGAGAAGGAAAACTTTGTGAGGAAACCGGCTTGTCCTGGAACCAAAAATTCGAAGACATGTGACATCTATCAACCCGCACTGGGCCCGCGTAGTGGATTACAGCCCACTCCCTCTCACCGAGAGGAGGCTTGTGCCCCAGCAGTGGGGAACATTATAGGCTGATTAGTGATTATGCATACATGACGTAGAGCACTCACATTCTGGAGAGCGAGTCTGTTGCCGTTATTTTGGACACAAATCCGACCAAACATTTGATATTTTTTTTATATAATTCCACCATAGAAGTTCTTACTTATAGGTTTTTCTTTTGCCATCTTATTTAACTAGCTGCCGCCCGCAGCTCCACCCGCATAAATTTCAGAAATTATGTTAAGGAATCAGACTCCTGGATTAAAAGTATACCATGTGTTAATCCTGAAATCTATATGTGTTCCAAAGATCCGTTTAGTAGATATATTTTGCGTGAAAGAGGAACAAACATCTTTCCGTCATAACAAACTTTCACATCTACAATATTATTATTTCAGCAGGATCCTCAAGTCACAACAAACCACGAGCATTCAATTATCTTAATAGCGACGGAAGTCAATTGTCATCACATCCACTTTTCTTTAATGCCCACATCTTTCACTGATCTATTTCTGTATCTAAACTCTCAGCCCGTTATTCTATTAGCATATTGAAAACCATATCTGAGACATGATAATATACGGATGTATATCAAAGAGCCCGCCGTCTGCGCACGCGCATGCCTAATCGCTGATTGATAGATCAAAGGCGGCAACACTGTCCTTATTTAAACTATGCTGCAGTGTGCACGATCCTTCTTGTACAGTTGTTCTTTAGACACGACAAGTATCGTTTTAAATTTTGATGGACTTTGACTAAGGCATAATATGGATAGATTTGGAAAATTAGGTTTGGTATAAAGACGAGTTAACCACTCCACATTCGTCAGACCCCGAGGGGTAAAATCGTTTTCAACCGATAGAACCCGTAAGTCCCTATTGGGCCAAGTGAAAATAGACGCCAGACGCCTAAAAATAACGTTTAAATTGCGCGAGTGTTGGCTTGTCCCGTTAGGGACTTACAGATCCTTAGTGGTACCAGTAGACCCGTAAAGGTGTTGAAGGACACAAACTACAAATCTAGGAATAGAACTACATTCCTGGACACAACCTACATTCCTCGATACAACGTAAAAGGTCAATATTATAGAAGTTGGGTATTCAAATTAGAGATCAGAACTTATGGTACTTACATCGCAAACCTCGCTCGGTTTGCAACCAACGACATTTAGTATAGTTTTTGGCAAAGGAAGTAACTCAGTAGCAGCATCAATGCCGCCACAAGAAAAACCATCGGTGCAAATCTACATCGCAACAAAAAGAACCGCGACGCCATCTATCCAACTAGCAGTGAACTAAAATCCTGCATCGCGCAATCAGAGTATAGCGTGCGATTTGAACACATACATCAGCCTGAATTTGAACTATCGTGCAGTTGCCCGCACCGGACACAACAACCGTCCGATCGGAAGATACCCCCTTTTCAATGGAGGTTTGCGGGACTTTACTCTCTGTACCGCAGACCCTCTAAATCTCTTTTATTTTTCTACCATTGAAGTTGAACCTATTTGCTTTTCATGTTCAGTGCATTTTCGACAGTAACTTACACAAATTCCTAAGTAAGTAATCGAAGACCTCCGTGAAGCAAATTGTCCCGTATACATTGTACAGTACACTTACATTATCAAATCATACGGTAAATTACAAACCATTCTGTTACCACACCGATAACATGTTCTTCACTACATAATTGTCACTATTATCTGTAATGACATCTGCATAAACAATTACTTCTCAAGAAGTGGAATCACTCTCACACGACATATCTGCAAGTTATTCAAGCTTTTACAAATGTTAATGTTAGTCAAATGCACCCATGGATGTTCTTCAAGGGTACTGTGCAAAGAAATGTGAAGCTTGTTAGATTTAAGATATAGTTGATAATGGTTTGGTGTTCTATTTGGTAGTGCGTGATTCTTATGAAGAGCATCTTGCTCACGATCGGTTGTAAGAGTTATTTGTAGTGAATGAAGATAGGCAGTAAGTCAAAATGTTTGAAGGAGTTATTGTGTCAACAGATTATATAGATATCAGTTGAAAATGTGTCAATATGAGAGAAAAAAAAATGTTACTGCATAAGCCGGAGAATTTTAAATTTAACAGTGTTACTACATTTTGATCACAGTAGTATAATTTTAGATTTACAACAAAATTATTAACAAAAATCACTCGTTTCGCCTATCAGGATGTTTCAGACAATCTTCTTTATTATAATCTATGTCTTAGGTTTGTCTAGGTACAGAACACCCACAGAACAGATAAGAATATCGATGTTTTTTTGACTGCTCAGCTGTGTCGCTAGTATTATATTATTTGTGGCTATTTCCAATATTTCAGGCAAACAATAAATATCATGTCATACTATCGTATTAGTCTAATAATATTATTATAGACGAATATTTCAACCTTGGCGTTCAATCCTTGTTTAAATTTAATATATTTCATTAAGTCACTTTATGGCAATTATTTTATGGAACCGCCTAAAAACACTTGATAGACAATACAGTCAGACAAACATTCTTATTTCAATCAAGTTATGTGAATAATTTTCATAAACTTGCGAACCGACTTGACTTACTGGGAATAGCATAAAGATACTGTGGCCGTGGTCGTGAAATGTCTCACGACGCGCGATGACGTACCGATAAGTGTACGTCGTAGACTCAAGAGACGGATGGGAAGAATAAAATGGCCATGTGCGGAATATTTCTCGCATATTCATAAATCTTGGCCTTCGACGATGTCCTGTTGAATGACAGCAAGGGGTTTGTGACAAAAAACATCAAAAAGACTGCTTTTTATCCCTCTGTGCCCGTAACACACGTGCCTACTCGACCTACCACTTACCTACTACTATGGAATATAGATACCATGCCAAAATTTCTATTAAGGAACGACTGCCGTCCGAATGGAGACATAATTATGACGGAATAAGCAAACATATCGAAATTCTCGGTTTATAAAATGCAGAAACCTAGTTGAAAATTTGAGAACATAAAACTGCCATAATTACAAATGTCTACTGTTTGTAACCGAAACGAGTTCTACCATATCTAGATGAAGAATTTCAACAAAAACAAAAAACCTAGCTCAGTCAAGTTTAATCGAGATCACAGGTCACTCAACCACTCGATAAGCAACCATTAGATTTTAGTCTTGCTAAGTACTTAGTTGACCTCCCATTAGTTACCTACGCGTTTCGTAGTTAGTTCACGTACAAATTGTGCGGAAACTTAAACACGGGAATGAATACATCCTATGTTTTCCGTAAGTCAGTGTGACAATCAGGACCATGGGATTGACCGGTATGTAAATTGAATTGTCCATGTGATATCAAACAAGGAAACGAAGAGACAAACAACGAAAATGTTATGATAGTGTAACAAGGAACATGTTAGTATATTTATACGATTTACGCACAGGAATCATCGCGACAAGAAAAATGGCGCGCTCTTGGAGAGCCCTATATCCAACTGTATGCTGAAGACTGTTGATCTTGATGATGGATGAACAACAAAAATGTTACGAAGAAACTATCATGTGTGTCGAAGAGTCAATAACCAAGTGATGACATTACATCTTTATTTGTAAATCATAAGAACGTGTGACTTGCTAGTAGACATAATCCTTATGAGCCAAGCTATTTGTAGTCAATTTTAGACATAGGCTCATTTTTAACCGATTACCAAAAAAGGAGAGGGGATTACTTCGAGGTTTCGGATCCATTACTTGCCATTTGGTCCCGTAAAAATTTGATTCTGTTTGGTTCGTTATTTTTTATTTTATTAGCATTTTTGCTTATTTCAATTTCTGCGATGACGAAGACGTCGTCCAAGTATGACCACTTTAAAGAGAAAAAAAAAATTTAACCGACTTCCAAACAAAACACTATAAAGTATAAAATAACTTTAGTTTCGGAAGTCAGTGTAAAAAACAAAGAAACATTTAACCAAAACACCGACTTCCGAAATTAAGGTTTTTTTTATACTTTGTATAAAAGAGATCTTTGTATTGTTTTGTTTGGAAGTCGGTTATATTTTTTTTTGTAAAAAGTTTTTTTTTCAATCTCTAATCTACCTCTATTGTCTAAGTATGGTCTTAGTACATTTTCCCAAAGAAAGGTGCTACATAATTTGTTATATTGCAACTCTTTGCCATCTGGGATCGACAACGTGGATCAACTCTCTGCTCGTTGTATAACACGGGGATATTATTTATAAATAATAGTCTTCAAATCAGGCTGTCGGATTAGAGCGGCCGGAGCGGCCTGATCCATTCTCTCGCAGATACACATCTTGTAAACTGTAACAATATTAAGTTGTGAGAGAATGGTTCGATGTTTGAAAAAAAAATTGTTGCAATCGGTTTGGAAAATGGAGCAGTAGATTCTAATCAATCATTAGAACATACTGATGAAGGGAGACTACTTAGAAAGATGTCAAAATTAACAATATATTTATTTTTGTCATCATGTTTTCGGGGCAAATTTGGTCAGAGATTACCAAAGACAGAGAGGTTTGAAAGGAGAAAAGGGAAGTATTTGCGCAGCAGTGACATACACGTATTCGTTCGGGGCCTATCAAACAACATATCTACTAATATCAAACGAAATATTAACAAAATCTTCACCAAAATCAAACACTGTAGCCCTATTTTGATCTCATTTGTCTATCTTATGGGTGGATGGATGAACGACCGTTTTTTCTACCGGGGTATATCGCGATAATTTCCGACATTAATTTGCGGTAGAAACTGCAAGCAAAAACTAATAATTATCTCAACAAGAAGTCCTTACAAACATATTCGCTTCACCATTACATCATTCCACAAAAACCCCACCGTAACTTCTCCGTCAACATCTAGCCATTTTATTCAAAGAAAATTTTCTACCGTAACCGCCATTTCCAGGTCAACATCAAAACAAAATACTTCGCATAATGAAAAACTGTTATCGCCGTAATCGTGGACAAGAAAATAGAGCAACCGAACCATTTCTAAGAACAATCGTATAACGTTCGTTTCTCGATGGTTACTACTTACTACTGTTGGTTGTCGGTTGCCGGTTACGATAACCACTGTTCCGCTCTCGATTCATTGTTCTGCCGTAGACGTGTTCTAATTAACGGAGTAATGAAAACTATTACTTGGCTTTTTATTATCTGCGAGGTTAATTAACTAATCGTGACTTCCTGTAGGCATTTCTACAGTACGAAAGAAGATACCTGCTGTTTTTGGAGTTTAATACAAGCTCAATAAATCTGCCTGGTCCCAACTTTGTTGGGGAAAGTGGTCGTATTCCAATATTTTACATGGATCTCTCGCGGTCTCCCGCTTATCTGCTCATCTAAAAAGACCGCTTTAGCAGAATCTGGAAACACATCACGCTACCCATCACTGTCAAATTTTCCCATTTTAGCAGTAAAGACGAAAATGTAATTTGACAGATTTTAATGTGGTTAACATTAAGATGATTCTATTAAAGCGACCTAGCCTCCACAACCCAGTACCTAAATGGGCCCCACGTTACCCACTGGCACGACTGGTGTCAGATTTTCTGGCTTCCGTAACAATGGGGTATTTTACTAAAAAAATCTAGGCTTGGTAAATTTGGTACATTTTTACCAAGGCAGATGACGTCACACGTGTCTCCAACTCGCTGTATCTTTATTATTTGTTTATCTGAAAAAAAAAAAATACGTGTCCAATATTTTTTTTAAATCTATCAGAAGGATTAATTAGATTTTTTTAGTAAAATACCCCATTGTCAAAGATCTATAAATGGCAGCGGACCAACAACTTAACGTTCTTTCCGAATCATGGACCTTCGTGTACCTCTTGGTATGCTAAGATGGTCACCCATCCGAAGATCAACTTCGTCAGCGTTGCTGAACCTTGAAGATCGACCCGTGCGGCTTTTGTTATTGAGCCAAAAGTTCCTCAAGGTATACAAACGCATATAAGATTAATGTCAGAAGCAGAACGTAATCGATGCCCATCTAATCCCTAATGAAGATGCTTTATACAAACACTGCGTTGGCTGGGAACCAAATCCATGGAACTATAGCCAGAGTAGGTACCAACTAGATATATTGCTGCCAATCTACTGACATAAACATCCATTGTCCCTTTTGTGATAATATTTGAGTGGAGGTATCACGTTTACTGCTTTATCAACAACCAGCTGAACCGACAGAAGTTATCCTGTCCATGTAGTTCATACTAAATCTCTAAGCTGCTTTCAATTTTCCCTAAGCAAATAGCCAATCGGTCCAGCCGATCTTAAGTGATAGGATTATACCAACGAACATCATTTTATTTCTGTTCATAACGTGATTCATCGTTTATTAGTTGAGGATTTAAAAGTAGGTCTAGAAAATACATATTACACACAATGTTGTGTGTAATAAAGCTCAATTTGGGAGCTTTGTCACTCAGGTGAAGCTCGATATCGAAATGATTATTTACCGAATAGCTGAATAGGTATTCCATGCCGAATTAAAATACTATAAAATGTTTTTTGTACCAATTCTCATTTAAGAATTTTGCGTTATGACTTACATAAGTATCTAACCCAAAGACAATCTCTTCTAGCAATAACAAAGACCAAGCCCCCCATAGAGTAATAGAAACATAATCAAACCATAGAGCAGATAGCAACATTCCTTCCTTTGCTTTTGAAATCGGAACAAGTGCGATTCGATTCTTCTCTATTACTCTTTTATGATTATACGATTATGAACCGTGAATCAAACATTTCGCAAGATTTTCGAATGATTTTTATCTGAAATCAATTGTCGATCATCGTTTCTTGGTAGGTTATGTAAACTAATTGTTTTACCGTCTAGGACTACGTACGTAACTTTTAATAAAACGATCAATTGAATTAATCGTTTTATTAAAAGTAACGGATGTTTTGTTGGTTTTTAGGATTACTCGGGTATCTGTCTGTCTGTCTGTCTGTCCTTCTGTCACAGCCAGTTTTCTCCGGGTCTCCTGGACCGATTCTATTGAAATTTGGTATACATATGGACTTCTGTGACCCAAACAAGGACGCGTTACATAAATGATTAAATATTGAGTTTTACCCCCAAAAGTGACCCCATAGGACTAGAAAATAAAAAGTCTTTTAAACTATATCGTGTGACATATCAAATGAAAGGGCTTACTGTGGAGTTATGATTTATATATTTTTCATGATATTAAAATAAATAATTGTGAAGCTATACAAGAAATTAGACCAAAACTGACCTTATCTCCGAAACTAATGAGCCTAAAATTCGCACTTGGCCAGTTTTTCTACTTCAAAAGTTACGTAGGTATGTTCTACCGGTTTTTTGGTAGTCCGCCACCTACAAGAGCTTTCAAACAATTATTAATTTGAGAGCGTAACAATTCCCACCTGTATCTAACTTCCTATGTTCATTTACAGAGTGATTAGGCTAACTGGCCTCAAGTCTGCTATTACAATAGTGTCAGAATGGTCTATCATTGATTTCATAATTGTTGATTTTGAAAAGTTTGGTAATCTACTAATATAAAAGCGTCATTATCACGTTCCAATGGTCAACCATTGACACTCCATTGAAAGAAATGGCATAGAATGGTAATCTCGTACATCATGACAAATGAATAAATAATATGTATAAATATATATAAAAGAAATCTGGCATAACTTAATGTTCAAATTTAGTAGTAGTTTTTCGAAACACATGTCTAGTAACGGGTTTTATAGTAATGGCAATACGAAAATGTCTTTCTACCACGACTCTATTACGAGACTATTGACCGACCAGTGATCGACCATTATGAATTAGCAGATTATGAACTTTTAGCAAAATGACAATGGGATCGTGTTGGAATGACGAATTTAAAAAAATTAGCAGACTTGGGGCTCTGATCAACTACCAGTCTAAATTGGTTCCGCGGTTGATCGAGAGTTTCAGGAAAGATATTATATATATATCCGTAGTTAAGAGGCCCTTTCTATACCCATTATTAAATAATACTAAGACATGTTGTTTTGTTACCTTCTTAACTGGAGGGCCACGTGGATCACTGATGACCTCTGAAATCATCCAAAGTGGTCCCCAAAATCATCATGTGTTTTATCTACATACTCTATACTAATATATTATAAAGCTGAAGAGTTTGTTTGTTTGTTTACTTGAACGCGTTAAACTCAGGAACTTCTGGTCCGATTTGAAAAATTATTTCAGTGTTAGATAGCCCATTTATTGAGGAAGGCTATAGGCTATACCATCACGCTAAGACCAATAGGAGCGGAGCAGTAATGAAAATTGTGACGCAGACGAATTTTCGCGGGTCAACTAGTTTATTAATAAAGTTGAGTTGATTATCATAACTATGGCAGCCCATTTCAATAATATTATCATCTCGAATCGCTGCGTCTTAGTCTGGCTGCTAATTTTCCACTCCCTAACTTAACAGGCAAAATTCAAACCAATTAACCACAAGCAATTTCAACAGTCCATACAAAACATAGCAAAAACGGCCTTCTAAACTAAACTAATGGCCTAGCCTAGGTCATAAATAGTGCGTTTGATTCATACACCAATTATGAACCAAAGTAATGATTATTGAAATCTAGCAAGCGGATAGATATCGTCGAGATTGCAGTAGTATTTGCATGCTAAAATATAGCGCGGTACGGGCCGTTTCGCATAGCAAACACTTGCTATCATATGGAGGGTTTGGTCAACCTTTGGTTGCAATTTAACTAACGCGTGTTGTATAATTTGGCCAAATGGAGTACCATAATACCCATTCCAACATAGTTTCAGTGCAGAGCCACTTCGCAGGATATGCCTCACCTTATTTCACGCTCTTTGTGCCCAAGCCTGCACCTTCCATAAACTAAGGCTCTAGACAAAGTGCTATTCTATAACTGGCGTTTCTGGCGAGTCATTTCGACAGCGTTAAAAATCCCAAAAATATTTGACGTTTTGAAAATCGCTTTCGCTACCGGAACGTCACTTGTCAAAAGATAAATGACAGAGCGGTCCAACTAGCTACATGCATGCCCGTCGGAGCAATTTTTAAAAGTTGAGTTATTTGACACGAAAGGAAGAAGAAGATTGAGACAAATTACAAGCACACTAAATAACATGACAATGTATTTAGATGAAAACAAACAAATTCACAGTAGTGTTTAAATTCCCTTTGGTCTGGATGGAAACACTAAAGAACCATAAATCTAAGCAAAAACTTCAGTATCACGAGGTAATAAATATTTCAGTGTTTATTTGTGCCTAATTAGGCACACACAACGCGCGCCTAATTAGCTACCAAAGCTAGCTTCACGCAAGTCCTTAAATGCCAGATGATCGCGTGCTGTGACCAAATAAGCCAACATGGCGGCCACTGTTTTCGACCCCTGACCTACGGAATGCGCGGCTGACAGTATACGTGCCGACCAATTTGCATACCACACCGTCTCTTTTTAACCCGTAGAATAAGACAGAGATAGTGCTATAAAACTTGGTCAAAGTCGTATTGTATATTAAGGGTAATGTCGATCATATCCGCCTAATTCCGTGATACTAAGGTTCTCGGCATAGACAAGAAAATTGACAGTTTTTGTGTTGCTTTTCTATGAATACGTACGAGGATGTGCTTTTACTTCACATAATTTAAGTCTATCCAAGATGATGGCTTGAATTAAACCGCAACATACTCTTAATTCAAGTTGGAAAATAGTTAAATAGATGATGTTTCTTAAGGCTAAGCTTAAGTGTGTTTTGTGGGACTTAATTTTTATTATAATACTCTTCAACAGCCAGCACATTATAAAACTAATTGGCACAAACATGAAACTTAGCGAGCTAAAAATAAGAATAACTGGATAAACTTTTTTTTAAGAGTGAACTCCTAATAAGCAAAATACTTCCGAGTTCCGTTACTGGAGACCGATTGACTGACAGACAACGCACAGCCGAAACTACTGGTCGTAAAAAGCTGAAATTTGGCAGGTAGGTTCCTTACACTCATCTGCCTAGCCTTAGTATTTTACGTGAAGCGGCTACCTAAAAGACCTCCACAACCCATTAACTGGGTAACACGGTATTTCTTGGCAAGACTGGAGTCAGATTTACTGGCTTCTGACAATCCGTAACGACTGCCAAAGTTCTACAAATGACAGCCGGGACCAACAACTTAACGTGCTTTCCGAGGCACGGAGGAAATTCGGTATGTTAAGATGGTCACCCATCCACAGACCAAACTTGGCAAGCGTTGCTTAACCTTGAAAATCTGTGCAGATGTTATTCTTCAGCCACGATCTCCTCAATGTAGCTTCCTTACACTCGGTAGGGGATTTCCCGAAATTCCTGCACGTATGGAATCCCGAAAAAAAGTTAAATGCATATATTTTAACAGTTAACCTAAAGTAAAGAACTACAAAATATATTGAACAACAAGGCTTATAAATTCTCGAAATTATTTACAAACGCGTGTAAAAACAAAATAAATCACTTAGCATCAAAAAAAAAATCGTCCACATCGCTGTTAATGGCAAAAGTGACCAGAAAACTGGCAGCATAGCCGTGTTTTTTTTTTTAATTTGTCGCGTTATCCCGCAGCTGTCTCAAGCATGTTTTTTTTTCGAAATAAAAACACGGAATTCAGCGGCAGCTTTCCACCATTTAGAGAAATTCCGTAGTCTGATCAGGATTAGGTAGGTAGTCTATACATATTTAAAAAAAAAAAAAAGAAACAACTATGACCCGTTGTCTGTCTCGAACTATGAATGAACACATGGCGCCAATCACACGTCTATCTTTCTACGAGTGCTAAGCAGATACATACCTACGTGCCTTTGAAACCGTACCCTGTCTTCATAACTTCGCTACTTTACCACTTGAAACTTAGAACCAATAACTCTTACAGTCACAAGATCTAAGGCAGCCCTCGGCCAGTCAAAGCGTTTTGATCTCGCTTATTAGTATGTCCGCAAATAGCCAGACAGACGGCAATTGGTTTATTTGTGAAGAGTTCCCTAATTCGGTCCGTCTGTAGGTACGTCTGTCCCGAGGTTAATGTTTGCTAAATGGGTCTCCAGATTTATCAACGCTTAATGAATTGTCGAATCGAAGTACCTAATGAGAATGAGGCGAGTCTAGAGTGCCAATTTTACTCATTTCTAGGCAAAGTTAGTGTTAGTTGTTTGTCAAAAATGTATAAAAATTAAGGCTTTTTTGACATTTTGCAATTGACATGCGAATGCGAACGTTGTTTAAAAAAAACCTGGCCGGTTTTTTTTAGTGCGAGTCGGATTTGCACACGTAGGGTTCCGTACCATAAAACTTAATTTGTTGATATAGCGGCAATAGAAATATACAATCTGTGAAAATTTCAACTGTCTACCTATTACGGTTCATGAGATATAGCCCGCTGACTGACAGACGGACGGACGGACTGTCGGACGGACGGACGGACGGACGAATGGACGAACGGACGGACGGACGGACGGTTGGACGAACGGACGGACGGACGGACGGACGGGCATCGGAGGCTTAGTAATAGGGTTCCGTTGGTTACCCTTTGGGTAAGGAAACATGAATGTCAATGCCATATGTTATTACTTCGCAGAATTTGATCCTCATTAGCTACACTTTGTGTGTATTTTTTTTTCAAAATCAACCGGTTCGATTCCTGGGTAGGAACAACGATTTTTTAAAAATCCAATATTGCAGTTTTACTTTTCTTCAAAATCGGAATAGAGACTCCTTTCAGTATTTTTCAAAATTCCCCATAGTTTCAGATTTGGCCCTGAAGGCACACTTGAAAAATTCAGCCTGTGACACAAACAACAATTAAGTTTCATGACATGACAGGAAACCAAACAATTAACAATTAAGTTCCATTTGGTCATAAACATTACACATTATCTCTCAAGTCTCCATAACAGTACGAACGGTAACGTGACAACAAAATCAAGAATTCATCTGCCAAAGGGTGGGAATGTTTCACAAATAAATGAAGCCTTAATTTCACTAACAGGTGTTAATACGTTAACGTGAGAGTTACCCACAATTATACAACCAGTGACAACGTTTTCACTCGTGCGAACTACCTGGTGAAAATATTCTACCACCAATCTAACTTGAACCGTGACTGGATTTGGAACGAAAGGAAATGTATGGAGGTTGATGTTTCGTATTGACGAGCAGCGCCGCTGTGAAGAGTCTAAGTATACTGGTCATTCAGTTCCAGAAGGCACAGCAAAGCAAAGTGTCTATTATTATGTGAGCTTGCTAATTTGCTTTACATACCGAAGACATGGCTAATAATAAAACGCAGTCACGCGAAGCATAGAGCTCAACTACCACACAGCTAAATTAAATCATCCCAACTTGATTTATTTGCATTTTTTTCAAAGATTCGAGTGAGTGCGTAGGTATCAATTATGTTTACAAACACAAGCTTCCTACAGGCTCACGTGGTTTCCACATGTGGAACCGAAGTTATTGGAAGTATCGTCAATCGTCGATAATGGCCGCCCGATCGGAAAGTACTAGGGTAGCATGAACGACAGGCGGTGAACCGAACCGATCGATACTCCGATATCCCATGTCTATGTGCCGATAGTCGCACACATGCAGGATGCATTGTGTGCGTGAACTGTAAACGATTTGTTCTCCTCCCTTTCACGAATGGATTCGATCTTGATTCGGATATTATCGTACAAGTTCGGTTTTCCTCCGCGCTTTGAGCTGCGTTGCCAGTTAGCGGAGAATTTCCCAAACTGTGAGAAATCTCAAGTTGATCAAGGATTTATTGGGGATTGGCATTACGCGGTGAAAATACAGGGATTTTGAATATCGAATGATTGCCTTTTTCTAACAATTAGACTCCACTCTATTTAATTTTCGGCAATATTTTTTCCGTCTTGGTAAAATATTTTTTTGTATCATCTAAATATAAGTAGTGGTTTCATTATTATTTCTTATTTTTTCAACGTTTTATAGTTAATTTATGAAACGACATTTGTAATTTTCGGTTAATTTTCGCTTTTTTGGTCAGCAACTAACTTAAAAGAAAAAAACTATTTAACAAATAAATTCAACCGACTTCCAAAAACAAATCAATACAAAGTAAAAAATAACTTTAATTTCGGAAGTCGGTGTTCTTAGTCACTTCGTTCTTTGACACCGACTATGACCACTAAAAAGTGAAACTACAAACTAAATTTTAATGGTAAAAAAGAAAATTAAACTTTTTTCATTAATTTTATTTAATTTGACTTGGATTTTCGGGGAATTTGATAAATTGGTGTTGGCAACGCTGGCTTTGAGTGAACTGTGCTGTTTGGGGTTTCCTATTTCCAGTCAGTTGCTGATGATACATGCATGCGGTAGCACTGCTTTATCATCAGCAGCCATCGAAATTGTTAGCTATCTATCATTTCGACAATTCTTTTTGGCAACGTTAGCTAAACTATTTACTGAGGTAAATAATGACAACAGGTAAAACTTCTGCAATATGACGACCTTTTTTTATCCATTTTTCAATGATGGGAAAAAATCAATGGACTCCTTCCACTCTGGGCGGAGCGGAAGGGAGTGTCAGATTTTTACTGACTGAAACCCATCCGGGTTCCTCCGAATGCCCTTTGCGTTCTAGGGCCGCGATGACTCTTTCGAGCAAATTCTGCAACAATTAGACGACCGACCCTAAAGCCATTGTTAGCAAGGTGAAAGTTGAAGCAACATAATGATTATAAATCGCTGTTCCCCGGTATCCTCCGTAGGTAGGTATACCTATGAATATCAGTCAACTCAAGTCATATGATTAGTAGTAGAGTTTGACGTACAAGTTCTTTCAACATCAGTCTCAATTCGGAAACGTGCACGCGAATTGCGTAACACACCCGTGAAGCACCGAGCACGCAAGACAATACCATTTGGCCCCTATTGGTATTACATATTATTTCAAAATTTAAAGAAAACCTAGATCCATTGCTACATGTGTATACTCATCTGTGCAAAACAGGCAAATGAATACGTTGAAATGACAAACTGAATGAAAATGCGATCTATTGCATTATAACTAATTCAACAAACAGATTAAAGGGATTTGTTTGAACCTTTTTCTATGCGAGCTAGCTTAGCTCCCCCCGTCGCCATTTTCGAAATATCTCAGCAACATGACACTTGGGTATCAAGTTCCTATTTTTTGGTTTTTTGAAGTAAAGGTAGGTAATATAATTAATTAATTAGGTACCTATGTATGTTAGATCGTGCGACGCTACTTTGAACAAAATCAAAATGGAGGTCTGAGGGTCTATAGCACAATGGTTCTGTGCTCTTTGCATATTCGCTAAAGGTGGATAATGTCTGGAAATAGGTACTGATCCGATTACGAAAATTCACTCATAGAATAGGTACCAAACTTTCGTTGAGTAAACTTGAGTATTTTCATACTCAACAAAAATGGGGTTTCGGAATTCTCTATTTTGAGTTGAGAGCGTGTCAAACCCAAAAGTAGGGTAGATGACAAATTTCGACAAGTTTTCAGGCTAAAGTGAAGTCGGCAATGACTCAATTTTAAATTACATAATTTCAGAAATCGGGAGTTAGTTTTTATCTCGAAAAAAAGCAGGTCTTTCGGTTTCTGCGGAATAGTCGGGAAATGCAAGTAAATTCAAATTTCGCAAGAAAAATGGTCAGCCACGATTTTCGATCAGGTCACGTGTCCTGACGTCTTATGAATTTTCGATCAGGGCACGTGTCCTGACGTCTTACGAATTTTCGATCAGGTCACGTGTCCTGACTAGAGTTTAAAATTTTTTACCCATCACAAAAAGTGCACAACGACGCTAAAGAAGTTTTCACTTCAAAAATCTAATTAGTCCGTCAAAAACATTTTTTTTTCTTTCTTTCTTTCTTTAGAAAGATTTCCTAAAAAATATTGAAATGAAGACGATATAATGCGTTGAAGACACGCGTGACTTCATGTTGCTGGTAAAAATTGTACGTCATACTAGTGAAAAAATACTTGTCCAATATTTATGGAAAATCTATCTCATCTGCCTAGCCTTTTCCCAACTATATTGGGGTCGGCTTCCAGTCAAGCCAGATTCAGCTGAATACCAGTATTTTACGTGGAGCGGCTGCCTACCAGACCTCCACAACCCATTAACTGGGTAACACGGTACTTCATGGCAAGACTGGAGTCAGATTTACTGGCTTCTGACAACCCGTAACGACTGCCAAAGATCTACAAATGACAGCCGGGACCAACGGCTTAACGTGCTTTCCGAGGCACGGAGGAAACTCGGTATGTTAAGATGGTCACCCATCCACAGACAAACCTTGGCAAGCGTTGCATAACCTTAAAGATCGACCCGTGCGGCTGTTATTATTTAGCCACGAGCTCCTCTAATTAGTTTTGTTCAGTGAAATATCCTATTGCAATTATGGGTAGGTAGGGACGGTCTATCTGTCTTCTATTACAAGGGAAACTGACTGACTTACATATCAAAGCACCGCCAAACGGCCGAAGGTCGCTCAAAATGGAAAGTCAAAGGGCAATGGAGAGGGCCATGCTTGGAATTTTCTTGCGTGATCAAGTCAGGAATGATGATATCCGCAAGATAAGCAATGTTACCGACATTGCCCGTTAGATCGCGCTGAAGAGACAGTATGCAAGTGCAGGACACATTGCTCGCAGAAAAAGGTCGATGAGCACGAAAGTTCTGGAAGCGACGGCGTACCGGAAGACGCAGCGTTGGAAGGCCTCCCACAAGGTGGACCGAAGACCTGGTGAGGGTCGCGGCTTAGCCTATGGATGCGGGACGTACAAGACCGGTTGTTATGACGACACTTGGGGGAGGCCTATGTCCAGCAGTGGACGTCTTTCGGTTGATATGATGAGGAAGATGATGATGCATAGTCGAAACTACTGAGACTAGGAACACGGCTTCCTTTTATGATGTAGGTGAGCACTAAGAAGGTATTTTTGGAAATTCAATTATTAGGAGGATAAAAGATAGACAATCGTTTGTTAGTGCAGACAAAGTCGCGGGCGAAGTATTAGTTTCTAATAAATCCGTTCACTATTAGATCCCTATTGGTAGGTATTAATAATAAAATGCTTTTGCCAAGTAGGTACCTACTTACCTATAGTAAGAACTCTATGGTCGATTGAATAATCGACAACAAAACAGCAGATTTTAAATTATGATTGTTATTGAAAGTTCACTTTACAAGATGGATGGGAGCAAAAAGGCAAGAATTTATTATCTTTTGATTACGACGTAATTCACGATGTTTAATGTATCGAGGAAGGAAAGTCGTTCACGTAATTTGAATTAAGAACTACGAACTATTTTTTTCTTTTTTTGTTTGGTTGCCTAGGTCGGTAGTCCAAAATTGAGCACGTTTAGTTTTATATTTCAATCAAAAGAAATTAATCAGTTGGTCATTTATTTAGATACTACTTATATGTTCTCTAGGTTTGATTTCCAAATGGGACAAAACATTATATATTGGGTTTTTCCTTCTGGAATTCTAAATTACTGTCTGGAAGTGCCCGTATAATGACAATGGGCGCCATATATTTTAATTGGCTTAATATTGCATTTTGGATGAAACAGCTGATATTTTTCTCGAGATTTCGGCGTTTTCCCGAAGTAAAAGTTGCTTATAATCATGTGTAATTTCACTGCCTAAGAGGTTGCTGGTGCTTTACAAATAACCCTGTATAGATATAGCTTAGAAACATTACTTTACAGAATATAAGTATTTTAATCGAAGTCTCTGTTACTAAGAACCTAATGTAAAATTGTAGAAAAACAAACAACATTAACTTCGACGAAGATAACTTTGTCCTTCATGGTGTCTGAATAAAACTATATTTAGATTAGCATTCTCTTTAGAACGCAAATCAAACCATTCTTATAACCAAATTGGCGGCTGTGCATCTTAAAAGGTTTCAAATTTGTTGGGTCCCACTCCAACCACTATGTTGACGCACCAACTCACCTACAGCATCAGTCGCTCTAGGTATTCTGTAAAAATCAATTTTGGTCAAGTGGGCATGTAGAGCTGATTCCCAACCAATGCAACTCCTGAGAGCCAGAATCAACGGTAGCGATAAGCCCCTTTATCTTTTCTGTGCTTCCACACCTCGTAAAGATACGCGTACAATGTCGTTAGAGTAAAAAAAAACAACGAGTTACACTCCGGGAGTGCCAGCAGAAGTGAAAACTTGAATACATGCTTCTCCCCCTCCGTCTTACGAATTTATGATCAGGTCACGTGTCCTGGCGCTAGTATAACATTTTTTACCCATCACAAAAAGTGCACAATGAACGCCGCTAAAGAAGTTTTCACTTCAATAAAACTTACCACTTTTCAATGAAGCTCGATGAGTCCCAGAGAAAGGATTCAACTGTCTTGGATCCCGCAATGAAATTAATCTGAAACTACCAGTGGAGGAATAAAAAGCTCACTTCATATTGACTGCACCTAAGGTGAGATTTTACAAAATAGACGACTGCAGTTTACCATGCTTCGCCTGTGGCTTCGCGAATCTCCCATAACGTGCGTAATGGCGGCGACTGTATGATCCTCATAGACCCCCATAGACGACGCGACAATGCAGCAAAGATGCGACGCCTTTTTCATACCTACTTAGTTTTATAGGGTTCCGTATCCGAAGCGTAACCAACGGAACCCTATTAAGCCTCCGCTGTCCATCCGTCCGTCCGTCCGTCTGTCGGTCAGCGTACCTACAGGTATCTCAAAAACCGTAATAGATAGACAGTTGATTTTTTCACAGATTATGTGTTTCTATCGCCGCTATAACAACAAATAATAAAAATTAAGATTTATGGCGCGGAACGCTTCGTGTGCGAGTCCGACTCGCACTTGGAGAGTTTTATTTTTCTTCATATGAGCATTTTAAAACAATTTCTTTGAAGATGCGTCGTCACGTTACTATCGCGTTTGTTTGCTTTTATGCAAACCATTGAGCTTAGTTGCTGTTTGGTGCTCAAGCTCAAAATAGCGGGCTGAATACCCCAGCTTCAAGTTTATCTACGAAGAGCTAACTTTGTTTTTTAAAACATTAAAATTAAATGCTTGACACGGTTGGCGCAGTGCCCGAGTGTTTGGCTTGTGTGCTACGGGTCACGCATTCGAATTACGGCACTATGTTTGTATAAGACGATAGATATATGGGTCCTAAATACATGATAGATCGTAGTGGAGAATCAGACTTTTAATTATGTTTGTGTTTGTTTCTAAACGCTGGTAATTTACCAGCCTTTAGAAACGAACATCTATCGCTTGGACCCGAACTGCAGTGACCCCATTTGGAAATTACTGGCCTAGGTTGACCGCTGTAGGAGTATTCTGGCTAAATGAGGTATCCTCGTCGACTTATCCCGAACATAATGCCTCTGTTGAGCCCTTTATAGGGTATGCCTTTCCTGCCCAGCATGCACAATCACCGGTACTGTCCGGTAGGAACTATGAAAGTTCTGAACGTGATAAATGGACAGAGCAGTTCAGGTACGCACGTACCTACCTGCTGGTCTGCGAAAATTCTCTTACAGACACCCTGAATAAACCTGGGAGGACTAATCTGCTTCAGTAGGTAGGTTGGCTGGATGGACGGCCATGGCTCATGTACAATGGGCCAACAACAGGACTAAATGCGGAAACCAAACTCGAATACCAGATAGGTAGACTGGTCAGTCAATCGACAAGAAAAGATGAATATTTTTGCTCCCTGCAGGACAAGGTCTCTTCACTCTAACTGAGACAATTTATCCAAGTTAACCTAGTTAACAGCCTTCGTGGTCGAGTGGTTTAGGCGTTCACAAAGTATGGTTTCCCTACTTTGTAAATTTGTTTCCATTTTGGCTAGGACATTGCAGGTTTGAATCAGTGTCTGATAAAAAGGTGATACCGTGCTTCGCATAGGAAAGCACGTATAGTCGGTGGTCCTGGCCGCCAAATGGCGGTCGTCAATTAAACCATGTCAGATGCGCTTGCCGCCTCAAGAAACTCTGACACTATGGTGTTTGGGGTCGTTAGACCTTACTGCCCACATTATAAGAAGACCTCAAGCCAATGTTAACACATAAGAATTAGCTAGAACTACAAATAGTCAACCAGCAACCCTCCAGTAACTCGCTCGAGTAGAGTATACCACCCGGAACGACTTCCGTTCACACGTTCTAGCGCAGGGCACACTGCACACTACATCTGTTCTGCGCAAGCGCACCTGCCCTTACTTCTTACGTAAACAAGCAAAAACACACGCTCCAACAACTATGCTCAATTCTCACGCGAATAAAGGTCAAACACTTGGGTAAATTAAAGGTTTGCTGGTATTATTTTTAATTATATGTGTAGCTGTATGTATTTTTGGGGTTTTTGTTGCGTCAGTTTGAAGATCACAATGATTATTACGGTCCGTGAGCTTCAGTATCTGATCTCTGTTTGATTATCTGGTTGCCAATGTCATTTGAGTTTAAATTATTGCTTGGCTACCTACAAGATTTTAAGATGATGGGGATACCTGTCAGTATTCACTTACTTTAACGATATACTGTATCTATACTTACGTCAAAATATTCGTGCTAGCCCCTCTGTTTGTCCCATTCTCTTCACAAAATAATTATGCTATCCATCTTGCGACACGGGTAACAAACAGCCGGTTTATTCTTTTCCCTAACCTTGGGGCAACCTATTAAAAATTCTGAAACAATATCACAGCCAACGTCCAAACAAAATATTATGAAGCGAAATCGATTTAAAAATAGTAACAAGCTTTTAGCGGTTTATCAAAAGCGTCTCGATTGGAGAGTTGGCTGAAAATATTCGTGTGTTTATTATCAAACGATTTGCGTCAGACACGCTGGCTGCTGCCGGTGCGAACTCGTTTTACGATACTTACTACTAATATTCGTAAGAGACCGGATTTGAGTTTACTGTTTAGATTTTTACAGAGTAGATTATAGTTTTTAGGGTTTCGTACTCAAAGGGTATCCAACGGAACCCTATGACTAAGCCTCAGCTGTCCGTGTCTGTCAGCGTGCTGTATCTCAAGAACCATAACAGAGAGAGTTGAAATTTTCACAGATTGTGTATCGATTGCCGCTATAAAACAACAAATAATAAAAATCAAGATTAACTAACCTACGGTTCGCCTGATGGAGATCCAAAGACAATGGGACGCTTATTATTCTGTTTGGACGTTACAGGAACAGACGCCAAACTCGTAACTGAATTCTCGACCCTGTTCGATCGATACGCCAAGAAGATATGGTAAGTGGTCAATGGCAATATTGAAGGTGAATTTGAATCATAGAGTTTCGTGAGGGATATTGGAAATTACTGGATCATCATCATCATCATCTGCCTAGCCTTTTCCCAACTATATTGGGGTCGGCTTCCAGTCCAACCGGATTCAGCTGAATACCAGTATTTTACGTGGAGCCGGTGGAGCGGCTGTCTACCAGACCTCCACAACCCATTAACTGGGTAACACGGTACTTCTTGGCAAGACTGGAGTCAGATTTACTGACTTCTGACCATCTGTAACGACTGCCAGAGATCTACAAATGACAGCCGGGACTAACGCGAACGGCTTAACGTGCTTTCCGAGGCACGGAGGAAACTCGGTATATTAAGATGGCCACCCATCCACAGACCAACCTTGGCAAGCGCTGCTTACTCTTAAAGATCGACCCGTGCGGCTGTTAATATTTAGCCACGAGCTCCTCCACCTGGAAATTACTGGATAATCTATGGTAATAGGGTCATAGAAATTCTACTACATAAAACCTAATTTATGTAGGTGCACACGTACCTAGGTTTACTTACATAAATAATAATTACTTTGTAGTAAATCCAAGTTGCTACCCACAACTTGCTCAGTGAATCTGTGACGCCATGAATATAATAATACCTATTCACAAAATATAATAAACATTGTTTTACGGCAATTTTCGTAAGCGGAAACCGTAGTAGTAAGTTCTTCCGTAATAAAATGAAAGTGCCCGCTTCTTGGCACCATTCGTTCCATATCGTAGACGCAGGCGCATTATCAATAACACACTGACACAATACAACTACACGCCTATTTTTATTTATATATAAGTAGATTATACCTATTAAGATTTCCCAAAATGAATAAATTATACCAATTAAATAAACATCTCTTTAAAAATTATGTCCGAAAGCGTTGTACATTGATCTAAAAGGCTTACGCGCGACTTTTGAATTGGTCCTGGATTTGTTTCCCAGGGGCAGTGTTACACCTGACATAAGGAATTTCTTAGTAGTAACACAGATCATTTTTTTTTAAGGATGGGAAGTCATCAAATGACTCCTCCTAGCTAGCCTACTCCTCGGGTAAAGCAGAAGGGAGTGTCAGACTCTTACTGACTAAAATTCATCCGTGTTCCTCCTAGTACCCTTTGCGTTCCAAGGTACGGTGCCTCTTTCGAACGAACTCCGCAGCCCCAGCAGGCACTGGCCCTAGCGGGCCCCGTCTTTTGTGCTGACAGCTCTTTGAGGCGCGCGTGGAACACAGCGCGCCGTCGACTCGGGCTTGGTTCTGATCAGACGGCAAGCCACCCAAAGCTCGCCATTCGCAGACCCGCGCCTACGGTGGCCGGGAATCGCCCTGCAACTCCTGACGCCCGGGGCGTCTTCTTCTGTTGCGGCGGCTGGGGCGTGAGGTTTCCCTCTCTCTCACACTTTCGGCTTCCTCCTTTGCTAGCATTATTGCTTCGCAGGAGGTGACTGCTTCCCATGTCTCCTCACTCCGGACCATGGCCTGAACCAGAGCCGGACGCGAGAGATCGCCGCCGCCGATCGCCTCGACGAGGACACGGCGGTGCTCTGCCCAAGCAGGGCAGACCTCCACCGTATCCTCAGTAACACAGATCACTAGTTACAGAGTAGTAGCCCGACCGAAATGTCAATTTGTTGCCGGACGATAAATCCGCTCATGGTTCACCTAAATAAGCCAGGAACGCCTATACAATAACAGTAATAACAAAGCGGCAGGAATTCATGAAAGTAACGGCCAAAGTAGTGCTTAATGAGCCCAAAATATTCAACACGCTGCTTAGATTAAGCACCAGCACTTCGCCCGCGACTTCGTCCGCGCTGCAATTTTCTTAAGGATTCCTAATTTTTAGGGTTTCCGTGCCCAAAGGGTAACCCAACGGAACCCTATTACTAAGACTCCGCTGTCCGTCCGTCCGTCCGTCTGTCTGTCTGCAGGCTGTATCTCAAGAACCGTAATAGGTAGGCAGGTAACAACAAATTATAAAAAATTAGATTTATGGTACGGAACCCTTCGTGTGCGAATCCGACTCGTACTTGGCCAGTTTTTTCTAGTATATAACCTGTTACTCAGGGATAATGTAGCATTCTTATGGTGAAAGATTTTTTTTAAATCAGTTCGGTAGTTTTTGAGTTTATACGTACAAATCTACAAATCCTACCACCAAACCACCCACAAATCTTTCCTCTTTAAAATATTAGTGTAGATAAAGCTGTGTTCACCTTTCATTTTCTTCAAACTTTACAAAATGATGCGTTGGGATATAGTAGTGGCCTCTAGTTACACTAAATCCAACTAATAGTTTTGCTACTCGACGTTAGATGTCACTTGTCACTCGCCAAAAGATGGTGATAATTCCACTCGCCAGTAGATGGCGTTGTTTTACGTTACTTGTTTCCTATTATCGCAACTTTATAAATGTGTAGTGGTGTACCCCGGGAAGAATGTTAATCCATTGGTTCCGGCTTAAATTTTCAGAAATTGACAGTCGTAACTTATCTGATACCCGGAAGCCTGGAGAACCAGTCTTCCACAGGGATATCATAGTACCGAGTTTTTAGATAAGTAAAAAAAAGGTAACCATACCATAAAATAAAACAGAAACAGTCTTTGTAAAATGTTTATTTTCATAAATGACAGACTAAAACAACATTTCTCAGCGATTACAACTCACTCTAAACTTTGCATAACTATCTAATGATATCGGCGTATTTATAAAGCTGTTATTGTATAATGTAACTACATCACTATTAGAACATAATCATCTACAACAATGCTAAGCCGCTGTTTATACGTACAGAGTAGGTATGGCGAAAAAAGTCGACGACATAGATTTTTTCAAATATTTTTGCTCCATTTTTTAAGTCTGCCGTCAACTTGAACTAAATTATCACATAACTTGACTAAAGATAATTGTAGCTATAGATAAAAACATAGGTGAAGTTCTTAATGCAAAGCAAAGAATTGAGGTCATAATTAAAATAAAGTCTTTTTCATAATAAAGCAATTAAAATATACATATTAATAGAATTATAGGTATTATTATTATCGTTAATTTTATCATTTATATCATATATCCGAATTCTAAAAAATAATGTTATTATAATAAAAATAGAGATCAAAATAAGACACACATACATAAACTGACTGATATTATATGCCAGATTTTCAAGTCATACAGTCATCTTGTTTTGTTGAAAACAAATGAACATCAGTAAGAGTTAAGACATACACCAAAATGCAATTGTTAGGAAAATTCAAATTAAATACTACAATCAATCATAAGAATAGTTCGCAGATTCCAAAATATTGGTACAACACATAAAAACCGGAACACATCAACAAATATACATAATATTATGGACATCAAAATATTATTGTCAATCAAATGATATACGTTGCGATATAATATCTTCGAGAAGCATTAAACAGCTAGCATTAAAACTATGATGAGTAAACAATACATTTTCATAAGATAACTACAGGTACAGATTAGGAATTAACATATTAGGGGAAGCATTTCAGAAAATTAACGATATTTTAACAAAAAACCAGATTCGAATGCCAGCATTTTACGTGAAGCGGCTGCCTACCAGACCTCCACAACCCATTAACTGGGTAACACGGTACTCCTTGGCAAGACTGTTGTCAGATTTATATATATCTAACTATCCGTGACGACACACAAAGTTTTAAAATTAAGTCAAATAACCATGCTTTAGAATTTGAATTGTTAAAACGTAAAGAAATTCCAGAATACTGCTACATCAACTTCAATGTCCCCCACTTCTTGTTAGTACACAAACAGCGAGCGGTAATACCATACAGTAGAAAGAATATCAGCATAAAGTATTATTTGATACCTTTTAACTTACACATTAAACTTCCAACGAAAATAACATTAATTAATTAACTTTTTTCAACTATAAGCGCTGTGATATTTTGCGAATTGATTACTATTTAGATAAATGGGTAACATTATTTACACATAATTATAAAAGATTACATACAGATGAGACAGGAATGTCTTTATAATTTGAGATGCTAAAAGATGGTTGTCTAGTAATGGCTCATTTACATTAGGTCTTTTTACCGATTCGGCAGCAGCCCGTATTCGGTCACTTCCTAGTGAAAACAGATTTTCGGTTAACCGTATTCGGCCGCAGACCGTTTTCTGTGACTGAACAAGGGTGGTTTATTGAAACGCGCCACTTATTGTTCGGCTGAATGTGGTCGCCGAAACCGGTAAACCTATAATGTAAACGCGCCATAACTATTTTTTGGTATATTATGTTGCGAGCTTGTTATAAAATTTTATATGAAGTTGTTTTGTATGATGGTTGTTGTTATTGTTTTATAATATTGAACAGTTTTATTGCAACGTTAGTGTAAATTGAGCGTTAAATAAGTTTCAGGCACCTCCGAGTATCATCATTACCTGTCAGAAACTCGTCAGTTATTTAGTCTACATTAAAAAAAAACGTAACAAATGTAAAGGTAAAATGGATCAACATTATACCGTATTGAAAGAACATTAAATACTTACGTTTCAACATTTACACCACTATTATATGGCAGTTGCTGTTTTTATATTGGACATGTTGAGAATTAATCAAAATTTGATTTTCAAAAGGAATTGAACACAATCTTTGCATGATGTGTTTATACAATACTAACGGACCCGCGCAACATCGTATGCGTCACATTTTTCATTAATGCTCCGCTCCTATTAGTCGTAGCGTGATGTTATATAGCCTATAGCCTTCATCGATAAACGGGCTATCCAACACTAAATTTCAATTTGAGCCCGTAGTTTCTGAGATTAGCGCGTTCAACCAAACAAACTCTTCAGCTTTGAACTATTAATATAAATTAATTGCAAACAAATTATAGCGTAATACCGTTGCGAGACCGATTCTAAAAAAACCTTTTTGATTGCCTCTTGAAACTTTTACAATTTCCTATAAGCGAAAAACAAACAAAGCATTTATTTATTCATGTTATTTTTTTATAAAATACATCATAATATTCTCTTTCACTTAGATATAGATAATCGAATTACATCGTAAACAATTACACCTTTATTTTCAATATAATTTCTAATACGTTCAGTTACCCTATGACAATTATTACAAGCTAGAGTTTTTTATAAAAAACGAAAATAATTATCAGTTAACGGTAAATTATTCATACGATATTACAATGACAACCAAAATATAAAACAAATAATATCATAATTATATCGATCACTTCTTTAGGTCCCTCAAATGCTTTTCTTTTCGTCTACTCGCTCAAATGTTATCAACCGTAACCATTTTGAAATCACCCATTACATTTTGCATTGATGATATTTAGAAGCTAAGTTGAGAAATATCGAAGCCCGTCTATAAACAGATGTAGTAATTTTTGGCATGTTGTTATAGCTTGCGTCTGTTCTACATGGCAGTCATGTACAAGTCAATTAATATTCATCGTCATTATGATTTATTGCCATATTCTGATATGTAATAAATATTTTTGAGATGAAGTATGGAAAAGAGATTATCTAAACAATAAACATGTGCGAAATACTGATAAATGTCATTAATATAATGTCTATTATGTAACTAAATTTTAACCGGAAGGCACTCACTGTAACGTGAATTTTAACGACAAGAAAAAATTAAACTGAATTCGGGATGTTTTCTAATCAATTCTCGCGAATAAAATTTAACTTGACATAAATGCAATTAAATAATAAAATGTAATCAAAATTTTAGAACATCTATGCATAAATATGAACTAAATAATATCAAAGTGGGTGATGATACCCTTCGAAAAAGAGATTCTTAACTATTTGTAATCAGTGGAAAGGTAATGCTAATTAGATAAAACGTATCTGTTTCGGAGTCAAGTTATGCTCAAAAATGTTTGTGTATAAGGTCTATTTTTCTTAATTCCGTTTATGACTTTACAGACTAAGGCTGCTTTTCCACCAGAGATGTACTACGCAAAGTTGCTATGGATGCGTTTGATATCCACCAATCATATTCATCGGTCCACATGGCATAGTAGGTGGAGACTGATTCTAAGCTACGTTTTTGGGAAGGATGCGTGCTATCTATGGTCACGAGTGGTGTACCCGTAGTCGCTTGTTTATCTTGAACGTTACGAAATGAACTGACCGAGTAGCCGGTAGGACACGCGGCGGCGGCGCGAGCCCCTCTCCCCTCACCGCGCCGCTCCCCGTGCCTTCCCTAATGTCGATACATCGTATAGCTCGAGCTGGGCATCTTCAAGAAATGTAGCTTAGCGTCAGTGGAGACGGTCACACAATTTCGTAGCTTAGCTTTTACATTCTCGCAGCATAGCTGTATAGCACATCTCTGGAAAGTGTGAAGTGTAAAGGCACCCTAAGGCTACATTGCTACCTACGAGCCACTCGCAAGCAATACATTGCGGAGCATGATCGAGCGATTGATCGCGTAGTACCTTGGTTGCCCGCAATGTAATGCAACTAGCATGCGAGTTGGTTG
The DNA here is from genome assembly GCA_950371165.1 of Lacanobia oleracea. Taxonomy (NCBI): domain Eukaryota; kingdom Metazoa; phylum Arthropoda; class Insecta; order Lepidoptera; family Noctuidae; genus Lacanobia; species Lacanobia oleracea. Next base: position 6,807,481 of record OX493389.1, read on the forward strand.
CATGTGGAAACGTGGCCTCAGAATTGTCATCACTTCAATGTTGCCGAACTACATTTAGTTGCTTATTAATAATGGGTTACAGACAATAAATTATAACACATTAGGATTAATTACCGTTGTTAGTTTGATGTCAATAGGAAATTGGTGAAATGTTTACGCTATTTTGATCATTGCTTTCAAGAAGTTAAAATACATTTGTCTATGCTCGTATCTGCTCAGTACCAGCCTCAAAAGGGAAAAAAATTAAATCTATCGAAGAAAAAATCGCTACAACTGTACATACTGGCATCATAGGTAACCAATACATCTAGAATACTATCGAATCGGTAAACAATATGTAATGTGCTCGATTATATAACATTATGACTAGTGTTACGGTTATGTGCACAATAACACGCTATGCCACAAGTTTCGAAGATGTTGAAAATTGTAGCGCGCGCGTTATACAACATACGTTCCCTTTACTAACTCTGTCACACCGAAATAATACGAAACATAAATAATGAAGATTTCGTTCATAATATCGTACTAGTCGGAGTGTGCGAGCGGCGGTGTCAACCCATCGAGAGGTTTTTCACGATGGGGACTTCGTGACTTCTCCGGTTGATTTCCTTGGCCTCTTTTGTGAGGTTAGACTCGACGAGCAGGGAGTGTCGTTTCGTAGTGTTGAGGTCTTTCTTCCTCCGCACGACGTCGGGGCTGCAGGGCTCGGAGTCGCGGCGCTGCAGGCCGGCGGCGTGCCCGGGCGCCTGCTGTCTGGGCAGAGGTGTTGCGGGCTGGTCGGGGTTTATATTTGGAAGGTACGTCTGGAACGACGGTCGGTTTTGCGCCGCCTCCATGATGGAACCTTTTTGGAATAACGTGACAGGTCAGTATTTTTTTTTTTTATTTAGAGTTGAGGCTATGATAGCATTTTACTTTTTAGCTTGCCAGTCTTATATTGTTTCTAATAAAAAGTAGTCAAGGTTGGTTAGAGCGAGCAAAGAAACCCTAGCAAATAAAGGACAGAAATACAAGAAAAGAGATTAGTTACTAGATTAGACAAAATAATAAAAGACACAGACAAACTAACATACTATCACCGACACACACGATTCTACAAACCCCATTCCTTTTTTAATATTGATGTAGCGTAATGAGATTTCCATGCACCCATTGATGTGTGAGTATGAACCCTGTCTATTACCCGACTGTCTCAGAAGAAGAGTAGTTTTTTATATAACAACACAAAGTTCCGAGAGAATCAGAGATTTTAATGTAACCGAAAAATAAAAATCTTAGGAAATCTTAAATAAAAATCTGTGAAGTGGACCGTGCGACGAGTTTTAGTAGAATCTGTCCAAAATAGACGACTTTGTAGAATTCATAACAATACCACTAGCTTAGTTCTATCATATGACTTTCACTACAACAGTAAGCGACACATAAGCACATATATTAATAGGTAACGCAATCACCTCCAAACTGGTTACTTGGTATTTCTGGTTAATGACCTACAATGAAGCAAAACAAACAATATTTTTACAAATCCTTGGACACATCGTTACAGAGATGTAAGTTCAGGTTAACCAGGAAAAAGTATGCTCTTCGATAATCTTCGTGTTTCCGAACTTGTACGAACATACGCGCCACTGAGTATCTCCCAACAGAGGCGGATAGCAACTTTATGTTTGGTTCAGAAATATTTTTAAGTCTTCGGAATTGCGTAAAGTCGTCAATCTATTTTTTTTATCATCTTTATTCATATTTAGAAAATATTTCCATGGTTGTAAAAGCTATATTTGGATCACATGAACGCATTCTTATTCCCGAAGATATTGTTGATTCCCAAAGCGTATACTTTCTGGTATGAAAAGAAATGTTAACAAGTGAAAATGATGGGAAATGGTACTACGGGAAAACAATAGAAAAACAGTCAGTTTAATGCCGTTTTATAATGAATTATGTGTTGTGTAGACTAACACAAGACTCTACATACACAATAAAAAAATATTGTACTGACGGCGTTCATTCCTTTTCCTCTTTTCTAAGGTTTTGTTTCCCAGTAACAGGAGGATTGTTAACTTAAACAATAAAATAAATAAAGGAATATATTTTATAAGTTAATTTCTAACATCTCTTTAACGAATTGTTCCAATAAAGCAACTCAAACTAAATAAAATCGTCAAAAGTATAAAGTGTAAAAGCTTTAATTTTTGCGACAACATGTCATTTTTAATTAACAAATTACTTCTTAGTCCGTCCGTACCCAAAGGGTAACTGATGGAACCTTTTTACTAAGCCTTCGCTGTCCATCCGTCCGTCTGTCTGTCTGTCAGCGGGCAATATCTCATGAACCGTAATAGATAGACAGTTGACATTTTCACAGAATGTGTATTTCCGCTATAACAACAAATAATAAAAATATGATGGTACGGAACCCTTCATGCGCGAGTCCGACTCGCACTTGGCCGGATTTTTTTAATTTTTAACTAAACCTACCTAAATCCAATGATGCCGTTGTAGATTCTCGGGTCCTATGTTGATGAAAACTAAAACTGCATCATAGATTAAAAAAAAAAAAGAATATCCGTTGAGATATTTTTTTTTTTATAAAAAAATGTTTTTGTTTTTCTGTCCTTTAGTTTGCCATGTGTTATTATTTCGCAAAATTTGATCCTTCTTAGAGACACTTTTGAATGGTGTAATAATACAGGTGTGTTATTTTTTCGAAATCAACCGGTTAGATTCCTGGCTAGGAATAGCGATTTTTTAAAAAATACAATGATTCAGTTTTAGTTTTTATCAAAATCGGACTCGAGACTCCTTTCAGCGTTTTTTGATATTCATCATAGTTTCGGATTTAGCCATCAACGTACGCTATAAAAAATCACATAGGCCATGACATTCGTCATAGGCTTATTTTGACTATACAGGAAAATATTACTCAAAATAAACCAATAGCGAATGTCCTGCCGTTCAAAGATTCAAAACATTTTATTTCAAATAAACCATTTACAGGCACTTTTGAAAGGTCGGTCAGTCAAAAACATGAAAGCTATTTGCCCGTTCCAAGGCGTAGATCTCTATAGAGAAGAACGTGCAAGAAACTCAACGGACACTCTTTTAAATCATGTTTTGTTTTAAACAATTCTAAGTTACATATATTATACTTGTTGCTTCTGCATGTGAGGACAATGCAAAGGAAATAGTATTAGAGGTACCGCGAAAATTGTACTACTGTCCTTATAATACCTTATACGTATTGCGCAGTAATTTCATAAAAAAATAGCCTGTTGCGGAGTAATAGCTTAAATTTACAACACAAAGATATTATTAAAACTCTTTACTAAGATAATCTTTTATTTATTACAGAAGCTTCATTATTGTGTTTCTTTTACATAGATTTTTACTATACAAATGTTGTTAATTTTGATTGACATGTACAGACTCACGATAATTTCTCATAGGGGTAGGCAGAAACTATAGTAAAAATAAATAGGGATTATTATAAGTAACAAAACGTGATGTTTCTTACCGAGCGTGCGCACTAGCCAGGGCGCCACGGTCTGTTTTTGATTGACGCCCGACTGTACTTCATTGAGGGCCACAGTCAGTTGATGGCTCAGCTCCTGTAAAAGCAGCATTAATAATATGTGAAATTAAGTAATTTTCAGGAGTGGTAATGTTGAAGAGTGAAAATAAATTTCAAAGTGGCAGCGATTAGATTTTGCAAAATATCTGCTATCAGGGCTCGCCAAGCATAACCAATTACGTATCCCCAAAAATCTTAAAAGTGGCCAGCTAATGTAAAAAGTTCTAACGACTTGAAAAGATGAAGCTGCAACTACTTATATCTAGTAGTAGACTTTAACAAAATTGAACGAAAAACATTAATTTCTTCGTAATTTATCCACAATTTCTTTCTAGTTAATCACTATTATAGGAGGCAGCTGTTCGCTTTTTGATTGTGTCTCAATGTACAACATTTTGTTTGCACTGTGTTCTGGATGCTCAATTGTAAATGTACTAAAATAAACGATTTATTCTTTATTATTTCGTAAATTTATTTGTATATACATATAAGTTACATATTTAAATATATCTTTAGAAAAATACATTTAAAAATATAAAAATAGTAATCAGTCGGTGTCGGGAGCAGGGTCCAAGCTACCGGTGGTTAGGGCTCCAGAGAAAGGAACCTCCTCACAATACGAGCCGTATCGAGGAGTACTGCCTTCTGTATCAGGACCTTTATCCAACCGCGTAACGCCAGCTTCGACAGATGGTCGTCGAAGCTTTTGGCCATTGGCCTTAATGACTATCGGCACAATGACAGCTGAGTCCACATTCCACATGCCAACAACCTCGTATGCTAAGTCGAGATACTTAATTTGCTTCCCTTTCTCAGCCTTTTCCGAGGTTCTCGTCATGCGGGATTGTAACAACAATTACCATTGCATGGCGCGCTAATCGGTTTATCACCACTATATCAAGTTTCAGTCCTATCAGTGATGGTAGACTGATCCCAGTACAACGTGACATGGTCATTTTCGAGAACTGGGTCGGGCACATACTTGTAATACGGTACCTCAGAATCCACAAGTTTGTATTTCAAAGCAAGTTGCTGATGGATAATTACTGGCTAATTGTGCCTGTGCAAGTACTCGCCGTTAGCCAGACGAGAACAACCAGAGATAATATGTCTGCTGGACTCACCCGGACGGTGGCATGCCCGACACATGTCCACCGTCCTGTCCTTCATAACATGCCTCCGGTAGTTATTCGTCAAGATAACTTCGTCCATAATCGCACAGACAAAACCTTCAGTTTCCCCAAAGAGATCACTGAAATGTAGCCAGGCCACGGACGCTGAAAAATCTAAATCGGACCCATGAAGAACAAAGCCAAAGTCAAAACGTTTATTTCAATTAGGCCATTAAACGGCACTTTTGAACGCCCGTGTAGCTCCTTGCCTTTCCATACCATCTGTGATTAGTATCAAGGTTTGTGCCAGTTCTCTTTAGCCATGGACAACGGGGTGAGACCCTTGTCCACTGCGACCACATCTCGGTGCATAACCACATCAACTTTGAGAAAATATTCTCTGAAACTGCACATCTTGCGGTTGTGGAGAGTCTTGGCGTTAAAAAACTGGCTAAGTGCAAGTCGGACTTGCGTGCAAAGGGTTCCAAATGAATTTTTTTTACATGTTATTTTAACACTATTATTTATTTATTCATTTTTATATTACTCTATTGTACACCAAAGTAAACTATAGACTTCTAATAGGTTTTCCTGTAATCTATAGGATCATCCATGTAAAGAAGAAAAGATATGGCCTGACCACCTCTTCTCAACCGATAGCCCAAACCTAAATCCTTCAGCAATGTGCTTAGAGGATTCAGAGCTAAGCAAAACCAAAGCAGACTCAAACTGTCGCCCTGAAATATTCCCCGATTAATCCATACGGGCTCATCATTCCCCTGAATCGGACGACGTCCTGGAAAGCGAAGGACTGTTTTCCATTGCCTCATACATGACTCAAGGATGGAGCGTAGAGTTGAATCTATTTTATACAACTCCAACACCTTCATGAGTTTTATGCTTTTTATCCAACATGTCGACAGATCCTTGCGGGATCGACGAACCTGTTGGCTTATGGCTATGTCTATGAAGAGAAGCTGCTTAGTGCCGCGAGACCCTTTCCTACATCCATTCTGAGAAGCAGACATAATAGAGTTCCCTCTCAGGATGGATGTATGAAGTTTATAAACCGTCAACAAACAAGTAATTGGTCTATAGTTCTTGGGTTCCGCGGGACTACCAGTCTTATGGAGCAGGTGGCTAACGCCAGTTGTTAAAAACTGTGGTAGCGAGCCAGACTCTGACGATGGATGACTGGAATTGAGATGACAGGAGAGCGTGTGAGTTGCTATTGAGCCAGAAGTTATGCAGTCCGTCCGGTCCCGGAGATTTCTAGTTCGACGGACGTCGGGTGGGTGTCGTAAGAGGCAACTAAGGGACTCGGCAGAGAATGGGCAACAGCGTTCTCTGCAAAACTCAAAACCATGCACTACGATCGCCAACCCACCTGCCAAGCGTGGCGATTATGGCTAGCATTTAGCTCGTGGCGATATCATCCGGGCGACACACGTCCGTCACACTTTGTTCAGGTCGCTCCCAAGCTCTATATACCCACCTCTCATCGCTCTGGAACATGCGATTGTGCGAGTATCGGTCAACCATCCGCTTATACCGCCGAATACGGTTTGCCCATGCACATACTTTCTGCTTCAGGAAGTCGATGCGCTCCGTGACACAGAACGTGTTATCTCAAGGACTGATATCAGTCCTCGAAAACGCCCGTCTCACGCGTGGCCGTGTGTTGCCCTCCCTGAAGCAGTATAGTTTGCCCATGAGTGCCCTAGCCTCATCGATACATCATCATCTCATTTATCATTTATATGTCAGGCTGGTGCAGCAGGTTTTGGTCGAATAACTTCATCAGAACTATTAAACTTGACATTTGCTAAACGACATACCATGGGGTGCATGAGGTCTGTTACCATCTTAAGACCCAAGCCAACCTCACCTGCTAGCGGTGCACCCTGCTGTCCAACGGACGAGGCTCTGGCGAACCTGGTTTCCCTCTCGTAGGGTTGTGGGAGTCAGACGGCTGGTCGCCCCACGTAAAACCAACTTCAGCCAAATAAAATGGACAAGAAGTTGATAACGGGTACTCGGGCTAGGGCGTCGCCGCATAACGACGCGCAGGCACATCGCCCTAAACCTGCGATAAGTGGGCTAGGGCTACCGTGTCGAGTACGAGCACGGCTAAAGAGGATAGTACCCAAGAAGAAGTTCCGCTTTGCCACCTGGAACATTGGCTCCCTAACCGGACGTTGCCGAGAACTCGCGGACGTACTTGCGAAGCGTCGGGTCCAGTGCGCCTTCCTTCAGGAGACGCGCTGGAAGGGAAATAAGTCACGTGACATCGGGCAGGGGTACCGGCTAGTGTACACCGGATCACCAACGGGCAGGGGCGGAGTGGCCGTGGTGCTGTCTAAGGACCTCCAGGATGGACTCCTTGAAGTAGACCGATGCAGCGACCGGTTGATGCGAGTTAGGGTGCTGATCGAAGGGTCGGTAACGAACCTAATCAGCGCCTATGCTCCTCAAACTGGTTGCTGTGAGTCTGAAAAGGAGGCCTTCTGGGATGAGTTCGAGGACGTACTACGCGCTATTCCGAATTCCGAAGGTGTTTTGGTTGGGGGGGATCTCAACGGTCACGTAGGTCAGTTTGCTGGAGAGTACGGACGTGTTCACGGTGGTTTTGGATATGGCCAGCTAAATGCAGAGGGAGTCAGTATACTCAGTACCTGCGCTTTGTCTGACCTAGCCATCGCGAACACGTTCTTTCAGAAGAAGCCCCAGCATCTTATTACGTACCGTAGTGGTGCCTACTCAACCCAAATAGATTACCTGCTGGTGAGACGGTGCCACATTGGCAAGGTTACCAACTGCAAAGTCATCCCAGGTGAAAGCCTAACGGCTCAACACCGCCTCCTTGTCCTGGACTTTGCGGTTGTACCGAAAAAGAAAGTGACCAAAAAACGCAAACCCCGCACAAAGTGGTGGTTGCTTGATGGTCCTAGGCAGTCGGACTTCATCGCGGAGCTCGAGCATCTCGAGATCAGTGCTCCGCATGAGTCCGCTCAAGAGATCTGGAGTAATATCCATTCAGCAATCACCGATGCGGGTAAGCGCGTCCTTGGCACTTCTCGTGGTGGCCGCACCATAGAAAAGGAGACGTGGTGGTGGGATGACGGGGTGCAGGAGGCGACTCGGAAGAAGAAGGTTTTATTTAAACAGTGGCAAGGGTCCAACTCTCCGGATGACAGAGAGGCATATGGAGCGGCTAAGCGCGCTTGCAAAAAAGCTGTAGCCAGAGCCCGCAGCAAAAGTCTGGCGCCCTTGTACGACAAGCTGGAAACTGCGGAGGGGCAAAAGCTTATTTTTAAGCTGGCGCGTGCCCGGGAGAAAGCTGCACGGGATATTAGCAAATGTCTCTGTGTAAGGGACGCCCAGGGTAAGCTGCTCTACGATGCCCCCTCTGTTAAGGAGAGATGGTGTACATACTTCGCGGAGCTGTCTAACAAACAGCATCCCCATAACCTTCCTCCCGAACCGCCTCCTAACCTTGGACTTATTTCCCCTATTTCCCCCGACGAAACCCGCATTGCTCTTCGCCACATGAAGAACCGGAAAGCGGTCGGGCCTGACAATGTGCCAATTCAGGTGTGGAAGGCGATGGGCCCACATGGCGTGGACCTTCTGACGGATCTTTTTAACCGCATCCTGATCACCAAGGAAATGCCGAACCAGTGGCGATTTAGCCTGATTATACCTGTATACAAAGGCAAAGGTAGCGTACAGGATTGTAGTAGCTACCGCGGTATCAAGATCATGTGCCACACCATGAAGCTCTTCGAGCGCATCATTGACACACGGCTCCGTAGCGAGTGTACTGTCTCTGAGTGTCAATATGGCTTCCGGGCGGGTAACAGCACCATGGACGCAGTATTCGCCTTACGGAATCTGGCTGAGGCTTACAGAGAGAGAAGGAGAGCTTTGCATATGGCCTTTTTAGACCTGCAGAAGGCCTTCGACTGTATACCTCGGCAGTCCATCTGGTGGGCACTGCGCTTCAAAGGCGTTCCCGAGGCCTATATTGACATTATCAGAGAGAGACATGTACCGCGATTCCGTGTCCTCTGTCCAGACCGCTGTTGGCGAATCGAATGGCTTCCCAATATCTGTTGGCGTTCACCAAGGCTCGGCTCTTAGCCCGTTCTTGTTTAACGTAGTGCTCGATGTAGTTACGGCAAACATCCAAGATAAGCCCCCATGGCTAATGAAGTATGCCAATGACATCGCCCTCGTTAATCAGAACAAAGCCCATCTTGAGCGCAAAGTCAACATTTGGAAGGACACGCTTGAAAACGGTGGTCTGAGACTAAATGTGGCGAAGACTGAGTACATGTCCTGTGGCGGCACGGATTCAAATAGGTTCATCCGAATAGGTTCGGACCTGATCAGAAAGTCCGATACGTTCAGGTACCTTGGATCCGTGCTGCACGAGTCTGGCAACGTGGACGACGATGTCCAAGCACGTATAGGCGCGGCTTGGGCGAAGTGGCGCGAGGTAACGGGCGTTGTATGCGACCGCAAAATGCCTCCTAAGCTCAAGGGGCAGATATATAAATGCATCATACGGCCTGTCCTACTGTACAGTGGTGAATGTTGGCCAGCACTAAGCAGACACACCCAGGAGCTTCGCGTCACGGAGATGAAGATGCTGAGGTGGATGAGTGGCGTAACGCGATCCGATCGCATACGCAACTCTTTCATCAGAGGTAGTCTTGGTGTCCGTGACGTGGGGGAAAAACTGCAAGAGTGTCGTCTGCGATGGTATGGCCACATCATGCGCCGCCCTATGGAGTACGTTGGTCGGGGATGCATGAATATGGCTGTTCTTGGGGCTCCGACATGAGAGCCAATGACCTAACTGAGAAGGATGTTCAAGATCGGGCAAAGTGGAGGAAGCTAAGTAGGAAGGCGGACCCTGGCAATAGCCGGGATTAACGCCAGGTAGAAGAAGAAGATACCGCAACAGCCCCACAATATAGGATTGAGTGCGTATCAACGAGGCTCTTGCTGTTTTCAAATATTTTCTGCAGCAGCGAGTCCAAGGCTCACACCAGCATCCTATTTTTTTTTGTACATGGGTAACCGTGGAAGTCGGAGCCTAAGTTCGGTCGGAATTAATCTATACTCACAAAGCGCATCCTCCAGTGCGCTCCTCAGTCTATGGTTGCACTGACTAGTTACCGTGGCAACCCTATCATTTACTTCATTACTGAAGTTGTTGGGCCGCGGTGTGATCGCGCCACTAGCTGGCGCCTGAACCGCGGCCTGTGTCAGGGTTGAGATGATAAGGTTGCTCAGTACCTCTGAGCGCAGCCTATCAATTGCGGCATCATCCAACCTGTGATTACGTTGAGACATTCACGGTTGGTTGAAGGTCCTGGAATAGAGACAGCATCCTAACACGGTACGCAGTGAGGTTAGTTCCCCCCTCTGTAGCCCCGTAATATGCGCGCATGACGTTCTCGTTTATGGACTGAGTCCATCTCATGCGCTGCACACAACCACCGGTAGCGGGGACCCGGCTCGCTAGGTCCCAAGCCTCTCGGTGGCTGGCCTCTCCCCTGCCGACGTACGGGTGTTGGCGATATTGGAGGCGAATAATATTCGCCACTGCAGCTCGACGCAAGTGCCGCCGGTGACACTGGTAATCCAAAGTCCAGCGGCGGCGAGGCGGAGCTCCGCGGCTGGTCTGGAGATCGTGGGCGTGCACGTTGCGATGCTGCAGTGCTATTCTGTAATAGTTATTTATGATACAAGTGCGGTAAGTTGGTTTTTACAAATGAGTAGTAAAGCTCGAGACGAAGTCGAGGGCTCTCCATAGTCACGAGTTTATAAATACCTATATCCGCACGTATATCATACAAAATTTTTCAACACATTTGCGAGAAAACAGTACAATGAGACACAACTTTTTGTTTTTAGATATCAGTCGGAAATTCGCAGCAATCTTTGCAATTTTAAAATGGCTTGATGTTGCTAATTTAAAATTAGAACTACATGTTTCGTCTCGACTCACAAACTTATTAAACAAGAGCGCTTCCAAGGAGGTTCGATCATTCGGCTTATTTACTGTTATATTTTATTATTTTGCTGATATTATATTTTTAAAACTGAACTTTAAAATACTTAAATGAATAAGCATTACTAATTTCGGATGTTCCATTTTTAATTTGGTTGAGTTTAAAGAACCGCCTCGCGCGCAGTTTTGACAAATGCAAGCATCCCGAACAAGCCGGATTCCGAAAAAGCTTCAGCACCGTAGACCACATACAAACGCTCCGTCAGGTTATACAGAAGACCTAAGAGTATAATCTGCCCCTCTGCTTAGCGTTTGTGGAATACGAGAAAACCTTTGATTCGATCGAGACTTGGTCTGTGTTGCAGTCACTCCAACGGTGCCAGATCGTCTATCGGTACATCGAGGTACTGAAATGTTTGTACAAAAACGCCACCATGTCAGTCCGACTTCAGGATCAGACCTCGAAACCTATCCTCCTGCAGCTGGTGTGAGGCAGGGACACGTCATTTCTCCGAAACTGTTCACGGCCGCAGTGGAGGATGTCTTCAAGGTTTTGGACTGGACAAGGCTAGGCATTAATGTCAATGGCGAGTACATCAGCCACCTTCGATTTGCCGACGATATAATCGTCATGGCTAACGGATGATCTCAGTACAATGCTCGATGACCTGAGTAGAGCTTCCGAAAGAGTGGGTCTCAAAATTAACATGGACAAAACCAAGACCATGGTAAATACCCATGTAGCACCCACTCCTATCAAGATCGGAAACTCTACACCCGAAGTTGTGGACGAGTACGTCTACCTAAGACAAACGGTCCAGTTAGGTAGGGCCAACATCGAGAAATAGGTCAACAGTTGAACCAGACTCGGCTGGGCGAGACGCAACGTTGGAAGGTCTCCCACGAGGTGGACCGATGACCTGGTGAAGGAAGCGGGTAGCCTATGGATGCGGGACGCGCAGGACCGATCGCTGTGGCGACGCTTGGGGGAGGCCTATATAGAGGACGGCATTTGGCTGATATGACGATGATGATGAGTTTAAAGTACTTACCTACCTAAAATGAATGAGCTTAAGTTTCAAGTGGCGGTCATGTTTAATCTGTGGTAGTCGCGATTCTCCCCCCATGGAAAGTTGAATATAACGTTGGTAATAATTAATGGAGTATTATTAAAAAACATACGGATGCATTGGAAAGTATACTGCGCTTTATTTCACCTTCTAGCTTCTGGAATTTTCTTATTCTCGTATTGTGAAACTCACGCAGACGAAAGTGTTTTTTTTCAGTACGTTTGTCTCACTAAAGAAAAAAAAAATAACTATCGTCTCATTTATTCTGTAGTTCTGTAGTTCGGGCTGCGCCAGGGGAGTTATTATTTTATCGAGTGTATGTATATTTCTTTGGCACGCTTAGTAGCCTTAACAACACGATTCTAACGACATCTCTCAAGCAAAAATACATCAAGCCTAAACGACGGCTCAACAGAGCGTTCCAAAGAAATGTACATCCAAACATACATACATACAATCGACATATAACATAATCCTCCTCCTGGCGCAGTCGGGTGATTAGAACTACATCTATCGTCTCATTTTTTCTTTAGTATTAAAGTGAGACAAACGTATAGAGCAAAAGCGCTTCAATCTGTGGAATTGCGGAATGAAGTGGAATTTTTACATATTTTGTTTAGAGAAATAAAAAGAAAACCGTAAAGGATACGCACGGTGCTATACAACGTAGCGTGTGGTAAAATAGGTACATAGGTGAGAGTACCTATTTTACCGCACGCGTATAGAGACCGTGCGCGGCGTTGACTATGCCATCTAGTGTCGCATATTCGAATTTTAAGGGTCAGAGTACTGACACTGTCGGTTCTGTGCTGCCACCTGCGGTTCCTGCACGCTCTGTTTAGGGGAACGTGCGCGAAGTAGACTGTGCCATCTAGCGTAGCTATTTCGAATTTTATACTTGAAACATACTTGACAGTGACATTTCTGTGCTGCCACCTATAGTTTCTGCACGCTCCCTATGGTGCGACATTTTTAACTTTCGAACATGTATACAGGCTTCGTAAATGTATTTTTTGAGCAAATGTGTTGAAAATAACTATTTCGATATCGAGCTCCACCTGAGTGACAAAGCTCACAAAGTGAGCTTTATTACACACAGCATAAGTCTTAAACCAATACGAATTTGACACCTGACCTCGGATTCTGCTGTCGAGACACTTACAGAATAGCACTACTGCTCTAGTCATCATCATCAAGAATTTTTATTTCGTTCATCATCATCGGTATTTCTGTATATGATTTCTCAAGTGACATGTATCATCTGTCGGTCACATAATATACATATATTTTCTTCCTTCTCCAGTTTTTGTTAGTTGTTAAGTTTCTAATGGTCTGTTTTGATTCTGGAGGGTTTCTATTGTTAACTGATTTTCTTTGATATTTTTGAGTTGCTGGCAACTCTGTCAAAAAGTTTTATTTCGGGTAAAACTTTTTCTGACAATCAGAGTTGCCAGCTTATTATTAGAACAATTTGTGACTATCGGTTGAGTTCTTCTTATCGTGTGGGCAGTAAGGTCTAAACGACCCCATACACCCTAGCTAGTGTCAGAGTTTCTAAACCGCCTCAAGGGCCTCTGACATGGTTTATTTGACGACCGCCATTTGGCGGCCGGGACAACCGGCTTATACGTGCCTTCCGAAGCACGGAATCATCTTTTTATCAGACAATCAAGTGATTCAAGCCTGCAATGTCCTAGGCAAACTAGAAAACAACTTTACAAAGTATGCTTTCCCGTGGGAATCGAACCCACGACCATTGGGTCACGGCAAACGCCTAAACCACTCGACCACGGAGGCATTAACTACGGAAAAACTAGCTCTTAGTGTACTTTTCGAATTTCAAATGTTTCCAAGATACTAAACACTAGACGAGCCCTACATAGTGTGGATTGGATTTTTAACTTTCGGCTCTAAGCAGAGCCTTGAAAATCCAACAGTGGCTAAGTAGTCGGTTACCTGATTGCTGCACTGCGCTTGCACATGTGCGAGCTTCACTTGCGCGAGCTCAAGTTCCAGGTCCCTCACGCGCTGGCGCAGGCGCGCCTCCGTCTCGCTGGAGCCTACCTTTTCCTCGTCTTTCTGTTCTGTCTCTGCAACTAATTGTGAACTTTATTGAATGGCGGATAAGGTCACATTCTTGTCGTGGCGTTTCTGTTTTATAACTGTACTAGCGACCCGCCCCGGTTACGCACGGGTGCAAATGTTTATTGAGCACAAACTAACAAAGTAAATATCTAATTACCAGAGTCAATAATATTGTGGTTCAGCTGAAATTAAAAGTACAATAGACGACCGTCAACGACGTCTGCGTCTACCAAATTCGGGACATCTACATCCGTTATAATTATTTGGTTGCGCAACTTATTTTATCAAAATTATTGTATTAATTGTCTATGGGTTTCTTGGCCTGAAATAAATGAATTTTAATTTTTTTTTTTAATTTTTTTTAATTTTAATTTTGAGATATCTCCTAAGATATCCATCCAAATTAAATGGTGTGTACGGCAATTTTCTCCAAATTAAACACTCAAGAAGACTAACATATTTATTAAGATAAGGATTTTTACTATGTTGGTGAAAATACCTCTGCAAATAAAGCAGTATATTATACCAAATTTGAATGACATAAAAATGGTTATGGTGAGTCAACCATAAAAGATAGACGTATGCTAACTTTTTTGTAGGTATTGATGTGTTATCTAAAACTATAGTACATTGTTTTGTTCTATGATCCATAGTTTTCGCAGCACAGGCGCTGTAAAGAATTTTTTAGATAATTTTTTTCCAACCTCTTCATTAATAATCTTCATATAACGGCCAAATTTGCACAAAACCTTGACAAATTATATTCTAAAACATTCTTCGAGAACCACTCTATTAAAAAACCCGCATCCGTTATCAATCCGTTGCGGAGTTTTCAAAATGTAAGCATAAATAGGGACAGACAGACGCGGGAAGCGACTTTGTTTTATACTATGTAGTGATAGAGGACATGAATCAAAAAAATCTTTACACCTAACCTTACCTTCTTTATTATCTTTCTGCGCAAGTTTCACACTGCAATTTACGCAGTCTTTCACGTAGTCCTGCAAAGCAAAATTAACCTTATTAACGCGTAATGTAAGTATTAAAGAATATGCCACAAATAGTTCCATACATTTTAGAATTATTTTTTTAGGACAGCATACTGACCTGCATGTTATGCAACTGTTTGTCAAGTCTGGCACATATTTCGCGGTAGTCCCGTGCTACGGCCGAGTGGTGTGCCGCTTCTTTCTGGCTCTCTTCGGACGACGCCCGAACCTGCGAATGATGATCAGTTAGGCTGTCATATTTGTAGATCTTTGGCAGTCGTTATGTGTTGTCAAGCCAGAAAATCTGACACCAGTCTTGCCAAGGAGTACCGAGTTACCCAATTAATGGGTTGTGGGGGTCTGGTAGGCAGCCGCTCCACGTAAATTACTGGTATTCAGCTGAATGCGGTTTGACCGGAAGCCGACCCCAATATAATTGGGAAATGGCTAGGTTATTATATTTTTGAGAGCTATATTATTAGCGGAGTAATTATGACGACTCAAACTGCGATGACTTCTACGTCTTACTTTTGCTGTGCCCGACAGGGTCCATGATTGTTACTTTTAAAATGTTTATCACTTAAGCCTACATTGTGAAATGCAATAGAGTATTGACTTAAGGTGGATGCTCCAGGGTAGCCCGCGAAATTCAAATATTTTTATGTTTTTTGCAATTTGCCGGTCAGTGTGAAGCTGTATGTGGACCAAATGCGATCCGCGACCGTAACGCGTATTTATCTAAAGAATTATAACCATTTTAATCATCAATATAGCCTTCTAAGTTCATGTAGTTCGAAAGAATGAATATTTCTGAAATATTCATTCTTTCGAACTACATTTGGTCCACATACAGCTTCACATTGACCGGCAAATTGCAAAAAACATAAAAATATTTGAATTTCGCGGGCTACCCTGGAGCATTCACCTTAATGTTACATGAACCTACCCCTAATTTTCGAAGGTGATCATATTTTTTTTTTTATTTGAGATATCGAGGTTGTGATTCTTAGGGTCGTCGTGAGAACCAGGATTGCGGAATTTGTTCGATAGAGTCACCGCGGCCCTGGAACGCAAAGGGCATTAGGAGGAACAAGGATGGGTTTTAGTCAGTAAGAGTCTGACACTCCCTACTGCTCCACCCAGAGCGGGAGGAGTCATTCGATGATTTTTGTTCTTTTCTTACCTCTGTTAGCTGTGCTTCTAGCAACTCCTTCTCCTGTTGTAACTGTGTGTTTAGTACCTTCAGTCTCTCGAGCTCCACGTTAATCTTCTCTTTTTCAGCGGTTTCTGCAAGGACTGAATGTGATTAGGTCCATAGATGTTGTACATACATGACAATACATAATTAATGTTAGCGGGAAATTCCTTCAAGTATAGCCAATAGGGAACATGCACAGCGTTGACTATGCCATCTATTGTTGCATATTCGAAACTTTACCGATAAGAATACACACAAATTATTTGACAGTGATACTTCTGTGCTGCTGCCTATAGTTCCTGCAAGTTCCCTTGAGCAATCCACCACAGAACTTAGGCCTGTTTGAGCTGTCCTAACACAAAGAAGTCATCGGACGGCGCCCTACGTACCACGCCGCCATGACCTAGCTTGCCGTGCAAATGACGATCGCGTATTTAACGCAAAATCGAAAAGAATTCCGTAAAATATACAGACGCCAGCAAATCAAGCAACTCGGAAACTAAAATGAACCTTATGCTTTAGTAATAAATTTCAAAATCTATCAAAAGACATTTGACAGATTGTTGTAGCTTGATGTGCGCGTCTGTACACAGCATATTGACAGCATTCGCAATACATTCCAGTTCTGAATTTTGAAATGCGATCGTCTTTTTTTTATTTACTTTCTAGTATAAAAGTTAAATAAACGTTAACAATCTTGATGTGACTTTTTACACAAACACATATTAAACAAATAAACTACGGATTAAACTAATGGTTCAAACTGCAGGCAGTCAAAAATGACAAAGCCAAGTCTAAATCCACGACTAACAAAACGACTACTCAGCCTAAGTAGAAATAACCTCAGAACAATAATAGGGACAATCACCTAAACAAACATCTCTTAAACATAGGCGCCACAGACAGCCCTGAGCCCACTCTGCAGGGGCTACTTTGACGCCGAAGAATCAGCCGCCCACGTCATCCTGGAATGCGACGCCGTGGCTACCCAACGTCAACAAATCCTCGGAACGGTGAAGTCGCTCCGCGAAGCCTGTGAAGCTCCCAGGAAACTTCTGTGCTTTTAGGCGGAGCTAGGCTGGCTAACTTAGCTAGGACACCTACGCACAACGGACCAAATGAGAGTCTAAGTGCGGTAATTGGAGTCCGTAATCTATCTAATGGTTCAAATGATTTAGTAACCATTATTGTAGTATTTACATTGGTTTTTAGTTGCATTTTATTTTTAAACTAGTTGACCCACGCAACTTCGTTTGCGTCACAATTTTCATTACTGCTCCAATCTAGCCTTTCTCGATAAATGGACTATCTAACACTGAAATAATTTTTCAAATCGGACCAGTAGTTCCTGAGATTAGCGCGTTCAAGTTAACAAACAAACAAACTCTTCAGCTTTATATATTAGTATAGATTGAGTTTGTAAATAAAAAGATTAAAAAGACACATCGAGATTGTTTACCTTTATTTATCTAACTACACCTTTCCATTATATGTATATTTTTAGAAATGCGCTAATAGCACGCTATTTCATCTCCGTATGCGTTAATTTTCGATGGATTTGCTTCCAAGTCTCATGTTCCTATCGTTACCAGTTTTGCCTATGCGTTAGTTCAATCATACACTAGTTCTGGACTATCTAAAAGTCAAATAAAGCGAACCTTTTATGAATTTCTCGTACTCCTGTTGATATTTGGGCAGCCGCTTCACTTTGATGCTGCACGCCATCTTCACGATCTGGCGAGAAGACTCCTCTGCGCGACACTTTTTTGGCAATGTTACTCTGTAATCAACAGTGTATTTATACTACATGTTACGATAACCCAGAGGTCGCTAGATCCTCCCTTCAAAGACGAGGTGAATATTTACCATGTCAACGATGACACAGCAATGAATTACTAAACGCACAAGGGTAACGATCAGTAATTTATTGTTGCATCGTATTAACTAGCCGTATATAAAAAACTACAAGTTTTAGAGGTACAGAGATATTAGTGTGAATGACAACGCTCAACAGGGCCTGACTTAGGCCTCTGCCTCGAGTCAATCGACACGAAAAAAAAGAAGACTTCAATGCATTTCAGGTGATACAAACTATATGTGACTCAAGAAAAGACTACTCAGCAGTTGGCAAAGTCAGGATGTGGATAATAATGATGACGATGAAAAGATACATGAGTATAAAGATATCCTCTTCAATCTTATAACAGACGTACCTGAAGTATTTGAGTATTCCTTCAAAGTCGTGCGACAGAAGATCCTTGCGCGAGCGGGACAGCAACGCCAGCGCCACTTGGAACAGTGTGTCGATGCCTTGCAGCAGGAACACGTCCAGGATGTGGTACACCTGGAATTATACTCAGTTAATAGGAAATACATACTTCTTAATATTCTTCTTTTCGAATCAATGGTTAACACTAAGGGCGAATTTCACCAGCGAAACTGATCGCGGTCACAAACCACGTTTACGAGCTGTCAGTGTCGTTATTTTCTAAGAAATATTGACACTGACAGCTCTTGAACGCAGTTCAGATGTACATCAGTACATCGCGATCAGTTTGAATTGGTGAAAAAGGCCCTAAATTATTTGGGCCCTATGTGGCTACGTTAATTTCAGCGTCGGTGACATTAATAAAATCCCCGAAAGTATTCCAATTAAAAAACTAAGAAAAATAAATCCTCCTAGTTTTGGATTTAATATCGACACTGTTCCGTAGGTAACACATTCGTGGGATGCTAACATAACAATGCCGAATATCGTAGCTTCGTGAATAGGGAACATGCAATATTGCAATTTTAGCTTTAATTTTAAAGAACTCCGTCTAGAATAGACCACCACATAAATAAGAAATGAAAACGCTTTAATTTATTGCCAAAATTGCGTTTTTAAACCGACAGTTTAAAGGTTCTGGTGCTTTCCAAAATAAAACATTGTAATGGCCTTTATTTTATACTTTTTTATCATTTTACTGACAATATTCTCATAAATTCTGTATTTGCATCTTCCCTATTATTAAAAGGTTTTTGACTTCTATCAAAAATATCCAAAATAATCGATAGAAAAACAGAGAAGTTTACACTTTTGAAGTTATTGTGCCACGCAAACCGTTTTTTGCACTGGAAGGCGCAAATTAATTGGAGCGTGACTAAGCGTGTGACATCACATGCTGTTAGTGCTATCTCTGTTTACCAAAGATTGAAAAACGCTCACAACTCCCGTCATTTCAAAACTGTTATTGAGAAATGTTATAAAAAAATCCAAACGTGTCTAATAAGGCGTCTGCAAAGTTACTCTAAGGTTTTTGAAGACGCTATTAATTGATCACTAGCACATCTTTTCTTCTATCATACTATTATTTTTCACCACTATGCATTCAAGAAGCAATATATTTTCAGTATAGCTGCGTGTGACTTACCAGCGGCAGCGGGAATCGCGCTGTGAACACTGTGAGGAACCACTGCGATGCGAACATGTGAGGCTCCACACCCTGCTCTTGGAAGTGGGCGCGCAGGTCTGTTAGTTGTTCCTGTAGGCCAAATAAATCTATACATACACAAAGTAGTGGTAATGATAACTTCACAAGTACATACTTAGTCTTGAACAACAAGTTATTTTTTTTTATTTTTTTATTACAACGGTTTAAAACCAATAACCAATTACAGTAACTAAAGCGCAAAAACTACTAAACACAAACAAAGAAAAATTTTAAAAAATAAATTAGGTTAGGTACTCTGTCATGAATCCCTCTCACAGTACTTCTGACATGCCAATAAAATCTT
Organism: Lacanobia oleracea; assembly: GCA_950371165.1. Classification (NCBI taxonomy): domain Eukaryota; kingdom Metazoa; phylum Arthropoda; class Insecta; order Lepidoptera; family Noctuidae; genus Lacanobia; species Lacanobia oleracea. Next base: position 6,827,311 of record OX493389.1, read on the forward strand.
CGTCCATTCATCCGCAAACAGATCGCTTGTTGGATGATGCAGGTATTCTCTTTCTGTATCTAGTTATTTTTACTTTTGATTGTCTATTGATTGATACTTTTATTATGATTCAATGACATTTATAATTTCTATTTTTCAATTATTTTTTTTTTTTAATAATATTATGACAATTTTGTTCAGTACCGGCCAATAAATTGTGTGTGTAGTTTAGCCGTAAATTTAAGTTGGTTATAATACAAAATAAATAGTTGAATCAAGAAATTAAAACTCATCAGAGTCACGACCATAGAGTTTGAAATAAAGTTTGTAGACCAAGATTCTAACAACCTGCGTAATTGAATACTATTTACCTCAATTAATCTATCGAGTTGATGCAACCTCATGTAGAGGGCTTCAAAGCCGTCTTTGTACAGTTCACGTAACCCGTATCCGTACATCAGTCGGACTAGGAGACAGAACGCTTGCTCTTCGGGCATCTGAAAATAGAAGACAGATTGTAAGGACAGTAATAAGAAGGAAGGGAAATATTTAAGAACCTAATATAACCTATATTTTATGACGGTTTGTTTTACTTTATTTCATGTGTCTTGTGCGAGTCCCAAATAAACATTTGTCTTTCTTTCTAATCAGGGCTTTATATACCGGTAAAATTTTCGTAACGTTACCTTCATTTCAGAGTTACCGTTAATAGATTAAACGTTATTTTCGCAACATTTTATGGTTAATCTTTATAACCGTTAATTGTTTAATAACGTTAATTTTATAGCGTTAACCAACGTTAAGTTTGTAACGTTAACAAGCCGTTTCTATGTCCGTTGTAAAAAAAAAGCGGTATGATGTTTTCGGATCCATAAAAACAGTTTTGTAATAATTAAACAGTCAAAATTGCATCCCTACCAAAAAATCTTACAAGACACGAAAAGGGATTTTTTCCGTTGAAATACAACAAAAAAATCATTGCTGTACCAGCGCATTATGAGGATGGAAGAGAGAGTGTATCTGTGTTTGGTACACACTTGTGCTAGGCTAGTCACCCTGGAGATTGGCCGGTCAGGAGTGCTATTAAGAACAGGAGTTGAAGTGACTACTGTTAACCTCATCATCTGCCTAGCCTTTTCCCAACTATGTTGGGGTCGGCTTCCAGTCAAACCGGATTCAGCTGAATACCAGTGTTTTACGCGGAGCGGCTGCCTACCAGACCTCCACAACCCATTAACGGGGTAACACGGTACTTCTTGGCATGACTGGAGTCAGATTTACTGGCTTCTGACAATCCGTAACGACTGCCAAAGATCTACAAATGACAGCCGGAGTCAACGGCTTAACGTGCTTTCCAGGCACGGAGGAAACTCGGTATATTAAGATGGTCACCCATCCACAGACCAACCTTGGCAAGCGTTGCTTAACCTTAAAGATCGACCCGTGCGGCTGATATTATTTAGCCACGAGCTCCTCGACTACTGTTAACCCATGACTCTTATTTCTCTCCTCTGGGGGGCTACTCTCTAAGCCCGAAGTCCGCAGTGTCGGGCTTAGTTGCGGGTGTATTCTTCTCCGTACCACCTACGGAATTACGTAACTGCCCATACCGCCCGCCGCACCGCTGAGTTTGTGTCATGACCAGCAAATCAAACCCAGCACCTCACGCTCAGCCGTCAAGTTGCGAACCCGAGACAAATGGAGCAGCTAATTCTTAAAATTCTGCCTAATTTTGCTATACTATAATTTTAAAGTTCTGGAGTGCGACCGCGTACCGAAAGACGCAGCGTTGGTGCGGCCTCCCACAAGGTGGACCGATGACCTGGTGAAGGCCGCGGGTAGCCGATGGGTGCGAGACGCGCAGGGCCGGTCGCTGTGGCGACACGCGCGGGCACGTCTTTCGGCTGATATGATGATGATGATTTAAGATCATATTAATTCTGTTTCAATATACTTACATGTAACAACAGCGTGGCGGCTAGGAAGCTGAGTCCCTGGCAGTAGCCCACTTCGTGGTCGTACACGGCGTATGCCCTGGCCATGCGCAGCAGTGAGTCCTGGCCCAGCCCGCCCGCCTCGCGGAAGAAGTCGTGCGCGGGGAATGTGCGCGCGATGTCGCGCTGGATAACCGCTTCGAAGGTGCATTCCTGCGAACAAATATAGGTTAGGTTTGTTGGAATGCGGATTACATTTTGATGCCAGTGGACAAAGTTTGCCATTGCAGCTGTCGAAATAAACATCCGACCCGAAGGCGAGGTCGTTATACGACAAATTTTCACGCTTATCAATCAAACTACGTTTTTCAATACACTTGCTGCAGCGTTCTCTGTTAAACTCAACACCATACACTGCGATCGGAAACCCGCCTTCCAAGCGTGGCGATTATGGCAAAACCCCCCCTTTTGAAGGAGGCCTATGTCCAGCAGTGGACGTCTCTCGGCTGATATGATAATGATGAACACACATTACCTTATACAGTGTTGCTTTCATGTCTAGAACGGAACTACAGGTACCTTGCTAATGAGCGTCCGGTAAGTCTCCATGAGCTTGTCACTCTGGTCGACGCCGGCCAGCCGCAGCCACACCTCTCCGCGCAGGGCTTCGGGCACCCCCGCGCGCACCAGCTGGGTCAGCGCGCGGGGACGCGGCCCGGTCCAACTGGGAACGTCATGTTTGTACGGTTGCCATTATAATGGGAAGATGGAAATACAACATTTATGAGAATGTTGTTAGTAAAATGATAAAACAAAGGTCATTGCAACGTTTTCATTTTAGTTAATATCGATTTAAAAAAAAAAAAAAAAAAGTAACATGAAACGGAACGTATTTAAAAACAACAATCATCGTATAGTGACGTAGCTTCTGTGATGACAACGAATAGGAGTTAGGTTAGGTTAGGTTAATGACGCTGAGGGAATCCTTGACCGAGGTGTGCAACTCCAGCATGCCTCGGTCTCGGCGTCCGCCTCCCCGCCGGGCCGTTTATTGGTGGTCAGAGGAGCTGGCGGGCCTACGAGCCACCTGCGTGGCGGCCAGAAGGGCCTACACGCGGAGCCGCCGGCGCAGCGCCCGTAATCAGGCAGAGGAGGACCGCCTCTACGCCTCTTACCGAGAGGCAAAGGCGGTCCTCAAGTCGGCTATGGGCGCTGCCAAGGACTCGGCGAGGGCCGAGATGCTGGAGGGTCTCGACAGGGATCCGTATGGGAGACCATACAGGGCGGCGCGGAACCAACTGCGGCCCCATGGTCCCCCACTTACGGAGACCCTCGAGCCGGCGTTGCTGGATGGGGTGGTCCGGTCTCTGTTTCCGCGCAGGACCGACTTCACCCCTCCAGCGATGGACCCCCCGCAGTCGGCGGCTCCGCAGGAGGAGGAGGAGGCACCTCCAGTGACGGAGGAGGAGTTTCGCGCGGGGGTGCTTAGCCTCCGCGCGAAGAAGACGGCTCCTGGGCCGGACGGCGTCCCCGCACGGGTGGTGGCCATAGCTGCCTCTCAAATGGAGGACAGGTTTCGGGAACTCTTCAGCGCGTGCTTTACGGCTGGAAGGTTCCCGAAACTGTGGAAGGAGGGGCAGCTATGCCTCCTCCGAAAGGAGGGACGCCCGGCGGATTCCCCCTCGGCATACCGGCCCATCGTTCTGCTCGATGAGGTCGGTAAATTGTTCGAGGGGATCATCGCCGGCCGGCTCAGGAGCCATTTGCAGGGTGTAGGGCCGGACCTGTCGGACGCCCAGTTCGGTTTCCGACAGGGCCGGTCCACCATCGACGCGCTGGCCCTTCTTAAGGGCCAGGTGAAAGAGGCGGTCGAGGCGGGGGACGGAGTGTTGGCGGTGTCGTTTGACATCGCCAACGCCTTCAACTCCGTTCCCCACTCCACCATATTGGAGGCACTCCGGTACCACGGAGTGCCCCAATACTTGAGGAGCCTCCTGGCCAGCTACTTGGAGGATCGAGAGGTCCTCCTTGTGGACAAACTGGCCAGGATGCGGAGATACAGCGCCGAGTCCGGTGTTCCGCAGGGGTCAGTCTTAGGGCCCCCCCTGTGGAACATCGGATTCGACTGGCTGTTGCGGGGAGCTCTTCTCCAGGGCACGAGTGTCATCTGCTACGCGGATGACACTCTCCTCACTGCCCGGGGGAAGAGCTTCGGGGAGGCGGCCTGTCTGGCCTCGGCTGGCGGGTCCTTGGTGGCAGGGAGGATCCGCCGCCTGGGATTGAGGGTGGCGCTGAACAAGACCGAGGCCGTGTTCTTTCACGGGCCTCGGCAGCGCTGCCCTCCCGACGCCCACATTGTGGTGGAGGGCGTTAGGGTGGGCGTCCAGGCCCAGATGAAGTATCTGGGCCTGGTGTTGGACAGCAGGTGGCGCTTCGGCCCGCACTTTAGCGGGCTGTCGACGCGCCTGCTGAGGGCTGCGGACGCCCTCTCCTGGCTCCTCCCCAACCTGGGAGGGCCCAACGCACGATGCCGGCGCCTATATGCCGGCATCCTGCGAAGCATGGCCCTGTACGGGGCCCCCATCTGGGCGGACTCCCTCAACAGGAGGGAGAACGCAACTGCCATGCGCAGGCCCCAAAGGGCCATTGCACTGCGGGTGGCGAGGGCCTACCGCTCAGTGGGCTTTTCGGCGGCGTGCGCTCTGGCGGGCACCCCACCTTGGGAGTTGGAGGCGTGGGTGCTCGCCAGAGTGTACGAGTGGACGGCGCGACGAAAGGCCCTCGGGGAGCGCCCCGTCACGGAGGAGCGGGAGGCCGTGCGGCGGGAGGCGAGGGACGCCATCATCGTCCATTGGACGGAGGACCTCGCCTCCGCCACCTTTGGCCGCCGTACCTTGGACGCGCTCGGTCCGGTCCTACGAGACTGGCTCGAGCGCTCCCACGGTTTCCTCTCATTCCGTCTGGTGCAGGTGTTGTCAGGCCACGGCTGTTTCGGCAAGCACCTGCACCGGATCGGGAGGGAGGAGACCCCGGCGTGCCACGACTGCGGCGCGGCGGAGGACACGGCTCAGCACACCCTCGAGGTGTGCCCGGCTTGGTCTGAGCCGCGCCGCAGTCTAACAGCGGAGATCGGACAGGACCTCTCGCTTCCCGGCGTGGTCAACGCCATGCTGGAGAGTGAGGGGTCCTGGGCAGCTGTCGCCTCTTTTTGCGAGGATGTCATCTCGCAAAAGGAGGCGGCGGAGCGCGCGCGGGAGGACGACCCTCTCGCTGCGCCGCTCCGCAGGCGCAGAAGAGGTCGGAGAAGACGCCGTCTTCTCCCTCCTCATGGTGGTGATGGGCGGGCGATAGGCGCGGGGGCGCCTCCGCCCGCATTGCACTCCACACCACCCTCGCCGTTAATTCCCAGCCCTCCCCCTGAACGGGGAGGACTTGAGGGGCCCGCCGCTTTAGGCGGGTTGTCGTCGGAGGAGGACTGGACGCTAAGGCTGCGCCGATCTCCCAGTCCTCTTCCACTCGGACGAAGCGGGAATGCCGCTGGGTTATTTTAGTGGGTATACCGGGTCAGCCCGGGGAGTCCCACATACCCCTCCCGTTCCCCCGACGAGAGGGTATGCGTAATGCATTTTTTCCCAGTTTAAAAAAAAAAAAAAAAAAAAAAAAAAAAAAGGTTAGGTTAATGACAAGTGTCAGACTGGAGTGACTCAACTTCCTTTTTCGGGCGAAATGTCAAACATTCAGTTTAAAACCGCAATTTTGAAAAGTAATTAAAGCACTTTATTTTTTTTAATTTATGTATGGCTAGTTTACATAGAATTCTTAAAAATGGAAGCCAGGTGAAAATATTGCATACATTCCTATTCTAACTTTATTCCTTATTATTCAAAGAAATTTGAATGGATTGCGTCTGTTTGTCTATCAGGCTGAGGCTGAACGCCATAAACCTAAAACCATCAGAACAGATTTTGATAAGACATTCACCAATGGACAGAGTGATTTATGAGCAATTCATGAAAGATTTTTGCGTCGGAAAAAAAAAAACAAGATTAATATGGTCTGCTATTCGTACGAAGCCGGCGGTTTGCTGGTAGAGTCTAAGAGGGTAAAAAACTTTCTATCTCAAACTGAAAACATATCACGAGGAGAAAACAATGTTAATAACAACTGACCTCCTCAACACTTGAGCCCAGACGACCAGGACCTCTTCACCGCAATCTTTTGATACTTCTCCGGTTCCACTGAGAAGAGGTTCATCACCATCTGAAACCCATACATACTGTTAATTTGTGTTGCATTATAAATCACTGAGGGTACGATGAGACTGGTGTGATGGTGGTGGTGGGTTAGGTGGTAGTTCGAACATGTCGCGTTTCTAAGATATTTGCGGGTTTAGTTTAGCTATACCCTGTCAAATTTTGCGGTGTGGCAGCAAGTTTGATAGAGACAGCGGCAGGTTCAGCTCGTCCTATAGTGAGCAGTACTAGGGCAGCAGTACGTACCGGAGTCGGGCTCGGAAGGCGAGGGCGGCGCGGGCGCACTGGACAGCGGCGACGGCAGCAAGTTTGATAGAGACAGCGGCAGGTTCAGCCGGGAGCGGTCCAGCTCGTCCTATAGTGAGCAGTACTAGGGCAGCAGTACGTACCGGAGTCGGGCTCGGAAGGCGAGGGCGGCGCGGGCGCACTGGACAGCGGCGACGGCAGCAAGTTTGATAGAGACAGCGGCAGGTTCAGCTCGTCCTATAGTGAGCAGTACTAGGGCAGCAGTACGTACCGGAGTCGGGCTCGGAAGGCGAGGGCGGCGCGGGCGCACTGGACAGCGGCGACGGCAGCAAGTTTGATAGAGACAGCGGCAGGTTCAGCTCGTCCTATAGTGAGCAGTACTAGGGCAGCAGTACGTACCGGAGTCGGGCTCGGAAGGCGAGGGCGGCGCGGGCGCACTGGACAGCGGCGACGGCAGCAAGTTTGATAGAGACAGCGGCAGGTTCAGCTCGTCCTATAGTGAGCAGTACTAGGGCAGCAGTACGTACCGGAGTCGGGCTCGGAAGGCGAGGGCGGCGCGGGCGCACTGGACAGCGGCGACGGCAGCAAGTTTGATAGAGACAGCGGCAGGTTCAGCTCGTCCTATAGTGAGCAGTACTAGGGCAGCAGTACGTACCGGAGTCGGGCTCGGAAGGCGAGGGCGGCGCGGGCGCACTGGACAGCGGCGACGGCAGCAAGTTTGATAGAGACAGCGGCAGGTTCAGCTCGTCCTATAGTGAGCAGTACTAGGGCAGCAGTACGTACCGGAGTCGGGCTCGGAAGGCGAGGGCGGCGCGGGCGCACTGGACAGCGGCGACGGCAGCAAGTTTGATAGAGACAGCGGCAGGTTCAGCTCGTCCTATAGTGAGCAGTACTAGGGCAGCAGTACGTACCGGAGTCGGGCTCGGAAGGCGAGGGCGGCGCGGGCGCACTGGACAGCGGCGACGGCAGCAAGTTTGATAGAGACAGCGGCAGGTTCAGCCGGGAGCGGTCCAGCTCGTCCTATAGTGAGCAGTACTAGGGCAGCAGTACGTACCGGAGTCGGGCTCGGAAGGCGAGGGCGGCGCGGGCGCACTGGACAGCGGCGACGGCAGCAAGTTTGATAGAGACAGCGGCAGGTTCAGCTCGTCCTATAGTGAGCAGTACTAGGGCAGCAGTACGTACCGGAGTCGGGCTCGGAAGGCGAGGGCGGCGCGGGCGCACTGGACAGCGGCGACGGCAGCAAGTTTGATAGAGACAGCGGCAGGTTCAGCTCGTCCTATAGTGAGCAGTATTAGGGCAGCAGTACGTACCGGAGTCGGGCTCGGAAGGCGAGGGCGGCGCGGGCGCACTGGACAGCGGCGACGGCAGCAAGTTTGATAGAGACAGCGGCAGGTTCAGCCGGGAGCGGTCCAGCTCGTCCTATAGTGAGCAGTACTAGGGCAGCAGTACGTACCGGAGTCGGGCTCGGAAGGCGAGGGCGGCGCGGGCGCACTGGACAGCGGCGACGGCAGCAAGTTTGATAGAGACAGCGGCAGGTTCAGCCGGGAGCGGTCCAGCTCGTCCTATAGTGAGCAGTACTAGGGCAGCAGTACGTACCGGAGTCGGGCTCGGAAGGCGAGGGCGGCGCGGGCGCACTGGACAGCGGCGACGGCAGCAAGTTTGATAGAGACAGCGGCAGGTTCAGCCGGGAGCGGTCCAGCTCGTCCTATAGTGAGCAGTACTAGGGCAGCAGTACGTACCGGAGTCGGGCTCGGAAGGCGAGGGCGGCGCGGGCGCACTGGACAGCGGCGACGGCAGTAAGTTTGATAGAGACATCGGCAGGTTCAACCGGGAACGATCCAGTTCGTCCGATGTCTCGATGCTGATCACTTCGTATTGGAGCTGGCCCAGAACGTCTACTGACTGGAATGAGTAAAACAAAGTGTTGTTTATGATAATAAACTGTTGATTTGGTAATAATGCGTTTCTTAATGACGATCTGAAACGTTATAAATATCACCAGCGAGTCGTGCATTGCTTGCGTTTTTCGTGCGTGCAGCCGGCGTTCGTCGTTTTATAAGACTTTATCTTTTTTTCTTTTTTTTACTATTGATAGGCACGCCTTTGACCACTATCTCACCTGATGGTAAGCGATGATGTGGCCGAAGATGGAGCACGCCAGTAACCTATTCACTTTTGACTTAAAGACTCCCAGGTTGTAGCTATCAGGAAACACAGACTCCGGCAGGGAATTCCACTCCTTAGCTGTACGCATTATGAATGTGTTCCCAAAACGTTTTGTGAGTGTGGGTGGGATGTCCACCATGTACCGGTGGCGCATCGCCGTTCGTCTTGTGGTCCGATGGTGGAACGGGCTTGGCGGAATTAAATTATGCAATTCCGTCGCACATTCCCCAAAATGCAACCGGTAGAAAACCGACAGGCTAGCAACTCGTCGTCGATGCTCAAGACTTTGGAGCTTCGTCGCGACGAGCCTCTCATTGCCGATGATCCTCTTGGCTCGTTTCTCAATTGACTCAAGGGCATCAAGCTGGTATCTGGCTGATCCGTCCCAAAGATGAGAGCAGTATTCCATACACGATCGAACTTGCGCTTCATAGAGTTTGAGCAGCTGTTCCAGCGTGAAGTACCGGCTCAACTTTGCTAGGATCCCCAACTTCTTTGTAGCCACTTGAGCTTTTGCCTCTATGAAAGGGCCAAAATTGAGAGTAGATGTTAATGTAACCCCAAGAAGCTCAAGTTGGTCGGTTATCAGCACGGTTGCACCTCGGAAAGATGGAGCTGAGTGGAATTGGCTCCTTTTGGCGGAAAATAGACACGCTTGAGTCTTAGCAGCATTGAACTTGACCAGGTTGGCATCACCCTATTCAGAGACAGCCTGTAAGGACACATTCAAGCGCTCAACCATAGCCTCCCGGAGAGACCGGATCTGCGTCCCACCAGCTCGTGCGTCAGACATGTATCTCTCAGCAACAGTGCTGTCGTCTGCATACCCAAAGGTACCGAGTTTAAGCAGATCATTAATATGCAGCAAGAACAGTGTTGCCGAAACCACCGACCCCTGAGGAACCCCGGCATTAATATCCAGCAGTCCAGACGAGCAGCAATCTATAACCACTCGGATAGACCGATCCCTCAGGAAATCTACGATCCAATCACATAAACCGGCGGGCAGACCGAAGAAAGGAAGCTTATTAATAAGGCTATCGTGCCAGACCCTGTCGAAGGCCTTCAACTTGTCAAGGGAGACCGCTAGTGCCTCCCTGTGCTTCTCTCTGGCCTCACTCCAGATGTGAATGTCATAAGCTAGAAGATCCCCCAGTTGACCGATTTCGGCGTAATCCGTATTGTCGGTCACTAAGGATATCATTCGCTTCTAGGTACGCCAGGAGCTTATGATTCAGCACGCGTTCCATAGTCTTACAGAGTATGAACGTTACCGAGATGGGTCTATAATTCGACGGGTCAGCTCGACTACCCTTCTTGGGCACGGGTTGCACGTTAGCTTGCTTCCAAGCCTTCGGCACTTTTCCAATCTAAAACGAAAGGCGAAATAGGCGTGTCAAGATCGGAGACAACTCAGGCGCATAAGTCTGCAAAACAATTGCTGGTATCCCGTCGGGGCCACTAGCCTTGTTCACGTCTAGGTTACGCAGTACCCTACGGACGTCCTTCTGATGAATGCGAATGTTCGACATGCTCGACTCGTAACCACCAAGAGAAGCAGGGGTCCTCGCGCCACCAGGATCAAGACGTGAAGATTCCGCAAAGATAGAAGCAAACAAGTTCGCGTTCTCCTCGCGCGGAGTGGATCACGTCAAAAATACAGTTCCCGTCACGCAAGTTTCCCTCCGCAAAGTACGCCGCAATCGGCTGCGCAGGATGTCAATTTGACAACATACATACAACCGCGCATGCGCGGGTAGCTCGCGCATGCGCGGATTAGCGCAAGCGCGCGGGTGTAATGGCATTTCACTCGCTCGTATACGCTCGATGCGTAAGTGTGTCTCGCTTGCTCAATGCAATAACGACTGTGGATGCGAAAAGTGTTACACGTTGTTATTGTTTTTAATTATTTATTTTGGTTATTTCTAAAAGTTTGATTAGTGTTCTTGTGGTGTATGTGTCTGTTGTGTTACTTTTTTATATTTTTAATGTCACTGGTAGTCTTTGTTACTTGTTTATAGTATAATACGTACAAACAAAAAAATATTGTAAGAACGTAACACTTTTACTGTACAATGAAACGTGCTATTCGTTATTTAATGTTGAATGGTGTATACTGGTGTACATTATATCTATGTATCTATGAAGGACTACACTCTTACCTCTTTCAAATTGATATAAAACTGTTGCACAAGAGGCCTCTTCGAGTAATACCAGAACCTCTCCGTGGGCGGGAATATTTTAACAGGAGTCTCGATGACCAATCTAAAGACAAACCGAAAGTTAGAATTTTAACGCCGCGCGCCATTTAAAGTTATTTTGTGAAAATAATATTATAATCGTAGTGTTACGTTACGATAACGATATGATCTTTATTCCTACACGTTTTTTATGAGCGTTTGTCGATATGAGCCGTAAATCGTCTCTATAACATTGCAATAGGGTATTTAACTACTATGAAAAATATAAATTAATTATTACTTATTTGATAGATGTTATTAAAACAGTTCAATTGGTGAATAAATAAATATAATTGGTGGAAAAACAGAGAACTTGTAGGCTCTTGATGTTATTCTTCTATCCTTGTCAAAAAAAAATCATTTGTACTGTATTTGGTTTCAATTCAATATCGCGGAACTTGTGATGACATCACACGCAATTAGTGCTGTCTCTGTTCATCACAAAATTAAAATGCTGACAACACCGCCATTTTTTGCGTCTGGTCTGCTCTTTAGATTTTGAGAAATGTAATAAAAAAATCCAGTCATAATCCTATTCATTAAATATCGTACAAAAGACTAAAAATAATTAAACTATTATATGAATCACCTTAAAGGATCCGGAATGCCTCTGATAACGAGGTCCAACGCGAGTGACATGTACGCCGGGGCTCCGTCGCCGCTGGCCACATTGAAGGCGGCCAGGGCGGACTCGCCAGCGTTCCATAGCGCGCACACTGAGCAACCGGAGCCGCCTGAAGAACCGCTCACCTGGAAATTAGATGAGTGTTTATTAACATTGAAACATTGCCTGCCACTAAGAATTACTACACTCATACATAAATACTGAAATAGGAGGAATAAAACCAGTAAATTTTATATTTGTCACACATATCCTAACTCCGTAAGATTATGAAATGTCTTTAGAGATGATACACTCTCGATAAATTGTAAAGTGAACTGAAAAATCCCACAAAAACGGATAAATCGTAGATCTGAGCAGAATTTTTTAACATTTTCGATCGTGTTATTTTGATTAAATAATCACAACTACTAACATGAGATTTCGTAGTACATCTGAAAATGATTAAGAGAAATTGTTAACCTTTCTTACCATTTCGAGTAACCTCATTTCTGAATGCTTCACACTCCTGCCGGGAGCGAGAAGGATGCCGAAGCAGCGTTCAATGTATAGTCCACCGGTGTAGGTTGACTGAAACGTTAACAAAAGAGGTTATAAATGTAACACTTTCAATGTTTTCTTATAAACCAGGCGAATACTGGCCGAAATGGGCGACGTGGTTCTTTTAAAATACTTCAACTTCTATAATCGAATTTCGAATCACAATGTCAAGAAACAAGAACACAAACTGTTTGTTTAGGGTCTTTTAATTACAAACGGTCAACGAAAAATCAACTTTAATTGCATAACGGTAAAGTAGATAGTTGACTTTTGAGAAAATGTAAAGAAAATTATCTTAAGCTTTCGGGTAATTAAGTCCACACTAAACTCTTTGTCGATGTCAGTCGCTGTGCTTACTTACATAACTGAATGTAATGATTAATTCCATTATCTATGGAAGTTATAAAGATGAAAACTTACCTGTGGATCATCAGATTCAGCCTGTATGTTGTTGGTGACTTGTTTCACGTTGATAGTCACTTGTTTGTCTATGCCGCCGCGCAGCTTGAACCCGAGCCGCTCCTTTGGTACATGGCTGAATGTGCCCTGAAAGAAATAAAAACGTTTTATTTGAATGTAGATACATTTTTAATTGATTTTCGCTTGTTACTTTACATGTTAAGGGCGTGTTTCCTAGCTACAAGCTAAATAACAGGGTTAATGAATCATTTTTATTGGTTCTTAACAAACACATCGCTCGCCACTACAGATATGCGAGGATACGAACCTCGCATATCTGTAGTGGAATGGAAACGCACCCTTATAGTCAGACATTATTATAGCCATGCTCAACACAAAATCAGCATCTGTGTTATGAATTCAATGTATATGCCTAGTTTTTCCCAAACATTGGATGTCTTCCAGTACAAACGGATGCAGTCGGATACCAGTATTTTACATGAAGTTGCTGCTCTCCTTCCACAACCCAAAAACATGGTAACACGGTACCTCTTGCCAACACTTGCACTGGTGTCAGATTTCGTGACTACAATGCCGGTAACAAACTATCAAAAATCTACATATGACAGCCGGGACCGTCAGCTTAACGTGTTTTCCGAGACACGGTCATTGTGTTACCCTATGTAATGTTTTCTTCATCTATTTTTCTGTAACTTATATGTTGTACAGAATAAAGAGTATTCTATTCTATTCTCGACAAGCATAGCTTAACCTTGAAGATCGGCCTAGATGTGCGGCTGTTGTTATTTAGTCACGAGCTCTTCACTGGACATAATTCTTCTTCTTCTTCGTGTTGCTGGCACAACCGGTTATTAGATTTGGTTGGCCAAAAACATTGCCACCTCCACGGCATCACTGGTGGCAGCACATAGGTCTCCTTGGGTGCATCAGCAAGTTTGAGGTGAAGTATGGTTAGTAACTCGGCTCCACATCCACAACCGGCAGTTGACTGGCCAAAATAATATCTATACTCTATATTAATATATAAAGCTGTGGTTGTGGAGGTCTGGTAGGCAGCCGCTCCTCGTAAAATACTGGTATTCAGCTAAATCCGGCTTGACTGGAAGCCGACCCCAATATAGTTGGTTTGCTTGAACGCGCAGGAACTACTAGTCCGATTTAAAAAATTCTTTCAGTGTTAGATAGCCCATTTATCAAGGAAGGCTATATATTATATAAAAAATAAAATTATCACGCTAAAACCAATAGGAGCGGAGCAGACGAAATTGCGCGGATCAACTAGTCTGTGGATAATGTATAAAACGTAGCCCTACCTTAGCATCAGTCTCCTTGATATCCACAGTGCATTCTAGCACATGCATCAGCTGCATGGCCGGCACAGCCGGCCCCGTGCCCTCAGTCAACGAGCCGGTCATAGAGGGCGCTGCGCTCAGCTCACCTACCAGCGATGACGCCATCGAGCGGGGGATGCGCTCGAATGCTTTTGCGAAGCAGCCTGGGGAAGAAGGTAGTTTTTAGGTTAGGATTTTTTAAAACCAAATTGTGTTTGCGGTGTAAGCCTTTAATTAATTGCTACACTTACAGGGCCTCTAAAAAGGCTACTTTAGCAGAATCAGAAAGCAAATCACGCTACCCGTCACTGTCAAATTTTCCCAATCGACCTTGAACCTAATGCGCCAGCGGTAAAGATGATAATCAAATTTGACAGATTGTTGTGTGATTAATATTATGATTCTGATATGATTCTCCTAAAGTGGCCTTTTTAGTCCTCCAGATGTCGTTAAAACGAAATTGTAAACGAATTGCGTAAACAATTGCTCCCTCACCAAATACATAAATTATAGTAAAAGTAGACATTAATGTCGCCTTCCTCAGCTGGCATGGACTAGGCAAAGTTTGGGTTGGTTTCGTCTTCGTCCTAATAGAAAGCATAATCGCGCAAATACGCGATCTTCACGTTAATTTGTTCGGAAAAGCCTTAAAGCGCCCTGTCTATGCGATACGATCCGGTTTACCGTACAAATGAACGCGAAGATTGCATATTCGCGCGTTGACAGTTTTGTATTAGCACAACGCGTAAGATTGCACGAGCAAACGAACCGTCACGCATTGGTTGCCCGGTTTTGTTGGTAGGAGTAAAAAAAGAGCCTCCGGTTTTCTCAAGACAGTGGCATAACGGAAAAAATCTACCGACACTCGTAAACTTCGTAAGGCCGAAGCTTTTCAACTGCAACGTTTTATTAAGAGGCTGCTGCCTAATTACTCCACATACCTACTAACGTTACGAAGATACAAACTAGTACTTATTCCATTAAAATCAATTGATAAATGGTCCTAATTGTCACATAGTTAACGTCAAATCGTCTCAATCACCTCAATGCATCACAAGTCATTTCGATTGAACGATCGATTGCATAAACAATTACAATGTTATCTGGAAGCCTGCTGGACCGTTAAAACCGCAAAGAACATAGTTCGTCCAAACATTTGTATCATTTTTGCCAATAAAAAGTATACCCTAGTTCACAACCGTAAAGTTAATTTTTCAATAGCAAATGAAGGCAAATGTTGGTACTAAATAGTACCAATGCACCAAGAATAGTGTGGCCTTTCGAGAAATGTACTTAAAACGAAAACTGAGAACGACACGATAACCAAGACCTTAGTTAGAGGCTAACGAACTGTAATCTGAGTTAGGTCAGAGGTGTTCACGGCAATTTAGCCGTTATCTACTTCAAACTCATTATGAAACGGTTCTGTAATTTACTTTAAGAGACCGCACAGTCTAAAATAAAAAAAAAACGTTTTTACAAAAAATACAACCGACTTTTATAAACAAAACACTACAAGGTATAAAATAACTTCGGAAGAAAGAAATGAACTGTTTGGGAAGTCGGTGTTTTTAGTTATTTTTTCGTTTTTTGACACCGACTATAATAGAAGTGAAACATCCACACAAATTTTCAGTCCTTTTACATGATAAATTTTCAAAATACTTTTGTTGAGGCTCACCACCGTTATGTAAGGATCTTGTGTGAAATATCATGCTTAATTATAGCATTTTTTGTCAGCGAATGAATTTACCTTTTTTTGTAGATTTTCGGAGCCTATTATTACTCGATATTATTTATCGATACTATTTCACGCCATGATTCTTCGACGCGCACTTCGCGATCTTTTGGCGAAGAATCGAACTTTGTTGCATCGATATGCTGCTTGGATATACCTTTAAGCAGCTCGCGACCCTCATATCAACAACACTGTAGTGAAATCATCGAAAGGCGGATCATCGGCAGCAGATGGCATACCAAAAGTACGTCACCTACAACCTTTTTTGTGTGATCGTCCAGACCCTCGGTCTGTCCCAAATGTGTGGTCTAAATGATCGTATCTAATAATTTTATCACGACGACACAGTAACAGCACCTAGAGGTGTAGCAGGTGTAGGTGTGTTTGGTGGTGGTGGTGGTGTTGTGTAGGTGTGTTTGTTTGCACTTCTTCTTTTCGTGTCGTTTGATTCAAATCATATTTGTCCGACTACTATTTCTACATTGGCACTGGCTGGAAATAGCTGGAAAGATCTTTTCTCCTAATCAGATCAAACCCTTGTTTTTGAAGTTTATATAAAAAACAGCCAAGTGTAAGTCGGACTAGCACACGAAGGCTTCTGCACCATAAACCTTAATTTGTATTATTTGTTGTTATAGCGGCAATAGATATAGACAATCTTTAATAATGTACGGTTCTTTAGATACGTCCCGCTGACAGACTGACCGACGGCCGAATAGGGTTCCGTACCCAAAGGGTAACCAACGGAACCCCTAAAAACTAAGTAGCAAACAAAACCTAGTAATAGTACATTGTAACCAAACATCAGCTGTACTCACTGTGTTTACATACTTTTGGTGCTAATTGACTGAAAGTTGTCCTTTTTAAAGGGCAAATGAAACAAGGATAAATACATACAAGCATTAGTATTTTAGTCAATCATATTGACGCGTATCAAACGAGTGGGCGGAAAGCATATTATTTTACACTGATTAAATTGAATTTGAGATAGGTTAGGGAGACAACAAGTGTATCACGATCCTAATTTTTCAAGGCTATTTACGTAATTAATGATAAACATCGTCAATTTAGGCACGTTTTTCGATGACTGAGCAGAATCAAGGCGAAATATTCCTAGCAATTCTACGAATTGTTGTTTCTAATCAATTTCCTTACCTTAATATAATGTAAATACGTTGACGATCTTTTTCAAACTCAAGATATCTAAGTTACACTGTCCTAGTCTCACTGCAGTCCATATAATACACATACACAACACTAAAAACACATCACCAAACAATAACAGACTTCATAACTACGACACCACACTCAGTTACACTGTCAGTTATTCAGAAAACAAAACACACTTCAAACCTCGATCACTAACTTCTTGGGATCAAAAACTCAATATACAAAGCTCAATTTAATTAAAAAAAAAAATCACTGCTAGTACATGCGCTGTCTACTAAAACAACATAGTTAATGAATAACAGTAAAGCGCGAACGATCCAATCGGCTTGATAACGAACAATCGAACGGCAGTCATATTGTGATTTATTACTAGCGATGTAGAAACGAGATTGTTTAAGAGCAATTTTGTACTGATTTCTGTCAAATTTTAAATGAACGAAAAGATTTATCTTTTAACTAAAATTGGAATATTTGTTATATTTCAATCAAAAAGTGAATTAATGTACCTCTTCTAAATATTTTAAAAACGTTAAATGTTGTTTGTTTGTTAGTTTATATGTCTGAAAAAGGTCTCTTTCACTGATAGACGAAAAAACCGGCCAAGTGCGAGTCGGACTCTCACACGAAAAGTTCCGTACCATAAACAAAAATCCTACTGATAAAGTCGCGCGAAAAGCGATCTTTAGTAAAGGAAAAAATGCAAACAACCTACATCAGCATCAACTTTGACACGGACAAAATAAACCCAACAAAACATCACGCCCATATTCCCAAAGGGATAGGTAGAATAACTTTCCATATATTTAGACCGAGTTTTACAGTCTGTTCCCTGTACAGAGTGACTAATGAATTCAGCAGCGAACCAATAATAAAATTTAAGTGAAGGCCTCAGCCTCGCATACGTCGCGTCAATCGGGTCATCGGGCAGCCTTGGGCAGACAGACGGTTCGAGTCCAGCGACTACAGTGACGTCACACGATCGATATTACGGAAGCTTCGGCGAAATTATTGACACTCAATAATTAAGGGTTTGGACTATTAATACATTGTTTAAGGTTAATTCCAGCAAATTTCGCACCATTTGACGTCATTTTTCATTTGAACCGTTTTCATGGACGTTGTATTGATTGAACTAAATGAAGACCAATTACTGAGTATTACTAGGTCAGCATCAAATAGATATAGGTTTAAAATGGAAAATACAGGTAAGAGACCTGTGTTATACTTGTAATTTATAGCAAACTATCTGACCCGCGTCACATTTTTCGTTAATGTCGCGCTTCTATTGGTCGTAGCGTGATGTTATGAAAGTGGCTCTCATATACAAAAGTGGTAGTTCCTGAGATTAGCGCGTTCAAACAAACCTTTCAGCTTTATTATCTAATCTTCTTGTAATATATACAAAATCTCGTATCACGGTGTTTGTTATCGAACTTGACTTGACCGATTTTCGTGAAATTGTGTATATTAGGAAGGTTTGAGAATAGGTCGTAGATTATTTTTTTCATTTTTCAAAACAACGTTTGCCGAGTCAGCTAGTATTAGTATAGATATCACAATAAACCAAGCAGTGGACTCGAGTATTAAAAAGAAAACTACGCTTCTATATCTTAGAACGTAGCGTAAACCGTACCGTACCCCCTAGAGCTATAGATTGGATTAAGAACCTTAAAAAGGCAGAGAGACAGATTAGATTTGGAAAGCAGAGAACTGGTATAGACGAGGAATGTATAAACGAGTATTCTCATTAAGCATTAACAGAATAATACAGCGGTAACACAATACGTAAGCCGTTATCGGTATACAACTGTGTCGATGACTGTACTGGCATTTGAGTCAACGGGTACTTAGAGGTTATGCCGAACAAAATTAGTGCTCTTGTCAAAGAGAGCCCTATCGCTCACTGTACCAAATAGAAGATAGTGAATTATCTCTTCTGTGTTTTATCAGAAGTTGATAACATTCTTGTGCTGTTAAGAAAAATAAATATTAGCCAGTGATTTGGTGAAATAACTACTGTTACAAAAATAAAGGAAAGAGCAAGTATAGCAATATTTTGAAGAAAATGATATAAATTCGAAAATAAAATCTAAAGTGTACTTGTAACACAGACAGCTTAGCAAACTGGGCTACAATTTTTCTGTTAAGATATTTATTTCCCGATATTTTTTTTGGAAACCGAGCGCATTTCCCGATTTATAGCTAGGAAGACGGAAAAAAAAGGAAGACGGAACTGAGCTCGCCGTAACAAACAAATTTTAAAAAGTACTGTTTTCTAGTTATTTATTACATTTCAACCGACTTCAAAAAAGGAGGAAGTTATCAATTCGGACGTTTATACATAATATTTTATCTTAACAAGTTCATTAATACTACTCTGTCAAGAAAGTACCGGGAAAAGGTCAATAATACACAAAATGTCTGTTATTCATCCAAATTTATTTTATCACCTTCAAAGTATGCTCCTTTAGAAACGATATACTTACGCCAACGAATAATCCATTCATCAAAACATTTTTTAAACGCTGCTTCCGGAATTGAGTTCAGTTCTCGCCGCGAATTCTCCTTTATGTCTTCTATCGATTGAAAACGGGTGCCACGAAGTGGTAATTTGAGTTTAGGAAAAAGAAAAAAGTCAGCAGCAGCCATATCTGGTGAATATGGTGGTTGCTGGATGGTATTTGATGAGTGTTTGGTTAAAAATTCGTTTACAATGATAGCCTTGTGCGAAGGCGAATTGTCGTGGTGCAAAATCCAAGAATTTTCTTTCCACAAATTTGGCCTTTTTCGTCGAATTTGCTCTCTTAAACGCCGCATACCGCTCAAATAATATTCTTTATTTACCGTTAGACCTTCCGGTAAGAATTCAGAGTGCACAACACCGCGATAGTCAAAGAAAACAGTCAACATGACTTTGACTTTTGATCGACTTTGGCGTGGTTTTTTCGGTTTCGGTTCAGTTGGAAGGCGCCACTCCGAAGCTTGTTGACTAGTTTGCATGTCAAACTCGTAAACCCACGTCTCGTCACCAGTAACAATGCGTTTCATGAATGTTGGGTCCGAAGTTCCGAACTGACTCGTTCTAGCATGTCCTCAGCGACTTTCATGCGATTGAGTTTTTGGAGAAAATTCAGATCTTTTGGGACTAGCCGAGCAGCAACATGTTTCATACCCAAATGATTAGTTAAAATGGTACGGATCGACTCGTGAGATACAGAAAGTTCGGCGGCTATCTCTCTCAGAGTTAAATGGGGATTTTCAGTCACTTTTTCCTTCACTTTTGCGATGTTAACTTCAGTTGCAGACGTTGACGGCCTACCAGAGCGAGGCAAATCTTCCATCACATCTCGACCGCTTTTGAACGCTTTGAACCACTCATAAGCACGAGTTTTTGATAAAGTCGATTCACCGTAAGCCTTCTGTAACATTTTCAGTGACTCCGAACACGAAATTCCATTGGCGATGCAAAATTTAAGACAAACTCTTTGTTCGATATTTTTGTCCATTATGAAATTCGCAATACACACTATATATAATATTACTAAAACCAGCACTGTATTTAATATAAATAACAGATGCAACTCAAACTCCGCACCAAAATGGAAAACAGTTGTGCCAATCTAACAACTACAAAAAAACAAAAATTTGAATTTGGAACCATAAACAAATCATCCATTCCCGATACTTTTTTGACTGAATGTATATTTTGAATCGTTAAAAAAATGAGAGCAGACATACCTAACAATGATGTATAAACAATACAATATATACGTTACCGTTATATAAGACAATGAAAAAAATATATACGTTACCAATTTAATTTAGCACACAAAAACCGTTTATACACTTTAGATCATCAACACTTAGTCACAATATGACAAAACACAAAATTACACTGCATACCAATAAAAAATGCACAGCATCACTTAAAAAAGCAAGTGAAAAAACCAACACTTAACGAACACAAGACTACCAGATGTTACAAAGTAATTACATGACTTCTAATTTTATCTGTAATGTTTATTTTGCACCGCAGTGCACTGCGCCACTGCTATATCAATCAACGGAGAGATGAAAGGTGTTATCTTATTCATGTAGAGTAGGGATGTTATGGAAATGGTTATATCGGAATTAACGTCGGAGTTTTTAAATTCGGTTTGTCGGAATCGGAACCGGAGTCGAATCGGAATCGGAGGCAGAACAGAGATGTAAAGAGTAATCGACGCCAAGAAAACACGTGGGGCGGGGGATTATCTACGCAACATACATGAATCTGTTCCTTCCTAAACTTTATCTGCTATGCGAAAAATGAAAAATGCGAATGAAATGTGCAAGGATGCCTAGCGAGAGATGTGATTGTTAAGAACCAATAGAATCGCTTGAGCTGAGCGAGGCTAGGTCAATGAGGCGCACATCTCTGGTGGAAACGCAACCGTGGAGTGTCGGAGCCGAAGTCGTAACCGGAGTTGTTGTCAATCAGCTTATTTATCGGAGTCGGAGTCGAAGTTTCGTAACATCCCTAGTTAAGAGACTAGTTGATAGACTGAATACTTTGACATTTTACTACCGGCCAGCACCCACTTTATATAACAAAAAATGAAATACTAGTTCGTAATAGTTTTCAAGTTAGTCAGATGTAGGTAAACCACTTTGCAGTTATTATCCTATTTGTAACGGTTATTATAGGTATGTGGACTATTTATGAATAAATTAGGTTTATTCACAATTATATAGTACTGTATTAGCAATTAAATATGGGACAAGGACAGGAAGATGATGATGATTCGCTCAGGGGAAATACTTTTACATGTGTTAACTTATATAAAAATAGACGACGTTCATTGTTTTTTTTTCTTTAAGAGCGTCTTAATAGTGTCGAACAATTCAAATATATAAAATTCTTCCGTTACTGACACACAGCTGAAACTACTGCTCGTAGAAACCTGAAATTTGGCACTACGATGAAGAATAAAGATTTCCCGAAATTCTAACGGGAAAGGGAAAAACGGGATGTGCGCTTACGAAGTTGTGGGCAAAAGCAAGTAATAAATATAAGTATGAAATCGGTTCTAAGATGTGTTTCCAAAAGCTTACAACCCTAATCTCTTTAAAGTTAAAGTGAACAGGCTCCTTCTGGGTAGGCTCGCTCCATCGTAGACTTTGTCTCTGTCATCTCTGACATAGACTAGAGTCAAGAGCAAACCCATAGTAAATAAAAAAAAAAGATATTTTTACCTTTATACGTTTAAAACAAACAGTACATCTTTACTTTAGAACATAACACACAACCATTATCTACTTAATAAAAAAGAAAGCACTGTCACTTTCACTCATGATAAACGTTAACATTACGAGATAAAAATTAAAATACAAACGTCCAAATTGTTTTAAAACACAACAAAATTACGTAATTCGTGTGGTCCGCGTCGGTAACAAACGCGAACTGTGCTCGTGCGTCCAATTATTTGGACAACTCATACTAATGTATGGTAACTAACACAACAAATCGTAATAAACGGAAGGACGGCCACGTAAATTTGTACAAGCAACTTAAATCCGTTTGCCGTTGGTGTTTGTGCCTCGTTTTCAGTGATGTTGTTAAAGTGTTTCAGTATTTTTGAAACGTATATGTTATGATTGATGTCATATTATGCCTAGCCTTTTCCCAACTATATTGGGGTCGGCTTCCAGTCAAACCGGATTCAGCTGAATACCAGTGTTTTACGTGAAGCGGCTGCCTACCGGATCACAACCCATTAACTGGGTAACACGGTACTTCTTGGCAAGACTGGAGTCAGATTTACTGGCTTCTGACAATCCGTAACGACTGCCAAAGATCTACAAATGACAGCCGGGACCAACGGCTTAACGTGCTTTCCGAGGCACGGAGGAAACTCGGTATATTAAGATGGTCATCCATCCACAGACCAACCTTGGCAAGCGTTGCTTAACCTTAATGATCGACCCGCGCGACTGAATGTTATGATTGATGTATCGGACGCTTATTGTGGAAAGTAATCGTTGAACTAAAACATAGTTCTAGGTAAGAGAAACCAACCTTTTTTCAATGAGTTATAAAATCTCTAACCCTTATCCCAATTTATTTGGGTTCGGAGCTACACGTACCATACCCGTACCATACTTCTCCTTCAGTCGTCATCTCAGTAGTGACATAATCTATATCTATACTAATATATAAAGCTGAAGAGTTTGCCTGAACGCGCTAATCTCAGGAACCACTGGTCCGATTTGAAAAGTTCTTTCAGTGTTAGATAGCTTATTTATCGAGGAAGCCTATAAGGCTAAATATCATCACGCTACGACCAATAGGAACGGAGCGGACAAAGTTGCGCAGGTCGACTAGTTAATATTTAAAGCAGAAGAGTTAATTTGTTTCTTTGTTTGCTTGAACACGCTAATCTCAGAAACTACTGATCCGATTTGAAAACTTCTTTCAGTGTTAGATAGCCCATTTATCGAGGAAGGCTATATATAGGCTATTTATAATCACGCTAAGATCAATAGGAGCGGAGCACATGAAGTGGCGCGGGTCTTTTTTTATTGTTCCCTTTCTCTTAGGCTGCGCTTTCACCACGAATGTGCTAGGATAATTATAGCGAGGGATGTATTTGTTAAGAACCAAGAAAATCGCTTGCGCTGAACGACGCTAGATAAATTAAGCGATTCTATTGTTTTTTAACAAATCCTTCACTACGCATCCTCAAATATCTCTGGTGGAAACACACCCATATAGCCGTCCACATTTCATACACATCATAGAATCATAGCCAAAACTTTTTGCTATGAGTCTCATAAGTACACATATACAACAACAACAACAACAACAACAACAGGTCGGCAGGTCGGGCTTCAATATAAGGTGCAGTTGAAAACCAGCGTCAGGCAGCGCCTAGTTGTCTGGATTTTTGCTGAACTGGACCTATTTGGCGCAGCCGCGGGGCACACGATGTTATTGTTTTTAAAATTATTTTTCATTTCCTTTTATTAACCGACTTCAAAAAAAGGAGGAGGTTCTCAATTCAGTTATATTTTATTTTTATTTTTTTTTATGTTTGTTACCTCGTAACTCCGTCATTTATGAACCGATTTGAAAATTTTTTATTTCATCTGAAAGGGTATACTTCTCGATTGGTCCCATTGTCACCATGTCAGAATTTGATGCTGGGATCCCACGAAAATCGAGGGCAACCCTCAAATTTTATAGGCACATACAATGTTTTTCATGAACTTTCTAACGCAATTTAGATATTTGTGCCTGGTAATCATCATCTCATGTTGCTGAGCTGATGATGAAAGGTATAAATTAGGTTCTGATGATAAGATCCCATGAAAAATGTTTGTTCAGCGATACTTTAGCCAAATGTCAGCCGATTTCGAAGATTCTTTTTTGTTTGAAAGAGTATTTTCCTGGACTGGTCCTGTTTCAATTTGGTGAAGATCTGACGAAGAACTTCGGAGGTAGGCAACGGAACTCTTCAGTAAATGATAGCAAAGGGATCGGGATTGCTGAAATCGCATGTTGTTTACACCAGTTCAAAAAAACAACCGACATCCAAGTTTTTTCTTTCTTCCGAAGTTATTTTGTACCTTGTAGTGTTTTGTTTTTGGAAGTCGGTTGTGTTTTTTGTAAAAAAGTTTTTTTTGCTACAAACATTGTATGATTCCGTGTGTGCCAAATAAATTAGTTTTCTTTCTTTCTTTACATATTGCTGGCTGGCTTCGGTGCAATCTTAGTGTAATATTATTAATGTAACAAACATAGACGAACACATCATCACACTCCCATGCACAACACATTTATACGCTCACAAACACACATAAACACTATGTTTGGGTTATTATACTTATGTTCGCGTTCGCCCATCAATGTACAATCCCAAATGTTATTTACGTAATGCTGATTTCTATGTAAAAGGCGGAGTCCTGGTGTCCTGAAACACAGACTTGCAGCTTAGCTCAGGCACCAGTCTCCCACAATGATAAATTGTAATCATAACATTTAATTGACGTACCTAATTGTATATTGTATAACATTGTGGTGAGAAATAAACATATTTATTATTATTTCCTTTATTTACTAACTATACTTATGTATTATATTTATAAATATTTCAGTAACAAATATATAAAATAGTAGCCCACCGGTATCGGGAACAGGGTCCAAGGTACGGTCAAGGCTCCAGAGAGAGAAACCTCCTAGCAATACAAGCTGTGTCCAGAAGTACCGCTTTCTGAATCAAGCCCTTGATTCAGCTGCCTAACGCGAGCCTCCTGAGGTGATGGTCGAGGCTCGTGGCTATTAAGCCATTGGCTGATAAGACTATCGGTACAATGATTGCGGAATCCACATCCCACATGTCGACAACCCCGCGAGACAAGTCAATATACTTGGATTTGTTTATCTTTCTAGGCTTTCAGGATATTCTCGTCATGCGGGACGGTTATGTCTACAATCATTACACGCCTTACTATTTGGTCCACCACCACTATATCAGGCTATTATTATTATTAATACATGCTGCAAATACGACACTTCGGGTATCCCAAATGATCGAGCTTTGCACATTAATCAAGCATCAACATTCGCATAGGTTCACCCTTGTGTAAGCCCTAAGCAAACTATGATCCTATAGTTTGAAAAGACTTCACGCATGCACATGCGTGAGCGCATTTAAGTACAGATTCACCGTTCCTAAGACGGTAAATGAAAACATCTTTAGAACATCGTAAAGACCTAGAACGAGAACCACGAATAGAGGAGTACAAACTGCCAATGCAGAAACGTCATTTTTGTCCGTCAGTCTAGTTAAAACCTCAATCTTTTAACTGCAACCTTATGGTTTTCCTCATTTTACCTTATTGAGCTAACACTTACTTGACACTTGATTGACAGCTTCGGCGATGTGACAGCGGAATACATTGCACATATACGGACTTTTTGGTCTCGCCGTGCGACTCGTGAACGCGAAGCAGGCAGCAACTGGCTCGAGCGTAGAAAAAGATACAGTTCACTGCGTCACTTACTTGACACTTGGTTGACTGCTTCGGCGATGTGGCATCGAAACACGTGGCAACGATACACAGCGGACTCCTTGGTCTCGCCGTGCGACCACGTGAACGCGAAGCACGATGCAACCGGTGAGCCCGTACCTCGAGCATAGTACAAGATACGGTTCACCGAGTATCGTGTCATGACGCTGTTTGAGTCTGCTTGGTATAGCCTGGGGATGAAATTAACAGGCATTATTGAAGTCATGGTGTGAAAAACGAAATGCTGTGTTCATTGGTAAGCGCATAGATTATTGGTGTTTTTTTATTTATGTTCGTAATAGCCTGAGTAATGTTCAAACAGCAAGTTAAATTTGGGAATAACTGAAATGGCTTTTTCCTATATATATATATATTATTTAGTTGGTCAGGAAAGGTCTGACGGGTCTGCTAGTTTTATAATAAAGATGATTATATTACAGTTGCATAATAACCGCGAAAACTTGAAGCAATTCCTTCCTTTCTTCCTTTGTCAAAACTTTGTTTTTAGTGTAAAGGCACTACTGCCAATTCTTTCAATGTTTCACTATCCGTAAAACGTCAAAAAGAATTTTTATGATTTTACAGGCATTGCATGCAGGTTATATAATACAATGGCTTTTAGGCCCTGATCATTAGCCGCGTAGAGTGAGTCCTTCAGACAACCTCTAACTTGGGCCTGCATTCACCATAAAGATAAGCCAGGCTGTTTGAATAATGACATAATCGATGTTCCCTAATGTCAATGTCGTGCAAGGGCAAAAACTGCCGCACCCTTAACTTCTGTTATCGGAGTGTAAGATAAGTTTGTTTAAACATGGATATTTTGTCGAAGGGCAAGCCCAGCAAATGGTGGAACGATGACCTTCTGAATGTCGCGGGGAATCGTTAGACCCAGACTGCAAAAACCAGCTATTGTGGCCGTACTTAGATACTCTGTGCACAAAATGATAAGATTTGAAACTAGTCCTTAATTTCACCTAATTTCATAGGTTTTCGGCATTCATAGAGGGCCGTAAGATTATTTTGAGAACATAATTATTAGAAGTGTTGACGGACTTCTTGAATAGGCTAGGGGTCTATTAGCCCCTAGCAGGCTGTGCAGCAGAGGTCTTTATTCTTAAGGATAGGAAATCATCAATTGACTCCTCCCGCGCTGGGCGGAACAAAAGGGAGTGTCAGACTCTTACTGACTAAAACCCATCCGTGTTCCTCCTAACGCCCTTTACGTTCCAGGGCCGCGGTAACGCTTTCGAACAAATTCCGCCTCCCTGACAGATCAGCGAAGATCTTTTTTCTATTCCGCTCTGGACAGAACGGTCGTGGTCACTATGCATTCTGCCCAATTCTGCTGTCTGGTGTTGTTGTTACTATCTTCACAATCTCTTTCCACCTAGTTCTATTCGACGGTAGTCTAGCACATTCAATTACAGGGCCTCTAAGCACAGACTTCATCTGATCGGTCCACAATAGTTACGAGACTTACGAGTTACGAGTAATGTAAATATTTAATAATAAAAAAAACGCTACTCACACGACGAGCCCTTGAGAGCACACGGGTATCGATATCGAGACGGCGATCCCACTTTTGCTCTCGGGCATAGCGCTGAGCTCCTTCATGATGCGTTGTATGTCATTCTCGGACTTCGGGTCCGATATGTTTTGTGCGCCCAGGTAACTGACACCGCTGAACACTGTGCATTCTTGGTCTACGTCTGAAACTGGTTGGATTACAGTAAATAAGAGGAAATTATGTATGGTAGATTTTTTTTTATAATTTACAAGAGCGATTTGCATACATGGACAATATAACACATTGTCCATGTATGCAAATCGCTCTTATAATCTATACTAATATTTTAAAGAGCTAAAGTTTGTGAGGTTGTAGGGGGTAATCTCTGGATCTCATGAACCGTTTTGAAAGTTATTTTACCAAGAGAAATCCACGTATTTATGAAAGTAGTATGTGTTGCCAATAGTAAATCCGAAAGACTTACTCTGTCTTTATATTATTGCAAACAGATTATTATTTCATTTAATTCAAGGTGGTAGCTGTTTCACCATATCTGGTAAGAGCCATAATATTCTTGGGAATAGTCAAGCTAAGCAGATTATATGGCGATTAAATTATTATTGTAATAGGTATTTTACCTTTTTTCCTACTCCCATTTAATACATGTCAAATCAATAGTAATTACAAGAGTTATACAATGTGTTACAGAATAAACGCAATATCTCTTAAGGGGGTCATTGTACTCATCATTATAAACAACTTTTACTATGGGACCAATCCCGAAATCGCAAAAAAAAAAATCAGCTGTTCAGTAAATTTTGTTGAGACAACTCAACAAAATGTACTGAACAGCTGATATTTCAATTTTTTATTTTTTTTGAAAATATTGTCTCCCCCATACATTTTTTTTTCGCGCATCGTGTTTATTCCATAGTGAAAGTTGTTCATACTGATGATTATTTTATTCCAGACAACCATTGATCCATTACATTTATTTTGTTAGTATGAACTTAAAAACTATGCCCCCCCCAGCCCCCCCCCCCCCTTAAGAGGTATTTCGTTTATTCTGTTACAGGTTGTATAGTGGTATACTATAGACCCATTACAAGACTTAGTACTATAAGGTGCCATCTCCACGGGCAAGAGTATTGCTACTAGTCTCCCGTGCCATTCAATTATAGCCTCTTTGAATAATATATTAGTGTGATGGAAATTCTAAAATAGAACAGAACTTATATGAACCTATGAACTTATCTGCTCAGTTAATGGGAACTTATTCGTTGTTGGTAGAAACAGGTCGTAAGTGTATAATGAATTTGATGGCACATTTTTCTTTAAAGAATGCACTACTACATCATATTAAAATTGCCTCAAAAATCTCGCCTGTGGATAACACCTTCGGGGCTGCGTAAATGTAGACACGTTTGTGGCTTGTGTCGGATGCAGGCTACCAATTAATATTTGATTTCAGTTGATGCAATAAACATTTTTATTTTTTATTTAACCAGTGTGAAATCAGCCTCTCCCTGCGCAGACGTTACAGGACATAGCAACTAAGGTTTCCTGTGATGGTGTGCCGTGTCAGCAACAAAAAGTGTCTACATTCGCGCAGCTCCTTACCAAATACATTTTTCTCTATTAAACAAAAGACAGTCACCTTCATCGTCGCTCTCCGTGGGCTTCATATGGTCGTGTTTCTCAGTGGGGGACGGCGTGGACACGTCGGCGGACGTGGCGCTATCCATCATCTCGTAGAACTTGGAGCCGCCGACCAGCCGGCACGAGTCCTGAAATAAAAACGACCATAGATGAGAATTTGAAATTGGAATGTTGTCTTTGGTTTTGTTGAATACTCGCGTTTTAAATTTGGATTCCCCTTCGTGCCCCAAAACATGCAGCCCAAAGGACGTCTGCCACTGACGATTCCGTGGAAGTGGCAAAGTTTTGAGTAAAAAAATACACAGTCATGCCAGCGACATGAAGATGAAGAAGAGTTTGATTGGAATATTGTAGGACAGTTTGAAATGCAGATGACTGAACGATAATGAGGAAATATTGGAGAATATTTGCAAACTAATAGGACGAGTTGGAACTACCCGTTTTAATATTGTGTTACTGATCGGGACCTACCACATCTTGATTAAGGGTTAAAGTACATTGGGACTGACGCCAAAACTGATGACAGACTGATGCCAAATCAAAATATTAAAAGCATTCTTACTTAAAAACACAAAACGTAATACAATTCATATTTCTAATTGATGTTTAAAGGCCAACACAATTTAAGAAATAATTTCCACTACACTGTCAACATTCCTTTACAGATGACTCAAAAAAAAAACGAGTACGTGGTGCTACAAAAATTTCTAACAACTGCCAGCTTAACGTAACCTACAAAAACATCCCTTTAGAACCCCTCCTACAGCAAATAAATACTAAACATGTACCTTCAAACAATGGGGGAGGGGTAAAGCTAAAAGGTCACCATGAGGAAACACAGAATTAGGGCCAATGCCCTTTACCATTTAATTTTCAAGACAAATGTTTTATCAATAAGCTAGTTTCCACCATCAAATAGCAAATCTATTTAGTCCATCAGTCAGAGTAATGAAAAATAATGAACACGTATTTTATGTTTTTGTAAATCAATGAATATTGACAAAAATAAAACGCATCAAAATCGGGAGTGGGGGATCGTGACGTCAGAACGCACTAAAAATTATCTTATCTATCTTCGTCAATTTTGGTTTACGTAACAAAAGAAAAAACACGGGTCAATTATTATTGCTTGTTTTTTACTATTGCTAGGCACGCGTTTGACCACTATCTCACCTGATGGTAAGCGATGATGTGGTCCAAGATGGAGCACGCTTGCCTAGAAGTAACCTATTCACTCTTGACTTAAAGACTCCCAGGTTTTAGCTATCGGGAAACACAGACTCCGGCAGGGAATTCCACTCCTTAGCTGTACGCATTATGAATGTGTTCCCAAAACGTTTTGTGCGCGTGGGTGGGATGTCCACCATGTACCGGTGGCGCATCGCCGTTCGTCTTGTGGTCCGATGATGGAACAGGCTTGGCGGTATTAAATTATGCAATTCCGTCGCACATTCCCCTCTCGTCGTCGATGCTCAAGGATAATGTAACTGACAGACTAATTAGATTTATTTCAGTGGACAACCCTATTGCTTGTTTCATAGCAGAAAAATTGATTGACTCATTGATCTAGTGGTCGCAGTACTAGCAGTGTTCTTGGGTTTTACCAAGTGCAATTTCTCAGTTGCGACCAGGAGTGATTTTGACCCCAATAGAATCGCTATTCCATGGGACTGAACCATATTCGGCTAAATATGGACGTCCTAAAAGTACACTTCTGCCTAAACCTTTGGGGAATACGGTCTTGGTGTTATGTTATCTTTCCATAAGGAATTACAAAATGCAACATCAGATTAATTGCAATATAATTTATACGAAAGCAATAAAATTATAATTTGAAATAACCATGGTTTTAACATTTTGTTCTTATCTACACAACACGCCTAATTATAACGATAAACGACGAATAATAAAAAGCGTGAATTAATAATGTTATAATAGACTGTATTACAGGAGCTTTATAAGGGCACCACAAATATTTATTTCGTTTGTGACTCATTATAACTTCATGCATAATTGAATGAAGAATTTTCGATTTTGTTATTAAACCGATACTGAAATCCCTCTAATTATAAATGCGTAAGTTAGTGAGAATGGATAGATGTTTTTGTTTATTATAGTCTGAACTAACACGTAGGCTACTTTATATCCCGGAAGTATGTTCCCTAGGGACCACGCGGGCGAAGCTGCTAGCAGAAGCTAGTTGTTCCGTAAAGGTCAGTCGATGAATCGTTTATTTTATTGGGATATTTTCGGCATTCAGCATAAAGTTCAGTGGTTAAATGCCACAGCACATAAAACATTATTTCTTAGATAAACCCAGTAAATGCCAGTGGAAGAAGACTTAGCAACTGACAATGGGAACTTTTCCTTATGTAAACAAATATTTTAACCTGTTTATAAACTCCTGGTATGCATAATATAAGGTCGCGTATCATTTCTAGTACGTTCTGGAAATTGGAAATTAATTCTAGTATAATTGATTCATCATCATCATACCAGCCAAAAGTCGTCTACTGCTGGACATAGGCCTCCCCGAAGTGTAGCCACAACAACCGTATAATTGATTAGCAATTAAATACATAATATGTTATGTTTTCTCTGAGTAGGAAATATATGTTTAATTTAAGATACAGTTTCACTCACTGCTGTATTTAAAATTATAAATTCCGTATTTAGTTAGATATCAAAACCTCATTACATTACTGTGGTATTTTTATTGCCTGTAGAACTTGCTATAATAATAATAATGTATTTATTTCTAAGACAACAAAGGTCCACACTGACACAACACAAATAAACATATTTTTTTAAAAGATGATAGTACTAACACCAAGGTAGGTAGGTACCTACTTGCTCTAAGTATATATTATATCTAAGTATATATATAGTTTATATTCTTATACAAAACAGAAATAAAAATTCAATAAACTTCTTAAATACCTTTTCCACAATTTGGGAATATCTCCTTGAGTGCGTCATGTTTCGATGTTCACATAAAACTAATCTAAATATGGTATTAAATTATACAACAATATTTTTAACACTCTGAAAGTAAATGTAAATAATGTTCAATACTTTTGATACGTGTGCTTGCCATGGATTGAATATTAAACTGTTTATATTCTTCCCTATGAATCATTTACCGACCGCAACTGCATTCATCATACATAACCCTAGTGGGTTTATACAGTATTGAAATACATGCCTACATATCTACAGTTAAGGACTGAAATACATTGTATAATCTTTGACATATCGTAATATCATCTGGATAAGAAAACTGTCAATGAAATAGTGATTTTGACCCTTATTTCACTATCTCGGGGAAATACCAAATAGGTTTAGGTTTGATTATCAACAATAGTAAAGTTACCTAACCAGGAAATAAGGAAAATAGATGCATACAAAACCTGTTTTATAATAAGTGAAACCTAGAATTAACATCATATGATTAATATTAAAATCGAGTATAATGACAACTGACATAGCGATAAAATCAGGTATCGATTGTTACCTTCCCACACACAATGATCGTTGTCATGTCCTTCGCCTAAATTGTAAACACAGCCAGCCTTCTTCACTTAATAAACTCGTCAAAAGGTCATTAGCACATCACTATAAGCACAATTTTCGAGAACTGGCCACGGCACACGTTAGAGCTCCACATAAGAAAAAGATAAAGAGGTATTTTTATGTTGTAATATGAGGCACAGACGAGCGAGGTGTCCGTCCAGACGATGGTAACGAGCTTAATGAACACACAATGACTGGAAACCAAAACAACCCGGCGACAATTATCGTACGCGAACACCGATTGTAACACATAGGACACACTGCTGAAAATTAGAACACGATACGTGTGACCGGATAAATTATTCGGTTGTACTAAAGCAATTAATTTTTCTTACTATTTCAGAACAAAATGTTTGTGGCGATAAATGTCGCAGATAAGACGTCAATGCAACACGTGGGCGCATGTTATTCTGCATGTGTTTTTATTTACAACACAAAACAATGTTGGCATTTTGACTTTGACCTTTTTGAGTCAATCAGAACATCATTCGGAATGTAATTTTAAAAGTGTCGTCAAATTAATGAGATTTTGGGAAGATTGAGTGCATCTGAACCGAATTAGATTAAGAATTTCCTGTCAAACTATTAATATTTATCGCGCCTATTAACCGGCATGATTGAGTCATCGTCAACTAGCAACCGACACAGCCGTCTACTGCTAAACATGGGCCTCTTCATACGTATCGGCACAGTAAATGGTCGCGAGAAACATATAGGATTCTGTCTGTCCAACACTTAGCTTTGCCATTGGTGATCTCAGTAAGTCCTATTGTTAGAAATATAAACACTAGTCAGGCATGTAAGGAATTTGCTACAAATTCTCTTTTACATTTTTCCGTCGCGTCGTTGATTGTACCAACTACGATAAGAGGAGACAGGGTGTGGCCTATTTTTTTGCAAGATTGAGTCATGGACGAACAAACGGACGCCGCGAGAAGTAAATACCCGCCCAGCGCAAATGTGTGCTCTTATATTACAATCATCTTCGTATTTGCCGAATTTCTGATTACAAATCAAGGCAAAGGTAATTGACCTAACAGCCTTGCTTTTAGGTAAAACATCAGCGTTTACCTCGTTTTTCTCATCAAAAAAGTTTAACAAGGACGCCTCATTAATATTCTATTGCGATTATTTACGGGCGGTGTAGTCTCTGCCCAATGTGAAGTTCACTCAGATAGTACTGCTAATAGGCACTTGGTCTACATTTTAACTGACCCCTGATTAGTTAATGTTACGTAACTTTACGATCTCGTATGTACGACATTTTATAGGTAGTGAAATTTATTTTATCGTTGGTCGATAAACCAATTAATTCTGTTCTGTAACCGATTAAATAAACACAGGAAGTAAGGTGTTGGCACTTTTCATGATGCTTCTAAACGCTCAAGGTCTTGGAAATGTCTGCGTGGAAATTTTCGTTTTGGGGAGAACTTTATGGTTTTAAGACTAACCGCGTTCAAGAACGACTGCTAAGCGTAAAGTTTTAGATTCAATACAGGTTTATCTATGAAAAAGTGTTCGATAGCAACTGAGTCTGGATTCGTAGACTCAAACGCAACAAACAACTGCCCTTCATTTCATTATCATCATATCAGCCGAAAGTCGTCCACTGCAGGACATTGGCCTCCACCAATTGTCTCCACGACAACCGGCCCTGTGCGTCCCGCATACATCGGCTACCTGCAACCATCACCAAGGTCATGTGTAGTTAGAAAAAATAGGTTGCTTAAGGGAGTACCCACACTTTTTCAGCTCTATTCAGCTAAGGCCCATAGAAAGCAACGATTTTGTATGGAAATGCATACGCATCCATTCTGCTTTCCGCGTCGTCTTTTCAACTTTCGCAGCAAACAAGTAAGTATAAAATGAGGACAAATGAGTTATTGTCATGCGAGTGCTTTATAAAGAGTTTAGCGTTGTTCTGCCGCGTTCAGCGCTGTTCCGCCGTATTCAACGTCGTACGCGGCTGTACACGGATGGTTCTCGATTCCTTGTATGACTGACACTAGCATGGCCACCATCAGAGATCTTAATTTTGTCAATTTTAAAAAATGACACTAATTAATCGCCAAATATCAGAATTAATAGGTTCAAAAGTTCACTGGTTCAAAAGTTTATAGGTTGCCGATCTGAATTGCGCCTATCCCAGCTTGGTCCATTTGAATCTCAAAAGCGAGGGCACCTAGCGATTATCTGTTTTCTCATTCAAATTTAGTCGCTAATTAGTCGCAAGTTTTCGCCAAGTCACAGATTTAGTCGGGTCTTAATTTAGAAGATATAATGAGTTTAATTTTTAAGATAGGTATAGTCCAAGAGCTAGGTCGAAGAGTAATCTCTTCGAAAAAATTGCCACGAAAAATATTTATGTTAGTATCTATAATACTTCTAGTTTTTAACCGACTTCAATAAAGGGAAAAGGTTCTCAATTTTTTTTTTTTGTTTGTTACCTCACCAAGTCAGAATCTAATTATGGGATCCCATGAATATCAAATTCAAATTCAAATTCAAATTCAAAGCATTTTATTTCAAATAAACCATTCACAGGCACTTTTGAAACGTCAAGGTCGGTCAGTCAAAAACATGGAAGCTATTTGCACGTTCCAAAGCGTAGATCTCTATGGAGAAGAACGTGCAAGAAACTCCACGGACACTCTTTTTAATCATGTTCTGTTTTACAACATTCCAAGTTACATATACTTGTTGCTTCTGCATGTGAGGACAATGCAAAGGAAAAAAA
The DNA here is from genome assembly GCA_950371165.1 of Lacanobia oleracea. Classification (NCBI taxonomy): domain Eukaryota; kingdom Metazoa; phylum Arthropoda; class Insecta; order Lepidoptera; family Noctuidae; genus Lacanobia; species Lacanobia oleracea. The sequence goes on from OX493389.1 coordinate 6,862,480, forward strand.
AAAGGGCCTATTATAAGAATTTTAAATATAAAGATTAAAATAAGCCAATGGCAGTTAAGAGATGACCAGTCTCAACCGACGGCGCCTGTTCACGAACATGACGCGTGAATCGGCACCTTTCAGCTCAACCATTTCGAAGGGAACCGAATGATCAAACCCACGCGCCGCCATCAGCGAGACATTTGAGTGAGCATGACATGCTCTCAACCACCATGCTCGTTCATGTCCAACAAGTAAAACTATAACTACTCACATAAAATGTAAATGGTTTCATGGTACTCACATTTACAAAATTTGAAAAATATGCTTCTACTTTACACAAAACTATGGTTGTCAATGACCAAATAATGAAAAATAAATTAATAAAGAGAATGATTAAGTTCTTACATCAAAAAGAATAAATAAGTAATTAATATAATAATATAATTTGTATGTATATAAGAATAAATAAACGAAATAATGTAAGAACCTCTAAAAGGAGCGAGCATATCTTCCAAATATAAAAACATAAAAACCTAAAAAGTGGACCTAAGCAGCTGTGACTGTGGAGCAGGACCAGCATTTAGCCAAGCGTTTTTATCGAGGATATAATCTTCCAGTTTATAATACGTTTGTCTACATAGTGTGCGTTTTATGCATGCTTTAAATTTTCTCTCATTCAGTTCGAGAATATCAACTGGTATTTTATTATAAAATTTAATACAGTACCCCATAAAAGAAGTGTGTACTTTGGCCAATCTGAATCGGGGTTGATCTAATTTGTTCCTATTTCTAGTATTAAAATTATGCCTGTCAGTAATCTTGCTAAAGAGATGAAGATTTTTCCGAACATACATAATATTTTCGTAAATGTATTGACAAGGTACCGTCATGATGTTGATATCCTTAAACAGTTCTCTTAGGGAATCACGCCGACGGAGATTGTAAATGGCTCTGATGGCTCTTTTCTGCAGGATAAATATAGACTCGATGTCTGCAGCACGTCCCCATAATAAGATACCGTAAGACATGATACTATGAAAGTAACTAAAATAGACCAGCCTCGCGGTATCTATATCGGTAAATTGACGGATTTTTCTGATAGCGTATGCTGCTGAACTTAGCCGTCCCGCAAGAGATGTTAAATGAGGACCCCATTGTAGCCTTGAGTCAAGCGTAATCCCCAGGAAAACCGTGTTTTCGACGAATTCAAGTTTCTCCTTGTTCAATACTATGTCGCAATCATTTCTTTTAACGTTCGGTAAGGCAAATCTGATGCATTTAGTTTTTTTCCTATTTAATACTAAATTATTAGCAGTAAACCAATTTTGGACCTGCTGTAGGGCGTTATTTACGTCGTCAAGATTTATGGAACGTCTATCTATCTTAAAAATTAAGGACGTATCGTCAGCAAATAATACCATATGAGGTTGATTTTTTAAAAGATGGGGTAGATCATTAATATATACTAGAAAGAGGAAAGGACCCAAAATAGAGCCTTGTGGTACCCCCATTTTGACTTTTAAACCCCCTGAATTGACACCATTTATTTGAACTTGCTGCTGTCTATCATTTAAGTAAGATTTTATTAGACTGAGTGCAAGTTTACCCAGTCCGTAATGTCCTAGCTTTAGGAGCAAGGTTTCGTGATTTACACAATCAAATGCCTTGGAGAGGGCAACCCTCAAATTTTATAGGCACTTATAATGTTTTTCATTAACTTTCTAACGCAATTCAGATATTTGTGCCTGGTAAAAATCATCTCATGTTGCTGAGCTGATGATGGAAGGTATAAATTAGGATCTGATGATGAGATCCCATGAAATATGTTTGTTCAGCGATACCAATTGTCAGCCGATTTGGATGATTCTTTTTTGTTTAGAAGAGTATTTTCAATTTGGTGAAGATCTGACGAAGAACGAAGTAGGCAACGGACGGAACTCTTCAATAAATGATAGCAAATGGATCGGGATTGCTGAAATTGCATGTTTTTTTAGTGTTTACACCAGTTCTTAACATAACATTACGCTGTTAATGGGTAGGTTACTACCACTAAAAAGTGAAAAATAAAAAACTTTTTTACAAAAAATACAACCGACTTCTAAATTTCCACGGAAGAAAGAAAAGAACTTTAATTTCGGAAGTCGGTGTTTTTGGTTACTTTTTCGTTTTTTGACACCGACTTCCGAAATTAAAGTTATTTTCTTTCTTCCGAGGTTATTTTGTATACCTTGTAGTATTTTGTTTTTATCGGTCTAAAGTCCGTAGAATTTTCAGAGAGAGATAAATTCTCAATCCATCGATCTAGCTCTTGGACTGTACCTGTACTAGGTCGACCCACTGTCGTTAGCGTTTTAATTTTTACTTTAATTTTATTTATTTCTTCTGCAAGAAGCCAAACGGTAAAAATATCGCACATAGAAATGTCTATTTTAAGAGCACAAATACTAAATGAGTAAAGAGCGTGACTACCGCCAAACCACCTTCAAAAACGATTTTCTCGAAAACTACGAAGGTACCATTTTTAGGGTTCCGTACCCGAAGGGTATCCAACGGAACCCTATTACCAAGCCTCCGCTGTCCGTTCTTCCGTCCGTCCGTCTGTCTGTCAGCGGGCTGTATCTCAAGAACCGTAATAGGTAGACAGTTGAAATTTTCACAGATTATGTATATTTATTGCCACTATAACAACAAATAACAAAAACTAAGGTACGGAACCCTTTGTGTGCGAGCCCGACTCGCACTTGGCCGGTTTTTTTTGTTCGAGTACTAATAATTAGTAGCAATTGAGTACTAATTATTTACCAAATATGGAAGAGATTGGCGTCGGTGGTCCTGCGGTAGTCACGGACATATTTTTTTTTTACTATTGATAGGCACGCGTTTGACCACTATCTCACCTGATGGTAAGCGATGATGTGGTCGAAGATGGAGCACCGTCTTCGCCGCGTAATCAGCACCTTTCTCATTCTTACGACGCTGTACGCGGCTAATAGAAGCAGAGCTGTATAAGTGTGACCTAAATCGTTCAGAGAAACGCGAATGGAGCTGAATAAATGTGAGTAGTCCCTTAGTCAGTAAAAAACTAATTTGTTAAAAACATAACCCTCCTTCTTTCGCAGTCGGGTAAAAATGAGCTCTCTCCTTTAGTTTGCCATGTATTATTACTTCCCAGAATTATATCCTTAGATACAGGATGTGTTTTAATTTTTCAAAATCAATTGGTTCGATTACTGGGTAGGAAAAACGATTATTCAAAAATACAATGAAGCAGGTTATTATTTGGCAACGAACTCCTCAAGATTTTTATCAGTTGTTATATTTTCATAACCACCAATATTTTAGCTACCATATTTAAGCTAAATTTTCGTCTACTTTCTAGTTTTATATAATGCATGCTGTTAAACTCTATAATATGCTTCAGAACTCCATATGACATTGTTACCATAACATCTTTAACAATGTAAAAAAACCGGCCATGTGCGAGTCGGACTCTCACACGGACGGCGGAGGTTTAGTAATAGGGATTTCCGCAGGTTACAATTTGGGTACGGAACCCTAAAAAAGCTGTAACAATAAATAAGTCAAACTTAAAGTGGGCTATACAAGAAACGTTGAAGAAATGTTTTTTTTCGGTCTATGGTACGGAATCCTTTGTTTGAGAGTCCGACACACACTGGGTCGGTTTTTTTTTTTGCAGTATCATGTTTGCTTGCAATATTGCAAAATTATTTACACAGCAGACTACAGACTTCCTTTGTCCTAGTCGCCATATCTTTGACACCTTATTTATTGATGTGCTCGAGGATCGAAGTTCCGTTAGTGAATGTTTGCGGTGTAAATATGTATTTATGTGGTTCTAATCATGAGTTGGTATTGTAAACATTAGATAGTGTTCTTATGTATCCATTTATTACTTAGAAAACCGATAAGTTGCTAGCTTGTCGGTTTTCTACCGGTAGCATTTTGGGGAATGTGCGACGGAATTGCATAATTTAATTCCGCCAAGTCCGTTCCATCATTGGACCACAAGACGAACGGCGATGCGCCACCGGTACATGGTGGACATCCCACCCACGCGCACAAAACGTTTTGGGAACACATTCATAATGCGTACAGCTAAGGAGTGGAATTCCCTGCCGGAGTCTGTGTTTCCCGAAGCTAAAACCTGGGAGTCTTTAAGTCAAGAGTGAATAGGTTACTTCTAGGCAAGCGTGCTCCATCTTCGACCACATCATCGCTTACCATCAGGTGAGATGGTGGTCAAGCGCGTGCCTATTAATAAAAAATAAATAAATAGATTTTATTATATTCCAGATGAGCCCGCTCGTCGATAGCCAACCCGCCTGCCAAGCATGGCGATTATGGCAAACCACAAAACAGTAATGTTCTGTGTGGCAAACCCCCCCTTTTGGGGGAGGCCTATGTCTAGCAGTGGACGTCTTTCGGCTGTTATGATGAGCCCGCTCTTCATCTCGGGCGAGCCCGATGGTAAACATTGGACGAGGTCTATAATGGAGCGGGCGAGCCCAGAACTCTTGCTTTGAAGGCAGAGAGACGGATAGAGGCCTCAAATGCACACGCACATGAAATCTTATTGTGGCCTATTTCTAGACTGTCTGGCTTGTGCCCGGTATCTGAGGCAATTTATCGGTCGTTTCTTTGTCCGTTTACCACTAACCAACAAATGGCGTTATTATAGCGTTAATGACGACAACGATCGATAAAAACCTCAGGAACGGGGCACTAGTGGTGTGCAAATTGATCAATTAATAAACACAAAAACGGGAAATTAAGATATCCATAATGTAACACATATTAACTCACGGTTAAACCAACGTTAAACTTAAGACTCACCAGCATTATGCTAGTAAATTAATTCAGTCGTGTATACACATACATAGGAGAGTCTGGCCACGGGTAGAACACAATAAAGTTGATCAGCTCGTCGCGCTAAACCAATTTAGCGCGGGGATTGGTGTCCCACTTGCAAGTTTTACGGTCAAATAAACTCGAATAGTAGAAGTAATGTGGCCGCACTATCGCTGCATTGTTTGTTAGATTTATATTGCATTTTAACAATCCGTTTATGGGTATACGTAACAATACGTAGGTACCTGTGTTTTTTACTTGGCTAAAATGGCGTCCTGCTCCAGTCACAGCCGCTTGGGTCCGGTCCACTAGTTAGGTTTTTGTCTGGAAGAGATGCCCACCCTCTTTTTTTTGTTATTTCATTATACTTGTTGTAAGAACGAATTTTTTTTTTTTCATACATTTAATTGACAACCATAGTTTTGTGTAATGTAGAAGCATATTTTACAAATTTTATAAATGTGAGTACCATGAAGCCATTTCATATTGTGTGATTAGTTATAGTTTTACTTGTTGGACATGAACGAGCATGGTGGTTAAGAGCATGTCATGCTCACTCAAATTCAAATGTCTCGCTGATGGTGGAGCGTGGGTTGGATCATTCGGTTCCCTTCGAAATGGTTGAACTGAATGGTGCCGATACACGCGTCTTGTTCGTGAACGGGCGCCGTCAGTTGAGACTGGTCATCTCTCTGCCATTGGCTTATTTTAATCTTTATATTTTAAATTCTTGTAAAAAAAAATTGTTTCGTTTGCATTGTCCTCACATGCAGAAGCAACAAGGATAATATGTAACTTAGATTTTAGAAATGGTTTAAAAGAGTGTCCGTGGAGTTTCTTGCACGTTCTTCTCCATAGAGATCTACGCTTTGGAACGTGCAAATAGCTTCATGTTTTTGACTGACTGACCTTGACATTTCAAAAGTGCCTGTAAATGGTTTATTTGAAATAATGGCTTTTAAATATTTGAATCTTTAGTAGCTTTTATCAACGGCTTTTGGACCCCATCGAAAATTACCTACCTGAAAGAAAGAAAGAAAGCAAACCCAAAAAAAAATATAAGCCTACCCCTTATGCCAAATGGGTCCGAACTTTTTCTATGGAAGCTGACATAGCCATAAGTTGCGGCGCACGATAAATCATGACGGGTGGAGGACACTTAAACAAAAAATGTTAGCAACATGGTGCCCGTAAGTGTCAAGTTGCCGAGATATTGGAAAGTAAAGTCGCCATGTTAGAACAATGAAAATGTATTCTATCCCCTTTTGCATCCAATTACGTCTAGCCCTTGTGGTGTGATCGATTAACAAACATACAAATTTTCATATTTAAAATATTAGTAGTATTTGGTGATGGGTGCGTTTATCGATAAGTATACGAAACAATATGAAATATCAACGTATGTAAGGTATATTTAACATGTATTCATTTCGATAAGGAATTTCAGCACGTGCGTTGCGGCATGTTTTACGGGCTAGTTGTAAGAGTAAATAAAAGTTACAGTTAACTGTAGCATTCCTTGTCGATCTACGTATGATTTGTCAACGTAATAGGGAACATGCAATATTTCCATTTTTATTTTAACTTTTAAGAACTCCATCTAGAATAGACCACCACATAAATAAGAAATGAAAACGCTTTCATTTATTGTCAAAGTTGCGTTTTAAAACCAACAGTTTAAAGGTTGAGCGAAAACGGACGATGACGTCACTCGTGTCTATCACTGGTCATGAACTGTCCTAACTCAAAGACATAAGGTTGCCTTTTCGTTGCCATAACAGCAGAAACGTCACTAATGTTGCCATAACAGCAGAGACGTCACTGTTGTTTTTGAATACGTTCCGTTTCACGTTACTTTAATTCATTATTTTGGTTAAAGACCCAAAATAAAAAAGTTGCAATGGCTTTTATTTTACACTTTTTTATCATTTTACTGACAACATTCTCATAAATTCTGTATTTGCATCTTCCCTATTAGTTAATTTCACCCTTCCGATTGGGCTCAGTCGACTGCGCAGCTTGGCTCCTACGATGTCTATTTGAACTACTACACTAATAATATCCTTGGCATGTCTATCAAGGTAGACCGCTGTTGCACTCATGTAGGTGTATATTTATGCGTTTATTCATATCAGCATCAAGAAAACTTCACCAACAGAAGTGTTGTGAATACTATCTGATTTTAAGGGTTTCGTACCCGAAGGGAAACCAACAGAACCCTATTACTAAGCCTCCACTGTCCGTCCGTCCGTGTCTGTCAGCGAGCTGTATCTCAAGAACCGTACTTAATAGGTAGACAGTTGAATTTTTTACAGAGTGTGTATTTCTATTGCAGCTATAACAACAAATAATAAAAATAAAATACAATAATAAATTAAAGGGGGCTCTTTTCGTCACTATCCAACGTTCACACAATTTATGCGTAAATCGATTTTTAAAAAGAAGACAGCTGTTCCCGTCAATTACAACGGGAACAGCTATATTCTGTCAGCAGCCTTCTGCCAAATTATGTTGACAAATTGTACGGAATAAACAGCTGTTTTTTTGCATAGAGCTACTGTCTATTGTTCATTTTGAATTTTTCGCAAACTAATGGCGATAATAATCCGATACGACCACACCTTCTTTGATAACTTTTTGTCGTCTAATCTTTTGTGCTGAATATTGAGTCATGTCTTAAAAGGAACCTAGCAAATAAGCGAGTTTTTGCAGGTTTCTATTAATGGAATCCACAGTGCAAATGGTTTAAATGGTCAGGAAAGTTCGATTGTAACAAGATATTATTCATCATCATTATCTGCCTAGCTTTTTCCCAACTATATTGGGGTCGGCTTCCAGTCAAACCGGATTCAGCTGAATACCAGTGTTTTACGTGGAGCGGCTGCCTACCAGACCTCCACAACCCATTAACAGGGTAACACGGTACTTCTTGGCAAGAGTGGAGTCAGATTTACTGGCTTCTGACAATCCGTAACGACTGCCAAAGATCTACAAATGACAGCCGGGACCAACGGCTTAACCTGCTTCCCGAGGCACAAAAATGAATGTAAAAGATATTATTAATCTATGGATATTTCTAGGCGACTAAAAACTTAAAGGGCTACTATTTGTGTATTTTAAAAATAGCTTAAGAGCGCTGTATTTAAGCAATAATATGTTAGACTAGCTGACCCGCGCAACTTCGTCTGCGTCACATTTTTCATTAATGCTCCGCTCCTATTGGTTATAGTGTGATCTTATACAGTGTGACTTTATAATCTGCTTGTGCACATATTAAAATGAGGGAAACTAACTTTTTTTTAATGCGTTTTCCATCGAACAAATTTCCCTGACATTAATACGTGCACATTATAAAGACTCACACTGTATGTATATAGCCTTTCTCGATAAATGGGCTATCCAACATTAAAATGTTTTTTCAAATAGGTCCCGTAGTTCCTGAGATTAGCGCGTAGAACCAAACAAAATCTTCAGCTTATAATATTAGTATGGATGAAGTTCAAAATGCAAATTCAGGTTAATTTGTCGTCACGTTAATCTATTAATCTACAGATCATTAGATCAGATGATAAAGACATAAATAAAGCTACTACCAAGAACTGAGAGACTTATTAACATACTACAAACATGTGAAACGCTACTGAAGCATAACATTGATTGCCTCTCTCCAAGTCGATATCAATCACATAGAATCTCAAATGAATTTAGTTGTTTCCATGGTTCTTGATAATAATTTATCATGTAAAAATATGTGAGGAGATAACAGGGTAACAATAAATGAACTCGTTTAAACTGTGAAGTAAAAATGCAGCAAAAATAGCTTGGCAACAAATAAATAATAATTATATTCAGCACCTACCATAACGGTAGTGCAGCAATGCTTTTCTATTTGTTTCAGTTACCTAGTGCAACTCGCAAATACCTGAAGGACACGAAACTATAAGGAAACATTGAAGTTATGCGATTTAATGGTTTCTTGTCTCGAGACCTTGTAGTGCAGCTGTGCAGTATAACAGTCACTGAACCTTGAAACGAAGTTGCTAGACGTCCTTGGACAAGGATTAAAAACTATGTAATAATTATATCCACCCATTATACAATCTGCCTAGCGTTTTTGCATTTTTATGGGGTCGTTTTCTTGTCTAACCGGCTGTTTACTGAGTACCAGTATTTAACGGTCAGTCCACAACTGACTGGTGCCAGATTTTCTGGCTTCTGACTCACCAACTCTTAACAACTGTTATAGGTCTACAAATGACCGGACAAACTTCTTAACGTGCTTTTTGAGGCACGTAGGACTCATTATGTAATGGATGGTCATCCAGCTACGGAACAACTTCGGAAGACGTTGCTTAACCTTGAAGATCGACCCTTGCGCCTGTTTTTACCGCCGTAGGTGTGTAGTGCTATTTTGGGACAATGAAATTGAATGATAATGTTTATGGACACGCCCCGAAATTCCCGGGAATATTTTTCTCAATGTCAATGTTTTAAATGAAGTTACTGTTTAAGATGAGTATGCACGACGACATATCAAACTACTCATTTCCGGTATTTAAAGCTGTTACCGCGCGGTGTTGTTTGCCATTACTGACTAGTCCCGGAATTCAGAAGCCATATCCATGTTAAGGTAACGGTCAATAAATCCCGGGATTAGGGCTACCTATCAGTGGTTATTACTGTCAGCCTCGAGTTCCTCCTGTATATTCCAATCCTTACTTATTACTCGTATTATAAATGCGAAAGTAACTCTGTCTGTCTGTCGCGCTTTCACGCCAAAACTACTGAACCGATTTAAATGAAACTGAGAAAGGACATAGGCTACTTTTTATCCCGGGAGTATGTTCCCTAGGGACCACGCGGGCGAAGCCGCTGGCAGAAGCTAGTCAAATATAGAATAGCCGTCTTCAAACAAGGATTATACGCCGTGTGACTGTAACAATATAATAGATCGACCTTGTTGAACCATTTTCTCTGGCGTCGTTAGAAACTTCGCTTATTGAAATACCAACTTTTTTATGTAGTACTTTAGATGTTTTGCTTCTCAATGAAAGTATTTGGCAGGAAAAATTCTAAGATTCTTATTATAGCTAGTAGATAGTAGTTTAAGAATATTATATTTTACCTGATATCTACAACCTACTACTAATATTAAAATTAATGTTATTACCTGATATTGGCAGCGCAAGGTTTATAATCACAAGTCATGCTATATAGCAATAGTATGTAAAAAAGTATAATGGAGTGTACTACTCCAGTGTTCTTTATGAATGTGTGTAGTGCACAAAACATAGACATAACAGGGCCCAGGCATTGTCAATGCATACAGTGCACTGCATACATTAGAATGAACATGAATACTGAAGTGCGATACTCTCAAAAACCATAAATTCATTCAGTATGGTCAAGCTTAACATTAGATTGTCTCAATATTGGAACCGATAATATAAGTTTCATAATTACACTAGCTTTTGCCCACAAATTCGTACACACATAACACGTTTTATCCCTTCGTAGCGTTTGTTGCGTAGGCCAGCTAGTTAACAATAAAATAACTCAGTATACACTGTATTCTATTCAAATAACTTCAATATTGCTAACCTGAACAACACCTTTCCACATGCATTTATTGTCCATTCAACCTTATCCAGCAGCACAAAAACACAAGCTAAACAAAAGAAAATTATCAGTCTGACTAACCTGTTCACTCACTGAGTTGTTCTGTACTGCGGCATCTTCAACATCACTCATCTTAGCCTCCGTGTCACTCTCCACCTCAAAGATAACTTTGTACAGGTCGAGACCCTCTGGTACGTTGGACTCTATGTTAGCCTCTGGACGGATTGTGAGCTCCTGGTTGATCAGCTGACTGCGACTCACACGGAGAGAGCCCTGCAGGGGTTCCGATATGGCCTAAAATAAAAATTGGTCATGTTAGTATACATAGTATCCAGTGTATTGAAAAATTTGGTTTACAAGTCCAGGATTCAAGAATGCTTTTTTAGAAAACACTTTTAGTTCTTAAAGTTAATAATTTGAATTAAATGCTAGCTGCTATTGCAATCACCCTAAGCTAGTAAGTATATTGTGGTATGATTTGTCATGTCCCAGAGTGCACTCAAGTGTCATAGTTATGTGAAATTGAATGATCCCACAAGTAAATTATGATTGCTCATTTTCATATCTTGCAGACAAAACATACATTTATGCAATAAGCACTGTCTGTACAGGCCTTCCGTGACATGAGCATAATTCAAGGTCAGTCCATTATGTATGAGAAAGAATCAAGTTACACAGTGCAAGTAATGATAAATTAATTGCACCCTAATTTAATTAATTATCTAAAAAGAGCCTATTCCTAGATAACAATGTTATGCTGATAACACTATACATAGCAACCAAAAGACCATATTATTATCAGTATTAGTAATGCATAAACCATGTTTTGAGAATTTTGAAACTAAAAAAAAAATAAACTGTCTGAAGTTATAATTTGAAACAGGTTTTCCTCTTGGTAGGTACACAAACATATGTAACTTAATATTCCCAGCAGGTTTAGAGAGCAAACAAAAAACTCGTTGATATGCAGTTATATTATGTAAATAAAACACAAAGCGAGACTTACCTACCTGACAACTGCAAGTCTGTAAAACAAACAGTCGTCTTGTTGCGTTATACCCAGCCTCATTCATGCTTAGTGCATTCTTACATGCGAAACGATGAAAAAGCGCGTGAAAAACTAACGTTGTGCACTTACGTCGCTCAAAATGTCTTCCAAATCGCAACATACATTTGTGGTGAACACAGGAGCCGGGCTCGGTGTACGTGAATGATCACAGTGATAATCGATGACTACCGGGTCCAATACCTCTTTTGTTATATATGCATTGAACTCCATTACTGCATGCTGTTGAGAAACATTCACAAAAAACTATTTATTTCACAAACACTGCTGCATTATGCGATTCGACTCGCGCATGAAAACACTATGTTATCATATACATCACAACGCAAACTAACACAATCTTACCCATTGAGTTTTAGGTTCTCTCGCGAGAACAAAACATTTTTACAATCGATTCTTTTTTAACTTATTATGCGAAATTATATGAAAAACTGCGGTAGGTATTTACCGATAGATAAATTGATTGAAGAAAACAAAACGTCAAATTAAAAATGACACCCGAATTTAAAATCCATTTCACGTAAGTTTATCTGACAGAAATGATATACCCAAAACAATGTATTGACTGTTTTTTTTTATATATACTTTTTTATAGTATTTATTTCAAACTAATGTAACAACTAGCTATAAAAGTATAAAAATAAAACAACAAATACTAAAATAAAATATGGCTTTTAAAGGTAGGACACATGAATGATGATCCAAGTTATTTTACAATAAAAAGTTAAATTCTCAACATTATCCTCCATGACTGAAACTTCCATCATTTAACAGATCCTGTGAGATACAACGGAGCAGACCTGATTGTTCGGCGATTTTTGTTGACGACTTGAAATGTCAGTTGGGTTCAGATTCCCAACTTTTAATTAAGCTGGATCCTGGCAACGTAGCTGTAAATCATTTCATGCTTTCTCTTTTCAGATATTGATCATAGAATATTATTGGTAGAAACTATAGGTGGCAGCACGAATCGCCACAACCACAACGCCCACAACAAAAGAGCTATAGCGTGGTAATAAAAAGAGGCTTCAGTCCTGTCATCGTCAATGTTTACGTTATATTCAAATCGATTTTGTTATCATTAAAATTGTAAAATATACGGGTTTCGGCAGATAATAATGATCGTCAGCGTGGTATTTTAAAAGGCCTAAAACTCTTCCAAGTTCGGGTACATCTTAGAAGTAAATGAAACAATAGAAATCATGAATATAGTAGCAACTGCCAAAATTATAGCTCAAACGAAATTTCTAACGTTTATGATGTCGAAATAACTGTTAAGAATTTTCTGAACTTGTTTTTTGTCTACCTATATTAAATATTATTTATGTTTACCGAGACAAAGCAAAATTACTTGAGGTTGTGTTTACTTACAGATTTGTTTGTATTTATTATTACAACTATATTCAATACTTTGCTATTTTTACATTAACATTATTAATAACTTATAAATGATTTTGAAACTCATAAATTACTTACATCTGATTTTTTGCTGTTTTTATCCATTTTTGTCGTTTATCACAATTATCACATAACCATAGGAAGTGAGTAATAGTAGTGGGAAAGTAATAGAATTTTACAAAATTTGACTTATTTTTATTTTTCTATGAAGTGTTCGAGTGTCCAGAAACGCAATACTCTACTGTACTCTACTGTTCCCTACAGTACCGAACGATGAAGTGTCCATGTTGTTGTACACGATCTTTGGATCTTTGACTAAATTCTCCCAAGTAAGGAATCCTTTTGTTCCTAAGGCGAGAACAGGCGGGAAGTTTCAATCGCTTTTCGCAATATTAGTTCGGACGCCCGTACACAGTCAATCGCAAACGCCACCCACGATCAAAATCTATGATCAATCGATCCGTAGATCGCGTTCGAGATTGACTGTATACGGGGGGCCTTAGGACTAGATCGAAACGGAGGGAGACTAAAGTGGGTGACAGTCGTGCGAGCAAGTATGCGTACTTGTGGCTCGACGAGCTTTTTCGTTTGTGTGTCAGCGTAAGCACGCGTACATAAAAACCGCCTAGTAAGTTTGTTAGCGATCCAACAGGTTTGAAATTTTGCGCCGCGAGCCGCAAGTTGCGAGCCATTACCATGGCCTAGTCATTACTTTATTTTATGACACGTCGAGTTGTCACAAAACAAAGTAATGGCTGCAAAAATTACTGATTTTCGAAGCTATTCATACTTTAATTAACAGAATTATTTTCTTTGTTTCTCTCATTCAAGTATCCTGTCTGACTATAATAAAATATTATTTCTGAATAAGAAAAAGTTTCCTCCATTGACGACATCGCGGTGTACTCTGTGATCGCTTTAGACTAAGTATACTTAGTCTAAGGTGATCGCGGTCCCTCTGGTACCAGAGTAATGAGCAAGCTTTCACGTGTATCACCGACGTTGAGCCGAGTAAGCTCGCGATCTTAAAACCACGTACTATAACTTCGTACGTTTATCACCCACTTAAATGGTAGAAGCAGATGGCGCTTTCGACGTAAACAAGGTACAGTCGCTACTGTATCTTGTTTTCATGGTTGATCATATACTACAACTACAGTATGGCTGAGCTATGCGCTCTCTCCGCCCTCTAAAGTGGGTGATTGACGTACGAACTTATAGTACGTGGTTTTAAGATCGCGAGCTTTCTCGGTTCGACGTCGGTGACACACGTGCAAGCTTGTTCATTACTCTGGTACAGGGGACCGCGATGTTGTCAATGGAGGGACCTTTTTTTATTCAAGAATAATATTGAATTATAGCCCGACAGGATACTTGTATGAGAGAAGCAAAGAAAATAATTCTGTTAATAAATTAGTGTGAATATCTTCAAAAATCAGTTGTCTTCAAAAAACAATAGCACTCGACGAGTCACAAAACAAAGCAATGGCTCACGGCTTGCGGCTCGCAGCGTTGACAGACGTGCGAGCCGAGGCAAGCTACGAGCAAAATTTCAAACCTGTTGGATCGTCAAAAAACTTACTTAGTGGTTTTTATGAACACGTACTTACAGTGGCATACGAGCGAAAAATGTCGTCGAGCCACAAGTACGCGTACTTGCTCGCACTTCCATCACCCACTTATCTTCAAAACGGTTGTACGCATGAAAAAATATTCGTGACAGTAATTATTGAAAGTTTACACTTCAAAACACGAAAGTGAGTAATGAGTACGAGTTTCCAGTTTTCTCTAATTCCGAGGTCGTTTGCAACTTTTGTGTTGGGACGGATCCACACGCTTGCCACTTACCGCCAACTACACACTCATTACAAGCAAACATGTGGACGCTTTACAAACGCTTGCAGCAAATTCCCTTTGCTGAGTGAATGAAAGACATACCTACAAAAACCTTACTTCCTACTTCCTATCCATACATTTGGTTTGGCAGCCGAAACCATGGCTCCTTCTTTTGACCATAGACTCAGATCGCGCTTTGTTTGACGACTGGATTAGATTCATAGATTGTATTTCTGCATTGAGATAGAAAAACTAAGTCATTGGATTTCTGAACGCGCCTTATGTCAAAAAACTGGGAAGGCGTCCGTTTGTAACGTCATGCCGTGTTTGTAATTTTGAAAATATTTACTTGTATTTCCTAATAAAGTCAAAACAGTTAGTTTCATAATTGGTGAAAGTTATAACAATGGAGAATTCTATGAATGAGACTGAAGCACATCAATCTTTTCGGTCTCCACCGAGAAGAAGACGCTCAACTTTTTTTGAAAGAAGAGACTCAATAGGTGTGCTGATACTTGTGCATTTATTTGAATTTGTGTAGTTATCGAAATGTTTATTTAGAATAAATACCTTTGGGAAAGCCTAATGGATTGAGTATAAGATTTATAACTGGAATCTTCCTTTCAGTGCCACATACAATGTCCGAAAATGTGAACACAAATAAGAGAGAGTCGGATGTAAATGAGAGACGCTCAGAGGACATGAAAAGGTAAGGAAACGAGTGCCAATGCCACTAACGATACGAGTTATTCGTATCTCGTTAGCCTTTGTAACAAAATTGAGAATTTTATTGTAATTTTTCAGATATTATCAGAAACTGTTGGCTGAAAAAGAGATTTGGAAGAAGGAGGTAAATGAGAGGCGAAACAAATATCATGACCTGAGACAGTATGTATATCATAATTATTACAACTATCAACCTACAGATAGTTGTTCTAGGTTCGGGTTTGGTTGTTTGTGTATGCGAGTTTGTATGCTTGTAAATACATCTACGATATAGAAGAATTTCCTAGTGGGGCAAGGTTTTTAAAAAAATATAAATAATATTTTTCCCCTTACAGGCAGTACCAGATGGCAGTAAAAGCACCCAGCAGATCAAGAATGTCCTACTCAGCCCTAACAAATGAAGACATAGAATTCCTCAAAGGAAAACCAAACATATCCAAACTCGTTGACAGTCAACAGAAGCTTCACAAGTCAGTGTTACAGACAAGAGCCTTGTACCGAAGGGCAAATGAACTTGATGAAGTTATATTGTCACAGAGCGAAAATGTTGTCAGCATGGTCACAGATTATATATTAGAGAATAGTACCGTTGGACCAGTAGAATGACGGGATGAATCAACATTCATAAAAACTGTGAAGTTGTACATAGTATGTAGTTGCTTGGTTAAATATCTCTTCTGAACAAGTAGTTAACACGATTTTAGGTATATTTTCCATGGAAATGAATTTTTGGACAGCATGGAAAGGTAAAAACCTAATGGTTATTGATAGTTTGTGTAAAAGAATTATGTAAAAGAATTTTTGGTTAATGTAAAATAATTTTTGGTGTATAAAGTAAATCAGTCTGTCTGTCTGTTACGCTACATGTCAAAACTGCAGAGCCAATTTAAATGAAATTTGGTACAGAGACAGTAGAACAAGGATATAGGCTACTTTTTATCTCGGGTGTATGGTCCCTAGAGACCACGCGGGTGAAGCCACTGGTAGAAGCTAGTAAAGAATATTCTTGTTGTCAACTACTAAAACTGACTTGCAAAGAATATTCTATGTATATATTTTTTTTTATTTAGCCTGTACTGTCCGACTGCTGTGCAAACGCCTCCCGCAAATCCTTCCAAGTAATCTTTGCTAGCGCCACCTCGTACCAGCCCTCACAGTACGCGTCCTGCTCGTCTCGCCACCTCGGGCACCCGTTGTGTGGAGATACCCAACAGTTGCTGTGCATGCAGCTTATGTAACCTGCCCAATCCCACTTGAGCCTGGCAGCCTTCTTACCCACGTCCATTATTCCCGTTTTGGAATGCAGTGTGGTGTTTCGCATTCTGTCCTGCCATTTAACGCCGAGGATGCTTCATTCCATCGCTCTTTGGCAAATTCCAAGGCGGAAATTTTTGCGACTCGGTGAGTGACCAGGTCTGAGCACCGTAGGTTAAAATGGGCAGAATACACATGAGTTTTCGCTTCAGGGAGGCAGGCAGATCGCCCTTCATTAGCGTTTTCATGGACCAGTAGCTTTTCCAGGCGTTTTTGATGCGGCGATCGATTTCTTTTTCTTGCCTGTTTTCGATAGAAACAAACTGGCCCATGTATATGTACTTGTATGTATGTATGTATGTATGTAAATCGGGCTGGTTTCCGCAACTCCACGACTAAGCGCGTATTTTGCGTGTAGGTGGGACAAATGCGTCATTCGATCCACCCCAGCTCCCCAAGGAAGGCCAGCAACGCCTTGGTGTTACTAACTATCTCGCAGAGGGTACCTGGGTTTCCGAAGTACTTTGCCCTGTAATCCGCAACCACCGGGCAGCTTAGAAGCAGGTGTGCTGCTGTCTCATTCTCCTCCATGCAGGCTCTGCATAGCGGGCTGTCAGTGACTCCTATAGCATAGAGGTGTTTATTAAAAGACCCATGGCCAGTTGTTACGGCTGTGACTGAACGCAACTGTTGTTTAGTCAGTCTTAGGGCTTGTTTTGTGAAACGGCCATTTATAGAGGGAAGTGCCTCCTTGGCCTGCCTACACTCACTATGGTCAGCCCATAGCTTGTGATGTTTATCTCCGGTGCGTTTCCTTACCAGATTGCGTAAGTACCCGAAAGGCAGCGGCACGATGGGCTCAGGTCCCATTGCTGACAAACTCGACCCCCTTCGGGCGAGTTCATCCGCAGCGTCGTTGCCTCGAGATTCACTGTGTCCCTTGATCCATTGAATGGTTACTTTGTTGTGTCTACCAACCTGGTTTAGACGTTGGTGACACTCGAGAATCAACCCAGAGTTCACTGTGTGGCTGTTCAGAGCTTGCAGGACAGCCATGCTGTCCGAGAGTATGCGTATTGAGTGGTCCTTAACTTCCCTGGTTAGGATGGCTGATGCCGCCAGAGAAATGCCCATGCATTCAGCCTGGAACACTGTGTTGTGGACCCCCAATGGTGTGGCTATGTGGATATTGAGATCCTCTGAGAAGATTCCCGCACCAGTACCTGTACCTGTTTTTGATCCATCGGTGAAGATCCGCAGCTCGGCGGGGCAGAGCCCCTCGCACCGATGATCCTCATGCAATTGGATTTTGTATTTTTTATCGAAGATAAATTGCTTGGGCACCCGGTCATTGATTGCCTTTGTTATGGGGAGTTCATTGTTGAGCTCCTCGAGCAGAGCGGTGTGTCGTGTGTCTCTCTTACTCCAGAGACCTAATGTTTTAAGGCGTACTGCTGCCATCGTCGCTTCCTGTATATGTACTTATCGACATATTGTGTATGTATTTCTTGCCCATCTACCTCGACCCTACGCTTCGTGCTGATGGTCATTAGCTGTGTAGACCGATTGTTCGCAAGTCCCACCCTAAAGCTTGCCGTGCTAAACTCTAGGAGCATGGTGTGGAGTTCAAGAGCTGTTGGGGCGAAAAGGACAATATCGTCGGCAAATCGAAGGTTTGTCAGCCTCTTTGCCGATTTCAATGCCTTTGGTCTTCCATGAGGCTGCCAGTGTCTTAAATATCTCGTCAAGTGTGCTGGTAAATAATTTAGGAGAGAGCAGATCGCACTGTTTTACGCCCTTTTGAATTTTAAAGACAGGTCCAGCAGTACTCAGTTTAATGTTTGTTGTGCTATTTTGGTAAATGTTTTTTAACAAGAAAGTATTGATTTTGGAGTTCTTGGTTTACTAAGGATATGAATATTTTTTTGTGTTTAATACTGTCAAAGGCCTCTGTTAATCTACAAAGGCCAGGTAAAGCGGTTTATTAAATTCAGTGTATTTCTCTAGAATTTGACTGAGAGTATGAAGGTGGTTGGTTGTTGAGAAACTGGGGCAAAATCCAGCTTGTTCTAGTGCTTGGTGTTTATGTATATATATTCCTGTATTTGTAACTAAAAATTTTACTTGTAGATCTAGCGCTGAAAAAATTATGGCGCCGGAGAATTTAGCAAAAATATTCATCACAAAACCAAAAATTCCTGAATGAAAATGTACCTAATACGTGTAACAAAATGTTTAATCATAAATATTAATAATAAAGCTAAGCTATGTAGGTAAGTAGTAGCCATAAATTTTAGAATGGCAATATTAATTTAATCGAAGATATTGATAGTATCAAGCTGTTCATATATCAGCAGATATTACTTGTAAATATAAATAATATCATGAAATAACTGTAAATATTTTTGTAGTAAAACACTAACATTACATATTTTGTTTGTTTTATTGTTTTGTCTCCAGAAATGGGATTTTATCTAAATTCTAATTTTAATTAGTGTTAAGTTCAGTACCTACACTTTGTATGTTAACACTAGCGTGTTCAACAATAGCGTAACAATCTTCTGGGATCTAGCTTGCTATGTGTGAACAGATTCCAGGAAGATTATTGAAATAATAGGCTATTTGAGTACCTACTATGAAAAATATACATTATAAATGAATACTTATTTCATAGATGTTATTACAATTTATGATAAAAAAAATTAGTTGTCTGTTAAGTCGGTTTTCGGACGATAATTCTACGAGATAACATCTTATGAAAACAATTGAATCCTTAACAAACAAACCGAACGCTTAGGCCGATCGTGCCTCTCTATCGCTTGTATCGAACTCTCGCTTGCGGAAGCACAATAGGGATGTTTCCTGAGTAAAAAAATATGATTATGATAGTTCGTCAGTCAGATTTTAGAAAAACATTGGATACGATTTTTTTGTTTTATCAAATCAATTTAAATTTTATTGACCAAGATAAAGCGCAATCAGGAGAGAGGGCTTGTGATGTCACTAACTGGTAAAAAGTGTCTAGGAAAGTGACGTCACACATTTTTTAACGCACTGTATCGTCTTCATTTCATTGTTAACTTGAAATAAGAAAAAATACGGTTCTAATATTTTTTGGAAATCTGTCTTTCGGACTAATTACATTTTTTTAGTTGATTACCATATTGACAATTTCGTGCGCGTAACCGGCGTTCACCTATCTATACTAATATATAAAGCTGAAGAGTTTGTTTGGTTGTATGAACGCCGGCGCTAATCTCAGGAACTACTGGTCCGATTTGAAAAATTCAGTGTTGGATAGCCCATTTATCGAGGAAGGCTATGGGCTATATATCATCACGCTAAGAGCAATAGAAGCGGAGCATTAATGAAAAAGAAATGGCCAAGTGCGAGTCGGACTCGCGTGCAAAGGGTTCCGAACGAATTTCTTTTTTTTAACATGTTATTTTAACACTAGAATTCTTATAGATTTTCTTGTAATCTATAGGTAAAGAGCTAATATCTCCATTTTTTTCAAAATTTTAGGCCTTTTTTTATTTGTAAAGGGTTTTTGCTCTTGACTAGTAGTCTGTGTCAGAGATGATGGAGCGAGCCTACCCAGAAGGAGCCTGTTCACTCTAACTTTGAGACTCATTAGTTTCGGGGATAAGGGGGGAATGGTAATTTTTCGTATATTTTCTTGAATAACTTCAAAACCCTCACAGTAAGCGCTTTCTTTTGATATGTCACACGATATTGTTCAAAAAACTTTTATTTTTCTAGTTTGACCCCAAAAAGTGACCCCCATACTTAAAGTTTAATCATTTACGTAACAGAAGTCCATATGTGTACCAAATGTCAATAGAATCGGTCCGGAGTGGATCCGGAGAAAACTGGCTGTGACAGACGGACAGACAGACAGACACCCGAGTGACCCTATAAGGGTACCGTTTTTTGTTCGGAACCCTAACATTTGACGCAGACGAAGTTGCGCGGGTCAGCTAGTCGATTTATAAGACGTTATCATGTCAACACCGCCAGGGACAGAAACAGGTGGAGAAACATCATACGTGTGAAAGTGATACAGAAGGGAGGTCACGACCCTCAGCGCTGAGGAATACGACGCAAGGAAGAGGGGATCATGTCAAAAATAAAATGGTGGAAATACAGAGAAGTTATATAATGACTGCGACGGCTCTATTAGATGTTACGGATAATATATTACCGGCTCAAGATGAAGGGTGTTGTACCCTGTTAGTTTAACGGGACTTTTCCCGGGCATTTGATGCTATAAATTTATCTCTTGCTTTCTAAGATGATGTACACGTATTATGGTTTCGATGCACCAACGGTTGCATGGTTCAACAGTTATCTTAGCAATCGTAAACAGCTAGTTGAAATTAAAGATACCAATGGATACAGTATTTTTTCAAATATGACTCCAGTAGCAAAAGGTGTTCCACAGGGATCTATACTGGGTTCCCCTTTATTCATTTTGTATACTGCAGAAGTGCAGATATTGTTAATGTTCCCAATAATTCTAAATTTCATATTTATGCTGATGACATGCAATTATATCTTTCTTTTAAACCTGACCATGAAGCCGCAGTCAAATTATTAAATGATGATCTTGATAGGATCGTGGACTGGTCGAAACAAAACTCCCTATTACTCAACCCGGTCTAAAAATCAACCGAGTAAAATAAATTCAAATCATGCAAACGTGATCGTTATGGGCCAGTGTATTGATCGAGTTTTTGAAACTAGAAATTTGGGTTTAATCATGGACCAATAATTACGGTTTGCGGCACATATTGCAAATTGTGTAAGAAACTGCTTCTATCGTCTAAAAGTGACATATAAGATGCGCCCATATTTAAGCGGAGACCTGCGTGTACAGCTATTTGAAAGTCTGGTTCTATCCAAGTTAAATTTATGCTGATTTCGTCGTTGAGCTTCGACTTCTGGCACATACCGTACGACTGATCCAAAGGGATCAGAATACCTGTGCACGATTTTGTTTCAACGTACTACCAAGGAGCCAAATTACGCCATTTCTAAACAAGCATAATATGTAAATAGTCACCGGCAACTCACCAGGTAGTTATGTGCCTAATTCCGAGTAATATGGGGGTAGTCGTAGACTGGATATGATGAGCCCGTTGCGTCTGTCGTCGGGATCCACGCGTTTTACACAGACACTGTTCTTTTGTTTCTGCGACAGTAGATGCTATTACAACTTTTACTTCCGGTTTTAATGATAATTGCCGCGCCTAACGAGACAAATTTGCCTACGTCAAAAACCCACCGCCACGTCAACCGGCCCGGTGGTTTGCCATTGGTCGACTAATGCGCCATGTAATTAACTATCAAATTATAATTAACTTCTACGTGCGCCGGTGGAACCAAAAGGTTCCATTTGCGATACAACGGTGGGGCATTGGTGAGCCAAAAGGTCTTCTAACTGTACAGTTTTTATGAACTGTATTTATTCACGATTTATTTTTATTTCATCAATAGTTTATTGTAACTACCTTCGTCCGTGTCACTGTGGGGTGCCAACTGGAAACCAGCGTTGGGTGTCTAATGCCCAACAAATGCTGAGATGGCTATCCTTTCGGTGTGGGCACGTTCAGCGCAATTATTGTGTACTCGTTCCTTTGATTATACAGGATTATTTGTAAAACACCACCAACCACTTAGGCGATGAAAGTACTCATGATTACAAACAACTTTTACTTTGATACCAACCCTGAAAACTCGGAAAAAATATCATCTGTTTCATACATTTTCATTGGCTTAATATAGCTTGTATGAAACAGCTGATATTTTTTTTCGAGTTTTCAGGGTTGGTACCTGTGAGCTTGTGCCTATGCTGAAAAAATGTTTTCTATTCTATTCATAATCTCTTAGCATTGTCAAACAAAATGTCATTTTACTCATTTTGCACTGGATGGCTTCAATTTAATTTGGCGGGACTGTATCTTAAATAAGATAAATAAAACAGATATTACTGTCTCGTTCTTATGTATGTATTCAGAAAGAAATCGTCCGACCACAGTCGGCTTCACTTACATGTTTAGAGTTTCCTCCACTTTTATCTATACCTTCACGCTTGTGAGTGACGTTACACGCCATTAGTGCTGTCTATGTTATCACAGATTTGAAAACGCTATTAACACCACCATTTTTTGACATTTTACAATATATTATAATTAACTAGTTGACCCGCGCAACTTCGTCTGTGTCACAATTTTCATTACTGCTCCGCTTCTATTGGTCTTAGCGTGATGATATATACCCTATAGCCTTCCTCAATAAATGAGCTATCTAACACAGAGAGAATTATTTAAACCGGACCAGTAGTTCCTGAGATTAGCGCGTGCAAGTTAACAAACAAACTCTTCAGCTTTATATATTAGTATAGATGTAGTTTTAAATAATAGGAAAAAGAAACACAGAAAACTTGATTTAATTTTTTTTTTTTAATATTTAAAAAATTTAGTTTTCTTGTCGGCTATACCCGACGGTGGTGTGTTGGGTAGATTTCGTTTGTCGGCTATAGCCGACCGTGGCGTTCAAAAAGTTTAGCGATATGTTGATTTTTGATAAAATAAAAAATCCAGTCATACTCTACACAGACTTCCACCATTGAAATTGGTTAATGTCGGCATTCACCGGTGGATGACATTTACCATGTTTCGGAAAAATAGAAAGGAAACAAGGAACTTTTTGGATAATGAATAACAATTTTATTTCATTGTAACTTACATTTCATTCATGATACATAAATTCGATTCATACAGAAATCAATATTAAATCAACATAAATTATTACATTCATACAAATATTAGAATTAAGATTGTACATTGAATATTTATGAAGCAATCCATTGCATACTAAATGCTTTGAAAGAAAATTAAGTATTCAGTGCAAATCTATTTCATAAAAACCTTTAATCAAGTTAAAAACAAGTTCAATATTTCATTTCCCATTCATTTAAACATCATTATAATAATATCTGTCTACCCAATGGTACAAATTCATTCATTATTTCATATTATAATACGGCACACAATGGATCACTTCCAATAAAAAATTGAGCTGTTTCTGGCAGTGGAGGTTTGTTCATAATCTGAGCGGCATTTCAACATACTGTATATTTGAATTCAGATTTCGAGATAATTATCAAATTTTGGAAACGTAAACTTTATGTCATACGTGACTAAGTTCAAATTCCATTGCAACTTGTACTTTTTTTTTAAGAACCCTTTTGATACAAATGGTTTCTTAATAATCAACTCAAAATACATGACATTAAAGTCGATAGATAAGTTAGTGACAATGAATTGAAATGATCTCAAAAAATGAATTCAAGTAAAGAACTTAGAATATATTTCATTTTGTTAGACGACTGGTACATATGAATGAGAATTATAATTATCGACAGTTTCGGTGGTAACATCGCCACTGTACGTAAGAATTTATTCAAAATGCGAACACACGGAAGTGTGTAAGGGAACGTGCAGGAATCGTAGGTGGCAGCACAGAAGTGTCATTGTCCAGTATATTTTACTGTAAGTTTCGAAATTGCAACACTAGATGGCACAGTCTAGATCGTGCACGTGCCTTCAAACGGAGCGTGCAGGAACTTATAGGTGGCAGCACAGAAGCGCCAGTGTCAAGAGTATTCCTGACGTTAAAGTTTCGAATATGCAGCACTAGATGGCATAGTCAACGCCATGCACGTTCCCTATTGCGGAAAACTGACGGTCTTCATAGGAACTTTAAACGCACTTTTGTTTTTAAAATTTTCTGGCAATGTGATCAATTTTGGGGATGTTTTCTATATTATTTTCCTGCGACTAGTGGCTCTGTTTAGAAATACTTAGAAGAATATAGACATCACAGTTAAAACTATCCGAGACATCTTCATAACAATATTGCATTGAATTATATTTGCATGAATCCAACAGGATTTCTGTACGATGTAAAACGCTTTAATAAATTCTAACGCAACTTAAAAATGGACGAAAATAAGTTATTACAACTTAAACGTATATAATACATAAAATTAAAAACTCAATGCTCATTTACACTGAAATACACAACACTCTTAAGATGTTACAAATGTCTTATTTCTAGATACAAAATTATTAAAATTTTAATCTTATGTCGATCCACACTGTAGCGTCCATACTGCTTTGGAATATGTTTATTTCAATAAATATTTTCATTCATTTTATTGTATTGGTTTTTAAAGAGCATTGAATATTTACGGCTTCATTTGCGCTGGAAAGTAAAGGTTTTACGATGAAAGAAATAAGATAGAAAAGATTATTAGCGATGAAAAAATGTTTAAAGATGTTTCGTTGCGCAGAGATACGCACCACTATAGCTAAGTTTATTTCAGAGTGCTGTAAACAAAACAGTGTGAATCGATCATTATTGTGAACAAATTCATTTTCATCGAATTCTTATTTAATGGCTGGAAGCCTCTTCAACAAACATGCCTTGCACTCGCTAAGCACATTTCAAGCATACACTACACCAGTATTTTATACATCTCTTCAATTATAATTATAACATATAATGCTGATTTCAACTGAGAATATACAGTTCTATAATATCGAGGATAAATACGTCCATTTGAAATTATTCAGGGCAGGAAAGGACTAGATTATAATAACATAATTTTCCTGGTCAATTGAACCTAAATAATTCCGAACGGTTGAGATATGCTTACAACAAACTTTTCCGATCCAAGCATTTATTTAAATACTAGATGTGATTGACACCTTGACATATTGGGTCTTTTTTGGGAACTACACTTCACCCAACATGTAGATACTGGCCTTCGCATACCGGCCGGTACGGACTGGCATTTAAATATTTACCAAAAGATATTCAAACTTATCTAGTTGGAATACGACATACGAGTATATGCCAATGTTATAAATTGATTCCTTGGCATCGAAAGAGATTTCTTGACACGACATTGCAGAGCGCGCTAAGGGATCCCGCGGCACGTCACGGGATGCTTTGGTTGGCCGCCGGATTGACACAGTTAGCATTCCGGCGTTGCCGCGGTATCCCGCCGCAGGATCTTAGCGACTAGTCTGCGCTGACCGGTGGCAAAGTCCCGTCCCTGTGTGCGTAGGCCTTAAGTAGGTGATAGACGTACGAGCAAGTACGCGTACTTATGGCTCGACGAACTTTTACGCTCGTGTATCACCCTAAGTTCGCGTACTTAAAAACAAGACGCGCATGCGTGGCATCAGATCAGTGATTGAACTGCATCAGATTGCAAAAAAATCTTAAAAAGCAACTTGTTTCGAACGTTTTAGTCGCTTTTAGCGGTCAGGTTTTTTGACAAAGTAAATTTTTTATTTCCTACATTTTAGTGAGTTTAATTTTTAGAATCGTTTCCTCGAGCCCTTTATTTGGATTTTTTTTTTGAAGGCATAATATGGCGCCAAAAACGGCTATTTTAAGTTTTATATACCCAGTGTCACTCTCACAAGCTAAAATCCATCGAGCCGTTCAGGCCGCAGAGCATGCCAAACAATTCATACATACATACTCTCGAAAAACAACCCTCCTTCTGGCACAGTTGGGTAAAAAAGTTGTCAAGCCATAAGTACGCGTACTTGCTCGTACGTCTATCACCCACTTTAAGTTTACCTTCGTTATAACTTTAAACTTCGAGCCCAAATAATGTATACAGTTTCACTCGTCAATCTTAAGAGTGTATTAAAGGAACTTTTGCAGGAGTATATTACACTGTACAGGAATATCTACGAGACTCAACTCAAGTGTTTATTGTGAAAACTTCGTCTTGTCTGTAGTTTCTTTTCTTTGGCAGTCTTGTATTCGCGGCGGCACGGACTGTTCCTTAAGTCTAGTATCGTGTTCACTTTCTCAACTATTTCCTTAGCCATGTCGTGTTCGCATTCGAAGTCATGGAGTTTGTAGGTAGCGTTTGAATGGAACATTGTAGTGTTACCTAGAAATATATAATTTTTATTAGAAATTTTTCCTTTATTATTTATTTGGTTATGGCTGTCCTATATTTGAGCTTCACATACATCCTCCTCTATTTTACTTATTTTTATAACAATAAAACTGAGACAGATCATCACAATTTTGAATTCGAACAGTGTGTTTCGGATATAGACTTACTAGTTGACTCGCGCAACTTCGCTTGCGTCACATTTTTATTACTGCTCCGCTCCTATTGGTCTTAGCGTGATGATATATATTGGCCTTTTTCGATAAATGGGCTATCTAAAACTGAAATAATTTTTCAAATCGGACCAGTAGTTCCTGAGATTAGCGCGAAGTAAACAAACAAACCAACTCTTCAGCTTTATATTAGTATAGATACGGACAACCGTCTAGTCCAGGGAACATTTAGTTAGTGCTTGATTCGTCACCCAGGAGCCCATATTAAAAACTATAGACACTCTTGATTGGGCACAATATTTCAAACTTGTTGCATGTATGTACTAATAAAATAGTAGTGTTAATAAATTAGTTACCTGTACTACTTCTATCACCATAGGCGGCATTATGACTAGGTGAGTAAACTATCCTGAAGGTGGTTCTATTCCCTCGCGTCTCCAGGATCTGACACCAGGCGACGGAGTCTATGCTGTGTAGGAAGTACTTCGATCTCGACTGCACATGAAAAAAAAAAAAATGAATAACATAATGTGTGTGTAAAATTCAACACAGGTAAGTACAGGTCTTCTTCTTTTCGTGTGGGCAGTAAGGTCTAACGACCCCACACACCCTGGTGTATGAGTTTCTAAACCGCCTCAAGGGCCTCTGACATGGTTTATTTCACGACCGCCATTTGGCGGCCAGGGTAGTACAGGTTAAAATAACCGGTAAAAGTTGCCGGGACGAATTGCGTGTCTTTCTTAGACCGTCCGTCCCTCATACCTGTAAAATAAATTGTCTTGGTGTAAGAACGCCCACGGCTTATTTACCAGATCAAAAGTAAATGAAACGCTTATGATATCGAGACACAAAACAAAAAGGTATTAGGGCTATTTCAAATATGCAGCATCAAAGATCTGGAACAATATACCACCTCCCTTTCGAACGATTCAAAATACAACCAATTTTAAGAATAATTACAAAATATTCGTCTTTGACTGTCAAAATAATGGCACCAAGCTTTTATAAAAGATGTCCATTGTAGTTCAGTTCAGTTTGTAAAAAATCCTTATTACTAACTAAATAGTGTTGTGGAGCTCGTGGCTAGATAATAACAGCCGCACGGGTCGACCTTCAAGGTGCTGCAACGCTTGCCAAGGTTGGTCTGTGGATGGGTGACCATCTTAATATACCGAGTTTCCTCCATGCCTCGGAAAGCACGTTAAGCCATTGGTCCCGGCAGTCATTTGTAGATCTTTGGCAGTCGTTACGGATAGTCAGAAGCCAGTTAATCTGACTCCAGTCTTGCCATGCAGTAAAGTGTTATCCAGTTAATGGGTCTGGTAGGCAGCCGCTCCACGTAAAATACTGGTATTCAGCTAAATCCGCCTTGACTGGAAGCCGACCCCAACATAGTTGGGAAAAGGCTAGGCAAATGACTAACTAAACAGTGTTGATGTATGACCATTAAATAACTATCATTTAAACCGTTGTTGCAGAGTGTACTGTTTTTTTTCCTTTTGTAAACATGAGTCGAGGGTTTAAGATGAAAACCAGTGCTTTGCAACCCACTAGGGAACCTAAGCATAATGCTGACGCTTGAACCTTTTGCTTCCGGTATTATAGTTTTGTGTATGTACCAATAATTCTAGCTGGAATACTGGAGACAAAAAACGCTATTCTATTCTTAGGAATTGGCAAGAAGTGGCACGGAATGGTGAAAGGAACAGAGGGAGTCCAGCAGTGGGACAGTTCAGGCTAGACAATCTATACTATAAAGCGGAAGAGATTGTTTGGTTGAAAGCGCTAATCTCAGGTACTGGTTCGGATTAAAAAAAGGGAGGCTATAAGTATAAACTATATAACATCACGCTCCGACCAATAAGAGCGGGGCATTAATTAATTGACGATTGGAATTATGTGACGCAAAGGAAGTTGCGCTGGTCAGCTGGTATAATGAAGGGCTAAATTCATTGGGCTCCTTCTTCGGGTTTCACAGAAATTTCAAAATAACTGAACTAAAAAGCAGCTATGATTAAATCTATAATAGCGTCAATTCGCCACGTTCATGTTCACTTTTATAAGTTTAGTCTTAAAATTCCGAATTATTGATTTCATCATAAAACACACTATCTCAATAGGTACATTGCAATAAGTTCTAAATATAAACAAGACGAACGAATTTTCCGCATATTTTTTTGTTATTCCGATGTGCAAAAATATGGGTCCTGGGAAATACCCAAGGTGACCACAAAACAACAAAATGCTATGCAACTGTTAATAAGGAGATTAGTCATAATTTCTCCAGCAAAACAGGAAATTAGACTAGGTATTATAATTTTAATGATCAGGATAAAATATTATGTGAACTCGACACATTCCCGATTTCGATAACTAGGAGATACCAAAATGAATGCCTATGTATAGGCATATATATAATATATACTAGCTGACCCACGCGGCTTCGCTCCCGTCAACTGGTTACTCTACCTACCCTGCCTACCCTACCAACCTTTTTTTGTTTTTAAACCTTCCCTGTATTCTGGCGAAACTAACAAAAAAAGAATTATTAAAATCGGCCCCGCAGTTCTAGAGTTTTAGCGAGACTAACGAACAGCAATTCATTTTTATATATATAGAAGATAGAAGATTATATTTTTTTTCTCTGTTCAGCCAAGAGTTACAAATTCTACCACTATTTTCAGCGATAGTGTAATGGGCATTCCTTACAACTGAACATACTTTTCGCAAATTTTTTGTCTTAAAAGTTCGCGTAGTTAGGGTGTATTCTAATGGGCGAAAAAGATCATCGAACCACACTTGCGCGCGCGTTTATAACCTCAGTATTCTCGCTTGAATAGAATAGAACACCCTTTATTATGTACACCATGTAAGATACATGAGGAAAATATAACATAGGGTGACACAATGGGCGGCCTTATCGCTAAAAGCGATCTTTTCATGGCACCCTTTGGATTGATTTTAAAGAGAAAAAGGAAAGAGTACTGTAGGTAGCATTAGGTGTACAATTTAAACTTATATACAAATAAATACTTAATAGATAAATATATACAATATATGGCTGTCATTTGTAGATCTTTGGCAGTCGTTACGGATAGTCAGAAGCCAGTTAATCTGACTCCAGTCTTGCCATGAAGTACCGTATTACCCAATGGGTTGTGGAGGTCTGGTAGGCAGCCGCTCCGCGTAAAATACTGGTTTTCAGCTAAATCCGGTTTCACTGGAAGCTGACCCCAATTTAGTTCGGAAAAGGCTAGATAGATGAGATGAATATATGTATACAATCATAATTTTGAAACAAAAGCAGGGAACTCTAATAAAAACGATTTAAAGAGAGAGATAGTAGTTTTTGACCAAAGTTTTAAAATTGGAAATAGATTCAGCACGCCTTACCGACACGGGCAAAGCATCCCATGAACGCACCGCCCGAACAGTAAAAGATTTGTCGGTATCTCTAGTCTTAAGTTTTCCGATGGCCTTATATTTATCTATTGTGTGTCATGATGAAGGAACTTGAAACGTTCTTTAAGGTAAGACTAGAGAGGGTAAGGGTTTGTAGGATTGAACAGAATACTGTAAAGCAGTAATAAAAGATGAAATTGTTGATATGTCGTGGTCATATCGTAGAATTGGCCATTTCATGATGTGGCGACCATTTCATGAAATGGTTGGACACGTTGGTATACACACACAGCGGAATGCTTCCCGAAAGGCGGATTGACGACTTGTTCAAGGCAACGGGAATCCGATGAATGTGAGAAGTACAGAATCGGACGATGTGGTGAGGCTTGGGGCAGTTGATTATCCAGCAGTGAGCGTTTGTATGACGCGGAACTTTCGAACTTATTCAGCATAACTCCTTGCGGAACGGACATAACACTCAGTATCTTACCCAAAATGCATGTTTGTGTGTGACTAGTGGCTCCACTTCTATCCTGTCGAGTGAGATACCAAGTTGTACCGACGTGTTCGTTCTCACTCTGCGCAGGAGTTGCACTTTATAAGCTTTGTACTGAGGCGCCTCTGTGGCCATTATGTGTGACTGCATCTTGCCTCTGTCTGTTTCGTCACTACCTGCAATAGAGAAACAAACTTTGGGTGTCACATTTTTACTATTTTCTGCGATCATCATACTTCTGAAAGGTAGAAGGGGATTTCCCTTTTGATTGGCATTCACACGTCAGACAAAAGGGAAATTCCGCGCTGTGTTCGCGTAATCCCTTGAGGGCGCGTTCCGTTTTGCACTAAAATATAGTTAATATGAAATTGATTGGTTGCTTGAGATTTAATTGATATGGATTTAATTTATCCTTATACTTATTAACACATTGACTGCCGCGTCGGCCACCGGTGACCGCCGCGCGCCGCACCGGTCGGTCAACGGCAAACAATACATTTTCTATTGTGTCTATTTGTCTGGCAGACAATGCTTTAATATTATAAATGCGAAAGTAACTCTGTCTGTCTGTTTGTCACGCTTTCACGCAAAAACCACTGAACCGAATTAAATGAAATTTGGTACAGAGATAGTCTAGAGCCTGAGAAAAGACATAGGCTACTTTTTATGCCGGGATGTTCCCTACGGACCATGTGGGTAGAGCCGCTAGCAGAAGCTAGTTGGTTATAATTTAATTTGTGGAATTGAATTCATTGTATTGTGCAATTTCATGTTTCCTTTACTGTTTTTGTGATTCTTGTGCAATGGGTTATAATTACCTACTTGAATAAATTTACTATTATTATTAAATAATAAAATGAAAAAAATAAAAACATCGTGATTAATTAAGATTATTAAATCGTGCTTTATTCGATTTTTTTTAAATCATAATTTTTTCCAACCCTGTGTGCTTTCTTTATTTTTTTTTCAAAAACTGATTAAATCAAGTTGGGAACTATTATTTGAATTTAATCTAGTGCATAAAAGCACATAATTATGTCATTTTTAATAACTTTTTAATGTCAATCATCAAGTCATGATGTCACATGGTGCACCTCGAAATATCTCTGCAACATGACACTTTAGGGCAACGTGTTCCTAACATGTTTTGTTTGTTGAAGTGTCTTCTACCCATCAAACATATGCATGTTAAATTGTGTACAGCCACTTTGAAAAAAAAAAAAAAAATGAAGACAGGACGGGTCTATAGATGCCACAATGGTTCTATGCCCTTTGATTACATTTCATGAAAGTAACATGATGAAGACGGAGAGACCAAGGTGAAAAAGAGGAGCCCATTCAATTCAAACAAACAAACAAATCTTTCCTCTTTTTAATATTAGTGTAGACTAGACAAAATTAGGGATCCTTAAGAAAATTGTAGAATGGACAAAGTCGCGGGCGAAATGATAGTGATATATAAATTAGAATTAGCAGCGAGGGCTATCATTTGTAAGTAAATATAAAATTACCTTCATTTAGAGCTTTTAATGCTATTAAAACCGCTTCTGACGTTGCACTTCCTCCTGTATTGTGCCTGGATGGATTGTGATGACTCTGGCCAGAATCTGTGACTTTTGAGAACACATGGAAGGCTCCACTCATGCCATCTTCAGGTATAGACGAAGGAGGTAGGGTCATTGCATATTTACTCTTTAATTCGACAAGGCCAAGACATGTGAAGCCAAATTTGGAACAAGGCTCATTGGCATCAAGGCAGGGGAATGCCCAGTCAACCTCTCCATCATCTTCTGCTATACAAAGTCCGTAATCATGCACAGATCCAAGGGATATGTCTGGATGTTCGATGCTGCAATAGCAAATGTTTATATTTTGTTTAGTCTAGAAAACGCATAGAGATAATAATATTGGAAATTAAATTAATAGGAGGGTAAACTCGAAAATTGACTGAGTTTGTCTAATATTAGCATTTACTATTAAAACTCTTACCTGTATTTATAGCATGTGAAGCCAATTAAATCCTTGATCTTAGCACTGGCGATGACACACACAACTAGGGGGTAATTCTGATGTTTTTCTGGAAGCATTGTCATGAAAATCTTGAACGTCTTTGTAGGAAATCCTAGTTGTGCGGTCCCATCAAACTTTGCATACTCCAAATACTGACGGTGAGGTAGGTTGGGGCAGTTCTGCAGTTGTTCAGCTAATAAAGACTTCTGTTTGTCAGGCTTCTTAACTTCAAACTTTGAGAATACTTCCACGAGCTGGTCTGTGGTGAGTGGCGAGGAGTCTTCCCATTTTATTACTTTAATTTTAGCTGCCTTTTTTAATGCTTGCTCCTTCTTGTCTAACCACTGTGCTGTGTTGGATCTTTGCATAGAAAATAATGGAATTAGATCAGACAATTATTTAACTATTAAAAAATTTTGAATGTAAGCCTAAGCCTTATTGGTTATAACTGTTATCCTAAAATGATGTCATAAGTTAAACAACAAAGTATGACATAATTGACATAGCATCACACTTTACATCTCTAACTAGGTCAGTAGAGCACCGAGTCAATGTGACATATGTAAATATTTTTCAAAATAATGAACAAACTGCTCTGTAAAGATACTTCAGTGTAGTCTGGATAATTTCTAGTTGGTGATAATAACTGTTACATTCAATGTTTCCATTACCCCAGATAAGCTTTATTAATATGTGACCCAATTAAAACTACAGAGATATTAGGTGGCTTAAAGGAAGTGTATAACCATACCTGTGTCCTCCAAAGTCATCGTAGCGAATGTAGCTGCCACAGAGCGGGTCGTCATCCTCACTATCATCCATATCAGGGTAAGGATCGAACTGTGTCACTATTTCCCTTCCCACTTCCTCCTCAGATATGTCTCCCATGCCATCTTTACCTTTACTGGGTCCTGGCTGAGTCAGCCTCAATTCACGTATCCTCTTCTTCTCTTCAATAGCTTTATTTTGAAACACTTTCGAAAAATCCTCTCCTGCCATAACGATCTCACATAAACCGGTCTCGTCAGTCGCAATAAATGCATCACGTATGTTTTTGAGGAGCCAAATTTTATTATCGTATGTAGCCATTTTATTAATAACACTAATTAGTTCAATTTTAATGTTAATTCGTGTTTTCGATCCCCAAAATTGAAACACATGTCAAAGTTGCAGTTCCCAAACAAAATGCTTTTCGCGTGATTCAAGTTTACGATTTTAGAAATGTCGTTACTTGAGCATTGAAATTGTTTAGTAGGAGATAGTTTCAAAGAGGAATTAGTATGTTTTATCTGTTCTTTATCACGCTCAATTACAGGATTTTTGCAGGTTTGAAACGCATTTTGACATTTCTGACAAAAATGTTTGTTCTGGGATTCCATCATAGAGGAATATAATATATCGGGTATTGGATTCCATACTCAGAGGTTCTGGGCTTGTTATTAGTCTTTTGACGACACATTTAAAAAAAAATGTTTTAGTGATATTTTATTTACAACGTTGTTAAAAAATGGATAAACTCACATAAAATGTTTTTTTGAGGACTGCTTGCCCCTTGATGATATAAAATCGTGGAACAGGGTGTTATTAGTGTTCTGTGGTTTATGATGCATTCCGATTCCGACATTGTCTTTGAATCATGGAATGAATATGAATGACATGTTATTGTTGTCATAGTAACGGAAAGAAAGATTGCATTGTTTGTAATTTATTGAGTGAGATTTGTACAAGAACTGTCCTCAACTTTCCTCCGACTAATAGTAAGTTGTATCAGACATATGACACTATTATAGTTACTACTTTTCAGACTTTTCTAAAATCAACTCTTTATAGAAAAAATGGTTCATTTGAGGTTAGAATCCTAAGAAATCAAATATTGGTCAGTGGGTCGTCATTGTTGCAAACAATGTAAAGCGAAAGCTAAGAGAAATCTTGACTTCTATTATTAAGTCAAAGGAAACCTAGGTACAGCCTTACAGAAGATAATCTGGATTCATTCAGTTTTGATTCAACTCCACCCCTAAAATGACCCACTTTTTAGGGTTCCGTGGCCAAATGGCAAAAAATGGAACCTTTATGGATTCGTCATGTCTGTTTGTCTGTACATCCGTATTTCACAACCACTTTTTTCCGAAACTATAAGAACTATACTGTTGAAACTTGGTAAGTAGATGTATTCTGTGAATCGCATTAAGATTTTCACACAAAAATAGAAAAAAAAACAAAAAATTTTGGGGGCTCCTGAAACTCAATTTTTTTTTTCATCAAACCTATATGTGTGCGGTATCTATGGATAGGTCTTCAAAATTAAAATGAGGTTTCTAATATAATTTTTTTCTAAATTAAATAGGTAGTTTGCGCGAGAGCCACTTCCAAAGTGGTAAAATGTGTCCCCCCCCCTGTAACTTCTAAAATAAGAGAATGATAAAACTACAAAAATATAAATGATGTACATTACCATGCAAACTTCCACCGAAAATTGGTTTAAACGAGATCTTGTAAGTAGTTATTAATTATAAACCGCAATTTACCTTTCATTCAATCAATTCAATAAAAAACATCAAGGTTTATGGTACGGAAACCTTCGTGTGCGAGTCCGACTCGCACTTGGCCGTGTTTTTTTAACGGGAGGAAATTCTCATGGATATGAGTATGAAACTTAACAAAACAACAGTAACAAAAACCGGCAAAACTAAAACTTAAACAAAAAAAACATAACATAAAACAACCTAACAAAGAAACCTTCCCACCTCGGGTGGTCGCCGCGGGAAGATCAGACCATCACCCTTCAGTAAAAACCACAAAATAAATATAGCAGCTCTCAATACTAGGATATAAGGACTCCTGAATCACTATCTGAGCTTGAGGTAGCGTTGAAAGATCTGAAGTGGGATGTACTGGGACTAAGCGAAGTGCGCAGACCAGGACAATCAATTGAGGAACATGACGATGATATAATGTTTTGTAAAAGTACAACCAGGAAAAAAAAGGCCAACTAGGAATTGGCTTTATGGTTAAAACTCACTTAAAAACCTTAATATAAGACTTCATAGGAGTCACAGAGAAAATAGTGGTATTACGCATCAAAATACCCAGCTATAAAAAAATATGGACAAAGGTCCAAATCTATGCGCCAACTGAACATGCTGAAGAATTAGAACATAAATCCTTCTACAACACATTATCTCAAGTCATATAATATGACTACTCTAGTAATATGATTGGTTTTTTTTCTTTCAAAGTACCTACACACTTCTTTTATGGGGTACTGTGTTAAATTTTATAATAAAATACCAGTTGATATTCTCGAACTGAATGAGAGAAAATTTAAAGCATGCATAAAACGCACACTATGTAGACAAGCGTATTATAAACTGGAAGATTATATCCTCGATAAAAACGCTTGGCTAAATGCTGGTCCTGCTCCACAGTCACAGCTGCTTAGGTCCACTTTTTAGGTTTTTATATTTGGAAGGGATGCTCGCCCTCTTTTTTATATATTATTGTTATATTAATTATATACTATATTATTATTATTATAATTACTTATTTCGTTGTCTTTATTAATTTATTTTTCATTATTTGGTCATTGTAGTTCATGTCCACAAGTCCACAAGTTCATGTAGTTCGAAAGAATGAATATTTCTGAAATATTCATACTTTCGAACTACATGAACTTAGAGGGCTATATTGATGATTAAAATGGTTATAATTCTTTAGATAAATACGCGTTACGGTCGCAGATCGCATTTGGTCCACATACAGCTTCACACTGACCGGCAAATTGCAAAAAACATAAAAATATTTGAATTTCGCGGGCTGACCTGGAGCATTCACCTTAAGGGGTTTTGTCAAAGTAAAAGTTGTTTATAATCATGTGTACAAAAAAGGCTCCAAAGAAGACTTGTCAACAAGACCAATAAGCCTTATGTCAAACATAAGTATATAAAGTCTTCTCCAAGATAATACTGGATCGGATAAGCATCTTACAGCTTACTGGACGAAAATCAACCGATGGAACAGGCTGGCTTTAGGAAAAATTTCGCTACAATAGACCATATACACACAGTCAAACAAATTATTGAAAAGTACAGTAAATATAACAAACCAGTGTATATTGCCTTTATTGATTATACTAAAGCTTTCGATGGCATTGCCCACGAAACCATATGGGAATGCTTGGGGAAACAAGGAATTTCTGGGGTTTACATAAACATTATAAAAAAAAATATACTCGAAAAGTAAAGCAAGAATACAAATAGAAACACTCGGAGAAACATTCAAAATTAAAAGAGGGGTCAGGCAAGGTGACCCACTGTCTCCCAAGCTATTTTCTGCTGTGCACGAAAACATCTTCCGAAAACTAGAGTGGAACGATTTTGGACTAAACATAGATGGAAAAAAATTGAGACCCCTCCGCCCTGGGGCAGGCGGAGGGTTCTGTCAGACTATTACTGACTAAAACCACCCCGGTGTTCCATCTTTCACCTACGCCGGGGATCGCGAGAACTTATTTGGCTTCCATAATCCCCGGCCTGCCTTTCCGGGCCACCTCGGGTCAGCGAGGGGAGTGAGTTGTTTGACTCCCCCGGAAATGACCCTGACGGTTTTTGAAGAAATAATAAACAGAAATTAATAAAAACAAAGTTTATGGCACCTTTCATTTAATGTTAACAACATTATTATTATTGTTATTACTATTTAAGTTAGTAGCACTAAGACATTGGTCAGTAAAAACATTTCAATAAAATATTAAATAATCAACAACACACATCTACAAACAAATTTAATAAATAAAAAGTCCCAAATCACTGGCAAAAATCGAAACAGTAGGTATTAATAAACATGTAACATATTATATTTATAAACTCTATGGTTCTACACAATACTGTAGTTCCCCATAGCCAACATACAGCGCCTAAGGTCTTGAACACAATCATAGTAAGAGCGATAGGGAGGGGACAGTGTTTCATCATAGAGTTTCAGTACAGCTACAAACTTCTTCATTGCTTCTCCGTACTTGCCAGCCTCCATTTCTGCACGGCCAAGGCGGTACATCATTTCTGTATCCTGTAAAAATAAGTAATATTAAATCAATCTACAATTTTTATGTAGGAAGAATTTGGTGCTCCACCCATTAAGTGTTCCTGTATGATTAACATGTATAAGGACAAAATTTAGACGGTCCTATTTTTGCCATTTAAAACTATAGTTTCACCACTAATGATTGCACTGTACGAAGTGGTTTTGGAAGAATATTCAGAGGAATCTTGTGTCCTAATCATATTAAAATTAAAATCGGCTTATTTCGATATATACCTAAAAGTAATAAATAAAGTTCTAATGTTTATTCATTTCAGATATTTTCTTCTCATGTTAACGACTTCCTAACACATCATGGAGGAAGAAGATGGTAAAGTACTTTAGTTTGGCTAAATATCTATTTCTTGATTGTAACAATCCTTCCTTACTTAATATTATGCGAAAGTAACTCTGTCATTCTGTCACGCTTTCACGCCAAACCTACTGAACCGATGTAAATGAAATTTGGTACACAGATAGTCTAGAGCCTGAGAAAGGATATAGGCTACTTTTTATCCCGGGAGTATGTTCCCTAGGGACCACGCGGGCGAAGCTGCTGGCAGAAGCTAGTTCTAATTAAAATTATTCTCGTGACATAGCATCCAGTTACGACAGCTATTTTTAAGACTCATGTGGTAGTGAACAACATTTGCCATGAACTGGCCAAAATTCCAGACTTAGGGCTACTGAGACATTCTAGATAGGAGGATCCCAACAACACTTTGCTCTACTCAATGACCTACCTACTATTTAGAACCCAGGACTTCATGATCAGCAATAGAATTTGAAAGGATATTTATGGAATATAACATACCTAGGTACTAATATTATAAAGCTGTAGAGTTTGTTTGTTTGGTTGAACACGCTAATCTCAGGAACTATGGGTTTGAATTTGAAAATTATTTTAGTGTTAGACACCCCATTTATCGAGAAAAGCTATAGGCATATAGCATTAACCCGTCCGGTACCGGCGCTCGCAAGGCTTTTTATCTCTATTACAATAGTGAAGGTTTTTAATGATGTGGCAGGTTTAAGTGCGCGGGGACGAAGGGGTTAATAAAAAATGTGACTCAGACGAAATTGCGCGGGTCAGATAGTAAAGTTATAAACATAAGTTTTTAGTTTTTTTCTTAGATAGCCCATTTATCAAAGAAGGCTATATTTCATCACGCTAAGACTAATAGGAGCTTAGCAGACGAAGTTGCGCGAGTCTACTAGTTATAAATATAAGTTTTCTTCTTTCTTTCTTTCTTTCTTTCTTTCTTTCAGTCTTCTTCCAACCCAACCCAACCTAATGTTGGCGCCTACCCCAAGAACTGATGATTAGTCGAATAAAGTATATTCTTGATTTCAGAGGTCGAAGAAG
Organism: Lacanobia oleracea; assembly: GCA_950371165.1. Taxonomy (NCBI): domain Eukaryota; kingdom Metazoa; phylum Arthropoda; class Insecta; order Lepidoptera; family Noctuidae; genus Lacanobia; species Lacanobia oleracea. The sequence continues at coordinate 6,901,747 of OX493389.1, forward strand.
TAGCGACAGTGGTAGATGAAACTGACTTAGAAGGAGAGCAAGTTAGTCCAGTGGTGGAGAAAGCCCTCGATCCTCCTAAATACGAAGTGCGACCCGGTCTTGGAGAGAAGTAAGAAGTGGTTTATATTTTGACTTCTCGAGTGTCGGTAAAACGGGGTAAATACATATAAATAAAACTTTGAATGGTATTTTCACTTGAATGTCACATATGGGTTTCTAAAAAATATCAATCTTTTAAAACTAATGTTAATAATAATTTGTCTGTACGATTGGATGAAGTTATCTTGACAAACAACTACCGGAGGCATATTATGACGGACGGGACGATGGATGTGTGTCGGGCATGCGGGCGATGTCGGGAATGCTGGGCGTCCGGGTGAGTCCATCAGGCATATTATTTCTGGTTGTTCTCGTCTGGCTAATGGCGAGTACTTGCACAGGCACAACCAAGTGGCCAGGATTATCCATCAGCAACTTCCTTTGAAATACAACCTTGTGAATTCTGAGGTACTATATTACAAGTATGTGCCCGAACCAGTTCTCGAAAATGACCATGTCACGTTGTACTGGGATCGGTCTATCATCACTGATAGGACTATTGTTGCCAATAAGCCTGATTTAGTGGTGATAGACCGATTAGCGCGCCGCACAATGATAATTGATGTTACCGTCCCGCATGACGAGAACCTTGTGAAGGCTGAGAAAGAGAAACAAATCAAGTATCTCGACTTAGCACACGAGGTTGTCGACATGTGGAATGTGGACTCAGCTGTCATTGCGCCGATAGTCGTTACGGCCAATGGCCTGGTGGCCAAATGCTTTGACGACCATCTGTCGAAGTTGACGTTACGCGGTTGGGTAAAGGGCCTGATACAGAAGGCAGTACTCCTCGATACGGCTCGTATTGTGAGGAAGTTCCTTTCTCTGGAGCCCTAACCACCGGTAGCTTGGACCCTGCTCCCGACACCGGCGGACTACTATTTGTATATTTTTAAATGTATTTTTAATGAATTTTTTAAAGATATATTTAAAAATGTAACATATGTATATAAAGATAATTAAACGAAATATAAAAGAAAAACATTCAGCGCCTAAGGTGCAGAAAAATAAATAAAGAGAATAATAATAACATTTCTTTATTAGGGATTTAAAAAAGTGAAAACTTTTGTTTCTAGTCACACCGTTTACGTCGTCGTACTTTATTTATTGCCTAAACGTGTTTGTATGATCTACGGATTTTAGTTGAATGTTTTTGAAATCAATCCTTGTTTGTTGGTCAAAGGGCACTTTTTAACCCCCAAGCAAAAAGAAGGGTGACGGGTGTCATTTAGATCAAGTAAGAGAATGGCAATGTAAAAGAAAAAGGGTTGGATAATATTTAATAGGCTGAGGATTAGAAAAGCCTTATTTTATGGCATTTAACAACTTCTTATTTAGGGTTCCGTACCCAAAAGGTAACAACGGAACTCTAACTATGCCTCCGCTGTCCGTCCGTCCGGCCGTCCATCCGTCCGTCCGTCCGTCTGTCTGTCAGCGGGCTGTATCTCAAGAACCGTAATAGGTAGACAGTTGAAATTTTCACAGATTTAAACTTAAAGTTTACGGTACCTTTGTGAACCCTTCGTGTGCAAGCCCGACTCGCAGTTGACCGTTTTTTTTTAACACACATGAAAAGTATGTTGGATTAAAGATTACCAGTGCTACATTCTTGTTAAATTGAATAGAAGCTGATTATGCTATGCTCTAGCTACCAATTAGAAAGGAGACCAAAATCCTGGTCTCCTTTCATTGAATTCATTTTCGATTGAGAGAAAATGCCTAAGGCGTAAAGTACTCCCTTGCACAGTGTTTTTTTACTATTGCATAAAGTTTTAATTAAATAGTACTTCATAGAATGAGATTTTTCAACTTAATTCTTTATGTTTCAGGTTCCAAGCTGCTAACGTAAGAGATATAATCCTGTCAACGATGCAAGAGCAGCTAATGGGTCGTCAGTACCGGTCCGACCAGGCGCCGCGCTGGGCCAAGGTCATCGCCAACGGAATACGGCAGAGGGTCCAGGAGCTCGATATGAAGAGGTACTTGTTTAAATCAATGTGTACTATGCTTTACAATCTGTGGCGTAGCTAGCATGGGCAGATGTTGTGATGTCACTTCAGTAAGATCTGTATTATCATTTTACGGCAGACTCGATAGCAGTCAATGATTTCGGGTGGGGTAATCGTGACTATTAGTACTGCAGATTTTGCCACGGTTTTGCCACGCCCCCCTAGCTACGCCTCTGTTTGTAGTACTTAAATTAGGCTGCACTTGTGAGTTATTTGCAATGTCGAATCAACATTTTTTTTTATTTCAAATAAAATAAAACTAATTTTAGTGTATAGAGTGTATTGTTTTTGTTATAATTTGTTTAAATTATTTTTTAAACCGAATTTATTTTTGGCGCTCTGTTTTAAGACTTGTCGCCTAAAACTCCCCAATTTATAATATGAGCTACTTTGTCAAAGAAAAAACGACAATACCATCGGATCGTATCCAGCACTTGGTGAATACTAGATACAAGTACTATTTTCTTTTATGTAAAAAAATCCATAAATATATTTTTCTCTAAATTATAAAAATGAGATAGAAATAATACGTTACTCCTAAGACTCTGACGGAAAATAAGTTAGTAGAATTCCAGCTATCGGTAAGTATTTTTAAGACTAGTCTATAGGGAACGTGCAGAAACTATAGGTGGCAGCACAGAAATGTCACTGTCAAGTATGTTTCAAGTATAAAGTTCGAAATAGCTACGCTAGATGGCACAGTCTTCTTCGCGCACGTTCCCCTAAACTGAGCGTGCAGGAACCACAGGTGGCAGCACAGAAGCGTGAATGTCAAGTATTCTGACCCTTAAAACTTCGAATATGCGACACTAGATGGCATAGGCAACGCCGTGCACAGTCCCTATTCTTGAGAAAAGCTTATGTCCAGTACAGCAGTTTACTTCTTTCGTCCGAGAAGGTAATAAATATTTTGGTGGACTTAAAAATAATCATTTTTTATACTCTATTTCAGGTACAAAATCGTAGTACAATCAACAATAATAGAAATGAAAGGGGCTGGTGTCAAGTGTGGCCAGAGATGCATATGGGACCCGGAGACTGATGATTACGTGGACGAGCAGTATAGAAATGATACGTTATTCTGTTACAGCACCGTTTATGGCCTTTATATGTACTGAACCATTAGGTACACTAATATTGTTAAAGAGAAAGCTCTAGGGCAGTGGTTCCCAAACTGCTTCGCGACTTCTTCCGCGGTACTAAAGAGGCAAACCGCCACAAAAGCTGATCTGAAGCTACGTTTAAAATAGAAATTTTGTCGAACACTTATTGACTCACATAAATTATCTAAATATTTTTCAGTGAGTCTTAATCAGAAAAGCAAATTCAACCGTCTCATTCATTATACGTACCTACTATTTTCCCCAGATGAAGTTACCTCAAGTATCGGATATTACAACGTCGCAAAAAAAAAAATATGTAAAGTCACAGTATAAAAAAGATTGGGAACCCCTGTATCATGCGCATGCATATAAAACGGGTAACGATAAAAAAGAAATGATAATCAGGTACAACAAGCCTTTTGCCATTACGCTCTTGGTCAATGGACTGGAAGGTTAGGAGTGCATGCACAATAGGGAAGATGCAAATACAGAATTTATGAGAATTTTGTCAGTAAAATGATAAAAAAGTATAAAATAAAGGCCATTACAAAGTTTTTATTGGTTAATATCTATTTTTAACAAAAATAATGAATTAAAGTAACGTGAAACGGAACGTATCTAAAAACAAAAATCAGCGTTTAGTGACGTATCTGCTGTTATGCCAACGAAAAGGCAACCTTATGTCTTTGAGTTACGACAGTTCTTGACCAGTGATAGACACGAGTGACGTCATCGTCCGTTTTCGCGCGAACCTTTATTCTGTCGGGTTCAAAACGCAATTTTGTCAATAAATTAATGCGTTTTCATTTCTTATTTATGTGGTGGTCGTATGGTAGATTACAGCCTTACTTTCTTCCAAAGACAAGAGGCCTGTACCTCAGCGGGAACAATATGATTACAGCAAAATATAAAATAACGACTGATGCTGTTAGGCAAACTCTAAATATGCAAAAGGTTCTAATTTCAAAACTTAAAAGGCTTAGTAAGCCTTATATGAATAAGAATCGTATACCTTAAGGATGGGAATCATCAAAAGACTCCTCCAGCTCTGGGCGGAGCAGAGGAGTGTCTAGACTCTCATTGACTAAAACCCATCCGTATTCCTCCTTGCGTTCCAGGGCCGCGGTGACTATTTCGAACGAGTTCCGCAACCCTGGAAGAATCGTATAGGTACCTAGGATAGGAGTTTTCTCATAATTCGTAGTCTTCGTAGTCTTTACCGTGGTCTTTTAGATGGACCCGTAAATAGTGCAGTCAGGCGCGGTCTTTAATTTTTAGTTTAATGTTGTATGTTATCATGTGTTATTTTAAGGTTTTGTGATTTTGTCATGTAACAAAGAGTGCCTTCTTCATTTTAGCTCCTATTAAATATATAAATTATGTTGATAATATTATTGAAGCAAAAATGAATGAATATCAATGTACTTTTCTGGTAAAGTAGGTACCGATTTACTTATTCAATAAACTTTGTACATAATATGACAATTGTTTTTCACTGTACTTCCTAATCAATGTTTTAGAACTGTTTTATTTTTGAAAGAACTTTCATTCCGACTCTCCGTAATACCTAATAATAGGCGTAGTTCTCACTTTCTTCTTCTGAATTGTGCGTCTGTCATTGCAATTCTCATATAAAACTACATAATATATAAATCATAACACTTCAATTGCACTAATAGATTTTCGTAAAATAAGTAATGTTTTTTTTTTATTTGTAATGGGTTTGCTCTTGACTCTAGTCTATGTCAGAGATGTTATAGTGAACGTGAAGAAACCATAGGGAACGTGCACGACGTCGACTATGCCCACTCACTATGCCATCTAGTGTCGCATATTCGAAATTTTAAGTGTCAATAATTGACATTGACGCTTCTGTGCTGCCACCTGTGGTTCCTGCACGCTCAGTTTAGGGGAACGTGCGCGAAGAAGTCTGTGCCATCTAGCGTAGCTATTTCGAACTTTATACTTGAAACATACTTGACAGTGACATTTCTGTGCTGCCACCTATAATAGTTTCTGCACGATTCCTATAGGCGACAACACAAAAGTGTCATTTTTAAGTATATTTTACTTAAAAGTTTCGAATATACAACGCTAGATGGCAAGTTCGTGGACGTTCCCCTAAACGGAGCGTACAGGAGATATAGGTGGCAGCACAGAAGCGCCTACGTCAAGTATTTCTAACATAAAAGTTTCTAATATGCAACGCTAGATGGCACAGTTCGTGCACATTCCCCAAAACGGAGCGTACAGGAGCCATAGGTGGCAGCACAGAAGCGTCTACGTCAAGTATTTTTAACATAAAAGTTTCTAATATGCAACGCTAGATGGCACAGTTCGTGCACATTCCCCAAAACGGAGCGTACAGGAGCCATAGGTGGCAGCACAGAAGCGTTTACGTCAAGTATTTTTAACATAAAAGTTTCTAATAATTATGTAACTCTAGTTGGCCCAGTTCGTGCACGTTCCCCTAAACGGAGCGTACAGGAGCCATAAGTGGGAGCACAGAAGCGTCTACGTCAAGTATTTTTAACATAAATTTTCTAATATGTAACTCTAGTTGGCCCAGTTCGTGCACATTCCCCAAAACGGAGGGTACAGGAGCCATAGGTGGCAGCACAGAAGCGTCTACGTCAAGTATTTTTAACATAAAAGTTTCTAACATGTAACTCTAGTTGGCCTAGTTCGTGCGTTCGTCCTCTCCCCTCCGGATGCCGTGGTGTACGGTCGTGTTCTCAAGTAATCCGCGCTACTATTTTTTAGTTTAAATAGTATTTATTTTAATTTAAATAATAAATAAATCAAAATTCATCATCGAAGTTCAACCAGCTAAGTACTAGGCGCGCATACCCAGTGAGGAGGTCGGAGACTGCACGGCAAGGTTGGAGCGAGACTTCTGTATCCAGCCCCGCCCTCCGACCAAGCGCTGCAAAGAAAGAGCTGGACAACCTACTTCTCTGCGCTGCTGCCGACTCCGCCCACTGAATCACCTCGCATAAACCCCGCCCTCTAACCCAATAAGAGCGGCGCGTACGCAAGTACTCTCTAATAGTGACACCTTTGCTTCTACGGCAGCGCTCCAGGTATTTATTGGCATTCTTTATTTATACTATGTCGACTCGACGCACTCCGCCGAAGACAAATAATGCTCCTACACTGGCAAAAACTCCCGCCTTGAGTTATGGATCTGATTCTCAGTTATATGTGTCACCTCCTACTGGTCAAAGTGACTACATCACTCGTAGAATGAAGCGTAAACATCACGTACACGGAACGTCTGAATATACAGTATCCACTGACGAATTGAAGGACATTTTTTCTTCATTTGAAGCCCAGCAGAACTCTAAATTCGAGAAACTCATGGAATCTATTCAATTAATTAAAGACCAGAACACTGAGATCCAGAAAAGCATGGATTTCCTTTCCTCCAAGTATGACGAAGTATTACAGAAAATGGTTAACCTTGAACAAAAAAATAAAAGTTACGAACTTAAAATCGAGGCACTAGAGAGCAAAATCGAACAGCTAGAGCGTAACTCACGCGCATCCACCATCGAAATTAGGAACATTCCTAGACAAGACTCGGAAAATAAGAATACTCTCCGTAACCTAGTCCAGAAGGTGAGCGAGGTCATTGATCGGCCATTATCTAACCTTGATGTTCAAGATGTTTATCGCCTAAAAACCAAAAAGGAATCTGGTAATCATATTGTGGTCAAATTCACAACTACTTCATGCAAAGATGGATTCATAAAACAGTGCAGGAACTTCAATAAGATGCACAAAGACAACAAGTTAAGTACATCCCACCTGCAGCTACCTGGCCCTACTAAACCGGTATTTGTCGATGAGTCACTGACAAGCTTGGGGAGACGACTAGCATACCTGGCCAGACTATTTACTATGGAACACAAATACCATAGTACATGGACTTCTTATGGAAAAATTTTTATCAAAAAAACCCATGATTCACCAGCGCTGCGCGTGGACTGCGAACTGGATCTGGAAAAGATTGCAATTAAGTGACTATTTTATGTCAATTTACTATGTTTGCTTTGTACTTTTTATGTTATATCCTTTTATACTTTTAGGTTTTACACTATAAGCTACTACACATTACTCCACAGTGAAACACTCAACACATTAATAATAATAACACAACCATCTAATATTTATAACTATCCTGCACTTATTTCACACACACATAGGGTGAACTATACATACGCGACGCAACAACATTCCCACATAATACACACCTCTCCAATTTCCCACAGTGCTACGACACCATTATATACAATTATTACTAGTTATCTACCTGTTACATATAACTATAATACATTATATACAAATTCAACATTATATTACTTTTGCTTGACTAATATTCAATCTACTCATGAGGTATTAATCGCCACTCATTTTTATAACTTTGCACCTTTAAATTACACTTACTTTCCACATATTTACAGTCTTTTTACATGCCCGAATTCACCTTCTTACTTAAATTATCAAAATTCGATAACATAAACCAAATTAATAGCGATCTTGATCATTTTGTTATAGCGGATTCATCCACTTGCGAAATAGAAGAGTGTCCTAATCTAATTAAAAGGCCACACTCTAGCCTAAAATAATACATCAGAACATCCGTAGTGTTAATCGTAACTATCCTAGCCTCTTAACCCTTCTTAAAAGATCAAATACTGAGTGGGATCTTATCATACTCACGGAGTGTTGGCTACGCCACTCCCACAACATTCCTGCAATAGAAGGCTTCGACTTTGCTAAAACTGAAAATAACATCACCCAAAATGAAGGGGTCATCGTGTACTTCAAAGATAATTTAAGTCCAATAATATCGGAACCAACCATTCTTGATGCCAATTGTATCACAATAAAGATAGACAGCAATACCATCGTCCTTGCAATATACAGACCTCCTGGTAATAGAAACATTAAACCATTTCTTGAATCTCTCAGTAACCTTTTAAGTAGCTTAAACTTCCCTAATATCATACTCATTGGAGATATTAACGTGGACATATCTATGAACACTAACGATGCTAACTCATCGTCCTACCTAAATCTACTAGCTTCCATAGGTCTTTTACCTGCCCACCAGTTACCAACACATAGTAAAACTTGTTTAGATCACGTCATGCTAAAAAGTAAACTCCCTGCATTTTGCTATGTCGCGGAGACGTCTATTACCGACCATGACAGTGTGATACTTGTGCTTGAAAACCACCACCATCCAAAGATAACATCTACCATTAGGAAAGTTAACTACATAGGCCTTGACAACGATATGCAAAATATTTGCATCAACTCCATCTACGAAATAACTGACGTAAATGTAGCTACTACATTGTTAGTCAATACCCTAAACTCTATAATACTAGCTAACACACGGTCTGTTTCCATTTCTAATCGCAAGAGAATTAAAAAGCCCTGGATAACAAATGGTCTATTGAGATGTATGAAAAATCGAGATAAACTCCACATAAAATCAAAAAAAAATCCTAGCGATGAAATCAGCAAGATCACCTACAAAAGGTACAGAAACTATTGCAACTGGTTACTAAAAAATCTGAAAACGGACTATGAAAAAAACCTATTAGATAAAGCAGCTAAAACTAACAATAAAAAACTATGGGACGCTGTAAAACAAATCACACACTCCAACAAAAAATCAAACCCAGCAATGGATCTTATATCCACCCCAAACCCTTCTACCTCAGTCAATGCAATAAACAATTTTTTTGTGTCTATTGGCAAAAACCTTGCTGAAAACAATCACTACGGAAATCCTTCTATCTACACACCACCCGCTAACTCTTGTCCTTCTTCTTTCGTTTTGCTTCCCACTGATGAAGATGAGGTTCGTCAGTGTATCCTAAATCTAAAAAAAGTCAATACAGTTGGACGAGACAATATCTCAGGAGCTTTTCTTAAAAGATACCACACTATTCTAGTCCCGCCATTAACGTACATCTTCAACTTAATGCTCCACAGTGGTGTTTTTCCGAAGGAATTTAAACTTGCTGAAGTAATCCCAATCTACAAGAGTGGTGACAGAGACTGTGTCAACAACTACCGACCCATCTCTATACTGTCTACTCTGTCTAAACTAGCTGAAAAACTTATTAACAAGCGTCTAATTAACTATCTTGAGACCAAATCCTTGCTGTCAAAATCTCAATTTGGTTTTAGAGCTGGTATCTCGACCAATGATGCGGTTCACGAATTGATCGATCATGTTGTTAATAAACTAGATCACAAAAAGAAAGTGATAGCGATATTCCTGGATTTAGCTAAAGCTTTTGACACAGTCTCTGTTCCACTCCTACTAACTAAGCTACAAAATATGGGGATTCGTGATACACAGCTCAAACTATTTGGGGATTACCTTGCTGACAGGCTACAGAGAGTTAGAATTGGAGATTTCACTAGTGATGACTTACCTATTTGCTACGGTGTTCCTCAGGGTAGTGTAGTTGGGCCCACACTTTTCCTCACCTTCATCAATGACCTGTGTGATCTGCTTCTACAGAATGGCAAAATTGTCACATTTGCAGATGACACTGCGTTGATCTTCCATGGCGACAGTTGGGATGAGGTTTACAGCCTCGCTCAATCTGGGCTCAATACTGTAACTTCTTGGCTCAATAACAACGGCCTTACTCTCAATGTCAGCAAAACTAAATTGGTACCGTTCTCTATTAAAAACACCTCATCCGCAATCCATGACAATTATTACATCAAAGCCCATTACTGTTCATCTGCCCACTCCTGTTCCTGCAGTCGATTAGAAGTAGCTTTTAGTATAAAGTACCTGGGAGTGTTGATTGATAGTACTCTCAGCTTCAAACACCACCTGGACCTTCTATCTTCCAGAACTCGAAAACTAATTTTCATTTTTAAAAATTTAAGCCGTATATCAGATAAAAAAGTCACTAAAATGGTTTACATGGCCCTGTGCCAATCCATTCTAACCTATTGTATTACTGTATGGGGTGGCACTTGTAAAACTAACTTAATAAAACTGGAAAGAGCTCAAAGAGTGGTACTAAAAGTAAGTCTGTCGTTACCTTTCTTCTTTCCTACCAAAGATCTGTACTTACTCTCTGATGTGCTGACAGTAAGACAACTTTATATTCTGTGCACAGCTCTAAAACAACATTCACTAATAGGGTATGATCCCTTACTTAATGCAAACAAGAGAGTCAAACACAGGGTTTGCACAACACTTACTAATCGTAGCACTGCCTTCTCACGCAAATTCTTTGAATTTCTTGGTGGACATCTATATAATAAGATAAATAAGAAGCTAACAGTTTACCCTCTTACAAGAGCCATTTGTAAGAGGGTTATTACTGCCTGGCTTAAGTCCCTCAACTACGATGAAACTAAAAATCTGCTTATTGTACCATCCTAACAAACTGCGTTTACGGTCAACTCCTTCACCCCGCACTCACTCACACACTCTCTCTCTCCCACACACACTCACACAGACACATACACGCTCCCTCACACTCGCACTCACACTCGCGCTCACATACTCAATTACTCACTCATTCAATTTAGTTCCTCTCACCCACTTTGTACCCCCAAAACAGCAACAATCTCACTGCACCTAGCTTAATCCCTCTTCATTATTACTGCTCACTGATGTTGTATTCAGCTTTCACCTATTGTCCGGAGTCTGGAGAGGCTGGTAATCTGTCATACAGGTCTCCTAGTACAGAAACCAGTCTCTCACATAGTTCACAATAATTATCACAAATGTTTTGTTTGCTTCTTATATTGTTTGTAAAATTTCTATGTGAGAGAAGAATAATAAACTTTATTATTATTATATTATTATTATTATTCCCCGAAACGGAGCGTACAGGAGCCATAGGTGGCAGCACAGAAGCGTCTACGTCAAGTATTTTTAACATAAAAGTTTCTAATATGCAACGCTAGATGGCACAGTTCGTGCACATTCCCCAAAACGGAGCGTACAGGAGCCATAGGTGGCAGCACAGAAGCGTCTACGTCAAGTATTTTTAACATAAAAGTTTCTAATAATTATGTAACTCTAGTTGGCCCAGTTCGTGCACGTTCCCCTAAACGGAGCGTACAGGAGCCATAAGTGGGAGCACAGAAGCGTCTACGTCAAGTATTTTTAACATAAAAGTTTCTAATAATTATGTAACTCTAGTTGGCCCAGTTCGTGCACGTTCCCCTAAACGGAGCGTACAGGAGCCATAAGTGGGAGCACAGAAGCGTCTACGTCAAGTATTTTTAACATAAAAGTTTCTAATAATTATGTAACTCTAGTTGGCCCAGTTCGTGCACGTTCCCCTAAACGGAGCGTACAGGAGCCATAGGTGGCAGCACAGAAGCGTCTACGTCAAGTATTTTTAACATAAAAGTTTCTAATAATTATGTAACTCTAGTTGGCCCAGTTCGTGCACGTTCCCCTAAACGGAGCGTACAGGAGCCATAGGTGGCAGCACAGAAGCGTCTACGTCAAGTATTTTTAACATAAAAGTTTCTAACATGTAACTCTAGTTGGCCTAGTTCGTGCACATTCCCCGAAACGGAGCGTACAGGAGCCATAGGTGGCAGCACAGAAGCGTCTACGTCAAGTATTTTTAGCATAAAAGTTTCTAATAATTATGTAACTCTAGTTGGCCCAGTTCGTGCACGTTCCCCTAAACGGAGCGTACAGGAGCCATAGGTGGCAGCACAGAAGCGTCTACGTTAAGTATTTTTAACATAAAAGTTTCTAATAATTATGTAACTCTAGTTGGCCCAGTTCGTGCACGTTCCCCTAAACGGAGCGTACAGGAGCCATAGGTGGCAGCACAGAAGCGTCTACGTCAAGTATTTTTAACATAAAAGTTTCTAACATGTAACTCTAGTTGGCCTAGTTCGTGCACATTCCCCGAAACGGAGCGTACAGGAGCCATAGGTGGCAGCACAGAAGCGTCTACGTCAAGTATTTTTAACATAAAAGTTTCTAATATGCAACGCTATATGGCACAGTTCGTGCACATTCCCCAAAACGGAGCGTACAGGAGCCATAGGTGGCAGCACAGAAGCGTCTACGTCAAGTATTTTTAACATAAAAGTTTCTAATAATTATGTAACTCTAGTTGGCCCAGTTCGTGCACGTTCCCCTAAACGGAGCGTACAGGAGCCATAAGTGGGAGCACAGAAGCGTCTACGTCAAGTATTTTTAACATAAAAGTTTCTAATAATTATGTAACTCTAGTTGGCCCAGTTCGTGCACGTTCCCCTAAACGGAGCGTACAGGAGCCATAAGTGGGAGCACAGAAGCGTCTACGTCAAGTATTTTTAACATAAAAGTTTCTAATAATTATGTAACTCTAGTTGGCCCAGTTCGTGCACGTTCCCCTAAACGGAGCGTACAGGAGCCATAGGTGGCAGCACAGAAGCGTCTACGTCAAGTATTTTTAACATAAAAGTTTCTAATAATTATGTAACTCTAGTTGGCCCAGTTCGTGCACGTTCCCCTAAACGGAGCGTACAGGAGCCATAGGTGGCAGCACAGAAGCGTCTACGTCAAGTATTTTTAACATAAAAGTTTCTAACATGTAACTCTAGTTGGCCTAGTTCGTGCACATTCCCCGAAACGGAGCGTACAGGAGCCATAGGTGGCAGCACAGAAGCGTCTACGTCAAGTATTTTTAGCATAAAAGTTTCTAATAATTATGTAACTCTAGTTGGCCCAGTTCGTGCACGTTCCCCTAAACGGAGCGTACAGGAGCCATAGGTGGCAGCACAGAAGCGTCTACGTCAAGTATTTTTAACATAAAAGTTTCTAATAATTATGTAACTCTAGTTGGCCCAGTTCGTGCACGTTCCCCTAAACGGAGCGTACAGGAGCCATAGGTGGCAGCACAGAAGCGTCTACGTCAAGTATTTTTAACATAAAAGTTTCTAATATGCAACGCTAGATGGCACAGTTCGTGCACGTTCTCCTAAACGGAGCGTACAGGAGCCATAGGTGGCAGCACAGAAGCGTCTACGTCAAGTATTTTTAACATAAAAGTTTCTAACATGTAACTCTAGTTGGCCCAGTTCGTGCACGTTCCCCTAAACGGAGCGTACAGGAGCTATAAGTGGCAGCACTGAAGCGTCTACATCAAGTAGGTATTTTTAACATAAAAGTTTCGAATATGGAACACTAGATGGCATAGTCAATGCCATGCACGTTCCCTATAATAGCATAAGGAACGTGCATAGGTCTGTAATAAAATGAATCGAAATCGGTTTAGTGATTTAGGCATATAGCGTAACAAACAAACTCCCACATTTATAATAATACTAGGTTTTGCCCGCGACTTTATACGCGCATATCCCGTTTTTCCGTTCTCTCTTTGTGCTCTCCCTTACGGAGTGTAGGGAACTTACCTACATGCCAAATGTCAGCTTACTACGACCAGCAGTTTCGGCTATGCGTTGTCTGTCAGTCATTCAATCAGTCAGTTACGAATTAATTTTATATAAGTACTAGCTGATTCGCGCGGCTTCGCTCCTGTCAACTGGCCACTCTACCTACCCTACCTTCTTCTTTTTTTTACCTTCCTACCCTACCTACCCTACCTACTTTCCATTTTTTTTTAGTTTTTAAACCTTCCCTGTACTCTGGCGAAACTAACAAAAAAAGAATTATTCAAATCGGCCCCGCCGTTCTCGAGTTTTAGCGAGACTAACGAACAGCAATTGATTTTTATATATATAGACTAGCTGACCCACGCGGCTTCGCTCCCGTCAACTGGTTCCCTACCTACCCTACCTACCCTACCTACCCTACCTACCCTACCTACCCTACCTACCCTACCTACCCTACCTACCCTACCTACCCTACCTACCCTACCTACCCTACCTACCCTACCTACCCTACCTACCCTACCTACCCTACCTACCCTACCTACCCTACCTACCCTACCTACCCTACCTACCCTACCTACCCTACCTACCCTACCTACCCTACCTACCCTACCTACCCTACCTACCCTACCTACCCTACCTACCCTACCTACCCTACCTACCCTACCTACCCTACCTACCCTACCTACCCTACCTACCCTACCTACCCTACCTACCCTACCTACCCTACCTACCCTACCTACCCTACCTACCCTACCTACCCTACCTACCCTACCTACCCTACCTACCCTACCTACCCTACCTACCCTACCTACCCTACCTACCCTACCTACCCTACCTACCCTACCTACCCTACCTACCCTACCTACCCTACCTACCCTACCTACCCTACCTACCCTACCTACCCTACCTACCCTACCTACCCTACCTACCCTACCTACCCTACCTACCCTACCTACCCTACCTACCCTACCTACCCTACCTACCCTACCTACCCTACCTACCCTACCTACCCTACCTACCCTACCTACCCTACCTACCCTACCTACCCTACCTACCCTACCTACTTAACCTTTTTTTTTTTGGTTTTAAACCTTCCCTGTATTCTGGCGAAACTAACAAAAAAAGAATTATTCAAATCGGCCCCGCCGTTCTCGAGTTTTAGCGAGACTAACGAACAGCAATTGATTTTTATATATATAGATTAGGATTAGTTAGGACCTAAGTCCCCTGCAATGATAACATCGTCACGGAATTTTCATAAATCTTTCAGTCAGTTTACTTAGCCAATTCTCACTTAATTTGCACATAGACTTACAAAATATGCTCTAATGCTACATTTGAAGTTATATCACTAATGTTTGGTGTATCATTTTCACGTCTACTCTAATATATTTACGTGTCTTCATAAGTTCGTACGCGGATATCTACTGAAATGCCTGTATTTGATATACTAATTTGTTCAATCTGGCCTGTTGGTCTAGTGGTTAGTGATCCTGACTGCTATGCCAGAGGTTGTGGGTTCGGTTCCCATCCAGGACAAATGTTTGTGTGATGAGCATGATCATTTGTTCTGTGTCTGGGTGTAGTTTATCTATAATATGTATGTATTTAGAAATATATAAGTATGTTTATCAGTTGTCTAGTACCCATAACACAAGCTCTGCTTAGCTTGGGACTAGATGGCGTTGTGTGATAGTTGTGTGGAATATTATTATTATTATTATTTATATAATCTAGTTATCAATAAGATATTATTTCTGTCGCATTTATAAGGAAAATCTAAAAGTTCGGTACCTAGATTATTTTCCTCGTTAACTTAAATCTTATCCGTTTCTGGACATAGATCTATCCTATCTTTAAATACCTACATAAAGTTATTTTTTCTCATATATATATATGATGCCTGTGGATTATATTAGGTTGAGAAGCCAAACCAAACTTGTAATGTTTACACTTTTAATTAAATAACCATTAAGTATAAAGTTTGTATGTAACGATCCCTTTATTACTATGGCGAGCCGGTGTGGAACGTACAAGCTGAAGATGGCAACTAGTTTTGGAGCGAATACGATTGGTACGCGTTTAGACGCGACGCGCTAGTGATGTGCGTATATCGCATCGACTAAATGTAAATGTTGGGATTCCAACAATGCCCCACTACTGGGCAAAGACTTCACTCAAGTCCTTCCAGAAATTATTTTCCCGCGTCACCAGTACCAGTCCTCACTGTACGCGTCCAGGGTTTCACCACCTCATTCTGGGGCGGCCTCGGCGGCCTGTCGGTCTCTTCTGTCTGGGTATGCTTACCTACGTACCTACAATTTTTTGGGTTTGAAATCATGAAATGACTGCTTCGCTTTGATCGGGGCGAAAGGGAGTGTCAGACTCTTACTGACTAAAACCCACCCGTGTTCCTCCAAACGCCCTTTGCATTTCAGACCCGCGGTAACTCTTTTGAACAAATTCCGCAATGCATAATTGGTAAGTACCTTACCAATTATTGTATTGTTATCAGTAGTTGCCTAAGCTGAGCTATTCTCTAAAATGGCAAGCTTGGTTTACCTTGTTTCTATCAAGAAGATGGGTGTATGTTGTCTTAACCAAAATGTCAACTTACTTGCAAAGCCTTCAATCCCTTGAGAATGTTGGTGTACTGCTGACAGAGACCACACTGCACCATGAAGTCCTTGCTGTCGTATGGAACAGCCACCACGTTGGGGCAGGGGCGGTCTGAGTCGCATCTGTAAATGAGGGTAGACATTTAAAAGTCACTCAAGTCCTGAAGATTATTTTACTATCATCATCATATCAGCCGAAAGACATCCACTGCTAGACATAGTTCTCCCCCAAGTGTCGCCACAACAACCGGTCCTTTGCGTCTCATATCCATCGGCTACCCGCGATCCTCACCAGGTCATCGGTCCACCTTGTGGGAGGCCTTCCAACGCTGCTTCTTCCGGTACGCGGTCGCCGCTCCAGAACTTTCAGCCGCATTGACTTTGACCATTTTGTTCTGCGAGTAATATCGTACATCAAACAATATATTATATGTATTGCTTGGAGTGGATTCTGTGTCTAGATACTTTAATGACTTAGTAAACAATCATTCACATTATCAGATTATCCAAACGGCATTCTTCGTGGCTTTTGAAAAATAAACTTCATCAGAATTTTCAAGTTTATACTTATTATTCAATACTAGATGGCGCTAGGAGTCACAACTTGTAATTTATACATAGTTCGACTAAATGGCGGGTGTGAATCGGGCTACTTATTCCTTTTACGATTTCATTTACATGCATTAAGAAAGCAACCGTTGTAATTGAATTTGTTTTCAAGAGTATGAATGTATTTAGTAGATACTTTTTAGTTCAGTTTATAGGAAGCTCTATTGAAATCTATTTTAAAACGTAATACTCACTTGAATCTCATGTAATTTTCCGTCATTTCCGAATACATGGGCCACTTGTGTTCACACGGAGTGCACTGGCAGTCGAACCAGTACTGCTCCTTCAACTCTGCCTGCCTCTTCTCTTTGGGGACGGTCGTAAAGATAGGCCCGTAGTTCTCGGACACTTCCTCGCCTTTCTTGATGTTCTTTACTGCGCGTACGACGATATTGTTTCCGCAAAAATATCTGTATCATGGAATTTTGCGAAATGAGATGAGTTAAAGATGTCGTCCTAATTGGCTAACGATCCATAAAAATAAAGATATAATAAAACCATGCTGTGAGTGCGATGCCCCCGTCCAAAATATGGCCCACTTGTTGGAGTGTCCCAAAAGCCCTTACACCTGCACCATTGAGGACCTGATAATTGCCACCGGTGCCGCTGTAAACATGGCCGCCTACTGGGCAGTCACTATCACAGCGAAAAGAAAGACGATTTGTTTAGAGGGACCAAATTGAAGCTTACAAATCATCGAGCGAGCATATAGGAATCATTTTTCCTTGATTTCTAGGAAATACTAATATAGAAAAGTTGGCTCACCTTACAACACCAGGATCACAAGAATGGTTGAACAACGCAAGAGTTGAGAACACAGCTCCCGCCAAGAACACTGACTTTCCTTCATGCTTGATAACATTCTTGCCCACCTTGGGCTTTGGACACTGCAGCTCAAATACTTCGTGAGCGTTGAACTTCAGGATTTGCAGGTTCTTTAGTATAAGACCACCAATTAAAGCTACATCTTCCTTATATTTCTCGTCTACAGCCATAGTTTTCAGCTCATCAACTTCAACGGGCGTAGTTCTTGGCTTACCATCAAAGTATCCACTGATTTCCAGTAGTTTTACAAAGAAGACTGTCATTTGAGTTCTGTGTAGGAAGTCCAGCTTGGACCTTTTGTCTTCATGAGCTACCAAGTTATAGATATTTCTGTAGTCGTCAGTTTTATAAGGACCTGAAGGTTTGGTGTCCAATTCTTGACTGACGTTGGTGAAGTACTCTTTTTTGCGTTGTGTGATCATCCTCAGAGCTATGTGACAGGTGATGGAACATCCTGACTTCCATATAAGTGGAAGGATGTGGCACTCGTAGGCGTGATATGATTTCTGGGCTGCTTCCAAGCATTTATCGCTGCAGAAGACGACGTTTGGGCATTTTGGACAGGGTAGAGGAATCGCACACCTGGAAACAACAAAGTATTGCAAAAAACAGTTTCTAATAAAATTTAAGCGTTTTCAATTCATACAGGGATAGAACATACTTTATGAAACAGTTCTGGCAATGTGTACTAGAGTATTCTGCCAACAAGACCCCGCTATGTGGCTTTTCTACCAGCAGAACCTCTCCTGGTTCTATATCCTTCGTAGCAGTTGCAAATCTCCCTCGAACTTCATCATAATCAATCTGTATCGCTTCCGAAGCTGCTGGATATTGAGTATTGTACTTTCCAGGAAGCTTTGGTTTAGGTGGAGTTCGCTTCAAAGGTTCGGGATCTTTCGGGTTGCCAGCTAAAACGAGACCTTTGTTCAATATTTCCAGCATGAGTTTGGAGTCTGTACGCAACTTCTGTCTTTTCTCTTTGTCCAATTTTGTCGCTTCATCGAGTGAGCTGATGGTGTCTCTAAAAATATAAAGCAAAAAGTTATTACAATTATCTATTACTAGCAGCCTGTTCCGGCTATGTCCGAGTCTACGAATAATTACTTGTCTATGTCTATTTTAGAATAGAATAAAATTTATTTGCATAAAAACATGGTATAAAAGATGGTACAAAAATTAAAAAGCATGCATGTTTCGTGCAAATATTTCTTACTTAAAATTAGCCATTTAATTTTTTTGTTAAAGAACTCTTTTATGCTATAAAAACTATTAGTGGATAGCCAATCATACAATTTACTTTTAAATATTGTGGTATTTTGAATTTTTAGGTCAGCCAAACATACATATCTCGTATATATAAAGAGACGTTAGCAGCAACAAACCAAGTTTTTGAAATACAAGAATCGTCGGATTGAAGCCCGTAAATTGCTCGAATGCATTTTTTTGTGTGCAACAAATGTTCTATTTTGATCTGTGCTATTGCCCCACATAACCAATCCATAGCGTAACATGGATTCAACAGCCTTTTTTTTTTTTTTTTTTAAGGATGGGCTAATCATCAAATGACTCCTCCTGCTTTGGGTGAAGCAGGAGGGAGTGTCAGACTCTTACTGACTAAAACCCATCCGTGTTCCTCCTAGTGCCCTTTGCGTTCCAGGGTACGGTGCCTCTTTCGAACGAAGTCCGAAACCCCAGCAGGGATTCAACAGCCTAGGAACTTAGTTTGTGTTACTTTACTAATTTTATTTATATTCATTTTGTTATTATATTTAGAATTGTTTGATCGGTTAAATTGTACGAGTATATACACAGACTGCCAGATTTAGCGATAAATTATTGTTATTTAGCCATTTAATGAGTATGTCAAATGTGTTATTAACGTCAGTTTCATGATCGTCAATTATATTATTATTTTTATCAGATGACAATAATGGAAATGTCATCTGCAAATAATACCTATACATCTATGATTAGTTATATTAGTTATAGAATTAATATACAGTATGAATAAAATTGGGCCTAATTGGGCCTGTTTTAGTATTACGTTCATTTGGAATAGTTTTCAAACTATTAAACGATGAACGTATTTTCAAATATGTGCAGTGGTTCTGGATATAATAAAAAACCGGTCAATTGCGAGTCGGACTCGCACACGGAGGATTCCGTACCATAAACCTTAATTTTTATTATTTGGTGTTATAGCGGTAATAGAAATACACAATCTGTGAAAATTTCAACTGTCTACCTATAACGGTTCTTGAGATACAGCCCGCTGACAAATAGACGGACGGATGGACAGCGGTGGCTTAGTAATAGGGTCCAACTCAATTCATATACATTTATAAATACAAACTTAAAAAAAGCCACACACTCTTTATAATATTAATCATAAGGACATTTGTAGAATCTTAATGTTAGCAGTTTCATTGATTAGCTCTATAAAACTTCGCGAGTGCGAAACAATATGTCAACAAGAAAAATTGTTCAACATAGTATAGTAATATGCAAAATAAATATCTCACTGAAAAGCGCTGATTGCTTCCTTATTCCTCTTCAGAACCAGGAGGCACCGGGCCCGTCTCTCGTAGACCTTGTATCTGAGGTGGCGAGGGTACCCGAGAGATAGGCAACGTTTGATATCAGACAGCGTATCCTCATACTGATCTAGATGATTCAACGCTGCAGACCGATTCGCCAAAACTATTGAGAGCTCTTCGGCTGAAAATAAATAAATAAAAATAACATATTAAGTATGAAGAATTATTATATCCCAGCCTCCTCATATTTTAGGTACTTGGGGTGGGGTCGGAACAACAGGTTTCTTCTTCGATGCAGCCCTGTTAATATGGATGATTCTTTAGTAAAATATGATTCTATTTAGTCCGTCAGTAAGATTATATCGAAAAATATTGGACAAGTGTTTCTTTTCCTTTTTCGAATAGATAAAAAATATCTTCATCAAAGATCAGGAGGTAAAAAGTGTACTCAAATGTGACGTCATACGAGTTTTCAACGCACTCTCGTAATATTTTTTTGGTTTACATGAAAAAAAGAAATAATAAGTGTTCAATATGTTTTGGAAATCTATCTGACGGAGAAATTAGATTTTTTCAGTCATCTACCTCATTGTCACGATTCAATTAATATTTATTTCCAGCTAGTTCTGTCCCACCCCACTGTCGGGTAAAGGCATTCCTATCATCTTTTCATCCACATGCTTAGGGACACGCTTTCATTTAGGTACTCCCTTTTCTTTCATATTATTCCTCACATCAATCCATCCATCTTTCCCTATGTAGGTATTTTATTAATTTCGGTCTTCATAGAATTTAGTTATACCTAAGTAGGTAAGCAGGAAATGCCCCATTCGCATGAGCTTTGCCAACAACAGATGTCATTCATTTCGTTGAAATTTGTCGTGCGAATTAGGTACCTATACCTATTTTTCTTCTCCCTGTCGTTTTTACTAAGAAATGTATCACTGAGATTGAAAAACAAACATATAAGAGACATGAATTCTATAGAAATAAATAAACTTTATGTCATTATTTTGAAATAACAGGAATGGTTGAGGAAAACCTCGGTAGAATTGTTTTCAGAGACTTAGGTAACTGAAAATTAATTTGTTCCCGCCGCATTTAGATTATGACTTCGCAGAATATTCTATGCGTTAGGTAGGTATTATTAAAAGCCTTTAGGTATCTAACTATGAAGACCAACAGGAAAACCATTTTACACAATAATATGTTAAGTGCATATACATATATCTATTGTGGTCACCTCCTGGAATTTTATATTCATAAACAAAAATAATTTGCATTCGTAAATAATAGCAAAATCAGAGCATTAATTCGAGCATTTTCCTCAACCGACGGCTTTTGAGTAACAAAATGCTCTGTTTGTTTACATATCGCATGACCTTTTGCGCGAACATGCGCAGGTACTACCGGTAGTAGTTACAAACGGATGAGCGGACTTACTTTCTTTCTCCGGCATGTGAACCATGCTTTGGCTGTATAACTGCATCGCTTTCGCCCAGTCACCTTTCTGCACGGCTTTATTCCCCTCATCCTTCAATTGCCGCGCTTTTTCCAAGTCTTTTTTCACGGGAAACTCACCGCTTGTCTGGCATTTCTGCAAATCGTCGATTACATTGTAATTTCTGACGATCGGTAGACTGCACAAGTAGGAGACTCGCTTCGTGTTCGACTCTAAATTGGCGAAATTGTTCCTCGTCACGTCATCCAGAGAGCCGTTTATAGTTTCGTGGAACTTTTTAAAGAAGCCCTCGTCTTGAGACATTCTGCTAACTGGGAATTATGCACATGTAATGAATGGTTTGTAAAATTATAATATTTCTTTTAGGTTATATGTAGAAAGCCGGTGTAAAAGCGCGCGGTACTGCTCGCCGTGTTTCTATTTTTATATTTGGGACGTCGATCTGTTCTTCACTTCAGACAGTTTCGGCTCTAGAATGGTACGGTGCTATTGATGCATTTGGGAACATACGTGAAGTAGTAATCTTATTGTTGGATGATTTAAAAGTAAATGGAAGTAGGTACCTAAGCCTTTCTGTAGGAACCAATTTATCAGTCTGTGATCCTTATCTAGATGAATTGTGTGAACCTATGTTTTATTTTTATGGAAAGCTCTGAAGCCATGCGGACTTGAATGGAAAATAACAAGATGATGCGTTTGATCGTAGGTAAAGATAGCAAGCTACGAGTAGCAACAACCTTAATTCGTCGGAACACGCGACCACGTTTGAGTGCAAGTTTTATTTGTTCAACTTTGACCCTAATTAGTGCTTGCCACTTATTTAACGAATTCTAGCTATTTATATAAGTACTTATTTAAAAACTTAATTAGTTACGGAATTTAAATTATTAAAGGTCATTAAAATTTTGTTTTGTAGAGTAGTATAACAGTGAGATCGGTTGAGTTCATTCATTTTTAGTTTTTTCAAGATGACATCTCTTGCACATAGGTATGACAACATCATAATAAGTGCACCTTTGCCAATAGGTATTCGATCACCTATCATAGCATGAATAATATTCAGCTTAATGCACCGGTGCGGATGCGTCATATAATTATAAAATGCAAGTAATTCGAGACAAAGCTGTATCGCCATAGAATTTTCCATAATAAAAGCATTCATAATTCATGGAAAACGCGTAAATTGTCTGCAATGCTAGGTTTTCTGGGTAATAGAAGACTCAAAGCGACCTTATGGATCTTAGTAAGGCCAGCATAACTTGAGTCCTCATGGCAGTGCTGCTGCAAAGCCTAAAATCTTATGCTTCTTTTTGTGCATGCCAAGTTAAAATGGTCTGCATTTCCGAGTATTCTCCTCATACCTTGCTCTTTAAAGGAATTAGATAAAAGCTCCACTTTGTAACGTTACGTGTCCATCACAGGAAATAACAATGAATACTTAGTTCATATTGTTGCATTATTTAATTGTTTGCTATATTATTTTAATTTTATGTTGTGGTGTACCTGTATGTTATCCTTTTAATTGTTATTGTTTGTACCTATTTAGGTATGCAGTAATGATGAGTAATATGTACCTATATAATTATGTAGATATGTATTACTATGTTGATCCAGTAGCATCTAGATCTACTTTAAATACTAATTGAACGATGAATCCACTGATCTGATTTTATAAAGAACCTAGTTATTATTGTTTATATGTTCTGCTGTACCTACAGAAAAACATATAAACAATAATAACTAGGTAGATATGTTGAATATTTTCCGGATTAAATCGAAGTGATGATGCAATTATAAAATCTGTTTTATAGTAAATTGTCGTAGAGAGCTGAAATTTAGCACTTAGGTTCATAGGGGAAAGGCCAAAAATACCGCCCCAGGACCCGACGGCTTACCTGGAAAAGCTTGGGTCTTGGCCTTGGAGGCTCTTGGGCCTCGACTAAGAGGGTTCCTAAGCGCATGCTTGGAGAGGGGCCAGTTCCCACTTCGTTGGAAGACGGGGAAACTGGTCCTCATTAAGAAGCCGGGGCGCCCCGCGGACTCTCCGTCCGCATACCGGCCCATCGTGCTGCTCGATGAGGTGGGCAAGCTCTTTGAAAGAGTAATTGCAAACCGCCTCGTCGAGCACCTAGTGAGGGTGGGGCCGGATCTGGCGGAAAATCAGTTCGGTTTCCGCACGGGACGCTCGACGGTGGACGCCATCATGCGCGTGAGAGCCCTCTCGACGGGGGACGCGGTTTCCCGGGGCGGGGTCGTCTTGGCTGTGTCTCTAGACATCGCCAACGCCTTTAATACCCTGCCTTGGAGTTGCATCAGGGAGGCACTTCGGTATCACCGGGTGCCGAACTACCTCCGTCGCGTAGTTGAGGCATACTTGACGGACAGAGCCGTCATCTACCCCGGTCACCTGGGAGAGTGGAACCGGCGAGAGATGTCGTGCGGTGTTCCACAGGGTTCCGTTCTGGGGCCGCTTCTGTGGGACATTGGCTACGATTGGGTGTTGCGCGCCGACCTCCCTGGCGGCGTTAACGTTGTCTGCTATGCTGACGATACGCTGGTCCTGGCGCAGGGGAGGTCGCACCAGGCGGCGGCTGACGCTATGACACGCGGGGTTGCGATAGTCGTTGAGAGGATCCGGCAGTTGGGTCTTGAGGTGGCCTTGCACAAGTCCGAAGCCATGTGCTTCCATGGTTCTCGGAACAGGCCACCATCGGGATCTCAAATAACGGTGGGAGGGGTTCACATCGGCGTCGGGTCGACGATGACGTATCTAGGTCTCGTCCTTGACAGCCGATGGAACTTCGTCGAACACTTCCGACGTTTGGCTCCCAGACTGGCACGAGCCGGGGCTGCCTTCAAGCGGCTTCTGCCCAATCTAGGGGGTCCAAATGCCTCCTGCCGGAAGCTTTACGCGGGGGTCGTGCGGTCCATGGCCCTTTATGGGGCGCCGGTCTGGGCGCCTACTTTGAGGAAGCGACCTGCCCGTTACCTCAACGCGTCTCAGAGGGTCATGGCCATCCGGCTGGCCCGGGGATACCGCACGGTCTCTGGCGAGGCGGCGAGCCTCCTTGCCGGACTGCCGCCATGGGATCTGGAGGCGAGAGCCCTCGCGCACATTTACGAGTGGCGCGTGGAGGCGCAACGCCGGGGCGAGACACCTCTGCCGCGGCAAATCGCAGCAAGGCGGACGGAGCACCGGCAAGATCTCATGGCGATATGGAGACAGCGACTGTCGCAACCCAGCGCTGGGCACGCAACAATCCAGGCGATAAGTCCCCTCTTTGAGGAGTGGCTGGAGCGGCGCCACGGCGTCCTCACCTTCCGCCTGACACAGGTACTCACCGGACACGGTTGTTTCGGGAGGTACCTGTTTCGGATTCGGCGGGAGGACGCGCCCGGGTGTCATCACTGCGAGGATCGCCCGGGGGACACGGTGGAGCATACGGTGGAGGTCTGCCCTGCTTGGGCGGAGCACCGCCGGGTCCTCGTCGAGGCGATCGGTGGCGGCGACCTTTCGCGACCGGCCTTGGTTCAATCTTTGGTCCGAAGCGAGGAGGCATGGGAAGCGGTCACCTCCTTCTGCGAAGCAGTAATGTTACCAAAGGAGGAGGCCGAACGTGTGAGAGAGAGGGAAACCTCACGTCCCAGTCGCCGCAACAGAAGAAGACGCCCCAGGCGTCGGGAGTCGCAGGACGATTCCCGGCCGCCGTAGGCGCGGGCCTGAGGACGGCGAGCAGTGGGTGGCTCGCCGTCTGATCAGAACTAGGCCCGGGTCGGCGGCGCGCTGCGATTCCAGCGCGCCTCAAAGAGATGTCAGCGTGGAAGACGGGGCCCGCTAGGGCAGGTGCCTGCTGGGGCTGCGGAATCTGTTCGAAAGAGGTGCCGTAGCCTTAGAATGCAAAGGGCACCAGGAGGAACACGGATGGGTTTTAATCAGTAAGAGTCTGGCACTCCCTCTTGCTTCACCCAGAGCGGGAGGAGTCATTTGATGATTTCCCACCCTTAAAAAAAAAAAAAAAAAAGGTTCATAGGGGAGTGTCCCCTACACTACACTACAAAAATCTTACAAGAGTGGGAAAAAACGGGATATGCGTAGGTAATGCGCGTACGAAGTCTCGGGCAAAAAAAGCTTTTTGAAAAGCCTAACAGCATTGGCCGCAGTGGTTCTTATATAGGTATACTCAGAGGCACATAAAATCAATCTCCCTACTCTTTCCCCAACTATATGTGTGCTGGAGTTGGCTTGGAAGACTATACTGAAGCAGTATTTTACACAGCAACTGCCTGTCTGACCTGGTAAGACTGGTTATTTTTCAAACATCGTTCCTGTCTACCTGCAATGATCAACAACTGATCATCATTTGGCTAGCTTTTTCCCAACTACTTATATTAGGGTCGGCATTCAGTCTAACCGGATTCAGATGAATACCAGTGTTTTACGTGGAGCGGCTGCCTACCAGACCTCCACAACCCATTAACTGGGTAACACGGTACTTCTTGGCAGGACCGACTGGCAACAGATTTTCTGGCTTCTGAGTCTTCTGGCAAGCCGTAACGACTGCAAAAGTTCTCCAAATGACTGCCGGGATTGGTCCCGGCAGTAATTTGCAGATCTGAAGTTGTTGGCAGCTTCACGTGCTTTCCGAGGCACGGAGGAAATTCGGTAGTTTTCTCCGTGTAGATCTCCAAATGACTGCCGTGACCAATCCCAGCAAACATTTGGAGATACAATCGATATTAAGATGGTCATCCATCCACAGACCAACCTCGGCAAGCGTTGCTTAACCTTGAAGAGCGACCTGTGTGGCTGTTATTATTTAGCTACGAGCTCATCCAACGATCTAAAACGGCCACTTTAACAGAATTATTACAATCATAATATTAACCACACAACAATCTGTCAAATTTCACTTTCATCATTATTTTTTAACGCATTAGGTTCAAGACTGATTAAGAAAATTTGACAGTGACAGGTAGGTAGCGTGATGTGCTTTCTGATTCAGCTGAAGTGGCCTTTCTAGACCTGCTGATCGGCATAGTAAAAATAAAGCCCGAAAAAGCATTCATTGTTTAGCTAAATCGAGATAGTATTCTGGGCCGTGTTCCGACGTCAACAAGTAATGGGATCATGCATGTTTTTCAGGGGGAATGATGTCAAGAGAGTAGTAAATCTAGATCAAAGCTATTTATCGATTGGAAACGCAAAAAGAAACATCTTCATTAGTGTGGTAGTTGCAGTCTTACTTGAGTTAAAAGGTAGGTAGGTGGGTATGAAAGAGAAGAAGGAGGACAGAAGGTTTTTTTACTATTTAAATGTCTTTTTTTTTTGTAGGCATACATTTGACCAATATCGTAAGCGAAGATGCGTTCGCAGATGGAACACGCTGGCTTAGAACTAACCTATTCACTCTTGACTTAAAGACTCCCAAGTTGTAGCTATCAGGAAACACAGACTCTAGCAGGGAATTGCACTCTGAATGTGTTCCCAAAACGTTTTGTGCGTGTGGGTGGGATGTCCACCATGTATCGGTGGCGCATCGCCGTACGTCTTGTGGTCCGATGATGGAACGGGCTTGGCGGAATAAAATTGCAAATTGATTCGAAGGAAATGGCTTTTATTAGAAAAGTTTTTGATTTTACTAATATAAAATAAAATTCTATTTTAAATTATATTTATTTGCCGTACACCTACCACAGTGTGTTTCTTTTTTAACCCAAAGGTTGACTGGTAGAGAATGCCTTGTTGCATTAAGTCTGCATGTCTATTTACATGAAGTTTAAATAAATAAATAAATAATGATTTGTATGTTTGTTTGTAAAGGGAAGTACTTATTGACCCGATTACAAAAATTCTTCATTCTCTTACAGAAAGCTACACTGTCGTTTTCTGTCATAGGCAAATAGCGCAAAAGCCTTGGATAATAGACGAAGGAATAGATTATCTAATAACTTGCGCTGAGCGAGGCTAGGTAAATGAAGCGGTTCTATTGGTTCTTAACAAATTATCTTCAGGTCCAAAATTGGTTTACGGAAAACAACTTAGTATTAAATGAAAAAAAACTAAATATATTAGATTTACCTTCTTTACCAAATGTTAGAAGTAGCGAATGTGACATCATATTGAATGAAGAAAAACTGGAGTTTATTAATCACACGGTTTTCCTGGGAATCACTTTAGACGAGAAATTACAATGGGGACCTCATATAACATCTCTAGCGGGGCGTCTAAGCTCAGCCGCTTATGCTGTTAGGAAGATAAGACAGCTAGCAAACGTAGAAATCGCACGTTTGGTCTATTTTAGCAACTTCCACAGCATTATGTCGTACGGTATTTTGCTGTGTGGTCGGGCTGCTGACATTGAATCCATATTTATTTTACAAAAGAGAGCTGCCAGAGCCTTTTATAATCTGCATCGCCGCCATTCTCTAAGGGAACTTTTTAAAAAGATTAATATTATGACAGTCCCAAGCCAATTCATATATGAAAATATTATGTACTACTCTGTCAAGAAAGTACCGGGAAAAGATCAATAATACACAAAATGTCTGTTATTCATCCAAATTTAATATATAATATAATATAATATTACACACAACTATCACACAACGCCATCTAGTCCCAAGCTAAGCAGAGCTTGTGTTATTTATTTTATCACCTTCAAAGTATGCTCCTTTAGAAACGATACACTTGCGCCAACGAATAATCCATTCATCAAAACATTTTTTAAACGCTGCTTCCGGAATTGAGTTGAGTTCTCGCCGCGAATTCTCCTTTATGTCTTCTATCGATTGAAAACGGTTCAGTTGGAAGGCGCCACTCCGAAGCTTGTTGACTAGTTTGCATGTCAAACTCGTAAACCCACGTCTCGTCACCAGTAACAATGCGTTTCATGAATGTTGGGTCCGAACTGACTCGTTCTAGCATGTCCTCAGCGACTTTCATGCGATTGAGTTTTTGGAGAAAATTCAGATCTTTTGGGACTAGCCGAGCAGCAACATGTTTCATACCCAAATGATTAGTTAAAATGGTACGGATCGACTCTCTCAGAGTTGAATGGGGATTTTCAGTCACTATTTCCTTCACTTTTGCGATGTTAACTTCAGTTGCAGACGTTGACGGCCTACCAGAGCGAGGCAAATCTTCCATCACATCTCGACCGCTTTTGAACGCTTTGAACCACTCATAAGCACGAGTTTTTGATAAAGTCGGTTCACCGTAAGCCTTCTGTAACATTTTCAGTGACTCCGAACACGAAATTCCATTGGCGATGCAAAATTTAAGACAAACTCTTTGTTCGATACTTTTGTCCATTATGAAATTCGCAATACACACTATATATGATATTACTAAAACCAGCACTGTATTTAATATAAATAACAGATGCAACTCAAACTCCGCGCCAAAATGGAAAACAGTTGTGCCAATCTAACAACTACAAAAAAACAAAAATTTGAGTTTGGAACCATAAACAAATCATCCATTCCCGATACTTTTTTGACTGAATGTATGTACGGAAAAATCGTCATCTTTTAGTAAAATTAGTGATAGACATAATATTAATACAAGAAATAATGATAAATTAGATCAACCATTTTATAGATTAGCTAAAGTATACATATCTTTCATGGGGTACTGTGTTAAATGTTACAATAAAATACCTTTTGACATATTGGAACTAAATGAAAGAAAATTTAAAACCTACATTAAAAGCACACTTTGTTAACATGCATATTACAAATTACAAGATTACATTCAGGATAAGAATGCTTGGAAACATGCTGGTCCTGCTCCATAGGACAATCAATGGTGGAGACAAGATCAAACTGGTTGGTTCATGTACTTACTTTATAGTTGTACCTACTGTTTCATTTTTGGGTTTTTATTTTTCTGCTCACTCACACTCTGCTAATTAATTGTTCCAATATTTGTAAATATGTGAGTACCATGTACTTATTTAGAAAATTAATAATTCTCCCTCTACAAACTCTAGGCTCATGGTCCTCACATACATATTAACAAAAGTTTTGTATAACACATGTAAAACATTGATTTGAAAAGAGTAAGTAACTATGGAGTTTCTTGTCCGTTCTTCTCCATAAGAATCTACCCTTCCGAATGGACAGTAGAGTCACTTCCATTTTAAATGTAATGTTGACGTTGAAAAGTGAGGAGCTTGTGGCTAAATAATAACAGCCGCACGGGTCGATCTTCAAGGTTAAGCAATGCTTGCCAAGGTTGGTCTGTGGACGGGTGACCATCTTAACATAGCGAGTTTCCTCCGTGCCTCGGAAAGCACGTTAAGCCGTTGGTCCCGGCTGTCATTTGTAGATCATTGGCAGTCGTTACGGATAGTCAGAAGCCAGTTAATCTGACTCCAGTCTTGCCATGAAGTACCGTGTTACCCAGTTACTGGGTTGTGGAGGTTTGGTAGGCAGCCGCTCCACATAAAATACTGGTATTCAGCTAAATCCGGTTTGACTGGAAGCCGACCCCAATATAGTTGGGCTGTTTAATGGCCTAATTAAAATAAACGTTTATGACTTTGACTTTGACTTTAATACATCCCTCACTACGCATCCTCGCACATCTCTGGTGTAAACGCAGCTGAAGTGGGGAACCTAAAAAAGCTAATAGGTAATATGCATGCAGTTTTTTTATTTGCAAAATGAAATATAGAGCCGCTCTAGCAAAAATCATGAAATTATTTTTGAAATACCTTTATCAGCTATGAAGTTATAAAGTTTCAAAGATTACAATTAAAAAGCGAAGTCCGATATGAACTGTGACGTCGAAGTCCATGACGCCCATACAGCTACCATAGAAAGAAAAGAGGGACAGATATGTTTGTTTAAAATAATTATATCTCGTTTGTTTTTCGAGCAATTTTGATACTGTTTTCACTGTTAGTATTATATCTATACTCTATACTAATATATAAAGCTGAAGAGTTGGTTTATTTGCTTGAACGCGCTAATCTCAGGAACCGATTTGAAAAATTCTTTCAGTGTTAGATAGCCCATTTATCGAGGAAGGCTATAGGCTATATATCATCACGCTAAGACCAATAGGAGCGGACCAGTAATTAAAATTGTGACGCAGACGAAGTTGCGCGGGTCAACTAGTAAATAGATATTTTTTTCATGCATATTCCCTATTTGTTGTATTTCAAGTTTGGAATTTCCGGACTATAATTCTAATGCTCTACGGAAAAGTCCGTGACAAAAGAAATAAGGAACCAATCGACTCGAAGATTCTCTATGAAATCTTACCTTGCCGCGACCTTATTAGCAGAGAGCATGTAAGTAAACAACACATTATTTTAGCATTAAACTTTAATAACTTAGTACGAAGGCATGTCCAGCCAGACAGCCTTATAATGTTTCCTCGATTCTTGGAAGATCTCGGAGATTACCCGCCAAGTGATTATATGTGTCAGAGAAAAATTAAAGTTAGCACTTTGTACAAGTTCTTTTCCACTGACGTCAGAACTTAAGTGCGGTTATTATAAGTTATAAGAAGTATTCAGTAGGTAGATAGGTTAGTATTGTTTTTGATTCTCACGAGCTTTGAATTAGCGTTGGAGGTTTTTAGGGTTCCAAACATCCGTAAGAAATGGAACCCTTATAAGTTACCTGCTCGAGAGTCTGTTTGTCTGTCGTGATGTGACATTTATCACAGCCAATTTTCTCCGAGTCTACTGGACCGATTCTGTTGAAATTTGAAATAAATAAACTTCTATGGCCCAAACACGAACTCTTTAGTTGAATAAATAAATTTTGAGGATTTAATTAAATTTTTAGCTTTTGGGGGACAAAATAGAACATTAAAAAAAAGGTACCGTGTGACATATCAAATGAAAGAGCTTAGGTACTGTGAGGGTTGTTTTTTTCATTGATTTAAAATAAATAGTTTTGAAGTTATTCAAGAAACGAAAAATGTCCATTCGCCTCCCATATCCCCGAAACTACTGTGCCTAAAAATCAGAAAACAAAAAAACAAGGAAGAAGATAATAGTTTTTTCTCTAAAGATTACGCGAATACATTAAGAAGTCTATGGTGTTAAAATAGCATGATTGTAACAAAAATCCAATTCGTTCGGAACCCTTTCCACGCGAGTCCTACTCGCACGTCGCCAGTTTTTTTGGTATGAAGACTAAAAACGCCGCCAATTAAGTAGTAGGATTTCCCAAAATTTCGTCGGCTGCTGGTTGATGTTGTTTTGCATTTGATTGACGTTCTACCTTCATGTTACTTATCATTAGGTATCATTTTCTTTTTTAAGACAACACTGATTCTACTTACGTTTTATGACTGACCTGAGTTAACTTACCTTAAATTTTTATACCTAGGTGCCTATTTGTTTTTATATTTCTTTTGATATCGCAGACTCGCTTTTATCCACTATCTCAATAACACGTTCAGTACCCAGCTACTTTTAATAGAGTTTTTGTAATTGATAGTTTGACCTAGTTTCTCGAACGGAAATTATTAGTTGTGTTCTTAAAGTTCTATGTTTATGTTTTTTTTTTAAGAAAACCTTGCCCCACACTAGGAATTTTTCCTGTATCGTGGGTGCGTTCACAAACATACAAAGTCACATACACAAACAGCGAGACCCGGAACAACTATCTGTAGGCCATACAAATAGTTGTTCCGTGCGGGAATCGAACCCGCGACACGCAGCACAGCAGCCAATAGCTCAACCACTGCACCAACCGTGTCGTCAACTGAAACATATTTGCACTGTATGGGCAGGGCCGGCCCGTCCATAGGGCGAACGGAGCGGCCGCTCCAGGCGCCAAGTATTCAGGCGCTAACTCCCAGCAATGCTTGATGCACTACAAGACATTTTCACACGTACAGGAGTGCCAGTCTTATTTAAGTTAATGAAAATACAAAAAATAGAAGAAGAAAGAAGAGAAAAGATAAGAGATAAAATAAGAGATTTTGACGCCGCCAATTTCTCTCCCCTTCTCTCTGATAGGGGAGAGAAATTGGCGGCGTCAAAATTTAATTTCGCTCTAACCTAAATCTGGCCTCGGGCCGGGCGGCGCTGTGGCTGGGCACAGGTCTTCTCAAATGAGTGTGCAACTTTCCTCAAAAGGCCACCTCAGACATTAACCTACCATGTGGTTATCAAATGATTTGGCCAGTACCGAATGTATATGGACTTTAACCTCTGAGTTTGTATCGGTGTTTCTTGTCAGGGTACCTAGTCAGATAGGAATTACTGGCCTCATCTAGCTTATAAATACCAAACACGTTTGGCTTGTAAAAGTCATTTATCATCACATAAGTAATTTATGGTTGGAAATGGTCAAACGCAAGTTATCTAGCTGTGATTGGTCGAATGAGTTTGCAACAGCCAATCTCATCACTTGGCCAGCGGGAGAATCAGAAAGCAAATCCCGCTACCCGTCTCTGTCAAATCTTCCCAATCAACCTTGAACCTAATGCGTTAGAGATAAAGATGGAAATGATAGATTGTTGCGAGATGAATATTATCATCACCATCTGCCTAGCCTTTTCCCAACTATATTGGGGTCGGCTTCCAGTCAAACTGGATTTAGCTGAATACCAGTATTTTACGCGGAGCGGCTGCCTACCAGACCTCTACAACCCATTAACTGGGTAACACGGTACTTCTTGGCAAGATTGGAGTCAGATTTACTGGCTTCTGACAATCCGTAACGACTGCCAAAGATCTACAAATGACAGCCGGGACCAACAGCTTAACGTGCTTTCCGATGCACGGAGGAAACTCGGTATGATAAGATGGTCACCCATCCACAGAGCAACCTTGGCAAGCGTTGCTTAACCTTGAAGATCGACCCGTGCGGCTGTTATTATTTAGCCACGAGCTCCTCGAGATCAATATTATGATTTTCTGAGTTTGATTTGTGGCGGCTCGATATTTCATTCAGGAAACCGGGGTTAAGTCCTCCATTGCATCTCTAGGGCCATAATATATCATTCAGAGCCATACCTTCTTGTCATATTAGTCAGCATGTAAATTCTACGGAAACAATGATTAAGCTACAACTGGTCGTAAATAAATTTAAATATTTAAATGTAATTTTATTGTACCTACTCACTTCTAAGACATTAATATTGTAGGTCTCATGTATTTAACATAAGATCAGTAATTGATGTAACAACCTACAAGTCTTTTGGATCTCGTAGAAATATTGTTCTTGCGTATTGTGAAAAATTGCTACTAGCACTCCTTTTTTTTAATTTACTGCCAGCGTTTCTTAGGGTTCCGTACCCAAAGGGTAACCAACGGAACCCTATTACTAAGCCTCCGCTGTCAGTCCGTTCGTCCGTCTGTCTGTCAGCGAGCTCTATCTCAAGAACCGTAATAGGTAGACCGTTGAAATTTTCACAGATTGTGTATTTCTATTGCCGCTATAGCAACAAATAATAAAATATAAGGTTTATGGTACGAAACCCTTTGTGTGCGAGACCGACTCGCACTTGGCCGGTTTTACTTGGATATAGGGAACATGGTGAAATCCTACTATCCTAACTCCTACTATTCTAATTCCTACTAATATTATAAATACGATAGTCGGTGAGGATGGATGGATGGATGGATGTTTGTTACTCTTTCACGTCAGAACGCCTGAAAGGATCTTCATGCAGTTTGGCACAGGTAGATTATAGTCTGGAATAACACACAGGATAATTTTTATTAGCTAGTAGTTTTATGACGCAAGTGCAGTCAGCTATGCGCCAATACCCATGCGGCAATAACCTACTTTCCTATCCTCCTATCAAACCCTATATACCTATGTGAAAGTTTGTGATGATGGATGTATGGATGGATGGATGGATGTTTCTTACTCTTTCATGCCAGAGATTACCCCCTACAACCTCACAAACTTTGCATCTTTATAATATTAGTATAGATAAAGCTGTCAAATGTTCAAAAACGGCTCTATAAATTGCAAACAGTACACGCTAGCAAAACGAGCCACAATCACATAACATTTAATAATCTTAAAAGAAACCTAGATATCTAGTATCTAGGCAAAACACAGTTCTGTTATAACCTGGAAATGTAACTGGAGCCGAGTGATAGCATCGGGACATGTTCACACATTATGCGGAATGGTATAATGAGTTGCGCGTACGCATTGCATAACGAGCACCTGGTGGATTCGATTATGTTTCGTTATGGTTCAATGGTTGCGAAGATATATAATTTCTTCTCAAAATCGAGTGATTTTTAGAAAGATAATTAAAATCCAGCTGCTTAGTAAATCTAAGTATTTCCCTTGATTGGATGTCTACACAACACACCGCCACATTGGGTTTTCTTATTACGTCTGTCTTGTCAGTAATTATTATTTACTAAAGTTCCCGACAGACGTTGTCCTGCCTCGACGCTAAGTTCATCATCATCACTATCATGTCAGCCGAAAGACGACCATTGCTGGACATAGGCCTCCTCCAAGTGACGTCACAAAAACTGGTTCTACTCGTATGCGTCTCGTATCTAACGGCTACCCGCGACCCTCACCAGTCATCGCCTCATCGGACGTTAACTTATTGTAAGAAAAAATATTTTGTCAATATTCATTGATTATCAAAAACAAAAAATACGTGTAGATTAATTTTCGTACTTAGGTCCTCTAACTGACGGACTAAATAGATTTGCAATTTATTGATGGTGGAAACTAGTCTGTTGTGAATATAAACTACCCAGGAGGGAATCACCCAACCCAAAAAAAACAGTACCATATCGATCCAGCGGCTTAGGATGAGTTCAGTAAAAAAAACACGTGGTACAGCAGAGTCCCAGCAGCGGGTCTAAAAAGGCCACTTTAGCAGAACCAGAAAGAACATCACGCTACCCGTCACTGTCAAATTTTCCCAATCAACCTTGAACCTAATGCGTTAGCGATAAAGATGAATATGAAATTTGACAGATTGTTGTGTGGTGTATTGTGATTCTACTATGATTCTGCTAAAGTGGTCAGTGGCCGCAGGTCATTCTGTCCCATTGTTGGACAAAAGCTTCCCATATTTTTTTCCACTTCTCAGAACTATTTGGTGTTGTCATCCAACTCAATCTCCCTTGATGCTTGTCTAGTTCGACTCGCTATCTTTACCTAGGTCTTCAACGGCGTCGCTTTTTCCTTTGACAACTTCTCAAGCTCAATCTTGGCCACTCTGATAGTGACAATGGTTGATTATGTAACTCAAATTATTGTTTTCAATTAATGAATAGGGAAGATGCAAATACAGAATTTATGAGAATGTTGTCAGTAAAATTATAAAAAAGCATAAAATAAAGGCCATTGCAACGTTTTTATTTTGGTTATTATCGATTTTTACCAAAAATAATGAATTAAAGTAACGTGAAACGGAACGTATTTAAAAACAACAATCATCGTTTAGTGACGTCTTTGCTGTTATGGCAACGAAAAGGCAACCTTATGTCTTTGAGTTAGGATAGTTCTTGACCAGTGATAGACACGAGTGACGTCATCGTCCGTTTTCGCACGAACCTTTAAACTGTCGGTTTAAAAACGTAATTTTGGCAATAAATTTAAGCGTTTTCATTTCTTATTTATGTGGTGGTCTATTCTAGATGGAGTTCTTTAAAATTAAAGCAAAAATGGAAATATTGCATGTTCCCTATTGTGACTTGTTAAGTTAGAAGATAGTTTCAGAAAGCTTCGTATAAGGAACTTTTCTTGAATTTTGATTTCCTTCTTTAGAATAGGCATTATGATGGCGTGCGCCCGTGCGTTTTTTATGTCCTCAAGTTCTCGATATACCACAAAATTGACGCATGCGCCATCCTTACCTACATCACCACACCTGCTTGTGTAATTTCCACTTCTATTCATCTGTCGGGGGTTTTATAACGCCATTTGCAATCAACTATAAGATATTATCTAGTTGCGATCTGACACTCCCACATACGTTTATATATCAGTCCAGCGGTAGACAGCTTGCCGAACGTGCGCGTACATATTATTTTAATTTTCTATTTCTCCGTGAACGTACACTTGACAACGTTTCTCAAACTTGTACCTAAGTTTCTCAAGATGTTCACGTGCAAGGCTTGTCAAGTGAAGGCTAGGGATGGCGTAACTTGCACACTATGCAATGGGCAGTTTGACTTCCCATGCGCTGGTATAACAGAAATTGGATGGAGAAAGCTAGGGGATCGAAAAGGAACGTGGAAATGTGCTGGCTGCAAATCAACAGCGGCAGCCAGTCCCCGCATCGATTCTTTTAAGGCTTCCACTTCTGACACGGAGACCATCTTGGCTGAGCTCAGGCGACTCTCAACCCAAATGGACTCATTGCCAGCGCTGGTTGAAAGCGTAAAAGCAATCCAAATGGAGCTCTTGGAGTTTAAGGCCATCAAATCTGAATTCTCGGAAATGAAGTCATCCATGGACACTATCAACAAAGATATGAAGACCTTAACATGCAAGTTATCGACACTCGAGAAAGAAACCGAGGCCATGAAGAAGACGAGGGAAGAGATTCTTGTTCTGCGAAGCCGAGTGGAGAAACTTGAGAACCAGCAATGTGAGAGTGAGCAGAGATCCCGGCTTAATAATATTGAGATCAAGGGAGTACCGATGTCCAGCGACGAAAACCTGTTCTCACTAATAGCTAAAATCGGAGTTGTCATTAACTGTCATATTCCTAAAGAACAGATTAATTATGTAGCTAGGGTGCCAATGCGCAACGACAAGGAAAATAAAAATATAATTTGTTCGGTGCACAACAGCTACTTGAAAAATGATTTTGTAGCTGCCGCGAAAAAGTACAAGACCTTGAATGCTGGTGACCTGGGACTACGTGGCATGAACAGAATCTATGTTAACGACCATTTAACATACGAAAACAAAATGCTTCTGAATATGACCAAAGCCAGAGCTAAAGAACGTGGTTATGAACATGTTTGGGTCAGGGGATGCAAAATAATGCTTCGGAAAAACACCACGTCCCCAAAACATCACATCAAGTCTGAACAGGATTTAAAGAAGTTTTTATACTAATGATATCTATTCATCATTCTGGCAAGTTGTTTGTTTATTACTTCGGTTCGCTAAGTTTGAGAAACTTATGCACAAGTTTTTTCTACGCATTCCATTCTCCGGGCCTTTTGTTCGCTTATCGCTTGGTGTTGACCATTCCGTATTATTTTTACACTATGATTTTAATTGCTATTACCTTACACGTAAAGATTCATTTAGCCTGTTTATGCATAAATTACCGTGTAAATATCGAGCTTGTTATGACCATACTTTTTATAACGGCACCGTGCTGTTTGCTATGCTAATTATACTCAATTTATATGTCGCTAAAGTCAACATGTTTAGTGACTATTTTCACTCCAACTTTCTTCCGGGTACTAGTGCAAGCACCAGTCAACAAGGCAACAGTCCTCTGTTATATGATGTGAATCATAGTAGTGCGACACAGAGCACATCTGATATCGGTTCCGTAGAAATATGTGAGGACGAAGTCTATAGGCTACTTAAACAAGTAGACTTAAATAAATCAGCTGGACCAGACAACATTCCACCGATTTTTATCGTGAACTGCACCAAAAGCCTTTCTGTCCCGCTCTCGATTTTGTTCAAAAGATCACTTGATACGGGTGTGGTACCCTCGATCTGGAAGTCGGCATTTATAACGCCGATCCACAAAAAGGGGCCAAGAACTTCTATCGAGAATTATAGACCGATCTCTAAGTTGTGTGTGTTTTCAAAAATCCTGGAGAAAATAGTTTATAAACAAGTTTACTCGGCTATCAAACAAAGCTTCAGTGATAATCAGCACGGTTTCTTAAGAGGTCGGTCTACCACGTCCAACCTAGTTCTTTGTAGCGACTACCTATCAGAATCCATGTCACACAGGTCCCAGGTCGACGTTATATATACCGACTACAGTAAATGTTTCGACCGAATCGATCATGTTACCTTAATGCGCAAACTCTTATCGATGGGTATTAGGGGTAATCTATACAGGTGGTTCGCGTCGTATGTTGAGAATAGGTGTCAAACTGTGGTGCTGAATGGCTACTCATCCAGAGCTATGCGTATTCCCTCGGGC
Organism: Lacanobia oleracea; assembly: GCA_950371165.1. Classification (NCBI taxonomy): domain Eukaryota; kingdom Metazoa; phylum Arthropoda; class Insecta; order Lepidoptera; family Noctuidae; genus Lacanobia; species Lacanobia oleracea. Next base: position 6,940,508 of record OX493389.1, read on the forward strand.
GTTCCGCAGGGGTCGCTGTTAGGGCCCCTTTTATTTAATATTTTTATTAATGACGTAATTACCTGTTTCCAGCATTCTAAAATATTGTTATACGCAGATGATATGAAGATCATGAAACAGGTCACCACCCATACAGACGCTCTCTTACTGCAAGAGGACCTAGATGCATTCCAAACCTATTGCAACTTGAATAAGTTGGATTTAAATGTCTCCAAATGCTACGTGTGCTCTTTCACACGTAAACCTCATCCTTTATACTTCCCATACAAACTCATGGATACCCCGATAACTAGAGTCAATTCTATAAAAGACCTCGGGGTTACTTTTGACTCTAAGCTTATGTTTGACACTCACATTGATAACATTGTCAAAAAAGCGTCGAAAGCATTAGGTTTTATTTTCAGGGTATCATCTGATTTCAGAAGCATCAAGACTGTTAAAATCCTGTATTGCTCCTTCGTTCGTAGCCACCTCGAGTATGCCTCTCAAGTCTGGAACCCCAACTATAATATTTATATCGATCGTTTGGAGGGCATACAGAGAAAATTCCTAAGGTACATTCAATTTCGTTCGAAAATATATCTACCGAATTATAACAAGCGTTGTAAAAAATTTCACATTCTGCCTCTTTGTGAAAGAAGAAAAATAGCTGATTTAGCATTTTTATCTAAAATTGTGAATGGATCCAGCGAAATCCCCGAGTTAGTAAGCAAAATTGGTCTGCGAGTATGTTCTTCGTTTCTGCGTAAACCTCGTTTGTTACACATACCATCAACACGAACTAATTACAGGAAAAACTCTTACATTATTAGAGCAAGCCGTATGTATAACGAAGCCTGCCAGGAAGTTGATATAGATCTCTTTAATACTAGTGTGTATAAATTTAAGAAGATTCTTTGCAACCACTTTTTCGATAGCATAAAATAGACTGGCTTTTTAATAATATGCTTGCACTGTATAGTAATTTCATGCAAAAACCGCGAATGTAACGCTGTCTACTACCCAAGTTTCATAAGTTCTTATTTATCTATATGTTAACTGTGAAAACTTGTAATTGGCCATCATCATGTTAGTATCTTTTATATTGTGTCTGCCTAGCTGTAAGTTTTCCGAAAACTTAAAATAAAATAATAAAATAAAATAAAATAAATATGTAAACCAAGTATTGAAAATAGTAAAGACACGTGGGGACGCCTATAAATCATTTTATTTGTCGCTAACTTCTCGACTCGACTTCGCCCGCTCGGTAGGCGGAAATTATGATGGCAAGGGAACGAAATCCCGGGATGGAGTAAAAGTCACCGCGGCCCAGGAACGCAAAGGGCATTCGGAGGAACACGAATGGGTTTTAGTCAATAAGAGTCTGACACTCCCATCCGCTCAGCCCAGAGCGGAATTGATTTCCCTTGCTTAAAAAATCTCTACTGAAATTGGTTTAGGTTTATGGATGGAGACGTAAGAAACAAACAGACGGACAGAATTAATTTCACATTTACTAGTATGGATTATCTAGCACACAATACATTTAAAGGAGCAGAATTTTCCAAGTCGTGACTTTGAAACTTCAATGTTGTCAGTAAGTTGGTCTGACTAACGAGAATGTGCAATCACATAATATTTATAAATTGATGTCGATAAAGTTAATTGATTTGTTTGAACGTGAGACATCGATGTCGACTTTTATTGATAAGTCATATGGTTAAATACAAAGACCATATTATAAATAAGCATTAATAAAGTATTTACGATAGTATAATGTATTTACTTGTTGGTACTTTAAGAATGAATTAGACGGACTGGATACCTGTCTCCACCAGGCCCAGGTCGACGACGCGTTGTGTTCCACGCACACGCGCGCTTCAAAGCAATGTCAGCATAGTAGACGGGGCCCGCTAGGGCCTGTGCCTGCCAGGGTACAGGAATTTGTTCGAAAGAGTGCGGAGGAACACGGTTCTTGAAGGTTAAGCAACGCTTGCCTAGGTTGGTTTGTGGATGGGTGACCTTCTTAACATACCGAGTTTCCTCCGTGCCTTGGAAAGCACGTTATGCCCTTGGTCCCGGCTGTCATTTGTAGATCTTTGGCAGTCGTTACGGATAGTCAGAAGCCAATAAATCTGACTCCAGTCTTGCCATAAAGTACCGTGTTACCCATAGTTAATAGGTTGTGGAGGTCTGGTAGGCAGCCGCTCCACGTAAAACACTGGTATTCAGCTGAATCCGGTTTGACTGGAAGCCGACCCCAATATAATTGGGAAAAGGCTAGACAGATGAGTCGGGAGGAACACGGATGGGCTTTAGTCAGTAAGAGTCTGACACTCCCTTCCACTCTGGGCGGGCACATTGGATGATTTCCAATCCTTAAAAAAAAGATCCGCAGGCTCAACTGGAAAGTTTATTGATGGATATAAACAGTGATTTCAGCAATTCTAATATTATTATCAACTTTTTGGGGTTGTGATGTTCTGGCGACGTTCTGGCAAGTTACAGTTGGTCTATATCAGAAGGGTATTGGAGGCGGCATGTACAGAGCCAATAAAGAATTGATTGATTGATTGATTGACAGAGCGGTCCACACTGCAGAAGACCGTATGGCTTGGAGGCACAACGTATGTGGTTGCTATCCTCAGCCGTCCGGGTACGACGAAGAATTGAAATAATTCGTCCCATATACGATACGAACCTAAACTAGGTTTTTTTTTTCTTGTGGCTTCGATTGCGTGGCCAATCCCACAGAAATCATGCATTTTTTCGGGACGAAAAGTACTCGATAGGGTAAGACAATCAGCGATATTGTAGCTTTCTGTCAGTAAAAGAATTTTCCATAATATCAGATCTATACTTCTAGAGATAAGATCGACTTTTTACAAATAACCAATTTTACCTGTTTACAAGGATTAAGATTAGTAAAATTTTATTATCGATTTCAGGAATTCATTAGTCATACTTGCCCCCTTAGACATTCCATTCCTTTTAACCGACTTCTTCAAAAAGGAGGAGGTTCTATGTTCGGCTGAATTTTTTTATTTTTTTTTATGTATGTTCACCGATTTCTCCGCCAATGCTGGACCGAGTTTAAATTTTTTTTTTTTTCGAAAGCCTGTAGGTACTCCTGAGGTGGTCCCATTGGATCTGATGATGGGATCCCATGAAAAATGTTTGTTCAGCGATATTTTCGCCAATTGTTAACCGATTTGGATAATTCTTTTTTTGTTTGGTAGAGTATTTTCTCGGACTGGTCCCATTTAAATTTGGTGAAGATAAAATGAAGAACTTCGGAGGTAGGCAACGGAACTCTTCAATAAATGATAGCAAATGGATCGGGATTTCTGAAATCGCTTGTCTGTTGATTGTTTATACCAGTTTACAACATAACATCACGCCGGCACGCTGTGTTTGTGGTTTCACTTTTTAGTGGTACCTGCGTACCAATAAACAAAAAAACAAAAAAATAAAACCGACTTCTAAAAACAAAACACTACAAAGTAAAAAATAACTTTCATTTCGGAAGTCGGTGTTCAAAAATAAATAACCAAAATACCGACTTCCGAAATTAAAATTTTTTTTACTTAGTAGTGTTTTGTTTTTGGAAGTCGGTTTTATTTTTTTTTACTTTGAGATGGGTTTGCTTTTGACTCACTTTGACTGCATTTTTAGATGTTTGTAAACAAAATATTAAACAGTGTCGTTTCATCGTTTGAACATAAAATGTAAAATAGAATAAAATACTATACATATTAAATTAAATTGCTTTAAAAACAACCGGATGTAATGTTTTCAAGTTTTTATACAAATTCAGTTATAATGCATTTACGAGACTCGCTTCCAATACTTAATCTGCGAGGTTACTAACTTGGTACGTCTGTGGACAGTTGTCAAGTGACATGTGTCTAACACCCTCCCTATGGCATAGCGCTTATTACACTACATGGTATTAAGGGCCCGGTGGCAAGGATGGGCGTGGCTCCTAACTAGGGAGCCGCTTATTACACTAGCCGGTCGTTTCAGACCTAACTCAGTTGTGAAGTGACTAGCGTTGTTAATGTTGAGAATTCCCCAAACTGCGGGAAATTTCAAGTTGATTGGAGATTTATTGGGGGTTGGCGAGATGTGGGGAAATGCGGGGATTCTAAATATATATTTTATTCTTTTGTTGTTATTCTAAACTAGTTGACCCGCGCAACTTCGTGTGCGTCACAATTTTCGTTACTGCTTCGCTCCTATTAGTCATAGCGTGATGATATATAGTCTATAGCCTTCCTAGAGAAATGGGCTATCTAACACTGAAAGAATTTTTCAAATCGCACCAGTAGTTCATGAGATTAGCGTGTTCAAGCAAACAAACAAACAAAAAAACTCTTCAGCTTTATGTACTACTCTGTCAAGAAAGTACCGGGAAAAGATCAATAATACACAAAATGTCTGTTATTCATCCAAATTTATTTTATCTCCTTCAAAGTATGCTCCTTTAGAAACGATACACTTGCGCCAACGAATAATCCATTCATCAAAACATTTTTTAAACGCTGCTTCCGGAATTGAGTTCAGTTCTCGCCGCGAATTCTCCTTTATGTCTTCTATCGATTGAAAACGGGTGCCACGAAGTGGTAATTTGAGTTTAGGAAAAAGAAAAAAGTCAGCAGGAGCCATATCTGGTGAATATGGTGGTTGCTGGATGGTATTTGTTGAGTGTTTGGTTAAAAATTCGTTCACAATGATAGCCTTGTGCGAAGGCGCATTGTCGTGGTGCAAAATTTTCGCGAACGAACATTGTACATATTATGTGCGTGCGATTTATAGGAAAATGGCGAGTCAAATAACGTAGCGTGCTGTTCATACAGATTATGATGTTGAGTGAATGTTGAGGATGCGCACGCGCAGCTAACGGCCACGGTCAAGGCGCAGGTCATGCGACATACTTCCTTTATATGTTGGGTGCTGTTTGCCTAGATATGTGACATACTATGTTTTTAGGGTTTCGTACCCGAAGGGTTACTATATAACGGAACCCTAATAATAAGCCGCCGCTATCCGTCCGTTCCTCCGTTCGTCCATCCTTCCGTCCATCTGTCTTTCAGCGTGTTGTATCTCAAGAACCGTTAGGTACCTAGGCAGTTGATTTTCACAGAGTGTGTATTTCTATTGCTGCTATAACAACAAATAATTAAAATTATGTACGGAACCCTTCGTTTGCTCTTGACTCTAGTATTTGTCAGAGATGACAGAGACAAAGTCTACTATGGAGCGAGCCTACCCAGAATGAGCCTGTTCACTCTAACTTTGAAGAGATAAGGGTTGTAAGCTTTTGGTTTTATTTTTAAATATGATAGTTTTTCGGCTTATTTGTTTATTTCCAGGAAATGGACAATCTTTATAGCGGAACTATTTATCTTCCTCTCCTTAACTGTCTTATCGGTGTGTGAGGATTTGCCAAGTTTCTAGAGGAGATTGAATTAATCCTTTATGTTTCTTACTTTACGATTTGTTTAGCACGCGATGGTTTAATTAATTAAATCATGTGTACCGTACTTCTTAATAAACAACAGGAAGCTCACTCAAGTGAACTGTAAAATGCGCATACGCACGGAAGCCGGAGAAGTGTACCTGCGCTGTACGCAAATCATCCAATAAATTAATCCAATTAACTCCCAACATTTTCTCGGATTAAATAAATAAGATTTATTAATATTCTCCCCGGTCACTATTTCATCCTGTTTTTAAATTAATTGACCACTGCTAATCCAAATACGTCTGCAACGTTTGGTCACGACTGCATAATGTTGCCAACTCGCTACGAAATTTAAATATTGCCTTGAGTGTACTACGGCAAAGTTGGGTGACTAGAACAAATTTTGAGAGTTGGTTTTGCCTACAGTCTAGATATCTAATTTATAACTTTAATTGATTGATTCCTGGTTTCTGAGATACTTTATCGGTCGATTATATGCGCGTTAACCTCTAATTAACCAATGCGATCTGATAAATATAGTAGGTAAATGGATCTCAGAAACCGGGTATAAAGCATCATCATCAGCATATCCTATTCCCGACTATAGTGGGCTCGGCTTCCAGTCAAGCCAGATTCAGCTGCATACCAGTATTCTACGAGGAGCGGCTGCCTTCCAGACCTCCACAACCCATTAACTGGGTAACACGGCACTTTTTGGCACGACTGGTGTCAGATTTTCTGGCTTCTATGGCATATAAATGCCCGCCGAAACCAACGGCTCAGGAACCGGGCGTAAATCAATTAGAATAAAGTTGGAAAGAACAAAATCTATAGGCTAGATCACGGGTGGACAACTTGATCAGACTCAAGATCTACTTTTTACGGACGAAACTCTTTGCGATCTAATTTCATAGGTACCTACTTCTTAAAATAACAAATTTAACAGTAAAAGGTAAATGTAGGTATTCAGTATACAATTATGTAGTATTTTTCATTTTATTAAGGTGGATGCTCCAGGGTAGTCCGCGAAATTCAAATATTTTTATGTTTTTTGCAATTTGCCGGTCAGGGTGAAGCTGTATGTGGACCAAATGCGATCTGCGATCGTAACGCGTATTTATCTAAAGAATTATTATCGAAAGAATGAATATTTCAGAAATAATCATTCTTTCGAACTACATGAACTTAGAGGGCTATATTGATGATTAAAATGGTTATAATTCTTTAGATAAATACGCGTTACGGTCGCAGATCGCATTTGGTCCACATACAGCTTCACACTGACCGGCAAATTGCAAAAAACATAAAAATATTTGAATTTCGCGGGCTACCCTGGAGCATTCACCTTAACGTAACTTATTTAGTATGTACATAGTTGCGCAGTCTGTTATTCGTACTTATTTAATTTTATGCCTTACCGCGATCGACCGGTTGGCTATCCCTGGGCTAGATTGTCCTATGGAGCAGGACCAACTTGTTTCCAAGCGTACAGTTCGCGTCAGCGTGGCTTGCCCCTCGGAAGTTAGGTTTGAGTGAGGTCCGCGCAGGTGCAATCGCATAAAAAAGTGTTACGTTCCTAAAATTTTTTTTAGATTTTACGTATTATACTATAAACAAGTAACAAAGACTACCAGTAACAATAAAATATCAAAAAGTAACACAACAAACACATACACCACAAGAACACAAATCAACCTGTAAGAAATAACCAAAATAAATCATTAAAAACAATAACAACGTGTAACACTTTTCGCATCCACAGTCGTATTGCATTGAGCAAGCGGGACACGCTTATGCATCGAACGTATACGAGCGAGTGAGATATATGCCATTACACCCGTTTGTGCTAATCCACGCATGCGCGAGCTACCCGCGCATGCGCGGTTGTATGTTTGTTGTCAAATTGACGTCCTGCGCAGCCGATTGCGGCGTACTTTGCGGAGGCAAGCTTGCGTGACGGGAACTGTACCTACTATCGCTGATGGGATAATGTCACTTTGTCTAGAATCTCACGTTTGATTTAATTATTGCTTACTAGCTTCTGCCAGCGGCTTCGTCCGCGTGAGTATCGGAAACTATCCCAAGGGAACATACTCCCGGAATAAGAAAACCTCATCATCATCATCATCTGCCTAGCCTTTTTCCAACAACATTGGGGTCGGCTTCCAGTCAAGCCGGATTCAGCTGAATACCAGTGTTTTACGTGGAGCGGCTGCCTACCAGACCTCCACAACCCATTAACTGGGTAACACAGTACATCTTGGCAAGACTGGAGTCAGATTTACTGGCTTCTGACAATCCGTAACGACTGCCAAAGATCTAAAAATGACAGCCGAGACCAACGGCTTAACGTGCTTTCCGAGGCACGGAGGAAACTAGTTATGTTAAGATGGTCACCCATCCACAGACCAACCTTGGCAAGCGTTGCTTAACCTTCAAGATCGACCTGTGCGGCTGTTATTATTTAGCCACGAGCTCCTCAAAATCGGAATAAAAAACCTATTTCCTATTATTGCATTTCTCTGTGCCCTTTAATTCATTTCCGTACCTACAACCGTTCAGGTGTTCTGACGTGAAAGAGTAACAAACATCTATCCATCCTCACAAACTTTCGCTTTCTCTCAAATTTGTTGTCATTAAGCCGACATGCAAAAGTCCCCCCTTTGAGGATTTTCGTAGTATCGTCGATTTTAGCGATTTCGCTATGTCAGACATTCCATAGTTATCATTATCTATATGTGATAATTGTTTGTCGCAGATTATACGGATCAATGATATCTATCTATCTACTGATTTGCGATAGTTCTGTTACATAGTTTTGGCATTAAACTGTGTCCTAAAAACAAATTTTCTTAGTTGCTTATCATATTGATAGAGGCCTTTTTTCATTGTATATGATATCTAAATACTATTTTATTATTCTATTATTATGTGTCTGTCAGCGTAACAATTCTTAAACATTTTATTCCGAATGATTTCGCAGCCGTCAAACATTTCACCCAGAGGGCTTAGTGTAAGTTTTTTAACGCACTCGATCGCGTTAACGTAAACGTTCGCTTATGTCAAATTAACTAGGAAAAAAAGGTTTTCCGTTACTGTCACCAGACGGCGCTTATTCAGTTTCAATACAAATTGACGTTTACGCTAACGCGATCGAGAACGTTAAAAAACTCGCACTAAGGCCACTGTGCTGTTTGAAAGTCTTCGATTAGCCTGTTCCTATTCAAATAGCACGTATGTATGTTATTGATACCCTTAAATGGCATAAAACTAGTTCTTCAAGTACTTTTATGTGGCTAGTAACAACACTCTACGACATTCATCCGCCGAGATTGTTCGCTTGCCAAGAGGATGTGCATACCTGTTTAACTTTCCAAAGCGCCATCTTCCGCGTGTGGCCTCCAAATGCGTCTAGGTCACGACCTGACACATTCACATGCACATCAGCTCGCCTTTATCCGTTTTTGTGACTCCTTCCTATTGCTAATTATTAACTTCCAAGTCAAGGGTCGATTACGGCTAAACACTTATTTTTCCTGACAGCGCCTTTTCCCGTAATGGTATCCAGGAACTAGTGTGCCTCCTAGTCGTTAGACCTTACCCTCGTTCTTATCGTATGGGCATACGATAAGAAGTAGATTGTACCTCCTTCTAGATTTGAGGTCCCAGGTTTTAATTCCAACCGGTCGATGCTGTAGACATGTCGAAGTGAAGGCTTGGGTGAAGTGATGACGAAGTAAGCAGTCATTATCATCTTGATTACTTGGATTGACAGCTTACTTCGTGATCACTTCACTCAGCCTCCACTTCGACGTATTAACAGAATCGCACTGCAGGTCTGGGTGAAAAATATTATGGTGGAGCAAGTTTTATTTTATTTGATGGGTTTGCTCTTGCTTCTAGTCTATGTCAGAGATGACAGAGACAAAGTCTACGATGGAGCGAGCTTACCCAGAAGGAGCCTGTTCACTCTAACTTTGAAGAGATTAGGGTTGTAAGCGTTTGGAAACACAGACGCAGGCAGAGTGTTCCACTCCGCAAGTATTTTAAAACTTAGTTACAATGTCCATTTTGATCACTATTACTGTCGCAGCAGCAAAACACATTTTCCTATTGACTTGCCGTCCTAGGCAAACGTTTATCTTTTAAAGGGCTTACTTCTTGACAAGATTTTTTTGTACTAAATCACAACGTTCTGCAAATATCCCAATTTATTTGAGATCATCGTAGATTTTTTTTCTACCATACTTCACCAGTCACATCGTTCGAGATCTTTCCGAAATTAATTAGTTTATGCAAAGTGCCTAGGCGTGTACCGCTGGGTATCCCAACATTATTTTTGGTAATATTGTTGGGATGCTAAGGATGTCTCAGTCGCCGTGTTCCCATCTTCTTAGTTCCTCTTCCAAATTAGCATCTAGGTCGTGACCTAAGGCGTCTCCATACTCACCATACATCTGCTTCCTCTAGCTTCTTATCTCCCATATCTAATATCCACAGATCATGAGTGCTTGTAGATGTAAGCTCAGATGTTCAATACGCACAAAAAACTTCTTGAGTCAAAACCAGTTTGTCTGAATCTAAGGTACTTTTAAGTCGTTTAAGCCATTTACATCTTCCTGAATGCATAAGGATGCCTCAGGCGCCGTGCTCCCATCTTCCTAGTTCCTCTTCCAAATAAGATCTTGGTCCTAACTCGTCTTCACACACATCATACATCCGCCTCCTTTCTCTAGCTCTCTATTTCCCATGTCTAATATTAACAGCACATGATTGCTTGCAGATATAGGCACAGATGTTCAATAAGTACAAAATATTTGTTTAACTTCTTAGGTTGAAGACCACGGTCTTATTAAACCTAAGTTGCTTTTAACTCATATACTTAAGCCATTGACATCTTCCTGAATGCGAAAGGATATCTTTGGTGTTTGCGCCATGTTCTTATCTTCCTTCTTCCTCTTCCAAATCAGTGTTTAGGTCGTGATCTAACCCGTCTTCATGATCACCATTCATCCGAACTGTTGATCCGTCTCTTTCCTCTAGCTCCTTTTCTTCCATGTCTAATATCCACAGCTCATGAGTCCTTGCAGATTTAGGCTCAGACGTTCAATAAGAACAAAATATTTGTTTAACTTTTTGGATCTAAAACCAGTTTGCTTTATTATAAGACACTTCTATCTCTTTCTGAATGCGAACGGATATCTTTGGCGTCTGCGGGCGCCGTGTCCCCATCTTCCTGTTTCCTCTTCCAAATTAGCGTCTAGGTCATGACCTAACCCGTCTCCATGCTCACCATACAACTCCTTCCGTTTATCTCTCTCCTTCCTCCTGGTAATTACATTGTAACTCCCATCATTATTCTATACGCATGCCTTATTACTGTCTACCGCGATGAATATTTATTTAATTGACACTTCGTTTTAGATTTACCTTCCTGTGTGGTTGTCGGTTGATGTCTTATTTGATTTTTATTGTCGGCAAACGACTGTTAATTAAGTTCTAGTACTTGTTTACAACCGGCGGTGGTGCATCGCTGTACGTCTTGTGTAGTCTGAAGATGGTAAGGAAAATGTTGCAGATCATTAATTTATAAAGAGTAATTTGGTTACTTCTAAAGCCTTATTGAACGTTATCTACCAATGAGAGAACAATTGAAAATAACACTTAGCCGTTCGAAAACTTTCGAATGTCATTGGCATTCCTGGTTTTGTTACCAGGATTATCAAGGACATCCGATAGTTTTGAACAGGCTCACTTCAATAACATGTACTTAGATTGGTCATTGGCATTTTAATTATCATAAGCATATTACACAACATGTGCCTACGTCTGTCTATGAGTATTTTTGTGCTATCTATACTAATTTATAAAGCTGAAGAATTTGTTTGTTTGTTGCTTGGTTTGTTTGCTTGCTTGAACGCGCTAATCTCAGGAACTACTAGTTCGATTTGAAAAATTATTTCAGTGTTAGATAGCCCATTTATCGAGGAAGGCTATAGGCTATAAATCATCACGCTAAGACCAATAGGGGCGGAGCAGTAATGAAAATTGTGACGCAAACGAAGTTGCGCGGGTCAACTAGTCTAACTATAAGATCTGCAGCTTCGCCGCCCAATTCCATCAAAAACACCCAAATTAGGCTGCCATTTTAATTAACGTGTCGAGTGCCCGAATTAAGGCCAAATTATTAAGGTATCGCGATTAACGACCAAGTGTATTAATTACTTTTTAACCGACTTTTTCAAAAAGGAGGAGGTTCTATGTTCGGCTGTATGTATTTTATTTATGTATGGTCACCGATATCTCCGCCAATTCTGGACCGATTTACAAAAACTTTTTTTATTCGAAAGCCTATAATCCTGAGGTGGTCCCATTGTCACCAAGTTAATATCTGATCCCAAGAAAATCGAGGGAAACCCTCATATTTTATAAGCGCACTAGTTGACCCACGCAACTTCGTTTGCGTCACAATTTTCATTACTGCTCCGCTTCTATTGGCCTTAGCGTGATGATATATAGCCTATAGCCTTCCTCGATAAATGGGCTATCTAACACTAAAAGAATTTTTCAAATCTGACTAGTAGTTCCTGAGATTAGCGCGTTCAAGCAAACAAACAAATAAACAAACATACAAACAAACAAACTCTTCAGCTTTATATATTAGTATAGATATAGATACACTGTTTTTCATAAACTATTTAACGCGATTCAGATATTTGTGACATCATCTCATGTTGCTGAGCTGATGATGGAAGGTATAAGTCAGGATCTGATGATGGGAACCCATGAAAAATGTTTGTTCAGCGATATTTTCCCCAATTCTTAACCGATTTGTATCATTATTTTTTTGTTTGGAAGAATATTTTCTCGGACTGGTTCTATTTAAATTTGGTGAAGATCTGATGAAGAACTTCGGAGGTAGGCAACGGAACTCTTCAATAAATGATAGCAAATGGATCGGGATTTCTGAAATCGCATGTCTGATGATAGTTTACACCAGTTCATAACATAACATCATGCCGGCAACGCTGTGTTTGTGGTTTTACTTTTTAGCGTACCACTAAAAAGAGAAAAATATTTTATTTTAAACAAAATAATAAAACCGGCTTCCAAAAACAAAACACTAGGTACTCATACTTTTTTTTATTTGTTATGGGTTTGCTCTGACTCTAGTCTATGTCAGAGATGACAGAGACAAAGTCTACGATGGAACGAGCCTACCCAGAAGGAGCCTAAAGTTGCCGGAGGAGCGGGTTCAAAGTATTACTTTCCAGCCCTAGGGAGAATCGTTTTGCAACTGACAGCCGTCAAATTATAAAAAAAAAATTCGAACAATTCTGTTGAACCATATCCCAACTTTCTATACAGCCAGTCAATGTCAAATTGAAATAACGTAATTTTTTTTTTTTTTTTTTGTTTATGATCCTGCAATCTGTTTCTAGCGAACATTCAGCACATGGTCAAGAGTTTAATTTGTCTTGTAGGGTCACCAGTCCAGCGACGTGGGCCCTTTACAATTCATCCCTCACAGGTCTCCAGGGGCTTTTCGTTTTAGCCTTTTGAATGTTGAGTTCATATTCATTAAGTGCATTGCTAGAATGTTTGGATGATTATTGAGCCTTTTTCTGTAGGATATCATAGACTGTTTTATCTCTTCTTGGACCGTTCTGAGTTTCAGGTCATGGTGTAATTGTTGGTTAGTTATAAACCAAGGAGCATTAGTAATTATCCTCAGCATTTTGGACTGGAACCTCTGGAGTATTTCTATATTAGAATTTGAGGCTGTGCCCCAGAGTTGGATTCCGTAAGTCCAGATCGGTTTTAGAATACACTTGTATAACAGTAGTTTGTTTTCGAGTGACAGCTGCGATTTTCCGCTGAGCATCCAATACATTTTCCTCAGTTGGATTCCCAGTGCTTTTCTTTTGGTAAAAATATGCTTTTTCCAGGTGAGGCTACGATCCAAATACAGTCCAAGGTATTTGGTTTCATTTGCTTGGGGTATTTGTTGCCTATTCAGTGTTACTGGGGGACATGTTCCACGTCGCATCGTAAATGTCACCTGTACTGACTTTGTCTCATTTGCTTTTATACGCCAGGTATTGAGCCATTCCGTGATGTTGTCCAGGGAGAGTTGTAGCATGTTACTTGCTTGTTTTGGTTCGTCATGGGTAGTTAAGGCTGCAGTGTCGTCAGCAAAAGTGCCAATCACAACTCCATTTGTCATAGGCAGGTCTGAAGTAAAGATTAGGTACAGAATCGGACCAAGTACGCTTCCTTGTGGCACACCTGCGTGCGCCCTATAAAGTTTGGATGTGTCCTCTCCTTGTTTTACATAAAAGTATCTTTCAGCAAGGTATGACTTTAAGAAGACATAATAGTTTGTAGGCAGTAGTTTTTTTATTTTATATAGTAGACCTTCATGCCAGACTCTGTCAAAGGCCTGGGAGATGTCCAAGAATGCTGCACAACAGTATTTCTTATTTTCAAAGGCTCTGTGTATTTCTTCTACCAGTCTATGTACCTGTTCGATCGTGCTGTGACGTTTTCGGAAGCCAAATTGGTGGTCAGGTATGATTTTATTTTCTGCTATTTCTCTGTTCAAGCGTTTCAAGAAGAGTATTTCCATAACTTTTGAAAGGATGGGCAGAAGACTGATCGGTCTGTAGGACGACACGTCTGCAGGAGATTTACCAGGTTTAGGGATCATTTTAATTTGTGCAACCTTCCATTGGGGTGGAAAGATTCCCCTGATCAGTATGCAATTGATATTATATTCATATCCAGTAGCCTGGAATCCGGTAGGCAGGTCGACACTCTGTATTTTGATTTCCGGAAGGCGTTCGACAGGGTGGACAACGATGTGCTTTTGGCAAAGTTAGGGGCTATGGGCTTCTCATCCGGCCTTATTAACTTCTTCGCCGACTGCCTACGGGATCGCAAACAGTTCGTCCGGCATGGCTGCTTTGAGTCGAAGGCTTACTACACTCGCTCGGGTGTGAGTCAGGGATCCGTATTGGGGCCGCCTCTGTTTCTGATCATGATCAATGACCTAATTTGTAAGATTCAATTTGCAAAATGTCTACTATATGCCGACGATCTAAAGCTAGCTGCACAAATCAGAACAGAGGTGGATTGCGAACTCCTACAAAAAGACATCGATACCGTCTATGGGTGGAGCATTGCGAACAGATTGTTGTTTAATATTAGTAAATGCAGCGTTATGACTTATGGTCGAGGGTTGAGACCAATAAAATACAATTATAGTTTGGGGGGTATAGTGATCACTCGTGTCACCAGCGTTAAGGACTTAGGAGTGACTTTCGACCGCAGTCTGACATTTAGAGACCACGTGTCTGCCCTTGCAAAGGAATCCTTCAGGCGTCTGGGATTTGTCTTAAGGAACGCTCGTGACTTTCGCAATCCCAGTATTATTAAACTCCTATACACCACTTTGGTTCGGAGTAAACTCGAGTCCAGCGCCTGTGTCTGGCATCCACATACTGCGTCACTGACACTGATGCTTGAGAAAGTTCAGAAAACCTTCCTGAGATTTTTGTATCAAAGGCTGTACCATTACTTTCCATTCATGTACCCAACGAACTATCTTCTAGGGGTGTTGGGCTTCAATTCGTTGGAGGTAAGAAGGGGCTTTGATTAGCTCACGATTGCCTGTAAAACCCTAAGCGGTCGTATTGACTGCCCTGAGCTCCACGGACTTTTCTGCTGCCTATTTGTGCCCGACAAATACCTTGGGCACCGTCAAAGCCGCCGTCATAACCTGTTCGCACTACCGCTATCTAGATCGGTTGCTAGAGCTGAATCCCCGGTATGTCGAACCCTAAGGATGCTTAACGCCCTCCTGACTGCCGACCCTGAATGTGATGTGTTTGCTGATGAATGGAAGAAAATAATGCGTGCCTGTCTGGTGTTTTGTGAGAGACAATATGCGAGGGTGTCCACTGTTACATAGTTTCTGTTAGTTTATGATGTTTCTAATTTATTTAACTATTTACGCAAATCATTATTAATAATTTTATCCACGAATTGTATATCTTTGAATTTCATTTTTGTATTGTTTGTTATTTGAATGCTTATTTTATTTTAACATTATAATTCTATGTTAATTAATGTAATTGGACCTGTGCCGTTTTAATTAACTATAAATAAATAAATAAATAAATAAATTGAACAGGTGTGTCAAAAATTGGACTGCTACTTCAGGTAATTCCCGCAGGATTTTAGTAGTAATCAAGTCGTATCCAGGGGCTTTATTTTGGGGTAGATTTTTAATTGTGTCCATAACCTCTCGTGTCTTTATTCTATCTATTGGCAGATCAAGTTAATAGGGCTCATTAAGGGCTTTAAATACCTTCTGATTAATACCCGATGAAGTCTGAGTTGAGTTTGGCATAAACACGTCAGCAAGATGAGAGGCAAATGCTTCTCCTTTCTCCTCGTCCGTTTTTGCCCAAGAACCGTCCCTTTTGCGTATTGGTGGGTTAGAGGCAATAGGCCTTTTAAGTTTTTTGGTCGCTTTCCAGAGGGAATAGTCACTAGCAGCCGTGGCATCCAGATAGCTTAGTTCATTCTGTACACTTTCATTTCGTTCAACTTGTAGTAGTTTTTTAAGTTTTGTTGATAGGTAGTTCAGACGTGATTTGTCTTTAGGGAATCTGGTAATTTGCCATAGTTTTCTAGCCCGTCTCTTTTCGGCAACTAGTTCACTAACAGCTTTTGAGCAATCTGGTTTCGAGTATTTCTTAGGGGCAGGTGTGCTATCCCAAGCTGCTTGTTGGACACACTCGTTGAAGTGTTCCACTGCTGACATTATATCCACTTCATTTTTAAGTGGTATATTGGTATTTATCGTTGATTCTACCATAAAGCGGAAATTGTCCCAGTTGGTCGTACGTCCGTGTAGCTTGGGTGTAGGTTTAACGGACAAGAATTTATGGGAAATTTTGAGTAAAATCACACTATGGTCAGATGAGAGATCTTGAAGGGAAATGCATTTAAAATTATTAATAGGAAGACCCTTAATGACACTGAAGTCTACCAAATCGGGCACTTTCTTTGGGTCAGTCGGCCAATAAGTTGGTTTCCCGTTTGATATTACATCTAGGTGTAGGTCGTTTATAGCTGCTTGTAGCTGGCGTCCTTTGGGAGTAGTTAAACGTGAGCCCCAGGAAGTATTTTTGGAATTATAGTCTCCACCAGCTATAAATCGTGGTCCTAGTGACTTAAAGAAGGTGATGTAATTTTCTTTTTTGATGGCATGTTTTGGAGGAGAATACAGTGCAGTGACAGTTAAGTATCCCCGCCAGTCTTCTATTACAACACTTGTTGCTTGAATCTCAGGGGTTTGAAATGGCTTCGCTTCATGGTGTTTTATATTTTTCTTAATGAGAATCGCGGATCCTCCATGTGCTGTACCGTCTGGATGCATTGTGTGATAGAGTTGGTAATTAGAGATTCTGAGATAACTCTTTGTCGTAAAATGTGTTTCAGAGACGAGCAGAATATCTATCTTGTTTGTTTTCAAAAATGTCTCTACTTCTAAGACATGGTGTGACAGCCCATTGGCATTCCAAAGGGCAATTTTTAATGAACAGAATGTGAAAGTTTGGTCATGATTTCCATTAGGAGAGATTCGGTACTTCATTTGTACTTAGTTGGTTATTAGTTGGGTGCGGAAGTTTATTAGTCAATAACGCTTGCTTGTACGATGGCTGCGTTTCTTGCTTAGTAGAGTCCGCCCTCTCTGATAGGTGTTTGGTGCTTCCAGTTTGTCGTTGTTTTGCAGGTTGAGTGGGATATTTGATTTTCTGAAGTTCCTTATATATTGAGCATCCCTTATAGTTTGCCGGGTGGTTGCCATTACATAACACGCATTTAACTGAGTCCGACCTTTCTTTACGTTCGCAATTGGATGATGCATGGTCTCCCGCACATTTTATGCATTTGGGTTTTCTAAAACAATATTTTCTTGTATGCCCATATTGTTGACAATTGCCACATTGAGGAATTTCTCGCTTAGGTCTTGGTGGTTCAAATGTTACTCTACAGTGGAGAAGACTTCTGATGTCATATATTAGCTTATTGTTACTGTTAGGTTCTATTTCAATGAAATATATTGGCAGTGGTTTTTTAGTACTTCGTTGCTTAATGTTCCAGATATTTGTGACTATATGTCCTTGCGATTCTAATTCAGCTTTAATTTAATCTGTATCAGAGGACGGGTGAAGATTTTTTAAAACAACTTTGAAGCAGCGATCTTGCTTGGGCCGGTAGGTATAAAACTCTGTATTTCTGTCTTGCAGGTTTTTTACAATTTTCGTGAATAGTTCAGTCGATTTCGGCTGAATTCTGACTTGTTCATTACGAAGAATTTTCACTTCATTGCTATCTGCAGCTACCTCGTCGAGCATTCTGAGTAATGGTTGTATGTTACTGACCCGGTCCACGTATAGAGGTGGAGCCTTGACGGGCTTTTCTATATTTTCGTTGGGTTCGGCATCTTGCGCATCTTTTTCGAGCTCAGAAAATCTATTGGAGGTTGGTGTAGGTTGGCTCAGCCAGTATGAGTCTAGCTTTTTTTGTTTTTGTGGTCTATTTGAATCTGGGCTGTCGCGTTGCCTTTTTCGCTCAGGTACTTTTGTCCATTGGTCAGTTTCTTCTCTGGGTATTCCAGGTCCCGCATCCATATTTGGTGTTGTAAGATTGTCTAGATTATTGAGTGACTGAGTTCTTGTTTTATTGAAGAAGGATTTGTGAAAAATTTGTTGGGTTAATATTTTATTTCCAGGTTTTTCAGGTTGAGTGTTTGTTTTTTCTTTATTTTCCATAGTGTTCCCACGAGTAGGGTCGATTCAACAGGTCACAAATGGGGTGACGCCCATTCCCAAATGAAGGCGCAAATACAACAATGTGAGCCAGATCCATTGAGGTTGGCGCTCGCGACTGAACACCCATCAGCCATTCATCCTATTGGCGCGTCTCCCACCTTAGGATTGGGGTAAGTTTTTATGGAGGCGGTCTACCTCTTGGCCCGGGCGGCTAAGCCAGGACCCCCGGTTTCGCTTACATGCGATATGTGTAAGCGAGGTTACGGGTTGTAGTGGTCATTTCCTACCTCTACTTAAAGTACTATCAGGTTAATTAACCGTCGCCCGAGGCTCGACGTTGACCTTTTACGGTTGGTTTGGTCTTTCCTGGTGCAACCAACCCTCCTCCTTTCGCATACGGGCTTGGGACCGTCAATGGCGGAGTTAAAATAACGTAAATGTGATTATTAACTTTAAATTAATTTTTAAATGATTACGCTATGTCCCACGTAACTAATAACGATATACTACTCTGTCAAGAAAGTACCGGGAAAAGATCAATAATACACAAAATGTCTGTTATTCATCCAAATTTATTTTATCACCTTCAAAGTATGCTCCTTTAGAAACTATACACTTGCGCCAACGAATAATCCATTCATCAAAACATTTTTTAAACGCTGCTTCCGGAATTGAGTTCAGTTCTCGCCGCGAATTCTCCTTTATGTCTTCTATCGATTGAAAACGGGTGCCACGAAGTGGTAATTTGAGTTTAGGAAAAAGAAAAAAGTCAGCAGGAGCCATATCTGGTGAATATGGTGGTTGCTGGATGGTATTTGTTGAGTGTTTGGTTAAAAATTCGTTCACAATGTTATTTTATCACCTTCAAAGTATGCTCCTTTAGAAACTATACACTTGCGCCAACGAATAATCATACAACAATGATAGCCTTGTGCGAAGGCGCATTGTCGTGGTGCAAAATCCAAGAATTTTCTTTCCACAAATCTGGCCTTTTTCGTCGAATTTGCTCTCTTAAACGCCGCATAACGCTCAAATAATATTCTTTATTTACCGTTAGACCTTCCGGTAAGAATTCAGAGTGCACAACACCGCGATAGTCAAAGAAAACAGTCAACATGACTTTGACTTTTGATCGACTTTGGCGTGGTTTTTTCGGTTTCGGTTCAGTTGGAAGGCGCCACTCCGAAGCTTGTTGACTAGTTTGCATGTCAAACTCGTAAACCCACGTCTCGTCACCAGTAACAATGCGTTTCATGAATGTTGGGTCCGAACTGACTCGTTCTAGCATGTCCTCAGCTACTTTCATGCGATTGAGTTTTTGGAGAAAATTCTGATCTTTTGGGACTAGCCGAGCAGCAACATGTTTCATACCCAAATGATTAGTTAAAATGGTACGGATCGACTCGTGAGATACAGAAAGTTCGGCGGCTATCTCTCTCAGAGTTGAATGGGGATTTTCAGTCACTATTTCCTTCACTTTTGCGATGTGCCAACAATCTAACTACAAAAAAACAAAAATTTGAATTTGGAACCACAAACAAATCATCCATTCCCGATACTTTTTTGACTGAATGTAAATTCATCTCATCAAAATAATTAATCCTACATCTGATTACTTCTTAGAAAATTAAGAAAACCAAAACAACATTCTATTGCTTTATGACGAGTACCTATGACGTAGGACCTACTGACAGATGAATCTCGTATTATCTGGATTTTGTCTACAACTGACGTTGGCTGTTGGTATTCACTGCAATCAAATGAATTAAGATATCATATCTATGAAGTCTTTATAGAGAGATTATCCATTTCACTTTTTACCACTCAAGTCTAGTAGGATTTGGAAATTTTCCTCCTTGTTTTAAGAGTTAACGGCCGAGAGGAATGTACTTGTTAATGTGTTAGAAATTTCACTTTAACAAAAAGGAAAGGAAGGAAGGAAGGATTTTATTAGTACTATTTTCTTAATGCCGAGGGACACAACGCAACTTCGTGTTTCGACAGTCGATTTAACAAAACGGAATGAAAATAGTAACAAGCTGACCAAAACTGAGTATTGGAAATCACGGTGCTGATACGTTTGTGAGTGATTGTGATAGACGGCAAGAACAACACGGCACAAGGGATTATGTTCGATTTTCACAAGATTTTTCTCCTCATCATAAGTAGATTTAGGGAGTTCGTGGCTAGATAATAACTGCCGCACGGGTCGATCTTCAAGGTTAAGCCACGCTTGCCAAGGTTGGTCTGTGGATGGGTGACCATCTTAACATACCAAGTTTCCTCCGTGCCTCGGAAAGAACTTTAAGCCCAGCCGGGACCAACGCCCCGGCTGTCATTTGTAGATCTTTGGCAGTCGTTACGCATAGTCAGAAGCCAGTAAATCTGACTCCAGTCTTGGCTCCAGTCAGAAGTACCGTGTTACCCAGTTCATTCCATTGGTTGTGGAGGTCTGTTAGGCAGGCGCTCCTCGTAAAATACTGATATTCAGCTGAATCCGGCTTGACTGGAAGCCGACCCCAATATAGTTGGGAAAAGGCTAGGCAGATGATGATGATAAGTAGACTTAGGGACAATGAGTTAAGCAGGTAAAGCCCGCTTTCACCAGAGTTATGTTAACCCCCAGTTAGTCGGTAACACAAGCACATTATGCATGAAATACCTCCACTTCTTCTTTTCTTTTCTTCTTTCTTTTAATCTCGTGTTAGCAAATAAGTCTGAGTTAAGTTTTTGGTCAAATTGGACGTTATAGTTCTTATATTGAGGGTCTTATTCTCAGGGGTTTTGCAAAAATTACTTATTTTAAATTAGTAGGCACTAGTCAAAATTAAGCTGGCAACTTGTGTCTGTCTGTCGTCTGTCACAGCCAACGGGAGTTACTCCCTTTTGCACATATTATCTCATAACACTATGATGGGATGACGCAACAATAAGTTCACTGTCTGGAGTTATCAGAGAGGAAAATTTCCTGAGAGAGGGTAATTATTGAAAATCCAAACAAAATCAACTGTTTGCTTAACAGCGTAAATAAATCGTGTTTTGAGAGCGATAAGTGAGAATATTTTGGAATAATCGTCATTGTGATATGTTTAACAAGGCTTGGCATGTTAAGAACGAAAACCAAGACAACATCTGACAATATCTCTCATACAAGATTGTTGTCTTTTCCTGAGAATGTTTTGTATTTTACTGCACACTAGTGAAAGAAAAATACCACTGAAAGACTAAGAGTTCTTTATTACAATAACAGTTGTACTTCACTGCTCGACGATCGACGATAGATTGCCCCCCTCGACCACACCATTAGTTGAGTTGACTGCACAGTGCCCACGTGACAATAGTGGGGGAGAGGGGAGATCGCAAACTTCAAGTCAATAGATGGACGTTAAACGATTTGTAAATATATTAATACAAATATGTACGTCATGTTTTTTAGGCTTAATTTTCATGGTTTTTAATTATGTTACAATATATAAACAAGTTATAAATATTTTACCGAACCAAACAACCTTTTTAAGAGTCAAATGATGTACTAATAATATCTATTAAATTGTCGTATTTCCTTCAATTACTATTAAAATATTTCAATTAATTCTGCAATTGCTTACATTCGTCCATCCTGACTTATCAAGTCGCGCCCTCGCGATACACTTCATAACAAGAAAATACAGACAATGCTATGGTAAAGTACGTTTATAAATTAATCAACAAAAGTGTACAAAATAAATAATTGTATATTTTATAATAACAATAAAATGATTTTTGTAAAACTAAAAAAAATTAACTTAAAACATCTTCGGTTCTTTAACCATCTTGAAACAATTAAATATTAAACAGCTTATTACAACAATCAGTCAATATAAAAATCATCACAAGCAACTTATTTATTTATATATTTTTTTTCAGTATATTATTTTTAACAAATTCATTTATCAATACAGTTACACATTCATATGAACTTATTGTTTTAGAAGGTAAAAACAAATTCAAGTATTCTCTTGTTTTATCTTAATTCACACTACACTATTGCCTTATTACAATACTGAAACTACAGTTCCACCATACTACAATACTTTTATCTTGTCATACTAACCTTACTAACCATACTAACCATACTAACCATACTAACCATACTAACCATACTAACCATACTAACCATACTAACCATACTAACCTTACTAACCTTACTAACCTTACTAACCTTACTAACCTTACTAACCTTACTAACCTTACTAACCTTACTATCCTTACTAACCATACTATTCGATTTTAGGATAATTTTTGAAACTATTTGTAACGAAACTAAACTTTTTTGTAAACTTAAGCTATCAATACTTCTTAGGCTTATTATGATCAGGAGTTGTAACGTCATTACCATACACTCACAATTTAGTCTTCTATTTCCATCTCAGAATTATTATCATCATCGTTACTCTCATCTACCGCCTGATACACTAGCCAGGGGTAAATTTTATCTACTGGGAAAACGCCAACATATTTTTGTTTACCCTGTTTTTTCGTAATTGGCGTATCTTCCACTTCGTATCTATCATTATGTAGTACTTTAGTAATGCGGTACGGGCCTAGACATTTCGGGACTAATTTCTTACTTTTTCCTTTCTGACCAACTTCTCTTTCTACCCTAACCAGTTGTCCTACATTAAACTGACGCGGGGGAAGTCTAGTCTTATCAAACGTTTTCTTTTGCTTTACCTGAGTACGTTCTATTTTGTCAAATGCATCGCTTCTAATATCTTCTGAACTTTTTCTGTTAATACCGACATTTTCTTGAGCTGGTAACGTCAATGAACTTTCGGTCAACCCCTTTAGTCTCAACCCAAATAATAATTGCGCTGGAGTTTTGCCCACTGCTTTATTGATGGTATTATTTAAGCCCCATTGCACCTGTTGTAAATATTCATCCCATAGTTTTTCGTCTTTACCGTAAATCATAGCTGTTAATGAATTTAATATTGTCCTATTGTAGCGCTCTACCTGACCGTTTGCGCGTGGAGTAGCGACCGCATTTAAAATATGTTTCACACTTTTCCCGGACAAAAACTCTTTGAACTTTGAGCTGGTAAAAGTAGTACCTCTGTCTGTTATTACTCGAGAAGGTACACCAAATAAACTAAAATACTCATCAAAAACTGAAATAGTCGTGTGAGCTTTTGTATTTTTAACCGGTTTAAGAATAATAAATTTTGTGAACGCGTCAATAATTGATAATATATACTTATTCTTTCTTTTGCTCTCATTGAAAGGACCTAGGTGGTCGGCATGAACGGTGTGGAAAGGTTCAGACACCTTCGGTATTGGATGTAAAAACCCGGACCTTTTTCCAGCCGGTATCTTTCCGTGAGCACATTGAATACATGCCTGGCAGTACTTTTTTACAATTTTATTTATTTTTGGGAACCAGTAGGTTGATTTAATTTTGTCCAGGGTCTTCTCATAAGAAAAGTGGCCTATATCGTCATGACAAAAACGTAAAACTTGCCATCTTACACCCTTCGGAACATACCATCTAAGTCCTTCATCAGTTATTTTATAAACCACTCCACGTTTTAGAGTAAAATTTTGTTTAATATATGTTATTTTGTTTGAATTGGCGTCATCTAACATTCTTTTAATCCTTTGTGTCTCATCGTCATTCATTTGAACCGTGGCTAACCAATCTATTGTTATGAGGAAAACTTGTGAATCACCAGGGCCAGTACTGGCAACATTTTCTTGCACAGGGTTCCTACTTAGTGCATCTACGTGTTTCATAGAAGTCCCTGGTTTATAAACTATATTAAAATCGAATTCTTGAATCGAACTCCACCAGCGAGCAACACGCGGAATCATATCCCTTTTAGTGAACGTAGCACGCAAAGAATTACAATCAGTCACAATCGTGAATGTTAACCCTATTAGGTAACATCTAAACTTAGCCAAACTATTCACAACTGCTAGGGTTTCCAGCTCGTATGATGAAAAATGCTGCTCTTCTGGTGAAGTACGTCTACTAAAATAAGCGACTGGTTTCATTACACCATCATCCTGTTTCTGTAAAAGCATTCCACCTACTCCGTGTTTACTCGCATCTGTATGCAATTCGGTGGCAGCATTAGGATTATATAATGTCAAAATTGGTCGAGATACTAGTTTAGCTTTTAACTGGGTAAATGCAGCCTCTTCGTCCTCACTCCAAGTCCAAGGGGCATTCTTTTTGAGTAAATTTGTCAACGGTTGAGCTATTATCGCAAAGTTTTTTATAAAACGTCTAAAAAAACTAGCTAGTCCTAAGAACTGCCTGACATTATGGATATCTCTAGGGGTGGGGAGCTTGTCAACTGCATCTATTTTACATTTTCCAGGTTTTATGCCATTTCCTGAGACTTCAAATCCTAGAAATTCTATGTTAGAATGAAAAAAGTTACATTTAGGGAGTTTTAATGTAAGACCCGCATTCTTGATTTTTTCGAAAACCGATTCTAGCTTGTTAAGACCATCTTCAAATGAAATTGAGGGAACCAGGACGTCATCCATATAAACGACAACGGTGTCAAACCTCAAATTATCAAGGACTTTATTAATAGTTCTCTGAAACACTGCAGGCGCATTAGTCAGACCAAAAGGCATCCTATTAAATTCAAATTGTCCTTCTGGTGTGACAAAAGCAGTTTTTTCTTTATCTCGTTCAGCTAATTCAATTTGGTAGTACCCCGAGGCTAGATCTAAAGACGTATATAGATTAAATCCCGCCAACCTATCCATCTGATCTTCTATCCTAGGCAAAGGGTAGTGTTGTTTTACGGTCTTCCTATTTAAAGCCCTATAATCTATACAAAGGCGCTGTTCGCCATTTTTTTTTCGCACTAAAATTATCGGACTTGCAAAGGGCGAACAAGATTCTCTTATGATACCACATTGTAATAACTCATCAGTCATACTCCTAACCTCTTGTTTTTCTTTATGAGACAACCTATAGGGCCTGTAAACTACCGGTTGGGGGTCTGTTAAATCAATGCTCATGGTCTCTACATTAGTACAGCCTAACTCGGATAGTTTAGTAGCAAAACAAGTTCGGTAACGATTAATAACTTCCAAGAGTTGTAGTTTCTGATTTTGGTTTAGGCTACCGTCTAAAGTCAAATCATTTAAATTGAAAGGCTCTAAAGAACCCACAACATCAATCTTATTAACTGACAAGCAATTTTTAACTTTAATTTTCAAAAAGTGTCCTCTAGCTATTAGCTGGTCTTTTTTATAAGTTACTTTATTTGAGATAATATTGTCGACTAATAGTAGGCCTTTGCCATTTTCAATTGAGTAAACACCTTCTTCTATGTTATGCTCCAAGTTAGGGATGGATCTATAACTACCGTATACTAATATGGATCCCGTTATTTTTTGAGGCGAGTAAACCTCCACAGAAGAATATCCGGGTAGAATCGAACAATTCTCTTTAGA
Source organism: Lacanobia oleracea (assembly GCA_950371165.1). Taxonomy (NCBI): domain Eukaryota; kingdom Metazoa; phylum Arthropoda; class Insecta; order Lepidoptera; family Noctuidae; genus Lacanobia; species Lacanobia oleracea. The sequence goes on from OX493389.1 coordinate 6,966,260, forward strand.
GAACAATTTAACCACGCCAATAGTTTCTGGGAATTCACGGGAAATTATTAATTCGTTATCAGTTTTTAAGATTTTAACCCCTGATGCTTCGGTAAATGACTGACCAACCAATAACGGATATTTCAAAAAGTGGTCAGGAACGACAATAACATTTAGTTGAACACTTACACCTTGAATTTCCAAAACTACTGGACACCGACCTGTCGCATGAACTATTGCTCCACCAAAACCTTTCATAGCAACTGAATATGTCCTATCCCATTCGCCTAATATTTCTATAGCGTCAGTGTTTCTAATGAGAGTACATTCGCTACCTGCATCTAAATAACCGCTTTTTTCGTGACCGTTAATCAAAATAGTTTGTACATATTTATCTTTAATTTTGGGTCCAGCGATTGAAATTTCTAAAACTGATTTTGCGTCGTCCTTCTTCCTGTAACACTCGTTAGAAACATGACCAACTATTGAACAGTTTGTACATTTTTTTAACGGTTTAGTGCACTTATTCATTATATGACCCTCTTCCTTACAATTAAAGCATCTAATTGGTTTTGGTTTATCACTTGCAGATTTGTCTTTAGTTAGAAGTTTGTTACTAATAGTCCTTAGCAATTCATTTCTTTTACCTATACTTTTTGCATTTCGTAGGTATGCTAATAGTTTATCAGGGTTATCAAATTGAGCTGCCTCCGCTCCAATCCTAATTGCCCTATCATCTATACCATATATAACGCAGTCTACTGCTCTCTTGCCCTTTATTTCGCATCTATTAAGCAAAGCCATTTTATCGTAATAATAATCCTCTAAAGATTCCCCGAACTTCGCCCTTTTTTCCAACATATCCGAAAGCATTTGGCCGTAATTTTCATTTGACGGAAAAGCTGCTTTAAGTTTTTCCTGCCATTCGACCCAGCTATAATTGACAGTTGTAAGTCCCTCATACCACCGCTTTGCATTGCCAGCAAGTTTAGGTATTGTATTATGTATAATTTGTCGGTCAGTCCAATTATAAATACTAGCTATTTCATTTACTTTGTGAATCCAATTATTCACGTTTTGATTTTTAGAAGAAGGGTCAAACTCAGGGACGACATTAAAATTGCTTATCCGCTCGCGGCTACTACTTGAAATTTTGTCAAGAAAGTCGGTAAATTTAGAAAACATATCAGTGACAGGACGTGACTCACGTGCGCTGGAACGTTTGCTCGATGAACGGGAGTCGCGTCGATGGCGCGCGTCTCTGCTTTGCTGGTGAGCTCGTACATGGCTCCTACTGCGCCTCGACCGCGATCTGTAGTCGCGCTCCTTTTCTTGATCCCTAGTCGCAGCTGGTGGCGGTGTCTCGAGCCGTCTGATACGATGACCAGGACTCCATACGCGGCTACGCTTGCGGCTGCGCCTGGAAGTCCCTCTGCGGCTGTTGCTGCGGCTCTGCCTACCGCCCTGGCTCCGGCTCTGCCTGCTGCCCTGGTCACCACTCGGACTTCGACTTCGGTTGTCACTTGGCTTCCGGCCCCGCCTTCGGCTCCGCTCGTTCAATCCAGGCGAAGAAGCTAGCAGCCGTTGAGCCAAACTTCTATCATCAGTGCTATCCATTTGTAGACCTGACCAATAAAAATAATATACGGACATGGCTATTCTTTAACACCTATAAAAACGTTTACTATGATGCTATAAAACGTCAGTCACCACTATCTCCTATAGTTGAATGTAAGTGATAGACCTTAAAATTATATTAACCTAAATTTAAAACATATGAAATTGTGCTGTAAACGTTCGCCACCATGATACTAGAACTTTGTATTAACGCATTAATAAAAACACATCCACTTCAATGGCAGTAGCAGTTACCAATGAAATTATACTGAGAATTAATGAACTAATGCTTTAATAACCCACTGAATAATTTTAAATTATATGACAGTTGATTCCTACACACTGAACACACTGAACTACTTCAGTGGTTTTAATTTAACAACTCAAAGACAGTTAGTAAAATAGAATAAATAGACGTGTCACACAAATTTTATAATTATCCTAGTTAATATAATTTAATGCATAGTTCCATTTCAATTTGTAGGTTGGCCAGTGACTCTAATAAGTCATTCCAGTTTAAAGTGTATAGAAATGACATTTAAATAAGCACAACATAAAATAACCGTTATATTTTTTTTTTTAAAGTATGTACACTAAATTCAATGCATCAATTTTTCCAAGTAAACATCAATAATACTTACGTGAAGTAATACCCACTTCTGAACTGAAAGAAAAATACCACTGAAAGACTAAGAGTTCTTTATTACAATAACAGTTGTACTTCACTGCTCGACGATCGACGATAGATTGCCCCCCTCGACCACACCATTAGTTGAGTTGACTGCACAGTGCCCACGTGACAATAGTGGGGGAGAGGGGAGATCGCAAACTTCAAGTCAATAGATGGACGTTAAACGATTTGTAAATATATTAATACAAATATGTACGTCATGTTTTTTAGGCTTAATTTTCATGGTTTTTAATTATGTTACAATATATAAACAAGTTATAAATATTTTACCGAACCAAACAACCTTTTTAAGAGTCAAATGATGTACTAATAATATCTATTAAATTGTCGTATTTCCTTCAATTACTATTAAAATATTTCAATTAATTCTGCAATTGCTTACACTAGTTACCACATATTAAACACAGGAAAAAATAGACGTACTTGCAAAAAACCGGATAAGTGGGAGTCTGACTCACGCACCGAGGGCTTCGTTCAAAATCGTGTCTTCTTCTTCTTCTACCTGGCGTTAATCCCGGCTATTGCCAGGGTCCGCCTTCCTACTTAGCTTCCTCCACTTTGCCCGATCTTGAACATCCTTCTCAGTTAGGCCATTGGCTCTCATGTCGGACTTAACGACGTCCAACCAGCGCTTGCGAGGGCGACCACGGGACCTAGCCCCAAGAACAGCCATATTCATGCATCCCCGACCAACGCACTCCATAGGGCGGCGCATGATGTGGCCATACCATCGCAGACGACACTCTTGCAGTTTTTCCCCCACGTCACGGACACCAAGACCACCTCTGATGAAAGAGTTGCGTATGCGATCGGATCGCGTTACGCCACTCATCCACCTCAGCATCTTCATCTCCGTGACGCGAAGCTCCTGGGTGTGTTGACGGGAAGGGAAGTGGGCTTGAGGCCTGTGTCCACAAACAACTCACTAAGTTTGTGCAGTGTAATTCACTGATAAGCCCCCTACAATCTGGGTTCAGGCCCGGGCACAGCACTGTTTCCGCCCTTCTTAAAGTGACTGGCGATATAAGGGCAGGACTGGAAGACTCTAAAGTCACAGTTCTGGTGTTGGTCGATTTCTCGAATGCCTTCAATACCGTCAGTCACGACATCCTGTTGGCCATTTTGTCCTATATTATGGTCTCCCCTGACGCGCTGGAATGGTTCGCTTCCTACCTTCAGGATCGTCAGCAGTCGGTTCACTTTGGGGACTCATCCTCTAACTGGTGTGATTTAGAAACTGGCGTTCCTCAAGGCGGCATACTTTCTCCTCTTTTGTTTTCCATTTTCATTAATCTCATTACTTCCGAACTTCAGTGTGCGTATCATCTGTATGCTGATGACCTGCAGCTGTACTGTCAAGGGAGGGTCGATGAAATACCTGACATTGTTGACAAGTTAAATCGGGACTTAACAGCCATTCAAACCTGGTCTGAAAAATTTGGTGTTACAGTGAATCCTAACAAGTGTCAGGCTATCATTATTGGGAGTCCTCGAAACGTGGCTAAACTGGATGGTGCAACTTTGCCTCCTGTTCTGTTCGATAATACGGTCGTTCCATTTAGTACTGACGTTAAGGACCTAGGCTTGCATATCGACAGTACCCTGAACTGGCGGGCTCAAGTTGCTAGCGTCAGTCAGAAAGTTACGGGAACGCTGCGGGCTCTGTATCGCTTGAAAAATTTGTTACCATCGAATACGAAGACAATGCTTGTACAGACCCTGATTCTTCCCATCATCGATTATGGTGACGTGTGCTACTATGACCTGAATGCAGATCTCCTTAACAAACTTGACCGCCTTCTAAATTACTGCATTCGATTTGTTTTTAATTTGCGAAAATATGACCATGTCTCTGCGCATCGGTCCTTTCTGAAGTGGCTACCCATACGCCAGCGCAGAGAACAGAGGGCGCTAACTACCTTGTTCTCATTTCTTAACTCTCCTAATTCCCCTAATTATCTAGCACCCCACTTTCAATACATTTGCGCTAACCACAATAGAAACTTACGCTCATCGCATAACCGTCTTCTTTATTGTCCCTCTCACCGTACTGACTTCGTTCACTGTTCTTTCTTCATTCAATCAATTTCTCTGTGGAATGCGCTACCCCAGGAAATCAGGATGGCAACCAACCGATTGACCTTCAAGGTCAGAGTTCGCGAGCATATTCGCAAGAGGTTGGGATGGGGAAGAGGAGGCAGTAGTATCGTCACAGCGCTAAGTTTTTAGTCATTGTTTGTTTGCATAAACTGTTATAGTATATTCGTGTATTTGTTTGTTCATTGTGTATATCTATTATAGTACCTATTGTATGTATAGTTCATGTAATTATATATATATATATATATTTATATATATTTATATATCTTTGTATTTATTAAATATTTTTTAAATCGCGTTTCTTGCTCAAAATTGCACCTACCACTACTTGTCTCTGCATCACCCAAGGGTTGACTGGTAGAAAATGCCTATGGCATTAAGTCCGCCTCTGTACATTTGTGTGCATGAAGTATTAATAAATAAATTGACACTCAGAGACAGTACACTCGCTACGGAGCCGTGTGTCAATGATGCGCTCGAAGAGCTTCATGGTGTGGCACATGATCTTGATACCGCGGTAGCTACTACAATCCTGTACGCTACCTACCTTTGTATACAGGGATAATCAGGCTAAATCGCCACTGGTTCGGCATTTCCTTGGTGATCAGGATGCGGTTAAAAAGATCCGTCAGAAGGTCCACGCCATGTGGGCTCATCGCCTTCCACACTTCAATTGGCACATTGTCAGGCCCGACCGCTTTCCGGTTCTTCATATGGCGAAGAGCAATGCGGGTTTCGTCGGGGGAAATAGGGGAAATAAGTCCAAGGTTAGGAGGCGGTTCGGGAGGAAGGTTATGGGGATGCTGTTTGTTAGACAGCTCCGCGAAGTATGTACACCATCTCTCCTTAACAGAGGGGGCATCGTAGAGCAGCTTACCCTGGGCGTCCCTTACACAGAGACATTTGCTAATGTCCCGTGTAGCTTTCTCCCGGGCACGCGCCAGCTTAAAAATAAGCTTTTGCCCCTCCGCAGTTTCCAGCTTGTCGTACAAGGGCGCCAGACTTTTGCTGCGGGCTCTGGCTACAGCTTTTTTGCAAGCGCGCTTAGCCGCTCCATATGCCTCTCTGTCATCCGGAGAGTTGGACCCTTGCCACTGTTTAAATAAAACCTTCTTCTTCCGAGTCGCCTCCTGCACCCCGTCATCCCACCACCACGTCTCCTTTTCTATGGTGCGGCCACCACGAGAAGTGCCAAGGACGCGCTTACCCGCATCGGTGATTGCTGAATGGATCCTACTCCAGATCTCTTGAGCGGACTCATGCGGAGCACTGATCTCGAGATGCTCGACCTCCGCGATGAAATCCGACTGCCTAGGACCATCAAGCAACCACCACTTTGTGCGGGGTTTGCGTTTTTCGGTCACTTTCTTTTTCGGTACAACCGCAAAGTCCAGGACAAGGAGGCGGTGTTGAGCCGTTAGGCTTTCACCTGGGATGACTTTGCAGTTGGTAACCTTGCCAATGTGGCACCGTCGCACCAGCAGGTAATCTATTTGGGTTGAGTAGTAAGATGCTGGGGCTTCTTCTGAAAGAACGTGTTCGCGATGGCTAGGTCAGACAAAGCGCAGGTGCTGAGTATACTGACTCCCTCTGCATTTAGCTGGCCATATCCAAAACCACCGTGAACACGTCCATACTCTCCAGTAAACTGACCTACGTGACCGTTGAGATCCCTCCCAACCAAAACACCTTCGGAATTCGGAATAGCGCGTAGTACGTCCTCGAACTCATCCCAGAAGGCCTCCTTTTCAGACTCACAGCAACCAGTTTGAGGAGCATAGGCGCTGATTAGGTTCGTTACCGACCCTTCGATCAGCACCCTAACTCGCATCAACCGGTCGCTGCATCGGTCTACTTCAAGGAGTCCATCCTGAAGGTCCTTAGACAGCACCACGGCCACTCCGCCCCTGCCCGTTGGTGATCCGGTGTACACTAGCCGGTACCCCTGCCCGATGTCACGTGACTTATTTCCCTTCCAGCGCGTCTCCTGAAGGACTGCGCACTGGACCCGACGCTTCGCAAGTACGTCCGCGAGTTCTCGGCAACGTCCGGTTAGGGAGCCAATGTTCCAGGTGGCAAAGCGGAACTTCTTCTTGGGTACTATCCTCTTTAGCCGTGCCCGTACTCGACACGGTAGCCCTAGCCCACTTATCGCAGGTTTAGGGCAATGTGCCTGCGCGTCGTTATGCGGCGACGCCCTAGCCCGAGTACCCGTTTTCAACTTCTTGTCCATTTTAATATTTTGCTGAAGTTGGTTTTACGTGGGGCGACCAGCCGTCTGACCCCCACAACCCTACGAGAGGGAAACCAGGTTCGCCAGAGCCTCGTCCGTTGGACAGCAGGGTGCACCGCTAGCAGGTGAGGTTGGCTTGGGTCTTAAGATGGTAACAGACCCCATGCACCCCACAGACTCCATGCACCCCCAAAATCGTGTATAGATAGATATTTCGAAAGGGAATCGAGGCTCGATTTTTCAAGTCCCTAGATAAACATTGACTGCTGTAGTTTATAAACTATGAAAGCACTCTCATTACTCTGACAAACAGATTCAATCCTATCTACTTAGATAGGATTGAAGGACAAAGGTCCCTAGTTGGTATCATTACGAAGATATATATCATTAGAAAAACAATTAATTAAAAATATCAGTATACTTTCACTTCATGATCATAATGCGTTTTGTTTGACATATATTTTACGTGCTATATCACCTACCTAATCCTATCTATTATCTGCACTTACATGATAAAAACATTGTTCCATTCAATGCTATCTTTATTAATTTATATGAAGTTGAATCCAGGACCAAAAATGTACGCACGTTTGTGATCGCTGCTCTTTTTTAGGGTTCCGTACCCAAAGGGTAACCAACGGACTAAGCCACCACTGTCCGTCCGTCCGTCCGTCTGTCTGTCAGAGGGCTGTATCTCAAGAACTGTTAAAGGTAGAAAGTTGAAATTTTCACAGATTATGTATATCTATTGCCACTATAACAACAAATAACAAAAACTAAGGTACGGGACCCTTCGTGTGCGAGGCCGTATAGATTATCTATTATTTAATGCAACTATAACGTTGCCAAATAAATCTGTTACTTTTAATTTGCAGAATTTGTAGTAATTTAACTTTTAACTTTTAAAATGTTCCATTTTATTGAATTGGTACCTCTATCTACAATGTTAATTATTTTGATTTACAATAAATAGTTATTTCAATCTATTCCTGTTTATTATTTTATCTTCTAAAGTGTTCTCGCTGCTAAAGTGAAAAGTTACCTATGTGTGTTACACGAGAGCAAAGTTTTTTGCATCTCGTGCCTTTGAATCCCTCGCCACACTCAGGATTCAAAATCAGCACTCGCAGCAAAAAACGACTTTGCTCTCTTGTTGCACAAATAACTATTGCTCTACTCCAGCTCAGCTTATTCCTTGCTTTATCGTTCTCTGCACATCCTGCCTCAAACACACACTTCATTGTTCGTTTTATCCTTGTTTGTGTACAACTAGCACTGGTTATAAGATATTTGTACGAATAATATGTATTATTATGTTACGGTAGGTGGGTTCTACGAGAATATATAAGGAAATAGTTATCACCTGTGTCATGTCCTTATTTACCGCTCTATTCAGCAGCTATATTCATTTTTCGAGTTTTAATTATTAAGTTATCAACAAGAAATATTTAGTATTTAACACTTAATATCCTGTTCAGCTAGAATTATCATCTAGCACCTGCATTATCTTTGCTATTTTTGCTTTAAACATACTGCTATTCCCAAATTGCGGTTTAGATTGTGTTCCGATTTTCTTTTGTATGATAATTTTGTAAGTGGCAAGGGTCTAGGCAAGTGTTATCCCTATTTGAGTAGGTACATAAGTAGGTACCTACTCAAATAGGGATAAGTAATACATATAAGTATGTACCTACTTTACTACGTAAAATACCGACTTCATTCAACATTTTATAATAGACGATATTTGCCTTTTGGAAACAATGTGAATCAATTCGGGTTTTCACCATAAAGATTTATCTATATGTTTTGGAAAACAGCAAAGCCGACAGTCAATACTAACAAAAAACAACGCAGATCGAATCTGTTTTCCAAGTGTAAAATTCTGTTACTTTTGTCAAACATTTACCAAGTTTTGTCTTCCGTTCCACCAGATTACAACCTCACCTTGCGAATTCCAAACACGACCTTGCTTTAAGAAAATATTAGTGAGTTAAACACGTTAAGATAATATAGTACAATGGTGCCGCTGGCTCTTATCAGACGCAGGTATACGTTAGGTACACAGTACGTACGTCATAGCGGTAGCTGTTATCACATTGTTATCACTTTCACCCCCACGTCTGGCTACTCTGATTATGCTCGGATTTTAACGATGAACTGATAAAATTTGGTTGATAAGGTTATGTGAAGATTTGTCTCTACATCTATTCATGAGGGCCTTCCTTGAGCACTGCCAGATTAAAACTTCTTGATGCCCTAAGCAATCAACGCCAGTGGGCCCCCTTATCCACTATATAACTAGTATCGATCTTTAAAATTATCCACTACTCAATTAGTACCGATCTTTAAGATAAAAACCAAACTACCAAAAGTAACTATGTGGATTTTTTAACTTTTGACCGACAACATGTGCCATAATCGAACTGCATACTTACTATACAATGGTATAAAACCTAAAATCTTCTTGGAAAAATCGGAGAGCTCCACAAGCTCCTTATTGCCCGGAAGGTTGCCTTCCATTCCTACGCTTTCCGTGAGGAAAAGCAAGTCCGCGTTGTGGTGAGGAATATGCCTCCCGGAATAGACACGGATGACATTAAGGATGACCTGATGAGTCAGGACATCCCAGTCCATGCGGTCCACCGCATGCACCGTCGCGGCGGAGCACCATTCAACATGGTGCTCGTCGTTTGTGACCCCGTCGAGGGTAAATTCCACCCTATCCATAAGGTCGCCAGGATCTGCAACCTGGAAGGCCTCAGAATCGAGAGACCACACCGTAGTGGCACCGTTGGCCAATGCCATAGGTGCCAGCTCTACGGTCATTCGCAGCGCAACTGCCACGGCAAACCGCGCTGCGTAAAGTGCCTGGGTGACCATGGCACCCAAGACTGCCCCCGACCAAAGGACCGGAACCAATGCGTCGACCCTCCCAGCTGTGTGCTGTGTGGGGAGTCTGGCCACCCGGCTAACTACCGGGGCTGCCCCATGGCTCCTAAATCCTCCTCCCCTAACCTGGCGAAGCGCGGCAACGCTCGCCAGCAAAGGGAAGTCTGTCCCAAGCCCTCCAAGACCTCAGATCACCAGCGTCCCAATCCATGGAACACGCAAAATCATGAGAAGCACTTCCCAGCGCTTCGAAAGCCCTCTCAAGCCTCAAAGGCACCTCTGGCCCCCGAGACTTCCAAGTCCCCCCCGGCTGTCCCAGCCCATAAGGACGTCTCAATCCCCCCCTTTTCCCTGCCAACAACTTCCCGGGCAGGCGCCAAAAAGGACTCACGGCCTCCGCAAAAGTCTGCGCAAAGGTCCCTCCCCCCTCCTCCCCCCCAAAGAGTAACACTAGTCTACTCGAGGGGGCAAAAATTTACAACACCCAGCTGATGTACCTGGCGTTCTGTTCGCCCAGGGCATTAGCAATGCAGAAGGCTGTAGCTGAAGGCTCCAGCAGTCTGCCGGAGATTATAGAAGAGTTTGGCGACGTTCAATGCCATATCGCGAATTTCAATACGTTGAATGGGTAGATCCCATATCAACAGTAGACTCAAACCGAAGGCCCTCCGGATAGGGCACTTCAACGCGAACGGCCTTCAGAGCCAACGTGATGAGATCGCCACTTTCCTCCGCGACCATCACTTAGATATTCTTCTGGTGCAAGAGACCTTTTTAAAACCACACCACCGGGATCCTAAAATTGCCAACTATCGTTTAGTTCGCAACGACAGGACCCAGTTTCATGGTGGAGGTACTCTTATCTATTATAAACTGTCCCTGTACTGCATCCCTATGGATCCACCCACCTTATCCCTGATTGAGACCTCTGTCTGTCGGCTGGGCATGACAGGCCATCAACCTATTACGATCATCTCAGCATATATTCCCCCCACTAGCTCTTCGGACAACATTTCCCTGAGAGATGATCTTTCAGTTCTTCTTGGCTTGAGCGACTCTGTCATTTTGGCAGGCGACCTCAATGCCAAGCACCCAGCCTGGAATAGCCAGGTCACCAACTGCAGAGGCAGAGCTCTTGCTGATCTCTCCTGCTCTCTTAACTTTGATGTTATTGCTCCGATGCATCCCACGCATTACCCTCACGACCACACTCACCGTCCCGATATACTCGACATCACCCTTCTCAAAAATGTTAACCTACGGTTGCATTCTGTGGAGGCACTGCACGAGTTAAACTCGGACCATAGACCAGTAATTCTGGAGCTCGCTCCCAGATGATCACTGACTGGAAGAAAGTAAGCGAAATGCTGAAAGACACCACGTCACATCATTTGGATAAGATTCCAAACGAGATCGAGTCTGCAGCCGACACGGGATCCGCGATCAGCTCACTCACGGAACACGTACAATCGGTCCTGAACACTTGTTCAAGGGAGGTCCCAGTGACGATTGATCGTCGCTGGAAGCTCCCGGACGATGTGCGTGCCCTCGTGACTGAGAAGAACGCGGCCGTCCGAGCTTATAGCTCCTGGCCCTGCGCAAATAACAAAGCTTTTATGCGTTACTTACAGCGTAAGCTAAGTAAACGTGTTAAAGAGCTGCGTGAAGAGCGCTGGAATAAGACTCTTGGTGATCTCGAGCCAAACCACCTAGCATTTTGGGAGCTTCAGAGGAAATTACGCGCCACTGAGGTTTCCACTGTGCCTCCCCTCACTCGACCCGATAATTCCGTCGCGTTCGACGACGACGAGAAGGCCGAATGCCTGGCTGACAGTCTGGAGTCTCAATGCTCCCCGAGCACAATCCCGGTCGACCCGGCCCATCTCGCTGAGGTGGACGCTGAAGTCGAACGTAGGAGTGCTCTCCCCCCTGTCGAGGACCCTGATGATCCCCTCCCCCCCGTCACACCAGACGAGGTAGAGGATATCATTAAGCGACTCAAACCCAGGAAAGCACCTGGGTCCGATGGTATCACCAACAAGGTTTTACAACTTTTCCCTAGAGCTCTGATCGTGTTGATGACCGCCATTTTCAACGGCGCTCTGTCCAACAACATGTTTCCCCAAGAGTGGAAAGAGGCTACCGTTATTGGTATTCCCAAACCCGGAAAGCCCAAGTCCTCCCCGACCTCATATCGCCCCATCAGTCTGCTCAATGTGCTCGGCAAAATCTACGAGAGACTTATTTATAAGCGTCTCAAGGATTTCGTCGAGCGCAAGAGCCTCATTCCAGACGAGCAGTTTGGCTTCAGAGCTAATCACTCATGTGTTCAACAGGTGCATCGTATCGTTGAACACATCAATGGCCACTTCCAGCATGGTCGGATGTCTGGTTCCCTATTCTTCGATATTACGAAAGCCTTCGACAAAGTTTGGCACAACGGCTTGATTTACAAGCTGTATAAACTTGGCGTGCCAGACCGTCTCGTGCTCATCTTACGAGACTATCTGTCGAATCGTACCTTTCGTTATCGTATCGAAGGGGCGCTTTCTAGCCCCCGTCCCATCCGTGCCGGCGTACCGCAAGGCGGTGTGCTCTCCCCCCTAATATTCACGCTATTCACTAGCGATGTCCCCAAAAACCCCAAGACGCAGTTGGCATTATTTGCCGATGACACGGCCATCTACTGCTCCGGCACGAGCACCAAGGCCATCACCCTCAACCTCCAAAGATCCGCCAACGCCCTAGACGAATGGTTTCGGAGATGGAGGATTGAAGTTAATCCGGAGAAGAGTCAGGCGGTCTTGTTTCGCAAGCCGCGTACTAGAGCTCTACCCCCCCTTAGTCCGATCACCATGATTGACAAGCCGATCCCTTGGGAGAAGCAAGCCAAATATCTAGGAGTGATCCTTGACCAAAACCTCACCTTTGGCGAGCACATAAAGGCGGTACGTTCGCGTGCTGCTTTCGCTCTCGGTAGGCTTCATCCCATGCTGAATGCACGCAGCAAGCTATCCCTTAAATGCAAACTGCGCATCTATACCACGTGCATACGTCCGATAATGACCTATGCGTGTGCCGTCTTCGCACACACAAAGGATCGACATATCCATAGGATGCAGACCATCCAAAACCATTTTCTCCGAAAGGCCACGGGCGCTCCGTGGTTCGTTAGGAATGACCGACTACATGTCGACCTCAAAGTCCCAACCATCAAGCAATTCATGAAGCGTCTTACTAAGCACTTCATCGAATCTGCAGAAAAGCACCAGAATCCCTTAATCGTATCGGCTACCCGATACGCTCCCTCCAAGATTAGTAAGATTCGCCGTCCTCGGCATACCCTCGTCGACCCTGACGACCCAATCACCGTCCTTCAAGAAAGCTGTAGGGAAACCAGCACTCTCAAGAAACACAAATACAGACCGCGATCCGTATTCCGACCTCGCCGCCGAGGTCCGTCGCGACGTCCCAGTAACGCTCCCCCCCGTCTTTTGCCAAACGAGCCAGCCCGCGAAGCTGAGCCAGTAGTGACAAATATCTCCCTAAATAATGACATGACCCAGCCAGTCTCTTGCTGCCCCCCCCTAAACGACGCCGCTGAGCCGAGGTCCGTACCCCACAGGGGGTGCCCTCAGCGAGCGGAGTTCTAATAAATATAAATTTTGTAGCCTCGGCTGGGGGCCTTAAATTCTAGAGGCCCACACAGGCAAGTCCGGTTCAGTAGTTGACAACCCTCTAGGGTTGATAACTGCGAGTGGCCATCGACAAAAAAAAAAAAAAAAAGGAAAAATCGGAAAAACACATTGGAAATTTGAATTTAATTAAAACCCATTCAAATTTAGTTTTCGGCTTTCCTCTCTGAACAAGTCACGATACATGTTTTAGAGATGTCCCTATGAACTGATTCATTCAAAATTATACTAACTCAAATGCAATACGACTAGGACTATAGTCACACAACCAAGCCAAGACTAAATTACTTCAAAACAACATAATAACTTGACAAATCAATCAACGTGCATAAAAAGAGGTAATTAGCTGTATCCTATTTTGCAGTACCCTCCATTCTGCGTCGGAGTGATGAAGACAACGTTACAGTACGCTTCCGTTGCGCAGATTGCATTATAATTGGCTGCGCCCGTGCAACGTCGGGAAACTTCTACAATGGAACTCTACATTATTTCTATTATACTTTAGGTTTTATATTGTTTCCATTGTATAATGAAGATATAATATTTTTCTTGATTTTGATAGAATTTTAGTTTTGACTAGAACCATCCTGCACAACTTTTCATTGATCTAGTTATAGGGTTTTCTAAAGCTGTGTTATAACTATCCATATATTACTAGCTGACCCGGCAAACGTTGTTTTGCCATACCTAATAGCCCACGACCAAAAAAAAATATAAAAATCGTTCAAGCCGTTTCGGAGGAGTTCGATAACAAACACTGTGTCACGAGATTGTTACATATTAGAAGATAACATAGGACTTAATCTTACACTGTTTTCAGATGATATTTGATCTGTTGTTCATTAGACACTCTAGTCATTTATATTTTAGTACTCATTTATCTACCTAATTACAATCAATGTGTGTAAGTCTCAATGAGATATTTCCGTATCAGTGAATTAATTAAATTAATTGTGTTGGTATTTGTTTAGCTTCCTGAATAGGAAAACAAAGCGGGAAATCGACTACTCAGATGATCAAGTTGAGGGTATCTCGACTAAAATTAAATAGACTCTCTAGCTTAAAAATTAAATACTGTTTTAATTTGTTGAAGACTGACTGACTGTTTTGATATGTTTGCTAGGCAACCTAAAACCTAAAGTCAAATAGTTTCCGACTGTTAAATTCGATCAATTCTCCGGAGTTAAAAAGCTTACCAAGTTGTCTGCTTTGAAAAATGGTTGTACAGTCAACAAAGACAAATCTCTGACATAGACTAGAGTCAAGAGCAAACCCATTACAAATAAAAAAAACCGACTGCTTCAAAAAGGAGGTAATTCTATGTTCGGTTGTATGTATCTTTTTTTTATGAATATTCACAGATTTCTTCGCCAATTCTGAACCGATTTTAAAAATTATATCAGGCACAAATATCTGAATTGCGTTAGAAAGTTTATGAAAAACAGTGTATGTGCTTATAAAATTTGAGGGCTTCCCTCGAATTTCATGGGATCCCATCATCAGATTCTAACTTGGTGACAATGTGACCACCTCAAGAGTATAGGCTTTCGAATAAAAAATAATTTTTAAAATCGGTTCAGAATTGGCGGAGAAATCAGTGAATATTCATAAAAAAAAGATACCGAACCGAACATAGAACCACCTCCTTTTTGAAGCAGTCGGCTAAAAAAGTTATAATGCACACATAAGAAATAAACATTGGCAGGTCCAGTATACCAAAAAGCTTTGTTGACTGTACTTACTACAATTTGACATCACAAACTACTACAAATTCCATTGATATCTTTATGTCTAGTAGTAGAACCAAATACAATAGTCATTCGATCAAGTTACTACAACTGGGTAATAAAAACAAACGAAGGCTTCGTTTGTTTTTATCAAGTCAGCAGTCTCATCTCGTGTGATAATGGACCCGCTATAAACTTGGCACGTCGTGATCTAGCCTACCAGTAGCATGATAACTGACACTTACTTACTTGTATAACTTTGTAGTGGCGCCGGCGCAATACTTAGGGTGCTTTGCCACCAAAGATGTGCGCGGTAGCTAGGCGGTGAGAGGTTGTGTAGCGGCGGCGTGAAAATGTGCGATTGATTCCATCAAAGCTTGTACGAGGAGCTTGTGCGGTGCAAGGATGCATAGCGAAGCTGTGAAACGGTGTGTAGCTGAATACTGCGTGGATGCGTAGTGAACTCTTCAAATCTCATTTTTTTATTGCAATCCATAATGTACACATAGCATAATGTATACATAGCACAGCAAAACTTTGAATAATTAGGAGAGCGGAAGAGCGCTTTTCAGCTGTGTGCGCACAAATCCCTTGCTCGCGTTCCTCGCACAAATCTGTCGCTTCTTTACATGGAAAAATCAAGCCAATGTCTTGTCCGTGTATGTAACACGTGCTCAATCTTTGTCCATTTTTAACCGACCTCAAAAAAGGAGGAGGTTCTCAATTCGGTTGTATTTTTTTTATGTTTGTTACCTCATAACTCCGTCATTTATGAACCGATTTGAAATTTTTTGTGTTTGTCTGATATACTATCCGTATATTTATTAGAAAGTGAAGTATAGGTATACTTCCCGATTGGTCCCATTGTTACCAAGTCAGGATCTGACGATGGGATCCCATGAAAATCGAGGGAAAGCCTCAAATTATATGTATAGGCACATACAATGCTTTTCTTACTTTCTAACGCAATTCAGATATTTGTGCCTGGTAATCATCATCTCATGTTGCTGAGCTGATGATGGAAGATATAAATTAGGATCTGATGATGAGATCCCATAAAAAATGTTTGTTCAGCGATATTTTCGCCAATTGTCAGCCGATTTGGATGATTCTTTTTTGTTTGGAAAAGTATTTTCCTGGACTGGTCTCATTTGAATTTGGTGAAGATCTGATGAAGAACTTTGGAGGTAGGCAACGGAACTCTTCAATAAATGAAGGCAAATGGATCGGGATTGCTGAAATTGCATGTCTTTTTATTGTTTACACCACTTCTTAACATAACATCACTCCGGGACGCTCTTAATGGGTACGCGGGTAGGTACCACTAAAAAGTGACAAATCAAAATTTGATTTGTCACTTCTTCAAATCTAATATGTGTTTTTCATCAAGTTGACAAGGGAGACAATAATCTGTTGTATAAGTTGTATTGTATTGCATGATTAACTGATGAATAAATTGACTAATTCAATATGCCGCGGCCGTATGAACTGAGATACAAGTGAAAATAATAAAATATACTGTTGATGTACTTGATTTTTAAGGATATTTATTATCATAGAAATGCACATATTAGATTTGGCAAGCGCACCGACGAAATACTTTTTTACAAACTTCCGAAATTAAAGTTCTTTTCCTTCTTCCAAAGTTGTTTTATACTTTGTAGTGTTTTATTTTTGCAAATCGATTGTATTTTTTGTAAAAAACGTTTTTTTTAAAACAATGGTCAAAAATCACTACCTTTATCTTTGATCGTTTTCACTTGGGTCCTATGCTTTTTATATATTATTATTTGTTACATAATTATAATTGTATTTATTTACCTATTATGTATTTATTTAAAGAAATCGTACACCTAAGACTACTTACAGTACTGTCTTTCCATTATCTTTACAATCGATCCAAAGGTTGTCTTGAAAAGATCGCTTTTAGCGATAAGGCCGCCCATTGTCACCCTATGTAATAATGTTTTCTTCATATATCTTTTCTGTAACTTATATGGTGTACATAATAAAGAGTATTCTATTCTAACCCAGACTAGAAAAATTAAGTCATCGCACGGGTGGTTTCTTTCCTCTTCCGGAGGATAAGCGAGGTATGTGTTTGCTAAGAACCAATAGTACCGCTTCATTGACCAAGCCTCGCTCAGCGCAAGCGATTCTATTGGTTCTCAACAAACACATCCCTCGCTACGCATCCTCGCATCTCTGGTGCAAAAACACCTTTATACTACGATGTTATTCTTACTTAACAATATATAAATTACTTTAATAGCTTTGCGGGAAATCGATTTTAAAATGATTCACTTATTGTAGGAATGGTGGAAAATATGTTAACGATATGACTCTGTATGTGATGAGGAATTGATATGCATAGCGAGTGTAATGGTTCTTTGTGGATCTTGTAACTTTGGTCTTATATAAGTGAGCAACTAAGTAAGTTACAAGCTCAACTTGTTTTCTTTTATTATTGCAATTTCCAATCATTAGGTATCAATCAAAGACACAATTTATGTGAAACACACATTTTTAGAAGAAAGAAAAACGGCTGTTCCGTACATTACTATAGCATAACCCGACACCATGTATATGACTTTTTAAAATTATTTTTATTTGTACTACATACAAAGGCGGCCACTTAATGTACCCGACGTAAACTACCTCTAGGCAATAGCTTAGAGGTTTTCCGGTGCGGCATCCATCCAATTTATATGGATTTATCAGAAGCCTTGCAATGGTTAACCATCTCACTTTAGATATACGTCGGATCTTTAATTTTTGTTTTGCCACAATGTATGTGTATTGTAAATTGATTCCTATGTATGCATATTAAAACAACCTTACTTTTATGCAAAACGTTTACTGTAATAAATAGTAAACGTACACAACAATTGCTCGGTGGACGCGCGTAGATTTACAATACCTACGTTATTTACTACACAACTTAATTCCTTATATACTATCAATTACACCAATAAACTATCAAAAACACATAGTTTTAGACGTACGTGCATGGTTGGTTTTTACAATTACACATATTTTTTAAGGTTTCTATTGTTTTCGGGGTATGTGCGTATTTAATATGACTCAATGATAGCAATACAAGTATGGTAAACATTGTTCAGGTTATTAGAAGAGGAAAACATTCAGTGAATTCTTAATAATGTAGGTTAATTGAGCGACATATGATAGATGTAGTGTAGGCATATAGGCGATGATTTATTACAGGAAAAACATAAATATACAAACCAACATTTTCGCATTGAGTTTGACTGGATCCTCAAAACACCATGATTATGAATTGTATTACCATTCATATTTACCCGGTATTTACAAGAGATGGGTCGACCGTGGACTTCGTCGGCTAATCAGCCGACCAATCGCCGACCAGTCGCCGACTAGAAATGTGGCCGGATATTCAGCTTTCCCGACTAGTCGGTCCATTTCTTTTATTTAATTTATTTAGTTTTATAACGTTTCAAGTTTAGACGACTAAATAAAAAATTCTAGATATCTAAGTACTATTTTTAGAAAGAAAAAATTGATACGCAGTTTAAATATCAACTTTTCTTTTTCTATCTTCTTCGAAAACTGCAGAAGTACGCGCCAAAACGCACTCTTTTTGTTTTCTTACATGTTGTATTGGCGCTTTTTTTTAATTTTATTCCATATTTCCGGCTAATCGCGTAACGCCGTCTATAAAAGTGGCCGAATACGCGGCTTTCCCGACGAGTCGGTCCATTTCTGATACATGCCTTTTTAGGGTTTCGTACCCGAAGGGTAACCAACGGAACTACAAACTAACCCACCACTCCATAAAACCACTAACTAAGCCTCTGCTGTCCGTCCGTCCGTCCATCTGTGAGTCAGCGGGCTGTATCTCAAGAACTCTAATAGGTAGTCAGTTGAAATTTTCACAGTTGGTGTATTTCTATTGCCGCTATCACAACAAATACATAATAAAATTTCAATTAAACATTAAAGGGCTCCATTTTTGCGTCTTCCAAGATCATACGTATTTGGCATAGGGACTTACATATTAATATGTTTGTCGACTCTTATATTCATAGATCTAACTCAATAAAGATGAATCGTTGTCCAGTAGGGTTTGCCCGGCATTCCCAATGACATCTCCATTGCAGGATAAATAAACAGGTAAGGTCAGTGACCTACAAATTAGTCAAAGGGAAGAGGATTTTTCTTGGGACCCAAACAATCTAGGTTACAACGTTATCACTCCTTATAAGGTAAAGCCCTTTTGCTGTTTGTCAAAGGGCAGAGGGAATTTTTTGCATTGATGACAAAGCTGCTAGTCACCACCATTTCATAATGACCTGTACCCCTATTCTGTAACAACATTTACGTGTCTCGACAGCGGAATCAGAGGTGAGTATAAACATAAGACCTCTATGTTGTGTGCAATAAAGTTCACTTTGTGAGCTACCTCACTCAGGTGAAGCT
This sequence comes from Lacanobia oleracea, assembly GCA_950371165.1. Lineage (NCBI taxonomy): Eukaryota > Metazoa > Arthropoda > Insecta > Lepidoptera > Noctuidae > Lacanobia > Lacanobia oleracea. The sequence goes on from OX493389.1 coordinate 6,985,649, forward strand.
CGATATCGAAATGGTTACTTACAGAATAGACTTGTTGAAAAGAGCTTTTAACGAAGTTCCCCAAGACCCCGAATACTAAGAAATGAAATGACCATTAGCACCGTAGAAGCGGCTCACGTTTAGAATAAAAGAGAACGTTGCTGATTAGCTTTTTGGTAACAAAATTATACTTATGGTAATTGAGTAAGTTTCAAGTGTGATAGTGCATGGTTTTAGAGGAAGGCCAAAGAAAAACAGTCTATGGGTTCCGTGAAAGTTGATATGGCTAGCAAGATAGTTGGTTGACTATTTAAGTGTCGTATACTAACTATACATGCAGAAGGAAGATAATAAACTCTTATATCTACAAAGCTGACAGCAAACTTAATAGTGGATATCAGAATAAATTTGAATCTTTCATAATCATCAGACATCTTCCTGCCCTCATCCCATGTTACTTGGGGTCGGTGCAACACGTTTTTTTTCTTTCATTTTGTCCTATCAGCCGTCACGCTATCACTAAATCCCTTTTCTTTCATATCGCTCCTCACACAATCCATCCACATTTATATTCATTCACATGACTATACCAAAACAAGCGATTCTATTTTAACTTTTCCGTCACTGGCGCCACTTTTAAACTTCCTCTATTGTACTAATTTCTCACTTTATCCACTCTCGTTAATCCACACATCCATCTCAACATTTTCATCTCCGCTACATGCAATATATTTTCATCCGCCTTTTTCACAGCCGAAAATTCTGATCCATACATTACGACAGGTCTTATCACGGACTTGTAGATTTTCACTTTCAACTTGAGGAGCATCCGAGGGTCACAAGTTGCTCCAGTAACCTGTCGCCATTTCATCCATACTGAGTTGATCCGGTGCCAAAGAACAAAATAATAAAGAGCTGCTCTCAGCTCTGTGATCATAGTTGATGAATTAATCAACATAATTTTCACTCAACTGCAGGAAATAAAATGAATGCGGATCGGACGGTGATGATGAATCTACGTTTGAAACTACTGCTCCTCCTCAACTTTCACCGCAATGACAATGTTGCTTCGCCAAAGACCACTTAACTAAATGATAGATGGGAGTAGGCTGAAGGAAGGTCGGAAAGCCATTACGCCTATTTGAATAACGGTCCAAATAAATAAATCAGTAGGAGTATGTCACGACAGGATATGAACACATCTGCTACTCCTCCTCTACGTATGTTGACACCCACAGAATCTTATTTAGGCACGCACAATTGAATAATAGTAGGAATTCTTGTGAAATACAAAATAAAACGTTACATACACCTGGCCGTACTGTTATTAAAACAATATTGATCTTAATACAGTCATCATCATCATCATCGGCCTAATTTTAAATTAATTAAGGCTTTGATCCCAATACAGTCGTTTATAAAATTGAAAACGAAATAGAGCTCTTAGTAACAACTTAATAGGAATACCTCTTTACCATTATTGCCGCTGCTTTGCAATGCTGCCTATTGATAGTTGGACGTCGCGGAGAAATGACGTTTTTATGAGACTAGTTGACCCGCGCAACTTCGTCTGCGTCACAATTTTCATTACTGCTCCGCTTCTATTGGCCTCGGCGTGATGCTATATAGCTTATTCGATAAATGGGCTATCTAACACTGAAATAATTTTTCAAATCGGACCAGCAGTTCCTGAGATTAGCGCGTTCAAGTAAACAAACAAACAAACTCTTCAGCTTTATATATTAGTATAGATAGAAGTATAGATAATATATAGATGACAACTCTCTCTCTGTCTTGTCGGTTTTATACTATATGTCTGAAGATAGTGGTCATGATGGGATGTAAGAATGAAACGGAACTTTCTTCAACAGCTTTCAGTTGAAATATTCTTCAGAGGATTCCGCATCTGTGAGCTGGTCAGATTCTATGTAGTTGGTGATCGGCCTCTGGGTCGACTCCCTTGCCTTCCTAACGATGATCAATTTTACGAGTTGTCTCATTATATGACCGAAGTTGCTGAGTACACGTTGCAAAGCTCATAGACGCTCTAATGTTTTCAGATGAGCACAGGCAACGGTCAGTGTCACCTGATGTTTTGGAGGCCTTTTTGTCAATTTACGGAACTCTTTTTTTTTTAGGGATGGGAAATCATCAAATGACTCCTCCCACTCTGGATGAAGCAGGAGGGAGTGTCAGGCTCTTACTGACTAAAACCTATTCGTGTTTCTCCTGAGCCCTTTGTGTTCCAGGGTACGGTGCCTCTGTCGAACAAAGTCCGCAGCCCCAGCAAGCACGGACCCCCCACCTGCTTGACGGTTTCATTCGTACTGCATAAATTTCTACACATTAGCGACGAAGTTACCTCGAGTGAAATGCATCAGTTATGTAACAATAAGACATTAAACTGTCGATATCTTAGCCTTTGACCAACCATGTCGCCATTGTGAGTGATAACATTATAAGCTGCTGATATAACGAAAGCTGATAAAATGTTGAGATTTTATGGCTTCATGCATGTTTTCCTATTTTTTTTTTTGCAACACCATGACATATGTGCATGGCAGTAAGAGTTTAACGGCATGGTTGGCGCAGTGGTTCAGCGATTCGCTGCTGCGCTGCGTGTCGCGGGTTTGATTCCCGCACGGAACTTATATTTGTATGGCCTACAGATAGTTGTTCCGGGTCTGGCTGTTTGTGTATGTGAGTTAACGTTTGTAAACGCACCCACGATAGAGGAGAAATTTATAGTGCGGGGCAAGGTTTTTTTTTTAAGTAAGAAAGAGAGCGGAAGACGCAGCGTTGGCGCAGTCTCCTAAAATGTGGACCGATGACCTGGCGAGGGTCGCGGGTAGCCGATGGATGCGAGACGCACAGGGCCGGTTTTTGTGACGACACTTGGGGAAGGCCTATGTCCAGCAATGTACGTCATTCGCCTGATAAAGAAAGAAACAAGTGACCTCTCCTTGAAAGGAATCATTGCAAACAACTTTTTGTACCAATCAGAAACCAGATAACCAGAGACAACCCTGAAATCGCAAAAATAATCGCGTGTGATAGTTAGGGATCGGTGTAGGTAGGGCTTTTTTTTCATGTTTTGCATTATTTCTATTACATCCTGTATAAGATATCTATCCGGGGTCATTATCCTCTTCTTCTTACCTTAATATCAATATATTTGGAAACGGCACAGTAATTTAACCTTCGTCAATCCTTATAGATGTCAGTAGGTACTAAAGTTTTGGGACATCCTCCTCACCTAGTTAGGAGGTAGCGGACATTCAGACAGTGGTCACTACACCATTGTCATTTCCAACCTTGATCCACCCACTGCTGAGCATAGGTTGCCTCCTTTGAGTGCCATGCTTCCCTGGTCCATGCAAGTCGCAACCAGAGGCACTAGACAACGTGCCATTCTACACGGTACCATTTTAGTCGTCTTACAAAGGCGGACCACTTAATGTACCCGACATAAACTACCACTGGGTGCGGCGATAATTCATAAAAAAATGGGTACCATGAAAATTAATAATGAATTAGAATTATGAACAACCCGTAAATAATGTTTACGTATCGCGTCGCGTCGCGTCCTTGGAACACAAGGCAAGGACAGCACTCGCTCCGCGATGTTTCAAACTACGTCGTGCATCGTGGTAATGAATGATATTTTAATATTTATAATAACTTAAAAGAAAAAAAAATTTTTTTTTTTTTTGAATGTGTAGTAAGTCATTGGAAAGATGAAGTAGGCTGTCGTTGTCAGACAACTAATAGTGGTCAAACGCGTGCCTATAAACAGAAAAAAAAAAAACTAAAATTGCACCGTGTATGGGAACGTATGTCGTTGACTATGCCATCTAGTGTTGCATATTCGACGTTAACGTGAGGAATACTTGACATTGACGGTTTTCTGCTGCCACCTATTGATCCCGCATACTCCGTTTGGGGGCCACATGCACGAAGGCATACTGTGCCATCTTTCTTCCGTTTTTTAAGGATCGGAAATCATCAAATGACTCCTCCCGCCCTGGGTGAAGCAGAAGGGAGTGTCAGACTAACTGAATAAAACCCATCCGTGTTCTTCCTAATGCCCTTTGCGTTCCTGGTCCTCGGTGACTCTTTCGAACAAATTACGCAACATACTGTGCCATCTAGCGTTGCAATTTCGAAACTCATACGTAAAATATACTTGAAAATGGCATGTGCTGCCACATATATTTCCTGCACGTTCCCTATTAGCGATGGCGATTGTTGAAATGCCTAAATAAAATCGACACGTGACATTTCGACAGCATTTGTCAATCCTATACATTTTTGACATTTAGGCAGCCGTCTCCGCCACTTTACCGCTATTAGAATGTTTGTCCAGAGCCTCAAATCTTACATACTGATAAAACGAGAGAGGAAAACCATAATAAAACAGATTCAGACAACTATTAGCGCTAAATCTTCATTTGTATTCCTGCGCCAGCGCCGATGACATGACTAATAGTTGATACATGCTTGTAATTACTGCTTCCGCCCTTTATTTTGTTTTGCGATCTCACCTTGGTCCGACAGATTTTTTACAACGTAAAAACTGCCAAAAAAAGTATGGAAATATCTTCTAGATTGGAATAACCCCTACTATCAAACACAGTGTGAGTCACTTTTAATATAATTATTACTTTACGTGAGAAAAAGGAACAGGTATTTTGTTTGATACTTAGTAGGTAATACATAAGAGGAGCTCGTGATCTTCAAGGTTAAGCAACGCTTGCCAAGGTTGGTCTGTGGATGGGTGACCATCTTAACATGCCGAGTTTCCTCCGTGCCTCGGAAAGCACGTTAAGCCGTTGGTCCTGGCTGTCATTTGAAGATCTTTGGCAGTCGTTACGGATAGTCAGAAGCCAGTAAATTTGACTTCAGTCTTGCCATGAAGTACCTACCGTGTTACCCAGTTAATGGGTTGTGGAGGTCTGGTAGGCAGCCGCTCCTCGTAAAATACTGGTGGGGCTTGACTGGAAGCCGACCCCAATATAGTTGGGAAAAGGCTAGGCAGATGATGATGATGACTTAGTAGGTAATAAAATATGAGGGTTAGTACAGACGGTATATGAACTACTTAAAACATAAACTGGTAGTAAAGATTCATTGCATACATTTGCATGAATGAGAATTCACACCATGCGCATGCAGCCCCTGAGCCGTGTCTATCCACGGCTAGTGGAATACTCTCAAAACCCTAAAAGCCAGGTCAGACTACTTTTCGGGGTATGTTAAGGCTATCTCTGCCAGATATATCTACGAATTCGAATCAGGAATGATGATATCCGCAAGAGAACCAATGTTACCGATATACCCCGAAGGATCGCCAAACTGAAGTGGCTATGGGCAGATTGCTCACAGAACAGATGGTTGATGGGGCCGAAAAGTTAGCTTTGGAAAACCTCCCCAAGGTGGACCGCTGACTTGGTGAGGGTTGCGGGTAGCCCATGGATGCGAGACGCACAGTTGTTGTGGCGTCATTTGGAGTGGCAGCAGTGGACGTCTTTCGGCTGATATGATGATGATACGACTGGGTCTATACTACCAAGGTATGTAACCTTTTCTTCACAAACTCTACCAGAGTTTGCTACTGCTATAGACTATCTACGAGTACCTACGTTACAATGACATTACATAACCTACAAAGGGCATGGCTCTATCGTACTACCACAAAAATAAAATTATCAACCACGGATGCGGATAATATCACTGATAAATACAATCTGATTGGTTTTTGATCGGTGTAGGTATACCTTACTTTACATTGCTTTGTTTAGGCTATATTTAGAGCTGTACGACCTTGAGAAAATGCAACCGGTATGTTTTTCTGAATTTAAATTGTTTAGAATACCTGTCAGTGTGACCTAATTTCATACTTGAATGGGTAACATTGTTTACATTTTATTGATATTGTGAATTTGTGACTATTTTATTGAATGTGAACGCAATATTTTTTTCCTGTAGAGCCACAAGTGATTCTTCATCATCTTGTCTTTCCCTAACCCAATTTATTTTGGGTTTGGCAACAGGGTATCTTCTTCTAAACTCCTCTAATAGTGATGACTAATGGAGGATTTTATTTCAATAATCACCACCTCTCTAGCAACATCATCTCCGCAGTCCATCCATCGTTTCTGGTCTGGTTGGTCTTGGTCTTCCCCAAATTTTATAATCATATTAGCTTTTGCCAGCGTTTCCACACGCTTTAAAGTTTATAAAAAATCCAGGGGAACATATTCTAATATATCTTATTTTAGTCCATGATCAATCCTTTAACAAAATCTTCCTTTCAAAAAAAACTTACTTTCACATTTATAAGTTTCGATCTCACAACCAAAATTTACCCTACAAAAGTTTTTGGATTTTTGAAACATTCTTGCCTTTCACTATACAAAATATTTTTTTATACTTACGCCATTATTTTATCTCTGAAACCAATTGTAGAAGCCATGGGTTAGCGACCTGGCGAAGAATGTGTGAATTGAATGGGATGGCCGCATCAATAACACAAAAACCGCGCGTTTTTGCGCGCGTTCAACGTGGTCATTATTCCGACATTTTTTGTTTCTTCGCTGTAAAAATGAAAGAAGTTCTGGAAATTGCTAAAAACTGTTTCGGCGTTGAATCGACCTTCATTTTCGTCTATTTTGGCTTATTTGCGTTCGAATTAAAACTGCTTCTGATGAGATACAAAAAATACCCACCTAGGTAGATAAAATTTGATAATTTAATACATTAATTATTAATGATTTTTTTTTTACCTTAGTACCTACCCTGTCCTGAAAAACATAGAGGTTAATTTCCGCATGAGATTCCTGAAAAATTCCTCCGAGCCTCCGCGTCGACTCCTGATAGTAGCTTGCTTATTCGTGAATTACAAATAAAAATAAAACACTTGCAATGTCAATCACCTCATCAAATGGCTGCCTTGTCGTGATTCAAAACAAAATTAATATTATCTCCACAGATGGTGTAAACGATAACTAACTGTTATTAATTAATCAGATTGTAGATAACACGTCACTAAATTACATTTCCGCGGAAAAGACACCGCTTTTAAATAGGGCGATAAATTGTTTTAGTTATTTGTAAACTGACTCCTTTGACGCCCATTTTCGAAAATATTAAGGTTACCACCACCACCAGAATTCTCGAAACCTTAGGAATAATCTGCCACCTGGATGTGAACTACAGTGGCTTATTTGGAGAGCACTTGGTTGCGCACCCAGGTGGGATCTTAGGAACACGGATGGGTTTTAGTCAGTAAGAGTCTGACACTCCCTACCGCTCCGAGCGAAAAGAGTCATTTGATGATTGACCATCCTAAAAAAAGGTGGTCCGCTGCATATACAACTTGGCAAAATGGGATTTTAACAAATGTGTGCGCCCCTGTAAACATAACCCACTTGTTGGTTTAGCGCCCAGTAATCAAGAGTGTTTAGGTTACGATACTTCTGGGCAAGCGTGCTCCATCATCAGTTAATGTAGTGGTCAAGCGTAAGCCTACCAAAAACAATAAAAAAAGTTTGATTCGATTACAAATAGGTTTATGATAAGCCCAAAATATTCCAAAAAGAAAGTAAAAGGCACAATTCTAGATTTTCTAAACCAGATTGAGGTGTGGTAAACCTGTAGGTGTAAAAACAGAAATTCATGCTTGTTCTTGCTTCATTGCTTGATAATTATATTTTGATAAATGTAATTATGACACTGAGTAATTCAACAAGAACTTGGTATTTCAGAAACATTTCCGGCGAAAATATTTGTTACCTGTTGGTCCCGGCTGTCATTTGTAGATTTTTGGCAGTCGTTACGGATTGTCAGAAGCCAGTAAATCTGACTCCAGTCCTTCCAAGATATACCGTGTTACCCAGTTAATGGGTTGTGGTGGTCTGGTAGGCAGCCGCTCCACGTATAACACTGGTATTCAGCTGAATCCGGCTTGACTGGAAGCCGACCCCAATGTAGTTGATGATGGTGGTGATAAACCTGCTATATTTAACTAAGGGAAAGGTACAGTTTTTGATGAAAATGAACTCACAAAGAATAAAACCTTCGTTAGTTCATTTTCCCTTCGAGTTGATGGTGACACTTAATCAGTAGATTGTCACGATGATAACGGTATCGGTGGCGTTCGTGAAGTCCACAATGATGCCGGTGATTGCGCCATGTTTTGGACAAGGGCTCTCACATTGGTGTCAAATGGGTCTGGAAAACCCTACTCATAAAGGTAAATTGGTCAGTATCCTAAAGAGGGCTCATGTGCCAAAGGGTGTTCTATTGGCTTGGCGTTACCCTCTCGTAGTTACCTCTGAAAGAAGTCAGCAAACTGCCAGATTTTGATAAGGATATTGTATGTCTATCGCTGAGGAGCTTGTGGCTAAAGAATAGGTAACAGCATCACAGGTCGATCTTCAAGGTTAAGCAACGCTTGCCAAGGTTGGTCTGTGAATGGGTGACCATCTTAACATAACAAGTTTCCTCCGTGCCTCGGAAAGCACGTTAAGCTGTTGGTCCCGGCTGTCATTTGTAGAACTTTGGCAGTCGTTACGGATTGTCAGAAGCCAGTAAATCTGCCTCCAGTCTTGCCAAGAAGTACCGTGTTACCCAGTTAATGGGTTGTAGAGGTCTGGTAGGCAGCCGCTCCACGTAAAACACTGATATTCAGCTGAATCCGGTTTGAATGGAAACCGTCCCCAATATAGTTGGGAAAAGGCTAGGCAGATGATTGTATGTCTATCGCACCCTGTACAATCGACCCAGTAATATTAGCATACATAGCTTATTCTAACGTGGCCTCCCAAAATCACTGTGCATTTTCCATGATACAAAGTAGCCCATGGCACAGTGAAAGAAATCGGTTGAAATATTAATTTCAAATGTGTGTTTATCGAATAGTTAATTCAATGTTAACAAGCACTAGAGATCGCGGGTAGCCGATGGATGCGAGACGCGCGGGACCGGTTGTTGTGGCGACACTTGGGGGAAGGCTATGGCTAGCAGTGGACGACTTTCCGCTGATATGATGATAATGATGATGAAGCACTAGAGATTCGTATTTAGATTTTTTTTCAGTTTTTTCTGTCCAGATTTTCTGCCCTAACACCTACTGAACCGTCCATTAATGACTAAGGTATTTTCATTAACCATTATGGATTCCTTCATTAGATAATGGCTAAATTATAAAGTGAAAGAACCCTAATTAGCAATCTGTCGCCATAATTAAAACGGTATTTAGCATGACTTTACAGAACAATGACAGTTTACCTACTGATTTGTAAAGCACACCGAATCAGAGTAATTAAGATGATAAGTATGTTGGTTTTAATTAGCCAGCTAAGTACGTGAAGTTAACAATCATTCGGATTAATCGTTCATTCTGCAATGACTTTTGTACACTAAACTGTCTTGTAACTCAAGAGTGCAGATATTTTTTTTGTATTTTGGAATCATTGATTGAAACCAGATGGTGGTCGATTTGAATAGTAGGTATGTTCGAATTTATTATGAAGTCCTGAAATCATAATTTTGTGTCCGTCATTATTTGGTTTAACTTATCAATTAATTTAATATATTTGAAGACAATTTCGAAAGTGATTTGTGGAAATGTTTGTTAATACCTACTGATCTGCCGGGCGATTCTGTGAATATCTCGAAGTGAAGGATTGGGACTGGGAGAAGTGATCATGGAGTGAGCTGTCATTCATCATTGATTACATGGATTGACAGCTCGCTTCGTGATCACTTCATCCAAGCACTTCGACATGTTTGAAGAATAGAACGGCTGTTTATTACCCGACTGCGAAGGAAGGAGGGTTATGTTTTTCGTGTGTATGTATGTATGTATATTGGCACGCCCTAGAGCCTAAACGGCTCGATGTATTTTAGCTTGAGAGGTGTCGTTAGATTCGTATTTACTGTGAGAGTGACACTGGTTATATCAAAATGAAAAAATAAACAAAATGGCGGATTTTTGGCGCCAAATAATGCCTTAAAAAATATTTTTATTTTCGAAGCCTATCGAGTGGGGTATCAAGATAAAGGGCTCGAGGAGACGATTCCAAAAAAGTAACTCACTAAAATGTAGGAAAAAAAATGTCTTTATTTTTTTTTTGGTATGAATTGATGATACCGATTATACCGATATTTTGAAAACAATAAAATCAAAATCAGCAAAGTTCGTGGCTACTCTACGAAAACTGTCCTCTGAAAAATATCTGCAATAAAAGAATACGACAAAGAAGTAAGATAGAAGTATCAAACTACAAAGTCTCTTTTTTTATTTATTTAAAACCAACTTGAAAATCAATTAAATGTTGAGTAACACAACAAAAAATGCAATAAAATTTAAATTAACAACCGTTTTATGTACGCATTGATAACAACGATATTTACTTTATACAAATGCGTATCTAGAATGTAGTTACCGATGCATGAGCGCGTGCCTTATGTGGTACATACCTCTGAACGTGCATAAATGGTGGGCGGAGTCGCGGCATGCGTCAATGTGCCCGGTGCCTTACTACCGCGTATATTCCAGGCTGTGAACTAAGCCTGATCCATCTCCATAAAGTGGCATTGTTTATTCTATAATTTGCCACTTTATCACACCCTGCCAGCAAAATTGGTCGGGATCTGTACCACTGTACCACTCATAGTTCGTACATCGCGCGGTACGCACGTCTAAGCATTTTTCAGTGCGGGTAATAATCCGATAATAATAATCGTATTATTATTAGCTGCGTACGAGTTCGTAGCAAGCGTAGCAGTTGACTACGAGGCGTCGCGTGCGTTCGTTTGTGCTTAACGACCGGTCGTTTATTTTTTTGTGCCGACTTCGAATCTCCTGAAGAACAATGGCAAGCAAAACCGTAAACAGTAAGTTGTGTTTTTATTATTTAATTAATAAAATCAAATAGACCAAATTAAGTGAATACTGGGCCATCTACGAAGTTTTAAGGGTACAACTGTAAGAGGTTGTGTTTTCCAACAATGTTTAGGTCGGTTTTCAGACAAACACGGGAACATATTATTGGTATTCTTAAATTCTTACGGTTAATCGGTAACTTTTTGCGTTTGTTCAGTTACACAATTTCGTAAAAGAAAACCTTTCAGGAAAAAACGTTCAAAGGAATAATATACATTGTTGAAAAGGTTTTCGTAAAAGTACGTGTAACATAATTTTTTAAATACGCTATAGCGTAAATTGGCGTAAATATTATGAGATATTATCTACCGTAATTAATTAGATATTGCATTGGTGATCGTAATTTATAAATCAATTAGGTTTTAAATTAAAATTAAACTACAAATAGTCGGCTGCTAAATAGCCAACAAAGAAAGTGTTAAAACTATGTAATTAAAATCTAAAGTGGAGATTAAAATCTGAATAGCAAGCGCCTTCAGTACATAGCAGTTCACAATGTTATCACAAAGTTAAAATGAATAGTGATTAGATTGAAAGATACCATAAACTATTACCGCACGCCTCAATTTGCTTGAGAATGATTTTAATTTGAATTGAGAAAGAAACACACACGTGTAAAAAAAAGTAATCAAACTGAATTGTTTTTTTTTCGTATGCATGGAGGTTCATTTCGTATGCAGGAGTCACTGAAATTTTCCGCTAAAAATGTCTTGATTTGGCCCTGTTTTTCGCATATGGGCATTACCATTTTAATTCAAAGTCGCAATACATTTTGAATATATAACTATCTATCTGTAATTGTAGTCCTCCAAATAATATTAAAAATATAAATTAGTTGTAGGTATAAATTTATTTAGAAAAACGACTATAACATACAGTAAATTTTCAATTAATATAAAAGTATTATCAAAGACAATTACGAACTTCACTGAAAATTATAAAATAATTTCGCAGCAATTTTCCCTCGTTCACGACTCCATTTTCTCCATTACTTAACTTTCCATATCCATTTAACGCGTTCGCATATTCAATTTAATTAACGGTAAGTACGATAATTGTAATATTTTGATAGAGTAAATAAGTACAGTTAAGTTTACTGGAAAACTATAAGCATCTAAATAATTAAAATTAACATGTATTCTTTGTAAAATAGTGTCATTGTACGAGGAAGGTTTTAAAATAACTATTTATAAAACGATAAAGGCAAAACTATTGATTCTAATTAATTGATAATATCAAATAATGATTTAAAAATTGATCATTAATAGATCAAATCATCATCAAAAGATCGGCTTCTTTTGTTTTAATATTAAGGAAAACGGAACGTAAAATCTAATCTCATTTTGGTTGAACCAAAGACAAAAATCAGTCAAGGAAATTATAATCATGTTTATCATTCTATTGTTTTTTATCACAGCTGTGCAGATTATCTATCTATAATTAATTACTTATTATCTATGTCAAAAATAATTGCAATCGTGTTTCGTGTAACATACTTTTTATTTGTAAATGCGGATGCACTGTGTCAACTCATATTGAAAGAATTAGGATTTATTTCTACACATTCTTCTTTCTATAAATATTGTGGTGTATGTTTATGATGGATACGAGTGTGGTTTTAAATTATTAGAATGTTTGGAATGTCGGAACGTTGGATGCCCCCATGATGAAAATGTAGATTACATGTAGCGGAGATGAGAATGTTGAGATGGATGTGTGGAGTAACGAGAATGGATAAAGTGAGAAATGAGTACATTAGAGGTAGTTTAAAAGTGTCGCCAGTGACGGAAAAGTTAAAAGGGAATCGCTTGTCTTGGTATGATCTTGTGAAGAGGAGGGATGAAACGCATGTAGCTAGAAGAGTTATGAACATAAATTTGGATGGATGGAAAGGGAGAGGAGGGCCAAAGAAAAGATAGATGGATTGTTTGAGGAGTGATATGAAAGAAAAAAGAAGTCATAACGTGACGACTGATAAGACAGAATGGAAGAAAAAAACGTGTTGCGCCGACCCCGAGTAATATGGGGTAAGGGAAGGAAGATGATGTTTGGAATGTCGCAGATTTGTGACATACGTTACTGAATTGGTAACCAGAAAATCTGACACCAGTCTTGGCAAGAGTTATCGTACCCAGTTACTGGGTTGAGGAGTTCAGATAGGGAGTTGCTCTATGTAAAATACTGATATTCAACTGCAGTCACCCAGTAACAGGGTTATGTAAGTTAGGCTGAAAAAAGAATTCTAAATATTTTTTACATGAAATTAACAGTTAGGTAACTTAATTTACAGGTAAACGTAAACATATAAACATGATGGAATCGCGTCAATTTAATTACCATTTCCACGACACTTAGATATTTTTTATTTTTTTTCTGTGAAAGCGATGTTCATTTGTTACTTCAGTCAACATGCTCACCTTGAACATTTAATTTTGTTTACTTACTCGTATAACTGTAATGCCCCATATCGATACTGTTTATTGATAAGCTATGCAGGTTAATGTGCGATCAATCGCCTGTAAATTATATCAATGTGTAAAAGAACTCACTTTTCTTGTTCATTGTACTGGCATGAATGGAAAACTAGTTTAACTTGAAAAGCGTTTTGGTGTTAAGTGTACTTTGGGTTTTCAGCTATAAAACAAACAGTCAATATAATATATATAAAATTCTTCCGTTACTGACAGACAACGCACAGTCGAAACTCTGGTCGTAGAATGCTGAATTTTACCATGTAGGTTCCTTGGGGAGTGTAGGGGAGCACTAAGAGAGAATTGAATGAAATTCCTACGAGAAAAAGGGGGTAAAAGCTAATTAGTGTATATTTATGTCAAAATGTATTAGAAGTAGTTGTAGTTTTGCGATAATTTATAATAAGTAAACTTATTACTAAGCGGCGCCAAACGGCTGTCCTACACAGAGAGCGATACCACGCGATGGAGCAACGACTCGAATGTAGGGATCTATTTTCGAGGTGTCAACAGAGAACATCGTGTGTCTGTCAGCGCCAACACATTACACAATCGGCATACTACTTCTAGATTATGTCACGCGAGTGACCGTGTGAATAAACGACTAAACGTGCCAGCAATTCATCTTTCTAGCCTAAATTATGGAATGATCCCGTTGAAATCTTTACTATAAAGAGGTAAAGTTTGTGACTTTGTGAGGTTGTAGGGGATAATCTCTGGATCTACAGATCCGATTTTGAAAATTCTTTTACCAATAGAAAGCCATGTTATTTGTGAGTGTTGTGGGCTATATATTAACCCGAAAAACTCCGCCCAACGAAGTGGGCAGGGATCTGGTCGTAGTAGGGATATAAAAGGATTGTATTTAGCTGTTAGTAAAATGCTTGCTATACTACGATAATGAAGAAGGAATTTTATAAATAAAGTTACGGCGTTTGGCCGTTTCCAGAACAAAAAATACTATGGGGTTTTTTATAAATTCATAGGTTTTGTTATTGGTTTAATGAATTTTCAACAGCTTCAATCTTGCGTTCAATTCTGATTCATCGTTTTTTTTTCGGGAACCATGTGGTAGTATCTGATATTGCCAAACTAGGTAGCGATATTCTCTCTTCCGCATGGCTTTAATAGGAAAACAGGTTTAACTAAAACTATTTATTGCCCTATTGTTAAGGAGAGTGGGATATACTGGTGCTTCTGTGTATTATCTAAGATAAACTAATGCACGGCAGTCCGTTAAGTACAAATAACAACTTATGATGTAATAACAAATACCACTTCTAACAATAAACGTGATATTCAGGGTTTAAAACGAATTAGTTCTTGAATTAATTTTAGGGGAAATGCAAAGGGTTAATGATAATGTTGCTGCAAAAGAAAAGGCACTGTTAGGTGGTTTAATGATTGATATTTTCATCGCTAATTTTGAATGAATGACAGTTTTTCTATGCATAAACTGTCACACGTGGTTTTTTTCACGGATAAAGATATCTGACGCCGGAAAGTTCAGCCCGAAGTAGCGTTATACACTTTGAGCTGTCAACTATAGTTGTCAACTATTTGTTCCCAAAAATACTAGAATCGTCATCCGTCATAACTGAGTGATTGAGTGACTGTGAGACAACGCACAGCCGTGTGAAACCACCGGTTGTAGGACTCTGAAATTTAGCATTTAGGTTCTTTGAGGAGTGTAGGAGGTTTTCCTGAAATTCCTACTGGAAAAAACGAGATATGCGCGTACAAAGTCGCGGGAAAATGCTAGTCCATTTTATAAAACGACATCGAATGTTTCTGTAAATAAACCAATGATGACAATGGGCTGCATAATTCTCATTATTATGGATTAAATGAAACGTAAACAAATAAACACTTTTGTTTATAGTACTGTTGAAATACTCCCGGTGATTGGTAGAAAAGTTATTGTTTTGGATATGTTAACATGCCTTTGACATCAAAACCAAAGTGGCTTAAGACTGACTGTCCATTGGAGCGGACAGGAGAGGAGTGGAGACATAATAATTTAAGGGTGCCTGTCCATTGCGAGCGAGCAAGGCAGCGGAGCGGAGAAATTTTAACCAATGGAATTGCATAAATCTCCATATCACGTGAGTGGGATATTTCTCCGTTTCTCGGCTCCGCTCGCAATGGACAACACCCTAACCAATGGAATTGCATAAATAAATATCAGTGACTGACGCGGAGCGGAGACTTTTGTGCAATTCCATTGTTTAATATTTCTCCGCTCCTCTCCTCTCCTCTCCGCTCCAGTGCCATTCAGCCTTAGAGCTAGGCCCTTAGATTGCGTTTCCACCATAGATGTGCGAGTATGTATAGCGACGGATGTGTTAAGGGACACAGTATATTTCCTTCTTATTTAGTTTATGAAATATCTTTTAAATCGGTCCAATATTGGAGGAGGAAACAGGCGAGAGCCAAACCTCGAGTTATGACTTTTTACATTCAAAGTCTTTCCGCCTGCGTTTATCCCAAAATAAGGTAAAAAGTAGGTATGTCCGTCTCTGTGGAAGAAGAAGTGGAATATATGTTTTTTTTCCTACTCCTCCGCTGTACTTTTCTGATTAATTTCCTTGCAGTATACAAGACAGTTGAATCGTTTCTCCGGGACTCGTTGGGTTTCATTGGCTCGGCGTTTTTCTGGTGGTCGCCACTGTTGATTCTGGCTTTCAGGAGTTGCAGTGGGTGGGAATGTGTGGCGGGCTTGTCCCATAAAAAAAAATGTCCGTCTCTAAGATTCAATCTATCTTCATATTATTATTACAATTGCTTTAACAGTTTAGACGTAAAAGTCTAACGAACAAACAGACGGATACAGAGTTTATTTTGCATTTTAAATATTAGTATGAATAGATGACAGTTATGTGGGCTTAGTGCGAGTTTATTAACGTTCTCGATCGCGTTAACGTAAACGTCAACTTGTATTGATACTGAATAGGCGCCATCTGGTGATAATAACAGGAAACCGTTTTTTCAGACAATTTGACATCAGCGAACGTTAATGCGACTTACCAAAAATACCATCGTGAGATCACTGACATGCTTTTAAAATAATACAAGTTGACGATTATTTTGTTTTTCTCAAACCGGTCTTTAGATTTAGAAAAACCGACCAAGTGCGAGTTATTTATTTTTTTTATTATTATAGTAAAAGCAAAAGAAATACACGCTGTGAAAATTTCAATGGTCTACCTATTTCGGGTGTTGTGATACAGCCCGCTGATAGACAGACGAACAGATGAACTGACGGATAGCGGAGGCTGAGTAATAGGGTCCCGTTGGTTATCCTAGGTATGGAACCCTAAAACGAAGCAGAGAAACAAAGGCAAATAGCGACTTCGTTTTAATCTAATACAAGATATTTTAATCACCTAATTTGTTTTAAAAACATTTACTTGACGTCTTTCTAGATAACACTAAACGCAAAGTCTACAATCAGAGATCATTATGGGTCTAATATTAATACAACAAACAAATTATTATTATAAAACAAAGCCGTCAGACTATTATCTCAGACAAACTTTTGGACAGTTCAGCTTAACGACTGATAAACAATGCTATCAAAGCTAATAAGGAGTGCATTCTTGTGACGTTATATGATAGTGGGAATTACTCTATACTAATATATAAAGCTGAAGAGTTTGTTTATTTGCTTGAACGCGCTAATCTCAGGAACTACTGGTGCGATTTGAAAAATTATTTCAGTGTTAGATAGCCCGTTTATCGAGGAAGGCTATAGGCTATATATATCATCACGCTAAGACCAATAGGAGTGGAGCAGACGAAGTTGCGCGGGTCGACTAGTTATTATCTATATTTATTTATTTAGTGATGAAAAAAGTTCCTATACACTTATTGACTTTCTTAATATCGAAAACAGAAATTCTTACTAACCTTATTAATATTATTTTATGCGAAAGTAACTCTGTCTGTCTGTCTACACTACTGAACGGATTTAAAAAAATAAATAAATAAAACTTTATTTCAGACTATACAGTCCATACATTTAGTTAGTATTGGTGTTTGCAACAATGGGGCTTACTTATGTAGGTTAGTATTGTTAGTTTATATAAAACATTTATTTATTTAAGTAAACCCCCACCCAGTGGCCCTGAAAGGGACAGTCCGGTCTGGCAGCTGTAATTTTCAGGATGATTTAAATGAAATTTGGTACGGAGATAGTCTATTGAGCCTGGGAAAGGACGTAGGCTACTTTTTATCCCGGAAGTATGTTCTCTAGGGACCAAGCGGGCGAAGCCGCTTGCAGAAGCTAGTAAAGATAAATAAAGCTGACGTTCTTTAGTGATGAAAAACGGTTTATAATTTATCGTTCGGGTACATATTTACGAAGGGATACTTGTGAAAGGTCAATGTACTTTATTGCATGTTTATCAGGCGCCTACCACAATATGCATTTTATATCGTAACATAGATAGTGGGGAACGAAATGAATTATTTCTATTTTATTTTGTGATGATAAGAGTTCCCATCTTCTTGTTATCGTTACTAGTCGTTGTTCGAGTCTCGCACATGAGTCCCAGCATTATTCTGAGCGATAGCCGTTTTGTGCGGATGTGATGCATTTCCTTTCCTATTGATATGTTTCATCATTATCATATCAGCCGAAAGACGTCCACTGCTGGACGTAGGCCTCCCCCAAGTGTCGCCACATCAACCGGCCCAGTTTGATTTAAAAACCAAACTACTAAACCGATTTTGATGAAATTTAAATGGGTGGTCCCATTTAAATTTCATCAAAATTGGTTGGTTGGTGATGATCGGAGAGTATAGGTATCCTTTCACATAAAACAAGAATTTTTCAAATCGGTTCATAACATAAAAAAATACAACTAAATTGAGAACCTCCTCTTTTTTTCTTAAGTCGAAACATATACCTATCGTTAAATGAAGAAATATTAGCTACTCTGAAAACTGCTTAAATTTTCCTGTTCTGTTGGCACGAAAAGATCGTTTACATTTAAACTGCACGCGTTAATAAATCGTATTAACACAATACGTAATTCTAGCGAAAACAACCACGATATTGTAGGAATTGTCGCGAAACTAGAAAATCTAAAATTATACTTTAATGTAGGTCGCGTCCTCTGACGTTCTGTGTATTATATTCACATTTATGTTTCAATGTTTCATGTGTTTTTAACCGTTTGACATTCAAACAGATTACTTCGCTCATTTGTTTTTGACCCGATTACCGCGAAATTGGTATAAAGTCGTGACTTCAATTCGTATGCAGAGATTACTTTTAGGAAAATGTAAGATTGAGCAAGAATTTACGGATATTACAAACAGTAATATTTAGACCACTAGCAGACCCGCGCAAGTTCGTCAGCGTCACGTTTTTCATTCATGCTTCGCTCCTATTGGTCGTAGCGTCATGTTATATAGCTTTATATCATTCCTGGATAAATGGGCTATCCCACACTATGGTAATTTTTAGGGTTCCGTAACCAAAGGGTATCCAACGGAAGCCTATTACTAAGCCTCCGCTGTCCGTCCGTCCGTCCGTCGATCCATCCGTCTGTCTGTCAGTGGGCTGTATCTCAAGAACCGTTCTAGGCAGACAGCTGAAATTTTCAAGAGTCTGACACTCCCTTCTGTGCCGTCCAGAGCGCAAGCTGGAGTCATTTGATGATTTCCCATCCTTAAAAAAATTCATGTTATGTAAAACATTTGCTTTATCGGTAGTAAATTTCTTATGGTATGCGGTTTTTACAGCTATTTCCGGTATGAATACAAGTTCTGATTAAATATTTTTGTTCAAATTCTTGTACTTCATTTTCTGTGTAAGAAATAATAATCTCTAACAATATTGATCGCCGCGCTATCCAAGGCTATTAAATTTATTGAATTTTTATGTCAGTAGGTAATCGCAGTGTTCAAGATAATTTTATCAAAGATTTTGTTAATATCCATTTATCAGGTATTTTTCATGATGTGTCGTGACACTGAGTTTATTGCTTAGACGTTTAATAGATAACTATTTTAATCTGGATATGATTAGGTAACCGCTTAGCAACACGCATTACGCTTAGAAAGGTGTACACACTAGAAACTTAAGTACCTAGATACTTGCTTAAATTCCTCCTATTTAAATGGTTGATGTAGGTAATTGTACTCACAAGGAAAGTACGTACTTTGAAATTTCTAGCAAGTTCTACTAAAGTGCCGCAGACGCGTGCGTCTGTTAAAACTCAAAAATCACACCTAACTTTTTGACGACAAAATCATTTGGACCCTTGATTTGAATCCATGAAAGTATTAAAGTACCAGTAGAGTTCCCGTTTTGTCCAACTTTCAGGTGTAACAAGATTTCATTGAATGAAATTGTTGAAGGGCCTTGTTAGTGAACATTTCTTTTAATTTCATTTAATTCTTTTGAATAAAATAAAGATGGCGGCATTAGTTACGATTTTGGCCACGCACCAATAGATCCCTGTAGATATAGATGTTTTATACGAACTCTTAAAAAAATATTTTTCAAGAAAAGTAATGTTGCAGAATCATCGCTTCTATCAAAGTTATTTCCACAAACAGTTAAATAATTGAACTAACCTACAGCTATCAGCCATTCGCATCACATAATTAGGCATAGACACGCACCATATTATGTCACATGACATTGCCAGGTGACAGACATTTTTGTCAAATGTCCTTTCATCAATTCCCTAAGAACAATGTCTGTTTGTCCGTGCGGTAACGTTACGCCTGCGTGCGTTACAATACCTGACGTGGAATGACGGAGTGTGTCCAATTCGTGCATAACTTGAAGATCATGCGGGTAACGTGATGGTTTTATAAGACACCTGTTTTGTACCGGACCAGTTACTGTTGTAGTTAGTTATTGGTTATTAGCTATGATTAGTACGGTGTTAGGGTTGTCTCTGCATAAATATTTAAATGATATTTGTTCTTATTAGGTATTTTACTTTTCAAGACGTACTTGTAGTAAGGGTTTTCCATAATTTTAATTTTGATAACATGTGCTGGCGACAATTTATGGCTCAAGAACAAATATTAAATTACACCACTAAGGATACCTAGTCAGTATTAAAATGAGGTTTACTTTCAAGCAAGCTTATCTATTTATAAAAAATACCGGCCAAGTGCGAAACAGACTCGCGTACTTAGGGCTCCGAACGTATACCATATATTTTTAACATGTTCCTTTTCAATCATACGAGTTCTTATAGTGTTCCTGTAATCTACAGGTAAATACCTGTTATTATCCGTATTTTTTCTTTTTATGTTCAGTAGTTTCGAAGATTAAATAAAAAAAAATTGAAAAATAAAATCAATTTCATGTACCTACACATTTTATTTTGTTATTTTCATTTATTTTCTTTAATAACTTCAGAATGGATAATTTTAAAAATTATAAAAAAAAACTATTGAGATCCTTACGATGAGCCCTTTCACTTGATATTATTTGGCACATGGCACACAAAATCTTTTATTTATATTTTTTAAATTAACCACGACAAAACTTACCCCAATATCTATACTATATGGTTCGTGTTTGGGTCTCAAGAGTCAAGACATTAGGTATATTTGTCTGCCTAGCCTTTTCCCAACTATATTGGGGTCGGCTTCCAGTCAAGCTGATTTAGCTAAATACCAGTATTTTACGAGGAGCGGCTGCCTACCAGACCACAACCCATTTACCGGGTAACACGGTACTTCGTGGCAAGACTGGAGTCAGATTTACTGGCTTCTGACTATCCGTAACGACTGCCAAAGATATAAAAATGACAGCCGGGACCAACGGCTTAACGTGCTTTTCGAGGACACTCGGTATGTTGATGGTCACTCATCCACAGACCAAACTTGGCAAGCATTGCAGCATGAAGATCGATCGTTATTATCTAGCTACGAGCTCCTCTAAATTTCTCGTTGTCCTGATAGATCCACGGATCCTGTGGGATAGACAGATACCACAAGAACGAAACCGCAGCAAAAGCTACTTATCAATAAAATCGATCCATTTCGCCGCTCTTATACAAGCACAGTGGAAATCTCACATATAATTTAAGCATGAGCACACAATGTTATCCATTGTTGTAACTGCGTAACTCGCGACTCCAGATCAAATATTGAATTACACTACTTGAGTAAAGTAGGCAGTTGGAAAATGGGGCTTATTTACTTGATCAAACATTACTTTTATACTTACACTAGTTGAGCCGCGCAACTTCGTCTGCTCCGCTCCTATTGGTCTGATTATATATAGCCTATTGTCTTCCTCAATAAATGGGCTATCTAACACTGAAAGAGTTTTCCATATCGGACCAGAAGTTCCTGAGATTAGCGCGTTCAAGCAAACAAACAAACTCTTCAACTTTATAAAATAGTAGGTACTACTTGACCCGCGCAACTTCGTCTGCGTCACAATTTTCATTACTGCTCCGCTCCTATTGGTCTTAGCGTGATGATATATAGCCCATAGCCTTCTTCGATAAATGGGCTATCTAACACTGAAATAATTTTTCAAATTACACCAGTAGTGCCTGAGATTTGCGCGTTCAAGCAAACAAACAAATAAACAAACTCTTCTGCTTTATATATTAGTATAGATAGATAGATACTTTTGAATACTTTATATCAGCTTAATATAAAGTAAGCACTGAAATAAATCTCAGTACGTTATTCATACATTGTGCTTTACCATCGCTTCGTTTATCGAAATCTATTAGAGTTTCAAAGTGTTATGGATAAAATTAAAAACAATAAAGTAGCATTTAAAACAACTGTTAATAATGACCCAGGCATTATGACAATTAATAACGGCAGTGCAAACAGTTCTGTGTTCATAAATGAATCAGATTTAAAAATCACTGGTAAATTATTGTTTTTCTCTAGTCTTCAACAACAACAGTCTTACTTACTTCTTTCTTACATAATAGTGTATTTTACTAAAAAAATCTAATTAGTCCGTCTGATAGATTTTCAACACGTATTTTTTCTTTTTTCACGTAAACTAAAAATAAAGGAAATACAGTGAGTTGAAGACACGCGTGACGTCATTTGGCTTGGTAAATTTGGTACATTTTTACCAAGCCAGATGACGTAATTAGATTTTTTTAGTAAAATACCCCATTGTCATCTCAGTAGTAACACTTTTTGTAGCAGTAGATACATCTAAGAAAAAAAAAGCGGTCAAGAGCGAGTCGGAAATTAAGTACCTTTTACATTCCTGTTCGAATAATTCGACAAAAACTATCCAACAGCGAAGTTTGCATTCCTTCCGAAAAAAGCTGATTCGCCGAATTGCAGAGAATGTGGTCATGTCGCGGATATGTGTGATTTATTGGTGGATTGTGTCCAGAACAGGCGCGAGAGGGAGTCACTCTTGAGGGTATTAGATTTTAATAAACTTAACTTAAAAGGGATTAATCCAATCGATTCTGTCTCAACTAACTTCAGAACGTGTCAATTGGACATCCAGATTACTCCACGTACGCGCGAGCCGAGGTGGCCACTTGCCCGAAATTATATTCAAACATTAATGTCATAAAACATTTTTCTGTACTTACTTTATTTCAATTTAAAGTTCGCCTATAAAAAAGACACCTTGTATAAAATATTGTTTGATAACAGTTAAAGGGTACGATGGGTTTGACCTACCTGTATAGAAAAAAGCCCAAAAAAAAATAAAGAGAAAAATAAATCGCCAATATGTACTGAAGTGCTGATTTTTGTGTTCGAGTTTTCAGGGTTGGTCTCAAACCAAAAGTTGTTTATTATCATGTGTACCAGCTTTTACTTCCTCAGAAGTTGTTAGTGTTTACAAATAACCCTATAAATATTATAAATGCGAAAGTAACTCTGTCTGTCTAGCTTTCACGCCAATATTAATGAACCGATTTAAATGAAATTTGGTACAGAGATAGTCTAGAGCCTGAAAAAGGACATAGGCTACGTTTTATCCCGGAAATATGTTCCCTAGGGACCACGCGGGCGAAGCCGCTGGCAGAAGCTATTAACCCTATATAGATTCTTACTCAAATATACCTAGAGGAATCTACATACACGGTCCCATTTTAGTCGTCTTGCAAAGGCGGCCGACTTTATGTAGCCGATATAAACTACCTCTAGGCGCGATTATTTTTTTAAATTATTCATTAAGATAATAGGTACCGTAAAAATATGTAACGCATTAGAATTATGAAACACCCTGTTTATAATGTTTACGTATCAAGACAATGTCGCCGTTCCGTTCCGCACCGTCCTTGGGACATGAGGCGCGGACTGCACTCGCTCTTGGATGTTTCGGACTTACGTCTTGCGTCATAATGATGAATAATATGTTTTTAGGATTCCGTACCCAAAGGGTATCCAACAGAACCCTATTACTAAGCCTCCGCTGTCCGTCCGTGCGTCCGTCTGTCTGTCAGCGGGCTGTATCTTAAGAACCGTAATAGGTAGATAGTTTAATTAATTTTCACAGATTGTGTATTTCTATTGCCGCTATCACTAATAAGAAATAAGGTTCATGGTATGGAACCATAATTTTTCCGGAGTCCGACTCGCACGTGGCCGGTTTTTTTTTAATAATTGAAATGTAAATATTAATATTTTTTAAATGGATGTGCAGTAGTCACTGGATAGATGAAGTGTGCTGCCGTAGTAAGGCGACTAAAAATACACCGTGTATAGTAAATATGGCTATAATATAAAACAAATACATAAAACAATTTTAATCAATGAGAAGCAATCAGCTAAATGTAACAGGTCGGGCCGATCTTGAAGTACCTACAAATATATTTGGATTCCAATTGATCAAATGTGTTTCGTTAATGAGTTCTATTTGCCACAATCTTCCTTATGCGAAATAAACTTCGGTCACATGGCAGACAGTGGCCGTGATTTGTTAGTTATAATTGAACTAGTTTTTGCCCGCGTCTTCGCTTGCTTTAAAATGGACCGTTTTCAGGGTCTTATCTTTCTCTGTAAAATAATTGATAAAAACAAACTGGCGAAGTGCGAGTCGGACTCTCACACGAAGAGTTTTTATTTTTATTTTGTTAGGGACAACAAACAGCTGTATATAATAAAATAATCACAAAAATTAGTCAACAGAAGTAGCATATACACTGCTAACAACGTTATCCACAAATTATTGTACAAAATAGCTAGCTGTTAAAAAACACTATCGATACAACTTTATGTGGTGTTAATTTATAGTTAAATAATATAAAATTACAGTTAATAATAGGTTGGAGCAGGAAGACAAATACAAATTCAAGAACTCTGTAGTACCGTAATATTAAGAGTTCTGTACCATAAACTGGTATAACTTTGTTTTTTTCGGTTTCTGGCCCATCTAATTTTTAAAGGCTTGTGTTTAAACACCGCCAAAAAAAGTACCTATTTTACTACCAAAAAAGTTCTAAACGTTTACCAAAACAGATAAATGGTCACCAAATAATATTCGAGAAGTAGCGCTCGCCGGCCGCTGCCGCGGCACCGCTCGCTTCGCTCGCTCGGCTCGCGCGCGGTTGGTCACAATTCTAACCTAACCTAACCTATTTGATCCAGTTTGTAACCCCAAGCCTACATTTTATGGCAATCACAGTTGAGTTGGATAGAATTTGGTGACCGTTGATCCATTTTGGTGCCTAGGCTAAGAGTCTTAAAAATATTATTTTTGGTGACCGTCTAAATTATACCCATTTTTAAACATCAACCGGTTTGACTCCTAGCTAGGAACACCGTCTTTTCAAAAATTCAATGATGCAGTTTTAATTTTCATCAAAATCGGGCTCGAAACTTCTTTCAGGGTTTTTCAATTCAGATTCAGATTTTTTATTTTGTAAACATAGGTTACAGTTACGAGTACACAGGTGTGCGAGATGTTACATTATTATTGAGATATTCGATTTTCCTCATAGTTACCAAAATAAATAAGGTTGAATAAACATATAGGCAAATATAATTTCAACAATATTGTAATCGTGATAATATTTAAATCCAAGAAAGCAATCCATATTAATATAACTTATCAATTATTTATCGTGAAGCACGCATAGTTTAGATCTAGGTACTTACAATTTTTTGTTGTAAAAACACGCATAATCCTCATGCATTGGGTACGTATACCTAGGCCAACTGATCTAATTGAAAGATAATATCTAAGCATTATCAATTTCAAAATGGGTACATGTATAAACACATGTATTTCGAACTTTACAACTCAATCAATGATAGTACTAATCATAACTGAGACTGAAGGAATTAAGTGCTGAAGAGAGTAGAATTTTGAAAAGAATATGCGATTGCTGCTCAAAATCGCCCAAATTCCAGAATTTTTTTAAACAAATGAATGACATTTGTTTAAATTTTTTAAACTGTCTGCTCAACACCAACACGCATTGACAAATTAAAAAAAAAATCCAATCGATCGCAAGAATTTGTAGATAATGCTAATACGCGGGGAAATAAATGAACATGGAATAACCCTTGAAAACAAAAAATGCCCAAAAAGGCTCGAAAAACATCAACAACCCAACAAAAAAACCCTAATTGGCGAAGTCGATCAGTAGGTTAATGCAGTCACGAATTAGTTCTCATGGGGTTGATAACCTAATACAAAATGGCGACCTGAGCCTAATCTCGGCAGACACATTAAAATAACAGATACTAATATAATTAAGCAGCTAATGGAAGTTACTTTAATGTAACTAACAGTTGAGTGAACATTGGCTGGAAATGCAAATTGCAGTACCACTAATTGTCTCTGCATCACCTAAGGGTTGACAGGTAGAAAATGCCTAAGACATTAAGTCCGCCTCTGTACATTTGTGTGCATGAAGTATTAAATAAATAAATAAAAGCAAAGGACTTCTTTTTCAAACCCAGGAAAGCCCCTGGGTCCGATGGTATCACCAACAAGGTGTTACAACTTTTCCCTAGAGCTCTTATCGTGTTGATGACCGCCATTTTCAACGGCGCTCTGTCCAACAACATGTTTCCCCAAGAGTGGAAAGAGGCTACCGTTATCGGTATTCCCAAGCCGGGAAAGCCCAAGTCCTCCCCGACCTCCTATCGCCCCATCAGTCTGCTCAATGTGCTCGGCAAAATCTACGAGAGACTTATTTATAAGCGTCTCAAGGATTTCGTCGAGCGCAAGAGTCTCATTCCAGACGAGCAGTTTGGCTTCAGAGCCAATCACTCTTGTGTTCAACAGGTGTATCGCATCCTTGAACACATCAACGGCCGCTTCCAGGAAGGTCGGATGTCTGGTTCCCTATTCTTCGATATTGCGAAAGCCTTCGACAAAGTTTGGCACAACGGCTTGATTTACAAGCTGTATAAACTTGGTGTGCCAGACCGTCTCGTGC
This sequence comes from Lacanobia oleracea, assembly GCA_950371165.1. Lineage (NCBI taxonomy): Eukaryota > Metazoa > Arthropoda > Insecta > Lepidoptera > Noctuidae > Lacanobia > Lacanobia oleracea. The sequence goes on from OX493389.1 coordinate 7,012,423, forward strand.
TCATCCTGCGAGACTATCTGTCGAACCGCACCTTTCGTTATCGTATCGAAGGGGCGCTTTCTAGCCCCCGTCCCATCCGTGCCGGCGTACCGCAAGGCGGTGTGCTCTCCCCCCTAATATTCACGCTATTCACTAGCGATGTTCCCAAAAACCCCAAGACGCAGTTAGCATTATTTGCCGATGACACGGCCGTCTACTGCTCCGGCACGAGCACCAAGGCCATCACCCTCAACCTCCAAAGATCCGCAAACGCCCTAGGCGCATGGTTTCGGAAATGGAGGATTGAAGTCAACCCGGAAAAGAGTCAGGCGGTCTGGTTTTACAAGCCGTGGCGAGCACATAAAGGCGGTACGCTCGCGTGCTGCTTTTGCTCTCGGTAGGCTTCATCCCATGCTGAATGCACGCAGCAAGCTATCCCTTAAATGCAAACTGCGCATCTATACCACGTGCATACGTCCGATAATGACCTATGCGTGTGCCGTTTTCGCACACACAAAGGATCGATATAGGTATCCATAGGATGCAGACCAACCAAAACCGATTTCTCCGAAAGGCCACGGGCGCTCCGGGGTTCGTTAGTAATGACCGACTACATTTCGACCTCAAAGTCCCAACTATCAAGCAATTCAAAGCGTCTTACTAAGCACTTCATCGAATCTGCAGAAAAGCACCAGAATCCCTTAATCGTATCGGCTACCCGATACGCTCCCTCCAAGATTAGTAGGATTCGCCGTCCTCGGCATACTCTCGTCGATCTTGACGACCCAATCACCGTCCTTCAAGAAAGCTGTAGGGAAACCAGCACTCTCAAGAAACACAAAAACAGACCGCGTTTTGTATTCCGACCTCGCCGCCGAGGTCCGTCGCGACGTCCCAGTAATGCTCCCCCCCGTCTTTTGCCAAACGAGCCAGCCCGCGAAGCTGAGCCAGTAGTGATAAATAACTCCCCAAATAATGACATGACCCAGCCAGTCTCTTGCTGCCCCCCCCAAAACGACGTCGTTGAGCCGAGGTCCGTACCCCACAGGGGGTGCTCTCAGCGAGCGGAGTTTAGTATATAAGTTTTGTAGCCTCGGTTGGGGGCCTTAAATTCTTTGAGGCCCACACAGGCAAGTCCGGTTCAGTAGTTGACAACCCTCTAGGGTTGAAACTGCGAGTGGCCATCGACAAAAAAAAAAAAAACAAAGGACCTCCAAAATACTAACTTTTTTTTGCAAATGCCTCCTACATATTTTTCCAGCCAATTTTATCTTAACTTATAACATAGCTAGATTTTTGCCGATCCTGTAGTTCTTCTTCTTATCGTGTGGGCAGTAAGGTCTAATGATCTCACACACCCTAGTAGTGACAGAGTTTCTAAACCGCCTCAAGGGCCTCTGACATGGTTTATTTGACGACCGCCATTTGGCGGCCGGGACCACCGGCTCATAAGTGCCTTCCAAAGCACGGGAATCATCTTTTTATCAGGCAGTCAGGTGATTCAAGCCTGCAATGTCCTAGCCAAACTGGAAACAACTTTACAAAGTTTTCTTCCCTTGGGAATCGAAACCACGACCACCGGGTCACAAGGCAAATGCCTAAATCGCTCGACCACGGAGGCAGTTAGTTCCCGGGGATATCACAGGAGTTTGCTCCCCTGGAATAATATTTCATACAAGCACGCGAGCGAACCTGCAGATGGGAGGTACCAAATAACAAATAACAAATATGAATCTAATTAAATATGTTTGCCCTGTTCACCTCTGTGTTGGCATAAATACACTTATCTGAATATCAAATAATAACCGCCAAACAATAGCTAATAGGTATAATTACTGAAATACAATTAGTATTCTCAAAATTGTTTCCTATGCAGTTTTTTCCACGTATTTTTGTGAGACCACATAATGGTATTTCCAATGAGGTTTTTGCAGTTTTTATCACTTTATTTTATTCTGTTGGGATGATAATTAAACAGGGTATTAATTATTTCAATATCAATCACTTTTGCCTAGGCATGCAAGTCTGACTTTATTGACCCTCCGCATGTTAACTTTTCATTCAAAACTATGCAACGGATTGTTGTTACGCTCTCATAATTTATTCAGAGAATTTATTCCAGAAGGTTTGATGTGTATAGAACATTATTATCAAACTTACTGGAACTCACTTGTTGAGAATCCGGCTCGAAGAACCATAAAATAAAGAGTGGATGGGTCTTAAAGGCAGACTTAACAACTGCAACAAGCAACAGCAATTTTTAAGTTCGCTTATATTCCACTACTGTACGAACATATAGTAAAAAATAAATATATCTGGAAGTTCTGTCAACTCGAAAAATCCCATGCAAAGCGAACTCGGAAAATAATTCAATATGTCGCTAGTAATAGTTTAATACAAAACATATACAAATACTAAATGGGTGGCAAACCAAAATGGACGAATTAAATGAATACAACCACATCTTCTAATAGAATATTCGAGAAACAACGCTTCATATTTGCCAAATTACTTGTGATTACCTATAAAATTAATAACAGTTGCAACACTCCTGACCGCCAATTTGCTATTAGCTTGTTGTTGAAAGACATCCATGAATTTTCTCGCGTGGCGACAGATAAATTAAAGACTAATCGTTATCGGTCATCTAAAGTGCGTTGGCCAGAGCTCAATGTCAGAATAAACAAACAATTGCTAAAACCATTTTATTTTGTGTGGGTTCAAAGAATTTTCAGATCTATTTTAGTTCTTTTTAGGGTTTCGTAACCGAAGGATAACCAAAAGGACATTATTATTAATCCTCCGGTGTCCGTCCGTCTGTCTGTCAGGTATTTGAAGAACCGTAATACTTAGGTAGGTACAGGCAGTTGAAATACAAATTTAAAAAATTAATTAAATTAAAAAACTTCCCATGCAAGAAACATTTTTTTTTTGGTACGGAACCCTTCGTGTGAGAGTCCGACTCGCACTTGGCCGGTATTTGTGAAGCTTCAATGAATTTTTAGTTAATTTTTTGTCGGTTCAAAGTCTGCCGGTAAAAACCAAATGCAAGTAAGGGTTTATAACGCTAAAGTGTGACTGAAGTCATTACAAAAATAACATAATCATACATGTAATGATGTAGTATTTTTATTCGTAATTGTTCGGGTCTGTAATTTTGGCTAATTAATAGAGGTAGGGAATCCCGCCGGCTCTCTGTGTGTTCACTGACCGCTGTCGACGTTACATTGACTAATTTTAGAAGTTTCCAGTAATTGTTTCTACAAATCTTCAAGAAAAACAAGGTACACCTAATGAATTTAATGAATGACTATGTTTTTTGTACAGTGACTTTTATATACCCAGCTTGCCAAAAATATATTATTCACCAAATTCTGCTAGATTATTTTCTGCGATGAATTGATATTAAAGAATAGGAATTACGTAAATACGCAAAAAGACGAGCACAATTTTTCGATTAATAAAGAAACAAAATAATTTAAGACCTGAAACAAACATACATACCTCATCACTACACTTGTTATTTAAATTTCAAGTAAGACGAACAAATCTCAGGGACAGTAGGAAACAAACCGCATAATTTAATGGCGTATGCCTAATGCGAACTGAAGTACCGAAATCTGAAGTTCTGCTCAATCTGTCAGATAAACCAAATGGTTACATTGATTTATCACAAGCTTTGACTGGATTAGCTCACATCAATCAATTCGTTGATAAGAAATATTGAAATCAATGAAAGGTTGATCTCAAAGTTTCAGTTACAGAACTAAAAACGATACAATGAACTGTTTCAAAGAAGATGCAAATATTCAGCATCCAAGCTTTTTAACCATAATTATTATTATTATTTTTTTTAATTTGTAATGGGTTTGCTCTTGACTCTAGTCTATGTCAGAGATGACAGAGACAAAGTCTACGATGGAGCGAACCTACCCAAAAGGAGCCTGTTCACTCTAACTTTGAAGAGATTAGGGTTGTAAGCTTTTGGAAACACAGACGCAGGCAGAGAGTTCCACTCCTTTGCTGTGCACATTATAAAAGACGTTTGAAAATGCTTAGTGCGATTTGGTGGAATAGCCATAAGGTAGGGATGGTAAGATGCAGTGCGTATGGATGTCCGATGGTAGAAGGTGGTGCGAATTCAAATTCTATATAGAAAATTTGAATATAGAATCTGCTAATCATTCTTTTAACTAAGCCTATGGTTACTTATATTTTTTTATGAACAAGCGTTATGTGTAGAAAGAGGATAACTGCTGAGATCGCCTAAAAGATAAGTGTAAAAGAAGAAGATATATTGCGTTGACCACAATTATATTGAGACAAGGTCAAGGGAGTAACTTTGTCTGTAGATTTTGGACTTTGTATTCTTTGAATCAATGCTACTTTCTATTTAGACTACGAAATTTACTCGATGGTATTTTAATAATCGAGTACTGAACACAATATTTAAGTGATTATCTCAACTGGATATGAAAGTGTGCATCAATTATAATGTAATACAGCCATTTTCTTTGGATGTGTTATTATTTTGAGAGATATTACATAGATCAAAAATGAAACAAATTAATATTCTTTAAACTTTGTTTTTAATAACAATATAAGAGACACGCGCACAGCAAAGGAGTGGAACTCTCTGCCTGCGTCAGTGTTTCCAAAAGCTTGCAACCCTAATCTCTTCAAAGTTAGAGTGAACAGGCTCCTTCTGGATAAGCTCGCTCCATCGTAGACTTTATCTCTGTCATCTCTGACATAGACTAGAGTCAAGAGCAAACCCAATACCTAAAAAGAAAAAAAAAGAAAAAATATAACTAAATTTTTTTTTTCAGCGTATTATAATTGTCTTGTTTTCCATACACATTTTTTGTTTTGTTCTTGAAACAATCATGGTCTTGTTGGCCACTTTCTGATAAGATTCAGTTGTATTTTCAGGAAGTCACCGAATTTTAGACAAATCCTGTTCCATTTTTTAATTCATCAATGTCATAACCATTCCAGACACTTAAAAACAGGTCTTTAATTTAAGGCTTCGTTTAGTGGACGTAGTATTCACTCTAAAGTGTGATTACAGATGTAGAATCCGGCGAAGCGGCGCCCGAAGCAAAGGGAGAAGGCCCCGTACCCCCGGTCACAAGACGAGCGCCACCTCCTCAGGGTAAGCGCCACGCATGGCATGAGGGGCTTACCACACTGTGACGTCACAAGTTCACGTTACAAACAATTTGAATTTGGAAACTAAAAAAGTAACCTAGGTGGCGATGGCGGTTTAAAACTAAGTGATATCGTGAAGGTATTGTATGATGCGTTCTACGACCATATGCAAAAGGTTCATATTTTGATAAAGTTCAGGAATAATGCCATATTTGGAAATTATGTGAGCAGAGCCTCTAGATCTAAATAAAGTGCCGTTCTATTAGCGACATGCGATTGTCGAAATACAATAAGGGGTTGATCACGTGACATTGTGACAGCGTTTGTCAGTCCCATATATTTTTGACGTTGTGACAATTATTAACGCCATGCTACCGCTGATATTGCGAGTGTTCCGAAATATAACCCAGTATACCGGCCAGTGCTCATAACGTCATGAATCCGACGCCATATTGACGTCATGAGCACTGGCCAGTATACTGGGTTATATTTTCGGAACTCACGCATTATGTCACTTGTCTAGAGCCTCTGCCTTTAAAATGTTCTTTACCCTTACGTGAGGACAGAAATAGCTCTCATAAGATACCTACACGATATACTGACGTAGAATAGTCATGCTACAACCCGTGCTTTTTATGTGAAACATCTATTGGCGCGTCTGGGCAGTAAAACCAACTCGTATGGCGTGACGGAAATGACGCTGTCATGTCATGATCCCCCCACTATGCCTCCTGTTACGGACGGCGATCTTTGGAACTAAAATATTTTTTTTTTATTAATTATGAATTTCAATATTAACATAAATGTTTCACATCTGCTGGGCGTCCCGTGACGGTTTTTTTTTGAGTATGGTCCGTAGAAAGCATCATTAAAGTCCTGATGTCATTTGATATCGCGACGTCAACGCCATCTAGTATTTAATTGGCATGTGGTACCCACTATGACGGTGCAGCATGGGGAATCACATCATTCTCATTGGAGCACCTCACTTTATTTATAAATAAATTAATGGTTAAGCAGCTTTTCATGTCATGTATGTCGCTGGCACTTTAGTTTGTTTTTTATTCATTTTTTCATCGTATGTTCTCGTTTATGGTTTCAGTATTTTTTACTTTGGGTCTTTGGATTTTGTGCTGTCGTTTTTTTTTATTTGTAGTGGTATTGTGTCTGTCCGTTTGGGTTCTATAATTTTAATTGATATTGAACAACAGGCAAATGGTGGAAAAAAGTAAACAACTTTTAAAAAAGAACGAAGATAACGTATATAAAGATTGTACCTATCGTTCCTACCCAGCAAACAGTAGGCAGAATACACCTTAGGTAAAGAAGAATGATTTACATCAATGGTATGTAAAGATCGCATGCGACGCGCATTCAAAACAATGATATCACTGGGAAAACTGATATACGCGTCTAACTTTAATTAAACTGTCCGTACTGACTAACATTACAATGTAAATTAATCTTTTCATGCAGTCAGAGTATCTTCTAGAATCAATATGTCAGCTTCTTCCATAAATTTTCCCGCGTCATCTACAGGGAGACTGGTAATTAGGTAGGTTGTTTCAAAGGGGATGTTCAAGAGCTAATATGCGACGATTTTGACTCCGATAACTTGAGGGCCAAATTGTTTTTTTTTTTTTGAGTAATTAAACTTTCTTACGTTTAATGTAAATTTTCATGGCAATACATCGCTAACTTACTATTCTGAAACTGATACTTTTCTAAATTTATATGCAAAAGAATTAATCACTCGAATTCGGAAATTTATCGTTATTTTATCAAACATCTCTTGTAGCGCAGTTTACCCTGTATAGGTATTTCTATATTGTATCGTAGTTCTTTGTTATTGATATATATCTGCAGATTATTATTATTTATTTTATCAACTGTTACATGTCATTAGATAAATTGTTTTTCCTTTTATGGTGACTGCAGCTGGAGTCATGGAAAGATTTATCGGGATCTATTTATGAGTACTTAGTAGTTGCAATTATTTGCTTTATTATCTTCGACTATGGTAGCTAGCATATGCTCTTCTATACGTTACATAGTTTATTTATTCTTCTTTTTATATCTTTAAACCTGTCTACAAATGCAGCTAGCCACTATTAATAATCATGGCATCCACTATTTCTCTTATAATTCAAGCAAAAAATCAGTCAGTTTATATTCTAACGTCACCAAAATCTAAGAAATCCGATTTGAGCTGAGCAGAGAGGGGTAGAAGATTGCGAAAGAGATTTATTTTTTATTTATAATAATAGTTTATTAGTATACAATTATTACGTAGGCATTTATAGGCAAGACCTATGTTTACATAGGTCTTATGCCTATAAATGCCTACGTATAATACGTCAAAAGCACGGTGTAAATTTTTAGGGTTCCGTAGCCGAAGGGTAACCAACGGAACCCTATTACTAAGCTTCCGATGTCCGTCCGTCCGTCCGTCCGTCCGTCCGTCCGTCCGTCTGTCTGTCAGCGGGCTGTATCTTAAGAACCGTAATAGGTAGAGTACTAAAATTCTCACAGATTGTGTATTTCTATTGCCGCTATAACAATAAATAATAAAAATTAAGGTTTATGGTACGGAACCCTTCGTGTGCGAGTTCAACTCGCATTTGGCTGGTTTTATTTCTTTATGAGGGTTACTTTTAGCTTGTTCTCTCTGATAAAAGCTCATGGGCTCCACAATAAAACTTGAAAAAGTAAATAATAAAGAGTTATATTGTACAAACCACATGACTGCAGTAATTACGTTCACACGAATTACTTTCTACTAACAACCACCAATTAATCTATTACGGTTGAAGACTCAAGCGGCCATCTTTTATTTTTGTTTTGACCATTGATAAACGTTTTGGCAGATCGAATTCATATTGCAGCCCAACGATCTGAATTGAGCTTTAGCACAAACTAATTATGGTTAGTTTTACAATGTTAGGGGTCATTGTTTTGCTTTTGTTCAAATGAGTGAAAGGATTATTCGGTCGTGAAAGCCTCCTGTCTCCCTTTCGCCGCGTAGGTACTTTGAGCTGTTTGTTACCTTCTTATTATGTATGATCATTGTTTAAGTCATTATGTCATAGCTACCTAGTAAACCTAGGGGACTATGCGTTGCGAAATTTGTTCGAAAGAGTTACTGCAGCCTAGTGGCCTTAGTGCGAGTTTTTAACGTTCTCAATCGCGTTAGCGTAAACGTCAATTTGTATGGAATCTGAATAAGCGCTGTCTGGTGACAGTAATGGAAAACCTTTTTTTTTCGATACAATTTGACATTGTGAACGTTTACGTTAACGCGATCGAGTGCGTTAAAAAACTTGCACTAAGCCCTCTGGAACGCAAAGGGCATTTGGAGAAACTTTAGTGAGTGAGTATTAGTCAGTAGGAGTCTATTACCACTACCTCCCGCTACCCGCAGAGTGGAAGAAGACATTAGATGATTCATTTCCCAAACTAAAGGGGAATTGATGCGAATTGGTATCGAAATCATCGATAGGATTATTGTCCTTTTATGACTAATTAGCTGTCCCGTACCCACTTCGTTGGGTTGTTTTTTTCGGGTTAATATATATAGCCTATGACACTCACAAATAACGTGAATTTCTATTGGTAAAAGAATTTTCAAAATCGGTTCAGTAGGTTCAGAGATTACCCTCTACAACTTCACAAACTAACAAATTTTACCTCTTTATAATATTAGTGTAGACTAGCTTCTGCCAGCGTTTTCGCCTGCATGAAAGTTGAAAATTATCATTTTCTTCAAAATCTGTCCAGTAAGTCTTGAAGAGGTTACATACAGACAGATTACTTTCGCAGTTATAATGAATGCTTATTAGTATGAATATTTGGTGAGGAGCTCGTAGCTAGATAACAACAGCCGTACGGGTCGATCTTCAAGGTTAAGCAACGCTTGCCAAGGTTGGTTTGTGGATGGATGACTATCTTAACATACCGAGTTTCCTCCGTGCCTCGGAAAGCACGTTAAGCCGTTGGTTTTGGCTGTCATTTGTAGATCTTGGCAGTTGTTACGGATAGTCAGAAGCCAGTTAATCTGACTCCAGTCTTGCCATGAAGTACCGTGTTACCCAGTTAATGGGTTGTGGAGGTCTGGTAGGTAGCCGCACCACGTAAAATACTGGTATTCAGCTAAATCCGGTTTAACTGGGAGCCGACCCCAATAAAGTTGGGAAAAGACTAGGCAGATGCATGAGTATGAATATTTGGTCTACAAGTAACGTAGAACAATTCATAATCAATCTTTCTCTTCGCTGCGTCCGTACTATACGAGTACCTAGTTGTAACATTACGTCTGTTAACCTTTGACGTGGAAGCTCGTTCGTCGTAGAGCATAGAAGCTCATAAATCAAAAGTTCAATACAGCCTTGAGGCAGCTAACTCTCTAGCTAGACGAACAGGCTCCACTATCCACATTAATGGCTTCCCTTGCCATCTTTTCCTTGTGGAGAAAAAAGCTTTAGAACACAATTCTAAAGCTTTGCAATAAACCAACAAAATGGGTCCCTAAGTTTTTATAGGGAACGTGCAAAAACTATAGGTGGCAGCACAGAAAGGTCTTTGCATATTTTACCTATACGTTTCGAAATGGCAACGCTAGATGGCACAGTCTACTTCGTGCACGTTCCCCCAAAACTGAGCGTGCATCATCCGCAGATGGCAGCACAGCAGCGTCAATGTCATGTATTCTGAACCTTAAAGTTTCGAATATGCGACACTAGATGGCATAACCAATGCCGTGCACGTTCTCTATAGATACAGAAGGTGGAATTTATTATTAGTAGTAATTAGTCCACTGTTTTTAATAAGTCCTTTGAAAGGTTGCCAGGTACATATAGATAAGACCGCCATTGTACATAGAACGCCTTCCTAAGCAATATAGGTAGTACAGCTTCCCATTTATGGTCTCCCCATCCACTAATCAAGGAAATCGTCCAGTCTGTCATTGTTTATAAATAGCCAAAGGAAACGATGTATCTTAATCATATCCCACGCAATAATCCACCCAATTCTGTACCATAGATGAGCAAACAGAATATAGTTTGACACATCCTTTTCAAAGACCACCCACAAAGAATAACTCTTAGATCAGCTGCGTGATATATCCTGGGTGTTGGTTGTTACATTAGTTTGTGTTTATTGTCTAAATTGGAGTGATCATAGCCCGACTATGAATAGACTATTTTTTAATCTAAGTTATGATGGAGATATGGGCTAAAAGTAGGTTCTAAAACCAAAAATATCTTAGGTGGACTTATATTTGTACAAGGTTATAGTATTATATAAAAAATCTATTCGGTAATACGTGATCATTAAAATTTGTATCATTGCATGGTGACACAGCTTATTCCACAGACAATAATTTAGATTGACAGGCGACAGTGGACCAACTGTCACGTGATACGTTAAAAAACATTTGAATTCGCCAATTCGAAATTGGATTCTAATTTTAAAGGTGGCACTTCACTTGGTCAGATTGTTACTTGGATAATTGAAAGTATAACCCAAAACAATTAGAATAAAGTTCTTTTTTAATCAAATACATACATAGCGCAAACAAGCCAAGTACAGTGCCAGCATTAAAAAGAGAAAAAAATATATAAGTATTTAAAAAATGGAAGCTTGGAAGTGCCCGAAGACAACGCCTGGATTATTGTCATTTCATCATGCATTTTGGCACGTCCACACACTCCACACGTACCGGGCATTTCTAAAGGTTACCGATCGATCGGAGTCATTAGACCCACTGGTTTAATTAAAAAAGCTATTTTTAGTTAACACGTTTAGATAAAATGTCACATAAACAGTGTAAATGACAGCGTTGCCAATGTTGATATTTGATGCCTCGTTAATTTTATTGTTTCCTTTATTTTGTTCTGAAAAATTGATGTGATTGTTGTCTAACTAGACTTCCGTATTCACGAAATTTTTGACGGTAATGCTGAACCAAATCCAAAGTAAGTATCTATTTTGAAACAGTAGTTGGTTAATCGTGGTGGTGTAGATACCTACCTCAAAAGGACAAAGGCTGCACAAAAAAATCCTAATAGGGCATTTAATGGTGACCATAAGACAAACCCAGAAACTAGTTGTGACTACTGGAATATGTATACTAAGCAAAGTAAGTACATCCTTCGGTCTTTAAAGGCTCAAAATCCAATTAATCGTATACAACATTTCTACTTGACAAACCATTCAAATGTCAACGATATGAAATCAAGTTTATCAGTCCGTGACGACATCCCATCACCTATGATTGACATCATAACGGTTTATAATCTCAAAATTAATTACTGGCGCCATTTTGAGATGAATTTAATGTGCTCGCAAAAAATCCACTAACAGTGCTCTACAGTGTAATATCATAGTTAATAGGAACACTTGTGGTAATGTACTGCAGGCCACAAAAAATGGGCCATTGGCCCGTCGTCTATAAAAATAGAAGGTATGACTCAGAGTATTTTTGCTATTCTCTCGAGTACTCGGTAACCTTTAAAATATTTTTTTAGATAAAGATATTTGATGATCTGGTAGTTTATGAAGACATGATTGTATTTTTGCTACTTATCGTGAGATCAAAATAGTAGTAAAAACGTCATAGAGTATATCAGACAAAAGGAAGTTTAACAATTCCCTGTCGGTGTCTGTGTTTCCTGATAGCTACAACCTGAATAGGTTACTCCTATGTCTACCACATCATTGCTTTACATGAGGTGAGATTGTGGTTAAACACGAACCTGTCAACACTTAATCAAAATAAAAAAAAAATATAATGCAAAGTTTAGAACTTTTTCTTTCCTTCGTGTGGGCAGTAAGATCTAACGACCCCACACACCCTAGTGTCAGAGTTTCTATACCGCCTTAAGGGCATGGACATGGTTTATTCTCCACATAAGAACTTTGGCACCACAGATAGCCCAATATGATACTGAAATGTGTACAAATGAACTGGCAATGTACTTTAGCGCCAGATAATAAATATGATAATTTTGGAAGTGTGTTATCACAAATACCTATGTCATGTAATCCTCGGGTAATCCATTAGTGATATGCGGAAAAGGTGTCATTGTTCCTACCTAATTTACTTATTCACGAATGTTATCAATTTAATAATACTTTAAATATAAATGTACCTAGAAATTCATAATACAGTCATCATCTGCCTAGACTTTTCCCAACTATATTGGGGTCGGCTTCCAGTCAAGCCGGATTTAGCTGAATACCAGTATTTTACGAGGAGCGGCTGCCTACCAGACCTCCACAACACATTAACTGGGTAACACGGTACTTCATGGCAAGACTGAAGCCAGATTTACTGGCTTCTGACTATCCGTATACCGACTACACAATATAGTATGTCTTATAAAAAATCCTGACAACGTTCTGTCTCTAAAAATACCTATTCTTTTATTTATAACTTATTAACGATTTATTCATGAAGGTATAAATTGTATGAAAATCATGACGCCGTAAAACCACAAGTACTTGAAATAAGCCTTGGTGGCTAGCACTAGTACAATATTACGTTACTAGAAAGCTAGCATGTGCTCGAAGCTTTGCTCGCATTCAAATATTAAAATTTTCGCAAAAAAAGTCGCCTTTAACCGTATCTAGGGTCAAAGACCTAGTCTAGTCTCTAGGGTCTAGGGTGCCACCTATCTCTGAACCTAAATTCATAAAAATCGGTGCAGCGATTTTGGCGTAAAAGCATTACAACAAAATAAACTCACTCTTGTTTAGTTTTAAGTAGCGACCCGCCCCGGCTCCGCACGTGTGCAAATTATTTTAAAACCTTCCTCGAGACCCACTCTATCTATTAAAAAAAAACCCGGATCAAAATCCGTTGCGTAGTTTTAAAGATCTAAGCATACATAGGGACAGACAGACAGCTGAAGCAACTTTGTTTTATACTATGTAGTGATTAGGATTTAATTCATCTTTCCAAAATTGGGGCCTGGAGAATTCTCAAGTTCAATTCGAAACGTGACAAGGTTTCTCTATTTTTATACTCAATCAATTGAATGTAACTGTGATTAAATTACTCCCGTAATTTCCCAGTGTTCAACATAAATTTTCACACAATTAAATAGTGTCGTCTGTCAATAGATTTTTTCTCAGGCTGTCATTAAACATGTAAAACACATAATTAATGCTTCTATTCTATTTATGACTGTCAACAAAGATCGTATCATAAAATAGTTAACGTAGTACAACTGGCCGGTAATAAAATATGGCTAGACAGTGATGTCTGCTTCTGCGGAAAAAGAAAGTCGTTATTATTTAGTTCACGACAAAAATGTAATATGTTAAACAGTCATATGACATTTTTTGTCGTATTCATAGATTTAGAGATATTTTTGAAAATGAATTAACGATTTGTACTCTCTGTTTTCTATAATTTGAATATTTAAGGTGAATGTTACGGGTTGCTCATTGCCATTTTCCCGCGAGATGGCGCTGAAGTCAACATTTTCAGTTTTATTTTGTTTCGAGTGTAATTGGAACAATATTAAGTCGCAGAAATAATGGTGCGACAATCGGATATTCCACTTTATCGAAATTAGTCAAAATACGGCATAAAAACCCTTCTGATTCGCCATACTTCAAATCATACTTTCAATCATGTCTATGTGTGTGTAAACGGTACTATAAGCGAGTTAGATATTATTTTCGTGAAGTATGGCGAAAACCCGTAACATTCGCCTAAAGTAGGTGCAGTGTACCTTTTTTTTTCAGGCTGACAATCATTAAATGACTTCTTCCGCTCTGTGCGGAGCGGAAGGGGTGTCAGACTTTTACTGACTAAAAACCCGTCCGTGTTCCTCCTAATGCCCTTTGCCTTCCAGGGCCAGGGGGACTCTTTCGAACCAATTCCGCAACCCTGGCAGGTCCTGATACCTGCACAGGTAACATTTGTATAGAGACTACATCTTTGTAGGCGGCAATAATATACATTTGGACAGGATAGGTATATAAGTAACCTTTCTTGAAACAAGATAATTGTGACGTAGGTTTTAACAAAACCCATTTGTACAGATTTTACGTCGAATTAGTTCCGAATAAACGATTTTAGTACCTAATCTCCGGACCTTTGTAGAACAGGAGATTCGGGTAATTCGTGGTATACGAACTTTAACTCAGAGACTCGGTTATTATAGATACTGAACAACTGATTTTAGTCTCGAGTCTCTTGATCTTAGAGACCGATTTTTGTTGAATGTGTATTTCCAACTAGTTGACCCGCGTAACTTCGTCTGCGTCACAATTTTCAATACTGCTCCGCTCCTATTGGTCTTAGCGCATGATATAGCCTATAGCATTCCTCGATAAATGGGCTATCTAATACGGAAATATTTTTTTAAATCGGACCAGCGGTTCCTGAGATTAGCGCGAAACAAACAAACAAACTCTTCAGCTTTATATATTAGTATAGATAATGCAGATAATCAAACCGATCTTCGAGTAAGGAAGGCAACGAGCCATTGATCAACAGCTTTAATGACTTGCAAATTATTGATAGACTCCATACAAAGAATACTGAATGAATGAATGAAAATGTATGCTAAGCAGACACACACACTCACACACACACACACACATACAGACAGACTGCATTAATGAAACTTAGACTCGCAAATATCTTGAATGTTTAATGAATAGATAATGTATTGGATTTTAATGTGGTGTTGAAATGTGATAAACTTTCCTATTTGTTGAATGGATTCTAAAGTAGGTCTATATACTTCATTATTTTAAATATTTATGCCAAATAGCTTTATTAATTAACTAGTTGTCCCACGCAACTTCACCTGCGTCACAATTATCATTACTGCTCCGCTTCTATTGGTCTTAGCGTGATATTATATATGATAACCTATAGCCTTCCTCGATAAATGGGCTATCCAACACTGAAAGAATTTTTCAAATCGGATCAGTAGTTCCTGAGATTAGCGCGTTCAAACAAACAAACAAACTCTTCAGCTTTATATGTTAGTATAAGATTATCTAATTTAGATTCGAGAATTGGTGGCGTTTATTTCTGGTATTTTTAGTGTGCCTCCTCACTGTGTTCAGTTTCAGTGTTCCTATATTTTAATAGCGTTTATGAATTAAATGCTAAAAGTATGGTCTTGACCAGTCTTGACAAACGCTAGTGAAATACTTATCAATATCTCATTTTGATAACTTCTTACGATCGTTATTTATCCTAATATATAAAATTATTCCGTTACTGAGATCGTAGAAATGAATTTTGGCATGTAGATTTCCCGAAATTCCTACGAGAACGGGAAAATAAACGGGATATGCGCGTACAAAGTCGCGGTCAGAAACTAGTCGGTGTAAAATGTCACATTGTCTATAACCCTGCACATAGATATAATCTTTGACTGATGACAGCAACAACTAGACAATGTTTAGGTTAGTCTATGATGACTCTTATTTGATTGGCAACATACCTAAAAGCATCCAAGCTAGCTTATATATAATCAGAATTTCTATGACAAATTCCAGCATTGCCAGCAAGGAAATCCAAGTAAACGATACTATCTTTACAACATTACCTCAAAATATTCTAGGTAACAATATTATAATGGTGTCTTCTGTCATCATTTACAGGAAACCATATGTTTCGTAGTGACCTTGTCTCCCAAGCACGTGTCTCTGGAAAGTCCACCGACGACCGTGCCAAGTGTAATCGGACTGTGCGATCGGTAGAAAGAAACATAAACAAAACATTCTATTTACTGTCGCCAAACAAATATTTACACGACATTGAACCTTATTCGCCGAAAATGAAGTTGTTAAATTATATGTTGAGGTGTAAAGTTATATTGGTAATGTAATAATTCTCGTGAGATTTAATTTTGCATGAAACGAAATCTTTAAACATTCTGCGTTCTTAGAATGTGTTTGTAGGTAAACGAGGGTACGAGAGATGTAGTTTTGATCTTTTTGGGCACTCATGTGTGGAATATTCTGTTCGGGGAACTTTATTGAATTAAATATGGCTTTGAGGATAATTTTTGAGGCAAGTAGATTTTGCTTTGGGGTTTATCGAGTTCTTTCTTTTTAATGACCTACAGTGCCTTCTATTCGACAATAGCAAAAATGATTTAGGAAGTGGCTATGAAAGATAACCCTATTACTAAGCCTCCGCTGTCCCTCCGTCCGTCCGTCCGACCATCTGTCTGTCAGTGGGATGTATCTCAAGAACCGTAATAGGTAGCCAGTTGAAAGTCTTACAGATTATGTATTTCTATTGCCGCTTTAACAACAAATAATAAAAATTAAGGTTTATGGTGCGGAACCCTTCATGTGCGAGTCCGACTCGTACTTGGCCGGTTTTTTAAGTATGGGAAATCAATAAATGACTCCTCCCGCTCGGGCGGAGCAGAAGGGAGTGTCAGACTCTTACTGACTAAAACCCATCCGTGTTCCTCCTAGTGCCCTTTGTGTTCCAGGGCCGCGGTGACTCTTTCGAACGAACTCCAAAACTCAAAGATAACCCTAGGGAATTAAAATTGAATAAGTCCGTCTAAACTAAGGCAAAGTATCTTACATTTTTAAAATCTTTACAAAAATAATTAAAATTAAGAAAACCTCAAAATGAGGTCGCAGTTACAATTAAAAACATTATCAATAATCGTTATCATCTCCTAAAAAACATCAGCACATAAGTCGTACAGTCGTATGCAGGATGTTACAGTACTTGTAATTTGTCATTGTTTTAGTTTTTTAGCGGCTCTTTGTTAGGTCGGTATCTGACTGAATCGTAATGGCATGCTAATGAGGGGGTCAACGCCTGTTATTTGCGTCTTCGAGATGCTTCATTGTTATATAAAATGTTGGCACATGGTGTTTAAATGTAGAAGGCCCAGTTTAGTCGTGAAAAGCTCATTAATTACGCTGAAAAGGAATCAAAGTTTTTGAAGTCATTAGACGTTGTAGACTCTGAAGAAAAGATTCGTCAAGGGCATTTACGTTTCTATGTATTTTTTTCTTCAGAGTCCACATTTAAAACCACTGTCACAATAGAACTGAAAGAAAATGAGTTTATTAACCGCTATTTTGTTAAGTGGAAATCCAAATATTAAATAAATATCTCAATTGCTAACTATATTAAAAAATCAGCAGTTTTTCAGCCAAGTTAGAATAAATGCCTTTTAATTTGATAACATGATCATTCCAAACTGCATCCTTTTCCGGATATTGTACTAATTAAAACGAATTAGGCCGTCAGATATATTTCCAAAAAATATTATAAGATACAGTACGTTGACAACTCGCGTGACGTCACTACTATAGTACAATTTTTACTAGCAACGTGACGTCAACAGCCCTCCTCCTGAGTTTTGATAAATTTTATCTTTGTCAATATTCATTGATTTTGAAAAACAAAAAATACGTGTCTATTATTTTTCAATAGGTACTATAACTGACGGACTAAATAAATTTGCAATTTATTGATGGTGGAAACCAGCCTATTACTTTTACCCCAGACTTGTGAAATAAGAAGTTGAAGTTGAGTATCTGTCAATCTTTGACATTAATTTCTTTCTTTCTTTGACACATTCTTGACTTTCAAATACTCAATTCAGAAAAGCCGGCCCTTAGTAACAAAGCAATTTGCCTTCTGCAAATTTTTACTCTGTGATATCTAAAGCCTCCATTGCTTATTCGTACATTGTATATTCTTTCTAATTCAGTTCGTGCTTGGCTAATCATAGGTTTGTTATTTAACACCCACGCCAGTAATTGCAGTCTTATGTAACGATTCTTTTACTATTTAAATTATAATTGTCCAACTGTTCTTTCTAATAACAAATTTTTATTGTTCATAATTGTCTTTGTATGATCTTCGAAATTCGAATCTGCCGATGGTATCCGAGTGCGCAAGAGTTTTATTTTTATTTCACATCGAGAAAAAGCTTTCTAAAGGTCAAAGACCTGTCATTTCTAAATGCGTGGCTTGTGGGTGCATTCTTTAGTAGCTGCATTCCTAGTATTTAAATGAATAACACAAATTTCATGTCATGATTTTTAGTCGGGCGCCTAATATAAATATTTTCCTCTAATTAGTTGCGCATGCGCCGTGTTGGCGCCATCCTGATTCCCAATTGTCCATGCTATCAATTCTGTCGAATTCTTCACAGCATTTGTAAACATATGCTGTGAAGAATTCGACATAGTAGTTTATGTTTGATGACAGCCGCGTAGTATGCTCGAAGCATCCTGTCATATAAACAATTTATTGCATCCATTATGGTTGCAAATGGCGATTGACAAGATAATAGCTCAATTTTCTCCGCCGCAGAACAAACTCGTAGGAAATAACACGTTGTTATTCTGTTTGCGTGTAGCACTGTTGTGCTCGGCTGTACAGATGCATGCGACGAACACCGAATGTTTCGTTATTACTGGGGCTGGTGTAAGGTAGAAGCGGAGGCGGGGACGGGCGCGGGAGTTGCAGCGAGTTTGGGTACCTGCTGAATTTCCAAATTAGTTGTTGGACTATATTTACCACATGCAAAAGTAAGCTTTTGATTTTGTTAGCAATTAGTTCAAAATTGCATACAATTAAATAATTTCTGCGGAAAATATATTTTTTTAACATGCTTCTCTTTGGTCTCCGGAATGTGAAAATATCTCTGTTAGTATTACAGGATTTCGCTAATAAGGCAAATGACCGACGAAACGTAGCAACAATACATGGGCGCGTAGAAGCGTAGCACACCAGCTACGCGCGTAGCAGTGTGAGCTACGCGTAGCCTGGAGCACGTAGCCGCATGATTACGCCACCTATGTAGTTTTAATTCGCACCATCTAAATTCTGATAACAGCAATCTACTAGTCAATCTGTAACAGCTAGTAACTTGTACCATCCGCCAGTCTCAAGGCTACGCGTTACCTTCTTCGACACACTGCTCGCCACTGCCAACCGTGAAGGTTTAGGTTACCATCGGTTGTTAGCAGTTGGTTACCAACCGTGTTAATAGTTGGTTACCGATCGCACAATAGTCCCTGGGTATGGACAACTAGCTGATGAGATAATGTTTCCTAGATGTTTGCCATAGATTTATAGATTAAGAAAATAGGAGCATTCAAAAAAAATAATCTAAATAGCAATTGATAATGAATTAACAAAAAGTGTTGCCGATGGCTGATCATTTTCATAAAGCACAAAAGGCTAATTCGTGCGCATCGGTTTTTTTTTTTCTCACAAATGTTTATTGCCAAGAAGCTCAATTTCCACGAGTGGCTGAACTTTACAATGTCAAGTATATTTGTGTGATTGTATAAAAAGTTACAACTATGAGTTAATTCAAATGTTTAGCGGCCGGTGCGCGCGCGCAGTTCATTGTCACGGACGAGGTGCTTCTGCGCATTTATTACTATTATAATAATAAAAAGTTTATTTAAACGACTTTATATATTTAAATACTTCGTGTTCGTAGGATTAAATTAATAAGATTTTTATAATTTCTTGTTTTTCAAGCAAAAATCGTGTTATTTTAATCTTCGTGTTTAGCTATCTTAAAACTTTAACTTTACGTAATAAAAGCTACTGTTTTTTTGGGCCTACGAAAGTCGAATATAACAAAAACCGATGATGTAAGACCACCGTGTCAGATCTATTGTTAATCCACGGTTTAGATAAAAAGTATTCGGGAAATCGGAATCATAGACACCGCGGCAAATGCTGCGAATGGTTTTTTACTTAAGTAACTTGGCACGAACATCGACAGGCGATGTCATGGTAGCTACCTAATAAGTTTTCATAAATCAAATAGTCTTGACTTGAGATGCGAATTTCCTTGCTGATGCCATAAAGATTGCCAGGCGCTTCCTAAAATGGTTAGATTAGGATCTCACCTTCCTGTAGTCTATGACCTACGACCTAGGTTCTACGTCATTCTTATGAATATATCATCCCATATATATCGTCTTCTGTGAAGACTTTTTTTTTAATCTGTCGTGAAAACAGTTGGTCAAGATTTACATGACCTACATACCTCTGAAATTTACTAACTATTACAGTTATCAGTACACTAAGCTAAGAATAAAAATAGCTTATAGTGTTTCGTTAAAGCTATATTTACCTTGTTAGCTAAATTTTCAGTTTCGTTCGGGCATGATTGTTTAACTTAACATAGATATTATTGTAATCTGATAAGTGGTTTCAATATTTCCTGGTTTTTTTACCTGCCGAATATACCTGAAGTAGTTATTTACATTACATTCTGAAAAAAGAAACACTTAACACCAATCGTAATTGAAATCCAAGTCTCAATGTAGCTGGCAGCTAATATTGTTTTTTTTTTTATTTTACGCGCGAATCGTGTCACTTAATTTGACAAGTTAGCGCCATTTTAGCTGTCATTGTCACGGTCGGCCATATTTTTCCTACGTCTGTTTATGTTTTCAGTTAATATAATTTACTGTCCGTGACGGCTTAATTTGCAGATACATTTACGGAATGTCAGACAATGATAATTAGATTAGGTTACTAGTAGATATTTGCTGTAGTCAAATATTTGATCAATAAAGGAGAGATTTCAGCTATACAGCGATATATATTCAGCTGTACGAGTATAGGTACGTTTGCGTACCTATATGTTGACTTCTTTCCTGTTCGGACTCCTACCAAATTGCTAACAATTTTAATTTAGGGATTTACCTAATTAACTTCTTAAACGTTGACTACGAAAGATACCTACAAAAGATGACTTTTCGTTCAGCTTCAACTTAGTATTTTACTCTCGCGTTATCTTCTTCACTTTGAAGCTTTACTTTGAAAGTTCATTAAAGCCATCTTTCCTTCTATTAGTTCCACCTACACCGCTTAAATTAATTCAAACACCCATAAATTGCTTATTTAAAATTACTTTTAGCAGATGACAGTAACGACTGTCCGTATCTAAAGTACTGGACAATAAGCGTACATCACGCGGACTGTACTAAATCATGCATTATTAACGCGTTAATAAAATTAACGTCACTGCACGTCTCAGGTACTAATTCATTTTATCCTTAGCTATAGTCACTGTCACGGCTGCGCGCGCAATGTCACCGCAACGCTATAATTTTCATGCGATACGTGATTTGACGTTCTGAGCACTTTGAGATTCCTGCCATCAATCATTCTTAAATATAGCCTTAAAACTTAAATAAAACCAACATTTTATCGTTGAAATACATAATTTAGTACCAAACAGGAAATCTTTAAATAATTCTTATTATAATATTCGTGCAAGCTCGTTTTACAAATAGACGTCTATTTCTAGAATAGAATAGATTTTGTGGACGCAGATGGAAGGTATTCTATCAGTCCCTATGTGTGTCTTACGAGGATGTTGATGATCAGAGACGAAGAGAAAGTCCAACTTGCAGTAAATAATATGTATTGTAAAACAGTAGTTGTTAGGAATACCAGTAATTATGTAGATATATCTAACTACTAGTTGACCTGCGCAACTTCGTCTGCGTCACAATTTTCATTACTGCTCCGCTCCTATTAAGCCAGCCCAGTACCTAAGTAGTTCCTGAGATTAGCGCGTTCAAGTAAATAAACAAACAAACTCTTCAGCTTTATAGGTATAGTAGTATAGATAACTATACAAAATTGAATAGTTATAGTTAGATATACTACGGACTAACGCACTCCGTGTCGCGTAGCGGTTGACTGGTGAGCGAGAGACGTTAAGGTGGCGTCCCGGATTTTTTTTTAATAATGTTTTTATTCATGACCATAGATGGCGTCCCGGATAGTCTCTTGTGTTGCCACTTAACAAGGGTGTGTTCCTCCCTTAAGGTGCGTTCACATATGCACAATACGTGGCGCCAAAAATCTTTTTATTAATTACTCACGCAATAAGATTCTGGTGTACATAAGAAAGTCAGCGAGACCTACTGAGAAATATGGAATGAACTTGTACATAAACATTAAACTAGGACTTTCAACTACCATAAACAAACTAGTTTCTGTATCTAAAATACTGTGAGACTATGTAAACTCATTCTTGGAGCCTATTTGCATTTGCATATCTCGTTTCTAAACTACACACTACATTATTTTTATTTCTCAAGGAACTAGGAACAAAGTCGGTCTGTCTGTAAATATATAGCGTGTTTCAGGAAGTTTTTGTTGTTCCATTGTTTTTAGATTCCCACGCAATAATGAGTGATGTAGTTCTATGGTGTTGCCAGTAGCGTGGCTGTTATCAGTCTGTATGGAGTGATAACGGTCACCCCAATTTGTTGCCATCATCATTAGCCGCGTTTGCACTCAGATTGGCTGAGTACGTGACAATTATGTCAAGTTCGTGCTCTAAAAGTATTGTAAATATAATATTTTATAGTAATATATTGTTGAATGAGATACTAGATAAGACATACTTATTTTATTACATGCCAACGGCAGCGTCTGCAGTAAAGTCGAAAATTATAACATTCTCCCAAGATAAAAAAACCGGCCAAGTGCGACTCAGACTCGCACGCGAAGGGTTCCGTACCATAAACCTTAATTTTTATTATTTGTTGTTATACCGGCATTAACCTTTTAACCGCTTCCGTGTCCCTACCGCTCGTGTCGCATTTCTGCGACAGAGATCATGCATGATTTTTTCGTTCCATTTTCGTCCTGTTAACTACGAGGTACAACTAAAACTATTATTAAATAGACCTATTATTTATAACAATTACTTAAAATTATGTTTCATAGCTCTAAGCATTGAAAAAACTTAAACAAACATAAGTAATTGGCAGCTTGGAGTTTTCTTCGGTGTCTATCGCGCGCGTCGCATATATATGACCATAGGGATGGGATACAATGCAATGCGCATTAAAACGAAAACAGTAAATAATCAGGTATAGTGCATCATTCAGCATAAAATAAAGTGTCATACGAAATAAAGTTAAATTTAACATAATTGTTACTTTGTGTATTAATTCTTTTCCTTATTATTCAAAAGAAAAATATTCCTCACGATCTTTGTATAATGCCAATATTTGACGTTAGTTCCCATCCCTAGACCCCTATGCTTGCAATAATATTTCTCTAGTTAGTCTAGCGCCGCTGTCGCATTAATACGACGGCTGCCTACGTCACGAGCGGGTGAAACGAATGGAAAGTTCCATTAAAGTTGTTCGTGGCTATTTCTGCATTGTCGATAAAATGACTACTACTGAGGAATTAATCAGAATATTAGAAGGTGACGACGAAGAGGAATTATTATTAGAATCTACAGAAGAACTTAGAAGTGATGGAGAGGTAAGTACCTATTTCAATTTCTTCTTATGTTAGTTGCATATATTATTCAGTAGGTATAGGTATAAATAAGACTGGACACGCCACGATTGCGGCGGTAAGTCCCCTCTTTGAGGCGTGGCTGGAGAGACGTCACGGCGTCCTCACCTGTCGCATGACCCAGGAGACGCCGTTGGCGAGGATCGCAGGACGAGGACGATCTCCAGCCTCCGTAGACGCGAGCATGCGAACGCCGAGCATTGGGTAGCTCGATATTCGCCGTCCTATAAGGACCGAGCCCGAGTAGTCGACGGCGCGCGGTGACCACGCGCGCCTCGAAGAGTTGTCGCAAACACTTGGGTTGGGTTTAGGTAACTCCTTGATGGATCGAAATAGTACCTACCTACCTATTTTAAATATTGTGATGTAATTCTGTTATTATATTACCTACTTACATATCTACATACCTATTGATTGTTCAAATTTGGAACCGTGTTGTATGTTGTCCTTACAGCCCGATTTACACTTCAATAAGTACCTACCTACAGTAGCGAGTTAACTTGTGTCATCGGCGAGTTAAGTTGTTAATGTTGTTTGAACGACAAAAGCGAGTTAAGTACCTACCTACCTAGTAAGTTGTCGATTAAGTTGAGTTAGGTACTACTTATTACTTAACTGTCTGAGTTCTTAACTCGCTACTGTACTTATTGAAGTGTAAATCGGGCTGTAAGGACAACATACAACACGGTTCCAAATTTTCAATTCCAATTAGTAACTGGTACAACATTTACTTGTTAGCTTAAAGATGAACGACTGTGATACGAAGAAAGTGATTAAGTAATAAGAGATTATTGTGATATAAACTATTAGAATTTAGGAAGGTTAAACAATTAGTAACTGAGATGAACGATTGTGATACGAAGTGATTAGGTTGGTTAAGTTAAAGGCTCTTTACAAACAGGCGCGACACGCGACGCGACACAAAGACATGAGCGGTACCTTCGTGTCGCGACATGAGCGGTTCCTTTGTGTCTCGCCTATTTGTAGGAGCCATAAGGCTGATTTAAAATAAAAACATAAAAAACTTTTGACTTTTTTTTATCGATACAATGATTACCCCTCCTTAATTATTGTACGTATTATTTTGTCGATTTGTAGCCGGGCGCTAGGGGCACGGCAACTGATATTTAGCCAAGCGCTTAAAAGGTTAAAAATACCCAATTGTAAACATTTCAGCTGCTATTACGGACAGCAGAGGCTTAGTAATAGGGTTCCGTTGGTCACCCTTTGGGTACGGAACCCTAAAAGTATCCTATATTATCCTATTCCAGGAAATTGTCCACTCATATGCCAAATTTCATTTAAATTGGATCAACAGTTAAGTCGTGAAGAGAGAACAGACGACAATGTTACTTGCGCTATATAATAATAGTATCGATTATTAAACGCATTCAAAAGTACAGGACAGCAGCTTACATATTGTGGCCCAGTTACTATTAAGCCTCCTCCTCGCGTTGTATTCCTCATTGCTGAGGGTCGTGAATCTCTCGATGAGTGGTAAATTTCCGCTGTACAATGTCTCTCCAGACATTGTACCACTATATTGCCAGAGACCAGTGCCTGTCCTTGGCATCATGGAACGCATTATGCAGCTTGGTGTTGAGCATTGAACCAATTTGATCGGACTATCTAATAGGGCTGCGACCTCTAGACGGTTTGCCTTCTATCTTGCCTGTCACCATACATTTTAAGTTACAGAAGTTTAAGAGAGAAGAACGTATAACGCAGAAACGTCTGTAGTACATGCCATAATCGTGCGGAGATATTGATCAATATTTCTTAAATAATAAAACTTAAAAAAAACAATGGTATGTTTTTTTTTGCAATACGTAAGTAACATATCAATATTAATGATCAATTCAAAATATTCCTGTTCTCACAATCTGTCAAAAAAGAGAACTTAATTCTCTATGAATCAGCTTCGGTAATCGCTTCTATTGTATCTTAATACTAGCTCACCCGCGCTATTTCGTCTGCGTCACATTTTTCATGAATGCTCCGCTCCTTTTGTCATCGATAAATGGGCTATCCATAATTTAAATATTTTTTTCAATTCAAACCAGTAGTTCCTGATTAGCGCGTTTAACCAAACAAAACTCTTCAGCTTTATTTAATTTTAGTAGACTTAAAGACGTGACATAAAAAATAATCACGCCAAATACTAATCGGATGCCATTAAAATTGAATAAGTATTTATCTTTTAGATCTTCATGAAATAAACAATGCTTTAATAGCTTTGTACAAAAAATGAAAATAGATCCTACGCCCGTTAAATAGACACGAATATTTAAAGCAATAAGGTCTGAGGTTATATTTTTTGCAATAATTATTTTATTTATATCAGACAACGCTTACAATATAATTCATACTTTATAAATCAAAATAACCTGCAATTAAGCCTACGAAAACATTGAAAAAAGTCGATAAAAAACCGTAAATATTGTAATAACCGGTCAAGTGTGAGTCGGACTCGCACACGAAGGGTTCCGTACCGTAAACCAAAACCAAAAAAAAATTGTATGGGAGCCCCCTTTATTTCTTTTTTTATTTAGCTTTATTATTTGTTGATATAGCGGTAATAGAAAAACACACTCTGTGAAAGTTTCAACTGTCTATCTATTACGGTTCTTGAGATACAGTCGCTTTCAGACGGATGGACGGACGAATGGAGGAATGGAAGGAGGCTTAGTAACAGGGTTCTGTTAGTTACCCTTCGGTTACGGAACCCTAAAAACCGTAAATATTGTAAAACCGATTTATGTTTGTTGAAAATTAATTCTAAAAATACTTCGCTCAGTTTAATGTACTTTTTGTAGTACGGGGCAATCTCATCATCAGTTAAAAGACAAAAACGCATATTAATTTTCAAATTACCGTGCACTCGTGTACTATAAAAGCATGTAGAACTAACGTGAGTAATGTTGTACAGATAAATGATTAGTCACAGTTTCTATTGAATCGAATCTAATTTGTTATTCATAATGGAATATCTTGTTCAGATTTTCCTATATTTTGTAGAGAAACCCACCTTTCACTAGCTAGGTAAGAAATCGGAATTACAGACAACCTAACACCTTATTCGTGACTCAATCAGGGAATTTTAATAAAATCCACATAATCTAGAATCTAGAAAAAACTCATCATCATCATCATCATCTGCCTAGCCTTTTCCCAACTACATTGGGGTCGGCTTCCAGTCAAACCGGATTTAGCTGAATACCAGTGTTTTACGTGGAGCGGCTGCCTACCAGACCTCCACAACCCATTAACAGGGTAACACGGTACTTCTTGGCAAGATTGGAGTCAGATTTACTGGCTTCTGACAATCCGTAACGACTGCCAAAGATCTACAAATGACAGCCGGGACCAACGGCTTAACGTGCTTTCCGAGGCATGAAGGAAACTCGTTATTTTAAGACGGTCACCCATCCACAGACCAACCTAGGCAAGCGTTGCTTAACCTTCAAGATCGACATGTGCGGCTGTTATTATTTAGCCACGAGCTCCTCATTTCTAGAAAAAACTATTAAATTAGTACAGAAGGCCTATCACAATTTGTTTTTTGTAGTATAGTAAAGTAACGTAAAGTTTTACTATGACCATAATACTCGTGCCGCACATAATATTTATGTGAATTGTATACCGACCGGTGTACATGGTAGGACCGGTCGTTGTGGCGACGCTTGGACCGAGTCCAGATCTATGTCCAGCAGTGGACGTCTTTCGGCTGATATGGTGATGTTGATGATGAATTGTAAACTACAAATAGTTGACCCACGCAACTTCGTTTGCGTAATTTTCATTACTGCTCCGTTCCTATTGTTCTTCTATAAATGGGCTATCTAACACTGAAAGAATTTTTCAAATCGGACCTGTAGTTCCTGAGATTAGGGCGTTCAAGTAAACAAACAAACAAACAAACAAACTCTTCAGCTTTATATATTAGTAAGTATAGATACGTTAGAACACTCGCGCTAGGACCTCGTCTCGTCTTATTTTACGCAATATGAACATGTCTTCAGCCTTATTTATTAAAAAAAAATATAAAGGTTTCATTTAAAGGTGGTTTTTCATATATAGGGCCTAAAATATTTAAATTCAACTTCGGTCATTAGGACTGAATTGAGTTCCCCATATTGATGATCTCTTATATTTTGGGATTAACTCTGAGTAACAGTCAATTACGAGGTTGTAGATTATCACCTTCCAGATAATACCTATCCTATAAAAAAAACATAACATATGATTTGCTGATAGAAAAATGGTTCGTCTAATATTGCACACGGCTGCTGCGTCGTCAATTCCTTTTTCTTTGAACTTAGCTGGACACACTGCCGTGTGTCATATCGAAGTATATCTTGACAAAGTTGTAACTTTAATTTGCCTCATACATTCATTAATCATTACAATAGACCGCAAATAATATATGATACGACAATTTATCACTAGCAAAAACTACGGAATTACCTGCGTTTTGAGTCTATAATACAAGTCTTAGAACTTAATATAGTGCCGGAAACGTGACCTGAGAACTAACGATCACTATCAAGAATATGTATTAGGAATAAGCTTTGATTATAGTCATTAGCAATTGGATCCAGCCATTACAGCCAGGATGGAGTGTATCTCATAATTTCCGTTGTATTTTCTAATTGGTTACGTTTTTCTTCCTATATGAATGAAAGCTGTTTATTCGAATCTGCTGACTCCATTGAAAGTTCCAAAGGTGACTAAATATGTCGAAAATACCTACCCACATGCACAAATCGTATTGAGAAAACATTCATCGTGCGTACCTACAGCTGAGGAGTGGACTTCCCTGCCTGAGTCTGAGTTTCCTGATAGCTACAACCTGGCAGTCTTTAATTCAAGAGTGAATAGGTTACTTCTAGGCAAGCGTCAAACGCGTACCTATCAATACTTAAAAAAAATATCATGACTCCATCCAAAGTTCCAGAGGCGACCAAATATGTGGAGAATTCTTGCCCTTCATGTCAAGTTCATAAAGATATTCTGATGCTAATATTAGTGCATAAAACCGGGATAACACTCAAGTATCCCGCAGTTACCAACCTGTTTATCCAGCTTTTGCAGTCGTAAACTTTATCTTCTATTTCTTTTTATACCAGTTTAGTTTTATACGAGTCAAATAAGCCAGACCTAAAGTTTATTTAAAGTCTGTTCATACTTAATAATTTATAAATTGTTGTTGTTGTGTGTTGTATCTTAGTTTACTTATTCATAACGTTATTACTAGAAGTCATAACAAAAGTATTTACCGGGCAATATTGTCACCCAAGACTCAATTTTCCTGCTCGTGTAACGCCACGCCGCACTGCGTTGTTTGTGCGGCAGCTGGCAAGCCGGCCGATCACTGGGCTGGGGGCAAAGCCTGCGCTCCACTTGCCAAGGCCGGGGGCAAAAAGAAGCCCTCCACCACCGCCGTCCCTGCCGCCGCCGTCACTTCGGTTGCTGCGAGTGAGCCCTCACAAGGGACTCAGGAGGAGGCAGAAATGGAGAGCCAATAACGGCTCCATTACGCCTCCTCCAGGCGAACATCAACCACTGCGCCGCCGCTCAAGACCTGTTGGTCCAGAGCATGGCACAGTGGTTGATTAACATCGCTGTGGTCGCTGAGCCCTACTTTGTCCCGCCCAGGGATGACTGGGTGGAGGACCTGAACGGCTCAGTGGCCCTAATTTCGTCGGCCGCTGCAGGTACCCCATCCCTCGAAAGCGTCAGGAGAGGACAGGGGTGCGTAGCAGCACGGTTCGGGGAGATTGTCGTGGTAGGAGTGTACTTCTCCCCGAACCGAACTCTCGCTGAGTTCCAAAACTCCCTTACGGAGTTGGGCGTCGTCGTCGCCGGGTGTCGTTCCCTCCCCGTACTCGTTCTCGGGGACTTCAATGCCAAGCACTTGGCTTGGGGTTCCCGTTATACGGATACTCGGGGCAGGATGGTGGAGGACTGGGCTCTGGAGGCAGGCCTGGTCGCCCTAAACCGGGGTTCTGTCCCCACGTGTGTGCGGATGCAGGGGGAGTCGGTGGTGGACATTTCGTTCGCCAGCCCTGCTCTGTCACCGCGTGTCATTGACTGGCGCGTATTAGAGGAGGTGGAGACCTATTCCGATCACCGGTATATCCGGTTTGACGTCTCCACCCAGACCTCAACCGCGCCAGTCCGGCAGGCTTCGACTGGTCCGCGGTGGGCGCTGAAGCAGCTGGACCGGGAGCTCCTCCTGGAAGCTTCGATCGTGCAGGCCTGGGTGTCACCTCCGGATAGGCTTGCTGACATCAACGACGAAGCGGAGTGGTTCCGGGAGGCCATGTCCGATATTTGTGATGTGGCAATGCCCCGGGTTAAACAAGGACGCGCCCGCCGCCAGGTGTACTGGTGGTCACAAGAGCTGGCGACGCTGCGTCAGGCATGCGTTGCCGCACGGCGCCGGTACACCAGGCACCGCAGGCTCCGCATCCGCCCTCCAGATGCGCAGGTCAGAGAGGCGGAGCTATACGAGGAGTACAAAGTGGCGAAGGCCGCCCTCAAAGCAGGGATCCTGCAGGCCAAGGATCTGGCTCGCAAGGAGATGCTGGAGTCTCTGAACGGGGACCCGTGGGGTAGACCCTACAAAATGGTGCGGAATAAGCTCCGCACCTGGGCCCCCCCCTTGACGCAGAGTCTCCGGCCTCAGCTGGTGGAGGACGTGGTGAGCGCTTTATTCCCCTCGCGAGAGGAGCATACTCCCCCGCCTATGGCTCCGCCACCTGCGGTGCCCGATGCGGATTGCACCGATGACGACGATGACGATGCCCCTGAGGTGACTGAGGTAGACCTGAGAGTGGCGGTTAATAGGCTGAAGGCCAAAAATACCGCCCCAGGACCCGACGGCTTACCTGGGAAAGCTTGGGTCCTGGCCTTGGAGGCTCTTGGGCCTCGACTAAGAGGGTTCCTAAGCGCATGCTTAGAGAGGGGCCAGTTCCCACTTCGTTGGAAGACGGGGAAACTGGTCCTCATTAAGAAGCCGGGGCGCCCCGCGGACTCTCCGTCCGCATACCGGCCCATCGTGCTGCTCGATGAGGTGGGCAAGCTCTTTGAAAGAGTAATTGCAAACCGCCTCGTCGAGCACCTAGTGAGGGTGGGGCCGGATCTGGCGGAAAACCAGTTCGGTTTCCGCACGGGACGCTCGACGGTGGACGCCATCATGCGCGTGAGAGCCCTCTCGACGGGGGACGCGGTTTCCCGGGGCGGGGTCGTCTTGGCTGTGTCTCTAGACATCGCCAATGCCTTTAACACCCTGCCTTGGAGTTGCATCAGGGAGGCACTTCGGTATCACCGGGTGCCGAACTACCTCCGTCGCGTAGTTGAGGCTTACTTGACGGACAGAGCCGTCATCTACCCCGGTCACCTGGGAGAGTGGAACCGGCGAGAGATGTCGTGCGGTGTTCCACAGGGTTCCGTTCTGGGGCCGCTTCTGTGGGACATCGGCTACGATTGGGTGCTGCGCGCCGACCTCCCTGGCGGCGTCAACGTTGTCTGCTATGCTGACGATACGCTGGTCCTGGCGCAGGGGAGGTCGCACCAGGCGGCGACCGACGCTATGACACGCGGGGTTGCGATAGTCGTTGAGAGGATCCGGCAGTTGGGTCTCGAGGTGGCCTTGCACAAGTCCGAAGCCATGTGCTTCCATGGTTCTCGGAACAGGCCACCATCGGGATGTCAAATAACGGTGGGAGGGGTTCACATTGGCGTCGGGTCGACGATGACGTATCTAGGTCTCGTCCTTGACAGCCGATGGAACTTCGTCGAACACTTCCGACGTTTGGC
Organism: Lacanobia oleracea; assembly: GCA_950371165.1. Lineage (NCBI taxonomy): Eukaryota > Metazoa > Arthropoda > Insecta > Lepidoptera > Noctuidae > Lacanobia > Lacanobia oleracea. The sequence continues at coordinate 7,043,702 of OX493389.1, forward strand.
TCCCAGACTGGGACGAGCCGGGGCTGCCTTCAAGCGGCTTCTGCCCAATCTAGGGGGTCCAAATGCCTCCTGCCGGAAGCTTTACGCGGGGGTTGTGCGGTCCATGGCCCTTTATGGGGCGCCAGTATGGGCGCCTACTTTGAGGAAGCGACCTGCCCGTTACCTCAACGCGTCTCAGAGGGTCATGGCCATCCGGCTGGCCCGGGGATACCGCACGGTCTCTGGCGAGGCGGCGAGCCTCCTTGCCGGACTGCCGCCATGGGATCTGGAGGCGAGAGCCCTCGCGCACATTTACGAGTGGCGCGTGGAGGCGCAACGCCGGGGCGAGACACCTCTGCCGCGGCAAATCGCAGCAAGGCGGACGGAGCTCCGGCAGGACCTCATGGCGGTATGGAGACAGCGACTGTCGCAACCCAGCGCTGGGCACGCAACAATCCAGGCGATAAGTCCCCTCTTTGAGGAGTGGCTGGAGCGGCGCCACGGCGTCCTCACCTTCCGCCTGACACAGGTACTCACCGGACACGGTTGTTTCGGGAGATACCTGTTTCGGATTCGGCGGGAGGACGCGCCCGGGTGTCATCACTGCGAGGATCGCCCGGAGGACACGGTGGAGCATACGGTGGAGGTCTGCCCTGCTTGGGCGGAGCACCGCCGGGTCCTCGTCGAGGCGATCGGCGGCGGCGACCTCTCGCGACCGGCCTTGGTTCAATCTTTGGTCCGGAGCGAGGAGGCATGGGAAGCGATCACCTCCTTCTGCGAAGCAGTAATGCTAGCAAAGGAGGAGGCCGAACGTGTGAGAGAGAGGGAAACCTCACGTCCCAGTCGCCGCAACAGAAGAAGACGCCCCAGGCGTCGGGAGTCGCAGGACGATTCCCGGCCGCCGTAGGCGCGGGCCTGCGGACGGCGAGCAGTGGGTGGCTCGCCGTCTGATCAGAACTAGGCCCGGGTCGGCGGCGCGCTGCGATCCCAGCGCGCCTCAAAGAGATGTCAGCGTGGAAGACGGGGCCCGATAGGGCAGGTGCCTGCTGGGGCTGCGGAATCTGTTCGAAAGAGGTGCCGTAGCCTTGGAACACAAAGGGCACCAGGAGAAACACGGATGGGTTTTAGTCAGTAAGAGTCTGACACTCCCTCTTGCTTCACCCAGAGCGGGAGGAGTCATTTGATGATTTCCCATCCTTAAAAAAAAAAAAAAAAAAAGACTCAATTTTCCTCGACCATTCCACCTATAATAAAACGTAACATATAACCGTGTCATATTTTTATGACACCTTTAAAATGAAGACGTTAATTTACCAGCAGTGTAAAGCTATCTCGTAGAACAAACATCAAATGTTTTCTTATGTGTGACCACGGCCACTTATCTACGGCACACAGTGTACCTACTGAATTTTTATTGTAGCTGATAACGTTTCTATAAACAGAGATTTATGTACGATTCTTGTGGAACTGGGTAATGTGCGGAAAACTGTAAGTGGGTATGTATTAGCGTATAGTCGAAGTTTTAGCGTAAAGGTACAAACATTTTGAAAAACCAAGATGCAATCATTTTACGAGTACAGCTAAACTAATAATATGCTACATGAATGGCAAACGAATATCCTCAAATTTTGCGGAATTTTTTCGAAAGAGTCACCGCGTCTCTGGAACGCAAAGAGCATTAGGAAGAACACGGATGGGTTTTAGACAGTAAGAGTACACTCCCTCCCGCTCCAGAGCGGGAGGAGTCATTTGATGATTTCCCATCCTTGAAAGAAAAATCTGAATTTTGCCTTCAATCCTGACGCTATCACAACTGAAGCTGTGACTTCCAATCACAAAACCACCGCTAACATTCAATAGTAGACTAACAATAAGAGCCCTGAAGCAGAAACTTATCAATTAAATTCAAAATATCAGTCAATAGAACGTGCGTAGGCCACCTGCCAATCGTCTGCGAACTTTAAAGTACCTTGCAGCGAAGACCTTGCTAATGTTGCTTACCTCTATATACATTTCATTAGCGAGGCAATAAAGCCAAGAGGAACACAACTCATATGAGAGACGACGCACCTGGCGGCGGTACACCAAAAGGTGCCCAAACACATTTGACAAACTAACACAATTATGTTAACTGTCTTCTCAGTATCAAGAACTTAATTATATTTTACGACTGCTATAGCTCTTGTGCAAGGTGATACTCGCTGCATTTTAATAGAAAACGATTAATTGGTATCGTCTTTCAAAATGCTATTTCAACTTCATAAACATCCCACCTGCCATCGTTATCCCCTGCTAGTACGATTAACATCAGCACTTAAGTCCGTCATATCATGATGACTCCCACTGACGAACTGGATGAACTTGCCAGCCTCAATACGAAGTCAGGTGACCGTCAACACATGTATAGTAGGAGAAAGCTGGTCTGGGGTCACCAACCTGCTAGGCGAGCGTGGTGAACATAGACCATGCATGACATTTAAAACTTATGTTAGTTCTGCAGTGAACTGTGAAATAGACAAATATGATTGATTTTTGGTTGACTTACTCTATACAAATGCACCTGGAACTTACCATGAATGGATAATCAATGCAATTGTCTACAGAGATATAAATGAGGCATTTGATACCGGTTTGCTCAAACAATGTATTTAAACTAAGGCTATAATAGGTTGGTTGACCACAAATTCTTTATCTTGTTGAAATGTAAATAAAATTATTCAATTTTTGTTTTGATATAAAATTACTCAGGTACCTATTAAGACATTTTTTTCTAATTTGATATTTCAACGCCAGGTCCCGCAGGGGATCATATTTGGACCATGTAGTATTCACGCTTAACACACTTGCGCTAGTTTTCAAATCCTTATTGTTTAGTTCACGCTAAGTTATCAACGCTCCATTTTCTATGCGTTCTATAAAGCATGCACTATTAACTTTTATACGACCTCAATTTATTTTTATAAAACATAATTATAAAAAGGTTACCTATTCCAGTTTGTAAGTCAACAAAGTTGTTTGGAATTCCGACCAATTCCGAAACAAAAAAAAAACCATTCACGAAATTCCCATTTCGGCGCCTGATTTTATTTTAAGAACTATGAATAAGCCAGCAGACATAATTTAATCGGACGTATTATTCCGCAACATTTTTGTTTCCGTAATTCTGACGTCAGACGCAACGGCCAATTCTGAATTAATCGCAAACATCTCGAACACGAATAAAAAGTAAGGTGCACTCGCCGCCCGGTACCTGTCATTCGCATCCCCGAGCGAGATCTCGCCACACTCAAGTGTATGTAGCCACAACGAAAGGTAGTCTCACACGCACGCCTTACGAAACAACAGTTCTCGAGCGTCTTCGGAATTTTTCAATTACAAATCAAATTACACTTTCACGGTGTTTTATTTAATTCATATTTCAAAATAGTGCGGTCGGTGAAGTTATAACAGCGGGGACTGAACTCGAAAGTGCTTATTTCGAAGAAAAGTTATTTTAGCCGGCAAAATGAAAACGGATTACGCTATGGATGAGATGCAGAAGAGTAAGTTCTATTTTTAATTTTCAAAACGTGAATTATCGTTATGTTAGAGAATTGTGTGCGATTTTTAACGCCATGTTTAGGATGCGCATGCGCAGTAATTATATTCGCTATCACAAAAAAATACAATTAAATTAATAAATTGGTAACAAAAAACACATAGAGGTCCAGAATATCATAGCGTTTGTTTGCTAGGTACGTAAAATAGTCAAGCGCTATCAACGTATCCACGTATTTACTATATATGTATTTTAATAGTTACGCATGCAATAAACGTTATTTTTTTTTTATCTACCATAAAAGTACAAAAGAATAATTGAAATTCAACGTTTGTACCAGTAGTAAAATTAGTGCGATGTTTTGCGTATCTCAATGAGTGTTTAAGATGAATGCTAATGTTTAATCACATTTGGAATGTTGATAAAACAAAAACTGTTGAATAGTGGCATTTTATAAACACTAGTCACTATTATTATCTTTCTTGCCCACAACATATTTAAAGGCGACTGAAAAAATTTAAATTACATATTCAGTTTTCGCCAAATATTATCATGTGTACTTCGACACATTTAATAAACCTTAGCAAAGACCCAGTGACACAATTTGCAAGTTAAACATTCAGAATTAATAACCCACATAATTCCAACGCACAACACACGCAGAAATATATATGAAAAATTACTTGTTGTCCGTCCTTATCACGATGAATTCATAATGAACCCGTATATAAATAATACTCGTTATTAGATCACACATCGTTTAGCACCTGTTCCAGACAAGTTTTTTTTTTTGTAATTAATGGTCCAAAATTAATCATTTCCTCGTTATAATATTTTTCTAAAATAACTTTTAATTACACATCTAGAAATTCGTGGAACGTGAGCATACGTTTTAAGAAATACGTAGTATTTTGGAAATGTTAACTTTAAATAAAAGAGCGCTATAAATCTATACTTAATATTTTTAAAGCTGAAGAGTTTGTTTGTTTGGTTGAACGCTGTAATATCAAGAACTAGGTACTGGTTCGAATTAAAAATTATTTTAGTATTGGATAGCCCATTTATCGAGCAAGGCTAAATGCAATAGGAGCGAAGCATTATTGAAATATGTGACGCAGACGAACTTGGGCGGGTCAGTTAGTTAATCATAATTACTAAATCCACTTCCAAATACACTTATTTAATAGATATCGTCAATATTTAATAGTAACGTTTTAGCCTATCGACGGTAATAGGTCACTTTTGTGCAGCAATAGAATAGGTTTACCTTTGATTGATTTCGCTTTGGATCAATAATAATTAAAAAATATGAGAATGTGCATTACGATACTTTTGTTTTAGAGGGCTACCCATCTTCTTTACATAAGTCGATTAACTGGGAAACTTCTTACTACCCTGCATGAATGTGAGTTCATTCAATGACTGCATCTGTCTGTCATATACAAATGGCTTGTTTCTTTAAATGATGTTCCAGTCAGCCCACTACATTTTTTAAATCAAATCACAAGCCTCCGCCATACTTGTAAACCTTAATATTGTGTTAAAGTAAAACAATACCTACAATAAAATATACCAATAAAAAAATTAAAATACAATATGTTAAAATTAATTCAACTTTTCTGTTTTCAAAACAGAAATCAACAATTAAAAAAAAAAAAAATTTTTTAAACAAATCTTGGTTTTCAAAAAAGGAATCAGCCACAGAAATAGAATAATAAAAGGGCTTATGAAATAGCCAGCACTTTCGCCATAGATTCTTTCACGAAGCTGGCGTCAGTGGTATAAAAACCACAATTGTAAATTGCTATCATGACTGTTAAGAATATACAAGTGGTCGCAGATTTATCGACACTTGACATTGTTTTAAAGAATTTCTTTTAGCAACCATATTTGCACAGTTGTGGCTTTATACTAACCATATCTTGTAAATAATGTTAGCTACGGTGACTGACGACTCGTAGATCGAAGAAATATTTTTTCCAAACAGTTAATCAAAGCCTATTCACCGCTTACTTTGGTCAATTCATTACATGACACACATTGTGGTTTATGGTACAGTTTTTCTTCTTAATTTAAATTCAAGGGCTCAGGCGAGCCGTTTTTCTTTTTTGTAAATGTGTATGTTTGGCTTCCTTGTTTGGTTCCTATTAATCCATGTAGTCAATGTTTCGTTAAATCGCTAGTAAATTGCATTTGTTTCGCGAGATTGGAGACCGCTACGGAATTTCCTATGTATTTGATACGGCGTTTCTTGTCCAACCGCAGAATTATATCGAAACGTCCATTGATCGATACCGTGTAATAAATTGATCTTCGTGTCATGATGTTGGTAGGGTTACACCATTACATAATGAAATTGTATATTGCCTTAGTCATACTTAATAACCTAATCTAATGCATCGCTGGTATTTCAAATAATTTGTAGCGTTTTGTAGAAAATTTCGAATCAAGAGCTTAACTCATAGTTAACTTTTGAAACAAGGTTTTCTGTCAAGTAGCGAATTGGCCCGGTTTCATACACCATCGCCTCAATTAATTGTAATTGACTGAAACAGCAGTAAAGTCCAACGAAATATCCCAAACCATACTGAATGAAGGAAAAGCACTTCCAAACCAAAATCACATTGGGTAAACTTGGTTGAAATATATCCAAACCAATTCATATAAATACCATTTTCATTTTCGACCCGTATTCTGTGACATCGTACCTTCCAAACGGCTGAACCAATCTATTTAGTTTCATTCAACTAACATCACCATTTTCCTCTCTCCCCAGGAACCTCCTCCATCATCGGTCTCTCAGACGTGACCGATAACAAGCTGCTCTGGAGACAGCTCATCGCCGAGCTGCTGGGAACCTTCTTCCTCACGTCCATCGGTGTGGCTGCCTGCATCACCATCACGAACGCCAACGCCCCTCAGGTTACCAGCATCGCGCTATGCTTCGGTCTCCTCGTCGCTTCTATTGTGCAGGTCAGTAACTTAGTTGATAAGTGATCCATTAACTTAACGATGTTGTTTTTGAAGTGGGTGGAATAACAATAAGACTGACAATAGGGAAGATGTAAATAGAGAATTTATGTGAACGTTGCGAATAAAATGATAAAAAAGTATTAAATAAAAGCCTTTGCAATGTTTTTATTATAGTTAATATAATTTATTAACAAAAATAATGAATTAAAGTAACGTGAAACGTAATGTATTTAAAAACCACAATCAGAGTTTAGTGATGTCACTGCTGTTATGAAAACGAAAAGGCATCCTTATGTCTTTGAGTTAGGACAGTCTTGACCAGTGGCAGACAGGACCGTTTTCGCGCGAAAATTAAACTGTCGGTTTAAAAACTTGGCAACAAATTAAAGCGTTTTCATTTCTTATTTATATATTGGACTATTCTAGATGGAGTTCTTTAAAATTAAAGTAATAATGGAAATATTGCATGTTCCCTATTGTAGGTTTAAGAATATTTTTTTCTACAGAGAACTCTGTGTTAGGCTGTATTATTTTAGAAGATTAGTGATCTGTGCCTATGAACTTTCGGTCAATGAAAACTGTATTAGGGTTAAACGATAGGCACCAAAGTAAAATCCGTTTGAAGCGTTTCTATAATAGAAGTTTATTATCCTATTTAATTAATAAAGAGACTCCATCAAATCTATTTTTATACTTTGTGATATAAAACTACACAATAAATAAGCGCCAAGTCAAGTTTAAGTCTTCTCTTCTATCAATACTCTTCCAATCATTAATCGGATTCTTTAATAGAAAATGCAAATACTGCATACTTATTACTCAAATATCTTAAAAATAGGATTTCTTATGTAAATAACTTGCATGTTTCAACGATCCGAGAAGCGAAAGGTAATAAAACGGATTTACAAATTATAATACTTTATTTATTAATTCTTGTATCAAGTGTTTACGTTTCCGATTCAGTAGTGGGAAGCAATGAAATGGTTCTGAATTCAAAACTTAGTTTTATGACATTTCAAACAGAGAAATAATTTCGAAGAAAGTGCAAAAGCAATTCACGTTTGCATTACTATAATTTTTACCTGCGTCTTTGCTCCTGTAGTATTTCCCATAGGAATGCAATGCATTTTTTATGCAGCTTATCGCCGAGTGAAAAGCTTTCTGTCAGTGAAATAATTATCCAATCAGCACTACCAGCGATTAGTATGTTTGTATGAGATATGTATGTGTATGTTTTATAGTTAAAACAAAGTCGCTTTTGCTGTCTGTCTGTCCCTATGTATGCTTAGTTCTTTAAAACTGCGCAACGGATTTTGATGTTGACGAAGAAAGTGGACATCATGCGTTCTAGATAATGTTCAGATGAATGCACACAGAATGCATCTCAGAAACGAGTACGTCCATAAATCTCTGCATTTCTTTTGTCGTAACGGGATTTTAAGGAAATTTACAGACGATTCGAAAGTAATTGTTTTAGTGGCAATAAAAAAATATATCAAAAGGTATAAAAAGGGCAATATTTTTAATTTTATTTTTTCGCTGATTGGTTCCATCCTTTCGCTTTCGCTGATCTGGTCTACATATATCTGCATAAATGCTCTTTTCTGTTTTTGAAGTCCTCGTAAGTTCTACTGCAGGAACATATGCCACTATCACGTCATATGTGGTATCCTTAAAATAAGTAACTACGCCGTAAATTCGTAGATGTAGGAACTCCATTTAATACCTCTACTTTTAAATGTTCCACACAATAAACCTGGTCCACCCATCAGGTCAATTGTGTCTCTCTCTGAGGGTACTTGTCACAACACCATTGTGGCTATTGCATCCGAAAGCTTTTGTGATGTCTGTTAGCGTTGCGATACACCCGTGACATACTTACATACATATGTACTTGTATCAAGTACATAGGCACTTTCTGTTAATATGTAGGCGAGATAAAAGCCACAGTATCCCAGTTATTCTACAGCATCTTACTAAGTTAACTAGAGTTAATGCTTGTTAACGACCTTTTAATTAACTAATAAATCGCTAGATAACAATTTCCTCGAGCCTGTCTCACAATGTCAACTTAAATAAAGTTGACACATTAAATTATATCGTAACCAGTAGCTATCTAAAACTAACTTGCCTCGAGCCTTCTAATCTGTTGTACAAACATCGCGGCGGAGATAATAAGCGATCTCAAACGATCTCACTTCGCGATAACAATAGAACATTGCAATATCATAATGTAGCTTACAATAACATGAAATCGGACAATTTGCGCTACGTCCGGCCTTTCCCACGCGGTCGCAGACCCGCGAGCGATCGCGCGTAAAATGTATCACACATTACATTCAATATCGTTAAAAGGCCAATATGCAAAACAGTCAATACATTAACCTTGACATACGAACTGGTTACGATCAAGTAGCGGCTTTTAGATTTTTAAGGCGGCACCTTTGGTGTATTTGAACATTCATATCACCCAATTTAGTCCAAAATCAAATTAGAATTTATTTATAGAGCATAGGGTCATAGGTTATTTCGTTACAAACTCAAATTCGTTTTTAGTCCCTTGAATTGGCATTGTGATAACTACAGGATTGTATAAAAATATGAACTTAATATTTGGATTGGATCGCTATGCAATAGGTACTCGTATCTCGTATGAACAATGATTGAGTGAAAATTTAACAAACCATTAGTCAATATTTTTCTACCTCTACTGTCACCATATATGGGTAGTTTAAACAAATTGAACTAGAGTATAATTGAGATAGCCAAGTGTTCACGAATACGGTATCTATTCGTCACGCATTTACGAACCCTCAGGCGATTTGAGAACTAGTCAAATTGCCAACATAACGGTAACATGAAATGTGTGATTTTCTTTTTAATTTTAATAGTTTTAACCTCGAACTTTTGACAGCTACGTGCGTATGTAACTTTATGTAAGTGTTTTATGAATGATAAAATGTTATGTATCACCTTCTCAATATTATGATTGTGATTATGATGCCAAACTTGATGTATCGTTGACCATGAAACTGTGAGTACGTAGAGGTGGAATTATAAGTAACATGGGTGATATGCAAATCAAACTTGATCTGTACTTTATCGATATTTTGTTTTCACTAACAATAGTGTCGAAACGATAGGCGTGTCATTTTGTTCTGTTTAATGTCTCTTCACTTGGGTCAAGGCGAATATAACGTTTATGGTTAAATGATAATTTGATAGTTAGAAAAATATTTAATTTTGCAAATTTAAACATTTGCTACACAGTAAAAAGAAATACGAATTTAAACAACAAAATAAGTGTTTTGACGTAGCAAATTAAATTTGAAATGACATAAGTGGAACTTTCGAAATATTTATATATTATTTATGATTGCTAATCATACGAGGTCAAGTGATAGATTTATAAAGGTGCATTAAATTATTCCGATCAATCGAACAAAAATGATAAATTAAGATATGTCATGCGTTTCTTAGAGATGTTGATAACATTCAATTTGTTAATGATTAATTGTAACATGGTCTACTACACTTAGTACTTGTTGATATGTCGATATTATTGTGACAAATATTAACGATACAAGTAATTGCTTGTATTGGTTCAAGGCTAAGTTTACTGTAACGATTGGGACTCGTTTCAGCACTTCTGGTTGAGTGACAAATAAACAAGAATAAATTGCCGTTCAATCAATTCCATACTGCCAGAAATAAAACCGGCCAAGTGCGAGTTGGACTCTCACACGACGGGTTCCGCACCATAATCAGAAAAATAAACGTTTCTTGTATAGGCCTTACGGAATTTAATTTTTAGAAATACACAATCGGTAAAAAATTAAATTGTCTACCTATTGTGGTTCTTGAGATACAGCCCGCTGAGAGACAAACGGACGGACGGACGGACAGCGGAGGCTTAGTAGTAGAGTTCCGTTGGTTACCCTTGGAGTACGGAACCCTAAATAAGATACATGTAAAAGTACCTTTATAAATATAAAAAAATTGTCACGTTTGGTTAACTTCTACAATTACTTATTCGTTACGTCATTAATTTTATTACAATTCTTTTGTATAATTTTGTATAAATTAACACCATGCCATATTAGCATCAAGTCTTATGTTTCCATTTATTTCCGTATTAGCACCTTTGTCACCAATTGACAATAAATTATATTTCAGTTTGTGATATCATATAATAACCATGTTTGACAGATCGCCTTTTAAACCCTCATGACGCAATAATGACGAGAAAAGTGTCATAAGTGACAACTCCGCGAAATTCCAATTTGAAAAATTGCCTGCGACATGTTTGATGAAAACGTATAATTACCTTATATGACCAGATAATTATAATAATGAGGCGTAATAATAGATATTACTATATGTCATAATCACGATTATTTTGACATGAGGAAATAATTGATGGCTTTATAATGCAGCTAGTTTTGTCGTTCATATTAAAACTTCTTTAAAAATGAGTTAGATTGAACGAACTGAGCGAATAGCGATGTTCATGAACGAACTACGGCTGCTTCCTGTCCACTTAGGTAACTGTTTAAAAAAAAACTAATTATACTATGTATATATAAGAAATACTGACTAGTAATTTATAATCACCAAGCTTTTCCTTTCAAATCCTGAAAATTTTAAACGCATTCGATAATTAAAAAAAACTGGTCAAGTGCGAGTCAAACTCGCGTGCAAAGCGTACCCAACCAATTTCTTTTTTTTGTAACATGTTATTTCAACACTACAGACTTCTTATAGGTTTTCCTGTAATCTTTAGGTAAAGAACTATTATCTGCATTTTTCAAAATAGGCTTTAGGCTCCGTAGTTTCTAAAAGTAAATATTGATTTACTTACAACGTCCGTTTTTGGGTCACAAAAATGCATACCTATCGTAGAAACTAGAAAGGCAAAGTACTAAACTGCAAAAAGGGAATTTTACAAGAGAGCGATTTAAAAACAAAAACAAGAAAAATTACACTGCTAAAACGCCACTAACTTCTTAAGTGTTGCTCAAATTGCTAGGAAACCAAGACCAATGTGTAGAGAAAAAAAAAAACTGAATCCAACCATATATAAAACTCATTTTAGCTAAAATGGCGCTTTAGTACTTTTGCCTTTTCGGTGACGATATGTAAACCAAATAACAGAATCAGTCCAGCCAGTAGATACGTAGAAAAGTGGCTGTGACAGACGGACAGATAAACAGGCAAATATACACCCGATTGATCTTATACGGTTTCCATTTTTTACGGATGTTCTGAACCCTAATATTAGTACTTCAACATACCTTTATGCCTTTATTAGTTGACCCACGCAACAACGTCTGCGTCTCAATTTTCTTTACTGCTTCGCTCCTATTGGTCTTAGCGTAATAATATATAGCCTTCCTTTAAACGGGCTATCTAACACTGAAAGAATATTTCAAATCGGACCAGTAGTTCCTGAGAACAAACAAACTGTTCAGCTTTATTGGTATAGATGACAAAATTTGTTGCAAAAGCTACTCGTAAATTAAATAAACTATGTCGTAATAACATTACCTAATAACTTCGCATCAATCAGTAGGCTTAATTGGGATATTTAGTTAGAATGGGACTTAGAGCTGTACAAAAGCATAGTTTCGTACATCGCTTTAGAATCTGAAGTTTAGATAAACATCTTGAATCTTGCATCAAAGGAACGTAATTAATTTATGTTTAAGACTGCTTAAGTGAACATGCGTAGACCTACCATGTCAATCATATTTGCTAAATTTTATTGATTGAAACGCCTTCACATCGTACTTTATCTAAACTAAAATTATGAAAAAGAAATATTTGATTTTTGTTTGTTTGTTACGATTTATCTCAAAAACGACTCGACCGATTTCAAAAATTCTTTGAAGGCTACATTATCCCCAAGTAATATAGGCTATATTTATTACAAGAAAAAAATTAAGGATCCTTAAGAAAATTGCAGTCGCTAGTCTTCCATATATTCGTAAAACGAAATAAGCCAAGCTACTGTAGAGTAACTTCTGACAATTTACTGTAAGTTGAAAGCTCGTAACTTAATCCTGGCTCAGCTGTGAAGTTGTGGTGAATAATATAAAGGATTAAATATATGTGTATCATAGCCGACCCCAAGTAACATGGGATAAGGGCAGGAAGATGATATCACTACTCGTCATCATATCATCATTCATAGTTGTAAAGCGTTTTTCCTTTATTCCTTGGCGCGTCTCTGGTAAACAACAGGCCAAATAAACTACAAATTACTGTTTTTTCTGCGTATTTCTTTATAAGGTCTGTTAAACAAACGGCTACATGTAAAAATACGAATAAAGGGAGGAATCTTTTTATGCTTTACCTACTCGTATGTCAAAGGTCATTCTTTGCTCAAAATTGTGCTGTGGCGAATATGGTTGTTCGTTTGTAGTCTAGGTTGTATTTAAGGGTTTACCTACCTATATCAGATCACTCTTTACACAAAATTATTCTATAGGAAATATTTAAAACGATTTATTTGTATCTTCTGTATTTGAAATGCCACAGATACAATAATTTGCCACAGTTTGTGTTGCCAGAAAATAATAATGTCCACGTATTAAGTCAAAACTGACAAAATTTCACTTTGGTTAGTTGACTATTGTACCGACGATTTCTGCTCCGTGTTAGATCGTGGTACCCTAATTCGGCTGCAGTCGTCCACGGTTTGACATGTACGTACCTAAGTACATCTACATACATGATACCCACTATAAAACCGTTGACAAGTTCACACATGACCTTTGCAGCTACTTGGCCGATAGGTGCGCAAACTGGTCCATACCGCGGTTGTTGCGCAACCCACAGCTTGCGCAACACCGTCATCTGTCAATCGCGCGCAGTATTAGCATGACAATGGAACAATGCGTCCTATGCGCATGACAGCCACGTGTGAACGCACATCAGGATATGGATCTAGAACTAAAATTATGGCAATTTTGTCATTTTCATACTGTTTTTCTGTTCTCAGTTGATTTAACAGATGGTTGGTTGTTTTATCAGCTGTTAGTTTCAGTTTGCCGTTCGGTTTACTTTTCAGTCATGAATTATTTATTTATTATGGGGAATAATATTCATACTAGTATATATATTACTCTTATTGGCACAGTAGATGTTTTTTTATCTCGGCAGTAATTTTCCCTGGGGTAATTTTCGACATCCAAGCGGGTGGAGCCGCGGGCGACATCTAGTTTTCCTGATAGTGCTGTATATTATGTAAACAGTGGCGTGGTCCGATCAGAAAACTGTATGACTTAGTCATTTGCAAGAACCTATAGGTAGTCACATCGTTATAGGTTTATCTAAGAGAGATATTTCTGCAAGTACATAATAAAGATCGTGTAATATAAACATCAAGAATTATTGACTATTAATATCCTTTTAACTCAAAACAATTGGTAACCCTACACATTCATGACGTCCCGATCTCCTGACATCTTGTCACGAGACGTCGCGTTGTCGCGTTGTCGCCCCAACAATATCAGTGTCTCCGACAGGTTTATTGTCAAGAATTCAATAGCATCTACTCACAGTTGTGATGTGTTGATACAAAGCGTGATTAATAACAATCACCGTTACCTTAACGAGACCTCTAATAAATCGCAAGCTATTTAAATTTCGAGGCTTGAAGATGAAGATTTGGATCGCAATTGTCATTACGTTTTTAATTAGTTTTGACACTTCCTGTGACCCAAGAGCTAAGAGCTGGCTTATACTTTGGGCAGAGATTAAGCATTGCCATTCAACGTGGCAATGCCGCCAGTCTCTTGGGCACATTACCAGCTGACAGCGTCGAGGACGAATTTTTTGATGCTATATTTTAGTTTAGTGTATTTGTTAGTTTTGAAGTTCGATATCTATCTGTTCGGGACATTTATTGAACCTATTGATAGATTGCATAGAAGCATTACATACATTTTTTAGAGGTATGAGATGCTTCTGTGCAATCTTGATTTAATTAAAAGTCTATAGAGATAAAATCAACACCTAGCAGTTTGCGTGAAACCTGTCGAAGTATTCTTAACTGGAATCAATCCCCTGCCGATCTATGTTATGCATTTTGGTTCAGCATAGTGCTAGACTTCTACCAACGCATTGCGGCTGAACATTTTAGTAGTATGGGGAATTTATTGCGTCACTTCTTCTTCCCAGCTAAAACACTAGTAAGTGGTGACAGGCGGGCTTTTTGAACTTGGACGAACAAAAAGTGTTGGCTGCCAGCCTAATTTGATTGAATGGGTTCTGATTGTGAGAATATTTGTCTATTTTGAAAACATCTATTCATATCAAGTGTGCACAAAAGTATTGACACCTTAACTAAATCATAAAACAATACTTAACCGAACCAATAACCATAAACACATCATCAATTTACTAAACTGTGCTTCAATACTTGCACAATGCGATCCTGACATTTGACTACATTTTAGGATAACACCATTCCGGATAAATTGCTGACGTAATTTGAACCCTATTTCTAAAGTCGCAAGGAGCTTTTATGTTATTCAGTTGCGTATTGACATGTGGGTGTCTGCATATTTGACACTTACATTATTATTGTTTATGGTAGAGTTAAAGAGGTTTTGTTTTATGAGGTTGTGTTAGCAATTAAGGACTACGTTAATGGGTAACTTTATTTGGGATAAACCTACATTGCAAAAGCTACTAGTGATACTTTAGCTGTGGGTGCAAATTACAAGGTTTCTTAACTGGTAAGTTTATATACGAGTAAACATAATTTGAAGAGTGCTTGTTTGGGGCTAAAAGTTAGAGTTTAATATTCTAAATTTTAGGATAGAACCTCTTACTTTTCTAAAACCATTATGTAGGTACTTATATTGGGGCGCTTGTAGCTAAATAATAATAGCTGCTCAGGTAGATCTTCAAGAGCAAGCCACGTTTACCGAGGTCAGTCCGTGGATTGGTTCATTACATACCAAGACTCGTGGTCCGCAGAAAATCTGACCCTAGTCTTACTACCGTATTACTCAGTTACTAGGTCGGGGGGCGAGATAGGCTTATAATACTAGCTTTACCAGTGATAGTTGAAAATTATCCCTAGGGATCCTACTCCTTGGACTCCTGGGAGAGACTATAATCTATCTATTTACTCGGATAGCACGTTAAGCCGTTGGTCCCGGCTGTCATTTGTAGATCTTTGGCAGTCGTTACGGATAGTCAGAAGCCGGTAAATCTGACTCCAGTCTTGCCAAGAAGTAACGTGTTTCCCAGTTAATGGGTTGTGGAGGTTTGGTAGGCAGCCGCTCCTCGTAAAATACTGGTATTCAGCTACTACTACTAATCCGGTTTGACTGGAAGCCGACACCAATATAGTTGGGAAAAGGCTGAGCAGATGATGATGAGTCTAGGCAGATGACGATTTAGTCATATACATATTGGACTTTACGTATCTAAACAATTCCCACACAAAAACACACCGACCAAAGTTTATTGAAATGTGTTAAACAGTTAACAGTCAATTAACGCCTCTCCCAATTAATAATTTGTTGCCATTTGCTTAACAACAAAGGATTTTGTTTGGCCAGTTGTTGAATTGACTAAGTTTACATAAAATGAGCCATTCGAGTCGGACATGATATTTACGATGGACTGTAGGATCGAGTTGTGTTTACTAACAAGCTTTGAATCGATTTGTTTATTTACTTATCTTCTGAGCACGCATGACAATCGAATAGAGAATCGATTGATGATCGAGTTTGTAAACATCCTTTGTTATTAATGTATTTGTGATAATATTTACTTTCTGCTTAGTTTGGGCAGGACAATGAAGTTTATATATCAGCCAATGACTTCACTCATTTGTCTGAATCAAAATTGAATTTATGATTAAAATAGATGAGAAAAAAAAATTTAAAGTAAGCTGCAGATATCTATGATAATAAGCTATTATTATATATCTAGTCTAAACTAGAATAAGGGTGCCTGTCCATTTCAGCGGACAGAGGCGCGACAATGGACAGCCAGACTAACGCTGAAACCGTAGGAAGTGGTAACGGGTGGCTCTCAGCCTAATTTGAATAATGACTTTTGACTTTGCTCTGAAAAAGCGGAAAACGCGGATTTTCTGGTAGCTGTTAAAGATTTTATTCCGCATCAGGACAAAAACGAGAAAGATTTTTATCCTAAGTCGACATTCTTTAGACCAAGAACGACACTTCGTATTACTCTAGTTCTCTAGACCAAACCCTCCTTTCTATAGTTACCCAACGGTATTCTCAAATCTTTGAATGCCAAATAAGGAGTTGTACAAAAAACAAATGAACTGCGGTTCAATTCGATCGCACACTCACTGCCGGGGGGTTATTGTCGATCGGTTGCGAATAACGGCACTGCTGACTACCCAGAGAATGTGGTGCAATTATATTTTTTATATCAGAGCTTATGTGATCCTATTTATAGATCATTTTGGCGGGCAATGATCTTGAGGAGGATGTGAATGTATATGTGTACCTATACCCAAACTAAACTAGACTGTTTTTATTTAACGAAAAGGGATGATCGTGGCCATGTATAAACTTCAAAACGTATGTATGTCACCTTCTCATTGCAAGTGCTGTAAGTTTATAATAAATCGCGTGAGATTGTAAACTGATCATCCTCGATAAGACACATAAATATTGTAATCTTTCTAATTAATACAAATAACATCCAAGGATTTATAATAAACTAGTTGACCCACACAACTTCGTCTGCGTCACAATTCTCATTACTGCTCCGCTCCTATTGGTCTTAGCGTGATGACATAGTCTATAGCCTTCCTCGATAAATGGGCTATCTAACACTGAAATATTTTTTCAAATCGGACCAGTAGTTCTTGAGATTAGTGCGTTCAAGCAAACAAACAAACTCTTCAGCTTTATATATTAGTATAGATTTACGGATTTAGTAATAATAAGATAAAATGTATTATTTATGTAGGTACGATAATGTAAATTTATCTTTTGTTCTGTCTAGACTCTAGGAACAAAATATATCAGACTGGTACAAGTATTACGAAACCAACATATGCAAATAACAATGGGTCCATAAATATTAACTGAGAACAGGAAACTATATTTAAACAACATAACTAAATAAACCGTGTTAGTTTTTACAACAATAACGGAATCGACTATTCGTATGACCTTTGACAGAAGAATAATGACTCAAAAAATAAGAATATGTGCCACTCTACAGTTTTTGTTCGAGAAGAACAAAAAATGGCATAGAGACATCATCTGAATTGTGAAATAATGAACTGACCAAACGTCAGGTTGGAATGGTTTTTCTATTAATTATCTGGTCAGTTTTTATAAGTTACATATTTAGGAACAATATTAAGGAATTTCCTAAAATGAGTCATCAAATCTCGAAATAATGCTGTTATATTATAGTTTGACATAACCATTAGGCACTTATGGGAAAATACAGAATAATGTCTTACTAAGAATGCTAATAAATAAAGCTGTTAACTATTTATTTTAATAGGTATGATATGTCGCAGTAATAATCTAGGTGTAGGTTAGATTATTACTGCGACATATTGTACCTATTCAGTTAATCATGGTGGCAATCACATCACTCTTCTTAGCTTATTATTCCGTTTTTGGGTTCCGTACCCAAAGGGTAACCAACAGAACCTTATTACTAAGCCTCCACTGTCCGTCCGTCCGTCCGTCTGTCTGTCAGCGGGCTGTATGAATCTCAAGAACCGTAACAGGTAAACAGTTGAAATTTTCACAGATTGTGTATTTCTATTGCCGCTATAACAACAAATAATAAAAATTAAGGTTTACGGTACGGAACCCTTCGTCTAAGAGTCCGTCTCGCACTTGGCCAGTTTCTTTTTTCAAATTATGTTTGTTTTGCGGAACGGAGCACTTAAATCATTTAAAGTATATTATAATCATGATTGATGAGCGCATCCTTGAAGTCGCAAAATAGCTCATAATAGCTCGTTTAAACAAACTATATCTACATAATCTCACGCTTTGATCGTTTACCGAACTAAAGAAGAAAAAAAAACTATAATCTTTATTGCATTCAATAAAGTACGATGCGATGCTAAGCTGCAAACACAGTGTGGAGAAATATTGAAAAATTTGGTGGTCAAAACTGCTTTGCCTATACGTCAATATACACCGTGTTCCTCATGATATACATAAACTTCGACCGAATGTTAAGAACATGGAAATAAGCATTTTTCATTATGGACACATTGATCAATTCTTAATATTTATTTTTGTATATTAATTTTCATACAAACTAAATACCTTGACGTAAATCATCCGATCTGCATGCCTCTTTATCTGAATTAGCAACGAAAAACAAATGAAATTCAGATAGCATTTGATAGATTTTTCATTTTAACTTCATTAAGACCTATGCAGTATACTGCATAGGTCAATTAAGTGAAATTACAAATATCTTTGTAACGAAGCCTTTTTAAGTACTACTTCCTCGGTTTGATTTGATTTGTTAAGGTGAATGCTCCAGGGTAGCCCGCGAAATTCAAATATCTTTTGTAATTTGCCGGTCAGTGTGAATCTGTATGTGAATATTTCAGAAATAATCATTCTGTCGAGCTACATGAACTTAGAGGGCTATATTGATTATTAAAATGGTTATAATTCTTTAGATAAATACGCGTTACGGTCGCGGATCGTATTTGGTCCACATACAGCTTCACACTGACCGGCAAATTGCAAAAAACATAAAAATATTTGAATTTCGCGGGCTACCCTGGAGTCTACCCGAGCCACCTTAAAGCTATAGAAGCGTTTGGTAAAGTTTATGGATAACGCAAAGAACACGGTGTATATACAATTCTTCCGGTACTAATCAGTGACTGACAGACAACGCGCAGCCGAAACTACTGGTCGTAGAAAGCTGAAATTTAGCATGTAGGTTCCTTTGGGAATGTAGGTGAGCACTAAGAAAGGATTTCCCGAAATTCCTACGGGAACGGGAAAAACGGGACATGCGCGTACGAAATCACAGGCAAAAGCAAGTTAAAATTATTTTGAACACTAATCAGAAATGACTGTGAAATAATATTAATTTTCAAATAATAAACAAATAAGTCAGGTTTACAATTGTATTTATTATATTAATACTATAATGACTATGCATAAATGATAGCACTTTATTTTATAAATCATAAACTTGGTGATTTATAGTACGTTTTCCTCAAAACCTATTCTTAGCTAAACTGTTAAAAGTGCGGTATTTTATTATTTAAAATAATAAAATATTTACTATAAAATAAATGAGCAACACACTTATATTATACTCGTACCTATTTAGGTTGCATAAATATCTAAATGTTTAATTAAATGGTTTTACTGTGAGTACTTATTATCACTAAGTAGACAAATTAATATACAACCTCATTTCTTATGGATGAAAAACATTATTTCACAACCTTATAGACAACTTTAAAAAAAACACACCATAGAGTTAACGTTTACACCCATAAAATCAAAAGATATGCAATAAATTAAAGTTTAAATTATATACCTTTTCAATGTCAAGCAATATACTCATGTGCATCTCATTGCACAACTAAATGAAGAAAGGCAAGTCAATACTGACAACATACTTGTATATGTCAATAAATTAATTTTAAAAGTCCACGAAAAATGCATTAACCGAACCAGTGATTAACCGCTCACCTTACCACAAATTACTATCGACAAACATGATTACCATAGAAGTTTAGCGATATAATATGACAGTTAACTTATACCTTCAATTAATTACGAAATATCCGGCCGAATGTAATTAAAAGGAGAGTTCAATGCTACACCCCGCTCGACGCATTGAAGCGTCGTAAAAATGTCGCGTCCGTGATTGTTTTACAGTGACACTACAAAATAAAGTTTGTAAACGTAAAATAAGTGTTATTACGTCAACAGTGGTAGACGTAATTTCTTGACACGTTCGTGTCATTTTATTTTTTTTTTCATTGTCATTCTTAGGTAATAATATATTGTCAGTTGTAAAAAAGATCGAGACAAAATTATCTCTCATCAAAAAAGGTGTTTCGTGAACCTAATTCCTTGTTGCCATGGATTTTAACCTCCTCAGATTCCAATGCCCCACCGTTGTATCGCAAATGGAATCTTTTGGTTCCACCGGAGCACATAGAAGTTAACGCAAATATTGACTACTTAGATGTTAAACTTACGACTGTGGGTGGCACTTATTTCTTGCCTAATTTATGTGAAAGATGGTCAGTTGTAACTTCGCAATAATGTAAGCTCACTGCTATTGTTTCAACATTTGAAAGTGCCTTCTATTGAAAGACATTTCTATGGCTCCCCTATAAAACTACAGACATTATGTTACACTGATTTGCTGTGAGAGCTGTACAACGTACGTTTTTTTCACAAACACTAAAAAAAAAATCCAAAAGTAGAATTAAATTGACAATAAAGCTAGAAATCAATCAATACAACATTTAAGTGTAAAGTCAAATCGATTAGTTTTACGTAAATATTAACAGTTAGCGAACTTTTTCTCGTCGCACATCAATCGTGCGCACGGCTATCATAGATCATTGATCGATACGCACCCGTAGATCACGGTGACCTTGACTCTGATTGGCGGAAACCTGTTCAGAGTTGATCGGAACACTTCGTGACTGTTCGTAGGTCATGAGACCGTTGCTGATCATAATATTACGACAAAAAAAACTACTTTGACTAAATTAATGGCTTTAATGGCTATTTTTAATGTTCAGTTTGTAAATAAACAAATTAGTTTTGCGGTTTAAACAGTAAAAAATAAAGAGCGGAAATAAGTATTATTTTTCCGATGATAACCACTTTCGGTAGGTGTCTTCAAAAAGTTTCCTTCAAAAATTGTTTACAGAGTACAGTCACCTTCAGAATTTCTAGAATATTTATTTCGACACTTGTACACACAGTTTACGGTGTCTGAGTAAATTAATATAAACATGTGTAAAATATATCGAATAATAAGAAGGTATAAATGAAAGGAATAAAATTTTCCTTATAAAGTCTTGTGACAGACTGCTTGGAGCCATTTGCCGGTCATTGAGTAAGCATTGGTCTGCCCTACGCCCATATTGAATTACATTACGTTTTAATTAAACATATCATTGGGCTTGTAATTTGCATTCTGTTCATACATATATTTTAACCCGTCTATCAATCATGCGTTATTGTCAATAAAAATGATTAAACTAATACATTGGGCTTTTTAAAAGATCAAATCAGCGAACACATTAGTTATAAGAAGTACCTACTGCACCTATGAATGGCCGAGGTATATAGTTATATTTTTGTTTCTATTTTCAAACCGTTTATAATTCTTCTTCATTATCCTCACAAAAAAAAATAAGACTCGCGGCTTGATATGGAAAGCTTACTCCGGATAACGGATATGCCGTTATCCGGAGTAAGCTTTCCATATCAAGCCGCGAGTCTTATTTTTTTTTGTTTTGTACTAGGTCTTTGGTGTTTTGTAGTGAAAACACCCTTATATCTCGTATCACTGACCATGACATTTTCCTTAAAACGACGCAAGGCTCACTCGAAAACTTGTCATTATTATTATTTGGAGCTCTGATTTCGACACTTTTGTTAATTAGTACCTTTGTAAGTTACTTTTCGTGCCCTAATTCATGCCGACTGGTCCTCATGTTTTAAATTACTTAATTTTCTTAATCATTCATTATTTTATTGCGAAGTTCATTCATTAAACCTTCTGAGGGCACTTAGTCAATATTTTACTTTGGTTAAAATGCAAATAATTTATTGAAGAATAGAATTGAGGCTTACATAAAAAAAAAAAATATTGCTTGAGTCTTTAATGAGAAAGAACTCTTAGAAGTGCACGATATATTTATCAACAGCTTCTATTTACATACACATGAACATGTCGAAATGCAGTGGGCGTGTAGCGTGTACAACATGTTCTCAAGCAAAGTAGCCGAAGTTACGTGCTTTATAATAACTTATTTCAAGTTGTATGGCTTCCGCAGTCGGGAGTCTTGCAAGATGGCCGAGATCTACGTCTATTACCTTTTGCTGCTCAATAAAAATTACCGATATGATGCAACTTATTGTGCATTTCCGTGTTAACACAGTTTTTTCGGGTGTTTGCCGAATTACATGATATGTTTGATGAATAGAAAGATAAAGTAACGTTAGTTTGCCAAAGGTTATAGTGTAATATTTTTATTGGTGTCTAAACTTTGCTTATGATATTTTATTTTACAAAACAAAGTCCTTCTCCTGTCGTAGAAGGCATCAAAGATAAAAAACAAGTAAAAGTACAAGAATATCCGAACATTGAACCGTAGACCTCCTCGCGACCCGAACACACATCAATCAACAAATTTTACGGTTCGCTGGCTTCAAAAGCAAATTACATATATACGTTTATCATTTTATGTCGGCTCATTTGACAGAGACAACCCTGACTTTCGACTGTATTCTATTAGCTGTTGTTTGTTGCCATTTTGCATCCTTTTGTGGCGCATAAAGAAAAATTAACGATGTTATTAGACTATCATTTTACACTCGACACGACTGGTCTTGACTTTGAAAGAATAATTGGTTGATTAGGAGTTTGACCGCGACTGTACGTGAATACAATAGGTCAACAATTGTAAGTGGGATTCGTTTTGTGGGAATAAGAACAAAACTAAGATGATACTGGAGGTCCTAGCAATTAATTTTTCATGTAAGTGATGAAAGAAATACTACAAATTGATGAGTAATATGGCATTGGCATATCGAAAATATCGTAACATGTGACCGATCAGGAACGAAACTGATCCATCATAGGCACGAAATGGTACAGGTGAAGGCGACTGCACTTTCATCAGAAATTAAAAATGATATTTTCAATAACGTTTGCGGTTATCGAGACATATCTTTTGAATTATTACTTTAGCAATACTAGGAATATGAGATATCAAAGATCAGTATAGTCTAACATTAGAAATTAATTTACTTTTAAATCGCTTCGGGCATGTTTATTGGCAAGAGCTTAAAGTGCAATATGTATGATTAAATATGGTAATTTGTCGAGATGAATGGGCAGTGGGTAGGTTGTAAAAGGCACAAAAGTAACACGTGCAAAACAGGCTCGTTACACTTATCGTGTGTGGAGTACAGCCTTCGGTCGTAAAAGTTCGTGAGTCCAAATGTTCAAGTTGTATCAAAACTTGCTTCGCTTGACCATACAGTGTGGGATATACAAGTTTATAGGTTTTATTCGAAGTTGGTTTTATTCAAATACTATTAAAATTCTAAGATGGAAGTAGACACAGATTAGTTTGCCATTACACAATGTATGTTATTTGCAAACAGATTTTTTCTGCCAAATAATAACCATTTGTATACAGAGATCATTATAGAATTTTAAATCGTTTTTTCATCAATGAACACTGTTGTAATTATAGTTTAATGAAGCGGAAGGGTGTGTTGTACATCATTATATAGAGGTACCTACTATTCGATCCTTTAATTAATCAAACACAAATTTTCCTTATAGGTATTGGAAAATCCATTTATGCTACACTTATCTGTTTATAGTGTTACAAGATGCCAGTCAGTGTCTATGCATTAATTATTCTATTTATACCCGATTGAGGTGAGAGCAGGTGACGTAACAGCGACAAGTAAGTTTGCACTTGACACACTTGCGACCAGTCGCTGTCGCACGGACGGAACTCTTCCTACCTTCACTGGTCGATGTGAATCCGGATTTAGTTGACTAAATCCGGTTGTAGAACTTTAATAGATAGATAGTTAAACGTTAAATTAAAACTTGCATCTTCGTCATCTTTGGCAGTAGGACGAGTGAAGGATAATGCCCTAGTCAATAGACCCAGTTATTCTGATACAATTTTATCACTATACGAAAACGTATGACATTCACACTATTTCTGAATGAAGTTGGGTTCAGATGTAGTTAAACTCTACTTCATCATTAAAACCTAGCAAAAATTATCATTCAATTAGAATTTGTCTCGTTCTTTTCTGTAACTCAGAAAGCGGGTAAAATCAACAGACTTTCGTATCTGTTGATTTTACCCGCTTTGTGACAATGGTTCAAAACCTACCACTAGTCTCTGCATCACCCAAAGGTTGACTGGTAGAAAATGCCTATGGGATTAAGTGCGCGTCTGTACATTTGGGTGCTGAAAGTGTTAAATAATTCGGTACAAAAAACTTCGCAGAATCTCGGTCAGTCAGTCAAAATCTAATTCGGACGAAAAATAGATTACTTACTTAACTAGAAAACACACTATCCGTCATCAATCTTCTTTACACATCAAACAAAAAGTTTATGACCAAGTATGGCAGACATTGAACATACATCAGCCGCCAGCCGACTTTCACAGTCCAGTCCAGTCAATGGGCGTCGAGTCGAGTGAGCGAGTGTAATTACAATCGGACAGCGCGCGCCAGTACTGGAGGAAAGTTACTTCTATTAAAGAACTCACCTTTTGGAGCCAGTGAAAGTCGTATTTTACTACTGCGACACTTTCTCTATAAAATATAATCGATCAATTTGCGAATTGTGTTCTTGTTATTTTTATTCTATTCGACGATTGAATTGAGTGATTGGTGATAGCGGACCAAATCGGACGTGGAATACTCTAGTAGTTCGTTCTGATTAGTTTCAATGTACCTAGGCAAAATGTAAATTCCCACTTAAAAAAAATCTAGTGGGAATGTGTACTTTGCCTACAGCTGTTCAACTAGATTTTGGAGAAAGCTTTCAGTTTATTGGATGCAGCTATGTTTGGGGTCAGATTTTTTAGCTTTTAACTGCCGTAACGACTGCTAGAGCTGTCCAAATGACAGCGGAGACCAAAACAAGTTTTTTTTTTTGTTTTGTTTGTTATAGTAGTTGGTAGATACTGATGCGAATACTAATGCTGAGTGCCAGAGGTTACTTATTATCCCGGAAATAAGCACTGTTCCTGTAGAATAGGCCGCGGGAGTGAAACAACGGGGATTAATAGTTTCTCCTTAGTAAATTAAATATTAGAATTGGCTCATCCAAACACGTAATTTTAGACTTACAAAGCTGTACTGCAAAACATTTCAAACAAGTCACGACACCATCTTATCAACCACAGATTAAATCTGCAGACCAGTTGTAAATTTCTTAATCGACTAAAATTAATAAGTCGATCCTTAATCGCCTAGTTATAGAATCGACTCAGTGTCAGATAGGTCACGATCGATATATGCCATGATACGTTGGTCCTGACGTGTGCTTGTGAATCGATACAATCCATCATTAATCGGCTATCACTTGAGACGGATTGCCTATTGACAAACGGCTTACGAATGTACAATAGCAATTCTAGAATTGACACAGCATAATTATTTGATTAAATACTCTATAATTTGTCTCGTAGGGTTGTTTATCCTTTGTTTTGCGCTCATTCAAGTGTAGAGATCTAGTATTAACACATATTAACTTATTTAAGACTCTATAACTTATCTGGTAGGGATCTTTATCCTTTGCGTTGCGCTCATGCATAGTGTTGAGGTATCGTAGAGGTGGCCTCAGGTATCTGACGAACGATTAACATGTAAATTAATATTTATCGATTGTATTGTTTTAGGCGTTGGTACGTATTGTATTTTTAACAATGAATGACGACGATCATCAATTTTCTATTTGGTGTCCATTTGTTTTGCTTTATATGTGAAGGTCGTTTCATGAAAGGTCAATTATGCGTGTTGATAACTGAGATGTGTTGTTATGAAATTTAATATTTGGTTCCTTTTGATAGTAGGTCTATAACCAGAGTGCAATGTTCGTATTTTTAAGGAGTTTTTGCAATCCCATCGCAATCGCAAACTACAGTGTCAAAATCAGCTCCAATTTCCTTAAATTTTGTCAAATTTTAGATATTGATAGTCGGTTAGATGATATTAAAAAAAAAAACTTTTTTACTTATGCTAAGTACTTTAAAATTATTTTTTTTTTTGGTGCGAGTATCGGCCTTCTTATAAAAAAATAGTAAAAGCACTACATTTATTACTATTTCCTACCATTACACAAGTGTTAACATAACCAGTATTTAAGTTACATAATATGTAAAAGATAAGCTTTGATTTATTAAGAGCAAACCATAAACTACAATCTTGTATTGGACAGGAAACATTCACGCTCTCAAAGACATGCTTAGCGGAAACATTAATCTAATTCATGTGAATTTTATTAAATTATTATTATTTGCCCTTTAATTTATTCTAACACGAGTCTCCGACTTGTAAATACATTTTTAATATATAATCATAACTAGTTGACTCGCACAACTTCATCTGCGTCACAATTTTCATAACTGCTCCGCTCCTATTGGTCTTAGCGTGATGATAGCCAATAGCTTTCCTCGATAAATGGGCTATCTAACACTGAAAGATTTTTTCAAATCGGACCAGTAGTTCCTGAGATTAGCGCGTTCAAGCAAACAAACAAACTTTTCAGCTTTCACACAGTTTATTTTCAGTTATTAAAATGTTTGGAAATAAAAAATGACAGGCTTTTCAAATAACATAAAAACCCTGATGATGTAGTTGTCCGAGGAATTGGGGCTCTAAACAAAATGACATTCTGTCAGCTAGATACGAGGGTGCCTGTCACAAGGTAGCGGAGCGGAGAAACGGAGAAATTTAAACAAATGGAATTGCATAAAATCTCCGTACCATGACACAGACATGTTGACTGACATGATTGGTTAATATTTCTCCGTTTCTCTGCTCCGCTGCCTCGCTTCGCGCAAATGAGCAGGCACCCTAAGGATTGACAAAAGTCAAAGAATAGCTACGTGACACTTCGGGAGCGCATGTCAATAATTTTTCGAGTTTCGACAAACTGCAATGGCTGTCAATGATATGTCACTTTGTCCGTAGCTTCAGAGTGCCAACTTTGACGCAAACTGTGAAAAATGTGTGTAAATTGAGATTTTTTGACAGCTTGCAACTGTCATGTGAAAACGAACATTGCTTAAAAATAGTAGAATTGACCCCCTGGTCATTGGTATCTCTCTCATTTATATATTTAATTATTTATTTATTTATAAAAATGCACTCGACCGTTTCGCAGTAAACCAATAAATAAAATCAATTGCTAAAGTTTTAATTCTAAGTACAACCAATGAATAATTTACAACCCATACATGATCATGAGCGTTTAATTAGGCATGTATTAGAGCCGATCGTGTAGTATATAAAGTAAGTATATACAGTTAAAATGTTAGCAAGCATTTAAGATAAATCACAGCGCAAAAGATTCACTTACGAAGAACCAAAACATGACATTGAATGAACGGTTGATCACGACTCGTTCTTACGTAATGAATGAATGGCTTATTAAAAGTAGAAGTTTTTATGATTTATTTTCTATGAATTTGTAATTTTTGTTGTGTTTTTATTCATTATTTCATTATTTTTCGTGCAAGAAAACCGCATTTCGACAGTTTTTGCTCTAACATTTAACTTAACTAAAATTTATGTTAACTATTTGCAGATCCACAGCTAAAATATAGTTTTTAAACCATCAACAAAAATTTTTATGGTTCGTAATTCTATTGCATAATCGGGAAGCCACCTTACCGAGAAATAAACGAAAACTCTATATGAAAACAAGCGGATACATTTAATTTCAAGCACGCGTTTCCATTATTTAAAACAAGCCTTATTATATACTAGTTGTATAATAGGTGCGTAGGTACTAATTATTAGTGTACGTACGCTTCAGTATCATCATCATCATCATCTGCCTAGCCTTTTCCCAACTATATTGGGCTTCCAGTCAAGCCGGATTTAACTGAATACCAGTATTTTACGTGGAGCGGCTGCCTACCAGACCTCCACAACCCATTAACTGGGTAACACGGTACTTCATGGCAAGACTGGAGTCAGATTTACTGGCTTCTGACTATCCGTAACGACTGAAACAGTTCTACAAATGACAGCCGGGATCAACGACTTAACGTGCTTCCGAGGCACGGAGGAAACTCGGTATATTAAGATGGTGACCCATCCACAGACCAACCTTGGCGAGCGTTGCTTAACCTTGAAAATCGACCTGTGCGGCTGTTATTATCTAGCCACGAGCTCCTCTTCACGCTACGCTTCAGTATCTAATACATATTTATTCATTAATATTTTACATTTAAGTACACTTTCTTTGTAATTACCATTAATTAACACGTGGAAGGAAAACTCAGTTTACATTTTAAACCTTGCTGTAATTACCATCTCGTAATGAAAAAGTGAAATTTTCCCGCTTCTGATGTTTTCACCTGCATTTGGCTTGAGATTATTTCCTCGTCGCCATGTTGACTGCAACTAATTAAAAAGCTATTAAGATGTGATCTGTGTTCACCTTACTATCTCGTTAGCGAAACTGTGTGAAACTAGTCATGAATGAAATGTATGTGTAGAGGCAGATACTTGTACGTATCTAATAGGTACTGTAGAAAATCCTCTTTGGAAGGTGCAACCTCAAAGTCATAAGCCTTGAAAGATTTAAGAAGAATTAGTTTAGGTTTGAATTTAAATGTTTGTGTAATGACATAAGAATGTGTTAGTTTTTTCTAAGAGTTTCTGTAAAATATTCTCATAAAGTGAAGACGTAATATAGTAATTCTTAAAAATTCCCTCAATCTTTCTTTTTTAACTTAGTTCTCGCACGCCCCGATCTTCGGTCCCTTACAGCACCAACATAGTGACAGCTAGGTAAGTAATGTTGGTACTCTTTAATTTCTGGCATTTCTGTGAGTGATGTGCTAGTAATTTTGTAAGTTATAAAATAAAAAAACCCTTCAAATAAATAAAAAAGACACCTTATTGGGCTTCATCATCATCATATCAGCCGAAAGACGTCCACTACTGAACATAGGCCTTCCCCAAGTGTCACAACAACCGGTTCCGAGCGTCTCGCCACCCGTGACCCACACCAGGTCATCGTTCAACCTTGTGGGCTTAAAGTATCTTTATTATTTAAAGCTCCCCTAGACAGTTTGATGCGACGCAACAACGCGAGACTGCGATGTGTGATGTGCGATGTGTGTGTGTGTTGTGTGTGTGTGTTGTGTGTGTGTTTTGTTTTTTTTTTTTTTGTGACAGACTGATGCGACGCTACAACGCGACACTGATACTATTTTTAGAGCAGTTGATATGAACACACCGCCTCATTAAATACCTATAACTCCAAAGACACAACTATTTAAAACTATCAACCACATAGACACATTGGAAAATGCAAGCCGGGAAAATTTTCTCACGAAATATCCCCAGGTATATATTGTATCATATAATATAGTCAACGATTGAAACAGAATAAGCATACCTACAGTTTTACGTAACGCAAGGAAATATCACGGAATTGTGTCCAGAGTGTTTCCAAAGTTATCTAACTCCGTTAGGCTGTGTGTCTGAATGCTAAGCGCTATGTGAACTAGTAAGCTCATGTGAACCAGTTCGCTTATGTACTTTGTATGTACTTGGTGTTGTTGATCGTGAGTTTGTATGCGCTGCATGGGCGGACAGTTACCCAGTGACTCCACTTTGCAGATCAACTTGTAAATTGTGCATAATTTCAACTCATTGTCGAGGGGTTAGTCATAAGAGTTGAACGATTTCTTAAGTAAATGCTTGGGTTTGATGTTTTTCTTTAAAAAAAAGTGTCCCCTGAATTATTAGGAAACTAAGGATGACAAAGTCAATCAGACTTTTTTCTGTTTAAAGACGCTTTTAGTTATGGCTTAATGCCACTATGCACACACCATAAGTACCTACTTACGAGTAGCTTTCGAAAAAGTAGCGTACTCGCAAAAAATAATCACAAAATTTTATTTAATCATATTACAAATAACTGTTTTGTTAATATTTTTCTAGCTAAATGATCGATTTAAATAACCAAAAGATTACCAAATAAATCTTTTTAAATTTCCTGTTATCGCTCTCTGCTCATCACTTGCACCACACCCTGAAAGCTCGCGCAACTTAATCCCGCTAATTCATCGGCGCCAGCCGTGCGCGCTGTTGCAGACCGTACAAGCGACGCGGCGACACTGACGGGTGACGAATTTATTTGCGACCAGTACTGTTACTTGAAGCGCTGTATATTACGTACAATTTAGGCTGAACTTGGTGAATAAAAGAGGATGCTGATTTAAATTGCTGATGATTTTTGAAGGTGAACATTTTCTACTCTGAAAAGATAACGTTTTTAAATAGTGAGATGAGATCTATCGGTATTTTATTCCTAATATCAAAATAATTAATTATATTAATTTTTAATATCAGCCGTCTACATTGACGTCTCAATAACTTACACAAATTAATTAACGTTTTGAATATAATTTCGACAAATCAATGGATTACATCAGGCGATAAAATTAATTGTTTTTGAGCCGTGTGCCAATACAAACGGATACGCTAACATGATAAATTATCGAATGACTCGGTCGTTAAAATATACGAACCTACTAGTAATTGCACTGGCGACAAGCTGGCTAAGAGCTGTAGAACATTAGTATTCCTAATTAGACGCACGATGCCAACCAGTCGTGAAATGCTTTGTGCGAATCGTAATTTAAATTTCGAAGCAAGATTCGCATTTGTTTTACATGGAAACTGCAGTTCTGTGAATTATAAAAAAACCGACGAAGTCCGAGTCGGAGTCTCACACGAAGGGCTCCATACCACAAACCCAAAAATAATGCGTATGGGAACGTTGCTTGTATGGGAGCCTCTATTTATTTTTAATTTAATTTGTATTATTTGTTGTTATAGCGGCAATAGATATAAGTACCTACACACTCTGTGAAAATGTCGACTGTCTACCTATTACCACTTCTTGAGATACCCGCTGACAGACAGACGGATTGAGGACGGACGGACGGACAGCCGAGGCTTAGTCATCGAGTTCCGTTGGTTACCTTATTGGTACGGAACCCTAAAAAGCAAGAAACAAATGAAAAAAGAGGTATTGAGTCGACCTCCAGTGAGTTACAAAACTAGTAGCCTACAATTACATAATCAACAGTTCCTTAAACCCGAGAACTACAAGAAAAACTGGTATCTCCACCCGAGATCACATACACAGAATACACTTATAGGCTTATTCGATACTTTTTGTACGATTACGTCTAATTTACATTCGTTCGTCGTAAATATAGGAAGGAATGCGCGGGCGCAATGACACGGGAGAAATGCATTATCATAACGGATCGAAGTCGTAAAATTACATACAAATGACTCTTACATAATAGCCCATGAATATGTATGTAGTTAAGGATTGAACGGTGTAAGTGATTTCAATTAAGGCTTGTATTCATGCCAATGACCTTGTGCATACAAACGAAGCTAACTACGCCTCTACGCGTCACTCCGCTAACCTCATTTTTTTTTAAATAATAGTAAAACATGTTTTTAAAAAGTAACAAAACCAAATTATTTTCGTTTGTATTGAAAAGCAGTGAATATCTTTTAATATTCTTTTGATAAAAAATTAAGAAGTAAAATGGTTTCATCTCAATGATTTAGAGGGGATTTGGTGTTTTTTTTTTTTCTTATTATGTGATAGCGATAGACAAATTCTGGCTAAATCAAATTACGAATCATATCATGTAGATGACGTGGCTATAGAATACTAGATGCACGGATCGATCTTTAAGGTTAAGCAACGCTTGCTAACGTTGTAGATGGGTGACCATCTTAACACACCGAGTTTCCTCCGTGCCTCGGAAAGCACGTTAAGCCGTTGGTCCCGGCTGTCATTTGTAAATCTTTGGCAGTCGTTACGGAATGTCAGAGTCCAGTAAATCTGACACCAGTCTTGCCAAGAAGTACCGTGTTACCCAGTTAATGGGTTGTGGAGGTCTGGTAGGCAGCCGCTCCACGTAAAATACTGTTATTCAGCTGAATCCGATTTGACTGGGAGCCGACCCTAACATAGTTGGGAAAAGGCTAGGCAGATGATGATCATGTAGATTACTGACAATTTTTTCAGATGTAAAATCTCTGTTTGTGCCGACAAAAAACTGCTTCATCTGCACGCTATTTAAAGCTTTTATCGAGAGAGCAGCCTTAAAGCTAGATAATGGATTAGGTTGATTTTAGTGTTGATAGAAAATGGATGCGAGGCAAAACGGGAATGTAGCTTGTGCTGTTCATGGGTATGTTTTAATTACGGATTTATGAGTACTGGTAATGGAGAAATTGAAACCGTCTATAATAAAACTATTGATGGCTTCTTGAGCAGTAATGAATAATTTTCAATAGAAACCAATAAATAAATAACTACTGAAGGCAATATGAAATAAAATAGCAAAATAATTACAACAACGATTGACTCATAAGCAAATGAAACAGCAATAATCAGCAGAGAAGTATTCTATAATCTAGCACCGGTGTATCATTAAGCAGAATTATAAAATATAGGGCAAAGTGAATGTTTCCCGCAATCATCATGCCCTTACACGTAGTCTCACGCTGAACAAATTGGAGCTCATTAGCCTGTCAGCGCTAACCATAGTGACCTATACGACCTAACTACGCCTAACCCTCGGACACCCATCCATCACGCACCGCTTTAGGACCTGTTCACGTTCATAATTCAAGGTACTCGAGCATAAATCCTCATTATGCATGCGTTAGAAGATGTATGTGGTACGGGAAAATCTATGTCTTTATGAAAACAGATTGGATCGTTGATCAACTTGATTTATGTTGAACGAGCGACTTCGTTTGCATATTGGTTCGCTTTCAAAGATCAGTGCTCCTTTAGACGTCCATTTTGAGTTTTGTTCTGAAAAAGTCTTTGCTTAGCAATTCTATCAAGCAGTCACATCATTATCATCATGATGATTAATAAATCGTCATCATCTTCTTGTCCTTGTAGCATCTTGAAGTCGGCCTTATCAGCAGTAATATTATCATATATCACCCTCCCTTTTCTTAAATCTCATTCCTCACACTCTTTGAGCACACATCGTCATTATTCTTTAAAATGTTATCTTCAGACCATTGCACAGCACACATATTTTTAATAATAATATATCGCCGGTTGGTGTCCCATTCCATTTGAAATGTCTAACGGGGCCTCTGCGAGTTGGCCCCTCGCACGCCTATCAAAGGACCGGGTCTCCAAGGACCCGAGAAAAGAATAATAATAAAACATTTATTTCAGGTTACCTTAACCTAAGTACACATAATTATTTGCTCCTGCAGTATCTTGTCTGCTACTATTTGCAAACATCTCTAGACGAGTGGACAAATACCCAAATATTTAAAGATTGCTCGATGCCAAGCCTCATTGAACTCCGTTTACAGTTAAACACATAAGAGGCACAATGTACAAATAACGGTTTAAGATTCCTTATCAACTGGGTCGTAATGCAGATCGCAAAGTGCATTTACTTTTAAAGAAGCCGATTCGATATATTTGTGGATTTTTTGCGCGCTACTTTTTAATCTTTCCCACGGTAAGTAGGTTTAGTAGCGAGCCTCTAGAATACATATGTAGTTGTTTTCGCTTCTCATGTATCTGCGTCTTCTAATTTGAATAACTTAGGCATCCACTATTTTTCAGTTTTGTCTCGAAAAGAAAGGATCACACCTAGTAGCTTAAAATTCTCTCCTCCTAGAGTTAGTTAAATGACAGACTGTCTCCCTGTCTGCTAAAAACAAATATACTGCTATCAGAAACCCACCAAGTATGTACAATTGTAGATTATGGCAATCTGCATGATTACAAAGCAGTCAGTTGGCAGGCTCACGTTCAAAATTTGACTTTTAGACTTCTATGATGACTTTAAAGATCTTGCGGGTTTGCAATTTAGAATTATAAGTGCAGATGTGTGTAGAATGATATCATGTGACCTGGTTCCTATAAATCAGCAGCCAATCACAATCGACACGTGAGCTGGAGGTAATGCGTAGGGTTTGGCTTAGGTACTTTATGGTTGCATAGAGTATAGAGCGGTTGTCCATTGCGTACGGTTACCGTTCCCACGGTACAATGGACACGAAACCAATTCAAATACATAATGAATTGGATGGCAACATTCCTCTGGATTGAATATTTAAAAATCATTAACTTATCTGATAGTAGTTTCGAAATGGTCATTATTTGATACTTTGTTTAGAGATAAAGCACAAGGCTGTTTTTTCCACCGACCAATTAAATTAATGTCTTCTCCTTTAGCGGAAACCGTGAAGGATCATCGATTGTGTCAAATGATTTAGTCCAATAAACCGGAAATGTATTTAAATGTAGAATTATATATCGTAAAAGGCGATTACTAACCCCATTTTCTGAGATAGAAGGGAGCCGATTTGTCCGGAGCAATTAAATTGATAAAGTATCCGAACGTAAAAAATATCGACTGTGTGTCGTGTCGGCCTGTGTGAAGAACGAATTTCATGTGTGTTGATATTATGCGCGTGTTACCGTTATAGTGTGGTACAAGTTACAACCTTGATGATGTTTCGGTTACAGTGGTGGTAAAGTATGACCAATTTCGCCAATTCCTGTACCTATCGCGCTGGTATAACAAGGATATAATTGGTGGACTGTTTTTGGCTATATGTACCCTTATATTTCCAAAAGTACGATATATATACCTACTACAGGTTGGATAGGCTTGAACAGTTGTATTATCATTATAGACTCGTCTGACGTCCTCACACAAACTGATACCCTACTCTATACATTATCGATCATATCACGGTTTTCGAACTATCTGATTGTCCACCAGTGAGAATTTAAAAAACAAAATATACCTATTTCATTAAATTGCAGCACTGTACCCTACTAGCTTCTACTTCGCATGTACAGACGCCAGCACATCAAGCTACAACAATCTGTTAAATTTCTTTAATTGATTTTCAACTAAATTGCTAAAGCTTTAGGTTCAAGGTTGACTAGGAAAATTTTACAGATTCGGGTAGTCTTTATGTGCGTCTGTACATTTCCTAATTCTGTCCGCCAAACAGCCGTTTGCCGTCTCCGCCTATGCCTTGTTCCGCGCCCATGTTAGGGATTGTAGACGCCCTTGGCAGCGCGGTGACCGTGCGCACGCATGGTGCGCTTGCGCCGCGCGTGGTCAATGCACCACGCGCCGCCCTCGCCTTAAGGCGCCTGCAGACAGGCCGAACGCGACAATACGGAGCGACCTCTTAGGCAAGCCTTTAAGTTTAAGTGGAAATGAAGAGGTTTTCTGTCTAGTATTTTTTTATATACTGTCTTGATCACATTATACTTACTGAAGACATGGTTGCTGGCAAACTGAAATGTTTGGACGTACGCAAGGGCCCGGGTCCTGACGAACTTCCCCCAATTCTACTCGCTAGGTGCTATAAGTCCTTCTCTACACCGCTGACTTTTTTATTTAACCGCTCACTTGAAACTGGCCACTTCCCGTCTGCGTGGAAGAAAGCTAAAATAGTCCCTATTTATAAAAATGGTTGCAAAAACTATATAAAAAATTATAGACCCATCTCGATTATATCAGTTATTCCGAAAGTTTTCGAATTATTGGTGTACCCCATTCTGTATAGTTATTTAAAAAATAATATTGTAAGCAATCAACATGGTTTCATGCGGGGCAGATCAACTCACTCCAACCTAGTATCTTTTTCTGAAGATGTTATTGAGTTTGTTGACCAGCGGATTCAGGTTGACGCAGTCTACACTGATTTTAGTAAAGCTTTTGACAAAGTAGACCACCAGCTTTTGTTGAAGAGACTGGAGAACTGCGGAATCTATGGTCCACTATTGCAATGGTTTCAGTCATACCTTAATGGTCGTGTGTCGTTTGTTGTTCTGAATGGGGTCAGATCAGAAGATTTTTTTGTAACCTCTGGCGTGCCACAAGGTTCCCACCTGGGACCGTTGCTCTTTAATATTTTCATTGATACCATTACCCATTGCTTTCACCACGCTCAAGCATATTTATTTGCAGATGATCTCAAGTTGATCCTACCTATAAAATGTATAGAAGACTCTTATTTGTTACAAGCTGATTTGGATAGATTAGTTGAGTGGTGCAATGTTAATAGGATGAGCCTAAATTTAAATAAATGTGTTCACATAAAATTTTGTCGCAACAAGAAAGTCTACACTACAAGTTACACTATCTCGGGCAAAACACTCGACGAAGTGGATAGTATCAGAGATCTTGGAATCACAATGGACAGAAAATTGACCTACAATGACCATATAGATAAAATAATATCTAACGCGAACAAAATGCTGGGATTCGTACTAAGAACCTCAAAGCCTTTTACCAACTCCAAGACCAAAATTCTTCTATATGAGACGTTGGTTCGTAGTAATCTGGAATACTGCTCACAGGTATGGTCACCTCGTTATAACGTTCATAAGCAACGGATTGAGCGAGTCCAAAAAAGATTCTTGTATCACCTTTCTTGTCAAAATAAAACCACGAATCAATTAAAATCGTATAAAGACCGTGTTCACCACTTTCAATTTCAAAGTCTTACGAATCGTAGAAAGGTTCTAGATCTTTGTTTTCTGCACAAACTAATGTCATCCAAAATAAATAGCGACCTTCTGTCAAAAATATTTATTAATGTACCCAGTAGATTACCGCGTTCCCAAACCTACCATTTATTCAGGCAATCTTGGCGCAAAACTAACTTAGGTGACAACTCTCCTCTAGCAAGGGCAACAAAATTGTACAACGCTATATGCCGTAAAGCTGAAATCGATATTAATCACGATAGTCTCAACACTTTTAAAAGGAAATTGATTAAGTACTTTCAGGCAGAGGACATTTGATTTATCAATCCAATTACAATTATTGTTATTTTAAGACATGCATTTTTAATCTTTATTTTAATCTCTGTTTTTTTTATGTTCCCCGATTATTTTATGTGTAATTTTTAATCCATTTTTAATTTTTTAAAAAGAAAAAATTGACATGGTAATTTTAGATATTGACATGAATGCACTCTTAAATTGACATTTTTATTTTATTCTTTAATTGACATTTTTATTTTATTTTATTTTTACAAATAAATACTTATAATTTATTCAAACCAAGTAAACCTGTATTATGTTTAGATCTTGAAATTGGTATGTCAATCGCTTGTATTTATATTTTAATTTATTTTGTTGCAATATTCAGTCGGAGCATGTAGACTCATTAATGTGTAAGTTGTGGTTACCTGTAATTGAGTGTGCATTACACGAAAACGTATTGTGTTTTTGAGCGTGTTTTGCAAAAGTTTTTGTAGTGTATTTACTCGTTGGTAATCCTTAAATAAATAAATAAATAAATAAATAAATAAATTATAAGAATTCTACATTTTCTACATTATCTAAAAATTTTCATTCTCTTGAGTTCTTTCGGCCCCTGAAAGCAGAAAAATAATTTCCATGAAAACGCGTTGTCGAATTGTCACGTAGCCTGTCTGCAGGAACCTTTACGCGACCACATGTCGAGTGCTGCCGAATGTGCTCGAAGGGTGTGATAGTGTTGCTATTCACTAACTAGGTCGATACATAAATGTGTTTTATGAGCTTGTTCCGCGTAAATGATTTAAAGGGCTTAGGTTAAACTATTAAATATTAAGCACTACAACTATTCAAAATATTTCGACAGGATTGAAATGTTCATATACACTACATACACTTATGGTACCATAGATATAATAAACAAGTACGGTACGGATATTAGATCATTGATTTAATGATTTTACTCATATTTTAATTTAAATAAATATTGTATCATTGATAGTACTACGGCACGCGTAACTTTGAACTTGGCGCTTAATTTACGATAGCCAATAAAAAATAATTTTCACACATAATGAGGAAACTCAATGGCATATATAAACCGTATATTTCAATTTAACAGCTACGAAAATAAAAGACGACATTTTAAAGTTTAACCACCAATAATTAAAAATACGTTTTAAATTAATTAACGTCAATTCGATCACATTAAAAAGAAATATTGATATAAATAAACTATTTAGATCAAGGAAAATGTAATAATGTGTTATTACATACCTATATATTTGTGTCCTAGGTGTGGTATCCGGAATCTGGACATAAATTATATCTCGAGCGATAGGCGAAATCTATATTTTTTATTTGAAACTAACCTTATAAGGTGGTCATTCATTTTGGATTGCATGTGTCCGATACAGTGTCAACTTCTGTCAGCCAATTAATTAATGGCTTATTTCTCATGCTGATAAAGTTACAGTACAAGCTGTAATCTATAACCTCTTAATTAATTTTTCTTACTTTTATTTTAACTTTCAACCTTGATTTTCGACATTAATTAATTATTTTTTAACAAATTGTCGCAACTTTTTTTCGTAAGGTCCTACGGCATATAACATTAAATTAAGTACTTACTTAATTAAACCACTGGAGCTAATTAATTTGCCTGAGTACCTACTTCAATAGTTTACAAAGACATACATTAATTAGTACCTACTAATGATTACCCATAATTTTTCTTCACTCGTTCGTCAGGTAAACATTAATAATGCCAAATCTCCCATTCCTCAGGACGCACAATATGCTTGTAAAGAGGTGCAAAGCTTACTGTGTTTTATGTTCTAATAAATTTATGTTTATGTTTTATTATTATTAATGGTTCCAATATTTGTAAACATGAGAGTACCATGTACTATTTAGAAAATGAATAAGTTTATAATGAATAAACTTACTAGTCCTCACATACCTATATTAAATTATTTTTTATAATAATACCAAATATTGTAAATCATTTATGTGAAAAGAGTAATTACGGAGTTTCTTCTTCGTTTTTCTCCATAACAATGGACAGTAGAGCCACTTTATTATTTTTATACATTATTTTAAATGTAAATTATGACGTTCAAAAAATGTAAATAAACGTTTTGACTTGAATAAAATATACAAACTTTTTACAGCATTCTAAATAGCTATCAAAGTTCTACCAATAGAAAAAGCAAAGCCAATCATGCAAACGTCACGTCACTGTATCACCAATTCCTTCGGTACCCTCACTCATGATCCACCTTCCATCGAGAGCTTCTCCGTCACATATCCGTGTCCTAACCGTGCCTAAACCGGTCCGGTCCGAGCCGGGACCGTGACACGACGGGCCATTACTACAACATTGAACTTTAAGTTCACAAGTTGAGTAATTTGTAAATTCTTAATGAACACCTGTCCACCGCTGGACATCGCCGTCGCTTTAATTACGAAATGCGTAATATATGCTGAAAAGCTTCGGTGCATTTAAATTGAATGTAGTTTTTATGTGCGTCTTGATAAGTTTCTTCTGCTGAGCTTCAGAAGTTTTTGATAAGCTGTAGATCGTATTTTTTTTTATGTGTCTGGCAAATACCTATTGCTTTTTATTTAGTAAGTACAACATTTAGACCTAATCAGAAATTTTGAGGCAGGTTAGGTTTAGTTAGTCGAATCTACATTCTGGCCGAAAATTTTTAAATTTCTAGTGGACAATTTCTATAAAACTCAACCTAAGTTTCTAAGTGCTAGTCATAATTCATAGTAGGTTATTAGATTTTACACTAAAAAAGAAAAAGATAAAGAGGAAAGATTTGTATTTATGTATGTTTGAAATGAATAAACTCAAAAACTACTGGACCAATTTTAAAAGTTCTTTCATTGTTAGAATGCTACATTATCCCCGAGTAACATATCTATAATTATTTTTTTTTTTAAATCAAGATCCCTACGAAAATTGAAATACTAAACCTGCGCGAACGAAGTCGCGGGCGAAGTGCTAGTTATATATAAGAAAACATAATCATTATCTCGTTAACGTCGTAGTTGTCTATATTTATCGCTTATTTCCCTTTATATTATTTAGTGAAGCAGATGAATCCATAATATACTTTATTACACACATTCGTCAAACGAGTCGGAAAATATATAATTTATATACATTTATTTACATAATATTAATATATATTTATTCGCATCTGTTCTACAACGACACGAGATTAATTAAATGAATCATTAGTGACTTGATAAGCAGGAGGAACCGGGTGGAGTGGTTATTAATGTTTCCATTTTTACCATCACGAAATGTATGTAATTACGAATAATTTTATTTTATATCATATAAAACTGTTAATATATTATTTTAATAGGACTTCACCCGCGACTTTGTCCGCGCTGCAATTTCGGATAACTAATTTTTTAATAAATATAGCCTATGTTACTCTAGGATAACGTAGCATTCGAATAGTGAAATAATTTTAGAAATCGGTCTTGTAGTTTTTGAGTTAAATCGTAACAAACAAACAAAAAGTCAAATCTTTCCTCTTTATATTATTGGTTTAGATTAGGTACTAGCTGAACCGACTTACCCACAGACGATGCGCTGTCCAAATATCCCACACAAAAAATCACTTTCAGATTACCCCGTATTTTTATGTTTATTAATAATATTTTTCCAAATTTTGTTTCCCTGAAACAAAATTATAATGAATAATAATAAGAGTTTAATGAATATTTACAAATACATTTTAACTAAATCAGTCCGGCCGTTCTTGATATCTATATCTATACTTCTATACTAATATTATAAAAAGGAAATATTTGTATTTTTGTATGTAACGAATAAACCTAAAAATATATTTCAGCAATGGATAGCTACAATATCAGCGAGTTACATAGGCTATATTTTATCCCCGTACTCCCACGGGAACGGGAACTACACGGGTGAAACCGCGTGATGTGCGCTAGTTTTTAATATATAAAGATCATTAATACAAAGAAGCCCTAAACTGTTAAAGAAAACATGTCTCTTTTTCTTCATTACAAAAATTGTACAAAACGCACCCAATTAGTTAGATATTTATTTCCAGCTACCTCAGTCTTTCTCATTAAATGCATATTATATCCAAGTTAATATGTAACTATTAGCACAAGTGTCTTTTATTATTATTCACACATCATTTAATAATGTAACACAGATAATAAATTCCACTACTTGAAAAGGTAAGGACTTAAAATTTTATTTTTATAATATTTTTAACAGCAAATGATGCGGTTATTCTTAATTATTCGGATTACCTTTTAATTGATACTCGTCCAAGGTTTTTATGAATCATATCGGTAATTAAGTGGTTTTATTTCTGAATTAGAATATATTTGTCAAAGTCAAGGCCGAGGTACGGTTACATTAGCATAGCAGACTGCTCTTCATATCGAGTTGAATTGAATTAATGCCGCGATTATACAATTATTTTGAGCAATTAATTGGACTCTGTACACGACAGTTCAATGTTATTTACATCACTAGCGGTCGTTTATTTTGGACAAGCGTTTGCCTGGAGCTTCGCTTCGTTTTTAACCGCTTCCAAAAAAGCAGGAGGTTCTCAATTCGGTGGGTATCTTTTTTTTTCTTTTATGAATGTACACCGATTACTCCGAGGTTTCTCATCCGATTTCTGTGATTCATTTTCAATTTCGGAATACTTGCAATTAGGTCCCGTCAAAATTTGATACAGTTTGGTTCAGTAGTATTTATTTTATGAACATGTTTGCTTATTTCAATTTCTGCATAGACAAAGACATCGTCCAAGTATCACCACTTAAAAGTTAAAAATAAAAACTTTTTACTAAAAAATATAACCGATTTCCAAACAAAACACTACAAAGTATAAAATAACCTTAATTTCGGAAGTCGGTGTTATTATACAAGCTATTCACCCGTCGTCATTTGCATCTTCTGCAAGAACTTGAAATAATAGCAAAAGTCGGTTTTTCCTTTACCTACCCCTTATCCCGCAAGACTAATTTAGGGCACTCTTAATATTATTGTTTATAAATAATAGAGTATTTGTGCAACAGCCGACCTTACTCTCATCGTCCGATGGCACGACCGGGGGTGAGATCAGCTAGTCTATTCTATAAATAACCATTTCGATATCGAGCTTCACCTCAGTGACAAACCTCACAAAGTGAGCTTTATTGCACACAACATAAAGGTCTTACGTTTGACGTAATTTGATACCTCGGATTCCGCTGTCGAGAAACGAAAATGTTGTTACAGAATAGCACTACAGGCGCAGGATCAGGCTTTACGTGCTTTCTGATTCTGAGGCAGGGAGTTATACACCACCGACTTGCGAATCCCGGGCTGCTACAGCGAAATTCCCAATGGAAGAACTTAGTATCACCTATTGCTCAAACCGAGAATAGAACCCCTCGTTTGGCAGTGTGCTGCTTAGATTATATTGATATGTGAGCATGTGAGCGATATGAAAGAAATGGGAGTTAGTGATAGCGGGACGACTGATGGGACAGAATGGAAGGAAAAAACGTGTTGCGCCGACCCTAAGTAACATAGGATAGGGCTGGAAGATAATGATGACATATTTCAATATTCTAAAGCTCTATCATTCGGTCAATTTATAGCTTACCTACAAGATACGTTGTGTGAAGAATGATAAATGTTGCACATGTCGGAGAGTCGAGTCATGCTATGTCATCTATTGCCTAATTGCACATCTGCACCATAACATCCCATTGTGCTCAGTTAACCCACAACATGCGTGGGAATATCATGAGCTATGGCTGATGGTTTATGTTTGAGAAATACTTTAATGCACCATAATATCAATTATTTTATGTTTTGAAAATATATACATGAAGAATGTATGAATCATCCTATTGATATAACATTAGATACTTCTTTGAACACCTCATACAGAAGAAACATAGATATCTATACTAATATATAAAGCTGAAGAGTTTGTTTGTTTGCTTGAACGCGCTAATCTCAGTAACTGCTGGTCCAATTTGAAAAATTATTTCAGTGTTAGATAGCCCATTTATTGAGGAAGGCTATATATCATCACGCTAAGACCAATAGGAACGGAGCAGTAATGAAAATTGTGACGCAAACGAAGTTGCGTGGGTCAACTAGTAATTTATATGGGAAGAAACATAAGTACCTACACTCCTACTTAACTCACACTTGTTTGTCCTTGCCAGTGGCCCAAATTGCAGAACAGGGTCAAATCGAGCTAAGAAATTCATACTACAATTTTCATCAAAAAATGAAGAAGGAAAGGAACATTAAATTTTAGAATAATTCAGATTTCAGTAAAAAAGAACACAAATTAAACCGACAAAAAAAAACAACCAATAAACCTTCGCATAAAAAATAGTTTGTTTGCAAAAATAAAGTTCATAGTTGCTAATTGAAATCTCGCCTTCCCCTGACCTACATAGAAAACCACTAAATGACATAATGTGTGTTAAAAACGTTAATTGCGAATAAGATATAGAGTTGACCTGTGACGTAAGAGAGCAGCGGATGATTCAGAGCTCGGAGGCTGCGTGTTGATGTTCACGAGACCAGCAATTAATGGCTTTGGTATTAACTGTTAAACGCTGTGCGCTTAGCTCATGGTTGAGATATAAGAACTGGCAATTTATTATGAATGATCTAGACTTTACCATACGTCACTTAATACACATAACAGACATACTGTTCCTTTTAAATGTCATAGGTTATGGGTTGCAAACCTCTATGTCTAGAGTTAACTTTCCTTTATCGTTGTGTCGCATAAAATCCCATGCTGCATACGAAAAAAGCTCTCGAAATGTCAAGCGTACCTCAACCTCTATGTCTAGATTATTATGTCACATAGGTTCATAAGGAAAAGCTCTTGAATGGTTAACCTCATAGATTCGTAACTTCTGGTCGCCATTGCTCGTTCGCATTTTAGGTCTGACACTAAAGACTAAACGTATCTAGAAACAGACAAATTCCCTGCCAGAGTCTTCAGTCCTTACAAAGTTTCAAAATTATTTAGCCAAATACCAACTTAGTAAAGATCCTAAAAACGTGACAAACTAGCCGTATCCACATCACTACATGGTACCCGTTTAATGACAGTATAAAGGCACAATTATAAAACAATAAAGGCACTTCACAGCGTTCAGATGTTCGCCGATTACGAAGCAATACATCCAATTACAATTAAAGTTCGTCTGA
The DNA here is from genome assembly GCA_950371165.1 of Lacanobia oleracea. NCBI lineage: Eukaryota > Metazoa > Arthropoda > Insecta > Lepidoptera > Noctuidae > Lacanobia > Lacanobia oleracea. The sequence goes on from OX493389.1 coordinate 7,088,251, forward strand.
GCGAGTAATTGAGATTTATTGGGCGATAGCCGCGAGTATAGTTTGCTAGTTTGTCTTGGCAGCCGGTGATATATGGGACTATATTTCTTATGTAGGTTTAACATAACATTATCATCTATTTCCCGAAGGGACAGAGATTCTACCTATGTTCCTACTCCAATTTTAACCAGTTCTGTTTTAGGTCTTATAGCTCCATTTTATGGGGAAGCAAATTGCTGTAAACTTGGTCCAAATGGTCACTTTGGGCGACTTCTGCTAATTATTTTTAATGAAAAAGAACCACGTTGTACTCAATATTAGGTACTTGCTCTTTGTGATTTTACGGCCATACGGGATGAGGTATGAATACTTTTCCTTCCAGGCGATCAAGCGCTGGAAAATTCACCAGTAGACTAGTGAGGCAATTTCGGGAAGGATCAGTATTCTTAAAATAATAAGTTTAATAGGATCTACAGATCCTGTAATGGATTATGATTGGCTGAGTTGATTGATCGATACCACCTCGTGAACATCAACGTCAACATGTTCAGTAAGACCGAAGTTCCTCTCATCGAGCGATACAATCAACAATTTGATGATTGATTAATTACCGCGGTTATTGCTGGCTGAAAGGAGCACATTGCTGCCCATCCTTTGAGCTTGATTGATAGTCATCGACTGCCTTTTATGCTGCCAACGGGTTAAGGGCCACTTACATGTGAACCAGGAAAAGTTGGGAAAAAAGTGTTATTTTTGTTTAATCTTTGAAAGAGGTCCATGATCCTCAGTTAAGCTATCTATACTAATATATAAAGCTGAAGAGTTTTTGTTTTCTTGAACGCGCTAATATCAGGAACTACTGGTCCGATTTGAAAAATTCTTTCAGTGTTAGATAGCCCATTTATCGAGGAAGGCTATATATCATCACGCTAAGACCAATAGGAGCGGAGCAGGAGCAGACGAAGTTGCGCGGGTCAACTAGTACTATATATACCGTGAAAACAATGGTGAACTGAGCACCTAGCTTTAGGAGGAATAACTTACAGCCGGTTTATTCTGACGACATCTCATCTTGTAAACTTAGGAGAACGCATGAAGTACATCGTCATTCCATCTTTTTTGTATGGATTGACAGCTCATATTGATATTGATCACTTAAGTACCTATACACGGTGAGAGGTTTTCAGCCGGTCGATTCTGAACATGTCGAAGTGAACACGAAGTGAGCTGTCAATCCAGGTAATCAAGATGGAATAACAGCTCACTTCGTGCGTGATCACTTCACCCGAGCCTTTACTTCGTTACAGAATCGCACTGCAGAATCGCATTGCAATTCCCTTCACCTACACTTACACAGTGCAATGTTTGCAGAATAGACAGGTACATATTGGGGGGTGCCCAATATGTATATTATACCTTCCTTAAGTACGGCTAACACACGATTTGCCGCGCTGTCCTCACTCTTAACATTTGCAGTTTCAGTTATATCACCGATCAGCTCGTGAGTAGTAAATAATATTAGGTAATATACCTGTCGTACGTGGGTAATACATATTCATTAAAGGGCTAGCTTAGATGTTAGATTCGATATCAGATTTAATAAACATTATTTAAGTACCTAGCAAAGGTTAAAATCATAGAACTACGCATAGTACAATATAAATGGTCTGTTTTATCAACGACAGTTTTGGTTTTTTTAACAGGTAGATACTTCTAATATAAAAGCTAATTATATAAAAACTCTTAACTAACTAAAAATAATCTAACAGATTGATTTAAACTAATGTGTTTTTAAGTAGAAAAATAAAAAGGCAGGAATCCACAGTCACAGGGGATGAGCCCCATAAGCATTATAAGGCTATCTACACCGTTTCCTGCTGCTACGACACAGGACTCGTCTCTGTCAGAAGGTTGGGACCATGATCCACCACTCGTGTCTATGCTCGTGAGGATGGACGTACCATAACACCCCCAAAATTATATTTAAGATTGAATTTTATTTTCTTTCATTGTGATGATTTCAATATGATGCGAGACGCACACGCATAGGAGGACTCGTGGAGGAGGCCTATGTCCAACAGTGCACGTCTTTCAGCTGAAATTATGATGATAAAGAAAGAGAAAGAAAGAAAAATGTTTATTTGGGACTCGCACAAGACAAACTGACCGTCGTAAAAATATGTTTACACAGGTGATGATGATTATCGATAAGCTTCCCTATATCAGATTCTTTGTAATACCTCGACGGGAAAACCTTAAACCTTTCTAACCGCTCATACTAAACCCCTCTTTCCCCTTGTTCACAGGCTATCGGGCATGTTTCTGGCGGACACATCAACCCAGCCGTCACGCTGGGTCTGTTCGCGGCTGGTGACGTCAAACTCCTCAAGGCTATTTGCTACATCGTCGTCCAGACCCTCGGCGCTGTTGCTGGAGCTGCCTTTATCAGGGTAAGTGGTTGAAAGACTTCTGCTAATTTTATTTTGATGTCGTTTCAGTTGGGTGGGGGGGCTTGAGCCCCTTAGCTTAACATCCTCGCTACCCTAAGACATGTTGCGCTGACGCCAAATAAATTGAAAATATGATGTGATGATTTTTTTATATCGGTTTTTAGTTGATTTTAAGTAAGGTTCGAAAAATCGGGTTGAAAATTCCTTGTATTTTAAATAACCTGTCCTATCTTATTACTATCCATCGTAATTTAAATACGATAGCGCTTATTGCATTGAATTGAATCAAAACGCTGTCATCAAATTAGCTAGAGCTCATCTAAAGTGCAATTGATTCTTTATTTCTATAATTACAATTAAATCACGATCAACCTACATAATATATTAATTTCATACGCAAATTGATTAAGAAATAATTATTTAATGTTATTAAATGCAGCTGGAAGCGCTCTTGACTGAAATTAGCTAATTAGTCCGCGATCATGAGCAGTGCGTATGATTCGATTTGATATTAATAAATAAATACATCTTCAATTAACTTTTAATCGTGCTTATTAGCTCTGAAGCGTCTGCTTATTTGACAGACCATCTATTAATCGAGCCAAGTTTATTTTAATTTAAAATATCTAATACGCAAAAGCTCGACTCCAAGGCTGTATGTAGGTACTTACATGTCTATTTTTGTAGGCTTGGTTTAAAATTGTGTGCCATTTTTTCGGTCGTTCCACTACCCAAATACACTCAACTTAAAACCCAAACAAGGAGATAGTTATAAAAACAAGCCGTCAAACATATAAACATACAATTTCTCGTAATTATCGCACACTTAAACAGGCGTATTCATCGTATCGACATTCTAATCGCCATATGTGTACACTCGGTAAAAAAAGTGTCTCGTTCACCGTGACACTGATGATCTTAGAATAAAGAACCAAGTGGAGCGACCTTCAGTGTAATCGTGGAACTAATTGAACACTCCGATATAAAGCTTTTCGGATATGAGTACTTGAAAAGGTCACGTGTTTGATATATGGCGATATACTTCAAGTAAGCTCTTGATTTAGTGATTAACTTATGACATTGAGTTAAAATAATATAGATAACAGTTTTATAATTTTAATGTGCGGATAAAATATTGGTTTAAACTAAACATACAGAGTGGTATAAGCAAATTAATATCTAGGGATCAAAAACGAAGGCTAACTTGTGTAACATGACAGGAAGATTTTGCAAACACACACTCATAGTTACTTTATCCAAACAGTTATTACAAAAGAATTTCGATAGAGCCTGTCTGTCTTAGATATCAGAAGACAGACAATATTTGTAGTGTCAGTCATCTTGCTTTATAAGTGCACAAAGTTCAGCATGTAAATGACGTGGTAAGTAAAATGTTAGCACGCTGCTAATTAGTTGGTCGCGAGTAATTTATAACGTTTACACGACAACGGCCTTCCTGCGACATTTCACTGCCCTCGAATCACTGAACAACGATGATCACGTACGGCCAGACACGACTTTAGATTACGTTATGATCAAGTTAACATGATAAATAAGTAGATATAGCTTTTAAATAACAAAAACACTTTTGGAGTCACTTGTACCTACTTGGATGTAGCAAAAAGTGGACTAGATTTTCCGAATACGCAGTATGGTAAGCTAGGGTGAACGAGATACGAAGACCTCTATAAAAACTGGTCAAGTGCGCGATCTATCTTTAAAGATAGATTAACTACAAGAAATAGATAATGTTTTTATAGCCTTACTTGATAACAAATCCATTCAGTAAACACGATATCGTTAACATTAATCGGCCATTACATGAAACGAAATTCTCATAACTTTCCGTTGTCAACGAAAAATCTTTAGCATTCCCCAAAGAGTGTTGTTTTAATGTCATTAATGCAGTAATCGTAAATTTAAATGTCGAGATTTCGGGAGACATGGTTGTTTCCTAGAAAGGCGTTTAATCGGTGATGAAACATTGAGTTAATTTATATTATGTGTGTTGCAGTTGGCCATACCAGCGAACCAAGTGGGCGGCTTTGGAATGACGTTGCCCGGACCAGGAATTAATGACGGTCAGGTAAGATATTAAGATTATTTTTGTGGAAATAACTTTTAAAATTAACATACAAATAAGTAGTCAGTTAACAGAAAATTTAAATTGTTAAACAGCATTACAAATACTTAGACCGATTGAGCTTGCCTTCAAACTACGTTATATAAACTATAACATGGTATAAAGAGGAAAAGTTTGTGAGTTGGTGTGGTTGTAGCGGATATTCTCTGAATATACTGAACCGATTTTGAAAATTCTATTAACAAAAGAAAGCCACTTCATTTGTGAGTGTCATAGGCTATTTATTAACTCGAAAAATAACGCACAACGAAGTGGGCACGAGACAACTAGTGTTCAATAAGCCCGTGTATTTTTCTTCATGTAAGATACATATTGTGTATTACACAAGGCAATACCACATCATCAGATGCCCTAAAGTTTACATTATAATGAAAGAAAAAAGCATTTATTTGCGCCAAGTATGACCCCTACCATGCAGCAAGAGCTTTAAGTACCGAGATTAAAATGAATAAGTTATACCGAGAGCTGATGGATAGAGTCTTCGACGGCTTTGTCACAGTAAATTTAGTCTTTATGCGCAGCAGTGAAGCTTATGTTGTGTTTCATCATTGGCTAAAGCCACAATTTGGGTCCTTAAAAGTGTCGGTAGACCTATATACCTCCCCAAGTGACATCACGGCAAATAGGACTAGTCCGCATTTTGCTCTAAACCTGGAGGAAAAACAATAGCTTCCCTGTGCAAGAAAGAAAGACAGAAAATAAATTATTCCTCTCAAAACAGACGCACATTTCATAAAAATAAAATATACAAATTAAAAACTCAAATAAAACAGGATGAGAAAAAAACAGTAAAAATTACAATGCTGAGAAACAGGCCCATTCATGAAAGGCCCCACCATGCTCAGCATAACACCAAACAGCAGGTTCAGTTTATAAATTCCCTAGAGAATTTGAAATTGGATCCCACAAATGCGAACAATCCAGTACCTATGTAAACCAAGTACTTACGAATTCTTTCATGAATGGACCACCTAGCCACTGGGATTGAACACGATTTGACAGTTACTGTCAAATCTTTCTTAGTTCGGGTTCGAGACTAATCGTAAGTCCGTAGGTGATACGGAGTAGAAAACGCCCGCAACTACGGACATCGGGCTCAGAGAGTGGCCCCCCAGGGACGGAGAGAAGTTTGCCTTGCAGTGGGACAGCAAAAAAAATACTGACATCTCCCTATAGTTAGATAGCCTTAATTTATACAAAGCTCACTTAGCTAAGTCACCCGTGTATTGTTACGCAGGCTGTGCTGATCGAGGCTCTGATCACGTTCGTGCTGGTGATCGTGGTGCACGGCGTGTGCGACGGGCGCCGCAACGATCTCAAGGGGTCCGCGCCGCTCGCCATCGGCCTCAGCATCACCGCCTGTCATGCTGCTTGCGTGAGTATATTTATATCTATCTATCTTTAAGTCAAGAGGAGCTCGTGGCTAGTTTATAACAGCCACACGGGTCGATCTTCAAGGTTAAGCAACGCTTGCCAATGTCGGTCTGTGGATGGGTGACCATCTTAACGTACCGAGTTTCCTCCTCGGAAACCACGTTAAGCTGTTGGTCCCGACTGTCATTTGTAGATCTTTGGCAGTCGTTACGGATAGTCAGAAGCCAGTAAATCTGACTCCAGTCTTACCATGAAGTACCGTGGTACCCAGTTAATGGGTTGTGGAGGTCTGGTATGCAGACACTCCTCGTAAAATACTGGTATTCAGCTAAATCCGGCTTGACTGGAAGCCGACCCCAATATAATTGGGAAAAGGCTAGGCAGATGATCTAGTTAACTTACGAGGTTACCTCTAGGTAAGTGTGCTCCATCATATACCGCATCATCGCTTACCATCAGGTGAGATAGTGGTCAAACGTATGCCTATCTGTGGTAAAAAGTCTATTATACATCGTATACTTTTTGAAAACTTTATTAAGACTTTCATTTCTTAAAGGATTATTTCCTTAAGTTTGTATAAAAAAATTCTCAAGCTTAGGTATATTAGGTCCTTAATGCAATCTAATCTCACCAAATTTTTTTTTTCTTGTATTTATCAACATTCTGGACTACACCGAGGTTCACATTAATTTCTAGAAGTCCTAGTATAAGTAAAAGATGGACACATCTATACAATCACAAATCAAAGTTCATAACTAAGTAATGACGTATGCATATAATTGAAAATTCTATGTATTATCAACCCTAAAACTCCTAAGTAAGTTACATAATTGCTTGTTATTAAAACTCTGGATCTGCCAACAGATTCCATTCACCGGCTCCAGCATGAACCCCGCTCGTTCCTTCGGACCCGCCCTCGTCATGGGCAACTGGGCTTCACAATGGGTAAGTAATGTTACTATAAAACCTTCAGCATTTCAAAATTTAACCCTACTTCCATATTAATTAGGTAATTATTTGGTAAAACTGTCCACCTTCTTTAGCTTTTCGAAAATCAACCCTCCGCGAAAGTAAACTAGGTTATTTTTGCGTCAAAACTTGCATTTGTCATACGACAGTAATCGATTATGATGGATCTACCTTAACTCGTAGGGAAAGCTCGTAATGGCATTGTCAGATTATGTTAGAATCACGTAAGTGTGACTTAATGGATTCGATCTAGAAATGATAGAAATCGCAAGAACGGACGTTCACCCGTTTGCCATTGTAAACACTATACCATGAGTAGGTATAGTATATATGTAGGTACTATTATGTGTCCATACAACGTGTAGCTAAAGTGGGTGGTAGACGTACGAGTAAGTACGCGTACTTACGGCTCGACGACATTTTTCGCTCGTGTGTCACCCTAAGTACCTACGCGTACTTAAAAACAAGGCGCGTAGAGAAAAAGGTACGCTCGTACGTCTATCACCCACTTAACAGAATAAACGATATTACACCTCTTAAGGGTTCATTGTATATTTTTGTATTCATTATTATGAACAAATTTTACTTTGGGACATCGCGAATTATGACTGTACCTACAGGTACACTCCTGCCTTAAGGTGGATGTTCCAGGGTAGCCCGCGAAATTCAAATATTTTTATGTTTTTTGCAATTTGCCGGTCAGTGTGAAGCTGTATGTGGACCAAATGCGATCCGCGACCGTAACGCGTATTTATCTAAATAATTATAACCATTTTAATCATCAATAAAGAATGATTATTTCTGAAATATTCATTCTTTCGAACTACATGAACTTAGAGGGCATGAACAGTGGCGTAGCTAGTCTCAAACGGGCCCTGTATCAAACATTTTTGGGAGGTCCGTTTTTAGGGGTATTGTTTTTCAAACAAAATAACTCCTACTAGCTAAGGTGTCAGGCCACGAAGGACATGGCGTAAATGTTTAGCTACGCCCCTGCGTGGAAAGCTATGCATATGCAAGGAGCCTTCCACAGTAAATAGAAAAGCCCGCTCCACATTCTCGCGAGAATCTCGCGAGACCACAAGGAAATCACGAGAAACGTCAATGTGGATCGGTTCCACATTGAGTGGAGGGTGGAGCGCGCTTTAGTTGAGAACATTTCCGAAAAAGAGTTTAGAGGGAAAAAGAGCGATTTTAAGTTTGCTATAGGAAGTAAAAAATCAGTCTATGTTTCCACCTGAACTCTTTTACGAACTCAACTATTCAGACCTGTCTGTAAAAACATTTTGGTGTCTTGACAGTGAAATCGGAGGTGAGTATCAAATTCGTATAAACATAAGATCTTTATGTTGTGTGCAGTAAAGATCACTTTGTGAGCTTTGTCACACAGGTGAAGCTCGATATCGAAATAGTTATTTACAGAATAGACTAGCTGGATATCTAGCGTATGCATACTAAGTTTCATTAAAATCAGTTCTTATATCTCCAAGAATAAGGACTTGATAGTTTGTATGAAACACCTTGAGGAGTAAAGGCTCTTATGTACTCCATTACGGACCTACTTGAACGATAAGTTAGGTTCACATACTGGCCCTTACCATTGACCTAAAATACGTACCATACTAAGCAGGTGCATATTTATTAACAAATAAAATGGCCATAATAACGCTGAGTGCCTATCACGGAGTTACAAGCATTACATCATAGTACTGTTGAACTGTTTAGAAATTAACACTTATAATTTTATTGTGAGGTTACTTATGTAACTTAATCAATAAATAGGTTTATTATGCTTACATAAATACGATTAATATTAAAATTTTGCCTTCGTGCGTCACAAAAAGTCGTGGTTTCTTATTCTAGCCTAAAATACTCATAAGAGCTTCGATAGACCGATGAAATGTTGTATCTTATTTGGGTAGGTGACGATAAACGAACGTCATCGATATAATATCAGCCTGAAATTATATAATAATATGGAATGATGAATACCTCAGCCTCTTTTCAATGCTCTCGTTAGTTTAAAGTGGAAGCGCCAGGGTAGCCCGCGAAATTCAAATATTTTTATTGTTTTTGCAATTTGCCGGTCAGTGTGAAGCTGTAGGTATGTTGAACAAAATACGATTCGCGGCCGTAACGCGTATTTATCTTATGAATTATAACCATTTTAATCATCAATATAGCCCTCTAAGTTCATTCTGCCCTATTGAATGACTTTTTCATAAAATAACCATTCAATAGGGCTTGGCGCTTCCACTTTATGAAAATCGCTCTAGTTTAAAAAATGTCGATTAATTGTGGCAATCTTAGAGCCATCGCGATATCGATGGCGTATTAAGGGACTACCTCTTTCACTATGGTCTATCCAATAGGTAGTTATATCAACATCTGTAAGCCTTTAGTCATGATACCCTATCATTTTCCACTTCACTTACCGGGGAAAGCGAGCGTGAACATTGTACTTAGCTATAATAGCCCTTACACATGCATGCCTATGATTTTATTGCTTTGGAACCATAGCTAAAATAAATGGAGGTTGCCATGGTTACTCAACGACAGGAAGTGAAGGTCTGTCGGAGTTACATATGTCCATCATGACGGAACTCTCTGATTAGAAACATATATCTAGTTGCTTATTATAGTTTACTCTCTCTCTAGTTTCAAAGGTTGTTTAGGCAGCTGTGGGTTGAGTAACTAAGTTAAAACATAGTCTCTTATTAGGTACTAGCGACCCGCCCCGGCTTCGCACGTGTGAAAATTATATACTAAAACCTTCCACGAGAACCGCATCAAAATCCGTTGCCTAGTTTTAAAGATCTAAACATACATAGGGACAGACAGACAGCGGAAGTGACTTTATTTTATTCTCTGTAGTGATACTCACTAATCTGAGGAACTTGTGGCTAAATAATAACAGCCGCACGGGTCGTTCTTGAAGGTTAAGCAACGCTTGCCAAGGTTGGTTTGTGGATGGGTGACCATCTTAACATAACGAGTTTCCTCCGTGCCTCGGAAAGCACGTTAAGCCGTTGGTCCCAGCTGTCTATGTATATCTTTGGCAGTCGTTACGGATAGTCAGAAGTCAGTAAATCTGACTCCAGTCTTGCCAAGATGTACCGTGTTACCCAGTTAATGGGTTGTGGAGGTCTGGTAGGCAGCCGCTCCACGTAAAACACTGGTACTCAGCTGAATCCGGTTTGACTGGAAGCCGACCCCAATATAGTTGGGAAAAGGCTAGGCAGATGAGTGATACTCACTAATCTCCGCAATGGTTAGTCATGTTTCGCTAGTTGTCAAATGCTTGAGTATTGATCAGAGCAGCTATCGTTAAAGAGACTTTATTGATACAATTTTCCGTGGTTTTTTCTTGCCTCATGAAATGTCAACCGATCTGAAATTTCGCTATACGCTCGTGGATCTCACATTACCATGACCAGAGCTTATGAGAACTGCTACTCTTAGCGATGATCGCAATCGCGATAACTAAATCTGAGTCACCTACAAACCAAATATCAATCAATCATTCAACCTCTAAAGATTACGCAAAATCAGATGTTCAATTTAACCATCACAACTTATGTGCGTTTTCGAACACACATTCGAACGAACGAACGGTCTTACATCGCGTAAAGTTGAGTAGGTTATTCTATTTACCCAACCAGCTTACCCTACCCAACTTTACTCGATGTACACTTGTACAGCCAGACTCGTAATACTTTTCTAGGCCTTTCCGACTTTTATGTAACACCAATTATCTCCTTCACGCCTTCGTTATAAATAGCTGTAATCGATGCTAACTTGCGTGCCAATGACTTTGAACCTCGCGACTATGTAATAAGCAAAGGTAGGCTGTCACGGAGGTATTAACAACCGAACTACTTATTATAGCATCTGTGGCAAAAACTATGACTTTTGGGTTCCGTACCCAAAAAGTAGAATCCTATACCAAGCCTTCGCTATCCATCCGTCCGTCCGTCTGTCTGTCAGCGGGCTGTACCTTAGGAACCGATATAGGTAGACAGTTGAATTCACAGAGTGTGTAATATCTATTGCCGCTACAACTACAAATAAAAAATAAACTAACAATTAAACGGGGCTCCTATGCAAGTAACGTGTTTTTTTTCAGTTAATGGTACGGAACTCTTCGTGAGAGAAGCCGACTCACACTTGGTGTGTTTTTTTGATAGAACCTACAGATATTGGGAAAATAAATAGCACCCGAAGAAAGTTTGACCTCATCTGTCACGATAGAGAGGAGAAACTTATTCAATGTTCTTTGTTGTTTTTGCGGTGGTTATTTCACTACTAGTCTCGCTGCCTTCGCTTAAGGTTAAGTCAGTCAGAAACGATACTGAAAGTTGAAATTATTTAGCGGACTTGCTATACTTAGAATAACTTCAATTGGAAACTGTCCCGCGAGACCGTCGAGTCACAGAGTCTTAGACCATTTAAGCTATTCTTATGTTACCGTTTGATCACCCTAGCCTAAATTACCTAGGTACTGCATTTTATGTCATTAGGATGTGAAATTTTTCCTTCAATAAAGTTCACTGCTTCAGTTCTGATCATTGAGTTAATATTGAACGTTTGTTGTGCAGGTATACTGGGTGGGCCCCATCACCGGAGGAGTCATCGCTGGACTCGTCTACAAGTTCATCTTCCGCATCGGCAAGACTGGCGAGAGCGGCTCATACGACTTCTAGATTGCGACTTATTGACTGCGTGGCGGCTGCGGGACGACTGCGTGTCGACTGCGTGGCAACAGCGTGCCGCGGCCGACGCTACACCGTGCCTATACTCTAACCCCGCCTCGCGCACACTACACATATTGTCTTTAGAAAATTTGCCAAAAATGGGTCCAAATTATCGTGATATTATTATTTGCACCTATTTATTTGTAATAATCGTAAATCGACTTGATTTACTCGAACTCTCATAAGAACTTTCTATTCTTCAAAGACAAGTTTCCTATTTAAAACAAGTATTAGTATGTGCGAGGCGATAGTATTAGCTTATTGATATAACCAGTTCATAATGTTGGACCAAATTGATATAGGACATTGTCAATGGGCTTATACTTGTTTTTTATATTAGTCTGTCAATATGCTCGACGAAAAATCCAAAGGTTTACTTCAAAAATATTGTTATTGTTCGAAAATATATGAAAAATACCGATTCGAAACCGTTGTCGGAGTAAGATATCTAATTTAAGTTATAGTTTTATAAATAAAGGTATTAAGTTTATTTATACTATGTGGATAATGTATGTTAAAGTGGATGATCATTATAACATGTCCAACTCGAGTGCCTGTGCTAGTTATGTGATTAATTAAATAATTAATTATAAATATAATACTGTGAGTTAACTTTAGTGGGTATTCACATCGAAACTTCTCACACGAAATGAAAATTATGAAATAAATATCATTATTATTAAATTTTGTTTTGTTATTTATCGCATCCAAATTTCCAACTTCCTAAATTATTACCAGTAATTTACGTAGAGCAACATCCTGCAACCCAGTAACTGCAGGGGAACACGATATACCTTGGCAGAACTGGTACGTCTCAGGGGTTCTAAACAGTGACATTTTAATAGCGATAACGATTTTTGAAAAGTCAAAAATTTATGGGATGGCATGTGGTCCACTGGGGACCACGCCAGGACTTGCCAGGGTTTCGTCGAGGCGATCGGCGGCGGCGATCTCTCGCGGCCGGCCCTGGTTCATGCCATGGTCCGGAGCGAGGAGACATGGGAAGCGGTCACCTCCTTCCGCGAAGCAGTAATGCTAACAAACGAGGAAGCCGAACGCGTGAGAGAGAGGGAAACCTCACGCCCCAGCCGCCGCAACAAAAGAAGACGCCCCGGGCGTCGGGAGTCGCAGGACGATTCTCGGCCACCGTAGGCGCGGGACTGCGGACCGCGAACATTGGGTAGCTCGCCGTCTGATCAGAACCAGGCCCGGGTCGACGGCGCGCTGCGATCCCAGCACGCCTCAAAGAGATGACAGCATTAAAGACGGTGCCTGCCAGGGCCAGTGCCTGCTGGGGCTGCGGACTTCGTTCGAAAGAGGCACCGTACCCTGGAACGCAAAGGGCACTAGGAGGTACACGGATGGGTTTTAGTCAGTAAGAGTCTGACACTCCCTCCTGCTTTACCCAGAGCGCGAGGAGTCATTTGATGATTTCCCATCCTAAAAAAAAGGGCTTACAAGGGTTGCGGATTTTGTTCGAAAGAGTCACCGCGGCCCTTGGACGCAAAAGGGCGTTTGGAGCAACGGATCCCTATATGTATCCCGTCGTGCGACGCACACTGCGCCAGGACCAGAGTTTCGTTAGAGTAGCAGACGACGCTGACGCCGCTGTGGGAGGTCGGCGCGGAGTGCCTCCCTGATGCAACAGCAGGGCAGGGTATTAAAGGCATTGGTGATGTCAAGAGACACCTGACTGACTGAAACCCTGCCCCGGGACACCACATCTCACGCGCATGGTAGCGTCCACCGTCGAGAGCCCCATGCGGAAACCGTATCGATTATCCGCAGATCCAGGCCCTATCCCACCAGGTGCCTGACGAGGCGGTGTACATTATAAAGAGTATTCTGTTCTATTTAATTGCAGACTCTTAGAAAGAGCTTGCCCACCTCGCCGAGGAGCACGATAGGCCGATGAAAATTGTTGAACATTTGGTCTAGACCCTGCATACTGTGAGAATTCTGACGTGTCTGACGCACCCTGCACTATAGGTAAAGCCGCCTCTGCATCGAACAACTAATCTACATTGAACATCGTCCAGACAGCATGACAACACTAGCAAATTAACCTTTACAAACTGAATATCACTGACAGATTAAATTAACACAAAGCTCGCTTCGGCGCGACTAACAGTGGCTTTTAACAGCTCATTTGCAATCGTAATTGCTGCAGGCGCTGTACCAAGCAGTGAGCAAGTCCACAGGCGAGCATTTATCAGTCATTATCAAACAATGAGCGGTCTAATGAAATGTTATTAGGGTGTCAGAAACGTAATGCAAGCATAATGATCTTACGTTTTTGATAAATGTCAGCGTTTAAAATTGGTATCTGGAATATGTACCTACTTAGGTACCTTCCTATACTTACCTATGCATGTTGGAAAGCTACCCCCTAAAAGTAATTGCTACAATTTTTTGCAAACTTTATTCAGGTATTTGATAAGTCACAACGTTGTCGTCGAACTGAACCAGGAATCGTACCCCGGCCCGGTACATAAGGCTCAGTTGGTCACATCCTCTTGGATGTATCAATGAAAGCTTTAGAAGAATTAAAAAGATTATTAGAAGACTAGCTGACCCGCGCGGCTTCGCTCCCGTCCATCAACCTACCCTACCTACCCTACCTACCCTACCTACCCTACCTACCCTACCTACCCTACCTACCCTACCTACCCTACCTACCCTACCTACCCTACCTACCCTACCTACCCTACCTACCCTACCTACCCTACCTACCCTACCTACCCTACCTACCCTACCTACCCTACCTACCCTACCTACCCTACCTACCCTACCTACCCTACCTACCCTACCTACCCTACCTACCCTACCTACCCTACCTACCCTACCTACCCTACCTACCCTACCTACCCTACCTACCCTACCTACCCTACCTACCCTACCTACCCTACCTACCCTACGGGATAAAAAGTATCCTATGTCCTTCTCCTGGCTCTAAACTACCTCTCTGCCAATTTTCAGCTAAATCGGTTCAGCCGTTCTTGAGTTATAAGTGAAGTAACTAACACGACTTTCTTTTATATATATAGATAATTCAAATAATGACATGTGAACTTGGTTCTTTTTAAATAGGGATTCGGTAAAAGTTTTGATTGAGGGCGGAGGCCCAATAAATATACATATCCTTTAAAGTGCAAACAGCATTTTATTTAAATAGGTACCGCTAGATCCCGTCCCCCGGTACCACAGTACCGCTTACAATCACCAGAACAATTACAAGAGAGTTGGTATAAGAAAAACTGGCCAAGTGCGAGTCGGACTCGCGTGCAAAGGGTTCCGAACCAATTTAATTTTTAACGTGGTATTTTAACACTACAGACTTCTTATACATAGGTTTTCCTGTAATCTTTAGGTATAGAACTGTTATCTGCATTTTCTTCGTCTTGCAAGAAAGAAAATTTGCCAGACAGTGCTCTGTAATCTTTTGTTAAGTTACCAACACTTATCTACTTGTCGATGTTAAGTGATGCTGACACATGCGTACTTGACCGTTTTTATGATGATCTTAAGTGCATTTTCGTTATAACACAATTACCCGACAATGTGAACTAATCCTCATTTAGTTTCGCAAGTGTCGTGACTGTGGATCGCTAATCATGTGCTAGATGCGCCGGCGCAGTTAAAAATGTGGCGCGGGGTCAAGGGCGAGGAGCGATGAGCATTGTCAGGCGTGGGACAGGTGTACTGCACTAACCTTCATACTTCGGAATTCGTGCACATGACTTAGAAAGCTTTGTTGTTATTATGGTAGACGTAGGTAGATCACGTCTGTAGATCTTTTAGATACGTTTTGCTATAGTAGGAACTTCATAGTAAGTTCAAGAAAATCAAGTTTACTAGAGACACTTGTGTAGTACTAGGCTGACTATCTACTGGAGCGGAGAAATGCGAGTATTAACCTATGGAATTGCATAAAATCTCAGTGACTGATGCGGAGTGGAGATTTTATATGCAATTCCACTGGTTAAGATTTTTCCGTTCATCTCCTTTCCGCTCCAGTGGACAGTCAGCCTTAGTTTCTTCAAAAATAAGCCCAAAGGTCGATCCAAACTTACGTCGTCTGTGAAGTTCACTTTTCGGTGCGCAGTACTTCACCTCCCTGTCCCATGAATACTGCGCAGCGACTCGCAGAGTGTTCCAAGCCGCCATTTGATGCTACCTAAGGGTCTTAAAAGGCCACTTTAGCAGAATCAGCCAGCACAAGCTACCCATCAGCGTCAAATTTTCCCAATCAACCTTGACCCTAATGCTAAAAAGCAATAAAGATGAAAATGCAATTTATACAATATTATGATCCTAATATGATTCTACTAAACTGGCCTTTTTAGACCCGCTGTTCCTACTGACGTAGAAGTCTAGACGCATCCATGGACTGCAATGGAGTGACACTGTCGTACGCGACAGTCTTGTCTTTTACAAGTATTTTCAGTATCTGCTTGAAACTTCAGCAAGTGAGCTTTTGGTCAGTGTATTGTGTAAGGATTAGAACTTTCAAATTTTGTATCTGGGTTAAATACAATAAAAACACAAAATAGAAGCAGAAACTATTTTATTAAATAAAAACCAAATTTCAATATAGCAATTACAATCGAAGCACATAATAATGTGAATAAAATACAGAATAATTTAACGGTCTACAAGCATAGATAGAGATGTGTAACACATTAGATAAAATATCGTGTGATAATATAACGTTGACTAGCCTCGAGTCAGTGAAGGGATGTTAGCGTCACCCGAGTGACATGGCCTTGTAACTGAACTATTTCATGTGCCATCTCACGACACCACTTTATCGAAACATTATATCTTTCGACGAAGCGTGGATGAGATCTTTATGTCGTGAAATGGTGCTAATGCGTGTAAATGTTGCTATAGAGTTTTAGATCCGGCTATTACAGTTGCACATACCATATAAGTTACAGAAAAGAAAGACGAGGAACATTACATAGGGTGACACAATGACCGGCCTTATCGCTAAAAGCGATCTTCTCAAGAAAACCTTTGCATTGATTTTAAAGAGAAAAAGAAAGATAGTGTCCTATTTTGAAGCAATTTTACAGTAAAAAGACAGGTTATTCAGAAAAGATTGGTACAAAAAATGTCATGTATATGATTAGCTACATGGCCATGCACCCGTTGTAACCGAGGCAGTGCACCCGGGGCCGGCCTCACGGCTGCTCGTCCACGAGCGCCTGCAGGAAGGCGTCGGGCTCGGGGATGTCGTCCAGCAGGCCGGCCGCGTCACAGAACTCCGCGAACGACGCGCACGGCAGCAGCTCGTCCGTCAGCGTCGTCACGATGCGCTCGGCCGCCTTGCCGTTCGCTTCGTCGTTGTGGCGGATGTATTCTGCGAGCTTGACCGGCCACTGGTCTACTGCTGTCGCGCTGACGGTCTGTGGCCGAAATTATTAGGGTTACGTTACAAAAGTTTTTGTTGTGGTTTGGAGAAAAATAACTCTTGAAATGAGTTTATTTTCAAATGGATTGTGAGGGGGGGGATTCGGTCATACGCCGCGCTAAATTAAAATATTTTATTTCAGATAGGACTCCATATGTTATAACTAAGTTTAATGTTAGTATTAAGTTAATAATAATAAACAAGTTTCATTAAAACTTTCTTTTGGAAAAATAAAGGCATCGTTACATGCAGGCGCGGTCTATCTGACGGATTTTACTGATTCTATAGTTGTTATTGACTAACTTTTGTTCTACAACAGGAAACTCTGGAATCACGACGCACAGAATGCACTCTTCTTTCCTAACACACTTCTACCCTTAGTAAAAATTATATACATTTTTGCAAATTGGTCAAAAATGTATAGAAATTAAGGCTTTTTTGACAGATTACGACTGATATCCGAATGCGTTGCTTAAAAATTAGTAGAATTGGTCTTGTCTTTATTTACTAGCTGTGGTTTGTCGTGGACACACGTGTGTGCTATTGGGCGTCAACTAAAATTGACGCTTAGTGGCATCTCACATGCCATACCAAATCACGCAGTTTATAGGTCTTTTCTTATGGCACCCCATCGTCCAAAAAACATGGCGGCCGATGATTTTTTTACAATAGAACTATTAAATTGTTGTTGCGTCGCGACGGCTATTGCGACCGGTAACCACAGGTTAAGATCGTAAATAAATAACAAAAGGGAATATAGATGTGCCGATGGGAATCTCACCTTAAACATGACAGTATAGAGCTGGTCAACAATGGCTATGAAGAACGCGTACGCCTTGTAGTCGTTCCATGTCTTGACGGCGCGCTGGTCGGCGGGCAGCGCGCGCACGGCGGGCCCGGCCGGCGCGGCGGCGCGCACGTGCGCGACCAGCAGCACGCGCTTCAGCATGCCCACCTTCACCGCGCGCCATCTGGTGGGGGGTGGTGAACTTACAAATGGTATACAGAAAATCCACAGTACATTTTTTCGTGTTTTGCAAAGATAAATGTGTGAGGTTAGTCGTTTTCTTTCGCGATCTCGGGTTTGGTACTATAGTAAAAGTTGATCAGAATGATGTGCAATATGAACGCTTTTCAGGTTTTGATTTTATTCTGTTACACGTTATTCATTTATGAAACGAAACAACACATACTCGTAACTTATAAACGGACAAAAGGAAACACGTTACTGGCACCAGTAAAAACTGACCTTACTGTCTATCACACATACTACATTCTTTGTATTTTTGTTCTGTGGACGGGCTTGTGGAGGAATAATAATAAAAAATAGCTGCACGGGCCGATCTACAAAGTTAAGCAACGCTTGCTGAGGCGAGGTCGGTCCCTTAACATACCGAGATTCCTCATGTTTTAGAGAGGACATTAATCTGTTGGTCACGGAATTTGGAGATCTTTGATAGCAGTTACCGGTAGTCAGTTAAAACCCAAAGATCTGACTCCAGTCTTGTCAAGGGCTATCGTGTACTACCCATTTAATGGGATGCGGAGCCCTGTAATATATTATATAGACAGTAACTTCATTACATACACTGGAAGCCAAGTCTAACATAGTTGATAAAAAGGCTAGGCATTGTTTGCTATTATTCTGTAAGACGTATTACAACATAAACTGACCCTTACGAGTACATTACAATCGTTAATTCGACCCCGCAGTAATAAATCGGTAGTGTATACGGAACTTACTTGGCGTGCGGGTACAACATGAGCATGAGCGTGACGAAGTACAGCGGCCCCTCGGCGTCGTGCGCAGACTCCAGCAGGCGCGCGGGCGCCCACGCCAGCGCCGCCTCCAGCGCCGACACCTCGCGGGTCGACACGCGGCTCCTGGACAATACAACGAATATTACTATATCGCCAGTCTATTTTTTTACCGGTATGTCTAGAGGTCTCTTTGATTTTGTTCGTACAGTAGTACCCAACTGATATGGCTTACCGATGTACCTGCGCAGAAACCGAATTTTCAAAGCGCGGGAAATGCTATTAACCAATCGGCACGCTCCATGCATCGCACATATTTTCCTGTACCGCTATTGGTCGGCAGCCGCCGCCATGTTAGCGCGCGCCGCGTGGCATGCGCGCGCCGCGTGGCATGCACGTGACTTGCGAGTGAGATGGAACTAACAGCTGCAGTGTATTATGAACCTTATAGTAGTGATCTAAGGTTGATTGTAAGTTTTAAGCATTTTTCGTTAGTCTTCGGGCTATACTTTCTTTTCTGCGCGAACGAAGATTCACGACGCGCCTTATCAGTTGGGTACTACTGTACATTGGTATTGTTCGTCAAATCGTTGAGCTCCTTAAAGTTCTAAGTTTGTCCTACACGATAACTGACAAATGCTTGCACTGTCAACTAAAATCAGTGTGGCAATTTCCTCAAAAGGCCACTGTTCTGGCCAAATCATATAAATAATAATAATAGCCTTTATTTAACAATCTTTCTTATAATATAGTAACAATAATTTACATGTTTGACACCGGTACGTAAAGATTGTCTTGCTGCCCAGCATAGGCCTCCCCTAGAGTTCGCCAAGTCTTTTCCAAGAATATCCTGCCATATTTTTTATATCGTCTTCCCATCTACGACGCTGTCTCCCTTTCCTTATTTTGTATTGTCTCGGGCACCACTCTGTTACGTCCTTAGACCATTTATCCCTGTTGCTCCTAATCATATGTCCTGCCCACCTCCATTTTAGATTTTTAATACAGTAAGTAACATCTGTGATTCTAGTTTTCTTCCTTAAAGTTTGAAGTTTTCTTGTTATCTTTCAATTTGATGTTAAGCACACTTCGTTCCATACTGTGCTGGCAAGTTTCTAATTTATGTATGTTTTGATTAGTTAAGCTCCAGGTTTGGCATCCATATGTCATGTCAGGCAGAATACACGCATTAAATACTCAGTTCTTAGATCTTAGTGGTACAAGTGGGTTTTTCATTATATCCTTGAGAGACCAGTATCTTTTCCATGCCAAAGTGACTCTGTTGTTAATTTCTTTCGTTGTTAGGTCTATTGGAGATATGATTTGTCCGAGGTACGTGTATTCCTTTACATATTCTATGGTATTTCCGTTAACAGTTATAGGGATGCTTTCTGAGTTTGACATTAATTTGGTTTTCGTTGTATTCATTGACAGTCCTACTTTGTCACTTTCATACACCAGTTGTTCTGACATTTTTTGTAAGTTTTTTGGATCTTCGGAAATTATTATTAGATTATCTGCAAATCTTAGGTGGTTTAGTCGCACACCATTGATATTTAATCCGTAGCTATCCCACTCTAGACGCCTAAACACGTGTTCGAGAACAGATGAGAAGAGTTTGGGTGACAAAGGATCACCTTGTCTTACTCCTCTTCCTATCGGAAAAATTTCTCCATCTCTTTCAGTTCTTATTTTTGCTTTCATGTTCTTATATGTTGGTAATCAATCGAATATACTTTTTCTCCACTCCTTGAGTTTCTAAGGCTTCCCAAATTTTTGCGTGCTTTAAGGAGTCAAACGCTTTATTATAATCCACGAACGCCAGGTAAAAGTAATATTGTATTCATTACATTTCTGGATTATTAATTGTTTTATGGAGTGGATGTGATCTATTGTTGAGAACTCACTACGGAAACCTGTTTGTTCCTTGGGTTGGTTTTCATCTAAAGTCTTTGTTAAACGATCTAGTATTACTTTTGAAAACACTTTGTACACATTGGACATCAAGCTGATGGGTCTGTAGTTGTCTATATCATCTTTCTTCCTTTTTTGTGTAATAATATAATAGTCGATATAGTCCACTGTTGAGGTATGTATTCGGTGCGCAAAATTTCATTAAATAACTCTGTGATAGTGTGTAACGTTACTTTGTATGATCCTATAAGCAGTTCATCTACTATATAAAAATAAGTCGGGTTTTCCTTCTCGGTTCGTGCGTTCTGGACGCTATAACTCCAGAACGCACGAACCGATTTCCACGGTTTTGCATTCGTTGGAAAGGTCTCGGGCTCCGTGAGGTTTATAGCAAAGAAAATTCAGGAGTAGGGTAGGTAGGGTGGGTAGGTAGAGTAGGTAGGGTAGGTAGGGTAGGTAGGGTAGGTAGGGTAGGTAGGGTAGGTAGGGTAGGTAGGGTAGGTAGGGTAGGTAGGGTAGGTAGGGTAGGTAGGGTAGGTAGGGTAGGTAGGGTAGGTAGGGTAGGTAGGTATAGTAGCCAGTTGACGGGAGCGAAGCCGCGTGGGTCAGCTAGTTAGATATGTAATCTCCTCCAGGCGCTTTTCCTTTCTTTTGTGATTTGATAGCCTTATCGACTTCATCTCTCAGAATACAGGGGGTCTCTTCTTCATCGATTTTGGCACAATTTACTACCTGGTTGGATTCCTCTATTGCTACGTCGTTATTAATTATAATTCGCGGTAATATTCTGTTGCTACTTTTATAATTTCGAATCTATTTGTGTGATTTTTCTTGTTTCTGTGGTGTTTCATGTTGTCGATCCAAGTTAGATCATTGTCTCTTAATTCGATCCATGCCTTTTTGACTCCACCTGATCCTTCTATATAGTAATTTAGTGTTTCGGTTCTTACCTTTTCTCTTTGTTTACGTATTTGCAGGTTTATTTCTTTGCTCAGATTTGTTATTTCTTTTTTGTTGTTTTTTTCTATCAATTTTATTTTTTTTCTCTTTTTTTTTTTGGGGCTTTTGTCTATACAGATATGCCAGCCCCATCGTACCCTTTACCTCTTATCAAAGCAATATTTTAGACACTGATATCGATAAAATTCAATGATGAAGGAATGTTATCAATCTACATAACTTTTTGGCACCTTCTGAAGTAGGTTGAGACAGAATAGATTGGATTAATCCCACGTCAAGTCTGTTTAAGTCTAATTCCCTCAAGAATGACTTCCTCTCGCGCCTGTTCCGGACACAATCCATCAACAAATGTTGTACATCCTCAACAAGACCACATTCTCTGCAATTCGGCGAATCAGCTTTTTTCATAAGGAATGCAAACTTCGCTGATGGAGTGTCCAGAGCGAAGTCTTAAAATTAATTTAACATAACTTCTACTGACTTGATCAACATCGAACCAGGGCACTCGAAGAGGCTCGGATTGTATTGTCCTATACCATATACCTTTTTGCTGACTAATATTAATAAAATGTTGTTTCCAGGAGTTATAACATATCACTTTGAATTTAGATATATATTCCCAATAATCTGGTAAGTAGTTAATTGTTGTACCACCTATTGCAGCTAATTTAGATATTCGGTCAGCTTCCTCATTACCACGTAGTCCGATGTGAGCTGGAACCCATTGCAACCTAACTTCTATATTATTCTTATATAATAAAATTATATTTTCAAGAATATCATATGCAATCGAAGCACCTCTGAGACCAGAGGCGCATCGAGCAATATGCTGGAGTGCGCTTTTACTGTCCGAGAAGATAACAACTCTTTTTAAATTGAGTTTTTCCTATCTATAATCAAAGATTTTCTTTGCATAATCAATTTCCTTGCTTCTGGACCTAGTTTGTCTTTTTCCACTCTTGTTTTCGGTTTCTTTTAATTCTTTTTCTAGAGCGTCATACTTTATTTGAACTTCTTTAATATTATCTATTTTTTCTAAATTAGTGTGTAAGTCCTGTAGAATGTTTTCCGGGATTGGTAAAGGTACTGATTTCGTATTGTAAATATTTTTTCTTGCTTTTTTTGGTTCTCGTGTATATAGTTGTCCTCTAAGTAGTCTGTGATCTGTGTTGTAGTTAAATTGATTGACGATTTCATGTTTAAGAACAATCTTGGTTTGTTTGTGGTAATGTAGTCTATTTCGTTTCTTATCTTGCCATTTGGTGACAGCCATGTCCATTTCCTATTAGGATTCCTTTTATAGTAGCTGTTCATGATATGCAGGTTGTTAACCAACGCGAAGTTTATCAGTCTTTGCCCATTGTCGTTCCTTTTGCCTGTTGTATGTGGTCCGAGTACTTTGTCCTCGTTGTTTCTTCTCTTTCCTAATTGTCCATTGAAGTCACCTAATACAGTTATGGTTTTATACAAAGATGGCATTATTTCGTTGATTCTGTTGTAGAAATCGTTTTTAATTTCTTCTTTAGTGGTATCAGTCGGGGCATATATTTGAACAATTGAAAATGGTTGTTTATGGCCAGGTAATTTAATATTCAAAACTGCTATCCTATCCGATATGCCTCAAAACTCTATTATTTTGATTTTGAGATATTTTTTAACCATAAATCGGTAAACCATAAATAAATAAATAAACCATAAATAGGATTTATGGTTAAAAAATATCTCTAAATCAAAAGCTATAACGTTTTTGTAATAAAATATGTATTTATCATATTCTTCCGTTCTCTCTTCAGCTCTGCTCACTTCGCTTAGACCCAAAATATCCCAGTGTATGGTTTCCAATGCATTTTCTAACTCGAGTAGGGATTCTTTGGATTTTAATGTTCTTGTGTTTAGTGTGGCTATATTCAGTCTTGTTCTTTGTTTTTCTTTTTCGGAGTTGTATATGTTAGGATTCTTGGATAGATTTACTGTAGGCTCTTGGGGGGTATGGTCTATCTCCCCGCGGTGACCAACCGTATTGGGGATCTGTTTGTTTCTTGTTATAGTTGTTACTTTTATATTTAGCTTCTTCACATTTCCGGTGTCAGACAATTCCTATGCTTTATGAGGTTGTGTTTGTTTCTTCGACAGTGAGAAAGATCTAGCTTTCATTTATGCAAATGCATCAGTTTTGTGAATTTTTGACATATTTTTCCCCTCTGTGGAGTAAGGTTGATTTTGTATGTTCTTGGGTGACACAGACATTTCTCTTTTTCTTTTTTCGGCTTCAAGTTTTCCTCGCACAATAAGTTTGTTATTTTTGATGAATGCATCGTTTCCTTTTCTTCTTTAAGTTGTTGCTGTAGATTTTTACGTAGTTCAATCGTTTCTTTTGAGAAATCTTCGGTAATATAAGTTTTTGTGGCAGTTCTGCTTTATTTATATAGCCCAAATCATATAGGAAACATTAATTTACATGATACATACATACATCTATATGATTTGACCGGTTTTTATGGACTTTAAAAGAGAATTTGACCTCTGGGTTTGTTTCGGTGTCTCGTCTCAGGGTAAACAGTGGCCTCATCTAGCTTTAAATGAACAAAAAATATTGACGTGTAAAAAATAAATTTCATTTTTGATTTATGCTTGCTTGTGCAATACACTTCCAACGTCAATGATTAATGTACATGAAAGGCCACCACAGGCAAAGTCCAGTCAGGAGCACCTTTTTAAATGAATAAATACCTGCATTATAAGGAGCGTGCAGAAACTATAGGTGGCAGCACAGAAATGTCACTGTCAAGTATGTTTCAAGTATAAAATTCGAAATAGCTACGCTAGATGGCACGATCTTCTTCGCGCACGTTCCGCTAAACTGAGCGTGCAGGAACCACAGGTGGCAGCACAGAAGCGTCAATGTCAAGTATTCTGACCCTTAAAAGTTCGAATATGCGACACTAGATGGCATAGTCAACGCCGTGCACGGTCCCTATGTCAAGATGCACTTACGTGTTGATGACATATAACGCCATGTGTATGAGCGCCGGCACCAGCTGCATGTTGGACAGCGGGCCGCCGCCGCCGGTGTCGTCGTGGAACGTGCGACCTCTAGCGAAGCGCAGGAGTAGTAGCTTCAGGTCGTGGAGTGTGCACGTGTGTCCGATGTCGCGGTGCCCGGTGCATTCCTGTGTAACAAACGAGACATGAAAAAAACGGTAGTCCGAAATCAGAAAATCTGACACCTGTCTTGCCAAGTGTGATACTGTCACTAGGTTGTGGAAGCCCAGTAGAAATCGACGCTAAAATATAGGCTATTTCGCAAAACTGGATGTATGTTGTGTTCTGATATTTTGGTTAGTTGTATGAACCAGTTAGAATAGTATGAATCCAAATTTGCATTTTCGATAATATTGTGCTTGCTACGCACCACGCTAATTAGGAATTTAACTTTTTGCTCTAAACGTCAAATTTTCGACCAATACATTCCGCAACAGCAACCGCAGCTTTTTGAACCTTATAGGGACCACGATATAGCCCAACAAAGATGCAAATTTTTTCTTGATAATCGTAAATTTTAGGTTTTGCTCTCGTCCGAAGCAAAGATGAGCGATTTGCCAACATTTTGCTACGACAACATTTTTCAATAAATAAATCGATTCTCTTTTATGTAAGTAAAGAACGAAGTACGTGAGACTAATAGTTCACTCATAATCTCGAAAAAAACGAAAAGAAGGCAAAGTAGCCCTTTTGAAATTAATATTAAAATCGCAATCCGTTTGGAGTAGAAGCCAACTCCAATATAGTTGGGAAAGGCTAGGTAGATTGTATCAAAGATCGCTTGAAACAACTCAAACGTCATAGTAGGGCTAGTGACCTGCAAGTACGTGGTGTGCCTGGCCAGGCAGCTGGCGAACGCGGACTCGGGCACGTGCGGGCCCCACAGCGGCAGCAGACCGTTGCAGCGCGTCGACGCGTTCTGTAGCGCCGCGCTCTCCCATTCGTCCCTGTATACAAAACGTATACATTAGAAAAAAAAAAAAAAAATTAGTTGTGTAGCCGAGCGTCTTGCGCGCGCGCACCTCGTACTCTTCTACTCTAACCTAGCACCTGTGTGTATATTATATTGTACTGTACGTACCTAGCGCGTGCCAGCCTGACGGCGGCCATGTGACACTCGACGTGCACGATGTTGTAGTGCGACACCGTGGTGTAGCCGAGCGTCTTGCGCGCGCGCACCTCGTACTCTTCTACTCTAACCTAGCACCTGTGTGTATATTGTACTGTACGTACCTAGCGCGTGCCAGCCTGACGGCGGCCATGTGACACTCGACGTGCACGATGTTGTAGTGCGACACCGTGGTGTAGCCGAGCGTCTTGCGCGCGCGCACCTCGTACTCTTCTACTCTAACCTAGCACCTGTGTGTATATTGTACTGTACGTACCTAGCGCGTGCCAGCCTGACGGCGGCCATGTGACACTCGACGTGCACGATGTTGTAGTGCGACACCGTGGTGTAGCCGAGCGTCTTGCGCGCGCGCACCTCGTACTCTTCTACTCTAACCTAGCACCTGTGTGTATATTGTACTGTACGTACCTAGCGCGTGCCAGCCTGACGGCGGCCATGTGACACTCGACGTGCACGATGTTGTAGTGCGATACCGTGGTGTAGCCGAGCGTCTTGCGCGCGCGCACCTCGTACTCTTCTACTCTAACCTAGCACCTGTGTGTATATTGTACTGTACGTACCTAGCGCGTGCCAGCCTGACGGCGGCCATGTGACACTCGACGTGCACGATGTTGTAGTGCGACACCGTGGTGTAGCCGAGCGTCTTGCGCGCGCGCACCTCGTACTCTTCTACTCTAACCTAGCACCTGTGTGTATATTGTACTGTACGTACCTAGCGCGTGCCAGCCTGACGGCGGCCATGTGACACTCGACGTGCACGATGTTGTAGTGCGACACCGTGGTGTAGCCGAGCGTCTTGCGCGCGCGCACCTCGTACTCTTCTACTCTAACCTAGCACCTGTGTGTATATTGTACTGTACGTACCTAGCGCGTGCCAGCCTGACGGCGGCCATGTGACACTCGACGTGCACGATGTTGTAGTGCGACACCGTGGTGTAGCCGAGCGTCTTGCGCGCGCGCACCTCGTACTCTTCTACTCTAACCTAGCACCTGTGTGTATATTGTACTGTACGTACCTAGCGCGTGCCAGCCTGACGGCGGCCATGTGACACTCGACGTGCACGATGTTGTAGTGCGACACCGTGGTGTAGCCGAGCGTCTTGCGCGCGCGCACCTCGTACTCTTCTACTCTAACCTAGCACCTGTGTGTATATTGTACTGTACGTACCTAGCGCGTGCCAGCCTGACGGCGGCCATGTGACACTCGACGTGCACGATGTTGTAGTGCGACACCGTGGTGTAGCCGAGCGTCTTGCGCGCGCGCACCTCGTACTCTTCTACTCTAACCTAGCACCTGTGTGTATATTGTACTGTACGTACCTAGCGCGTGCCAGCCTGACGGCGGCCATGTGACACTCGACGTGCACGATGTTGTAGTGCGACACCGTGGTGTAGCCGAGCGTCTTGCGCGCGCGCACCTCGTACTCTTCTACTCTAACCTAGCACCTGTGTGTATATTGTACTGTACGTACCTAGCGCGTGCCAGCCTGACGGCGGCCATGTGACACTCGACGTGCACGATGTTGTAGTGCGACACCGTGGTGTAGCCGAGCGTCTTGCGCGCGCGCACCTCGTACTCTTCTACTCTAACCTAGCACCTGTGTGTATATTGTACTGTACGTACCTAGCGCGTGCCAGCCTGACGGCGGCCATGTGACACTCGACGTGCACGATGTTGTAGTGCGATACCGTGGTGTAGCCGAGCGTCTTGCGCGCGCGCACCTCGTACTCTTCTACTCTAACCTAGCACCTGTGTGTATATTGTACTGTACGTACCTAGCGCGTGCCAGCCTGACGGCGGCCATGTGACACTCGACGTGCACGATGTTGTAGTGCGACACCGTGGTGTAGCCGAGCGTCTTGCGCGCGCGCACCTCGTACTCTTCTACTCTAACCTAGCACCTGTGTGTATATTGTACTGTACGTACCTAGCGCGTGCCAGCCTGACGGCGGCCATGTGACACTCGACGTGCACGATGTTGTAGTGCGACACCGTGGTGTAGCCGAGCGTCTTGCGCGCGCGCACCTCGTACTCTTCTACGGGGCAGCGCTTCGTGAACGTGTAGATACCTAGCACCTGTATGAAAAATTTATATCAGTTCACTGAATATTTATTTGACATTTACGGCAATTTTAAAGTGCAATAAGAGATAACAGTCGACCACGCACCATGCCGAGTAGGAACAAGACGATTGCAAAACATCGTCTGCCTAGCCTTTGCCCAACTACATTGGGGTCGGCTTCCAGTCAAACCAGATTCAGCTGAATATCAGTGTTTTACGTGGAGCGGCTGCCTACCAGACCTCCACAACCCATTAACTGGGTAACACGGTACATCTTGGCAAGACTAGAGTCAGATTTACTGGCTTCTAACAATCCGTAACGACTGCCAAAGATCTGACAGTCGGGACCAACGGCTTAACGTGCTTTCCGGGCACGGAGGAAACTCGGTATGTTAAGATGGTCACCCACACAGACCAATCTTGGCAAGCGTTGCTTAACCTTCAAGATCGACCCGTGCGGCTGTTATGATTTAGCCACGAGCTCCTCCATAGACGATTGCAAAACACAAACTAGATTAGAAACTTTGGGAAAAGCCTGACAAAGAAAATTATTTGACATCAACTGGACGAGGTTCAACCTTATGAACTAATCATTTTGTAGCGAACCTCTTACGTACTAAACTAGATGAAGATGACAAGTCATGGTAACGCAAGGATTTACATGTAATAGGTACACAACACATCCTGAGATAAGTCATAAAAAAATCAAGTTCAGTTTACCTTAGTAGGCTGGTACTTGTATCCCTCGCGACAGATACAGCACACAGCACCGTTCTCCTCCGCCAGGTCGGCCACTTGCTGCGTCAGGGAGCACTGCGCGGTCACTTGCCCGCGCTCGTTACTGCGCATGCCCAAGGCGCCTAGTTGTCGCTCGCGCACCGCCATTGCGAGGCGTTTCTTTTCCTGTTAGGTTGAAAAATGAGTTTTAGTTAGAAACTTGGCTGTAATCGACAGTGCTCAGGGTTTCGCGCAGTTTTCTTATGAAACTGATAAGGTCTGAAACTCTGTTGACTGATCAGAACAATCAATTCTCCCTTCCTAAACACAAGTAACCTGAGTGGAACTTTGCATTGGAACTTGGGTGTTTTCATTTTGACTTTATAATGTCTTTTGAAATTCGTAAGACATGCCGCATTATCCCCGATCCAGCCTGTAATCCTAGCCCAGGTTAACCGGAAGATTTGACTGGTAGACTATGCCTTCTTGCATTGTCCGCCTATATTAATTTGTTTTTAGTATGATAGGGACGCGTTTGACCACTATCTCATCTGACTGTAAGCGATGATATGGTCAAAAATGGAAATGGAAGTAACCTTTTCACTATTGAATTAAAAACTCTAAGGATGTAGCTATCAGAAAACTCAAGACTGGCAGGGAATTCCATTCCTTAGCTGTACGCACAATAAATGTCCATGTTTCATGTCCGGACAAATACTTTCCATCCCAGGTTGTCTGGAAGAGATCGCGGAATGCGATAAGACCGCCCATTGTATGTGTTTTAGTTTTAAGTTTCCTTTTGTATTACTTTTGGTGTATGTACAATAAAGCGTATAATAAATAAATAAATAAATAATAAATGTGTTCTCAAAACGTTTTGTGCTTGAGGGTGGGATGTCCATCATGTACCGGTGGCGCATCGCCGTACGTATTGTGGCCGGATGCTGGAACGGGCTTGGCTGCATTAAACTGTGCAATTCCGTCAAGAAAATTAAAAGGAGCCGTCACCTGTCTAGTAAAGTCCCTGACTTGCTGCACCTTGGCGGCGCACTGCGGCTGCGAGCGCAGCGCCTCCAGCAGGTTCTCCGCCAGCGAGCCCACGTGCTCGCCGGACGATACTTGCTCCAGCCGGTGGACGATAGGGATCACTTTCTCACATACTAGCATCTAGAACAAAAATAGATTACCCCATAAGTTTAGCGATACAAGGTTTTGTGCTGCCGGACTGAAGATAATACATACATTGAGCATATTTTCAAATGATTCATGGGAAGAGAATGATTGATGCGGAAGGGAGTGTCATACTCTTACTGAATAAAACTGAAGAAATCCGTGTTTCTCCTTTTGCCCCTTGCGGTCCAGGTCCACGGTGACTCTTTCGAACAAATTCCGCATCCCTTATATTGAGCAATAGATCTCGTATTTGTCGCGACCTTTTGAGGAGTTGTTCATTTGTTTTTTTTTTTACTTAGCTGTTCATACATAACTAAATTTTTTATCGATTGTATTTGAAGTCTGAAAAGCACATGTTGACTGTACATCAGTTGAACATTCACTATCAGCTCACAACAAAGCGTATTTTTTAGACAGCGATACAAAATAGAACTTTATTCACTACACATAAGGGTCACACAAAACGCAGCACGAAAGAACTGTTGTCTTCACGTGCGGATGTCACGCCGCGTCTCCGTATAAGCTGACTCATACGCGTTAATATGCCTGCACGATTGCGCGACAATCACTTTGTATTAGGGCGATGCTTTAGGCAATTCCGGTACTTAATATTTCGTTTGCTGAATATTTCTTGAGCACAATAGAGAACATGCAACATTTCCATTTTTGCTTTAATTTTAAAGAACTTCATCTAGAATAGACACACCACATAAATAAGAAATGAAAACGCTCTAATTTAATGCCAAAATTGCGTTTTACGGACGATGACGTCACTCCTGTCTGCCGCTGGTCAAGAACTGTCGTAACTCATAAGGTTGCTTTTTCGTTATCATAACAGCAGTGACGTCACTAAACGCAGATTGTTGTTTTTAAATACGTTCCGTTCATTATTTTTGTTAAAAATCGATATTAACCAAAATAAAACTTTTTTTATCATTTTAATAACAACATTTTCATAAATTCTGTATATGTATACATCATACCTGTGTGGGTTCGTGGTCCGCAGCCAATCCGGTGAGGAAGCGCAGGATGTACTTGAGTGCAGGACGACTGATGAACTCCTTAAGCTCGTCAGAGTCCGTGCACACCAGTGTCGGCTTCACACACGGCGCGTGTTTCTGTGCGACAAAGAATTAGTTGCCAGGCGACTTTTGATCTTTATTAATATAGCAAGACATAAAACTATGTATGTAGTGAAAAACTACAATGTTTACATTTAGGAGTGTCTAAGTAGGAGTCAACGTTGACACGAATTATAAAACGTAACAAAATATACGAATAACCTGAAAAGAGATCTTTTAGGAGTACCTTCAGGTTTTCATTTTATTCTGTTACATGTTTAGGCTACAGTAAGCACTATTTTTGAAATCCAATTTTATCTGTTATTTTTTGTAAATTGATCGGTATGAGAAATATTAGAATCAATATTGCTGAAACAATTGCCAAATTTAATTGAAATTGCTGCACATTGCTCCACTAATAGCTCTAGATTGATCCATACGTGTAATCATCAATAATAATTGCTCAAAAAAATTCTAGTGTAAACGCAAAGTGAAAAATCGTTGTAAATGTCTTACCACGATGTACTCAAGCGCGTCCCTCACAACGCCCAGTGAGATCAGGTAATCCTTGAGCGTCCCTCCGATGGAGTTCCTCTCGATGTTAGCGCAGAACACGCAGAACAGCTCCATGCGGAACTCCTCCTCCGTCCACTGCTCCGAGTCCAGCCGGTCGAAGTCCAGCACTGGCTTGAAGTGATCCACTAGCATGGCCATCTTCAGGTCGTTGCCGTAGACTAACGCGGCTAGCACGCGGGTCAAGTGGCCGAGGGCGACTGAGTTGTTGCGGATTCCTGTGAAATAGATAGCTATTTATATCCTACTGTAAGATGTTACTAGCTGTTGCCCGCGGCTTCGTACGCGCGTGCTCGTTTTTCCCGTTCCCGTAAGAATTTCTAGAAGTCCTCAATTAGTGCTTCCCTACACTCCCTAAAGAACCTACATGCCAAATTTCAGCTTTCTACGGCCACTAGTTACGGCTGTGTGTTGTCTGTCTGTCACTCACTCAGTAACGGAATAATTTTATATATTAGGATGTAAAAGTATGATCAGCATAGATCACATTTTTTTATTGCTGTAGTAACCTCTGTGTTTTGAATGTGTATTCATTTCGGGAGTTTGGTAAAACAAGAATAGTTTAAAAGACTTATGACAGACATTCAAATGGACGAATTTTTAGTTTAGTGCGCAGAACTTATACATTTTTTTTTTTGTAAAGATGCAATTTAAAGAAACATTACCTGGACATTCAGTGCAGTTGAGCAGAGCTTGCACATACTCCGGACCTCCGAATGTAAGTGAGAACTGCAGGAACGACTCCAGGCTTTCGCTCGCGGCCACGGACAGAATGCGCTCCATGATCTACAAACAACATAATCGTGTGAGTCATAAAAGAAATTGACTTTTTTTTATTATTTTTATTTGTTATGGGTCTAGTGTATGTCAGAGATGACAGAGACAAAGTCTACGATAGAGCGAGCAGGAGGTGAAATGCTCATGAGATGATGTTGAGATGAAATTGCTCTGACCGACCTGAAGATGAGCCTGAAGTAGGTACCGAAAAAAAAATGGTGTCAGAATAATTAGCTTATTATGGCAACCGTTAGGTTGCACGATTTAGGAAATGATCAAGCTTGTTTTACTAGCAACGTCATTTTTTGATCATATAGTCCGCCGTAGCCAGACATCTGTAGTACTGACCTCTAGCAGCTGGTAGACGAGCTGCGCGCGCGCCATGTCCTTCTCCTCGATGGCGGCCAGGTGCAGCGCGTGCAGCAGCACGGGCAGCGCGCGCGTCTCCGCACGCGTCAGCACGCGCACGCAGCGCCGCACGCGCGTGCACAGCGACACCAGCCGCAGCAGCGTGGAGCATAAGGCTCGCGCCGCTCCTACGCGCTGGATGGCTGCTAGACGCTGGAGCATCACTTCTATACCACCTGATTAGGATAGATAAGTGATGAAAAAGGACTCGAAAGAAAAAACGGAAAATGTCGTGTGTGGAACAAGTGATCATTAAATGTTTCAAGTGTAAAAAGTTTACCTCCCATTTTAGAATAATTTAAAAATTCCGTGTTCAGATTCAAACAAAAAAAAATCGAGCAAGTAAAAATACTACTACGAGTACCAACTTACACCAGTCTGTCAACGCTGTGAGTTTATTGTAAGTTATAGGTAGAATACTTTATAAGATAATTTTATTTTTATAACTAAAAAAGAATTTTGAAAATTAGTCCATAACCGGCGGAGAAATCGGTGAACATACATAAAAAAAACATATACATACAGCCGAACATAGAACCTCTTCCTTTTTGAAGAAATCGGTTTAAAATATAATTATGTTTCATCCTTACCACAATCAGCCAAAACATTCGCCATTCGGTACAGTTGTTCGTCATCCACTGCTTCAGCGTTCGCCTGCGTCAGTCGTTCGACGAACTCTTCCGTAGCGTCGCCGAGTAAGCCTCTCATTCGGTACACTACTCGCATCGCGTCTACGCCTTCTCCAGATGTGCACCAAACCTGAGTTTAACAATTATTTAGTTCTTTATTCAGAAATTACTAATATATATTCTACCATTATTCTCAGTAATGCAGACTTTCGCGTTTTGTTTTTTAATAAGGAATAACGGTGGTCCCAGAATAGAACCTTGCGAAAGTCTACATGCAATCATTGGATAATGCTTACATTGTTAACAATTTGGCATGGGTTTGTTAAAAACGATTCAAATAATTTAAATCGTTTTTAACTATTCTAAGTTAACTAGGTATTGCATGGTATTTGTAAGACTATTGAATGAGTAACCGTATCAAACACCTTTGGTAAGATCTACAAACCTTCTTATACACGTCCTTTACAGGCAGGTCGAGTGACATGATCTTGTTGCACACCAGCAGCTCCATGCCGTTGTCGTCTTCTAACAATGCGACCAGCTCGCAGTCCGTACAGATCTTGTTCTTCACGTCACGCATCAGAGGACCCATGCCTGGTTCCAGTGAGGAGTAGGGGTTGCCTAACATGCGACCCTGGGGAGAAATAGGTAATTTCAGTTTTGAAATATTCTGTTAAGACCATAAAAAACACAAAGACACTTATCACTGTTATATCTTATATCACAGATCATAATACTGGATGTATAATTATTTGCCCTGCCTGCAGTAGAAGACTTTTGCAAATAATTATATGCTACGATGAACTTATAACCAACGACATGAGTACGCTAATCCCATAAACGAATTGAGCTGAGTGACTGTAAAAATTGCAAGCTCTACAAAATTTTTGTTTCTGCAGATATATCTTTCTGTGGTCTAAGCTTACCTGCAAGAAGTCTTCCTGCTGTGGATCTTTCTCCAGTGTAAGGAAGAACTCTCCGACATCGTTCTCTTCAGGGTAGATGATGGAACAAAGCCTCTCGAAGATAAATACTGGCGTTCGGTAGTCGTGGAGAGGGTACTTCTGCACCGTCTCGATGCAAACTGCCATGAACTCGGCAGTTTCAGCTTCGGTACCTGTAGAAAATAAAGAATGTGAATCGCTGTACATTATCCATAAACTTTTTTACTTGTATGGAATGGAACGGGTCGAGATAGTTCAAACTTTAATAGTTTTTTTTTTTTAAAGATTGTTTTTATGACCATGATTTTTTTCAGATTTTTGGTACTGGTCCAACACACATCAATGGTGTTTTCGTAGCTCAAATGTCACCATTGATAAGCGGTTGTCTGTTAAGCAGACTAGTACAGCGATATCCGAGTAACTGACATTCAATATTAACATTTCTTTTTTTCATATTCTTCACTTGCTGGAAAATTAGTGATGGCAAGTTGGTAACTATTTGGGCAAAACAAGTTTGTGCATACTATCTTTCGTCAAAGACATCTGGATTTTGTTTAAGACCCGGGTCATTTTCGCTATTCCCGACCCCGAAAAAAAAGAAGATAGGAACGAACAAATGGTTCATGGTTATTGGGAAATTGTGTAAGTCTTACCAGTAGTCATCTCCTCCAGCAGCTCCAGCAGCTTCTCCTGCGTGTCGTCGGTGAGGCGCGTGCGCTGCACGACCAGCCGCCGCAGCGACAGGTAGCCGCCCAGCACTGCACCCACAAGTCTACCCTTGTATGTGCGCCTAGCGCCG
This sequence comes from Lacanobia oleracea, assembly GCA_950371165.1. Lineage (NCBI taxonomy): Eukaryota > Metazoa > Arthropoda > Insecta > Lepidoptera > Noctuidae > Lacanobia > Lacanobia oleracea. The sequence goes on from OX493389.1 coordinate 7,123,283, forward strand.
CTCTCTTCCAGGAACATGGCTAGGAGTTCCGTGAGACGCTTTAGGGCGTAGCCTGTGGATAAAAGAGTGGTTATGTGGTAGCTGTTACAGCAATAGCAAGGCTTACAAGTTATACGCTCCGGCAACAAGCGTACAAGGTTCCGCCTAAAACTGCAGAGAGAGGCGGTGTAAAATGAGCTCGACAACGAGGCAACAGTAATCACACTCACCCAATGGTGCTTCATAGAATGCGGTCATTGCTTTCTTTTGAAGCGATTTAAATTTAAAACGTCAGACACAAAACGAAAAAAAAAAATTGATGAAACTTTTAATATAATCATTACCTTGTGCCAAATCCGATGTAAGTGTAGTCTCTTCCAGTCGATGCAGCTGTTCGATCTCTTTGGTCATCAGATCAGCTATCAGTTGCAGAACTCCTCGTAAAGCCAGGAACTGCTTCCATGGTGCTTCGGATGCCAACGCTACATATAGAAACCAGAATAGTTTTAGAAGATGTTGTAGTTAAGTAAGTCTGGTATTTATGATGTAATAGATAAAACTTACTTTGATAAAGTTGTAAGAATTGTTCACTGGCTTCTCCGGCACTACCGACTTCGGGCAAGAAGCTGGTCAGAAGGATCAACACCTGTAAACAAATATAAAATTAGAATAATTATGATGTCGCTGAGATTTTACTGCGAAAACTGGTACTCTTCCATGCAATTTATTTTGTAATCCACTGTTTTGCAGCCTAAAATTATTCATTCTCATTCTTAAAATTACCACAAGTTGCTCGAACTTGCGCATTTTTGTCAGCTAAAGGCATTCTTAATTTAAACATAACATTTATATACTTACAGCTTTAGTCCTTTCATAGGAGTCACAGAGCGACTTGACCATCTGGCAGGCGGTGTCTCTTGCGATACGCGAGCTCGGGTCGAACATGACTGGTCGCAGCCATCCACCGTCTTCGAGGGCCAGGGGACGCATGCCGTGGGACAGCATTGTCTGTGGGATACAAGGTTAGTTTTACAATAAGGTAGATATGGTTGGTACAGTGGTACCCAACTAATAAGGCGCGTCGTGAATCTTCGTTCGCACAGAAAAGAAAGTATAGCCCAAGACTAACGAAAGAATGCTTAAAACTTACAATCAACCTTAGATCACTACTCTAAGGTTCATAATACGCTGCAGCTTTTAATTCCGTCTTACTCGCAAGTCACGTGCATGCCACGCGGCGCGCGCTAACATGGCGGCGGTTGCCGACCAATAGCGGTGCAGGAAAAAGAAATGCGGTGCATGGAGCGTGCCGATTGGTCAATAGCATTTCTCGCGCTTTGAAAATTCATCTTCTGCGCAGGTACATCGGTAAGCCATATCAGTTGGGTACTACTGTACTACTGCATTTCGTAAGGTGGTGACTATGCCATCTAATGTCGCATATTCGAAATTTTAAGGGTCAGAATACTTGAAACTGACGCTTCTGTGCTGCCTCCTGTGGTTCCTACACGCTCAGTTTAGGGGAAAGTGCGCGAGGCAGACTGCCATCTAGCGTAGCTATTTCAAATTTCATACTAGAAATATACTTGACAGTGACATTTCTGTGCTGTCACCTATAGTTTCTGCACGCTCCCTATGGTCGTGGATCTTCTACTCCAGGATCGTTAACTCACCCTCTCGCGCCACTTGGCGAGGTACTTGCTGGCGAGGTGCAGGTCTCGCAGCTGAGGAGCGGGTACGGGCGCCACGGTTACACGGGCGCTCGCTAGGCGGCGCCACTGCGCGTGCGGCACTCGCCCGCCCAGCCATGCGGCGAGGTCTACTACTACGTTAACTCACCCTCTCGCGCCACTTGGCGAGGTACTTGCTGGCGAGGTGCAGGTCTCGCAGCTGAGGAGCGGGTACGGGCGCCACGGTTACACGGGCGCTCGCTAGGCGGCGCCACTGCGCGTGCGGCACTCGCCCGCCCAGCCATGCGGCGAGGTCTACTACTACGTTAACTCACCCTCTCGCGCCACTTGGCGAGGTACTTGCTGGCGAGGTGCAGGTCTCGCAGCTGAGGAGCGGGTACGGGCGCCACGGTTACACGGGCGCTCGCTAGGCGGCGCCACTGCGCGTGCGGCACTCGCCCGCCCAGCCATGCGGCGAGGTCTACTACTACGTTAACTCACCCTCTCGCGCCACTTGGCGAGGTACTTGCTGGCGAGGTGCAGGTCTCGCAGCTGAGGAGCGGGTACGGGCGCCACGGTTACACGGGCGCTCGCTAGGCGGCGCCACTGCGCGTGCGGCACTCGCCCGCCCAGCCATGCGGCGAGGTCTACTACTACGTTAACTCACCCTCTCGCGCCACTTGGCGAGGTACTTGCTGGCGAGGTGCAGGTCTCGCAGCTGAGGAGCGGGTACGGGCGCCACGGTTACACGGGCGCTCGCTAGGCGGCGCCACTGCGCGTGCGGCACTCGCCCGCCCAGCCATGCGGCGAGGTCTACTACTACGTTGCCTGTGGATGAAGCCGCTGCTGTGCTTCCCACTGCCACTGTAGTTGGTGCGGTTTCCTGTGTCGACAAAAACAAAAATACTTAATATTTTTTTAGGCACGCTAATAATAGTAGTCATACAGATAATCGTCGTTTGGTGCCCCATTCCATTAAAAATGTCTAACGGGGCCTCTGCTAGTTGGCTTCGGCCCCTCGTACGCCTACTAAAGGACCGGGTTCTCAGGGTCCCGAAATTGTTCAAGGAATAATAGTAGTTTATGGTACCCTGTCACACAGCAAAGGTTCTCATAACTTCATACATAACAGCATCATACGAATTACATAGTAAATTAATGTTATAATCTCACATAGAATTCCCCAACCCACCTTAGCAGCGTCCTTGGGCGGCTCGGCATCAGCAGGCGCGGCGGCGGCAGCGGGGGCGGGGGCGGGGGCGGGGGCGGGCGCGGGCGCGGGCGGCGGGGCGGCCGGCGCCGGCGCCATCAGCTGCTGCATGTAGCGCAGGCACGGCAGCGCCACCTGCTGCAGCGCGAACTGGTGCGCTGTGTGACAATTCAGGACTACTCCTCATATAGATGTTGTTTTGCTTTACGGTTTATAGTGCTGAATAAATACTAGTTTTCTAATGAAGCGACTGTTTTCTTTAAGTTGTGTAGCGGCATCGATGCTGCCACAAAAAACTTACGTAACGAAATTTATACCGACACTATTACGCAGCGACATCTTATACTGTCAGCAACGAACTACGCCAATGAAATCCTGCATCTGTTCTCTGCTCATCCTGCGGCATCAGTTTGCCGAGCGATTGGTACATTTACAATAGCTCAAATATCAACCAAGGGGCAGTTGCCCACCAAACACACCACCCGTCTTATTGGAGGATCCTCCCTTTTAAATGGAGGTTTGCGGGACTTTACACCCTGAACCGCATGCCTTTTAAGTTGTGTGCCTTTTTTACGAAACGCGTTGATCTTTTGTTTGTGATATTTGAATAATACACAGATTGAAAATAACACGGTCAAAAGATTGATCCATAGATATCAAGGCTGTGCCCGTGACGTTCCACGTCCTTCCGTCAGAAGCTCCAAAAAATTGGTTGTCTGTCATAAGAAAAAAAATTTAATCCTTTAATAAACAAGCCAAACGCTTAGGCCGACCGTGCCTTTCTATCGCTTATTCCGCGCTCTCGCTTGCACGCTTAGCTCAGGCGGATCGTGACACTTTTTCGTGCGTGCAGCCGGTGTTCATCAATTTAAAAGACATTATCACGTCAAAAATATTATTGCGTACATTTTATATGAACTCGTTCACAAGCGTTCGTGTCCGGGCATTAACACAGACGAAGGACGCGTATGAACAAGTTCTGACGGACCTTAGTCCGTGTTACACCTTAGTGGTTCCACGTCTCAGGCACGGCCCTGACATACGTGGTTCAGCCTTTAGAGTGCAGACTGACTGAACATACTGTGCCATTATGGCAAATGGTTTACATATGTCTGTTTTATGAGAGTCCCAAATATTTTTTTTTTTATCTTTCTATTCTTTTTATCATGGAGATTGATCTGTTTTGAATAGAAGAAGCAGAGACTCAAAAGTATGAGAAATTAAATATATGTATAAACGAAATAAAGACAAAAAAATCCATTAATTCCGACAGAAATTAATGATACTAATGAACGAACGAACGACGGCTAACGATATGATATTTATATCTAAGAACTTTAACTTATATTTAAACACACCTCTTTGGCGTCTCCAACATTTAAAAGCAGCTGTTCTCACTCAATGGGTTTTAAAGTTTATACACATTAGATCATAAATATCCCTTTACTTTAAGGGCATAACAGTAAAAAATCTACTGATATTTAGAATAATTTCATTAATTTCGAAAGAATTAAGTTAAATACTTACAGTTCGGCGAAGAGGAGTTGATGCCTGGCATATCGGCTAAAGCTTCGGCCTTCAGGATCGTGTTGGCTGCCGGCATTATACCGGCCACTTCAGTCAGCTGCGGGCAACACCTGATAACAAGAACAATCTAATTTTAATATAACTTCGATAAAAAAATATGAGAGACTTAAGAAAATATTTTAGCTCATAGATTAGTGTCTGGAAGATTTTGCAACTTTTGGGATAGGCCTATATCTAGCAGTCGACGTAATTAAGTAAATACTAGCACTTCGCCCGCGACTTCGTTCGCGCGGGTTTAGTATTGCAATTTTAGTAGGGGTCTCTATTTTTTTCTAGTTATAAATACAGCCTACGAAACTCACAAGTAACGTGGCTATCTATTGGTAAAAGAATTTTCAAAATCGGTTCAGTATATCTAGAGATTACCCCTACATCCTCACAAATTTAACCTCTTTAAAATATTAGTATAGATTAGAAGCAGAAATAGAGCGCTCATAGTTATGAGGACAATGATAACAAGAAATAAACACAAGATCACAATATGGCATTAGGTACAAGGGACCTATAATGCTAGTTGGAACAAAATTTATTAAAAAGTTGATACATACCACACCCATAGTTTCACAATACAGCGAAGTCTTGCCTCCCAACATTCCACCGAATCTTGAACTTTCACAAGTGAACCTAGTAGAAGCACCAATGGCCGAACCTGTAACAAATGAATAACCTAAGTTACACTGCCAACTCAACCAAAAACATCTCATTTCAAATTGAACTTTAAACTACAACAAATAAAGTTTATTGTCGTGTAACACTTACCGAGTTGTTATGATCTTGTGACGCAGCGTGTCCCATCAGTGAGAGAGTGATTCGTTGCGACAGCAAGTTGCATAGTTGTTCGGTCGCTGGTAAGTTGTCACGAGTAACCAGACAGATCAATGCCCGTACTTCTTCTTGGCACTAATGAACAAATAATCAAGAAATGTTACCATTGTTGAAAATTAGATAATCTTACCCTCACCTACCAAACGTATGTTTCTTATCATTTAATCAAGTTCCTGTAACTTATCAGACAGATGCGTTACTGTGGAGTTTATTGCGCCACTAAGAAGTGGAGAAAATTCGTGCGTTTGGTAAGCTATCAATAGCTAATTAATAGTTATTTTGAGGGTAAAAAATACTGATTCTGATTTTGGAATCACATCGCGACAGTTGTCTTGATAATTTACATTTCAGAATACTCTTTAAATGTCTACCATATAAGTTAAAGAAAAGATTGATGAAGAAAATATTACATAGAGTGCCACATTATGGTAAGGTTCCTTTTCCTTATAACAAAAGCTGTAAGCAGCAGAACCCCTGGACTAATAGCGATTTTACCCTTTTTTCTACTATTTGATACCTAACTTCAAATATTTAGTTCCTCGATCAAAGAGAATATAACCACTAGAGAGCGTATGGGCCGATTTCTTCTAAGTACACGACTCACTACTGCGGGCCGGGGGACAAGGAAGAATGCACGGCTGCAATTGGTCAGTTCAAGGTCAAGATACGTAGGTAAGGCTATCGTTAGGGGTGCGCTTCTTCAATAAGGGAAAATAGTCGATATCGATAAAATGGGTACATTATAAAAAATACACAATTAAAATGAAAGAAAATATTTAATCAAAATCAATAAATTACACAAAAACATATGCACTTATCCTGTTATTATTGATTTTTAAAATGAATTAATTTGGTATATGTTTTTCGAATTAAACTTTTAGGGTCCTGGTTGTTCTTTGTAAAAAAAGATAAACGAGCGTCCATGTATTTCTGAATTATGCATCTTGTTAATTCAATTAAATGATTTGTGGACTCTATTTCAAATTGATGAAAATTAATATCCGGGAACAAATTATACCCAATCAGGGATTTTAAAACCGATCTAATAAAATAGTCCGTATTATATTTCGAAGACAGCACTTTCGAACCACTCTCATTGATCGCCCTCTTAATATAAATTTCACAACGACGACAAATTTCGTTAAATTTTGTTCTTCGATTCTCTAGCTTTCATTTTGATAGTATCTATTGCCTCCTTTGTAAATCCTGGTTTACCGTCAATAGATTGATACCAACTTCTTAGCGTACTTGTTGCAGGTAAGCATGTGCTGAAAGTTTTTCTAACGAAATTATACGCTTTCGGGGAATAAAAATGCAACGTTAAGGAGAATGCTCGTAACTCTGGTGAGTATTTTATTTTAGGTATATGTCCTGTTTTTGATTTCAATATTTGACGTTTAACAATTTCTTGGTTTTGTACACCTATGCGACTTAAAATGTCTTCATTTTCCTGAGTGATATAAGATTTATTTGTCAAAGTATTCAAAATTTCTTTTAGATTTGCATTTTTTTTTACCAATGATCTATTTTTATCTTGAAGTCTCTTCACCTCTTTCTTTTTTTTATTAAGGGAATATTTAAGATGGTCTATGTGTCGTTTCATTTTGCGTTTACGTGGAGTCAGGTCTATTACAGGGTCTTCTATTTTATTGTTACCTAATGTCGAACTCTGAAAAAGAAAAATATAGCATAAGAAAAAAAATAAATTAGAAAAGAAAGAGGTAAGTACTAAATATACTTACGGGAATCTCATAATCATGGGAAGGCTTTAAAATTTTATTATCATCACATGGAAAACTCTGCAAAGGAGCCTGGTCTGCAGTAGATGTATTAGCCTCAGCATGTACTTGTTTATTTGATAATGAACTCTGTAATTAAGCATGTCGGATATCAATAAACGCAGTTACATAATATTAAACCCTGGTCCTTCATCGAAACAAATTAACTTACGAGGGCGACATTGTGATGCGAAGGCCCAGGTACATTAGTATTAGAGTCAGTCATACTATTTGTTGAAGCCTGTAAAGAATGAATGTTACTTATATTTACTATTTCACGATTCCCAACATTATATCAATAAAAACAAAACTTACCAAAATAGGCAAAAACATCGTTGGTATCGCTGAACTAAATAGACGGCGGCGTTGTTTTAAATATTCAAAACAATCGGGGGTGAAGTGCCTTGAACAAACAGCACTATATTTTGTTGGAAACCAATTTTCCCTATTAACTTTATTTATCCACTTTTCTTTTAGTTCCGGAATCTTCGGAAATCTAAAATGAAAACATGTATCTCAAACACAAAGAGGAACAAATCTTTTTTACATCAAAGACCACCGCCAAATTGTTGTAAATCCAAGTGAAAGTTATACTATTTTTTTGTTATCTATGGCTTCATAATAAATTGGTGTAAATCCTGGACTCATCGGTCGGCGCCAGAGAGAAACAAAAAATATCCGGAACTTACATAAAGAGTATGTGAATTTAATAAAAAATATATTAATTTTAATTTTATTACTGTCGATATCAAATTTCAGCTATTACTGCTATTAAAGTGGGCATCACTAATTGTCACGATAAAAATACAAAGGAAAAGAAAGGGATAAAAGCATTAGATTTGTCTAATGAAAGAAAGGGACTTTTACAAAAGACATCAACGCGGAAAACAAATTTGTGCTCTTTTACCCAGGAACCATTTTAGCTAGACCTCTGCGGTGACTCATGATCTGAATAAATCAAAATTAATTTTCGTCCTGTATACTTACCGATGAAAAGTTATGCCATCCTTTTTGTAACTCGATGTCTTGGAATGTTTCCCACACCACTTCACCGCGCATGAAGGCATTTTGATGCGTTATAATTGGATTAAAATTTGTATTTATTTAGCGTGCACACAGGTCTAACACTTGGTTACAACTAAAATGGTTACTCCTATCGTAGCCTATACATAGGCGAAAAATCGCTAATAGTTTTCGAGCGTCGGGGCACTGTATGCGCAGTCAAGTGGTTATATCGTCGTTGTCCTCGATTGACAGCGAAAATACGCGTAAATAAAGTGGTCTGCAGTAATTCTGACATCAGGATGTCTGGATCACTTTTTTTTTTTCATTGTTCGAGACAAGACATTTTTTTTTTTGTAAATATTTTCTATCAATAATTTAAATTAAATGGTGAGGTTTAGTACCTCACCATTTAATTTTTTATACCTGCGGAGTACCACGATGCAGGTTGTGTTGCACCAGCTCCTGCACCAGTCCGAAGCGGCACAGGCGCGTGCGGTGGTCGGCTTGAGACGCCAGCGCTCGCAGGAGAGTGAGGCAGTGCTCCGCGCACGCGAGCGCGCACCCGTAGCAGCCGCCACCTGCTTGTAACACTACTGTTTTAGTTTGTGTGCATAGGTATACTTGAATTTGTAATTGAGATCATTTGAATACATCGCAAAGACCTCAAGTATCGACTTGTGTATTTTAATTTGATTTTTTAAGTAACCACCAAAAAGGCCCTAAAGTATATCGTCTGTGTTTCCAAACGATTACAACCCTAATCTCTTCAAAGTTAGAGTGAACAGGCTCTTTCTGGAGATAACTATCTCGTATCCTGAATTTTGATATCTTTAGTAAATAATGTCAAAATGGTTTTGGGTCTTTATAAATTAATGCGAAGAATCGTTAAACTGTAAGTCTGTGACAAATGAAACACTATAACTTTGGAGTTGAGACCTCATAAATATATTGTTCCTTTGTAGTGATGAGTGAGGTGAGGGCCGAGATGTTAAAATATTGGTTGATTTGGTTTATCACAAGAATTTACTGAGATAAACTTCAATACTAAGCGGTAAACAAAAATAGAATGACTGAGAATTACCGCAAATGCATAGAAAATACAAATAAGTAGAATACCTTTAGTAACATCGCCGTCATAATTCTGCAGCAGTCCGGCGTACACCGGCAAAGTATCGCCCTTGGTTAGTTCGCTCTGGGATCTATCGAACGCCACCAATTCTTTCCTACAATCATAGAATTATAATTTAGCAATCATAGTTTTATTTCCGCAACGGACATGTTTTTTTGAATTATGAGAGTGCACGAAAAGTAACACAAAGGTAGTAATCACGCGGAAAGTATGCAATCCTAGTAAATAGTTGAAGAGCGACAAGAAATTCACTGAAATATTTAGGTTTTGCAGATTTCATATCTATTCATCTACTAACCTGCAAGCCAGCACCTTCTGTATGATCTTGGACAGGTCTTCGAAGTGGCCCTTGCTATCGACGCAGTATTTGTGCGCGAGCGTCTGTATGACGCGGTTAATCTGCGCGCCGCTGAACGACGTGTTGCTAGCGTTACTGTTCTCGTCGGCGGAGCGGCCTTCGAGACGATGCTCGCTGATTTTGTGGAGGAGGGACTGTGGACAGTTCGGGGAATTAGAGCATAAGATGATTTAGGTAAAGAATGTAGTACAAGAGCAGGACTGTCTATTTATTTATTTAAACTTTATGTACAATAGTGTAACATGGGCGGACTTAATGTAACAAGGCATTCTCTACCAGCAGCGCCATTGCGGGCAAATAGGGCCAGTGCACATCAGGCAAGACGCATCGAAATCAGTTTACACTGCTAAAACTTCCCATAGTTGAAAATTTTTAACTAATACTTCCATTAGCCCTCCTCCGTATTTTAATGCGAAAAATGGAGTTTAGAGTGACATATATTTTGACTTTATGTTAAGGACTGCAATGCTGAAGTCTCGCCAGACGTGGCACCGACCGATATGGTAAATTACTCGTCCTCAGTAACAAAATTACGTTGAAAGCGACTTTATTTCGTGGGAGTAAAGACGTTCAAAAGACTTGAAAAAAAATATTGTTTCGGACCACACTGTCAGCAAATCTTACCTCCAACACAGGCTTGTTAGACGTCAGCTGCCGATACACCCGGTCCGCCTTGTCCAGTAACGCGCCGATGGTCTGCACCATCTTCTTCCGCTCCTCGTCATTCTCTATGGTGTCGACGGCGCAGCATGGCCGCGCGGTCAGCGTGTAGTCGAACTTGGCGTACTTGCAGAAGCCGCAAGCGTGGCAGAGGAAGGGGTCTTTCTCGTCGTAGTTTATGGCACTGAGAATAAAATATAATGGCGAAAATTCCAAGACATGAGAAGACTATACCGGGCAACGTTAGGTCACATTTCCAGCGGAAAACAGCTTGCATGCAAGATGAATTACTTTACGGGGTACTGTAGCATGTGACCATTCGCTCTATCTTGCCCCGCAATGTAATTTAAATTACATGCAAATTGCTCGCAAATGGTAACGCAGTTTAAGTTGTTCTATTGCAGGAAAGTGATAGAGCTTTAAGGGTCGAACAGAATAGCTTAATTTTCATACTATAACATGAAGTTAACACACGGCTCCAGGTCAGGACTCGGAACGACAAGTTTTAACTACAGAGTCTCAGTCTGTTCATTGAAGTAAAAGCAGCCAAACCAAAAAGCCTTTTAGGAACCGAATAAATATAAATAAAGTTAATGAAACAGTTTCTTTTACATACCGACACTTGTGACATTGGAAGACGTTTTCTCCGCAGTTGGCGCAAACACCAGGGTTGGCGGGAACGGATTGAGAGCAACGAGGGCATTGCAGAGATTCACCTACAACACAACAATCTTATTAGGGCTTGTGATTTTATAAAACCTTACATCCAGACCCCCAATATTAATTCAAAAACCCAAGAACTTAATGTTCAAGTAAGTCCACTAATTTCTAAGCTGTTCTGTGTTATTTCTTTGCCGCAAAGACTAATTCTTTAATATTTGTTACTTGCAAAGATGTAGTACCCCAAGTTAAAAGTTATCTGGAAAACGATATAGGAAAAACTGGAGATTACGCTGGTTATTTATCACTTTCCTCGAACCCACAACCCCTACCCCCAACAGCATCCTAAGAGCTATAGAGGACAGGTAGAACAGCCCCATACTGGGATATTGGATAGGAAACGTGAAGTGCCACCTAGTGTTAAGAGTTCGGAAGTTTTTTATTATTAAAACTTGAACTTGACGCATCTGTGCTGCCACCTAAAGCTCCTACACGGTCCCTTTAGGGAAATATTCACATAGTAGACTATGCCATCTAGTGTTGTGAATTCGGAACGTTTTCCTTATAAATACATGACATTGACACTTCTGTGCTGCCACCTACATGTGACTGTATGGATAGGATGGACTATGTCAACTATGTGCATAGGTATATGTTACTTAGAGATACTATATATTTGCATTTTTCGGTAGCTATAAGTATAAACAGCTGTTTCTTAGGTTTTGAATACTAATTAATGGACTCGTCTGAATTATAAAATTATTTTTTTACTTTAGGTTTAGGGGTAGGTTTTGGACGAAACTTTCGTACGTACCCGTAGCCTGTTGGTTCTCATAGAAGTCGGCGTACTCCATCATGAGGTTGCAAGCGACTATCGGCAGCGGGAAGTCGACGCGGACTTCCGATTGACCTGACTGTAGTTGCACGCGTTTTGCCTTGTGCCACATTCCTGAAAAAAGTAAACAGGTTTATTTCAGAGCAAAAATAAATAGATAACTTCAAGGCATTATGGAATGATAACGAAGTCTTGTGAAGAAGAAACTTTTGTAACAGTTATTTCTTCAAAAACGTTTCTAATTCGCAACAACTTCACCGCTTTTTTCCAAGTTCAAGATTCGTCAGCGAATAACGATGATTTTAGATAATTGAATAGACTTTTCTTAAGAATATGAACCTTAATTGCTAAGTATAAGGTTCACATTCGTATGGAACGGTAACCACTTATCAAAGAAAAAAAAAGTGCGATTTATGAATCTTGCCATAAGATTTATTTTAGTTGAACACATTTTAAATAAATTTCAAGAAAAAAAAAAAACAAAAAGCAATATTACTATGTGATGGTGTAATCAACTACACCCGACATAGCAGCTAAATAACGACCTTAGCACCAAAAAAATAAAACACAAAATCATCTCACCGGGCCTATTCTTCAGCTCCTGAACAGCTTGCACAGTTCTATTATTATAATAGAAGTTGATAGTCCGCACCATCTTGCTTCTCTTGATGTCGCTGATACGCAGGTTGATGCGGCTTATCATGTGACTGTTCACCAGCTTCACGATCTGAGTGGTCGTCGTGAACTTCGAGTCGATCTGCGTACAGTAGTGTGTTCAGCTCTTATTTAGATGGGTTAAGGGTTAATTTTGTTAGGTTACAGACACGAAAAAGTTAGGACACTGATCTACTTGAAACTTGCTGAAAATAGGGTATTTGACTGGATGTTGAATACTAGGTACTTATTAGTAAGGATTGTGAAAACTTAATAAAATTAAGAGTTGGTAAAATAGAGAAGTTAAACTCTTTTGAAGTTATTCTTATATCTTTGTAACGCAAAAATGTTTTTATTGGATGATGCAAAATCCACTATGACTTGAATTGCGATAGACGGCACACACAAAACTAAATCTATAACTTCGTATGTTTTAAACATTATTTTTACTGCAATTTGTCTTAATTTTGAGAAAAGTAATACAAAAGTCCAGTCATCAATCCTATTTATAATTATTCGTCAATACCATCACCGCACGAAACATTTTATACAGCCAACTAGACACTTGACAGAACCCAAAAAAAAATCCACAAAACTAAACAAAAAAATTAATGTGCAATCTAAACCAACCTTTATGGTAGGTAGTTTGATGGTCGCCATAGGAACCTCGGGGTTGTTGCACACGAGGCAAGGCTCGGACTCCAGGTAGTACCCGTCCAGTTCGACGTAGGAGCCGAGCGCGGCGTACAGCGCTGCGTTGCCGTGGGACGACAGGAGTTGGTTCTGGTTGCGCAGGAGTTCTACTGCGCTGCCTACGTATTTCTGTGAGGGTGGATTTAGAAAATATGCTTTATTATAAAGGTAGAAGGTTCAGTTTGTTTTGATTGGATGGAAATCATTGAGCAGGTTCCCAGAAAAAAAAAACTAAGTTAAATAACCCAAAAGGCATGACGTCATTGTCTGAGGTTTGATAGACCATTTTCTTTCGCTCCTGGAAGACTAAAAAGCGATGAAGGGCAGCCATTTCTGAAACCATAATTTCACACCCAGCCACGGCAAATGGCCCCAAAAATGCCTGCCCTGTCTCATTAGACGCTAAGGTATCGCCAAATGAGACGCTGAGCATTTTTCTTTTGCAGCCAATGTTTATAATCAACTTATTTAAAACGAAACTTAAAAAGGGGATTCATATTACGACGATTTTCCATCTTACCTCGGTATCAATATTGGGAGTCTTGAGCGTGAAGTACCCGAGCAGGTCAACGAACTGCGCGGCCTTGCGTCCGTACTGCGGCAGTGTTGGCCAGATAGCCCACAGGAGTGACACCAATGAAGCCTGGTCGCTCTGGCCAGAGTTGCTAAACAATCGAAAGAAGAATGAATATACCTTACGATATATTTTGGGTTTATAGGCTAGCAATAAAATTAAAAACCGGCCAAGTACGAGTCCGAATCTCTTACGAAGGGTTCCGTTCCATAAACCGAAAAAGAAATATGTTTTTTTGTTGTAGCGGCAGTAGAAATAAGCACTCTTGTGAGAACTCTCTACTCTCGATTATTGGCATACAGCCCGCTGACAAACAGACGGACGGATCGATGGACGGTCAGCGAGCTTTTTAGGGTTCCGCTGGTTAATCTTTGGGTACGGAACCCTAAAAATGACATTATATCAATAAAAAAAAACGTAAATAAATACAGTTCAACAAAAGACCTCGTAATCTTGTACTTTTTCTAAGCAAAGCAGTTGATTTGTGACACTAGGCCTGGCAGTAGATGAGTTATATTTTATAGGAACTTACTTGTAAATAGCTAGAAGCAAGGCATGGGCTTGCCAGCGTACAGCCGTCGAGTTGGTCTCAAGTAAGAACGCTTTCACGAACATCCTCAATTCTTCTTGGGACACCTAAACCCAACCATAATATGATTATTGACAGTCGAATACTGTAGAAACCCATTCAGAGATAAATGAGAACATTATATTCTCCCAAAAGAGTACGTACTTGTACAAATATTTGAGTCAGTTCGCTAATACAAAATAAAAGTTTATTCCAATAGTTACAGGGCATATTTTAATTGTACCAATACAGTGACCCTGTTAAATAAAAAAGTTTGTGACTGATATTTACCTGCTTCAAGATCTGTTGAACGAGCGGTCCAACTCTCTGTTCTTGGAACTTGGATCCATCGGCGGTGAAGTTGTCGTTTTCTGCGCTGCGTTCGCGATCAGGCCAGTCAGCTGCGTTTTGCTGTAGAGAATTACATTATGTTCATTTGTTCTTCGTGCTACTGTTACGTACAATCAAGCAATAGTAGATAATGCACCGAGAGGATAACGTAGTGTCTTATGTCACGGGCGTCATATTGAATCCCAAACCATATGAAAGACTCAAAAGTTAATGAGTTTATAGTTTATACAAAAACCTAAATGCAGCAAGAGATTCAAGCTAGCCCACGGCAAAGAAACCTTTATCCCAGAGGAGTATACTATACTTTTCACATCTACTGCAAGAAAATTGTTCGCAAGTCATGAAGAAAGGTGGCTGGCCGCGGTCGGTTCCCATCGGTCTCCAAGTTGAGTTCCAAATTCAAATCACATTATTGACCTCTGGACAATAATATTGTACAGAATTTCATTATAACCCGCCGGTCAATAATGAATTAGGTTGAGTTTGCATGACATATAATCTGACGTTTTCGTGCAGGTGGTGTGAATAGTGATTTTACATTGTGGATTTCGTGCGCGAACAAGGGTTAGTTTTCAAATGACAAAAATAGCATTATAAGATCTGAGACAATGTGATTTGATGAGCAATGAAAACGGATCAAAGAATGTCCAAGCCAATAATGCTCATACAGCGAATTGTCGTCAGGTGCTCTACTTTTATACGCTTCAAAACAATTAACGCTAGTCGTAACAAAACCACTATCGCGAGCGGGTCAATTATAACGTGTAACAAGTAAATAATTTGCGACTCATACGCCAAACATACTCGTACATAGAAATAGTTAAGTCTTCTTCCCAATAAACTCTAACTTACAACTAAACAGTGTTATTACTGTGGATTATTTACCTACAACAACTACCTATAACTGGAGTATCGTCAACGACGAAACCCCAACAAAGAGAGTTATGAATATAAGTATAGATGGATGAAGAGGGAGAGGGTGAGGAAGACCAAAGAAAATATGGATGGATTGTGTGAGGAGCGATATGAAAGAAAAGGGAGTAAGTGATAGCGTGACGGCTGATAGAACAAAATGGAAGAAAAAAACGTGTTGCGCCGACACCAAGTAACATAGGATAAGGGAGGAATATGATGATGAAAACAGATCAAAGAAAACACGTAGCTATTCTAGTTAAATGCACCGATGATGTAGCTTGCATATAATGGCCTGAAAAGACATCTTCAATGATGGTTATTTACCTTATTTTCAACAGCTCGTTGATGATGAGGCGGCGCACATAACGCAGCTTGTAACAGCTGCAGAACAGTTGGCGCCACATGCGGGTGTACTCTTCTAGCGACTGTGACCAGCCAAGCTAATGCTTCGCGTCGCTCTGTGGCACACGTGTGCTGCCAGTTGCCGGTGCGAGCGCTTACTATCTCTGCGCAAGCCTGCGGGACGAACATGTATTGTTAGATGAAAGACAGAGTGAAAAAAGGGTTTTTGGCATGACGCATACCATACAAAAAATACTCAAATGAATAGAATAGAGTACCTTTAGTAGAAAGGTGTAAGTAGTTCAATAAAGGTTATCTTGATGTGACTGTTTCCACAAACACATATTAAACAAATAAAGTTCTGCTTAAATTAATGGTTCAATTAATTTAGTCATCGTTAGTTGTATTTTAGTTGCAATTTATTTTTAAACTGAGTTTTTAAATAAAAAATAAAAACTGGCCAAGTGCGAGTCGGACTCGCGTGCTAAGGGTTCCGAACCAATTTTATTTTTGTAACATGTTATTTTAACACTATAGACTTCATATAGGTTTTCCTGTAAATAGGTAAAGAACTATTAAATGCATTTAAAAAACAAAAAAAAATCTGCCAAGCCTAAACCGAATCGCTGCAAAACCGACTTCACGCAGTCTTGTCTGCCCTACCCCTAGTGTAATTTAAGTTCGCGTAGGCGCGGAGGGGTGGGGCGGCCTGCAAGCTGAGGAGCAGAAACAATATTCGCTGCATGTTGCATGCCTGCTAGCATGTTTCATGCCTGCTAGCATGTTGCATGCTGGTTTGCACGCTGTATGCTTTAGTTTTAATTTCGTAGGTGACCAGGAAGTGCCTCAAATATCACTGCATAAAGATGTCGGTTTTGGTGTCGTTTTTCCTGGCCCCTTCAGTCCGCAAACAAATCAGAAAGATAACGTGCTATAAGGAACTCAGAAAATAGAGTCTGTCAAGCGAGTCGTGTCCCCTGAAAAAGGCGGCAAATTTCAAAATCTTTAAGATGTCAACACTGATATTGTACGCTAAAACTGGTTTTGATACTTGTTTTATTTTTGTAGATTAAAAATTTCTTTGGGATAAATTAAAAAGCGCATTTCAATGTAGTTATTTATTAGTCACAATCACAATCAATGCTAAAGTAAGAATCTATTATATAATTATACTTATTTTCTAGCAAAGATTTTTGTCAGATAGGTACTCTGTTTCAGATTTATTTTTTTGACTATCTTCTATGGCCATGAGTTGCTTAACTAAATTATCAATTATGATTTTTATTACTTCATCATTTAAAGCGGCTGACAAAAGTTGTATGTTATTAAAAATGCAGAAAAACAGTTAGTTTCAGTTTAATCAGCAATCTCTTAAAATGGATATCAATATTATGTGCCCCAGAATGATTCAACGTCATGACTAAGAGACTTCTGAATTTAAATCCGAAATCGTGATCACATCACAGTAAAATAAATAAAAATTTAGATAATTGAGCTAAAAGGATCAAAATGTTCTAACCTATCTGATGTAGAAACGAACTTGTGACAATCCGTTTGACAGATTTTATATTTCCATTTATATGAAATCAGCTAAATGGTCGTGGACACGACTCGCTTGACAGACTACAACTACGTCACTGTCCGCCTCACTGTTCTCCTGTTACCTTCAAATGGTCCATCAGCTGCACGAGCTTGTCGTAGGCGGGGTCGGTGGCCAGCAGCGCGCGCGCCGCGTTGAGGTGCGTGTCGAGCGCGTGCACGTCGCGCAGCTGGCGGTAGCGCTCGCGCGTGCCGCACAGCAGCAGCAGCAGCTTGCGGACTTGCTTCCTGAGATAGAACATGCGTTTAGTGTGAACCTTTTTGGAGGGTATGCGGAACAGAGAGTAAAGACCCGCCAAACTGCCCGGCCGTCGTCTCGATTAAGTCTCGACTATACGCTGTGATTGTAACATAAGGACTTGTCTAAAATCAAGATTAATTATTATTTTTAAACCTCCATTATAAAGGGAGGTTCCTCCGACCGGACGGTTGTTGTGTCCGGTGCGGGCAACTGCCCGATAGTTGATATTTGGGCTGATGTATATGTTCAAATCTCACGGTAAACTCTGCTTGCGCGATTCAGGATTTCGATGTAGTAGATCGCTGCTAGTTGGATAGATAGCGTCGCGGTTCTTTTAGCTACGTTATGTTGTGCTATGCTATAAAGATACTATGATAGGCGCCAGATAAACTTGCAAGAAATTACATTCACCTTTCCCTAATATACCTTCGTACCGAACTCGTAGAGAATTTTTTTTAGGACGTGAGTGGTCAGCCTTAAAGATTTTGGACACCGGCTACCTTCCTCCGATTTGTTCTTAATGTTTAGTGGTAAAGGAGCGTGCAGGAATTTAAAGTAGTTTTAAGGTAAAATGAAATCGAAGAAACACTAGATGGCAGTCTACGTCGTGCACATTCCCTTTATGCTTTTAAGTCGCACTGTACTGTTTATCGCACACTGCTCTACAGGTCGACTCAGATGATCGCATAACTGTATATGTGTAGAAACTTAGCGGTCGTCCTAAGTGGCTCACGATCGTATGAGTTAACGACGCTATTCGTCGCCCGATGAAAAAGATTGTTATGCTCGCGCGACGATTTGCAAGCTTGAATTAGGATACTAAAGAAATTTAGCCAATAGGGAACATGCAATATTTCCATTTTTGCTTTAATTTTAAAGAACTCCGTCTAGAATAGACCACCACGTAAATAAGAAATGAAAACGCTTTAATTTATTGCCAAAATTGCGTTTTTAAATCGACAGTTTAAAGGTTCGCGCGAAAACGGACGATGACGTCACTCGTGTCTATCACTGGTAAAGAACTCTCCTAACTCAAAGACATAAGGTTGCCTTTTCCTTGGCATAACAGCAGATACGTCACTAAACGCAGATTGTTGTTTTTAAATACGTTCCGGTTCACGCATTATTTTATACTTTTTTATCATTTTACTGACAACATTATCATAAATTCTGTATTTGCATCTTCCCTATTAGGACGACCCTCTGTGTTCCGCATTCTGCGTCAATACTTATAATCTAAACACGCCTCCCTGTAGATTTTATAATACCTGAGCGGCGTCTGTTGGTTCATCATGTATTCACACAACAACGTGCGCCAGCGCTGGTCGAAGTGAGCGGGGTCGCAATGCTTGTGTATCTGGCACGGCAGACGTAACGCCATCTCCATCAGAAGTTGTGGGTAGTTGTCGAACACGTCTAAAGCGTGACCTGGTAAATACATAAAAAGATACGTTAGAATTGATTAACATAATCATATATCCACAAAAGAACAAGATATATTACAAGCATTCTTTGAAAAATTTATATCGAAAATGAGTGCTTACTCTTGACATATTCCTTGACGAAGAAAGGCTGCATGTCGGGCAGCGGCTGCGGTGGTAGCGGCTTCAGTAACGTTTGGGCAGTAGTTGGTGTTCCAGAACCTAGAACAACATGTCATGTTTATTCACGGTCTTGGCAAGCTACCGGAAAATAACAGACACAGTGAGATTGTAAAATAGCGCGTGAAATAGTAAACTATTTTTTTTTTTAATAAGGCACGTTGGGAATTATTGAATTTGGATGGGATTTATTGTTTTCAAAATGATATCACAATATATCAAGAAAATTTCATCTGAAGAAAAAAAAATAACAATCTTACGGATTCGGCAATTGGTGAAACTTTATATTGATAAAAGCAAACTCAAGACAAAAATGAATCTCTGAATTACTCTCAATCATACATATGAGTATGGTTGAACTTAAAGTTATTTGTAGTTGAATTGAATCGTACAGGCATGACTCGCACTATAAGCCGAGCGACGAGGTTCGAGGCAATATTAATACTATAGTGAGAAAGATTTATTTCATCACAGATTTTGTCTTTCTATGTGTAGGAACTTACTAGAAGTCTTCTCTTTCCAGTAGGGTAAGAGCGCAGACAGCACGCGGAAGCAGTGCGCGGGCGCGCCGGCCCGCACCAGCGCGGCGGCGGCCAGGCGCGACACGTGCGCCGCGCACGCGCCGCCTATCACTTCCGCGCGCGGCACGGGGCCGCCCGTAGCTGATGTCTTCCAGCGAGCCATTAGAACGCCTGGTAACAATCAATTTTGAAAGTTATACACAAATGCTAAAAAATATATTAAAAGTTGGCCAGTGGAATAAATTAGAACCATACTACATTAGATTCATACTACTCAATTACCATCGCTGCTAAGACACATAAGCACAGCGAATCATATAATATGCAATTTAGTGCTATGCGATTGAAATTTTCGATGACTGATACTTTAAATACGATTAGGTTTGAATACCTTCAGTGATTTGTTACAAGTGGATATTACTTTTCGGATATTTACCGTCCGTGTCATGCCAACTCGCCGTAACAACTGACGATCTAGTTGACTAAGGTCGTACTACGTTTTTTTTAAGCCGCGGTTAATCGCAATACTGCGAAACCGCTCGCGCCACTGATACCCGTGCTTCTACGGGAATCAGTCACGGGGAAAAACCGAAAGTGAGGTCGCTTGTATTAGTTTCCTTGGCTCACAAAATCTCACGATTAAAATGCGCGGCGATTCAGCCCTAGTGCGGCCTAGCCCTAAATCTAGATTTAAATATCTTAAAACGATACTCACTCAGCAGCCTCATAATGACCAACTGCAGCTCTCTCCTATTGGTCCTCTCATGTATAGGGGGCGGAGTCTCGTCTCCGTGCATGTCTAGCTCCGACACCAGTAACTCCAGTCTCATAATAGCCAGCTGTAACTCGCGTCTGTCTGTGCGTTCTTCAGTGTTCTCGTCGGTATGGATGTCGAGCTCTGACACGAGGAGTTCTAGGAGACGGTCTAGGACGGCGCGATCGCCGTCCACGATTGAGTCGAGGTCACCAGCGAGCATTAGAACCACCTGTGAAGGAGGAAGTAACAAAGTTATAACAATTTGTAAGTAGATAAGCTAAGATTACGCTGGGCGAGGTAAAAAATAATCGAAATCTTGTTTATCGATACAACGATTTATAAGTAGGCTTTCTGAATACGTCTACAGTCGTCTGCTGGGACAAATCAAGTCCCAAGAATTATGTTATTGGTTAACTAATACTGAAGCTTTTACACCTTTGGCACTTCTGCGTCTTTGGCAGTTGTTATGTTTAATCAGAAACTAGAAAAATCTGATACCAGTCTTGCCAAGGGGTACCATATTACCCAGTTACTGAGTTATGGAGGTCAAAAAGGCCGCAGCTCTATGTAAAGGTACAATACCGAGACTGACCGCAGACCGCAAACTGCAAGCCACACTACTTGTTTCTATAGAATCCATGAAAATGATTCCGAGTGAGACGACACTGCGGTCCGCCTACGGTCGGCGACACGCAGCGAGCACAGATAGCAGCACAAGTGGTGTCGCGACCGCAGAGTTCACACGTACAAAAATGATGACTTTTATTTCTTGGCATATAGTAACAAAAACTGGTCATCATCTTCGTCTTCTAACAAAAGACACATCAATAAACTATCGGTAGCGTTGTCCGACATTCTGTCTCGCACGAAGCCACTGGAGTGACTGGTTCTAAGCATCGAGCAGTCGCGACATGTCGCCGCGCTTGGAATAGCGACTGTAGCCAGCACTGCGGTCGACCGCAGCCGCTAGCCGCAGTGTCGCCTGCGGTTGCAATCTGCGGTCGGTCTCGGAATTGCACCTTAAAATATGATTCACGTTCAAGAACTAACGGATCCTTTATTTTATATCAACTTAAAATTCACTTCTTAGTTAGTTCAACATACCTGTACGAAGGGTATAGCCCTGACTCCGGGCAGGTATCTCAGGCTCGGCAGCGCGTCCAACGCGGCTGACAGTAGAGAGAGACGGAGCGCGTGTAACTTGCGCGTCTCGCTCTCCGCCTCCATAGTGCGCGATGTGGACGCTACTGGCTGGTTGGACGACGTTGAGGGACCAGCTGATGGTGGAAATGTAGTTATGATTTAAGTCTTTAATCAATAACTATACCAAATTATCAGATTGATCTGATTTCAGAAACGAAGTTTATAAAACAAAGCAAGTGCAAGTTTGATTCTATATACATGAAAATGTGCAATGTTAGCTAGCAGGTGAGTAGATGTAATGATGACGCTAAGGGTAGATAACTAAAAAATCTATTTAGCCCGTCAGATTACCAAATATATTGGACACAACATAATACGTGACTTTCACGTCACCGTATGCGCAAAGACGCGTACCAAACTGACGAACTACAGGTGGATACAGACATTGCGAGGCATTCACCGCGCACGCCTCGCAACGTACACGTTTCGATGTAAATTTGCCTGCGCAGCCATGCCTCAACACGAATATGAACATCCACACATTGAGAAGCATGCGATGAGCGCCCGTGCGCTGCGCATACCTCGCAATGTCTGTATCCACCTAAATAAACATAATTTTTTTTATTGAGCATTCATGCCCATTACAGAAAGTAAGCGTGTTGCCAGTGATCATATACTATGGAACTGAAACGTGGTCGCTCACAATGGACCTCATCAGACGGCTCAAAGTCACTCAAAGGGCAATTGAGAGGGCAATGTTTGGAGTTTCCTTGCGTGATCGAAACAGGAGTGATGGATGATATCAGCAAGAGAACCAAGGTTACCGACATAGCCCGAAGGATCGCTAAACTAAAGTGACAGTGAGCAAGGCACTTTGCTCGCAGAACAGATGGTTGATGGGGCCGAAAAGTTCTGGCGTGGCGACCGCGTACCGGAAGACGCAACGTTGAAAGGCCTCCCACAAGGTAGACCGATGGCCTGATGAAGGTCGCGGGTAGCCGATGGTTGCGAGATGCGCAGGACCGGTCGATGTGGCGACGCAGTGGGGAGGCCTATGTCCAGCAATGGACGTCTTTCGGCAAGTATGATGATCATGACAGAAAGCAAGCAAGCATACCAACAGTTACCACAAGCTTTATAAACGTTAGTAAAGTAAAACAAGAACAACAATTCATTATATTAGTTTACTAGCCTGTGATAGCAACAGGCGCCGCGATGATAGTGGCGGCGGGCATCGCTCCAGCGGACGGAGCCGACACCATTTCTCCTAGAACATTCCGTACCGTTGTAATGCACATATAAAAAATATAAAATGGCTGCTGAAGCGATCCCACGATTACATGTAAGCACTCTGTATCCCATGCTTGCTGTTCTCTATTTTATAGAAGCACCCATATCAAGCGATTTCATTTGACAATTATTGCACTATATTTTAACATTTTTTCTTAGTGTTCTTATTCAAAACCTGTTTGTCTAATAATGTATGTCTTCTCTCGTACTGCTCACACAATCCATTTTGGCTTCCACACAGTTCATACAAAAATCAAAATAGCGATGGGTGCCCATGCCAGCTCCCATAAAGTTGTTTGAACCCCTTTCAGCCGGTATTAACCGGCACGAGTTGTGAGCACACTCTAGCCTCACGTTATTGGTTCGTCAGTCAATGCAAGCCCAATAGTCGATGAACGACGTTCGCCCACCGTACACTGGCGAAATCACCCTGCTACGTTCATCTGTGCTCACGACTCGTGCCGGCTACTATATTCGTTTGTCTTCCTGAAAAATCTAGGACGCCTAATATGCTTCTGGAGGTTAGCTGGTTGGAATGACGGCCACGAATAGCCCAAGAAAACGATGCTGCCTGATGCTGTGTGCCGTCCGTGGCCACGCTCGTCGTCCAGCTGACGGAGCTATAGTTACATGCTGTACTCACCATACGCGCTGCTGCGTCCGGACACCCCCCCGATGCTGTCGGCGCCCGAGCCGCCGGACTCGGAGCCGGCGGAGCCGGGCGGCTCTGCGGGCGACGTGCGCAGCGTGCTGCCGTCCGTGGCCACGCTCGTCGTCCAGCTGACGGAGCTATAGTTACATGCTGTACTCACCATACGCGCTGCTGCGTCCGGACACCCCCCCGATGCTGTCGGCGCCCGAGCCGCCGGACTCGGAGCCGGCGGAGCCGGGCGGCTCTGCGGGCGACGTGCGCAGCGTGCTGCCGTCCGTGGCCACGCTCGTCGTCCAGCTGACGGAGCTATAGTTACATGCTGTACTCACCATACGCGCTGCTGCGTCCGGACACCCCCCCGATGCTGTCGGCGCCCGAGCCGCCGGACTCGGAGCCGGCGGAGCCGGGCGGCTCTGCGGGCGACGTGCGCAGCGTGCTGCCGTCCGTGGCCACGCTCGTCGTCCAGCTGACGGAGCTATAGTTACATGCTGTACTCACCATACGCGCTGCTGCGTCCGGACACCCCCCCGATGCTGTCGGCGCCCGAGCCGCCGGACTCGGAGCCGGCGGAGCCGGGCGGCTCTGCGGGCGACGTGCGCAGCGTGCTGCCGTCCGTGGCCACGCTCGTCGTCCAGCTGACGGAGCTATAGTTACATGCTGTACTCACCATACGCGCTGCTGCGTCCGGACACCCCCCCGATGCTGTCGGCGCCCGAGCCGCCGGACTCGGAGCCGGCGGAGCCGGGCGGCTCTGCGGGCGACGTGCGCAGCGTGCTGCCGTCCGTGGCCACGCTCGTCGTCCAGCTGACGGAGCTATAGTTACATGCTGTACTCACCATACGCGCTGCTGCGTCCGGACACCCCCCCGATGCTGTCGGCGCCCGAGCCGCCGGACTCGGAGCCGGCGGAGCCGGGCGGCTCTGCGGGCGACGTGCGCAGCGTGCTGCCGTCCGTGGCCACGCTCGTCGTCCAGCTGACGGAGCTATAGTTACATGCTGTACTCACCATACGCGCTGCTGCGTCCGGACACCCCCCCGATGCTGTCGGCGCCCGAGCCGCCGGACTCGGAGCCGGCGGAGCCGGGCGGCTCTGCGGGCGACGTGCGCAGCGTGCTGCCGTCCGTGGCCACGCTCGTCGTCCAGCTGACGGAGCTATAGTTACATGCTGTACTCACCATACGCGCTGCTGCGTCCGGACACCCCCCCGATGCTGTCGGCGCCCGAGCCGCCGGACTCGGAGCCGGCGGAGCCGGGCGGCTCTGCGGGCGACGTGCGCAGCGTGCTGCCGTCCGTGGCCACGCTCGTCGTCCAGCTGACGGAGCTATAGTTACATGCTGTACTCACCATACGCGCTGCTGCGTCCGGACACCCCCCCGATGCTGTCGGCGCCCGAGCCGCCGGACTCGGAGCCGGCGGAGCCGGGCGGCTCTGCGGGCGACGTGCGCAGCGTGCTGCCGTCCGTGGCCGCCGTGCTGCCCTCGTCGTCGGAGCTGACGGAGTTATTTCTACATTTAAGTTGTTAGGCTGTAAGCTGCCCTGATTGGAGTACTTTACAGTCACAAAACAGTGAACAGGCTCCTTCTGGGTAAGCTCGCTCCATCGTAGACTTTGTCTCTGTCATCTCTGACCTAGACTAGAGTCAAGAGCAAACCTAGCCTTTTCCCAACTTTATTGGGGTCGGCTCCCACTCAAACCGGATTTAGCTGAATACCAGTATTTTACGTGGAGCGGCTGCCTACCAGACCTCCACAACCCATTAACTGGGTAATGCGGCAGTCCTTGGCCAGACTGGTGTCAGATTAACTGGCTTCTGACATTCCGTAACGACTGCCAAAGATCTACAAATGACAGCCGGGACCAACGCCTTAACATGCTTTCCGAGGCAATTCGGTAAGTTCCAGTCGTTGGTCGATCCGTGCGGCTAGTATGCTTTAGCCACGAGCTCCTCTAGCAAACCCATCACAAATAAAAATAAAAAAAAAAACAATAAGGTAACCCTTAGTGCGATGACAGATTATTAAATATTCACTAATCAATATATATATATAAATATAAAAATCAATGCCACTTTTCATTGTTATTTTATAACTCAAGAACGGGCTCACCTATTCAAACTAAATTTTTAGGCTTTATTCGGACTATTTAGCAGATGGTTTATGTGAAGTTTGCTTAAAATCTGTCGAGTGGTTCATTTATCACATTTTTTGTAATAAATGAATTCAATAAACGGCGGATCATTTTGTATTAAAACTTTTTTGAGATGGGGAATTTGCTGTCACATCCAATTACCTAATTTTTTTTATTATTTCATTTTATACGTTGCGAAGCACGTACCGGGCCGCTAGTTTTGTATAAAAGTTAGTGACATACCCAGGAGGCGAGGCAGTAGCATCACTGAAGCCGGGCGCGGGTGGCGGAGGCGCCGAGGGCGCGGGCGGAGCCCTGCGCGGCTGCTCTTGTAGAGACAAAGCGATGGCCAGCTCGACCATTGTCTCGTCGTCTGCGTCCGGTGGAATGTCTAGTAAGGCTTCAAGACCTGATAGTAAAGAAGTAATTAAAAAAGGCTGACATTACCGATCATCATATTTCTTCCGTTAGAGAAATAGGAACTGGAAATTTTGTTGCTACGGTCGACTAACCCGTCGGTTACCTCAATAAAAAAGTAACCGCAAACCGCGCAGCTTCCCAAACTTAAATTTCTTGAACCATTTTCAATAACATTATATCACAAATTTAAATTGTTTCAAAATGTAAAATTTTAAACAAGGTTTGAAAAAACCATGGAGTCTTGAGAGCCTGCCTCTAAGTTCGCGATTTTTAAAATTCAATTCAATTTATCGCAATCCACATATCTTTGTAAATTCAAGTCTAGTCTTACCACCATCAGGAGCCAGGAGCACCATGGGTTCCAACGAATCATCAACATCCATGAACTGGTTCTCTTGATTATCATCACGGTTGGCGCTCAAGTCCGACTCCGAAGCGACGGCTTCAGTTATAGAGCTCGTTGGTTGAGCTGTGGTTACTGATGATCCTGCGCCTGCTTAGAAAAGAGAGTTATCAGAAAAGGCAAAGTTAAAATGTTAATTAAAGTAGTGCAGTTATTTCTGAGGCATTGTCCTAATAGAGAGCGATCATCGCACGAATATGCAATCGTCGCGTTCATTCGTTCGGAAACCCGAATGTTTTACCCAACGAACGGAAAATACGATCTCGTATAATTTTGTGCGACGAAATCCTGAGAACCTATGAAGACCTTGGAAAAAAATTTGACCTTTTTTAACCATCGGATAAAATAGAGGATCTGAACTTCTCCATTTTAAAAGTCAATGTCAATTTTAGTATCGATAAATATGTTCAACAAATCTAATGCCATGTTATTTTGTCTTATAAGAATGAATTAAAAACCATGTTCTGTTCGTTTCATTATTTACCTGTTCCAGGCGTGTTCGGTGGTGAGGGTATGTAGACGCGACGCCTCTTCACTCTGGGTCGGAGCACCCTCATGAGAGCAGCCTTGGCTCCGAAGCTTATGCTCTGATCCTCAGCCAGCAGGAGCGATAGGTAGATTTGATTGCCGAACTCGATCTATGGGCAACAAACAATATAATGAAGTGTCTGTTCGAGACATCAACACATAGTCTCAGTGTCTAAGGGCTGAAAGACATGGAGGATAAGATCGCGGACCAACTGGCTATTTTGCCAGAGTATACTCCGTTCTAGATCCTGAATTAGTTTAAAATGGGATCAATTAAATCAACTGTTAAACTTTTTGCTAGGGAGGGATCTATTCAGACGTTAAGTAAGTCTTTGAGGACCGTCCGTCCTATCGTTGCTTTTGGAGTTTGATTTACGAAACTGTTTTCATTTACATAAAATCTCAATGAATTGGTAGACACAACACAAAAAGAGATTCGCTTTTTTCGAGGATAGAGACAAACTTCAACATCAACTTACACATTCAGGCTCGGCGTGTAGTTGGAAAGCATGCACCGTGTCAGCGAGTGCGTGCATCGTGTGTTCGGGATGCCGCAGTCCGTACGACAGGATGCCGGGCGGCTGCGCGGTAGCCGAGCGACACGCGGCTAAGCGCCACAGCACGCTAGTCAGTAACGCACATAGATGGGGCTCCTTCTCTTTCTCATCTTGGTTATCGCCCTTCCAAAGGACTGACCAGTCTCCTGTTTGAAAAATGACATAATAAGTTATTGTGTGCGAGTTGTTACAAATGATCGCAAGGGACACGTGGCCAACACCTAGGCAAGGCTTGACGTTAACAGATGGGGTAAGGCAGTGACCTAGTGACGCCTAAAAATGTTAGAAAGAAGGAGTTCGTCGTCCAGCAGCGACAGCAGAGAGATGGACAGACGACATTGATGCCATCGGGGGTAGAACCTGGACGATGTAGGCACAGACGAGAGGGGTTTGGTACAGGAAAAGAGAGGCCTATGCCCAGCAGTGGGCACAGTCGAGCTGTGATGATGATATCGCGATTTATTATTTTATTGTTATCTATGGATGCCATGAATAACATGTAACATAGTAATTAGGGGAAGACAGTAACTCCTGTAATACAGTGTACACTAGTGCAGGAGCTAGGGAATTCATAAAAATGTTCGTATAATTTATATCAATAAAGTTTAGTTTCCAGCCTCAATAAATTGCAAGACTAAAATATCTCTAAAAAATCTAAAATATCTTTATCAATGAATATTGACAAAGATAAAACGAATCAAAACTCGGGAGGGGGGCTCGTGACGTCAGAACGCACTAAAACTTGCGTGACGTATTGAAAATAAAAGCTTCGTATCTTTGTCAATTTTCGTTTACGTAACAAACGAAAAAATACGTGTCGGATATTTTTTTGGAAATCTATCTGACGGTCTAATTAGTTTTGTTTGTCCACTACCCTATTGTCAATGGCGTTCTTTGTTAGCTTACCGTTGGCAGGTCTCTGCGGCGTGGGCGCGCTGTACTTGACGAGGTGGTGCGGCCGCGCTACCGCCACGCCGCGCGCCAGCAGCACGAGGCGGAAGTACGCCTCCGGGTCGATGTTGTGCGGGTCGGACGTGTCGCGCAGCTCGCGCAGGGACGTGCACACGTACTTGAGGATGGCTTGGTCCTGCCAACGAAGATTACTTTATCAAATTACCAGGCTCAAGTAGAGAGTAGAGTATCGTAGAAGAAGTACCGTGTTGCCCAGTTAATTGGTTGTGGAGGTCTGGTAGTCAGCCGCTCCACGGAAAACACTGGTATTCAGCAGAATCCGGTTTGACTGGAAGCCGACCCCAATATAGATGGGAAAAGGCTAGGCAGATGAGGAAGTAGAGAGAATCGTCAATCGAATGGTGAAAACGCACAGCAGGCGGCGCGCGGGCTCGGCGGCCGCCTGCACGCCCGCGCCCGCCGCGCCGGCGCCCAGCTCCAGCGAGCCGTACCTTGTACTGATGATAGTGCGTGTGGTGCAGCGCCCTCAGCAGACACTGCGCCCTGGCGTGCAGGTGCGGCGGCGCGGGCGCGCACAGCAGGCGGCGCGCGGGCTCGGCGGCCGCCTGCACGCCCGCGCCCGCCGCGCCGGCGCCCAGCTCCAGCGAGCCGTACCTTGTACTGATGATAGTGCGTGTGGTGCAGCGCCCTCAGCAGACACTGCGCCCTGGCGTGCAGGTGCGGCGGCGCGGGCGCGCACAGCAGGCGGCGCGCGGGCTCGGCGGCCGCCTGCACGCCCGCGCCCGCCGCGCCGGCGCCCAGCTCCAGCGAGCCGTACCTTGTACTGATGATAGTGCGTGTGGTGCAGCGCCCTCAGCAGACACTGCGCCCTGGCGTGCAGGTGCGGCGGCGCGGGCGCGCACAGCAGGCGGCGCGCGGGCTCGGCGGCCGCCTGCACGCCCGCGCCCGCCGCGCCGGCGCCCAGCTCCAGCGAGCCGTACCTTGTACTGATGATAGTGCGTGTGGTGCAGCGCCCTCAGCAGACACTGCGCCCTGGCGTGCAGGTGCGGCGGCGCGGGCGCGCACAGCAGGCGGCGCGCGGGCTCGGCGGCCGCCTGCACGCCCGCGCCCGCCGCGCCGGCGCCCAGCTCCAGCGAGCCGTACCTTGTACTGATGATAGTGCGTGTGGTGCAGCGCCCTCAGCAGACACTGCGCCCTGGCGTGCAGGTGCGGCGGCGCGGGCGCGCACAGCAGGCGGCGCGCGGGCTCGGCGGCCGCCTGCACGCCCGCGCCCGCCGCGCCGGCGCCCAGCTCCAGCGAGCCGTACCTTGTACTGATGATAGTGCGTGTGGTGCAGCGCCCTCAGCAGACACTGCGCCCTGGCGTGCAGGTGCGGCGGCGCGGGCGCGCACAGCAGGCGGCGCGCGGGCTCGGCGGCCGCCTGCACGCCCGCGCCCGCCGCGCCGGCGCCCAGCTCCAGCGAGCCGTACCTTGTACTGATGATAGTGCGTGTGGTGCAGCGCCCTCAGCAGACACTGCGCCCTGGCGTGCAGGTGCGGCGGCGCGGGCGCGCACAGCAGGCGGCGCGCGGGCTCGGCGGCCGCCTGCACGCCCGCGCCCGCCGCGCCGGCGCCCAGCTCCAGCGAGCCGTACCTTGTACTGATGATAGTGCGTGTGGTGCAGCGCCCTCAGCAGACACTGCGCCCTGGCGTGCAGGTGCGGCGGCGCGGGCGCGCACAGCAGGCGGCGCGCGGGCTCGGCGGCCGCCTGCACGCCCGCGCCCGCCGCGCCGGCGCCCAGCTCCAGCGAGCCGTACCTTGTACTGATGATAGTGCGTGTGGTGCAGCGCCCTCAGCAGACACTGCGCCCTGGCGTGCAGGTGCGGCGGCGCGGGCGCGCACAGCAGGCGGCGCGCGGGCTCGGCGGCCGCCTGCACGCCCGCGCCCGCCGCGCCGGCGCCCAGCTCCAGCGAGCCGTACCTTGTACTGATGATAGTGCGTGTGGTGCAGCGCCCTCAGCAGACACTGCGCCCTGGCGTGCAGGTGCGGCGGCGCGGGCGCGCACAGCAGGCGGCGCGGGCGCGCACAGCAGGCGGCGCGCGGGCTCGGCGGCCGCCTGCACGCCCGCGCCCGCCGCGCCGGCGCCCAGCTCCAGCGAGCCGTACCTTGTACTGATGATAGTGCGTGTGGTGCAGCGCCCTCAGCAGACACTGCGCCCTGGCGTGCAGGTGCGGCGGCGCGGGCGCGCACAGCAGGCGGCGCGCGGGCTCGGCGGCCGCCTGCACGCCCGCGCCCGCCGCGCCGGCGCCCAGCTCCAGCGAGCCGTACCTTGTACTGATGATAGTGCGTGTGGTGCAGCGCCCTCAGCAGACACTGCGCCCTGGCGTGCAGGTGCGGCGGCGCGGGCGCGCACAGCAGGCGGCGCGCGGGCTCGGCGGCCGCCTGCACGCCCGCGCCCGCCGCGCCGGCGCCCAGCTCCAGCGAGCCGTACCTTGTACTGATGATAGTGCGTGTGGTGCAGCGCCCTCAGCAGACACTGCGCCCTGGCGTGCAGGTGCGGCGGCGCGGGCGCGCACAGCAGGCGGCGCGCGGGCTCGGCGGCCGCCTGCACGCCCGCGCCCGCCGCGCCGGCGCCCAGCTCCAGCGAGCCGTACCTTGTACTGATGATAGTGCGTGTGGTGCAGCGCCCTCAGCAGACACTGCGCCCTGGCGTGCAGGTGCGGCGGCGCGGGCGCGCACAGCAGGCGGCGCGCGGGCTCGGCGGCCGCCTGCACGCCCGCGCCCGCCGCGCCGGCGCCCAGCTCCAGCGAGCCGTACCTTGTACTGATGATAGTGCGTGTGGTGCAGCGCCCTCAGCAGACACTGCGCCCTGGCGTGCAGGTGCGGCGGCGCGGGCGCGCACAGCAGGCGGCGCGCGGGCTCGGCGGCCGCCTGCACGCCCGCGCCCGCCGCGCCGGCGCCCAGCTCCAGCGAGCCGTACCTTGTACTGATGATAGTGCGTGTGGTGCAGCGCCCTCAGCAGACACTGCGCCCTGGCGTGCAGGTGCGGCGGCGCGGGCGCGCACAGCAGGCGGCGCGCGGGCTCGGCGGCCGCCTGCACGCCCGCGCCCGCCGCGCCGGCGCCCAGCTCCAGCGAGCCGTACCTTGTACTGATGATAGTGCGTGTGGTGCAGCGCCCTCAGCAGACACTGCGCCCTGGCGTGCAGGTGCGGCGGCGCGGGCGCGCACAGCAGGCGGCGCGCGGGCTCGGCGGCCGCCTGCACGCCCGCGCCCGCCGCGCCGGCGCCCAGCTCCAGCGAGCCGTACCTTGTACTGATGATAGTGCGTGTGGTGCAGCGCCCTCAGCAGACACTGCGCCCTGGCGTGCAGGTGCGGCGGCGCGGGCGCGCACAGCAGGCGGCGCGCGGGCTCGGCGGCCGCCTGCACGCCCGCGCCCGCCGCGCCGGCGCCCAGCTCCAGCGAGCCGTACCTTGTACTGATGATAGTGCGTGTGGTGCAGCGCCCTCAGCAGACACTGCGCCCTGGCGTGCAGGTGCGGCGGCGCGGGCGCGCACAGCAGGCGGCGCGCGGGCTCGGCGGCCGCCTGCACGCCCGCGCCCGCCGCGCCGGCGCCCAGCTCCAGCGAGCCGTACCTTGTACTGATGATAGTGCGTGTGGTGCAGCGCCCTCAGCAGACACTGCGCCCTGGCGTGCAGGTGCGGCGGCGCGGGCGCGCACAGCAGGCGGCGCGCGGGCTCGGCGGCCGCCTGCACGCCCGCGCCCGCCGCGCCGGCGCCCAGCTCCAGCGAGCCGTACCTTGTACTGATGATAGTGCGTGTGGTGCAGCGCCCTCAGCAGACACTGCGCCCTGGCGTGCAGGTGCGGCGGCGCGGGCGCGCACAGCAGGCGGCGCGCGGGCTCGGCGGCCGCCTGCACGCCCGCGCCCGCCGCGCCGGCGCCCAGCTCCAGCGAGCCGTACCTTGTACTGATGATAGTGCGTGTGGTGCAGCGCCCTCAGCAGACACTGCGCCCTGGCGTGCAGGTGCGGCGGCGCGGGCGCGCACAGCAGGCGGCGCGCGGGCTCGGCGGCCGCCTGCACGCCCGCGCCCGCCGCGCCGGCGCCCAGCTCCAGCGAGCCGTACCTTGTACTGATGATAGTGCGTGTGGTGCAGCGCCCTCAGCAGACACTGCGCCCTGGCGTGCAGGTGCGGCGGCGCGGGCGCGCACAGCAGGCGGCGCGCGGGCTCGGCGGCCGCCTGCACGCCCGCGCCCGCCGCGCCGGCGCCCAGCTCCAGCGAGCCGTACCTTGTACTGATGATAGTGCGTGTGGTGCAGCGCCCTCAGCAGACACTGCGCCCTGGCGTGCAGGTGCGGCGGCGCGGGCGCGCACAGCAGGCGGCGCGCGGGCTCGGCGGCCGCCTGCACGCCCGCGCCCGCCGCGCCGGCGCCCAGCTCCAGCGAGCCGTACCTTGTACTGATGATAGTGCGTGTGGTGCAGCGCCCTCAGCAGACACTGCGCCCTGGCGTGCAGGTGCGGCGGCGCGGGCGCGCACAGCAGGCGGCGCGCGGGCTCGGCGGCCGCCTGCACGCCCGCGCCCGCCGCGCCGGCGCCCAGCTCCAGCGAGCCGTACCTTGTACTGATGATAGTGCGTGTGGTGCAGCGCCCTCAGCAGACACTGCGCCCTGGCGTGCAGGTGCGGCGGCGCGGGCGCGCACAGCAGGCGGCGCGCGGGCTCGGCGGCCGCCTGCACGCCCGCGCCCGCCGCGCCGGCGCCCAGCTCCAGCGAGCCGTACCTTGTACTGATGATAGTGCGTGTGGTGCAGCGCCCTCAGCAGACACTGCGCCCTGGCGTGCAGGTGCGGCGGCGCGGGCGCGCACAGCAGGCGGCGCGCGGGCTCGGCGGCCGCCTGCACGCCCGCGCCCGCCGCGCCGGCGCCCAGCTCCAGCGAGCCGTACCTTGTACTGATGATAGTGCGTGTGGTGCAGCGCCCTCAGCAGACACTGCGCCCTGGCGTGCAGGTGCGGCGGCGCGGGCGCGCACAGCAGGCGGCGCGCGGGCTCGGCGGCCGCCTGCACGCCCGCGCCCGCCGCGCCGGCGCCCAGCTCCAGCGAGCCGTACCTTGTACTGATGATAGTGCGTGTGGTGCAGCGCCCTCAGCAGACACTGCGCCCTGGCGTGCAGGTGCGGCGGCGCGGGCGCGCACAGCAGGCGGCGCGCGGGCTCGGCGGCCGCCTGCACGCCCGCGCCCGCCGCGCCGGCGCCCAGCTCCAGCGAGCCGTACCTTGTACTGATGATAGTGCGTGTGGTGCAGCGCCCTCAGCAGACACTGCGCCCTGGCGTGCAGGTGCGGCGGCGCGGGCGCGCACAGCAGGCGGCGCGCGGGCTCGGCGGCCGCCTGCACGCCCGCGCCCGCCGCGCCGGCGCCCAGCTCCAGCGAGCCGTACCTTGTACTGATGATAGTGCGTGTGGTGCAGCGCCCTCAGCAGACACTGCGCCCTGGCGTGCAGGTGCGGCGGCGCGGGCGCGCACAGCAGGCGGCGCGCGGGCTCGGCGGCCGCCTGCACGCCCGCGCCCGCCGCGCCGGCGCCCAGCTCCAGCGAGCCGTACCTTGTACTGATGATAGTGCGTGTGGTGCAGCGCCCTCAGCAGACACTGCGCCCTGGCGTGCAGGTGCGGCGGCGCGGGCGCGCACAGCAGGCGGCGCGCGGGCTCGGCGGCCGCCTGCACGCCCGCGCCCGCCGCGCCGGCGCCCAGCTCCAGCGAGCCGTACCTTGTACTGATGATAGTGCGTGTGGTGCAGCGCCCTCAGCAGACACTGCGCCCTGGCGTGCAGGTGCGGCGGCGCGGGCGCGCACAGCAGGCGGCGCGCGGGCTCGGCGGCCGCCTGCACGCCCGCGCCCGCCGCGCCGGCGCCCAGCTCCAGCGAGCCGTACCTTGTACTGATGATAGTGCGTGTGGTGCAGCGCCCTCAGCAGACACTGCGCCCTGGCGTGCAGGTGCGGCGGCGCGGGCGCGCACAGCAGGCGGCGCGCGGGCTCGGCGGCCGCCTGCACGCCCGCGCCCGCCGCGCCGGCGCCCAGCTCCAGCGAGCCGTACCTTGTACTGATGATAGTGCGTGTGGTGCAGCGCCCTCAGCAGACACTGCGCCCTGGCGTGCAGGTGCGGCGGCGCGGGCGCGCACAGCAGGCGGCGCGCGGGCTCGGCGGCCGCCTGCACGCCCGCGCCCGCCGCGCCGGCGCCCAGCTCCAGCGAGCCGTACCTTGTACTGATGATAGTGCGTGTGGTGCAGCGCCCTCAGCAGACACTGCGCCCTGGCGTGCAGGTGCGGCGGCGCGGGCGCGCACAGCAGGCGGCGCGCGGGCTCGGCGGCCGCCTGCACGCCCGCGCCCGCCGCGCCGGCGCCCAGCTCCAGCGAGCCGTACCTTGTACTGATGATAGTGCGTGTGGTGCAGCGCCCTCAGCAGACACTGCGCCCTGGCGTGCAGGTGCGGCGGCGCGGGCGCGCACAGCAGGCGGCGCGCGGGCTCGGCGGCCGCCTGCACGCCCGCGCCCGCCGCGCCGGCGCCCAGCTCCAGCGCTTCCAGCGCGGCGCACGCGAGGCGCTCGAGAGGGCTGGGCTTCCAAGCTCCGCCGGCGCCTTCGCCCTCCTGTACGTGTACACGTTCATAACTCACTTTCAGTAATTAATTACGAAAGTTATAGTTTCCAATTAAATTAAGCAGCATTATTAGTGAAAATGTGGATAATGCAGTGGGCTGCAATATTGTAAACGTTCACGTAACGTAATTTTTTGTAAATATGTCTATTGTAGCTGTTTATTGTCCCAATAAATAAAATAAAACTATTCCAAGAAAGATGATTTAATTGTATTTGTGATTAAAAAGAATTATGCTCAACGAGCAAAGGGAAAGTTGTCGTACGTAATGGGATGTTCACATTTGTATCTAGTCGCAATTTGGGTGGCTACTCACTAAGCAAGTCCGTAGTTTCGGGCTTAGTTGCGAGCGTATTCTACTCTGTATCATCTAACCACTAAGAATTGTCATTCATTCATAGTTCGGGATCGAGACTAATTGTAAGTCCGTAGGTGATACAGAGTAGAATACGCCTGCAACTAAGCTCGAAACTACAGACTTCGGGCTTAGAGAGTAGCCCCCATCTCAGGTGTCAAAAACATCTCTTATTTCCTTACATTTTGACAGATTTCAAGCACAACCATTAAAAGTTACGAGAATTGGTCGTCTGACATCTTTAAACACAATACATTGAACACACAACATTAACATCAAATAAAACTTACTTGAGCAACCTTGCTGGATGATGGACAAGCAGACGGGTCTTCATTGTCTTCAGGCCATCCAAACTGTTCCTTATTCTTGCCATATACCTAAAACACAATTATATAAATTATTTAATGCTCTGCAAACAGTCTCATCTAGTTTGAACAAAGCAGATTGAAGTGCAAGTGTTACTTTTAACCTATTTAAAAAATAAAGATAAGTCCAATATAATAATGCGTTCCGGACTGAGCCGCGCTTCAGTAGCGCTGCACCACACGCGATTTCGGCTCGCTGCTGCTTCTGCGCATCGCATCACTGGTGCGGCAGCGCCAACAGCCTCGTGGCTACTGCGCCGGCCGGGCGGATAATCCAATATTGTGTCACTGGACAGCAGCACACCAACCGTCATTTAGATATAATGTGAGATGACAAGTTTTATTGTACGTGTTTTAGTTAGTAAGTACCACATTATTATTTTTTTTATCGATTTTCGTATGGATCTCTGGTCTGAAAATAAATATTTTATTTATTTATTAATTAATAAAAAGGCAATATGCTTACTTTCACAGAATCGATCATAGTAACTCCATCAGGGTCCTGGGAAGGTCCGAAGTTGATGGTCAGTTTCTTGTCGGACTGAAGAGACTCCTCGCGCGTCAGTGGTATGTCGAACCAACGGTTGCGTACTACTGTTGTCTGAATCGATCTGCCGTACACCTAAGACAAACGAAATGTGAAAATCCGTGACTTTCAATAGCATTTAAGTCAGTTTTGACATCTGCACTTGTCAATTTAGTCTCCGAGATTAAAAAAAACAGACTATAGCAAATACCCAAGCATAGAGTCGATTTCTGAGTAACAATAAAATTTAATGTCGTACATTTGCACTATCAGAATCTTGTACAAGCCCCCAAGCTATCATCATCTGCCTAGCCTTTTACCGTCTATATTGGGGTCAACTTCCAGTCAAACCAGATTCAGTTGAATATCAGTATTTTACGTGAAGCGGCTGCTTACCACACCTCCACAACCTATTAACTGGGTACCACGGAACTTGTTGGCAAGACTGGTGTCAAATTTTCTGGCTTCTGACAAACCGTAACAAGTTCATAATATCTACAAATGACAGCCGGGACCAACGGCTTAACGTGCTTTTCGAAGCACGGAGGAATCTCGGTATGTTGAGATGGTCACCCATCCACATACTGACCTCGGCAAGCCAGGCTATAAAGCTATTTAATTAGAAGTTCTGTTTCGTTGATTTTTTTTTACACTTTAATCACATCCGGGATAGCAAAGCCTAAAGAAAAAGTGTAGCTTTCCATCAGTGAAAGAATATCCAAAATCGAATCTCTGGAAGAGATTACTTCAAACAAATAATTTTACTAGTTTATAATTTTTACCATAACAAACTACCCTGAAAGGCTTAAGCGTCACCCCATCATGGAACTCTCTCAAGGACCTTGATTTTAAAAGAGAGGAAAAAAGCTCACTGGAGCAATCATTTTTCAAAGCCAAATAAACTACAAAGACACTGTTCATAGTCAATCAACTGATCGCAGATATGAAACAAAAAGAAAAGACTTTATAATTTTTACCGCGTAGTCCCATCTTAAAAACTTATCGATCGATACTTACTTCAACGAATGACGGTGTTCTGGCGACGTCTTGACTGCCAAGCAGTACTCTTATACCGCACATGACCATGTTAGGGTCTGAGTTGGCAACCTCCATCGCGAAACCACTCATCTTCGTTGAAACCACGTACAAACCTATGGACAATCATGAGCAAGGGTAAAAAACACAGAATATATAAGAAAGACATGTAAGTAACAATTTTTTTTTCGTTAACTTCCACTTATTTTCAACTAAAAGTATGGGGCGAAAACTGATTGTTTCACGTGTACGACGAATATTTTGCCATGTAGTATTTAAAGCTACAGACAAACTGGTCCCACGTTCGCAACGTATGCGTGCGTATGCGGAAGGAGTCATTTGATGATTTCGCATATTTAAAAAAAAAGTGTGTTCCTCGCTTAAAATTTGGAACTTTCCGTGTAATTATTTGTCATCGACGCTTCTGCGCTGCCACCTATAGCTCCTACAAGCTACCTATTCCGAGAAGTACGTTGAACTTACCAGTTGTATTGAGTCGATGTTTGATCTGCGCAGTGTTGTACACTTGCAACAGGTCATTGCCTCCGAACTCGATGTCGTTCATCGCAACACAGTGTTCGAAGAAGTCGATCGGGAACTGAGGAGCTCCATTTGCGTTTGATTTAGTGACCACCTGTTGAAGAAAGATGTATTATAGCTACTGCATATATTAAAAGGCTAGCTTTCCCGCGCAACTTCGTCTGCGTCACATGATGATATATATAGCCTATAGCCTTCGTCGATAAATGGGCTATCTAACACTGAAAGAATTTTTAAATCGGACCATTAGTTCCTGAGATTAGCGCAATCAAGCAAACAATCAAACAAACACTTCAGCTTAGATATTAGTATAGATATAGATGAACAGCATTAATATTAGTTAATAATTTACTAAGCTGTTGGTTACCAAACAACAAGATGTCTGAGAGTCACATCATTATTCAAATTTTTTTGCCATATTGTGAGAAGCATCAGTTCTGCAATATGCTTATTCTTAATCTGCCAGAGTCTGTGTTTATGATAGCTATTACCTGGGAGTCTTTAAGTTAAGAGTGAAAGAGTGAGTCTTTAGGTTACTTCTAGGCAAGCGTGCTCCGCTTTACCACATCATCTCTTACTATCAGATGAGATAGTATTCAAACGCGTGCCTATTAATAGTAAAAATGTCACAATAGTCAAAGAGCTTAGTTCATCAAAATATTCAACTGTCAAAGGACACTGGACAAAATTGTACATATAAAAATAATAAAGGATCAAATTTTCAGTTTCTTTTTTAATACCAAAATTTACATACTTCGGTACTAACCTGCTGTGCCTTCCCCTTAGAATGATGCGTCAACAGCCTGGGCCGTCTCCTGGGGGCGTGCGTCGGCTGGATAGCGGGCGACAGCCAGTAGCCAGTGTGGTCGTTACTGGCGGCATACATACGAAGACTTCCGTCCTCACAGAGAAGGATCAAAGTGCTCTTCTGTTCGCCGCCACCACCGCACCAATGGCGGACCGCTACCATGTCCGTTATCTTCGCTTTTGCGGGTACAACCTATGAAAGGGACAGTTTTAGAAAACTAGTAATGTAATGCTTGGACAAGATGTACCTTTGAAGCTCTTGCCAAGTAAGTAACTACTTTGGCATGAGCTTCACAGGTAGATCTTGTCAGAGCGTAGTCATAGTTTATTCTTTTAGAAACGTAATGAAGAGTTTTGACACCGTAAAGTTCAATTTGGAAAACTAAACATTAAAAAGCGATAGTCGATTTCAGCACCAAGCAGGGCTAAAATGCACAGTTGCACACGCAACTAGGTTAAGTCGGTAAGGTGAAAAGAGATATCACTATATTTTTACAGTTATTTTCCCTCAGATTTTGCTTCAAAATGACCTTTATTTTCGTGACTATAACGTTGGTTGGTGAGTTGATGTAACAGCATGCCTATACAAGATTGGGCTGCGGAATCTATTCGAACGAGTCATCGCGCCCTGGAACGCAAAGGGCATTAGGAGGAACACGGATGGGTTTTAGTCAGTAAGAGTCTGACATCCCTTCTGCTTCACCCAGAGCGGGAGGAGTCATTTGATGATTTCCCATCCTTAAAAAAATGCCTATACAAGATAGCTACGCAAAGCTAGAAGCATCTCAAAACCAGTACCTGTTGTTATACCAAATCGGAAGTGACTTAAATAGCCATTTATTTTTAAACAAACCCCATTACCTGTCTCACCTTTATTTCTTGTACGAATATGTTACTGGGGGTGAGCATGAGTACGACGGGGTTGTTGGAGGCCTGCATGACGGCGGTCACGAGGCCGGGGTGGCCCGGCACCTCGGCCCACTGGCACAGCGACTGTACGCCGCCTTGTTTGCCGCCGCCTCGACCGCCTTCCTTCTGGGCTGATGACGCTGTCAGCGTTATCATTGCTGTGCCTGATTGAGAACAATAGTATTTGACTAATGATTTGAGTGTTTTTCTTGACGCAAATATCATCATCATTATTATATCAGTCGAAAGACGTCCACTGCAAGACATAGGCCTACCCCAAGTGACGCCACTACAACCTATCCTATGCATCTCACGTCCATCAGCTTTCGCGACCCTCACCAGGTCATCGGTTCACCTTGCGAAGCCTTCAAATATGAAAAAGCTAAACAGAAGAGTTTACGTGTCATGTGACATCTACTAAGTAAATAAAAAGATACTAAACCGATATCGTAAATGAGGTGACGGTGTATTTTTTTGGTCGAGTATGTAGGCCAATTCTCGCTCTTTACTTAAAAAGCGTTCAAATTCATGTCGGAATATCATCTCAGCGACAACCAATATCAAAATGTATAAGAATTTAGAGGTTGTGTTGATTGCTTTTGTACGAGTGCGATGCGAATCCGAACGATCTATAAAATACTGAATTGCACCTCCGATTCTACACATGCATGGGTATGGACTGAAAAAACTGGCGTCGGACTTGCGTGCAAAGGGTTCCGAAAGAAGTCCTTTTTTTTAACATGTTATCTTAAAACTATAGAATTCTTATAGATTTTCCTGTAATCTATAGGTAAAGATCTATTAACTTCATTTTTTTTTATTTTTAGGCTCAGTCATTTCAATTCAATTCAATAAATTTTATTCAATTTTTCGTCTAATTTCTAGAATAACTTAAAAACCATTTATTTTAAAATTATGAAAAAAATATAATTAAAACCCTCATAGTAAGCCCTTTCATTTGATATGTCACACGACATTGTTCAAAAAACTTTTTTTTTTTAATTTTCTAGTTTGACCCCCAAAAAAACACCCATACTAAACATTTTATAATTAACGTAACGCTTCCGTATTAGGGTCTCAGAAGTCCATATGTGTACCAAATTTCAACAGAATCGGTCCAGTGGATCCGGAGAAAACTGGCTGACACAGACGGACAGACGGACGGACGGACGGACAGACAGACAGACAGACAGACAGACAGACAGACAGACATACAGACAGGCAGACGGACAGACAGACAGACACCCGAGTGATCTTATAAGGGTTCCGTTTTATGTTCGAAACCATAAAAATAACGTTTTATACAGGCAAAATTCAACGAAACATTCTTACCTTGGAGGCTCTCTTCAACAGTGTTAAGAGGCGCTAAGAAGCTTTTTCCTTGTGCATACGAGAAGAACAACATTTTCAGTGTATGCGAGTAGTAGATAGACACGCCCCCGCCTCCCACCAGCCCCGCTACGTCCTAAGAAGAAGGAAACACTACCGTAAAGTATGGCGACCAAGTGTAAGAGTAATTAAAAAATGTATGACAACATTCAGCCAATTGATATACTGGAACTACAATTTTGAATCACTACAGGAAATGG
Source organism: Lacanobia oleracea (assembly GCA_950371165.1). Lineage (NCBI taxonomy): Eukaryota > Metazoa > Arthropoda > Insecta > Lepidoptera > Noctuidae > Lacanobia > Lacanobia oleracea. The sequence continues at coordinate 7,164,566 of OX493389.1, forward strand.
GTGGATGACATTGGTCGAAAAATAAGAAAAACAGAACTTTAAAGACGCACTCTTAAATTGTTTTTTTAAGTATAGTTAAAGCAGGAAGGAATAATAATATAACAAATCGTTTTCCAATGTCCTCTCAAGGCTCAGCGCAGACAGAAGTAGAAGTTTCTAATAATATTGAATAATTTATTTTATTTTTTTCAACATCAAGAGTAAAATTATATGAACACCGAGGCCGCCCGAGGAGCCGTTTGATATCTGCGTCGTTCGTACAACTTTGCACTTTATGTTGCTAATAATAAAATATGTAGTTCAATGCCATTAGTTCGCCGTTCTGTTTCTACGGTGAGTCAAAGCCTGAATTTCTTCCTGCACTAAGGTTGATAACTGCATACACGAGTATGAACTTTTACAAGCGGATGGAATAAAATGTGAAACATAACTTATATGGCATGCATAGGGAATGTCAGCACAGGAAGAAATTTAGTCTGATCTGTGTCTTGCAACTACCACACATGTGTGACCAGATACAATGTCACACTGCATGCTGTGCGGTCACGAACACACGGTAGTATGCAGATAACCCACTAGACAGCATTCAGTATTCAAAAAGAGTTTAAACAATAGGCTAGTTTCCACCATCAATAAATTGCAAATCTATTTGGTCCGTCGGGGTACTGTAAAATAATAGTCACATATTTTTTGTTTTTGGATATCAATGAATATTGACAAAAAAGCATCAAAACTCGGTAGTGACACTAAAAACTTTTTACAAAAAATACAACGTGTGTGTAGTGTTTTGTTTTTGGAAGTTGGTTGTATTTTTTGTAAAGTTTTTTATTTTTCACTTTTTAGTGGTACCTAGGTACCTGCGTACCCATTAACAGCGTACCAGCGCAATCTTAAGTTAAGAACTGGTGTAAACACTAAAAAAACATGCGATTTCAGCAATCCCGATCCCTTTGCTATCATTTATTGAAGAGTTCCATTGCCTGCCTCCGAAGTTCTTCGTCAGATCTTCACCAAATTGAAACGGGACCAGTCCAGGGAAATACTCTTTCAAACAAAAAATAATCATCCAAATCGGCTGACAATTGGCGAAAGTATCGCTGAACAAACATTTTTCATGGGATCTTATCATCAGATCCTAATTTATACCTTTCATCATCAGCTCAGCAACATGAGATGATAATTACTAGGCACAAATTTCTGAATTGCGTTAGAAAGTTCATGAAAAACATTGTATGTGCCTATAAAATTTGAGGGTTGCCCTCGATTTTCGTGGGATCCCATCATCAGATTCTGACATGGTGACAATGGGACCAATCGAGAAGTATATCCTTTCAGATGAAACAATTTTTTTTCAAATCGGTTCATAAATGACGGAGTTATGAAGTAACAAACATAAAAATAAAAAAAAATACAACCGAATTGAGAACCTCCTCCTTTTTTTGAAGTCGGTTAAAAATTATACCACGGCGTGCCGTTTCTTCGTCAATTTTGGTTTACGTAACAAAAGAAAAAATACGGGTCGGATAGTTTTTGGAAATCATCTGACGGACTAATTAGATTTTTTCAGTCCACTACCCTATTGAGCGCGTATATTGTTTAGTTATGAGGAAGTCACGCACTATTCGCGCCAGTTTGAACATAATCGGGGCGAGCTAATTTTGAGCCACATTACATTCCGCGAGTTTAGCAAGAGCTTTATTGCTATTACAGTCACGACCGTCCAATGTTTTATCTGCCTAAAAAAAAAACAAACGAAAAACGTCTTCAACACCAAGAAATAGGCACCCGACATCATGTAGTCAACGATGCTATCAAGCTGATCCAAAAGTAATAATAATCGGTTCATATTTTCTATACTAATAATAAAGCTGAACAGTTTTTTGTATGTTTGAACATGATAAACTCTGGAACTGCCAGTCGGATTTGAAAAAACCTTTTTGAATTAGATAACCCAATTCTTGAGGAATGCTACAGGCTATTTAATATCCACGCAAGGACCCAAAGGCGCCGAGCAACATGAAAAATAACGGATTACCATTACTTTTTAATCAGCTTAGTATTTCTTCGACTTGCAAGACGTGACTTAAATAGTAACCGGTTACCGCAACTTGCCTGTATCTCCGGGTGCTCAATCTGCATCACGTTGGTCACGTAGTAGGGGCTCTGCGAGTCCTCCAGCTTCTTGCTAATCGGCTTCCAGTAGATGTGGCCGTTCGGGCTCATGCATAGCGTGTGCATAATACCATCCTGGTTCACAAGAGTTATATCGCGAACTTAAATAAACATGAGAACTTACCTGTATTTCCGGATGGAGCACCTCTAGCGTGTTGGTGACGTAGAAGGTTCCTAGCGTGGCGCGGGATTCCTCGCTCATGGGCTGCCAGTAGATGTGGCCGGCCGAGCTCATGCACAGCATATGCATCACGCCGTCTTGGTTCACGAACGTGACGTCGCGGACCTGACAAGAAGAATGTTATTACAGTATTCAGGTACAGCTCAAAGTTACAATATCATCGTGAACATTACACTGTCGTCTAAGTTTTTGTACCTGCGACATTGAGGGTTGTTTTAGTATCCGGATAGGCATCACCTCGATAAAAGTTAAAGAAATTTTCGGCCAGATAAGTTATTCGTCAATTATGGGCGAATAGTCGCTCTAGTCTAGATAATTGTTTCTTTTACTAATTCTCACAAAACCATATGGGACCCTTGTGTTGGGTAATGGCTCACTTCCTATAAATTAATCACAACACCTGTGCCCTAGCAGTAGTAGCAGTATGAACAATATAGGCTTATTACTATTTTCCTCCTTCGGCAGTCGTTACGGATTGTCAGAAGCCAGTAAACCTGACTCCTGTCTTGCCAAGTACTACCGTGTTACTCAGTTAATGGGTTTGGACGTCTTTTAGTCAACCGCTCCACGTAAAACAGTTGTTTTCAGCGGTTTGACTGGAACCCGACCCGAGTATAGTTAGAAAAAGACTAGGCGGATGATCATGACGTTATTCGTCCTTCTTTTTACTTAATTCCTCTAAAATTAACAAATACTTTTACCTTTCCACTGGGCACGAGGAAGTGATGCATAGGGTTGTTGAGGTCCTTGCTCAAGTCGTATATCTTGACGAAGTCCGACGTGACGAGCGCGAGTTGCGTCTGAGAGCCGGGCAGCCATATTGCTTTGATGACGTAGTTGTTGCCTTCTAGGCCGGTGTTAAGGACCAGGTGATCGGCTACGGCGCCTAGGAATGGCAAGTTACAAAAATTAGTTGATAAAAAAAAAACAAATTGAAAGTTTTTTATAAAAAATGCATCTAAAATAGCAGAATTAATGTTAAACTAGCGCAAATGGATCGATGTTGTACAATCAATTTGTTACTTGTATTCCAAAATGGAACACCGCGCAACTTTGCCGAAACTATTACGTTTTGTGATGACCTTCTGTTACAATAGCGGACTACCGAACATCTATCACATTGCAACCCAACAAGACACTATAATATAACATATCATTATGACAATATTCACCAAAGGTTTAGACAGAGTATTATTAGCACCCACATTTCACCAGTTGCGGTCTAAACAGATGGACTGAATATGAACTGCACTCTATACAGATGGCAGTTTTTGGGCAGTTGACATCGAAACGTAAAATGGGCTCTTTGGCTATGGCATCAAAACTAGGCACAAGTAATTTTGCACACATTAAAACATCGCAAAATATTTATCTCACTTACCACCACTGTTGAACGTCAGCACATGACACTCCTTCAGACCGCACACAGCCAACAGATCCTCATTCCACGGGTTTCCACTCAGACTGAGTACCATGAACGGTATGGGAGCAGATGATAGACGAGTCAACGTCAGCTTATGTTTTGAAGAGTCTGCTTGTTTCAGTAGGGCTGATAGTTGGAGGACTGTGATTTTTCCTGTGGGAGACAAAAAACGATTAGATTGTAGGCAATACAGCGTAATTTTCCGCACCAATTGACCGCCGCATACGTACGGTATCCTGATTAGGTTCCTAGGCAGATTCGGACACCGGAATGCTCGCCCTAATACAAAACTAGATTTTGTATAAAGGCAAGCATTCCGGGATATCCTCTCTTAGTGCAGGTCCGCCTACACTTCCCAAGGAATCTACATGCAAAATTTCAGCTATGACCAGTAGTTTTGGCTGTACGTTGTCCATTTCATCGTTTCATTCGATTAATGCAACTTTAACGTGTCTTGCTGAACTGGAAAATGCACTAGTTATATTTGCAACGGGCATTTGTTGCGACACGCGCGCCGATGTACTCAGTGTACTTTGTGTTGTTAAGTAACACTGGTAAACGTGTTACGCCGTCCCCAAATAACCCTGAGCAAGAATATGATGGTTGTATTTTATTAACATACCTTTCTTTTATTAACATATTATTATTATTACACACCTTTCTCGTGCGACACGGCGAGGTGCTGCCGGCGGCCCTGCGGCGAGGCGAGGCAGCACATGGCCACGCGCCGCAGCTTGTGCGCCGACATCAGCTGGCGGATGGTCTGCCCCGTCTCGCCCGTGTACGACATGCGCACGTTCTCAAATGCGCCTTCTTGGGAGCCTGTATGATGGACACATGTTACACACGTTTTTAGACTAGTGTTAGTCATATACAAAGCTTCGCTCACTCTAGTTTAGGGAGCATGGGTTTTGACAAAGCCTGGCAAAGCAAGGTGCTTATTTTAACTACAGAATATATTGCATGAAAGATTTTCGGTGAAGTCAAAGAGCTTCTTTGAATATACTCGTAGCTCTAGTATTTTAATATTACGTCAAACTGTACCTACGATTTGACATTATAGCTACATCCGTTGTTCACATTTTTCCAAGGAGCGAAGAAAGATTCAGGCCACGCGACTCATACACACATCTACGCCTCAGTGTTCGTTTCACACAATCGTCAAGTCAGCTATGGTACGGCTACACTATCGTGATAACGCGAACGATTCTTCGCGCGCTCTCTGTTGCACAGCAAGACGTTGAGTTGTGAGCGAGAGAGAGAGCGCGCAAAAAAAGTTCACGCACATGCCAAATGCTAAGACTCACCAAGAGTAGGCAGCATAAGATGATCAGTGTGTGTGAACTTCTTCTCCCCCAGATGCAGCTGAGCCAGCGCCCGCTGCGCGCGGCCGTGCGCGCCGGTGGGTGCGGCGCGCTCGCACGCAGCGCGCACGGGGCCGGCCAGCGCTTCCAGCAGACGCCTCACGCGCTCCATGCACGTGGCCCAGCCCGCGTACGACGATAAGTATTGGCGGCAGCCTGGATGAACATAACGTACAAGATAGAGGTAAGCGGTACAGAGAATAAAGTCCCGCAAACCTCCATTGAAAAGGGAGGATTAGGCCAGGCGGTTGTTGTGTCTGGTAGTTGATTTTCGGACTGTTGTATATGTTCGAATCGCATGGAAAACTCTGATCCACGATGCAGGATTTCATTAGAAGTTTGCTGATGGTGGGATAGATGGTGTTGCGGTTACTTTTGTTGTGATAATTTTGTTACGTTGCTTTTTCTTGTAGCGGCATTGATACCGCTATAATTACAAGAATACTGTTCAATTATAAAAAGATGGGACAAATTTACACATGTAGGTATGTCAGTCGTTAGGACGATGCTGCGGCACGCATTGATGAAGAATTTGTAAAACCATTTCGATGCTAAGATTACAATCGGAAAGATTAGAAAGAAATTATGAAATCATTCGCAGCAAACTTCGGGACAAATAACACCAACTTCTGGTTAGCGCTGACTATTAATAGGAGCTTTGTGCTTCATTCAAATACCTTGAATGTTCGAAGCCAGAACAGGTCGTCGTGGTGGAGCCAGTATAGCAGGAGGAACAGGGCTTGATGGCCGTCTGCGAAGAGACGGCGCGGGCGCAGTCTCTTCAGTGCCGGCGCCGCGAGCTCCGCCCAAAGTTACCGAGCGCTTCACTAGCGCCTGGCAGCTACACAGAAAAGCAAACGTCATTAGTTTTCTGCTCAAGAATTCTCTAGAAATTCATCTTTAGTCCAGACGGAAAAAAAAGTCAATGCCTCGAGAACTCAAGAAACCTAAAAATCGAAAAAACACACTATATTTCATTTTGTCATACTCTTTAAAGATACTGCGCGGCGGCGAAATGGAGCTTTACTGGACGCATGGGGTCTGTGCTGCTACACGGAGGATCAACGTGGCGGCATCAAGTGAATTTTATGCGGTTTAACTCAGTAATACCAGTTTATTTTTTACGATTGCCTAAATTTGCATTAGCCACTTATTAAAGCTTTAAATTCAGGCGTTTAGGATCTGCTTCACAAGCAAACCATCGGCCTTCCTCTCACCTGGAGTCGGGCTTGGCGCCGCAGTCACAGAAGAAGTTGCCGAACTTGGCGTAGGACACGTCGTGTCCGCGATGGCACACGCGCGCACACACCGTGCACACGCCTACGCCGTCCACCATCTTGCACGTATGGCAGTGGTACCAGTGCTGGTTCATGAACTCGCGTTGTGTTACGGTGAATGTGCAGAGCTTGTATTGGAGCATTGCGTCTTCGTCCTGTGGGAAACAAAATACTTATAGTACAAACGGTTTAGGGTAAGAGTTAAATCCTATACTACTTATTATTATAAATGCAAAAGTTTGTGAGGATGGATGGATGCATTTTTGTTGCTCTATCACGTCAGAACGCCTGAAAGGATCTTCATGAAATTCGGGACAGAGGTAGATTATAGTCTGGAATAACATAGGGGTTACTTTTTATCTCGAGAGTATGTTCCATAGGGATCACGCGGACAAAGCCGCTGGCAGAAGCCAGTAACTGTATAAACATCCCGCATTCTTCTTCGTGCCACTGACAAGACAGATTTTTTTAGACTTGGGTGGCCCAAAACATTGCTACTTCCACAGCATTGGGCAAGAGCTTATATGACTGTACTCTTACCATCTTCTCTTCGGAACAGCAAATCATTCTATTACTGATACCGATATAAAACATTTTGGAGCTTCATTTTAACAATAGCACTCCTTTTTTAAGCAGTCGTGTAAAAATAAGTTACTTACAGAATCATCAGCACTCGTGTCGTCATCGTCTTGTTGTTCGTCGGTGTAGTCTAGGTCGAATCCAAGATCTGAAGGTGACTCCCATGTGGGACTGACTGAGCGCCATGCTACTAAATAATATAAGCGTTAATTCTTTTTCCGAAGCTCCGTTTTTTAAGAGGATTTCTAATAGGAATCGTGCAGGAACTATAGGTGATAGAACAGAAGTGTCATTGTCAAGAATATTTTACATAAAAGTTTCGAATTAGCAACGCTAGACGGCAGTCTACTTTGTGCATGTTCTCCTAAACGGAGCGTTAAAAAACCACTCTACAAAGACCACCTGTTCATGAAAACAGCACTCATTATTATGTGGGTTCTTTTCTTCTTTTCCAATTTGATCTGGACCATAAACCTGTATAAAGCTGAAGAGTTTGTTTGTTTGTTTGCTTGCTTGAACGCGCTAATCTCAGGACCTACTTGTCCGATTTGAAAAATTATTTCAGTGTTAGATAGCCCATTTATCGAGGAAGGCTATAGGCTATAATGCAATAATAGGACCATGCAATGACAAGACCAATAATAGGAGCGGAGCAGACGAAGTTGCGCGGGTCAACTAGTGATATGTATATTTAACTCTTCTGTTACTGAATGACTATTAGTCGTAGAAAGTTTGGTATGTAGGTTCCTTGGGGAGAGCAGGGAGGATTTCCCGAAATTCCTACGGGAATGACGAAAAACGGAATGTGCGCGGATGACGATGTGGGTAAAAGTTAGTACTTACTGTGAGGCTGCGTAGTATTGATAGCGTGCAAAGCGTCTGCCAGGTAAGACAGTAGGACGCATGCGGACTCGATCTGCGGCGCTAATGTGCCATCCACTTGTCCTTCCTCCAGTTTATCCAATACTTCTTGACTGCTCAGATTGTCCACACTGAGGGAAACAAAACATAATTACAATTGTTAATTCCTTTGGTCTGACACTGAAGCAAAGTACGTAAGCTTTCATTGCACAAGGCGGTGAATGTACAGTACAACTATTTTCTTAATGTCCCAAGGCAAACTTCGTGTTTCGTCGGTCGTCAGATTCCTATGAGTTGCCTTTAGCACTTGGTGCAGACTGGACGCTCTCAATCAACTTGGAAGCATTTAGAGTTCCTGAACTGTTCTACTCCTCTCTTTTTTCCATTTCTTTCTCTCTTTGCTTTAAAAACCTTTGTATTAAACGGATGCACTGATTTGAAACTACTTACCAAGCAGACAGCCATCCAACAGCAGCAGGGAACAGTTGTCTATGGTCTCCTCCGGCATGGGCGTCTGCCAGACGACACATCTCACGTAGAAGAAGCGGTGAGCAAGTACTCTCTCCGCACACACCGATCAGAGTAGTCAGCATGCGTTCGCTGACCTCTTCGCCACTGTAACAATAATACAAATGTAAAACAGGTAAGGAGAGGAATTCCCTGTCTTAGTCTATGTTTCCTGATAGCTACGTTACTTCTAGGCAAGCGTGCTCCATCTTCGACCACATCATCGCTTACCGTCAGGTGAGATTGTGGTCAACGTGCGCCTTATAGTAAAAAAAAACAAAGCTTAACTTAGACATTGTTCTAATGTTTTGGTGAAATCCTCAAAATGTAAATGTACGAATACATACCGTCAGGATAGCAGCACACTTGAATTTATTGGGGCATCTCACAGCGAGCACAAATTCGGGTACCCATGGCATCGAACCAACTGATCGCTTGATTTCCTCCATATGCTCATGAAATGGAAATGTGTACGTATCCCCGCCGCTGTGCTTGCTGCCGTCTGACCAGCTGCAGCTTTCTGTATCGGGATATAACATGTAGAACACACTCACCAGTGTTGCACCACATGCTTGCACAGCGCGGACAGTAGCGCCGCGTTGTCGTTAGCCGAGTCAGTTAGCGGCGCAGGGGAAGGCTCGGTGACGGCAGCCGGAGTCGTACCCGCGCCGCCGCTGTCTTTGCTGCCGTCTGACCAGCTGCAGCTTTCTGTGTTGGAATCATGGAATATAAAGTCTGGATATCACAGTCTTCTGCAGGACGTCAATCAATCTAATTACACAGCAACACCCATCTACCATTAAGGTTCTATAGAATATGTCCTGATAGGCACAATCAACCAAATTAATTTAAAAAAAAATGATTTAGCAGGATAGGTAAGCCATATTAATCGGGTGATGGAATTACCCATGAATTTCATAAAAAAATGTAGGATGTAAAAAGACGAATAAACCTCCATAAGAAAAAATAAATAAAATGTAGCTTACGTGAGTTAGCAGATTGCTGTGCAGTGTCAGACTGTGCTCTCGGAGCTGGCGATCTGAATAGAAAAAATAATTGATTGATCAACTAATTTAAAAGTGTTACAATAATAAAACTGGCCAAATGCGAGTTGGACTCGCGTGCTAGGGGTTCCGAACCAATTTAATTTTTTTAACGTGTTATTTTAACACTACAGACTTCTTATAGGTTTTCCTGTAATCTTTAGGTATAAAACTATTATCTGCATTTTTTTTTCAAAATTTTAGGCTCATTAGTTTCGGAGCCTTATCTCCGAAACTAGGAGGGAATGGTCATTTTTAGTTTTTTTCTTGAATAACTTCAAAACTATTTATTTTAAAATTATGAGAAAATATAATTAAAACCCTCAAAGTAAGCCTTTCATTTGATATGTCACACGATATAATTATGGTATAACTGTTATTAATTTTGTACCCCAAAAGTGGCCCCCATACTAAAAATTTATTTATTTACGTATAGCGTCCGTGTTTGGGTCACAGAATACCAAATTTCAACAGAATCGATCCAGTAGATCCGGAGAAAAGTGGCTGTGACAGACGAACAGACAGGCCCCCAAGTGATCCTATAAGGGTTCCGTTTTTTACGGATGTTCGGAACCCTAAAAAAGTTAATTTAAAACCAACTTACGGAGCATCAAACACAGGCAGATCGGAATCATTCCTCTGCGCATTAGATTCATTCCTAGTGGCGGCATCGCTCTCACTGCGGAACACGCTGCGCAACGCGTTGCGGAGCGCGAGAGAAGCAGGGTTGCTCGCCTCGGGGGCGGATGACGTGGGTGTGGGCAGTTCCGTCTCCGTCGGGGTTCCGTTCGCTGTGCCAGGGGCGCCTGCTGGTTACAATGGGTACAATTTTATCATCTTTTTAACATTTATAGGGTTATTTGTAAAACACCAACAAGCTCTTAGGCAGTGGAAGTACACATGATTATAAACAACTTTTACTTTGAGAACAACCCCGAAATCTCTAAAAAATATCAGCTGTATCATACACAATGCAATATTTAGCCAATGAAAATCTTTGAAACAGCTGATATTTTCAGCTAGAGTTTGTTTTACAAATAACCCTGTAGTTAAAACATTTATAACGTGCAGAGATTTTAGTAAAAAACAGCTATGCAGCCGTTTAGGCTTCAGGGCAAGAAATAGAACATAGAAACTTTCTATCGAAAAATTTGTAACATATCATTCTGATAAAAATAGATAAAAAATAAAGCAAAGACACACAGGTACACACTAGGTACGTTGTAAAGAACTGTAACGTCTTTCTTTCCTTCATTTCATATAGATGATATTGATAACCTAACATCTATGGTATGATTGGTGTGTATAGTAAAATGAAGTTGATCTAATTGCGAGTTTAAAAAGAATGGAAAAACAATGAATTCTATTTCTTTATTTGACATGATAATCAACTACTAGTGATTCGGTGATATTGATAGTGATATTGGCTACCTATTAACACTGATTTCTGTAAAGCAGCCCTATACTAATATAGCTTTATAAGCTGTAGAGTTTGTTTGTTTGATTGAACGCGTTAATCTCAGGAACTGCTAGTTCGAATTGAAAAAATATTTTAGTGACGATTAGCCCAACTATCGAGGAAGACTATTGGCTATATAACATCACTCTACGACCAATAGGAGTGGAGCATTCATAAAAAATGTAACGCAGATGAAGTTGCGTAGGTTAGCTAGTTCTAAGGATAAAACAAAGGACTCACCAGGTGCGCCCAGGCAGATGTGAGCCAACAGCGTAGAAAGCCTCTGTTGATCGGCGACTCCAATAAACTTGCACACAGACACGCACAGGTTGGCGTTCAGATCGGTCTCGCAACCGGTGAATATCTTGATGAAGAGCCTAAAAATGAGAATGAAGTTAAGTATCGCTGTTTGAACGCTGTCTAGTTGTAGTTAGTCAAGGTGTGTGAGAAATCCTGGCTGATCGCAAGGAATAACGAGTTCATGGAAGTGCCTTTCAATAGTGAAGGAATACTCTCCTATTAGATACCTATTATACTCCTATTTTGAATGAGTCTAGAAGCAGCCGTACTCAACCTTTTTCGCTCTGGGTCACATTGCGCTTCTATTATTGTCATGAGCCGTAATAACCTACAGTAAAACCAAATTCTACCTACATATTTTAATAGTAGATATCTACATGAATGGGACTTTTGAATTTGAGACCAAAAGGACCGTTTTCATATGGCTTAGGCTAACAGGAGTAAATCAGTACAGTATAGGAACATACACATTGATACACTGACTAAATATAGCATCAAAAATGTTTTAGGCTTTAGGGCCATACGTAAAAGCTTGACGGGCCACATGCGACCCGCAGACCGCAGGTTGAGTATAGTATAGCTCTAGTGTAATATTTACGAATCTATGGTGATACCTTCTTACAGTAAATTACGCAGTTCAGCCGCACAGGTCGATCTTCAAGGTTAAGCAACGCTTGCCAAGGTTGGTCTGTGGATGGGTGACCATCTCAACATACCGAGTTTCCTCCGTGCCTCGGAAAGCACGTTAAGCCGTTGGTCCCGGCTGTCATTTGTAGATCTTTGGCAGTCGTTACGGATAGTCAGAAGCCAGTAAATCTGACTCCAGTCTTGCCAAGAAAGTACCGTGTTACCCAGTTAATGGGTTGTGGGGGTCTGGTAGGCAGCCGCTCCACGTAAAACACTGGTATTCAGCTGAATCCGGTTTGACTGGAAGCCGACCCCAATATAGTTGGGAAAAGGCTAGGCAGATGAGTAAATTACGCAGTTCTAATTCAGAAGTTAAATGGTAAACTTACTTGATAACTCTTTCAGCATACGGGTTCCTGGCATTCGGCGCCGACAATAGAATCTTGCCGAGAGAATATCCTGAGTTGTCAGCGAATACTTTCTCATACGCGAGTCTGCCAGCGGGCCGGTCTAGAATCTTCTCCCAGTATTTTACCTAAGACCAGAGCAAATAGTTTTGAATGGATTTGGCAGATGAAGAACTTCGGAAGTCAGGTTTTACGATAAACTCGATGTTTGACATTTGCTTGCAAAGTTTTATGCGATTTTGAAAAATGTGCGAGGCAACTACTGTCGACTTTACCTGATCGGCTCTTAAAATTGCCAAAAATTATGGAATTTACCAGCAGTTTACGGTTAGGCCTGTCATCAGCTGTACAATTGAAACTGAAGTTTTAACGCCACTCGCCTCACGTAATCCATCTACAATATCTTTGGTTTCCCTCTCTATCCACATTTATATTCATCACTGTTTTAGGTAAAACTTCTTTTATATAATTAAACATTATTAACTTACCATGTGCCTCAGAGTCTTCTCCGTAGACGGTTGCAGGTGGTCAACCAGCACAATGTATGTGGTCTTTATGATGTGTTCGTGTATCAATTGTTCAGCTTTCTGCCCTTGAGGAACTAGCGTGGTGAGCGTGGCAGCTAACGGTTCAGACATGAACTCCAGACGCCCGTCAGTCTGTGGGAAACAAACGTGAATCAAGAAACTGCCTTATGGTAGGCGTATTTATTGAATTTCTTAATATCAAAAACAGAAATAAATATATAAAGCTGTTCTAAATCGACTTCTATCGTGATCCTTTACGTTCTCTAGTAATGAATCTCTGGTTCATAATTTATTATTCAGATATCTACGAAGGGATATCAGGGAAAGGTCAATGTACTTTATTGCTAGTTTATCTGGCGCCTACCATAGTAACAGCGTTAGTAAAATCTAGTGTGGAGTGTAAATATGGAGCAAATTGCATTTCATTGCGGTATACCAAGGTATATTGTGATCAAACGTAGGCTTGTTTCCCGAAATATAATTAAACTTGCATGCAAGTTGCTTGCAGAAGCACGGCCTATGACTTAAACAGCCGTATCAATGGCCATATAATATTGTATCTCACTATAATTTTTCACTTACCAAGGCCGGTATAACCAGGTCAAGCGTCTTCTTCATCAGCTCTGGGTTGTCAGCCAGCTTGCTGGCTCCGACTTCTAGAAGCTTCGCTGCCGAATACGCGAGCATCATCAAGGATGGCCCCAGCGAGTACTTGGTGTTAGCCGTGATGAGCTCACAGTGAGATGACACCAGGTTTAGTACTGCGCTCTCTGAAGGTATTATGTGGGCTGCGTAGAATGCCTGTAAAATATGCTTGTTGTTAAAAAAATTATATCAAGAGTAACAATCGGCTCTGACTTGCTCGTGGAAATTTGTTGCTACTAGCGTGTCAAATAGCACTGCGAATCCTTTCCTTCGGAAATCCTTTATTGACAAAATGTAATGCGAAATCCAAAGTCTTCCCATAACGATTAGACTACAGATTTTATTCCTCTTCTTCTTATCGCGTGGGCAGTTAGGTCAAACGACCCCATACACCCTAGCTTCAGTTTCTAAACCGCCTCAAAGGCCTCTGACATGGTTTATTTGACGACCGCCATTTGGCGGCCGGGACCACCGGCTTTTACTGAATACCCTTACAAAAACAAGGAGTAAATCTTAACGCGGTAGACTAATGTCCGGTTTCTGAGGTTTTTATCGGTCGTTTATGTGTCCGTTAACACTATTTGCCATAAACCCATTGGTTGGTTAGTGGTTAACGGACATAATATATGACCGATGTACCTCAGAAAATATTATTTATTTATTAAAATATAACCCAAATATAAAAAAGCTTACCAAATTGATGCAAGCCAATGGTGGCGGTGACGAGAGTCTATCCAAGGCAGCGGCCGCATTAGACGGCAGATGTGCCCTCAGCCAGGCGCCTAAAGTAGGCGGCGGGGTACTTCCGGCCGCAGTACCGACCGGGCCGGAAGTACCGCACACTTGTAGGCGAGCCTTGGCTACTGCGGCCTCGGAGCAGTTGTTCGAACTCTCCATGAGGCTTTCGAGCTCGAGGCCTGCGCTTAGGCTAGGAAAAACGACAGATATTTATTAAAATAAATCTTGAGGACGCTAAAAAAGAACTTTATCGTGACCTGTGCATAGAATTTGGGAAAAAATAGACGAACGATGGCCATTTTGCTATGATGTGACATATTTTTTCCCCAGTAACTAGCTTTTGATGTGTTAATTGCGTATGAAGTATGCATATGAGGCAAGAATATCAATCAATAATTTACATATAATTAAAAAGGTTTAGTTGTAATTTACTGTTATTTATTTTGGCACCCCCATTGAAATATAAATTCCATAAAACAACCAACATGCATTTACGAGAATAAAATAACTTACCGACAACAATCAAGTACTGTTTCCAGCAAGTCGAGAAGGTCAGGCATGAACTGATGTGCTTCGGACGGCGTGGCAGAATCCGCCAGGCACACTTTGAACCTGACCAGCGCTGAGTCGCAGGATATCACATCCAAGAGGGATGGTAGGCCATTCGCTGTTCGAGGAAATGTATATTTATTATACATCATCATCATCTGCCTAGCCTTTTCCCAACTATATTGGGGTTGGCTTCTAGTCAAACCGGATTTAGGTGAATACCAGTATTCACACAAACGTATCATAAATATATTTTTATGATACATTTGTTTTTAAATACGACTTTTGGAGCCACTCTGTAAGAAAGGGTGTATACGCATTTTGGTGAGTGTGCGACGGAATTACATGATTTAATTCCGCCAAGCCCGTTCCATCATCGGACCACAAGACGAACGGCGATTCGCCACCGGTACATGGTTGACATCCCACCCACACGCACAAAACGTTTTGGAAACACGTTTTGGAGTCTTTTAGGCAAGAGTGAATACTTCTAGGCAAACGTGCTCCATCTTCGACCGCATCATCGCTTACGATCAGGTGAGATAGTGGTCAAAGGTATGCATAATAATAGTAAAAAACACACAGAGAGGCAATATGGATTGAATAGCACTATCTTTTTTTGATAACGGGACAATAAGGCGTCGTTTTGATTGGCGATGCGATTTCGTCGCACGACGATATTACACATACATTTCTCTAGAGCTTGCAAATCATCGCTCAAGCACAGGAATCATTTTCATCGCGCGCAGGTTTTTAACACGTAAGATCGTTAGCCAGTTAGGACGACGCTTAATGGCTTTGACACGTCGTACGATGGCTCTTGTTCTTAATTCAAAAGAATAGTGTAGGCATTTGTTTTACTTACCAGTGACGTTATGTTTCAGATGTTTGATCGTTTCAGACGCCAACCACGCCGTGTATTTGATATTATCGCAGGATGCGCTCACACCGGCGAGTAGATTTTCTGCATACTGTGCAAACACACACATATAAGAATTAGATTTGACGTCTGACTGACAAAGGCTTAATTTTTCAAACAAAATTATTCCATATAATTTTCAAACGCCCATTATCTGCAATATTTGCATGCCGAATGGTAAAATATGGTTTAGCTTTAATATATCATAACAACTATTGTTTATTATCCATATTAGCAATATAAAATTCCATTCTATTCTAGCTGTGATCGCATAAGCTAATCATATCACTTGAGTTGTGTTTCATTTGTGAGGGGTCGTTTTTTTCGGCCGTCCTTAAAAATGGTGATGTCCAGCGACGAAAGAAAACGCAAACCGATTAATTAATTAAGGATTAATTAAAAGGATCGTATTTGCTGATATGTAATATCTGGCAACTTGGACAGGCAGCCTTGAAACGGAGCTGTTTGAACTTTTTACAAGAAGATGAACAAGTTCGTGAGTTCTAAGGTATCCAATATAACGTGTAACAAAATAAACACAATATCTCTTAAGGGCTTTCACTATGGGACAGACTCCTAAATCGCGAAAAAATAAACTGCCCCGTACGTATAACTCGACAAAATGTACTGAACAGCTGTTTTTTTTTCGCCATTTCGGGGTTGGTCCCTTTGTAAAAGTAGTGCATAATGATGAGTGTTTAACGTTGTATGATTACCTGAGTATACATCCCCTGCTTAACCAGTGCGTCCTTCAGCCAAGGGTTGAAAACCTTCTTGTTGTCCGCCCGCGGCGCCCACACCACCGCGTGCAGGGGGAGCGGGGAGGGCAGGTCGGCCGCCGTGCCCGCTTGCAGCTTGTCCATGTGCGGCGTAGCGGGCGGCATGCTTATCACGAGCCTAGAGGAATACGAAAAAAGATTGTTTGTATTTGCCACACGAAAACCTTCGCCCCATCCTTAACAACACGCAGAAGTTTTTTTTTTTTTATTTGAGATGGATCTGCTCTTGACTCTAGTCTAGGTAAAAGATGACAGAGACAAAGTCAACGATGGATGGATGATTCGAGTTAAAAAGCTCTGTTATTCAATCAATCAATCGAAACGTTTATTTCTTACAATAAAAATCCATAACACTCAACAAATCAAATAAATAACAATTAAAATAAACAAAAAATAATTTTAAACCATACTTAAAAAGTTTGTAATTACAATTCAAATTGTTATTGTTGTGTTGCTGTTATTGCTTATTGCTCTCTTTCATGGGATAGCTTAGAGTTTTGACATCTCAAAGGACACTATAACAAATGGTGTCCTGGAGTCAAAAATCTTAAAGACCTCTTGAAAACAAGACTGTCTATTCCAATTACAAAAAGTAAAAAAATGTGGTAATTAATTAGAATTTTCGACAGAAACTATTTAGCAGTATGGTTCTAGAAGCCAAGATGAAACATTTTTTTTTTCTATTGATAGGCACGCGTTTGACCGCTATCTCACCTGATGGTAAGCGATGATGTGGTCGAAGATGGAGCACGTTTGCCTAGAAGTAACCTATTCACTCTTGACTTAAAGACTCCCAGGTTGTTGTTGTCAGAAGACAAAACATTTTCATCTAGGCTTCACTCTCTTGGGTAAACTCACCTTTGAGTAACTTTCAAGCCTTCTGATGAGGCCCATTGTGAGCGACCCTTTTTGGTACCATATGTCATCACTAGCACTAGCACACGCACTGGTCATAGTCTTTCGTTTTGAGACTGGTATGTGAGACGAGAAGATACCACAAATTTCCCGAACGCGAGACGCACAGGACTGGTTGTTGTGGCGACACTTGGGGGAGGCCTGTGTTCAGCTGATATGATCGAACTCACCTCCAAGCAGTCTGGAAGCAGTAGTGCGCGGCTGCCAGCGCGGCCGGGGAGCCGTGATACTGCGAGTTGTCGCATACGCACGCAGAGTTGAGCAACGCTAGCAGAGCGTCGAGTAGTAGAGGGTACTTGAGCTTGTGAGGTGTGCCGAGCACGAAGTTACATGCTAGGCCGTCGAATTTGGGGTTTTCCTGCATTGAAATTAATTAATTACCGTTAGTTTATCGTTAACAACATATTTTCGAACAACGAACAGGATCAGATGATGTGGCGACTGTTGATAGAGGCTTATGTCCAGCAATGGGCGACTTTCGGCTAAAATTATTATGATGATGACGTTTTTCTGTAAAGGCACCTTTTTGGGGGTCGTAGTTATTTTCAGGTTATAATGAGCCTGATCCCCAATCTATTTTAAGTAAAAAATATTAGGTATTATTGTGATAGATAAAAAGGGTTCGACCTTTTTCTATGGGAGCTGGCTTAGAAAAAGTTCGAACATGGCGGCTTTACCATCAAATATCTTGGCAACGTGACACTTTAGGGCACCATGTTGCTAACATTTTTTGTTGAAGTGTTCTCTACCTATGTATGCACGTTAGACCATGCGCCGGAACTTTAAAAATCAAAATGGCGGGGGGGGGGGGTTGGTTTGCCCTCTAAAATAAATAAACATGTATATTAGGGAATACAATCTCGATCTCACGAGGCTTCGATTCTCACGAAATTTCCGAGACATTATCCGACTTCCAAGCCGAAGGCTTTTTAGCTTTTGAAAACTTGTTCGCGTTTTGAAGACTGTGCCGCACGCAAATAATCATTTTCTACGAAGAGACATTTTATTTGGTAATCTTACCTGATTATTAATCTCAGAATTAGTCAACGCATAGAACTTGGGCCTCATAGAGGTCTCGTCCTGCGACAGTCGTCTGTAAGCCTGCTCGATGTACGGCACTTCGCAGTATATGCGGGACTTCGGCTGTCCGTTTGTCGTGGTCTTGTTGCCGTTGGCATTCGCTTCGGTGGAGGGCTGGGCTAGACCGGGGGCTATCACCAGGTTCCATTCGATCTGGGGAGTTAAGGAGTAGTAATGCAAAACATAGTGATTGTTTTTTTTTCTATTATTAGGCACGCGTTTGACCACTATCTCGCCTGATAGTAAGCGATGATGTGGTCGAAGATGGAGCACACTTGCCTAGAATGTTTGAATTCAGAATTCGAGATAATGATCAAATAAATAACAGACTCTATTACAAACAACACAAAGTAAGAATTCTAGCTCAACCCACACTTTTTTTTACTAAAGTTGACACTTGTATTGGTAACAAATGGATTAAAATTATCCGGATAAGAATGAATTTAAAAAAAATAAGAACCCTAACAAAAGTCTGGAAGTTGCGTCAAAATAAAAAAGGGACGGGGAAGAGGGGGAAGGGGGGTATACAACTTACCTGCTGTAAAAGAGTCTGTGGCGCATCATAGAGATGTCTCATCAAATACTCGAGCAGTAGCATCAGTCTGGTTGTCAACATCAGCTGGTGAGGTGCCAAGTTCATTGCTCGCTTTCTGTCACTGATGGCCAGAGTTTCTACCACCTAAAATTAAAGGTGATTTATAACATAAGAGAAAAAAGCTTCACTTCGCTACATGTTGCAAGTCAAGACCACGCGTAAAGCGACTTTTATCCATTGACTTAAGGATTGAGCTTGCACAACAGCTAGGCCTCAGAATCAGATTCGAAAAAGGCCACTTTAGCAGAATCAGAAAGCAAATCACGCTACCCGTCACTGTCAAGCTTTCCCAATCGACCTTGAACCTAATGCGTTAGTGATAAAGATGAAAATGAAATTTGACAGATTATTGTGTGATTAATATTATGATTCTCCAGTGGTCTTTTTAGCCCCCTTGTCAACTGTTTATATCATACATATTTTTGAAAAATAGACTAACACCCGTATTCATGAAGGTTACTCACAGTACGCGCGAGCGCACAGGGCCCCTAAAACTTATTCATAGACAATACTTGAGTGGCGGCTAGCACTATGCGTCCCTTAGAATGAACGCACAGTTAAGGTAGCCTGCTAGCTGTTTTAAGCAACGCATAGCTAGTGTCTCTCGATTCTCTGTGGTCTATTATGTGTTACGAGATATATTTTTCGGGGTTGGATTTTACTGTTAATGATAATTTTCCATTTTAATAGCGTCCTTTTACAATGGGTTATAGTAATGAAGAAGAATATGATAATTATATCAATGAGAAAAGCACAATAAATACCAGAAAAGTGATACGGGATTTCCGAAATCCTTTAGATTATTACAGTTCGGATGAATTTAGACGACGCTACAGGTTTTCCAAAGATGTGGTACTTTTTACACTCTTGCCACTGATAAATAAAGACCTAGAAATGAATGTCAAGCAACGAAGTGAACTACGCAACACAAACCAACCAATCACAGAGCTCTATTCAACGCTGTGCGTTTGCTTAGTCAAGGGTCGTTTGAATATTGTTTATGAATTGAAAGGCTTGCCATATGCATCGCAGTGAGTAATGCCTTACTTCGCATAGCGTTGCTACTTTACTGAGAAAAGTATTGTTTGTGAATATGGGTGTAAGTGTCACACAACTTAAAGTCCTTTTTTCTATTCTGGGGGTAGACGGTCATTCTGATGTAATAAACAGATGAAGATCATTCACTTACCTTTATAATGGCATTAGATGTCATGAGTAGGACAGACTTCTTTTGCATGAGCGTCAATGAATGGAACAAATAAACCAATAGTTGAGCATGCTCAACGTTCAAGTCTGGAACAAACATTATTATGGATTTTAATAAATCTGATGACTGTTAGTAATGTTCTATTTAATGTTTATTTGGAGTGTAGCAAACCTAAGGCTAAATTAACAACTATGTATGTCAATAATGACATAATATTATATGATATGTACGTACAATATAATTATAATGAAATGGATAGCATACCTATATTAGCAAAGCCTGCAGACAACCGGATAGCCAACATTAAAGAAAGCATTCAAAGTTAATGTTACATAATATATATGAAATAACTATGCGCACCGATGTGGAACTTACAGCGGTAGCTAGATGGACATTCAATTGGTTTCTTTCTAATACTCTCATCAGTATGTTTTATATGGGTGATGTGATGAGGAGCCGTTAAAAAACTACCATCTACAGACTGCAAAGCTACTGTTGGCAAATAATCCTTAGGGGCTGTCTCCATGAGCGAGAGAATCGCGGCGATATTATCGTTGTGCCACGTATTTCTATAACAACTCTATGAATGTGTCTCCACACGGCGATATTATCACAAAACGTCAACTCACCGCGCTTCACTCGCTTGTGGAGATGGCGCGTTTGTTTCAGCTCACATTCAGACGCTATATTTTAAATGGTTCATGAAGCGTCGTGTTTCGTCTCGGTGTGAGCTGACCCTTACGGTGTGCGGGCTGACAAGTATTACTAAGGCCAGCCGCATACGTACAATTTTAAAAAACAATCAAACTGTTTAGTCTAGTTGTGTATGGTAAACACCAGATAAATGTGGAATAACGGTCATTGACCCAGTTCATAATTTATTGTTCAGGTATCAACGAAATGATATTAGGGAAAGGTACTTTATGTTTATCTAGCGCCTCCCATAGTTGTATGATGACGTAACAATTTAGTCGACGAGAGTGCGCTACAGTCTAGCTTGTATACATAATTTCCTCGTAAAGCTGAGTCGTGGATTGACTGTTTCGTCGATCGTAATACGGCAGACATTGAGCTGTCGGTCGATAATTGTTTGACTGATTAAACAAAATCCAATCGATGTGATTTTTTTCATTTTATATGTCGGGTAACTATCTAGTTGATTGTTTGCGGATCTCTATTGTTCTCTATATGTACCTTGGACAATTAAATAGTTGTTCGATTAAAAATAGTATGTATGCGCCTGGCCTTAGAAGCCCGTAGATTCTGTGAAATATCGTTTAATAATAATAATTGGTAGGCCATAACTAATGTCCACAAAACGTAGTAAGTTAGTAGGCTACATTTGAACTAACAAGTACCATCATCATCATCATCTTCCCATGTTACTAACAACTATACTACGACGAAATAAAGGCTATGTCAATGCCAAATTGTTATCGACCCGACACGACCGTTGCATGTTACTCAAATGCAGCGGTCAACTACTGTAGGTGCCGGATAAATGTGCAATAACGGTTATTGACTCACACATTTATTGACTTCCTTAAAACCAAAAACGCAAATTAAGACAAAGCTGTCCTGAATCGACTTCTGTTGTGATCCTTTACATTATCTAGTACCTAAAGTCACCAAAATGTAAGAAGTCCGATTTGACAGCAGGATACATTGCTTTATTAGTAAGTATGAAAGAGACATAAAAATAAATCTCTTTCGCACTTAGTGGCAAAGCAATCATCTATCCCTCTCTACTCAGCTGTCAAATCGGACTTCTTAGATTTTGGTGACTGTAATGAAAAACGGTTTATAATTTATTGTTCGGGTATCTACGACGGGATATTAGAGCCAGTTACTGAAAGTTTATCTGGCACCTACTATAAGTATATCTACGTTACGTAAATACTTATGTACGTAAGCCTGTTTAATGCTATACCTATACCGACATACCTTCGTAATCATGGTCCTGCGAAGGCTGTGCTTGCAACGCACACTCTTGCAGTGTGTTGACAATCTTATGCCACATAGCTAGGATGCTGTTCTCGCGTTCAGCGGCTTGCTTACTGAGTACCATGCCGCCTAGCAGTTTCACTACGCGGGGTCCGACCTGTTATAATACAAAATACATCAAAATATATCCCTTATTTTGAGCCAGATGAAAATTTGCAGATGACTACTGTGTATGTGTTTTTTTTATATTTTGGCTCAAATAGTAGCAATAAATGCAACGAGTTTAGCGCTGTAAGTAGTGTATCAGTTCCAATAACCTGCATAACGTACAAGCAAAAAAACACGCTCGAAACGATATTAAGTGTCTCATCGTCTCATTTTATGCTTATATTTTTAACAATCATTCTAAAGACTGATGAATAAAATAAGAGTTATTATTTCGAATAAACCTGCAAAGGAGTCATATTGGTCCTCTCAGATCCGGCAGAGATCAGCTGTTGATGTAAAGCGGGCTGCAGCGACGCGAAGGCGGGCGCTCCGCTCAAGTTGTGCAGGTACCGCACCAGCGCTGAGCTGAACGAGCCGTACAGCGCTCCGAGGCGAGGGCCGAAGCATGAAGAGATTGTACCTGGGTAGGAAAAGGTTGCTTTTTATATTTGACACTAGCAGCGGCTCACGGTTTCACCCGCGTAGTTCCCGAACCCGTGAGAATACGCGGACAAAATAAAGCCTGTGTTACTCGATAAAGATGTAGCTTTCTTATGGTGAAAGAATAATTGAAATCGGTTGTCTTTGAGAGAATTCCAATACAAGATAATTCTGATCATTGATGGACATGGAAATTAGCATTCGTTTGAATTCGGAAATGTAAAAATTGCAGAGGGACATTTAGAAAATAGTTGTACTGTACCTACTTCAAAATTGAAGACTGCTCAATGTCACGAATCACAGATAAATAACAAGAAAATCACTCACCGGTATCAGTACGCGCGGTCTCTCTGTCCAGATCCTTGGCTAACGCGGCGAGTAAAGCCTGGTGCGCATCGTGTAGCTGCAGAGAATGCTGGCCTAAACGCTCTGAGCCCTCGCTGATGATCTCCTCAGTCAGTAGAGTGAACACCTCTGTTGCCAGGGTGATGTACTGGAAGGGAAGAGAAAATGAGGAGCCGGATAATGACCCACTCATTTATGAGGCTGCGTTTCCATCATGTGCGAAGCTACGTAGCGAGGATTTTTTGTAAAGAACCAATAGAATCGCTTAATTTACCTAGCCTCGGTCAGGACGCGATTCTATTGGTACTTATAAACACATCCCTCGATCCGCAGCCTCGCACATCTCTGATGGAAACGCAGCCTAATGCTGGCACACTAGTTGGCGTCAATTCGCGTCACACAAGTAACGCTAAATATAAAAAAATAAGTTGAGAGGCCAGACTTCCAGGCTTTTGAAACGTAAAATCGTTATTTGTAGTAAAACTTATGTACTGAAACTTTTAGGTAGCAGGCTGAATACTAGAAGGAGAAACTTGACGACAGTCTGTTTACGTAATCAACAAAAAGTCCATTCCTTAAAACAAGAACAAAGGCGTTGGCCCCACCCCGACCAATTACCCATCTCACTCTGTCAATATCGGAAATGTGCGAGAGACATACTCAGTACTCGTTTATTAAACAAAATAGACTATAGTTGAACAGTAGACCAATTTCAAAAAGTTGTAACACTCCTGAAAAAGCTAAAGGAACTTGAATTCTAAATACTCACAGAATAAGGTTCAGCCTTGTCGGGCACGATGGCCTGGTGCGGGCGCTGCGGCGCGTCCGCGCTGTCGTGCGGGTCGGCGGCGCCCGGCGCGCGCACCAGCCCGCTGCTGTCCGACATGTCGGGCGCCACCAGCGTGGACTCGAACCACAGACCGAACAGTGGCTCGCTGTCTTCTGGACAAAGAGATATGGTTAGTGTTTATCTAACTAATGGTATAAATTATACGTCATTCTGAGCTATCTAATTAAGGTGTTGTAAGAGATCAGATTTTCGCGTTACCAAAATATACTGGCAGTTGCCACAAACATTAATATCGGTTGTTGCCACAAACATTGGTAGTGGCCACAATCATTAGCTTTTGTTGCAATCATTGTAGGTTGTCACAGACATTGGCTATTGCCACAAACATTGGAAGTTGTCATAAATGTTGGTAGTTACCATAAACATTCAGGTAGTTGCCATAAACATTGATAGTTGTTACAAACATTAGTCATTGCTAACATCATTGACCGCAGCCAAAATCATAAGTATTTGCTACAAAATTAACATTGGCTATTGCAACCATAATTGACAGTTACCAAAACCATTGCATGTCGCCACAAAATTGGCTAAATGTAGCTACAAACATTGCCAGTTGCCACAAACATAAGCTATTGCCACAAACATTGGCCATTTACTTCAAAAATCCTCATTTATAAACCCCGACGCTAAAATGACGGGATTTTATAAGTTTGACGTGTGTGTGTGTCTGTCTGTAGCATCGTAGGTCCCGAACGGATGAACTGATTTTGTTTTTGTAATTACCGTCATCAGTCTCCGAGTCCTCGGAGCAGAGGATCATGTCCTGGAAGTAGACGGTGGAGTCGGAGCGGTCAGGATCAGCGTCCTGGTGTTGCTTCTGTACCACCGCGCGCTTCAGGTTTGTCGCCTTGCGGTAGCACACCACGCCTAGCGCTACCAGAAGCTGTGGCAAGATAAGAAAATTAACAGTTTTTTTTATTTGTGATGGGTTTGCTCTTGAATATAGTCTAGGTCAGAGATAACAGAGACAAAGTCTACGATGGAGCGAGCTTATCCAGAAGGAGCCTGTTCACTCTAACTTTGAAGAGTTATATTAAAAGTAAAGCAAAAGTTGTAAAACCAGGCGGGAAATCTCGACATAGTTACCAGACAGTCAATTTCGAACGCGATCTACGATCAAAATCAATGATCCGTGGATCGCATTCGAAATTAACTGTATTCGGGTGGCCTTACCGAATTTCAGTCGCTAGGCGATCTGTAGCTATGTTGAGACTTCCCGCCCAGAGTACAGCAGGAAGATAGTTTTCGTGTTCAAAAATAATGACTATTTTTGGTCAATACGAAGTTTGTGACGATCTTATATTATCTAACTAGCCTTTCCCCTACGTTTTGGGTTCGGCTTCCAGTCAACTTGGATTCAGCTGAATACCAGAATTTTACGAGGAGCGCCTGGATATGACCTCAATAACCCAGAAGTGGGTGTTCTTGGCAAAACTGATGTCAGATTTTTTAGCTTATTTATTTATTTAACACTACGCACACAGATGTAGGTACAGAGGCGGACTTAATGCCTGAGGCATTTTCTACCAGTCAACCTTTGGGTGATGCAGAGAATAATACTAGTAGGTGCAAATTGTGGAAAAAAAAAAACAGAACTTATTGATCGTAACGACTACCAGAGGCATACAAATTACATCCAGGATAAACGTACTTTTTCAGGTCGTGTGTTAGGCTGCCTGTCCATTCACGCGGAGCGAGCCAGGGAAGCGGAAATGGCAGTGACTGTAATTTTAACCGATTCCATTGGTTAATATTTCTCCATTTCTCCGCTCCACTGCCTCACTCCGCGTCAATTGGCAGGCAGCATTAAGATGTTCACTCATCCACAGACCGACAACGACGTTGCTTAATCTCGATCCAAGCGGATGTTATTGTTTAGTCACGAAGTCCTTTTGAAGGTCTTTAGTAAACATTACCTGATGTAAAGGCGCAGCGGAAGCCAGCCTTAGCTCCCTCTGGTGCGCGGTGTGCTGAGCTAAGATGTGCAGCGGCGCAGCGGTCGACAGCACTGCGTCGCCGCAGCTCAGCGCCTCCAGCCGGGCGTCCGACAGTAGCGCCCCCACCCAGGCCAGGCAGCGCCCGCCCAGCGCTACCCATACTACGCCGAGGCCTTGTTGCCTACGGAATAAAGTTCAAACAAACAAAAACAAACATGAGGAAAAGGGCTTCAATATTGTAACTGCTGACCAAAAAAACTGCGCCTACTGAAGTGAGAGTCAATTGGCTACTTGGATTAGTCCTGTCTACAATTGAAATTTTTCCTTCATATCGACTGCAATTTATTTTAAACAATTATTTTTTAAGACCAGGAGATTGTCAATTACTGTTGAGAGTCAGGGAAGCACTTGGTTCTCTGCCGACCTAACTTACTACTACGATACTTTGACATTCATGTTCTTCAAGAAACGCGTATGTATTTGACAGTTAAAGAACTATGACAGGCGCCAGATAAATGTGCAATAACGTAATAATCTTATTACTTTCTTAACATCTGAACTAAAAACAGAAATAAAAACAAAACTGTCCTGAATGGACTTCTTTCGTGATCCTTAACATTCTCTAGTAATTATAAACGGTTCATAATTTATTGTTCGGATATCTACGAAGGGATATTAGGGAATGGTCATTCTACTTTATTGCAAGTTTATCTGGCGCCTACCATGATGTTTATAAAGACATTGACGGATTTTGATCAGGGACCGTACAACCCCGGTTAAGACTTAACTCTTTCGAAGGGGTAAGCCGTTTAAGAGGTAACCTTATCATGATGTAACTCCTTGAACGGGTTTTATATTTGAAACCCACTGAAAGGGTAACCCCTTCATTGTGATAACCCGTTGAATGGGTTCTATACTTGAAACCCACTGAAAGGGTTACCCCTTCAATATACTAACCCATTGAATGGGTTCTATACTTGAAACCCACTAAAAGGGTTACCCCTTCATTATGATAACCCATTCGAAAGGGTTACCCACATCCTATGGGTTTTTGATTAACTGCTTAGGAAAACCCTATCGAAAACCCCTTCAATGGGTAATTGAAATGCTCCCTGGTTGTTATACCATGATAACTTCTACGTTTTCGTTATCTTTCTTTTGGTGTAAGCATGGTATTTATTTTTAGGGTTCCGTACCCAAATGGTAACCATTGGAACGCTATTACTAAGCCTCCGGTGTCCGTCCGTCCGCCCGTCCGTCCGTCCGTTTGTGTCTAGTGTCTGTACTATGATCAATGGCTTTGCAGACAGATCGATTCTTAGTTTGTCCTTGACATAGCGACAAGGACCACGTTAAGTGGTATGTGGGGAATATCTTCTCCCCCTCCATAAATAAGGATTATGATGATTGGTTTCCGTGATAACTAATCTTCCAAAAGATGATGAACATGATGATGATGATGATGATGATGATGATGATGATGATGATGATGATGATGATGATGGTGGTGATGTTGGTTGATGATGATGGTGATGATGATGTTGGTTGATGATGGTGATGACGATGTTATTGATGATGGTGATGATGATGTTATTGATGATGATGATGATGGTGATGATGTTGTTGGTTGATGATGGTGATGATGATGTTGGTTTATGGTGATGATGATGATGTTGGTTGATGATGATGATGTTGGTTGATGATGATGATGATGATGATGGTGATGATGATGATGGTGATGATGATGATGGTGATGATTATGATGTTGATGATAATGATAATGTTGATGATGATGATGGTGATGATGATGGTGGTGATGATGATGATGGTGATGATAATGTTGATGATGATGATGATGTTGATGATGGTGATGGTGATGATGGTGATGATGATGTTGTTTGATGATGATTACGGTGATGATGATGCTGGTTGATGATGATGATGATGGTGAATGATGATTTTGGTAAATGATGATGAAGATGACGGGACTTGGGGCACCCCTACTCGGACAGGTTAGGTTCAGATCCCGCCATGGCCTTCGTGGTTATTTTTTTTTTTAGCCATCCAGAAGTTGGAGCCCTGCGAAGCGCGGCTCCGCTGCTTTGCAACTGGGTGTGGACAGACTATAACTGCGTTAAGCCATTCGCATGATAAAGCAGCACAGACTATGGGTGTCTGTGTTTCAGCCGCCTTTTCATTTTTTCATTAAATTATAGAAACAAATGCAGCTGCACTACAGACAGACCGCTGTGTTGCAGCTGGGTTTAGACAGACTATAACTGCTTGAAGCCATCAGCAACATACTGCAGCCTGCAGCACAGACTACGGGTGTCTGTGTTGCAGCCGCCTTCGTATTTACGCGACCCGGACGGACGGGGCACGGCATTGTAACGTTACATATATTTTGTGCCCCGGTTGTTGCACGGTCCCACGTCATACGAACACTATTCGCTTATTTAACGAACACTTCGTTTAACACTCGGTGTAATATAAACGTGCAGTGCAGCACGGACGGGCTCCACTTCGGCCCCACCCCGGCCCGGACACGGCCCGGTCTAATATAAATCATCCCTTATTGAACGTTTCTGTCTATTGTGAAGAATGCCTATTTTACGATACCAAAGTTACCTACCACCTTAAAATAATAACGCATAGAAGCCGCGTCTAGAGGTAAACATGAGCTAAATACTATATCATGTATCCACTTTATTTTCTTGATGTGCGTGAGCCGAATGCTTCTGCGTTTCTCAATTGCACACAAATATAACTTTCAGTAATACCATTAGCAGACCGTTACTTCCAAAAATATATGAAAAAACTAGCCAAGTGCGAGTCGGACTCGCACACGAAGGGTTCCGTAAACCTTAACTTTTACTATTTGTTGTTTTAAATATTAGTAAATGTAATAATAATAAATGAATTTATTATTATTATGTTTTTGACATTCTCGGGTCCCTAGAGACCCGGTCCTTTGGTAGGCGTACGAGGGGCCGATGCCAACTCGCAGAGGCCTCTTTAGACATTTCAAATGGAATGGGACACCAACCGACGATTATCCCTGTATGCACTGTGAAAGTATACCCAAGGACAGTCCCTGGTTGGAGCAGGACTATTGCAGAATATGGAAACAAAAGATGGAACGCTATGGGTTTGGCTGGTTTAGTGGACTAATAATCGTTTACTATGGAAGAACTATTGGCCCCTGCCTGACCATTGACAATTAAAACGGCTTTAAAATAGCAGGGGGTGACTTGCACACTCAATAAATGGGCCCCCCCAAAAAGGGTCGCTAGCACAAAGTAACGTAGTGCCAAGGGGGCAACATATCCTGAGGTGCTAGAGGAGTGGAGAGGTATACCACGGCTATCAAGACAATCCCGGAAGTACGGTCAAGATCCCTACCAGCACCTTACTGGATTATACATCCTTCTCCCGAGCACGTTTGCTCTTCCGAATCTCCACTCAGACCGGCCGATTAAGGCAAGAAAGAGTTGGGAGCTCTGTTCCTCGTCAGTTTTCACCCCGGCCAGCCAATAAAGGCAAGCCGGAAATGAGGAACAAGAATTCTCCCTGGAGATCAGGTCCGTGGGGTCACCAGTGCCCAACAGTTCGCCACAAAACTGCCTTGCGGATGAATTTATTATTATTATTATTCCGTTTATTTATTTTCTTTACATATAAATTATATTTTTAAATACTTCAATAAAATTAAAAAAAAAAACATTAAAAAATATAAAAATAGTAGCCCACCGGTATCGGGAACAGGGTCCAAGCTACTGGCGGTCAGGGCTCCAGAGAGAGGAACCTCCTAACAATACGGGCTCGTATTGTTAGGAGGTTTCTCCAGAAATACCGCTTTCTGAATCAAGCCCTTGATCCAGCAGCCTAACGAAAGCCTCTTGAGGTGTTGTTGAATAAATCTGTGGCTTGACTGTCAAGTGAACTGACAAAAAGAAATTCTGCGAATATTTTAATTACATTTTATGAAAATAAACAAAATGGAATAACACGAAGATAAATCAATAGATAAAAATAAATACAGATAATACGGACAAATAAAAATAAATAACAAATACGCAACAGAACTATGACCACCGACCGCTGAAGAAGAAATAAATGTAGACAAGATCCGCAGCTCGTCGAGCACGCCCACCATCTCCGGCCTCGTCACTCAGCTCCGCCTCGCTGCCGCCGGAACCCAGCCCCACCGTGAGTGCTGTGACACCGGCCGTGGCAGTCGCGTCGAGCTCCAGCGACGAGTACTTCTCGCCGCCCACGATGCCACCACCACCACCACATGCTCGTCGTCAAAGAGGACGTTAGCCTCCGGATGGCTTAGGACCTCGAGGCCCACCGGCCTCTGATAGGGTCCCAGCTCCCGGCGGAAGTGTGCAGCGTATGCGATGGACACGATCCATTAATGAAAATGTCATACGCGCATACTTTGGGGCTACAGAGGGAGGAAACAACCTGACCGCGTACCGTGTTCGGATGCTCTCTTTGTTTCAGGTGCTTGCTTTATTATTACTATTTCGTTAATTTATTTTTATTTACATACAAAGTATATTTTTAAATATATCTCTAAAAAACCATAAAAAATACATTTAAAAATATAAAAAGTAGTAGTCCGCCGGTGTAGGGAGCAGGGTCCAAGCTACCGGTGGTTAGGGCTCCAGAAAAAGGAACCTCCTCACAATACGAGCCGTATCGAGGAGTACTGCCTTCGGTATCAGGCCCTCCTAGCCATACACATTAGCTCTGGCCTTCAGGCCAGAGTTAATATGTCTGATGGACTCACCCGGACGGTGGCATGCCCGACACACGTCCAGAGTCTCATCCTTCATAATATGCCTCCGGTAGTTATTTGTTGACAAATAACTTCGTCCATAATCGCACAGACAAAACCTTCAGTTTCCCCGAAGAGATCACTGAATCGTAGCCAGGCCACGGACGCTGAAAAATGTACATTGGACCCATGAAGAGCCTGATAGAAGCGCCCGTGTAGCTCCTTTGTTTTCCATACTTCCTTGCGGTCATCTGTGGTAAGTATCACAGGTTTGCGCCAGTTCTCCTTAGCCATGGATAACGGGGTGAGACCCTTGTCCACTGCAACAACATCTCGGTGCATACCCACATCAGCTTTGAGAAAATATTCTCTGAGATTGCACATCTCGCGTTTGTGGAGTCTTGGCGTTTAAAAAGCCTCGACCTCCACACTTCCGCGGGATATACAGTCTCATCACCGACGATCGTGGGTGATGCATCCGGTTTGCGGTCAGCAGTGTACGGACCCTCCTATCCAGGGCATCAAGCTCAGTTTGAGTCCATTTGAGTATGCCGAAAGAGTACATTAATACCGGCATGACCCAACCGTTGAAGGCGCGCACCTTATTTCCGCCCGACAAAAGGCTATTCAAAACCTTATTCAGGCGGCCAAAGAAGCGTTCCTTCAACGATTGCTTCATGTCAGTAACATTAATGCCCAACGCTTCCGATATACCCAAATACTTATAGGTTTCGGTTGAGCTGAGGGATCTAAACTGTATGGAATCCGAGAGTTGAATTCTCTCAGATTCCATAATCTCCCCTTTCTTTACATGCATGACTGCACAGTTGTCTACACCAAATTCCATCCTGATGGCACTACTGAAGGTTTCAGTCACCGTCAGTAGCTCCATCGACAGGACGCCCAGGGTAAGCTGCTCTACGATGCCCCCTCTGTTAAGGAGAGATGGTGTACATACTTCGCGGAGCTGTCTAACAAACAGCATCCCCATAACCTTCCTCCCGAACCGCCTCCTAACCTTGGACTTATTTCTCCTATTTCCTCCGACGAAATCCGCATTGCTCTTCGCCACATGAAGAACCGGAAAGCGGTCGGGCCTGACAATGTGCCAATTGAAGTGTGGAAGGCGATGGGCCCACATGGCGTGGACCTTCTGACGGATCTTTTTAACCGCATCCTGATCACCAAGGAAATGCCGAACCAGTGGCGATTTAGCCTGATTATTCCTGTATACAAAAGCAAAGGTAGCGTACAGGATTGTAGTAGCTACCGCGGTATCAAGATCATGTGCCACACCATGAAGCTTTTCGAGCGCATCATTGACACACGGCTCCGTAGCGAGTGTACTGTCTCCGAGTGTCAATATGGCTTCCGGGCGGGTAACAGCACCATGGACGCAGTGTTCGCCTTACGGACTCTGGCTGAAGCTTACAAAGAGAGAAGGAGAGCTTTGCATATGGCCTTTTTAGACCTGCAGAAGGCCTTCGACTGTATACCTCGGCAGTCCATCTGGTGGACACTGCGCTTCAAGGGCGTTCCCGAGGCCTATATTGACATTATCAGAGACATGTACCGCGATTCCGTGTCCTCTGTCCAGACCGCTGTTGGCGAATCGAATGGCTTCCCAATATCTGTTGGCGCTCACCAAGGCTCGGCTCTTAGCCCGTTCTTGTTTAACGTAGTGCTCGATGTAGTTACGGCAAACATCCAAGATAAGCCCCCATGGCTAATGATGTATGCCGATGACATAGCCCTCGTGAATCAGAACAAAGCCAATCTTGAGCGCAAAGTCAACATTTGGAAGGACACGCTTGAAAACGGTGGTCAGAGCCTAAATGTGGCGAAGACTGAGTACATGTCCTGTGGCAGCACGGATTCAAACACCATCCGAATAGGTTCGGACCTGATCAGAAAGTCCGATACGTTCAGGTACCTTGGATCCGTGCTGCACGAGTCTGGCATCGTGGACGACGATGTCCAAGCACGTATGGGCGCGGCTTGGGCGAAGTGACGCGAGGTAACGGGCATTGTATGCGACCGCAAAATGCCTCCGAAGCTCAAGGGGCAGATATATAAATGCATCATACGGCCTGTCCTACTGTACGACGGCGAGTGTTGGCCAGCACTAAACAAACACACCCAGGAGCTTTGCGTCACGGAGATGAAGATGCTGAGGAGGATGAGTGGCGTAACGCAATCCGATCGCAAACGCAACTCTTTCATCCGAGGTAGTCTTGGTGTCCGTGACGTGGGGGAAAAACTGCAAGAGTGTCGTCTGCGATGGTATGGCCACATCATGCGCCGCCCTATGGAGTACGTTGGTCGGGGATGCATGAATATGGCTGTTCTTGGGGCTAGGTCCCGTGGTCGCCCTCGCAAGCGCTGGTTGGACGTCGTCAAGTCCGACATGAGAGCCAATGGCCTAACTGAGAGGGATGTTCAAGATCGGGCAAAGTGGAGGAAGCTAAGTAGGAAGGCGGACCCTGGCAATAGCCGGGATTAACGCCAGGTGGAAGAAGAAGACTCTAACTGACTGACTAAATAGATTTGCAATTTATTGATGGTGGAAACTAGCCTATTGCCACCAATGTCCTATTTACAAAGACTAACCTTGTGCTAT
Organism: Lacanobia oleracea; assembly: GCA_950371165.1. Classification (NCBI taxonomy): domain Eukaryota; kingdom Metazoa; phylum Arthropoda; class Insecta; order Lepidoptera; family Noctuidae; genus Lacanobia; species Lacanobia oleracea. The sequence goes on from OX493389.1 coordinate 7,197,850, forward strand.
GCTAACCTAATGCTAAGTTAGTTTCTCGAAACTGGCATAATGCTATGTCGTATTCAATAGCGTAGGTAGTGGATAGGTACATCAAACATTCTACACAATAAAAAGAAGAAAATTGTAAGTGTGGGTATTTTTTTCCTGACAAATAGCAACACAGACTATATTGTGAAGGGCCCGGCGACGCATAAACTGTCCATGCAAACGTAATGCCAAAATCATTTGCTGTTTGAACATATTTTCATCATATTATGCTGATATTCGGATTTAGACAGTAGTTTTTACCATCTCTTTAATTTCGCACCTTTTAACGGTGTAAATGGCATGTTTTAATTTTGTTTTTTCTATATTATAAACAAAAACATTTCCAATATTGATTCTGCAGAAATATAGCTTAAACATATTTTCAAGTTACAAGTTATGGAAAAAAATAGAAAATCATTAAGTTTTCATTGATAACGGTAGGTATTACGGAACACATCCAAATTTATTATTTTCCAATCGTTAGTAGTTCTGTCTCGGCAAGTAACTGCTGTGTGTGTCGCTCCGACAGGCACTCACACTAACGCTAAGCGGGAACGCGGGCGCTGTTTTGTCATTGCCAGTGTTAGACGATTAGGTACTTTACTGTGCTGTGCGTGCGTAATCATTATTGTTTTCTAACTTGTATTATAATATTTCTGACACTTGACCTAAGCTATGAACTTAGATTTAGATATTTGCCTTTTAATTCGGTATCAAGTTACGTATATTTTTACGACCTTTGGTACAACCCAAAGATATTATTATAAGTTACTTACCTAACTTCTTAGCTACCTATTAATTATTAAAATATTTTTAAATTGAAAGACCTCACTTCCTAAGTAAATTTTGTAAAAAATAGTGGGTAGTTATGTAGGTATTTACTTAATAAATAGGTACCTTGTTTCAGTAAAGACCTAAATTTTAAATGAGTAGGTACATTTGTTTCCATGTGATCTGTATCCGGACTAAAGAGTAACCTACCAATCCGTTTCATTACTAATATTAATCGGTGGGTAGGTACCTATCACAGCGCAGTTGTATTATCTACTTATTACAAGCTTTGTCATGTCACTGTTCCGTTTCTTCACTCGGGTGGGCATACATGTGATTATCTCAAAGACACTGCTCGTACTTGTAGGTACTTTGATGTTTATCCGGATCGCCTGGGGTAGGGTGCACATACGGCCATATTTGTCTGGACAAGTGTTGCTTTTGGCCTCGGTCCGGTTTTAGCTCGGACTTTCTTTTTAATTTCTAACACAAAAGTCAAAATATTGATAAAATTAAAATGAAAAGATCAAAGTCGTTCTAGTTAATTTTATAATTGTTGAGTTGAGCTTCACGATTAGGTACTGCAAATGCGTGCACTGCCTGGAAAAATCCACTAAATCTGTGTGGTTCTTCAGAAAACCATTTCAGTCACTAACATACATCGCCTAAACATATACCAGTCTATTTAGTGTAAATCTTTGACACTGTATACTCTGATTACCATTTGTTTAACTCATTCAGTCGATTATGGTCACCCAGTCGCCGCAGACACGAACTCGAGCGGCGCGGCGACGCATATCCGGGCAGATCGCGCGGCGCGCGTAGTGTTATGAATTTATGATATTAGAAGTTGCCTATATATGAGAGCGTTACTGCAGACGCGCGGGCACCACTGGATTAGGCGCGCCGCTCGTATGCCGCCGCGCCACTCCCGCGCTGCTTCCTTCGTGAACCGATCTACATATAACTGAAGGACTAAACTTCATGACAGAATACAGAACCAGTCGATGGGGCGGGCGACACGTGGGGGAGGCATGTGTCTAACTGTGGCCGACTTTTGACTGAAATGATGATGATGAAAACGACAATATATTTGCTCGAGGAACGTAGTTTTACGCTATGTTGTGTGTTAGTTATTATAATGAGGTTATCAATTTGATTAGACCAAATAGGTTTGGTACGGATTGACTGTCGTCTGGCCGTTCCTAATGAACCAAATTAACTAAGACATTCCCATACAAAAAACACGCTCTTCTTAACGGCTTAAATTAAGCTGTTCAAAAGGGTAATACATATCGTAAGGGTTTTTATTTTACTGCTTAGAAAAACCCTATCAAAAACCGTTTCGAAAACCCTTTCAAAAACCCTTTCGAAAACCCATTCAAAACCCTTTCAAAAACCCTTTCAATGGACAATCATAATAGTCCTTCAAGCTATTCGAAAGGGGTACCTATATCGTATGGGTTTTTATTTAAGTGCTTAGAAAAACCATATCAAAAACCCTTTCAATAAATAACCAATGGTTCGTGTTTAAGTCTTTCGAAAAGGTAAGCCGTTTATGAGGTTTGCTTATCACGATGATAACCCATTTAATGAGTTTAGTACTTGAAACCCATTCAAAGAGTAACGCAATCATTATGATAACCCATTGAAAGAGTTACATCATCATTATGATAACTCATTGAATGCGTTCTATACTTGAAACCCATTGAAAGAGTTACGTAATCATTATGATAACCCATTGAATAGGTTCTATACTTGAAACCCACTGAAAGGGTAACCCCTTCATTAAGATAACCCATTGAATAGGTTCTATACTTGAAACCCACTGAAAGGGTAACCCCTTCATTACGATAACCCATTCGAAAGGGTTACCCACATCGTATGGGTTTTTGATTAACTGCTTAGGAAAACCCTATCGAAAACCCCTTCAATGGGTAACCGAAATGCTCCCTGATTTTGATTATATCATAAAAATCAAAAAATTGAGAAGAACTCGATACTTCAAAAGAAGGTAGCACTTACATTTTAGTGAGATTGTAAGGCCTGGAGGGGGTCTTAGCGGGGCTCTTGCCGGGCGTCGTGCTCGGGCACGGCGCGCCCGCGAGCGCGTGGTGCAGGCCGCACAGCAGCACCCAGCCGCCGATCATCAGGTGGTTTTGGTATACCTGGGGAATAGGGAACATGCAATATTTCCTTGCAATATTTTATTTTTAAAGAACTCCATCTAGAATAGACCACCACATAAATAAGAAATGAAAACGATTTAATTTATTGCAAAAATTGCGTTTTTAAACCGACAGTTTAAATTTTCGCACGAAAACGGTCGATGACGTCACTCGTGTCTATCACTGGTCAAGAACTGTCCCAACTCAAAGACATAAGATTGCCTTTTCGTTGTCATATCAGCAGTGACGTCACTAAACGCTGATTGTTGTTTTAAAAACGTTCCTTTTCACGTTACTTTGAATATTTTTGTTAAAAATCGATATTAACTAAAATAAAAACGTTGCAATGGCTTTTATTTTATACTTTTTTATCATTTTATTAACAAAATTCTCATACAGTATTTGTATCTTTCCTATTAAGAATAAGTTAACGTTATATTTCCAGAAAATATGATCATGACATCGGTAGTACTCGTTTTCGAAACAAGTATTTATTTATATACTTTTTATTGTACACCTCATAACAAGCACAGGAAAAACGCTTATAAAAATTATTTTACAATGTGCGGTCTTATCGCACCTCTTACTGACAACCTTTGGATGGACCGAACTAAAGAAGTTATCACTAACTCCCTTTTCTTTCATATCGCTCCTCACACAATCCATACATCTTTTTTTTGGCCTTCCTTTCCACATTTATATTCATAACTCTTTTAGTTACATGCGTTTCATCCCTCCTCTTCAGAAGACCATATTCCCTTTAAACTTTTCCGTCACTGGCACCACTTTTAACCTACCTCTAATGTACTCATTTCTCACTTTATCCTTTCTCGTTCAAGTATCATATTAGCAGAATTTTAGCAAAGCTCTTATCCCTCGCGTGAGACCTATTTCCCTCACTTCTGTTATTTCTTACTAAACATAGAGTGAGAGTAAAAACCACTAACTAGCCAAAATTATGTCAAATTAAAATCTACTAAGATTTGCAAACAAAAAAGGAAGTTAATATTGCTACGTAATCACCATTTAAACCCCCCGTCCCCCATGTCATCAAATTATACAAATGTTATTGTATTATTGTTTGTGTTGTTATTTATTTTACAAATGGGAGGAACGCTGCTTTGTATTCGGAAATGCGATGATCGCCTAGTTGTACTGCAGTACATTCAATTTTGGCTGTCGATTAATGCCGTCCCGTACAAGGATACGGTACGGAAAACAATAAAAGACAATTTTTGTCTCGTTTTATGATCGTCAATCATATTTGTTTAAGGTGAATGTTACGGGTTGCTCATTGCCATTTTCCCGCGAGATGGCGCTGAAGTCGACACTTTCAGTTTTATTTTGTTTCGAGTGTATTTACTGTACTTCACGAAAATAATATCTAACTCGCTTATAGTACCGTTTACACACACATAGACATGATTGAAAGTATGATTTGAAGTATGGCGAATCAGAAGGGTTTTTATGCCGTATTTTGACTAATTTCGATAAAGTGGAATAATCCGATTGTCGCACCATTATTTCTGCGACTTAATATTGTTCCAATTACACTCGAAACAAAATAAAACTGAAAATGTTGACTTCAGCGCCATCTCGCGAGAAAATGGCAATGAGCAACCCGTAACATTCACCTTAAGGCAGTATGATCATACTGCCTTATAAATACCCGATTGACGAGTATTCAAATTGAAAACTATCTTCTACCCTAATACTCACCGCTAACATCCAAGTATGTTTGTCTAAACTAATGTTTAGTCAGTTCCATCCTATTAATGAGAAAATCTTGAGTTGATTCAATGCCTGTAAGCTCTGTAGAATTTTGTCAGAAGCCTATTGACAAGGATACTTACGTAGCCACCAGCGCGTGTGGACTGTTTGAATGTCTCCCCGACAGTGTTGTACAGGCTCAGAGCACTTTCAACAAGGGTGGCAGTCTGCTGCTCATACTCTTCATCTTTAGGGTGTAGGGATGCCTGTTACAAGAAAAAATAGATGTTAGTTACCAAAGATCTATATTATTTAAATCGTTGCTTTAGAAAAAACAAGTTATAAGTCGAGTTCTAACTAATACAGAAAAACACAAGTAACGCATCTTCAAAATACCTTGTGGTTATAAAATATAACAGCCATTGACGTTAAAGTATTCAATTATTCTTAATTTCATGTCAAACTAACACGAACGCAATAAACTAAAAATAATGACCTGAGCAGTAGCGCATAGTAGGGCAGCGATGCTGACGTCACTAAGCGTCGTGATGCGCTCGGGCGTGAAGGGCTCGAGGCAGGGCAGAGACAGAGCCAGGCGGCAGACATGCACCTCGTTCACGAGGAAGTGAAGACTGTAAGAGGAAATGTGGTTTAATGTTTGCATCATAGATAAAAAAAATACTAACTAAAATATGGCGTCAAAAATTCCTCCGCATCGCTGTCGACTGGAAGTGAGCCCAAAAGACTGGCGGCATTGCAACGTTGAATGGCAATGCTTATCCTCTGCCCGAGGTAAAAGCCAACCCTTGGGTCACGCGAAGTGTCAGCTAAGCGTTTAGCAAGTTCTTTAAATAACGCATGAGCACTCGGACCCCATGGTCCAAGAGTTTCAACCCCAAACGGAAAAAAATATATAGGGGTAGGTAGTCATTATGTTAGTCATTGGCATTTAAGATTTATATAGATGTTATTACTATTTTGGCCTTGTTAAAATCAGGTAAAAAGGACCTGTTGGCAGATTATACAGAAATGATACGAAAAGCAAGAAAAACGCGCTGGCTACAGGAAGGAAAAGGAGGGACGGGGAGGAAGCAGGGGGGGGGGTAATGCATTAAAGGGGAGGAGGATTTCTAACGATAATTGTAACAACAGTACACACAAACTATAAACTCAGTCTGGCACGCGACGTTTTCGTGAGTCATACCTATCTGAGATACAAAAAAGGAACACCCAAAACTGATACAGATACAGCCTAGACATGATAAAAACACATACAGTGAGGCATCAGAGTTGAACTGCGGCGCGACAGCACTCTCCTTGGCGCTCTGCCAGCGGTTAAGGTAACGCTGCAGGCACGGCAGCGAGGAACACACTTTCAGCACCACGGAGCCGGCTCTCAGCTCCATCAGCAACGATGAGCAGGTTGATGCCACCCACTTCTGCAGAAGAAAGAACATACATTTACTTGGCACAAACTTAATGTTACAGGTCTTTCTTTAATAGATTTTCAACTTTATCGCTTTAGTCTTAGGTTCAAGGTTGATTGGGCATTTGTACATATTTACAGAACAAATAAAACACAAAAAAGTTATAAAAACCGGCTAATAGGGAATATGCATGAAAAACATATTTATCATCTATACAGTTCATTCGGGATCGCCCGAACTCCGTAAAAGAAACAAGATAGGTAAAAGAAACAAGATTGCAAGTGGAGGCGACGGCGGCGGCGAGGATCTGATGCGGGAGCTGGCTAGTCAATCGGGCAGAGGTTCGCCTTTTCTTATTAGGCTGCTGGAACTCGAGTACGCTGCGAACTATGCCCTTACCTATTTTATATCGTTCCTATTTGGCTAGCCAGCGGACCCTTCCTCACCCCCGCTACCACATATTTATTGAAAATGGGTATAATTTAGACGGTCACCAAAAATAATATTTGTAAGACTAAGCCTAGGCACCAAAATGGATCAAAGGTCACCAAATTCTATCCAACTCAACTGTGATTGCCATAAAATGTAGGCTTGGGGTTACAAACTGGATAAAATAGGTTAGGTTAGGTTAGAATTGTGACCTCCTGGCCAGTTACTTGGAGGATCGAGAGGTCCTCCTTGTGGACAAACTGGCCAGGTTGCGGAGGTACAGCGCGGAGTCCGGTGTTCCGCAGGGGTCAGTCTTAGGACCCCCCCTGTGGAACATCGGCTTCGACTGGCTGTTGCGGGGAGCTCTTCTCCAGGGCACGAGTGTCATCTGCTACGCGGATGACACTCTCCTCACTGCCCGGGGGAAGAGCTTCGGGGAGGCGGCCTGTCTGGCCTCGGCTGGCGGGTCCTTGGTGGCTGGGAGGATCCGCCGCCTGGGATTGAGGGTGGCGCTGAACAAGACCGAGGCCGTGTTCTTTCACGGACCTCGGCAGCGCTGCCCTCCCGACGCCCACATTGTGGTGGAGGGCGTCAGGGTGGGCGTCCAGGCCCAGATGAAGTCTGGGCCTGGTGTTGGACAGCAGGTGGCGCTTCGGCCCGCACTTTAGCGGGCTGTCGACGCGCCTGCTGAGGGCTGCGGACGCCCTCTCCTGGCTCCTCCCGAACCTGGGGGGGCCGAACGCACGATGCCGGCGTTTATATGCCGGCATCCTGCGGAGCATGGCCCTGTACGGGGCCCCCATCTGGTCGGACTCCCTCAACAGGAGGGAGAACGCTACTATGATGCGGAGGCCCCAAAGGGCCATTGCACTGCGGGTGGCGAGGGCCTACCGCTCCGTGGGCTTTTCGGCGGCGTGCGCTTTGGCGGGCACCCCTCCTTGGGAGTTGGAGGCGTGGGTGCTCGCCAGAGTGTATGAGTGGACGGCGCGGCGGAAGGCCCTCGGGGAGCGCCCCGTCGCGGAGGAGCGGGAGGCCGTGCGGCGGGAGGCGAGGGACGCCATCATCGTCCATTGGACGGACGACCTCGCCTCCGCCACCTTTGGCCGCCGAACCCTGGACGCGCTCGGTCCGGTCCTGCGAGACTGGCTCGAGCGCTCCCACGGGTTCCTCTCATTCCGTCTGGTGCAGGTGTTGTCAGGCCACGGCTGTTTCGGCAAGCACCTGCACCGGATCGGGAGGGAGGAGACCCCGGCGTGCCACGACTGCGGCGCGGCGGAGGACACGGCTCAGCACACCCTCGAGGTGTGCCCGGCTTGGTCTGAGCCGCGCCGCAGTCTAACAGCGGAGATCGGACAGGACCTCTCGCTTCCCGGCGTGGTCAACGCCATGCTGGAGAGTGAGGGGTCCTGGGCAGCAGTCGCCTCTTTTTGCGAGGATGTCATCTCGCAAAAGGAGGCGGCGGAGCGCGCGCGGGAGGACGACCCTCTCGCTGCGCCGCTCCGTAGGCGGAGAAGAGGTTGGAGAAGACGCCGTCTTCTCCCTCCTCATGGTGGTGATGGGCGGGCGATAGGCGCGGGGGCGCCTACGCCCGCATTGCACTCCACACCACCCTCGCCGGTCATTCCCAGCCCTCCCCCTGAACGGGGAGGACTTGAGGGGCCCGCCGCTGTAGGCGAGTTGTCGTCGGAGGAGGACTGGACGCTAAGGCTGCGCCGATCTCCCAGTCCTCTTCCACTCGGACGATGCGGGAATGCCGCTGGGTTATTTTAGTGGGTATACCGGGTCAGCCCGGGGAGTCCCACATACCCCTCCCGTTCCCCCGACGGGAGGGTACGCGTAATGCATATTTTCCCAGCGCAAAAAAAAAAAAAAAAAAGCGAGCGCTACTTCTCGAATATTATTTGGTGACCATTTATCTGTTTTGGTAACCGTTTAGAATTTTTTTGGTAGTAAAATAGGTACTTTTTTGGCCGGTGTTTAAACACAAGCCATTGAAAATCAGTTTAAATACATGTCATGAGCTTATTATCTAATACCTAAACCTAATACCTAACTAATGACATATAGTTCTTTCCTCTGCGACGTCCCATTATGCTATGGCGTGAGGATAATGCGGCGCGCATATTTAAATGGCCTCTCCCCCCGCCTCACCACTATAAAACCGTACGGCAGCGCCGCAAGCCTGTTTATTGCTACTGTGGGCGTCGCAGAGATAAGGTGAGGGAAAAACAGGTGGTAATCATCATTTAATTACATAACCTACCTGTTTACATAATTGTTATCTTTCATAAACTTATTTCTAATTAGACAGTTTCCTTAAAACATTGTTTATATGGTAATTTGGGGTTCTAAATGCTTTATTTTTACATACTACTGGATTATTCTAATAAGATATACTCTAATACGTTATTCTAATTATAAATTAACAATTCTTATTAGACATAATCGTCTTTCATTGAATAAGAAAATAACTATTTTACAATAAACTCTTAGGAATCGCGCTATGCGATTCGACGTTCGGTAGATCGCGGTCCTCACTACTTGAGCCTAGGTGTGAGTTGACCTCAGGGCGTTGTGCACACAGTTTATCTAAAAACATAATACTAACCGAGAAAATAGAATCAAAATTACTGTAAAAACGAAGGAGATATAATTATTTGAAACAAATATATCTGTCCCTCTCGCGACAACGCAGTTTTTTATGGCAGCTGTATTGGCGTCATAGACAATGACGTCAAAGTTTACATCGGACTTTGAAGCTTTATAACTCCATCGCTGATGAAGGTATTTAAAAAATAATTTCATGATTGTTTACTAGAGCTAATAAGTTTTATATTTTGCAAATAAAAAAAAAAACGCATGCATATTCCTTAGTGCGAGTAAGATTCGTGTTATGGTTTGAGTCACAGAAGTTGATGTATACCAAATTCGGCATTTCCATTTTGACACTCCATTGAATCCACTCTAGGGTGGATACTCGGAAACGTATGTAAGAGAATCCGTTTTTTTTTTTTTGCGCTGGGAAAAAATGCATTACGCATACCCTCCCATCGGGGGAATGGGAGGGGTATGTGGGACTCCCCGGGCAGACCCGGTATACCCACTAAAATAACCCAGCGGCATTCCCGCATCGTCCGAGTGGAAGAGGACTGGGAGATCGGCGCAGCCTTGGCGTCCGGTCTTCCTCCGACGACAACCCGCCTAAAACGGCGGGCCCCTCACGTCCTCCCCGTTAAGGGGGAGGGCTGGGAATGACCAGCGAAGGTGGTGTGGAGTGCAATGCGGGCGGAGGCACCCCCGCGCCTATCGCCCGCCCATCACCACCATGAGGAAGGTGAAGACGACGTCTTCTCCAACCTCTTCTTCGCCTTCGGAGCGGCGCAGCGAGAGGGTCGTCCTCCCACGCGCGCTCCGCCGCCTCTTTTTGCGAGATGACATCCTCGCAAAAAGAGGCGACAGCTGCCCAGGACCCCTCACTCTCCAGCATGGCGTTGACCACGCCGGGAAGTGAGAGGTCCTGTCCAATCTCTGCAGTTAGACTGCGGCGCGGCTCAGACCAAGCCGGGCACACCTCGAGGGTGTGCTGAGCCGTGTCCTCCGCCGCGCCGCAGTCATGGCACGCCGGGGTCTTCTCCCTCCCGATCCGGTGCAGGTGCTTGCCGAAACAGCCGTGGCCTGACAACACCTGCACCAGACGGAATGAGAGGAAACCATGGGAGCGCTCGAGCCAGTCTCGCAGGACCGGACCGAGCGCGTCCAAAGTACGGCGGCCAAAGGTGGCGGTGGCGAGGTCCTCCGTCCAATGGACGACGATAGCGACGATAGCGTCCCTCGCCTCCCGCCGCTTGACCTCCCGCTCCTCCGCGACGGGGCGCTCGCCTAGAGCCTTTCGCCGCGCCGTCCACTCGTACACTTTGGCGAGCACCCACGCCTCCAAAGAGAATCCACCCTTTGCCAGGGTATTACAAGATAAATGATCATCACACTTGGTCGTAAATTGGGGGTATTATTCTACATAGCCCCAATCAAACTCATCAAACGACTGCTCGTTTGATGTGTGCTCTGCTGTACCTAGGGTGGATAACAGAATATTGATTCGACACAGATTCCATTCCCACTCTGGCCCAGGGTGGATTCTCGGACATACGTTTCCGAGTATACACCCTAGGGTGTATTTTATAGCGTGTCAGAATGGAAATACCGAACAAATTTCAACTGAATCGGCTATGAGAAACAGGCAGATACAAATTATTCCTAAAAGTGTTCAGTTTTTCTTAAGGAAGTTCGAAACACTTACGAAAATCATCAAAATCATTCGAGAGGATAATGCTTGGTCAGTTTGAGGGTCTTCTTTCGTGGCGACTACGTGGCGCTATATAAATGGTAACTCGGACACAGTATCTAAATACGTACTAAACTTTCGCGACGAGTTTCGTGACTGCGCCAGGAAGTAAACACCATAAGACGTATGGTCTTTAAAAGTAGTGAGTAGCGACTTTATTGCTATTAGCATTAAGTTTGAGAAAAGAGTTAGACTGATTGCTACATTCCTAGAAAGGCCCTAATGAAAAAATAATTGAAGTTTCCATATAATTTACATAATTCTAAAAATTTAAATTCACCCAAAAATTTAAACAAACCTTCATATCAACAGTCGACTGTTGCGTAGCATTCCCATCTTTAGCGCTCTCAATGCTATCCTTACTCCCTGGCGACAACACGGCTGTGGCCGGGGCTGCTTGGGGTGACGACATGGACGATACTGGGTTCCGTAATGGCGCCGTCAGCTGTTCCAACAACGCGTCGGAACGTCGTTGAGCGTTGGAAGGGGGCTGCTTCTCAGCGGGCGTTGATTGAGAAGCTAGTGACGTGATCGAACTTGGTATGACTGATGATTTTGTGGATTGGGTCTCTGCGAGAAAATTAAAAAAATACAAAAATATTAGTGTATCCTGTGTCTTGTATTTAGGCAGGTATAGAAAAAAGAACACCTAATGGAAACACTCAATCTCAAATTCATTTTAAGAATCTTATAGAATTTGAGATTACCAATTTGATTGCTATAAAAACACTCATTACAACAAACCTTATTTTTATTATTTTTGTTATAGCGGCAATAGAAATACACACATTCTATGATAATTTAAACTGTCTACCTATTACGGTCCCTGATATATAGCCTGCTAACAGACGGACGGACAGCGGAGGTTTAGTAATAAGAGTTCCATTGGTTACCCTTTGGTTACGGAACCCTAAAAATGAAGCAGAGTCTGAGTACCCTCTGGTATTTCAATTGGAATTCTACTTTTCACTACTTAAAATTTTAAGTACCTTCAATTAACAATTTCTTTAAAGAATTTAGGCTAGATAGTAAAAAATATTTGAACTATATTCAAATACACATACCGGGCACAGTAACATGTGCAGGTAGTTTAGCATTCTTCAGCAGGGAAGTCAAGATGACTAGGTCAGATTGAGGGTAGCCCCCTCCGTCGATTCCGCATAGCCCCACAATGGGCAGCAATAGCTGGGGGAAAAACATGTTTAATTAACAGATCAGATATTGAACAATGTAAGCTTGTTTCAAGTGGTGATAATGTTAATAATGTTGTCATAGCGCATTTCAAAAATTTTAGAACTTCTCACATAAAAAAGCTACTGTCACTGATGGAGATGCATGGCTTTTTAGTAAAGATAAATTTACCAAATTACAATACTGATTTGCAAAAGGACACCAACCCTAAAATTAAAGTGGGTAGTTCTAAAAAAGTAATAATTAATCCTGTTAGTTTGTGAATTCTAATTTAATTAAAATCTTATATCCCACTGCTGAGGCTAATCTCCTCCTCATTTTCTTTATATCTGCCCTTTATTGCAAGCCAGTCTTGTCTTGGTCTGCCATAATCTAAATTATAAGCTTTTAAAACTTCATACTTCATAAAATATTTAAACTTCTTCTCAGCAAGTAATTCTGAATCTCATACAAACCTGCTTAATAGAAACATTGGGAGCAGCAGTCGTATTGTTGGTGTCATCGTAGCTCAATCCAGCTTCGGAGAGCTTCTTCAATATTTGTCGGAGAATTACTCTGAATGCATCTCTTGCAACGCTCAGTAGGTCATTTGGCACTACAATTTAATGGAGTTGCTTTAGTTACACAATATTAAACCAATGAGACAGGGAAAATATTGTAATAATAAACTGAAATGACTAGTAGCTTCACCCATATCAGTGACTGGAATAAAAGTACACTAATAATCCAAGCCACAGCCTGCACATATTTTATTTTCGGCCAAAACCCGTTTTACCGTTGAGTTGAGATTTATTAGAAAATAATAGACTTTCATATTAATGGACTAAATTCTAGTGGGAGAAGATAAGATTACTATTATTTGTGTCCTCTCCAATTCATTTTATGACTTTATTCATGAGTAGGTAATATTGATTCAGATGTAACTACAAAAAGCTAGTTGTCAAAAAATAGCCTCATTGCACAACATTGCGAAAATCACAACCTTGTCAACTGCAGTTCTTCTAGTTACAAATGTTAACATTGTATGATGAAAGGTACTTCCATAGTTACATTCTTATTAATTATTAGATAGACAATAGGCCTCCTTGTAATACTTCATTAATTTAGTACCTATGTATAGTTTTCCTATGAAGTAATAATAAAGCATCATAATTTTGACAAATGAATAGAATGATTCATCAAAACCATAATAATATTACTTGAATAAATCAGAAATACTCACAATTATTAGCATTCATGCTAATAAAATGTGCAGAGAGACATGCAAAGCATGTGTAGAACAAGTCGTAGATATCTTCATGGTTCTGGAACTCACTTTCACTGCAAACAAGGAAATTTATTTGCAGTTTTAACAAATCAACTGGCCGAGACATGATTTTCTTATAGGATTCACAGCTCAAGTAAAGTGCAGATGGAGTAGTCAGTCGCTATGTTCGTAATTCTCAGAGGGTAGCAGTGTTATGTGAAAAAATAAGTCTTCATTGTGTGGGGTATTAGCAGATTCTTTTATTATTCGTGCCCAATAGATAAGATGCAATTTATCCGTTATTTTCAACAAGCACTTAAGAAAGGAACAGTTGTCTAAAAAACTAATACAAACACCTAGTTTTAATAATAAAAGTAATTTTATATATAAATAGGAAACAAGTCAATCAAATCATCAGATTCAAGCTATCAAAATAACTTTTGTTTTAACACTTATGGTTCATTGATGAAGCAAACCTTTTGATGATGGCTTGGATGATTTCAACAGCATCGTTTTTGTCGAAGAATGGGCCATAAAGTGCTGTTAATATTGGTTTAACAGTTGTAGACCATTCAATATTTCCTCCTGATGCGGCCATTTTCGGGAAGAAAATGAAAATGTAAATGACGATTGTGAATTCGATTTTCAGTATGACAAATGACAAATGCTTGTCGTTGCCAGTGTCAAACAACTGTCAAAACTTTCTAGACTATCGTAGACAGAGAGACTATCAATATATTATGTTACAATTATAACGTAGTCGGATAGTGGAACACGGTTAACAGGGAATCACACTTGAAACACCACTAATGATTTTAGTTTATCTTATAATTTTCACCCATTGTTTTGACTAAAGGTTTAATATAATACGTAGTCTACAAATGGCCTATCATTTTCTGTCGCCGAACTAAGGCTTGAGCGGGTGATAGACGTACGCGTACATATGGTTCGACGACCTTTAATCTACGCGTCTTGTTTGTATGCTACGCTTGCTATAGATTGACAAGCGTCCAAGTCTTTATGGTACGATTACACGCTTGCCGCGGCTTAGCAAGCGTCCACTAGCTCCAAGTCTACAAACGCTTGGATGCCATTTACACACTTGCGAGTGCGTCAGTATGTCCTGGACAGGCAAGCGTGACGGACGTAGACGTTAATAGTCCTAAAGTCCACAGAGTGCCTTAGTTTCTTGAAGATGAATATACACTTGCGAACTCGTGATCAAAAAACTATCAACATGGACCCCGAGATATTTAACAGACCCAGACTTTGTCAGTTTTGGATAGTCACATTGTAAAGAGGATAGACCGAAAGAACAAGTATGAACTCAGGAGCACCATTGTATTAGGAGGAGGGAGGTCAGTGTCAGTTAAGGAGAAAGGTAAGTAAACCGTTTTATTTAGATTTAATGTTAAAATATTGTTCGAGAGCCACTCCATCACAGAAGCAAGAGCGTGTTCCGCGTGTTTTTCTGTTTCAGACCAATCATTAACATGAAGAAGTAGGGCCGTATCATCTGCGTAAGTAAATATGGAACAGTTTGGTAGAGACATCTTGCATAGGTTGTTGTTATAGACTAGGAATAAAGTTGGGCCCAAAATTGATCTCTGAGGAACGCCAAAAGTCAATAATTCAGTGTCTCTAATTACGTAATTAATTTTTACACACTGGTTTCTATCACAAAGGTAATCCTGGAAAATTTTAAGAGTATCAACGAATGACCATAGTTTCTAGCTTGGATAAGAGATGAGGTACAGACACAGTGTCAAATGCTTTTGAAAGATCCAAGAAAATAGCCAGACATTTCATTTTAGTATCTAATTTTGCCACTACATGATCTACCAAGGCAGCAACTGCGTCTTCAGTTAGGATCTTTTCCAGTATCTTCGAGATGGCAGGTAAGACAGAGATGGGTCTATAATTATTTAAACTGTGTCTGTCCCCATTCTTAAAGATTGGATGGACAACAGCTTTTTTATAAACCTTAGGGAAACAGCCCGTGGATATAGAGCGATTGCAGATATGAGTAATGGCTGGCACAAGCGCGGGCAGACAGGATTTTAATCATAGATATATAGTCTTGACGATATGCCGTCCCAGCCTACCGCAGCAACTGTATGTAACCCGACAATAAGATTTGTGACCTCAACTTCATCTGTGGGTAACAGTACCAACGAGTTACAGGGTATCGGATCGAGAGAACATTCAAAGGTGTTGGTAGGTGACAATTTGTCAGCCAAGTTCTTGCCAACGTTGGCAAAAAACTCGTTGACTGTATTGACTGAAGACTTTTCATCAGAGGAAATAGTCAATAGTTCTCTAAGGGAATGAGCATTGCGACTAGTTCCAGTAATATCTTTAATGATCTTTCATGTTGCTTTTGGATCGTTTTTCGCCTTTTGAAACTTAAAAATTGCCTACGAAACAGGCAATTTTTAAGTTTTTGAGTTACGATATCTTTTGAATGTTACTTTGAGGATGTAGCTTTTAGGGTCTTTCTTAAGCGTACTAGCCATGCTGTCTCTACTACGGATACATCTGAGCAGCCCATTGGTAATCCAAGGTTCCAGCATTCTTTGTCTCGAAGCCATGTACACCGATTTGCAGAGCTTGACGATGATTGAGCTAATAATGGATACCAGAGACTCGGCGGCATCGTTTGTATCTTGTATATTCATTATTTCACTACAAACCATTGATAAAATATCGGTAATTACCGTTGGATAGTCAACAACTATGCGGTTAAATTTAGAGATAGGTAGAGATTTTACATGTAGAATGTTGTAATCTATGTATCAAAAACCAGAGTCGTAGTTTTATATATCTCAACATTACATGGTCAATGAAAGATTTGATGCGGGTGGGGAAAAGATGTGTTGGTAGGAGGCCATGTGAAGCAATTAGATTTAGCTTGTTGGGTCAAAGCATTTGGACTAATATCTATTTTAATATCCCACATTATCACTATATTTTTAACCGACTTCTTCAAAAAGGAGGAGGTTCTATGTTCGGTTGTATGTATCTTTTTTTTATTTATTTTTTTTATGTATGTTCACCGATTTCTCCGCCAATTCTGGACCAATTTTAAAAATTATTTTTTTATTCAAAAGCCTATACTCCTGAGGTGGTCCCATTGTTACCAAGTTAGAATCTGATTATGGGATCCCATGAAAATCGAGAGAAACCCTCAAATTTTATAAGCACATACACTGTTTTTCATAAACTTTCGAACTTCTGCCGCCCCTCACTACCACCACTGCTGAGACCCGACGGGACGCTGGCCCACTCCGCTGAGGAGAAAGCGAACTTGTTTGCTTCTTTGTTTGCGGAATCTTCGCGTCTGGATCCTGGTGGCGCGACGCCCTCCGCCTCTCCTGGTGAATGCGAGTCGAGTATGTCGAACATTCGCATTCATCAGAAGGACGTCCGTAGGGTACTGCGTAACCTAGACGTGAACAAGGCTAGTGGTCCCGACGGGATACCGGCAATTGTTCTGAAGACTTGTGCGCCTGAGTTGTCTCCGATCTTGACACGCCTATTTCGCCTTTCGTTTGAGACTGGAAAAGTGCCGAAGGCTTGGAAGCAAGCTAACGTGCAGCCCGTGCCCAAGAAGGGTAGTCGAGCTGACCCGTCGAATTATAGACCCATCTCGGTAACGTCCATACTCTGTAAGACTATGGAACGCGTGCTGAATCATAAGCTCCTGGCGTACCTAGAAGCGAATGATATCCTTAGTGACCGGCAATACGGGTTTCGCCGAAATCGGTCAACTGGGGATCTTCTAGCGTATGCCATTCACATCTGGAGTGAGGCCATAGAGAAGCACGGGGAGGCACTGGCGGTCTCCCTTGACATCTCGAAGGCCTTCGACAGGGTCTGGCACGATGGCCTTATTAGTAAGCTTCCTTCCTTCGGTCTGCCCGCCGGTTTGTGTGATTGGATCGCAGATTTCCTGAGGGATCGGTCTATCCGAGTGGTCATAGATGGCTGCTCGTCTGGACTGCTGGATATTAATGCCGGGGTTCCTCAGGGGTCGGTGCTTTCGGCAACACTGTTCTTGCTGCATATTAATGATCTGCTTAAACCCGGTACCTTTGGGTATGCAGACGACAGCACTGTTGCTGAGAGATACGTGTCCGACGCACGAGCTGGTGGGTCGCAGATTCGGTCTCTCCGGGAGGCAATGGTTGAGCGCTTGAACGTGTCCCTACAGGCTGTCTCTGATTGGGGCGATGCCAATCTGGTCAAGTTCAATGCTGCTAAGACCCAAGCGTGTCTATTTTCCGCCAAAAGGAGCCAATTCCGCCCAGCTCCATCTTTCCGCGGTGAAACCGTGCCGATAACCGACCATCTTGAGCTTCTTGGGGTTACATTAACATCTACTCTCAATTTTGGCCCTTACATAGAGGCAAAAGCTCAAGTGGCTGCAAAGAAGTTGGGGATTCTGGCTAAGGTGAGACGGTACTTCACGCCGGAACAGCTGCTCAAACTCTATCAAGCGCAAGTTCGATCGTGTATGGAATACTGCTCTCATCTTTGGGATGGGTCTGCCAGATACCAGCTTGATGCCCTTGAGTCAATTGAGAAACGAGCCAAGAGGATCATCGGCAATGAGAGGCTCGTCGCGTCGAAGCTCCAAAGTCTTGAACATCGACGACGAGTTGCTAGCCTGTCGGTCTTTTACCGGTTGCATTTTGGGGAATGTGCGACGGAATTGCATAATTTAATTCCGCCAAGCCCGTTCCATCATCGGACCACAAGACGAACGGCGATGCGCCACCGGTATATGGTGGACATCCCACCCATACGCACAAAACGTTTTGGGAACACATTCATAGTGCGTACAGCTAAGGAGTGGAATTCCCTGCCGGAGTCTGTGTTTCCTGATATCTACAACCTGGGAGTCTTTAAATCAAGAGTGAATAGGTTATTTCTAGGCAAGCGTGCTCCATCTTCGACCACATCCTCGCTTACCATCAGGTGAGATAGTGGTCAAACGCGTGCCTATCAATAGTAAAAAAAAAAAAAAAAAAAAAAAAAAAAAAAAAAAAAAAAAAAAAAAAAAAAAAAAACCCAATTCAGATATTTGTGCCTGGTAATCATCATCTCATGTTGCTGAGCTGATGATGGAAGGTATAAGTCAGGATCTGATGATGGTATCCCATGAAAAATGATTGTTCAGCGATATTTTCGCCAATTGTTAACCGATTTGGATGATTTTTTTTTTTGTTTGGAAGAATATTTTTTCGAACTGGTCCCATTTAAATTTGATGAAGATGTGATGAAGAACTTCGGAGGTAGGCAACGGAACTCTTCAATAAATGATAGCAATGGATCGGGATTTCTGAAATCGCATGTCAGTTGATTGTTTACACCAGTTCATAACATAACATCACGCCGGCACGCTGTGTTTGTGGTTTTACTTTTTATTTTTGTTTTTATTTTTTACTTTGCAGTGTTTTTTGAACTGACATTTGAGTTAGAGTAGTGTCTAACCCATCAATCAAATTATCGAGATAATTCGGGGGGAATGAATGGTCATCTTTCGTCGAATTTCTTGAATAACTTCAAAACCATTTGTTTTAAATTTATGAAAAAAAATTAAAACCCTCACAGAAAGCCCTTTCATTTGATATGTCACACACACGGTATTGTTAAGAAACCTATTGTTTTATTTTTTTATTTTTAGTGTGATCCCTAAAAGCGACCCCATACTAAAAATTTTATAATTTTCGTAACGCGTCCGTGTTTGGGTCACAGAAGTCCATATGTGTTCCAAATTCCTACTGAATTAGTTCAATGGATCCGGAGAGAACTGGCTGTGACAGACGGACAGACAGACCATTTTATGTTCGGAACCCTAAAAATTAAACGCCAGGTAGATCGATTTATAGCTCCCGAAAGCCCCTGCATACTAAATTTCATGAAAATCATGGAGCTGTTTCCGAGATTCCATATATACAATTATTGCTCGTGCTCGTAGCGTAAAACTAAAAACGTCCGTTCCGTGCGAGCTTGTGACCGAAACTAAACAAGCACCAACGTGTAAATGCGTCCCAAACGCCTGCCGCAAATTTCCTTTGATCTGTGTTAAAAAACCGACACTATTCCGGATCGGCGGCAAGCTCACGCAAGCCATGCCAAACACCCCGTTTACACACTTGCGTTTGTGGACGCTTGCCAAACAAACAACGGCAAGCGTGTAAACGTAACATATCACCCGCATTAGACCATCTTTAGACGATCTAAAATTGTCAATTCTCTGTAATATGTGTTCTGTGATGTCTGTGATTCTCCGAGTTCTGACATTTGGTCTTGTTGTCTATTTTCAACGTTGTCAAACAAGCAAAGAAAAATAAAAATTCCCAATAAAAATACTTGATACATTAGACGACAGACTGCCCCAAATATGTCTGAAAAGCAAACAAACATTAAAAAGCGAAAGCTGTCCGACGAAAATGGCATGGAATTATCCGGTAAGAATTATAACCTATTATTTATTTATTTTATTTTATTTTATTTTATTTGGGAAAAAAAACGATATTACATTACATAAAGGGCTTATCAATATGTTACATAAAAACAAAATAATGTAAATGTAATTATAACAAATTTCAATAAGTAACAATGATTTTTCTTCAATTGCTCACAACAATACATTGTTTTTTCAGAACCTATATCAAAGGCGATCCATATACAGTGTCCCTATTTAGATACAATCAACAGACATGTTCTGGACTTCGATTTTGAGAAGTTATGCTCAGTGTCTTTGACGAGAATCAATGTTTATGCGTGTCTAGTCTGTGGAAAGTACTTTCAGGTAAATTATAAACACACTACATGTTGTTAGATTTTTAATTAATAAAACTATCTTACCTGAAGTTTATTTAAAAATGCAATTGGAAAGTTACACTTGACTGATTAGTAAATTTTTTGTTATATTTACTGGTTTGTTTTCAACAGGGAAGAGGCACAAACACTCATGCTTACACCCACTCTGTGGCTGATGGTCACCATGTATTTTTAAATCTTCACACTTTGAAGTTCTACTGCCTGCCTGATAACTATGAAGTTATTGGTGAGTCATTTGTTCATTTTCTGTAGTTATCCATTGTAAGTAGTGTAGCCTCGGCTGTAGACCAAGAAAGAACTAACCAAAGTTTGCCTAACTAGCATAACTGAGATAAAGGAGGGCTACTGTTTTTGTATTCACCAGTTGGCGCCACTGTCGAGTAAGGTTCTCAATCATAGCATTAAAGTTGTTATTACGCACTCACATGTGTGTAATTACAAAATTAGAAAGAAAATAAACAAAAAAAATCAAAACAAAAAAGTAAATAAACTTGTGTCAATAGCCAACCAACAGTGAAATTTGACATTTAAAACCTCACACTACACTAGCGCCTCTAGTGGCGAAATCAAATGTGATAGTCCTCATTGTCAAATGTGTGTGCAGACTGGAAACTGTAACAAGTTTGACAAATTACATTAGGTATAGCTAAGCTGACTTAGTTAAGTACTTTTTCATATTAATTACCCTTTATAGTGAGTCAAGCTAACACACATCTATTTGTACTATAGGAGGTTCAAAAGATTTATAGTACGTCTCTGAAATGCTTTCTTGTAAATTTTTTGCTACTCTGCTTTATGTCCTTATGCTGGGCAATGGTCTCACCTTTCTCTTTCCAAACCTCTCTGTCATGGGTGATCTCTGGCTTGATTTACCATTTTAGTTTTTTTTTATGTATCCCTCTGGGTGGAACGGAAGGGACTGTCAGATTCTTACTGACTAAAACACAACCGTGTTCCTCCTAATGCCCTTTGTGTTCCAGGGCTACGAAGACACTTTTGAACAAATTCCACAACCCTGGAAGTTTACCATGCAAACATGACCAGATCTTCACACCATCTTCACCTTTATTTATATATAGTATTGTTAAATTCATACTTATTTTAGATTCGTCATTGAATGACATCAAGTATGTCCTCAATCCAATCTTCACTCCAGATCAAATTACACAGCTGGATTACAACACCAAGATGTCCAGAGCCATTGACAGTACAATGTACATGCCAGGAATTGTGGGCCTTAACAATATCAAGGCCAATGACTACTGCAATGTTATTTTGCAGGTGAGTTCAGATTTAATTTATTCTTGAATACATTGCATAGAAGACAAAATTGAGGATATTTCTCAAAAAAAATATATTCTAAAATGATTATTGTGTAATAGTCCAACTAGATTGTAATTAGAAGTATGTATACATATTTAAGTTTTATTCATTGTACATTTCCTCTCAAAAAAAAAATGAGATGGAGCTTAGAAAGTCAGATGTAAAAAACATGAATAATTTGGTACTGATTGATAGTGAAAATCATTAATTTTTTAGTGTCTAGCACAAGTACGACCTCTCCGCAACTACTTCTTACGTGAAGAAAACTATGCCAATGTGAAGCGGCCGCCTGGTGACTCCTCATTCCTGCTGGTACAGAGGTTTGGGGAGCTGCTGCGAAAGCTATGGAACCCGCGCGCCTTCAAAGCCCATGTGTCACCGCATGAAATGCTACAGGCTGTCGTATTATGGTCTAAAAAAAGGTTTCAGTTTATCAAACAGAGTGAGTTTGCCATACCTTCTTATTTCTTGGTCACTTTACGATAGAGGTTTACTGGTTTACATATTGCTTATATGAATAAAGGAAACATTATCTGTTTTTCTAAGGCTAAGGCCGCACTACGGTTTTTTGCCGCGAGTGGTTTTCGCAATACCCCTCGAAACCGGTCGAGAAACACGGGAATTAGTCGCGAGTGAGGCCGCTTCTATTTGTTTCCTTGACTCACAAAATCACACTATTAAAAACTGCGGCGTTTTAGCCTTAGTGTGGCCTAGCCCTAATAACTCGTTGCTGGAACCAAAGTATCGCCGTCAGAAATTTAAAGCATGAAATTTATAATTATAAAACATGAAATATACTTAAATCAACCAATAAAATCAACCTATACAGAAGTTTTCGTATTTAGCGAATTATATTCATTTTACGACTGCGAAAACTGGCTGTTAGACGATAAATACAATTATCATAACATCATTTGCAGTAATCCAGTTACAAAAAGCATTATAATTTCCTTTTTTGCAGGTGACCCCATTGATTTTATGTCTTGGTTTTTAAATTCTCTACACATGGCTCTCAATGGAACTAAGAAACCAAACAGTTCTATTATCTACAAATCATTTCTTGGACACATGAGGATATACACCAGGTGAATTTATATTCTATTCAAAAGTTGCATAAGTAACTACTAAATTTTATTCACTGCCAGACATTGAAAAAGGGAAGGAAAAGGCAAATTGACTGCCAGATGCATTGTGTGGCAGTTAATCGCCTAGCTTTTCCTGCAAAGTAAGCAGCAAAGTTAATTTATTTTGTACTACACTAAACATTCATTCCAACAGCCTAGTTGGGTTTTTTAATTTTATTTTTGGATAGGAAGTCATCAAATGACTCCTTACGCGGGCGTAGGTGAAGGGAGTGTCAGACTCTGACTGAACCCATCTGTGTTCCTCCAAATACTCATTGCGTTACAGGATCGTGACGACTCTTTCGAACAAATTCCGCAACCCTGGCAAGTCAGTACTTGCCAGAACTTGGAGGGCCAGTGGCCTAGCGGAGCCCGTCTACTATGCTGACAAGTCTGAGGCGCGCGTGGACCCATCCATCGCTCGCCTCCCTCCCGTTGGCTGTCCCTCACGCGCCTCATTCGCTTGTATTTGCATTACTAGCCTAGTTGAATACCTATCTTATTTATATTTATTCTCCATTTCTTCAATTTGCCAGAAAATTGCCACCAGCCGACGCAGATGACGCTGCTAAGGTGGACCTTACCAGCGAAGAGTACAGTGAGATGATAACGGAGTCGCCTTTTCTGTACCTGACCTGCGACTTGCCTCCCACACCACTCTTCACTGACGAGTTCAGAGAAAATATCATACCACAGGTAAATATCATACATAGACATGAAATGGATAAGTTTGATGTTTTGTGAACATCAGAGTACATGTTTCGCGACTTTTATCAAGCATGTTTGAAACTGTTTTATATTATGAAATTTGATAATTATGATCATGTAAACCTCATCAGTCCAACCTCACATTAGATTTTTTCCAAAATCATGTTACGATAATACCATAGTGGTGAACAAACACCAAAACCAATACCTAATACCCCTTTTTTTAAGGATGGGAAATCGTCAAATGACTCCTCCCGCTCTGGGCGGAGCAGAAGAGAGTGTCACACTCTTACTGACTAAAACCCATCCGTGTTCCTCCTAATGCCCTTTGTGTTCCAGGGCCGCGGTGACTCTTTTGAACAAATTCCGCAAACTGACATCTCTTTAAGGCGCGCGTGAACACAAGCGCCTGGGTGGCTACTCTCTAAGCCCGAAGTCCGTAGTTTCGTGCTTAGTTGCGGGCGTATTCTACTCCGCATCACCTAACCACTAAGAATTAATGTCATTCGTTCTCAGTTCTGGTTCGGGACTAATCGTAAGTCTGTAGGTGATACGGAGTAGAATACGCCCGCAACAAAGCTCGAAACTACGGACTTCGGGCCACACATTGCTCGCCGCCGACACCCATCCCTAACGTTTATAACATTAAAATAGAATATAAAGAATCCAATCCCTTTATTCCATACTATTGGTACGCTCCTGTAGAACAACTCAGTTCAAAGAGTGTTCTTATGGCTCGTTTACATACCTAAAGTCCGTCACCGAATGCAGCAACCGCATTCGGTTTAATCGAATTGATTCATCAAATTGGGCTGTTTTCATTAAGTATTCGTTTAAATTGTCCGCTTACCGGATTCTGATAACGATCTGGGGTCGAATACGGTTAACCGAAAACCCGTTTTTAGTAGTCGGTGACCTGCTAGTCTATTCTGTAAGTAACAATTTCGATATCGAGCTTCACCTGAGTGAGATAGCACACAAAGTGAACTTTATTGCACACAACATAAAGGTGTTACGTTTATACCCATATAACCATTTTTGGTCGCAGATTTGTAAAAGATGTAACAAGTCGCATCAGTTTCGTAACTGATACGACATATTGCGACTGTGTGGGAGTGCACTTTTAATTGTCGTAACCGTTTAGTAACAAAGTGACAGAAAGTAGTTTTAGTAACTTTGTGTTGTAGCTGTGTCGACTTGTTACAGATAAATTTGTGTACACACGTTTTACACACTTTGCGCATTGTATGTAACTAGTGTACAATATTGGTAACAATGTGTACTAACTGAGTGGTAACATGTGTAGTACCGTTACGTCAATGTTCCGGAACACTTATAACACTAACTTGGATAAATGGAAATCACTAGATCCAGTCATTCTCAAACTATTGTCTTATGTTAACTGCCGGTTTACCGTTTAATTCAAATAAAAAATGAGTAAACAACCCAAAATATCACGCAGATTTCGATGGACTTCAACATTTTACAGGAGAGTTAATGAATTAACGAACCAAAATAACACAAGTACAAGTAAGTTAATCCTATCCTACTTACTAATATTAAATTTATAAATGCGAAAGATTGTCAGGATGGATGTTTGTCGTCACGCAAAAACTACTGAACGTATTTTGATGAAATACAATAATATAGCTGATACATCAGAATAACATATAGGCTACTTTTCATCCCACAGCTGGGCATGGGTCCATCGCGATATATCTAAATCCTACTCGGACGAAATCGCGGGCACAGCTAGTAATTAATAATATTGTTTGATGTTGTGTTGTCCCTATTGTGACAGATTCATCATTCTGTTGAACTTTCTAGCGTATTCACGACCAAATCCAGAAAATAGTACGGAAGTATCTCGCACTGAAGAACTTAGTGCCGAAGTATCAAATTTCGAACACCAGAACCCAGTTGCGACTTCTTATAATATAAATAATACCAATGAGGTACCACAAACTTCCAAATACGCAGCAGAAACTGAAGAATATGACGCAGATACACTTGATGGATCATCTGATTCTGATAATGAAACACACGCCATAAACGTGAGATACCAAATTCAGCAATGGGCGTTGAAGTACCAAATTCCTCATAATGCGTTGAACGAATTAATTGGTATTCTACGAGATCATCCAAATACAGATTTCAATATTTTTTTACCAAAAGATAGTAGAACTCTTTTAAAAACGCCCAGATCTAACAATATTTTGCCATTGGGCAATGGAAAATATTGGTACTATGGATTAGAAAATTGTTTAAAAGATGCTTTACCCCAAAGTATGTCAAAATTACCAAGTTGTATATTTTTAACATTTAATATAGATGGTTTACCTATTGCCAAAAGTACGAAAAATGAATTTTGGCCAATTTTGTGCAAAATAGATGGCATAGGTATGCCTCCATTAGTTATATCAATATACTTTGGAAGTACTAAACCGCCTCTAGAAATGTTTTTGCGTCCATTTGTAAACGAGCTATTAAAATTACTGAAAGATGGATTATTAATTCAAAAGCAACTTATTCTTTTAAAAATTCGTTGCTTCATATGTGATACACCTGCAAGATGCTTTATAAAAGGTGAGTTCAAAAATACATTAACGGTTCCGAGAGGTGAACTACGGAACCCTTAAAGCGATTACCTTATTTCAATTCTAATTATGTAGACCTAGTGTAGGTATAGCTAATTATAAAATAAAAGTTAATGCAGCTGTTGGTTATCATATCAGGTTAGATTAATTAATAATATGCCCATTGCTCTTTTGACTGCAGGTACTGTAGGATTTAATAGTTACCATGGGTGTATGAAATGCACAATCATTGGTGAATTCGACAGAAGAGGTCGACATATGAGTTTTCCCAGAACGGATATGCCTTTGCGTACCGACCATTCATTCAGAAATCGACTTGATCCAGATCACCACAAAGAAAGAAGTGCAATTGAAGATTTACCCATAGATTTAGTAAATGATTTTACGATTGCAGATGCTCTTCATCTGTTAGATTTGGGTGTTATGAAAAGATGTTTACTGGGGTGGACTAATGGGAGTTTTAATTTTCAAACGAAATGGTCAGCAAGAGAAATTCAGGATGTTTCAAGAAAAATGATGGAATTAAAATTAACAACTCCAACTGAGATACAACAAGGAAGGATGAGAGAACTAGATACCCTTCACTTTTGGAAAGCCGCTGAATTTAAAAACTTTTTGTTGTATTTCGGTCCAGTTGTGCTTAAAGAATATTTGTCATTTGAAGTATATCAACATTTTTTGACATTGTTTTGTGCCACCACCATATGTTATTCTGATGCTTATATATCTTACCGGGACATAGCTGAAAAACTTTTTAATAATTATATCGAAAAATTTGCAGAAATTTATGGTCTAGACTCTGTAAGCAGTAACATTCACAATTTATGTCATATTGTTAATGATGTCTCAAGATTTGGTTCTTTACCTTCTCTAAGTGCATATCCATTTGAAAGCTTGCTATTTAGAATAAAAAATCGGTTACGAAAAGGCAATCAACCATTAGAACAAGTAGCGAATCGTATACAGGAGCTTTCAAAATTAAATAATGAAAACCAAAAATGTAACCAAACCTATCCCGCCGCCAAATATGAAAGTTTCCTGGCAACAGGTGAAAAAGTATTTACTACTGTCAAAATGAATGGGAATTACCAGTTGTCCAGAAACATTAAAGGTTTTTAAGTGTACATAATGATATCGTTGAAATGATGTACGCAATTTCTGTCAATGACAAAATTAAAATCGTTGGCAGGAATATCAAAACCAAATTTGATTTTTTTGAGCGACCGTTCAATTCTTCGCATATCAATGTATATGCAACATCACTTGATTATGAAGCAGAAGAATCAAGAGAATACAATTTGGAAGACGTAAAATGTAAGCTTTTATGTATGCTTTGCAACTCCCAAATGGTATTTATTCCTGTATTGACAACGTTAGGGGTAATAATAAAATGAAAACATAAGAAGAAACTGATTTTTATTTCGAAATCACAAAATCATCACTGACACTTAACGCACTATAACTTTACTAGCATTAGCTAGCTACTTGCCACTAATAATCTACAGATCATTTTAAAGACCTGCATCAATCTAAAAAAGCTACTTAATAATAAGTCTACCTAATCAGTTTAATATACATTCATATAAAGTGGTATCAAAAATAGTACACTGAGTAAACCTAAATAGAGCAATAATAACAACAAAATTTTATAATTTTATATCCTGTTCACTGTCGTCTCCATCATCTATCAATCATAAAGATAATTTGTCAGCATATTCGTATAGTTAGTCACTGTTTGTACTTTTGCAGCACAGTACATTAAGTAAGTTATCAGAACTGACATTCATAATTTTGGTTTCATCTTTTAGATCTAAAATCTTGTTTTTTATTTTCACGTCAGAGAGTACCACTATTTTCGATGATTTGTCGGAATATTTTTTTGTGTCTGGCGTATTGTCGTCTGTAAAAGAATAAAGTTAAAGAATATTAATTTCGTTTGAATAAAGAATTTAACTGTCTTCTCTACAAAGTTAGCAAAGCATTGGCTCTCCATACCATACTTTCGTCAAGGTACAAGGGATATTAAAGAAGAGCCTTCTTTAGTTAAAACAATGCAATATGGCATTTTAGCTGGCAAACTAAAGTTTGGGAAACTGTGGACAAAAAATCAAAGAGAGACCATTTTAAAAGTTCAGTTACTTTGTGACGACTTTACGTAACATGTCCACACAATGTCGACACATTATCGTAACTTTGTAACTTGTTGTGACGAGAATATTTTTCACTTAACAAAAAACATTTTTTCATTATTTATCGATAATACGGTTTATTACTGCTAAAATAGTTTGTTATTAAATATTCAACTTTATTATTGCATTCAAATAGAAGCTTTTGAGAATAGAAAATAAAAATATCATTAAAATTAAACAATGTGTATTTTCGTCGGAATGGTTAAATTATGATAATAATGTGGCGCGTTGATAAATTTCAACCTTTCCTACGAAATTACACGATGAATTTAATTTCCCATTAGGATTTGAGTACATATTGAAAACCATAGTAATCAATAAAAATAACTCTTTATTTACTTACCTAGGTGATAAAATGGCTGTTTCTTATTTTTTTAATAATTCACGTCACTTCACAAGTCAATGTCAACGAATGAGCTGTTATGAGCGATTGAATGAATGATTTGTGGGAACTCTGGTTAAAATATGGTAACAGTGTTACGACACAGCGACGTAAATTAGAAACCGAATGTTACTGTGTCGACTCTTCCCCATTTTTAGTTGCAGCGACTACTCTAACACGGAACGGCGACGAGATTATGTGTCGAGAATAAATCAGTGTACACACTAGGTGTGGAAACCGTTACGTCATGTTCCCAAAAATGGCTATATGGGTACTGACCTCGGATTCCGCTGTCGAGACACGAAAATGTTGTTACAGAATAGCACTACTGGTGTAAATGAGCCATCAGAATCTGTAGAAGTATAGAGCATCTAGCATCTCTGACACACCAATATTAAATGAACATTTTTGTTATAGGTGAACCTGTACCAACTGCTATCGAAGTTCAATGGGCAGACATCAAAAGAGTACAAAACATACAAAGAGAACTTCCTGAAAAGGTTTGAGATCACGCAGTTGCCGCCTTATTTGATACTCTACATCAAGAGGTTCACGAAAAACACGTTCTTCGTTGAGAAAAACCCTACTGTTGTCAACTTCCCAGTCAAGTATGTATTACTATACTGTAGTCCTCGTCACGAGAAGTTATAAATTTTTTAAACAACACACATTCAATTGTTTTTTCCATGAGTCAGAAGAGTTCCAGTATAACAAAACATTCGACAACAGCTAATTCAATATCGATAAAATATTTTATTAGGTAAACTAACGAAATTGCTCCTTAGTTTCGTATTACGCGTATGTTAGTACTAGTTGACCCGCGCAACTTCGTCTGCGTCACAGTTTTCTTTACTGCTCCGCTCCTATTGGTCTTATCGTGATGATAAATAGACTATAGCCTTCCTCGATTTCCAAATCGGACCAGTAGTTCCTGAGATAAGCGCGTTCAAGTAAACAAACTCTTCAGCTTTATATATTAGTATAGATATTCTAACCATTTCGGTAACTGTGCTTTGATTAGCATCTCAAACTATCGATTGAATCAAAACTTTTCTAAAAAGCAATATTCGAACACATTTAACTTTACGTGCCTACACTATAACTTTCATTCTTTCTTCCTCGATAAATGGTCTATCTAACACTGAAAGAATTTTTCAAATCGGACCAGTAGTTCCTGAGATTAGCGCGTTCAAGTAAACAAACAAACTCTTCAGCTTTATATATTAGTATATAGATGAGTTGATTGAATTTGGGTTTATTTTGTTGTCGCTACGTATCTTAGTAGAACTTCTTTGTTTAAAAATGATTAGCTTCTCGTGACAGGGACTATAGAGTTTTCTGTTCCATTCCACTGAATATAGGCTATTCAATTACAAAATTTACAAACAATTTATATATAGTATTTTAAAAAAATAAAAAAATTAATGATTTTCACTATCAAAATTCCGAACTTCCAGTTACCTGGGTATCTGCGGGGTATTCGCAGTGCGATTTAAACTTAACGGCGGAGTGGAACGAGGGGGTGATTGGTGAGGCCTTTTGCGCAGCGAGTAGTGCCTTTCACAGCAGCCAGGTTATCGTAGTGTAGTACGATATTGAAAAGTAGATAAGCAAGCCATATTATGCTATCGACTTTTCTATGACTGATGATTTATATTAGTCGCGTTAACACAGCGTATATTTTTTACTGCCATCTTAATTTATTTTTAATGACATGAAAAATACGCTAAGTGTAGTGCCAGCTTACACACGACTATTTGATCAAATGGTTTTCATGTCATTGAAATTAATTGCAGAAACGTAGACTTTGGTGACATCTTAACACCTGAAGTGAAGGTGAAACACAATGGCAAGACGATCTACGAGTTAGTCGGCAACATAGTCCACGACGGAACTCCCGAGAAGGGAACGTACAGAGCCCACGTCCTTCACAAACCTACACAGCAGTGGTGAGTGGCTTTAGCGTGCAAATGACGTCATGACTGGCCTTGTGGGGAAGGAATGATTCATAATGCCGCGCTGTCTGAACGTTCTGTAGGGGCATAATGCAGTTCATGCTACATCGTGTTTTGATGTAGCATGAATTAGCGTAAATTATCACTCAAGCCCATGCAAAACAACTCTTATACTTCATAAAAGATAGCTTGATCTCTGCGACAGCTGTCAGTAAAGTCACGCCTATGAAGTCCTGAATTTCATAATAATACAGATAGAACCTGTCAATATCAAACTTTATGGGCATGCCGACCTAGTTAGTGATGGGCGATGAATCATCGCGACCACGGACCATAAATTATCGATATTTTAAATAAAACTAGCAAGAGAAGGAGCGGGACGTCCGATTTGATGATATTTGTGAACAAGAGTAATCAAGAGTTTATAATAAATTTACAAGATTGTTCTAACGATTCAGATATGGATTTGGGGTGTACTCCTTTAAGTGAAAAAAAATATTTTATATTAAAATATTCGCTTAATTTAGTAACGTTTGTAATTAAATTAAACCCAACTGTATGTTACATTTGCATCGATAATAGTAAGAAACGTCAATAATTTCTATCGAAATTTTTATAACCTGACAACCCTAGGATGTTTGACATAAAATAAGTCGCAGAGATCAAGCTATCTTTTATGAAGTATAGGCTTATTTGCACCAGCCAGAGTTCAGCTCAGTTTTGTCGAGTTGAGTTGCTAATACAGACCTACCCTTGTATTTATTGAACACTAGTGGCCCGTCCCTATTTTGACCGGATGTCATATTTCATTTTTTTTTCATGCATTACTCGCCCTGATAATTACGAACACAAAAAAAACAAATTTTGGCCAGTCCTTACGAAATTATGCGCGTACGTACATTTCGGCGATTCATTTTTATTTCAGAGGTATATAGATTGTGATAGCAAGCAACTAACTCGCAAATTGTTTTTTTGACGCATTAAACCTACAATTAACTCGCGTCTTTTCGTCTTTCGTCGTAAAAACAACATTCGTTGCTCCATACAATCTGATAAAATAATGTTGGTCTGATAATTTTGTTTCAGGTATGAAATGCAGGATCTTCATGTAACCAGTATACTTCCTCAAATGATCACACTCACAGAGGCATACATCCAGATATATGAACTAAAACAGGACTGAGTTGAGATAGTTTAGTCAATAAAACTAAATATAAGTATACACTTGTGTATCTTTATTTATTGAATATACAAATTCCTTACAATTCAGAATCCCCATTTAACAAACTGTGGCCCTGGAATGACCTTTATACTTAAAACAATAATTAATTATGAATGTTACATATTTTATAAATATGTGGAGAAAATATAATAATATATTAAAAATTCACATCTACTATTTGACACAGTTTGAGAAATGATTCTGTACATTTCACAGAAAATAGTTCAGGTTTGGTTATGATGATAATGACAGCAGAGAACCAGAATGAGGGGTGATGAGTGATGTGATAGCTTAATTTTTAAATACATAGTTGCCAATATATTCTATCAAGGGAACAAAGATATTCCCGCACCAAGCCACTTGATTTAGAATTTACTGAACACACCACAAGACTGAACTATCTTCTTAGAAATAATTATGCTAATGGCTCTCCCCTTTCTTGCCAGCCACTCTCTTGAACTCTCCCATATTGGTAGTGGAAATAGGGGATCCATAGAAGGCTAGGTGGTCAATTTGTGTGACTTCCCCACCTGACTGGTTGTCCTTTATGAACAACTGAATGTTCTGTACGCTTTGGAACTTCACAAACTTCAGAGGGACAGGGTTTCCGTCCAGGTCACTTGGTGTGAATCTAGGAAAGAAAATAAAAATGTTAATAGTTGGTTCATTTGAACAGAGTTCCAGTATTTAGGCAACAGTGTCACTGCTGACTATTAGAAAGAAGCGAGTTAAGCTAGAAATTAAACACGACACTTGTCGCTCGGCGAGTGCTATTGTGCAATGGGCGATCACTCTCACCACTCGCTCCGGGTCGCACTTTAGGTAGAAATGACCGCACGCTGGTTGGTCACTTGCCGTGAATCTGACTGCCCGCATCGCTGAGCGACTATTATCTTTATTTATTTATTTTATTTTGATGATAGCTTACAGACTAATTACAAATTAGTGGTAAGAGAGTTCTCGCTGGCAGTGTGAACAGCCAGCTATCGGCTATAAATGTGTCCCTTTCACTCACAGAAGATCTTTTGTCTATTTCCTCAGTGAGACAATACTCAGCTTATCGCTTCCTCGTTGCCAATGAGACGAGTGTCTTATATTTTACTTACTCAACATCCTGGACTGACATATTTCCTGCTGCTTGATCGAAGTCCAGTGTTCTTGGCTGGTTGATGAAAATCTTCACCGTCTTGGGTCCCTTGTCACTGGGGGCTTTGATTTTTAAAGAGTGTAGCTTCACCAGCTGAAATACAACGATATTTTAAGTTCAATATAATATGTAACTGACGAAAAGTAATCTAATCAAAAGTACAGTACTTTTTAATCGACTTCCAAAAAAAAGGAGGTTCTCAATTCTTACATTAATTTCAGAAATCACTTTGATTTGAGGTCAATTATGTTGCATTTGTCACCGGAAAATTGTAGACTCTGTAGGATAATAATAAATCTTTTTTTTTTCGTTTATGGCAACTGAGTCAGTTTCGACTATTCGTTGTTAGTTTCAGTCATGACGGCTTCTTAATTTTTTCAATTACACATTCTCAATATATTATAAAAAAGTAATTTGAGGCCACACATTTCAATAATAAAAAAAAGACAACAGACAGAAGTACAGTTTTCATCATGTTAGTTTACAAAAGCGGGAGGTTTTCTTACTGCTCCAACATTTTCTGCCTATTTCAGAGCTGCAAATTTCATGATGCAAGTCTGTTTATTGCATTACCTGGTTGAAACTAATGTTGATGATGAGCTGCTCATCACAGTCACTGGCCAGGAATCCCGCACCACTGGTTAGGCAGTGAGCCATCGGATGATTGTCCGATTCATTCAGGCATTCGCACTCACTCTTAGTTATGAATGTAGCCAGATCCATCTGTGAATGAAATGGTTTATCAGAAATTAATGATGATGAGGAGAAAAAACTAATGATGCTTGTGACTCCAAAAATATTCAAGTCTAGGCTAGCTGTCTAAATAAATATTACAGGACTGCTTACTTGTGTTAGTGATAAGAATATTGAACAAAGGAAGTCAGGCAAATTGCGAATAATTAAGAGATAGGAAAGTTGATGATTATAACCACTTGCAGCTATGCCCTGTGCAAAGCCAAGATCAGATACTAGTTTTCAGTATACTTACATGTCCAGCAACAGTGTTGTCCTCATCTCCAGCTTCATCAGTGCCATAATATTGTCTAACTTTAGTTTCTAGTGTGCCTGGGTCAGCACCCTGTAGCTGGTCAATTCGCGTCTGTAATCAAATAGATCATTTTCATAATAAATATCCTGACTCATTATAATGACTAATTTAAATTAAAATCCTGAAAGGAACTAACAAAAAACAATTAATTTTTGTCCAGCTTGCTGTACTGATTACTATGATGGAGAGACACGTACCCGGTTTCTAAAGAAGATGAATGTTGGCATTGCACTGATGCCCTGCGCGCTGGCAGTCTCCGCGCATCTTCCCACATCCACCTTCAGGAACACAGCCCTGGGAAACTTCGCCGGCAGTTGCTCGAAGAACGGCGCAATCCGTTGGCAAGGAGGACACCTACACACAACATAATCAATTATTTACTATAACGATGACTTGAATATTTGAACGGAATCGAATCAGGTTATACTCACCAAGTCGCTGTGAAGTCCACTACGACAAGTTTTGTGCCAGCGTTGGCCATTTCTGTTTGGAAATGGGCTTCGCTTTCGATAACAGTAGCTAGTCCCATGGTTTCCTTTTCAATTATTCCAATTTAAAACAACCAGAATCCACAATCAAATGAATGACAACAGTGAGGAATGATACTTCAAAATGGTTGATTGACAGATCGATCTAGTGTTGCCCTATATGTACCTATTTAGTTGCGTTCAATGAAAATCAATAGATTTGGGGTCAAACCTGGAGGTCTAACCTGATTGGGGTCATATCAAATCACGATAAAGATAAATCAAAGAACAAATTGTTACCAAAGTATGCAGATCGCATTTTGCATTGTATTCACTTGCAGCTATTAATTTATTTTTCACACCACCTGCATGAAAACGTCAAAGCTAACCTACCTAAAGTATTGATCAAAAAAAGTTTGTGATCACTAGCATAAGCTGTTATATTTTTTAACTTTATCAAGAAAAAATCTTTGTTGTGTGTTTTCTATAGAAAAACTCTGTTTGAAATTAAAAATAAAACTACTTTTTGTCAACAAAAATGGAGTAATTAATCAGAATGTAATTGTAATAGGAATTTGGTAGAAAGCAAAAGGCTGTTAAAACAAACTTAAACAACAATTTATGAGTAAAAAGGCTTATATTCAAAATAATATAAAGGAGGAGCTCATGGCTATATAATAACAGCCGCACGGGTCGATCTTCAAGGTTAAGCAACGCTTGCTAAGGTTGGTTTGTGGATGGGTGACCATCTTAACATACCGAGTTTCCTTTTTTTGTCTTTGGCAACTGAGCCGATGACGACTATTCTGCCAATGTCATGTGGTGACGGCAGCTAGTGAGGCGAGTCGTCGATCTTTGCACTTTGTGGTAGATCTAAAATTTTAGAAGCTGTAAGGACAATACAATATTTGGTTAGTTAACATGGAATACTTTTTTTTTAAATACATGAATATATATTTATTTTTAAACGCGAAAGAAAAATAATTAATAATATTATTTTTCTTTCGCGTTTATTACCAACTGTACATGTAGCTGCGGAGGTTAATTTATTTTAAACACAACAATAGCGCGTAACAGTAGCGTGTGTAATAATAAGTATTACACACGCTACATTTTAATATCATTATTATTTAAGAATTTTGATAGGGGTTGAATAAGTTTAGGAGAGAAATTGTTCAAGAGGGAATGGAAGTTAACAGGGAGAGGGATTTTAATTTTGGAAAGTATTTGGTACAATTCTAAGGAATGGGAATTCGAAGGACATGAAAAAGATATGGTCTAAGGTTCCATCATCAAGGCCGCATTCGCATAAGGAGCTGTCACGGACACGGATTTTATGTAGGAATACTGGACTACAGCAATGGCCAAGTCTCCAGTCTACACAAGGACGAAACAGTACTTTTTGACAGTTTAGGACATTTGAAAAACCAGGGTTTCCGCTGGATGTCAGGTTAGATACTGGCGGAATACGCTCCCTTTAATTTTCAACTTAACCTGCCACTCAGCAGACCACGAGGTATGCAGCTTAAGTTTGGTGTCAGAGCGTAAGTCATAACTGTGGACCATCTAGTGTTTTCGATCCAAGGGGTTGGACGTAGCGAACTTAGCTAGTAAGTCTGCGCACTCGTTTCCACTGATACCTATGACTGGATACCCAAACTATTTCAATGTTTAACTCATCTTTAAAACAAGTGTAAAGCATATTTCGAATTTCTATGATGATTTTACTGTGAATTTTAGATTTTAATTGATTTTGAACTACTGCCTGGATGCTACTATGAGAACCTGAAAAAAATACTGAGTTTTTTATTCTATGAGATAAAATGAAATTGATGGCTTCAAGAATACCAATGCATTCACCTGTAAACACTGGAGCTTCTGGAGGACATTGGAATAGAAGCGCTATTCTCGAGTTTTGGTAATATGTAGAAACACCAGCGCATCCCGTTGCTGATAAATTAGATGCGTCCGTACAAAATAAGTTCCAACCCTCCCAGTATCTCTCAATAGCTCGATCGAAGTCGCCTTTCACTTCCTGGGAGTTTTTGGAGATACTAAGTCACAAAACGACCTTTGGCTTGAAATGGACCACCTCATATGCGGAAGAAAAGACCGGAAGAGTAGGGTACTGACAAACGAGTGAAGAGAGCAATTGTAGGTAAAAATTAGTTCCACATGTTTTTAAAGTACTTAAACAAAATTGCTTCAGTTTCAACATAAATCGTACCTATGTAGGTAAAATAGAGATACAGCACTTTAAACATCGTAATTTTTTCCCAAAAAGTTAGTTGCGGGGCTGGCCGCAAGACAGGCGTTCGGTGGGCTAGGGGGCCCACCCAGCCTAGGGCTCGGGTCTTACTAAATACTGTTAGATACTTAGGTACCTAAGTATCTAGCAGTATGCAAGTTTTATATTAAAGCCAAGTTACTTTGATTATAACTCAGTTAAGGTACTATCAATGCAGGCAGACCAACTGGGCTTGCCCTGACATGGGTGTATCGGGAGACTAGTCGCGGAGGGTAGCGGGATCCGAGGCAGTCTCCAGACTAGTCCCCCATAGATGTCGTCCTGTACAAAATAAAATTGACCAAGTACACTAAACTATTCAAAAAATTACCAAGCGACACAATTTGCCCAAAATAGTTACAAAATAAAAACATCAGATAGCAAATCCAGTCGAAAAATAATTAATGATTCAAAGCAAAACACCCCAAGAAATCTTATAACGAAAATAAAACATGACGGTAACATTATAACAAATCCTCAAAAAATTGCGGATGCTTTTAATAGCTATTTTATTGATAAAGTTATTCCATTAACAGGATCAGGGGCATGACGTTACCTCGAAAATTTTAAATGAAGAAAATTCGTTTTTCATGCCCCCCTGTCTGCCACAGGACGTATTTAAAATAATCAAGTCATTGAAAAATACGAATAGCGTTCGTCATGACGGAATATCAACAAAAAATCTTAAAACTGTTTCTGCAGAAATATGTATGCATCTAAGTTATCTCATAAATTTGACAATAAGCACGGGCATCTTTCCCGATGCTTTGAAAACATCAATAGTTAAACCATTACTTAAAAAGAGAAATAAAGACGACATAGAAAATGACAGACCAATCTCGATTTTAACTGTTATCTCCAAAATTTATGAGAAATGTATATACAAAGAATTAAGCAAATATTTGATTAGAAACAATATATTAAGTACTGAAAGAGCAAAAAATATTAAGAGAAAATCATACTATTGATATGGCACTATATGATTTTTTGTAGAGAGTTATGCTTAATGTTGATAAGACCAACCCTGTTTGCACAATATCAATCAATATCAATATACCCGATATATTATATTCCTCTATGAGGCATACGGTATAAGAGGCAACGTTCTAAAGCAACTCACGGAAATTTCTTCAATCAATACAAAAACTAAACGTGAAGAAATATTCCAATCTCATGACCGTGTAATTAAATTTCATAATGCGTACAGCTAAGGAGTGGAATTCCCTGCCGGAGTCTGTGTTTCCCGATAGCTACAACCTGGGAGTCTTTAAGTCAAGAGTGAATAGGTTACTTCTAGGCAAGCGTGCTCCGTCTTCGACTACATCATCGCTTACCATCAGGTGAGAAGTGAGATAGTGGTCAAACGCGTGCCTAGCAATAGTAAAACAAAAAAGTTGATGTTCACAAGTTGTAGTTGGGAGTCGAGAGCTCATTCAGTCGGTGTCTAAGAGGCCTCCTAGCTAAATGAAATTACAAATCACCCCCAAGCCCCTACACAACGCCCCAATTTTTTTCTGTGTTTCTTACCGCCCCCCTTTAGGCCTGCAGCGCCCACAAGGGGGCGTTATCACCCACTTTGGGAAAGGCTGGTCTAGAGCGTAATGTTAATCACAGAACAGATAAAGGAGGTTAGAAAGGAAATAGTTGCCGATTTGTATTAGAACGCGTGTCGCCGCTTGTCTCCCACTCTCCATCTCCACTACAAGCAAGAAGCCCATACGTACGCGCATTACGCACACAAATAGACTACACTTACTTAGATTGCGAGTTTGCTATTGGTTGTCACACTAGCGCAAACACTGTGCTGGACGTACACTCACACACGCGCAAAAGCAATTTATTTCTCATACATGTTACGGCTACCGAAAGGTCGATAATTATATCGATAAAAATATTGCAATTTTGTTAGTTTAAGCTTTGCAATTTTTCGCTTTAGTTTCGGGGCGGGGGGGTACGAATAGTGTGGACTTCTAAAATACATATAAATAATAAAATCAAATTAAAGGGGAAGATCTGTATAACCTCGACATTATCCGAATACTACTTTGGAGGGTCGGTCACGATCACGTCGGGTCACCAGTTTGGAGGTAGTGGTACAGAGAGTAAAGTCCCGCACACCTCAATTGAAAAGGAGGATCCTCCAACTAGGCGGCTGTTGTGCCTGGCGGGCTACTGCCCGAGAGTTGATATTCGGGCTGATGCATATGTTCAAATCGCATGGTAAACTCTGCTTGCGCGATGCAGGATTTCAACGTTGTAGTTCGCTACTAGTTGGATAGATGGCGTCGCGGTTCTTTTTGTTGCGATGTAGATTTGCTCCGTAGGTTTTTCTTGTGGCGGCATTGATGCCGCTACACTACTGTACGAACTTAGGCTTCTGTGTCCGCGACAATAGTTATTTATGATACTAGTTCGGAAAGTTGGTTTTTACAAATGAGTAGACGAATGTAACCCCGACACGAAGTCGAGGGCTTACCATAGTCACGAGTTTATAAATACCAATATCCGCACGTGTGCCATACAACGTTTTACAACACATTTGCGAGAAAACAGTACAATGAGACAAACTTTTTGTTCTTAGATATTAGTCGGAAAGTCGCAACAATTTTTGCATTATAAAAATGGCTCGAAATTGCAAATTAAAATTAGAACTACATCTTTCGTCTCGACTCAATCTATAGACCAAGAGCGCTTCCAAGGAGGTTGCATCATTCAGCTTATTAGCTGTTATCTTTTATTATTTTTCTGTTATTCTATAACTGAAACTCAAAATACTTAAAATGAATAAGTACCTATTAGTAATTTTGTATGTTTCCTTTTTAATTTAGTTAAGTTAAATTACTTACTTACATGAAATGAATGAGCTTTAGCTTATGTGGCGGTAATTTTTAATCCGCCATGGGAAGTTGAATAAAATTTTGTTAATAATTTATCATCATCTGCCTAGCCTTTTCCCAACTATATTGGGGTCGGTTTCCAGTCAAACCGGATTCAGCTGAATACCAATGTTTTACGTGAAGCGGCTGTCTACCAGACCTCCATAACCCATTAACTGGGTAACACGGTACCTCTTGGCAAGACTGGAGTCAGATTTACTGACTTCTGACAATCTGTAACGACTGCCAAAGATCTCAAATGACAGCCGGGACCAACGGCTTAACGTGCTTTCCGAGGCACGGAGGAAACTCGTTACGTTAAGATGGTCACCCATCCACAGACCAACCTCGGCAAGCGTTGCTTAACCTTGATAATTGACCCGTGGGGCTGTTATTATTTAGCCACGAGCTTCTCATAATTTTGTTAATTATTAATTGAGTATTATTATCTGGGGCTCGACTGTCAACTGAAGTGACTAGGTAAAAAAATCTCAGAATGTTTTACGTAAACTGTATAGACATAAACAATATGAAACAACACGAAAATAAATCAATAGCTAAAAATAATAATGCTATTAAGGTATGCGTACATACACTTATGTCTTTGTATGCATAAATAGTTATTATTTTTGTATCATTTATTTATTTAGTAGCTTTTAGCGTAAGCTAAAGCTTGTAAGTAAAATAATAGAAAAAAAATTAATATTAAACAATCATTTTATTTAAGACGAAAAATGAACTCTGAAACTAATTTAATAACCCACAATAAATAATAATTGGTAGTAATAAACATAAAATTATTTAATCATAATAATATTACTGATAATAATAATTTGTAAACATTCACGTATATTTAATATTGACATTGTTTACAACTTGGTACAACACTATCGATACGCGTCGATTTCGCTGAGTTCAAGCTTTGGCTCGTCGGACGCGACGTTCGCAGTGAACGAAATACATTACGCAATAGCCCGCGTTGTACAATATGGTATCCACGTATTGCAAGCAATGAATAATTTTGTATCTGCTTGCGATATTCTCATCTTTGCCT
The DNA here is from genome assembly GCA_950371165.1 of Lacanobia oleracea. NCBI lineage: Eukaryota > Metazoa > Arthropoda > Insecta > Lepidoptera > Noctuidae > Lacanobia > Lacanobia oleracea. The sequence goes on from OX493389.1 coordinate 7,238,383, forward strand.
ACAAACTACATAATACTATTGTAATAATTGCAAATATCTCTTGTGTTTTAAGGTTTTTAGAATTACGGGTTAAAAGAAAACCCTTCTCAAGCCACACTACACATCTAGCTTCTTTTCCGACACGTTATGATATCGCAGGACGGCATAATTAGTTTTTTTTTTCGGAGCTTCGTACGCTGCCACAATATGAGCGCGATTGTTGGCCGGTGAATCAAATTTTGTCGATATATGAATGTCTGCTCATATGCACGCCCACAAGGCCCTTCTAACTTCCTTTAATCTGTTCTGTGATGTTAATAGTCTAAACGTAATCAAAGCGTTTTTATGAGATAAACGTTCGATGCGACATTTGTACTGCATTGTACTTACGCAGAACTCTCTCTATTGCAGTCTCATATGTAATATAATAGGGATTCCAGATCATACAGGCATATTTAACTTGTGAGCGAACTAATGGTCGTTTAAAATCTGACGTAGTTCTCATTACAAAGTAATACAGTTGAAATGCTTTAGAAATAATTTTATCTATGTGTAGATTTAAGTGAAGTTTGCAATCAATAAGAACGCAAGTCACAAATATATCTTTAACTAGAGTCTTATTATAGAGTGAATAATCGTAGGTTATTAAAAAAAAAAAAAAAAATAATATTTATTGAGCCGTTGTTACAGAATTCTTATACTTGGTCGGTAGTTGTAACAAGTTGAGTTTACATTAAATAACACCGTGGTCCCCGAACTAGGCAACGCCTGTATCTCGGGGGCCGGAGTTGCGTTAACATGTAATTGACTATTTGGGTTATACAGATTTGTTAGCAATGTGAGTTGCCAAAGTCTTGAACATCGACGACGAGTTGCTAGCCTGTCGGTTTTTTACCGGTTGCATTTTGGGGAATGTGCGACGGAATTGCATAATTTAATTCCGCCAAGCCCGTTCCATCATCGGACCACAAGACGAACGGCGATGCGCCACCGGTACACGGTGGATATCCCACCCATACGCACAAAACGTTTTGGTAACACATTCATAATGCGTACAGCTAAGGAGTGGAATTCCCTGCCGGAGTCTGTGTTTCCTGATAGCTACAACCTGGGAGTCTGTAAGTCAAGAGTGAATAGGTTATTTCTAGGCAAGCGTGCTCCATCTTCGACCACATCATCACTTACCATCAGGTGAGATAGTGGTCAAACGCGTGCCTATCTATAGTAAAAAAAAAATACAGTTATCAAAATTGCTAAATAATATTACATAAGTTAAATTATAAGTACAGTTTTGGCAAGAAAGTAAAATAGAGAAAAAAAAAGGTGAACATCAAATAAAAATAAATATTAGAATTAGGTCAGTGATTTGCGTGAGTGTTTTATGTTCATGTTAGTGAAGTGTGGAATTATGATTGGAAGTAGGTACATAGTAAAACTTGTTAACTGAGAATTTCTTCGGTTTCATCATATGACGATGAGTAGTTTTTTGGTAAGACTTTTACATAAGTTGTGGTTAAGGTTTTTAATATTACAGAATTTGTTTATTTGGTTGTAGACATGAATGTGTGAATAGAAGGGGTACCGTCTGGCTAGAAGACATTTTGCAGTGGGCAGAGGGACGTGAAAAACGCGTTTTGAGAGCAGATTTAGATAGTCAGGCCTGCTCTTTACTGATTTGTGAGCATGAAGAACTAGGAATTCACTGTAGAGTAGGTCTGTTGGAAACTGGAATGGTTTTTTTAACATCACTTTTATGACCACCCTCTGAGCCCTTTCAACATCTATTAAGGTGCTTTTATAGGCGTTACTCCAGACCGACATTTCTAGTTTTAGTAAAGTTGATGTATTTACACTTTGGAATACTTAGCTTTAATTTATTTTCATTACAATAGTCATATAACCTATTCAAGTCTTCCTGTAGAAGGCTGCTATCAACAGTGTTTTTTATTGTTGTAAATACCTTAAGGTCATCAGCGCAGTTACTATTTTGAAAGCAGTTACAAATATCGTGTATATATATAATAAAGATCAATGGGCCCAGAATAGATCCCTGGGGAACGCCTGAAGTCGCCACAAATGAGTCTGATTTGTATCCATTGCTCACAACAGTTAGATTACGATTGCTGATATAAGAACAGAACCAACACAGTAAGTAACCTCTGATGCCATTAAAAATGGCATTATTTAACAAGATTGAATGGTCCACCCTGTCAAAAGCCTTTTTAAAATCTGTATTAACAGCATCGGTCTGATATCCTGCGTCCATTTATTGAACAAGTGATCCGCAAGGTCATTAAGTTAGTCACCGTAGACTTAGTTTTAACGAAACTGTGTAGCTCAGGTACTTATTAAGTTGTATGAGTGTCTACCGATTGTAGTTTTAGGTTGCTTAGGTGGATTGATCAGGTAGTTGGGGGAGAAGAAGCACCTGCTTTTTCTCTGAGCCGATTCGGAGTCCATTGGAATTTCTAGCGGTTTGTCATCGGGAAGGGAAATTGTTAAAACTGGAGTAAAAAAGGGATCGGGAGGGTCTGGGGGCTTTTTGTTATCCATGATGGATAACGGCTAAAATTCTTAAAATTTAGTAAAAGGAGATGTTTCAAAATGGGCCAGGTCTATGTACATTACCTCATAAAAAAGAGAAAAATCCGTAGAATTAGGGAAAAATACAATTAATTCATTTAAATGTTTACTGTGGTGGTAGTTAATTGATGTTTATAAATTACTTTTATCGATTTTTAACATGGCGTCGCACCGATTTAGTTACAGATCATAGAAAAATAACTGTTAGCTGTCATAACAATGTCACTTCAGTCACTTTCGTCTCGTTGCCGGTAAATAAATATGTCAGAAATAAATGTCAAACGTCATTAATCAATCGAAATGACAGCTTACCGCCATGACGGGTTTTTGTTGCGTGTTGCAATTTCAAGTGTAATTTCTTTTGTTTTACGAGCAAAAAAATCATTTTAAAGAAATTGGAAAGTTGAGAACTGTTTTAAATATATTTCTCTATTTTTAAGTATAGTGTACAAGGATCTGGCCCAGGGTCCATACATTTTGGAACATCTCCTTTATGTTATAATTAACCTTACAACACAAACACAAAGAATATTCTCGATTGAAGTTCATACTGATAAAAATTACTAAAATCGAAAAAAATCGCAACACAAACAGAAACATGTGATTAACCTTCACCGCTACCAACGAAAGTAACCCTAAGCCGTTGGTCCCGGCTGTCATTTATAGATCTTTGGCAGTCGTTACGGATAGTCAGAAGCCAGTAAAACTCCAGTCTTGCCATGAAGTACCGTGTTACCCAGTTAATGGGTTGTGGAGGTCCGGCACGCTCTTCGTAAAATACTGGTGTTCAGCTAAACCCAGCTTGACTGGAAGCCGACCCCAATTGTATGTAGTTGGGAAAAGGCTAGGCAAATGATGATTGAATATAACTCCTCCCCTAGCTCGAAGACATGCGGAACTCTCCTGGGCATCGAGGATGTGGATCAAGTTATCCAGCATTTCTTGGGGTAACCGGTCCCATTCTTGAATAGTGGCTTCTCTGAGCTCTGGCACTGTCTGGGGACGTGGCGGACGGTTCCAAATATCTCGCTTAAGAGCATCCCACGCGTGGTCTATTGGGTTTAAGTCAGACGAGCCGGCAGGCCAGTCTAACCTTGTGATGTCGTATTCTTGGAGAGCAGCATCGACTCGTTGAGCTCGATGTGCGGGCGCATCGACCAGTACAAATTGGTGCCCATGGTTTACTCGGAATGTTCTGACAATTCATGAAGCTTCGATACGGGATCAAAGGCTTTCTAGCTCCAATCGTAATACCACCCCAAAAGGACACCGATTTCCCGCCTTGCTGAACTGTTCCAGTGGCAGTTCTTTGCCTTTCACGTTCACCTGATCTTCTTCAGACACGGACTCGTCGGTTATCTGGATGAGTACTGGTTCGCGATTCGTCAACGAAGAGACAGTTTTGCCAATTGTTTTCTTCTTCATTTAGCCCACTGCAATCTCCGTCGTTGACATTGCCGGGAAATTAGAGGCGCTCGGCAAGTCTTTCGTGCCCGTAATCCAGCCTGGTGCAAGCAATTCCGACTGGTCAGAGCGCTAACTTCAAGCCCAGAGGCGGCCCAAACTTTTGCTTTTATTTTAGTAGCGTTGATTGTTGGGTCACGGGCTGCCAGCAATCTAATATAGTGCTTTTGGGCAGCAGTCCAAACAGTTGGGTGACCACTGCGGGGTCGGCCAGCTAAATTACCCATCCCGTGGTACCTCTGCAACGTGGTCACGACACAGGATTGGGAAATAGCAACTCTGCGAGCTATTTCTCTCGTGGTGTATCCTTCTTCCCTCAAAGTTACTATTCTTGCCTATAAAACTTCTAGTAATCCTCTTGGCATTTTTTCAATTACAACTTTCCGCGAAAAAGTATTTTAAATCCATTAAAATTAACTAAATCAGAATTCTGAATGAACGTAAGCTAGGACTAAAACCTTTTTTTATATGGAAAAACAATTGACCTCTTTTATATTCTAATTATATTCTAAAAAGAAGAAGAAATCATAATATAGTCTACAGTAACAAAAAAAGTTTTCAGATTTTTCAAAGTGATCGCAAACTTTTTTGATGTGTGTAGGCACGTCAAAAATATTCGTGCTAGGCCCTCTGTACCTACTATGTATAAATTAAAGTAGGTGTTGCCTAACATGGTTTAGCCAAAAACATATTTGCTTGGTTTGAACTCTACCGATAGTGGCCGGAGTGAAACCATTGGTACCACCTATCTATTCCGTTGAGCCCGGAGTGGAACCATTGGTTCCACCTGACGCCACTGATTTAATCAATTACAAGGAAAGTGTGTGAGACCAATTCAAGGTAAAGAAGCGGTCGTCTGAAGTTATTTTCTCATCCTTATCTCTAAATGATGCATTACTGATGGATACGTCGCTAGTTTCCAATCGCGTTCAGACGTTTCTCTGCGGTTAAAATAAGTGAAAGATACCTAACCCCGGAATGATAGTGTTTAAATCGATTATATTGTCACGCTCGCGCAACTTCATATCTCTAATATTCATAACATTGACGACATTTGCTGTTGCAAATGACGTAATTTTTCGCAAACAGATCAATAGTGATTTAGTAAAGGCCACTGATTTTGACTTTTATATCAATGCATTAGAAAAGACAGTTGAATTTTGTGTAAGACATAAAGTTTACGTGGATTCGAACCTGCAGTACGGGTTGTTTTTGGTTGACGGTAAGATTGGCTCGACAGTGTAGGTACCAAGACTGGTCACGAGCCATTTTGGTTGAAATTGTTGACAATAGTTTTCGTTGAAATAGGTCTCGTTGTCTAGGTTCTATCAGACGATTTAAATATAACGAAGATAAGACCCACGGAACAGAAAAAACAGGATAAGACCTAACTCGTCAGCGGACGAACTATATACCTACCTACCTATACTCGTGTAGCAACCCCAATCTACTATTATTTCGAACCAACGGGGCAGAAAGATACTGGCACCCCTCTCTTCCACGTTCGTGTTTAATTTTATTATGTGTCGGATGTAAACGAGGATCCATTGCACCAATCCTTGGCATATTTTATTTTAAACCATACATTGGAAACCATTGGTTCTAAAAATATGAAAGAAAACCTTACCAAGGTTGACTTAGGAGTTACTTTCATTGAGGCCCTGGACGTTGACGCCGCAGCGGTCCAGCTGAGGGGATCTTTGACCGAGGTGTGCAACTCCAGCATGCCTCGGTCTCGCCGTCCGCCTCCCCGCCGAGCAGTATATTGGTGGTCAGAGGAGCTGGCGGGCCTCCGGGCCACCTGCGTGGCGGCCAGAGGGCCTACACAAGGAGCCGACGGCGTAGCGCCCGTAGCCAAGCAGACGAGGACCGCCTCTACGACTCTTACCGAGAGGCGAAGGCGGTCCTCAAGTCGGCTATGGGCGCTGCCAAGGAAGCGGCGAGGGCCGAGATGCTGGAGGGTCTCGACAGGGATCCGTATGGGAGACCATACAGGGCGGCGCGGAACCAGCTGCGGCCCCATGGTCCCCCACTTACGGAGACCCTCGAGCCAGCGTTGCTGGATGGGGTGGTCCGGTCTCTGTTTCCGCGCAGGACCGACTTCGCCCCACCAGCAATGGACCCTCCGCAGGCGGCGCCTCCACCGGAGGAGGAGATACCTCCGGTGACGGAGGAGGAATTTCGCGCGGGGGTTCTTAGCCTCCGCGCGAAGAAAACGGCTCCTGGGCCGGACGGCGTCCCCGCACGTGTGGTGGCTATAGCTGCCGCTCAAATGGAGGACAGATTTCGGGAACTCTTCAGCGCGTGCTTTACGGCTGGAAGATTCCCGAAACTGTGGAAGGAGGGGCAGCTATGCCTCCTCCGAAAGGAGGGACGTCCGGCGGATTCCCCCTCGGCATACCGGCCCATCGTTCTGCTCGATGAGGTCGGTAAATTATTCGAGGGGATCATCGCCGGCCGGCTCAACAGCCATTTGCGGGAAGTAGGGCCGGACCTGTCGGACGCCCAGTTCGGCTTCCGACAGGGGCGTTCGACCATCGACGCGCTGGCCCTACTCAAGAGCCAGGTGAAGGGGGCGGTGTCATTCGACATAGCCAACGCCTTCAACTCCGTTCCCCACTCTACAATATTGGAGGCGCTCCGGTATCACGGAGTGCCCCAATACTTGAGGAGCCTCCTGGCCAGCTACTTGGAGGATTGAGAGGTCCTCCTTGTGGACAAACTGGCCAGGTTGCGGAGATACGGCGCGGAGTCCGTTGTTCCGCAGGGGTCAGTCTTAGGCCCCCCCCTGTGGAACAACGGTTTCGACTGGCTCTTGAGGGGAGCTCTTCTCCAGGGCACGAGTGTCATCTGCTACGCGGATGACACTCTCCTTACTGCCCGGGGGAAGACCTTCGGGGAGGCGGCCTGTCTGGCCTCGGCTGGCGGGTCCTTGGTGGCAGGGAGGATCCGCCGCCTGGGTTTGAGGGTGGCGCCGAACAAGACCGAGGCCGTGTTCTTTCACGGGCCTCGGCAGCGCTGCCCTCCCAACGCCCACATTGTGGTGGAGGGCGTCAGGGTGGGCGTCCAGGCCCAGATGAAGTATCTGGGCCTGGTGTTGGACAGCAGGTGGCGCTTCGGCATTTCAGCGGGCTGTCGAAGCGCCTGCTGCAGGCCGCGGACGCCCTGTCTTGGCTCCTCCCAAATCTGGGGGGGCCGAATGCACGGTGCCGGCGTTTATATGCCAACCTGCGGCATCCTGCGGAGCATGGCCCTATACGGGGCCCCCATCTGGGCGGACTCCCTCCACAGGAGGGAGAATGCTACTGTGATGCGCAGGCCCCAAAGGCCCATTGCACTGCGGGTGGCGAGGGCCTACCGCTCGATGGGCTTCTCGGCGGCGTGTGCTCTGGCGGGCACCCCGCCTTGGGAGTTGGAGGCGTGGGTGCTCGCCAGAGTGTACGAGTGGACGGCGCGGCGAAAGGCCCTCGGCGAGCCTCCCGTCGCGGAGGAGCGGGAGGCCGTGCGGCGGGAGGCGAGGGACGCTATCGTCGTTCATTGGACGGAGGACCTCGCCTCCGCCACCTTTGGCCGCCGTACCTTGGATGCGCTCGGTCCGGTCCTGCGAGACTGGCTCGAGCGCTCCCACGGGTTCCTCTCATTCCGTCTGGTGCAGGTGTTGTCAGGCCACGGCTGTTTCGGCAAGCACCTGCACCGGATCGGGAGGGAGGAGACCTTGGCGTGCCACGACTGCGGCGCGGCGGAGGACACGGCTCAGCACACCCTCGAGGTGTGCCCGGCTTGGTCTGAGCAGCGCCGCAGTCTAACAGTGGAGATCGGACAGGACCTCTCACTTCCCGGCGTGGTCAACGCCATTGCTAGAGAGTGAGGGGTCCTGGGCAGCTGTCGCCTCTTTTTGCGAGGATGTCATCTCGCAAAAGGAGGCGGCGGAGCGCGCGCGGGAGGACGATCCTCTCGCTGGGCCGCTCCGTAGGCGAAGAGGTCGGAGAGGACGCCGTCTTCTCCCTCCTCATGGTGGTGATGGGCGGGCGATAGGCGTGGGGGCGCCTCCGCCCGCATTGCACTCCACACCACCTTCGCCGGTTATTCCCAGCCCTCCCCCTGAACGAGGAGGCGCTTTAGGCGGGTTGTCGTCGGAGGAGGACTGGACGCCAAGGCTGCGCCGATCTCCCAGTCCTCTTCCACTCGGACGATGCGGGAATGCCGCTGAGTTGTTTTAGTGGGTATACCGGGTCAGCCCGGGGAGTCCCACATACCCCTCCCGTTCCCCCGACGGGAATGCGTAATGCATTTTTTCCCAGCGCAAAAAAAAAAAAAAAAAGGAGTTACTTTCATCACTCAACAAGTCGGAGGCCATCGCCTTTCATGGCCCCCGGCGGGCGCCGCTGTGGCTCGGGAGAAGGCACGGCTCCTTGACATTTCGTGTGACGCAGGTCCTCTCGGGGCATGGCTGCTTCGGGATCGGGAGGTTCTTGTGTCGCATAGGCAGGGAGCCAGACGCTCGGTGTCACCACTGCGTCGACTGTCGGGAGGACACGGCGCGGCATACGCTAGCAGAGTGTGCCGCTTGGGAGGAGCCACGCCGTGCCCTCATTTCTGAGGTAGGCAGTGATCTCTTGCTGCCGGCCGCAGTTCGTGCTATAGTCGACGGCGAGGAGTCCTGGGACGCGGTGGTCTCTTTCTGCGAAACAGTTATCGCGCAGAAGGACGCTGCGAAAAGGGAGAGGGAGATCTTGACCTCTCTCCCGGCCCGCAGCAGGCGCACCGGGCGTCGGAGGTCTGCCCTCTTCCGGCCCCCCTAACTGGATCCAGGGGCGGCGGTCTTGGGGATGTCCGTCGCTCCCCATTCATTCGGACACGAGGTGCCGGCGCGTGGTGTTCCCATGCGCCCCTCTTTGACGTCGTGGGGGGAGTCAAACACCTCACTCCTCCCGCTGACCCGAGGTGGTCCGCAGAGGCCGGGAGACCAGCCGGGGATTACGGAAGTCGCATTAGTTCTCAAGATCTCCGGTTGGTAAGAGATGGAGCACCGGGGTGATTTTAGTCAGTAAGAGTCTGACAGACCCCTCCGCCCGCTCCAGACATCCATCAGGATATCCCCCCGTTACAAAAAAAAGGAGTTAGTTTCATGCTCATGGTAAAAACAGAGATCCACGAGAGTGTGAGCCGAGGGAAGCGAGCCCAAAAACACTACCAACAGCTACATCTTGTTTGTCAACTAAGTAGGTACATGTTTTTGCCGTATAGAAACGTAAAAATGAAAAAAATTACTAGGTACTTGAAACTATAAGTAGGTAGGTAGGTAGGGTAGAAGTACCGTTTGTGGCCACTGTACCGTTTATGGCCATTTATTGTTTAAATAAACGATAGAAATGAATTTATGTAAAAAAATCATTACAAACTCAATTTGGTCAATGTTTTAATATTAACTTTTTATAACTCAACAAATATATCGTTATAATATTATAATTTTTTATAAATTAATTCAAATGTTAACTGGCCAAAAACGGTGCTAAGGTGGCCAAAAACGGTACTTCTACCCTACATACGCAAACACATAATTTTTATTTTTATTAGACACTACCATATTCATATTCTTTTGAAAATAAATGAAGGAGTAAAATGGTTTCATCTCAACGATTTGGAAGTGATTTGGTTTTTTTTCTTATTATGTGATACCGATAAATAAATTCTAGCTAAACCAAATTACGTATCATATCATTAGATTGCTAAATATTTTTTTCAGATGTAATTTCTCTGTAAGTACCGACGAAAAGCTGCTTCACCTGCACTCTGTTTTAAGCTTTTTTCGAGAGAGCAGCCTTAACTGATTAAAGCAAGGCAGTTCTACTGACTATGAGTCCGACACAGCAAAATGCTCGTTTACGGAGACGCGGGGCGTTGCGCGGAGCGTTGGGCGTTTGCGTAAATCGCTTCTCCGTAAACGCTCTCTAACAGCGCCATAATTATATTTGAATTTAGTGCAGGCCGCCCAAAGAGTAACGTAATACAGCCGGTCGATTCTGTAAACATGTCGAAGTGAAGGCTTGGGCGAAGTGAGTGGCTAAGTGAGCTGTCAGTGACGCTAGGGATGGACGAAACGTTACATTTCTAATCTTATCGACATCGACAATAGAATTTATCAACAATTTAATTAATTAATTGATTTTTATATATATTTTATGCTAAAGCTTTAGAAAATTTCACATTCATTAAAAACTGTTATTTATGAGTCTAAAAATAAATACTGAAGATCGTTTAATACTCAAAGTATTTCATACTGACTAGACCTTACTTTTGGAAATTAATAAACCGATTTTAAAACGAAACTTGATAGGCCAACGACGCAAACCTTATTTTGCGCATGCGTGTACAATTCCAACCAAACATTTTTGAATAGCGGATAGGTTCATAGGTGGGTATCTAACATGAGTAGGTATCTAACTAATATTATTTTATTCAGCGTGTTAAACCTCACTCTGCCTTGCGCTTGCGTAGAAAGGTAGGTAGCTAAGTGACAATTGAAACGAGCGAAGGGTTCGCTTCACCGTACTCCGTTGACTTTTAGGGACGGTGAGGTGAACGCGCGAACGTTCTCTGCGGGAATTCCTTTTTTAAACTTTGATTCTTCCATGATAGCTAAATGACAATTCAAACGAGTGCGTTCGCGCGTTCACCTCACCGTCCCTTAAAGTCAGCGGAGTACGGTGAAGCGAACACTTCGCTCGTTCCAATTGTCACTTAGCTACCTACCACTCTAGCAAGGCAATGTGTGGTTAAACACGCTAAATAAAACAATATTTGTTAGATACCTACTCATGTTAGATACCCACCTATGAACCTAACCCCGATTCAAAAATGTTTGGTAGGCATCGTTTTTTTTTCATGCAGTCTTTTAGTAAAATATAAAAATGTATTAACTGTAGCATTCAAATTTGGTAAACTCGATTATCGATATATTTCTTTAACATATTTACCAATCACTAGTATTTGTGACAGCTAACTTAATTCATGACACGCTCACTCCACCCAAGCCTTCACTTCGACATGTTTACAGAATCGACCGGCAGAAGAGGCTGCCACGCCTCACGCGCCGCGCCACGCCTCGCGTCTCCGTAACGAGCACGAATGTTCAACCAATGTTGAGTGCATTTGAACTTAAAAAGGTTTCTGAAATCGCACTCAAACATATTATTTTGTTGTAGTGAATTTGAGGCAATTCGCCAAATCTAAACGTGAAAGTATCCCTGTAGAAATGCGTAAACGTTTGATAAAACTGCTTTTGAAGAACAACGTATTAACTAAATATTTTCGCCAAATGGTATACGAAAATGAAAATAATCCAGCAATGTTGAAAGATATAAAACGTAAGCCATATCATATAATAACCTGAGTGACATTCGTTCCGCACTTGAGCGTTGAAAAACGTTGTTTGAAACGCGCGGACATTCTGCTCATCAATCACGTTCCCCAACTAATTCACCAGCTACAATAATGTTTTGGCACTTGACAGTTTTTAGGAGTCCATATTCAACAAGGAACCATATAGTTTAGCCATGTCCGTCTGTCTGGCTGCTCGCGGTTTAGCTCAGAAACGCTTAGACTAGAAAGTTCACGCCAACAAAGTGGTAAAATAAAACATTGAAAAAATAAAAGGAAAACTCAGTAGGCTTTACAAGTTAACGAGTAATAGTTGAGTCAACCTATAAAAAGTAAGCACTTGGAGAAATCGGCAATCGTGACGTGCAGCTAACAAAATCATATTTTAAGTTACGCACAAAAGCAGCAGTAAATTAAGTACAGACTGTGATTTTTATTTTTCCTCTCAAAATCTATTGATAGCAGAAAAATACTGCTAACATTGATCGAGGTACCTACTTAGTTTTTTTTTAATTTGTTTATTTATTTAACAATTTATGTACACACATTTAATAAGATAAGAAGAAAGAAACAGAAAAATAGGTAATAATTTCAAAAAAGAAAAACTTGTTAAATGTCAGGTAACGGCACTCTAATACAGGAATTGTAAACAAACTGGCGGCGGGTTACTTCCTCTTTTGACCACGCGACGAGAGACCCTTATAGCGCTTTAACCACATTTCTAAGTGGACAACTGTTTTCAGTAAGTCAACTATTTTATAACAGAACCATGTGGCCTAGAAATTCAGATAAATTTAACAAAGACCTGCTGAATCAAACGAAGATATACAGAATAGAAGCATTGGAAAACATGTATGGCCAATGGCACAAATATGCTATGTTCGTATTTGACGAAACCAAGTATCAACCTTCGCCTGCACAATCGGGTAAGGTCTATAATTTGTTTATCATCTAAGTACTTACATAAAACAAAGAGTTAGTCTGGTCGTGGAGCGAGAAGGTAGGAGAAGTAGGTAGATAAGAAACTTGGTAACGTAACAAAGTAACGCCATCGTTTTTTGCTTGCTTCTCAAGCACCCTTGTCCTAGATGATTTTCTGCTGATGGAGCTGGAAGGTGGCCACAGAAAATTACTCGTAGTTATTAAACGACGTAAATAGATAAAAGTTCAACATTGGCAAATTGTAAATATTTTAATGGGGGTTTAGGGAACACATTCATTTTGTGTATAGCTAAGGAGTGGAGTTTAACAAATAACTTGAGTTGGTGTTATTTTCATGCTTTCGTGCATTTCATTTTATAGATTGCGGTCTGACTGATTAGAATACATTAGGAAGTTTCTTTTTAAACTTAAAAAACTTTACCTTTTGATTTTTTGGGTCCATTTTAATGAAGTAAACGTACTTTAAATAAAGACTATATTTTTCATGATTTAATTACAAACGTATAGTTTTTAGACTTTTCCCTATACCTGTAGTTATCATCATCATCATCTGCCTAGCCTTTTCCCAACTACATATATTGGGGTCGGCTTCCAGTCAAGACCGTCACAACAACCCATTAACTGGGTAACACGGTACTTCATGGCAAGACTGGAGTCAGATTTACTGGCTTCTGACTATCCGTAACGAGTGCCAAAGATCCACAAATGACAGCCGGGACCAGCGACTTAACGTGCTTTCCGAGGAAACTCGGTATGTTAAGTCGGTCACCCATCCACAGAACAACCTTGGCAAGCGTTGCTTAACCTTGAAGATCGACCTGTTCGGCTGTTATTATCTAGCCACGAGCTCCTCAATATGATTAACTGTAATAATTATGTTAATTTGTGTCTAATATAATGTCAAATGTAAAAGTTGTGTATACCAGCAGTAAGTGACATATTTGCACAGAACAGAGCCATGTATAATTTATGTAACTTTTTTGTAAATATGTCGTTAGTGTTCCTAAATAAATAGACATAAATTACGCCATAATGGGAGGAGGATGAGCATGAGGAGCTCGTGGCTAAATAATAACAGCCGCGCGGGTTGATCTTTAAGGTTAAGCTACGCTTGCCAAGGTTGGTCTGTGGATGGGTGACCATCTTAACATAACGAGTTTCCTCCGTGCCTCGGAAAGCACGTTAAGCCGTTGGTCCCGGCTGTCATTTGTAGATCTTTGGCAGTCGTTACGGATTGTCAGAAGCCAGTAAATCTGACTCCAGTCTTGCCATGAAGTACCGTGTTACCCAGTTAATGGGTTGTGGAGGTCTGGTAGGCAGCCGCTCCACGTAAAACACTGGTATTCAGCTGTTTCCGGTTTGACTGGAAGCCGACCCCAATATATTTGGGACAAGGCTAGGCAGATGAAATTACGCCATAATGGCTAAATGGACTTAGATAAGTATCTTTGCGTGCGAACTGCTACGGGTTTTCGTTACCGAGTGACTGACAGACAACGCGCAGCCGAAACTACTGGTCGTAGGAAGCTGAAATTTGGCAAGGAGGTTCCTTGGGGAGTGTGGGGGAGTACTTTCCCGAGCACAAGATTTCCCGAAATTCTTACGAGAACGGGAAGAAACGAGATATGAGCGTGCAAAGTCGAGGGCGAACTGCTTGTATTTTTACCCGACTGCGAAAGAAGGAGGGTTATGTTTTTCAATTGTATGTATGTATATTTTTTTGGCACGCCCTAGAGCCTAAACGGCTCGATGGCTTGTAGCTTGAGAGGGGTCGTCAGATTTGTATTTACTGTGAGAGTGACACTGGGTATAACAAAATGAAAAAAAAATAAAAAAAATAGCGGATTTCTGGAGCCAAATTATGCCTTCAAAAACAATTTTTTTTTTTCAAACCTATCGAGTGGGGTATCAAGATTCCAAAAAAGTAAGTCACTATAATGTAGGGTATAAAAAAAAAATACTTTGTCGAAACAAGTTGCTTTTCAAGCAGTCTGATGCAGTTCAATCACTGATCCAATGCCACCAACTGCTTCTTCAGACTGCTTGAAAAGCGACTTGTTTCGCCGACTTTAGCGGTCGGGTTTTTTGAAAAAGTTTTTATTTTTTTAAATAACTCTGATTATTCTTACCATAAAGGTAATAAGACAGGTTTAATTTCCCGGTTATCCTAAAGAAGGAAGAACTTCTTGACGATTATTATTTATTTCAATGGGCGCCGGCAAGACCATTTTCAGGCGAGTGCATCTTCAAAACCCCATTCCAAGAGGTTAGTAATCTTTAGCCCAGAACTAATGAAGACGGATATAAGGCCGAACGCGATGGAGCTCGAAGTACCTCGCCTCGGATTTGCTAGGTCTTGTATGCTAAATTCCGTTTGTATTTCTTTATATCTTCACACTAGTTAACCCGCGCAACTTAGTCTGCGTCACAATTTTCATTACTGCTCCGCACCTATTGGTCTTAGCGTGATGATATATAGCCTAACCTTCCTCGATAAATGGGCTATCTAACACTGAAATAATTTTTCAAATCAGACTAGTAGTTCCTGAGATTAGCGCGTTCAAAAAAAAAAAAAAAAGAAATACAACCAAATTGAGAACCTCCTCCTTTTTTTGAAGTCGGTTAACAAACAAACTCTTCAGTTTAATATAATAGGTCTTTACCTATGAAATTGCCGTTTTGTATGAAAAAATTTAAACGAATTATTTTCATGTATTTTTTATTTGTATTAATCAAAGTAATCACCCATGCAATCAATGCATCTTTGCCAACGCAGTGGTAGTTTATTGATGCCCTTCTTAAAGAAATCAGCTGGACGGGAGGCAACAAATTCTTCAAAGGCATTTTGTACTGCCTCTCGGGTATTGAATTTTTTTCCCGCGAAGAAGTTATCCAAATTCTGGAAAAAGTAGTAGTCTGTAGGCGCAAGGTCTGGTAAGTAGGGCGGATGACGGAGAGCTTCCAACCCCAGTTCTTGCAACTTGAAGACCGTCTGCTGTGCAGTATGAGGTCGCGCGTTGTCGTGCAGGAGCAGCGGAGACGAGCGATTGACCAATGCTGGTTGGAGATGTGCCAGCTTCTCCATCATTGTGTTCAGTTCTTCACAGTACACATCTGCAGTAATGCTCACCCCGTTTGGTAAGAGGCTGTGATGAATCACACCGGCGCTAGACCACCAAACAGTGACCATCACTTTTCTAGGGGTAAGTTTTCGTTTAGGGCATTGTTTAGGTGCTGAACCAGGATCCAACCAACTTGCTGAGCGCTTGCGGTTATCAAACAGAATCCATTTTTCATCGCAGGTAACAATGCGGTTCAAAATTCCTTCATTTGTGTGTCTGTTGAGCAGTGCAAGGCACGTCTCGACGCGTACTTCGCGCTGGCGATCATTGAGTTCGTGGGGCACCCATTTGTCACCATGTTTTTAAAATAAAATTAATTTGAAATTAGAATTCTTAGCCAAACAAAAATTATTTTGATTTGAAATGGCCAGTACTGCAGAACGGCAATTTCATAGGTAAAGACCTAATATTAGTATAGATTTTCGTACATTTACTGACAGCCAGGGGGGTACAAGTGCACCCTCTTGTATCCCCCCCCCTCCGGCGCCCATGTATATTTCCGTATAATTTTGTATTTTAGACGAATGCACGGCACATCTGTCGTTGTTGCGTGTCTCTCTGAGGACTCAGTCTCCGCCTGCCTGTGAAATCCCTAGTTCCTGCAAGGATATGGTGAACAAAGGCACCGATTACGGCTATGGGCTGTTACATAGGTACGTTGTACATACACAAATAAATAAAATTGAAGTGTGTTTGTAATATCATAATATGCGTAAGATAGAATATACGATAGCAATAACAAATAAATTTTTTTTTGTCTGTCTGTTTGTTCCGGCTAATCACCGGAAATGCTGGACCAATTTTGATGGAACTTCACTGGCAGATAGCTGCTATTATAAGGAGTAACTATTTTTAGAAAAAGGAGTAGGTACAGTTAAAAAATTTAAACCCATGAAAATATTAATTACTAGTTGACCCGCGCAACTTCGTCTGCGTCACAATCAAATCGGACCAGTAGTATATTAGTATAGATTATTTACGCGGGCAGGAGCTAGTTAGCTACAGGCACATATTGATACTAAAAGTTAAAGACAATTTACTCAAAGCTTCGTCACTTGCGACTTCCAAACAATCGACTTTTATATCAGCGTAGGGTTAACTTTTGTAATCTGGTATTTACGCAAGAGCTTGATTTGGGGTTCAGGGGGGTTAGATTATTCGGCTGTTAAAGTTGGTGTTTCTAAATCCAACTCCTCATATTGATGAGCTTCTGTAATCTCCCATGGAAACGTCATTGCACTTTCAAAAGTATCAAATAATTGAAAGTAATTAATAGTAAAGGAGATGTTTCAAAATGGGCCAGGTCTATGTACATTACCTCATAAAAAAGGGAAAAATCCATAGAATTCAGGAAAAATACATTTAATTTATTCAAATGTTAACTGTAGTGGTAGTTCATTGATGTTTATAAATTACTTTTATCGATTTTCAACATGGCGTCGCACCGATTTAGTTACAGATCATAGAAAAATAATTGTCAGCTGTCATAACAATGTCACTTCAGTCATAAATATGTCAGAAATAAATATCAAACGTCATTAATCAATCAACATGACAGCTTACCGCCATGACGGGTTTTTGTTGTGTGTTGCAATTTCAATTGTAATTTTTTGTGTTTTACTAGCAAACAAAGCCATTTTAAAGAAATTGAACAGTTAAAAACTGTTTTAATGGTATTTCTCTATTTTTAAGTATAGTGCACAAGGACATGGCCCAGGGTCGATACATTTTGGAACATCTCCTTTGACAATTGTACAGATTAGGATGGTCTCTGTCCAAACGCTTACAACCCTGATCTCTTCAAAGTTAGAGTGAACAGGCTCCTTCTGGGTAAGCTCGCTCCATCGTAGACTTTGTCTCTGTCATTCTCTGACCTAGACTAGAGTCAAGAGCAAACCCATCACTAAAAAACCTTAAGGGTCAATTCATACCGAAAGCGGCGAGCAGTTTCCGTGTCATATAATTTTAAACTTTATCTTCATTACTATAACACATATTATCGCGGGAGTCATCGGAATGCTCGCGGCGCCGCGGGCGGCCGCACGACCTCTTCAAGTTTCTCAAGCGATCAAGCGATACTATGTGTTACTGTGATGAGGATTAAGTTTAAAATTATATGACACTGAACCTGCTCGCCGCTTCGCTGCCATTTCGGTATGAATTGACCCTAAGGGTCACTTTATACATGCAGTAAATTTCTCCTTTAAGTCAGTGCCCTATAATATATACCTAATTATTTTTCAAGGCTTTTACTTCTGGTTATCGCCCGTTTTTCTCGGCAATGTATTATGTTCTCCAGAACAACGGACAAATTTAAGGCTGATACCTTTTGTATGATGGCTTTTAACGAGGCGGAATACATTTCATATTACAACTTTGGACTGCCGGACCTCATGTTTGAACAAAGTAAGTAAACTAGGGGCTTCGCTGGTGGGTGATAAGTCCCGGACGCGTACCTAAATACAAAGGCGGCTGCAACACAGACACACATATTCTGTGATGCATTATGTTGCGGATAGCTTAAAGCAGTTATAGTCTACAACACAGCGGTCTGTAGTGCAGCCGCATTTGTTACTATAATTTAATAAAAAAATGTAAAGGCGGCTGCAACACAGACACATATATTCTGAGCTGCATTATGTTGCGGATAGCTTAAAGTAGTTATACTCTACAACACAGCGGTCTGTAGTGCAGCCGCATTTGTTGCTATAATTTAATTAAAAAATTAAAAGGCGGCTGCAACACAGACACCTATTGTCTGTGCTGCATATGCTCCTGGAAAACCAACGTAAGAGCGATACTGACGCTTGAAGACTTCAATTAAGGTTAAGTAACATGAGGGGAAGCCTCACTGCTAATTACATCGCCGCACCAAGGCGGGTTATAAAAGCGAGTTTATTCGCTGGCAACAAATTCACTTCGTTGGACTAACGCATTAGCACCGTCTACAGAGGTCTAGGACGCTACAGAGAAGTAGGGCTGCCAGTGAAGCTGTTAGCTGTGTCTTTGACCGTACAATAAATGAATCAGTGTATTTTAATAATAATAATTTTTTAAAGCATCTTACGGGGCCTCTGCTTTGGCCCTCTCTGAAGGTCGGGTCTCTACGGTCCCGAGAAATGTCCAATGTCAAAGACGTGTAAAATATATTTATCATCATTTATTTCAAGTAGGTCCACCAAGATCCAGTTCAGTAATAAAATACACGTAGTCATTTAAAAGAAAAAGATAATTAACTTTGTTCTCATTTGTTGCAGTGGCTCTTTGCGGTTTATTAGGCCATGCTCAATTTTTCCGCAACTACTGGCTCAAGAGTCTCCTTCAGTTTCAAACAAAAGAAGGTTGCTTCTCTATGAACTTCGTGAAAGGCGAGTTCAATGAGAACTTGTTGAGAGAGGGGCAAGACGACATGTGGCAGATAAACAGCCCACAGACTATTATGGGTGGGCAGTGCCACGGGCATTTCACCTCTGTGGCGGCGGCCTCGCTCTCGCATGCCCTCAGATATATATTAGAGACTTATTATTGAAACCAATGTCGTATTTTTTATTAGTAACCATAGTTACCATTATGAGCAACAAAAGCCTTTATTTGTAAAAAAAAACCGGCCAAGTGCGAGTCGCACTCGCACACGAAGGGTTCGGTATCATAAACCTTAGTATTTATTATTTGTTGTTATAGCGGCAATTGAAATACATAATTTGTGAAAATTTCAACTCTTTATCTATTACGGTTCTTGAGATACAGCCAGCTGTTATACAGACGGGCGGACGGACGGACGGACGGACAGCGAAGGCTTAGTAATAGGGTTCCATTGGTTACCCTACCCTTCGGGTACGGAACCCTAAATAAATGGACTCGAGTCAAACTCGCGCACAATGGGCGCACAGTCCAATTATGCGTTTTTAACCGACTTCAATAAAGAGGAGGTTGAGGAGGTACACAGAGGTTTCTTTTACGAGTGTAGGAGGACTATGAAATAATATTTCGTAAATTTAACCTTTTTGGGGTGAAATGGAATGGAAGAGTTTGTAAGCAACTATTTTTTTCTTGGGACAAAGCTGCTCCTGAAATCCAGAATAAACAGTGGCGACCACGCCGACCACCAGAAAATCGCCGAGTCAACGAAACTCGACGGACGAGTCCCGGAGAAACGATACAACAGTCTTGGATCCCGCATCGAAAGTAATCAGAAAAGTACAGCGGAGGAGTTGGAAAAAAAATGCCAATTCCCTCCTTATCAAGCAGAAGACAGTACAGAGCTAGGCTAATAGACACTGAGGGACATATACAAGTGGGTTAAGGTGGAAGCGCCAGGGTTCGCAAAATTCAAATATTTTAATGTTTTTTGCAATTTGCCGGTCAGTGTGAAAAGCTGAATGTTAAACAAAATACGATTCGCGGCCGTAACGCGTATTTATCTATAGAATTATAACCATTTTAATCATCAATATGACCCTCTAAGTTCATAAAATCCTACTGAATTACTCGTATTCATGAAAAAGTCATCGAAAAGTTCTACGGAGACTTCATCATTTCAGCCAATATTCGTCCACTGCTGAACGTAAGCCGGGCAGGCTTGCGTTCAGCAGTGGATGTAGTGTCTTTTTGGGTTCTATTTAAAATGTAAGACGGAGCCAGCGAAGTAATTTAAGTCACCGCGAATACCGTTATATGCTATCTTTAACCGACTTCTTCAAAAAGGAGGAGGTTCTATGTTCGGCTGAATGTATCTTTTTTTTTATGTATGTCCACCGATTTCTCCACCAATACTGGACCGATTTTAAAAATTCTTTTTTTTTATTCAAAGGCCTATACTTTTGAGGTGGTTACTTTGTCACTAAGTCAGAATCTGATGATGGGATCCCATGAAAATCGAGGGAAACCCTCAAATTTTATAAGCACATACATTGTTTTTCATAAGCTTTCTAACGCAATTCAGATATTTGTAATCATCATCTTATGTTGCTGAGCTGATGATGGAAGGTATAAGTCAGGATCTGATGATGGCATCCCATGAAAAATGTTTGCTCAGCGATATTTTCGCCAATTGTTAACCGATTTGGATGATTATTGTTTTGTTTGAAAGAGTATTTTCTCGGACTGGTCTCATTTAAATTTGGTGAAGATCTGATGAAGAACTTCGAAGGTAGGCAACGGAACTCTTCAATAAATGATAGCAAGCCCAAGAACTCCACGATCTCATCCCACCGGCCCCCTTCTACCATCGGTCATCCAGACGCACTGCATCTTACCATCCCTACCTTGTGGCTATTCCACCAATTCGCACTAAGCGTTTTCAAACGTCTTTTATAATGCGCCCAGCAAAGGAGTGGAACTCTCTGCCTGCGTCTGTGTTTCCAAAAGCTTACAACCCTAATCTCTTCAAAGTTAGAATGAACAGGCTCCTTCTGGGTAGGCTCGCTCCAACGTAGACTTTGTCTGACTAGAGTCAAGAGCAAACCCATTAGAAAAAAAAAAAATAGCGTATGGATCGGGATTTCTGTAATCGCATGTCTGTTGATTGTTTACACCAGTTCATAATCTAATATCACGCCGGCACGCTGTGCTTGTGGTTTAAAAAGTTATAAATAAAAAAACTTTTTAAAAATATATAATATATTTTTTGTTAAAAAGTTTTTTTTTGTAAGCAGTAATTCATGATCTACCTTGTCGAAAGATTTTTGAAAGTTTGTATAAACAGCATTTACTTGAACTTGCTGATCCATGTTGTTAAACAAGTAGGTAATCAGCATAGATGAGAAGATTTCTTGTTCTAGACTTCTTTTTGATAAACCCATGCAGCTGTTCTAAGTTGTTCGGATTAATACACCGCAGTTCTTATCTAGTTTAACCCTTAAATGGGCATAACAATCTGGGAAACGGAAAATATTGCCAAATAGACAAAGCCATTAATGGTAGAAAATAAATTTCAATTTTTAAACAAGAGATTATGTTCTCTAAGTATTTAATGAGTGATTGATAAGTCTTTAAATAACCTTTGTACAACAATAGAATACCTATCAGAAACTCATTATTTAATTTATGAACTGAAAAATATGGTGGGAAATATACTCCTTATGCCTTATTAAGGGTTAAAATCTATTTATAACATATTATCATTTATTCATACTCGCTATTAGTAAAACAGTAAGTTTATTTTTTTGAATATTATACAGTAAAACCTCCAATTTTATACTAAACGATTTTGGTCCGTTACCATGGTTACCGGTCCCCATACATCTCGTAGCAGCACACGACACATTTTGACACCTATCTAGGCTAACCCGTGGGAATATTCATAGAGTAATATTATTTATAGGCTACCTATAACTCTTTTCAGAAATGGAGTCTTCAACTTAATCATACAATAATTCTCAGGAATATTTCGTCACTTGTCCTTTAAAACTTAAAAATAAAAACTATTTAGAATGCACTGTTTACATATTATTCCAGCTATTAATCGTTGTCAACCTAATCATTATATAAAAACAATAGTAGTGGAGAAAATTCGGTCAGTTATCAATAGAACTCAGATGTTGAAACATCTTCGCGGTTTAACTGTGCAATCAAAAGACCGCGATGGAAGAGTTAAAGTCGTTACGTCCGTGTAAATGCGTTCTGATTTTGTCATTTTTAATGACAATTATCATGCATGCGAGCGGTGACCCTACGGCACTTTCAAACCAAGATATCATTGCTGATTTACCAGTGAGACAGGATTTGCCTCGTTATTTTATTGCATTGAAAAATGCGATGGATTTTTTTGTAAGCCATAAATATTACGTGGATTTGAACCTGCAGTTTGGATTGTTTTTGGTAGACAGTAAGATTGTACAGATTGTATATTTAAAATATTTTGAATGAAAGTTATAGTGTAGGCACGTAAAGTTAAATGTGTTCGAACATTGCTTTTTAGAAAAGTTTTGATTCAATCGATAGTTTGAGATGCTAATCAAAGCACAGTTACCGAAATGGTTAGAATGTCTATACTAATATATAAAGCTGAAGAGTTTGTTTACTTGAACGCGCTTATCTCAGGAACTACTGGTCCGATTTGAAAATCGAGGAAGGCTATAGGCTATATATCATCACGCTAAAACCAATAGGAGCGGAGCAGTAATGAAAATTGTGACGCAGACGAAGTTGCGCGGGTCAACTAGTAAAAAATACACCTGGAATCTCATTTCATTACTTTATCATAATCATAACTCAACAACAGATCGATGGAACGAATCATCCAACCTACACATTCAATTGAAGATTAAATTAATCCGTTCACGATAAAAATCTTGTTAGTTGGATGAATTTCGTTTGTTGCTTTAACCGATTTAGTTTTTTATGTCTACTACCATTCAATAGGAGCCTCCGCGAACTATTTGGACTTAAGCACTGTCCAGGGCATCCTGGACAGTGCTTAAGTCCAAATAGTTGTAATCAGATTTTCCAGACTATGCTCACCCGAATCCCAAAAATCATGATGAGTCTTTAATACGAGAGTGAATAGGTTACTTCTAGGCAAGCGTGCTCCATCTTCGACCACATCATCGATTATCATCAGGTGAGATAGTGGTCAAACGCGTGCGTAATAGTAAAAAAACACAGAACAAAATGTTCTGGATTAATACCTAGAATAATTGGGGTTTTGTGCGTAAGCCGTATTATAAAGTACTAAGGGCACTTCGGAACATTGTTTTCAGATTAAGATCGGATGCAGAATGCAAACATACTAACAATCATGTTAATAATTAATACATTTCTTTTACAGTGAATTTGAGGCACTTCTTGCAACAAGACCGGCCGAAAATTTCTAATGGAACGCGTTCCCGTATGAAACAACTATTCGTGCAGTTGGACGAATTAGCTTACTATTACTACTCCATGGTACAAAATAATACAAATGAAGACAAAATTGAAAGTTATAATAAATGTAAAAGATTTTTCATAACCTCGCACAATTTGAGATACCAACATTACTTAGGTTTCATTACTGAGAAAAGGAATCTTGACACAAATATAGACAGCGAAGTGATCTCATCAGTGTTCGTTTTTTAATAAATTTAAAATATGGGAATTATTGCGCTAAGATTCAGGACTGAGACATGTATTGCATTCATTCATAAAAAGAAATCAGAGATGCAAAAAAACCGACCAGTGCGAGTCGGACTCGCACACGAAGGGTTCCATACCATAAACCTTAATTTTTTATTATTTGTGTTATAGCACTGGACTGCAGTACTGTTAATCATTGCTCCAGTATCTCAGCTGGGATGCTGAAGCGGTGATAATTATGTTGTGTGTGTTCATATAGTTGTTGTTGTATTGTGTCACTAACATAGTTGTAAGTTTATTTATTGTACTAACACTATGAGTCATTGTTGCTCGTAATAAATAATTTGATTGATTGATTGATAGCGGCAATAGAAATACAGAATCTGTGAAAATTTCAACTGTCTACCTACCTATTACGGTTCTTGTGATACAGCCCGCTGACAGACGGCCCGACGGACAGCGGAGGCTTAGTATTAGAGTTCCGTTGGTTACCCTTTGGGTACGGAACCCTACAAATGACTATTGGTTTTTTATTGTTTTAGTGGCGCTACTATTTTATTATGCGTGGCCAGAGCCTCCCGATGCATTTAATACAGGGTTGCTGAATCGAACCAGGATCTTGAGTCGAGCAGAGTTGATGATTATTTATGACAAATGGGAGAACTATCACTTCAATGTGTTTGATGTTGAAGACAATAGGCCAACGCCTGCTGAAGCAGGTAGAGTATACCTACTTTTTAAAATCTTGTAATTAAATTCATTCATTCAGTTTTTCTTGTTGTTTATTATTGATGGGTTGCTCTTGACTCTAGTCTATGTCAGAGATGACAGGGACAAAGTCTACCATGGAGCGAGATTACCCAGAATAGTCAGTGTTCTTATAATTATTTATAGTGCATTTCAAGATAAAAAAAACATGTATGGTGGGAAATAAATAATTAAATAAGTTCAGCGATCTCTCTTTCCTGCAAACATTATTGTTTTTATCATAACGCCGACGTTGAAGAGAGATTTTACAGTTCTTAGTACTATGTTCTATGGACAAAGACAGAGCATAATCACTTGATGAAAAAACAAAACACTACAAAGTAAAAAATAACTTTAATTTCGGAAGTCGGTGTTTTTGGCTTTTGTCGTTTTTGAACACCGACTTCCGAAATTAAAGTTATTTTTTACTTTGTAGTGTTTTGTTTTTGGAAGTCGGTTTTATTTTTTTGTTAAAAAGTTTTTTATTTTTTACTTTTTAGTGGTACGCAGGTACCACTAAAAAAGTTAAACCACAAGCACAGCTTGCCGGCGTGATGTTATGTAATGAACTGGTGTAAACAATGAACAGACATGCGATTACAGAAATCTCGATCCATTTTCTATCATTTATTGAAGAGTTCCGTTGCCTACCTTCGAAGTTCTTCATCAGGTCTTCACCAAATTTAAATCGGACTAGTCCGAGAAAATACTCTTCCAAACAAAAAAAGAATCATCCAAATCGGTTAACAATTGGCGAAAATATCGCTGAACAAACATTTTTCTTGGGATCCCATCATCAGATCCTGACTTATACCTTCCACCATCAGCTCAGCAACATGAGATGATGATTACCAAGCATATCTGAATTGCGTTAGAAAGTTTATGAAAAACAGTGTATATGCTTAAAAAATTTGAGGGTTTCCCTCGATTTTCATGGGATCCCATCATCAGATTCTACGAGTAACTTGGTGACAATGGGACCACCTCAGGAGTATAGGCTTTCGAATAAAAAAATAATTTTTAAAATCGGTCCTCAACTGGCGGAGAAATCGGTGAACATACATAAAAAAAAAGATACATACAGCCGAACATAGAGGACCTCCTCCTTTTTTAAGAAGTCAGTTAAAGACCAAGGATAAAAAGAAACTTCCGTTAGGCAGGACACTCTTAACTTGACTTGACCCACTTACACAACGTGATAGTTTTATTATTTGACTAGCTGACCCCACCGACATTTTCAAGTCGTTATAATATCTGCGTTCACAAAAATCCAATAGAAAAAAGTTTTTTCAGTTTTTCCGTCTGTTGTAACTTCCCGGGAATCTTTTCCATTTTTTTGTTAAACCTCCGGTTTATTATCAATTTCTTTAAATAAATCCCGCCAAGTGCGTGTCGTAATCACACACGAAGGGTTCCGTACCATAAACCTTCACTTTTATTATTTGTTGTTATAACGGCAATAGGAGTACCTACACAATCTGTGAAAATTTCAACTCTCAATTTGTTACGGTTCTTAAGATGACGGACGGACGGATGGTCGGACGGACGGACGGACGGACAGCGGAGGCTTAGTAATAGGGTTCCGTTGGTACCCTTTGGGTACGGAACCCTAAAAATTAACGAAATCGCTGCAAACGTTTTCAAATGATGCGCTTACCAACGAACATTATTTCATCTTCTAATAAGTATAAAAATCTTGTGTCATAGTGTCAGTTATCGAATTCCTCCGAAACGGCATGACCGATTTTTATGACTTTTTTTGTGTGTCATATCTGAAAAATAGCTCGTAGACTATTTTTTTGGACAATTGTTTCTTTTATCTTATTCTATATGGCAAAACAACGCTTGCTGACTCAGCTAGTATCTGTATATTATTTTTAACAAACTTAATTTGTACAGATGAATGCATTACACAATTGGTGCAGAATGATATATCGCATATAAGTGGAACATCTCAGCTAACCTGTATTATAAGCCCTCGCTGCAAACGTGTGATGCTAGGAGACAAAGAATTCGGCTATGGGCTGACACACAGGTACGTTTAATATAATATTAGAAAAAAAATAATTAAGAATGGGAAATCATCAAATAACTTCTCCCGCTCTGGGTGAAGCAAAAAGGAATGTTAGACTCTTACTGACTAAATCCCATCCGTGTTCCTCAGTTCCTTTGCGTTCCAGGGCCGCGGTGGCTCTATCGATTTAATTCCCCAACAGAAATACATACAAGATCCGTCTGGACCGCAGGAGTAATCTTAGTTTTCATTTTCCTTTTGGATTTCGATGCCTCAGGGATGCTGCACGTCTGACAAAGTGAATGATGTCCGACTCATATTACTCTTAGTACTTATAACAGGGAATATGCTTGCGATCTCTTTATTTGCAAAATTAAATACTTATTAGCTCCAGTTAACATTCATAAAATTGTTTTTTAAATACCTTTATCAGCGATGAAGTTATACAGCTTCAAAGATTACTATTGGAACGAGAAGTCCGATATGAACTTTGACATCAAAGTCCATGACGCCTGTACAGCTGCCATAGAAACCAGGCAGCTTTTTCGCGAGAAGGGCGAATATGTTTGTTTAAAATAATTATATCTCGTTTTTTTTTCCGAGTAATTTTGATTCTATTTTCACTGTTTGTATTGTATTTTTGTATATTTTTAGATAAACTCTGTAGATAATAAATATTTTTTTAAGCATATTCCCTATTATTACCATCGCTTTGACACAATAGACATTCATTCTAATAAATTTTTTAACACTCCTTTTCATTAAATATTGCTACGTACAATTTTAAAAACATTCATAGAATCCATACACATTATTTATCATTCGGTCTGTGCATAGTCGAAAAAAAATATATTAGTTATATTTTGTATTTTTTTTTTTTAATCCGAGGTCTGGTAGGCAGCCGCTCCACGTAAAACACTGGTATTCAGGTGGATCCGGTTTGACTGGAAGCCGACCCCAATTTAGTTGGGAAAAGGCTAGGTAGATGATTTTTTATTATGATCCTGTAGTGTCCCATTGCAGGGCAAAGGCCTTGCTTCCTTTCTTCCACTGTTTTCTATCCTTTGCCACATCTGATCCTTTCGGTAGGAGTCTAATTCATCACGCCAACTCCTGCTATCTATTTTCTTTATCTATACTAATATATAAAGCTGAAGAGTTTGTTTGTTTACTTGAACTTGGTAATCTCACGAACTACTGGTCCGATTTTTTTCTGTGTTAGATAGCCCATTTATCGGGGAAGGCTATAGGATATATGATCACGCTAAGGCCAATAGGAGCGGAACGTTAATGAAAAATGTGACGCAGACAAAGTTGCGCGGGTCAGCTACTATTATAAAAAAAGTAAAACAATTGTTATTTTTTTAGGGTTTTATTAATGGCCGTCGCTCGATTTTCCGAAAAATGTTTCGTATTTACCGAGACAACAGATCAAATTAAGACGGATGTGTTTTGCAAGAAGTGTTACAATGAGGCGGAGTACATTGCCTATAATGGTTTTCAGCTGCCAGACCTTATGTTTGAACAGAGTAAGTCAATAAACAAATGCAAAGTTTTAGGCGTCGCGCGACGAGATTAAGAGGAAATGCGGGCGGCGAGACTTTGTATGTAATAAGTCATATTTCGAGGTTTGGGTCTCGAGTGTTTTCTCCTCCAATATTGG
Organism: Lacanobia oleracea; assembly: GCA_950371165.1. Lineage (NCBI taxonomy): Eukaryota > Metazoa > Arthropoda > Insecta > Lepidoptera > Noctuidae > Lacanobia > Lacanobia oleracea. The sequence continues at coordinate 7,266,329 of OX493389.1, forward strand.
ACCGATATACCTATAAGAGATATTTCACAAACTGAAAAGTGAAAAATATAAAAACTTTTTAACAAAAAAGTAAAACCGACTTCCAAAAACAAAACACTAGAAAGTAAAAAATAACTTTAATTTCGGAAGTCGATGTTCAAAAAACAAAAACAGCGACTTCCGAAATTAAAGTTATTTTTTACTTTGTAGTGTTTTGTTTTTTTTACATACAAAGTCTCGCCACCCGCATTTCTGTCCTGATGGAGCTTGCAAATCATCGCGCGAGCACAGGAATTTCATCGCACGACGGAATCGCATCTTTAACTCGTACGATCGTTAGCCAATAGGATAGATGATTAAAAAATTTAATTAGTCCGTCGAATAGATTTACAAACAACTTTGGACACGTATTTTTTCATTTTTCGCGTTAACGTAACTATAATTAAAACGATACAGTGCATTGAAAACTTATCTGTATCACTTGTTAGTACACTTTTTACAGAATGGTGACTTCACAAGCCCCGACTCCTGATCTTTGATGCGTTTTATCTTCGTCAATTTTTATTGATTTGATAAAGCAAAAACACGTGTCCATGGTTTTCGTTAATCTACAGGTGGATACAGACATTGCGAGGCATGCGCAGCGCACGAGGCTCATCGCATGCTTCGCAATGTGTGGACGTTCATATTCGTGGTGAGGAGGCATATGCTACACAGGCAAATTTATATTGAGACGAGTGCGCTGCGAGGCATGCGGGGCGCATGCCTCAAGATGTTTGTATCCGCCTGAACTGACGGACTGAATAGAATCATATTCTTTTAATCAGGAATCATCCAATAGTATCCCTATTCCTGAGTATAGAACGACGCCCACTTGCACCAACCACAGTAATTTTTTAACTCCGAGTTAGTTGTTAACCCAGGGCCATTATTAGCAAACCCAGTTGAGGTCTTTCGGCTGATATGATGATGATAATTAATAAAAATAAAAAATTCACAACTGTTTGTTATTTGTTACATAACCACGTCTTAGCAACTAAGTTTTAACTACTCTGAGTTCAAAGATAACTCTGGTTCGCGAGGGAGTAGGCCTTAGCATCATTCCTTTTAATAACAATTGTTTTTTTTAAGTAATTTAATCTGTTACAGTTGCTCTCTGCGGCCTTTTTGGTCACGCTCAGTTTATTCGGAAGCAATGGCTCAAAACTCTTCTTGGATTCCAAACGTCAGTCGGTTGCTTCTCAGAGAAGCTGGCAACTGGAGATTTCGAAGAAAATAAATTGCGAAAGGACGTAAACACAGAATGGTACATGGAGAGGCCGTCGGATATCATATATGGACAATGCAACGGACACTTCTCGGCAGTCGCTATGGCTACGCTCTCGCATGCCCTCAGATATATCATTGAGACTAATTCTTAAAATTTACTATGTGTTACTATTACCAATAATGCCTTATCTTACTTGTTAACTTTTAGCATTTTTTTTATACAGAGACAATATTTTGTCTCGGCTAGTATTTTGCCCATCTTCCTTTTGCCCGCGACTTCGTACACAAGTATTCCGTTTTTTCCCGTTCCCGTAAGAATTTCAGGAAATCCTCTCTTAGTGCCCCTAAACTATCCAAGGAACCTACATGCCTAATGTCAGCTATCTACGATGTAGTTTCGGCTGTGCATTGTCTGTCAGTAACGCAAGATACCTACATATATTGATTTATTATTTGACCTCGAGTTAGCAACTAAGTTCAATTTACTCTGAGTTCAAAGATAGCTCTGCTTTGAGCAAGTGGGTCTTAGCATCATTTCTTTTAATAACAGTAGATTTAAAAAAATGTACTGCCCACACGATATGTTCGCGCCTACCTACTCATATTTTGAGAGCAAATCATCGATGTGTGTTTTGCGTCTACAGCCATTTTTTTATATTGAATATAGTGACGGTAGACGATTGACAAGCAAAATTTCCCAATCATCATTTCGGCTCCGCTAAAGATCATTTAAAATTAATTCAAATTATACAGTTTTCAAGTTACTTATGACTTTTTCTTAAAGAAATTCCAAATTGACAACCGTGACAGGACACTAATTTTAAAAATTCAGTACTACTAACGTAGTACATACACGAGTTACGTCATGCTCGGCGATATAAGAGGGTAGAATGGATGAGTGTGTGTAGGAAGTTGTAAATGATTTCGAGGATGATGAAATAATGTTAAGCACCTTTTGGGTATAAAACTATAGAGTATAATAGAATAGAATACTCTTTAATATGTACACCATATAAGTTACAGAAAAGATACATGTAGAAAACATTACATAGGGTGACACAATGGACAGCCTTATCGCTAAAAGCGATCTAACTAAAATATAACTAAACTATATTGATTTCCTAGGTACATAAATAAGTATATCGTTCATGTTTTATCTGGCACAGCCAAAGACAAGCACATTAGTAAACTGTCTAAGCATCAGCAAAAAAATAGAGATCACCATACAACACGAAATTTTTTGAAAACTGTCAACCAAACTACTGTTTGACATAAAATCAATAAACCTTTATAGAGAATACGTCATGAAACAGCTAAGAAAGCAACATTGTTGCAGGTTGTTCGTGACCTAAACTTGTTTTTTTAGATAACTCGTCTTCTAGATCGTGAAATGGGCTATTTTTTATATTTTGAAATAAAAAATAATAACCATTTTTTTAAACCATATGTCAACCCTTTACATTTTGGGCCCACTAGTTTTCGTCTCCTTTCATTATCTGGATGGTGACACTGCGCGTGTCGTATCAAATTTTGAGGTATCTTTGGCTAATTACCCGGAGGCTTGGAAACAGGTTTGCGAACGATACGATAGCCAAAGAATTCTCATGAATCATTGCTTAGATTCTTTGATCAATATTCAACCAATCACGCGTGAAACAGATAAGTCTCTTCGGTGTTTAGTTGATAACGTCACTAAATATCTAAGAGCGTTAAAGAGTTTAGGTTTACCTACAGACCACTGGGACATGTTGCTGATATTTATTTTATTGCTTAAATTAATATCGTACCATACTAAAATAGGAAGAGTATCGCAACACGTAAGATTGCGTGAATGACATAGGTACCCACTTTAGAGCAATTTAATAAACACTTAATTGATCGCGCTAATGTACTAGAATCATTTAATCAGAATAAATCTTTTAAATTATTTTAAATATTCATAATTCTAAATCACAACAAAACTCACGTATTTCGTCTAATCAAGCTCAATCAATAAACCAAAAAATCTTTTCCAATGAATCAAGCCGTTACCAAAATATCAATGTCTTTGCATCTAGGTAGGTACTTCACAATCACGTAATAATTCTTCTATTATTTATCTGTGTGTGGCAATCATAGGGTTTATGACTTATTTTTGATTTAAGTCAAAATCCATTCAAGAGAAAATGACACGCATATCTATCTATACTAGTATATAAAGCTGAAGAGTTTGTTTGTTTGCTTGCTTGCTTGAACGCGCTAATCTCAGGAACTACTGGTCCGATTTGAAAAATTATTTCAGTGTTAGATAGCCCATTTATCGAGGAAGGCCATAGGCTATACGAGATATTATCACGCCAAGACCAACAGGTGTCGGGCCTGCGGACGGCGAGCATTGGGTGGCTCGCCGTCCGATCAGAACCAGGCCCGGGTCGGCGGCGAGCTGTGTTCCACTCGCGCCTCAAGGAGCTGTCAGCATGGGAGACGGGGTCCGCTAGGGCCAGTGCCTGCCGGGGTGCGGAATCCGTTCGAAAGAGACGCCGCAGCCCTGGAATGCAAAGGGCATTAGGAAGAGCACGGATGGGATTTAGGCAGTAAGAGTCTGACACTCCCTTCCGCCTCGCCCAGAGCGGAAGGAGTCATTTTGATGATTTCCCATCCTTAAAAAAAAGACTATCAGGAGCGGAGCAGACGAAGTTGCGTGGGTCAACTAATACTTAATATATGAAGCTGAAGAGTTTGTTTGCTTGGACGCGCTAATCTTAGGAACTGCTGGTCCGACTTGAAATTTTTTTTCAGTGTTAGATAGCCCATTTATCTAGGAAGGGTGTATATCATCACGCTAAGACCAATAAGAGCGGAGCAGACATAGTTGCTTGGGTCAACTAAGCCCAGTGTTCAAATTGTCTGCGCCAAGGTCTTCCTGCGTCTGAGTGCGGCATGGGTTCGTGTCGGAATTGCAATCAAAAGCACAATACTTCACGATGCTTTTGTATCAGCTAACTGTAACTCAACAAACGCAAATAACGATGGCAACGATGGTAACGATGGTAACGATGGTAACGATGGTAACGATGGTAACGATGGTAATGATGGTAACGATGGTAACGATGGTAACGATGGTAACGATGGTAACGATGGTAACGATGGTAACGATGGTAACGATGGTAACGATGGTAACGATGGTAACGATGGTAACGATGGTAACGATGGTAACGATGGTAACGATGGTAACGATGGTAACGATGGTAACGATGGTAACGATGGTAACGATGGTAACGATGGTAACGATGGTAACGATGGTAACGATGGTAACGATGGAGACAACCATAACTAGCTTTTGATTTTGATATTGCACGACTTGACATGCCCTAGTATCTCGAAATCCCTTATGTACATTGTAAAATGTTTGATTACCTACGCTGTCATTGGTCGACACAAGCACCTTATAACTAAGTAATTTTTTAAATGTGGATGCTTGTAATTAGTAAATTTTATTACCTATTTATGTTATTTAAATTTGGTTATTAGTCTGCAAGCCTTCTGTAAAACAAAATAAATAAAGAGGAGACCATAGCGGCTTTATCTCATCAAGGTTATATAAAGATGGTTTAAAATTCCTGTAAAAACAATTCATTCTCTTCTTTGTAATGTTTATTTATAGTGGGATCGGGCGTGAATCATTGAAAGAACTTCAAATGGTAGCTCCCGCGGCGCAGATTGGTCACAGCTTATCCCTGCTATAATTTACAGAAAGCCGCAATATATTTTAACCCCTCTCATCGTGGATGAAAAACAGTATAAGGATACGGGGGTGAGTCATCCTGATCCAACACTTCGAAGATACGATATATTTTATTTTAGAATATTTTAGTATTTTGTTTATTGTATTTACCTTCGTCCGTGTGTCACTGCGGGGTGCCAACTGAAAACCAGCGCTGGGTGTCTGACGCCCAGCAAATGCTGAGATGGTTACCCTTTCGGCATGGGCACGCTCAGCTCAATTTGTGTACCTGCTAACTGTTACTTTTGTTTTTCTTTGTCGCTGTGCGTTTGTGTCTGTGCTGAATAAATGTTTTTCTATTCTATTCTATTCTATTCTATTCTATTCTATATTCAATCTTTATTGACGATGTCATATGGTTGATAAGAGAAATTGAACTCGAAAATAATGTGATTAAGGATGTTCTTAAAATATCGAAGTCGTCGTTTAAATTAAAAGAAACATGGTGAACATTGAGTGCGTCATATGGGTCAAATCTACTGTATTTCGGGTTTGCGCTTTTGTGATTCTGTGTCATTAATGTGTTCCTAGAGAAACCCATGAACTCCAGCTGGATACAATTAAAAGAATAGCAAATTTTCGTGCATGATTAAAAATTATTAATGAAATAAAATGAGTCATCTGAATCCAACCCTTTCTGGGTAGGCTAGCTCCATCGTAGACTTTGTCTCTGTCATCTCTGACATAGACTAGAGTCAAGAGCGAACCCATAACAAACAAATCATCATCTGCCTAGCCTTTTCCCAACTACATTGGGATCGGCTTCCAGTCAAACCAGATTCAGCTGAATACCAGTGTTTTACGTGGAGCGGCTGCCTACCAGACCTCCACAACCCATTAACTGGGTAACACGGTACATCTTGGCAAGACTGGAGTCAGATTTACTGGTTTCTGACTATCCGTAACGACTGCCAAAGATCTACAAATGACAGCCAGGACCAACGGCTTAACGTGCTTTCCGAGGCACGGAGAAAACTCATTATGTTAAGACGGTCACCCATCCACAGACCAACGGCTGTTGTTATTTAGCCACGAGCTCATAACAAACAAATAAAAAATAAGAAAACCCCATGCTCCGTGTTACTAAAGAGAAATTTAATATTTTTCATACAAGTTTTTTTAAATGCCGCTGCGTACTCATACTTGTATAAGCGCCTGCTCGATTCTCATTCAGTCGATTTTTGTTGCCTGAAACCAATTTGCTGCAAGTATTTTCTTGGAAGACACAAAAGTTAGGTTCAATCTCAGAATCAACCAGATTCTCAAATAAACTGATTCTCAAAACACCAGAGAGAAAAGACCACTGACACACAAACAGAATGTTCATAACATAATACAACTTAACACAATACATCATAACTTTATAATTTTGAGTGTCATATTGCTCCTACATGTTATGTGTGTCATGTCAAATTTATACATAAGGTACCTAAATAACAAATTAATTTTCGTGAATAATCCAAAGACACTGAGTAGGAACGTTGGAGAATTATTGTGTGGGAACAAAACAATTCGAGGAAAATAGGTGGTCGTCTGTCTTTATTTTCTCATCCCCATCTCTAGATAAAAACAATAGCACTGAAGAAAATGCGGTCAGTTTTCATTCGAATTCAGATGTTGAAACATCTTGCGATTACATGAGATAAAAAAATCGCGATGAAAGTGTTAAAGTATCTTAAGTCCTTTCGTCCTTGTAAATTCATTTCGATTTTGGCTTTTTTAATTACTATTATTAGTGGTGTTGTTGCTAATGATGAACATTCGTACAAAGACATAATTGATGATTTTCCTACGGTAAAAGATTTTTATCATTATTTAAGTGCATTGGAAAAAGTTTTAGCTTTCTGTGATAGGCATAAACATTATGTCGATTTGAACATGCAGCTTGGATTGTTCGTGATAGACGGTAAGATTTTACAAAAACCATTTTTTTTTCTTTTATGGAAACTGCGCCGGTTCCGACTGTTCTGCCAGTTTCACGTCGTTACTATGAATAAGGGTTGTTATTTCAATTTCTTACTCTGTCAAATATGTAACATCTATTTTTTCCAACTATTAAATAGTTTTATGTTTTTGTTTTTTATTGACCCAGCTGCACGGGTCAATCATCAAGGTTACGCAACGCTTGCCAAGGTTGGATGGATTGTTGTTGGATCTGTGGATGGATGACCATTTTAAAATACCGAGTTTTCTCCATGCCTCGGAAAGCACGTTAAGCCGTTGGTCCCGGCTGTCATTTCTAGCTATCTTTGGCAGTCGTTACGGATTGTCAGAAGATTTTTTTACCTAGTCACTTCAGTTGACAGTCGAGCCCCAGATAATAATACTCAATTAATAATTAACAAAATTATGAGAAGCTCGTGGCTAAATAATAACAGCCCCACGGGTCAATTATCAAGGTTAAGCAACTCTTGCCGAGGTTGGTCTGTGGATGGGTGACCATCTTAACGTAACGAGTTTCCTCCGTGCCTCGGAAAGCACGTTAAGCCGTTGGTCCCGGCTGTCATTTGAGATCTTTGGCAGTCGTTACAGATTGTCAGAAGCCAGTAAATCTGACTCCAGTCTTGCCAAGAAGTACCGTGTTACCCAGTTAATGGGTTGTGGAGGTCTGGTAGGCAGCCGCTCTACGTAAAACACTGGTAATCAGCTGAATCGGGTTTGAATGGAAGCCGACCACAATATAGTTGGGAAAAGGCTAGGCAGATGATGATGATGTTGAATAGTTTTATGTTTTTAGGAAGTAGAAATCTCAACTCAAACTTCTTCAGCATAGAGATACTCACTCACGACAGTTTTGAACAACGCACAATTGGCAAAAACGTTATTGTGCTAATGAAATAAATCTGTTCTCGATGACAAATTACATTAATTAGGTATTCTAACACTTTTGTTTACAGTGAATTTGAGACAAATTTTGCAACAGAAACGAACGAGTGTCCCTGCAAAAACACGTTCACGTTTGGAAAATCTATTTGTGAAGAACGAAGAACTATCCAATTATTTTCAGTCCATGGTGCAAAGAAATCAAAATGTGACAGAAATGGGGCAGGATATTCAATGTAAAATGTTTTTCTTTCTTTACCTATTTTTGTGTGCCGAGATATGTGTTTTGCTGTAGTTTTTGTTCAATAAAATATCTTGCATTTTAAATTTAAATATCGGTATGGCAGGCGCCGGATAAGTGTGCAATAACGGTCATTGACTCACAAACTTTGCTTGACTGTCTTAAGATGAAAAACAGAAATAGTCATATAAAGCTGACCTGAATCGACTTGTGTCGTGATCCTTTACGTTCTCTAGTAATGAAAAACGGTTCATATTTTATTGTTCGGGTATCTACGACGGGATTTTAGGGAAAGTGCAATGTATTTTATTGCAAGTTTATCAGGCGCAAACCATAGATAGAAGTTGCCCAGCATTAAAGTTATTTAAGTTGGAAGGATTTGAACTGTTAGAGTAAACATGCCAACATTAAACTGTCCCAATCACAGTAGGTATCTGGTGGTTAATTTTTTTTTTATCAGAGTTTCGTAGGCTTACAGCCATTTTTTTGTGTAGCATTGGTAAGTTGCAACTAAAACTTACAAGTTTCGGAAATACGCTATAAAATTAAGATAAGCATTTTGAACTGGTCAGTTTTTAAAGTTACTACATTTGATTTACGTATTTTCACATATTTTACAGATCCACTCGTTAAATAGATTGGGTTCTTTCCTATTGGTGTAAACTCAATTTTGTGTTTAACATAAATTTGAGCACTGATATGATTAGATACTTTTGTAAACCTTTTTTATTTGAAATGTAAGCTCACATCATCATTATATTAGCCGAAAGACGTCCACTGCTGGAGGGCTACTCTCTAAACCTGAAGTCCGTATTTTCGGGCTTAGTTGCGGGCGTATTCTACTCCGTATTGACAAACCATTATGAATTAATGACAGCAAGATTTGTTAGTTTCTGTAAAATCGTGTAGTCATTCATTCTTAGTTCAAGTTCGGGACTAATCGTAAAACCGTAGGTGATACGGAGTAGAATACGCTCGCAACTAACTAGAAGTAGCCCCCCTGGACACAGGCCTCCCACAATAACCGGTCCTGTACGTCTCGCTTTCATTGGCGAACCGCGACCCTCACTAGGTCATCAGTCCACCTTGTGGGAGGCCTTTCAACGTTGCGTCTTCCGGTACACGGTCGGCACTCCAGAAATTTTCAGCCCCATTGACCATCCGATGTAAGATCATCAGTACCAAAATGTTTAACACAAAAAAATATTTGGGTATCTACTGATTGATATACTTCTATTTGAATTAAAAAGTCTTACAGGTTTAATATATCTACCAATATTTGATCTAAGAGAAATTTTAGTGATAAACGCCTGCAAAAATTTTACAAGCAAATAAATATGTCAGCCACAAGACAGAGCAATGATGATATAGTACGAACTGTGGCAATAGAATATACCTGTATATTCTAGTGTCACAGTTCCTACTCTATAATCTGAGAATTATTAGTAAATAATTGTTTCTTGATTGTTTTTAGTGACGCTTCTATTTTACAACGCAACCACGTCGCCAATACCTTCGGATAAATTTAACAAAAATCTGTTGAAACAAATAAAGCTGCACGGTCCGAAACAGTTGAACAAAATCTATGGGAAATGGGAAGACTACTACAACAATGTTAATGACTTCGAAAATAATTATCCCTCGCCAAAAGAATCAGGTAAAGTATCTACTTTGTGTTTTTTTATCAGTCGTAAAGTTGAGTAGGGACTCCATTTTTTGCACTTAGACTCCCATTCGGTCCGTTGTGCGTAGGTGTCCTCGCTAACTTAGCCAGCTTAGCTCCGCCCAGAAGCACAGAAGTATCACAGACAGTCTACGTTGGGTAACCACGGCCAGGGGTACGTGGGCGGCGGATTTTTTGGCGTCAAAGCAGTCCCTGGAAAGTGGGCTGTCCGTGGCGCCTATGTTAAAGAGATGTTTGTTTAGGGGGCAATGGCCCGTAATTGTCCCATTATTTATTAGTGTGTATTAGTTTTTTAAGGTGAAGGCTCGTGAGCATATTCACAAGATGTTGGAAGAATCACTACATCGCTAATTCGTTGGTTTCGTGTTTTCTTGATAACGTTAGGTTGTTTATTAGTATGTATGTATATATGTATTTATTATAGATTGTATTTACTTTTCTTCTCTCTATTTGTCTTTTCTTTATGTTGCACCTGCCATGCTGTCTCTGCACCACCCTAAGGTCGACTGGTAGAAAATGCCTACGGCATTAAGTCCGCCTTTGTACAGTGTTTCACTTGTGCATAAAGTTTTAATAAATAAATAAAATAATTATTAAATGACTTTTTAAAAAGTTTGTAAGTACATAAATACATACTCTTGAAGCATTACCATCCCACTAGGACAGCCTAGTGGGATGGTAATGCTTCAAGAGTATAAAGTAAAAATAAAGTAAGAGTAAAATGCAAAGTTATGTATTTTGTTATTTTGTGACCAGTGGTCCCGTGGCCTATTCTACAAAAACATTGCATTTTCCGATAAAAAGGCCATGGTAATCAACGATATTGTTACACTGATAAGAGGTATCAGTGTAAGAATCTTCGAAGTTATTGATACAACTAGACTGGTGTCCTTCTAGAGATGACTTACATGAACTGGCACCTTTTACCCGTGGCCGTAGATAGAACCTACAGAGTCCCACCTGCTACTTTTTAGGGTTCCGTAGTCCGTACCCAATGGGTAACCAACGGAACCCTATTACTACGCCTGCACTGTCCGTCCGTCCGTCTGTCTGTCAGCAAGCTGTATCTCAAGAACCGTAACAGGTAGACAGTTGAAATTTTCATAGAGAGTGTATCTCTGTTGTCGCTACAACAAGAAAAAACGGAACCCTTCGTTAAAAATTATAAAAATTAAAATCTAATGGAGGCTTACAAAAAACGTATTTTTTCGGTGCATGGTACGGAACCCTTCGTGTGAGAGTCCGACTCGCACTTGGTCGGTTTATGAAAACATAGGTACTCCCTTTGATTGCAGTGATTTATACAATAATGATTATAAACAAATAATCTTACCTGTTCGTTTATATTTGTAATTATTTTAGATGCATGCTTATCATATTTGGTGCAGACTCCTCAAGTACATTTGAACAGAAGATCTCAACCTAGTTGTCTAACTCCCCGTCACTGTAAGCTGATGATTAAGGAAGGCAGTGAGTTCGGCTATGCGCTGACGCACAGGTATGTCAATTATACAAATGTTTATTTAAATCCGTTGGCAATCTTTCTGGGGGTGAAAGAAAGAAAACATATTTATTTGTGACAGTACCTACTTATCAATATGCAGAACTCATTATGGAATTGCGTTGATGCACTAAAGTCATAAAAAAAAAAATTGCTGTGTCTAACGCTAATTTAGCCCAGTAAGAACAAGAAGTGAAAAATTGATTATGTTAAAAAACCCGACCGCTAACAAGCGATTAAAAAGTTCAAAACGAGTCGCTTTTAGCGGTCGGTTTTTTTGACATAGTAAATTTTTTTATTTCCTACATTTTAGTGAGTTACATTTTTGGAATCGTCTCCTCGAACCCTTTATCTTTATATCCCACTTGATAGGTTTTTTTTTTTGGCCCAGTGTCACTCTCACAGTGAATATGAATCTAACGACACCTCTCAAGCTAAAATCCATAGAGCCGTTTAGGCTCTAGGACGTGCCAAAGAAATATACATACATATAAACTCGAAAAACATAACCCTCCTTCTTTCGCAGTCCCATTTTATCGCGTGCTGCGCAGCGAGCACAGGCTTTTTGAAGTTGCAAATTTCTATTCACTCTACTCTAACTGGTACTCGTATATACAACATACCAAAAAACCAGAACTACACCCAGATTTGCGATTTTAGCGATTTCTACTGGGCTAATTGTCGAGTTGTGTAAATGTTTACAACCTCGAATCTCTTCAAAGAAAGAGTGAACAGAGACTCAAGGACAAGTGTCATTCTTTTAACGATGGCGATTGTCAAGGTACCAAAATATAAGGGACTAGTTACCTGGCACAACTTCGTCTGCCTCACAATTTTCATTACTGCTCCGCTCCTATTGTTCTTAGCGTAATGATATATAACCTAAAGCCTTCTTCGATAAATGGGCTATCTAACACTGAAAGAATTTTTCAAATCGGACCAGTAGTTCCCGAGATTAGCGCATTCAACTAAACAAACAAACTCTTCATCTTTATCTTCTTTTTTTTCGAAGTATAGATTCATCACGTGACATTTTGACAGCGTTTGTCAATCCCATACATATTGACGTTTTGACAATTCGCCTTTGTAATGCGACCGCTGACAGAATGTCAATTGTATAGAGCCCCAGGTTTCTTCTGTCATCTTTGACCTGCATTAGAGTCAAGAGAAAAATTACAAAAAATACATCCTGACAATAGACAAAAAATTAAAGTTTCACTCCAGACGAAATCCACGAGATATACGTATTACGCATTGTACTAAAATACCAATTCGCCAAATAATAGGTACTTATCTAGTAGAAAAAAAACGTAGAAAAACTATTTTGACAGTCAACTTGTACCAAGTCTGTAAATACACTTTTGTAGGAAATTGTTATATTTCAGGCTCTTATTTCTGGTCATCGCCTGTTTCTCTCGAAGATGTACGGTGTTCTCTGAAACAGAGGACAAATTGATGATGAACTTGTTTTGCAAGAAATGCTTCTACGAGGCTGAGTACATCGCTTCCAATAGCTTTCAATTGCCTGACCTCATGTATGAGCAAAGTAAGTGATTAGCTATACAGAATGAGTTTTAATTCTTTGGCTCTATTTCTGGGGGTGAAAGTACTCGTGGGTCAACCTGTGTGTGATGTTGTCATAATATTTTATAATAACTTTTCCAGTTGGACTCTGTGGCCTTTTCGGGCACGCTCATTTCATCCGCAACTCCTGGCTCAAGACTCTTCTGGAGTTCCAAACTTCAGTAGGTTGCTTTTCGCTTAAGATAGTAACTGGAGATTACGATGGGAATCAAATGAGAGAAGACGAAAATGACGAGTGGAAGATTGACATGAAAGTGGATATCATGAACGGGCAGTGTAACGCACACTTCTCATCCGTGGCGGTGGCGAGTCTCTCAAATGCCCTCAGATATATTATGGATACTTATTATTGAAATTTGTTTGTATTACTTTGATCTCAGAGTTTATACTCATAGGCAATTAAAATCTAAAATGTAAAGTATACTATGTAAGTTTTTAAATAGCCGACTTGAGGACCGCCTTTGCCTCTCGGTAAGAGGCGTAGAGGCGGTCCTCCTCTGCCTGACTACGAGCGCTGCGCCGGCGGCTCCGCGTGTAGGCCCTTCTGGCCGCCACGCAAGTGGCCCGGAGGCCCGCCAGCTCCTCTGACCACCAATAAACGGCCCGGCGGGGAGGCGGACGCCGAGACCGAGGCATGCTGGAGTTGCACACCTCGGTCAGGGATTCCCTCAGCCGGACCGCTGCGGCGTCAACGTCCGGTGCCCCAACAGGGGGCGACAGCCAGTCCTGGAGGAAGGCCGCCTCCTTGGCTGCCTCCCGGTCCAGGCGAGTGAGAGCCCACCGTGGGAAGGGAGACCTGCCAGAGCGGGCCATCTCCCCACGGGGGCTCTGGGTGGAGATGTCGAACCGCACATAACGGTGGTCCGACAAGGTCTCCACCAACTCCACCCGCCAGTTCACAATGCGTGCGGCTAGCACGGGGGTGGCGAACGAAACGTCCACCACCGACCCTCCCCGTTGCCGCACACACGTGTGGACCACCCCCCTGTTGAGGAGGGACACACCGCAAGAGTTCTAACCTAACCTAACCTAACCTAAAGATTACAGGAAAACTTATGAGAAGTCTGTAGTGTAAAATTAACATGTTAAAAAAATAGACTCGCTCTTGGCCAGTTTTTCGAAGTCGGTTAAAAAGAGCGTGGAAATAGTAAATGAGAAGCACACAAATGAGGTTGTTTACGTGATCAACACTTGCTACGGGGAATAATACTTACTGTGCACTCCATTACATTTCGGTAATCGCCCATTACTATGTACCCTGCATAATATACTTGTTTGATCGAAATCGGATAACGTTATTCTAATAATAGAGTGATCAAGAACATAATCACGAAGTGATTAGTATGTGTGAACAGTTGCACCGTTTAGTTCACTCAACTTTTTATAAAAAATATTCAGATTTTTTTTTTGTTAAAACCTGCCTATTCCGTGTATTTTTGGAAAAAAAAAACATTTTTTGAAACATTGGTATTTGGGGTGTTTCAATTGCGTGGTTGGATTTAAGGGTCTTTGTTCTGTATGTGATATGCAGTAAAGTAATAATATTAAAAATAAATTAACTTGTAGCAAAAAACTGGCCAAGTGCGCGTCGGACTCTCACATAAAGGGTTTCGTACCATAAACCGAAAAAAAAAACGCGATTCTTGTATAGGAGACCCTTTTAATTTTTAATTTAATTAGTTTTTATTATATTGGTAAAGCGGCAATAGAAATACACAGTCTGTGAAAATATCAACTGTCTACCTATTACGGTTCTTGGGATACAGCCCGTTGATAGACAGACGGACGGAAGGATACGGAACCCTAAAAACAGATAGCAAAAGACAGCTAAGAAGGTTCAAATAACTACTTTTGATGCAATTGGTGGCATTGAATTTATGATTGAACTATTATAAATGCCACAGAACATCACTGTTAAATTGACCACTCACTTGCACCCCAAGCACATAACTTGGGTATCCATTTTAGCTTCTTCCTAGTTAGTGCTTGGGAAAATGTTAAATCAAGTATAAAATAGGTACCTATATCAAAAAGCAATTAATCGTCTCATCATTATCATATCAGCCAATTGCCGTCCAATGCTGAACGTAAGCCTTCCCAAAGAGCACCAACCATCCCGGTCTTGAGCAGTCCGCCATGCATCCGCTACCAGCCATCTTCTTCGTGCCGCAGGGCGTCCCACACTACTTTTGCCCATACTTGACCTCCACTCTAACACATGTCTGCTCAACCGACCGTCTGTCCGTCTGCAGACATGGCCGGTCCATTTCCACTTCAGCATGTGACTCTAAGCGCAATGTCGGTGACTTTAGTTCTCTGGTGAGTGACTTCGTTGCAAATTCTATCCACCAGAGAAACCCTGAGCATTGCTCTCTCCATTGCACGCTGAGCAACCTTGAATTTGTGGATCAGATGAGATGAGAGTATAGGTATCTACTAAAGAAATAGATTAAATCATCATCTGCCTAGCCTTTTCCCATCTATATTGGGGTCGGCTTCCAGTCAAGCCGGATTTAGCTGAATACCAGAATTTTACGAGGAGCGGCCTACCAGACCTCCACAACCCATTACCTGGGTAATACGGTATTTCATGGCAAGACTGGAGTCAGATTTAATGGCTTCTGACTATCAGTAACGACTGCCAAAGATCTACAAATGACAGCCGGGACCAACGGCTTAACGTGCTTTCCGAGGTACGGAGAAAACTCGGTATGTTAAGATGGCCACCCATCCACAGACCAACCTTGGCAAGCGTTGCTTAACCTTGAAGATCGACCCGTGCGGCTGTTATTATTCAGCCACGAGCTACTAAAGAAATAGATTAACTAATTCCATAAATAAAATTAATATTTGCATCACAGTTTGTCAGTCACCCATCGCTCACATGGTCTCATAAATAATGTCCTGTCGGTTCGCTTCATAAATTTCAAAGCCAAAATCGTTTGGCATGGAACTGTACCATAAATTATCATATCAGAATAGTGCCATATATGGTCTAGTTAGGTGTCGAATTGAAATTCGGGCCGGGTTCCTTGGGGACAGCGCACAAAGTGGTCGGTAACGGTAACCGTCACCCACTCGCATTCTAATACTCTACTGTAAATTACTTTTTATTCGTTTATACATTAATTGAATACCAATGCTGTAAATAACAATATAGAATATTCTTTATTAAGAGGATACGCGAATAATAAGGCCGTTTTGAGAATTATTTTTTCTCGCAAAGTACCTACGGGTACTTTGCGAGAAAAAATAATTATAAGGATTTGATATTTATGTTTTTTGACTATATAATCTACATAAATTTTAAAGGATTTTTTTTTTTTTTACTATTAATAGGCACACGCTTGACCACCATCTCACCGGATGGTAAGCGATGATGTTGCAAAAATTTCCTCTGTAGAAAAAAATTACAAAGTTCGATGTCTTTTTTTTATTTATTTTTTATTTGCAATGGGTTTGCTCTTGACTCTACTCAATGGTCTTTTTGCCATTTTCATTTTTATGACGTAATGCTTTAGATTGATGACTTATGACTATGCGCCATCGGTACACCTATACGCACAAACAGTTTTGGGAATAATTTCATTGCGCGTACAGCTAAGAAGTGGAATTCTTTGAGTCTGTGTTTGCAGATAGAGAGAACTTGGGGGACTTTAAGTCAAGAATAGCTTACTTCTATCAAGCGTGGTCCATTGTCAAACACATTTTAACTTTCTATCAGGTGAGTTTTTGAGTTCAAACGTGGGCCGATCAAAAAATCTTTCACCCCCAACAGTTTAAAGGCAGATTCAGATCAAGTTAAAAATCTGTAAATTGAAATCACGTCATCGAAAAAAAAAATCTTATGTGTTATTCCAGACTATAATCTACCTTTTTGCTAAATGTCATGAAGATCCTTTCAGGTTATAGATGGACAGTCCACCCGATTTAAACCCGGTGATTTAGTAAAACACCCGATAAACACCTATAAACACCCAGAAAATTGGGTGTTTATCGGGCGTTTTACCAAAGCACCGGGTGGATTGCCCATCTATATTTCAGGTGTTATGACGTGAAAGAGTAACAAACATCCAAACATTCATCCTCACAAACTTTCGCATCTATAATATTAGTAGGATTAATTAATAAAAGCCCGTGGCAACAGGTTGAATTAATAGCGATTTCCAATCAATACATTTTAAATCTTAAACGTGCTTCGCCCATTTATTAACGGGTTTATTCAAAATTACAGCAGAAGATAATTTAAATATGTCAAATAATATTAAATTATTTTCTGCCCGTTATCTCAAAGTTCAAGGCTTTAGAATCTAATATTAAATTGATTTAATATTCATCCTCAAAAGGTTTTCGCAAAAGCAGAGTGCTAGCTTATTATTATGATAATCAAACGATTCGTTTGTTGAGTTCGCGTTGTGGTGTTATAACTCTAATATTATAATTTTGTTACGTGAATGCAAATCGTCATCCGGGATCAAAAGAGCGAAGGATCGATGGCAGGAAGTGTTCTAGCAATATCGACCATTTATAATCATTACCATCATATTTACTTAATGTATGTGTGATTTGAATGGTCAAGTGAATGATAGAAATAGGCCCAAGTATGTAGGCATATTTTGTTGTATACACAATAAAAGAGACGAGTATCACGGATTATTGAAATAGCTTTTAAGGGTACCGATTTTTAAATGTACTTGAACGGTTATGGAAATTATTTTTTAACACCTAATAATTTCCATTCCTCGTCAGGATTTCACTTCCTCGTCATTTATAACAACGACAAGAGGCTTTAGACAAGTGTCAGTCTGTCAGGGTGTGGTGCAGGCGATTGTCAAAACGTCAAAAAATTATGGGTTGCTATCGAAATGTAACTTGATCGATCAATATGTATAAAATTCTACCGTTACTGACTGACTGACAGACGATGTACAGCCGAAACTACTGATCGTAGAGAGCTGAAATTTAGCATGTAGGTTCCTTGGGTAAGGGGAGCACTATGAGAGGATTAAACTGGGACGGGGAAAAACGGGATATGCGCGTACGAAGTCGCGGGCAAAAGCTAGCCCCTTATTTTTTGGTATTTCGACAATCGCATTCGCAAATAGAATGGCACTTTGTCTTGAGCCTAAGGTCTGCTTGTATATGTGATAGTTAGATAGTTTCAACCTTATTGAAGTTTCGATTCACTAGGAACGTCGGGTCTAAAAAGGCCACTTTAGCAGAATCAGAAAGCACATCACGCAACCCGTCACTGTAAAATTTTCGCAATCAACCTTGAACCTAATGCGTGAGCGATAAAGGTGAAAATAAAATTTGACAGACTGTTGGGTTATTAATATTATTTATTTAAACTTCATGTACAATAGTGGTACATAGGCGGACTACGAAAGTGGCCTTTTTAGCCCCGCGGTTCAAAGCCCAGGGAAATCAACATGGCTCTAGACAATTGATTTTGTCAGCGGTAGCGTGGCGAAGGCGATTGTCAATTAAAACGTCAAAAATGTATGGGATTGACAAACTGTGTCGAAATGTCACGTGATCTTCCTTTATATTTTTGTATTTCGAAAGAATGGCACCTTATCTAGAGCCAAAGGACGTATATATTTTGTCCTGTATACTTCACTCTTTTGTTGACTGTACTGACTTTTATGGTGGTTGACAGTAATGGACTATTGTTACGTAAGTATTCGCACCACCTGAATATTTATTATCAATTGGAATTCCTGCTCACACTTTTTCCGTGAAAACTGTTCAAATAAACGATTAAGTATTGTTTATTGAATAGTTTTTCGGAAAGGTTATTTTAAAACGGTACTGACACAGTTCTCTAGCGAGTGAAATAGGTTTTTTTTTACTATTGATAGGCACGCGTTATTTAGTTATTATTATTTAGGTTATTTAGTTTTAAGTTAGTTGTTAAGTTATTCTCTTTTAAGTTTAGTGTGTCGCTTTTGGCGAAATAAACGGATTTTTTTTTTTTTAAAAACGCAAGGTCAACTTGCCTAGAGGTACATATACAAAGAACGGTTTTAATATTTAGTTACACTTCTATTAAACTCAACATATCGGAACGTTCTCTGCAATAGCACCAATTTTTTTTTGTGTTGTAAAAAAAAAATGTACGAGTAGAGTCGCTAAAAAACTGAAAACATTTTTAGGTACACATCTACCACTGTTTTCAATGAATATTTGAGTAAATATGCGCATAATAAGCAGTAAAAAATGTCATTTTTGAGTATAAAGGTCAAACATATTTATTTATTTAATTTATTTTATATTAATTTCTTATATTTTATTATTGTTTAAAATCTATTAATTATGTATTGATGTTTGTATAAATAGTACACCTAAGACTACCTACAGTACTGTTTTTCCATTTTTTTTTAAATCCATCCAAAGGCTGTCCATTGTGTCACCCTGTGTAATGTTGCTCATCCATCTTTTCTGTAACTTATATGGTGTATATAATTAAGAGTGTTCTATTCTAAACATATTTTATTCTACCACAATACCATTATTATTACACAGATGGAGGTGTCCTAATAAGCAACAGAAATTGATCAATATTTAAAGCTCAGTTCTATATTAGAAATAATTAGTTGAGTTGTGTTTTGAACAATCTCGGGAACTTGGGGTTCAGGTCCTATGGTAGGCGTACGAGGGGCCGAAGCCAACGCGCAGAAACCCCGTTAGACATTTCTAATAAAATGTCTATATAATTTGTATATATGTAATTCGATTCAAAACATATACCTACCTACTAATAATAATTACGATATTAACATAAATGTATGTAAGGCATAATATGTAAGGCAACTGTGGTGATTTAATAAAGATGAAAACCCAATATACATGTTGTTTGCAATCACACCGTCGATATTTTTACCTGTCTATTGTGTTGCTCATTATTTGAATCAGTCCCTGTACTATAAGACGACCTCTAAAAACGGGAGATCAAAATCCTTTCAAGTAAAAAAAACAAATAAAGACGCATCTCCGCATACTCAAGCGTAGCGTTACTGACAAATAAGGAAGTGAAGATGCGTTTACCAATTATATCATCCGATTGTAACGGTCTCATGCACTATGGGAAACCGCTGGCATTTAGCGTCGTCGCAGAGAATGCATTGCTAAGGTCATCAAGCTTAACTTTGACAGTGTATAAATATTTTGTGAATAAAAATAATTCTAGATATCATCGCAGTTAAGAGCTTACCGAAAAAAAGCAAAGCATTCATTTTTTTTTCAGTAGCCGCTGGATCTTGAAGTTTAAGCAACGTTTGCCAATGTTGGTCTGTGGATGGGTAACCATCTTAATATACCGAGTTTCCTCCGTGCCTCGGAAAGCACGTTAAGCCGTTGGTCCCGGCTGTCATTTTTAGATCTTTGGCAGTCGTTAGGGATTGTCAGAAGCCAGTAAATCTAACTCCAGTCTTGCCAAGAAGTACCGTTACCCAGTTAATCGGTTGTGGGGATCTGGTAGGCAGCCGCTCCACGTAAAACACTGGTATTCAGCTCGATCCGGTTTGACTGGAAGCCGACCCCAATATAGTTGGGAAAAGGCTAGGCAGATGAGATGAGTGATGCAGTATCACAGTTAAGAGTGGCAGCTTCCCGAAAAAAAGAAAAGCATTAATTTTCTTTACAGTAGCCGCTTGATCTTAAAGGTTAAGCAACGTTTTCCGAGATTGGTCTGTGGATGGGTGACCATCTTAACATACCGAGACTCCTCCGTACCTCAGAAAGTACTTGAAGCTGTTGGTGCCTGATGTTATTTGTAGATCTTTGGCAGTCGTTGCAGATAGTCAGATGTCAGAAAATCTGTCACCAGTTTTGCCAAGGAGTACCGTGTTGCTCAGCTAATGTATTGTGGAGGTCTGATAGGCAGCCGCTCCACGTAAAGTACTAGTAATAATAATAATAATACTCTCTTGTGGAGTCGGAGGTGCCACACTATACACACGCCCGACCCAGTTCACGATAGTGGCTTTATTCAGAAAGCGGTACTTCTGGACACGGCTCGCATTGTCAGGAGGTTCCTTTCTCTGGAGCCCTGACCACCGGTAGCTTGGACCCTGTTCCCGATAACGGTGGGCTACTATTTTTATATTTTTAAAGGTTTTTTTTTATATATATATTTACATATTTCAAAAAAAAAAAAATGTATAAATAAATGAAGAAAATAAATAAAGGAAATAATAATTTACTGTCAGGTAACTAAGGTCTGCAGCACACAGCACGCAGCACTCAGCTGGATCCGGTTTAAATGGAAGCCGACCCCAGTATAGTTGAGAAAAGGTTAGGCTGATACCTTGAGGCTGGACTGGCAGGACCCTTCATGGAGTCAACCAACCCAGCCTCTAAACCACTATTGGGGTTGGCGAAACATGTCTTCTTCCATACATTCCTATCTGGCGTGAATCTTCGAAACATCTTCACACACAATCCATCCATCTTATTTTGGTTCATCGTCTGTCCGTATAAAAATTCAAAACGGTGATACCAAACTTTCCTCTTTACTCTGACAAGTTTTTCATATTCCTCCACATACCAACTATAATGTTCTAAAAGAAGTGAAAAGGGAGTAAGGCCTCTGCCTCGGGTTTGCCTCGAAACAACGGCGGCAACATTTTTTGATTCAAATTTATTCTTAACGCTCGATTTATTGTGGGCAAAAGAAGAAAATAATTTGCACAACATTGCAATGCAGACGCGCGGGCGGTCACCGCTCGACTGGCGCGCATCGCTCGTTGCCCGCCAACACGCCGCTGCCGCGCCGCTTTTTCTGGAGGTCGGTCCATTTGATTATACACATTAGATCCTGCTGCGCCCGCGCCGCCACCGCCGCCGCCTTGCTGCCTGCAAAACCCGAGGCAGAGGCCTTAGGGACTCAATCGCGTATGCTCCGTACCCTTGACACAAAAGTTTATGATTGCTTCGCACGAGTTCTCGAACAAATTTCAGGTAATCCTCTCTTAGTGCTCCCCTACACTCCTCAAGGAACCTACATGTCAAATTTCGGCTTCCTACGACCAGTAGTTTCGGCTGTGCGTTGTCTGTCAGTCACTCAATCAGTCAGTAAAGGAAGAATTTTATATATTTTTTATTGATATAGAGACTTCGTCATCAAAATCATTGCCGGACTGCGGAAAAAAGCAAAGGTTGGTCTGTGGATGGGTGACCATCTTAACATATCGAGTTTCCTCCGTGCCTCGGAAAGCACGTTAAGCCGTTGGTCCCGGCTGTCATTTGTAGATATTTGGCAGTCGTTAGGGATTGTCAGAAGCCAGTAAATCTGACTCCAGTCTTGCCAAGAAATACGGTGTTACCCAGTTAATGGGTTACGGAGGTCTGGTAGGCAGCCGCTCTACGTAAAACACTGGTATTCAGCTGAATCCGGTTTGACTGGAAGCCGACCTCAGTATAGTTGGGAAAAGGCTAGGCAGATGAGAGACAAAAGAGTTAAAGGATGGATGCCAAAGGAAATACTGGGTATATATCAATACTAGCAGTTTATTATCCTTTTCTTTATATACTAGAAGGTGCGTCACTCATTAAGTCAAGTTATCAAGTACTAGTTGACCCGCGCAACATCGTCTGCGTCACAATTTACATAAATGCTCCGCTAATATTGGTCTTGGCGTGATGATATATAGCCTTCCTCGATAAATGGGAGTAATAACACTGAAAGAATTTTTCAAATCGGACGAGTAGTTCCTGAGATTAGCGCGTTCAAATAAACAAACTCTTCAGCTTTATATATATTAAGTGTAGATATAGATGAAGCCATGTGTCTAACCAATGTCACACCAGTTGCAGGTACTCTTGTAGACCTTAGAAAATTGATTGGTTATTAAGTTTCATTTTAAATTGTAATTACGGTTATAAGTAGTGCTCTCATTAGTTTATTTTATGTTTTAACAGCAAGGTAAATGTCATTACCAAAGTTAGTTGAAGGTTGTATGGCGGAATGTAGATCAATTTATTCAATATCTTAAATGATATGCATGTGTGTTCTTATATGATTTAAAGGAAGTATATACCGAAAATCCTATTTTTATTGAGATTACATAGTAGGGGTTCCAAATTATGATCTAATGCGCTAAAGCAGCTGCAGGTGCTGGAATCGCGCCGCAACATGGGTTCTGCACTTCGTCATGGAAGAGAGCTTTTGGCTGCAGGACGTGGTGTTTTTGTTGCTTCCGCGGACAACTGCCACCAGAACGCACAGTGACGTAGTGCGAAGTGAAATTTATTTTTTATTTTATGAATGATGAGTTTGCTCTTGATTCTAGTCTAAGGCCCGTATTACAGAACGTTACTTAAGTACTGCTTGAGCAAGGAATCTCGCCTCAAGCATTCAGTTTATTTTAGAACTATCCTCAAACTCAAATCAAACGAAACTATGCTTGAGTAGAGATTTTGACCTCTGATTACGTGAGTAAGCAATCATTATGGTAACCCTGAACAATAGTTTGTTTTCTATTGCAATTCTTTTTTTTTTTGCACGATCAAAACCGGACGAGGCGGACGATACGACGTTATTGACACTGATAGCCACCCTTAACCCTTCAGAGTAGGTAGATTATGTTCTGTGGACAGCCAAACTGTAAAACGGAGCTTAATTTAGAGGTCTTAGTAACCAAATCAAAAAAAAAAAACTTCATCTTCATCATTCATTGTCAAATCTCGACTCTTGAGTAATACATTTAAAAATATTGTTTACAATAATATTGTGGTTTATATAATTGGGTTAGGAAATTTCTACAAAAAAAAAGAATTTTACTATTTTGGAAAGAAATGTATTACTAGAAATACTAAAATCATATAAGAATGACATAGAAAATAAAAAAAAACAGATGCCATCAGTACTGCAGCAAAAAAAACAGCGTAGATGAAAATAGCAGAAAAATTCAATTCTTCGTATGTAGTGAACGAATCTGTGAGTACACAATATACTATATATGTTTCACTTTTGAAAAACTATGTAAACATACGCATTATATTTATTCTTTTGAAATCTTGATTTAGGCATCAGGCGATCAGCTGCGCCGTTTGTGGCAAAACTTAAAAACAAGGCAGCGGGATGCACTTACCCGGGAGAGACAGCACCGCATGGCTACTGGCGGTGGAGGACCTTGTCCTGATGCAGACATAAACCCACACATCAACGATATAGCACCAGCACTCCTTGTAGAAATACCAGAAGCTATAGATTCTGACACACATGGTAATCAATACTAATATATTAAAGTTATTATTTACAATACCTTAACCTTTTAACCGCCCGACTTCATATCAGTTGTCGTGCCCCCAGCGCCAGGCCTCGAAAAAAACTCTTAAAATAAGCACCAACAACAAAGACGGATGAAAACCCTAACACAACTAACCCCTAACTTTTGTTTTAACGAGCTGTCGTATATATACGACCCTGGCGAAATGGACACGAAAATATTTGTCAGATTAATCTGACATAGGCGGTTAAAAGTTTAAAATCACAATAACTAAATTGTTATGTTAAAAATTATTTATTATTATTGTTTTAGTGACTCCTTTAGTTCCTTCAGCTTCCGATTTTATAACAGTAGAAGAATCTTCAACATTATCTATTTCTACCGCTGGACCTTCAGTTCCTGACAATAGCACTATTGGGCCTTCAACTCATGATTATACAATAGCTGGAGCTACAACATCAGTCTTACCATTAGAAGAAGAGTCTGAAGTCATCATCACCTGCCTAGCCTTTTCCCAACTATATTGGGGTCGGCTTCCAGTCAAACCGTATTCAGCTGAATACACCAGTGTTTTACGTGGAGCGGCTGCCTACCAAACCTCCACAACCCATTAACTGGGTAACACGGTACGTCTTGGCAAGACTGGAGTCAGATTTACTGGCTTCTGACAATCCGTAACGACTGCCAAAGATCTACAAATGACAGCCGGGACCAACGGCTTAACGTGCTTTCCGAGACACGGAGGAAACTCGGTATATTAAGATGGTCACCCATCCACAGACCAACCTCGGCAAGCGTTGCTTAACCTTAAAGATCGACCCGTGCGGCTGTTATTATTTAGCCACGAGCTCCTCGAGAAGAGTCTGAAGTATTGGTCCCTTTAACCCACCAAGAGGCAGATGATGAACCGCTGTTCTCTACAAATGAGAAGCGATTACGCACTCAAATTTTAAGAAGAGAAAATCTAAAGAGAGAACGTCGGGCAGAGGAGCTACATGACATAGCAAAAAAACTGCACTTAGAAAAACACCAACTAGAGCTAAAAATATTAAGAGAGCATCTTAGGGAAGCTAGAGCCAAAGCCAATAAAGCTGAACAAGATCTTGGCACAATTTCAGCCAGTCTAGATACGGTTACATCATGAAGAAGCAATGTTTTTCTGTATTTTCATCCAAATGTTATTTTTTTATTTTAGATAACAGGTTTGTAATATTAATATGTGGTGCCTCTAGTAATTCTGTACTAAACTATTTATAACCTGGTTTATAACCAGTACAAAAATAGATATAGTCCTTAACACGTTGACTGCCGTAGTGTAAATGAGAAAAATCAATAAAAAACTTTTTGATGAAAATAGGAGGGCAATATCAATATTTTAAAATATATCTAGTTTTGAATTCGATCAGAAGCTGCGTTTCATAATTATTTCGAAAAAACCAACTGAGGCCACCGGTGACCTACGTGGCGCCTTGATAGTAAAAATATGAATTTCCGTTACGGGGCGCCGGGGCGGGCATTTCTCCGGTCACCCGCACCCCGCAGTCGTTTGTTGGAGCTTGTACGGTGCACCCGTGACGGACGCTCGTGCTTTTTAATTTGTAAAATTGCGTGATTTCAACATGGAGAATAGTAAAGATTTCGATGTGAATTTTATAGATATTTCACTAGATGATTTGCGCGACATTGACTTATTGGAAGCTAGTATTTTTGATGAAATTGCTAGAAAAAACGAGTTGAGTGAAAATGAAGAATCAGAGATTGAAAATTATAATATCTTTCCTCCAAAAAACCGCAAACGTATGGTTATTCCTAGTGAATCTGAGAGTGAAATTGATGATGTGGAGAAATTTGTGCATGAAAATATCGATAGATTATCAGCGAGTACGTCACAAAAATGGCTTCAACCAAAAGGACATCAACCATCTGTTATAGCGTTTACAGAACTAACAGGTATAATATTATATTATTTTATTATTATTATTATTTTTTTATTATTATTTTTTTTATAATATTATATTATTTTATTGTTTGTTTTGTTTTTTGTTTGTTCTACTTTAGACTAAAGGTAACATATTTCTGTGAAAAACAAGTTAGTAACAAAGTTTTGCCTTTTAAAAAGTCACTTTTTGTAATCAGTTACTTTTTCTAACAACAGACACTAATTTTTTCTCGAAAATTCTCAATGTACAGTTTTTCTTTCGTTACTGTTTTATTATTGTGTTAATGTTAATATTTGGATGTTAAATCGTATGATAAGGTGTATCTTTGTTTCATTTTTAGGTATGAGACAACCATTTGCTTCGCAACTTCGAAATGCTGCTCCAGGAGAATATTTTAGCTTGATGGTTCCGGATGAAATTTTCGAAGAAATTGCTATTCAAACCAATTTGTTTGCAGAGCAACAAGGACCTAGTGCAAAGCCTTCCTCTCGCTCAAATAACTGGAAACCAACCACAAAAGTTGTGATAAAACGGTTCTTCGGATTAATCTTGTATATGGGACTAGTTAAACTACCTAAAATAAACCTTTATTGGAGTACCGACAGGGTTTTTGGGCAAACCTTTGCTGCATCTGTTATGAGCCGAAACAGATTTGAATTACTATTGCAGAAACTGCACTTTACGAATAATGATACGGCTGATGTGTCTGACAGAATTTACAAAATACGACCTCTTTTAGATAGTTTAAACAAAACTTTTAAAAATATATATGCACCTAAGGAAGATATCTGTATTGATGAAAGCCAAGTGCCTTTCAGAGGCCGCATCATTTTTAGACAGTATAACAAAAGCAAGAGGCACAAATATGGTATGAAGTTATTCAAACTCTGTACATTACCAGGATTTACATGCAAATTGGAACTGTACGCTGGCAAAAACAATGAACTAGTAAATACCACACCTACAAGAGTGGTAATGTCTCTTTGTGAGCACATACTGGGCTGTGGTCACACACTTGCAACAGACAATTGGTATACAAGCTTGGAGCTGGCTAATAAACTACTTGATAAGGACACCCATTTAGTGGGTACTTTGAGAAAAAATAGAAGAGGTTTGCCGAAAGAGGTAGTAGACTCCAAATTAAAACCAGGCGAAGTAATAGCAAGGGAGAATGAACGAGGAATATGCGTATTAAAGTGGAAGGGCAAAAGAGATGTGCTGATGTTATCCACAAAACATTCTAAAGGATTTTCTAAAATAACTAAAAAGGGTAAAGTAATTCGCAAACCAAGAATGGTTTTAGCCTACAACAAAACAAAAAGCGCAGTTGATATGAGCGATCAAATGGCCGCATATTCCTCGCCACTACGTAAAACGGTTAAATGGTATAAAAAATTAGGCATAGAACTTATATTGAATACAGCTATTGTTAATGCATGGGTTATGTATAACGAAAATAAAAATAAAAGTGAAAGTATAGTACAGTTTAGAAGAGAGTTAGTGGAGTATTTAGTTGATGCAGGAAAGGACGAGACCACAGAACCCGAAAGAATAGATAGACCAAAAAGACTGAAACATCAATTATTGAAAAAGGAGGGTAACGTAAGACACACTAGACGATTTTGTTCAGAATGTTACAAGAACTGTGTGGCAATGTATGGTTCAAAATCAGCCAAAAATAAAACAAAGAAAGTAGCAACGTTTTGTAAAGAATGTCCAAATGAACCATACTTTTGTTTAACTTGTTT
Organism: Lacanobia oleracea; assembly: GCA_950371165.1. Lineage (NCBI taxonomy): Eukaryota > Metazoa > Arthropoda > Insecta > Lepidoptera > Noctuidae > Lacanobia > Lacanobia oleracea. Next base: position 7,294,095 of record OX493389.1, read on the forward strand.
CAATAAGTTCCACCGCTACGTTTAATTTGTATTTTATTTAGAATGCCTAGTTACTTGTTTTTTACTTATACTTCAAACATTGAAAAAAATAAATCCTTGATTTTTCTGACGGTTATGTTTTTTCTCTTACTTTCATCATTTTTGTCCCACATTTCTCACAATTTCATAACACACGCTGACACGCTGATACCACGCTGTAGTAACAGTCTACAGCGCCGCTCCGGTCACTTGCATACACCAAATGTACGATAAACGTGGCCACCGGCGTAATAATTCTGCCCAAGAACAGGTCTGTGTTGAGGTCACCAGTGACCAACACGGCGCGTGGATACAAGACGGGGTCCGGTCACCGGTGACCGGGCTGGCAGTCAACGTGTTAATGATCTTTACTGTTTACATATTTATATTACTAACCAGCTGATTATTGATTTACTTGAACTTTAAAAAAAGGTGCTATGATAAAATAGACATCCTTCATCATAGCAACTTTTGATAATGACCAATTTAAATTAAATATGTAATAAGCTTTATGATCTGAAGGACATTTTGTTTAATTTATCTGTAAAATGTTATTCAGAAATATGTAGCAGATGAAGAAGTAACTTTGATTCAGACTAAAAAAAAGAGAGATTATTACTTATAAAAACTTGAATGATTTATGATTATTATATTGTTAAATAAAAAGTAGGTAGATATTATTTTACAAATTGTTTTATTTATAAAAATACTGTAAATTACAGATAATTATTTATTATGGTACTTCTCAAAGCAAACCCATCAACAGTACCTTGACTGTCATGATGATTTATGTCAGTATCATTTTCATTCCTATCATCATCATTGCTATCACTGAGTTCATCGTTGATAGGCAGTGCATCATTAGATGGTATAGATATATTAAAAAGCACAGCACTAGAAACAATTATGTTACACACTGTAACGAGTTTATTGCCCAACCCTCAACTTAGACATGGAAATCTTCTTTCCACCTTCCAAATGGTCTTTCAACCACATTTCGTGTTTTGACATGAACTGTGTTGTAAATTATTTCTGGGTTATTAGTAGGGGTACCTATTGGGGTTAAGAGAAACCTGAGGCATGGATAGATTGTGTTGTTGCTGAAGATATTTATTTCACAAGGAAGACATTTGAAATATTCTGCTATCGTGTGTGCTGCCTGCCCATCGTGCTACAATATCCATAAAATGGCCAAATGGACATGGAAAAAAAAAATGTGTTTTTGTTAAAACTAAATTTGTTTGAGTACCATATCATGTTATATTATTAATAATTATTTAACTAACCTGGACATTAATAGAAAAATAAGATTTTCTATTTCTAAATACTTCATGGTGTTCCACGCCTGGAGTATTAACAATTCTGATGTGTGTGCAGTCAATTGCACCATCCACATTCCTAAACCCATGATACCTTTGGTACTGACCCAGCTGTTGGAACTGCTCTCTTTGTGAAGTCATATCTTGTGGGTATTTTATTGCCTGTGTTGTGCAGCTATAAAACGAGAAATAGTTGCAACTATATTCGAAGCTGCTGGTCGGGAAACATTTAAAAGATCACCACACATTATCTAGAAAAGATAAAAATAAATCCATTGATTAGGTAGGTAAGTACTAGGTTTTTTTTTTTTTAAAAAAAAAAACCTAGTGCTTAATTTTTAAGTACTAGGTACTATATAGTTATGTTATATTGGAACTTACAAACTATTTTATAACATTTTAATGCACCTACCTGAAATGAAGCTGTCGCATAAAAACGTAAACACACAAGAATTGGCAATTCTGGGGCTATCGGATGCCCACGGTGGTGTGGTTTTCTTAAATCGTGGTCAATCATCGGTAAAATTAAATTTGTCACGACATCTTGTGAAAATCTGTGTGTCTCTTCTTCTTAAAGTTTTCATAATTATAAGGGTCCTGCGTATCTCTTAAATATCTCAGAGGAACAATTAAGTTAAACATTCGATTTATCTCATTATTAAATAAATTATTATAATAATCTACTTCTACAAATATATCCATTTTGATTAGGTAGGTACTCGATTTACTCCAAATCCATAACAATTTTGATCAGAATCTATGCTCAAGTGTGGTCTCGAATACACTTGCGAAAAGTGATTCTGAGCTGATTGTGTTTTTAAAATAAGGACACATTGAGTGGAGCTCAGTCAACCCTCAAGCACTGTTCTATAATACGTAAAAAATGTAATTTGAAAGTGACATTGCTCAGGTGATTATTGATTGTAGTTTCTCTGCTCAAGTCAAGTTCTAAAATTAAAACTCTAACTGAGACTAGTTTTAAGTAATGCTTGAGTCTTGATTGTAGTTCTTTAATACGGACCTAAGTCAGAGATGACTTAGGTCCGTATTACCGTATCGCGTATCCGTATTGCCTACCCAGAAGGAGCCTGTTCACTCTAACTTTGAAGAGGTTAGGGTTGTAAGCTTTTGGAAACACAGACGCAGGCAGAGAGTTCCACTTCTTTACTGTGCGCATTATATTTTTACGAACATTGGCTTAAGTATACTATACACTGACACAATTTGTGTTATTGTTTATATGTTATTTTCTAAGGTTTCTATATTATGTATGGGCCAAAGTAGCCTGAAAATAAATTGATTTATTTATTTTATTTAAAGCCTCAATGTCTGCTGTTTTAATCTGGCGAGCGAGAGGAATGTGTTCGATGTTTATACGTTAGCTAGACTATTGAATAAGACTCATCATCACTCTTCAAAGCAAGATTGAATCTTATCCATCGCTTTCCATCAGGCGAGATCGAGATAAAGGGCAGGTCCCTAATGAAATAAAAAAGTTCCTGCTGGCAAAACAAAGATGATTTGAAACCACCGGTGCACCCTATTTGTACCATAAGATTTTTCTAGGTACCGTAATAAGTGATATCTATACTAATGTTATAAAGCTGAAGAGTTCATTTGATTGAACGATCTAATCTTAGGAACTGCTGCTTCGATTTGAAAAATTATTTTAGTGTTAGATAACTCATTTATCGAGGAATAACATTACGCTACGACCAATAGGAATGACAAAAGTGAGGCAGACGAAGTTGCGCGGGTCATATAGTTATACTAATATATAAAGCTGATGAGTTTCTTTGTTTGTTTACTTGAACGCGCTAATCTCAGGAACTAATAGTCTGATTTGAAAAATTCTTTTAGTGTTAGATAGCATATTTATCGAGGAAGGCTATAGACAATATAACATCACGCTAAGACCAATAGGAGCGGAGCAGTAACGAAAATTGTGACGCAGACGAAGTTGCGCGGGTCAACTAGTTTATAATTATATAAATAGACCGTTCTATACCCGTCACGCAAGTTTACCTCCCCGAAGTACGTCGCAATCGATTGCGCAGGATGTCAATTTGACAAAAACATTAGGACAGCGCGGGTAGCCGATGGATGCGAGACGCGCAGGACCGGTCGTTGTGGCGATGCTTGGGGAAGAGTCCAGCAATGGACGTCTTTCGACTGATATGAAGATGATAGGTCAGAGAGGTCGCGCATGCGCGTGTTCGCGCAAGATGGCGGGTGTAATGGCATCTCATTCGCTCGTTCGGTGCATTCGTGTGACTCGCTTGCTCAATGCAATACGGTTGATACGAAAGTAAGTTGGAGGTAGCGGTACAGAGAGTAAACTCCCGCACACCTTTATTGAAAAGGGAGGATTCTCCGACCAGGCGGCTGTTATGCCTGGCGGGCTACTGCCCTATAGTTGATATTCGGTTTCGGGTATATCCAAATCGCACGGTAAACATCGCTTGCGCCATGCAGAATTTTAGTTCGCTGCTAGCTGGATAGATGGCGTTGAGGTTCTTTTTGCTCCAATGTTGATTTTGCTCCGTTGGTTTTCTTGTGGGGGCATTGATGCCGCTACAAGTGTTACACGTTGTTATAGTTATTAATTAATTATTTTGGTTATTTCTTACTGTTTCATTTGTTTTTGTTTGTTTTTGCGGTGTTACTTTTTGATATTGTTATTTTTACTGGTAGTCTTTGTTACTTGTTTATAATACAATACGTATAAACAAAAAAATATTCTAGGAACTGAAACATAACTTCGGTGGGGTAAACAACGCTGATGCGAACTGTATATACCACCCTCGCACTACAATCAATCACCCTAGACTTCCCAACTATACAAAACGCGTCACTGTTGTTTGCCCCTCGGAAGTTAGGTTTGAGTGAAGTCCGCGCAGGTGCAATCGCGTAAAAAAGTGTTACGTTCCTAAAATATATAAACAAGTAACAAAGACTACCAGTAACAGTAAAAATATCAAAAAGTAACACAACAAACACATACACCACAAGAACACAAAGTAAGAAATAACCAAAATAAATCATTAAAAATAATAACAACGCGTAACACTTTTCGCATCCACAGTCGTATTGCATTGAGCAAGCGGGACACACTTATGCATCGAACGTATTAGAGCGAGTGAGATGCCATTACACCCGCGCGCTTGCGCTAATCCGCGCATGCGCGAGCTACCCGCGCATACGCGGTTGTATGTTTGTTGTCAAATTGACATCCTGCGCAGCCGATTGCGGCGTACTTTGCGGAGGCAAACTTGCGTGATGGGACTGTACTTATAGATTTTGCTACGTTGTTTTTTTTTGTGGCAGCATTGATGCCGCAACATACATACAAGCTCCTCCCGTAAATCTTTTAGTTATTTATTTAGGTCCGCACTTCTCATCAGCAATTAATTAATTAATTAATTACTATAAAAGATTTGCGTAAGTCTCTGTATATTATTCAATGACTAAGTAGGATAATCTCCATCCAATTGGTAGGTAATTAACCAGTACATCCTCATTAAAATTAATGGTTTCCGATCAATTAGTCTGCCACAAGTCAGTATCGTGACTATTTCCCTTGTAATTAGCAATTAAATCTGTTATAAATAGTCATCGTGGAAATTGCCAACCAAATTAATAAATGTGTGAAGGTGAGTAATAATGTTGGATAAATTATTTTAGGATTCCGTACCCGAAGAGTAACCAAAGGAACCCCATTACTAAGACTCCACTGTGCGTCCGTCCGTCCATTCATCTGTCTGTTAGCGGGCTGTACCTCAAGAATACGGTTCTTGGTGATATAGGCAGACAGTTGAAATTTACATAGTGTGTATTTCTGTTTTCGCAACAAAAACAAATAATAATAATAAAATAAAATCAATAAAAAATAAAAGGGGCCCCATTCAAGAAACATGTTTTTTCGACTTATGGTAGGTACGGAACCCTTCGTGTGCAAGTCCGACTTGCACTTGAACGGTTATTAGGATTCGGAAAGTCCGTATGTAAAAACGGAAGCCTTATAGGATTTTTCGTGTGTCTGCCTGTCTACTCGTCTGTCACAGCTAATTTGCTGCGAACCTACTGGACTGTTTCAGTCGAAACGTGGTTCACATAATGCGTAACGTAAACACAGTTTTGATGTTTCCGAACTCAAAAGTGTTAATATGTGTTTGTGTGTGTGAAACTGTGCCGTGCGCATTCAATCGCATTTAGCTGCGGTACCTAGGTACTTGTTTTCAATGATTGTGCCTGGAAATTAAATACAGTAGGACTTACCTACACGCCAGCTATCTCTTCAAGAAACAAACATAAACAGTAATATAGTTTTAGACAGGATAATTCAGTTTCATAACGACTAAACGCAAATTAATAAGCTATTAATTATCATACAAAAATTATTTGTAAATGTCACTGAATATCATTAGCCCTGATTAATCTGTGTCATCATTTAGATCTGCATATTAAATACCTACTTACTCAAAATAAATTGAACCTCATGCTTTCACTTCTTAAAAGGAATATTTAGGGGCAAGGGTTGAGCCTTATTAAAAAAAAATCCGATAACATGAAAATTCAGTTACTTAAATTCTCTATAGATAGAATACTTACAGCGTGTGTTCCGAAAATTTAAAGCCTGTATTCCAGTGCTCATGCATGACGTCAATTTGGCGTCGGATTCATGACGTTATGAGCATTGGCCAGAATACGCTAATCCGTTACTAAGGTGAACCATGATTGGTTCACCTTAGTAACGGAAACGAAAAACGGTCTTATACTGATGTATAAGACCGTTTTTCGTTTCTAAGTAGTGCTATCTCTATCGCACAATTGTGGCCATGTGCTTAAAAAATCTAATGAATAAGTAGTTTTCAAAATAATTTGGTGACATACAAAACACGACATAATTTACCAACGACTGTAAAAAATAAATCTTAAAATAAGTAATTATTTGTCTGCGTTCAATATTTTATTTTATTCACGTCTAATCATTGTTTATAAGAGTGCTGCTTTTTTTTAATATTTTGACAGATGAAACTTATGAAGTTCGTGTGCAAGCAACACTGAATCAGTTGGCGGTTTGAATTAATTTATTTTATTTATTATTGATGTTTTGGCGCTAGATTAGATATTTCAAACTTTCCACGTGGAGGCATGCGGGGTCCGCGTGAGGTGCGCGGTTCCCCTCTGCGCTTTCGAGCTACCATTCATTTCAATGGTACCCTTAAACAAACCAGATGTTTGGATTTTTTGAAAAAACCCGCTGCTAATTTTAGTTTCCTATAAATAAAAGCCAGTGTTGACAGTTCTCAAATTCCAGATGAGTACTGAGTGTTAAAGAAAAAGCCAACTCCACTTGCTTGCTATGGATTTTTGTCTGCCCAGTCGGTCTATTCGGTCAAAATGGCAACATTTCACCGTGAAAAGGTGAATTGAGCGTGAAGTAAACTGTCAACCTAGCTTGTTTGTATGGATTGACAGCTCACTTCATCCACGCTGAGATGACAGAATCGCACTGCTGATAGCAGTTGTATTTTAATTACAACCTACTTAAAAGTTCACTATGTAGTGACATTAGTCTGTTTAATTGTAAACATGCAGGGAAAAAGGCGTGAGTTGCGGAGTATGCGGAGTTGTATAATATTAACTTATGTCTCAGAATTTAATTATCTGTCATCATTCAGAATGTGCATATTATTTAAATTAATTTCGCATGTTAATGTGGAGATGGCACCACTAATGATACAACTTTAACGATATTTTTGGCCATCGATCTAGTTTCTAGTCGTAAATCTAGAATCATAAATGATTTTCTGACGAAATATATCAGTGCCTGTATTTAGAAACGCTTGATAGATGGCATTGTTCCACCAAGCTAGACCGCGCTGTGATTTCATCACCTCGTCAGGGATAAAACCCATATCAAGTAGGTACTAGGTGTCTGATCCTATAAGGGTTCCGTGTTTTGTTCGGAACCCTAAAAATGTGACGTAGACGAAGTTGCGCGGGTCAGCTAGTCACAAGATAAAAACAATAGCACTAAAGTATATGCGGCCAGTTTTTATTCGAATTTTTGCGATACAACATCTTCGCAGTAAAAATCAATGACAATCCGTCGCGATGATCAAGTTAAAATTGATTACATCGCTATGGTGTCCATGTGTATTCATTTCATTTTTTCCAATTATAATTTCTATGTATAAAACTGCTCGCAGTGATATGTACAAAGATATCGTTCAAGATCTACCAGTGATAGAGAATTTTACCTATTATTTAAAAGCTCTGGAATACACCGTAAATTTTGGTTTCAGACATAAACTTTACTTAGATTTGAACCTGGAATTCGGGATGTTTCTCATAGAAGGTAAGTTTCTGCACATCTACTTGAATAATTTGACCCAGGTGGTTAAGATTGGGCCAGATATCGCCAGAAAACTAAAGCCACCGACATTGCGCATAGAATTAGTACGCTGGGAAGTGGGCCGGCCCTGTCTGTTGATGGACAGACGGTCTGTGGAGCAGACATGTATTAAAGTGGAGCCCGCGTATGGGCAAGCGTAGTGTGGAACGCCCTGAGGAACGTTGGATTGATGAATTGATGAAGGTAGCGGATAGATGCTGACTGCTCAAAGCCAGGATGGTTGGTGCTCTTTGGGGAGGCTTACGTTCAGCACTGGATGGAAATTGGAAGATTGAGCCGTAGAAATAAAAGACATCCAAGAGTGCTTTGGCAACATATCACCTTAGTGGTGGGATCCTATTATGGCGTTAAGACGCCACGATCATGATTCCGATGTCGGAGAGAGGCATATCCCATTTTCACAACGCAATTATGATTGCAGGATGAAGGAAGCACAGAAAGAAAAAGAGGCTTAGATAATTTCTAGCAGTGTATATGGTGATATGACTAGAAAAAATAATTCGAGTTGGAGTGAATGTTTGTCACTCGTATGGCATGTTATCTATCCACTTAAAAAACATGGAAATAATGATTTATCACGCATGCATATTGAGTCATGTGCGAGGAGTTAGTCGCTATGTAATAAAAGCTACATGGGTTTCCGATTGATGGACTATCCGAGATCGACCGTGGAGTCGTAGACCATAAGCCATAAGTGGGTACTGAGAGTCCTCCAAGCTACGCAGATCACGTTAAAGGCAACCGCGCACCTAGCGCCGCACTCGAATTTATAAAATGTGATGACTGCGGTGTGTCCGCACACACCGCGGCTCCTGCGGCGCGTCTAGGAAACGGTAGTCGGAAGCCAGCAGGCGCTGTTACTGGAGTGGGGAGGGGGGGGGGTGCAACGAGAGCATTAAATTATTTCTTGCCTCCTCTAAGGCTATTATCAATTACGCCGTCTGGAAGTCGGAACCAGATCCAAGTTTCATTGAGATAACACGAAAAGAGTTTGAATCTACTGGACATTTCACAACACAACACCTCGTACAAGCATATAGTAGTGGATGGGTAGAGTAGGTCCTAATACCTACCCTTCTTTTTCTTTTTTTTTTAAGGATGGGAAATCATCAAATGACTCCTCCCGCTCTGAGTGAAGCAGGAGGCAGTGTCAGACTCTTACTGACTAAAACCCATCCGTGTTCCTCCTAATGCCCTTTGCGTTCCAGGGCACGGTGACTCTTTCGACCAAATTCCGCACTCCCGGGTCCCGGGTCTACTTCGGTTTGATATTCCCCGGATCCGGTGAGATGCTAGTTAGATATGGACTAACGATTTTACACAGGTATATAGGACAGGCTGGATGTGGAAGATCGAAAACCGTATTTGGTGGAAATACGGTTGAGGCCTATGAAATAGTTTAGTTAAAGTTATAAGTGGACAGCTATAGGTTGCGATGATTGATTGATGGGGATTTAGAAATTGCACGAGTTATTCATTTTTCAACAAACATTCGAAAACTGGCCCTATCGCATCGCATGTATATTATTTATTTGCCCACTGTTCAAAATCAAAAGTCGTTTATGCAAATTAGGCTGAGTGCCAGCACTTTTTGAACGTCAACGTTTACAAATAGACAGTCCCCCAAAACGCCCGCCCGTCACTACTTCCTAGTGTTTTAGCTGTGGAGAAGAAGCGGCCAACAAACTCCCCACATTTGTCTGTTGAGTTAGAAGAACTCGCATTTATACAACAGAATGCAAAGTTTTGTTACAAAGAAAATAATATAACGTGGGTAACACATACAACCTAAAAACTAAATCATTTGCCACTTGTAAGCTAGCAAACTCCATTACGCCATCATAAACAGACAACTCAAGCATAAAAACAATGTAAACCAAACTTAATAGGTAAGCCTCCTGACATAAAGGGCGTGCCCGCCTACTCGTGCAGGGGTAGGGGTCGTCTGTAACTCGACGCCACAAGTTATAAACTAGGGCCACCAAAATTAAACAAGAAGCAGTTAATCGTTAAACAATTTTCTAAGTCACTAGATATCACAAGTTGCAATACACTCAATTATAAAAAAAAAACATTGTATTGAGAGTATTATGTCAACACATTAAAAAAAAGTATCTTACACTAATATTTAAAGAAGAGTTTGTTTGTTTGCTTGATCGCGCTAATCTCAGGAACTACTGGTCCGATTTGAAAAATTCTTTCAGTGTTGGATAGCCCATTTATCTAGTTATATATCATCACGCTAAGACCAATAGGAGCGGAGCAGTAATGAAAATTGTGACGCATACGAATTTGCGTGGGTCAACTTGTATCTATATAAAAAAAAGTTTTTTTTTTAGTATTGTTCCTGCTAATAACATACATTTTTTCAGTTAACTTGAGGAATTATGTGCAAGATGAAAAAAATAAAATCCCTGAAAAAATACACTTCCGATTGGAACAGATATTGTTGAAGGTTGAAGTATTGCATGACTATTTCTACTATATGGTCAAGAAAAATTATAATGGTAAAGACGGAAAATACAAACAGGATATGAACAGTAAGATAATTGTATTTCTTTGTATTGTATTATTGGTCTACAATCGACATAGCTCCCACAAATCATATGTGTCTTGTGCGAGTCCCAAATAAACATTTTTCTTTCTTTTCTTTCTTTCTTAAATCCATGCCTACAAATAATAATGTAACTACTAAAATATTTTAAATGCGAATGAAACTCGTCCGTCTGTTTTTTAGTTTTTCTTACTCAGCCTCCGCTGTCCTGTGATGCTGTCAGTGTCTGTTCATCCATCCGTCCGTCAGCTTGTCTGTCAGCGAGGCCGCTATCTCAAGAACCTTACGGTTCTTGAGATAGTCAGACAGTTTAAAATTTCACAGAGTGTGTATTTCTATTGCAGCTATAACAAAAAAATAAAAATTGTACTTGTTTTTGGTTGTATGGAATCCTTCCTGTGAGAGTTCAACTCGCATTTGGCCAGCTTTTTTTTTTCTGAACGGTTCGACGAAATTGACGCGCAAAGCAAATGACGTGAGTCAGAAGAAGATAGCCTTCAACAGGGCTGCCAAGTCCTGAAAGAAGGTGTTGCGAAGGGCTCAGTTTGACCACATTAGCCGAATAGGAAACAAACTTGCTTTATACCCAGCAGGTAGTAAAGCTTTTTGGTCCCTGGCTAAGTCGGTCGAATCGAACTTCTGCCGCCCCTCACTATTACCGCGGAACCCGTATTGTCAGTCAATACGGGTTCCGCCAAAATCAGTCAACTTAGTGAGGCCCTAGAGAATCACGGGGATGCACTAGCGGTCTCCCTTGACATCTCGAAGGCCTTCGACAGGGTCTGGCACGATAGCCTTATTAGTATGCTTCCTTCCTTCGGTCTGCCCGCCGGTTTATGTGATTGGATCGCAGATTTCCTGCGGGATCATAGATAGCTGCTCTATCCGAGTGATCATAGATAGCTGCTCGTCTGGACTACTGGATATTAATGCCAGGGTTCCTCAGGGGTCGGTGCTTTCAGCACAACAATACTGTTCTCGCTGCATATTAATGGTCTGCTTAAACCCGGTACCTTTGGGTACGCAGACGACAGCACTGCTGCTGAGAGATACGTGTCCGACGCACGAGCTGATGGGTCGCAGGTCCAGTCTCTCCAGGAGGCTATAGTTGAGCGTTTGAACGTGTCCTTACAGGCTGTCTCTGAATGAGGCGACGCCAATCTGGTCAAGTTCAATGCTGCTAAGACCCAAGCGTGTCTATTTTCCGACAAAAGGAGCCAATTCCACCCGGTTCCATCTTTTCGAGGTGCAACCGTGCCGATAACCGACCAACTTGAGCTTCTTGGGGTTACATTAACATCTACTCTCAATTTTGGCCCTTTCATAGAGGCAAAAGCTCAAGTGGCTGTAAAGAAGTTAGGTTAGCTAGCAAAGGTGAGACGATACTTCACGCCGGAACAGTTGCTCAAACTCTATCAAGTGCAAGTTCGATCGTGTATTGAATACTGCTCTCATCTTTGGGACAGATCTGCCAGATACCAGCTTGATGACCTTGAGTCAATTGAGAAACAAGACAAGAGGATCATCAGCATTGATAGTGCTCGTCGCGACGAAGCTCCAAAGTCTTGAACATCGACGACGAGTTGCTAGCCTGACAGTTTTCTACCGGTTGCATTTTGGGGAATGTATAATTTAATTCCCCCAAGCCCGTTTCACCACGCCACCGGTACATGTTGGACATCCCACCGACACGCAAAAACTTTTTGGGAACATATTCCTAATGCGTACAGCTAAGGAGTGGAATTCCCTGCCGGAGTCTGTGTTTCCTGATAGTTACAACCTGGGAGTCTTTAAGTCAAGAGTGAATAGGTTACTTCAAGGCAAGCGTGCTCCATCTTCGACCACATCATCGCTTACCATCAGGTGCTTACTATCAACAGTAAAAAAAATACCAAATTATTTTCTTTTATATTGCAAAGCATTAAATGTATTTTGTATAGTCTGTTGATAAAAATGAAGGAGTAAAATGGTTTCATCTCAACAATTTGGAGGTGATTTGGTGATTTTGTTTCTTATTATTTGATACCGATACATAAATTATGACTAAACCAAATTACATATCATATCATGTAGATTATTACCTATTTTGTTAGAATATGCTAATACTAATAATAGCTTTTATTTAACAATCTTTCTTCTAACATAGTTACAATAATCTACATGTTTGACACGTACAGATTGTCTTGCTGCCCAGCATAGGCCTAGAGTTCGCTAACTAATGCGATTCTGCGCTTGTCTTTTCCAAGAATATCCTGTAATTTCTAATTAAAATTACAATTCAAATATAATTTCTAAGTAAATGCTGACGAAAAACTGCTTCAAGTGCACGCTATTTATAAGCTTTTTTCGAGAGAGCAGCTTTAACAAACTTCCACAGAATACTGCATAACTTTACCTATTTATAAAATTAACTCAGTAGTTAAGATTTAGATGGACGAAGACGAGCTAAAGTGCCAGTTAAAAAACCTTTTTATTATTTTCAGTCACTCGACTATTCTATAACGTCACAACGTGGCCAAGGCCACCCGATAAATTTAATAAAGATCTGCTGAACAAAACGAAGATCTACACTCCATCAGAGTTGAAGAAAATTTATGGCGAATTTAAGACATATTACAATAATGTGAATGATTACGGGAAAAGTAGACCTTTGCCTCAGCAATCAAGTAAAGTGTTCTTTAAAATTGTTATGCCGGGTACAAACCAATGAGACCAGTCACTGGGACGAGCAGGCCAAATGCACAAGCCTGGCCTGCACAAGCCACAAGGAGCGACCGTCTGTCACTAAATCTATACTAATATATAAAGCTGAAGAGTTTGTTTGTTTGTTGCTTTGCTTGAACGCGCTAATCTCAGGAACTACTGGTCCGATTTGAAAAATTCCTTTAGTGTTAGATAGACCATTTAAAATATTTTAAAATCAATGTATTAATAATATTTTTTTCCCAAGATATTTGCACGCCATGAGAAATGGCAAACATGTCGTGAGCCACTCTTATTTACGATCCTGCACGCATGTATTATTTTAATTTTGTACCTATGTGTAAAGAAAAGAAAGAAGAAAAAAAGTGTTGTTGCACATGTTTACGCAAATAAAATTTCTTATTCTTATTCATATTGTACTCCTAATCATGAATAACTTTTACTATGGGACCAAAACCTAAAATCGCGAAAAAAAATCGCCTCCGCCATACATGTATGGGAGCATAACTCGACAAAATGCACTGAACAGCTGATTTAGTTTTCACGATTTCGGGGTTGGTCTCATAGTAGAAAATGTTTATAGTACAATGTACCCTTAAGACGCATTGCGTTTATTCTATAACACGTTGTATACAACAAATGATGAATGAATAGGCAGAAAAAGGGACATAAATTAACAATTTTATTTCCTTAACATTTACTGTAGACGAATGCATAGAATTACTGGCACAGACCAACACTCAGCAATTAAGATCTCCAAAACTCTGCAATACTACTGTTCATTGCAAAGAGTTGTTGCAACACGGCAGTGAGTTTGGCTATGGGTTGTCGCACAGGTAAGTATGTCTTGTAGGTGTTATTATAATATGTTTTTATTTAGCTTGTACTAGTATCTCCAAACTGAAGTGGCAATGGGCAGGGCACATTGCTCGGAGAACAGATGGTAAATGAAGCCGAAAAGTTCTGGAGGGGCGAAGGCATACCAGAAGACGCAGTTTTGGAAGGCCTCCCAACAAGGTGGACCGATGACCTGGTGAGGGCGCGGGTAGCCAATGTATTCGAGACGCACAGGACCAGTTATTGAAGCGGCCCTTGGAGGAGGCCCATGTCCAGCAGTGGCCGTCTTTTGGCTAATATGATGATGATGACGATGATCCCTTACCCTTTCGAAGCCACGGTAGGCGTCTAGGTCGTCTCGCCATTTCTTCCAAGACCTGGCTCGGCGGCGCCGTCCGTTAAGTTAACACTACATGGTGGATATCCCACCCACACGCACAAAACGTTTTGGGAACACATTCATAATGCGTACAGCTAAGGAGTCGAATTCCCTGCCGGAGCCTGTGTTTCCTGATAGCTACAACCTGGGAGTTTAAGTCAAGAGTTAGCTAGAGAGGTTACTTCTAGGCTCCATCTTCGACCACTTTTTTTTTTTTTTACTATTGATAGGCACGCGCTTGACCACCATCTCACCTGATGGTAAGCGATGATGTGGTCGAAGATGGAGCACGCTTGCCTAGATGTAACCTATTCACTCTTGACTTAAAGACTCCCAGGTTGTAGCTATCGGGAAACACAGACTCCGGCAGGGAATTCCACTCCTTAGCTGTACGCATTATGAATGTGTTCCCAAAACGTTTTGTGCGCGTGGGTGGGATGTCATCATCGCTTACCATCAGGCTTTTACCTCTATCCTATCAATAGTAAAAAAAAACTGTTAGTCTGATTATTCGACATAGAGTAGAGATTGGGGACAAAAATAATAATGTACTACAAAAATCATTGTTTTTTTTTAGGCTTTTATTTATGACAATCGCCCGTTTTTCTCGTCAATGTGTCGTATTCTCCGAAAAGGACGGCCAAATTACGGATAACTTTTGTGCGAAAAGTTTCAACGAGGCGCAGTACATTGCTTTGAACAAATTCAAACTGCCTGACATCATGTATGAACAAAGTAAGTGCATAAAATAAATCAGCTGTTCAGTGCAGTATATTTTAGCTCACTTTAGTACATTTAGATCCATCCGTCCGTCCGTCCGTCCGTCTGTCTAACCGTAATCGGTACACAGTTGAAATTTTCAACGAGTGTGCATTTCTATTGCCGTTTTAACAAAAAAAAAAAAAAATTAAATTAAAAATTAAAGGAAGCCAACATACAAGAAACGTGTTTATGGTACGGAACCCTTCGCGTGAGTTCCGGTTTTTTTTGGGAGTGATTTTTCATAATGCCTAGAAAAAAATAGTTGGTCATTGAAAATAACCCTGTAAGTTTTATTTAGTAGCAAATAGGAATAGGTAAAATAAATAAATCAACGGTGACATCTGATTGTGAAAAGGTAGGCTAATGTCAAACTGTGGAACATAAAACAGAATCAAATTAGATTAGCTAGCGAAACACCGAATTTGACCCTTTGACTCCTCCCGCTCAGGGCGGAGCAGAAGGGAGTGTCAGACTCTTACTGACTAAAACCTATCCGTGTTCCTCCTAATGCTCTTTGCGTTTCAGGGCCGCGGTGACTCTTTCGAACAAATTCCGCATCCCTGGCACAGAAATTAACCCTGTAACACCAACAAGAATTCTTTATCTCTTTCAGTTGCTCTCTGCGGCTTATTTGGCCACTCTCAGTTTTTCCGCAACCACTGGCTTCAAAATCTCATCACGTTTCAAACTGATGACGGTTGCTTCTCAGACAAGATAGAAACTGAAGAATTTGATAAGAATAAATTGAATAAGAGTACGAACGATACGTGGAAGATCTCATTATCTGAGTATATCATGAATGGAAAGTGCAATGTACACTTCACGGCCGTGGCAGCTGGGACGCTCTCCGGTGCCCTTCGATATTTAATCGAGAATTATTATTTCTGAAACTTATTACGTGTTACCAGTGCCGGATTAACCCATAAGCAAATTAAGCAATTGCTTAGGGCATCACGTCTGGGGGGCACCATAAACGGAAAAACTACAGGAATTAGAGGTCATACTTAGTTTGATCAAATGGGACGAAATTTCGCAAACCTTACAAAAAATCTGCATGGTATCACAAGACCCAAAAGTCGCTCTTAGAGACGTGCACTTACAAATATTACGAGCCAACTTGTTTCGTGTTTTAGTTTTCCGTAGTTTGGTTTTTATTTTAAAGATCAGTAGGTACTAGTTGACTAGTGGTTAGGGGGCACCACAGGCGTGGATTGTTTAGGGCATTAAGAAGGTTTAATCCGGCACCGCGTGTTACTTAATCACAGCGTCGTCTTTTCCTCAACAACAACGTGTAACATAATAAACGTAAACCTGAAAAGCAGTAATTGTCATTCAAAAAATCGACTGCCCAATACATTCATGTGTCGTAAGCTTTTGCCCGTGAGTTCGTATGCTACATAGTATACACACATCTCGTTTTTTCGCGTTACCGTTGGAATTTTGGGCAATCCCTTTGTCAGTAGTTTCGGCTGTGCCTTGTCTGTCAGTCAGTCACTCAGTAACGAAATAATCTATTTATACTAATATATAAAGCTGAAGAGTTTGTTTGTTTACTTGAACGCGCTAATTAATCTCAGGAACTACAGGTCCGATTTGAAAAAAAAAAATCAGTTTTAGATAGCCCATTTATCGAGAAAGGCTATAGGCTATATATCATCACGCTAAGACCAATAGGAGCGGAGCAGTAATGAAAATTGTGACGCAGACGAAGTTGCGCGTGTCAACTAGCACTTGCATAAACCTGAAGAATTTGTTTGTTTACTTGAACGTGCTAATCTAAGGAACTTAAATAATGATACTGGTCCGATTTGAAAAATTCTTTCAGTGTCAGATAGCTCTTTAATCGAGGAAGGCTATAGGCTATATATCATTACGCTAAGACCAAAAGGAGCGGAGCAGACGAAGTTGCGTGGGTCAACTAGTACTTAATATATAAAGCTGAAGAGTTTGTTTCCTCGAACACGTTAATCTCACGAATTACTGATCCGATTTGAAAAATTCTTTTGAGTGTTAGATAGCCCATTTATCGAGGAAGGCTTTAGGCTATATCATCACGCTAAGATCAATAGGAGCGGAGCAGACGAAGTTGCGCGAGTCAACTAGTTTTATATATTAGGATAACCCGACAATACTCGTACGTAGTACTAGATAAAAAACATAGCAGTGGAGATAATACGGCCAGATTAATTGGAATTCCGATATTGAATCATCTTCGCGGTTTAATTGTGAAATGAATTTTCTGCGATGAAAAAACTAAAGTCTAAGTAAGTCGTTAATAATTTTACGAACAGAGAGCACCGCGTCGACGGTGGATTTACCAATAGTGAAACCAAATTGATTATTATGAAATTTAGGTCCATTCGGTAGTAAGCGTGGAACGATTAGTCGCTCTAAGAGTTTTCCCAAAGATGAAAGTAGGGTTATGGGCCGATAGGACTTAGGGTCATCCGGGGGCTTATCGCCACTCTTCGGAATAATGCGTATAAAGCCCTGTCGCCATATTCGAGGAAAAATACCTTCCGCAATGCATCGGTTATATACTGATAAGATCGCGTCTCCCGCTGTCTTACACGCTTCTATAATCATTCTATTAGATATTTTATCTTCACCGGATGATTTGTTGAGAGGTAGTTTCTTGAAAACGTTTATGAATTCGTCAGTGGATGGAAGATCTGACTCCGGTGATTCAGGTGGCACCATGGCCCACGCTCTGATCTGTTGGTGGTATTCATTATCATTTACTGATGAATCGTCTGGTATAAGGGAATCAAGCAGAGCATCAGTTGTTTCTTCAATGCCGGTTGTATGTTTATTGTTTACTTTAATGTTTTGAACGTACGCAAGGTCGACAGATCTATTAGCTTTGAACTCGTGGTACAAAGGAGACCACGGACCCACCCTCCTTATCAAGTTTATCAACAATTTTCCGCAATAAATTACCCTTAGATTTTTCAACAGATGCTCTGTAGCGTGACTTGGCAACTCTAAAATTAAGGAGGTCCCCGGTAACCTTACGTTTTTTTAGCTTGTTAAGCTGTCTACGAGCTCTACGAAAGCTTCTACGTTGTTCAACAAGGTAGTCACTCCACCAATCACATCTACGAATATTGGTCATGGATGCGCGACCAATAGCAATGTCAGCACAGTAAGTGAAGTCGTCCGACATTATCTCAGCACTTTCCTCAGCTGACAGTCCATCGCGAGTGAAGTCTTTGACATGACCAGAAAAAAGTGAGCCGAAGAATTCCCAATTCGCGCCCTTACTTTTTTATCTAAAATTTCCAATTAAGTGTAACGAACCTTGAGTAAACATAGGAACAAACTCGTACACGATCAGGCGATGATCACTACAAGACGCGTCAGGAAGGACACGCCACCTATCCAAGCGTACGTCTGCAGTAGAAAGTGTGACGTCAATACAAGATTCGCCCATTTAGCTACAAAAAGTAGGTGGTGCGTCTGGGGTGTTATGAATTGAAAAATTCATCTCAGCAATAAAATCTTCAACAGCACAACGTCGTTCGGAATCAGTGGATCGAACTTTGCCATACCACAGGGAAGAAGATGCATTTACATCAGCACCTACTATAACTTTGCAGCCCGCGAGCGACCGCAAGACGTGACGGAGATTATGTATATGTGGAGTAACTGGGTCTGAGTATTGAATAGTAAACTACGCTTGCCGAGGTTGGTCAGGTTGGTCTATGGATGAGTTCTCACTTCCCGGCGTGGTCAACGCCATGCTGGAGAATGAGGGGTCCTGGGCAGCAGTCGCCTCTTTTTGCGAGGATGTCATCTCGCAAAAGGAGGCGGCGGAGCGCGCGCGGGAGGACGACCCTCTCGCTGCGCCGCTCCGTAGGCGGAAAAGAGATCGGAGAAGACGCCGTCTTCTCCCTCCTCATGGTGGTGATGGGCGGGCGATAGGTGCGGGGGCGCCTCCGCCCGCATTGCACTCCACACCACCTTCGCCGGTCATTCCCAGCCCTCCCCCTGAACGGGGACCTGAGCGGGACTTGAGGGGCCCGCCGCTTTAGGCGGTTTGTCGTCGGAGGAGGACTGGACGCTAAGGCTGCGCCGATCTCCCAGTCCTCTTCCACTCGGACGACGCGGAAATGCCGCTGGGTTATTTTAGTGGGTATACCGGGTCAGCCCGGGGAGTCCCACATACCCCTCCCGTTCCCCCGACGGGAGGGTATGCGTAATGCATTTTTTCCGAGGGAAAAAAAAAAAAAAAAAAAATGGATGAGTGACCATTTTAAAATACCGAGATTCCAGCGTGCCTATGAATAGTTGGAATATACCAGTCACACGAGTCGATCTTCAAGTTTAAGCAACACTTGCTGAGGTCAGTTTGAGGATTGGTGACCATTTTAACATACATACGGGTCGATCAACCCGTGCGACTGTTATTATTTTGGTACGAGCTCCTCATTCAGTACCTAGATAGAGATATTTAGATATCTATTTAAAAAATCGATTATTCTTACACCATAAATCGATTCTATGAAACCGATAAAACAGTAATCTCATATATAAAATACGTCGTAAAAAGCTGAAATTTACCATGAAGGTTCCTTGGAGAGTGGGAAGGCACTAAGAGAGAATTTTACGAAATAATTTACAGGAACGTGAAAAAAGGGATATGCACGGACGAAGTCGCGGGCAAAAGCTAGTTTATAATACGTAGTTACAAATTTGTACGGAACCTTCGGTGCGCGAGTCCGACTCGCTCTTGACCGGTTTTTTTATAATTCGATTGTTCAATATAATATTTTTTTATGAATGTGTAGTAGGTAGTTATTGAATAAATGAAGTGGGCTGCCGGTGTAAGACGGCTAAAACGGCATCGTGTATTAGAAGCAAATTCCCAAAAAATAACATTAGAATGAAACATTTTATTTGATTTGCAGTCTATTTTTTTTTTTACCACCTGCCAGTATTCTTACAGAAATAAGTTCCCGTTTGGAAAAACTATTCGTGCAGACTCATATGTTTCCCACCGAGGGTGTCCCTACGTTGTCAGCCGGGGCTGCTGCGAATAACTCCAAGTTCTTCCGCAGGCGGCCCAAACTGGAAGACAACAGAGGGTTATGGTATACCAGTTGGTGGATTTTTCGGGCCGAGGCGGGGTAAGAGCCGAGAAGGAGGCAGGGGGAGATGGCTCACCTCCCAGGAGGCTGCCCAGTGAGCCGCGAAGCTCGCCGAGGAGGGGTGCCACTCTGGAGCGACTGGTCGGCGGGTTCTCCCTTTGGGGTCTTCCGGCGGTAAGCCAGACAATGCTGGCGGCTCCGAAAATGAGTGAAGGCCAGGTTTGCGTTCAGAACGTTCCTTTAAAATACGGGAATTTGCCCTCTGGGCAAATCAAGTTTGATGTAATCTGTAGTGGTACCTCTTATTACTATAAATAGCACTTATCCATTCAGACCTACATAAAAATACTTAAGCAAAATATTTATGCATCTAAGATAGGATAATTTAATTCCTAAAAAAAGTCACACAAAATTCAAGGTCTCTTAGCTTGCTTATCACGTAGAGAAAACGTGCGGGTCATTATAAAAATAATAATCGTTTATCGGTATAAATCGCATATTATCGTAAATCTTGTACCTTCACTATTTAGAGGAATAGTAATAGAGGTGCTGTTAGGGTAGCCATTTTTATATATATATTTTTTTTTTTACAAATTTTCTATCTTCATTTAAGAAAGGAGGTCGTGGCTAAATAATAACAGTCACATGGGTCGATATTCAAGGTTAAGCAACGCTTGCTGAGGTCAGTCTGTGGATGGGTGACCACCTCAACATAGTGAGACTCCTCCGTGCATAGGAAAAGCAGTCGTTACGGATTGATAGAAGCCAGAAAATCTGACATTAGTCTTGCCAAGAATTATAAACAAGTGATACCCAAGTACCACTCACCAGAGAATGGGTAGCAGCGTTCTCTGTAAAACGCAACACTGCGATCGCCAAACCGCCTGCCAAGCGTGGCGATTATGGCGAACCGCCTTTGGGGGAGGCCTATATGCAGCAGTGGACGTCTTTCAACTGTTATGATGATGAGAATGATACCTAGGTACGTGTGCTGTGGAGGTCAGAGAGGCAGTCACTCGACGTAAAATATTTGTGTTCAGCTGAACTCGGTTTGACTGGAAGTCGACCCCAATATAGTCAGCAAAAAGGGAAAAGGAAAGGGGGGGGAAAGGTGAGTTCATCTTACATTGAGATTTGTTAAGCTGTCAAGTTTATCTCGCTAAAATATGGTGTATTTGAAACGAAGAAAACGTCGTGTGCACTTACTTATCCTCTTTTGCACACATACCTTGATGACTCCTTCTGCTTTGGGCGGAGCGGAAGGGAGTGTCAGATCCTTAACTCTTTCTTACAAATTCCGCAATTACAAACAAATACCGCAATTTTAAACTTCAACGGTCGTTTCAAATTAAATGATGAAAATGGTAATATCACCAGTAATGGTAGGACCACAGTAACTCTTTTGAACAATCCCGTAACCCTGGCAAGCATGGTGGCCCCAGTGAATGCACGTATGTATGTGCCTTCCTACTCAATATTCACCGCGTGCGCAGGAGCGTTGACATCGGCGTGACACAGATTTCTTTGCGATGTCTAGACGTTACTTTGAGTTATTTAGTAACCGTATTCTATTAAAATAACTGTTATTGGTTTTTTTTTTGTAGCGGTCTTCTTTCATTTTACTTAGACACAAAAATAATTTTAAATGTAATCATTTTAGGAAAATCTAAATTTAAAAAACAAAGCCAACACATAGCATAGATGTTGTGTTTGTGGCTTGAAGTCTCAAGTCATCACCATTCGTAGGAGTTGTAGGTATCTTCACTTTGAATTGCTTATTCTGTTGGTTATGAATAATGCCGGTTCAACCAAGTTTATGTCCATTGCAGGATGTGACGAAATATTATATGATTTTCCCCGACTTTTACCCAAATTAAGAAACCGTGACTTACTTCACCAACAATTTTTCTAAAACGCGTTATGTGACATAAATCCGTTTTTACGGAGGCCGCCGCATAGTGTCGGCCGGTGCCGTATGGTGCCGTAAAATAATAATACCATGCCATCACTTCCCGTGGGTGTCGTAAGAGGCGACTAAGGGACTCAAAAGAGAAGGGCAGCAGCGTTCTCTGTAAAACGCAACACCATACACTGCGATCGCCAACCCGCCTGCCAAGCATAACGATTTTTTTTTTACTATTAATGGACACGCGTTTGACCACTATCTCACCTGATGGTAAGCAATGATGTGGTCGAAGATGGAGCACGCTTGCCTAGAAGTAACCTATTTACTCTTGACTTAAAGACTCCTAGGTTGTAGCTATCAGTAAACATGCAGACTCCGGCAAGGAATTACACTCCTTAGCTATATGGGCGATATGGCAAATCCCCCTTTTTGGGGGAGGCCTATGTCCAGCATGTGGACGTCTTTCGGCTGTTATGGTAATGATGATATATCCGTGTTATCAAATAGTCACAAATGCGGTCAATTGCATTGGGTTAGTCCCGCTATGGTATGGTCCCGGTATGGCACCCTCTTAAAATACCTATCAAAAAGTCCCGCTATGGTACCCATCTTTTAGATCTACGTTAGACAATGGAAGGTACAACTGAAAAGAAAAGTGTATCTATAAATAAATACTTTTAGGAGTGTATCAATAAAACGTCTGTTTGCGATATTAAATCAGTCTTTTATTAATTCAAAATATTTATAAAAAAATATCAAACAGTAAAACGAAATATTAATTGCAATGTAATTTTTAAAATAATCAACAATATTAATTACCAATAATCAACAATAAAAAAAATATAAAAAATCCACATCTCAGAAAAGTATTACTGTAAATATTATAAACTACAAATAAAAACAACATCCAGACATAAATATTAGTTACAAATAATCAACATTGAGAAAAGGCAGTAATTGTAAATTTATATAAACTACAAAAATAATCAACAACCAACTAGACAAATATATTAATTACAAATAATCAACATGGAGAAAAAGGCGCAAATTGTAAACATAAACTACAAAAAATAATCAACATCGAGAAAAAGTATTAAACATTTTAATAGGCTAAAAACAAAATTAAAATAAACTATTTTTTTAAATGTTCTGATCGAAATATTGACTTTGATATGTTAATCAGAAAATCACCAATGGAGATAGCTTTATTTTCGTAACTTTTTGTTAGCTTTTGAATCTGGCGGTCGATTTCTATACTTGTTCTTTTTCTTGAATTTATAGGTGATCTTTTTAGTCGAAAGCTATAACAAAAATCATCAGTTATTTAAGTTAAGCTATATTTTTTTCAGTAACCGTCTGTAATAGAAGGCGACAACCAATAATATCTACCAAAATAAATAAAATCAAATCCATTTTCAAATTCTTCTATGTACTCGTATTATGTAAAAAAATATATATCTGCTTTTAAAAATATTATATCTGCTTAAAAATATTGTCTAAAAAATACAACTTACTTGGCTTGTTTTATATCAAAGTGACATGTGTCGTTGCCAATTGTTTGCAGAAACAATAATAAACTGGGATTTTTTCCAATAATTTTGTTGAATCTGCCATTCCATGATTCCGCCAAGTTAGTTGTTCTATGGCGTTCATTATGGCAACACCAAATGAGGTCTGGATATTCAAGCCACTGAGTGACAAAATAGTCATTGAATTTGGTCATAGCTTCATCGTCGAAACTGAAAAAAATACTTATTAAACGTTCGTACTTGTAAAGCAATGAAATTAACAGGTCCTTACTGATATTGTTGTTCTTTACTTTTTTGCCATATAATTAGAGTTAAGTACTCAAACATCATTTTGGAAAGTAACCAAGATATTATACCTATTTTCCATTATATGCAGCTAGCCGTCTTCAATATCTTGTTTTGGCAAAAACGCCAAGCCTATGCATTGCTTAACATGGTTCGAGGACTCTTCGTGTTCCATGAGATTTAAAGATTTCGCTTTTTTGATAACGTTCTTTTGAAAATGTACGTTACATCCATTTATTTTGATATCAGGAAAAATCTTCGCTGCTGCATTTATTACTCCTATTTCATAATCGAAGGTAAATTTCGATGGACGCCATTCAGGCAAAGTTTGTTTAATCAATTCGAAAACTTTTTCATAAGTTTTCCCTTCTTTGTTTTTTAACAGAATATAAAATAATGGTGCTACATTCGTGGATAACTCAGTGCTTCCCATGTCTCCATGAATGACATAAACTTGTTCGAATGGGTTTGGGCAGCCGTCGAAAGTGCCATCACCAAAGTAATGCGTTACACATTTTATATGTTCCTTTACTTCTGTCGAGGAAAATATAATTATTCGATTACAGTCTTCATTACAATAATCAGCCAATACATACTTATTAAATTCTTCTGGTATTATAATTTCTTCCACATTCTTAAATTGTGTTTTTGGTACGTTCAACGACTTATTTCGGTGTCTGTATAATACTGTTTTTAATTTTTTATAGTCAGGAACATTTCCTGTAAGGTGTAACCCTTTGTCTTTTAAGTTACCTATGTGTTTTTCGAAAATTTTCTGTACTGATCCGTAATTTGAATTTACTTCTTTTTTGCACTCACTTATAGCCTTTTGAACTTCATTGTCTTCAAAATGTGGCACGCACTGATCACTGTGTTTATAATCTTTAATTATTGTATTATTGGTATTCTCAATAGTTATATATCCACTACATTTAATACTATTTCTCCTATTTACACAATGCCAAGTACTTGAATTTTTATTTTCTCTGCGTTTAATATATTTATGTCCGGCACGTAATAAAGTTTTTCCACCGCGTCGACTGTCAATAATTATTAAATTTACACCACGTGAACTACTTGACCCAGACATTGCAATAGATAAACTAACAAGCTATCCTAATTACTCATATCGCAAAAGTACAGCTGCAAATAGCAAACTAAACCCGGAATAATACTGTCTCTCTCTATTTTCATAAAAACAAAAGGGAAGAGCTAGATACGAATTCGAGGAAGGGCTCGTCTCTATTGTTTTACGAAAAAACCGGTTGGTCAGGTAACTACCTGAAGTGAAACGACAATTACCGAGCGTGATTTGTTTAAAAAATAGTATTAATAAATATTATCTTGCTTAACTATAATAGTTAAGAAAAGATATTTTTTATTAATACTATTTTTTTCTTAACGCATTGTATAACTTTTCTTTACAACAGTACCAAAAACTGAAGGGTACCATAGCGGGACTTTTTGATAGGTATTTTAAGAGGGTGCCATACCGGGACCATACCCAACGGTTAGTCCCGCTATGGTATGGTCCCGGTATGGCACCCTCTTAAAATACCTATCAAAAAGTCCCGCTATGGTACCCATCTTTTAGATCTACGTTAGACAATAGAAGGTACAACTGAAAAGAAAAGTGTATCTATAAATAAATACTTTTAGGAGTGTATCAATAAAACATCTGTTTGCGATATTAAATCAGTCTTTTATTAATTCAAAATATTTATAAAAAAATATCAAACAGTAAAACGAAATATTAATTGCAATGTAATTTTTAAAATAATCAACAATATTAATTACCAATAATCAACAATAAAAAAAATATAAAATATCCACATCTCAGAAAAGTATTACTGTAAATATTATAAACTACAAATAAAAACAACATCCAGACATAAATATTAGTTACAAATAATCAACATTGAGAAAAGGCAGTAATTGTAAATTTATATAAACTACAAAAATAATCAACAACCAACTAGACAAATATATTAATTACAAATAATCAACATGGAGAAAAAGGCGCAAATTGTAAACATAAACTACAAAAAATAATCAACATCGAGAAAAAGTATTAAACATTTTAATAGGCTAAAAACAAAATTAAAATAAACTATTTTTTTAAATGTTCTGTTCGAAATATTGACTTTGATATGTTAATCAGAAAATCACCAATGGAGATAGCTTTATTTTCGTAACTTTTTGTTAGCTTTTGAATCTGGCGGTCGATTTCTATACTTGTTCTTTTTCTTGAATTTATAGGTGATCTTTTTAGTCGAAAGCTATAACAAAAATCATCAGTTATTTAAGTTAAGCTATATTTTTTTCAGTAACCGTCTGTAATAGAAGGCGACAACCAATAATATCTACCAAAATAAATAAAATCAAATCCATTTTCAAATTCTTCTATGTACTCGTATTATGTAAAAAAATATATATCTGCTTTTAAAAATATTATATCTGCTTAAAAATATTGTCTAAAAAATACAACTTACTTGGCTTGTTTTATATCAAAGTGACATGTGTCGTTGCCAATTGTTTGCAGAAACAATAATAAACTGGGATTTTTTCCAATAATTTTGTTGAATCTGCCATTCCATGATTCCGCCAAGTTAGTTGTTCTATGGCGTTCATTATGGCAACACCAAATGAGGTCTGGATATTCAAGCCACTGAGTGACAAAATAGTCATTGAATTTGGTCATAGCTTCATCGTCGAAACTGAAAAAAATACTTATTAAACGTTCGTACTTGTAAAGCAATGAAATTAACAGGTCCTTACTGATATTGTTGTTCTTTACTTTTTTGCCATATAATTAGAGTTAAGTACTCAAACATCATTTTGGAAAGTAACCAAGATATTATACCTATTTTCCATTATATGCAGCCAGCCGTCTTCAATATCTTGTTTTGGCAAAAACGCCAAGCCTATGCATTGCTTAACATGGTTCGAGGACTCTTCGTGTTCCATGAGATTTAAAGATTTCGCTTTTTTGATAACGTTCTTTTGAAAATGTACGTTACATCCATTTATTTTGATATCAGGAAAAATCTTCGCTGCTGCATTTATTACTCCTATTTCATAATCGAAGGTAAACTTCGATTATGAAATAGGAGTAATGATATTTATATCGAATATGAAATTCGATGGACGCCATTCAGGCAAAGTTTGTTTAATCAATTCGAAAACTTTTTCATAAGTTTTCCCTTCTTTGTTTTTTAACAGAATATAAAATAATGGTGCTACATTCGTGGATAACTCAGTGCTTCCCATGTCTCCATGAATGACATAAACTTGTTCGAATGGGTTTGGGCAGCCGTCGAAAGTGCCATCACCAAAGTAATGCGTTACACATTTTATATGTTCCTTTACTTCTGTCGAGGAAAATATAATTATTCGATTACAGTCTTCATTACAATAATCAGCCAATACATACTTATTAAATTCTTCTGGTATTATAATTTCTTCCACATTCTTAAATTGTGTTTTTGGTACGTTCAACGACTTATTTCGGTGTCTGTATAATACTGTTTTTAATTTTTTATAGTCAGGAACATTTCCTGTAAGGTGTAACCCTTTGTCTTTTAAGTTACCTATGTGTTTTTCGAAAATTTTCTGTACTGATCCGTAATTTGAATTTACTTCTTTTTTGCACTCACTTATAGCCATTTGAACTTCATTGTCTTCAAAATGTGGCACGCACTGATCACTGTGTTTATAATCTTTAATTATTGTATTATTGGTATTCTCAATAGTTATATATCCACTACATTTAATACTATTTCTCCTATTTACACAATGCCAAGTACTTGAATTTTTATTTTCTCTGCGTTTAATATATTTATGTCCGGCACGTAATAAAGTTTTTCCACCGCGTCGACTGTCAATAATTATTAAATTTACACCACGTGAACTACTTGACCCAGACATTGCAATAGATAAACTAACAAGCTATCCTAATTACTCATATCGCAAAAGTACAGCTGCAAATAGCAAACTAAACCCGGAATAATACTGTCTCTCTCTATTTTCATAAAAACAAAAGGGAAGAGCTAGATACGAATTCGAGGAAGGGCTCGTCTCTATTGTTTTACGAAAAAACCGGTTGGTCAGGTAACTACCTGAAGTGAAACGACAATTACCGAGCGTGATTTGTTTAAAAAATAGTATTAATAAATATTATCTTGCTTAACTATAATAGTTAAGAAAAGATATTTTTTATTAATACTATTTTTTTCTTAACGCATTGTATAACTTTTCTTTACAACAGTACCAAAAACTGAAGGGTACCATAGCGGGACTTTTTGATAGGTATTTTAAGAGGGTGCCATACCGGGACCATACCATAGCGGGACTAACCGATTGCATGGGTTTGTGTCCTGTAGTAATATTGATATTTACTCGTCCGTGTTGGAATCAATGGTATTAATGGCAGTTGGGTTATTCCTCTTCAATAGCCAAAGAGCTTTCTATTTTCATACGTCTTGAGAATCGATAAGTAGTTCTTGTATTATCTTTCTATCTTACCGTAAAAGATTGATGAAACAAGAAAAACATACCTACTAATGTAATTGTAATTCTGTTCTGAACTTTAGAAGACATAAATATTAGGTGGGATATATTACTTGAGATACATAAAATGCTTCTTTGATCAGGAAAACCCAGTGTGTGTAAGTTAACAGGGAATCTGTCAATAACCTGCAAAACGAATGTCATTTTCTGGCAAACGAATTCGACCACAGAACAATAACTTGTGCGTAAAAAGTTGCCACACAGCATTGATGAAAAAAAGTGTTTTGTGTATGGCACCAATCATTTACAACCACGTACCTAGTTTAATTAAAGAATTAAACATAAACTTGTGTAAGAAAAGGCTTAAATCCTTACTTTTGAATAAGGCATATTATAGCATTACGGAATTTTTGACAGACAAAATGTGATGACTGTTGTTTACCATAGTTTGAACTCATTGACCTGGTTTGTTATTAATTTAATTTCCTTTTGACATATATTGTACGTGACATTTCTGTATTACATATTTTAATTATTATTTTTACTTCTCTTCCCTCTTTTTGTTGACATTATTTTTGACATTTCTACTTTTTTTTGTTTGTTGTTTATTTTTCTTAATTTAAAGAAGAATAATGAATCTTATTTGCAATCAATTAATGTTATTATGTTTAAAATTTTAAAATCAATGACTTTTTGTAAGAATATTTATACGCCTTCTGGCATAACATAGAGCACTTTTATTTTATTTTTATAACAACTATGTATGGTACCTATGTTAACACATTAATAAATGACTTATGACTTAAATGACTTAACGATTCGTTTCCTGACAAAAATAAAATAAATAATATTAAATAAATAAGTCTCTAAGGTAGTAACTACATAATTTCTCTCCAGGTTTCGGGATTCTCCGGAAAAGATTTGGAACATAAAGGGCATTTGAAGGAACACGGTTGAGTTTAGTCATTAAAGTAAGTAATAGACGTACGAGCAAGTATGCGTACTTATGGCTCTTTCTCTATGTGTTTTGTTTTTAAGTACGCGTATTTACGGTGACACACGAGCGAAAAGGTCGTCGAGCCATAAATACGCGTACTTGCTCGTACGTCTATCACCCATGTAAGAGTCTAACACTCCCTTCCGTTCCGCCATGAGCGGAAAGAGTCATTTGATGATTTCCCATGCTAAGAATAAAAAAGGTCGTATATTTGTAAACTAGGAGATCCTATAAATAGTCCAACTAAGTAAAACACCACATATTCACGACTAGCACTGCCATTCAGCTACACAAAATTACGTAATAGATTACCTAACACCTATCAGAACACCTACCAAAATACCTTTATCGGCGATGACTAACAGAGTCCTTGAGTATCGGATGCAACTTCTGCATACATTACACATTATCTGAGATGTTGCGCAGGCGCCGACGCCGCCATTGTTGTGGAACAATGCCGCGAACACCCACAGGCGCTTTCTGGCAGCACACGTGTAAAGGCGTTGAGGACTTATCATGTGATAATAATAGTCCTCAACGCCTTACGCGTTTTCTCCTCCAATATTGGACCGATATTAAAGGTATTTCATAGCAACGCTTGCCAAGGTTGGTCTGTGGATGGGTGACCATTTTTACATACTGAGTTTCCTCCGTGCCTCGGAAAGCACGTTAAGCCGTTGGTCCCGGCTGTCATTTGTAGATCTTTGGCAGTCGTTACGGATTGTCAGAAGCCAGTAAATCTGACTCCAGTCTTCCAAGAAGTACCTTGTTACCCAGTTAATGGGTTGTGGAGGTCGGGTAGGCAACCGCTCCACGTAAAACACTGGTATTCAGCTGAATCCGGTTTGACTGGAAGCCGACCCCAAATAGTTGGGAAAAGGCTAGGTAGATGATTAAAGGTATTTCATATAAGCAAAATAAGAAAAATATATACTGTGTCCCTATGTTTTCCTTTTTGACGATATATTAACCGTCTAAACACTAGAACTCCCAAAAAATGATCAAAATTATACGATAAACCGCTTTCAACAGAGCCTAAGTGCACAAATGAAAAAACAAAAACATATGGACAGAGTATCCTTGTTATTCAGTTTGTTAAATATCTTTGAAATCGGTCCAATATTGGAGGAGGAAACAGGCGAGAGCCAAAGCCCGCATTTCCTCTTAAGGGCTGACACAGAGTGTTCCAAAAGTGCGTGTCCATATTTAAGGGCGTTGTTCTGTATTTGTTGTACAATAAGGAAAATATACAACAATAAAAAATATTGACTTATTTCAAAAACCCGACCGCAATATATGACCAAAAAAACCGGACAAGTGCGAGCGTCACTCCCGCATCGAGGGCTCCGTACAAATATGTATGCCGATAGTTCGTCTATTACGGGAATTGGACCCCTTTTTTCCAAGTATGAATTACCTACTAAAGTGTATAAACTATGAAAGATTAGTAGGATTGAAAGAAAAACATTAATTTTCAGTTAAAAAAAATAGTCTCTCAATTTTTCATATCTACAAAAATCCACGTCAGTCGTTTACACCACCAACTCTTCAACGGTAAACATAAGTTTGTAATCGTAATATTTTTTTTTGTGTACATACATGAGTCGTCGTGATGTAGTTGGTTGTATGCTTGCCGAGGTCGTTCCATCGATCGGTGACCATCCGTTATCTACGTACAGAGACCCCTCAGGACCGAAGTTAATCTATTAGTTTGGTTGTCATTAGTAAATCTTTGACAGTCGGTATGCTCGAGGAGCTCGTGGCTAGATAATAACAGCCGCACGGGTCGATCTTCAAGGTTAAGCAACGCTTGCCAAGGTTGGTCTGTGGATGGGTGACCATCTTAACATACCGAATTTCCTCTGTGCCTCGGAAAGCACGTTAAGCCGTTGGTCCCGGCTGTCATTTGTAGATCTTTGGCAGTCGTTACAGATTGTCAGAAGCCAGTAAATCTGACTCCAGTCTTGCCAAGAAATACCGTGTAACCCAGTTAATGGATTGTGGAGGTCTGGTAGGCAGCCGCTTCACGTAAAATACTGGTATTCAGCTAAATCCGGTTTGATTGGAAGCTGACCCCAATATAGTTGGGAAAAGGCTAGGCAGATGATGACAGTCGGTATGGTCAGGGGGTCTAAAAGGCCACTTCAGCAGAATCAGAAAGCACATAGCGCTACCCGTCACTGTCAAATTTTCCCATTCAACCTTGAACCTGAAGATTGTTGTGTGGTTAATATTGTGATTCTGCTCAAGTGGCCCTTTTAGATCCGCTGAAGTCTGTTGGTCTGACTAACAGTCTGACTAATGGGTATCGTGTTCCCCAGTAACGATTTTGGTTGCAGAGGTCAAATAGTCGCTATCTTACATGAGACTGGTGCTCTGATCCCAAAATTGTTGGGAGAAGGCAAACGGTCTAAAAAATTGGTTTTTATTTAAAAAAACCGGCTAAGTGCGAGTCCGACTCTCACACGAAGGGTTCCGTACCATAAACTTAAATTTTATTATTTGTTGTTATAGCGGCAATAGCAATACACAATCTGTGAAAATTTCAGCTGTCTACCTATTACGGTTTTTGAGATACAGCCCGCTGACAGACAGACGGACGGACGGACGGACGGACGGTCGGAAGGACGGCGGAGGCTTAGTAATAGGGTTCCGTTGGTTACCCTTTGGGTACAAAACCCTAAAAACGCTGTCCCACATTAGGAATTTCTCCTGTATAGAGGGTACATTTACAAATATACGGAAACTGTCAGACCCGGAACAACTATCTGCAGTTCATATAAATACTTGTTCCGTGGGGAATCGAACCCGCGAAGGCCGCGACACGCAGCGCAGCAGCCAATCCACGGCGCCAACCGTGCTGACCAAAATTTCTTCAATCAATCTATTTTGTAGTGGTTTCCTCCACTTTCCGGTTGCGAATTTGTTAATACTGGTTCTGGTCAGGTACTGCTAAGCTGGGCATCCTAAATAGGGTGAAGCGATACTTTAGGCCTGGACAGCTTTTAACCCTTTACAAAGCACAAGTCCGATCCTGCATGGAGTATTGTAGCCACCTTTGGGATGGCTCAGCTAAGTATCAGCTTGCCGCGCTTGACTCGGTGGAACGCAGAGCTAAGAGGCTCATCGGCGACGTAAAACTGGTGGATGCCAAGCTACATAGCTTGGCTCGTCGCCGTAAGGGAAGGATTGTACTTCGGTGAGTGTGCCCAAGAACTCCAAGACCTCATCCCACCGGCTCCTTCTACCATCGGATATCCAGACGCACTGCATCTTACCATCCCTACCTTGTGGCTATTCCACCAATTCGCACTAAGCGTTTTCAAACGTATTTTATAATGCGCACAGCAAAGGAGTGGAACTCTCTACCTGCGTCTGTGTTTCCAAAAGCTTACAACCATAGATATAAGTTTTTTTATATTTCTGTGCTTACAACCGTAATCTCTTCAAAGTTACAGTGAACAGGATCCTTCTGGGTAGGCTCGCTCCATCGTAGACTTTGTCTCTGTCATCTCTGACATAGACTAGAGTCACAAACCCATTACAAATAAAAAAAAAAAGTACTCAAGGGCGAAGTAATACTGAAAAATAAATACTGACTCATTCACAAACTTTGTGACAGCAAAAAGATGATGCAAGAAGGATATCCGCAATCCTTCGCCAGATGAAAATAAAAGTATTATAGTTTTAAAACTAACCTTCAGAGTGATAATTAGTTTTTAAGATAACAAGAAGTTGACTAAGTACTTTGTGACTCACAAAACAATTCTTGAGAATTTGATCACAAGTCACAGTAAAAAGCTAATGATAACTTAAAAAACTTTTTACTGAACATCATAAGATTGATAGTATCAAATAACTGCAGCTGAAGATACAAATCTGCTGATATATTTGAGGGTTACCCGAAGTGTAACCATCGGAACCCTATTACAAGCCTCTGCTATCAGTCCGTCTGTCTGTCTGTTAGCGCGTTAGCGGACTGTATCTCGAGAAACGTAATAAGTAAACAGTTTAAATTTTAACAGTGTTAACTTCCATTGCCGTTATTACAACAAATAATAAAAATAAAATTGTACTAAAAATTAAAAGGAGCTCCCACACAAGATACGCATTTTTTTGGTTTGGAACGTAACGGTACGGAACCCTTCATGTGAGAATCCAACTCGCACTTGGTCGGTTTTGTTTTCAATGGAGTAGACTTACTCTTAAAGAAGATTTACTACGCCTGATGGAAAGCTATGAATTAGATCTACATTGGAACAAGCGAAATGCCTGTTAACACTTTCAAACCAACGCGGTGTTAGAAAGCCGATTTGAAACCAGAGGAATTTTCGTTATTTTCTGTCAATGATCCAATTAAAAAATATATAAGATGTATATGATCTTTACCTGAACTTTAAAGTTATTATTATTTAGGTACTCAAGTTTGTCAGTAAACTCATAACTTGATTGCACTTAGTCCTCGCACGTTTCGTCTAGCATCCATCGGTATGCGCAGTATGGTAACACTGTAAAATTAATCTGCGCAATGTTGGCGGCCTTGACGGCTCGTGACGTCATCAGGAAGCCTGACCAGCGCCTATCACGAACTGGTTCAATAATCTTGGTACAGTCAGGGAAACGGATCGCTACCTACTAACTTAAATTGTCCGCATGTTTAAGTCACAAGTGTCATTCTATGTCAATCGTATGAAAAGACTATAATATCACGGCGTATTGATGTAGTTGGTCAATCAACATATTTTCTGATAGTACTTGTGGATCACTGTCATATTTAAACTATGGTAATTAGAATGTATTTGACAGGATATGCATTGTCAATTAGTGTTATGACATGTGTTAGTCATGTAGGCTTAGAATATGCGAGTATCCTTGACACGTCAGGTACGAAAGACTGTACAGTAGCTTACTTTAGTCGTGTTTAATTTGTAGTGTTATATTCAAAGTGCGATCTTGATAAGCATTTTTTTTAAGGATGGGAAATCATCAAATGAATCCTCTCGCCCTGGGTGAAGCAGAAGAGAGTGTCAAACTCTTACTGACTAAAACCCATCCTGTTCCTACAAGTGCTCTTTGGGTTCCTGGGACGCGGTGACTCCTTCGAACAAATTCCGCAACCCTGGCAGGCACTGGCCCTAGCGGGCCCTGTTTTCTATGCTGACAGCTCTTTGAGGCGCGCGTGGAATGTAGCGCGACGACGTCGGCTACTCCCCGAGTAGTCCCCCTGGTTCTGATAGGACGGTGAGCCACCCAATGCTCGCCGTTCGCAGGCCCGCGCCTACGGTGGCCGTGAATCGCCCTGCGGCTCCCGACGACGTTACAACGTTGACGACGTGACGACGTTGCGGCGACTGGGGCTAGGGTTATGGTTTTTTTGCAGAATTGGTGATATTAAAAAACAGAAAACAGCTTTGCTCTTGGAAAGCTAAGCCAAGCCAATGGAGTGGAATTCCCAGTCTCAGTCTGTGTTTCCTAATAGCTACAACCTGGGAGTCTTTAAGTCAAGAGTGAATAGGATACTTCTAGGCAGGCGTGCTACATCTTCGACCACATCATCGCTTACCATCGGGTGAGATAGTTTTGAAACGGATGCCTACCTAAAAAAAAAGTTATTTTTTCTATTATCATTTCAGCTTTCTAGACATAATATACCCAAGCGAAACCACGTCAACTTATCCTGTGCTTCTCGCTTCCAGTTGCTAGACTTAAGTGGCAGTGGAAAAAAAATTGGTGCATGGGACTGAAAAGGATGTGTGACTAGAGTGACAAATTCGAGTAGAAATGAGAAGGTTTTCTTTTTAGGGTTCCGTACTTCAAAAGGAAAAAAGCGGAACTTATAGGATCACTT
Source organism: Lacanobia oleracea (assembly GCA_950371165.1). Taxonomy (NCBI): domain Eukaryota; kingdom Metazoa; phylum Arthropoda; class Insecta; order Lepidoptera; family Noctuidae; genus Lacanobia; species Lacanobia oleracea. The sequence goes on from OX493389.1 coordinate 7,329,252, forward strand.
TGTTGTCCGTCCGACTGTCTTTCAAGACCGTTTACTTCGCGAACGTGGGAGGTATCGAGTTTAACTTAAAATAGGTCTATGGAAAAATCAAACTTCTAAGTTAACGTCTAAAATGAAACGGTCGTTTATGCCGCAAAAAACGTATATTTCGACAACTTATAAGGTATTTTCCGTTGACCTGGAACTATGAAATTTGGCAAGTTATACCGTCTTATTCTAAAAGTATAGGGAAAAGTCTGAAAACTATACATTTGTAATTAAATCATTAAAAATATAGTCTTTGTTTAAATTAATTTGTAGCTACAAATTAGTACGGAACCCTCGTTACTTGAACGGGTTTTTAAAAGTTGATTTTTCATGTCAAAGTACAATATACAATAGTAATCGTCTGTCAGTTAGTGTTTTCAGTAAAGTGGTTTTGGCAGCCTCTTTCACTATTTCTTCACTCTCTATGAGACAACAGTAATAAAGCTTACAAATTCTAAATACTTAACTTAAACGTTTGCCTTGCCAATATAACGATCTATTGCAAAAGCCCGCAGCTTTTGTGAATACAAATTAAAACTTTTACTTTTGACATTTAAGTAAGACATACTTAGCATCTACCCAACATACTCCGTACTAAAAGAAATAAATAATTCTCGAAGTGTTTATGACTGATGAACAAATATTGTTTGTTAATAGTAAGCGGAAGAAGGCTAATTACAGAATCAGAAGCTCCATTACTTAAATGTCATGCTGAACCTAAATACCACGGAACAGAGTCATCTCTGTTGTCAACTTAACACTTGTCAAAGATTAAATAGATTTGAAAGAAATGGATTGTCTGTAAAGTCGGTTTTCGGACGATAATTTTACGTGATAACGTCATAAGAAAACAATTTAATTCTTAACAAACAAGCCGAACGCTTAGGCCGACCGTGCCTCTCTATCGCTTGTTCCGCGCTCTCGCTTGCACGCTCGGCTCAGGCGGAACGTGACAGGTGCGTGCAGCTGGCGTTCATCGATTTATAAGACGTTATCACGTCAAAAAAAGTTAAAAGATACAGATAGATACTAGAAAAGTTGAGGTAGTTAATTAAGGTGGATGCTCCAGGGTGGCCCGCGAAATTCAAATATTTTTATGTTTTTTGCAATTTGCCGGTCAGTGTGAAGCTGTATGTGGACCAAATGCATTCTGCGACCGTAACGCGTATTTATCTAACGAATTATAACCATTTTAATCATCAATATAGCCCTCTAAGTTCATGTAGTTCGAAAGAATGAATATTTCAGAAATAAAAACATAAAAATATTTGAATTTCGCGGGCCACCCTGGAGCATCCACCTTAAATAAAGGGTAACAAAACGCAACAAAAAAATGTCATCATCATCTGCCTAGCCTTTTCCCAGCTATATTGGGCGGCTTCCAGTCAAACCGGATTTAGCTGAATGGCAGTATTTTTCGCGGAGCGGCTGCCTACCAGACCTCCACAACCCATTAACTGGGTAACACGGTACTTCATGGCGAGACTGGAGTCAGATTAACTGGCTTCTGACTATCCGTAACGACTGCCACAGATCTACAAATGACAGCCGGGACCAACGGCTTAACGTGCTTTCCGAGGCACGGAGGAAACTCGGTACGTTAAGATGGTCACCCATCCTCAGACCAACCTTGCTTAACTTTGAAGATCGACCCGTGCGGCTGTTATTATTTAGCCACGAACTCCTCAGTAACTACAGTACTAAAAACAAATGTAAATGCAACAAAAACGATTACTAAATCAATTGAACCATTAGTTTAGGCAGTAGTTTATTTGTTTTATATGTATTTTTGTGAAAAGTCTCATCAATCTTGTTTACCTTTATTTAAATACCTAAACTTTTCTAGTATATAGGTGACCTGACAGATGTCGTTCTCTCAAAATATTGGCAGTTGCAGTGACAGCTAGAAATAGTAGATATGTATGAAATAGATAAAAATTTGGCTTTTACGATTTCCGTCCATCTTTTCTAAAATTGGTCGAATTGGTCCAGCCGTTCCCGAGTTATGTGATTAGCAACAAAGCAACAAAATAAGTTTTATGAAAAAGAATGATAATCAAATCTGTAAGAATACTGAAAATGCACGTCTACATAATAGACGATCAGTTTTTACATATTAACAATATCGAACGCAACTTATCCGTCATCTTTATCTCGTATCTTCGCGTCGTTCACTCAAATATTTGAACGCTAACAAAGAAAACATTATGAGACGAACCTCAAAACAACATGTCGAGTCTGTCTAGTGACATTAATCTGCAATGCTCCCCTCTTCAAATGACGCAACCGTCGGCACGGGTTCGCGTTGCGTAAAAGCCTTTTTAGCATGCCGTCTGCGAAGCTTTCTCGCCAAACATCGGATACGACGATGCACCCGAAGGCTTTGTTTGTCACTCTACGTAGAAAAGAACACTAAATAGCCCATGGAGGGCGTGAAATCGACACAAAATCATTGTCTTATTTTTGTAAAGGGTGACGAATGAGAACGACGTAACCCAGTCGCTGGGATACCGTTGTAGCTTCGGGCTTTTTGAAAATAGAACCTTCTTTTTTTCTTTTGGCGTTTAGATTATTAGCGGTCAGTTAGAAATCTTGTGCTTCATAAAACGATTTCTGAGGGATATTTTTATGGAACATGTCACATTTTGAAAATAGAACCTTATTTTTCTTCTGCCATTTATGTGGAATTAAGCGATCAGGTTTAAATTTTTAACCGACTTCAAAAAAAGGAGGAGGTTCTCAATTCGGTTGTATTTTTTTTTTTGTTATGTTTGTTACCTCATAACTCCGTCATTTATGAACCGATTTGAAAATTTTTGTTTCATCTGAAAGGGTATACTCCTCGATTGGTCCCATTGTCATCATGTCAGAATTTGATGATGCAACCCTCAAATTTTATAGGCACATACAATGTTTTTCATGAATTTTCTAACGCAATTTAGATAATTGTGCCTGGTAATCATCATCTCATATTGCTGAGCTGATGATGAAAGGTGTAAATTAGGATCTGATGATAAGATACAATGAAAAATGTTTGTTCAGCGATACTTTAGCCAATTGTCAGCCGATTTCGATGATAATTTTTTTGTTTGAAAGAGTATTTTCCTGGACTGGTCTCGTTTCAATTTGGTGAAGATCTGACGAAGAACTTCGGAGGTAGGCAACGGAACTCTTCAATAAATGATAGCAAAGGGATCGGGATTGCTGAAATCGCATGTTTTTTTAGTGTTTACACCAGTTCTTAACATAACATTGCGCCGGTATGCTATTAATGGGTACGCAGGTACCTAGGTACCACTAAAAAGTGAAAAATAAAAAACTTTTTTACAAAAAACACAACCGACTTCCAAAAACAAAACACTACAAGGTACAAAATAACTTCGGAAGAAAGAAAAAACTTTAATTTTGGAAGTCGGTGTCAAAAAACGAAAAAATAACCAAAAACACCGACTTCAGAAATTAAAGTTTTTTCTTTCTTCCGAAGTTATTTTGTACCTTGTAGTGTTTTGTTTTTGGAAGTCGGTTGTGTTTTTTGTAAAAAAGTTTTTTTAGTGTCTTAAAATAAAGTTAGGTACTTTTAAGAGGCATCTCTCAATTTATTTAAAATTTATTTTTACTTTTTAATATCAGTTTCTATCTGACAAACATAAGTCTATAACGTTTGTAACATTGGTTGTTGCTGAGTTGAGATCGCAATTAAATTTAAAGATTATTTGTTTTAAGTGCGACTAAGTCTTTTGACATATTTAAATGGCCACGTATGGCTCCTTTCCTAACTTTCTTAAGATATTTGCCACCGAAAATAGCATAGAATTTTGTATTGCTCATGGTTGTGGAATGTATAAGCTTCATTAGATTGATTATGAGCGCACCTATTTAATATAAGTCAAGGTTTATTTATGCAATCAGGTCAACTTGGCTTGAGGCAAGTGTGAATTGCTTGGTATTTCAAGAGCTGCTCTCAAAACGTCGATGTTTCGATGGAAAAAATGATTTAAGGCTTGTTTTCCGATTGATATTTTAATGGAGTAACAACTGGTTTTATATGTTTGTAATTATTTTTATTTATAATTTTTGGATTCACTTTGTATCATCCCGTATTACGTTTGGTTTGGAATCCCATCACGATAAATCTTAAACTAAGAGCCTTGATATTTCATTTATTTCATCTAAAATTAATCTGTTAATGCTAATTGAAGGTAAATCATTATCTTCCTGCCGCTGTCCAATGTAATTTTGGATCAGCACAACACGTAAAAAAAGTTAAAAAAAATCTTTCACCAAACAGTAACTTTTCAATACGCCACTGAATAACTTGACAAGTATTTAAAGACTGTCTATCATCTTTATCTATGGCCATTATTCCAATTTCAAACCGCAAGACATGAACTGTTAAAATACGGTACTGTTCGTGTCAGCGTCTGATCGCCAATGTCGCCACGTCTGAACCAACACTGCTGTATTTATTGCATGTATTATGTAAAAGAAATGTTGAATTACGAGGGCACAGCTCACGTTCGAGTTCAGTTAAACGGTCGCTGACCTTTTGTTAATTTTATAAGCTACTATTGTTTAGAAATTGCGTTTTTTTTGTCGAGATTATTTTTTTCTTGCTCTATAAAGTCTATTTTGTCTCAACCATCGACAAAAGGTAGTTTCCATATCATTCTAAATTTAAGAAATTTACACACTTCTATTTTATATATATAAGTGACAAATTCACCGCTAAACTGTTAAATAGAATATATCAATTGCCCTTGTAATTGTATCTTGCAGCCAACTACACATTTTTACTCCACTACCAAACATTTTCAGAATTACGTAGCAATAGTATTATTCTACAAATCTGCGCATAAAGTAATAAAAAAAAACAATAAGAAGTTTTTTATCATTGTTTATGTGATTATTCATAACCTGCTGCTATTTTTATCTCGTAATTTTAGCATTACAAACGCATCGTATGCGGAACTGGTAATTACAAGACATAAGAGAACAGACTACCTTGTCATGAGAGCGCTTGCGCATGTTAGCTTTAGTACAGAGCCGCGTTTATCTAAGATCAAAGCCTAGCTTAGTGTTTATTTATATGCAGGCTGCAGTGTGTAATTCTGTAGGAAGCCTGCGAAGCTTTGTTTGTTTTTTAGATGGATTTGAATCTCCAGTATTTTTCCATGTTTCCGTCCAATGGTTGCATCATACAACGCTGACAGTAGACCGTCTTCACCTTTACTTGCCGAAATTATAGTCTTGTTATACATTTTAAGACTATAATTTTCCCAGTACATCTAAATTCTCAGTTATTTTTGCAGAGGCTCGCGTGCGTAATTCTATTAGCAGCCAACCAGTGTGTTGTTATGAAAAGCTACATAACTCTGGTGCAATATAAACAGGGTGAATTTTTTAAGTGTGCCTTCAGGGCCGAATCCGAAACTAAAAATTCTGAGACTCCTTTCAGTGTTTTTTGCTATTCCTTATAAGTATAAGGAATATCAAAAAAGGACATTTTTTGATAGTTATAAGGAATATAAAAAAGAACACTGAAAGGAGTCTCGAGCCCCATTTTGACTAAAACTGCATTATTGGATTTTTGAATTTTTTTTTTGCTACCCAGGAGTCAAACCAGTTGATTTTGAAAAAGAAAACACGCCATGTATTATTACACCATCTGAAAGTGTAGCTAATAAGGATCACTGCGGACGGCGAGCAAAGTCAAAGTCAAAAACGTTTATTTCAATTAGGCCATTAAACGGCACTTTTGAACGTCATCTTTACATTTAAAATAACATAGTGACTCTACTGTCCATTCGGAAGGGTAGATTCTTATGGAGAAGAACGGACAAGAAACTCCATAGTTACTCTTTTCAAATCAATGTTTTACATGTGCTGTGGTATACAAAACTTCTGTTAATATATGTGAGGACCATGAACCTAGAGTATGCAGAGGTAGACTTATTATATTTTTAAATAAGTACATGGTACTCACATATTTACAAATATTGGAACCATTAATTAGCAGAGTGAGTGAACAGAAAAATAAAAACCCAAAAATGAAAAAGTAGGTACAAAAGTAAATACATAAACCAACCAGTTTGATCTTGTCTCCACCATTGATTGTCCTATGGAGCAGGACCAGCATGCTTCCAAGCATTCTTATCCTGAATGTAATCTTCTAATTTGTAATATGCTTGTTTACAAAGTGTGCTTTTAATGTAGGTTTTAAATTTTCTTTCAGTTAGTTCTAATATGTCACAAGGTACCTATTTTATTGTAACATTTAACACAGTACCCCATGAAAGATGTGTGTACTTTAGCTAATCTATAAAATGGTTGATCTAATTTATCTTTATTTCTAGTATTAATATTATGTCTATCACTAACTTTACTAAAAAGACGACAATTTTTCCGTACATACATAATATTGCATTGAGCATTGGGTGGCTCGCCGTCTGATCAGAACCAGGCCCGGGTCGACGGCGCGCTGTGTTCCACGCGCGCCTCAAAGAGCTGTCAGCACAAAAGACAGGGCCTGCTGGGGCTGCGGACTTCGTTCGAAAGAGGCACCGTACCCTGGAGCGCAAAGGGCACTAGGAGGAACACGGATGGGTTTTAGTCAGTAAGAGTCTGACACTCCCTTCTGCTTTACCCAAAGCAGGAGTCATTTGATGATTTCCCATCCTTAAAAAAAAGCTAATAAGGATCAAATTCTGGGAAGTAATAATACATGTCAAACTGAAGGAAAAAGCAATTTTTTTACAAAAACCTTTTTTTTTCAAAATCAACTGGTTCGATTCCTGAGTAGGAAAAACGATTTTAAAAAAATCCAATAGAGGCTCGGGCTCGAGACTCCTTTCAGTGTTTTCCAATATTCCTTATAGTTTCGGATTTGGCCCAGAAGGCAAACTTAAAAATTCACCCTGATACAGGTCAGGTCCAAGATTTATCGCACGATATCGTCTCGTACGCGTATCGTGGACTATAAAATAAAAGTTACACTTTCGTCTCCAATACTTTCGTCGAGTCTCCGTGGGTGAGATACTATCGCTTGTCACCTCTCCACAGAATACTAATGCTCATCTGCAGGTACAACTCCCAGTACAATGGCCACCGTTGCATAACAAACCTATCTTGTAACAACTGCTGGAATTTGAAACGACTCTCTGATTATTCAATTTGGAGGAAAATCAGTGAATGTCCCGCTTTGGATGGGTTCATCGGTTTCTTGTTTGCCGTTCATTTCTTTGGAACATTATGTCTGTTTACGTGAAGAGTGCGTCATGTTGTTGGCAGTTAGAATATACAGATGGGTACAGTTACCTTACCATGCAGCTTTTCATTCATTTATCAGCTTCGTACGGGCTTCGTTCAAAGCGATAGTTTCTGCAGTTACAGTCTTCTACAAAGATTAAAAAATGCATGACTTTTACAATCTAAAAAATATTTAAAGTCACCCACTTTTAATTCGTTGGAAATCTTTCAGAGGGTGAAAACCATTTTATGTTTAACCTCTCTATTTAAGACGTACACAAAGAACAATCCACATTGAGATCAAAACAGGATATCTTAATCCAAGGTCGTCCCAGCCCGGCCTAGTTGATTTTTGACGACAAGCAGGTGTCTGTGTCACTCGCACGTTTTCAAACACGCGAGGATGCTATTTATATAACAAATACAAGTTTTTTTATCATTAGACTACATCCACTATGTCCACTACGTGAGTGGAACACAATATATGAGACAAGTCGGCCACACATTCCCATCATCTGCAACTCCTGAAAGCTAGAATCAACAGTGGCGACCATCAGAAAAACACCGAGCCAATGAAGCCCGACCAGTCCCGAAGAAACGATTAAACTGTCTTGTATCCCGCAACGAAATTAATCAGAAAAGTACAGCGGAGGAGTAGGAAAAAATTGAATTTCCACTTCCCTTCTTATCAAGCAGGAAACAGAACAGAGCTAGGCCAATAGGCACCAAGAGACATACTACTCTGTCAAGAAAGTACCGGGAAAAGATCAATAATACACAAAATGTCTGTTATTCATCCAAATTTATTTTATCACCTTCAAAGTATGCTCCTTTAGAAACGATACACTTGCGCCAACGAATAATCCATTCATCAAAACATTTTTTAAACGCTGCTTCCGGAATTGAGTTCAGTTCTCGCCGCGAATTCTCCTTTATGTCTTCTATCGATTGAAAACGGTTGCCACACACACAGCTTGTTGACTAGTTTGCATGTCAAACTCGTAAACCCACGTCTCGTCACCAGTAACAATGCGTTTCATGAATGTTGGGTCCGAACTGACTCGTTCTAGCATGTCCTCAGCGACTTTCATGCGATTGAGTTTTTGGAGAAAATTCAGATCTTTTGGGACTAGCCGAGCAGCAACATGTTTCATACCCAAATGATTAGTTAAAATGGTACGGATCGACTCGTGAGATACAGTAAGTTCGGCGGCTATCTCTCTCAGAGTTGAATGGGGATTTTCAGTCACTATTTCCTTCACTTTTGCGATGTTAACTTCAGTTGCAGACGTTGACGGCCTACCAGAGCGAGGCAAATCTTCCATCACATCTCGACCGCTTTTAAACGCTCGCTTTGAACCACTCATAAGCACGAGTTTTTGATAAAGTCGATTCACCGTAAGCCTTCTGTAACATTTTCAGTGACTCGGAACACGAAATTCCATTGGCGATGCAAAATTTAAGACAAACTCTTTGTTCGATATTTTTGTCCATTATGAAATTCGCAAGACACACTATATATGATATTACTAAAACCAGCACTGTATTTAATATAAATAACAGATGCAACTCAAACTCCGCGCCAAAATGGAAAACAGTTGTGCCAATCTAACAACTACAAAAAAACAAAGATTTGAATTTGGAACCATACACAAATCATCCATTCCCGATACTTTTTTGACTGAATGTATACAACTGGGTTAAGCCCAGTTGCCAAGCACCACGGATTATATATTAACACTAAGACTAATGGGACCTAAATTGTGAGCTGTTTTTGATTCCAGTAATAGGTAGGCACAATCGCTTGAACGCATAGAAATTTGTTCTGGTACACAATATATTCAAAATATGTGGTTCAACGAGTCGACGAGTGTCGGATGATTTACTTGCGAACATTTGGGCCATCAATTAATTTTCTCAGTGTTTTTCCAACTACGTTAAGGTTGGCTTCCAGGTTCACCGAATACGTGTGGGGCCAAACGAACGTAATTTTGTGAATTGTGAGTCGCTTAAAATGAGTCGGCGGAATTTACGCTGCTAATTAAGTCCTGTTTGTGCCACAAGGCGATGCAAAATTAGTTGGACTTTAGTATGAAACCGAATTCCGCCGACTTATTTTACGCAACACACAACTTACAAAATTACGTTCCTTTCGCCTCACCCTAACTGAATACCGGTATTTAATTATTTTACAAGGATTGAATGCCCATCTGGACCTAAATCTAGAAACTGTGGGTAATTAGTTTTTGCCAAGAATGGTGTCAGACTTCTTGGCCTCTGGCCAACCCTTAACGTCTGTCAAAGATCTACGTATGAAAGCCGGGACCTACGGCTCAAGGGGCTATCTGAGGCACAGAGGAATTTCAACCATCCACGGGCTGACTTCGGCAAGCGTTGCTTAACGGGTCCCGTGCAGCTGTTATGATTTAGCTCCGAAATCCTAGAATTCACAATATATGAATATGTTGTTTGACAAGTCGACGAGCGTCGGATGATTACTTGCAAACATCTGCAACATCAAAATCTTGATATTTATGCAACGCATCAAAATTGCAAAATATTACAGAAACACTTTCATCACGTCAATCGAAACATGTATTTATTAGTATAAATTGATAAATGGCACAGTTCAGAGTTTGCATTAAATATATATTATCTATTAATTATGAAACTGTTGTTAAGATGAGAGATGCGTTGTTTGCAACAACTGCTTTATGATATACTAGTTGACCCGCGCAACTTCGTCTGCGTCATAATTTTCATTACTGCTCCGCCCCTATTGGTCTTAGCGTGATGATATATAGCCTATAGCCTTCCTCGATAAATGGGCTATCTACACTGAAAGAATTTTTCAAATCGGACTGGTAATTTCTGAGATTAGCGCGTTCAAGTAAACAAACAAACAAACAAACTCTTCAGCTTTATATATTAAGTATAGATTTATTAAATTCTCATTTATTGATGTTAATATACGTAAGTTATATGTAAGCTGGATGCAAACAGCCTAAGCTAGAGAAAACTGGAGTTCCTTGGAGGAGGCCTTCACCTGCGGAGGGGTTCTCGCAAATGAATGCTATATTTGTACTGAAATAGGATTAAGTTAGTTTTACGAGAATCTAAGTTAACGTTGATTTCACTCAAATTGCTCTAAAATTAATTATTTGTGGCCCATTCGAATGAGTTACAAATTTATTTACCTGTGATAACGACTTAGGACCCATTACGCCATCTTACTACCTCAATAACTAACTAAACATAGAGCTATAATATCACTACCTAACTTAATACCACATTCAATTACACAACTCATCAGATTAAAGCTCATCAAACAGAACACATAAAAGTCATAGAGCGCTTTAATATATAATTATAATAAATCATTTGATGCGCAACTCCTAACGTGCACCATGAACCCAAGCGGACGGAACATTATAGCAGTTGTGCCTTTCTCTGCTCGAGTTGAGTGACATTTCGCACATTCGCTCGAGAATCATCGGGCGAACGAAAACGCTCCGAGAATATTCACGAGTTCTTTATTCAAATCGAGACGAGAAAGTGATTTATCAACAAACTTCAATGCATTTTACGTGAAATAATGTCACATATCCTGTTTTTTATTTATCTTCGAATAGGCTTTTGTTTCATCACCGATGATGTAACTTTGGCAGTTACGAGTATGTTATGTGTGTGCAAATTTCTTTTTATTAAGGTATGCAGCAGGTATTGCGGTGGATTTACAGTTTTTTTTTTTTATTTTGATCAGGAATACCTATTTAGAGGATTATGAGTCTCGATGAATGATATGAAAGAAAATTAACTGAATGACAATGAGACGGTTGACAGGGGCAATGGAAGCAGAAAATTTGCTTGAAGATGATAAATCATTATAACTAGGTACCTATCGTGGTTTAGCAAAAAACACCATACATAACATAATCAGCCTATATTGTTCCCACTGTTGGGAAACAGCCCTCCTCTCTATCGACCGGGATTGGGCTATAATCCACCACGCGGTCCCAGTGCGGTTTGATAGATGTCACATGTCTTCGAATTTTTGGTTCTAGGACATGCCGGTTTCCTCACGATATGTTTTCTTCACCGCTTTGAGAGCAAAAAAACCCGCTCGTGACATTTTTTCTTACTTTGCCTACTGGGGCGCTGTGATAACTATTTAAATAGTAGCCTAGGTTGGGTTGATCGGCTGAATTGTAATACTGTAAGTTCGATCTGCGACAAAGAATTCTATTAACCGCGTAAAACGTGTAACGTAGTGCGAGTCGTACTATCAAATAAACCTTGGGGAGTAGAATAGAGTAGAACCTTGGGGGGAGCCCCTTTTAATTTAATATATATAATAATAATATAATACTTATTATTATATATTTTATTTTTTATAGCGGCTATAGAAATACACAAATCAAATTACAACTGTCCACCTACTACGGTTCTTAAGACACCCGCTAACAGAGACACAGTGACAGAGATGGACAGACAGCGGAGGCATAGTAATAGGGTTCTGTTGGTTACCCTTCGGGTACGGAACCCTAATAGTAGCATAAATTGGGTTGATCGGCCAAAGTGAAATACTGTACGACATAGAATAATCATCATCATAACAGCTGAAAGACGTCCACTGCTGGACATGGGCCTTTGCTGGGCTTGGCAGGCGGGTTGGTGATCGAAAGAATAATATTCAATGCGTAAAACAATAAAAAACGTCAATTTTCGACTTGAGCAGCGTTTTTTATTAAGTGACGCTATACACCTCTTAACATCGATAAAAAAAACTTAATAATAGACCATTTACGCGACAAAATAATGACATTTAAATGAGCTTTAAACATGTCAACATTAAAATAAAGTCACTTGATTAAAGCGCTGAATCACGCCTATGACTCAGAATTACCAATTTAGTGTACGAATTAAACCTACGAGTATGTTGTGCTAGGAATGTTTTGCCGTTTCATTTGCCAACAGCCTGCTGGATAGATTCCAAGGTGGCGTGAGATTGATGACAGAATTAAGAGGAAACGCGGGTGGAGAGACTTTGAATGTAAAAAGTGATATTGAGGTTTGGCTCTCGCCTGATTTCTCCTCAAATATTAGACCGACTTAAAAGATATTGTCTATGTTTTCCTTTTTGATGATTACTAACCGAATAAGCACTAAACAAAAATTTTCCGATAAACCGCTGTCAATAGAGCCCTAGTGTGCAAATTTGGAAACTATTAATGGAAAACGGAAATCACAGTTCATATCCTTTTTATTCAGTTTGTGGAATTTATTTTTATTCGGGCCAATATTGGAGCCGGAAATAGGCGAGAGCCAAACCTCGAATTATGACTTTTTACAGACAACGTCTATCCGCCCGCATTTCCTCGAAGCCACGAGCGCACGACCATTCAACTTATTGTTGCTATTTATTTCACATTCGTTGGATGAATCTGGAATTTAAATGATGTTGGAATACGTAGATGGGGAGAAAAAGCTCTACTTATTTGAAGTTATGCAACGCGAAGCAAAGCTGTTGTTTTACATACATCAGCCATATATGTTTCACTATGGTAGGCCTAACATAAATGTGCAATAACGGTCATTGACCCACATACATTTATTGACTTTCTTTATATCTAAAACAAATAAAGACATAAAGCTGATCCTGAATCGACTTCTATGGTGATTCTTTACGTTCTCTAGTTATGATAAATGGTTTTTCAAATTGAACCAGTAGTTCCTGAGATTTGCGTGTTCAACCAACCAAACTAACTCATCAGCATTATAATATTAGTATAGATATGAAAAACAATATACCTCACACAAAATCAGCTATCCTATTCATAATTACCGTCAAACAAGCACTTGATACCTAATTAACTTTTAGTGTTTTATAGTATTATTTCATGCTATACGAAGCATACAACATTTTGGCAAGCAAGCAGACGTTGTGTTCTTTAAAATTTCATTAGAAAGTCTCAATTAGTGTGGGCTTGTTAATTAAGATGATTAAGATTATTAGCGTTGTTTTTAAAAGGGTTTTGAGTTCTTCAATGGAGTGATTATCACCAAAGGTGCTATTGAAGTGAGTCGGCCTTGACATGAGCTGGTGGAATGGATTCTTTCAGTTTAACCCACTGAAGAGCATTTATTCTTCTTGTTATAATACAAACACGCAAAACCTCATTATTGGGTACCAATGAAGCAATTTTTAGTATTTTAGATTTTGCCCGCGACTTCGTACGCGCATTACCCGTTTCTTCCCGTTTCTATATGAATTTCGGCAAATCCTCTCTCAGTGCTCCCCTACACTCCCCAAGGAACATACATGCCAAAATTAAACTTTCTAATACCAGTAGTTTCTGCTGTGCATTGTCTGTCAGTCACTCACTCAGTAACGGAAGAATTATATATATATGAGGATAATCGTAGGTAAGAACTTTTTGGTAATATCGATTAGGATTTAATCAAAAAGTTCTTATCTACGATTATCCTAAAACCGTTCAAATCTGAAGCTATTCTAGAGCCAACTGGCTAGAAAGATACCTATATCTTTCCAGCCAGTTGCCTCCAGAATAGCTTCAAAATTTGTTTTTTTTTTGAGATTGTCACATATTTTCTTAGTACATTATTGTGCCCTAGACAACTAAATAGTTTTGACGTCGCCGAGCATCATATGATTTTGGAATGCACTGGATTAAAATTTTTGTAGTACCTGACTGAAAAGGTTAATGCAGTATGCAGTACGCAACTATAATCTTTGTTTTTGAGAACGAAGTAACAATTTCACGTTCCAATTTTCGTTGATACTCAGCAGTAGTCGTACGCAGCTCTTCTCTTCCACATTTATTATGCACACAGCCAAAGTGTGGATTTCTCTGCGAGCGTCTGTATTCCCTTTCATATATAACCCGTCTGCCTTCAAGGCAAGAATCAACAGGCATCGTCTGGGCACGCTCGCTTCATCATAGACCTCACCCATCGCTTTCCATTAGGTGTGATCGCGATCCAGAGGAAGCCCATTTCTAAATCATCATCTGCCTAGCCTTTTTCCCAACTATATTGGGGTCGGCTTCCAGGTTGAGGAGCTCGTGGCTAGATAATAACAGCCGCACGGGTCGATCTTCAAGGTTAAGCAACGCTTACCAAGGTTGGTCTGAGGATGGGTGACCATCTTAACATAGCGAGTTTCCTCCGTGCCTCGGAAAGCACGTTAAGCCGTTGGTCCCGGCTGTCCTTTGTAGATCTTTGGCAGTCGTTACAGATAGTCAGAAGCCAGTTAATCTGACTCCAGTCTTGCCATGAAGTACCTACCGTGTTACCCAGTTACTGGGTTTTGGAGGTCTGGTAGGCAGCCACTCCGCGTAAAATACTGGTATTCAGCTAAATTCGGTTTGACTGGAAGCCGACCCCAAAATAGTTGGGAAAAGGCTAGGCAGATGATGATGATGATGATCGGGGTCGGCTTCTAATAAAAAATAAATTTAATTAGATCAAAACTAAAATACGTAGCTACCAAGTCCCGTTACTAGGGTCAAGTGCAACTCGATTGTAAGGCTACACGTACACTGCTTCCGTTACACTATTCTGATATAACTATGACATTTTGCCCAATGGGAGTCTAAAGTGGGACGCACATTGTGTTACTAACGCGGCCATGCTCTGTAAGGATACCGCACGGCACTTGACACATATTACCGCTACTGACTGACTATCTGTCACACTTTTGTATTGGTTTAGTGTGTTAATCTACGAATTGATTTGGCTGTAATTGGGCAGAGTACGAAAAAAACTGTGCGCCGCGCCGTGAAATTGGAATAAGCAAAAGCAAATGGTCTAATTAGCCTGAGTAGAATAGAATAAAATTTATTTGCATAAAAACATGGTATACAAGATGGTACAAAAATTAAAATACAGAGTATGCATGTTTTTGCTTAACATAATAAGCGAGCAAATTTTTTATGGTCGTTTGTAGATCTTTGGCAGTCGTTACGGATTGTCAGAAGCCAGTAAATCTGACTCCAGTCTTGCCAAGATGTACCGTGTTACCCAGTTAATGGGTTGTGGAGGTCTGGTAGGCAGCCGCTCCACGTAAAACGCTGATGGTATTCAGCTGAATCGGGTTTGACTGGGAGCCGACCCCAATGTACTTGGGAAAAGGCTAGGCAGATGATGATGATGATAAATAAGCGTGCAAATTTTTCGTACTTACAAATTAGTCATTTAACTTTTTTTTTGTTAAAAGAACTCTTTTATACTATAAAAATTATTAGTGGATAGCCAATCATACAAATTAGTTTTAAATAATGTGGTATTTAGATTTTTTAGGTCGCTCGGTATCTTATTAAATACTCGTATCTCTACACACATATACAAACAGCTTTTATTATATTTAGCCGGCCGTGGCATGACATCCAGTACGAGCCTGTGAGGGTTGCGCCGGTTTCGCGTCAACCGATTATTTGACGTTTCAAAGTGCCTTTTATAGGTCTAATTGAAATAAAAGTATTGACTTTACTTTGCGTCTTCGGCAAGTCGAGCAAAAACAAACGAAGGCCAGCACTAAAGTCCTTTTCTCGAAGCTATTCAGGGCATTTTCGACTTGAAACTAACCTGTAAATTCTATATAGAATTAGATAAAGCTAACAGCCTGAATTTAAGACATGTCCAAACAAGCATATAAATGTTTTCAATGTTCAGCTGTTGCCACTAATGTTGATCATCAAACCTATTATGTCAAGGAACGTGGTTGTGTTGATGATTTTATTAGGACACATCAATTTACAATGACTGCTTTGTCATTTTAGTCACACTTTTTCAGTCAATACCAAAAGCTTTCTTGTGAGCGCCAGTTCTACTAATTTTAAAAATCATGTTAAAAATCTAGGTTTATTTGACAGATGTTGACTGAGTTGTAATCATACGAATGCGAACGTTGCTAAAGATTAGCAGAATTGGCCCTCAGGTAGCAATAATATTCGGGATCGCCCAAACGCCGTAAGTGAAACACGTTTGCTAGTGGAGGCGGCGGCGGCTTCGAGGATCTAATGCGGGAGCTGGCTAGTCATTCGGGCAGAGGTTCGCCTTTTCTTATTAGGCTGCTGGAACACGAGTACGCTGCGAACTATGCCCTCACCTATTTTATACTGTTCCTATTTGGCAGGCCAGCGGTCCTCACCCCCGCTACCAAAAAAAAAAAAAAATTAAAAATTATAATATAGAATAGTCATGAGCTGGCGTGTCTCTTATTTTCTAATATCTAAATCTAATACCTAACTAATGACATATAGGTCTTACCTCTGCGACGTCCCATTGCTGTGTTTGCTGTGTGGGTACGGCAGTTACGGAACCGGGACCGGGGTACGGAATCCTTTCGAAAGAGGCACCGTACCCTGGAACGCAAAGGGCATTAGGAGGAACACGGATGGGGTTTAGTCAGTAAGAGTCTGACACTCCTTTCTGCTCCGCCCAGAGCGGAAGAAGTCGTTTGATGATATCCCATACTAAAAAAAAGGGTATGGCAGTTACGGAGTTGTTGACCAATATTTTTTTTCAGTTCAACGTACACCTGAGCTGCTCTATTTTATCTGAACAAATATACATCGACGGCTTTCAAACAGTAGTCAAAGAATATCTCCATTTCTGTTAAGTTGCATCACTTTTACTGTTAAAACGTGTGCTTTTAACAGTCTAAAGGCGAACAAATCTAGGTGACTATTGTCCTTTAAGCCGAGGTCTATTTAAAAACTATATGCAGAACCAATCCTTTGAGCCACTAAACAAAGTGAACCGAAACACGTCCGTCCCATTCATTTGAAGTTCTAACGGTACCGCTCTACGTAGGGTTGCCGGGCGTCCGGATAACACCGGACACAGCCAGGATTTTAGGAACCGTGTCCAGCCAAATTAGACCGTATCTGGCTTGTTCGGCTTTTGTAAGGCTTTTAATATTTTAACAGATTGTCACTGAAAATTACGTAATAAAAATTCATACATCCAATTTTATTTTTCATTTATACCTTAAAACGGTTTTGTACAATACCTAACGCTACTAAATATTATTTTAAAGACACCGTCCTGAAAAGGATAAGTTTCCCGGCCTTTTTAAGAAATTTCACCTAAAATTCCGGCTAAATTAGCTAATTCTGCTTTCCAGTTTTAGAACCTGGCAACCCTAGCTCTACGTAAATCGGGCGACATTATTGTCGGCCATATTTTTTCATATGTAAAGCAATTTATGGGACCTTGGACGGAACATAAATATTCAGAGACGTTCCGAATTTCACAGAGGTCCGACGGTGAATTCTATATGTGTTGCCAGTCACCGTTAGCTAATAAAAAATATTCGGATGGCATTTAATGAGTTGCGTAGCTTTGGCAGTGTCTTAATGATGAATTTTTTAGTTATTAATATCTATAAGTTTATAAATGCAAAGGTTAGTATCTGTCTGTTTGATTAATTTTAAACTAAGGACAACAAAGCTAGCATGTATTGTAGTTGCAGAATTTGTTCAAAGGAGTCACTGCGGCCCTGGAACGCACAGAGCAATAGGAGAAACACGGATGGGTTTTAGTCAGTAAGGGTCTGTCCCTTCCGCTCCGCGGAAAGAATCTGATGATTTCCCTTCCTTAAAAAAACAATTATTGTAGAGGTGTGCATTGCTGTTAGATTTTATTAATAAATGAATAACGCGGAAATTTATTAGATGCAAGAACTTCAAGTTATATGGAGACATTTAGAACGACCTTTGTACAGCAGTGGACGTCATTTGACTGAAACAATTTTGGATATAATATAATAATTAATTATTGCTGACATGACGAAAGTTCTGAAACAAATTAAAACCAAAGAAGAATAAGAGAGTACTTACATTAATTTATTCTTTTCTTCTATTAATTCATCTTCATAATCTATCAATATCCTCATCTAAAATAACGGATATTGACTATCAAGAGAAAAAGATAGAGAGATATTAGTCTGTGAAGGTCGCCATCTAGCAGCCGGTCTTATTCACAACTAGTGAGCCCACGTAACTTCGTCTGCTCCTCTCCTATTTTTTATTTATTTATTTGTAATGGGTTTGCACTTGACTCTAGTCTATGTCAGAGATGACAGAGACAAAGTCTATGATGGAGCGAGCCTACCCAGAAGGAGAGCCATTTATCGAGGAAGGCCTTCCTCGATAAATGGTCTATCTAACACTGAAAGATTTTTTCAAATCGAACCAGGAGTTCCTGAGATTAGCGTGTTCAAGCAAACAAACAAACTCTTCAGCTTTATATATTAAGTATAAGTATATAGATTGTGACTGTGTTTAACACAATAAAACCTTACTAGATGTACTAAATTCATTTCACATTGATGTCCAATAGAAAACAATATGTAAGTACCTTTATAGTTTCAGAGTCAGTTGCAATAGTTTGCGAACCGATTGTCAAGTAGCGTTTGCCAATAAAATACATATAACGATCATGGTTACACGTTGTGCTTCTATGTATGTGAATATCGATCGTTATGTGCAATGACTTTGCCATTTTTCAACATTTATTTTTTGCGGTTAATAAATCTGTGCTCACAATTGGTAATGGTCGTTAAGATGTTACAATTATGATAGTTAGTGGTCGATTAAAAAGAGATTAATGTTATTGGGTTACTAGTTTTTATTTCAAGGTTGATGAGGTTCATGTGATCGGCCTATAGCTGTCATAAAATGATTACCCTCAGTTGTCGCCGCAAATGCAAGGGCCTTTGCAAACGACGTTTTTTTAAAGCGCTGATGACGCACAGACGAAATTCTGACATGCACAGTAGGTACTGCTTTTTGGTCATCTACAGCGCCGTGAGCGTGCGTTCGTAAAACGTGCGTCGTCGGCGTGTTAAAACACGCCTATAATAAAGTTTTAAGCTGATCTGATAGACGCTTTTCTGTCCCTCAGTTCATACTAAATCGCACATAAAAAATGTACTCAGTTCTTGTAAATTTTCCGGGAATGTTCCGTGTCAGTCCAGCCATTTTTAAGTGCTGCGCTTATTAGGGTTCCGTACCCTAAGGGTAACCAACGGAACCCTATTACTAAACCTCAGTTGTCCGTCCGTACGTCCATCCTTCCATCCATCCGTCTGTCTGTCAGCGGGCTGTATCTCAAGAACCGTAACTGTAAAAGTTTAAATTTTTACAGAGTGTCTATTTTTTACTGCAGCCGTAACTAACTACTAATCATAAAAATTAAATTAAGTTTAAAATTAAATGGGGTCCCATACAACACACGTGTTTTTTTCGGTTTATGGTACAGAACTCTTCGTGTGCGAGTCCGACTCGCAATTTGACATTTTTTTATATGTGCAGATATTAAAATGCACTCATGTTTAATATGAATGAAAATAATGCTTGAAGCTTTATTTCATTGATGCACGCAAAATGATCATAATACTTATCCTAGCAGATTAGGTCACAGCTTAAGCACGTATAATATAAAGTCAGAGGTAACGATGAAATATTTAGCAGCAATCGCATTTCTTAACGTAAGGCAGATCTGTGATTATCATTTAATATCAATTATGTAAATAGTAAATCCAAGACAGTTATCGTGTTCCTCCTAGTGCCCTTCGCGTTCCAGGGCTACGTTGCCTCTTTCGAACAAAGTCCGCAGCCCCAGCAGGCACTGGCCCTAGCGGGCCCCGTCTTCTACGCTGACAGCTCTTTGAGGTGCGCGTCGAACACGGCACGCCGTCGACCCGGGCGTGGTTCTGATCGGACGGCGAGCCACCCAATGCTCGCCGTCTGCACTACGACGGTGGCCGAAAATCGCCCTGCGACTCCCGACGTCCGGGGCGTCTTCTTCTGTTGCGGCGGTTGGGGCGTGAGGTTTCCCTCTCTCTCACGCGTTCGGCTTCCTCCTTTGCTAGCATTACTGCTTTCGCAGAAGGAGGTGACCGCTTCTCATGTCTCCTCGCTCCGGACCATGGCTTGAACCAGGGCCGGACGCGTAGATCGCCGCCGCCGATCGCTTCGACGAGGACACGGTGGTGCTCCGCCCAGGCAGGGCAGATCTCCACCTTATGCTCCACCGTGTCTTAAATCAGGGAGCCTAACACGAATGTTTTGTTTGACGTATACGTAACGTTAACATAAGGGAATTTTGAATATAAAAACAAGCCCATAGTATTTTGGTTTAGTTTATAATGCAACTTACACTATTTGTATTATACAAAAATGTGAATATAGTAAGTATCCAATTCAAATAAATATTACGAGTATGTGCGAAACGAATAAATATTCAAGCTAGGCCCTCTGCTCTCCTTTACATTAAGAATTCAGTCACCAATGCGTTTGGTCGCTCACAATGGGCCTTATCAGAAGGGTTAAAGTCACTCAAAGGGCAATGGAAAGGGCAACGCTTTGAGTTTCCTTGCGTGATCGAATCAGAAATAATGATATTCGCAAGATGACCAAGGTTACTGACATAGCCCGAAGGATCGCCAAACTGAAGTAGCAGTGGGCAGGGCACATTGCTCGTAACGGATGGTCGATGAGAACAAAAAGTTCTGGAGTGGCGATCGCGTACCGGAAGACGTAATGTTGGAAGGCCTTCAAACATTGCGTCTTCTGGTACGCGATCGCACAAGGTAGACAGATGACCAGGTGAGAGTAGCGGCTAGCTGATGGATTCGAGACGCACAGGACCGGTTGTTAAGGCGACACTTGGGGGAGGCCTAACGTTTTTCGGATGATATAATGATGGCATTGGATCGACCGAGTCAAATCTGCACTCAATGGTCCACTCCACGAATGTACAAGAAGAGCTACAGTACGGGAGGAATTGGGACGGATTGAAAAGCTTGCCATCATCCCTGATGTGACGACCACGAGCACTTTGCCAAGATTGTGACGACGAAAACGAAGTCCTTCTTTTCAATCTCTCTATGTTGCTCTTCATTTTAAAATTATTAAATGACATTGATATTCAAAGACTTGCAAACAATTCGTTGCATTCAAACGTAACACAAACTTTGACGTACCTACATAAAAAACCAGTAGGTAGGTAGTAACCAATTTCTCTCGACCATTAATTATTAAGTAACACCAATTGAAAGTACTTTTAATTGTTTCACGCATGAGAGAAAAGTTTATGTTCAATTAAAATCGACCTAATGTTACGTAACGGTGAAAGCTCATCACGAACTGCAGAACCATTGAATCTACTGTTCACGAAGCTTGAAGACGAACCTTTGAATGCGGTTGTTAGGAGAAGTGGTATATACCTACGTACAATGATGAACGAGATATGTTGAACTTGGCTGAAACTTCCGCATCCTCCATTGAAAAGGGAGGACACAACACCCGTCCGGTACTCTTACGGCTTATCATTTGCAGTGTATAGATTCAATCTCTTTAGTATTATATAACTTTTATGAATTTATAAGTTCAACATGTAACCATTATTTGTTATTACTTACTGATTTAAAAGAGTGTCCATAGACTTCTTTGCGCGTTTTTCTCCCTATAGATCTACTCATTGGAACGTTTTTTTTTTTACTGTTGATAGGCACGCGTTTGACCACTATCTCACCTGTTGGTAAGCGATGATGCGGTCGAAGATGGAGCGCGCTTGCCTAGAAGTAACCTATTCACTCTTGACTTAAAGACTCCCAGGTTGTAGCTATCAGGAAATGCAATTAGCTTTATGTTTTTGACTGATCAACCTCGATAATTGCAAAGCAGGTTTAGGTCCTTAAAAAAACGCTTTGACTTTGACGTTCAGTTTTTTGATAATTTAGGATAGTTTGGAACAGTGATCCAGCAGTAGATACTGGCAAGTCGTTATGGTAATTGAGATGCATCGTTCAAGGTAGACAGGCGATCGAAGGCTGAGCTGACACCTGATATGTATCGAGGCGAGGTTCAAGACGAGTAGTTTTTGTTTCACTGTACCGAATTAAGAACAGGTTTAACAGGTAGAACTTTAGGTCACCTGGGATTAAGAGAGGTATAGGAAAGAGCAAGATGAATGTCGTCCTTATATCTAGTGTTTATCTAGCAGATACTATCACTGCTAAGTTCAAACAATGACGCCTAGTGTTTTTTTCTAAAAGAAGTAAGAAAATACTTAAGATTCTAGTGACTGAAGAGGCAATGTTACGTTTAAAGGTAACCAACGAGGTTTTACTAATCAAAGTTAAACAGATTTTAAAATTGGAATACCTAGATTGCATTTGTTTTTCATTTAATATCTGTCATCATCTGTGTATGATGTGTATGGTGTTATTGAAGCATGACGTTTGACAGGGGAGCACTATGCTTTGGCGTGGAACTCCCCTGTTATGGTATCATTTACTCCTTTAAGCCGCCTTCAACTTCGACCCCTAGAAACATGGGACAGGGGCAGGATAACTGTATTTGATCCATGAGTTCGACTTGGATATCTCATTTTGCTCAACTTAATCACTCCTTTTATTGTGTTGGCGTTCACATAAATCTACTAAAATTCGCATTCTGGTTGTTAGTGTCAACCAATCTATTTGGTATGCAGACAGCTAACTTTTAATTACTTTTAAGGCCGCTTTCTCGAAAAAGCTTAAAAATAGCGTGCAGATGAAGCAGTTTTTCGTCGGCATTTACTGAGAAATTACATCAAAAAACATGGATAGTAATCTACATGATTATGATTCGTAACTTGGTTAAGTTAAAATTTATGTATTAGCGTAGAGGTGTAGTTAGCTCCGTTTGTATGCACAAGGTCATTGGCATGTATGGCAAGCCTTAAACAGTGTTGTGAGTGTGCTGAGTAGACATGCAATTATTGTACACCATACTCGTACGTATGTCTTAAGCTTAAAAAGTTATAATGCGCACATTAGAAATTAATATTGGCAGTGTAGTGGAAAAATGTATGTTTTTGCCTGTATACAGTATGGTTTTACCAGGGGTCGTTGTACGACTGACGCTGGTGCCACGTTGTTAAAACACATATACTCAGCGTGGGAAGAGGCACAAGATGCCATAGGAATCTTTTGTAACCTCTCCAAGGCATTTGATTGTGTAAATCACGAAACCTTGCTCCTAAAGCTAGGACATTACGGACTAGGTAAACTTGCACTCAGTCTAATAAAATCTTACTTAAATGATAGACAGCAGCAAGTTCAAATAATTGGTGTCAATTCACGGGGTTTAAAAGTCAAAATGGGGGTACCACAAGGCTCTATTTTGGGTCCTTTACCCTTTGCTTTCATAGTATCATGTCTTACGGTATCTTATTATGGGGACGTGCTGCAGACATCGAGTCTATATTTATCCTGCAGAAAAGAGCCATCAGAGCCATTTAAAATCTCCGTCGGCGTGATTCCCTAAGAGAACTGTGTAAACATCATGACGGTACCTTGTCTGTCAATACATTTACGAAAATATTATGTATGTTCGGAAAAATCTTCATCTCTTTAGCAAGATTAGTGACAGGCATAATTTTAATACTAGAAATAGGAACAAATTAGATCAACCCCGATTCAGATTGGCCAAAGTACACACTTCTTTTGTTTTGGGTACTGTATTAAATTTTATAATAAAATACCAGTTGATATTCTCGAACTGAATAAGAGAAAATTTAAAGCATGCATAAAACGCACACTATGTAGACAGGCGTATTATAAACTGGAAGATTATATCCTCGATAAAAACGCTTGGCTAAATGCTGGTCCTGCTCCACAGTCACAGCTGCTTAAGTCCACTTTTTAGGTTTTTATGTTTTTATATTTGGAAGAGATGCTCGCTCCTTTGTTTATTTTTTTTTTAGAGGTTCTAACATTATTTCGTTTATTTATTCTTATAAACATACAAATTATATTATTATTATAATTACTTATTTATTCTTTTTGATGTAAGAACTTAATCGTTGTCTTTATTAATTTATTTTTCATTATTTGGTCATTGACAACCATAGTTTTGTGTAAAGTAGAAGCATATTTTTCGAATTTTGTAAATGTGAGTACCATGAAACCATTTACATTTTATGTGAGTAGTTATAGTTTTACTTGTTGGACATGAACGAGCATAGTGGTTGAGAGCATGTCATGCTCACTCAAATGTCTCGCTGATGGCGGCGCGTGGGTTTGATCATTCGGTTCCCTTCGAAATGGTTGAGCTGAAAGGTGCCGATACACGCGTCATGTTCGTGAACAGGCGCCGTCGGTTGAGACTGGTCATCTCTTAACTGCCATTGGCTTATTTTAATCTGTATATTTAAAATTCTTATAATAAGCCGCTTTTTTTTCCTTTGCATTGTCCTCACATGCAGAAGCAACAAGTATATGTAACTTGGAATTTTGTAAAACAAAACATGATTTAAAAGAGTGTCCGTGGAGTTTGTTGCACGTTCTTCTCCATAGAGATCTACGCTTTGGAACGTGCAAATAGCTTCCATGTTTTTGACTGACGTCAAAACGTCAAGGTCGGTACCTTGACGTTTCAAAAGTGCCTGTGAATGGTTTATTTGAAATAAAATGCTTTGAATTTGAATTTGAATACCTAATAGCTTTGTTGACTTTACCTACGACGGGACAGACTTTTCTGAAGACATCACATCTTTCTATACCTACCTATTTTTTGTGCGATTATCAGACGCGTAGCCGTAGCGGAAAAGACTTATATCCAATATGCAATTTCGCTGTCAAACAAATAACCTTATAAACCTACCTTATAGCTAGCTGAAGTAATTTCGATGTAGGTACGTTCATGGGTTAGTATGGAAATTAATTGTAAAATATTAATGTACATTTTAATGTCCATTTTACTACTCAAATTAAATGAGCCTGTAGCTTGTTACAGTGAGTACCCCTTGTACTTTCAATTTAATGAACAAGTTCCTGATTTTAATTTAATTGAACGTTTCAAAACAAAACAACAACAAGTCTTATATATGTTTTATAATAATTATAATTATTAAAAAAACATATTTTTAGTAGGTAGCATTAATATTATTTATTATTTTACTGGAAGCTTTCCGTTTCTCCCGGTCCTGGGCTATTTGTTGCCATTGTGGGCCAGCATTTTTTTTTTATATAATCATCCAACCCAATGCCCAATGCCCAATGGGCCTTTTCATAACGTAAGTGTCCATCTATGATCTTTAAGACGCACTATGTGGCCGGCCCATTTCCACTTTAATTTTTGGCTGTAGCTACAGCTTTTGTTTTAGATAGATGGACAAAAACAGTCAGTAGTTAGCTTAGGTCGTCGCGCCAATATCCGTCCACTGCTGAACGTAAGCCTCCCCCAAAGAGCGCCAACCATCCTGGTCTTGAGCAGTCCGCATCCATTCGTTACCAGCTACCTTCCTTAAGAGGAAATGCTGGCGACGAGACTTTGTGTATAAATAGTCATAATTCGAGGTTTGGCTCTCGACTGCTTCCTTTTTTTATTAATAGTTGCCAAATTTGTACACTAGGGTTCTGTTGACAGCGATTTCCCGGTCAATTTTGAGCATTTTGTGAGAGTTCTTGTACGGTTAATAAATCATCAAAAAAGAAAACCTTCTTATTCAGTTTGTGAAAATGTGGAGCTCGTGGCTAAATAATAACAGCCGCATGGGTCGATCTTGAAGGTTAAGCAACGCTTGCCAAGGTTGGTCTGTGGATGGGTGACCATCTTAACATAACGAGTTTCCTCCGTGCCTCGGAAAGCACGTTAAGCCGTTGGTCCCGGCTGTCATTTGTAGATCTTTGGCAGTCGTTACGGATTGTCAGAAGCCAGTAAATCTGACTCCAGTCTTGCCAAGATGTACCGTGTTACCCAGTTAATGGGTTGTTGTGGAGGTCTGGTAGGCAGCCGCTTCACGTAAAACACTGGTATTCAGCTGAATCCAGTTTGACTGGAAGCCGACCCCAATTAAGTTGGGAAAAGGCTAGGCAGATGATTCAGTTTGTGAAATATCTCTTAAATTGGTCCAATATTGGAGAAGAAAACAGTCGAGATCTAAACCTCGAATTATGACTTTTTACATACAAAGTCTCGCCGCCAGCATTTCCTCTTAAACCATCGATCCATCGTGCCGCATCCCCGCTTTGTGGAAATTGCCCAGCGGACACTGTGCTGAATAAACTGGAATGGGGAGGCCCATTCCAGTTTTTTTTTTACAAATGATACCACATCATAAAAATTATCAAAAGGATATAACTTAAACACCAATGCATATAAATTAAGGTGTTAACTATAGTCTTAACTTACCGCCTGAGAGATGACCTGCTATCCTTGATGTTTGCCGACAAAAAGCTATGTAGATATTTATATTGTGGATATGCGACCAACTTCAGGATTAATTATTACGACTCAGAAGATATCCGTTTTTGATGCGTATTGACCAAAATAAGATTATAAAATTCAGACCTTAAGAGTGCCCGTCCATTACAGCGGAGCGGAGAAACGGAGAAATATTAACCAATCATGTCAGTCAAAATGTCAGTGACTCACGTGGTGCGGAGATTTTATGCAATTCCATTGGTTAAAATTTCTCCATTTCTCCGCTCCGCAGCCTCGCTCCGCTGTAACGGGCAAGCACCCTCAGGCTTAAAGGGGTAGCAGGTACTATGTATTTTAAATTGAATCGTTGATGGTGTGATCTGTGTGTGGTCAGTTTGTGTGTGATTGTTCAGAGAGAGTTCTGAGTTCGATGCCTGGGTTGGGCAGTGTCACTGGTTATTCCATAGGAAAATGCTCAGAATGCGGTATCGCCCCTGTAGCATGGCACTTAAGACAAAAACTCTTGCGAAGTGCCATGCAACAGGGTAAACAGGGTTAACACACGGCGTTTTTTAACGCGCCGACGACGTGCAGATGAGGCGCGCTAACACGCTCTAAACGAAACTCAAGCGCAGACCGGGTACTGCTTTATGGCCAATACAGCGCCGAGAGCGCGCGTTCGTAAAACGCGCGTCGTCGAAGCGTTAAAAATACGCCGTGTGCATAGGCTTCAAGTATCAAGATTAATACATCTAATTCCTGTGAAGAAAAGCCTTAAAACCAACTTGAGACTTCATAAGATACCAGGACTATATAAACAACAAGATGAAATGTTTACAATAATAATATTAATTAAAACAACAGTGGTCAGAAAAAACAGTACAATTTAAAGTATGACAAAAAGTATAGCTGAATAAAAGTTACACATTTTATTTATATAATATAGTATGCATAAAATTATATTGGTATGTAAAATATAAATCCTAAGATGTTTCACAATGCAATAAAAAGTATATCCTCAATTAAGTTTACGTTAGATACAGTATTAAAGTAAATTTGTAAAATAGTAAAAAGAAACATTGATGGAGCTCTGCCATTAACTAGAAAAAACTTGTATACATACATGATAGATACTTACTATAATCGTATTATAAATATATAAAAACGTTCAGTCGTAATTAAATAAATCTCAGGAATAAAATAAAACCACGTAAAACACAAACAAAACACATTTATTTTTCTTTTGCTAATTCTAAAATGACTAGATTAGATTTGGTTCCAATGCATTAATTTTATTATTGTACTTGACCTTCCTTGTTTTTCATTTAAATACATCACAAAAATGCATTAATTACATTTTTAAGTAATAAGTGCTTATGAATATAATTAACTACTGATGCAATGACGTATCAAGACCACGGGAATACACATTCATATCGAGGCAAACTCGATTGGATCTGCAACTGCATTTTATTAAGGCCGTGAGTGCAAGTGACAGAGTGACCAAGACCAACTTCCCGTTTTACGTGTCTGTTTATATATTATTATTTTAACTGATAACAAAAACCTTGAATATTTACGGTTCTCCTTTTCTGGAAGCATCTCCGTTGACCATTATTTATGGATAAGGCACACATGTAGGGTACTGCGTGTGAAAATGACTTGAATAAATTAACACATTGGCAAATGCCAATAGGATTAAATATTACTACTTAAGGAAGTATCAACTATATATGAGTTCCGTAATTTGACAAAACGAGGGGAACAGTGGCTTATTCCTTCATGATTGAAGGTTCGGTCCCACAGTAAAAGTTCCCCTTAAATATTGCCAATGAGTTCAACTTAAACATCGCTCTGAATCATTTAAAAATAACTAGCAACATAACTAGCAAAGATAACAGGGTCATTGACCTGGCCTGATTTCGTGAAAATGGGTCTTACATTTCAGAATTGACCTTATTTCAGTCTTAAACTAACTTAAAGCAAGAAGAACTGCGTCCATATTTACAAAATTAAGAGCAGGTTCATGTTATGACCTCAATTTACAAGATGATGTAAGATCATGTAATAAATGTTTGTTTAAAAATTTCTCCGAAACCAGTAGGCACGGCTCTGCCCACACTTGTCTATTAGAGAAATCCGGTCATAACAGTTTTAGATTACACACTTTGCCCGCAGCTTTATTTGCGTGAACTTGAATGTTAAGTAATCTTAATAAATATGACTTTGTTTTTTATTGTTTAGAATTCAGAAACTATACTAACATTAAGCTGAAGAGTTTGTTTGTTTCGTTAGACTCGCTAATCTCAAGAACAACTGGTTCGAATAACACTAGCATTCACTGCAATTGCCAACCTGCCTGCCAAGCGTGGTGATTATGGAAAATCCCCCTTTAGGGGAGGCCCATGTCCAGCAGTGGACGTCTTTCGGGTTTGAATTAAAAAAATGTTTTAGTGTAGGATAGCACATTTATCAAGGATGCCTTTAGGATATTGTATAACATCACGCTACGACTAACAGGAGCGGAGCATTTATGAAAAATGTGACACAGTTGAAGCTGCGATGATTCAGTTATGCATTTAGATCAAAATTTAATAATACATTTTAGTATACCTAATTTGGTTTTAGTACTAAATTAAAGTAGTAAACATAATGATTGCATGTTGAATTTTGAATCTATAGTACAGAATTGATTTTGTGTTGTTGTGAGCTAACGGAATGCCAATTTGAAATTGATTGATTGCGATGTGGCAATTTGATAAACGACCCTATCTCAAAATGGCGTTTATTATTGTTTCGAGTTTACGGAATGCTGTCAGATGGGGCCAAAGTGCTGTGTAACCAGTATATTTAGTATACAGTGCTATTGCCTGAACCTAAATATTAAAATTATTAGGGAACTAGGTAGCTCTGCCCCCGATTACGTTAGCGTGAATTTCAAAAAGAAATGTACCGATCGCGTATATAAGTTGAACTTACAGTTACCTTACATTATCTAATTCTTAGAACTAATAAAATAAGAAGAGGCTAAAGCGGGGCAAACACGTTGAAGTAATTTGATCAAAAAGGCTGGTTCAAAATATTTGATCAAATATTGTACCATTTAATGACTCATTTTTGATCAAATTTCCCCACAGACATTCATGCTAATGTGACAAAACTGTTTGAACCAGCCTGTTTGATCAAATTACTTGAACGTGTATCGTCCGCATTATGCAAGGCACTGCCTGTATCACCACTTCCGTTTAAAATGACGACCAGCCTAAAAATCAAGTTTTCAATAAGAACGTAAAACTACACTTGTATTTTTGTGTTCTTGAATTATTAATTCAATGTCTCAAAATATGATTTAAATGCCGCATCAATTTCCGTCCAGATTTGCATAATTATATTGGAATATTTTAACAAACCATACTTCCTGTTTTAGGGGATATTTTGTCAACTGGCATTTTCAGAGTTCCGTACCTGAGAAGTACCCAACGGAACCCTATATTACTAAGCCTCCGCTGTCCGTGCATCCGTACGTTCGTCCGTCTGTTTGTCAGCGAGCTGTATCTCAGGAACCGTAATATGTAGACGGTTGAAATTTTCATAGAGTATGTATTTATATTGCCGCTATTTTACAAAATAATACAAATTAAAATAAATTACAAATTAAGGTGGGCTATCTCTCATACACGTTTTTTTTCTGTTTATGGTACGGAACCCTTCATGTAAGAGTCCGACTCGCACTTGGCCAGTTTTTTTTATAAATAAGTCTTCTATATGCCTAAGTATCCCAATACTAGTTAATTTAAATTGATCACAAAGCCTTTACGCAGTTTTCGGAATCTGACATACTCGTATTCATGAAAAATTTAAAACTTTGAGGCGGAACATTAATACATATTATTTTAAAATTTGAAGTAAATACACGGAGCAAATTATATGAAAAAAATCTAATCTTTATACTTACTAAGATAGTCTAAAATTTTCGTGTGAACAAATTCAGGTGCGTTGCTGCCCCAAACGTGATTATGATGACTCCAGTACGGTACCGGCACTATATAATTTTCTACTAAATTTGGCAACTTTGACGCTAATATATCAACGTCTTTCAGTGATGATAACGAATCACTTTGGGCACTTATCAACAAAATTGGAGAGGATACTCGAGAAACATTGTATTGTGGAGGTTTCCGAGTTCCATATCGTTCCAAATTTCCTTGAGTGCCTTCATCGTAACGTTGAAAATTCTTGCTTAAAACCAACTGCGCGAAATGTGCTACATTCTTTATTGATGTACCGCTAAATACATGGGCCAAAGCCACAGATAGATCTTTCAATGGTATGGTGCCAGGCTTGTAGCCGGTAGCAAAAGTGAGCAAAACTTCACATAACCTAGGTTCAATCTCGCACAGGAACTCAATAACAAAATGTGCGATATGCTCTCTACCAAATATCTCATTTAAACCGGCATTGTCAATGAAAGCTTTGATCGCTAAATAGTTTTGTGAACCTATGAGTGCTATAGGATTGTTATAGTTCTTCATCCACGCTACAGGACCTAGCATGATGGCTAACTGCACCTTGTCATTATATTCCGGCCGCAAAGAATTCATAACAAAATAATCTGTGCTACCTTGAGAGTGTCCCATGTAGAACAACTTCGTATTTCCAGTGGCGCGCAGAATGTAGTCAATAATAGCGGGTACATCAAAGTAGCCGTGTTCGTCAAACGTGAAGTTCCAGTATTCCGGATCGATATTAGGGTCAAGTTTAACGTGTCGTCGCGAATAAAAGTTTCCTCGGTGGTTGCCCGCCCACACGTCGTAGCAATTACTGGCCAGTACGTAGCCGATCCCAGTCCGCGTTCCAGTAGCAATCCACATGTCGGACGTATCAAAGATTCCATGCAATAAAAACACTGGGTACGGTTTAACTGTATCACTGCACTTTGGTAAAATTCTATACACATTTAAAATGTATCCATCGTCCGTGGTCACTGTATGCACTTCTGTAGGATACTGGTATTTCTCGGTGAGTTCTGTGAAGTTCAAGTATACATCCTCGTTGAACCCCAAAGCCTTCTTGAGCTGTCGTTTCTGAGGCAGGGAATACGATACTAGCCTTGGTCGAAACGTGGGCCTTGACGAGTCGATGTGTGGCATATACGGTGTCAGTATTAAAAAATATAGTGTGAATATGATTGAAAATTGTTCCATCTTTATTCTTATGTCACGGAAAGTTTAACAGCGTATGTTTTCATTGTAAACCAGTATCCAGTTTTATAACATTCGATTGACCTTACAGGAAGGTCTTGAAGATAACTACGCAGGCATGTAAAAAAATTAAACTGTATTTATAGAGATGAGGTAGACGTTTTTACAGCAATGGATTAGAATACAATGTGTATAGGTGCACGATGTGAACAGTAAAATTGCTCTCGTGTACTTCCTGGTGCAAAGTGCTTGCTCGTTAACGTTTTGTGACGAATGATTGATCTCATTAAAACAACTATGTGCTTTATATAGAGCTTTCTTTAAAAATGACCTTAAAAGTAACAAGATATTTACAGGAAATACAGTTTTAGTTATTTGAAAAAAAATATCTAAATGGCAAATTCCTGGTGACTGGTGACAAGTCAATATGGAATGGAAAAGTTTCATGCGTATGAATTATTTGGCCCGGTAGTACCCATAGAAGGTTTCATAAATCATTCTGTAGTTGTTTTTGCGCATTTAAAATTTTCATGGTCAGTATTCAGTAGCATTTAATTTGTAGTAAGTATTTTTTTTTGTAATATTTGTTATTTTGATTGACCTTCAGCATTCGTACACAAAATTATCAATATTAAGTATATAATATTAAACGGAAGCAAATTGCACATTAATGTGTCTGATCGTTGGTATATATAGCAATTCGCGTGTTACGTTTTTCAGTTGTCAGTTTTACACGTACGTGCGTGCGTCCGAATAATATTGGGTGATAATGATATGGTGCATTGCGGTACTCGTTTTCATAAAAGTTTTCTGAGGATAATCATCATCTTTTCAGCCGAAAGACGTTTACTGCTGGACATAGGCCTCCCCCAAGTGTCGCCACTCCAGTACCTTTCGTTCGACCACATCGACTATTTGTTCTGTGTAAGTTGTTAATATCACCCTCAAAATCATCATATCAGCCGAAAGACGTCCATTGCTGGACATAGGACTCA
Source organism: Lacanobia oleracea (assembly GCA_950371165.1). Classification (NCBI taxonomy): domain Eukaryota; kingdom Metazoa; phylum Arthropoda; class Insecta; order Lepidoptera; family Noctuidae; genus Lacanobia; species Lacanobia oleracea. The sequence goes on from OX493389.1 coordinate 7,361,943, forward strand.
GACCAAGTGTGGTCACAAAAACCGGTCCTGTGCCTTTCGCATCCATCGGATACCCATGACCCTCACCAGGTCGTCGGTCCACTTTGTGGGAGGCCGCATAGGGTACACGAACTTGGCAGGAATTTGAATAAGAAGAATGATTTTATGGAGTATCAGACTCTTACTGACTAAAATTCATCCGTGTTCCTCCTAATTCACCTTGCGTTCCAGGGCCGCGGTGTCTCTTTCAAATAAATTCCGCGACCCTGGCATGCACTGACCCTAACGAGTCCCGTCTTGTATGATGACATTTCCTTGAGACGCGCATAGGACACAACGCGCTGTCGACCCGGGCCTGCTTCTAATCGGACGGCTGGCGCCTACGGTTGCCGGGAATCACCCTGTGACTCCCGACGCTCGGGGCGTCTTCTGTTACAGCGGCTAGGGCGTTAGGTATGCCTCTCCCTCACGCGGCCCACCTCCTCCTGTATAGGGTACAGTGAACTGTTAACGGTAATGTTACAGGTCCATTAACCACAAGCATGGGATCATGGAGCAGTCATATCCCGTCCTAGGGTTCCAGACAAAGCCACATTCTTTCAGCGATAGCGCGTTTCGGAACGTCAACCACGTGCCAATATCGTTAACGCAGTGCTTTTTATCCTGCACTTTTAAGGATCTGTGCAAGTTCAGTGACAATTTGATGCTATTGGATCCGAAGTTTTAATAACTCAATACTTAGTCATATGGAACCGAAACGTGGTTGTTCACAATGGGCCTCATCAGAAGGATTAAAGTCACGAGTCAGAGGGTAATGCTTTTGAGTTTTCTTGCGTAATCGAATCAGGAATGATGATGTCCGCAAGAGAACCTTAAAGGGTTCCCGACATATCCCAAAAGATCGCCAAACTGAAGTGGCAGTGGGCAGAGCTCATTGCTCGCAGAACTGATGGTCGATGGGGCTGAAAAGTTCTGGAGTGGTGACCGCGTACCGGAAGACGCAACTTTAGAAGGCCTCCCATAAGGTAGACCAATGACCTGGTGCGGGTGGATGCGAGACTCACAAGACCGGTTGTTGTGGCGACACTTGAAAGAAGCCTATGCCCAGCTGTGGACATCTTTCGGCAGATATGATGATGATAATGAACTAATTGGGAAAAGGGAAAGGGCTAATGCCTAAAAGGTTTGGAACATAAAACCGAGTCAAATTAGATGAGCTACTATTTTTCAGTAGCTGTTATTGACTCTGTCTCCGAATTTGACCGGCTGATATTATGTTGATACTTGGTTATTCTTGAAATCAATAATAAGATAATGAAGGATAGGCTATGGTTCCTATATAGGTAAAGGTAGGTAGGTCGCACAGAAGGAAGCTGCAGAAAGGGAGAGGGAGATCTAGACCTTTCTCCCGGTCTGCAGCAGGCGCACCGTGCATCGGAGGAGGGCCCTCTCCCGGCCCCCTTAACTGCGGCGGACTTAGGGATGTCTGTCGCCGTCCTTTTATCCGGACCCGAGGTGGTGGCAAGTGGTGTTCCCGCGAGCCCCTCTTTGACATCGCGGGGTGAGTCAAACACCTCACTCCCCCCGCTGACCCGCCCATACCAGCCGGGGATTACGGAAGTCGCATAAGTTCGATCCTCGGCGTAGATGAAAGATGGAACACCGGGGTGATTACCCCCCAGTAAAAAAAAGGTTCCTATTAAGGTGCCAATGATATTTCTGAGTAGGTACGTAACTAAAAGTATCCGGAGGTTGCGGAAGCAATGATAAATAGATATGACTATCGAAAAAACACTGATCAAGGACCATGACAAGGAAAGGTCAGATGTGAATAAAGAAAAAAAAACATTTTATTCATAGGAATATTTTAAAGCCACATTAAAAAGAAAAATTAATGTGACAAAAAATAATATGAAACATGCCCGGAGGAATAAAAATCATGCAATAAACAACGTGTATCAAGTGATCTAGTTCTGCGAATCTTCTTTATCCTTCATGATAAGGAATCCTTCGTGTGAGAATTCGGCTCGCAAGTGGCTGATTTTTTAGGGTTCCGTAGCCAAATAGCAAAACACGGAACCCTTATGGATTCGTCATGTCTGTCTGTCTGTCCGTCCGTATGTCAGCCTCTTCTTGTCAGCCGAAACGATAAGAACTATACTGTTGAAACTTGGTAGGTAGATGTCTTCTGTGAACCACATTAAGATTTTCACACAGAAATAGAAAAAAAAAACAATAAATTTTGGGGGTTCCCCATACTTAGAACTGAAACTCAAAATATATTTTTTTTGTCAAACCCATACGTAGGGCTATCTCTGGATAGGTCTTCAAAAATTATATTGAGGTTTCTTATATATTTTTTCTAAATTGAATAGTTTGCGCGACAGACACTTCCAAAGTGGTAAAATGTGTGTCCCCCTGTAACTTCTAAAATAAGAGAAAGGTAAAACTAAAAAAAATAAAAATAATACGTCATAAATCGTAAACCGCAGTTTACCTTTCATTCTATCAACTCAAACATAAAAAATAAGGTTTATGGTACGGAACCCTTCGTGTGAGAGTTTGGCTCGCAAATGGCTGATTTTTACAATTATCTTTTTTATCTTTTATTATTTATCCACAAATTTCTCTACCAGTAGAGAAATTTGTGGATAAATAATAACAGTTCAACGGGTCGATTCTCAAGGTTAAGCAACGCTTGCAGACGTAGTTCCGTCGGTGGGTCGCAGTTCAGTAACATACCAACCAAAAATTTTCCGTGACTAAAATATATTAACCTGTTGGTCCCAGTTGTAATTTATAGATATTTGACTTTTGTGAAGCCGCGGACACGAACTCAGCGGGCAAGGAGCGGCGCGGCGGCGGCGGCGCGGCCATTATTACATTATACGAGTACATCAGCGCAAGAAATCTGACATCGGGTAAAGATGTCACAAAATTTGGTGCGAGAAGTATAGGAAGTTTAAAAAACATTCTTACGAACGAAAATCCCATGGGCAGAGCTACTAAGAAAAGTAACCAGTGAAGTACATAAAATAGGAACATACATGCTACGTAGCATATGTAGCATTTTACATGATCATCATCATCATCATCTGCCTAGCCTTTTCTAAACTATACTGGGGTCAGCTTTCAGTCAAACCGGATTTTAGCAGACCGCCACAACCCATTAATTGGGTATTTCATGGCAAGACTGGTGTCAGATTTACTATCTTCTGACTATCCGTAACGACTGCCGAAAATCTACAAATTATATCCGGGACCACCAGATTAACGTGCTTTCCGAGGCACGGAGGAAACTCGGTATGTTAAGATGGTCACCCAGCGTTGCTTAACCTTGAATATCGACCCATGCGGCTGTTGTTATCTAACCACTCGGTCCTCAGCATTTTCTAAATTATATGTAGAAAAAATAACGATCCACGTACGGTAGTTTACGACCTATTCCAAACAATAAGTCATAACTTCAACAGTTGTAAAATAATAAATCCTTTACTGTAACACTGTCAGTAGTACATAAATGTGTCTATGTGGTTTGCAAATGTCGTTTTAACTTGTAGTTGATAGCCTGACCGGCCTTGAGGATAATGTAGGGCCGTCCTAATCGGGGGCCATTTGAATGAGAATGATCGGAATTCTGTGGTTTAATTTATAACCTATAACGTTAGTGTGATTGAGGTGATTGAAGGTGTAAGTATTCTAAGTTTCCTGATAGCTACAACCTGGGAGTCTTTAAGTCAAGAGTGAATAGGTTATTTCTAGGCAAGCGTGCTTCTTCGACCACATCATCGCTTACCATCAGGTGAGATAGTGGTCAAACGCGTGCCTATAAATAGAAAAAAAAATTGTGATCTATCTGTCGCCTGGAGGTTCTAAGCAGTTTTGATCTATTTCTCGTGTGTTTATTGTCTGTAGTTTATAGATATACTCGAGTTAAAGGGAAGGGAATAAAGGAATTTGCAAAGAAATAGACTTAGAAGAGTCTCATTACACTCTTTCTAAGTTTATTTTTATAAAAAAAAAACTTTTTAACAAAAAAATAAAACCGACTTCCGAAAACCAAAACACTACAAAGTAAAAAATAACTTTGATTTCGTAAGTCGGTGTTTTTGGTTATTTCGTTTTTGAACACTCCAGATCCTGACTTATACCTTCCATCATCAGCTCAGCAACATGAGATGATGATTACCAGGCACAAATACATATCTGAATTACGTTAGAAAGTTTATGAAAACAGTGTAAGTGCTTATAAAATTTGAGGGTTTCCCTCGATTTTCATGGGATCCCATCATCAGATTCTGACTTGGTGACAATGGGACCACCTCAGAAGTATAGGCTTTTGAATAAAATAATAATTTTTAAAATCGGTCCAGAATTGGCGGAGAAATCGGTGAACATACATAAAAAAAAAGATACATACCCACACGAAGTCGGTAAAAATAGTTACACTATTTGTTCTCTTCACAATTTTACTCGTCAAACTTATTAGTTTGATGGCGAGAAGTGCTTGTTAATATGCCTACAAATATTCTTATGAAAAACCAACCCAGTACCCATTATGTACTATATATTTAGTTCAAGGATCAGTCACACCAGCAAGAGTGTATGTTTTTCAAGTGAATTTAATAACACAGTGCTTTTTATGAGAGCTATCCAGTTTCATAAGATTTTCTCGACATCGAATTTTCCTGGAGGAGAGCGCTACTCAGTGTTATTTATTTATTTAACAATTAATGTACACACATTTAATAAGAAGATAAGAATTAGGAAACAGAAAGGTAGGTACAAAGATGATCCTTATTTCTATAGAAATCTCTTCCAGCATACCTGCGAAAGGAGAGTAGAGTAAAAAGAAATGTAGAATTTGTAAAATGAAAACATTACATTTTAAATATAACATACAATACATAAATGACATACTAAATAATATTAAACGATAAATAAAAATACATACTTATGTGCAACTGTGACAAAAAGGAAAGATAGTGTTCTTTCACTCTTCTTTTTAAAACTGCGAGAGTTTGGCAGTCTCTAATGTCAGGTGTTAGCGAATTCCACAACCGTCCCGCATGCGCAGTAAAGGAGTAGGAGTAAAAATTGGTAGAGTGGGGAGGGGAGTTAAGGAGATTTCTAAGATGCGACCTGCAAGACGCATCCGAAATAAAATATGTTAGTTTTGAAACAACATAATACTAGCCTGCTGACCTATATACCTTGATAGTCCTAACATACATTACATAGTAATTTGTCACAACAAATTAGTCACCAAACAAAACTGTTTTAAAAAAATAACCAGTGTAAAAAAACCTCTACCTTATTGTGTCAACCTTGTCAGATTATATAACTGAGACCAAAGGACACACATACATATAAACAGACATAGAATCTATTTAAATACGGCACATTAATTATATAAATAAGTGGATTATGCGTTCATCGTGTGGCACTAATTGTGATACCATGACCGTGATGAACTTTATGTTAGAGTTTTGGACTTAAGGGGAAGTTATGCGTAAGTTGCAAAATAACAGTTCTGTACTTAAGTTTACTAACATCAAAATTTATTTGTTTATTACAAATAAATTTTGTACAGTCACGTCGCGCGCGTTGCCGGTCGGACGTGTGACATGCGTGTCTTATTTAATGCAGGATGAGTTCCTCTAATGTTGTAAAATGTGCAAGTTGCAATGTTGTTATTAACGAAGTGTTAGCTTTCGTGTGTAATAAACTGGACATAATGGACGAGGAAAGCCTAACTCGGATATGTATCAGTGCTTTTTCGGATGGTGATATTGTAGAAGCCAAAAATTTGCTTTTTGATGCGGTTACAACAACGTCAAAACGCAAAATTACAAGGAAGAAAGATGGAAAAAAGCTACGTGAGATCGAGGATATCATTAGCTTATTACAAGTAACCCATCCTAACGACCGGCCAGTTTTTGTCGCAAAAGATTTACAAAAACTACCGCCAGTACTTTTTGATCACGTAGACGTGACTAAATTACTCAAAGATTTAACTAGGATGAGAAGTGAAATTGATGAAATCAAATCGCTGTATGCGTCTGCTAGTCAACTTGAACCAATCAAGCGTGATATAGCAGATTTGAAAAAGTTGACGAGCTCAAAAAGTCCTTGCCATTCGTATGTAAATACAAAGCGAGGAGCCGGAAGACATATGATGGATAGTTGTGATTATGATAGCGGGCCGATGGGATTGCAACATGTTGTTACAACTAACAAAAATACATCGGTTCAGAGTTCAATAACCCAAAAAGAAACTTTATCTCCGCCTACCCTCTGCTCGTCAACATCAGCTGGCCAGAATATTTTTTCTACAAGTACAGTGGTTGAGCATGATCGGAAGGAGTGCGAGACCGGTTTAGGCTCACAGCTGTGCATCGACAACAACACCATGCCGGCGGAGGCGGCGGCGTTGCAGATAAGTGACAACAATAATAATACGAACTGCCCGGGACACACGGTCGCAGCGGTCGTCCAATCGACCTCGGAACCTGTATCTAAAACGGTTGCTCAAATTGTAAAAGAAGGTGAGTGGACCCTGGTACAGAAACAGAAGAAGAAAATGAGAAATCGATTTGTGGGAAACATAGGAAATGCAGTAACAGAACCCAAAGATAAATTTAAGGCAATAAATGAAAAAATGGTCCTATATATTTATCATGTGGATAAACAGGTGACACAAAATGACATCTTAGAGTATGTTGTAGAAAAATCCAAAACCAGTGTAGACATTGAGAAAATGATAATGAAGGTGCCCAAAAGTTACAACGCATATAAGATCTCGATTCCTAAACAGAAGTCTGACATTTTCATGAGAGATGATTTTTGGCCCGAAGGTATGTCATATCGTAAATTTATAGACTTTTCTAAAAAGAAAACAGACAGAGAAAATACTCTGAAAATGAATAATGGCAAAAATTAAATGGATAACACGACATTAATAAGTTTTAATTGCAAATGTATTAAAAGGTCTGTTGACTGTGTGAGGCGTCTGTGTGTAGCGGCCGACGTTATCGCGTTGCAAGAAACTTGGCTTTTGCCGCACGATGTCGCCTTTCTTGGACAAATCGATGATGACTTTGCATTTACCGGCAATTCGGCAGTCGACACTTCAGCGGGGGTCCTACGAGGAAGACCATATGGAGGAGTGGCTTTGTTGTGGAGGAAGAGCCTATTTTCATCTGTCACGGTGGTCAGCTGTAACAACGTGCGCCTTGTAGCTATCAAGATAGTTTCGCAGGATCGCTCCATACTTATTTTCTCGGTGTACATGCCTACGGATTCGAACGATAACGTAACTGAGTTTACAGACTGCCTCAGTGAAATAAGTGCAGTCGTAGAAAGTCAAAATGTGCAATCAGTGATCATACTCGGTGATTTTAACGCTCATCCAGGTGAGCTATTTGGTAGTGAACTGGTGAGTTTCTGTGCGGAGCAGTGCTGGAGCTGCGCGGACCTGGACTTATTGCCGCGAGGTACGTACACTTTCGTGAGTGACGCGCATGGTTGCCGCCGCTGGCTCGACCACTGTGTAGTGACCGAGGCCGCGAGGCGTCTGCTCGTTAGTGCAACTGTGTTGTATGACACATATTGGTCGGATCACATGCCCATACAATTACAGTGTAATTTTAATATGATAAGACCTACAATTGTGACACCTAATCGGAACAAAAACTTTGCGATATGGGGTGAACGGGACACTAGTCAAATAATTCAATACAAGAATATTTGTCACGCTAAGTTAAGGGAAATTCAGTTTCCGTTAGAATTTAAAGATTGTGCTAATGGGTTGTGTAGGGATATCAATCACAAACTTTTATTAGATAATATGTATAAAAACATTGTGTGTATATTAACGGAGGCTGCCCAATGTTCCAGTAATGAGGATGCGGGAGGGGGTAGGAGGGGTAAACGGGTTGTCGGGTGGAATAGGTATGTTAAGGAGGCTCACGCGGACGCCCGGATTGCTTTTCAGGTCTGGAGTGAAGCTGGGAAACCAACATCTGGTTCTTTTTATCAGCAAATGTTTGACACGAGAAAAGTTTTTAAAGAGAAGCTGAAATGGTGTCAAAACAATGAAAAGAAAATAAAAATGGACATAATAGCTGAAAATCATAAGTCCAAAGATTTTTCAAGGTTTTGGAAAAACACTAACAGATTGAATCCGAGGCCGGGCGTCCCCGTGAGTGTGGAGGGGTATCATGAGCCTACGGCTATAGCTAATCTGTTTGTGAAGCATTTTCAGGTTGAATCTCCTCTTGGTTCGGCATCACAGGCGGTCGATGCTGAGGATTGTCTGACGGACTTGAACGTCAGGTTTTTAGCGAAAGATGTCGATACTGTCATAAAAAGTATGATTAGGGGCAAGTCGCCGGGGCATGACTACCTCAGCATCGAGCACCTGCAGCATGCAGGATTTCACCTGCCTAGGGTACTGGCGATGTTTTTCTCGCTTTGTCTGAGCCACACACATCTGCCCAGCGATCTGATGAAAACTGTGGTGGTGCCCATTGTGAAAGATAAGACTGGGGACACATCAGATCTCTCTAACTATAGGCCCATATCGCTTGCTACTGTCATAGCCAAGGTGCTGGACAGTTTGCTTGATAGGCATATGGCAACGCGTATCGACTTGCATGATGCGCAGTTTGGGTTCCGCCCTGGTCTCTCCACGGAAAGTGCCATACTGTCTCTAAAGCATACTGTTCAGTACTACACGTCTAGGAAAACGCCTGTCAACGCCTGTTTCCTAGACCTTTCCAAGGCGTTTGACCTGGTGTCGTACGAGTTGCTGTGGCAAAAATTGAGGAACGATACCTCAGTGGATGGGGCGATTATATCAATACTACGGTACTGGTATAATAATCAGATCAATTGCGTGAGGTGGGCAGGCTCGTTATCGGATGTGTATAGGCTGGGGTGCGGTGTGAGACAGGGCGGCCTGACCTCCCCCCGCCTCTTCAGTCTGTATATAAACCGGTTGATGGTCGAGCTCAGCAACACGTATCAGGGTTGTTATGTTGACGGCATATGCGTCAACAATATAAGTTATGCTGATGATATGGTGTTGCTGAGCCCGTCGATTAACGCAATGATGAGTCTGCTCACGATATGTGAGAGGTATGCGGAGGCCCATGGGCTCAGATACAATGTTAAGAAAAGTGAGGTACTAGTCTTTAAGGCTGGTACTAAAACCTATCCGATTGCACCACATTTGAAACTTTGCGGAAGTGCCATAAAGCAAGTCACAGCTTTCAAGTATCTGGGCCACTGGGTGTCTGAAGACCTCAAAGACAACGTGGATATCGAGCGTGAGCGCAGAGCGTTGGCTGTCCGCTGCAATATGTTGGCTCGCAGATTTGCGGAATGTTCGACTGACGTAAAGGCTACGCTTTTTAGAGCTTACTGTCAGTCGTTCTATACATGCAGTCTGTGGGTCAGCTACACGCAGAGGGCATACAGCGCTCTGCGTGTACAATACAATAATGCTTTCAGGGTGTTGATGGGGCTGCCGCGCTACTGCAGTGCGTCCAGCATGTTCGCAGAGGCGGAAATCGATGGCTTTCACGCCATCATGCGTAAGCGATGCGCGTCCATCATGCGCAGGGTACGCGTCAGCCCCAACAGCATCTTGGAAACTATAGCGGACAGGTGGGATAGCCCCATACTGGGACATTGGATACGCCTACATGCCACTGTGGCGTAAAATAAGAAATATATTTTAAAATAAGATTTTTCTGGTAGTTCTAAGTACTAACACTAGTTTTTAAGTTGCGTGTAATGTGTGTACTAACAAATTATGGACTTTGTCTGAAATATAAGATTTTTATTTTATTATTTTTATTTATTACCAAATTAATTTTACATTACAATAAAATAAAAAGAAAACTGATGGTTGGCGTTATCGTTACTTGAGGAAGAGCACTTTTTGAACGTCAAAATAAATGTTTTCGTCACACGGCTACCTATTTAAGGCACTTGTGTGAGACAAGTCGCCGGCGAGGAAGCGAGTAGCTATCGACCATTTACTCGCTGAGGAAAGGGACAAAAGATATAGATCTTGTGTGAGTAAAAGAGACACATACATTCATAGTCGATAGCTGGCTGTTCACACTGCCGACGAGCGGCTCTTAACTATAGTTGATAGCAGCGACAAGAGCTATTAAAGATTGTAATCGCTCAGCGACACTCACTCGGCGATGCTCGCTTGGCGGTCAGAACAACCAAACTGCGGTAATTTCTACCTGTAGTGGGGCCCGGAGCGAGTACTGCGAGTATAAGCCCGTCGTACTAAAGTACTCGCTGAAAGCCGAGCGTAAAAACTATCGAAACTTTTCACTCGCTACTCGCTGATCGCCAACTGTTTCTTACTCGCTTCTGGCTAATCGCCGGCGATGAGACATGTGGCCTATGAACGAACTAAGCATCTGCCAGCCTGTTCACTAAGTGTTTTATTAGAAGCATTGGCTGGATGTCACTTAGGCCGCTGATTAAACGGCACTGTTCAATGAAAAGGCTAGGCCGCTAATTTAACGGCTGATTAAATTAGTCTGCTGCGACATATATAAAGCCAGTCTCGCAAAAGACCTGTCACTTTTCACATTTAATCGGGAAACAGGAGAAAAGAGTTTCTAATCTATCATACGAGTACTTTGAACTATACTTCCGATAAAATTAGGTTATAAATTAGGATTTGGAATAAATTAGCTACAACCTGGGAGTCTTTAAGTCAAGAGTGAATAGGTTACTTCTAGGCAAGCGTGCTCCATCTTCGACCACATCATCGCTTACCATAAGGTGAGATAGTGGTCAAACGCGTGCCTATCAGTAGTAAAAAGAAAAAAAAAAAAGATTTTTCACTTTAGAGGAATTAATTCAAACTTTGTAGTTTTGTAGTAGTATAAAAATCTTTTGCTTTACAGGAAAGTTAATCGTGTAATCAAAACTAATTAATTTTGTTCAATTTTAAACCATTATTGTCATATATTCTCTTTCTCTGCTATAAGCGACCATTGAGTAACCATTAAAATATTGTTCTTTGTATTTCGTGGCAGAAGCAACGCCTTAACTAATATAATTTTCCAATGACCGTGATATGAACTCTGCCTTCCAACCTTCATGATAATAAGGTAATTAATTGTATCACTTCCGCGTTACTAGTTATAAAACGATGTGGAAACCATACGTAGTCATCATTATCTTAATGCCTCTTGAGCGTTATATAAGACCTAAGCTTCACTTGCTGTAGTGGGGTCCACGTAAAGGAAGGCAAGCCTATTTCCACTTTCTGGGTTCGATTTGAATTAATGTTTTTTTTAATAGAAAACCCAATAACATTTTATCGAACTTAGCCATTGAACTCAACGCCTCAAAATCACAAAAGCAAGACTTACAACCATTTAGACAGGTCCGAAGTGAAAGGAGAAAAGGATGAACAAAAACTCCTAAACAATGGAGAGGATTTTTCAATGGGTATAATTTAGACGGTCACCAAAAATAATATTTTTAAGACTAAGCCTAGGCACCAAAATGGATCAACGGTCACCAAATTCTATCCAACTCAACTGTGATTGCCATAAAATGTAGGCTTGGGGTTACAAACTAGATAAAATAAGTTAGGTTAGGTTAGAATTGTGACCAACCGCGCGCGAGCCGAGCGAGCGAAGCGAGCGGTGCCGCGGCAGCGGCCGGCGAGCGCTACTTCTCGAATATTAGTTGGTGACCATTTATCTGTTTTGGTAATCGTTTAGAACTTTTTTGGTAGTAAAATAGGTACTTTTTTGAGCGGTGTTTAAACACAAGCCTTTTTCAATTACAGATAGACAGACAGACCGCCAGACATCCGAGTGATCCTATGGGCTCTGTTTCTTGCGATCATACGTAAGAAAAGGAACCCTTAGATGACTCTAAAAAATTAAGAAAATACCAATTATGATCTTTCAATTAAGCTGCGCTGATGTCGTGCTGCATCCGCGCGGCATTTAGCGACTAATTTGAAGGCATAAGATAACAAAGGGGCCCACTACATCATGGGTGGACCTCTATTATATAATGGGCACCTAAGTGACACGTGTTTGTTGATACAGATTGAGCCATGACTTTAGGACGGCACATTACGCACGCACCACGTAATCTTGACTTCAAATTCGCAATACTTGGTAATGGTGACGTATAGTAGATTGAGCAATTGGTTTCCCTAAGGCGACACTTTCGACTTGGAAGCAAAGATATACAGACATGGCATAGTTTTCCTCATTGGCCAATAAAACTAGTTTTTTATTTTTAGTCATTTCGTAAGAAAGCTGACTTTCGGGGATAAGATTGGGAAGAAAGAAAGAAAATACGTTTACCCCGCACAAGCACAAAAGCAGCAAATAAGTTTTCAGGACAACGAAATAAACAAAATTTTTTGGTTTTTTGACAAAGTCAATTTTTTTTGCTACATTTTAGTGAGTTACTTTTTTGGAACCGTCTCCTCGAGCCGTTTATCTTGATACCCCACTCGACAGGTTTTTTTTCTTTAAATTAAAATTTGGCGCCAAAAATCCGCCATGTTGTTTTTTTTTTCATTTTGATATACCCAGTGTCACTCTCACAGTAGATAAGAATTTAACGATACCTCTCAAGCTAAAGTCCATCGAGCCGTTTAGGCTCTAGGGCGTGCCAAAGAAATATACATACATACATACTACTCTGTCAAGAAAGTACCGGGAAAAGATCAATAATACACAAAATGTCTGTTATTCATCCAAATTTATTTTATCACCTTCAAAGTATGCTCCTTTAGAAACGATACACTTGCGCCAACGAATAATCCATTCATCAAAACATTTTTTAAACGCTGCTTCCGGAATTGATTTGTGTTCTCGCCGCGAATTCTCCTTTATGTCTTCTATCGATTGAAAACGGTTCAGTTGGAAGGCGCCACTCCGAAGCTTGTTGACTAGTTTGCATGTCAAACTCGTAAACCCACGTCTCGTCACCAGTAACAATGCGTTTCATGAATGTTGGGTCCGAACTGACTCGTTCTAGCATGTCCTCAGCGACTTTCATGCGATTGAGTTTTTGGAGAAAATTCAGATCTTTTGGGACTAGCCGAGCAGCAACATGTTTCATACCCAAATGATTAGTTAAAATGGTACGGATCGACTCGTGAGATACAGAAAGTTCAGCAGCTATCTCTCTCAGAGTTGAATGGGGATTTTCAGTCACTATTTCCTTCACTTTTGCGATGTTAACTTCAGTTGCAGACGTTGACGGCCTACCAGAGCGAGGCCAATCTTCCATCACATCTCGACCGCTTTTGAACGCTTTGAACCACTCATAAGCACGAGTTTTTGATAAAGTCGATTCACCGTAAGCCTTCTGTAACATTTTCAGTGACTCCGAACACGAAATTCCATTGGCGATGCAAAATTTAAGACAAACTCTTTGTTCGATATTTTTGTCCATTATGAAATTCGCAATACACACTATATATGATATTACTAAAACCAGCACTGTATTTAATATAAATAACAGATGCAACTCAAACTCCGCGCCAAAATGGAAAACAGTTGTGCCAATCTAACAACTACAAAAAAACAAAAATTTGAATTTGGAACCATAAACAAATCATCCATTCCCGATACTTTTTTGACTGAATGTACATACATACACTCGAAAACATAACCCTCCTTCTTTCGCAGTCGGGTAAAAAGAAAATGTAGAAATAGTTGTAGGTATTTTTTCTGTTCCGTTTTTTTTAGTATTGATAGGCACGCGTCTGACCACTATCTCACCTATTGGTAAGCGATGATGTGGTCGAAGATGGAACACGCTTGCCTAGAAGTAACCTATTCACTCTTGAGCTTGACTAAAACACTCCCAGGTTGTAGCTATCAAAACACAGACTCCGGCAGGAAATTCCATTCCTTAGCTGTTCGCACTATGAATGTGTGAAAACTACTATTGTTAATTGGCACGCGTTTGACCACTACCTGATGGTAAGCGATGATGTGGTTGAAGATGAAACCATATAGGTAGAAAATGTACGCCAAATAGCTCTAGTTCGGTCGGATGCTGATGGACGGCAAACTCAAAATAAATCTACATGCACTCATAAAATTTCAGAAGCTCGGATCAAATTGGAGTTGGACGTCATCAAGGGCATCCTAAATTCGGGAATTTTAAAAGGACCTAAGGCTCTATGCGGGCCATACACGTTCAAGTTATTTGTTCAAACAGGCTGGTTCAAACTGTTTGATAAAAAAAATGGAAGTACGAAATTTCGTATTTCTTCATGCCATTTGACGACTCATTTTTTAACAAGTTTTCCCACTCACATTCATGCCAATTTGATAAAACTGTTTCAACCAGCCTGTTTGATCAAATGACGTGAACGTTATTGCCCGCACTAGACAGACAAGTGACATTCTGTTTGCGGTAACGTGGCAAAGGCGAGTGTCAAAATTGTATGGAATTGACAAACACTGTCGAAGTATTATGTGACCATCATCTGCCTAGCCTTTTCCCAACTATATATTGGGGTCGGCTTCCAGTCTGGCTTCTGACAACCCAGAAGTATTATGTGACCAATCCCTTGTAATTTTGGCATTTTGACAATCACATTCGCTCATAGAATGGCATTTTGTCTAGAGGCTCTGATTTCCCCCCATCAGGGGGTCTAATCACTTTAGCAGAATCAGAAACCATATCACGCTACCCGCTACCCGTCACTGACAATTTTTTCCAATCAACCTTGAACCTAATACGTTAGTGATAAAGATGAAAATTAAATTTGATAGATTATTGTGTGATTCTAATATGATTATGCTAAAGTACCCTTTTTAGATCCGAAGGTCCTTTTGAGAATGCCTCCTATGCAACGCGTCTTAGACCTCATCCCTGTGGACAAAAAAAGGATGAAACTAGAGAGAAATTCAGATCTATAGAGATTAGTCTCAGGAACCGGAAGGACTGGCTTTTCTTTATAGTTCATACAAGAGGTTATTATGCTTTAAGATCTAAATGGAGTGGTTGGATGGCATACGTAATGTTCACCCAATTTCCTTGAAGATTGCATGAATCAGATGGTCAGGCGGGTCTTGACCCCTGATATAATCTCTAAGTCATTTGTTTTGTTATGACCGTTTGCAAAGTTAGGGTATTGACCGCTCTGTTATTTTTCTTTATTTAGAGGAACTCCCTTATCCTTAGTGTTGATTGAAATACCTACTTAATGAACAATCTTTTTAAATTATAGCGTAACCCGTATCATTGTCATAATATTGTATTACTACGTAGGTAACGTAGTAATACAATGGATGAACCTTATAATGGCTACCTACTGTTACTGAGAGCGTAATTGAGCCGGCAATTGCATAATCGTTTCTGTTGAATATTGATGTTGTCTGTCAATGAATATTAATTTGAATGTTTTATTTTTCAGTTCTTAAGTTTCAAGAAGCTTATAATGAACTTAATGTAACCAGTAATGAAATTTACACAACGATTTGCTATTCAAAACTACAGTTTTTAGGGTTCCGAACATTTACAGGGTTGAAAAACTGGCCAAGTGCGAATTCGACTCGCCCACCGAGAGTTCCGTACAAATTTGTAGGTGTTACTACATATGACACTTTAAATTATGGCAATTTTTTTACGTTATATTTTTATACGTACTTTCGGAACCCTAAAAAACCCGCCAAGTACGAGTCGGACTCGCACACGAAGGGTTCCGTACCATAAACCGTAATTTTTATTATTTTTTGTTATAGCGGCAATAGAAATACACAATTTGTGAAAATTTCAACTGATTACTTCCCAACTAACATTTTGGTGTCAGTTACAGGCTTTTTTATGACTTTAAGTAATATAACAGGGTTATAATTATCTCAGTTATTACTAAAGACGATATAGAGGAGTTAACAAACAAGTTTTAGCCCCAATCGCAGCACTATAGCGTTAATGGACGATGTAATATAGCTTTGAGAGTTATAATGGCGCTAGTAGCAGCAAGTATACTTAATACGTTATAGCTTTAACCTTTTTGTGACACCCAAGTCTTTATAAAAGTGTTCGCCGACACCTCTTAACACCTATAGTTGCATAGTTATTGCAATGAACTCTTTTATACCACTTAAGGTGCTATATTGACTATTATTGCAGTCATAAGCTATAAAATAGAGTTTATCGAGAGTTTAGTAACACGAGAAACTAAAGGTGTCAAACAACTCCTCTATCTAGGTTTAACCTGTAATAAAGGGTTTAACTAAAGCTTATTGTGTTAGGCAGTCCTCTTTTACAGACGTTCTAAAGGTATTGGTGTCAAACAACGCAAGTATGGGTCGTTATTAACACTAGCCTCACTTTTGTAAAGTTCGCCATTGTTTTGGTAACCTAACAATTAATATTATTTCGAGTTATTCAACATTTGACTACAATAAACAAAATTTCTTACATTATTTAAGCATTCCATGAATGCCACTTAATTTTACATACCACTGCTCAAGAAGCAGGAATGAATAGTAATGTTTAGCTTGAGGTACCTATTTTATTATAATAATTTTTCTTTTAAATCTTTAATAAATCCTAGGCGCGTTAAAATTGAGATGAGAAACATGGTATACATTTACTGTGAAATCATAAGGGCAGTAATTTTTCACTTCACATACTTAAATAACATAATATTCCATAATATTATTCTGCTGTGTGGAATAATGGATGACATAACACTTCCATTACGAACAGATTTAATTTTAGCAAGGTTACAGGCTTTTTTATCTTGACGTGCGCTTTTTACTACCTGTAGTGCTCACTAACGCGGTATTACAGCGGTAATACCGGTTAAAGTAGTAGCTGACGATGAATAAACGCTCTTGTGGAGCTTTAAGATCTTTTTGACACCTTACTATAGGATTAATAGTACCTTTAGCGTTTACCAACTCTATTTTACAACGGTAATACAGATCAAAGTAGTAGCTGACGATGAATAAGCGCTCTTGTGCAGCTTTAATATCTTTGTGACACCGTACTATAGGCTTTCTATAACTTTTACCTGTAAAACTGTGGGCCTCTTTCGTGGTTATAAGTGAGTTAGAGCATGCTCTAACTCTGTTGCACAGGTATGCGTTAACACTTTTATACTCAAATGGAACTGATATACGAGTCCTATATAGGTTTTTTTAACGCTTTGGTGCTAGTTGGGTTATTACGGTTCTTGAGATACAGCCAGCTGACAGACAGACGGATGGACGGACGGACGGACGGACAGCGGAGGCTTATTAATAGGGTTCCGCTAGTTACCCTTTGGGTACGAAACCCGGAAAATATAAATGGCCATGGGGGTTTACCATAGGCACACTTCTGCCTAACCCTTTGGAAAATACACGCGTAATGTTATGTTATATAAATAACTCTAAAACATGTGGGTCAGTAACCGACTAAGTACTGAACCGACGACCTTTGCTTGCGCGTGCGCATCTTCAAATGCCAGCCGATTGAGTAATTATTAGCACCGTGTCAGAGGAGCCATTCATGTAATAGTTTACGTATCACTTCTTGTATATAAGCCTACATTGCATTTTTATGTACCTACATTGATACATAGTACACTTTTGACAAACATCACCATTACAACACACATATACGCCCTAAAAGATAAAGTTCTGCTTAATCCTTCTGGTTGTGCACATAGGGCAATGGCCTCTCCATTGCCATATGTGCAATGCTGGAGTTTCCCTTATCGTGATCGAATCAGGAATGATGACATCTGCAAGAGAACCAAAACATCGACATTGCCCGGAGGATCGTCAAACTGGAGTGGCAGTGGGCAGGGCACATTGCTCGCAGAACAGATGGTCGATGGGGCCGAAAAGTTCTGGAGTGGTGATCGCGTGCCAGAAGTTAACGTAACTTTGAAAAGCCTCCCACAAGGTGGACCGACGACCTGATGAGAGTTGCGGGTAGCCAATGGATGCGAGACGCACATGACCGGTTGTTCTGGCGACACTTGGGGGAGACTTGTACCGGCTGATATGATGATGACGATAGTGCACATTATCATCATGCTTGTTACGTTTAAGTCCCAATAGGAAGTGAGCCTGACGCCATACAACTCGGCAGACATTCTGAGTGCGGGCCACCAATGAGAAGTTTCAAATAGAAAAACCCATAAACCCTTTGCTTGACCCAGCGACAGATCGGATTTTCAGTTCGCGCAAAGCGCTGAGAATCCGAAGTTGGACAGGTGAAAACTCGATTCCGCAAGTAGAACGGAATTTACTTAAGGGGTATACTAAGATGTTTTTCGAATTCGGGCACCCGATGCTTTCATTACATTGTTTTACTCACATTCGGTTACTGGAACATGTCGACAGGTAACTAAAACGAAAGCTGTTCGAATACGGGCGTACTCTACTCCGCTCATTTACACTTAGTCTCTTGTTAGAATATCATAGGTAATCGAATACGAGCTAACGACCAAGTGTACTTGCGATATTACAAAGGAGGTCTACTTAATGTACCCGACATAAACTACCTCTAGGCGAGATCATTTTTTAAAATAATATAATAGGTACAATAAAAATAAATAATGCTTTACAATTATGAAACACCCTTTTAATAATGTTACTGTATCAAAACAATGTCACGGTTCTAGGATAATTCAAACTAGGTCATATACAATGATAATAAATAATAATATTTTATTTTTTTAAATAATTTAATGTTCATAAATATCTTTTTTTTTTAATGAACATGAGTAGTGACGAATGTGAGTAGACGAATAAAATGGCGTAGTGTCATCATCTGCCTAGCCTTTTCCCAACTATATTTGGGTCGGCTTCTAGTCAAGCCGGATTTAGCTGAATACCAGTATTTCACGAGGAGCGGCTGCCTACCAGATCTCCACAACCCATTGACTGGGTAACCCGGTACTTCATGGCAAGACTGGAGTCAGATTTACTGGCTTCTGACTATCCGTAACGACTGCCAAAGATCTACAAATGACAGCCGGAACCAACGGCTTAACGTGCTTTCCGAGGCACGGAGAAAACTCGGTAAGTTAAGATGGTCACCCATCCACAGACCAACCTTGGCAAGCGTTGCTTAACCTGGAAGATCGACCCGTGCGGCTGTTATTATCTAGCCACGAGCTCCTCCTCCTCATAACATGGCGCCGTGTATGTATGCTAAAGTGTGATTATCGTGGGCCACTTTGTTGAAGTTATGTACACCATCATAAGGGTCATCGTTACGTGTTTAACTCTGTTTGACTAGAAGTTAATTATTGACAATTGTTTGAAGATATTATTTACCCACACTACTTAAAGCTTTAAATCAATAATTCATGTGGTTCTACGTAACCCAGCAGTCATGTAGGTTACTGTAACGTACTGGTATTTGCATGGAAATGGCTGTTGGCTAAATTTAGATTTTCCTAATGAGTGTTAGTTTAGACGAATTGGAAGGACACTTAAAGTGAACCAATGCTCATACGATCCTTTAACAGGCTATGAGGGGATCATATGAGCGAATTAGTTGATAAATTGCCACAATGTAGAGAGACAGGAAGCCTCATTATCATCATCACAGCATTCACAGCCCGACTTCACCCACTGCTGAGCGTAGGCCTCTCTTTTCTTGTGCCGCACCCATATTGCTGTGCCAGCCTCATCCGGGTTCTATCCGCGATGGCATCCACCCATCATGCAGCCGCCGGCCGAACAACACGTCTTCCAGTCCAGAAAGACTGGGTATCTAAAATTACAAAATTCAATTAGCGTTGGTTTCGGGATCACGACAACACAAGCATATTACCGAGCCCGGAGTCCTTTTTTTTAGGATGGGAAATCACTAAATGACCCCGCTCTGGGCGGAGCAGAAGGGGGTGTCAGACTCTTACTGACAAAAACCCATCCGTGTTTCTCCTAATGTCCTTTGTATTCCAGGGCCGCAGTCACTCTTTCAAACAAATTCCGCAATCCTGGTAGGCACTGGCCTTGGCGGGCCCAGATTTTTATGCTGACATCTCTTTGAGGCGCGCTTGGAACAAAACCTGCCGTGAGCCCGGAGTCCTGGGTTCGAGTTCCAGGTCAGGCAAAAAGTGTTACTGAGTTTGAGCCTGGTCTTGTGACATTACCATGAATCTTTGAGTACCTAACAAGAATGGCGTGCTTGTCGGTCTTCTACTGATTGTACTTCTGTGGGTGTACTCAAGAACTCCACGACCTCATCCCATCGGCCTTCCAGACGTTACACTACAAGTTACCATCCCTACCTTGTTGCTATTCCACCAATTCGCACTAAGCGTTTCCAAACGTCTTTTATAATGCGCACAGCAAAGGAGTGGATTTCTCTGCCTGCGTCTGTGTTTCCGAACGCTTACAACCCTCATCTCTTTAAAGTCAGAGTAAACAGGCTCCTTCTGGATAAGCTCACTCCATCGTAGATTTTGTCTCAATCATCTCTGACCTAAACTCAATAAAAAAAGTCAAAGTATAAACAAAATATTTCCAACCAATCTTGGTTATAAATACGCTGTCTCAATAGAAAATCGATTATCACATTACCGTAAACAATCCTAGAATCAATAAAAAACTAAAATATTTAGGTAAACGACTTCTTACATCATTTATATATTTAGTCACCCGCCAGTTGTCAATATTATTATCTAATTTGTAATCAAGGTTTAGAAAATGAGGTAATTCTTAATGATACATTTCTACATTTATTACTTCGTTAAATTCCTTATTGACAAAATCTACTCGCTTAGTTACAGGATATGATGTCACTTTATTTAATGTTTCAAGTTCTATAAGTTCATAAAAGTTAATTAATAAAGTAGGTAGGTATACTGAGACTTTTTTTTTTAGACAAGCCCGCCACTCATTTCCAACAACTGCAACTCGTGAAAGCCAGAATGAACAGTGGCGACTGGCGACCACCAGAAAAACGCCGAGCCAATGAAACCCGATGAGTCCCGGAGAAACGATTCAACTGACCTGTTGGATCCTGCAACGAAATTAATCAGAAAAGTACAGCGGAGGAGTAGGAAAAAAAAAATTTCCACTTCTCTTCCACAATACTGATACTATGTTACAAATGGTATGCTCCAGAAGTCAATATCATTATATAATATTTTAGCGGACGTCACGCGGTTTCACCCGTGTAGTTCCCGTTCCCGTGGGAGCACGGGGATTAAATATAGCTTATGTTACTCGCTGATAATGTAGCTATGCACTGCTGAAAGAATTTTTTAAATCGGTCCAGAAGTTTTTAAGTTTATTCGTTACATACAAAAATACAAATCTCCCCTCTTTATAATTTTAGTAAGTATAGATAACATGTAGAGAAAAATATCAAATACTGCCTCGCTTATACGCACCAATTCTTTAAGGAATCTATACTAATATATAAAGCTGAAGAGTTTGTTTGTTTACTTGAACGCGCTTATCTCAGGAACTACTGGTCCGATTTGAAAAATTCTTTCAGTGTTAGATAGCCTATTTATCGAGGAAGGCTATATGCTATATACCGCTAAGACTAATGGGAGCGAACAAGTAAATAAATAACAGCCTAGGAAAGACAGTCAGTTAACAGTGACTGTGTGACATACCTACACCAACAGTTAATTAAATACCTACTCACGAGTCATTTCCCCGTCCCAAAAATGTCCCTGATTTAATATAGTCTACCCATATACCGTTGTATATGATATACAATCAGAAGGAAGTACGCGTACGGCGCGACTCTGCACAATTTCGTGCGCACAGCCTTCGTGCATATTAAGTAAGGAGTACCGTTTTATACCAACTTATTGGGATCGCACTGAGTTATTGCCATTGACTTTGGTTTCTTGGGAAGTATGGCATCGTATGATAATGTGGAAGATGATTTGAATAATTTTATTGTTTGGTATTGTTTTTTTTTACAATTAAAAGGCACACGTTAGACCACTTTTTAAGGGACAAGCCAAGCCAATCCAGAATCAACAGCGATCACCAGAAAAATGCCGAGCCAATTAAGCCCAACGAGTCCCGGAGAAACTATTCAACTGTCTTGGATCCCGCAACGAAATGAATCACAAAAATATATATAATTTCCACTTCTTTCCTTCACGTTTGACCACTATCTCACCTGATGGTAAGCGATGATGCGGTCGAAGATGGAGCACGCTTGCCTCGAAGTAACCTGTTTACTCTTGACTTAAGACTACCAGGTTGTAGCTATCAGGAAACCCAGACTCTGGCAGGGAATTCCACTTCTTGGCTGTACGTACAATGAATGTTATGTTTTAAGGGTGTTGGACTCCTCCCGCTCTGGGCGGAGCAGATGGTAGTGTCAGACTAAAACCCATCCGTGTTTCTCCTAGTACCCTTTGCGTTTCAGGGCAGCGATGACTCTTTCGAACAAATTTCGCAATCCTGGCAGGACTCTAGCGGGCCCCGTCTACTATGCTGACATCTCCTTGAGGCGCGCGTGGAACACAACGCGCCGTCGACCCGAGAGTTACCAAGGCCCTGGAGCGCAAAGGGCATTTCAAAGGTTTGAGGCTCAGTTCGAAGCTCAGGGAAATCATCAGTGATGAGGGAGAGCCTCGAACTGAGTTGATGATTGAATGATTTTAAATCCACGTAAAAAGGAGCGTTATCCTTTAAAATGAATTGACAACACTGTCAACTATGGTCCTATTAAACAGTCTAACATGACCCTGTCTCTCCCATACTGTGTGGAAAATATAGGTTTGTTTCTTCTCAAAATTGCCAGGACAATCAAACAGAATACTCTTATTTGTCCAAGTTTATAGGACAAGAAGTTCATGGTTTGTTGAGTATAGGTCATGTTACAAGAGTAGTCGAATGAGTAAATATATATTTGTAGGGTGTATCTATATTGAAAAGTTTTACTTTACCTGCTTCTAGAACCTACAGAGTTCATTAACCTATCACGCAGCCATTTAAATTAAAAATGCAATGTTACCGAGGCACGATTTACAAAATACCTGAGGTTATTTCATTTCTTTTGTCAGTGCACTGAGATGAAACAGTACCCTATTCTTAAAACGTTTCACAAAATTCATTTATTTATCATCAAGAGTTGAATACTATAATTTTAGAGGTGATTGTAAGTTTAGGCATTTCGTCGTCACCCGGCGTTGCCTTCCGCATACTGCTCATAGCTGCGCCGGCGCAATGAGGCAAACATCGCGGTGACAACGACAAAGACTATGCTGTTAGTCATATTTTGTAACGTTTAGTAGGTAGAATAGACCGTTTGTTAATTAGGATAGTTTGAAATGAAAGTTATTAAGTAGTGACATGTGTTCTTAATTGGCACAATTCATTAGCTATTGAGGAATTTAGATATAAGGTAATTGACGGAACTAATAAGCGTATTCCTTACTAATATTATAAATGCGAAAGTAACTCTGTCTGTCCGTCAGTCTGTCGCGCTTTCACGACAAATCTACTGAACTGATTTAAACGAAATTTGGTACAGAGATAATCTAGAGCCTGAGAAAGGACTTAGGATACCTTTTATCCCGGGAATATGTTCCCTAGGGACCACGCGGGGGATGCCGCGGTCAGAAGCTTGTAACTTATAAGTTTAACTATGTATTAACTTAATTGAAATGCGTTTCTATTTATTATTTTATTAAACGAAAACGAGAATTTTAAAATTGTATAGTTGTACTGAAGTGTAGGATTAAAAAAAATAAACTTTGCCATCATCAAGTAGGAGTCTTCTCGACAGTAGAACGTGAACATATTTTCTTCTCCTCATAAAATAAAAGATGAAAATAATAATAAAACAATATGTTGTTGCAACAAAAATCAAGTAAAATTAACGACAGTAAAACAAAACGCTGATAAACGAAACGTTTCTATTTCTTAGCTCTATAGTATTTTAATTAAAAATATCCATTGCAATTGCACTGAAATCATTTTACATCACAAGCCCAATGTCTTTCTATCCACAAAACCCATTTTAAAAATGCAACATCAAAAAACTTCCACATCTGCACTAACATGATCATTGCGCTTGCGCCGTGAAACCAGCAGGCCTTCGCGCCGGGCGCGGACGGTCGACGACTTGCTACTTACATCCTTGTCCTAAATGTACGCACTTATCGCATGCGTGATCTTATCGAACAGTTACCATAATACTGGCCTTGTAAGGGTGCGAAGAATATCTAGATAAGAATGGTTTTGGTAGACTACGGGTCTTGGGAACTGAATATGGAAATTGTAATGTTGGGAAGGCATACATTACAATACTAAGAGAGTTAAGAATGAATAGGTTACTATGCAAGTGTACTCCATCGTTGACCACATCATCGGTTTCCATCAGGTGAGATAGTGGTCAAACAAGAGCCTATTAATAGCAATAAAAAGGTTCTTGGTACCATTCAATTGGAATTTCAAAAAATACAGATTGTGATGGTCGTAGTGGAAATTAGGCTTTTCTGCCTTCTCCGCTGTTCATTTATTTCGTTGCGGGATCTGAGATA
The DNA here is from genome assembly GCA_950371165.1 of Lacanobia oleracea. Taxonomy (NCBI): domain Eukaryota; kingdom Metazoa; phylum Arthropoda; class Insecta; order Lepidoptera; family Noctuidae; genus Lacanobia; species Lacanobia oleracea. Next base: position 7,386,436 of record OX493389.1, read on the forward strand.
CTAAAATCGTCTCGTCGCACTTCATTGAAATAGCCCGCTCTACCTACGTTTTTTAGGGGTTGATTATAAATGTATTATTGTAAATGAATGAAAGATATTTAATTAAAACAAAAACTACTCACTTAAAATAAGAACTCCTAACTAAACTAAGGCGTCAAAAAATTCGTCCGCATCGCTGTCCACTGGAAGTGAACCCAAAAGACTGGCGGCATTGCCACGTTGTAAGGATTGCCTTACAACGTGATTGCCTTACAGAGGATAAGCATTGGTTTATCCTCTGTCCGAGGTAAAGCCAGCCCTTGGGTCACGCGAAGTGTCAACTAAGCGTTTAGAAAGATCCTTAAATAAGGCATGAGCACTCGGACCCCACGGTCCAAGAGTAAATTAATGTAAGTTCTGTACCGTTTGGATTTTTGACAATCATACACCCATTGTACGTCCCGATCACTGTCCTCGCCTTTTGAATTTTATAAAACATGCATCGTATTTTGTTTAACGTTACTAATATCAATATTTAAATATAAGAAGTTTTCCTAGCGTTACACTAAAAAATCTAACATTGGTTTTCAACAACTTTGTAGGTTTATCGTTTACAGAAACTACGCACTGAATAATGTATAAATCTGTTAATCTCAATTCCGAATTCCGCTTTGTGTTATACCAATTTGCAGTTATTTTTAAAACAAGATAAACGAGATTTCTAAGAACAATACCCGAGTACTGTATGAATATTATCATGAATCGGCCATTTTATACATCCGTAGTTTCCGTTCAGAAAGATCAATGAGAGATTTAGTCTCCGAACCTTGCGACCTAACCTTCGTTATCAGCCGAGTGTAAAACTTATACGATTGTCGTACTACAATATGTATGAGAATATCAGAAACTAGCTTATGGCTATGGCTTCGTCTGGGTGCATTTGAAATAGAAACCTGGCTGATTTTCCATACTTACACAGATGCTCTTTTATTATCACATCATCATATCAGCCAAAAGACGTCCACTGCAGGACATGGCCTCCCCGCGCGTGTCGCCACAACGACCGGTCCAGCGCATCTCGTATCCATCGGCTGCCCGCGACCCTCACCAGGTCATCGGTCTATGTTGTGGAAGGCCTTCCTTTTGTGGTTCTCTTTTATTAAGGGCCCTAAAAGCCAGCTTGATTTGAGTAGAACAGAATACGTCGATGTGGCGATACTTGGGGGAGGCCGATGACCATGCAGTGGACGCTTTTCGGGTGAAATGATGATGATGATTAACATAAAATACATGTACACTTAGGGCAAATGTAGTGTGGGATGCCCTGCGGCAGGATGGATCTATGATTTAAAGAATCTGTGGTGGTGGCTGGCAGCGGATGGATGTGGACTGCTCAAGACCGGGACGTTTGGCGCTCTTTGGGTTAGGCTTACGTTTAACAGTGGACGGCAATTGTCTGATATTATAATGATGACATAGGTATACACTTGTCAAAAATAATTTCTAAAATTATATTTTGGAAAGTCTGCTGGGTTACCATTAGAATTTTTATCCGAATTTTGAAATCGCGATACGTCTTTAGGTTGATTTTCGGAAATCATTTTTTGATTTGTGGTCTATTAACGTGTTTATTAAAACTCAACTGACTGTTTGGCGATTTAGGCATTGAGTCTAACACTCAGACAATAAATTATTTTATACATAGCGAAAGATAGAAGATAACAAAACAACAGATACACCTCATGCTAATTTTATTAACCTCCTATTATGGTATGAACATTTCCTTTTATGAATGCGATGTTTAATTCAAGGTTGGTCCAGGCATTGATCTGCTAGTCTATTCTGTAAATAATCATTTCGATATCGAGATTCACCCGAGTTCAAAGCTCACGAAGTGAGCTTTATTACACACAACATAAAGTTCTTATGTTTATACGAATTTGATACTCACCTCGGATTCCGCAGTCGAGACACGAAATTTTCTTACAGAATAACACTACAGATAAGCCGTGATTCATCTCGGAAAACACTTTCGCTGTTCTCAGGTGGACAGTGGACCATGGATCACTTGGTCTGATTCTGAAGATAGCTTGTACTGCTTGAGTGAGCTTAAGATGTTTTGCATTTTACGAGTTTGGTGAGCAATAAAAAAATTCCCGTTAGTAAACGATGAAATAATGCGTTTATCAATTTGAAGTAAGAAAGAGCGATCAAGAAATGGCAAAAGTGATTGAACTGTGCTAAATAAAAAGAAAACCGACCAAGTGTGAGTCAGACTCTCACACGAAGGGTTCCGTAACATAAACCGAAAAAAATAAGGGTATAATTTAGACGGTCACCAAAAATAATATTTTTAAGACTCTAAGCCTAGGCACCAAAATGGATCAACGGTCACCAAATTCTATCCAACTCAACTGTGATTGCCATAAAATGTAGGCTTGCAAACTGGATAAAATTGGTTAGGTTAGGTTAGAATTGTGACCAACCGCGCGCGAGCCGAGCGAGCGAAGCGAGCGGTGCCGCGGCAGCGGCCGGCGAGCGCTACTTCTCGAATATTATTTGGTGACCATTTATCTGTTTTGGTAACCGTTTAGAACTTTTTTGGTAGTAAAATAGGTACTTTTTTGGGCGGTGTTTAAACACAAGCCAAAAAATAATTCCTTATAGCGGCAATAGAAATACTTTCTGTGAAAATTACGTTTACCTATCTATTATATATCTTGAGATAGAGCCCGCTGATAGACGGACGGACTGTGGAAGCTTAGTAATAAGGTTCCGTTGGTTACCAGACATTATATTTGAGCCAGTAAACACTTTCGCTGTCTGTTGTCAGTTATATGCTGTACCATGGACCACTTGGTCTGAAGATCACTTGTATTTACTGCCTGAGTGAGTTCGAGAAATTCTGCATTAATTAGCTTGGAGGACGTCCAGTATGTCTATAGATTGATGCAATTTTACGTAGGTAAATAAACGCAGAAATATTAAGTTTATCAATTTGAGGTTAGAAAGAGCGATCAAGAAATTGAAAAAAGGATAGAAATGAGCTCCAAAATAATTCATAGTTCTTATTTGGGCTGGCAAACCTTTCGCTGTCTGTTGTCAGTTGGATGCTGTACCGTGGACCACTTAGTTTGAAGATCTGCATCAATTAGAGGACGAATAGTATGTTTATTTACGGTTTTCATGTGAAATAAGAGAGTAAAGTTACGTAGCCATGCGTTGTAATCATCTGAGAAGAAATTCTCCTATTTTTACAACTGTTTGAAATTCATTTTCAGTCTTACTACATCTAATTTGTGAATTGATATCTTGAAGTTAAGAACTGTTTATATGGTCGACACCAGTTAAATTTGCAATAACGGTCATTGACCCACCTACGTACATGTATCGACATACTTAATTCTGAAAACAGAATTAGTGACATGAAGTTACCTTGAATCGACATCTATCGTGATCCTTTCCTTTTTCTAGTATTACAAAATGAATCATAATGTATTTTCCAGGAAGAGAACTAAAGGAAAGAGCAATATATTTTACTGCAATTTTTTCTGGCGCCTACCATAGTCAACTTGTATGCTGAATTTTCACAAGCTTTCGTATTAGAGTTCGAAAACCAAAACTTCAAATTCTTAATTTAAAGTTTGTAATGTCAATTACAAAGTCAAAATACAGAATCCAGAAAATTTAAAGGTTTTCGACGTTAATATTGTCACAATAATTTAATTTCGACGTTAATATTGTTATTGTTAATATTGAGTTAACATTTAAATATTTTACTAACGATAGGCATTGGCCTTCTGATTTAACTAGTTCGAATGTAAATTAAGTTTATTGGAGATCGATCGAGCGATGCTAAATATATAATTAAATTAAGTTCTTAAATTAAAAATAAAACCAAGTTGACATGCTACAAGTTAGGCTATCTAAACTAAACTGTGAATCAAAATTAATTCAACATAAATAAAAGATGTTTTAGCTAACCTTAACGCCTTGATCAAGACAAGTATTCACCAAATAGATTTAGCAATATGTTACAGAAATATAACATCGTGTCCTAATACTTTTAGAATATAAAAATAATAAAACACACAAGCTGCGATTACCTAACAAATGCGATGATGTGTACAATGAATCAATTGTGTAGCTTCTACAATAAACGAATATTGATTACACATATTCATAATACAATAGAAAAAATGATTAAGTGTATCATTAATTTTAACAGCAGAAAATTGAAGTACTTAGATAGTGTTTATCTGGCTTTGACAGAGCAACAGACACACAGTAAGTGCTACCGACGGAATGAATTTTCACAACACCATGATTTAAGTGATCAGATGATGTACGAATGTTGACAATGTCGTGGGGGTGCCGCACGCACCCCGCGGGGTGAAGCTGGCACCGAGCGGGGGAGAGGCGAGCGCGCGCGGGGTCTGCGCGGGCGCCGGCGTCGCTTTTCACCGTCGCTGCGCCGCGTACGCCTACCCGATATAAAAGCCTCAACCGCCCATTCACCCGCTCGCAGTGTGTGCTTGAACGTTACAGTGTCCACTTCACTCGTGCAAGGACTTACAGTTTAATCATGAATTCACGGTGTTTAATAGTGCTAGCAGCCGCCCTCGGCGTGGGTACGTAATATTTGAAATATTTAGGGTGCGCCCGCGACGTGATCGACGGAGACCGCAAACCAGTGACGATGGAACTATCTAGATGTGTGGCTCACTTGTTCTCTTGTATCGATAAAAATGTAATTGGCGTAGCAACGCGAAAGCAGTTGAAGTGTTATCGATACCGTTTCCACACTTAAGCGTTGCAACTGCGCGCGCGCAACTCGTGTTGAGAACAGATAGATTGCGACCAGCGATGTGGTGTAACGACAATAGCTTGTCCCAGTGACACACGGACTGATCGTATCAGTACTGGATGTATATTGTCAAAATCGTGTTATCGAGCTTTTAAGTGCCATTGTGCACGACGGTGAAAATTAACCGTGTCACAACTATGCCTAAAAAGTACGAAATAACATCGAACATGAATCTAGCAATATGACATTCTGACATCTTTGTAGAACAATAGAGTCTGTAACACATTGATGTAATTAATCACATAATGCTACACAACTGTGTGAACTAGGTCTTATTGCAATGTCTATCAACCCCATTTCTATTGGCTCTATTCTTTTTTTACGCATGTCAATGACCTCATACCGTCGTAGTACAGAAAGTTTGAGTAATTTAATGTTAACTGGAGCTGGAATTGGTTCTCAAGTAAGAACATGCAGCTATCGACTGCATAGCACGAGAAAGCGGTTCCTCGAGTTTCCATAATAATTGTTTATTATCTCAAAACTATTGCTTGGCAGTTTAAAGTTTATTGATATTTATTATCTTATTGAGCTTTGATCGTGAGCTTCGAATAAAGAAGCTTTCACCAATAAATGATAATCGTTAAACGCAAACGAAAAATATATAAACTGCATTATTTCTATCGCTGCATAAAAATTTGATGGCTATAAATGATTGCATAATAATTTCTATGCAAAGAAATGCTGTGACCTTAGAGAAATGTTGTAATCCTTTTAACTGTATATTTATTCTATACATAGAGGGTGTTGCGCAATCAAAATTGTCTGATTAGCATTTTTCGCAACACACGCACCCACCATAGTGTCAAGTTATGACACAGATAATGCATTTGTGTTACTTCAAGCCATTGGAATGGGATCAATAGTTCCCACGTGCTGCTACATAATTATTATCGAAAGTTGGTGCTTAAGTAAACTTTAGTTTACATAACGAGCGAGTTCCGAAGTTATGTTTGTTTACTGATATATCTTATTTGATATGTCGGTCTTTCATAATCTTCTCTTTTATATGTCTTTATGAAGGCTTTCTTATTTAAGAAAAAAATATTAGTCTCGTGCTTCATCGCCAAAAAGACTAAATAAAAATCATCTTATTACCATCCTGAGTGGACAAGTAAACAGACAACTGCCGTCTAAAAAAAACTTATGGAAATATACAGGCTCTGTTCAAGGCTGTCCTTTCATACATGATATAGAGGATCCATACTCAATCAATTATCAATAAATAAAATATTCAGCCAATTACCGGTGACCATAGTATCCGAACATCCTCCACTTTATGGACTTCCTCATTCAACTCTATAGCACTCACTTCCGTTCACGGACTGAAGGAAGTCAAGTGTAATGACAATATCATTTCACATTGACTTGAAGAATAATCATTGTCTTTCATAACTGTCTGGCCCATTGTGAGGAATCTCAAATTTTAATGACTGTCATTTCTGTACATCTCGTAGGTGCGTTTCCACTTGCAAGCAACTCGCATGCAAGCTTTTTTTTACTTTATTTGATTGAAAAGGGAACAACAAACAGCTACACGATATAATATTACAAACAGCATTTATATTAACACTAAGTTTATTTACATTGCAGGGCTTCGAGCGTTTTATCACATTATACCTGTTTGGCCCGCAATGTAATGTAATTTGCAAGAGAGATAGTTGTAGTTGGAAACGTAGCCTTTGCGAAGATTCTTAGTATGTCACCATTATCGTCTTTATCCTAATTTATTTGAAGACTCCGCAGCATGCTTCTTCCATTGATCCATCTCTATTAGCCATCATCTGAATATAAACCTCCTTATATCATCAGCTATATCATCTACTTCATCCGCACAAATCTTTTTTTCTTCACCTTCTAAGTAAATATTTTCTATAATATCTGCAGAAACTTACGCTCATAAATTCCCTTTAGTGCAAACTATTTGATAGAATCTCCTTGACTTTTTCATTTAACCATTTAACCTCTGGCTTATAAGTTAACGTAACTTAGATTTGTCCTTTCACATTCCTGTGAGAAGACACAGACAGCCTTTAGTGTTACCTTATTTGGTTCACAAAATTTTTCATCATTGGCAGCTTTGTTTTTATCCACTCATTATTCTCTCATGCGGCATGTCTTCTTCCTCCATGCTTACTTCTCTATTCGTCGTTATCTCAGTAGTCAACTTGTTTCTAGTCATATCCTCTTTACCATCGTCTCTTTGGTGTTCACCTATTCTTACAACCATGGTTATCACCTTTTCTTACAACCACTCTTCTTACTGGTAATATTTAGTTTTCTGACCCATACTTTCCTGGTCCATGTTTTATTAGAAATCAAATCTTGTTCACCAATTCATCTCCAGTTTCTTAGGCGTGTTGCAACTTGCTCCGAAGCTGGTTTTAAGTGATATCATTAATATAAAACTCGTGTTCTTGTACAGGATGTTCAGTTTTCACTCTGAGGTTAGTTATGAGCTGCTTGAGGAATTCACCATTGTTAGGATTTCTAACACGTACCCAGTTCTCACGGACAACGCGATCAATTGCGCAAGCACCGATATTTTCTGTTACTTTTTCTTTAATAGAACAATCTTGAACGATCTGTGCTTGTTTTCTAATTGCATACAAATGGTTTCAACAGCAAAACATATAAAGTTTAAGTGCTTCGTGTGTCTCATTGTTATTGTTTGCGATTTAATCTATGGTTTAATTAAACCCAATAAACATTTGCAATGGCCGAGTTACCTTAACACTCTAACTAAAACTAACTTTAACGGTAGGTAGCCACGCTATCAAACATTCATAATGATTATAGCAAGCGTGAAGGTATTTGATTATCGAGTCTCGTGGTGCGTGCGTGAATTTCACGAGAGCAATGAAAACACGGAGAAAATGTATCAATTGCTTGAGTGCGCATATGACTGTGCGTTCGATACTATATGATGTAGGTAGATATAACTTTTGATCATGACTTTGTTCGAGAATAAACTTATACTGGGTTTACACAACAGAACGAGGTGATATATTATGATTGAATTTCTTTATAATGTAACTGGCCGATCATACGATCAACCAGCTGGAAAAAGAACAATAACTGTCGTTTCGGTTTCTTTTTATAAAATTAAATATTTCGTCCTGACTTCGTATATAATAAGTAGGTATACCATACAGACTGCAAATTAGATGTGATTATCTTCAGTGATGGACCTCAGATTTATTAAAGAAAACGCCGCCGGCAAAGCTTAAGTAGAAAACGTAATGAACAGACAGCAATCTCAACGACTTTCTTTTGTAATCTATTGTTAGAATTACCTTGAGGACTCGACTTGAAGATTTCATAAATCATTTTAAATTAATATTCAGAAAAAGTAATTCTGAATGACAATGGAAGTTAAGAAGCTTTCCTTGATTGGTGTTTTCGTAACAAAAGTATATAAACGAATTCTTGTAAGAGAAAATATACGTCTATTACAGTTTTTATAACGTTTTGCAGTTTTAATTTCTATCGATAGTTACGAGTATAAAAGTGACCGTCAATATGATCGTGCACTGCGTGTTGAACAGAAAATCCACATTAAATTTAATTGGATAATTAGGTTACTCTCTTTGATAAAATGCGATAATTGAGCTGTAATTAAGTAATCTATTACGGTAAGAATATCGCTATTATTTTGTTCGATATATTGCTTAATGTCTTGAGTAATTGTAAGCCATTGAACTGACTTTCGATCTGATATATTGAGGAACTAATTATTTGGATGTCCATACTGAGATTTCAAACTGCAAAGCTATTGACAAAACACTGAATGATAGGGAACATTTTTAATTAATAAAAACAGTGTCATTGAGAAGCTAAACTCTGAAAACAATTAAAATATAGTTTTCAAAGATACTACTCCAACCCTGACAAACGGGGCCCATGTATGGACCTCAGGGATGTACCCTAACTAACATTGCATAGAGGCGGTAAAGAAGTGGTCTTTTAAGAAGCAATGGGTCCCGCGGGGCTCCATATTCTGATGGTAATCATCGGGGTGATTAATAACGGCCCTGTCTATGAAGTTCTTTGAGTCTTAATAGATAAAATTATATTAAATAGGAAAACCATAACGTAGGTACTTATGAATACCATTACAGTAGCCATTGTCTTGACGTTTTTTTACTTAAGATAACGGCCCACGCTTGTCAATATAATTCCAAGGTTACATCTCAAAATAAAGTCAAAGTTAATCAAGAGGTCATTTGACCGGAAATCCACGAAATAATTAACGATCTTGCACCTAAACAATGCACCGGAAACTGTTGTTCTTAGGCAGAAATACACCGTCGACAATGATATCTCACGGCTGAACGTTTTATTGAACAATGCCTGCATCCTGTGTGTTCCCATCCTAAGATACAATGACTGGCGATTCTTATAAAAAATTACTAGTTTTTTTACGTTAATGGTCATTGACAGAAATGTGAAGACGGTTTGTTCGATAGTAACGTTTTATTTTATTTGAGATGGGCTTGCTGGCTAGTTCAGAGGTGAGAGACACATCGTCGACAAGACTGAGCTTACCCAGAAGAAGCCTGTTCTGATAAATATTTCAATTGAATAATCATTACTTATTTTACAGTCGAGTTTAAAAAACACTGTTTAATTTAAAATTAAAGTTGCAATATCTAATTTTCAAACGAAAAACAATTGACATTCGCCATCCTAGAGAACCCATTCTATATCGATAGCCCTCTTTTACACATCCATGTTTCATTGAATCACTAGTGCTTAAACCACACTTCGATCGCCTACAAGTCGCATAGCCTACGCCGAGTACATACTAGCTAGTGTAGTTACTGGTACATACAATCCAGTGATTGTCTGTCCTTCGAACCACGATATAAATAACCTCTTGCTAGCCCTACGTATTGTGCTGTTGTTCACTTTTTTTGCACATCCATTGGCATCACTATGCCTTGTTTTGTGCGACTATTTTTGGTCAAAACAAGCCTCGAATTTATATAGGACTAGCACTTTACCCGCGACTTCGTCCATGCTGCAATTTATTTAAGGATCCCTAATTAATTTTAAATACAGCTTATGTCACTCAGGAATAATGTAGGATTCTAATGGTGAAAGAATTTTTGAAAACAGTCTATTCGTTTTTGAGTTTATCAGTTACAAACATACAAAACTACAAATCTTTCCTTTTTATGTTAGTGTACATTATTATTAAAAATATGTAGCTGTTATTTTGTTTATATTGCATCCTGATGTTTGCCGTTTAATTTTAGTAGTGATTTAATTGTTTTTTAAATCATTGAAGACTGTACATTAATATCATGTTCAACATAAAATATGAATAGTAAAATCATCTCTCTCTTTTTTTTGCTACGAAATACGATTTACGGCTTGTCATACTGCATTCAATTAGTCTGTCCTATTCATAATTTTACAAGTGTCATTAAAATATTGCTTTAATTACTCTACCCTTTAGATGCGCAAGAGTGGCTCGAAATAGAATTAGTGGTTACGTAAGAATTACGCGACGACACCTGCACGCCCAGTCTCTACGTAGATACGATGTGAATTTGTATGGCTCATTAATGTGATATAGGGTCGATGGTATCACAGAAGGCATTGTAATGTGTCAATTAAAGAAACAATTAAGATCTAAGAATTATCTACCAGCTGTTGCAAAGTGAAATTCTAAGTTATTTAGAAATCTGTAAAAACATTAGACAGTTTCTAAACAATTATTTCCAAAACATCAAAAACATACAATAGCATTATCAACACAATAAGTTATTTAAATTAACAATAACAGTATCAAAATACAACTGTTTTTGATTCACGAATTAAAAACGATACTCTCTATTACCTTGTACATAATTGCCTCTTGTATTAAAATGTAGCTATTAAAACTATTATTCCGTCTTAAGATATTATAGTCATACTGAGTTTACGAACTTTCACCATCCGACAATAGTTGTTATCTAATGGTGTATTACGGAGTTACATCGGTTTAGACCACTCGTGTGGTAATCATTTCTTTTTAAACATTTATCAGCACGAGCGTGAACTCTTTTAAAAATGGAACGTTGTGATTGGATCGGTTGGTGAACTGATGTTTTTAGGCTGTGTCCGTTTTGTGTGAGGCATTTTTAATAGGTTACTAGAATAGTATTTGAGTTTTCTGTGTTACAGCGTTGTTTAAAATCCTGGTATTGCAAATGAACTGACTGACAGAAGGTTGTCGAGTGGCATTGGTGAGCATTAATTAAGCAAGATTTTAGATAAAATATTGAAATTAAATTTAAAACCTTGCTTTTCAATTTTAGATTAAATTAGCACTTTTCAACATCACAAATGAAAATGAGACATTTGAAAACATGCAACATAGACGTGAGCTAATTTATGTGATACATTCAATGACCCATATGATAAAGGTCATGCGTGAGTGAGATTACTTAACTGTACAGACGCGGGCGCATCGTCTTAACGAAATCGAAAGTCCCGCCCACTTCTCGTCGGTAGGTCAATTTTTGTGACTTTCACTGTATTACTTAATGTATTACACGACCTTTGTCATAATAATGTATTATGTTTATGTAATGTACACATGGGGCCATTTAAATTACACAATAGGTGTAATCTGCAGGTAATAATTTCTCTCGGCTAGTGACTAGCTGTTTCTTGTGTGTCTCGTTTTATGGCTGTAAGTGCACATTGTTTTTAACACAATGCGTGGTTCATGAATATCGTAAAAATAATAATTATCTGAGGGAAAGCTTGGCTCGTTAATTGTGGGTTTGAGAACATGGTCAGGCAGGTGTATTATTAGTTTTTTTTTTAATACAAAAGTACATATTTTATTACTGGCCATAAAAGGTGTTTAATCATCAATCTTATAGCGTGATAATCTTTTGTTTTAGCCCTTGCATCGCTGAGTTTCACTCGTATGTTAATTTCGTACTTTACCTCCCACGTAGTAAATTGGTATAAAAATCATCGCATTACGAAACAAATCCCCAGTAGTAGTAGTAGTACTGTTATATAATACGTTATGACAAGCCAGCATCGGGCAGATCAATAATTATGTCATGTTCACACGAGGGCTCCGGTGTCGCCGGGCATTGCACAACCTGCCCGGTTCACTGGGCACGTGGCCCGGTTACTGTTGACACCAATACGTCATTGTTCATCAGGCATTTTGTATAACAGCTGAGAGATCTCTTGCCAGCTAGAATATGCTTTTGAATTTGGAATATAGACGATGGTGTATTTTTTTTTGTGTACAAATGAACATTTAATTCTAGAACTTGTGTTCTCGTTGAATCTCGGTTTATATTTGACAGATGTCACAAAAGTTTAAATCAAGAATCGTGACGGAATATTGTTCTAGAATACGATCGAGGAAGACTTCTGTGTCACACAATGTAATTTAATCTCTGCCCTCAAATACTCTGTGAAATCCACTTAGTTCCAACACAATAAGTATACTAATGTTTGACATGTGTAATCAGCACCTCATTTCTGCCCATGTTCGCTCGCTCCACAAACTTAATGAGCGATTAAAACCCCACTCATCTGCCAATTAGCAGATGTAATTGGCGTAAAACAAGTATAACGCGACCCGAAGAGCGGTGATCCGAATTTCCAATGATATCGAAATCGTTCTACATAGGACAGTGCTTATTAGCCTGGTGGTCGAGGTATGCTTGGTATGCGACACTGGTTCACCTCGCTATCGACGTTTGATTTTAATAAGAAAAGTTGTTTGCGAACACTTATGCAGATGAGTATATCCAGCTTTTTAGAACGATTTAATTCAAGGTTGAAGAATGAAAACAGAGTTTACCGATACTTTTAGCAATTTTAAAGTTTTGATTATAGCTGATGCTTACCGATAAAAGACTTGATTATAAAACGTGGTCACTTCTTACATCCACTGGAGCACAGTCAACTAAAAATCGATGCGTTCGTAAAGATTACATGTCATCACAAAAATATGATAATGCTTATCTGTTTTGTAACGATGTTCAGTACAATTGAATGACCAAAGCGGTCGACTCTTCGGAAGAGTACGGTACTTATGAGGACCGTTTAACCACTTACTTGCTTTTGACAGTACTATAAGAATAAGTTCCATATCCTGTTTCATTTCTCCACTTAATGCTAAATATGAAACCGGTCTCGAAAGTTGTTAAAGCCATTTCTAAGTTTACTCGATTCAATTGCAGCAGCCCCTTTAGAATTTATAGCGCTAATGCACTTGCAAATCGTCAAACAGTCGAGAGAGAGAGAGAAATGTGTTGCAAGACTGAACGATGAGAGCTTTCTTCTTGCAAATGTCAACCGGTACAGGTGGCACACTTGTTGTGACATACTATGACATAATGTGACATAACTCCCGTACGGGGAAGCGCAAACGCAAACAAGGTGTTAACGCGGTAAACACAAATTACGTATACCACATTCAATGCTCTAAAGGCAATTTGAACCGCATTCAGACATAAAGAAACATTGATGACTTAGATTTCACACATATCGTGCAATTAGCATCGTAATTTATATTTCCGCGTGCCGAAAACTTGAACCGTAATGTTTGTGCAAGACGTCTATTTTGTAAGAGTGTTGCCAAAACGGGATTACCTCATGACGTATTAACGAACAAAGAGTATACACGTGTTAAATAGCTTATGTAGGCTGTGTAGTTTGTTGTCGTTGCCTCATTAGGGCCTGTTGCGTTCCTTGGAGAAAGAACGGACCTGCCCGGTGAGTTTCAACACTGCTAGTGCACCATAATCGTTATTTAGCATTAACAAACCCCCTAGTGGTTTATTTTGTAATTTCATTAAAATTCAAACATTGTGATGACGTGTCGTTACACCACCGCTTGCCAATATTGGCATTTTGTCAAACAGTTATACATATTTCAAAGAGTCCATGGTGTTTCTAGATTATGCAAAGGCATTTGGTATTCGGAACTGGTTCTGTAGTCGATAACAGCCACTGTACAACAACTGTTTTCAACAACAGACTAATATTCACTTTTCTCTGTCATCTTTGATTCTCCAACAAGTCCTAACCTAATTTTCTCTTTACAGCGGTCGGCCAGGAGACCTTCAAATGTCCCGATGACTTCGGTTTCTACCCCCACCACATCTCCTGCGACAAGTACTGGAAGTGCGACAATGGCGCCGCTGAGCTCAAGACTTGCGGCAACGGTCTTGCCTTCGATGCCACGGACTCCAAATACCTGACTGAGAACTGCGACTACCTGCACAACGTTGAGTGCGGAGACAGGACACAGCTTGGTAAGTGACTCTTCTTCCTGTATAACTTTGAAAGTAGCTTTCACCGCAGATGCTTACTCCATTATGAAAGATATAAGAGCGTTATTACAACAAAACAAAAGCTATCATCTGATTTTCCTTATCACGCGTCTGTCCATCAACAATTCAGTCATATGTCTCATAAATCGAAAGGAATAATGGCAACAACACTTTTTGCTAGCTCAAACGGTCAAGGCCGAAAGTTTTACATAATCACACATGTGTCATAAGGATAATAATACTAGAAATACCGATCTCCACCAGGATGTCGTAAAGGTCACTAGGTCAATTGACACCATAGAGATGCTTATAGATTATGTATACATTTTACATCTCTAGATGAGCAAATCTCTGTTTTATGCAAATATATTGATATAAATAAATATCCATACCACTGCTTACCTTGAACTAGAGCCACTTCGTCCATTTAATTTTATTACCGCCAATCTCGGTAGGTAGATTTTTTGCCGAGCTCTTTGATGGACTTTTTATGGAAATGAAGATTGAAAGCTTTTTGCTGTTTTTGATTGATAGCCAATTATCCTCGAAATGTAGTGACATTTCGGAGAACCACGAATTTTTTGACGCAGGGTTTTTGTAGTTTAGCTATTATGAACGAGTCCTTGTTCGAGCGTTAGCAAAACAAAGAGTTACTTGTCTATTCTACATCAATTTTAGTGTCGGTTTTTATGTTTTCTTGTCCGATGTTGCCAATGTTTATTTTTGTTCCACAGAGCCTCCGATCTCAACCCCCCACTGCGAGAGGCTGTACGGTATCTTCCCCGACGTGAACAAATGCGATGTCTTCTGGAACTGCTGGAACGGAGAAGCCTCCCGCTACCAGTGCAGCCCCGGACTCGCCTACGACAGGGAATCCCGTGTGTGCATGTGGGCTGACCAGGTCCCCGAGTGCAAGAACGAGGGTACGTCACATTTAAATGTTAAACTAGTAGCTACAGTAGTTTGACCTTACAGCACCCTTATTGATTTGCGGTTGAACTGCTGCCAATCTGTGGTTTATGCAAATGTCAGTTAGAGACCGCAGATCTTCAATCCTTGAAAATGTAATTCAAGCTCAAGTTATTACTAACGATTGTTGTGGAAATCTACAAGTCGGTCAGACAGTCAGTCTGGTTTGTTTATCGTGAAAACGTGAACATGATTACAAAGTATGTAAAGCACATGAAACCTCTGTGCACGTCTATTCCAGTGAACTTACTTCAACTTCACCACCGCTGTCGCTGCTGGATTTCGGTTTCGCCTTCCGCACTCTCGCTCACGTAACCTCTTTGGTGTTTCCCAGAAGTAGCGAACGGTTTCTCTTGCCCCGCTCCCGGTGAGGTGTCGAACGCCGGCTCCTTCAGCCGTCACGCCCACCCTGAGGACTGCCGCAAGTACTACATCTGTCTGGAGGGAGTCGCCCGCGAGTACGGATGCCCCATCGGCACCGTGTTCAAGATCGGAGACGCTGACGGCACTGGCAACTGCGAAGACCCCGAAGATGTTCCCGGATGGTGAGTTACCTTTCTTAAACCTCGTGTACATATTGTATACACACCACATCATAGGACATGCGCATTTCAACTTTCAGTTCAACATCTCATGACTCATGATTCATAGAACTCTTGACATTATTATATTTATGCTCATAACTGCACGATCGAATGCGGATGTCCTATCACACCGTTCAAGTAACGCAAGTAAGACAGGCAGCTTGAACGCACTATAGGACTATTCTACTCACTGGTTGAATACTGGTTCTGTGGTGTTACCAGCGTCTTGTGTGGTACATTAACATCTAGTACCTTACCTAATCATGGACACCAAGAAAATATCCTATTGATAATGAAATTCTTGACCGAAATAACTAATATTGAATGGGTTCCCAAACATTAATCTGGTTTTACGATATTCTTGGTGTCCCAAAACCCTAAGACCCTGTCCACAAAACCAATGTCGTCCTTGTGACTAACAACTCTTCTTGCACATAAATAATGAAACATAATACGAACACAGATCGGTTGCACTTTGTGTTGCCTAGCTTTATAATACACGAATCGATCAGCATTGTACAGAAGTCGTTGTGTAGGTAGACATAGGTGGAACGTAGTAAAGCTCGCCCACCTGAATAGCTGGCCGCAAGTATGCGGTCCGGAGCCTTGCACGCTTGCGACATTTAGGACAGTCTGAAATTAACATGACTTAGAGCAAAATAGTGTGCTCGGTGTCGTGTCATGCGCGGACGACCGTGGTCAATGCCGACCGGTACATAACGGATTGTGTATGGTAATGACCGTTGTTTCACTCAGACATATCGTATCGACCATAACTGTTCGAGTATGACACAAAGGTTGAATTATCAATGCCTTTCATAAAAAGTGGTAATGTTCAAAAGAATGCCGGTGACTGGCGCAGACATGCAATCATGAAATAGTTATGAGGTTTTTTTAACTCGAACATACTTGTCGTTTATGAAAGTAGTGTTCGCTTGTTATTTCAACAACTTGTCATTTCTGCGCACAGTTTATATAAACAATCTGTTATTTTATCAGAACCATACTATTCCTCTATTGAAACAATGAGGAAACTTTCAAAATGTTTATATCCGGTTCACGGTCTGCGCACGTCGAACAATCGTAAGGAGATCGATACTGAGATGCGCCTGCGCCGGTCACGATGTAACCACGTTAACTGAAGCTCGTAGAACCAGTCGTTTTCAAAAGTTTTTGCGAGAGCTCTGGACCACATAATTGTCTATCAAGAAAAACAAACGTTAGATAACGCTAGTTGGAAAAGCGAGCGGATATCATTCTTGTTGCCGTTTCAAGGCGGTTCACTCTTTAACGCCAACTATGTACAAGATTACATTACACAATATTCTCGCAGCCAGTTACCACTCGCGTAGTAAAAGTTGCTAGAAATTGAGATAGACATTTATGTTTAACTCACTCGTCGTCGGTAGGCATAAGTCATAGAGTTAAGGCTAGCTAGTAGACGAGGCAGGTAGTAAGGTTCGCGTACATTTTCAGCGAGGACTACTACGGGGATCTGGATCTGAAGACGATCCGCAAGAGCGAGCTGCTCGCCGGCCTCCAGGTAGACGGCAAGACCCGCATCACGCCCAAGCAGCTCAAACCCCGCCCCCAAAAGGAGAACTAAATACAATCCCCACCCCATAACCTTTTAATACTCACATAGTTAACTATAAACCAATACTCTGCGCGCACTACGAGCAACTTCTAGAATCTGACAACTCTGGCTGAACACAGATACATTATCTTTGTAAAAAAAAAATGTTTGCTCATGGTGTGTGGAGATCGTGTTCCAGGTTCAAAAATATTCGATTGTTTAGTGAGTGAGCTACAGTTGATATGTATCACTTCTAGTTGCCAAATACTTCTCGTTGTAGCTTCTTCGAACAGTTTCATTGAGGCACGTTAGGAAATTAGTAAAACCATACAGCGATAGATGTATTTATTATTTTTACATTATATCTTAGTATTTATAGTGTCCTTTCAACATTATTATATCGAAACCAGTTATCCCTGCCTGTATAAAGTTTGTACCATAAACAACTCGAGCGTTAAAGGAAGTTGTTTCGCATTTATGACAACGTAGTTCTGTTTAAATACATGAGTACATCGATATACCATTGTATCCGTTTAAATACCATGACCTTGTAAATATATTATTGTACTGAATTATTTCGCTGCGACTGAGTGTTGTTGTTTGATAGAAACTGTAATACTTAAGTTTTATTTTTAGTGATAAAATAAACAAAAATTTATAAAAATTAACCTCTGTTGTATTAATTTCCTATGTGTGTAGTGATGCACTGTAGCACCTTTTCCTAACATTATCCACCACACTGTTTTCTCTTTCATTAATGCATTCACTTTCTAATATATTAATATTTTCTTGGTTCTTTTAGTAATTTTCTTCTGTCTAATAATTTATATTACTGACTGTAACAGCCAACCGTCATCCTTGGGAATCCAGGTACGTTAATTCTTCCTTTACGTTGAAATCGATACATTATCTCTTGTGTAAGTAAAATCTTTGTTCATAATATGAAGTATCCATTCTATTTTTTTTTAAATAAGCATGATCCTTTCTAGAATGCATTCAATCGACGATATTCGATTTAATATGGCGTAGTATTACATAGTCATCAATCTGAACACATCTGACAATCATCTATCTGAACTAGTACCTTAAAATCATTTTTTTTTGATTTTCATGTATAAAATGTAGATAGCCCAAAATGTATGCAATACACATAATAATATCTGCTAGAGATTGAATTTCAGCTTCATGCCTCACGTATTGTATAGTTTAGAATTGCGTACTGTAGGTACTAAAGATAGTTTTTATTCGAGAACTAATTTTCCCGATGTCATAAAAGTGTCTTAAGGATACCTGTTAAATTGATGATAAAATAAACGATAGGAGTTTCTCCTCCTTTTGCTCAAATAGTAATAAAACTACAATAGTTACTTCACTAGTGATTGAAAAAAACAAATATTTCATCAAAAAGGACGAATTGTGCGTTTAATCAGTAATGCACAAAAGTTCTTATGAGCGTCAGTCACAATGTCAATCAAATTAATTCACATAACGACGAAAAAGGAAAAGTTTTCTCCCAATATATAAAACTTCACAAAAGTATAGCAGTTGATTCATAACATGATAATATTACAGCGAGGATTACTACGGTGACGTCGACCTGAAAGCTTTGAAGAAGTTGGGATTCTGAATGTCAAGGAGCGGCTCGAAGGACAGACTGAAGCTAAACCCGTTCCATTTGATATAGCGTACGAACGGCCTCTTCAGAGTCATATGTTAGTGGTAGGGTCCTAAGTGCTGCAGTGACGAGTGACGTCACATCGACTGTGAACCATCCAACATGATGATTGACATTCGATAAATTATTATCTCTTTCTCTCTCTCTATCATTTGTGTGAAGATGATCTGTTTTAGTCTTCACAAGTGCGTCTAGTGATTCATGAAAGGTTTTTTGTCTGTCTGAAGAGGCGCTCGAGTATCCCTAAGCCTTGGACTTCGAAAGTGAATCGAAACCCTCAATATTTTTGGTCTGTTTTTGTCTAAAACAATTGTTGCCAAATTTTGGAAATCTTCAAAAACCTTGACATGGTACCAACACAATGTGCTGGTGCTGTGTCGAAATATATGTTGTTCTTAGTCATAAACCTTATGTAAGCTAAGTTTAGAAAACTTATATTTTTAATATTTTTGTAAATAAATAATATTTTTATACCTATAATTTCTTTTTTTATTTCAATCAGATATTTAATCTCTTTCTGATTACTAATCACAAAATAAATTAATGAGAAGTTGACCTTAGAGTGAGGAAAAAAATCAAACAAATAGTAGATAGAGTTTATTTAGTAATCATTTCAATAAATTAAAATGCAAGTTGCTGATGCAGTGTCAAACTCAAAATAAGACATACTCGTAAATATGTATCTAGGCGGAATCTAGTAGCCAAACTAGATTTACGACCAATTAATTGCTCAATTCAAGTTATTGATATGTATTTGCACAAAGTTTGTTAGCATTACAACATTTAAGTTACAAGAGTGTTTAAAGTACACGCCTTGTTTGATCTCACTCTAGCCAAGCATGACTATATTAACCTATTTTCATAGAGTTGAGTAGCAGTAGAGGTAGCAGAAGCTTTATGATATAAAATTACGAATACTGTGAAGTTCAGACATCGACTTTGGCGATGTTACCAAGCTGCAGCTGACGGATGGCATCCTGACGAGACATGGCTACGTGGGTTGAGGTCCAACCTGGAAATAGATGATGTAGGTTAAGCATATGATAAAGATGAAGAAGATATAGATACTACGATTGTTAATGCTCTGTAAGTGTTGGTAGGAAATTACTGTAAGTGTAGTGACTGATTGAAATTAAATTTAAAAAAATAATATATAGAAAACACCGAGGACGTTATTGATCTTGAAAACCCATGTAAAGGCTGAACTAGCTGCAACATGTTCCTAAAACAATCATAATTACATTGCAGCTGAAATTGCCAGTATGTCTTTCCTAAATTGAGCATGAAGTGACACATACGCAACATTCATGAATTCTAAAACTCTAATTACTCAATGTAGTAATCTCTTATGAAATCTAAGTTATGACCATTTTAATTAGTCATTTAGGCAACGGTTGAGCATTCGTTAATTAGCTTGTATCCATTCGCATCGTAATAAACTGATAATTAGGCAAATACCTGCTAAATTGTATTGATGTTGAAAAAACAGAGGATTTATTTACGTTTATGTCTGAAATGAAGCATATAAATCTTGCAACAGTAGTTGTCTGGGAGGAAAAGTTGCTTAAGATATAATAAAGAGTTAAACAAATGATAAACTACAATACAAAAGTATACCACTTACTTTGAGTGTTAACTAAAGAGTTCTCAGAGAACACAGTCTTGATTTCACCAGGCTTTAATAAAGTCGCTGTTGCTACTACTATGGGTGACGCTTGAGGGGAGAATGTTGTTGTAGGTGCTACAGGTGCCAATGGAGTCATAGGTGCTATTGGGGCAATAGGTGCTGATGAAGCATCAGAGCTTGATGGAGCAAGTGGAGCAGATGCTGCAATTGGCGCTGGAGTAGGTGTAGCCGGTTGGACTGAAGTTGATTGAGGAGCAAAGACTTCGGTGTTGACGGCAGTTGATGAGCAGTCTA
The DNA here is from genome assembly GCA_950371165.1 of Lacanobia oleracea. Taxonomy (NCBI): domain Eukaryota; kingdom Metazoa; phylum Arthropoda; class Insecta; order Lepidoptera; family Noctuidae; genus Lacanobia; species Lacanobia oleracea. The sequence goes on from OX493389.1 coordinate 7,407,312, forward strand.
CACGAGCAGGGTAGTCGCAGACACCAAGTCCCTGAAATCATAAGCAAATATAGATGAAAATATAGCACATTAGCAATTAAAACTTTCATGGTCGCTTAGATGAAGTTTATTTAGAAAGTAAGATATATAATGTGTTATTGACAGGAGCTAAAAAGAGAATAAACGTTTTGGTAATAAAAACAAAACCTTTTTATGTAGTTGAAAAAGTAAATACTATAAAAAGTTGCTATGGAATTGCGTAGGCACTTCATAAAAGTAGCATAAAACCATGTTAAACTGGTCATATTGCAAATATGGATTTCCATATTGAAATGCCTGCATTTAATATGTGAAATGAGTCACTGTTTTTAGGATGTATACTTATTGAGAAAAACAAATAAGGCAAGCTGTAAGTATTAAAACTGTTATGATGGCTACAGGGGTAAGTAGAGCATTAAATGATTAGAGAAATAAAAATAAATGATTTTTTGAGATGCAGGATCAGCTAATGGGAGTCCCAGTTATAATGACTAAAGATGACTGATGATGTGGTCTGACTAGTGATGATAGCTGTGTACCTTTCTTTAAATCGCTGAAATTACTTACCTTACCTTCGTTATATATTTTTGAAATTAGTATATTTGTCAAAACAAACATGAGATTGTTCGAAAAAATGTCAACGCTACGAGATGTTGCGATTCGTAGCAATAAGCAAACTCTTTAGTCAATCAGCGTTGTAAAACTGCTTTAGTGAGAAAGAGCGTTTTAGGCATGGCACTGCGCATCTACAATAAACTACCAGATGACATAAAAAAATTGAATATTGTACTATTGAAAAAAAAAATTAAAGCATTTGTTGATTGAAAAATGTTATTATACGACAGATGAATTTCTGAATGAAAATTAATGTAAACTTATTTATTTGACTATAGAAACATTTGAATATTGTGAAATAATGTAATTTATTGTTATTTATTTATGCATTGACTGTAGAAATTACTTCATATTGTGACATTTATAATTTTTATTTATTTATCATCATTTTTGACATATGATTTAAAATAATAATAATAATATTCCACACAACTATCACACAACGCCATCTAGTCCCAAGCCAAGCAGAGCTTGTGTTATGGGTACTAGACAACTGATAAACATACTTATATATTTCTAAATACATACATATTATAGATAAACTACACCCAGACACAGAGTATACTAAATATTGACTGTTCTGTTTTTATCTTTATTCGCATGCAATTATATTTGTACGCTTCTTAGCATAACATGCGAACTATGAACAAATTAAAGAACTGTATTTACTACCTATGTTACACAAATAAAAATTTGATTTGATTTGACAACCAAAAAAATCTATGCATTTGCAAGCTTCCTGTAGGCCTAACTTTTATTAAGAAAAATCTTTTGACACTCTTAAGACCGATTCTGAATTGATAAAACGGACTGATGAATGTGATACAGACTTATAAATGTGACGAACTCTTTTTTATTGCCCAAGTTTTACAGGTTTTCAAGTAAAAAAGAGTTTGATCAATACTGAACTAGAAATTCTTAATAAAAAAACCGGCGTTAGATATTTCAAGTATTTTATGCTAATGCTCGTAACAACTTGGACATCATATGTATGGTTTACACGTATATACTACTTTTCCATATTAGGATAATGAATAATATTTTTTAATAATTAAAAAAACTAAAGGTCGTATCGATGAAATATTCGATGCACCTTAATTGTTATTGCTCTCCCGATATACTATGCGGAAGGTACATCAAGTATGGGAGATAGCATTTTAAAACATGAAGTATGGAAAGAGTACCTGATTATATGAAAGGTCAGCAGGGCACTTGAATTTGACCGGCTGTCGTCCAACGCAAACGAAGAACTCCTTGCAGTCTAGTGCATTTCTGAAGGCTTCGAAGTCTTTTCTGCATTGTGGCTGTGTTGGTGGCTGTTCTCCTGTTGAAATAATAAATTAATTCATCAATTTAAACCAAAAGTATCAAGGGCAAGCCACATTTGTCGCTTTTAACTTTCTTTTATAAGATCATTTATTTCTTTCAATCATAATAACCGACTGCTACTACTGTAGCCGAGAGCTTTTGCACTCCGATTGTACAGCAGTTTGTGTGAAGGTTGATTTTTACTAACACTAGGCAATAAGTTATTTTTGTATATTCAAAGTCAAAGTCAAAACGTTTATTCCAATTAGGCCATTAAACGGCACTTTTGAACGTCATTCACATTTCAAATATATACAAATTCTGAAGTGACTCTAGTGTCCATTCGGAAAGGTAAATTCTTATGGAGAAGAATGGACAAGAAACTCCATAACTAATAATAATAATACCTAACAGTATAAGGATTTTTGTATGTCCGAAACAAAGATATTGTATAAAGATGTTGTTGTTGTTGTAATAGATATTGTCAATTGTTTGAGTAGATTAGACGTTATGTTGTTGATGGTTTTTGCTTTGTTTATTTTTCTGAGGAACTTTATTTGATAGACTAGTTTATAAAAGATATGAAACGAGTTACAAATAGGCAAAAATAGAGTATTTTAACCAATATAACGACTGTTTTCAAATTGAAATTAACGGCATCAGGTGGTCAGACGTGTTCGATTAATGTCCATTATTTTACAGTTATATTAAACGTAAAATTTTGAATTAGATTTTTTCTATCAGGAACTATTTCTAGACCAGAGTTCAAACTTAGCATCACAAAAACATTCAGGGGTTATAGGCGTGACCAGTATACCAGGTTAGAGGCACATCGTGTGTCGTAATGCGACGACCCGACTGCGGATTTTATATAACCTGACATTTCCACGGCTGACGACATCTCCTAGTGATAATATTATTTACATTTCCGTCGGTGTACTTAAGAATATTCACATAAATTATGGCAGGTGTTAGGTCAGTGGATGTTTCTTGACATGTGCAAATGTTGATAGTGATTTTTGGATTAAAAAAATAAGTACGTCGATCACGACCATAATATTTAGTTATTTGTAACTGCATTATTTGTTAGTTTACATATAATAGTGATATTTTTTTTTGTTTTACTATTGATAGGCACGCGCTTGACCACCATCTCACCTGATGGTAAGCGACGATGCGGTCGAAGATGGAACACGTTTGCCTAGAAGTAACCTATTTACTCTTATATTATTTCATAATAGCTGACCCGTGCAATTTCGTTTACGTCAAATTTTTCATTACTGAATGATACCTTCCTATTTTTCGTAGAATTCACTCTACGAACAATAAGACAACTAAATAAATAGGCTCTAAAAATTTGAACCAGTAGTAGAACCTTGGAAGTGCAAGAAGGTTTAAATTAAACCAATCAACCGTATGGAATCATTACATGATTGTGTATGTACACATGTAGGTTCTTCTTTTCGTGTCGTATACGTGACTCATACTATATTTTGTTCGAACAGTATTGAGCTACCTGTACAGCGTACAGGTACTAACTACTAAATAAACAAGAAACATAATTAATACACATTCAATTGCGTTAACTTTGGTATTATCTCCGTTCATGTTGAAATGTCATCTGTGACGTAAACATGTGTAATTATGTTAAATGAGCTTTTAAGTTTTACGATGTACCGGGTGTTGAAAGATTTTAATGAAAATACAGAATAAAAACTTGGTTACGGTAAACTCTTTGCACTAATACTAGTACCACTTTTAACATTCATGCTTATACCCGAGAATATGCAGCTTATTATATGTAATTAACTAACTTCTTCTTATCGTATGGGCAGGAGTGTACGACTAAACGCCTACAGACACTACACCGACAGACTGAACACCGACACGACTTTATTTCGACAGAACTCTTCGCCGACAGGACACTTCGCCGACAGGACTCTTTGCCGACTGGGCTCATCAGCGACACAACTTGTCAAGACCTCGGTATTTTTTTTTTATGAACGGGAAATCATCAAATCACTCCTTCCATTATAGGCGGAGCGGGCATTAAGAGGAACACGGATGGGATTTAGTCAGTAAGAGTCTGACACTCCCTTCCGCTCCGCCTATAATGGAAGGAGTGATTTAATGATTTCATCCCATCCATTAAAAAAATGGCAAAGTCTTGACAAGTTGTGTCGCTGGTGAGCCCTGTTATCAATTAGACCTGTCGGCGAAGAGTCCCGTCGAAGTAAAGTGGCAGTAAGGTCTAACGACCCCATACACCCTAGTATCAGAGTTTCTACACCACCTCTAGAGCCTCTGACATGGTTATAATAATAATTGACATATTAAAAAAAATACAGATGGAAAATATTATAACGCTGTTAAGTTGTGATCAGCAGACAGTGCAAAGCATAAGCTACAAATGATTCGAATTTAAAGAAATTGAGACACCTGACTGTTATTAATTTAATTAGCGATTTTTGCAATGCATGCGAGTGCTCTATCTGAAGAGATCTTTATAAACTACTAGCTGATTGGTAAAAGAATTTTCAAAATCGGTTCAGTAGATGCAGAGATTACCCCCTACAACCTCACACACTTTACCTCTTTATAATATTACTATAGACTAGCTTCTGATCACGGCTTCGCTCGTTTTAGTATGGCAAGTAAAAGTAGCCTATCACCATCTTGAGGGCCCTATTTATTTCTGAACCAAAATTAATGAAAATCGGTTAAGTGATTTAGACATGATAGCGTAACAAATAAACCCACTTTCACATGTATAATATTAGTTAGGACTTACTCAATTTTCTGCTCTCACAATTCACATTATCCGAATAGTCGCAGTACCCCTGACTGCTGAACAGCAGACCTGTCGGGCACTCCTGCTCCACTGCCCATCCATCCCAGCAGTTCAGGTAGTTGTTACACAGCTTCGGCGAAGGGATCTGTGATCTCTTCCCTTCGCAGAGGGGGTTCGGTTCAATGACCGGGTCTGGGCTGTGTGTCAGCATCAATTGGTTGTGATAAGCTGGATCTCTGTGGATTTGTTGGATGACCTCATTGGATACTGGGATCGTAAAGGAGAATATGTTGCCAAAGTCCTGTTGGAAAAAACATATATTATAATACAACAAAAGGTCCACTCTGACAAAACACAAACATAAGTTCTTAAAAGGTGTTAGTAACAATAATTATATTCTTAAAACCTTCTTTAGTACTATGTTACTGCATCATTTTTTGATTAACCCAAATTAAACCAAATTGTATACAGTGGCGGGAAAGGCGCTGTCATGTCGTGATGCCCTCACTACACCGCCTGTTACGGACGGCGAACTTTGAATCTACTCTCTCCTATAAGATCTCCTATAAAAATCTCCTATAATTTTTATTAATTACACATTGTTAACATAGGCGTTTCACATCTCTTGGGCGTCCCGTGACGTCATTTTTTGTTTTCAGTCAGAATCTAAATTTTATGAAGCTCAAAATTATTCTACTGGAATTTTGATATTTAGATTATATCAGTATATTGCATGTATTTCTATATTTTGTCAGCAGCACCGTCACTTAGCGGAATAAGTCACAAGAAATTAACAAAACCGCATAACACTCGTAAAAAAAAAGGAAAATATCATAATAGTTTTGAGCTGCTATTATTTATTACCTTAATGAAACCGAAGAATGGGTTAAGAAAACTTCCATAGTATGGCAGATGGCCAGCGTTCAGCCGCAGGTTCTGCAGGTACGGGTTGTTTGGGTAAGGGTTGGAGTAAGTCTTGACCAAGTTTCCATCTTCATCATAAACTGCAACAAAAATACTACTTTATAGTAGAGAAATGCAGGGATAAATTATGGCCGTTTTGCACAGATGTCACGGAAATCTTCCCGACGTGTGTGAATTTGTGTTCGTTTTTTGGTGGTATGCGTCAAACTCGGTTATTTTTTTTCTTTAATTTTGTCTATAAATTAAGGAACTCGTGGCTAAATAATAACAGCCGCACGGGTCGATCTTGTAGGTTAAGCAACACTTGCCAAGGTTGGTCTGTGGATGGGTGAACATCTTAACATACCGAGTTTCCTCCGTGCCTCGGAAAGCACGTTGAGCCGTTGATCCCGGCTGTCATTTGTAGATCTTTGGCAGTCGTTACGGATTGTCGGAAGCCAGTAAATCTGACTCCAGTCTTGCCAAAATGTACCGTGTTACCCAGTTAATGGGTTGTGGAGGTCTGGTAGGCAACCGCTCCACGTAAAACACTAGTATTCAGCTGAATCCGGTTTGACTGGAAGACGACCCTAATGTACTTGGGAAAAGGCTAGGGAGATGATGAATTTTGTCTATAAATCCACAAAAAACCGCATCTGCGTTTCTGGTATAGTTCAGCGCAATCATTATCAATCATCAATACATATAAAATTATTACATTACTGACTGACTGAGTGACTGAAAGACAACGCACAGCTAAAACTGCTGATCGTAGAAAGCTGAAATTTGGCATGTACGTTCCTTACACTCCGTAGGGGAGCACTAAGATACGCGTATTTCCCGAAATTCCAACGAGAACGGGATGTGCGCGTACGAAATCGCGGGCAAATGCTAGTTTTGAATAAAATTTGCATCTATTCAAAATGAATCCAGTCGCGACGCGCCATTAGGACAGCGAGATATTTCATAAATGTTATTTTACATGTAGAAAACAATAATTTGAACAAATACTATGACAATGTACTGTCACAACATTGTCGGGCGTACTACGTTTAAACTTGAATCAAGGACCTCTTCGTAAGGCAAGCATTTGAATCAAACCATTTCCTGGAATATAATACCATCAAGTTTGTATTTCATTCCGAAAATGTGGATCGTAACATCAAAGTTTTTCAGCATTAGATTATTCAACAAGGGTTTGTGGACATACTCTGATAGCTGCGTTAAATGAAAATAATATTTATTTTAGTTGAGTGTCAGATAAAAAACAAAAGAATTTAAAGGACTGTTCACACATAAACATGCCACCTTTCAGTATTTATTCCTAAACAAAAGTCAGTTTAAAGAAAAAACAGCACTGTACACCATATTTACACCATTTTCAGTAAAAAAAAATTCTATTAAAACTAGAGAAAGCCGGTGACCTAGCCGACTACTCTAAGAAGAAACACCTGCCATGCAGTTAATGTAATGGTCAAATCGTTTGGGAATCATATAAGTCTAAGGTGGTCTTTGGAGGAAGTTTGAATCGAGTAGCTCATCTCAGCAATTCAAGGACTTCAACGAATTCACGAATAAAGTTGGCCTCATATTTTGGTAAGCTGCTGCCATTGATCGACATTTTGAGTGGCATACAAAAGACTTCTGAAACGCTACTACATAATGTAAATCCACACCCATATTCCGCCACCTTCTCCAATCGAACTTGACAAATATCGACAGCATTAAAGGAATATTTACACACAAAGGCGCCGCGAAGCAACGCGATCCAGCTCAGTGCTGTCAGTTGCGGCGCGGCGACATATGAATCGCCCTTAACGTCCAACAGACGAACAAAATAAAAAACTTCAAGACATATAGCTCTACTCAACTGTTTAAACACGACTATAAATTCTGTGAGAGATCACACGCACTAATAAATAAGGAAGAAGTTGTTCAGTTAGGTACTCGAGATTTTATTACTAAAAATAAGATTGTGAAGTTTTCTGAGATTCAGAACTAATTGGAGACTAGCTTTTGCATGGCCCGTGTTTCCCGTTCCCTTAAGAATTTCGGGAAATTGCCTCTCAGTGCTCCCCTACACTCTCCAAGGGACCTACATGCCTAATTTCAGCTATCTACGACTAGTAGTTTCGGCTGTACGTTGTTTGCCAGTCAGTAACGGAAGAATTTTATATATTAAGATGCATGTACTAGTTCTGCATTACGCGAAGTGATTGGAATTGGAAACAGACCCACTTTTTGGATGGCCCCAAGTGCCCATTTAGGACCTTAAAATTGCTACTGATGGAACTATAAATATGACCATCTCTTTTATTTTTGGTCAGGAAATCATCAAATGACTCCTCCCGCCCTGGGCGGTGCAGAAGCGAGTGTCAGACTCATACTGAGTATAACCCATCCGCCTTTTTCCTAATTATTATTATTACTATTAATCCTTTATTTCATGCAACTGAGGCCCATAAAACACTATACATAAATAAGCTTAAAAAACTAAAAATATACTAAAACAAAAATCATAAAAACTGCTGCATTCGAAGTGACGGCTAAATGCCCTTTGCGTTCCAGTACCGCGGTGACTCTTTCGAACTAACTCCGCAACGCTGACAGGAAATATGGCCACCAGTCAAGAAGCAAACAAAAAATACAGACTTCCAAAACCAAAACACTACAATGTATAAAATAACTTCGGAAGAAAGAAAAGAACTTGAATTGCGGAAGGCGGTGTTTTTGGTTATTTATTCGTTTTTGACACCGACTCCCGAAATTAAAGTTCTTCTAAAAACTTTTGTCCAGGTATGGGAAATGGGACCAGTCCAGGAAAATACTCTTCCAAACAAGAAAACAATCATCCAAATCGGTTGACAATTGGCGAAAACATCGCTGAACAAACATTTTTCATAGGATCTCATCATCAGATCCTAATTTATACCTTTCATCATCAGCTCAGCAACATGAGATGTTCATTACCAAGCAAAAATATCTGAATAGCGTTAGAAAGTTTATGAAAAACATTTTATGTGCCTATAAAATCTGAGGGTTTCTCTCGATTTTCATGGGATCCCATCATCAGATTCTGACTTGGTGACAATGGAATCAATCCGAAAGTCAGTTCATAAATGACGGAGTTATGAGGTAACAAACATAAAAAAAAAAATGATGGAGAACCTATTTCATTTTTTGAATTCGGTTAAAAAAGGAGAAGCGCAACCACAATCCAATAACTCAATACACAAAACACATATACATCCTTAATATTTTCTTCGTTAATTTTTCAACTTTTTTGAAAATATCCAGCAACACGTTTCACATTCCTAAAAAAAAATCTCTAAAACCAATCTTACACGTGACAGTCAATTGCATTGCTATAGTATGCGAAAAGTTCAAAATTATACGAAAGACTAAACTTCCTACCTACTTCAAAATGACAAGTGAACGCAACATAATAAAGGAAAAGGTTATCGGCCGAGATCGTTGACCGAGAACGAACACCGCATTTAATACGAGATATCCTTACTGGCATGTCACTCGTAATTGAAAGATGAAAGGATAGGCCGCCCGCTTGGATTCCCTATTAAAATGAAGTCAGGTCTGTACCATCTCATAATAGATCATTTCTAATGCCTGTGAATGGAATTTCATTTCGTACAGTGTTAGGAGTATCTATTATGAGTTGTGGTGGTCTAATATACACCGTTTAAATGTTCGTTGTAGTTTAACAAAGTTTTTAAGGAAAGTTATTTTCAGCAGGATGCTTCCGAGATACAACGATGTGAGAGTGGTGTTATAAATGGACAGCGGCCCTAATATGGCAAACCAATGCCATCTTGATTCCGTTGGGTGAAGAGATAGTGCTATGCGTTTTGTATAGCTCTGTAATTCTGTATCTCTCTCACACCGGAATCATAATCGGTTTAAAACGTCATTGTAGGGCCCCATAAGATAAACGTTATATGACTGTTCCTAAGTTACCCTAGACTTCGAAACGCACGTACAAGCCGGAGGTCCCGGCCGCCAGATAGCGGTCGTCAAATAAACCACGACAGAGGCCCTTGAGGCAGTGTAGAAACGCTGACACTAGGGTGTGTTCTACAGGGAAGTTTAAACATTCACGCAGAGTATAATAAAAATCATACTTCGATTAACGCCAATACATTCACACACGAGATAAACTGTAATGTTTTGTTTTTAAACCAATAACACCATTCAAACAACTAGTATTTTATATTATAAGATTCTATAGGTTTAAGGTTTCATAGAAAACAAAACTATTTTGAATAACTTTAGATCTGTAAAGATAACCAGTAAAACCGTGGGCGAAGGTTGAATTCAAATAAGCAGGTTTCAATATTTAAATACGAATAATTTTTACATTTCCATTTCGATCTCTATTAGGAATTTATTTATTTACTTACTAGCTTATGCCCGCGATTTCGTACGTTTTTGATAGATTTATCATATAAACTACACTAAGTGGACCATAAGGTCCTTTTAGCTCAATTAAATGAATTTACAAATATCTTTGTAACGAAGCCTTGTTAGGTTTCCGTACCCAAATGGTAACCAACGTAAACCGCTGCCCGTCCGTCCGTCTGTCAGCGAGCTGTATCTCAAGAACCGTACTAGGTAGACAGTTAAAATTTTCACTGATTGTGTATTACTATAATAGTAAAAATTGAGGTTTACGGTACGGAACCCTTCGAACTTCCTGTGTTGGATTTGATTTGTTAAAGCTATAGAATCGTTTGCTAAAGTTTTTGGATAACATAAAGAACACGGTGTATAGTGTTCCACCGCTGGGCAAAGGCCCCATATCCTTTCTATACAAAAAGAATTTTCCAAATCCGACTGGTAGGTCCAGAGATTAGCGCTTTCAGACAAACAAACAAACTCTTCACCTTTATAATCTTAGTATAGATTACGATCCGGACTGCTATTTCTATTTGCATCAATGCAATTTATTGCGATGGATTTATTGACATCCGATCCATTCATCGTTACATCTTAAGTTGGTTCGCGCAATCATTTATGAAGTTATCTGTAGGGATTCTTGGTAGTGCTAGGAATAGATTTAAGTGTGCAACATGCTGGGTTATTACCGTATGGTCCTTTATTTTTCGTAAAATAATCTATCTTCTGAGAAACGCTGACGGACAGTACAGCGGGTCTAAAAAGGCCTATTTAGCAGAATCATAATATTAAGCAAACAGGAGCTCGTGGGTATATAATAACAGCCGCACGGGTCGATCTTCAAGGTTAAGCAACGCTTGCCAAGGTTGGTCTGTGGATGGGTGACCATCTTAACATACCGAGTTTCCTCCGTGCCTCTGAAAGCACGTTAAACAGTTGGTCCCGGCTGTCATTTGTAGATCTTTGGCAGTCGTTACGGATAGTCAGAAGCCAGTAAATCTGACTCCAGTCTTGCCATGAAGTACCGTGTTACCCAGTTACTGGGTTGTGGAGGTCTGGTAGCCAGCCGCTCCACGTAAAATACTGGTATTCAGCTAAATCCGGTTTGACTGGAAGCCGACCCCAATATAGTTGAGAAAAGGCTAGGCAGATGATAATATTAAGCACACAACAATCTGTCAAATTTCATTTTCATCTTTTGCGCTAACGCATAAGGTTCAAGATTGATTGGAAACCTTGACAGTGACGGGTAGCGTGATGTGCGTTCTGATTCTGCTACAGTGACCTTTTTAGACCCCCTGGATACGTACTACGATACGTTGGACCTAAATATGCAATTTTACACAATATTTCCCCATAAGATGCATGCGTGCACAAATTATGGGTTTTCTTATTTCTCCCTTAAAGGGATTATATGATCATGAAATATTGTCATCATCTGCCTAGCCTTTTCCCAACTATATTGGAGTCGGCTTCCAGTCGAACCGGATTCAGCTGAATACCAGTGTTTTACGTGGAGCGACTGCCTATCAGACCTCCATAACCCATTAACTGGGTAACACGGTACTTCTTGGCAAGACTGGAGTCAGATTTACTGGCTTCTGACAATCCGTAACGACTGCCAAAGATCTACAAATTACAGCCGGGACCAACGGCTTAACGTGCTTTCCGAGGCACGGAGGAAACTCGTTACGTTAAGATGGTCACCCATCCACAGACCAACCTCGGCAAGCGTTGCTTAACCTTGATGATTGACCCGTGCGGCTGTTATTATTTAGCCACGAGCTCCTCGTGAAATATCATGAAATATTGTGTGACAGTTTATCAGCCGAGGAGAGATTCCTATTATCCTTAAGTTCATATGACTTGTGTTATTTAACACACACAAAACATCTATCGGTAACTTAGAGAAGTTTCTGAAATGTTTTTTTAAGTTCAAGATTTTACGGTACAGTAGACGATAACCAAATCCCGTTACCATTTCGTACAAGATTTGGTTATTTTGTATTCAATTTTGGATCAAAAATACACAAAACAATTCGCAGTGAATTTTGCACTAACAATTGCCAAGTGAAACCTATGGATAAATAAATCAAAACTAACTTCAAATCTTACGCAATATCCTGTCGATGTCTGATTGATTTACGATCAACTATTATTGGCTATTCGATAATATTTTCGGTTCATATTAAAATTTACGACTTAAATCGCTTCCTGAAAAATCATCGATCGATGTAATTAAAAAGATTAACAATACAAGCTAGCTCTTGCCCTTCAATCTCGCCAGATGGACAGCGATGAAAATTAGAACTCATTCATTCTCAGGCTGAGAATAAGCACATTTTGAACGTCAAAGTTTACAAAGTCAAAACGTTTATTCCAATTAGGCCATTAAACGGCACTTTTGAACGTCATTCACATTTCAAATATATAAAAAATTCTGAAGTGACTCTACTATCTACTGTATACATAAAAGCAGTTCCCCAAAACGCCCACCCGTCACCACTATTAGTATAAGTGTTTTAGCTACGAATAAGAATAAGGGAGTAGACTAAAAAAATCAAATTGGTCCGTCATACAGATTTCCAAAAAATATTCGACACGAATTTTTTCTTTTCATTTGTGGTTTAAAGTGTACTGCAGGTCTAAAAAAGCCACTTTATTAAAATCACATTCGAATCATAGGTAATATTAACCACACAACAATCAGTCAAATTTCGAGGAGCTCGTGGCTAAATAATAACAGCCGCACGGGTCGATCTTTAAGGTTAAGCAACGCTTGCCCAGGTTGGTCTTTGGATGGGTGACCATCTTAATATACCGAGTTTCCTCCGTGCCTCGGAAAGCACGTGAAGCCGTTGGTCCCGGCTGTCATTTGTAGATCTTTGGCAGTCGTTACGGATTGTTAGAAGCCAGTAAATCTTACTCCAGTCTTACGTGATACCCAGTTAATGGGTTGTTGAGGTCTGGTAGGCAGCCGCTCCACGTAAAACACTGATATTCAGATGAATCCGGTTTGACTGGAAGCCGACCCCAATATAGTTGGGAAAAGGCTAGGCAGATGATGATGAATCTGTCAAATTTCATTTTCATCTTTACCGCTAACATATTAGGTTCAAGGTTGATTGGGAAAATTTGTCAGTGACGGGTAACGTTATCTGCTTTCTGATTCTGCAAAAGTTGGCTTTTTAGACCACCTTAAATCAAATGACATGTGACGTCACATGAGTTTTCAACACACTGTATCGTCTTAATTTATTGTTTACGTGATAAAAGAAAAAAATACGTATCGGATGTTTTTTTTACATCTAGCTGATATGAGAGACTAATTAAATATTTTTGTCCGCTCCCCTATTAGCGCAACGAATTCTCCTGCCGAGACTACGATAGGACATAGAGTACCCAGACGATGCCTGTTCACTGACTTCAAGGCTAATGGGTGGGAAAGCACACACAGTCGCTGGCAAAGAGTTCCACTGTTCATAACTTTGGCTTTTGACAGTTAGCCCGCCATATATTCCCAACCACTGCAACTCCTGCAGGCCAGAATCAATAGTGGCGACCACCAGAAAAACGCCGAGCCAGTGAAGCTCGACGAGTCCCTGAGAAACGATTCAACTGTCTTGGATCCCGCAACAAAATCAGTCAAAAAAACGGAGCGAATTTTTCCAAAAAAACATTGTATAATTTCCACTTCCCTCCTTATCAAGCAGGAGACAGATAAAGCTAGGCCAATAGGCACAAAGGGACAATCATAATTAAACAACTGGGTTAAACCCAGTTTCCAAGCACCACGGATACAAACAATGACATTTTGACACAGTTAATGTGGATGAGCAGCACGTATATAGTAGTAGACTATTCCGGATGTCAACAAAGTGCGGATGGTACCCTACAGTCCATCTGGTATCCCGGTAGTGAAAGGAGATGGTGATAAATAGCAATTCAAGGAGATTGACATACAGTTTTGTAAATACAACTATCCGAATTTATTTTCGTATAAAACATTATTACTTTGTGGTTTGCGAGAATTAAGAAAACAAACTGGCACGTCATTCGCTCACTTTATTACACTTAATTCGACTTGGAGTATTTTTATTATACCCTGAGCTGCTTTATGTAAATAAATTATTAAACAAAATTACTGAGTAATTTAACTGAAATAAACAGGTGACAATAAGTTTAAAATGTCAAGCGCATGCGCGTACGCAAGATCGGTGGCGATCAAAACAATTGAAGTTTCCGGGTCGTTTAACTCACTCTTTAGGTAGCTAACCCTTTTAAACTTTTCGAAATAGAGATACATTGGGTACCTTGGGTATATTGGGTATACATTGGGTCTTAACTAACCTAACCTATGTACTCCTTGGCGTTTTGTTTTTGGGCCACTTTGAACTACGATAACTTCTATTAGTCTTTGAATTTTATGTAATTATTTATTTATTGGGATCGTTAACATTGCATACACTGTACTCAAAGCTAATAACATAATTTAAAAAAATATATATTCTAGTGCTGCAACACTCACAGACCACCACAACATTACTAAACACTATTGCAGGAAAAGGTGTAAACTAAAGATATGAAAAGACTACTAGCTTTTGCTCGCGACTTCGTACGCGCATATCCCATTTTTTTCCTGTTCCCGTAGGAATTTCGGGCAATCGTCTATTAGTGCTTCCCTATTATACTACCCAAGCAACTTACATTCCAAATTTCAGCTTTCTACAACCTACAGTTTCGGCTGTGCGTTGTCTGTCACTCACTCACTCAAAAAGAAAAATAAATTGTATTCAGACAATAAAATTACAATATATTAAGCAGGTAGGTGTTGTAATCAGTACTCTTGCTTACTCATTAAATAATTTAGGTACACATAAAACATTTCATTCCTTTTTCAAAATTAGTTAATACGGTTCTTTGTGTTTTTGTCTATTAAATTGCCATATTTGTAACACCTTCATATGAAATCTAAGTCAATTGTGTTATCCATACAAATATATAAAGCTGAAGAGTTGGTTTGAATTATTTCAGTGGGCTATATATCATCACAATCAGTAATGTAAATTGTGACGCAGACGAAGTTGCACGGGTCAACTAGTTTTTTAATATAAGTCTGAACGCGGTAACTATGCGTCTCAAAGGGCACGCGTAAGCTAAAAGTAGCTAGAATACCTGTCGCTGCAAGAACAATTAAACAAATTAAAACTCTGTTGAAATACATTAAAACCCCCTCTCTACACGTAAAATAACCCCATTTTTTTAAGAAACCTAAGTTTTCTAATATTTTTATTCCTGAAAATTCCATAGACTTTACATTATACTTTAGACTCTAACTAGAATTGCATTGTGTTTGAAAACTCCCCTTTTCAGTCCCTATTGGGTAGAGATGTTGTTTTAATCACAAAAATATTAATTATTAGCTGACCTGCGCAACTTCGTATTCGCCACATTTTTCTTTGATACTCCGCTCCTGTTGGTCATAGCGTGATGTTATATAGTATAGCCTATAGCCATCCTATGTAGCTATATATAGCTATCCCACACTAAAATATTTTTTCAATTCGAACGAATAGTCCCTGAGATTAGCGCAATCAACCAAACAAACGAAATAACCCTTCAGTTTTATAATATTAGTATAGATTTATTACATTTTTCTAACAACCCCTGATACCTTAAAATAACAGTTACAATACTTACATAACAATCTCTTCTGCCGACTATCTTTCGCACTCGCGTCGCCCTTAACGCACACCACGCAAATAAAAATCGCGAGACTTACAATTTTCATCATGATCCTTGTGGCCAGTGAACGGGCAGGACAATGTCAGGGCTATAAGCAAAACCTAGCTTATATACCGTCGGAGAACGAAAACAAGTACTCGACTATACATACGTGGGATCTAGTTTTAGTCAGGGATACTAAAGGAAAGCCTAAAAGGGTGCGCTCGTTCTATAATAAGTGAAGTTTTTTATAGATCGCGGATGGAAATAAATTGAGTCATCGATTTTATTATTGTCCTTTTTCGGTGGTTTTCTTGTTGGTTGATAAGATGGGGAAGTTATGGTATAAGGACCGATTGTCTTTCGCGCTCATGTCTCGGGAGTATTCATTTGTTTTTTACTAATTTTCTTCAACACAAAATAATGCCCATGATGATTTCGGTAGTTATAATTTTGTTTCTATATTTGTCATTTTTGATGAAGATTTATGCAGCATACGTGGATAAAGTTTTAATAGAGAATCAACAACCCGTTAGACGGACCTTTGGTACGCACGACAGCAATATGAATTGAAAGGAAATCGATCATCGTCAGATGAATTATAAATTCTCAAATTTAATCTATTCGTAAAGCGAACCTTAACAAACTTTTCTTTTTCTATTGCACAGTTATATAAAAATCATCTTGACTTAATCGCAATTTATTTTAGGTCAGTGTAACATAGTTATTTTTTTATTATCTCAGTAACCCCGTTCTAGACGTATTTATTTATTTATTTCAATTATTCTCTGTACTTACAGTAAGTACCAACACGTACAGAGAGTCAACAATCTTAGTTTTCATTATCATTATGTTGGATACACAGAATATTATTAAAGGTCAATTCTGACTAATTATTTAATGTGCCCATTCATCCTGTTCCTGGCCTTAAAAAATACGAAGCCTCTGTTACAACTACGAGTAACTTTACTATTTAACAAGCCATAACACAACCATCCAAAGTATCATAACTCAACCTTACCGATCCCTGTCTAAGCCTGGCATCTAACCATCCCGGTTGCACCATTAAATCATGGTTGCCGATCCGATAGAACATTCCCGAAGCCTCCATTACTCAAACCTGTCTGTTTCATCTCCATTTAGAAGCCTTATTACTTGTCCTGAGATATAAATTACAAATATCTTGTTAGAAGATGAGTCTTGTTATCAATTCATTGACGACGTTCAGCGTGACAGTTAATTTTGATACGATTTTTATATTGGGAAGCATTTGTTAAGATGTGATCAATCTTAGGCCGCGAAGCGACCAGCGCTGCAGCGGCGCGTTCAAATGCATAGATGTATAATGTAACTGCCCGCGTCGCCGCGTCGTTCCTTGCTCGCTGAGTTCGTGTCCGCGGCCTTAGCATCCTCTAAGCATGGACGTGGATGTTCCTGCTACAATAATGGGCAAAATGATTGGTTTGGTCGCAAGTTTTGGCAAACAGATTTGTGATAGATTTTGTTGAAAGCAAGAGGATGCTTCTGCAGGTCCTCATGATGTCATCTTTTGAAAACATACCTAGAGCAAGTTGCCATCATAAGTTTGATCAATAAATACCTACCATACATAATGGGCCCGTATTCATCTTCTTATCTTATGGGCAATAAGGTCTATACACTCTAGTGTCAGAATTTCTAAACTCCGCCATTTGGCGGCCGGGACCACCGGCTTATACGTACTTTCCGAAGCACGGAATTATCTTTTTTATCAGACCGTCAGGTGATTTAAGCCTGCAATATCCTAACTAAACTGGATACAATTTTACAAAGAATGCGTTACAAGAATCGAGCCCACGACCACCGGGTCACAAGGCAGTTATAATAATCTCGTAACTCGGAGTTTATGAGATAATTCTAGCCGGTGCATTAGTCTCTTCTTAACCGACTTCTTCAAAAAGGAGGAGGTTCTATGTTCGGTTGTATGTATGTATTTTTTTTTGTTTGTTGACCGATTTCTCCGCCAATTCTGGACCGATTTAAAACATTCTTTTTTTATTCGAAAGCCTATTACTCCTGAGGTGGTCCCATTGTCACCAAGTTAGAATCTGGTGATAGGATCTCATGAAAATCGAGGGAAACCCTCAATTTTCTCGGACTGGTACCATTTAAATTTGGTGAAGATCTGATGAAGAACTTCGAAGGTAGGCAACGGAACTCTTCAATAAATGATAGCAAGTGGATCGGGATTTCTGAAATCGCATGCCTGTTGATTGTTTACACCAGTTCATAACATAACATCACGCCGGCACGCTGTGTTTGCGTTCCACTAAAAAGTGAAAAATAAAAAAACTTTTAACTTTAATTTCGGAAGTCGGTGTTCAAAAACGAAAAAATAAAAACACCGACTTCCGAAATTAAAGTTATTTTTTACATTGTAGTGTTTTGTTTTTGGAAGTCGGTTTTATTTTTTTGTTAAAAAGTTTTTTACTGAAACCACTTTTATGTTAACTGATAAAAGGTTATCAGAAAGCATAAGACAGAGGAAGAGGCTAACCTTTTGGTATTATTATTTCTGTGACTTTCGTTTTAATTTATTTTTGATACCCTGCACGGTGGATCAGATTTGAATAGAAAATATTATAAAATAAATCTGATCCTCCAGGGTATCACATACGCGGTATCCGACCGAAATAACTTGATCCATGTGCCTGAGATACGTATTTGGAAGTGACTACATATGGCACATAAAATAATATTTTAAGTAGTATAAATAAACACTTTGTACTATTTAAAAACACGGTCCTTTGATACAGATCCGTAATAAAATAATCCTTTACAGCTCAAGAATATTACTCGTCAGATTTAACGACCACTGTAGCGAACCTTGCGTAGGATTTCCATGAATATGTGCTTTTATTGTATTTAGTTTAGTTAATTACGGGAGAACACGCGCCAACGCCTTCCGGCCTTAATGAATCTCTTAATAAGAAGAATTATGTCGATAAGGAATTTGATTATTCTCAATTTAATTGTAAGGAACCAATAGTTACAATGATAAATCGTTGTTTATAATCTTTAAAAACTATGTTCTGAAATGATATTTGAGATAGATATTATCTTATTCTAGTACCAACTATCTTTTAATTTTTACATGTTGTGTAAAAATGGATGTTTGTCAATCAAATACGCCCGAATGGATATTTGGATACTATTTGAAACACTGGTAGATCATGTTCTAGATAGCATAAGATGCTTTTTAACCAGTTCAGGAAAGCAAGGCCGCTGAAATAAATCAAAAGAACTATTTGAAGTATACTTTTTTATGGTTCCATAATCAAGGGGTAACCAACGAAACCCTAATATTAAGCCTCCGCTGTCCGTCCGTCCGTCTGTCTGTCAGAGCGCTGTATTTCAGGAACCGTAATAGGTAGAAAGTTCAAATTTTCACAGATTTTATATTTCTATTGGCACTATAACAACAAATAATAAAAATTAAGGTGCGTGTGCTCGCACTTGGCAGGTTTTGTTAAAGTGTGACCATTCCTTAAAGTAGTGCTGAAAAGATTGGAAATAAAAAGACACTTCTTTTTTAAAGTAGTGTAGTATCGCTGAACCCACAACTAGCTCGATACTGTAGAGCTAATCACTGCCATAAAATCTACAGGTACATACCAACGCACACTTTCTTTGCGGCATAATGGACCCTATTCCACTTAGCTTTACAATGTCGTCTGATAGATGAGCTGCATTATTGCGACTTAACATACCGATGCTAGTATCAAACCTTCGAGTTTTGTTTAGCCAGACTAAAGGCTCCCGCGAACAAACGTCAGAATGAGACATCGATTAATGATGATTTATGATGTGATACTCATTATTCGGTTTGAGGAGGATTTTGCGGAGCTCGTGGCTAGATAATAACAGCCGCACGGGTCGATCTTCAAGGTTAAGCAACGCTTGCCAAGGTTGTTCTGTGCATGGGTGACCATCTTAACATAGCGAGTTTCCTCAGTGTCTCGGAAAGCACGTTAAGCCGTTGGTCCCGGCTGTCATTTGTAGATCTTTGGCAGTCGTTACGGATTGTCAGAAGCCAGTAAATCTGACTCCAGTCTTGCCGAGATGTACCGTGTTACCCAGTTAATGGGTTGTGGAGGTCTGGTAGGCAGCCGCTCCTCGTAAAATACTGGTATTCAGCTAAATTCGGCTTGATTGGAAGCCGACCCCAAAATAGTTGGGAAAAGGCTAGGCAGATGATGATGATGACTCATTTTTCGGTTTAAAGAATTTTTTTTCTCAAATGAACATTACACAGTTCACTTACATACGAGAAACTTAATAAAATATCTTTATTAATAAACATATTTGTTCAATCTTAATTAATTATGTATTATTGTTGTTTAACGTTTTGGTAACACGTTCATAATGCGTACAGCTAAGGAGTGGAATTCCCTGCCGGAGTCTGTATTTTCTGATAGCTACAACCTGGGAGTCTTTAAGTCAAGAGTGAATAGGTCATTTCTAGGCAAGCGTGCTTCACCTTCGACCACATCATCGCTTACCATCAGGTGAGATAGTGGTCAAACGCGTGCCTATCTATAGTAAAAAAAAAAAAACTTTAATATCAAAAATGTTCGCTAATGCAGAATCTCTTATTTCTCTTCTTCCACCTGGCGTTAATCCCGGCCGTTGCCAGGGTCCGCCTTCCTACTGAGCTTCCTCCACTTTGCCCGATCTTTAACACCCTTTTCAGTCAGGCCATTGGCTCTCATGACGGACTTGACGATGTCCAGCCAGCGCTTGCGAGGAGGGCCACGGGACCTAGCCCCAAGGGCAGCCATATTCATGCATTTCCGACCGACGTACTCCATAGGGCGGCGCATGATGTGGCCATACCATCGCAGACGACACTCTTGCAGTTTTTCCCCCACGTCACGGACAGAATCTCTTATTTCTCTCGGTAACTCGTTATATAGCTGCGTTCCCTCAAACTGAATAGTTCTTCTTTTGTATAAGGTCCTAACTGAAGGTAGTTCTACACTGTCCCTATTCCTAGTGTAGTAGAGGTGAGTTTTTTAAATCGAATTAAACTAAAGGGTTTGTTTTTTTTTGGTTGAATTTTCAATCAAAAACATAACAAGATGGGTTAATATTATTTCCCATGTATTTTATATCCAATTGCTTGAGAAGATATACTAAAACAGAGGACATAGTAACTTTAAAGTCCAGATAATGGCTTAGTCATATCGATCAAATGATCCAAAAACCCTTTTCGATGATTTTCTTTGAACAAACATACCAATAATTTCCTTAGATCACTTCTTTGGAAACGCATTATTTTATTGTCGCGTCGCACCAGTCAGCGAGAGCCATAAAACATCTTATTTTTTTGTAACCGCATGTATAATTTATTTACACTTAAAAAAGCAATTCCCTTTTATCTGAAGATTCCTAGATAAGAGACCGACCCACAAAAGAATACCTTCACGCGATGTTGGTATTCTACAGGCCACAGGGTAGTCAAAGTGCTTTTTAATGTAGATCGTGCGACGAACGTATGTGATGTATTATTGTACTGGCTACGTTGGTCATTACAATTTGTTATTTCTCACGAAAAAACGTTCCTACTTTAGTTTTAAAATATAAGATCGTCCAAAATATGGAAAGCAAAGAGTATTATTTGCATATTGCAGTGATGTTTGATTTTAGTGACAATAGCACCCTGGTTAGCAATTTGCCATCTTGAGTTTGCTTGAGACATAAAAGCTGGAACTACGGTAAATCCTAAGTTTTACTAGTAAGACCTAACTTTTACGTGTCCCTGTGACAAATCCTAAGATTTCTCAAGTCGAAAATAGATTAAGTCCGAAATAAACATTTATCAAAAAACACAAGACTTGGTAAATCTACGGTTTTGCTGGCTAATCTTAGGATTTATCATGGACCGGGCATTTACAGCCACATATATATACGTAAATACTCAAATAAAGCTCAAATTTCTCTTATAAATATTTAAAACTAGTGGCCCGTGTCGGCTTAACCCGAGTGCACTTTTTATTTCATACATTCCTCGTTCTTTTAATTACAAACACAACTACAAAAGAATTATCGAATTTGGTCTATAGTATAGAAGATTCTTTTTAATGAAAATTCAAACATTCCTCCTCATAACAAAAATTTAAACCAAAATGCACTCTAAAGAAGAAATGCACTCTAATGTTTGAATTTTCTCTAAAAATAATATCAAACAGTGAGACGACGTCTTCAAAATAATATTTACAGACTTGCACATGATTTTTATCCTTTCCAACTTCGCATTACTGTCACGATGACTCAGTTTGCATATTCATTTCAAACTTTTATTTTCGGAATTGACTCTTGCAGTTACGTCATATATCCTGCTCAACCACGCCGGTACCGCTGAACGGATGAAATTTAGCACAGAGATAGATTATAGTCTAGAGTAGCACATAGGCTACTTTTTATCATTTTCGTGCCTCCAGAGCGAGAGGAGCCATTTGTTTTTTTTTTTTTTTTTTGGATAGGGCCACTCGCAGTTCACCTCTAGAAGGGTGGCTGCTGCTTAACCGGGCTAGCCTGTGGTGGCCTTAAATGATTCTAAGGCCCCCAGCCAAGGCAACAAAAATTAAACCTACAACTCCGCTCGCTGAGGGCACCCCCTGTGGGGTATAGACCTCGGCTCAGGAGCGTCGTTATCGGGGGGACAGCTAGGGACAAGCTGGGTCATGATTATATTATTTGGGGAGTTTAAAGCTAAGGGCTCAGCGACGCGGGTTGGCCCGTTAGGCAAAAGACGGGGAGTGTTTACGTTACTGGGACGTCGCGGTGGGCCTCGTCGGCGAGGCCGGAAGGCGGCGGGTCGCGGTCTGTGTATTTGTGTCCTAAGAGTGCTTGTTTCCCTACAGCTTTCTTGGACAAGGGTAATGGGATCGTCGGGTTCGACTAGGGTATGACGGGGACGTCGAATCCTACTGATCCGAGAGGGAGCGTATCGGGCAGCCGAAGCGATAAGCGGGTTCTGGTGCGATTCGGCGGAGTCTATGAAACGCTTTGTAAGGCGTTTCATGAATTGCTTGATGGTCGGGACTTTGAGGTCGACATGGAGTCGCTCATTCCTAACGAACCACGGGGAGGAGCCATTTGATGATTTCCCATCCCAATAGTTAACAATGAAAATACAGAAAATCACAAATGCGGTGTGCCCTTCCAGGTTTTCGCCAAATGAGAGTCCAGTTCAGCTTGTGTCGCAGGCAGATACATAACTTCTCGCCGATATTCTGTCTATTTCCCACCTCATAGTATACGGACGTTGCGCTGAATTTGTGGACGATGAGTTTTGTTTGTATATTATGTTATTATATTTAGTGTTATGTCAGGGGTGAATGTGGTAAGTTTAGGTAGTGCGATGTGTAGTGAAGAAAGAAGGAATCGTTCTCAAATTGAAAGATGGGTCAGTGGGTCGATTACTTTATGGAAGAAAAACCTCATCAAAAAACAAATTAGGGTAGACTTCCAGTCAAACCGGATTTTGTTTTTTTTTTTATCTTTATTTTAAGGGACTTTTGAACTCCGTTCATGTCAGCCCCATCATAAACTTATCTTGAATTACCAAACAAAAACAAAGCTAAACAAAAATCTTAAATATTAACTAATGAATAAATCATTTTAGCCTCACGAGACAAAGGTCGAGACAAAAAAATATAAAAAATACCTAAGGCTAACCTATTTATACCTAAGTCCTTAATAACTTTGTTCCTCTCAGATTCGTTCCTGACGCACTCCATCAAGAGATGTTGTACATCTTCTCTTTTACCGCAAACCTCGCAATTGAGTGAACTTATTTTTTTCATGAGGTACGCAAAAGCTCCTAATGGCATGTGTCCAGAACTCCTCACATTAATTATTTTACAATATAAAATTCTTACGATCAATTAATCTGTCTAAAGTAAACTATAATTTGACGTGGTGTACATTTAACTTCACAAGATTTTCAGTACATGACATCGTGAGATTAGACATTAGCATTGTCGATCGAAATGTCGAGGAGCTCGTGGCTAGATAATAACAGCCGCACGGGTCGATTTTCAAGGTTAAGCAACGCTTGCCAGGGTTGGTCTGTGGATGGGTGACCATCTTAACATACCGAGTTTCCTCCGTGCCTCAGAAAGCACGTTAACCCGTTGGCCCCGGCTGTCATTTGTAGATCTTTGACAATCGTTACGGATAGTCAGAAGCCAGTAAAATCTGACTCCAGTCTTACCATGAAGTACCGTGTTACCCAGTTAATGGGTTGTGGAGGTCTGGTAGGCAGCCGCTCCTCGTAAAATACTGGTATTCAGCTAAATCCGGCTTGACTGGAAGCCGACCCCAATATAGTTGGGAATAGGCTAGGCAGATGATGATGATGATGATGATGATTGTCGATCGAAATGTACTTAAAATTATTTTAGTATAATCTAAGTGGTTTCAAAAAAAACTTATCCACAACTCGTCCCGACACGCATCTGAACATGATTTAACTCCCAACATTAAAGAATTAAGAGCTAATCGTAAAATTAAAATCATCTTTATTATAACCGATCAAAAACGCACTCTAAAACGGTCTCATTAAAGTTATTTTTTCCCTAAATTATCTGCAACAATGTCATAAAATCGGTGATAAAGTGAAACCATTGCTTCAGAGGAGATCACTTTCTAATGCGCGTGCGCCGATGAAAGCGATATTATTAGCATGATGCGCACGAAATCAACAATTATGTTATACTTACGCTCATTATACGCGTAAATCGGTAGAGAGTAGATTTATTAATTGGTTTAACGATATGCAGAACATGTAAATAGCGACTGTATCTTGAAAAAAAATTAGTGTCATCTTTTTGGTCTGCTGGACGCTTGGTTTGAAGATTACTGCCTATATTTATTGGCTTACGTTTCTATTTATTTAGTTCTTTGATATCTTAGGTAATGTTTATATATCAAGCCAACCTCTAAAGACTACGTTAATGCTCCGCTCCTGAATGGGAGACTGGGGGTTGTTTATGTGGTAAAGAACGAAAAATTCAGAGGTAGCTCTGAATTCTTCGTTCTTTACTCCATTCTGCTCCACTTCGACTCAGTCTCAGTCAAACGCAAGATGGCGTGAGCGAGATTTGCTGTCTTACCCGCAGTGACTGCGAACCCCAAAGGAGGCACCCCCTGTGCTGTTGGGACATAGGCTTAAGCCTTGCAAGTAGTAGTTTAGTTTTAAGAATTTTTGGTTCTTTTTTAGCCCTGGTTGGAGACTTTAAATTTTATTAAGAACGCCACTGGAAAGTTTTTTGAACAACCGAAAATCTGCGAGAAGACACTTATAAAAATTGTAAAGCATGTCGACTTGAGAAAATTGTTTTCCTATAGTATCAAAGTCAATTCGATTGAAGTTATTAGAAGGTAGAAGTTGAGACGAGTAATGTAAATAAATTAGTAATCAATAGGGTTGAACATTCAATAAAATAACATTGGTTGTCTTTAGGTCTCTTCATATGATTGACTGCTAACCTACGTCCTATGTTTATCTGGGCGAAGGCACGAAGCTTTGACTGACAAAGGGTGACCTCTAACTATGACTTAATACTGAAAACCTTTTACCTAAATTTCATCTAACAATCAACAAATATATATGTTTGGAAACTTCTCGAACGAGATGATGACGTCGGCGGAGGCGGCACGGTGCGGCGTGGGGAGCTACTATATAAGACACAACCGTGGTCCGGAGCGCCCCCCCCCCCGATAACGACGCTCCTGAGCCGAGGTCCGTACCCCACAGGGGGTGCCCTCAGCGAGCGGAGTTGTAGTTTTAATTTTTGTTGCCTTGGCTGGGGGCCTTAGAATCATTTAAGGTCACCACAGGCTAGTCCGGTTAAGCAGCAGCCACCCTTCTAGAGGTGAACTGCGAGTGGCCCTATCCGAAAAAAAAAAAAACCGGAGCGCCCCACTCGATCAGCTTTAGCACTGTACGAGTCGCGCGCCATTCAACCCTTACTGTTATAAATTATTTGTAATAAACCAGTATTTTCGATATTAGCGTCGTTATTCATACAGCCCATTCAATCTCCTCAACAATATATAAAAAATAAATATATTTTAAACTATATATTCTAAACTAGTTGACCGCGCATCTTCGTCTGCTCCTATTAGTCTTCGCGTGATGATGATAATAGCCCATTTATCTCTATTTATTTCTATAGGCTATATATTATATAGCCTATAGCCTTCTTCGATAAATGGGCTATCTAAAATTGAAAGAATTTTTCAAATCGGACCAATAGTTCCTGAGATTAGCGCGTTCAAGGAAACAAACTCTTCAGCTTTATATATTAGTATAGACGAAGAAGAATTTTTGTTTAAAAAATGTTCATCCTATAACAGTTTCGACAGTTCAATGTGGGTAGTCACCAGCAGACCTAGGCAGACCCCTAAATCCTATCCTGATCCAAATCAACAACATCAATAACAGATGACAGACTGAATTCGAAATATTTATGAGCCAAATAAAGAAGAATACAGCGCTCAGTCTCATATTTCATTATACACTAGCTTTTGCCTGTGACTTCGTACGCACATATTCCGTTTTTTCCCGTTCCTGTACGAATTTCGATGCTCCCCTACACTCCCCAAGGAACCTATATGTACCAAATTTCAGCTTTCTTCGTCCATTAGTCACTCACTCACTGTGTCACTCAGTAACGGAAGAATTTTATAAAAAACTAGTTGACCCGCGCAACTTCGTCTGCGTCACAATTTTCATTGTCTTTGTGTTTTGCCTATAGCCTTCCTCTCGATAAATGGGCTATTTAACACTGAAATATTTTTTCAAATCGGACCAGTAGCTCCTGAGACTAGCGCGTTCAAGTAACCGTACATGGTGGACATCCCAGCCACACGCACAAAACGTTTTGGGAACACATTCATAATGCGTACAGCTAAGGAGTGGAATTCCCTGCCGGAGTCTGTGTTTCCCGAAAGCAACAACCTGGGAGTCTTTAAGTCAAGAGTGAATAGGTTGCTTTTAGGCAGGCGTGCTCCATCTTCGACCACATCATCGCTTACCATCAGGTGAGATGGTGGTCAAGCGCGTGCCTATTAATAGTAAAAAAAAAAAAAACAAACAAAGTCTTCAGCTTTATATATTAGTATAAGATATGATGATTTTTTACGATGGGGCTGACATGAACCGAGTTCAAAAGTGTGTCAAAAATAAGGATTAAAAAAAAATTATGATTTATTACATTTAGTGCAGGAAAATTAAGGAAATCAGAGTGAATAAATCGTGTAAAAACAATCAACATTCCGGCATATATACATATAGTAAAGCACTCAGTGGTCAGCGTCTAGTTGTGAATAGAAGAGTTAGGCAGTTTTTATTTCCGCCAACTAAGTACGCACTCTGCCAATAGAGGGAGTGACTGAGTTATGTGAAAGGATGATACATTCCGAGTTAGATTGACTTTCTTAAGGCAGATGGCATTAGCAGTGGCGTTATTTACTATCTACTAAGTTATTTGCATGTTTGTAGTGTGGGTTTGTTAAAATTATGTCTATGTTAGTATGTGTAAGTAGCCTAAGTCTATATATTGAATGGTTCTCTAATAAACACGAGTATTATACGTAATTCGTGTGTTTAATTATACCTATCCCTAACAAAAATAATCAAAAAACATTTCTTTTGCTCATTCGGGGGTAGACTTCAATTTTGTAGGAACAAGTTGCGCTGGCCCCAATAGCATAAGACAAGCTTAGGAAAATGATGATAGGGATGCTTGTTTAATGGGAACTATTATATATAATATTCAAGGATTAACTGAATAAAAGATTTCCATTTAAGATCACCCTTCGAAATTATTTACTATCCATATAGCTTGTTATGTGTTAATAAACATAATTACTTGTATGTTAAACGCGTTAAAGGATAAAATGACATTAGCAGAGATACCCAATCTGAAGCTTGTAATTGTCATTATTACTTTTCCGCGTTCACGCGTCATTTCTTAATTATTCTTGTGTTAACTTTGACAGTTCGTGTATCATTACATAGTATCAGAAATAAAGAAGTAAATAATAATTCAATATTCATGCAAAACATTGAGCACTTAACGATTTTATTTTTATCTTTTGATGGTTATCAGTGTATTTCTGTCAGGGCTATTTTTATGCTGTGTTTCTTATTGATTTATTATGATTTTTGTGAAGGGAAAATTTTTGTAATGCCAACTAAAATTATTTAACTCAACCTACTTTCAAATATTTTACATTGAATATCTTGGCGAATAATTCTTAAGCCGTCATCTCACATATCACCCAAGCAATACCTAATTACTTAAAAGAAATAAATCCTCCCTTTGATAAACAATTTTAATAAAAACTTGCTTGGCTTGCAAAAACAATTTATTTTGTCGATTATTTCCAACCATAATTGCTTCAGGGCGTAATTACTGTTGAAAATATCACTAAATATCAATTCTTATAAATCAGTAGCAAGTATTATTTTGCATGTGAATCAAGCATAAAGTAAACCTTACTATAATAGGCTATTATTTATAACATGTTTATTAAGTTCACGAACAATGGACTTGATAATAACGAAGTGTGAATATCCTCGAACATGTCCGGGATACGTAATCACTATGTAAAGTATAAAAAAACAAGAGTAATTTCGTCCGTTTGTTCTCATCCATCTCGGGAAAAGGTGAAGGATTTCTATCCGGTACAAGAATGTTGTGGATTCGTTCGTAAATTGCGATCGTTAATTATTTTTGCTATGCCCTTTATATTTTTTTGATCGAGGTATTTTCCCGTCAGGGTGAGTCAGGCTTAATTTAATTTATAGAACAGATGAGGTTAATACGCTGAGAAATCCCGTTTATGAATTATAAAAGGCAGATAATGTGTCTACTTTTTGCAATATTTACATTGCCAACGATTTTCAATCAATACATAAAACTTTTCCGTTACTAAGTGACTGACAGACAACTCACAGCAGAAAATACTGGTCGTAGACTGCTGACATTTGATACGTAAGTTCCTTGAGGAGTGTAGGGGAGCATTAAGAGAGCAAAAGGATTTCCCGAAATTCTTACGGAAACGGGACATAACGGGATATGCGCATGCGAAGTCGCGGGCAAAAGCTAGACCAGCATAATTGTCATACGAACGCCTTCATAAAATACATCATCATCATTCATTTCAGTGGGAAATGATGATGAAATGGTGTCTTAAACCGTTGTCTATGGTGTGGGGTCACACCCACGTAAATTGTGCTGGTTAAGGTGGATGCTCCAAGATGGCCCGCGAAATTCAAATATTTTTATGTTTTTTGCAATTTGCCGGTCAGTGTGAAGCGAACGTGTGGAGCACGCTTGCCTAGAAGTAACCTATTCACTCTTGACTTAAAGACTCCCAGGTTGTAGCTATCGGGAAACACAGACTCCGGCAGGGAATTCCACTCCTTAGCTGTACGCATTATAAATGTGTTGTGTGTTGTGTGTGTTACGGTTGTGTATCTCTCGCTTATTGGTATGCTCAAATATTAAATCCTTAACCCTTTTCTAAGTCTCGTAAGATAAATGAACCTATTCTATTTGTGGATTATTTCACGCATCTCTGGTGGAAAAGCACCTGTTAAATTTTCCTATTTAATATTTTTCCTAGTTTAGGAACGTGGGTACACAGAGTAGAGAACCCTATGCGTAGCTGTGGACAAAGTCGGGCTGTGGAGGTATTGATGAATATGTTACATTCGGTAGTAAATATACTGACAGAGACTCGAAAAATTATGTAGCAGTTTCTTTATTGCTTAGAGACCATGACAAGCTTACAGAATATCTCTTAACCGGTAATCACTTGAAATATATTCAAATTACGCCAGACGTTGATAGAATACCTTAAAAGTCCAGCAAGTAACTTATCAAGATTGTGATGTTAATTTTGTGGACTGGATCTGATTTGAGTTTTCAAACACGATATAATTTCCTTAGTAGTGGTTTTTTGACATTTCTACTGAGAATTATTTTGAAATAAAGTCATCATCATCTGCCTAGCCCCTTCCCAACTATATTGGGGTCGGCTTCCAGTCATCCGGATTTAGCTGAATACCAGTATTATACGTGGAGCGGCTGCCTACCAGACCTCCACAACCCATTAATTGAGTAACACGGTACTTCATGGCAAGACTGGAGTCAGATTTACTGGCTCCGGACTATCCGTAACGACTACTAAAGATCTAAAAATGACAGCCAGGACCAACGGCTTGACGTGCTTTCCGAGGCACGGAGAAAACTCGTTATGTTAAGATGGTCACCCATCCACAGACCAACCTTGGCAAGCGTTGCTTAACCTTGAAGATCAACCCGTGCGGCTGTTATTATCTAGCCACGAGCTTCTCATTTTGAAATTAAGTATTGCCTTAATAAAACTTCTTTAAGAGCGCTGTTACAAAATCGAGCGCTTGGCGCGGCATTTTAGTGATTGTAGCACTGCATACAACAATTATTTAAAAATATTATTTTATATTTAAATAGACAATTTTTTTTTTTTCACCAAGGTAACATAGAAACCTTAGTTATTAGTTACTTTTTTAATTTGGATTATATTTTCGTAGTTAAATAATTAAATTGGACGAAAAACGATCAGACTCTTGGTTTTACGCAATCAATAATTTTTGGTGTATTTTACTGTATAAAACATAATAAATTGATTAAAGCACTCTAAAGTAGAAGAAACAGTTGTACCATAAACATTTTAATAAATTACTCGTTGCCCCGCGCAACTTCATTTACGTCACAATTTTCATTACTGCACAGCTCGTATTGGTCTTAGCGTGATGATATATAGCCTATAGCCTTCCTCGATAAATGGGCTATCTAACACTGAAATAATTTTTCAAATCGGTCCAGTAGTTCCTGAGATTAGCGCAAGCATTAGCGCGTGTAAACAAACAAACAAACTTTTCAGCTTTATATATTAGTCATAGATTTTATCTGCGATGTAATAAAGCATTTAAAGATTTATGAAACATCCTTTGCAGAGACATGGTTTTTACTAATTTATGCAAACAAATTGAAATTTTATTTAACACTCCCAAGAAAAAATTCAAACTTTCTTGACCTTATTTATTTTTTTAAATTTGTGGCTGTATCTAAACCATAATTACGCATCAAAACTCGAGTCAAACGCTCAAATCCAAGAAAATTTGTAATAGCCCTCTTAAGAATAAATATATCAATTAAATCTTGCCTATTCTCGAGAGGAAACCTTGAACTTTTAATATTGACCCTTCCAATACACGGCTTACTGTTATTGCTTCTATCCAATTTAATTATCTTTAGACATTTTAAATGCGAACTCTTACTGAGAAAGTTAGTTGTAGAAAAGAAAGCCCCAATTTTATTTGACTCTTTTTATCTATTTTATGCGAATATAATTCATCATTTAACGATTGTCATCCATTTTTCCGTGCACCGAGCCGTGTCCCCCACACGCAACGTTCCATAGACGTTCTTACATATAAAGGTGTCACTTGCATTTTATGGAGCCAGTGGCACGATGTGCAGAACATGTTCCACTGCTTATAAGGACTTTATGTCGATTCAGGTTATTATATGTTCATGTTTATAACTAAAATATAAATAAACTGAACGATGAGTGAAACTATCATGCTTGGTGTTTAGGTGCTACGTAGAGAAATTGTAGTGTTATTCTGTAACGGTCCCACTGTTGAAAGTTAGGTGAAGTAAACTTGAAGTGAACTGTCAAAAAGGTGGAATGACTCATTTACTTCAAACCCACTGCACTTACGTTTTTAGGGTGAATAGAGTATTCTATAGTAGATACTCTATTCACCCAAGATAGTTGTTCTATAGTAGATCATCTCTAGTTTCACAATCCACGCCATTGAATTGGAATAATTTCAATTTAATTCACGATTAACTTGAAATATTAAATTTGTGTGCACATAGATAAAAGTTTTTAAAACAACATTTTTTTGAAAATATGTACCTGATATATAAAAAAAATGCCTTTTAGGGTTCGCTCGGTAACTTGTGAAATTAATGTATCAGGTCAGTTTCAAGTTTTTGTGAATTCAATTTGCTCTTTGATATGACACAAAATATAAAATTTCACGAACTGGACACATTTATGCATAGGAATAAACACAGTCCTAATTAGTAAATTACCCTGCCCTACTCATGGTCATTAATAACCACCATTAAAAATCAACAGAGTATGCGCCGCTTTCCTAATTTCTGCAACAAATTCCACTGAGTACGCAATCACCTGCAACGATCAATTAATTTCCAATTTTCTAACATCACTTAATTAAAACTTCATTATAAACCGGATAACTGCATTTTGGCATTTGTAAATATTCTTGCAGAACACGTAGAACAATAACAGGATCCAAAGAGTTTACGGAGGGAAAGGGAGGGAGATATGAGAATGTTTGAAGAGGGAAAGAGATGACGAATTAGCGTAACCTTTCGCTGAGCTGTGGCGAAGCTAAGAATGGATGACAAAAAGTGAATAAGTCAGTGCGGCATAGAGTGCGGTGCGGACGTCAGTCGGATATTAATAAAGTCACTTTTAAGTGACATTTAAGTTTAGTAAGTGATAGGTGTGTTATCACGACATGGCGTTCCGATCGAGCGTGGGAGTAATTTTCTTGGGCTGTTTAGTTGGTAAGTTTTTTGACTTTATTTTTATTAAAATAAAAACAATTAAATTTATTTGACTACAAATAAACAAAGTGAAAGTTGGGAAAAGTGTGGGGAAGACCTAAGCTCAGCTGTTGTACTTTAATTACAGCTTGTAACTTCCCACTGCTGGGCAAAGCCCTTCCCACATAAAATGATACTTAAAAAAAGATCCTAACAAAGGAAAATCTATCAACATCAATTTTGACTGTCTCAAGGAACCTTCAACTAATTAAAAAAAAATTCAAAACGTGTACTTTCGTAACTCCACACTTGGGTAGCAACCTATTTCGGTAACCTTTAACGAATTAATATTCAGTGGAGCAGTAAGTATTACAATATGTCAGGGTACACGTTAGCCTTGACGCCTAGAATTACAATTCCTGTCTAATTTGAATGCTAAACTACGGGTAATGGTTATAAAATTTTAATTGATTTGATTAATTATTACTGATTAGAATAGCAATTGCTTTTATCTATACATCTGGATTGACTGATTGGTGTCTACTGTCTAGTAAAGAGACATCCTCTACCTTTACAATAGACCATACCATAAGATAATAGAATACGTTTCTACTATTACTTAATCCACTTTTATAAGTAGAGATATTACTTCATGGTTGACTTGAAGACAAAGGGAAGTCCAAACAGCTGAAAAAAGGGACAAACCATTTGGAATATCATTAGGTCCCTTCTGCTAGAAATACTTACAGAATTTTTTCAGAATTTAATTTGTAAGCAAATAGTCCGTTTGAGGTTTGATGTTTCAATGCGAACGAAGCCACAGGCAATAACTAGTGTATATGGCAATGTTTTCACAATTAAATAACCATTAAAAGCTTTTAAATGCTAGTTATGGATTTGCTTTGAACGACTCATCTGTTACGTCTAGCAACAAAAGACATCAACGCGCGCTCTTCTTCAAAAGAGAAAGTATATTTCTGAAACAACGTTAGTCAATTTTTTATAGATTTCAATTGTTTTGCATAACCGTAAACTGAAAGTAGACTTTATTATGACTATTAGAAATGATGTCTTGAAAGTTCACAAGTATCTACGAATAGCATCAGAGGTAATATTCTCGTATTTGTAAGGAGCGCTTGCGTTCACATCGTCTGTAATTTGCGTTTATTTCGACAAGTTAGTAAAATTGACTGTCACCGACATATTTTTCGAATCCAAATTGCAATCAATATCTTCTCAGCGATGTTTTAGATTGAGAAATACTACTACAATATTAAAAATGCGAAAGTTTGTGAGAATAGATGGATGGATGTTTGTTACTCTTTCACGTCAGAATGCCTGAAAGGATCTTCATGAAATTTGGCACAGAAGTAGATAATAGTCTGGAATACAACATAGAATATTTTATTTTCGTCATTCACGCGAGAGAAGCCGCGGGCGACAGCTAGTTTTAGATAAAATCGATAATACAGCCCCGTCAAACAGTTAACCAGCGATTACCTAAGTTCAAGTAACAGTTAAGACAACGATTCCAAGTAAAGTAACGGAGAAATAGCGTACTTATTCTATGCACGCAGCGCCGCTGAATGCCATTAAAGTTCAAATGAGTACAATATGGATACTTCTTACACATGTACTCGTACTTCGTATGTATTGAATTTATAATAAGAAAAATGATACAGAAATAAAAACCGCCCAAGTGCGAGTCGGAATCGCACACAAAGGGTTCCGTATCACTAACCCTAATTTTTGTTTTTTGTTGTTATAGAAGCAATAAAAATTCACAATCTGTGTAAATTACAAACGTCTACCTATTACGGTTCTTAAGATACAGCCCGCTGATAGACATATGGACGGACGGACGGACAGTGGAGGCTTAGTAATCGGG
Source organism: Lacanobia oleracea (assembly GCA_950371165.1). Taxonomy (NCBI): domain Eukaryota; kingdom Metazoa; phylum Arthropoda; class Insecta; order Lepidoptera; family Noctuidae; genus Lacanobia; species Lacanobia oleracea. The sequence goes on from OX493389.1 coordinate 7,441,660, forward strand.
TTCCGTTGGTTACCCTTTGGGTATGGAACCCTAAAAATTTGATGAGGTCTTATACTAAATATTTTGGGTCATTACGATTGTTGTCCTTCAAAAGCTTGATTGTGTTCTCTTTTCTTTTGTTTTCTTTCAACTAACTATCTACTACGAGTACTACTACCTACCTAAACTAGTGTAAATGTTGATACCAATTCCATAAAATTATTCTTAAAAAAAAAACAATCAATCAATATACAATTTACAAATATAAGTTGGCTTCATAATCACAAATGTCAAAACAATTTAATTTTAGTGGTGTCTGATTACACTGGACTAACTTGCTTAGAAAAAGGTTAAGATAATAATAGATGCTTCGATAGTTTAAGTATTTCGCATTTAAAATAGTAAAGGTCAATCCTAGAATATACAATTTTTCCGTTACCGGTTACTGAGGTGACCGGCAGACATAACCGAGCCAAAGTCATAGAAAGCTGAAATTTGGCACTCCCCAAGAGACTTACGTCTCTGGGGGAGTGTCGGGGAGCCCTAAGTGAGGATTTCTCGAAATCCCAACGCGAACGGGAAAAAACAGGATATGCGCGTATGAAGTAGCGGGCTAAATCTATATTGATAAATAGAAACTTCTTCGCGATATAAAACCCGTAACGACTGTCAAACATCTACAAATAAAAGTCGGGACCAAAAACATGATCTCCCATCCAGGGCAAGCGTTGGAGCTTCTTTAAATGGACTTACAAAATAGATGTAAGAGAACTCATGCATTCATAAATAAAGAACTTCAAGAGAGCAAGATCTTCTTTAAATGGACTTAAAAAATAGATGTAAGAGAACTCATGCATTCATAAATAAAAAAAAACACATTGTATAAGTTCTGGACCCATAAGTTGATGCGGAAGAAGCAGTTCATAAAACGGATATTGAAATACGGACACAGGTAATTCCGAACAACCATTACTCTGGTCAATTCTATTTCGCAAATTTGAACAGGCCTCCTCATATCCGTGGTTCATTACGCTTAGGGCCACTTTAGCATAATCTAAACCAATTATCAGTGCAGTTAGATACTTAGAATATTAGCTGCAAATACGTTTATGGGCAGCTTTTAATGGATCCCAGGATATCGTTTTATGGGAAAATTATTAAGTGGTGGGATGCTGGAAAATATCTTTGTCCTTTAATGCGTTGACTTTACTGAGTAGTTAATGCATTCTTATACTGAAACGCTCTTCCATCTTATCCTATACGAGTTTGTTTTTGCCAGGATTATTTTTTCCCTCATCTGCATTGTAAAAGATTCTCGCAATTTATGTGGTTGCTTGCAACAAACGGACAATCAATAACGGATAATCTTCCCTTCTGCTATTCTTCTTCCCTCTAGAGAAATAGTAAAGTCAAGTCCTTTATTGACGTCAACATTTGGTTTATGCTCTGATAGCGGTATTTTTTTTTATCGTCGCTTCTTTTACGTCCTTTTACTTACATTACAGTAATTAATGTTACTTCTATTTACCTGGTGAATCTACTTTTGTCATCTTGTCACTGTCTTACTGCAAATAATCCTGCTGAATTTACTTCACTGAGCTCAATCAAAACTCGCAACAGTTATTGTATCACTATTTAGGTACATTCAGCCAGTTATAACTGCTTACAGTGAAGGCTATCGATTGAAACATTAACACAGCACTAATATTTGGCCACACCGCCTCGTACAACGCTACGCGTGTTAGGTAACAGAGAAATCAGCTCTTACACCACTCTGTTTTTGGTTATCTTTCATCTGTTTCAATATTGGATGTTGCAAAAATGTGTTTCTTTTTCAATATTGGTGACTTAAAAGTAAGAAGAAAGGACGTTTAAGATATACATGTAAAATATGGAAACTCCTACCGCACATAGGATTTAAAAAATAATGATCCTCCTTCCCTTGAAGGTTCTTCACTTCATGAAACAGATTCATTGTAGTTGATTGACAATCATTTCAAAAGAAAAGTAATAATATCTAATATGAAAGAGACTGTTATAGGATACATGTAAACTATAAAAAATATTAAAAATGCTAATTTATACACTTTGCGACATTATAAAAATATGTACAAATCCATTTCAGTTGCAATGCCTAAACATAAACAGGCAGCTAAGTTCTAAGAACCTCCTTATTTTTGTTAACATCAGTCTTGTATCTTTTGAGTTTTATTTTTTATTGGACTTCATTATTCCAAAAAAAATAAACGAAATCCTCAAATACATGGCACATACCTCAAAATCTTATTAGTTAATCAAAGCAATAAAGTGGAATCAAATTAAAACACTCTCTGTTTTGAAAAATGTTTTAAAATCCAAGGTAACGCCTTAATTTGTTTTTAATCATTTTAATATCATACTCTTGTGTAGGTACGCATAGCAACTCGAATATAAATTAAATATTAACGATCAAGGATAGCTATTAGGTAATTAAAATAGCTAAGCAATTTAGAATCAAACTCTTTTGAAATCAAACGGCATCGGTATAAACTTAAAAACAATAAACCGGCCAAGTGCGAGTCGGACTCTCACTTGAAGGGTTCTGTACCATGAACCCCCTTTAATTTTCAATTTAATTAAAATTGTATTATTTGTTGTTATAGCGGCAATACACACTCTGTGAAAATATCAACTGTCAACATATTACGGTTCTTGAGATACAGCCCGCTGACAGACAGACAGACGGACGGACGGACGGACAGCGGAGGCAAAATATAGTTATTTCAAGTATTGTCTTTGAAAAGTTCAGCGATCTTATCTTTTACGTTTTCCCAGCCCGTGTTCAAGGTTTGTTTTGTTATTGAAAGAAAATGTAGGCATATACTTATACAAACGCACAACCATGACCCAGCTAGGGGTCATGGATTTTGTAAGGGGGAGATAACGATTGAATTCCTTGAAGTGTTGGTTTACTAGGTTTTTTGAAGTATGGGAAATCATCAAATGACTTCTACCGCTCTGAGCGGAGCAGAATGACTCTTACTGACTAAAACCCATCCATGTTTTATTTTGCGTTCCAGAAAAAACTTTAAAACTTTCGAACAAATTCCGCAACTGTAGCAGGACTTAACTAGATACACCCACATTTCACTAATTATGTTGAAGTTCCATATCCTCTCCTTATTCTTTTCGAGTCTATAGTGACCCTCAAACATTTTATGCCCAGCTGGTGGCCACGTTTATAGCAGCATCAGTGGAAATAATTAAGTATTTTAGCATGTAACTTGACCTGGTAACAGAATTTGTTCGAAAATTGCGGAATGAAAGCTTTGTAATTAGCCTACAAAATTCAATTTTCTTAAATTCATAAAATGTGTAGAAGGAACATTACTGTGCAGTCTAATTTAATTTTATTGCAGTTAATAGCAGCATTGAACTTAAGGAAGTGGCTGCACTCAATGTGAACTACTTTTATCAAAGCGCGCAGGAAATGTAGCGTGCGTGTCATTGGTCTGATGTATATAAAATGTTATGTTTAATCTAATGTATTGTAGTATAAATAGAAAGGTTATTACTGAATGTTTATTGACTATACTGGTTTTAAATGCTTTTCAGTAGCTGTTCTATTCCCGATCTTTTATCGCCGTTTTCATTAATGATTTATTCTAATCTGTTTTTCACTCATTATGGTTTTGATCGTATGGTAACCTATGGTGTGGATAAAACAGGAATCATCCTATGATTTTTTGGGACTAAGGCGTTTGAGCTTTCTATGAATGAATTTTCTTTAATGGATCCGTTTTTCGGTGTTTTGACCTCCTAAAAAGTCTTACATTTCATAAGATTAGTTTTCTGTACTAGAATCTGCCCATATTTATATCATTGCTGGATCGCAGGGTGGACTCTGAGAGGGAATATGCCTAAATTCACCATGTGGGCCCAATTCGGGTTGGCGGATGACACACATGCCTTCGAATGTTTCCGCCGGTTTCCTTACGATGTTTTCCTTCACCATTTTGATTGAGCAGTCACGAAATTTAACTATTCAGGCTTCCTCAAAAAGCATATTTAAATATCGCCTCTCCAAGTGGTTGTTGATACACAACCAATCCCTGTTTAATAAACAAGAAATAAAATATTCTCGAAATGTAAACTATCTTCGTTTTAAGTAACACTAACATATTTACATAAATTAGCAATGTATATCAATATTACATAAGAGCAAAGCTTAGCCAGTTTTGTTATCAATTGAGGCCACATTAGGTAACGCTTAAGAAGTAAAGTTATGGTGCTAATTTGTGTGGCCCCACAAAAGTGGTTTTTGCCTCAAAAGGAAAAAACGGAACCCTTATAGGATCAATTTATTGTCCGTCTGTCTGTCTATCAAGAATGTTTATCTCGGGAACGCGTGGAGGTATCGAATTGGAATTTAAACCATATACTTTTAGGTCTACAGTCCCTCGAAGCTGTACAAAAAAATTGTATATGTTAACATAAAAGAAAGATATGGCCGTTTATGCCGCAAAAAAACGAATATTTCGACACTCTCATGGGAATCAAAATTCATAAGGTATTTTCCCGTTGACCTAGAACTATGAAATTTGGCAAGTAATACCGTCTTATACTATAGGTATAGGGAAAATTCTAAAAATTATACATTTGTGATTAATTCATGGAAAATATAGCCTATATTTTCTTTTTCCTTTTTTTAGCCTTTGCGGTGTGGTGTTTTGATTTGATTTAATCATCGAGCTTAATAAACCACTGATTGGATTCAAAATCTAGGTACTTAAAAAAGTTAAGTGGTATCCCGAGTATCATTTAACGTTTATTTTATCAAAATCGACTTACAAAATCAAAAGTATTGAATTAAGTTTAAGAAGAACTTTCTGATGCTTTCTATTGAGAAAAAATAAAATGCGCGAAAGCATGAAAATAACACCTTAACAAATTGTTGAGTTATTATTTAAACTTGTCATACGTACCAAAATAATAGTGAAGTTATTAATTAATTAATATCTTATCGTTATTACTCGTAACATACGTTCTTAAACGTCTTCCACTGCCAAATACTTTGTCTTGTCAGTTTATGAAATGGTCGATAGATGGCGCTGCACTGTTGACGCGTTTTTCTGAATCACGGTGTGTAATATTTCCCATTGGAGAACGACCCTCACACGATTTGTAACAGCGCAGCGTTGTAGGTCTTGCTTGAAAAGTATCTGCTATGGTCCAAAACCGTTAAATCTCTGATTTGTTCTGGTTCTTAGCTCGGAAAAAACTTCCTGAACTATTTATAATACGGACCTACAAATTTGTACGGAACCCTCGATGCGCGAGTCCGACTCGCTCTTGACCGGCTTTTAGTAACTAGCCGGTTAACAGTAGCAGTATTCCTCCTATAGTGAGGATGAGGTTCCTCATTATAGGACTCGTATTTTTTGGGTTTTTCCTTCATTAATTGAGATCCCATCATGTTCCTAGATATTATTTTGGCCGACTCCAAAAAAAGAAGTTATGAATTTTACTGTTTTTAGGTGTTTTCTTAGTGGGATTTACGTCACTTTTTATGATTATTTTTTTGTCTTAGAGAGCATTTTCTTAGATTTAATTCAAGTGCTATCTAAACCTGTACATCGTAATTTTACTATCATATAGGTATCTAGTGCCAGCCCAGTTTTTATTAATCTAATTCTTCCTCAGTTCAAAAAGTTGGCAACTTACCATCCACATGGTTTATGTACCCGTTTATGTTATTATCATGTCCTTTTTTATTACAGTGCTTGCATCAACAGCAGTACCAAAGGCGAAGGGTAGGAAGCCAGTGAACCCCCCCACCAGGACCATCAATGACAACGAGAGGAAAGCCGAAGCTGAGGCGGAGATCACAAACGACTGCCCTGAAGATGGCTTCTTTGCTGACGCTGAGCAGTGCGACAAGTATTATGAGTGCAGGTAAGGATCTCTTTATTTTAGACTGGGTGGATTGGTGATTAGTTTACATAATACTAGCTACAATTTTCATTCTGCTCCGCTCCTATTGGTCTTAGCGCGATGATATATAGCCTATAACCTTCCTCGATAAATGGGCTAAACACTGAAATTATTTTTCAAATCGGACCAGTAGTTCCTGAGATTAGCGCGTTCAAGCAAACAAACCCTTCAGCTTTATATATTAGTATAGATTATTAGTATTGCTGGAACTCAGTCATCTTCGAATGAGGAATTTTAATTTTCTGACTGTAATGTACAGAAGATGTGGTTGACTGAAAAGGTGGTGGTAGTTCGGCGTCAAGATGAGTAACAACATTGCTGCCATTTCAAGTAGATCTCAGGTTCTCACGATACTCATGACGATTAGATTGTCATAGGAGCGTGTGTATTGGCATGAAATAAGATAGGCAAAGGCCCAGCTGTGGGTCAAGTCGAACTGCGGATGATGTTGCATTATTTTAAAAGTAATAGGTGGATTTTAAATAAACAATACTAAAGTAATACTGACAAAGCAGAAAAGAGAAATCAATATCTGATTTTTTTTTTCTTAAAAACAAAATAGGTACATCATGTTTTTGCCAACTCATTCTACGGGTTCCTAAAAAACGAATTTTAAAACATTCGACGCTCGCCCCTAAATCTCATTGGACAATACCTACTTTAACCTCAAATAAATCTCTTCAATTTCGTATAATTTATTGCAAACCCAAGCTTACATTGCAGTTAAGTTATCCTCGTTAGGTCATCGACCTTCTGTGATTTTAAGAAATACAGAAATACATCACTTACAAAATATTTGTTCAAAATGTTTCTTGAACGGAGAAAGGATATTGACTTGAGACTTAAAGTCAAGGATATTTGAAGTGGTTTGCACAAAGAATGTCTTGAGTGATCTGAAGAGTATATTTGCTTGCACTTTGAGTGTATTTTGCAGGATGGAAGGATTTGCTGGTTTAAGAGATGGCTTCACCGTCTGCAAACTTTTGAATAAAATAATTCCGTGTACAAAGAACGTTCGAATGACCAGCTACTGGTGCCTATATAAACAGGGATGCCATGTTATACGTCTGAATAAAATAAATCAACATCAACGTCGTTATCATTAGTAACTACTCCATTTTATTCTTCTTTTCGACCACAGCTTAGGTTATATTTTCGTCCAGTAATGAACTAGGTAGGCTGCTCCTTCTATTTTTGGATTCTCAAGATTAAAAACTGCATGACCATTTCCCATATACAAACGCATACGGGAGTCTTATACGTCTCAAAAATCATTCCCAGATTTAACATGAATAATCACTAGTATTGTGTAAACATGAATCATAAACTTTTCAGAGCTGGCAACATAATCGAGAAGCTGTGTCCCGACGGCATGGTGTTCAATGACTACAGCTCCCAGGAGGAGAAATGCGACTTACCCTTCAACCTAGACTGCTCGGCTAGGCCTAAACTGCGTAAGTACTGAAATTATGAGATTTCATATAAAAATGTATTGTATCAAAGTTCTAGGCAAAGACATATCCCTAATACTACGGCCACACTACCGTAATTTTTTTTTTACTATCGATAGGCACGCGTTTGACCACTTTCTCACCTGTTGGTAAGTGATGATGTGGTCGAAGATAGAGCACGCTTGCTTAATAGTAACCTATTCAATCTTGACATAAAGACTCTCAGGTTGTAGCCAAGTACGTGTCCAGGTTGTGTGTGGTTGTATTGGTGAGGTTTCAGTTGTTTCTGTTTCAACTATGGCCATATTACGGTAATGTAGCCGTAGCTTTAGAGGAGGTACTGTCTTGCTTCTAGTAATAACAAAAGCCAGAGAGATCACTACTGGAAAATGACAAATTACGGGCGCGCTCATAAGGTGAATGATATCCGTCACTGCCTTAGAGTATTTTAGCAAAGTTGGTTTAACTGCTAGTATTATGTTAGTTGGGTTACTCTACGTGGGGACTGATTGAAAGACTTTTGACTGTCAGTACCTAATAGGTATGAGTTTTAATATTCAGGGTTTGTTTGACTTTGTTTGAGCAACTAAGAACAGAGTTGGTTGAAATTATTCTCTTTATCTTCTCATCAATATAAATACAGCAAGCTTCAAAGTCGGTAGGCATAGATGGATTTATAACAAGAGTTGAATAGTTAAGTAGTTGTAATTTCCGAGAAACACGTGCACTACTTCAACACGTGTTTGATGTTATGTAAATTAATAGGGCTGCCGCGAGTGCGGCAGAAGGACTAACGACTATAACAGAAGTTATGACTAGATACTCGATACGATAAGACTTGGCTGACTGGCTGGTTACCTAAACAACAATCCATTGCTTCTCATGGCAAATCTTGGCTTGATATAGAGGTATTGCGGAACAGAGAGTAAAATGGTGCAAACCTCCATTGAAAGGGAGGATTCTGCAACCGGACGGTTATTGTGTCCGGTGGGCAACTGCTCGGCGGTTGATATTCAAGCTGTTTTTTATTTTCAAATCACAAGGAGAACTCTGATACCTCGATGCAGGATTTCGTTAGTTTTTCAGTACTAGCGGGATAGATGGCATTGCGGTTCTTTTTTTGCCGTAAAAATTACGCTTCCTTTGTTTTTCTGGTGTCGTCATTAATGCCACTACACTGTCACAAATTCGATTAATCTGAGGATTTTTATAGGCCTAAGACAAGCAATACGAAGATTATGCTTGCGTTAGAACTTTTGGAGTAGCACGAGAAAAATATAGCAGCGGAAAAAATGGAATATCATCATCATCCTCATCTGTCTTCTCTTATCCCATGTTACTTCCACTAACTCCCTTTATCCATCTATTTTTGGCTTTCCTCTCCCTCTCCATCCATCCACATTTATATTCATAACTCTTCTAGTTACATGCGCTTCATCCCTCCTCTTCACATGACCATACCAAGACAAGCGATTCCCTTTTAACTTGAAAAACATGGAATGTAATCATCAATTTTACTCATACATACCACGGACGTTTTGGTTGCTCCGATCAGTAGAACAAGGAACTGATCATCATCGTCATATCCGCCGAAAGACGTCCACTGCCAGACATAGGCCTGCCCGCGCGTGTCGCTACAGCAACCGGTCATATGCGTCTCGCATCTTGCATCCATCGGCTACCCTCGACCCTCACCAGGTCATCGAGGATTGAAGTTGTGGTTTAGGTTATAATATCTATCTATATTCCCACCTAATTAATTAAAGAACACTAGTTATAACTGTCAACCCTAGATAAAGGCACAGAGTGACTGGTTAGTGACATCAGTAGAATACAGATTACACATAAATGCCGTAGGTCACAGAGCTTGGACAACTTTCACATCTCAAGGGAAGCACGGCCTTGTGTCGACGCGGAATTTATTGTCGTCCGAAATATACATACGGATCTTTACAGCCGTGAGTTAGTGTATAATTTAAGAAGCTGGATGGCAAAAAAAATATTTATTTTCGGAAAAATCAGGTTTTTGCCAATATTTTGAAGAAGCTCTGTTGCGACAGCTTAGTTATCTGTACTAATATATAGAGCAAGAGTTTGTTTGTTAACTTGACCGCGCTAACCTCAGGAACTGCTGGTACGATTTAACAAAATCTTTCAGCCACCATTTATCGAGGAAGGCTATAGCAGATGAAGTTGCGCGGGTTAACTATTGGCGTTATAAATAGAGAAAAGAACTTCGTACCTATAGTATGTTTAGCAAGTAAAGGATCGATTTGTAAAAATTCTTGATTTTTTCTAAATTTCAGCAGTTTTTTAATAAAAAAATCTGAACATATTTTCTATCGATTCTGAGTTTTTTATCAATACGGGTATTGTGTCTTACAGATACCAAGGGCCTAACCATAGTTCTTTTTCGAAAAATATTGTTGGTTTTGATGAAATGTCATCCCAGGTTGCCTGTAAGAGATCGCGGAACGCGATAGGCCGCCCATTGTACTCGTATGTGTTTAGTTTTAATTTTCCTTATTGTTCATACTTTTGGTGTACTATAAAGTGTACTTTGGTGTATAATAAATAAATAAATCAAGGGGTAGATGGTGGAGTAGTCAATAGACAATCATGATTGTATACGAAAGGGCTGATGCACAAAAATGATGTCATAACGACGTCAAAAATATATCCATGATGCCGAATAAAAATTACAAATTAATATTTCCGTTTTCAATACTATTTGCAACAGCTTTCCAATTTCAAGGGAAACACGACCTTGCCAATGACGCAAGTTTAATTGTTATTTCAAATAAATACATATTTACCTATAGTAAAGTGATATTTACACACACTTTTATAATGCAGGAAACTGTTTTTTCAAAACTTGTACTTGAGGCAATGACATTGTTTAATGTTGAGTTTTTTTAGAATATCCACTCAGCCTCAGCTCCTGAGAGGCAAAATCATTTTTTTCATTTTTTTAACCGTTAGAACCCGTATTGGGCCAAGTGAAAATAAACGCCAGACGCCTACAAACAACGTTTAAAGCGCACAAACGTCGGCTTGTCCCGAAAGGCACTTACAGATTCTGACGGTTGGTGGTTGGTGGTCTGGTAGGCAGCCGCTACGCGTAAAATACTGGTATTCAGCTAAATCCGGTTTGACTGGAAGCCGACCCCAATGTAGTTGGGAAAAGGCTAGGCAGATAATGATAAATGGATATTTAGCAATGCTACTTCTAATTGTAGATCTGTAATCTGTACTAGCCGTTCAGTTTCAGACAGATCTTAAAAAAAAATGTAATGTTGTTTAGCTATGCTGAAGATTTGGTTGACATAAGTGTTCTTTCTAGGACCCACTTAATCATGACAGCAGGCGACATGTGACAATCTGACGATTAGAAAATTCTTCACGTTACTTTCATACATTTATGTGAACAGCACATGTAGCAAAAATGTGCTAATTTCGTCAAAATTTGACAAATGTACCGATTTCTTCAACAGAAACCCCAATCCCCCAACTGCACTGCCCCCGTCTGAACGGCTACTTCTCGCACGAGGACCCGAAGGAATGCGGCAAGTTCTACTACTGCGTCGACGGCAAGTTCAACATGATCACTTGTCCCGACGGCCTGGTGTACAACGACAAAACTGGCATCTGCACCTGGCCTGATGAGGCTAAGAAGAAGGGATGTGGTGCCGCTGGTAAGTAACTGACCTCACATGTTTTTTTTTTAAATACTGATGATTTGAAAAATATAAGAGTCTTTGCCCTCGGTGTTTTTTTTAACACACACACTACGCGCAGATGACGCGTGCTAACGCACTTTAAACGCAATTCAAACGCAAGTCATACCTACAGCTACGTGAGCGCGCGTTCGTAAAACGTGCGTCATCAGCGCTGTAAAAATACGCCGTGTGTATAGTCTCTATGATGTTGTCTTCAATGCCTTCTTGCCTTGGGACTGACAGTACAGTTGTAGGAGCGTAGTTTAAGGAACTTTGAGAGAACTTGGTATACAAATAAATTTCTTTTCTTTTATCAGTGAAACTGCTTTTAAGAACTTGGTTTCAATTCATATATATTATTTTTGTCGGGTTTTTATTTATCTACTTCACTTACCGTATCCATGTAGCAAAAAACCTTTATTTCAATCAAAGATTTTTCTGTACAGAGGTATTCGACTTCGACTGTCCCCCTGTGAACGAAACCTTCGGACTCACCCACCCTCGGTATGCCGACCCTGAGGACTGCCAGTTCTTCTACGTGTGCATCAACGGCAACACTCCTCGTCGCTCCGGCTGCAAGCTCGGACAGGCTTTCGACGATGTGCACAAGAAGTGCGAGTGGGCGAGGAAGGTGCCTGAATGGTAAGTTATAAGGATGAAATTAATTCAAATATGCACTACTTTAGTTAACATTTTCACTGGTAAAATCTTCGTCGATAGCTAGTTTCCATGAGATTATCAGACTCTGAATTACTACACAACATGCATAAAAAATATTCTCTATTTTCGACGAAAACCCTTTGTGAACTGCAAAAGTTGTATGTGTGGCAGCAATTTTTGTAGATATCCAATTTTCCAAGACACATCAAAGTTTTTCACAAGCAAAAGTACATAATCGTTTCGGTTTTTCATTGTTATATAAATGGATTAGGTAAATAACCGATCCACTCTCAAACAATCCTTCCCTCTAACATAAAATAAGCATGTATTATAGATCCCTGCTGTCGATATTGTAGACTGATTTTGTAGACAAGCAATATCTAATCACATTTTGTTTTTTTTTTCCCAGTGCCGACTGGTACAAGGGCCAGCTGACTGATGCGGAACTGGACGCGCTAGAGAACCCTCCCACCGCCAAGCCCGCAGGCAGCGGGGGCTCTCGTCGCAAGCCGAACAGGCCCCACAAAGGCAGCAAGGCGGTCGAAATCGACGAGTAGTGCATTTAATGTAGGCTAGACTAATAAAGTATTTTTTGTAAGGAAACATTTTGGTTTAATTTTTAACACCTCATGCATCGTAAAGGAAAGGTTTTTTTACAATTGGTAGGCACACGTTTGACCACTAACCTACCTGATAGTAAGAAATGATGCGGTAGAGCCTAACCTATATTAAACCCACATTTTGCGTGCTATATCGGATACAATAGACGACGAGCCTTTTTAGAATAGAATAGAAAATAATAGAAAGTTTTTATTTCAGACCGGAGTCCATAGGTTTAGTTACAATTTAACTTAAATTCTAGTGTTAGTAGGTTTACATCAACCGGGCACAAAAAGTAAAAAAAATAATACTTCATAATTAATGTATGTCGGAAATACGTTAGTTGATTGAACAATCGGGACGCCAACGCCATCTAGTGGCGTTTGACGGAGTCTAGAACGTCGTGCTCGACGAGGTTGAGCGTGCAGCAGCAGTGAACAGGTTTTGGGAACTGTCGCAGTGTTCCGTACAATAGTCCTGTGTACCTATTGTGTGAGAATATTGTTATTGTAATTTCAAAAGGCTAATCTAAATTTAAAAGCGAACGGTTTTTCTATTGCGCCATCCATAGTACGCCCACTGTAGTTCCAATATGATCTGATGTTACCTAGAGAGATGTACATTCCCTGATATGTATTTAACCAGGAGCTCCTCCTGAATTGGAGTACATGATATTTATTTTGTAAATGAGGCCGTTGTTAGGGAACAATGCGACGCTAGGGAGCTGACGACGCAATCTTCCGTCGCTGTCTATTCTGTTGACTATAAGACTCGTCTCTGCTAGGCCAACGAAATGAGCCTGTATTTATTGCCTCCGTGGTCGAGTGGCTTAGGCGTTTGCCTTGTGGCCCGGTGGTCGTGGGTTCCATTCCCATGGGAAGCATACTTAGTGAAAATGTTTCCAGTTTGGCTAGGACATTGCAGGCTTGAATCACCTGATTGTCTGATAAAAAGATGATTCCGTGCTTCGTAAAGGCTCGTATGGCTGCCAAATGGCGATCGTCAAGTAAATCATGTAGGAGGCCCTTGAGGCGATGTCTCGTCTTACTGCCCACACGATAAGAAGAAGACATAGGTACCTAAAAACTGGCTAACTTTACAGCAGCAACGGAATGCTTTTCTGCAATCGTTGGCGATCTACCAATCATTGGCAATCTATAAAGCGATTAGGATATAAAAGTAAACAAACAACACTTTAATTAATTAAATATATTTCTCTTCTCGCATAACTTTCTATTTACATTTCCACTATTTCAGCAGCAATATTTACAGAAAAAATACATACATATGACAGTTCTACTGGTTAACAATACATATGTCTATGGTAACTAATATCACTCACGAATCAACTGTATTTGGCAAATCATTCGTTTTAGTGTGTGTTCAGGAAATTACAGGGATCACACGGCGTTATTAGATAAAAGGAATAAATAGGACTCGGTGGAAATATATTCCAATCATTTTGTGAAATTAAATTAATAAAATAGAGTATCACAAAACGAAAACGGTTGTTTATAAATTAGGGATTGTTTTTATGATTTCGTCTTTTTCATTGTGCCTAGTACCATCGATAGTCTGCTAAAACAATTAATTATTCGATGTTAAAAAAAGATTTTGCCAGTTTTGTTTTGCTCTGGCAAGAGATAAAGAGATTAGAAGTAATTTGGCACTAAATGTTACTCGGGGGCAAAGTTTCTGAAACAAAAAAGATCGAAAACTATAAAGTCAAAAATTAAACGCGCTTTAGCCACTGTTACTGACGGAATGAATGCCAATCAGATCACTGGACTGACGTTTAATTTGGGACGCATCGATTTGTTTCTTTTCAGAAACCCGGTTTAATCTTCTCTTCTTCTCTTCTTCATATTTCTGTTTTCTATTTCATCAATTTCGTTTTCGTCTTATGATACTAAGCTCCATCGCTCAATCACGCGTGTCCACAGTGAGGAACCAGCTCAGGGTCCTCGCAGGTCAGGCTCTGGTCATCGAACACCTTTCCTTCGCCGCAGCTGATGAGACGAGGGTGACCTTCTACGCAGGTGATGAGTCTGTGGCAATCACCGGGCACTGGGAAGCGGGGGAAGGGCCAGAACTTCGCGGCTTGGGAGCCAGACGGCACTTTGGCTGGGCATTTGAAGCCGACGACAGCTGTGGGACAAAGAAAATAAATATGGTATAAGAAGTGCTAATCGTGTAGTAGCGCTATCTATTTGTCTACCAAAAAGTTAAGATGTGGGAAGCAGGACTTGGTAAATCGTTATTTTTAATACTATCACGGGATGGCGTTTAAATGAAACTAATTAATTTTGATCATACTCTTCGAAAAATCTTTGAATCAATAAAGCCGATTAACGTTAACCTGGAATCATAAGGTTTCTTTGAATTATTAAAAAACACTTTGGTCCATGAAAATAAATATAAGTACATATCTTAAAAGATTCTTTTTCCGTCATGAACTACTTTTTTGGCAGCGATTTTTTGCCAAAGAACTAGTGCTTCCGCAGGTATAAAAAATACACTTTTTCTACATCATAAATGGAACTTCTCTGTATCACAGGGTTTGGGGGTTTGGATTGATCATTAATGAATTAATCAGGACGTTTCTTTTCGAATGAAATGCTTCAATTACCTTCAGGGTTACAGAAGGGCTGGAGTAGATCGGGCCAGTTGCAGCCATGGATGCGCTCGTCGTAGACCAAGCCAGGGGTGCATGGCTCCTGCTCGGGAACGCCGTATGCGCACTTGATGTAGCTGGTGGAGCACTCGTCGCTGTCAGGGTAAATGCCAAACTGGTACTCGCAGCCGGGGTTTGATAGAGGGACCACTGGAAAGGAAGAAGGTTTTTTTAGTGTCTATTTTAAATGAAGATGGCTCGAACAAAGAGCATGTTTTACCACGACTTTGGTGACCAGATTAACAATGTTTTGGTTTTGGCACTCCTTTCTTTACTTTGAAAGCAAAATCATTTCATTCGATGTATCTTTTCGGGGTTTATTTAGCTATTTATTTTAATTTCAGCTGAGAGAACACGACAGCCTGACAGAGCGTATTTTTGGGAAACACTTTTTTCTAAATGGCCACAAGGACCGGTATTTTCGATATTCAGAATAATTTCAAAAGAGTAATGCCCGTTTTCACCAACATCCCCTATACTACCACCTAAGTATGGGGCCCTTTACTTAACAGTATCCCTAAACTAGCCCCTAAATGAAATTTCGTTTCACCATCGTTTTTATCACCTAACTAGGGGACACATAACTATGTGACGTTTTGTTTTCGATAATAGTGAATGATTCGTCTTTAAACTTATCGATACTTTGAAATAATATAGTTTTTTAACAAATTCTCTAAAGTATATACACAAATAGATACAGTTTATAATAAATAATGTTTTAATAGCAATAATCAATATTAATTCCTTCATATTTTTAATTAATTTCATATTTTCTTACATATTTACTCTGTGGATACATTACGAAACTCACGTTTAATCTGTGGTCATATTTGAATTTGACACTTTTCTTTCGTTTGTTTTCGTGGATAGTTTGTTGTGATCGCTTGCTTGCATCTTATTTTGTTTCGTTAACGTTACGTATTTAGTTACGGTATAATAAAATGGCAGAAAAAAGGAAACGTTGCTGCAGACACTCTTTTTATTATTCGACTGCAAGTAGCCACACTGATCCCACCCATGTCTGCCACAGCCAACAAATGATTACCAGTAGCATGAAACCTCAATGCTGTTAATAACAGACTGATTTATTGGAGATATAGAATTATTCCTGGAATAAAATAAAATTTATCATGCAAATCAAATAAACACAAGGAAACATTGTTGTATCGTCAACTAAAAAAAAATACCATGCGCATAGTTTTTTGTTATTTTATTTTATGGGCTACATTACGTAGTATAAAAAATTGTGATTAGTTAATATGTACTCACCTATTATCAGGTAATTCTAAAGCGTGTTCAATCTTTTCCAATAAATACAACACTGAAGATTTACGTAACCTATATCTCCGAAAAAAGTCAGTTTCATCAAAAAATTCAAAGTAATTTGGTCGTTTTCGATATATTTTGGTCTACGGCTGTTATTTGCGTCGAATATAGTAGAAACAGTTTCAATATATTCAAAAAAATCATATAAATCACTATCCATCTCCGTTGTTTAAACGATCACATACTTAGGTGCCGGTTTATGGGGCAAAATTTCGACCACCTAAATTTAGCAGACCTTTTAACGTTTAGTTGACCCCTAAACGTTGGTGAAACAGAAACCATCCTCTAACGGCCCCCTAAACATGTTTAGGGGATCCCGTAAACTTAGGGGATGTTGGTGAAAACGGGCATAAGAGCCAGTTATTCAGCTACTTATGGCTCAATATTGCCGCTGTTGAATTAACATTGTGTCAGCCCGCGGCCATTGTTAGCTGTTAACGGCCATTTTACCACTTGTGAGTCATGTCTTTTCGTTCTTATATTAATAAGTTACCACTTAACTAGAGGATACTCACAGTCAGCTTTCCTGGTACCACAGTCGACAGCCCAGTGGTAGTTGCAGTGGTTGTGCACGGCGCCTTTGCCGTCGAACAGGAGACCGTTCTCACATGTTTCCACTGTCAGGGATCCGTTGGTGCAGAGGAAGAACTGGTCGCAGAGCTCGGGGTGAGCGTATGCCTGAAAAATATTAAGAAGCATTTCTGTAATATAAATAAGTAGTCAGAATTTGGCCTTTGATTATTTCACGCACTGGAGCCGATATTTTTATTAGAGAACACGTTATATCAGAAATAACTATGAAACTGCAGTGTCTCGTGGCATAACAGTTAAAATTTTTGCTATAAAACCATTTTAGTTTTGTTAGAGGGACTGATATATTTTAAATAAAACATACGACTTTATATCATGACTGCAATATCGTCTAAAGTTGTTAACAACGAGGATCAAAGTGTTTCGGGTAAAGAATATCTGGAAGAACCTGGGTTGTCCAGCTGTGGGACTGTTTGGCTACTTCTATAATTAATCAATAAATAATATATTATCTACCTGGATTCCATACTGCTCAGGACACGCAGGTGCGTGCTCCAACAGGATACCAGCGCTTGCTGAAACAGAAGACAATCAAAATGAAATCGATATTCAAAAATCACAGTTACTTCTGAGAACTGTCGAAAGATGGCGCTGCTACACAATATATCAGCTTTTACAGTAGTGAGTTATAAATTGAGCTGTTAGTACTGATTACGATTGATTGATTGATAGAAGTCGTTCTCGTATAATTAATAACTCGAGGTCTTCTGGTAGATTTCTAAACTAGTTATCGCTACTATGTGAATGGCTATACAACCATGTATCCTTTACAGTCTGTTTTTTCATTTACAGAGTTTAATGACTTAACAAGAAATAATAAAAATATTTTTTTTATGTTCGAAGCTTCTTTCCGTTCGTGGGTTTATTCACGTGAAAAGTGTTCCCCAGGTCCGCCAAACTGCTAAACCTATGTTGGTGTTTTAAAGATAGCTATATATTTACCTCGAAATTTTTACAAAAATTTGTTAGATATTTTGAAAGATATGAAACGACCGTCGAACAACAAACAAACCATTTAAAATATTCACTTTATTACTCGTTTATATCTCTTCTAATGTCTTTCTTACAAGTTATCATTCTTTTTTAACACTCTGGACTAAGAATTACAAGGATATCTGGCCTATTTTAACTTCTCTGATGCCTTAATATTTGTGTTTGGAAAATGAAGTATTTCAATCCTCAGTCGAAACAAATGATTTCGGTCAGTTAACCCTCATACTAAAACACCCGTAACGAACGACATTTTCAACATGCATTAACCAATCAGCGAGTCAACAATCAAGGGTTGGCAAGAGCTAATTCGAGGTTACACTTTCGATGTAATATCATGCGTGTAACATGCGTTCAAGCGAAACGTGTTGCAACCCTATCGTCAGTGAGGTCGCCGGCATTTTGCCGCAAATGAAACACTTGGTCGGACCTAGTACTTAAACTAATTGGTTCACACTCCGGCAGAATAATTAATTAGTAAAATGAAATCTGTTTTAATGAGCTGAGGTCATGTAGGCTTTGTCTGGGGTCTTAAACGTGGAATATTTATTTATTGTGTATTTTTTTCTTTTATCGAGCTGAAATCATTATAAAGTTAACCATAGGTAGGACAAATAGCTTGGGTCGCTGTCACCAGATACAACTAACAGGAATATAATTTAGTTTAACCCAATGCCGCTTCGTTAACCAAGCTCTAATGAATGATGGAACTAAAAGTAAGAAAAAAATTATTCAAATAAATCAACTTAATTTTTTTTAATGGCTGATATTTCTCAATTAACTACTTCTCTTTATACTTTTATTTACAATAACGAACTTCATGTAGCCGTTGGAAAATCACCAAATGACTCCTCCCGCTCTGTGTGCAGAAGGGAGTGTCAGACTCTTACTGACTAAAACCCACCCGTGTTCTTTCTAATGCCCTTTGCGTTCCAGGGCCACGGTGACACTTTCGAACGAATTCCGCAACAATGGCTGGAACTTCATGTAGACTACCATCGCGTTTTTGACACAACAAGGAAAAAAGAAAATAGCCGAATCACGGTCTTCAAAATAATAAGTCTTTGCTCCAGCTCCGTATGTCGCTTAAATAATGAAATTCGAGAATACCTAAATAATGAAAGTAAAAAGGAACTCTAATAAAAAGGAGTAAAATCAGCCAGTACATCAAGCTAAACGAACATGTCAAATTTTCCCAACCAACCTTGAACCAATTGCTTTAGCGATAAAGATGAAAATGGAATTTGACATATTGTTGTATGATTAATCATGATTCTACTAAAGTGACTTTTCAGACCCGCTGTGCTATTTACGTCGTCATAGTATGCATATTATACTAATTAACTGCCTAAGTAATTAACCTATGTACTAACTACTAATTTCCAAACATAAGCTTGTGCAAAAGTCATGTATATACATACGCAATCCTTTTAATTCTTCACTTACAACTTACAAGACATTTCGACAGCTTAATTATTTGTTCCTTAATTTTATATAGTCATGTTTTATTAATAGACAAATTGATTGCCTGTAGTGAATAAAGCAATGCCTACATAGATGTTGATTAGCTTCTTGGATATCTTAAATAACTATTTGAGTAATAGAAATTTGCAGAATAGTAACTTAAAGATCATGTGTCGAGACTTTTATCATATCAATAAATTTTTGTGCCTTTATTTTGTGTTATTTATTGTGCCTCTAGACGTATATACGTGTTTATACATGTTGGATAATCTTAAAACAAGTGTTACGTTAATAACTTACACAGGCCAAATAACAAGAGATTCATGTGCAATCAAACTTGATAAACGAAAAGCTGTCCTCAAACGCTAAGTTTCAAGAAAATCTCAATGCCAGAAAACTGCATAATCTGCCTGTTTTTTTCTAACTCGATTTGGTTGCCTACCAGACCTCCAACCTATTAACTGGGTAACATTATACTTCCCTGGTTTCCAATTTTCTGGCTGCTGACTATCCGCGAAGACTGCCAAAGATTTACAAATGACAGTCAGGACCAACGGCTTAACGTGCTTCCCGAGGCACGAAGGAGTCTGGTCTGTGGATGGTCACCCATGCACAGACCAGGCTCGGACAGAGTTGCTTAACTTTGAAGATCGACCCGTGCGGTTGTTTCTACATATTTAGCCACGGGCTCCTCAAATGTTAGAAAACTAACAACACAAAAGATCAAGATAACCCAAATACGTGTTCCTTCGTTTCCTATAATCCATTATCCACCTGCTTCAGCCACTACATTTAAATCGTGAAAGGTCAGCTTTACTCCACGACCTATGGCAACACTTTCCCTTGGCACATTGTTAACTAACGAAGTAAAATCTTTCACTAATACCATTTCATGCGGTATAGTTCCTATTCTTACTTCCGATCAGGAAATAAAATCATACAATTATATGCTATTTATCATTACATGCAAGTTATATTGATCTTCGTAACGTTAAAACTACGGGTGGTTGAATTTATCGAGTAAGAGTTAAGGAGACCTAAAAATATGATAATTATGGTTAGAAAAAAGATACCTATTGAGATGACAACTTGAGAGTTTGGAAGAAAAAGTATTGCTGCTCCATACCTAAATGAATTAGTATTAGGGCAGACGTATGAAATCACCTGAAAAACGTGACACCACAAAATTTGAAAATTGGAATAAAAAATCGAAGTTAAGGAAATTCAATAAGCTTTAGGTGATACCAAATTAAATAGAGCTGAGAATACAAAACACTACAGGTTCAGGTTACCGCGTTAAATGAAGGAAGTCATTCCACAACAACATAGGAAGCACAAATCGTACACACGAACTAGTGATACACAACAATAGTAATTGCTTTTATCTCGAACCAGGAGAACAACTTTGAGACTGAGAGTGGCACCTGACACTGGAAACGAAAATATCTCGAAATATTGCTATTATTTAGCTAAGGGCAAAAAAGAAGAACAGCAGAGAACGGATAAGAGGCTGGCATTTTTTATACTCAAAGAAAAGAAGACACAAATGATGCTTATAGAATTGGAAAACCAAGAACAGTTCGAAATAATAGCAGAGATGGAGAAGAATCTTGAGAGTTTAAGAATGATAAAATGTAAATGTAGTACAGCAGCACTATTTTATGCAATATTTTTTTTGTTTTCGATGAAGATAGATTATAAGATAAAGCAAATACAAGAACATAATCTATAATTTCAAAAGATGCACAACAATTTTACCACAATTACTTATACAATACAATATAACACCGATTGCGTTCATCTCGATCCAGATACATAGCGTCGTGAATAAGACAACAAAGACTTGGAAACAGTATAAGCTAGAAATGTTTGTGTTCAATCAAAATGGACACTTTAAAAGAAGAAATCAATATTCGAATAGAAGAAATTGGGAGAAAATGGAGCAAATTATGGGATCATGTAACGGTAAGTTTGATGACGATGAACCTTGTAGTGCAATTTATTTTCTACTAAAGTTTAAAATATTACAGTTAATTTGCGTTAAAAATAATTGAGTAGATAATGTTAAATTATGAACAAACCGAAACCC
The DNA here is from genome assembly GCA_950371165.1 of Lacanobia oleracea. Classification (NCBI taxonomy): domain Eukaryota; kingdom Metazoa; phylum Arthropoda; class Insecta; order Lepidoptera; family Noctuidae; genus Lacanobia; species Lacanobia oleracea. Next base: position 7,463,176 of record OX493389.1, read on the forward strand.
AATTTTCATACTAAAACTGTAAAAACAATAGCCGCTATATTTCGCTTCAGATGAATAGCGTATTGAGTGAGTCAACCAAGACTAAAGAATTGGATACAGTATTGACAAGGATGTTATATTTGTTATATAACAAAATGTCTGGAGCAAATAACATCGAAGAATAAGAACTTTATATTAGAATAAGATAATATCTTTAAGTAAGCTGGATACTAGAAAACAAGATGACACTATTGCTGTTGACGAAATTGGAAAACTCGAAGAATAAGTAGGAAGAATAACACCTGATGGGTTCGTGAATGATAATAAAATCGTAGATAATGAACATTTCAGCACTATACCTTTTCTACCAATGTTCATTATACTCTTTTGCTGAGGAGTTTGTCGCGCCACTTTTTCTTCCCAACTAAAACACAAGGAAGTGGTGACGGGCGTTTTAGGGATGTTTACTGTCTTTACGTAGAACTTTGACGTTCAAAAAGTGCTGGTACTTAGCCCAATGCGAATAAAGGACTTTTGACTACAGTTTCATCTGCCTAGCCTTTTCCCAACTATATTGGGGTCGGCTTCCAGTCAAACCGGATTCAGCTGAATACCAGTGTTTTACGTGGAGCGGCTGCCTACCAGACCTCCACAACCCATTAACTGGGTAACACGGTACTTCTTGGCAAGACTGCAGTCAGATTTACTGGCTTCTGACAATCCGTAACGACTGCCAAAGATCTACAAATGACAGCCGGGACCAACGGCTTAACGTGCTTTCCGAGGCACGGAGGAAACTCGGTATATTAAGACGGTCACCCATCCACAGACCAACCTTGGCAAGCGTATTATTTAGCCACGAGCTCCTCACTTTTGACTACAGTTTAAATCCGATAAATGCTATTAATTAGATCATGATGAATTAGAATCAAATCACCAATTTCACACAGAAACTTCAAAACAATAGCACAGCGATTGCGTTCATCTCGCTCCAGATGAATAGCGTCGTGAGTGAAGCAACGTCATCGCAGATGTCGGCCACCGAAGCAACAACCTCGAGAACTTTTACTTTTACGACGCGAATGAACTAGGGGAGCATCTTCGTACATTGTTAGGTGTTTAATGTGTTGTACTGTACTTGGAGGTCGTTATATGGGTTAGCATGTGTATTTTTGGGAGCTAGATGGATAGATATATAAAATATTCTTTATTGTACACCAAAAATAGTTACACAAACTTAATTCGACGGGACAGTGGTGGTCTTATCGCTGTCAGCGATATTTTCCAGACTACATTTCTGCCCCCGATAGGAAAAAAGACGCATCTACCATTTTTTCCAGATTTGAGTTATATACATTGCCGGAATCAGAAAAAAAAGGCGCATCTGCCTGTATTTTTAATACTTTTCTAACTTCCTCCAGTGTGGTTTTAGCACAGCAAAATAGGGCGCTTCTGTTCATTTTTTTACACCGGATTGAAGATGAAAAGACGAATTTATGTGAAACTTAATTAAAAAGTCGCATTTATGTAGATAATATCCTTATACTTTATAGTTTTTTTTTAGTTCAGTAATATAAAAGGCGCATATTTGTCCCTATTTGTAAGAGGAAGTTAATAAGACGCAAATGCTCATTTACGTCTAACCCGCTAAAAAAAAACTGCTTTCACATTAAGAAAAAAAGACCACATCTGAACACTTGCGCCCTATTTACTTCGTAAAATTGTTTTAGCATAGGCGCATTTGCCATAAACGTCTTAATACTTTACGTTGAATAAAAAATACATTATGATACTTAATAAAAAAGGCGCAAGTGCGCAGAAACGTCCTTTTTTCCTAGAATTGTGAATCAAGCGGGGATTGCGCGGGTGTCGGGCGGGGTATGTTTGACCAGTTTCTATGTCAGTTGCGCCCGAGTAGGTTGTAGGAGCACGACGTGTCGCGGTCGCACAAATTTTTCGCAGCGTGATTCGTCGTAACAAAGTAAGTATTTTTTATTTCAAAAGTTTGTTTATTGTTTGTGTGTGCAATTTAATTCAATCGTAGCGTGCCAAATAATAATACAAATTGTTTAAAACATGTTTTGATAGAAATATATAATATCAATGTCTTACTAGTACCTAAGTTGAGTTATGCTCCTACGAGTATTTTACCTATACATATATAGTAAAGTTAATAAATTAAAGTAAGTACCTCATTTATATTTAGGTGTATGAAAATTATTTCATTCATAAACATTTTTATTAGTTACTTACATTATGTAATTTCTTTGAATAAGATTTATAATACATTAGTGATACAAACTGAACTAAGCTTTTATTGATTTATTTTTAGTGAACGGTGTGTGTTTTTTGTGATCATATTTAATTTTCGTTTAATAAAAATAAAGTTTGATGTGCCATAAATTGCTTGCAAACACTTAACAAAATTAACTGTTGTTACAGGTAAAACTAACATGAAAAAAGGTCGATGTTTTGAGTTACTTACTAAAGCTTTAGCTTCCACAAGTACGGAAAGCACAAATAGTACTGCAGTAGAAAATACAGAGCGAATTTTGCTGTATCCCTTAATTAACGACCAAGACCCGTACCAAATAAGCCATGGTGAAGGAATTAACCACGTCTCAACCACTGACAGTATTCTTCCGGATAAAGTCTGCGAAAATACCACCACTGCAGCGACTATCAGCAGCAGCAGCAGTTCAACAGTAAGTGAATTTGACTCTGATGATTCAGTTTTTGATAAAGATTACATTCCACCACAAAGAAAAAACAACAAAAGTAGCGTTATCGACTCTGATTCAGATATTGATTTCATAGAGAACTCACAACAAAACAACATTCGCATATCAGAGTCACCTGAACTAGAAGATTTTGCGCCCGAAACTCAGACTGACCAGGCTTCTGAAAATGTAATCCAACTTACCAAGAAAGGAAGTGTACGTAAACGCAAACATTACGATACTTCATTGCGAGAGCGTACTAAAACTAAGAAAGAGTTAAAGACTAATACCAAGTATTGCGTTAAACCAGGTTGTGGCGAAGAATGTAAAAAAAAGTGTTCTTCAAATATATCTGAAAACCAGCGAAGTACTATAAACAAACAATTTCGTAATTTCACCTGGAGAGAACAGTATATATACATAATTAACAACACATCTCAAACTATACCGGCCAGGCGAACAAAAAAAACTCTAACTCAAAAGTAATTAACCGAGGAAAAACTATTACATATTTTATGTTGAATGAAAATAATGAGAAAGTAACGGTATGCAAGATTTTTTTTTTGACAACCCTTGGATTTGAGAAGAAAAACGACAAGGTTCTGCGAAACGCTTTGAAACAAGTGCAAGTACAAGAAATAACGGATATGCGAGGCTGTAATCCTAACCCTAAAAAGATCGATAACAAGCCCATCATTGATCACATTAATTCTTTTCATCCTGCTGTATCACACTACAGAAGGGTACATGCACCCAATCGAAAATATTTACCGTCAGAACTAAATATTCGTGATATGTACAAAGACTTTTGTGAAAAAATGGGTATAACTGAGCAGTCCGCTCCCGAAGACTGTGTATCTTACGATCACTACCGACGAGTTATTAAAGAACTTAATATTTCTTTCGCAAAACTAGGCAATGAGGAGTGCGAAATATGCGAAAAATATAAATTACATAACCCTGCTATTATGGAGATCCGTCATCGAAACTGCACCGAATGTAAGGAATACGAATTACATCACAGAAGATACATTTTAGCACGACAGACATACGATGAAGATAAATCTCGTCAAATGAGTATGCAAGACCAAACCAGTGACGCTATGTATTACTCAGTAGACCTAGAAAAGGTTATAATGTGCCCTCTAGATGAATTCAAGGTTGCTATATTTTGCCCAAGACTGATTTTATTTAATGAGAGTTTCGTACCTCTTGGAGACAAGAAATTTCGAGGCGCGAGGGACACATTTGCTTGTATCTGGCACGAAGCAATTGCTGGCAGGAAAAAAGACGACATCATAAGCTGTTTCCGAGCCTTTTTTTTGCATTATTTATTTATTTATTTATTTATTAAAACTTTATGCACAAGTGAAACACTGTACAAAGGCGGACTTAATGCCGTAGGCATTTTACACACACACATACCACTACATAACACTGTGGCTTGACAACTGTGCCGCTCAAAACAAGAACTGGAGTCTTTTTTCCTATTTATTGTATCTGATAAACTCAAGCGATGTAAATTTGGAAACTATCACTCTGAAATATTTGGAAGTAGGACACACTTACATGTCAGCGGATGAATTTCATCATCAGGTCGAGTTGTCACTCAAAAAGAAGAAAAGAATATATGACTTCGAAGACTTCCATCACGCGGTTTCTGATACTCATCGTAAAATCACTGTAAAGAAAATGGTCGTCAGTGACTTTTGTAGATTTGAAGATTGCTCTTCTTCCTACAAACTTCAAAATATGATACCAAGAGTATATCTGAGTAACATGTGCGAAGTGACTTTTCGAAGGGGAATTAATACAATAGCATTCAGAACAGATTTTGATGGCATGGAAAGAGAACTGGACTTCCTGAGAGTGAAAAACATTAAAATTGGCATTCCAAGACCAGTAATAAAAACTCAATTTAGAGGAGTTAATGAAAAGCGAAAATCTGATATAATCAATCAGTTACTTTATCTTATGCCAGAGAACCGAAGGGCGTTTTGGCGAAATTTGCCAGTTAATGATAACTCTGTCGATTTGATTAACGAATATGAGGAAGATGTTGACAAATAGGCACACAAAGCAACAGCAGCTCTTTTTCTTTGGGTGCAGTGAAACTACATTTACTTCGCTGGTTAATGTTATCTGTTTAGATTTTTACTAGTAATTTTGTACTTATTTTTAAGATTTCTCCAAGGATTGATAAATTGTCTGTGATTTTACGTTAAAGTTAGATTTTAAGAGAATCTAGAGGCAGTTAAGACTGCTGTTTTTTTTATTTTTGATATTCATCTTATAATGTTTTTCACTTTGATATTTAAGTCACATAATTAACATAATATTATTTGTAAACTACTTTTGAAAACTACATAAAGTAATGGGATTATCAGCCTAAGAATGTTATTTTTTTAAGACGTGTTTGTTATAATAAAGATATAAGAGATAATATTATAATAGATCTGTATCTATATAAGACTGATGAAGTAAAACTTTGCTCAAGTTTAATACATAGTTGTGATTTTCATTATAATTTACTGTGCCATGGATAGGTTTTTTGTGTAAGTGGGTCAAAAGACTTTAAAATAAATATTTGACTTTATAGATTGTGTTTTATTTACAAATAATAAATTAGACTATGGCTTATATGATAACGTCGAACCTACTCTAGGTACTATTTCAGACATACTATCTTAGATAAAAGGATTTTTAAATAATTTCATAAACATTTTATCTAAGCCAAGGGATATCTACATACTTTCTAATTCTTAAGAAAAAAGGCGGAAATACCTTTATGCGCCCATTTCTTTGAAAATCATATACAAGATAGATAAAATAAATACTTAGAAGAAAAGTACAGTCAAAAACGTTTGAAATTTAAAGGACGCATCTAGCCATTTACGTCTATTCAATTAAGTATGTAATATTTTTCTTAATTTTTTTTGCTAAGATGAAACTATTTTTTCTTTATTTTTATTATAATAATTTAATAAATTCATATTATTATTAAACCAAGTTAAAGCGTATTATAGTGGGCATTATTTTCAACTTTCAGTATGTAAATATTTTAATTTACTCGAAGACAGCAAACAATTTCCCGTTTCATTCAATAAAACATTTTTTTCTCCGTTTTTACTTTTTGTTAGATACGTCTTTTTAACTATCGGGGGCAGATTTAGAGTTGTATAATGACACTAGCTGTTGCCCGAGACTTTGTACGTGCAATGCATATCTCGTTTTTTCCCGTTCCCTTATCGTCTATAGCCTTCCTCATGAATGTGGCTATCATATTATTATACAAAATAATTAAAAAAATCCGACTGGGAGTTTCAGAGACAGTTTTCTGGCAATTTATTTCTTTTGACTTTTTAATTTGGTTTTAGGATAAGGAACTGCCAGGGTCTGTTTTGTAGACAGGTAAATAGAACCTATTTTTAAGGTGTTTTCTACCTTTTCCGAGTACGTATCGTAAAAGTTCTTTTCCAGCTTGACTTCTGTAAATACATAGGTCCTTTAATTAATTTTATTTAAGTAGCAAATACACTAAACTAAAAACAAACTAAAATATAGCATCAAAAAATTCATCCTCAACGCTGTCAGCTGGTAATGTGCCCAAGAGACTGGCGGCATTGCCACGTTGAATGGCAATGCTTAATCTTTGCCCAAAATAAAAGCCAGCTCTTGGGTCACGGGAAGTGTCAACCAGCCGTTTCGAAATTTATTTGAAAAGGCTGTGAGCACAAGGGCCCCACGGCCCGAGGGTTTCAACCCCAAACGGCTCGCAAATATAATTACCAATAAGGTTACCATATTTCCGCCGCTTGAGGTTTTCCGCAGCCGCAGCGGCAGCGCCAGCACAACTCGATGAACTAGGAAGATGGGATGGATGGATGCAAGAGTATCGACACAGGTTGCATCCCACACTAAAGGCCTACCCTTCTTCCAAGGAAACAAAGACATGCCGTCCGGTCTTTTGCCATCGTCTCGTGCCAAGCTATTGGTTTCTAAAACGGCTGGAACGCCGACAATGACGAGAGCTCGTCGGATTATGTCGTTTAAATTAGCGTGTCGTGCAAAACGGCCTGCACTGCGGCTACAAGAAAGGCCGTGGTGCCCGAGGCTGTTGACAACTTCACCACAGTGACAGCGATGATACATAGGTTCATTAAAAGAGACCATACAAATAATTTAGTTAGCAATTTTTTTACGTCGGATTTAAACAAACTATTACAAAATCGATTAAGAACAAAATATATTTCTTGCTTATATTCTTATAGTCACAAAATTGATATTTAAATAACACTGACATTAAATCGAATTAGAAGTCAATGTCGCGTAGCATTGTAATGTCAATTACATATCAACAAAATAAAAATAAAATGTTTCAGTAACATGTGCAACCAGTTATTAAGAATACTAATTATACTAAACGTTATATAAAAGAACTTGCCGCTGTTATACTTTCCGTGACCTTGCGATACATAGCAAATGGTATTACCGACCGGTAATGTGTGTTGGGCCGCTAAAATGAACCTACTAAGATTTTTTATCGTTTAGAAAAAAAAAACATAAAATTTTCTTTGATTTAAATAGTAGTTTTTATTATCCTCGATCTGATTAATGAGACAAACTTATACCTACATTAGGTCTCTAAAATGAAAATAAAAATTAACACTAATTTGCATTTTTTTTTCATGATGTTTTTAATTATCCTCGATCTAATTCATGAGACAATTATACAATCATTCTACATCCTTTATTATGTTTAAATACGTACAAACGTTATGTATAAGAAAAAAACAGGATATGTTTTGTTATGCATAAAACGACTTAGTTTTATGGTTATCTTATCTTCTCTAATGCGGGATTTCCCTTAATTGAAACTCATAGCGATTTTTCCCACGGATATAACTATTAAATATAATTAACCTAATGGGTGTTAGTCAAACCTGTTATTAAATTACGCTTGATGATTATGATGCGATGAGATTATGTGGATGAAACTTTGGGCAAGAACTTTACTTTTATATATTATGATGGAGATGTTCAAATATATTTCTAATAAGTTCTCATGATAGTCATTTTGTTATTTTAATTAAGTTTTGTTTATTAAGACCTTGTTGAAATTATATTTGTCTGCCTGTAGATGGCGAAACATGTAGGAAGCTCATTCTTTAATAAGACCTTAAATTTACCATGTTTTAATTCTATTTATCGTGTTATAATTTCTTTTGATATAAAGCGATGCCTTATTTAAATCTGATATATAGTATTCTACTATAATAAGATTACTTTTGAATCATATGTATTAAGTAACAAAAGTTGTTTTTTAAATATATTTTATATTGTAAATAAATACAAATGTTACGTTATTGTACTTTAATTTCAACAATCAGTTTAAGTTAATTGGTATGACTGTTAAAATTGTCAAGCAGTGAAGTGATTGTTAAGATATTTAAGGTATACTTTTGCGAATGAAATGTCAAGATGTAAATTATGTTGTTTTGTGTTAAAATAAACAAAAATATAGTCAGTTTCTACTGCACTCAATCATCTTAGTAGTTTTAAGTTGAACTCTGTTGAAAAACATGAACTGAAAAGGTCTAATTGTATATTCCTTGAACCTTGTTCCGCTCATCGCTTCTTGTATGCACCAACATTCTAACGCATCACTCGTTGAAATATGAATAATTCATGCTCTGAGCTCTGGTTCGATGTAATCTCAGCTGCAGTGTCGCGTACGCATGTCGTGACAGAACCAACGCACCTCTTGAATTTATGATACCGTACCATGGTTGATTTATGATTATGATTTGTTTCTTTGTAAAGACACGTGCATGCAAATGTAAATACTATTTTGTTATCTTGAACTTGATTTTTCCGATGGTTTCGCTCCCGTGGCCCACCTCACAGAATCTATGTTTTTTTTCGAAAAAAAAAAGACGTATGGAATACAACGACACTGTAATTACTTTTTATCGCTGATAGAACTTTCGGAATTGATTTCGGTAATTGCGGGACCTATAAACGTGTTAAAAACAAACAGTTTATCCTCCGTAAAATATTCGTTTACTATTTACGAAAGTCATCATCATCTCATCGGCCCAGCCTTTTCCCAATTATATTGGGGTCGGCTTTCAGTCAAACCGAATTTAGCTGAATACCAGTATATTACGAGGAGCGGATGCCTACCAGACCTCCACAACCCATTAACTGGGTAAGATGGTACTTCTGGCAAGACTGGAGTCAGATTTAGGTACTGGCTTCCGACTATCCGTAACGACTGCCAAAGATCTACAAATGACAGCCGGTATCAACGGCTTAACGTGATTTCCGAGGCACGGAGGAAACTGGATATGTTAAGATGGTCACCCATCCACAGACCAATCTTGGCAAGCGTTTCTTAACCTTGAAAATCGGCCCGTGCATGTGTATTAGTCTATTATTAAAGTAAGTACCAATACCTAATTATTAAATCAGAAAGCCGGAAAACGTCGTTTCTAGACGCATTTGGTACGATATTAATCTCACTACTACTGGTTTTAGTGAACCAATAAATAATAATAATAAGCGCACCGTGCAACAGTAACTTGTTTCACGATTGCAACAAATCCATACATTTTGCAACACTTAGGAAGCATATAAATACCCTTTGCAAACTGTAAAGTACTGCATTTTACTTGTCATAAAATATCCTTACAGAAAATCTGTACCGTAAAATGTGTGTGCAACATTTTAGCGGCCCGAGTGGTTAAAAGGCGAAAGTGGTTGCTTGCGAGTGGCTAGCCTTGGTGGTCATGCGCAGTCGCCGTCGACGCTAACTGCTTCGGATTAGATCGTTCATACTCGTATGCTGCATTAAACAATAGTTTAGCAGACAATCTGATGTGATTATTGTAATTAAGATTGTTAAGCGGGTGGTTAACTTGATGGATAGTTTCGCGGTGCAACAGTTTTTATAGAGTTGTTGCAGGGTATTCTTTTACATCAATTAAAAGTTACTTTTTAATTGAGTAAGTTCAGGTGGAAATAGAAGTCTTGTTTGAAGCAGGTATGCTTTTATATGTAAAATAGTAACCGGATTGGCCGAATACTTATGATGAGTAAAAGGAATTGAGCCTAATTGATTCTGTATTGCGCGAAGTAATTATTGACCACCGACATATCGTCGATCTAGATGTGACACCTCGTAAATGAAAACTGATAAACTTTTCAGGAGAGAAAAAAACAGCTGACAAAGTACGTATAATTCGCATCTTTTATTAATTTTATCTCGTGGTACCTCGTAAGATCTAACAATACTAGTATATCTTACGAGGTTACACCAAATTGAGCTTGTTACGAGAGGTCACTGCAATTCATTTTATTCTGTCAAATGAATAGTAATTCGGCAGACATTTACGAGTTAACTCTTGAATTATTGTTTGAAACTTTTTCTATAAAAATAAATTTTGACGAAAAAATGGTATTTGAGAAGTGTGACATCTACACCGACGATATTTTGATTTACTTTGATAATACGTGGCAACAAAGTATGTAGTAATAAAATCGATTAACATTGATTACAAGTTGAAAGCCAGTTCTAATTTTAGTAGCAAAAATAGTACTTATCTCAATGTCGTTGGCCAACTATTCAATTCAAATAATATATAGCATATATAGTATACATTGTAATATTGATATGCAAAAACAAATGCTCAAGGATTATTTTGATGCCATTATTTAAGTAATAAAAATTCTTTAGTTGTTTGATCTCGAGGTATTTACGTTTTTGTTCTAAGATATTGCTAGTTCAAATATTTGCAAATGAGATTATTATGTTTAACAATAGGTATAATAAAAATATTCATTGCACATACCACAGAAGATAATTTGATTTAATCAGAATAGTCCCCATTTCATGAAGATACATTTTAAGGCATTCCTTGCCTTTATTATCGTAAAGGCAAAAAAAAATTATTATTTTTTTATGTATTTGTGCTTAAATTAACTTTACATACTATTTAACTTTACTTTAAGATCAGTTAATAAAATTAAAATTATTCACACTTATTAATTTTATAAATAAAATATTTCCTGTTTTTTATATTTCTAAAATGGTCTTGCAATGTTAATTGCATCTAGGCATGAAATCTTAATTTAGCTTAAAACATGATAGGAACATGGTAATAGTCGAGCAGTCGTACTTGAGTTTCAAATGATTGTAATGCTCGACCTTGCTTATATAATTAGAGGAGTCATTAATTGTAAACATTCCATTTCACGTTCATTGGCCAATTTTATTATTTCACTAGTTGACCCACGCAACATCGTCTGCGTCACAATTTTTATTACTGCTCCACTCCTATTGGTCTTAGCGTCATGATATATACCCTATAGCCTTCCTCGATAAATGGGCTATGAAACACTGAAAGAATTCTTCACATCGGACCAGTCGTTCCTGAGATTAGCGCGTTCCAGTAAACAAACAAACTCTTCAGCTCTATATATTAGTAAGTCTCACAAACTAATCCGTAGTTTTGATTTTCAAAGGAAATACAATTATTATAGAGACAGGAAGCCAGGGTTGCGGATTTTGTTCGAAAGAGTCACTGCGGCCCTGGAACGCTAAAGGCATCAAGAAGAACACGGATGGGTCTTAGTCAGTAAGAGTCTGACACTCTATTCTGTAAGTAACCATTTCGATACCAAGCTTCACCTGAGTGAGATAGCTCACAAAATGAACATAAAGGTGTAGGTATCATCATATTGCTTATGTTTATACTCACCTCGGATTCCGCTATCGAGACACGAAAATATTGTTACAGAATAGCATTACAGAGCGGAAGGAGTCATTTGAAGATTTCCCATCCTTCCTTCTTTCCTTTTTTTTTTTCTTTTTTTCTTTTCCTTTTTTTTTTCCTCAGCGCGCGGATGTTGATGCCAGCTGCCACATTTTTAACCCTAGTTCATTCCTAGTTCTATACTTGAAAGAAAATTCTCGAACTTAAAAAGCGGTCAATTGCAAGGTGCAATATCATATCAAATCAAAAACAAAACCTAAAAATACAAGATTTGCCCTTTTGATTCATAACGGTAAACTCAGAAGCTGTGTGTGGATTTGTATGCCTAAAGCGCCATTTACACGATGCGAGTTTCTTACCTCGAACATACGATTCTCGAAAGTAAGGAAAAAAAGGGGATCGTGTAAACATCATATACAATATTGTACGTGGAAGGGTGATAATCGCCTCGCCTTTGAATACTGGGTTTCTCCGTGTAAACAAAATTGAAAGCAAGAAAATCGTACTTCGAGTTCACGACACGTGACCTGAGGGCGAGTCTCGCATGCAGATTGGTTCCAACCGATTTGTACGATACTCGCATGAACTTGAAAAAAATGTCATACGAGATCGTGTTTAAGCGAGTCGAGAAATCGTAGACAAATATCGCATTGCAATTTGTGTCATCGTGTAAACAGAACTCTAGGCGATAATTGCCTTACGATTATCGTATGACATACTCGTAGCCGAGTTTTTATTTTTTAGTTCTCACTTCAAGATTATCGCCTCCGATATCGTATACGACTTTTTGTCTCAAAACGTTCGAGAAACTCACATCGTATAAATGGCGTTTAAGGAGGTTTCCAACACTTTTATGTCCTTTATCTCTGAAGAAGTGGTACTATTCTACTACTTCTACTATGCCATCATCCTTGATCATAATCTCATTGCCAATGCCGCAATTTCCTCGTGAATTTAATGCGAATGAGCTGACATTAGCATGAGGTGCGATTGTATGAATATTAACAATGCTGTCACTTGTTCTAGACTAATTATGACATTAACTAATGGTAGTTAAGATTATTTTTTTATGAACATTAGAATATGGTTGCCTTATAATTGGTTTGTTTTCTTTTGTAGGGCATAGTGGAATGAAATACAGTTTTGAACAAAAGTTTACATCGTATATAAATTTGTTCCAAAAACTGATTTCTTTTTATATTTTCAAAGAAGGAAAATTGTGCCTTTCAGCTAATGTGATTGCAGTTTTTGAAATTCTAAAATGTTGCGTTTGAGCTTATGTTAATTCTTACATTTAACGGGGAAAATACTTTTTGAATTTCAAACTAGAAATTAAAACTTTAACTCTTTGAACTCTTAAAGCATTTTAATTTTCAGTAGGTAACTAAAAAAAAATAAAAAGGTTTATTGCAATAAAAAATGTTAAAAGAAGGGACTCTTAACATCCAAACTAAGTAAGACTCATGCTTAATTGTACTGTATAGTGTTTCAACACTAAGTAACGAGGAAGAAACTGTTTCACTTGATCAAATACTTAATCTTTATTCCCGTCTCAGCGAAAGTATCGTATTTAACTTTAAGATTACAACAGCTCTAACTACATCGATGCTGTGGGAAACCACCTATTTGCTCTTAACCAACAGTTAACTATACATCATTGTTACCAGTGTTTAGCAATCTTTCATTTGTAGGAACCTATACAAAATTGAACTACCTATTATCTTAGCTAGACCAAAAGGTGAGGCAATTAGAATAACTAGGACTGGGCTCCTAGAACGTACCGTTTTAAATTAATGCTCCGCTTCTAATGATCATAGCGTGGTGTTTTGTAGCCTTCCTCGATAAATAGGCTATCCCACACTAAAACAATTTTACATTCCCAACCCGTGTTCGTGACATCAACTAAACATATAAACAATCAAACAATCTCTTCAGTTTTATAATATTATACATATTTCAAGGCACTAAAGTATATTTAAACCTTCCAAATAACCTAGTACAATTTTGATGGAAAATTTGTGATGCCTGACATTTGAAAACAAAATGAAGCACTGACTCAATCAGTAGGTTTCTCAAAATGAAAACACTTCCCTTGTTATCAAAAAACCTCAATAACCAAGTTACAAATAAATTTACTGCCGCATTGCCTCAAATAACTTTTTAAAAGGAACTGATTGCGATTCAAATTATGAGCACAGTACATTAAAAATAGTCTTTTAAAACGAGCCACACAGAATATGTCAAACGTTTCCTCGGTGACGCAAGCTGAGATGGCTCGCAGCCGGTTTCTCTGAGCCTTCCGCGGTTTTGCAATCCTATTATCGAATAGATAGGAAATCGACATCTTATCAACATTCGTAGCTTCACGACTTCGCTTAAACAAATGGCAGAGGCCTCATTTTCACTAGCTAGAACTCTAGACTAGAAAGTGACTTTCATCTGAGTTTGGACGATTTCGACTACGGATTTATCTAGAATATGGATTCCGGTTTTTGTTTGGTGCGGAAGGTTGTCTTTGTAAAAATCTAGATTTTATGGAGTGATTTTTATAACGCGACTTTTTTTAGTTTAGGGGTGTGGCTGTCTTTGGCCCAAATACCTACGTTTGTGTCTAAATTTTATGTTGACTTTTAAATTTAAGCACCTAGATTTTGGTTTCGAGACGATTTTTATTGATTTTGTGTTACGTTAAAATCCTTAGTCTACTAACAGTGAGAAAGCTTGCTATTAAATATTATTTATTAATATATTATATTTTAAAATGAAATATTTTTTAAACAATAGAAACTTTTTCGAAATATTTCTTAAAGAAACCTTTAGTTTCTAAAATGTCACGTATCTCATGTTGTCGTGATGGACAAATACTATGTCAACAAAGAAATTTCCCGTCACAGCCATTCATGGTCGCCCATTTAGTAAAAGTTCATTCATTTCGTCAACCAGTTCGAAAAAGGCATTCTTATTAAATCCGGTTTAATTAACATACGGCAATTTCTAGAATTCTTTAAGCACATAACTACTTTCGGATTAAATTTTTTGCTTTTGAAGTTATTCTTTTTACCTAACAGCTGCCACCGAAGCTAGCTCATCTGTCATAGGTCATTTATTCATTTGTTTAACATAGGTAGGTAAAATAATTGTGGTATATCGTGGAAATAAAAAGTGCGCTATGTTATGCTAGAGATCGTACAAATGTTTGTTAATAATTAAGCTAAGTCTTTATACATAATATAATAAATAAATAACCTCGACCATAAAAATCTAAATATTCAAAAAAAGAAGACAATTATAGAAAAATCCTATATATTAATTAATAAAAATACCAAAAGAAATTAATTTCAATAATAAACAAATGTCAAAACACAGTTTGACCATGTCAAGACAGTCTGAAAACAGATAATAATATTATGTCAATATACAAAATTAATGTCATTATACACTTTTAATCTCAATAAGCAAATAGTAAAGTCAATATACAATTCCAATGTCAAAATACAATATTAATGTCAATATACAATTCTAATGTCAAAATACAATACTAATGTCAAAATAGAAATTATTAAGTAAGGACAAAAAATTCACGTATTTTATTAGCATGTCAACATTCTATGATTAGATTATTTTCCGTTAAAAATTCCGAAATACTGTAATATGCTTTGGTCATCAGTAACGATTTAAGCCGTTTCTTAAATAAGTTCACGTTTAATTCTTTAATTGGCCGTGGCAAGTGGTTAAATATGACTGGCGCCATGCAAAATACACTTTTAGACATTAATACCGTGTGAGACCTTACGCATAAGCTACTGTTATCCCTTCGACTTGCCGCCGCAACAGAAAAAGACGCCCCGGGCGTCGGGAGTCGCAGGACGATTCTCGGCCACCGTAGGCGCGGTTCTGCGGACGGCGAGCATTGGGTGGCTCGCCGTCTGATCAGAGCCAGGCCCGGGTCGACGGCGCGCTGTGTTCCACGCGCATCTCAAAGAGCTGTCAGCATTAAATACGGGGCCCGCTAGGGCTAGTGCCTGCTGGGGCTGCGGACTTCGTTCGAAAGAGGCACCGTACCCCGGAACGCAAAGGGCACTAGGAGGAACACGGATGGGCTCTAGTCAGTAAAAGTCTGACACTCCCTCCTGCTTTACCCAGAGCGGGAGGAGTCATTTGATGATTTCCGATCCTAAAAAAAAAAAGAAACAAATCCCTTCGACTTCGGTTATTAATGTCCGATATTTTTTAAACAACTTAATTTTCGTGCTGTGCTGGTTCTACCACTGCGGCTGCTGAGAACTTCAAACGGCGGAAGTGTAATAGACTTGTTGGCAATTATATTTTTGAACCGTTTAGGGTTGAAACTCTTGGACCGTGGGGTCCGAGTGCTCACGTGTTATTTAAAGAACTAACTAAACACTTTGTTGACACTTCGCGTGACCCAAAGGCTGGCTTTAACATCGGAAAGAGGATAAGCATTACCATTCAACGCTGCAATGCCACTAGACTTTTGGGCTCACTTCCAGTCGACAGCGATGCGAACGAATTTTTGACGCCATATTATAGTTATATATTAGTATTTTCTATTTTAAGTGTTTACAGTTTGATATTTAAATCAATTAATTTCATAATTAGATTGGTGGAGTCGTCGTCAATATTAAATGATAAATATAAAAAAGACGTTTATCTGACTACAGCTCATCAGGCAAACAAAAATACAATTAAATTGATCACCAATCTCTTGAACACATAACCAGCTGACAGCGATGAGGACGTATTTTTAAATACTATATTCTAGTTAGTAGTTAGTTTTGTTTATTTTATTCATTTGTTTTAAATAAAGTACTTTGAGGAGCTCGTGATTAGATAATAACAGCCGCTCGGGTCGATCTTCAAGGTTAAGCAACGCTTGCCAAGGTTGGTCTGTGGATGGGTGATCATCTTAACATACCGAGTTTCCTCCGTGCCTTGGAAAGCACGTTAAGGTCCGACTTGACTGGAAGCCGACCCTAATATAGTTGGGAAAAGGCTAGGCAGATGATGTTAAATAAAGTACTTTAATTGAAAATTGTGTACTTAGTTATAAAATTGACAATCTATAAATTAACACGTCACAGCTGGAAAAAAAATAAAAGTATGTGCTTAGTTACTAGTTCAAACTTTATGTACCAACAAAAGCTGTACATGAGCGGACTTAACGCAACAAGACATTCTCGACCAGTCAACCTTTGGATTAAAAAGACAACACTTTTACTGTACGTGTATGATATTGTGCTTTTCTATAAAGCTTAATCATCATCAGCCTATCCAATTCAATCCAACTACAAATACATTACAAACATAATAAAACAACTTTACCTATTACCAGAAGCTTATTACTTACAATGACACATACTTCCGTACAATAATATATAACCTGTTGCAAACCACTAACAATCGTGATCGTATAAAAGGCGTATTAAACAATATTGGTACTTACCTAATATAATAATACAACGACACTACAATATTATAAAAAAACATGTGAAATTCAGCGGTTCGATAGCAATCCATTCATCAGTCAAGTCTTGTAAATCGTAGATACTTTAGTCATTAAAGTTATTGCTGATATCACGAAGGCGTCATCAAACTCTTTTTAAGGAATACAGTTACTGAGAAAGTACGATGTGTACGTATTGAAGTTGTACATAAGTTATTAAACGGCACTTACAATCTGTGCGATTAATTAGCACAAATTGTATGTGTCTTCTTTAGGATGGTAAATCATATTACTCCTCCCGTTCTGGGCACAGTGGGAGAAGTGAGAGACTAAAACCCACTCACGTTCCTTCAATTTCCTTTTCCGTTATATGCTCGCGAATAAATGCTCCCGGTTAAAAAAAAATACAAAATTCTAGCTCTTTCCATTTTATGTGAAACACGATTTCAAAATGAAGATCACAATGTTTTATTCACTACGAACACTGTTTGTTATTTTAAAATATAACCATCTTTTAAATTGATATTGCATCCGAAAATTTATTTATAATAGCTATGAAATTCTAAATGGAAACTTGAGGAAGTGTTCAAAGAAACTGGGTTGCGATAATTTGACTCGGCTGGCTATTAAACCATTGCTGTTAAATGAGGCATCAAAAGTATTATGATTACTCACTCTGCGACGAATGAAAACGAACTACACGCGCTTCTATTATGCGGCTTTATTCGTGAATAGATTTTTATTGATCTCTTAGCTGTTCAACTTGCGAGATAGAAAATACGTTTGTGGGCCGTTCATCTAAAGATTTTTAAGCGTATTACAACTGATAGGTATGATATTTGTTTACTGCATTCAGCAATAAAGAGGGAAAAAGGGCTCTCTTTTCTTTTACGGTTCAAGCAGTGCGGTTATGGAATGCCTTGCCCATCTCTCTTTCTTTTTAAATCCATCCAAAAGTTGTCTTGAAAAGATCGCTTTTAGCAATAAGGCCACACATTATGTCCCCTATATAATGTTCTTCATCTATCTTTCTGTAACTTATATGGTATACATTATAAAGAGTATTCTATTCTTTTCAATCAACTAATGCGTCCTCCAACCGCTTCGGCGTCCTATGACCATACACAAAATGATTCATTGCCTACAAACACATGTACATAATATATTTTCCCTCATTTCCCTAAACTTCGCATAAGACAGTGAAGCCATCCACCGCACATAATGACGTGTGACATAAAAGAAAGCTCATTACAGTGCGTACGCGCATCGTAACAGATGTTAATTTATAACCGATAAGATGAGCGAACCATTGCGTAACAGATGCGCCTATGCGTAGCGTTACGAGCGAAACTGATTTGCAAGGTTTCTATTGATGACTTGGCTTTTATTGCGGTTTTTAAATTTTATTGGTTTTAATACTCCTGTACAAATTATTTATCGTAAAAGGCATAACATTAGTTATACCTAAATTGCTCGAAAGTGTTACTATAAAAATATAAATTATGTTTCTTTTATAGGCTTATATCAATCGGTGTCATATTTCATTATTTCAGCCTAAAAATGTCCACTTCTGAAAAAAGACCCCAAGAGTCACCACATCGATCTATACGTGTCGCATTTAGCGGAATCTTGTAGTTTTTGTCAGGTTATCAGTCCACTATGTGGAAGGCCTTCCAACAATGCGTCTTCTGGTACGCGGTCCGCTCCGACTTATGTAAAAATAGGTCTGCCTATTTATTTTTGTTTTCATTTAATTCGGACTGACGGATTTAATTATATTCATAAGTAAGAAACTTACACACTTTGTACGTAACTAAATAAATTGCAAATAAATTTCATTATCATCATAAAATCATTAAAAATATTAAATTTCATATCATTTCACATATTTTCAGATGTAATTATTAAAATTCAATTACTTATATAAAATGCATATATTTGCATAATTGAAAAAAAAAACAATAAAATAAAATCCCAATCAATTAAATTAAATAAAATAAATAATTATAACTTTTAACAATTTTCAACTATCAAACTAAACAGGTCGCTAATTGGCTTCAATTTTCTTTCCTTTCGTAAACTTAATTGTTGTGGTCAGATTCTAGTTCAACTTGACGTACCAGGATATTTGACCTCTACATCTACAACTCGAACAATAAGCAAACTGGTATCACCGGTTTCCAAATTCCTAAAAGGTAGTTATTTTCAAAAGAGCAGCTAGTCTATTCTGTAAGTAACCACTTCGATATCGAGCTTCACCTGAGTGAAAAACCTCACAAAGTGAGCTTTATTGCACATAGCATAAGGTCTTACGTCTGACGTAATTTGATATTCACCTCGGATTCCGCTGTCGAGATACGAAAATGATGTTACAGAATAGGGGTACAGGTCTAAGCAGTAAACCTTAATTGTCAAGAAAATCTTGCACTACTACTAAAAATGTGTTTTTTTTATAGATAAATGTTTGTTACTCAATCACGCCCGGAATGTCTGAACGGATCTGGATGAAAATTGGCACACAGATTGATTATAGTCTGGACTAGCACATAGATTTTTATACCATTTAGACTTTTCTATCAATTTTAGATGTTCTCTTTTCTGTTTATTATTATTTTGTTCTTTGATTATAATCTCTCTTCAGAAAGTCTTCACTCGGATTTGCACAATATCATTCTAAAAATAATGGTAAATGTATACGTACCTAAAATATAGTGATTACCCTAGCATTTAATTTTAAAACAAAATTAATATTAAAACTAAACTTAACTAACTTACAGTGGTTTTACTTTCTGTATGTTTTTGTTACATGTGCAATTCGACACACGTTAGATGGTAATTTATTTTAATACGGACATTTTTGTGGTTTTACGAAAATGGTCATCGTTTTTATGAGCTCTACACAGTCACACGTATATAATGTTTATTACTGTTTCTGAAAAGTGAGAATGCTGTAAGTAAGCGATATCAATCGATAAACTGTATAAGTTTTTTGCTAGAGACACATACACGAAAAGGTATAGTCGACCTTTATATGGCATAGAGAAATGGTTTGAAGAATGTGCTTAACTGTTTAGAACGAACGTTATTACTATACAAGGTATACTGTAAATCGGTTAAAACTCAACATTTGACATTATATTGCTGGTTGTGGTTTTATTACAGCACGGCCAATCTTATCTATATCTATCTTAATATATATAAATCTCGTGTCACAATGTTTGTCCTCAATGGACTCCTAAACCACTTAACCGATTATAATAAAATTCGCACACCATGTGCAGTTCGATCCAACTTGAGAGATAGGATAGTTTAAATCTCAAATTATAGTAGGTAGGGTAGGTAGGGTAGGTAGGGTAGGTAGGGTAGGTAGGGTAGGTAGGGTAGGTAGGGTAGGTAGGGTAGGTAGGGTAGGTAGGGTAGGTAGGGTAGGTAGGGTAGGTAGGGTAGGTAGGGTAGGTAGGGTAGGTAGGGTAGGTAGGGTAGGTAGGGTAGGTAGGGTAGGTAGGGTAGGTAGGGTAGGTAGGGTAGGTAGGGTAGGTAGGGTAGGTAGGGTAGGTAGGGTAGGTAGGGTAGGTAGGGTAGGTAGGGTAGGTAGGGTAGGTAGGGTAGGTAGGGTAGGTAGGGTAGGTAGGGTAGGTAGGGTAGGTAGGGTAGGTAGGGTAGGTAGGGTAGGTAGGGTAGGTAGGGTAGGTAGGGTAGGTAGGGTAGGTAGGGTAGGTAGGGTAGTAGCCAGTTGACGGGAGCGAAGCCGCGTGGGTCAGCTAGTACTAATATATAAAGCTGAAGAGTTTGTTTGTTTGTTTACTTGAACGCGCTAATCTCAGGAACTACTGGTCCGATTTGTTAAATTCTTTCAGTGTTAGATAGCCCATTTATTGAGGAAGGCTATAGGCTAAGGCTATATATATAACGTCACGCTGAGACCAATAGGAGCGGAGCAGTAATGAAAATTCTGACGCAGACGAAGTTGCGCGAGTCAACTAGTCATAAATCAAAATAAAATATGAACATCTCTTGAAAGCTTTTCAAATAAAGGTAAAGAAGACCACAAACGAACAGGAAAGAAGACTTAGTCAGGAATTCCTTAATTTCACAATGAATATTTAATACAAGAAACCAACTACACAACTGAACAGAAGACAGAAAAAATACTTTGTAACCCGCAATGTATAAAAGACAATAGAAACTATCTGTTGAGAAACAAAATAACCAGACAGTACCACATTGAAACATAATATCGAAACGAACAAACGGACACTTTGACCGCGTAATTGCTAATTATGCACATAAAGTGGCTGTCGCAAGGCTAACCTCGTTCACATATCACGGTACAATCTGTACATGGACAGACAAACATACAGACTGTATAAATAAGCACTTGAGACTTTGAGTGTGGGACTTCGAATTATGATTGTGAATTTATATATTGGCTTTAGTCGCGATATTTCAAAAGACATATTCATATGTTTATTTTATTGTTCTATTAGTTTTATTACTTATTCAAAAATAGTATCAATGCAATAAAAATAACATATACGGGATACATTGAAAAAGAAAACGTTTCAATAATCTCTTGTCGCCTTATTTAGTAATCTTACTCTCAAGTGCTACTAGAACTTTTCTTATCAACAATTTTCCAAAGCCATCATCATCTGCCTAGCCTTTTCCCTACTATATTGGGGTCGGCTTCCAGTCAAACCGGATTTAGCTGAAAATCAGTATTTTACGTGAAGCGGGTGCCTACCAGACCTCCACAACCTATTTCACAAAGTTATAATTAAAATAAAACCAGCCGAGTGCGAGTCGGACTCGCACATGAAGAGTTCCGTACCATAAGCCTTAGTTTTTATTATTTGTTGTTATAGCGGCAATAGATATACACAATCTGTGAAAATTTCAATTGTCTACCTATTACGGTTCTTGAGATACAGCCCGCTGACAGACAGACGGATAGACGGACGGACGGACAGCGGAGGCTTAGTAATAGGGTTCCGTTGGATACCCTATGGGTACGGAACCCTAATATTCAAACATTTGGATGTTACGGGGAATAGAAGAATAGTACAAAACAGGTCGTTTCTTTTGCACAGTTGGATAAAATATATAATACTCATAATATAGTAATGTAGTAAAGCCGAACTAAAAAACTATACAAATGAGAAAAAAAACTGTGTAATAACAATATTGGCTATGACACAATAATCAGTTTGTTCAATATTGCAATGTTCCAAACAAAAAGTTGTTAATAGCATGTCTTGTAACAGTTTGAACACAATAATCAGCTAACCACGTGTTCATTTATTTGTAAGTACCCAGGTACAAATTGTTTATGAATATATCTGTGTGCGAATATATTTTTTTGTAAACTTATTCACTTTTGATAACAATTGTGCATTGTAATTGAACCTGATTCTAACTGCTTCACTGACTACAATTGGTAACCTTGATTGTAAATAAATGCTGAATATATTGACACACTTTTTTTGTCTAACTTTATACTTTTCTATTCAAGGATAGTTCTATTTTGAAGTTGTATTTTCAAGTTCGTTCAAGCATCATGAAGGTAGGTATTATATTGACGGATACGGAAATATATTATTAACCAAATAATCTTTATGATTGAAATGAACGTACAAAACGAACGTTACTTGTTCAAGTGAAGTTCATACTTAAGTTATTTATTTGAAATAAAATATTTACCTCACGTGAACTGCATTATGACACGTAACAAAAATATTTCATTATAAATTCTGCTTCCATAACATCCTTCACGGAATCCAAATTAGTATAAAAGTCTGCATTTATTAGTATGACGAACAAAAGCAAGTGCCTTACGAGTTTGCGAGAGAGATAAAATCACTATCGTACAATGGATTGTGTAAGTAGCGCGTTGAACTCTTTTGTACGAGCGGTTTCAGCGTACGAGGCTTATACAATTTATACCCGACAATTACGGATTATAACCGTGCGATTATTTAATCTTTATCTCACAATTAACGTTGTTATTTTACTTTGTAGTGCACGTTGGGAGTTATACAACTAGAACCGTTTTTATGTTAATTGTTTGGTCCACCACATGGTCCCGGCTGTCACTTGGAGATGTTTGACAATCGTCACTGGTAGTCAAAAATCCGATAGTCTGACTACCAGTCTTACGTATCATGGTGCCCAGTAACTGGATTGTGGAGGTCATATAATTATGATGTTGCTCTATGCAAAATAGTGATGTATCTGGTCAGACTGGAATCGCACCCCAACATATAGGGGATAGGCTGTGCAAGGTGGTGGTTTATATAGTATATCCATGCGCATTTCATATAATTATTATTGCGAGACAAATTCTATACGTTGCTGAATTCACCGATACAACGACATCAATATGTCGAACTTATGTCAAAACGGTCGTTAAATCAAGTCAAACCAGAAGCAATCGTCATAAACCCACTTTGTCATAACATCAGACATTTCAATACCCATTAACATTTCACAACGACACATAAATCACCCACGGGTCGGCCCAAATATATATAATTTTTAAATGTCGTTCAGAAGCAGGTGTGGACCTTGAGTTTCGTACAAACGGTCTCGATTCCGGCTCCCTTTCCAATTGGTTGGGTAACGACTGCAGGAAACAGCTCTATTTTATACTTTATACAATTAAACGCCGACGAGGTATTAATTGATATCTTGTTTCGTATACAGGACGCTAATTGAAACACTGTCCTTAGTTTTCAGATTTTATTTGGCAATAATTAAAAGTTGCTAAAAAAAATTAAATTATTAGTATGGCAGCAAGGCTTTTTACCGAAGTTATAAACTTGATATTTATGTAATTAAAATTCGGGTTAATGTTTTTGTGCGTGCAGTTCAGTGTATCGCTATTCGTGTCAAGAATTTGAACAAAAACTGACAAGAATGCTAACATAACTTGTCGCGGCAAGCACTTGCGTAACACAACGGTTAAGTAAAGTAAGTTAAATTAAGCTAAATAAAACCACGTTTTGAACGAGTACATACAAATAACAGAAGATCTTGAGTAGATAGGGACTTACCATATGCTTCAAGTTTGTTCCTGGTTAGCAGTTGATCATTTCATTAATATGGAGCAAGATGAAAGTGAAGTGACGATTTTAACTCATATGAAAAAGACTGAGTCGCAATGGCAGATGATAGGCATATTTTAATATATATAAATAGGGAAGCCTTTGCCCAGCTGTGTGTCATAACAAGCTAATCCATTTAAATTGAAATTTGTAGTTATAATAAATAAAAAATATTAATTTGATCTTCGATGTAGCTTATTAATAAATTGAATATATTAATAACATTATTGTTTATGTGAATAAATAAACAGTATCTCTTTCAAGACATATTGTCAGCAACACATTAAGTAATTTGATTATTTTCGAAATTAAAACCAAAACCTCTGGCTTTTCGTGACGAAATCAAAATATTGACGAGTAAAGATTTACAAAAATATGCATATTACGTTATCAATTGACATTTGACATGTTACATTTGATTCTCTGGACAAAGTGACATTCCACTAGCGACACAACTATTTTCGAAAACAAATTCTTCCTAATATATAAAATTCTTCAACTGCTGGTCGTAAAAAGCTGAAATTAGGCATGTAGGTTTCTTGGGGAGTGTAGAGAAGCACGGGAACAAATGGGAAATGTGCATACGAATTCGCAGGCAACGGCTTGTTATTATAAACAGGACGATAAGAAAACCCCTAGGATTTACCCAAGTAGCACAATTAGGCCACTGCAAACCTGCTTGGTGAATTCGGGATATACTTGTAGAGACCCGTCGGCCAGTGGGAATACAGTGCCTTTGTTCAGAGCATTGGAGTGCCCCAGGTACTCTTAAATTAAATCCACCAAAGTACGGTATCTGTACTTTGGTGGATTTCATTAATGCCACCGAAGCTGCCTCTTCGGTCGAGTGGTTTAGGCGTTTGCCTTGTGAACACAGAAAGCATACTTTGTAAAGTTGTTTCCAGTTTGGCTAAGACATCATTGCAGGCTTGAATTACCTGATTATCTGATATAATAGATGTTCCCGTACTTTGGAAGGCCCGTATAAGCCGGTGATTGCGGCCGCCAAATGGCGGTCGTCAAATAGACCATGTAAGAGGCCCTTGAGGCGGTTTAGAAACTCTGACACCAAGGTGTGTGGGGTCGTTAGACCTTATTGCCCAGACGCAAGAAGAAGAACGATGCTGCAATTAACGTAGCCACCTAATTAACCCAAACAAGCTTAGAAAAACAGAACCCATGAGACATTTCGATAGGGCTGGTCAATAGCGTTCATTTTGAAGTTTTTGAAAACCATACATAAAATTTATCACTTCTTGTTCTTCTCGTTTCGATGGTATATTTACTTAGCTATACTATTTGGACCCAATGCGTTCAAGTTTGTATCATTATGGCTGATATAATGTCATTTTGTCTAGTTGTAACATTATGTGGATAACGTTTCGTTACGAAGTCAAACAAGTTTATCTGGTTTACTAAAATGAGACTATTCACTCGTGAAAAGTTAATCGTCGGATCTAAATATATTCTGGTTATGTATACTTGTTTATGCATAATTAGACATTTGCGTGTGTTTGTATACCTTATTAGGATGAGTTTATTATTATTTTTATGCCAAATTCTTTGTAACAGAAAATAAATTAATAAAATGTCTTTATTGCAGACATATTAGCCCATACGTTGTTAGTTAGTGACAGATTATACGTATATGCCATAGTGTTATTAGTAGGTACTAAAATTACTAGTTTACAGCAGTCGGATCTATCAACAATAATTTTCAGGGGCAAAAGAACAGTTCTTACAAATTCTTCCATGTATTTTGTTTTTTTTATCAATGAACTCGAATATTTGACAAGTATAAAATAGACAAGTAAAAATTATCTACATAGGTGTCAAAAACGTCTGTTTTATTCTGTAATCAATCAATAGCTCAACCTTTAACTAAGTAAAGGACATATTAGCGACCAAATCAAGGATGACTCAATAGTTGAATTTTCGAGAATTTTTCTTGTGCAGAAACACAGACTTTATATAATCCCGCTTACAACCCTTAAGGGTCCAGCGGTTTTTTTACAGCCCAAACCTTTCACTAGAGTTCGTTTGACTCAAAAATATTAGTTTGTATAAATTATATATATGTAATTATATATTGCCATTTTAAACTCACCGTAAGCCACGCAGGCAAACAAAACCGCGAACTGTGCACTACTCCTCATGTCTGCTTGTTTTTGTGTGTGTTTGTTAGTCGCGACGTGTGCGCGTCTTACTTGGCCCGGTAGCACTGACGGCGCGCGCGCAGTCCTCCGATCGCCCGTCGAACGCGGGTTGGTGGTGGTATCTATAGTGCGGATCGTATTTTCTTTTTGTTCTCCCGATGATACGCGAATAGGGGTTATGATTGTTTTAATAAAAAGTTACATTGTTTTTGTTACTTAATTTAGTAACAAAAACCATGTAACTTTTTATACACTATTAGACAGTCTTAGATAGTCCGATGGCGACATTACGCTTGGTCGCTTTTCCGAATTTCATACGCAATCGAATTTGGCCAAATAACCAAGAGCAAAACGAGTGGGTATTAGTAAGGATGACTTTAAAAAAGAAGCTGGGATAGACTGGATGAAGAAAGCGACAGGTTATGGTGTAGGCCTTTGTTTTGAACTGAACTGCGATATAATAGATTTAAATCAGCTTCTTTCACGAAACCTGTTAAAAAATTTCAGCGAAACGCCTCATAGTTTTCCCCACAGACGACGTGCAATTCTACATTTTATATTCATAGCGTCAAAGATAAGTGTTTTTGTTCCTTGAGGGAATCGAAACCGCGACATGCATCGCAACAGCCAATCGTTCAGCCATCAGTCATAATAAACCTTACTTATATGAGAACCTAACAAGTCGTTGATTTATCTAAAGAGGTTTGCAACTGTAACCCTCGAATAATCAAGATATTTGAGAAAGTCATTCTAAAAACTTTCTGTAAATTACATTATTAGAAATCAATGCACAATATGCACTACCAATAATAATTTAACATACACAAAAAAAATTATAATGAAATAAAATATAATCAAACTAGCTTTTGCCCGCTTCCCGTTCCCGGAAGAATTTCGAGAAATCCTCTATTAGTGCTCCCCTAATTATCGTCAAATGGTTACTAACGTTCATCTAGACAATAAATCTGCTATGTTAAAAATATAAATCCTTTTGAACAAGACTATGAATACGACACCTGCCGATATCGGTCTCATGTCACCTCTTACGAAAACGGCCATATACCGCACGCGGCGTGCTTTGATTGACAATACTACAGACACATAGACATACACGCCTGGAAGTGATAGCAATTAATCGAAATTAAACTTTAATCTGTTGCGTAGTCGTGAGAGAAACTCGCTGTCACTGTGTCACTGACAGGAATTTATATCAACGTACGTAATTTAGATGACAGACAGATTAATTGTGTACATATATATTTGTGATAGGATTATTATTGTTTTGTAACGTTGTTGTCACTGCATTGTATTACAAATATAAAGTCACGTCTATTTTTTCTTGTCCCAGTCTAATGAGCCAATATATGTAGAGAACTATTATTTTAAATAACAGCTGGCTCAATTTTTCGATTGTAATATCTCATTCTAGATAAAGTGTCTGAAAACACGCAATCCAAGCGATATTTCAAGTTCACTAAAATATTTTCTTGTTCAGTCAATTTCTGCTTTAATAATAATGTATTTCAGTGTTCATTAGATTACTTTTTTCGCAAATTCTAGATTTGATGATTTAGATCCAAGCCATTCTTTGCGATTATTCTTTGATCTAGTTCTCATCTAAAAGAATAAGTCAGAATCCAATAAATGTACCTGTGCATGAAATATAAATGAATAAATATCAGAAAGAAGTCATGCCAAGCGAAAAAGCTTGAAGAGCAACTAATTTAAAATTATGAAACTCAGTCGCATCCGGTTAGACTGAAAACTGACCTAATATACTCGGGAAAAGATACACATTATAGTAAAATAGTGTATTTGTGAAAAAACAATCAATCTACACTCTAATCATATATTTTCCGTATAGTCCAGCCGAACTACATAACCAGACTTTACAGAAATAGTGATCGTAATTTCGGGGAAGTCTGGCTACATTGCCATTTTTTCATGTTATAATCAATCAAAAAAGTCGGCATGAAAAATAAACAGATGAATAAACATACAACTTGTTATGTGATGGTACAATAGCACTTATTATTGAATCATTCAACTGGTTATAATAGGTACACCAGTCAATAAGGGTTAAGGCGTGTACACACGGCGTTTTTAACGCGCTGATGACACGCAGATGAAGCGCGCTAACGCGCTTTAAACGAAATTCACATGGTCTGAATTTCAGTAGGTACTGCTTTTTGTTCATACTTATATTGCCGTGAGCGCACGCTCGTAAAACGTGCGTCGAGGGCGCGTCAAAAATACGCCGTGTACATATTGTGCATAGGCTGTAAGGATTTATAGCCGTTGTTTATATCATTCTGTTGTTTTATTGTTTGATTTATGCCAAATGTGACCATTCATTGATTTTGACATTGAAAAACACTGATTCACAGTTTCTCCACGACTCAAAAAATATGTAAAGGTGTTGTTTGTTTTCAATAAACCGCTCCTTGTACGAAATATGTACATGTTACCATACCGTCCAATATCACATAATGACAATATAATTTTGAATATTCTATTTCTATAAAGAAACAGGTGTAAGAGCTATTCTAGGATATCTTTTTATAATTGTTTTCTTTTCTAAATAATTTATTTGTCTGTCTACTAACTCATAGCCTACAATTAATGTGCCTCTACTTAAGGGGCGGGCCCAGCATCTTTAACACAAGTTGTCTTGTCAACTTATCAAGGGTGCTGGTGTCACCTCACAATTGTATACCTAATTTACCTGGAATTCAATGTACAACCATGTCATCATCATCCGCCTAGCCTTTTCCCAACTATATTGGGGTCGGCTTCCAGTCAAACCGGATTTAGCTGAATACCAGTATTTAACGCGGAGCGGTTGCCTACCAGACCTCCACAACCCATTAACTAGGTAACACTGTACTTCATGGTAAGACTGGAGTCAGATTAACTGGCTTCTGACTATCCGTAACGACTGCCAAAGATCTACAAATGACAGCCGGGACCAACGGCTTAACGTGCTATCCGAGGCAAAGAGGAAACTCGGTATGTTAAGATGGTCACCCATCCACAGACTAACCTTGGCAAGCTTTGCTTAACCTTGAAGATCGACCCGTGCGGCTGTTATTATCTAGCCACGAGCTCCTCGCTCCTTTTAGTCTATCCAATATGTACAACCATGTATTTTATGTAAAATGTAAAACTTTTTTAATGCAAATAAATTATTATTATTATTGATAGATTTGACTGGAAATTCCATTAGTAAGGTAAAGGTTAGGTGAACAATTTAACTAAATGTTGTATCGTATTTTATATAATGCTCCCGAATAATTTCTCTTGCAGTGGCTGGTCTCAAAAGCGACTAGTCACATAAAGAGGAATATAGTGCAAAGGGTATGCGCAAACTCAGGAGCACGCCGTCATCCCTAACTCTCATAGTCTGATGGTATAGAAATCCGACACCACATAACCAAGAATAGATCAGGCGCAAGATCAATGGCTGTACGTGGTTTTCGAAGCAAGCGGGTGGTGCCCCGTCATTATTCAATTTCTAAGCTGCTACTGAGAAGTTCCTAATGGAAAAATCCAAAATCACTTGGACTAAACTGGAAATCCAACCCAGGTCCCAACGCTCAGTTTTTGTTCTTTTTTTAAGGACGGGAAATCATCAAATGACTTCTTCTGCCCCGGGTGGAGTGGAAGAGAGTACCTATCAGAATCTTACTGACTAAACCCACCCGTGCTTCTTCTAATACCCTTTGCGTTCCAGGGCTGCGGTGACTCTTTCGAACAAATTCTGCAACCCTGGCTGGCAGTATTTGCTCTTGCCAACACAATACTAATGGAGATTTATGTAAGTACATAATATACAATATACATGTTTCTCTCCTTTTGCTTTGCTCAGTAGAACGTGTTCAGCAGATAAAAGGTGATCGTTTTGCAAGTCCGAGCGCGGTAGGTTGTCAACTTGTCATGTTTCGCAACAATCACTTTTCTTTATGCTAATCCGCGCTCAGCGTGTATTTTAATAACGAATTTTTGTTTGTGTTATTTGAATAAATTCTAGGAAATAATAAGAAGGAAGAGTTATGTTAGGAAACGCTAGTTAGGTAGGAAAACTTTAATTTCTGATGCTGTTAAGAAGTATCAAATTGCCAATTAAGTATCCGTATTTTTTTCCGCACGTTTTATTATTTTTTTTAGTTTAAGGTTTTCTTTATGTATTTTTTAAACTGGCGTTCAATAAAGTACATATAAATAAATCCTACGTAGCGCCGTCAAGTTCTTCGCGCAACTTGGACATACATACATATACCTGTCTGCTCAACAATAGTCATCGGGCACACAGGGCACAACGCCCTTTTTCAATAGAAGTTTGCGGAACTTCACACCTTGATCAGTAACATCTATATACCTCAAAGATTTTAGCTAGGACTAAAGTGGACTATTGAGTGTTTATTTTGGCCGGATCACCTTTGACGGCGTCTCCCATTGGCGCATTTGGCTCCACATAGCGGCAATTTTGGCCAACAGCGCTTTAATACCTTTTTTTTAAGGATGGGAAATCATCAAATGAATCCTTCCGCTCTGGGTGGAGCGGAAGGGAGTACCTATCCGACTCTTACTGACTAAAACCCATCCGTGTTCCTCCTAATGCCCTTTGCTTTCCAGGGTACGGTGCCTCTTTCGAACGGATTCCGTATCCCGGCAGGCACTGGCCCTAGTGGCCCCGACTCCCTTGCTGACGCTTTGAGGCGCGCGTGGAACACAGCGCGCTGTCGACTTGGGCCTGGTTGTGATCGGACGCCGAGCCACCCAATTCTCGCCGTCCGCATGCCCGCGCCTGCGGTGGCCGGAAATCACCCTGCGACTCCCGACGTCCGGGGCGTCTTCTTCTGTTGCGGCGGCTGGGTCGTGAGGTTTCCCTATCTCTCGCACGTTCAGCCTCCTCCTTCGCTAGTATTACTGCTTCGCAGAAGGAGGCGACCGCTTCCCATGCCTCCTCGCTCCGGACCATAGATTGAACCAGGGCCGGTTGCGAGAGGTCGCCGCCACCGATCGCCTTGACGAGGACCCGGCGGTGCTCCGCCCAAGCAGGGCAGACCTCCACCGTATGCTCCAAGCGCTTTAACACCCACAGTACGTTATCACATATATATCTCTAGAGTAAAGTACGTTCTAATTACGCCAGCCCATTTATTCGTAGGCCTTACAAACTGCCGGAACTCAAAGCGGCAATACCCACAATTTATACAGAATTGCTCTAATTTCGAAAACTTCTAAATGAATACGCTCACTATTTCGGAATACTGGACTTGCTAGACAAAGTAATTGGCTAAGCTATCGATATATTGGGAACGATGCATTATGTTGGGAAAGGGCTTTGACAGAACTAAGTGCTTTGTGATTTAAAACACTATAAAAAGTAATCATCTTTAGTATGACCTCAATAAAAACTTCTTATTTTTGGTTGTGGATCTTTAGCCACCTGGTTACGAGTAAACCACTTATCTCTAGCTCATTATTCAATATTCTCCGATAACTTTAGTAAACATTTTTTCTTAACTATCTATAAAAAAGTTTAACTGGATTTTCAGGGGCTTTATGACTGATCCTTAACTGAACATATCTTTACCAACGTAATAAAGCTGTAGAGTTTGTTTGTTCGCTTGAACGCGTTAATCTCTGGAACTGCAAGTCGGATTTGGAAAATTCTTTTTGTATATGACAGCCACATTCATGATGAATGCTATACGAGAGTGGGATATGCGCGTAAGAAGTGGCGGGCAAAAGCTGTGATTACTTTATCAGCATTGTTTATGTTTGGCAACCTACATCCAAGCTTTTGTTACTGATTGAACTTTTATTGAACTTTAACAATCACAGCTGAAACATAAACAAATTAATCATTAACATAATATTTACCAAATCGATAAAACAAGCTGCAAACGCGCACGTTTCGCGTCGCCCGACAAAAAGTCAACGTTATCTGTTATCAGTCGTTCCACTAGTTATGTTGTAAAGACACTCGCCGTGGTCACGAGTTTGGAAATATATGGAGAAGGTAATTTAAAAAGAGCTTTAATTTTTTTTATTTTGGTAAAGAAAGGCAATTCTGTAAGCGCCGATCAAAAACAATTAATGTGGTTGTGTTAACAGAAGCAGCCTTATTAACAAAAACTATGCATATTATTAGTTAGAATAGAATAGAATAGAATAATATTTATTTGCTTAAGCAAATAGTTTAAAAACCTTAAGCAGATTCTAAATTCAACTTTGAATAGCAGAAATCAAAACATTGTTTTTCGTTTGTTTTTTTTTCAACCTTTCAAAATACAGAGAAAACTGATAATATATTCCGAAATAACTAATAAAAATAACTATATAAATTATGAAGATAAACATTGATTAGCAGAGAATAGAATAACTGACGAGTTTAATTGCAATGCTTCATTAATTTTAAGAAATTTTGGGTTTCGCTGAAAGTTGCAGTTTTTGAGTGGGAAAGATCACAATGTTCCAACATTCATCGGTATTTTTTATAGTCTACCGGAAAAACCCAAATTCCTTGTTTTTACAAGGAATTTGCTGAAACTTTTGCTTCAGGAAATTTATCGGAAAGCGTTCACATTTGCATTACAATCGCATTCTTTCAAAAACACCTCTAATTTCCTAACATTTTGAGTCAAATCCATGTTTTTGTCTTTGTCAAGTGAATTTATAAACTTTTTAACTGACATTTCCATAGACAAGTTTCTTCGATTAGACGGACGCGTGACGTAACAAAGGAATAAAATATCTACTTTAAAGTGGATGCTCCAGGGTGGCCCGCGAAATTCAAATATTTTTATGTTTTTTGCAATTTGCCGGTCAGTGTGAAGCTGTATGTGGACCAAATGCGATCTGCGACCGTAACGAGTATTTATCTAAAGAATTATAACCATTTTAATCATCAATATAGCCCTCTAAGTTCATGTAGTTCGAAAGAATGATTATTTCTGAAATATTCATTCTTTGCGGGCCACCCTGGAGCATCCACCTTAAAGTCACTATGATACCATTACTTGTTCCTAGTGACTACTTTTCAAATGTACTCACAAACACCGTTTGTAGATTATTACAATAAAAACTATTAGCTTTTCTAGAAACATACATACAAACACTTTCTCCACGTAATACAAGATAAATATAGGAGTCTTACATAATATTTGAATAGAAGTTTAAAAAAAATACAAGTCATGATCAGGCTAAGCTAACATATCATGTATCTACGAGAATATAATACCTACTTACTTATGTATTACGTGAGTATAGACATACACGATATTGATGTTTGATTGACGGTTCTATTATAATATCTTTCTGAATAAACATTCGATAAATTTTGAGGCTCAATAGGCTAATGAAATCGACAGTACTAACAACTAATGACCAAAGACGACTCAATGTCTTGATATATAAATAGGGATTTACCACCATAATTGAATCCAATTTAGGAATGTGAAGAATTGTTATTAGGTATCATAAATTAAGCTCGCCAAAGTAAATCTTTACATAAGCGAAACTTTGAGCTTGAAGTGAACTAACATTTCACCATGTGCTAGGGATTGTCAGCTCACTTCAAGCTTACATGACCTTAGATTTTTCATGGTGAGATTTTTCAGAATAACATTACTCGAAAGGCGTGGCGCCCACTAGCGGTCGGCATCGGTGCGGCTGGGTAGAGCTCGGGCGCCTTACGACGGCTTCGGGCGCCTGAGGGCTGCTTCGGGCGGTGACAGCCTTGGCATCCTTAGGTATGCTTACGACTGCCAAGGCAGCCCGAAGCCGCTCGATGCAGATTTCAGGCGCCCGAAGCAGCTCTCAGGCACTCAAAGCCGCCCGAAGCCCCCCGTAAGGCGCCCGAGCTGTACCAAGCCGCGCCGATGCCGACCGATAGTGGGCGCCGCGCCTTGGTCAACTTATTGAAGAAGTTACAAGCAATGTGCTGCCAACTATGTAAAATAATGTACATCTAATATAATTTTATTGTTGTTGGTGCACAAACATTAGCATATCTCCTACTTATCGAATTGACGTCAATTCGATTATGAACATATCAAAAGTGGCAGCTCAATGGTTAAGACAAGCACGTAATTTAATATGTAACCTGCGGCTCTTTTAAACAAAGTTATAGTTTTAATTCGATAACTTGAACGTGACGCAATGTAAAAGTTAATTGTTACAAATTATTGGTACAGGGTTACGAAATGGGCGATTTCCGGCCACCGTAGGCGCGGGCCTGCGGACGGCGAGCATTGGGTGGCTCGCCGTCCGATCAGAACCAGGCCCGGGTCGGCGGTCGCTGTGTTCCACGCGCGCCTCAAGGAGCTGTCAGCATGGGAGACGGGGCCCGCTAGGGCCAGTGCCTGCCGGGGTGCGGAATCCGTTCGAAAGAGACGCCGCAGCCCTGGAACGCAAAAGAGTCTGACACTCCCTTCCGCCTCGCCCAGAGCGGGAGGAGTCATTTGATGATTTCCCATCCTTAAAAAAAAAAAAAGGGTTACGAAATGGATCTAATGTAATTTTTCAGAAACTTTTTCTTTTTTTAACGGTATTTTCTAGTATGATTTTCTTCATTTTTTTGCTGTTCCAAATATATGTTAAATCATGCCACTTAGTAATTAGCGTCCAAATTAAAAATAGTTATTCCATATGTAAGTGTTGTATAATGAGATCTCAGAACTCAAAAACTACCTATAGCTTATCTAACTAGATCTTTAGTGCCAATTTTCTAAGTCAAGAATAAACAAAAGTTCCACTGGCTTCCATGAGTCTCATTGTAAAAGCTACAATTGATACAACATGTGGCGCCATCTCTCCGTGGCCAACATCAACTACTAACAAGATGTTGCTATATTATATTGCCAACTGAGTTCATTACACAGTTCACTACAATGCCGACAGGCGTCGATAGAAGGGATTGCTAATAATGTTTATGTTTTCACATTTTGAACTTCGATTACCTATTATTTAATTTTTATTTCAGAAAAATAGCCTTTAGACTACTTATCGCAAATTCCATACAAATAGTTTACTAACCCCTGGTTTTTGGACAAAACAAAACGTCACAATATAAACGCATAACAAGTGATTCGAATGACTGCTAAAAACTCATTCAATCACAGCTAGATAAAGGTCGTTTGACAATTTGGGATAATTATAGTGTGATAGGTCTATACTATTAAATTTCAAAGTGCGACCCCTTCAAAATCTATCTACCTACTCTACTTTTCTTACATCGATGTAACAATTCCGGGCAACTGCGACTGCGCTTACGCAACTGATACAATTATTATCTGTAATTGGTTTGCAATATTGCCTACAACGGCCTGAGGTTTCAGTTGCTCAAATAAAATAAGTAAGACAATTTGCAGGTTATTAAAATGTGTGTAAAAGTTATTGAGTTATCCCTCGAAGATGCTCTTATCCATAAACTTGCTTTAGCCCACGACTTCGTTCGCGTATTCTCTCGTTCCCGTAGGAATTTCGGGATAAAATTTCAGCTTTCATTTTAGTTTCGGGCTTTCGGCTGTGCGTCAGTCAGTTCAGATCAGTCAGTAAAGGAAGAAATATATATATATTGATTAGTCTGACACAGGCTTCTGTGTAGCCACAACATATGGTACTGTCACTTTTACATTTGGTTTATTTACAACCGTTTTATGTTTCTTTATTTTTGAAAATAATTTGGCTAACTTAGGCGACTTACTACTGTGATTCGACTTTAATAGACAGCTGCCTAAATATCTTCTTAAAATATTAATAACCGTTTTTCTTTTGCATGTATAATCGTCGCTTAACTAAAAATAGCGCTCAAGTCATTTTAACAAATTTTACAGTAAAGCTGAAAACCTGGTTAATTTATTCAAACAAATGTACTGGGGTGTTGTAAGTATAAATAACCAGTTCGATCCGCGACAAAGAGTTCTATTAAAATTGCATTAAAAATTAGAAATCGCAAAATAAACTATTTGAGCGGTATTTAGCTAAGCGACGGTTAAAGTTAAAATTTATTTTTTCCGATAGTTCTGACGTTATGAAAATATTGTTGTTCTATTTTAGTAACATTTAACAACAATATTGTATAACACACTGTATCCGTTATTTTTCCTAGAAAACTCTACTCACCCTTGTTGCATGTGCAACAAGGGTGAGTAGAGTTTACATACAAGTAAATTGTATATTGATTTTCCTCGGACAGTTGCCAAAATTTGCCTGGTCACTCACAGGGGTAAATAAAACTCATAGTGACTTATTAAATATTTATTAATACATAACTAATATCTTAATAAGTATGACACACTTCACGCCTTCTTAGGTTTGCTCTTCTCAAACGTCTGGCCTTCATAAAAGTTTTCACTGAAACACAAAAATAAATGGATAATATAGTGTTTGAACCTCACACATGAAAATATTCCACAAAAGGATAGGCAGAGATGCATTTGTCTTTTGTTGTTACGAGTAGTAATAATATGTCGGTGTTGATTTGTGTCCATCAAATCAACACTGCTCAATCTAAATACTGATGACTTTAACCACTTTGTGTTGTCTTGTCTGTGGATTCGAACCCAGTACCCCATACTAAGCAACCGTATTATATTAAAATATGATATATTTAATCGACATAAATGCAGACATTTGAACTATTGAGGCTAAACTATTAAAATTCATCATTCAAGCAGTTTTTACGGTCAATACACCAGTAAATCTGGTCGCAAGAACAAAACTAGACCTTACCAGTATAAAACTCAAAATCCATTATTCAAAGACTAAGATATAAGAGTCATAATTTAATATCCTTACCATCCTTGAACCTTCTCCGCGTCGTCACACATGAACGTATCCTCGTTATAGACCTTGCCAAGAGGGCAGAGTCCCTTCTGGGGCTGCACTCCGTTGCGGCAGATGTAGAACTTCTGGCAGTCTTCGGGGTGAGGGAAGGTGGGGTGGGGCAGAGCGCGTCCGTTGGGTCCCATCACTTCACCGTCGGGGCAGGAGAATCCGTCGTCAAGCAGGTCTGAAAATAGAGGTTTCATAAAGTCACTTTTTTAAAAGATGTAAAGTTACAATCTGAAAAAGATTTTAAGTTGAAACTCGGTGGCCTAATAGGGATTATATTCGATACTAGCTTTTGCCTGCAACTTTACGCGCATATTTCGTATTTTTTTTCGGGTAATCCTTTCTTAGTGCTCCCCTACACTGCCCAAGGAACCTACATGCCAAATTTTAGCTTTCT
Source organism: Lacanobia oleracea (assembly GCA_950371165.1). Classification (NCBI taxonomy): domain Eukaryota; kingdom Metazoa; phylum Arthropoda; class Insecta; order Lepidoptera; family Noctuidae; genus Lacanobia; species Lacanobia oleracea. Next base: position 7,500,617 of record OX493389.1, read on the forward strand.
ACGAGCAGTAGTTTCGGCTGTGCCTTGTCTATCAACTTTACACAGTCACTCAATCAGTCAGTAACGGAAGAATTTTACAAATATTGATAATTTATGATGATGATGATAATATATAGCCCGTAATTTATAAGAAAGACATACACGGTTCCAAAAAATACCCCCGATCACTCAATCAACACGACACGGTTGGCGCAGTGGTTGAGCAATTGACTGCTGCGCTGTGTGTCGCGGGTTCGATTCCCGCGCGGAACAAATATTTGTATGGCCTACAGATAGTTGTTTCGGGTCTGGCTGTTTGTGTATGTGTGATTATATGTCTGTAAACGCACCCACGATATAGGAGAAATTCCTAGTGTGGGGCAACGTTTTTTATAAAAAAAAACCTCTAAGTAATTAAATAAAAGTATTACTAAACGATCAGCCCATTTATATCGAATTCTGTACAGTGTACACTGACAGATTGCTACATATTACATTTCTACCATGACCTAGATCTAGAAATTAACTTTGAATTTGACTAAGATCTAGAATGGTTACTTCCTTTTCTTTATGATTCCTTTTCAATATATGGTATGGTAGGCGCCAGATAAACTTGCAATAAAGTACATTGACCTTCCCTGATTTCTCTTCGTTGATACTCAAACACTAAATTATGAACAGTTTTTCATTACTAGAGAACGTAAACTATCATGATAGAATCAGGACACCTTAATGTTTTTATTTCTGTTTTTGATATTAAGAAAGTCAGTAAATATGTATATGGGGTCAATGACCGATATTGCACATTAATCTGGCGCCTCATGAATGTTCTGTATGTAACATACCCTTGGTGAGTTGATCACACTGCCTCTTGACGGACTCCTTCCAGTCACAGTTGGAGGTCTCCTCGTCGAAGTACAGGCCGGGAGGGCAGGGCATCTCGTTGGGGGTGCCGTCGGAGCAGTAGTGGAACTTATCACAAGCCTGCAATTATAAGTTTTTTTTTTTCATAAGTATTTACTTTGACCTTGACTTTGGCTTTGACCTTGACTTTGACATAAATTATAAAATATTTGACATGAAAAAGACCTTCTGGAATCAATAAGTGTGCATTTTAATACCATCTAACAAATTTAAATAATTCTAAAGTTTTCGAGACATTTACGATATTATCCGATGTGAATACATTCTACATACTTCGGATTTTAGTTCAATCATGTGAAAGATTTAGGGCAATAAAATTAACTGTGATGCTTTTGTGTTTTCATTCAGCAATGGCATATTGCAGTCTTAGTTGATGCTAATATACCACTACTAATGAGTAGATATGATCCATATTTAGTCATTAGTACACAAGTCATAACCATACAAGCAACAGTTATAGCAGAAATCAAGTTATCACAGACATTAATTTAGACTCCTTTTAGTCTATGCATCTGCCTAGCCTTTTTCCCAACTATATTGGGGTCGGTTTCCAGTCAAGCCGGATTTTAGCTGAATACCAGTATTTTCCAAGGAGCGGCTGCCTACCAGACCTCCACAACCCATTAACTGGGTAACACGTTACTTCTGGCAAGACGGAGTCAGATTTACTGGCTTCTGACAATCCGTAACGACTGCCAAAGATCTACAAATGACAGCCGGGACCAACGGCTTAACGTGCTTTCCGAGGCAAAGAGGAAACTCGGTATGTTAAGATGGTCACCCATCCACAGACTAACCTTGGCAAGCTTTGCTTAACCTTGAAGATCGACCCGTGCGGCTGTTATTATCTAGCCACGAGCTCCTCGCTCCTTTTAGTCTATCCAATATGCAACATCTCTAAACAATTTTACCGCCTCATTGCCTTATGCTCACATCACACACAAATACTATGTAGTTAATACTGGTTCGTTACACAACATACCTGAGGATCGGGATGTTTGAAATATCCGTTCTGTCTGGGGCAGCCTTTAGACGGCTTTGGCTCCTCTGTGAAAAATAAATCTAGTCAGTATAGGTGTACGTACATTTTATTGTATACAAAAAAAAAATATTTTTTTCAGTATAGGATATGTCCTAGGTATATATTATAAACTCACAAGACAAGTGTATATTTTCCAAAATGGAGGTTCCGTTTGTTTAAAAATATCTAGCTGTCAGACATAACTGATTGAATTTTGAAAACTTATTCAAAAATCATAGCTAAACAATTTCCTGATTATTTCGTACGAGCAAGTAAGTCTAAGTTAAGTAAATCATAAGAGGGTTTTTAAGCTGACTACTATCGTAACAACTTTCTTTTTACCTCTTCTGGGAGGTAACAAGACTAAAATACATCTGAAATGTCGAGGTTACAGGAAAAAACGATGTTTTTAGTAAAGCATCATTCAGTACTTATTTGTTAACTCTAAATAGCTTTCAACATCTTGAGAGCATTTCATCAATACCTATCTCTGCTCAAACGATAAAGGTAGGTACAGATTAAGGCAATCGATAAATAACTTCAAAATAATAATATGTTATCAAATAAATTGGTCGCGCTCTCACTGAAGTGAGCAGTTTCACAACAATGTAGGTATTACTTCAATGGCAACAATTTTGGTTAATTAGATAATAAATTAGGAGCTTTTAGACTATTACAGTTCTTCCTTAATCAAATTCAGAATTCTCCTAGACCGAAACATCATTTTGTAGAGTCCTCATATCGCGAAAAACAAATCAGTTCAGAGGGCATCATCATCATCATCATCTGCCTAGCCTTTTCCCAACTATATCGGGGTCGGCTTCCAGTCAAACCGGATTCAGCTGAATACCAGTGTTTTACGTGGAGCGGCTGCCTATCAGACCTCCACAACCCATTAACTGTGTAACACGGTACTTCTTGGCAAGACTGGAGTCAGATTTACTGGCTTCTGACAATCCGTAACGACTGCCAAAGATCTATAAATGACAGCCGGGACCAACGGCTTAACGTGCTTTCCGAGGCACGGAGGTAACTCGGTATCATAAGATGGTCGTCCATCCACAGACCAACTGTGGTAAGCGTTGCTTAACCTTAAAAATCGACCCGTGCGGCTGTATTATTTAGCCACGAGCTCCTAAATCAGTTCAGAGGGCAAATTCCTGTAATTCTCAAAGTAACGTTTGCATTCAGATCGCAGTTACGGTCTGTCTAAAAAAAGAATGAGAGGTGTTTTGGCAGATTGAAACTGAAATGCGAATGTGAACATTCCATTTATAAGTACGGGTTTTGTGCCCGAGTTTATTTCGTCGAGTCATGCAAATATGGAGCAGTTGATTCTTTTCCGCGATTTCTGACTTAATTACATAGTAAAAGCTGTTCATAAAAATGAGTAAAATCACCACTTTCCAGCTTTTATTCTGTCATCATCATCATCTGCCTAGCCTTTTCCCAACTATATTGGGGTCGGCTTCCAGTCAAAACGGATTCAGCTGAATACCAATGTTTTACGTGAAGCGGCTGCCTACCAGACCTCCACAACCCATTATCTGGTTAACACGGTACTTCTTGGCAAGACTGGAGTCAGATTTACTGACTTCTGACGATCCGTAACGGCTGCTACAGATCTAGAAATGACAGCCGGCGCCAACGGCTTAACGTGCTTTCCGAGGCATGGAGGAAACTAGGTAACTTAAAATTAAGGGTACGGAACCCTTCGTGTGCGAGTCCGACTGGTTTAAGTGTTACTTACGCAGCTCTTTCCTGTCTCCGCAGTCTACATTCGAGGGGATGTCACATCTCTCCTTGTTCGGGTTCTCGTCCGAGAAGACCAGACCATCGGGACACAGCCTCGCTTCCGATACACCTGTATAAAACAAAAGACATGCACGTAAATAGGTGAAAAGTAAATAAATATTCTCTAATCTGAGTGTCATTCTACTAATTTTAAGGCTTGTATACATGCCTAACCAAATTATTTTCGTTTGTATTGCAATGCAGTAAATAATTTTTTATACTCTTTTTATAAAAAATTAATGAGTAAAATGGTTTCATCTCAAGGATTTGGAGATGATATGGTAATGTTTTTTCTTACATACATAAATTCTAGCTAAACCAAACTACGTAATTTCTCAGTAAATGCCGACGAAAAATTGCTTCATCTGCACGCTATTTTTAAGCTTTTTTCGAGAGAGCCTTAAAATGTATGAAAATTAAGGCTTTTGTGTCAGTTTGCGATTGACATACTCAATGAACTTCCTTGACCGAGACCTGGTTTTGTAGATGCGTATCGTACGTCTATCAAGAACAAATTACTTGTGTTCTTTGTTTTTTATAATTTTAATATTTTGTTTAATAAAAATTTCTTCGAAATATTCCCATTATTTTTCATAATAAGTACGATCTTTATACTCTTTTATCTGTTTTCGTTCTTTTTTCTTTTAGGTGTTTTGTGTATATAATTATTTTTTTTACTTTTTATAGGCAGGCATTTGACCACTATCTCACGTGATGGTAAGCGATGATGTGGTCGAAGATTGAGCACACTTGCCTAAAATTAACCTATTTACACTTGACTTAAAGACTTCCAGGTAATAAGAAGTGTCCAAAAGCTGTAAATAGTGTAAGCTAAGCCAACTGGGGCCACCCACTCATCCAACGCCAAGAAATCACGTTCTTACTGACGACTTTACGTCTATCAAATAAGCCAATAAACCTATACATTATCTACTACAATATTTACTTATACAGATACCTATGAAGTTATTGCAAAACCACAAAATACCGCTCACTTGTATGACTGACGGAAACACAAGAATGCGTGCATATGTTTGTGCATTACAAAATATAGGTAACTGTGAAACCATACATTTATGTACGTATACAGGTTAACTATTATTGCAACTGTTTCTGAGTATTGTAGACGTTAAGAAGGTTTTCTTAATTTTTATTGGTGGTATTTAGAACAGCTCTAGTTAGTGGAATGGTTTCTTTAGTTGGTTGTTGTCACGCTATGGTTTAATTTGGAACATAGTCGAGTAATGGTTACTGTTAGATATTGGGCATACAGTAAAGTAAATATTTCTAAAGCCTTAACGTACAAACCCCAAGAAGCATGATAATATTTCTGTAGAGCTGTGTTAGCACCAGAAATGTGCGCTTCGTACCTAGCCTCGCACAGCGCATGCGATTCTATTGGTCCTTAACAAACACAGCCCTCAATACGCATCTTCGCACATTTTTGGTAGAAACGCACCCTACCGTACATATGTTGAAGGTTGAGGGTATGTACCCAGACAGGCACATAAATCATCTTCATCATTTCAGCCGGAAGACGTTCACTACTGAAGGGCTACTCTCTAAGCTCGAAGTCCATAGTTACGGGCTTGGTTGCGGGCGTATTCTACTCCGTATCAACTACAGCCTTCCGATTAGTCCCGAACCCGAACTAAGAACGAACGTCAACACGATTTGACAGTGACTCTCAAATCGAGCTGTCTTTTATTCTTAGTAGTTAGGTGATTCGAAGTACGATGTAGAATACGCCCGCAACTAAGCCCGAAACTGCGAACTTCGGACTCCAAGAGTTTTTTTACTTTGCGTAATTTATATCATCACCACTGCTTTCAAAATGGTGAAGTCAAAACATTGTGACGAAACCGGTTAATTCCAGAACGAAATGTTCGAAAACATGTGACATCCTGAGGCCCTAGACAAAATGCCATTCTATCAGCAAAATATTGGTGAAAAATCACGTGACATTTCGAAAGCGTTTTTCGATCCCATACATTTTTGACGTTTTGACAATCGCCTTCGCCACGCTATCGCTGACACAATGTCACATGTCTAGAACCTCTGGCGCATGTCACATATTTTCGAACATTTCGTCTTTACTGTACAGAAAAAAACACTTAAATATGACCTCGCACTTCTCAAACAGCCTGTGTATGCTTGTTTAAACGTCTCTATAGTGGTATAAAATTTATCGAATTATTTTGATCACTAGTTTTGACAAATAAGCTGAAATCATTAAATAAATTCCAGATAAGTTCCTACGATCAAGATTCATGACCTATCACGTTCTGCTAGAATGTTTGGGAACACGAATCGAATCCATAGCTCGATGTGCATAAAGACAAATTATGACAGAAGAGGCAAATTATGGATATTATAATATTCCAGTGTTTTTCAGCTTACTAAACTGAGTATATGAAGCTGAATTTAACTTTTTAACAACGATCCCTTAAGGTCTTATCTCAAAAAAAGAAATAAAAAAGTCATAAAGTCATACGAATAACAGATAATTGATTGATTGTAAGCATTCACAATCATTAAAATGTGAAATTTTATCTACAAACAGCAATTATAAGTAATTATTTAAAAACAGCAAACCATTACTCTCTAAGCTTTCTCTTTGTCCAATATTGTTTACTTGCAAGCATGTATAATTCGAATTTAAATTCTCCATAAAAAGTTAAAACAATAGAAATCTTGTTAACATTCCAGCTGCATCTGCCTCACATTCTCTTCTGAAAGTTTCCATTGAACAGAGAAATGGTGTTTTGTATAAATTAGAAAATTCAATTACCTAATAGGTAACAGATTTGCAGCAAACTCCTTGAATAGTTTGTCTTTGTTAAACTTTACATCTTAAAACAAAACACGTCCTATGGAGACTCATGCTCACATACACTACAGAAGTAGCTGTTAGTTAGCAAAAAAATGTTTTGGCAATACTGTCACTATGCGTGCACTGCTAAGGTCTGGAATTCCCTGCCGGAGTTTGTATTTCCTGATAGCTACAGCCTAAAGGTTTATAAGTCAACAGTGAATAGGTTACTATCGTTGACCACATCATCCCGTTCCATGGTCAAACTCGAGCCTTTCAATAATAAAAAAGATGTTTACCATTACAACTGAGTTGGTTTAGTTCCAATACAAGTGATGCAATATTTAAAGGTCCTTTCTATAAATAGAAACATTTCCTTATTGTCAAAGTGATGATATCATTATGCAATAACGGGTCTTCAATGTGCAGCCAAAAGTTTCCGCTGTCGCATTCGTATCCTCCTCTTTCAATAAATTAAGTATACGTTTAAGATTAATTAACTACTTGAAAGGTATAATAATTAAAACAGATTGGTAATAATTTAATTCACAGCGATATTTCAAGACTAATTTTCTGGTAAAATTCTTCACAGATAATATTCATTTCAAGATAGCCTAGCCAGACATGTAACGCTGGTCATAAAAACACATTTTTGCTTGCACACATGATTGCCTATCAACATATTTTGGGCAATACCGTGCAAGCGCGTTATTGCCCCGTTATGGTCGCCTTCGTAACATTTCGCTATTTAATAATGAGGAAATATTAGGAATTTTTACACTCTACTTACCATAGTAACGAGAGTGGCCGAATGTCGGGCAAAAAATACGAGCAGTCACGACATTTTGTGTAGTAATGTCACATTTACAATGAGCCTACTCATTAATTGAATTTGTAGTAAGCGTAGTGGCGGGAAATTGCAAATGTCACATTGAACCTATTGGTTAATTGAATGACCTATTGGTAAATATGACGTTTTGCCGTCTGAGTTGTATTTTATGGTGATAGAAAGTTTACGACTGTGCAAGTGAGAAAATTATCTGTGGTCAAACCTGTTTATACATCCCATTGCACAGACTGCCATAAATTATATGTGTTAAGATGCCTTAAAATCAATAATTAAAAAAGTAACATTTCCTATCAAAAATGTCGTTATTAATAACATGCAAAATTTAATTAGAAGTACTTAGACTATAATAAAAAAATAATGATGTGAAACACGCCAAATAAACCGGAACTACTGAGAGGATTTTTACGAGTGAAAAATCCGTAGTAAAAATAAGTAGTTGAATGAAATACCAGCATACATTCCCACATTAAGGCCAAAACTTATTATTATGCTGCACATAAAAATATTTAAGTAATAAGAAAAACCTCCACTACAAAAACAAAGCTACATTGTAAGAGAAACCCGGAATTCGAGAAATAACAATCAACATGCGATCATCCTCTTGCATAAACATGTGACGTCATGAGAGGTTACCCATGCAGTGCACGGTTGACCTTTGATATTCTATACTGACCTTTGCTGCATTTGTAGTAAAGGTCACACTGGTAGGGATCCGGGTAGAAACCACTCTTCTCTGGACAGTCGAACTCCTGTGCTGAAACTGTAATATAATGTTGGGTTAAAAACATATTTGGTAAAACATTAATACTAGATGAAGTAAATAAAAAACGATAATTCCTAAAATTAATGGAACATTGAGAAAAGTCTTAAAAATTGGGAAACGACTGAAAATTAGGCGATATAATATAAATTCTATCAATAAACAAATTGCGACACGAAATACGAACGATTATTGTCTCTTCATCAGAGATTGGCATTTGTTCTTCTTCCAATTACTGTTGTGTTATCTCAGAGACAATGAATAAAAAAAAAATAACATTTTGACAGTTGACGAGTGCGATGCGACTGCTCCTTAAAATAAAATAATTGCCGTCAGTGATTTTGTTTCATCTGATTGATGCTCCAGGCAACTGAATCCAGAATCCCATGGCCTATAAATCCACTTTTCATATATGAATTCTAAATGAAAACAAGATTTAACAAAAATGAAGTTAACAAAAGTAAGACCACTTAATAAACAAGAAAGTAACTTAACGCCTAAACCAAGGCCGCTAAGTCTTTGAACTAATTCGAGCCAGTAACCGTGTGAGTTATTATCACTGAAATTAACTATCGTTTGAGTGGAAACACGTGGTTTTTTATTTTATACTTAATTGTATGGTTCGAAAGGTAAAATACTGCGCCTGGTTTTTTGAATAAGGCTTGTATTTTAAGGGATGGGAAGTCACCAAATGACTCATCCCACTCTGGGCGGAACGGAAGGGAGTGTCAGACTCTTACTGACTGAACTAAAACGCTTCCATATGTTCCTCCTAATACTCTTTGCGTTTCAGGGCCGCGGTGACTCTTTCGAACAAATTCCTGCAACCTTTGCAGTTTTGAAGCAGACTACAAATATTAAAAACATGCTTAAAACAGCTGTACGAAAAATTTCTAGAAGGTGCATATTTTTAATTAATTTGTGTCCAATTAATTTAAGCTTTTTATGTACTAACAATAGGTTAAGATTTTACTAACACTATATGGATCAATGGTCTGAATTAAATAAATTATTATTATTATATTATTATTATTATTATATTTAGCAATTCTCTGAACATTTAAACATCTTCCTCATCATTTAAGATATTGCATTATTCAATTAGACCAGCATTCATGTTATTATTCCAATCGAAAGTTCATAGCATTATTCTAATCGATTGGATATCGTATTCATAACAATGAATAAATTTTAATATGAGAGTAATTGAACTTCACAAAGTCAAGGAATTATTTTGAATTTTGAATGAAATAGAACTAAACTTACTGATTGTGTGAGGAGCGATATGAAAGAAAAGGGTTAGTGATAGCATTACGGCTGGTAGGACAGAATGAAAGAAAAAAATATGTTGCGCCGACCCCAAATAACTTGGGATATGGGCAGGAAGATTTCCTGCCCATATCCCAAGTTATTGATGAGAAGTAAACTTACTTCTAATTGGGAAAGACCAGAAATTAAGGATATAATTTTGTGTATTATTTTAAAAATGGAAATATTCCTTTGATTATTTTTTTTACTACGAGCCTAAGGAGTATTTAGGAGTTTTAAGCAAGAACAAAGATTCTTTCTACGGAAACGGGCTTCTACGTCGACCACATCATCACTTTACATCAAGAGAGATTGTGGTCAAACACGAACCTCTCGATATTAAAAAAGGTGGCCCTATTCCTTCCACAAAAAAAAATACAACTGGCCATCAACTTCCAATATATAAATTCAACCATAATCATTAACTCATTTTTCATTTGGCCGGCGAGAAAGTAGGTCTTATTCCTTTTCTATTAAATTAGGAAACAAAAACCGACTTCCAAAAACAAAACAATACAAAGTATAAAATAACTTTAATTTCGGAAGTCGGTGTTTTTGGTATTTTTCGGTTTTATGACACCGACTTCCTTTTTGAAGAAGTCGGTTTCATAAAACGGCGAATCAACGTTCAAATCCTAAATTCAAACCGACCAATACAAAATAAGTCAAGCACTATCTTAAGCTTTACAAGCAGTTCTGAAAGGCCGTAGGTATTCTGCAAAATATTAAAAAACAAACGCAAATCAACCTCCAAATTCTAAATTCGAATCTACCAATAGAAATAAGCCAAGAACTATCTCAGGCCTTACAGGCAGTTCGGAAACAAAGCACAATGCACCTAGGACATTGCTCAACGTTCATTTGTACCTATTGTTAGCGCTCACTTGGATCCATTATATAGGGTGATATAAAAATCACTAGCTAGCTTACGCCGGTGACTCCGCCTGTGTAGGAGTTGTATTGTTTCCTGTTGCTCAATATCTATCGTGAATCATTTATTGTTTGGATTATTATTATTTTGTAAGTCGATAAATTTTAGTATAGGAAATGTACTTTGACATCGACTGTCATCCCGGTAATCCATACAAACCATTCTAGCATTAGTATACTTTCAAAGTAAGATATATGTAGGTATGTAATACCTTCAATCGAGGAGCTCGTGGCTAAATAACTACAGCCGCACGGGTCGATCTTCAAGGTTAAGCAACGCTTGCCAAGGTTGGTCTGTTGATAGGTGACCATCTTAACACCGAGTTTCCTCCGTGCCTCGGAAAGCACGTTAAGCCGTTGGTCCCGGTTGTCATTTGTAGATCTTTGGCAGTCGTTACGGATAGTTAGAAGCCAGTTAATCTGACTCCAGTCTTGCCATGAAGTACCGTGTTACCCAGTTAATGGGTTGTGGAGGTCTGGTAGGCAGCCGCTCCGCGTAAAATACTGGTATTCAGCTAAATCCGGTTTGACTGTAAGCCGACCCCAATATAGTTGGGAAAAGGCTAGGCAGATGATGATGATGATGTAATACCTTCAATCATCTACATGATATATTTGAGATGTAAATGATCAAACATAAACATTATGTCTTAGAACAGCACAGCGAAATGTGGAATATGTTAGATAATAACCTCATTTGTTTTAATTATAGACAAAACAACAATTAGAATTACCCGAATAAGTAACTTGGGAGTAAAATTCTGACCTACTAGATACTTAGAATTTTAATGTTCAAGACCAACCTTGAATGAAATTACTAGTCTAATGAGAAAATTGTACAGTCAACAAAAGCTTGTCGTACGCAGGCAAAATATAGGTACACCTCGTTTATATATGGATTATCCGAAAGATTTCCTACTATTTAAATCCAGTTGCACATGTTATGTACCTATCTTGCCTCTAACTTATAGTCTTATTTAAGGAACAACAATTGGTAAAAAAAAATGGGTTTAAGTCTTGAATTATAATAAATATTGTTTATTGTATGCAGAACTTTCGGATCTGCAGATAAACAATACGGTTTATCTGCAGATCCGAAATGCATCTACTGCAGAAAATATTTGAAGTCTACTGTAGCATCATCTCACCGACCCTTTGCACTATACACATTCAGAAACTTATGATTAAGACCTCGCAAAAATCCTCACCAATATTCACTACTCAACATACACATAAGGGATCTGGAAGGATTTCTAAATTGACTGTCTGCAATCTTATCTTTTTTGTCAACTGTACCTCTACATACAAGATCTTAATAACCTCTATTGCATTCTAGAGCAAGTTGTTGACCCCGACAATTGTCAATCGAAGCCTTAACTTGATTCGAAATGACAGCAACTCAAGTTCGCCTTGCATTTGGCAATCGAACTACTTGTTGCATCATGAGTTCTTGATAATATCTCAGTGAGAGTAGAAAGTGTTAAAAATGAAGCAAAGCGTGATTTACAACTTTATTAGGTAAATAAGTGTTTTATAGATATAACCGATTGGATTCAGAGCAACAGGAACCGGCGACGCGGTAGGTCCAGGAGTGTTTAGTTATTGTTTTTTATTTGTGTTGGGTTTGCTCTTGAATCTAGTCTAGGCCAGAGATGATAGACACAAAGTCTTCGATCAAAGTCAGAAGGAGTCTGTTCACTGTAACTTTGAAGTGAGCAGGCAGAGGCTTCTACTCCTTTGCTGTGCGCATTATAAAAGACGTTTGGAAACGCTTAGTGCGAATTGGTGGAATAGCTATAAGGTAGAGATGGAAGTTGCAATGCGTCTGGATGTCCGATGAAGGATTAGCCAAATGTAGCTACGGACAGAAAAAAGTGGCAGGAACAGGCCTTTGCCCTGCAGTGGGACCCAACAGGCTCATAATAGGTAATTAATAATTATTCTTTACTCTGATGTTTTTGGAAGAACAGAAAACAATGACATTGCGGTCATTTATTCGACGTAATTACAAGAAGATAAATCCCTAGTATTTTACAACTATATCGTTTCCAGTCTAACTGCACTAAGTAGATACACTAGACCCGAGTACCACTATGTTACCTATCTTGCCTCCACTACCCAGTTACTGGGTAACACGACACTCCTAGGCAAGATTAGTGCGCTAGTCACGGCTGTCAAATATCTTCAAAAATCAGCCATCAGAGGTATGGTGAATCACCAATAGTTTAGGTATTAAGCTTCATAATCGCCTCCCCTTTTCAGAATATGAAATGTTGAAAAGTTAAGCAATTTCCAGGATTGTAATGATTAGAAGCCCTATGTCAGACTTGAAGGAATCTCAGTGACAACATTAAAATTATGTCAGTAGTTTAGGGAAATATCGAAACAAACAGACAAACCTACGTTCGTATAAGTGAAGATTCTTAAAAAAACAACATCTACCTACCATCTGACGATGATTTAATGATGAAGAGGGAGGTAGATCATTCGAGACGATAAAGAAAGATACATAATTACATACCAACACAGACTGGCCTCAAATTCCTTCTAGAACATCGGCAAGAACACGGGTTTCCCGTTTAAGTTCGTAATAAAACAATGCAATTTTGCACATTTTGCCTCATATAAAGCTCTGATATCATACTTTAAATGAATTGACATTGACCATCTTACATAATAAGTTCAAGTAGACACTTGAACTATGAGTACAGACTAGATATATATACTCTAATTTTTAACTGAATCATCTCATCTGATGGTAAGCGATGAAGTGGTCGAAGATGGAGCACGCTTGCTTAGAAGTAGCCTATCCTCCTGTGTCACGTTGTGATGTTTGAAGTGTATTAAAGAAATAATGTAACGAAGATATATCCCAGAGTAGGCTTACGACTACATTATTGCACTAAATATTGAGTATTTTTCTGTGCTTAAAATATTTTCAGAAAGGCGTCTTGATAGTAAAATTATGCTGGTAATTTTAATCAAAACACTCGCAAACTTCGTTCATAGTTGATTAATAGTACATAGCACTTTTAGGTATATTAATTTATTGTGCAAATAAAATATCGGCCATTTTATTGCTATACTGTTGTCACTATTACCAAACCGAAAAAAAAGCGTTTCGAAATGAGTTCAGATACATTTTAGGTCGTAACAAGCTGACATGTCATTACTTTTAAAATATAATTACTAAGTTACCAAACATAAAGTGGGCAGTATTTATTCGTTTTAGTGTGGATGAAGAAATCAAATAATAAATCAATATTTGTATTTGCTTTTAAAAACAAATGCCCGCACTAGTAATTTTTATTAAACGAAATAGTGATTGAGATATATGTGCTCATAGCTCAATGATTATTTCGTTGAGTTACGACCTTTCAAAACGTATCATTAGTCAAAGTTGAAACCATTTCTCAAATATAATTAATATGTTCGGATCGACAGCTATTCCAATCAGAATCCAAATGCAGTTGTAATATTTTGACCTTAGCACTGGGGAACGGGGAATAGATACCCATTATTTCAACCAGCGGTCAAAATAGGCTTCCTATTAGCAACCGTGACCACTAGATTAAGCTTTCGAGGTCTGACCACACCTTAAACGACCGATTTTCTATCGTCGACCCTAACTAGAGGAAACGCGGGCGGCGAGGCTTTGTATGTAAAAAGACAATTCGAGGTTGTGCTCTCGCCTGTTTCTTCCTCCAATATTGGACCGATCTAAAAGATAGTTCACAAACTTAATAAGGAGGATGTATACTGTGTCACTATGTTTTCCTTTTTTCATTAATAGTTGCCAAATTAGTACACTAGGGCTCTGTTGACAGCAGTTTAACGGACAATTTAGCGGCTATAAGCCGCTAATATATCATCAAAAATTATTATTTTAAACACGAAACGCGTGCCTATCTATAGTTAAAAATAAAGACGAAAAACGTAAAAGAAGCGATTGTTTCACTATTACTTATTTAATCATCCTAAATGATTTTTCACCCATTTTTCAACTTGGGCGCGTTTCCATCTGCAAGCAACTCGCATGCAAGTTTATATTCGTGATAAACTAAGAATTCGAATTTGACAGCTGACTAGAGAGGGATAGAAAATCACGTTACTATTAAGTGCGATAGCATATAGCAGTATTCCACCAATTCATACTAACCGTTTCCAAACGTCTTTTATAATACGCACAGTAAAAGAGTGAACCTGCCTGCGTCTGTGTTTCTGTACGCTTACAACCCTAATCTCTTCAAAGTTAGAGTGAACAGGCTCCTTCTGGGTAAGCTCGCTCTATTGTAGACTTTGTCTCTGTCATCTCTGACCTTGACTTAAGTCTTAAGTCAAGATTAAACCCATCTCGCACATAAAAAAAGAGATATATTTTCATGTCTTTTTCATATTTACTAGTAGGTAAAGGAATATTGTACCCTGAGGAGCTCGTTGCTAAATAATAAGAGCCGCACGGGTCGATCTTTAAGGTTAAGCAACGCTTGCCAAGGTTGGTCTGTGGATAGGTGACCATCTTAACATAACGAGTTTCCTCCGTGCCTCGGAAAGCACGTTAAGCCGTTGGTCCCGGCTGTCATTTGTAGATCTTTGGCAGTCGTTACGGGTTGTCAGAAGCCAGTAAATCTGACTCCAGTCTTGCCAAGAAGAAGGTACCGTGTTACCCAGTTAATGGATTGTGGAGGCCTGGTAGGCAGCCGCTCCACGTAAAACACTGGTATTCAGTTGAATCCGGTTTGACTGGAAGCCGACCTCAATATAGTTGGGAAAAGGCTAGGCAGATGATGAAAGGAATATTGTACCCTGCTGTCAAATCTGATTTCTTACATTGGCACGAATTTAATCACATTGCGGGGCACAATCGCGTATCCCGTTTTTTCCCGTTCCCATAAGAATTTTGGGAAATCCTCTCTTAATTCTCCCCTCACTCCCCAAACAACCTCCATGCCAAATTTCGACTTTCTAAGACCTGTAGTTTCGGCTGTGCGTTGTCTATCTAAATCAGTCAGTAATTTTATATATTGATGATTGATACCTCACTAGCCCGTAATCTAATGCAACTAACATGCGAGCTGTTTGCATAGACTACTTAACAAAATTACCTATGAGCCTCATTCGTGACTCATGTTTCGAAAACTCTCCGGGTTTCCATGCCCTTGCAACATGTGTATTAGGAAAATTAACTGGAGCATCGACGATTGAGGTGAAAGGAAGACGCAACTGAAGAGAACATTACTAGCTATGTTTAGTAACTTGTGAATGAACTCTGTGACTGATGATATGGCTATAGAAAGGGGTTAATAACCACAATTCCGGTTTAGTAGTTGCAACCCTTCTAGAGGTTGAAACTGCGAGTGGCCACCGACAAAAAAGAAACGGTTTAATAACTGAGATGGCGACTGATAGAAAAATATATGCCTATACTAATATTAAAGATGATGATTTAGTTTGTTCAGTCGTTACGGACAGTCAGATTCCAGAAAATGTGATACCAGTCTTGCCAAGGAGTACCGTGTTACCCAGTTAATGGGTTGTTGAGATCTGGTAGGCAGCCGCTCCACGTAAAATACTGGTATTCAGATGAATCCAGTTTGACTCGAAGCCGACCCCAATATAGTTGGGAAAAGGCTAGGCGATGATGATGATTTAGTTTGTTTGGTTGGTTGAACGTGCCAATCTCAGGAACTACTAGTTCGAATTGAAAAATTATTTCAGTGTTGGATAGCCCATTTATCGAGGAAGTCTATGTAATATCTCGTTGCGACCCATAGGAGCGGAGCATTATTTATTTATTTAAACTTTACCAGTCAACAATATAATTCATGAAAAATGTGACGCAGACGAAGCGGGTCAGCTAATATAAGATAGGAGGGTTAGGACACAGGAAAAGTAAGTTAGAAACTAGGAGGAAGAAGAATTGTTACGCTGATCCCCAAATAAAGGAAAATTAAAGATTAATAATGAAAGGAAGAACATAATAATCGACATGCTCACCTCACAAAGATTACCAAGAGAATCTGTGGCACTAACAAAACTGTGTGTGTATAGTATAAAAACAGAACGAGATTGCATTCATCCGAATTTCCTAACAAACAGTCATCATCATAACAGCCGAAAGACATCCACTGCTGGACATAGGCCTCCCCCAAGATAGCGGAGGTTTGCCATAATCGTCAGGCTTGGCAAGCGGGTTGGCGATCGCAGTGTATGGTGTTGAGTTTTACAGAGAACGATGCTACCCATTCTCTAGTGAGTCCCTTAGTCGCCTCTTACGATACCCACGGGAAGTGATGGGATGGTATTATTCTTTGACGGTTCCATACGGCAAAACAAACATTCACGACTAAAGAAATTGATCCCACTTTTCAGGTTCCAAAAGCCATTATAGTTCTTACTTTTTATGCAAAACTAGTTTTTCGAATCTTACCAAACAATAGTTTTCTTACATACTTATTAATGAGTAATTACTGACTCTTATGAAAAGGAAACTTAAGAACACGCGACTCTGTCTACGTAACCCGTAACAGAATATTTAACAGCCATCGACATAATATTTAACTAACACACCAATTATTAGTTATCATGAGTATCGGAAAACAATACATAAGCCTTTTAATAACTCTAATTAAAACCAGGAATGTTAATACGTAAATGATGTTAACACAATCTGTAATTGTGTTCAATTATGTAATTTGGAAGGGCGAACGAAAATAAGGATATCCGAGTATAACTCATAACATTTGTTTGTATGTTCACACAACTTCTAGGTTTTTACTGAGAATTGATAAGGTAAACGTGAGTTTCAAATACAATGTTTTATAGCTGAAAAAAAATACCGTGAGTAAATAGTATTGTGGCAATTTTGACTTTGACCTTGTAATTGTTAAGGTCATTAAGAGGCATGTAATACAATTAAATAATATTAATTGCAAGAAATTAAACACAGATTATTAATCAATTGTCAGATATCTTGAGTTAATTTATTATTGATTATGCATAAAAAAATTAACATCAACACCAAAAAACAGATTTGAAAATTGCATTCCAATTTCAATTGATTTTTATTAATTTCAATTGAATGTAAGACCAGTCGAACGTAGGAAACCTAAATAAGTAAATACGTAACAAGTGACTAATAAACGAGACAAGAGTTCCAGTTTCACACAAAACTATTGCAAGACTGTATGACAAACCTCTGACGCTATAAGAGAATATAATGCAATAATCTCTTCCTGCAATGCCCAGTAGGTTTGTTCGAAAGAGTCAGCGTGGCCCTTTAACGCAAAGGAGGAACACGGGTGTGTGAACATGGGTTGAAGTGTCTCCTTCTGCTCCGCCCAGAGCGGATGGAGTCATTTGATGATTTCCCATGCTTAAAAAAAGCCTTTGCTAAATTCATACTAAGTATGAGTTCCTAATTAGGAAATGTCGTAAAGAGGCCAGACGGAACTATTGTCCCGGAAAAATACGGTTTCTAAAGTTGGTCAAGCCCGACATTAGGAAAACTTACCGTTAGTTCTAAGTCAAAACATAAATCTCAAGCTTATTTACTAAAGCGCAGATACCGTAGACTTAGCTTGCAAAGACATGTTCTAGAAGTTCCGCAAATTGCAAAATTTATACCCTACGTCGACATTGCTGTAATCGGTAAAAGCTCGATCAACTATCAAAGCTAACTCAAGTACAAGCAAGTGGTACAAAAGTTAACTGATCATAAATCATTTTGAAATTCTCGCTTTATCAAAAAGTTGAAATAATAAAAATAAAAGTATAATGAAACCCATAATACAGGCTAAATATGGACAATGACCGCTACAATCAACGGTAAATACAGTGTGACTGAAATATTCGATTCATTTACTAAAATGGTTACTTAACACAGCCCCATTACGCATACTGCATATTATGTCAAATTGGCCATATATGGCACATTATACTCGAAGACTACTCACTTGAATTATAACAGAAATGGCTACGTAAGAATGTTTCCCGTAAAAATGGTAACCTTACCAGACCCAAATGTATGACTACATACAATATCAAATTGGCACATGATACTTGATAACTACTCAATTGAATTGTAACAGAAATGGCTACAAATGAACCAGGTGGAAATGGTACAAGTAAAAAGGAAAACTTAACCAGACTCAACAATGCATACTACATACAATGTCAAATTGACCATATATGGCATATGATACACTAAGTCTACTCAATTGAATTATACCAGAAATGGCCACAACTGGCCAAGTAATAAAGTGTGAACTGTCACTAAAGGTTTAATAAGTGTAACTGATTGATTATTCACCTTTGTCGACGTTATTCCGATTGAGTCATAGGACTGCGCTTGCGCAACCAAGAGTCAATTGTACGACTATCGACTCTTTGTACGATTTAAAGGGTTAGAGTCAACCTAATACCTACAAATGTTACTTAAAATAAAAATGGATGACAGACTTGTAAATATTATGAGAGACTAATGATAAACGAGTTTATTAAACTGTAGAAGGAAATGGAAGGTATCATTTATGTAAACGATGCCGGAAAAAAGCTTTTACGAAGTCACATAACCGAAGTATATACGAGAACGTTTCCATTGGGATGTTATGACCACTTAAAAATACATCTGTAAATGTATTACGACGACAAAAAGGTAAGTTCGTTCGAAAACTCTAATATAAAAAAGAAGTTAACTTTTAAAGTATAGTACGACGAAACTCTCAACTAAAATTAAATCACCCAATTTCTCAATCGAATTCCCGATAGCAACACACCTCGCTAACAATATCACGTTAACGTGCACTAACTTAATTTAAAATTACAACAAAAACAGTAAAATAAAGTAACACTTACCCAACCCGCACACAAACC
Source organism: Lacanobia oleracea (assembly GCA_950371165.1). Taxonomy (NCBI): domain Eukaryota; kingdom Metazoa; phylum Arthropoda; class Insecta; order Lepidoptera; family Noctuidae; genus Lacanobia; species Lacanobia oleracea. The sequence goes on from OX493389.1 coordinate 7,519,869, forward strand.
CGGCGACAAGAAGTAAACTTTTCATTTTAATTTTTTATTAAATTTATTTGAGGTAGAAAAATATAAATAGAATTAAACTGTTCGTACGTGCGTTTCCTTTCGAAGGTTGCTCTGTATTGCGAGCGGGGACTATTGTGGCCTGCGCAGGCGCGAGCTTACTACACCTCGCACGACCGAAATGAACGCGATGAAAGTGAATGAAAGTTTTTTAAAAAAGGCAGTGACCGATGAAGCTTGCACATGAGATTTAAATTTCGAATCTCCGTGTATGTTTACTTTTGTCTATGTATGTTTATTTTAGTGTGTAATTAATCTTTATGTTGATTGCTTGTCGTTACATTATTATTTTTGTTATTCAATATAGGAAATCAATTACTTTGTCTGTTTTGACAGGTTATTAGAAGAGGAGCGTAATTTATTATTACTAATTTTGAGTATGAGGAAATGATTGATATGGATATGTGCATTTTGGTACCAACGCCTTGTCAACGTTATTGGAAATTACGAGTGACCCAGTGAATTGACATGATCTTAATTAAAGTAAGTATACAATTTCCAATAGTGTCTAGTGACATTCTCAATTCTAAATTGCTGCTTTGGTACGCTTCGATGCGTCTGCGTTCTGGCATGAATGATGTACAGTATTTCATAAATAATTTATTATTATTATTAATTTTGGCGCTTACAGTTACATGCTTCTCAGATACAGAATTCTTCTTCGAATACAAATACCTCTGCTCTGCAGTTTGAGGCACTTAATATAATTACTATGGCAGCTCTGAGAAGCACTATGACAAAGTACATTTTGAACATAGTTGACGAGATGAAATGACGAACGCCGTCGCGTAAAATTGACAGTTAGTATAGGATTAGCTGTTCTACAGCAGGCAATATGGTGAATTCATGATTTCATAAGTAAACCGACATCTTTTTTTTTACTATTAATAGTCACGCGCTAGTAGTAATAGCTAACATCTCCCCTGATGGTAAGCGATGATGTGGTCGAAGATGGAGCACGCTTGCCTAGAAGTAACCTATTCACTCAAGACTCCCAGCTTGTAGCTATCGGGAAACACAGACTCCGGTAAGGAATTCCACTCCTTAGCTGTACGCATTATGAATGTGTTCCCAAAACGTTTTGTGCGTGTGGGTGGGATGTCCACCATGTACCGGTTGCGCATCGCCGTTCGTATTGTGGTCCTATGATGGAAAGGGCTTGGCGGAATTAAATTATGGAATTCCGTCGGACATTCCCCAAAATGCAACCGGTAGAAAACCGACAAGCCAGCAACTCGTCGTCGATTCTCAAGAGTTTGGAGCTTCGTCGCGACGAGCCTCTCATTCTGAGGGCCTTGCACGATTTTTTTTTTCTTTTTAACGTAACGTAAAATTTTACCACAGCTACAATACTCGTTTCGCTCATAATATTTAGTTAAATTAGATACTATATTCATATTTTTGAATGATATAAATTGTGTATGTCCCATAAAATTAAACCAAAAACTATGTGGTTTTAATTTTTCACATTCAAAATTCACTTACGTTAACGTTACTATACGCCAAAATATTCGTGCTGGGCCCTCTGATATAGCTGTTCCCAGTCGCACCCTAATCTAGTGCACGACCTTTCATTACAGTGAGTGTTTCAAGTCGCCAAGAAAAGTCACGACACTTACCTATACATAGCTATATGTAAGTCTACATGAGTATAAGTATGTATAGCAGGCATTGTCGAGGTCCAAAGACGATAGCCTCCAAAATGTCCACGTCATGGCCAATTTCATGGAATTAAACGCCGTTTGGTTCAGTAGGTACCTTATTATTATGCATTTATATGAGGGCCGTCGTATCCTGCATTTTGGAATGGGTACTTAATTTTTATAGGGAGCATCGCTTCGCAGTAGGCTTGCATCGTAATGAAGATGAAGTCGTAAGTGCGTTAAAAGAATAAAATAAATTAAAATATGTGTATGATGTTGACATAAAAATTAACTAGGTATACTAGATAACGTTCTCCCAAAAATACACAGAAATACACAGAGCAGACGTGCGTCGCTATAAATGATAAACTTATTACTTTATTAGCTATATAGGTAAACTTAATGGTATTAGAAAATACTGCCTAATAGCATTTCAAGGCATCCTAATGATTGATGCTTGGGCTAAATGATAATTTAGCCCAAGGTAATTAAAATAAAAAATAATTATTTTTATTGATTAATCAATATAAGTAAGGAATGATTAATATAAGGGAATGCGGTACCGTGGTAGATATACTATCCAAGTTATATGACAGGTATTACTTACGCAGCGGGAAATGTTAATGAATCAACACAATTCATACGAATTTTAAGCAGAATTCCGTCACTATTTTTAATCTGAAACCTGAACAGGTACCTATACTTAAGAACATGGAAAAAAGGAATGTTAATTATTATTATTAACTTGTAAACATATGAAGGTTGTGCATATCGTTTAAATACTTGGATACTTCGATTTTATGGGTTATTGGCAATTTTAAACACTATCATTGCGTCTTCCGACGCATTAAATACTATATTTACAAAATTAACGTTCAAGGGTCATGCTTAACTTTGTTTACACTTTTACAGGTAAAATAAAACAACGACTTAAAAAATATATTGTTAGTAAATATTGCTAAAATTGGAGCTGTGGTGGGTGCGACTTACGAGTTGTAGGTCGTAGGTTCGAACCCAGGCAGGCGCTTTACTTTGTGTAAATTATTTCATCACCACTGCTCTCAAAACGGTGAAGGAAAACATCGTGAGGATACTGGCATGTCCTAGAACCAAAAATCTGAAGACATGTGACATCTACCAACCCGCACTGGGCCCGCGTGGTGGATTACAGCCCACTCCCTCTCACCGAGAGGAGGCCTGTGTCCTAGGAGTGGGAACATTATAGGCTAATTATGCTATGATATGCTAATGCTAAAATTATGATTTTAAACAAATTATTATTTTACATCCGTAATATTTAGTAGAAACATAACGAATGTGTGTAACTATTACTACTACTAAATAAATTACTATTGCAATAATGTAATATTTCTGGGAACTAATTTCCACGCATTTGTCAAGATATCTAATTGCTGTAGTTCCAAGTAAGCTCACAATAGCATTATTACGATTTTTATACACAATTTGTCGATGGCGAGAAGACATGAGATATATTAAATCAAATATTTTTTACATCATCCATAGTACAGCCCATGGCACGAAAGGCGTCTTACCTACTTTTATTTCTCATAAATTAGTGTTTATGTTTTTTTATTAATTACATGCCATTCTGTTTCTAAGCTTCTTACCCCAGATAATGCATGCTAAAAATAGCATTACTTATTATGGAATTCTAGAAAAATAAAGGAAAACCTTTAATATTCTAGAATTCCATAATAAGTAGCAATGATAGAAAACACAGCTGCTATATTACCTTGAAGCTCCAGTTCCGCTTTCCACCTTATGAAAAACCTTGTGCAATGTTTCCATTGCTACCTGCTCTTCTGCTTACCCTGTAGGGAAGTAATCTTGGCTATAGTTAACTTTCATCTGAGACATTACCATAGTACTCTACTTAAATTAACATAATAGTCGACTTTCAAATACTTTCGTTTTGTAAGACAACTTGGGTTTATAACTAGCTATGTGAAGACCTTGTTGATTGTAGCAAGAAAATGCGTTGTTTGTCAAGGATTTAAGGATTGCACATTCTTTTGCCGTCCATTCACTGGTATAAACTTGTGAATTAAAAAGGGTTTGTTGCTTAAAACGTCCGGGTCTAAAAAGGTTCAACGTCCATCACGAAAAAAGTTATGGAGATACATTTACCTAATTCTGATGCAATCTGAAAGAAATACTTCACTGGTCCCCAGAAAGTCTGGATAAAATCGCACCAAAGGGAATATTTGATACGATTTTTAGTATTTTAGTATAACAAACTAACAGCTAACCCGTATCCTAGTCATACCATGGCTTGTGGAGTTGTGATTAGCAGTCGCTCGATTTTTGTTACTCATCCGCTGTTCTTTTCTAATTAATTTTATCACAGGAGCCAAAATTAATAAGAAAAGAAGAATCGTTACTTGCGGTCTAATTGAGCTTCATTCTGCCACTGTTTTGCTGATGATTCTGGCACTCAGAAGTTGCAGTGGTTAGGAATGTGGAGACCGGCTTGTTCCATAAAAAAGTGATTTTGGGAAGCCCATCCCCATAGATTAAGGCTGGGCTTAAATGGGCCGCATGCACAGTGACCGCTAGGCAATAATCTCCACAAAATGGGAGCCTGAGGATGGATGGCGCCGCCGAGGTCGGCCGAGGAAGAGGTGGCGAGTCGACTTAAGCGCCTTCTGCCCGGGTTGGTTCGAGCTGGCTCGGGACAAAACAATCTGAAAAGACTTGGGGGAGGCCATTGCCCAGCAGTGGGACAGTATAGGCTAGGCAGTAAATGAAAAACCATCCAAGTGCGAGTCAGACTCTCACACAAAGGATTCCGAACCATAAACGTAAATTTTTATTATTTTTTGTTACAATGGCAATAGAAATACACAATCTGTGAAAATTTCGACAGTCTACAACTGTCGCTGACAGACAGACGGACGGATGGGCGGAAACCCTAAAAAGACTAGACAGAAAATGATCACTGGGAAACTAGTAACTTAACGAGGAAGAAACAAAGTTAAAAGGTTACTGAAAGAGTATATCTAGGATGACTCTTGTGTAGCTCAAAAGTTAACGGTAATTAAGTCATGAACAGTCTTAGTAATTAATTTTATCGCTTAAATTAATCAGTGAAAGTGAATGCTTGAATAACGAATCTGTTACTCGATGCCATAATATGCCCTAAGGATTAGAAATAGCTGCTATTGTTGCCAGTCCAGTTATTGATAATATTGATATGCGTGAATAGAAATCACTATTAGGTGTAATGGCACTTGAACAGGGCCTCAAGTCTGCTATTATAATAGTGTCAGAATGGTCTATCATTGATTTAATAATTGTTGATTTTGACAAGTTTGGTAATCTACTAATATAAAAGCGTCATTATGACTTTCCAATGGTCAACCACTGACACTCCATTGAAAGAAATGGCATAGAATGGTAATCTCTTACATAATGTCAAATGAAAAAAATAGATATAAAAGAAATCCGGCATAACTTAATGTTCAAATTTAGTAGTAGTTTTTCGAAAATCATGTCTACTAACGGGTTTTATAATAATGGCAATACGAAAATGTCTTTCTACCACGATTCTATTACGAGACCATTGACCGACCAGTGATCGATCATTATGAATTAGCAGTTTACGAACTTTTTTAGCAAAGTGACAATGGGATGGTGTTCGAATGACGAATTCATAAAAAATAGCAGACTTGTGGCCCAGTTATAATGGTCAAAGTGCCTAGCCGATTTTGCCCAATTTGTAACGTTCTACCATTTTTTTTTCCATCTACGAGTAATTATGCCTGCTTAGCTACTATCTAGCAATGGACGAACGACGAACGGCGATGCGGTACATAGTGGACCAGCCCACCCATACGCACAAAACGTTTTGGGAACACATTCATAATGCGAATAGCTAAGGTGTGGAATTCCCTGCCGGAGTCTGTGTTTCCTGATAGCTACAACCTGGCAGTCGTAAATAGGTTACTTCTAGGCAAGCGTGCTCCATCTTCGACTACATCATCGCTTACCATCAGGTGAGATAGTGGTCAAACGCCTGCCTATCAATAGTAAAAAATATCTAGCAATGGAGTATAAAATAACATTTCATTTCAAACAAGCGATGATAACTCAATCTGCGTAGACTTTTCCCAAATATGTTCGGGTCGGCTTCAAGTCTAAACGGATGTTACTGAATACCATTCTTTGAAGGGTGCAGGCGAAAAACAAGGAAGTCGCAAAAACCAGTTTCTGTGTAATTTACATTATAATTTTTCAAAATGTATGGACTTTCTTTTACGTATCCATTCTTAGATATTACTTATAGGAGCTCAAGTTTACCCCACTGAGAATATCTTTAAAAACAAGGAAGCCTTGGTAATTGTTTATGCTATTACAAAGATAAAATTCGAATGGTTTTTATGTGTTGTCTTGTTTTTCGCCTGTACCCTTCATTTTATTAAGGTTCCGTACCCGAAGGGATACCAACGGAGCCCTATTACTAAGTCTCCGCTGTCCGTCCGTCCGTCCGTCCGTCTGTCTGTCAGCGGGCTGTATCTCAAGAACCGTAATAGGTAGACAGCTGAAATTTTTACAGATTGTGTAACCTATTGCCGCTATAACAAAAAATGCTAAAAATTAAGGTTTATGGTACGGAACCCTTCGTGTGCGAGTCCGACTCGCACTTGGCCGGTTTTTTTATGAAGCGACTGCCTGTATGACCTTCACAACTCCGTAATTGGGTAACACGATACTATTTGGCAGAACTAGTGTCAGATATTCTTGGTTCAGCGGGTCTAAAGGGCCATTTTAGTAGAATTATATTAGAATCATAATACAATCTGGCTAATTTCATTTTCATCTTTATCGCTAACGCAATAGGTTCAAGGTTGATTGGGACAATTTGACAGTGACGGGTAGCGTGATGTGCTTTCTGATTCTGCTAAAGTGGCCTTTTAGGTCCCGCAGACTGTACCTATTGACTGTCAAAAATTTACAAATGACAGTCGTGCACAAACTCAAAGTATTTATTTCAATTAAACCATTTATAGGCACTTTTGAATTGTCAAGGTCGGTTAGTCCAAAAAGATGAAGCAATTATTTATGAAAATTAACTGTCCAAATTTTTGACCTTGACCCACTCTACGGAGAAATCTCTATGGAGAAGAACGTGCAAGAAACTCCACGTACACTCTTCTTGTTTTCCAAGTACCATCCACTAACCGAACTCAGTAAGCATAGCTTAACCTCAAAGGTCAACCCGTGCAGCAGTTGTCAAGCGATGATACAATGTGTAGTCAGGATGAGTCAGATTCAGTGAAATAGGTTTTGTTAGTCATTATAGACTAACAAAACCTTTAACTCGTGACGTGACATGACATCCACCAAATATCGTCAAACACATTTCAAAACTATCCCTTGCCAATACCGATACAATTAAACTGATAAACCGATATTAGGCAATATTAGCACATTTATAGTTGGGTAACAGCCTAACAGCATGCCTAGCAAACTGGTCTAGGCATTGTGAACTAGAGACAGAATCCTAGCGTTGCGTGTGCATATTCACGATCGCGACTAAGGCGCTGTTCACATCTCGATGATCGTAATATATTTTAATTAATCATTTTGGATGGAAAATTTCATACTTTGTTTTATTTTTAATCGTACCTATGAGTCTTGGTCTTGGTCGTTTTGGATGGATGTGGACTGCTCAAGACCGGGATGGTTGGTGTTCTTTGGGGGAAGCTTACGTTTAGCAATAAGTCATAGAGCAGAGAACGTACACACGAACAGAGCGACTAGATGCGACTGCTTAGAAAAATCGTGGCACCGAATTTCGCAGCCATCGACTCATAATGGTCACCGAATGCGGTTACCGCCTTCGGTTTAACCGAAAACCCATTGACTCTAGTCGAAGACCGAAAAAGGGCTGGGAATTCTATCAAAATGATCTAATGTAAATGATCCATAAATTGTGAAGCTTGGTATGCATTGAAAGTGTTCCGAATGCCGATTCCAGCATAAAGCAGCGGTCGAAGAGGCTTTTTTAATCTGTGACATAAATTTTGGGTTGTTTACGTGTGATCTCATCTTTTTCCATCTAATAAAAACATGATAGAGACACGTGAACAACCGCTAACCCCAGCTTCTGTAACGATATTTTTTTTTCCAAAAAATGTGTTTAGATAATTCTTCCTGATTTATCCTATCGGATGTTTTTTCAACCACCAATCGCATTGCTTGACTTGCATTTAATTTGTAACGCATCAATCATTTCTTTCCGGAAACCGGAGTTAAGGATATATATCGATTGTCGTGACCACGACTGGATATGGTGATACGTTTTATGCATAAAAGCACCTGTGAGGGGAAGGATGTTGTAGATTATACTGTACAGAACTGATAAAATTTAGAATGCTTTATTGAAAAGGTGAAGACTATAGATAGAAGACTAAACACGACTGTGTGTTTATGACCAATTTCCTACTATATGGTCGTAAATATTGGCCTTGTCAAAGTCACCATTATGTGTTATTCATACGTTACTATGATAGGCACCAAATAAATTTGCAAATGCAGTCATTGACCCACTTTCATTTGTTGACATTCTTAATTTCAAAAACGGAAAGTCTTGACATCTATCGTGATCCTTTACAGTTTTAAGTAACGAATAACGAATAATTTTTTTAAAATAACTATGACGAAATACGAGGGAAAGGTCAATGTTGCAAATTTATCTGGCGCCTACCATAATAATATTCGGTCACAATACTAACTCTAGTTTCTACTTCAGCGTTCCGTATTTTAGGATGTTTTTAAGTGACCATGCGATTAAAAAGGTATTAAAAAAGTGTGAGTTGCAATACAATTTGAGCTTTCTCGTTTAACATAGAGTTCGTTGTTCTCGAAACAAAACAAAACACATTAGAAATAAATCTTGGCAATGCAGTGGAAAAATTTATATTTTTGCCAGTATATCAAATAGGTTTGTTGACGGTACCTATTTTTTACGTTCACTGCAACTATGTGATTTGACGTTCAACGAACAATATATGTAGGCTGGGCTTAGGCGTACGTACATAAGTAAATTGGACTAATACCTTCTTATCTATCACCTTTAAATACATAAAAAGGACTCCTACGGAAGCATGGTGGCTATTTTAAGTTGTTTTACGTCAATAATATACATTCTTTTTAGGGTTCCGTACCCAAAAGGTAACCAACGGTACCCTTTTACTAAGGCTACGCTGTCCGTCCGTCCGTACATCCGTCCGTCCGTCCGTTTTCTGTCTGTCAGCAGATTTTATATTTATAGTTGAAATTTTCACAGTGTGTTTTTCTATTGCTTTAACAAAATATAATAAAAATTAAATTTAATTAAAATTTAAAGTGGGCTCCCACACAAGAAACAGGTTTTTTCGATTTTTGGGACGGTACGCTTCGTGTGAGAGTCAGACTCGCACTTGGCCAATGTTAACTTTTTTTTATTTTAGAGACAAGATAATTAATTTATTTTTAATGAAATCAGATAGCTATTGTCTCGGGATCGAAGGACCAGTGGCCTTGGACTCAGGTTCCCCTAACATTTTACTTTTCCTTTTTATTTTCAAGGTGGTTTTATGTTACGGGAATAAATAATAAAAAAATAATAACCAGTATTATAGGATTGCATTCTATTAACTTTACACGTAAAAATATCAAGTCGTAATTGAATTTCAGTTATATATTGCCATAAAGGAAAAAACAGTACGATCAGGCCTCTATAGCCGTTCCCTATATACTGTAGAGTTGAATTGAGCAGGAGATTATATATACCTAGAAAATCTTTGCTCTACAATCTTAATGATACCTATACAGGAAACCTCGATTATGACAATGGTTTGTTGTACAAAAAACAAACATTGCGTGTCTACTTGATTTTGGTATATTATTATCTAATTAATTGTAATTGACATTTTTAAAGTTCTTTTTGACAAGTAGTGTAGATTTTCTTTATTTTAATTTTAACTTTTTTTTTTTTAAATGAATTTGAATGTGATAAATTACCAATTAATATTTTTATGGTCTTCTATTAATTGAATACCTATGGGTCTTCTTCATCTTCTTCTTCCACCTGGCGTTAATACCGGATATTGCCAGGGTCCGCCTTCCGACTGACCTTCCTCCACTTTGCCCGATCTTCAACATCCCTTTCAGTGGGTCTTAACCTGAAATATATGAATTATATTTATAGGGAACGTACACGGCGTTAACCATGCCATCTAGTGTTGCATATTCGAAACTTATAAGTATACTATAGTTAATATATACCTATCAAAAAATTTGATGAAATATAGTCATATATTTGACAATGACTCTTCTGTGCTGCCACGCCCTATATGGAATAGACCTTACCGGCGCCAACGAACACAATGACTGGTTGTCAAGAGCCTTGCATCACACGCATAAGTGAGATAATTTAACTATGTTGTAATCTAAAAGGTTGAACAAATAATAGTTATAAGCATTAACTGAACATACATTACTATCCGCGTTATAAGTTCATTAAGATTATCCAATTTTATTATTTTTGGCATTGGCAATAACTAGAAGGCAAATGATTGCCAAAAAAAAACAGGGTTTTTACCACCTCATCTTTAGAATAAAAGCTATACAGTGATGTCCTATGTGACTCCATTTTTAACTCTGCTTATGGTCATCGATTCCATTTACTCTTAAATAATACACGTCTTTAAAATTCCATATAGGTTTTTATTTTACACAGCGAAGCTACTCCACGCTGTCAATAGGTCGGTAGGTTTTTTTATTATTATTATTTTTGTATAAAAATGTGAGTCGAAATAGAAATAAACTCACATAAAAATCAAACTATATCTAAGTAGTTACTAGAACCGTACTAGAACCCATTGGCCTGGCACGCGACGATGGCAAGCGATCGGACGGTATGTCTTTATTTCCATGGAAGATGGGTAGGCCTTTAGTGTGGGACGCTACTTGTGTCGATACTCTTGCGCCGTCCTGTCTTCTTACCTCATCGTGCTGTGCGGCGGAAATATAATAGCCTTTTGGCAATTATATTTTTGCGCCGTTTGGGGTTGAAACTCTTGGACCGTGGGGTCCGAGTACTCACGTTTTATTTAAAGAGCTAGCTAAACGTTTAGTTGACAGTTCGTGTGACCCAAGGGCTGGCTTTTACCTCGGACAGAGGATTAGCATTGCCATACAACGTGACAATGCCGCCAGTCTTTTGGGCTCACTTCCAGTCGACAGCGATGCGGACGAATTTTTTGACGCCATTTTATAGTTAGGAGTTTTATTTTCTATTGTAAGTATATATAGTTTGTTATTTAAATTAAGAATGCTTTAAAAATAAAGTAGTTAGAACAAATAATATAGTTATTACTCTGCATACATATTCACGATAATCTTCTGTGCAAGTCCTAACAAAGATATAATCATCAAACTAGTCGAGTAAATGAAAGAATTTTAGTACCTGCTAATTATAATTAGCCTCAATTACCTAGTTTTGTGCGTTTTCACAGTCGACAGCCATTGAACTGATTTCTAAATTGTGTTTCATAATTGGAAAGTTTGACCTTTGAGGGTGCTGTTGATACAATAGATTATTGTAGGCCTAACCTGAGTTTATGGGGCTTTGACACGCTCTAAATATTACTGGTTATATTTTAGTTATACTAAGTCTCAAAAATAAGTGTTAAATTACGGAATTTTACCTAAATTCTACCTTTTTATTGCTATTCTAATTCTTTTGCATCAAAAAGTCATTTCGTCATTATTTTCTTCATTGACTAATTAAAGTTTAATAAATACAATAAATGTGAATCATATTGTGAATGATACCCATGCTGCCATAATTCTATCTAATCACAAAAAAAAACACGATTGTATCGAGCGACTTTCAGAGTAGCAAACTACGCCCGAAATCATTAAACTGAAATTTAAGAAGTTACCCCAGGGTTTTCGGAATAGCAAGCAACACACACCTTTTTTCTTTTGGCAGATAAACCAACAAGAAGAGCAATAAAATGATAGTAATATCTTATTGTTACATACATGTGTTGAAACACTGCACATCAATCATGTTCACGATGAGTCTGATCCGAATACTTCCGACGTCCTTTCACTAAACTGTAGCACTTGATCCGACGTATAAACTTAAAGGTTGTTTGTAATATTTAAATACAAGTGTACCCCAAGTGTGTGAACCATTAAGTTTATAAGACTATAATGACTCATAGTGCCATCTATGTATTGCACAAGGAGCATCTTAGCCACTTTCACCAAATCTTCGTTTTTTACTGGAATCCACTTCCCTTTAATTCACTCCAACCAAAATTAGCATTAATTCAAGTATTAATTAGTTAGATGCTAATCCTTTAGTTAGTATGCACATACAAAAACTGAATGTGTTTTGGGAAATAAAAGGAAGTAGATACCAGAAAAATGCGAAGGAAAATTTTGTGTATGAGGCCCTAAGACGACCCACTGACCCCGATTTTCCTTTGCCCACATCAGTAACAAATTTCGGGTTTCTATCCGAATGAGATATTTGTTTTTGCAAGCAACATAGGTCGTGTACAAAAGCAATGTTGTAAACAAATTAATCTGACTTTCATTACAAGAAGTTCAACATTACATTTTTACATCACTCGACTGCTACTAAAATTGTATTAGACAATTAATTGACAGTCATTTTGTAAGCCTAAGTCCGCGTTAGGTCATAAGCGCAACGCAAAAATATCCAGCACATGTACTTGCACAACAAATGTACTAACCTGTTGCGGCAAGCCATTTGCCACACTGCACGATAAATAAATAAATAACTAATAGCTGTTATAAAAACAAAAAGTTCACTTTTAATGTTACAGCGTGAGAGAATTTCAAAAGTATTGAATTTTGATTTGGCACGCGAATTTGTTTTTCTCTCTCTTGAAATTGCATTTCAGTGGTGTTACGGTCAGTTATTGCTTTATTTTATTTCAAACAGTATCTTTGTTTCATCTCCAGGCAAAATATACAATTTCTACTTAACTTTTAATATTAAAAACATGAATGGCTGATCTATGCTAATAAATTATAAAGCTGAAGAGTTTGTTTGGTTGAACGCGTAAATCCCAGAAAGTACTGGTTCGAGTTCAAAAATGATTTTAGTCTTGGATAGCCAATTTATCGAGGAAGGCTGTAGGCTATATGAATAACATCACGCTGCGACCGATTAGCAGAGCATTAACGAAAAAAACTTTTTTAATTTCGGAAGTTGCTGTGTTTTGGTATTTTTTTGGTTTTATGATACCGACTTCCGAAATTAAAGTTATTTTATACTTTGTAGTGTTTTGTTTTGGAAGTCGGTTTAATTGTTTTGTTGAAAGTTTTTTAATTATCACATTTTTGTGGTTCCTGCGTATCCCTAAAAAATGTAGTGGTATTTGCTAAGTTTGATTGAAGAGTTCCGTTGCCTACTCCCGAAGTTCTTCACCAGATCTTCACCAAATTAAAATGGGACCAGTCCGGGAAAATACTCTTCCAAACAAAAAAAAAAATATCCAAATCGGTTAAAATTGGCGAAAATATTAGGGAAAGATCAAATAAAGTCTTTAAGTTTTGATTTTATAAAAATAAATAAATACCATAAATAGTTAATCAAGTAGCTTTAGTAGTTTTAATTTTTCAAAAGAACAGCTTCACAATCTGAACATAACAAAACGAGGAGAAATAATAAATCGTAATTAAGGGCCCTTCTCCACGTTCAATAAGTCTTCCGAATACAAAGGCATGCCAAAAAGTATAACTGGAGTTAGTATCTACCTACGCAGGCAGGTAAAATCAACTGCATACAGTGCAACACTTGCGCTGAAAAATCATCGAATGTCTCCTCCCGCTCTGGGCAGAGTGGAAGGGAATATCAGGGGGCTACTCTTTAAGCCCGAAGTCTGTAGTTTCGGGCTTAGTTGCGGGCGTATTCTACTCCGTTTCACCTAACCACTAAGAATTAATGACAACACGTTTTAATAGTTACTGTCAAATCGTGTTGTCATTCATTCTTAATTCGGGTTCGGGACTAAGCCCGAAACTACGGACTTCGGGCTTAGAGAGTAGCCCCCAGACTCCTACTGACCGAAACCAACTTATGTTCCTCTAAATGCCCTTTTCGTTCTAGTTTCCTGGACCGCGGTAACTCTTTCTAACATTTCCACAATCAGCCGTACAGGTAAAACATAAAGGCGCTGTCAATTTGTTACCACTGTGTGCAGTTGACTGTACTGTGTGGGACTCTAGACCCAATAAATAATATATTAGCTGGTATTTTTAACCGCAACTGGAACTCCCATATTTGGTAGTAAGGGATTGTTTCCTGAAGCTATGTGAATGGTGTTCAGATTAATGAGGTAATTTAATTGTTAATTTTATTCTTAATAAGTGTGATCGTCTAATGAATCTTTTTATGCATTATGTTACTGTTCGTTTTATAACTAAGGTGAAAGGTTTGTCAAACAATTAAACGACTTACGGATTAATTTAATTTTATTAAATTAAATAATGAAGATTGATGTTTTATCTCAAGTTAGTAACAGTAACACAATACGATTCTATAACTTACCCAAATCTATCCGAAATATTTAGAAAATTAACTTTATCCGACGATATCTACTTTTCCAAAAATATAATATTGAGTCATTGCGTACTGTTTGAGAATCACCGTTTCCAAGTTAGAAGTAGTATTTGAAAATAACACTCATAGGCGAATTAAAAACAACCCTTTGTACCCCCCCTTTTTGTACTGATATTTATAATGTTAAGTTTTACTATTTTTCTGTGTGTACATAAATAATAAAATAAATAAATAAAAACCTAATATTTTGTTTTTGTAAAACAAAATATCATGAGAAGCTGAAAAAAAAAAACTCCAAAATGTAATTTAGGGCATCAAAGATTTCGGCGCTACTGATCTGTATTACAAATAAATAAATATACCAATTCAAATAAATAAATAATGTTTTATTGTACTCGTCAGTTTCAAAACCTAGATATCTATCTAAATTACATTAAGCTTTAATTAATGTTTAGATACGGCCAGTTTATAAAAAGCCCAATCGTGATATTATCATTAAAATCTCATCATGACTGTACTCCTTTCTCAATACAATAAAAGAACGATGTTGTGTTTATATAATAATATACTATGTATTAAGAATGATTGGGTTCCGTTTACCACCCAAAAATAAGATAACTAATTTGTGTGATTACGTCCACAATCTATTATACTAATATATTAAGCTGAAGAGTTTGTTTGTTTGTTTACTTGAACGCGCTAATCTCAGGAACTCCTGGTCCGATTTAAAAATTATTTCAGTGTTAGATAGCTCATTTATCGAGGAAGGCTATAGGCTATATATCATCGCGCTAAGACCGATTGGAGCGGAGCAGTTATGAAAATTGTGTCGCAGACGAAGTTGCGCGGATCAACTAGTGTCAAAATAAAAGGGATTGATCACGTGACATCGACAGCGTTTGTCAATCCTATATATTTTGACGTTTTGACAATCAATCCGATTTAAAAATTCTTTCAGTGTTAGATAGCCCATTTATTGAGGAAGGCTATAGGCTATATATCATCACGCTAAGACCAATAGGAGCAGAGCAGTACCTAATGAAAATTGTGACGCAAACGAAGATGCGCGGGTCAACTTATAAAATATAATCCTTTTCATTGCGTATACTTTACAAGTTACCGAAAATAGATGAAGCAAAGAGGAGTCGAAGTGATAGTTCGATCAAATACTGTCTACCATTTGAATCTTGTCATGGCCATGGATGGTACTTAAAGTTTTCCAAATAATTTTTAAAATATTTAAAAATAATGTTTCATTAATCCATTACAAACCACGTAAAGTGTGCATTCTACTGTGTACGTGCAGCAACAGCAAGCTTAAGAACAAAGTGCTAGTCACATCTGCGCTAGAAAATTAATGAATAAAGTTTTAGTTTAGGTCGGGTTATCCTCCGGGTTCTATACTTTTTAACTGGAAAACTGGCAGAACAACTATCAACCATCTTCGATAACGCAGTCTGATAACAGCTGAAACTACCCTGTATTGTTTCACAGAAGTCCAAGGTAGTAAGGGTATGGTTACCCTTTCGATCGCTTGGCTAAATAGCGATAAAATAATACCTTCAATAAATAAGAAGGAGCAATCGTTGCATAGATTTATTTTATTTTTTTATAATGGCTCTGTTTAATAATGGTCACACTCTTATTAATAATGCAAGCGGTCAAAGAGTAAAAACCACACATGGGGCCAAATATTCCTTCAACAAAGAAACTTATTCATTCCAATGGTTGATCTTATCGCTAAAAGCAAATCTTTCTTTGAATGGATTAATTTTATCTCCACGGATCCCTAACTGCAATCCGCAGTAACCAGAGGTCTTCCAGTTTGCAAGGTGAGCGCTTTTGGAGGCCGCTAAAAAAAAAAAAAAAATACCTGAGTTTAGATTGGAACATTTTACCGAGGTTGTTGACCTTTGCAAACCACTTCATGTAGGTACTTAAGGATTTGAAAGGGATTTTAAACATTTTTTTTTACTTTATTAACGTAATGAGAAATGGTTTACTTAAGGTTTTTCGAGGAAAAGGTAAGTACGTTTATTGTTTAAGGAAACAACAATCTATAAACCATATAATATTATGAGTGTCTTCATTCTAAATAAAAACCTCCATTTGGATGAAAATGGCTGAAATAGGTACTGTAATTAAAAATTCATAGCTACTAGAAGAATTGGTTATATTTTCGCAATTAACGATACATATTTTTTTTTTTTTTTACTAATAATAGGCACGCGCTTGACCACCATCTCACCTGATGGTAAGCGATGATGTGGTCGAAGATGGAGCACGCCTGCCTAGAAGCAACCTATTCACTCTTGACTTAAAGACTCCCAGGTTGTAGCTATCGGGAAACACAGACTCCGGCAGGGAATTCCACTCCTTAGCTGTACGCATTATGAATGTGTTCCCAAAACGTTTTGTGCGTGTGGGTGGGATGTCCACCATGTACCGATGGCGCATCGCCGTTCGTCTTGTGGTCCGATGATGGAACGGGCTTGGCGGAATTAAATTATGCAATTCCGTCGCACATTCCCCAAAATGCAACCGGTAGAAAACCGACAGGCATTCGCAATTAACGGTACAAATTAACGATGAATGATATGTAGCAATAAGGATCAATTTACCCTGTCTGTACGATAGTATATTATCTGTGACGATAGAAACTAAACTACCTTTACACATAACAGCTTTTACATAAACGCATTCACATTGACGATAGATAAAGGTCATGTAAATGTCAAATGAGAGTCAAATGCTATGCTCAGATGCACGCATGTCAAATGCCAACAGCACTGT
Organism: Lacanobia oleracea; assembly: GCA_950371165.1. NCBI lineage: Eukaryota > Metazoa > Arthropoda > Insecta > Lepidoptera > Noctuidae > Lacanobia > Lacanobia oleracea. The sequence goes on from OX493389.1 coordinate 7,536,975, forward strand.
CTTCCTAGCATGTGGAAATAACGAGAATCTTGTTCGTTTTAATACCAATTATGGAAAATTTAAGCACTAGAGTGTCGAATTTATCTGAAATGTTGTGGTTTGACAGCTGCCAGTCTTCAATTTTGTTGAATAACGTGGGAGCGGGTCACATTCCTTTAGTGTATCACAGTACTTTTGAGTCGCCAAGATTTTTTTGGTCTGCGTATCGTATAAGCCAAAACGCAGACCAAATAAGGCCATGTGGCACACGTCTCCTCGCTTCTTAATTATATCGTGGATATTTGTGATCATGAAAATTGGCGGAGGTCTGTCAATTTAATTCCGCGACTCATCCATGTCTCGGAAAATAGGTTTAGCCGCGGGTCCTGGCTGTCGTTTTTAGATATCTACAGGCGTGAGGTTGCGTTTCAATCAGAGATGTACGAGGATACGTAGCACCTTGCTGCGCATCCTCGTACTTTGCTACTAGCAATAGATGTGTTCGATTTACCTAGCCTCGCTTAGTGCAAGCAATTATATTGTTCCTTAACAAACCGTCTCGGTTAGACTGAGAACTAATATTACCATACATCAAAAGTAGCTCACAATTTAGGGCCCATTAATTTTAGTGTTAATAATCCCTGGTGCTTGGCAACGGGGCTTAACCCAGTTGAATATGTCCCTTGGTTGATATTGGTTTTTTTTCTACTCCTCCGCTGTACATTTCTGATTAATTTCTTTGCGGGATCCAAGATAGTTTCTTCTGGACTCGTCGGGCCTCACTGGCTCGGCGTTTTTCTGGTGGTCACCACTGTTGATTCTGGCTTTCAGGAGTTGCAGTGATTGGGAATGTGTGGGAGCTTGTCCAAAAAAAAAATACCATACATGTGAAAAAGCCAGGGAGATGATGATTGGCCTTAGTGATGTCTACCGCGCTCAAGTTCGTAAGAGACGCGTTGGCCAGAAACCGGTGGAGGAAAATCATTCAATTCAGGTGCAACCCTGGTAATGACCAAGATCCTCAGGTATGACCCCAGAGGCACGTAAGCAGCTTGAGTAGAAGATACATTACGCCTATTGCAAGTTGTCAAGCTGCCGACAATTCCTCCGCCACCTCATTCAGCTACCAGTAGGGTGGCCAGTTCTCAGTACTCCTCAACGTGTTCACATGCACATTGTCTCCTACACTATTACATTATATTTCCTACGTGCAATGAGAACTAATTTTTGAAAGCTCATTGTGTTTGACACAGTTACAAGTTAAACAGCACAAAGCGTTGGTGAGAGGATGTGACTAATTTTATAATTGTCTGACAGTATGTTAGATGATGCATTACAATGAGATATTTTGTTAGGTTTTTGAGAGCATGGACTCCTCTGTATTCTTTAATTATTATGCGTCAGATTGTGTAATATTGTTTCAAACACTCTCTGCTGTAAATTTGGCTGTAATTAAAACATAGAAATGCGGAATGAAATTATTCTATGTTTATTTGATTTGAGCCTTTGGGTTTTAAGTCCCTTGAAAGAAGAACCTCATAACAGCATGAAAACTATAGCCATTTGTTGAGCTTAGATTGCGTTTTGGTTATTTTCCAGTCGAGGATGCATGCTTATTTATTTTTTTATTATACACATACTACTGATAATGAGTGAGAAGCCATGGCTAGATAATAACAGCCGCACGAGTTGAACTTCAAGGTTAAGCAACGCTTGCCAAGGTTGGTCTGTGGATGGGTGACCATCTTAACATACCTAGTTTCCACGTTAAGCTGTTGCTCCCGGCTGTCATTTGTAGACCTTTGGCGGTCGTTACCGATAGTCAGAAGCCAGTAAATCTGACTTCAGTCTTACCATGAAGTACCGTGTTACCCAGTTAATGGGTTGTGGAGGTCTGGTAGGCAGCCGCTCATCGTAAAATACTGGTATTCAGCTAAATCCGGCTTGACTGGAAGCCGACCCCAAATATAGTTGGGAAAAGGCCAAATTCGCTTACCAAAATCTCAAACAGACATGAAACACTTCTTCAAGAGATTTATTACAATTATCCTTAACTTTGCAAATTATCTCTCTACTAATTCCATTGCCATTACATAAGATAAAATTCTCTCGAAGTTGGCGGTAACCAGCGCATAGCGGTAGGAACTGTGGAGTTTTACTCGGTAATAGCCTGACATAACCCTCCAATCTTCCCAGTCGAGGAGTATATATGATAATAACCCCAAAAATGAAGAAAAAAACATTAAATTAGGGACGGGTTTCTAGATAAAATAATTTGAGTTAAGAAAGGCCGCTCTGTCCGTGTAGGCGCGGGTGAAACAACGTGATTACCAGAAAACGCAATGTTAAAATCGCTTTGACGCGACCTTAACGTTTGCCACTACAGACTCGCGACGTCAACGTCGCGTCTGCGCAGCGTTGTCGCTTCGCAGATATTGGAGAAATGCCAACACTTATAAAACGCTAGTGGGATAGCGGCTAAAGTGTTAAACCCTACATGAATGCCGAGAGATTTTCAGGCTAAAGTAGACTTTCAAGTCATAAGTCATAAGTCATTTACACAAATGGGGGTTAACTTCATTAAGGTAATCACAGTATAACATCTCCACCTAAAGGACAAAACCACAGTCATTCCAGGCATGTTTTACAACTGAGTTATAGTAGTCAAGCCCTAAAATGTGTGGAACTAGGCATATTATGACACATATTTTTTTTTTAAATCAGACTTATTTTCAGTACTCAAGCAGGTTATTCATGAAATAATGCATGGTCATATTTTGCACTTCATTAATATTAGTGTTACAGTTGGGTTCCGCAAGGCATTATTCTTGAGCCATTGCTGTTTGGTTTTATTGATAAGGTACAAATGTCAACAGATGACAAATTAACAGCGTGTTGTTCTGATAGTCCATTAAACGATACTGATGTGTTTATTGTTTAATAGTACATGGTTTTAGACCTTCTGTTAATAAAGATTTCATAAACAGTTGTCTGCTCTAAAGACTAAACTTAATACCTAGCTGTATTTTTATAATAATTAAACTGGCTGCATCCACGGTGTTGCCCTCGTGGAATTAGTACTTTCCGTTTTATAAATTATTAAATAGCTTAGGTGTTATTCTGATCGATTAGCTATATTATTGTAAAGTTCCTTAAACTCTATTCTGTAGTTTTTACGTGAGCTTAACAAAAATCTATCCGTCCATCTTCATAATTTTTCAAATTTATATTTCTATTAAATAGGATCTTTGCAGGGTAGCTGGTAGCAGTTGGATGAGAGTTGCCGGAAATCGAATTGAATGGTGTGTACTGGGAGAGGCCTATGTCCAGCACTGGACTGCTATATAGGCTGATGATGATGAGGAGGATAGCATAGAGTAGGATCGATGGGATAACAAGCATGATTGGATTTAAACATCCTCTTGAAGGTAGGTACTTCATAAAATGCTTCCCCAAATCACAAATGGACACTGGCTGGATTAGAACCATGTCGATAGAATTTGAAAATAGTCACTACGAAGGTGTTAAATAAAAGGCAGTAATTTAACTTAAAATGTATTTAACTTATTAAGTCTTAACATACAACTATATTAGGATATCACTAGGTCTTAAGATCTCTGTTTGGGTGCGGGGGCGGATTCCTCAGCGTCTTTGTACCAGTCCTCGCTGTAAAGAAAAATATATATATAATTAGTTATAGAACAATGAAACATAAAAAAATATTTGTAAACGGGGGCTTTCTAAATTGATTGGGCACGTGGTTCAGTGATTTTGGATGATGAAGCAAATCATAAAAGTTTTCTATTTTGTATTTCACTATCAACAATTTCAACTGAATCGATTTCATTGTTTCCCACCACTTTTCCCATCACTTTCACAACACTGTCTGTCTCTACGACAGACACACAGTTTTGTGAAAGTGATGATATTATAAGTACTAACATAGATCAAAAGCCACAATGTTACCAACATCCTAGTATATAAGTACCAACATAGGTTTATATGATGTATTGTTACTATCATCTTTTAAGTAGTCTTTTAGTATTTGTGTTTTTGGCAATGTGGAGCTTTTGATGTCTAATAAATAAATAGATTATTAGTATTTTTTTAGTTAAATATCCTATGAAAATCTATCAAAAATTCCTGACTTAAATTATATCTGGCCTGTTGCGGATGTATGAGTTACTAGTACGAGTAACCCATAACTCCCCTATCAGCATGACACTAACGTATACTTCCAAAAAAATACAAGACTTTTCAACTCACCATCCGCGCACGTTCTCAGGCGCATCACACCTCTCGGACTCCTCATTGTAGACCTCTCCGGCTTGGCAGCCAAGGTCACGGGGCTCCACGCCGTTCAGGCACACGTAGAACCTCTGGCAGTCGTTGGGGTGGGGGAACTTAGGGTGGGCAACGATCTGACCTTGAGCGTCGACCTTCGGTGACTCGGGGCACTCGAAACCGTCTTTGGTCTTCTCTGTAATTGGAGAGGTGCGGGTTAGAATTCGTATTTGTGACGTGATCGATGAAATGTTTTATAGACATTGTGGTTGAAGATCTTGATATTAGGTTGGTATATTAAGAAAGTACCAGAAAAAAATGATCAATGACTTATTCCAGGAACGGTACTACGACTAAGCCTATGGCTCTTCATGGCATAGCAATATTAGCAAATCAGTAATTTTGGTAATCTACAATTACTGATTTGCCAATATTTTTATTGTAGCATGGGATATTTTTTATAGACCCCACACGAAATATGAAAGGAAGTCAGCTTGGTGCACAGATTAATATACTCAAGCATTCAAGTAGGTTCTAGCTACAAAGTACTTACTCTCTTGGGCATTGCATCCTTGTCTGCCAGCAGAGTCGGGCCACACGCAGGTTCCGGAGTATTCGTCGAAGTGGAGACCAGCGGTACACTTGACTTCAGTAGCTTCGCCTTCAATGCAGTTGTAGAAGATGTTGCAGACGGCGGGGTCGGGGTGGGCGAAGAAACCGTTGCGGCGGGGGCACTGCGTGTTAGGCTTGGCGGGTTCTGTAAGAAAGAAATGGTGGTGAGATTTCTAAATGCTGATAGAGAAGTAGCATAAGAGACAAGGCTAGAAGAGGTTCCCACTTCGAGTATGTATAATGCTAAAAAAAAGTGCAAGCAGAAATTGCAATACTCAATCATTTCAACAAGAGTGAAAAAAATAAAATCATCTTTTCAAACACATTTGGTAGTTAACTATCAATCCAAAGCTGATGCAAAGATCATAAAAAATGCACTATAAAAACCAATTATACAAGCTTCGTAAACAAACAATCTAAAAATGATAGCAATAGCATTTCGTGTGACCTATTGCGTTTTAATAACATTGGTCCATAAATCGTAGTTGCACATCAAACACATAAATTAAGACAGATGCAGACAGGTTGCATAAAACCAATGTGAACTACTTTTTGAAATTCGAATATTTTAAAAAACTTGATTCTGTCTCTTCGGCTAGGAATGCAAAGAGTCTGATTGGTCTGGCATTGAGCATTGTTGGCGACACGGCCTTGATTATAGATGGCCAGTCATTTAACCTAGGAAATGACAGTTGCATTACGCATTGAGGAAGTCAATTTGGTTTGGTGTCTTTCACTCAGTTATGTCAAGAGCTCTACCGTTTGCAGCTATTTTTAATTATTTACGCCTGTTATGTGCCTTAGTTCCGGATGTTTGTAAATGTTTAGGTTTTTTGCCTTTAACGTTGACATCGATGACATTATTTTTGTCGTGATTTGTTAGATAACTTTTGAAATAATTTTCTTAAATAGTCGTTTTACCAAAATGTATCTCTTTTCTTCAACTTAGTAAAGTAAAACATCCATTTTTCATTCATATTTATCCACAGCCATGTCAGCAAGCTGACATTGTCAAAGTTACTCAACTTCCAAGTCACGAACTTTAAGTTGTTGCATTCCACACATAATTTGAACGAACTCCGTAAGTTTACAACACATTCCGATGTAAATGTTATTATTTAGAATATGCTGTAAAATACTTTTTCTATATAATTGGGAAAGTAACGGTAAAGTAAAATGTGAATTCATAGGCTCGTGAGTATTTGATGATGACATAAATGATAAGAGAAGTATTCTTTATAACGACGAGAATAAACATAACTATCGAAATGTGAAGGTAGGTAGATGGAACCCTTCCTATTCCTTTGAGAAATACAGGGGTCATGTAATGAAATCTACGGAAACTTTCCGGTTCTTTCCACACCAGCCTATAAATAGATAATACTATACCCGGACCTACTACACATTTCAAATACGCACATATGAATGTCTAGAATTGTCTACTGGTTGGCCTAGAAAGTCAGCCGCGTGTCGCCACGACCTAGCCGGTCAAAGGTAGACAGGATACCTTCACTTCATGAGAACTGTCGCAAGTGACCTCATACTGACATTTGATCTGACTTGCAGTTGGACAACGCACTTAGTTTGTAATTTTTCCTCCTGTGGCTTTTGTAATGCGTTTCCGAGAACGCCAAGTGTTTTATTGGTACCTAGAAGGTCTATTATGGTAATAAGTCTACGAACTCATACAAACATTTTCACGTTTTATATAGCCTTTGGGGAAAAGTTTTGCCTCGAAGCTTTTTTTTCCAGAAAGTATAGAACGTTATGGTTGTCTCCGAAAATATTTTTATTTTTAAATTTATTATCGTTTCGACAAATCCACATTCCAGCATACACCCATACAGTTAAAAAGGCTAACGGAGGCCCAGCCTAGGGGTAGTCAACCAATCAGGATACTGGAGTCATTGTCAAGGATACCAACGTGACAGCTTTCTACGACCAGTAGTTTCGGCTGTCAGTCACTAAGTCAGTCAGTAATGGAAGGAGTTTATAATTTTTGATTAGTGAAGATTAGGTACTTACGCAGTTCAGTCCTGTCTCCACAGTCTACGTTGAAGGGTTGGTCGCACTTGTTGATCTTCCTGATGGTGGGGTCGAACACCAGGCCGTCGGGACACAGCTTGGTGGTGGCCACGCCGTCCACGCACTCGTAGAACTTGTCACATTGGACCGAGTCTTCATACTGACCGTCCTTGTTTGGGCATTTGAATTGTGCACCTGTGGAAAGAAGGTTGAGTTAGTGGTGCTTGATAGTTCTACAAGAATTTGTGCTGGTAATTTTTGTGGATGAAGAAATTTGCCTGAAATTTTCCTAAAGCTTTTCTCTAACGCACAGAGCGTGAGAGGAGGGTGAGGAGAGAGCTAGTTTTTAACCGACAAAAAAACGGAGGAGGTAAGTTGTTATCATCTAAACCATGTTTTCTGAAAAAAAACTAACGACCCGTCACAAGTTATATGTAAGTTAAGTGTTGCGATTGACGGTTGAATTGGTTCAACCAATTATAGCAAGATAACGGGCGATTGATATTTCGTCAAAATCATTTTGCGATAAGTTACGTTCAAGAATCTGTACCTAAATGTGTCAAAATGCGCCAAATATGAAGTATTTATGAACAGGCTATCTATATTATAATAGATTTATTATATCTCAACGTTCACTAGGTAATAAACACGCAAAAGGTAACAAACTATTTTCGTCAACACATTTCTACGTGTAACGTGCGTGTGTTTTTAACGTGCTTTAATTAACACTAAACGCGAACATTACAGCAACGTCAAACTAAAACTCGCTGACCCAAAACAATTAAAAGGTCCACCTATCATTATTTTATAAATTTATTACCCTACAGCGATCAATATTAACTCATTATCGACCTAAATACTAATTAAATTAGTTACAGAATCGTTCGTCCGGATCGGTTCCGGTAGAACAGGTTTGCCCAAAAATCAGACCGGTCAGTGAAAGCCGATTTAGGTAAAAAGCAAGTTTTTCTTTTGAGAGATACAGATCAAGTTTCTGTTACATAAGTATGTACTGTTATGTAAGGGGTGACACACATTCGAGTGTTCTCGACTGCTCGATATGTAAGGAACAGTGTTGTGACTCGTGATCGGTTTCATTGCTTGAGTTGAGCTAATGTTTTTTTTTGCGGTTATTTTAATGTTGATTTTAGTTCGCTTTTATTGTTGTGGTGATAGTGAAAACGTTGTCAGTTGAACAGTGATGAAACTTGTTGACAATTTATTTTAAGATTATTTAAAAGATTTCAATTTATTTTTCTTGAAATTGAGGGCGTTTCTTATAACTTATTTAATCATTATTATTTCAGTGTTTTCTGTTCCATATTAGAAAAAACGTATTATTTCAATAACAAGCAATTTTTTTTTGAATTAGGTACCTATTCTCAATTATATTTCATGTTGATTGCAGTAATACTGAGCAAAATTGTATTATTAAAAGCTGTTTTAAGGATGCGCCCTCGCGCCACATCACTAGTTTGAATATCTAGAATTTTAGATTGACCTTTTCGGATTAGCGGTTTTTTTGCAATTTAAATCAAGTGTAACTGTCAAGGCCGTATTATATTAACATAATTAGTTGTTTTAATAGTATTGATTTTCTTATATTGTATGTCAATCTAGGGATTGAATTTATACTTTAACATAATCAACATTAGCCACATTAACCTTACACAAAATTTAAATTAATTAATTAATTCATAAAAATGTCTCTAGGTCATAGAAACATCTATGAATTTACGTCAAAAGCTAGAATTAAAATCTGACCTTTTTTATAGCAAGCTCATGACATTTCTGCAAATCTATAAAATCTCCTTCATCTCTTGACTATATGAAGAAAAAGTCATCTCATTATCAATGATCTCTGATTCATCGATGTAAACTCATCATTTTCTAGAGCACGGCATGAAAATTCATATGAAATGATGCAGTTTTGTTTAACTGATCATCATCATCTGCCTAGCCTCTTCCCAACTATATTGGAGTCGGCTTGCAGTCAAGCCGGATTTAGCTGAATACATGGTAACACGGTACTTCATGGCAAGACTGGAGTCAGATTTACTGGCTTCTGACTATCCGTAACGACTGCCAAAGATCTACAAATGACAGCCGGGACCAACGGCTTATCGTGCTTTTGCTAACTAATCAATAGAGAAATTTGTGCAAATGTATTTATTTTATATAATACACGTGGCTCCAAACTGTAACTTCATCTCAGAATAAATGCGATACCAAGAAAAGTGTGTCACCATGTGACCCAAGTAGCAGATATTATAAAACAGCCTCACACGACCCGGAGATCATGTAACTTGTACGACGCAATGTAGATAATTGCATTCAAATAACCCGTGTAGGCTGTATCTACATCAGAAGTGGGATCGTCACTTCTGATGTCGACGGTATATAAACAATTTATAAATGTTTAGTAGCTACGAGTAAGACAGTCATTTTATATTCTTTTTTTGTAAAAGCCCCTATAACAGTAGATGTAAATTTGCAGGATTTGGTCTAGGAGCTATTTGCATACCTAGTTAGTTTTTATATTTATTTGTAATGGCTTTGCTCTTGACTCTAGTCTAGGTCAGAGATGACAGAGACAAAGTCTACGATGGAATTATCTCGACAATGTGAAGAAACTGCCCGACATTTGGAACTAAAACAAGATTCGCTTAGAGGAAGAACGCTCTTATTTAATTCATTAACATTTTTCATTTACGTTCACCTCTTTGTGTGATTTCAATCTGTCATAACCTTCAGCAGCTCTTACCTTTTTACCTACAGTTTTCAATTTTTAACAGCCAATTTGTTGATTACTAAACTTCATAGTCAACCCCAACCTTTAACGAACAATCTAACACAAAACATTACCTATCGATCAGTACACCAACAAAAGCTCACAGTATAATGTAACACATGATTATCGAGACATACCCGAACGAACGCGCGCATGACGCAAGAAGTGAAAGTCATTCGAGACTTACAACACCAGTGCATCGCGCTGATGCAGCAAGGGTCGAGATCACACTGACCTATGATGATACTGTTCTCTAGAATGTGTTATGTGATAGAGAATATAGTTTTATTGAGGTATTGATGCTGTAATCAATTAACATGAGCTTAAGTAAGAAGATAATGAAGCGTGCTCCATCATCAACCGTATCATCGATAGCGGTTAAACGCGAGCCTGTAAATTATGTTTGTAAGCAGCCTTTGTCAATAATACTATGAAGGAATATAATTCAACTATCTGCCTATAACGGTTCATGACAAACGCCCGCTGACAGGCGGCGAAGGCTTAGTAAAGTACTGTCAGACACGGAACCCTACAAGGAAATAAATACACTTAACCTTGTAATGAAATATGAAGAACGAAAGCAAATACAAGAGAAGAAGTAAACACTCTTTACAAAGAAGATAAAAAGAAATAAACTGAAGAGCCTTCTATTAAAGCTGAAATGAAAATTACGATCGAAATACACAAGAACATTAAATTGTTGGCAAGATCAGTATCAGACAGTAACAGACAGATTAATCGAAGAATTATTTTAATTACGACAGCTCATTATGCACTTGCCTTCAATGATTTATGATTACTGTGGGAGATACTGTTTCTATGTCCTATTTATTAAGATCATTATCATATTTGATCGCAAAACAAATAATGTTCATTACACGGCAAGAATTTGCATTAAAAGTAGAATTATCGTGAATCATGTATGCGCTATAATTAACAACATATGATCGAAGATAAGCGAAAGTTTCTCAAGGAAAAAAAAATCTTCAACAGGTTCAGACAACAATATATTCTGACCAACCTGAAAACTAACCCTGAATATTAATCATTTGTTATCCAATAAAAGAGCGACATATATTTTAAACACGGACGTGTTTGAGAATCACGTTTTTCTCAGGTAGTGACAGGCATACGAAAATAACTCAAGACTTATAACTTGGATAAATACATTCCGGTAAACGAGTTTGACTTTTATTTGCTCACCGGCTTTACAACCCATTCCATTAATTATGTATCTTTGCTTTTCCGAGTAAATGTGAAATATTTTGTACCTACAATCTTTGAAAAGGTTATTTAGAAACCATTTTCCATGTTAAGCACTTAATAACTTGTCTTCTTCCTTTTAAACGTGTAGGATTAGGATTTCCTTACCAGACTGCGGAAGTTACATGTTTTGATATTTGAAGTTTCGTAAAATCCTTACTGGAAATGAACATTATCATTAACCTGTCATAATCACGACTGTTCTCATAAATAGAGCTAGCATATTTGCTATCAACACAAACTTTCATGACTGTCATACACTAATAACTTTTATTATTATTAACAAATATTAATGGAGTAGGTAGTTAAGTTATTGCAAGAATTAAAATTTATTAATTATTACGGCTTTATGGTTACAAATAAAAATTATTATACAATACTTAACTTTATTTTTTATTTGCTCGTGTAAGTTAATAACCTACACGAGCAAATAAAAATAAAGTTGCAACTAGGTACAGCTTTTACGTTAAGTTCGCCCATTGTTAAACCCTGATATATGTCTTCTTGGCTTTCAATTTCAATATTTTACTGAAACTTTGATTCATGAAATAAAATAATACCTATTACTCCGTAACCTCAGCACAAGTTTACTACTCACAAAACTGTCAACAAATTTTCAACATCGCTAAAGTTTCAGCACAGCAATATATTACAGTAACATAAATCCATATACTCTATCAATAATTTATTACAAAAGCCTCTATATTTGCGTAAATTTTAATATCACTATGTCAACACAGTTTCACGCAATACTTTGTAGAAACGCGTGAACTTATTTTTATTTTATTTCACGAGTAAAAAATATTCAAAGCAAGTGAATGTCAATGTCGGATTACAGCGAAATCACTCGATTGTAAATGTGAACGCAATTTTCTGTTTATTTTCATGATGTTTTTTTATTATTTTATGGTTTTCTAAGTGAAACTTGCTTGAATGTTGCTTTAGTTATTTGGACTGTTTGGTTTGGAAGTTAATGGAATTATTACTGCCTTTACTGATTAACATTAAAAATGATCACTGATTGCAGATATACAGTGGTCAATCTATGTTTGTACGAGGTAATCTCTGGAAGTACAGAACCGATTCCAAACATTCTTTGACTGACAGAAAGACACTCTGTCTCCGAGTGCCGTAAGCTTAGATTTTTTAATTCCGTCTTTGAAATATGCCACGGGAGCGAGGCCACGTAAAAAAACTAGTAGGTAATAACTTTAGACGCATTTACAAAATGCCATAATTTACATAAATGTTGTCAAGCCGAAAGACGATTATAATTCCATTCCTAATTTAAATGTTAATGTCTATTCACTGACAAATATTAGGTAACTTTAAAGGGCGTGTCCCAAATGTCCCCCATTTCAAGGTCTATGAAAACTGCCCTCATTTAGATAAGGAGAAATAACAATTAATACTGACATATAAACCTGATTGCAGGCAGCCATTACACATGGCCGCTTTGCTAATTGATTGCACATATTTTATAAATGCAAGCGAGGCGGGCTAGCGGGCTATTACTAGGCAGTTGAACCCGAATGTTCGTGATGGGAATTTAATATGACATTTATTCATAGGAGTATATTCTTAGCGTGCTTTTTTGGAGTCTACTTTTCAGGGTTTAGAAAGCGTAAGAGTATTTTCTGTTTTCTGTTGTCGTTGTTGAGGGAAAGATTTCATCTTACTTTAATAGATTGGATGTTCTCTTATTATTTCCTAGATGAGCCAAATTTTTGTAATGTAGGTATTCTTTTATTACATGGGTCTCTTCCTAGTCATAAGCATGCTCCACACGAAAGTATACATCCTGTCTTATGAGTTTATGACACCTCAAGTATACCAAGTACAAATATTTACTATACATATATATATTCTTTAAGTATTAGTATATCGGTCAATATATATTTTTATATATTTGACACACATGAATATCAGGTACAATCAGTTACAAAATTATTTTGAAATAACTTTCGACACCCAGATTTGATCGAAATATTGGAGCATGAAATTGATTGCTTTGTCGTAAAAACATATGAAATGAATGTTATTTGTTGAAAGACTGGTAAATTTAATTTTCAGGTTCCAAATAGACGTAGTGAGTAGTTAAAAAATCAACATTTTCAAATATGCCTGTGGATATCTTGGCAATTCAGTGTCATTTCAGGAATATTGTTATAATTACTGGCTATTATCTTCTGAAACAATGCTCTTTGGAATCAAAACGTCTCTGGATTGAGCCAGGCTTACTAAATAATATACAAAAAGAAAGAAAGGAAGTTTAAAGCTTTTTTCATGATATTGTGTTTGTCAAATAAGTGATCGTGTGAACAGTTACATTATATGCGTACAATTAGCCGGGTCAACAGCTGGTTGTATAATATTTTCGCAATAGTTATGTTACCTTACTAGGTATTGTTGCGTGGTACATAACAAGGGACCTTAATTGCGTTATGTCAAATAGATAACTACAATTTCTATGAGAGTAGATAAAAGCAGAATACTGGGTATGTATTATGTATGTCAACTAAGCTGCACTGAAAGTAATGTTGCAAAAACGCTGATTATTATTTAAAAACACAGAATATAACAATGAAAACTTATTATTAGAATGAAATAAGAGTAAATGGTAATAAAAAAGTAATATTAAAAAAATGAAAAATGTGCGCTCGTTGAAGTCTTTTGTACTGTCGGTATCAAAATATTTCAAGTTAACTTTTTTTTTGCAAAATTATCGTCTACGTGGCTGGTTTTGGTTGTGCAATCTGTCAAAGCATATAGGTCACAAACTTTGACATTATATATTCATATAACACTGAAATTATTAATCACGAATTAATTAATAATCACTAAGAGCTTAACCTTCTTTTTCAATTTTAATGAAAATCACATCTATAAAAGCAATTTCACTCAACAGTTAACAATTTTCTCCATCCACAAAGAATATAGCTGATAACATATTGTCACAAATATATAAAACTTATATCAGGAATACTTACTCGCTAGCGCGGTGACTGCTGTTAGTACGATGAACACTTTCATGATGGCCTTTTGATTACAAAATTATAAAAATTACAATTATAAAAAAAGTTTTTAATGACTAGATTGTGGTCCGACCCTTGTGGCGACCCTGGCGAGACTGACGAACTCAGGCGTCGCGCGCGCCTTTTCTTCGCCTGCGCACACGCTCGAACCGGTAAGACTTAGGCGTGATTTAACAAATTCTTCTATTAGTGAAACAATAATAATTTGTTATAACATTACGCGGTTGTATGGCCCCATCAACAGCTGATTATGTTAACTAGAATTCCGAAGAAACCGTAGGAATCTGAGGGATTACGAACGGATGGTGCAACAACCTCGAGATTCACTTCGCTTGAAAAGTCTCCTTGCTCTCGCAGACTGAAGTATCCTTGAAAATGTAAACTTCTCACTTTTTTGCACCGTTCAAAATTCCAAAGAAGTCTCCGAGATTACACCTATGTGCATAAAATCGGAAAAGGACTGTATGCATGTCTAATTTCAAGGTCTCGACCAGATATATAATAAATTAATCTGATATAATTATTTAGTATTCATGAAACGACCTTTCGTTCTCCGATGAAGATAACTCGGCCTAGCTCTATACCAGAAACTTATTTTTAAAAACCTTGCTATGCCTAGAACATTTGAAGTAACTTGGGCAGGGTCTTGTCCAATACTATTGAGGCAAAATTGTTTATTCATAATAATAATAAACCTATATATAAATATTATCACAATTGCGTTAGTAAATAAAACTTAAAACTATGTTTGTATCTCTTTGTTTCACTAAGTCTTTGTGCGTTCCGGTGGCACTTATCCGCGAAAGCGGGAATTTATAGGAGGCAATTTGTGAACATTTTATTATATTTTCGCTCTTTTGTTCCACTGGAACTAAAACAGCAAATTTTCATCATTTATTGTGCACTCATTTCTAAATATTTATCTCCTACACACCAAAAGCTGTGTGTAATTAATTATACATTCGCATGTTCGATTCCATCACATGCAGTTTGCAACCGTTTGATATCACTTCGAGTCAAGCGTGTTGCAAGTTCTCTGAATGATTTGGCAAAGCTTTACAAAAGTTCTTTTTCCTTACTTCGTCCCTCGTTTCACCTTCACTGTCATACATTTTCAGAAAGAACTACGTCATTCAAATGATTTAAATTTAGTTTGTATTGTGAATGTCTTGGGTCAGTGATCTTTGGATTTAACTTTGTAGTTTCGAATCATTAGAGTCATTAGAGCTGGGTTTCTATGTTATATGATCTACTGAGTCTCCCGAAGAAGAAGCCAGAAATGTATGACATGCTAGAAATTCCAAAAAAAAATATGCTTCGCAGAAGTGTTTAGAAGCGTGACTATCAAACTTACTTATATGAAGTCGATTGTTAGTAGTGATAGGAACCAATATTTGCTCTTCAATACCATTTTAAGCAACTGTCGATTTTTTTATGCAAAAGGTCCTTTCTTTTACCATCTTTTTGTCTAATTTACCTCCATACGAAAAGTCTTTCGTACATAATTGCTGACACGAAGGGTTCCGAAATATAAACCGAAAAAACACGTTACCTGTTATTTTTAATTTATTTTTATTGTTTCTTGTAATAGCAACAATAGGAATACACACTCTGTAAAAATTTCAACTGTCTATCTAATACGGTTCTTGAGATACAGCCAGACAGAAGGACGGACAGACGGACAGTGGAGGCTTGATAATATGTTTCATTTGGTTTTCCACCCTTACCAAACCCTAAAAATACGCTCAGCAGTTTTATTTAAAAGCGCGACTATCTAACTTATGTGAAGTCGATCGTTAGTTATAGTGATTTAAATATTTGCTCTTCATTATAATAACACACAATCGAATTTAGCTTCTTTTTTTTATATGGTATTAAATGGCTTTTTTTTATTAAAGGTCCTTTCTATTACCTTTAAGTTTAGTATATGTCCATACAAAAGTCTTTCGTAGATGACAATTGCTGGCATCTAAAACAGTATACTTGCTTTAGTACCAATTGGTTCACTTTTCAGCACCTTCAAATAAGTTTAGTGTTTGAAACTTGCTGGTAGGTCAAAGACTAACAACCTCTCACTAATTGAGTAATTACGGACAAGAAATACTCAAGCTTTATTTTTTAATTATGAAAGTTTTTAACATGAATATGTCTAACGTAAGGTACGCAAATACTACGCAATAATTAGTTAGGGCGCCTTCAAATATGTCGCAAAGTGCTTCGCGGCTGCAGCGCTGCTGCGGCGCTGCATTGTTAATCCATAAAAATAATCAAAGCAAAGTGCCGCGCGGCGACAGCGCCGCAGCCGCGTTGCTTATTTAAAGACGCCCTTAGTCTATTTTTTTTATTTGATACTAGCTTCTGCCAGCGGCTTCACCCGCGTGGTATCTAGGAAACATACTCCCGAGATAAAAAGTAGCCTATGTCCTTTCTCAGACTCAAGAATATCTGTGTACCAAATTTCATTTAAATCGGTTCAGTAGTTTTGGTTTGAAAGCGCGACACACGGTCAGACAGACAGAGTTGCTTTCGCATTTATAATATTAGTAAGGATAAGGATTGACATGGATATCTTCGGCTTTTTTCATTTTCTAAGGAAGACGGGCTTGACCGAGGCGAGAGCCTATAGATTAAATAGGCCATTACACAGTAGAAGCCTACAGTTTTCCACGCGACGGATTTTGATACAGTTTCTCCCATTTAATAAGGAAGATGTGTATTTTCAATTTGTACAAAATAGCTAAACTGTGACTGGTATAAATACAGCAATAAAAACTTTCATTTTTTATCTGTCAGATAAGTTAACCGTAATTTGTCAGGATGATGATATCCGCAAGAGAACGAAGGTTACCGACATAGCTCGAACGATCGTCAAACTGAAGTGGCAGTGGTCAGGACACATTGTTCTGGAGTGGCGACCGCGTACCGGAAGACGCAGCGCTGGAATGCCTCCCACGAGGTAGACCGATGACCTGGTGAGGATTGCGGGTAGCTGACGGTAGCGAGACGCACAGGATCGGTTGTTGTGGCGACACTGGACAAGATATTTTAGGCCTATATCTACCTACCTACATGTAAAGATCAGCAAATTGACACTTCAATACAAACTTTCATTTATTTTAACAGTTAGATAAGTCTGTCTTTTGTAAATATGTCTGTACATACTTACTCGTAAGTTGGTGGAATGACTCAGTCTTTGTTCAATGCTTTATTGTCTGTTATGCGTAATCGTAGGTTACAAAACAAGATATCGTACCTTTAAGATTAACCTCGGTATCAAAATTGTGGGTCAACACGTGCAAAATTCAACAATGATTTTGAACATTCATAAGCTCGTGTAAGCAGTCGATATCAGGCTTTTTTTTCTGTTTTTTAGGGATAGAAAATCATCAAATGACTCCTCTGCTCTGGCCGGAACGGAAGGGAGTTTCAGACTCTTACTGACTCAAACCTATGCGTGACGATCACTAATTCCCTTTGCGTTCCAGAGTTAACAAATTTCGCAACCCACGCAGGAATTGATGTGTCAACTTCGTAGGAGCAACTTACAAACTTACATTCACGGGTTACCTTGGACTTATATCATCTTCCCTGTTCTCGAAAGAAATCCCAGTTCTGGGTAAGTAGGTAATCTATATCTAGCAAAGGTATAAAAAGTATCGGGAATGGATGATTTGTTTATGGTTCCTAATTCAAGTTTTTGTTTTTTTGTGTTGTTAGATTGGCACAACTGTTTTCCATTTTGGCGCGGAGTTTGAGTTGCATCTGTTATTTATATTAAATACAGTGCTGGTTTTAGTAATATCATATATAGTGTGTATTGCGAATTTCATAATGGACAAAAATATCGAACAAAGAGTTTGTCATGGAATTTCGTGTTCGGAGTCACTGAAAATGTTACAGAAGGCTTACGGTGAATCGACTTTATCAAAAACTCGTGCTTATGAGTGGTTCAAAGCGTTCTAAAGCGGTCGAGATCTGATGGAAGATTTGCCTCGCTCTGGTAGGCCGTCAACGTCTGCAACTGAAGTTAACATCGCAAAAGTGAAGGCAATAGTGACTGAAAATCCCCATTCAACTCTGAGAGAGATAGCCGCCGAACTTTCTGTATCTCACGAGTCGATCCGTACCATTTTAACTAATCATTTGGGTATGAAACATGTTGCTGCTCGGCTAGTCCCAAAAGATCTGAATTATCTCCAAAAACTCAATCGCATGAAAGTCGCTGAGGACATGCTAGAACGAGTCAGTTCGGACCCAACATTCATGAAACGCTTTGTTACTGGTGACGAGACGTGGGTTTACGAGTTTGACATGCAAACTAGTCAACAAGCTTCGGAGTGGCGCCTTCCAACTGAACCGAAACCGAAAAAACCACGCCAAAGTCGATCAAAAGTCAAAGTCATGTTGACTGTTTTCTTTGACTATCGCGGTGTTGTGCACTCTGAATTCTTACCGGAAGGTCTAACGGTAAATAAAGAATATTATTTGAGCGTTATGCGGCGTTTAAGAGAGCAAATTCGACGAAAAAGGCCAGATTTGTGGAAAGAAAATTCTTGGATTTTGCACCACGACAATGCGCCTTCGCACAGGGCTATCATTGTGAACGAATTTTTAACCAAACACTCAACAAATACCATCCAGCAACTACCATATTCACCAGATATGGCTCCTGCTGACTTTTTTCTTTTTCCTAAACTCAAATTACCACTTCGTGGCACCCGTTTTCAATCGATAGAAGACATAAAGGAGAATTCGCGGCGAGAACTGAACTCAATTCCGGAAGCAGCGTTTAAAAATGTTTTGATGAATGGATTATTCGTTGGCGCAAGTGTATCGTTTCTAAAGGAGCATACTTTGAAGGTGATAAAATAAATTTGGTTGAATAACAGACATTTTGTGTATTGATCTTTTCCCGGTACTTTCTTGACAGAGTAGTATTTCTAGAATTTCAGTATTTTACAAACATATCGATTACATAGATCCCCGCATCCAGGGTTGCGGAATTCCAGAGTTGCGGAATTTG
Organism: Lacanobia oleracea; assembly: GCA_950371165.1. Lineage (NCBI taxonomy): Eukaryota > Metazoa > Arthropoda > Insecta > Lepidoptera > Noctuidae > Lacanobia > Lacanobia oleracea. Next base: position 7,555,987 of record OX493389.1, read on the forward strand.
TTCAAAAAAGTCACCGCGGCCCTGGAACGCAAAGGGCATTAGGAGGAACACGGATGGGTTTAGCCAGTAAGAGTCTGACACTCCCTTCTACTCCACCCAGAGCGGTTGGAGTCATTTGATGATTTCCCATTCTTTAAAAAAAAGGAATCCTCGCAAGCGCACTATAATAAACCTAAACGCAGCGCGAGGCATCATTTGATGATTTATCATCCTTTAAAAAAAAAGGAATCCTCGCAAACACATTATAATAAACCTAAACGCAGCGCGAGGCGTCATTTGATGATTTATCATCCTTTAAAAAAAAAGGAATCCTCGCAAACACATTATAATAAACCTAAACGCAGCGCGAGGCGTCATTTGATGATTTATCATCCTTTAAAAAAAAGGAATCCTCGCAAACACATTATAATAAACCTAAACGCAGCGCGAGGCGTCATTTGATGATTTATCATCCTTTAAAAAAAAGGAATCCTCGCAAACACATTATAATAAACCTAAACGCAGCGCGAGGCGTCATTTGATGATTTATCACCTTTTAAAAAAAAGGAATCCTCGCAAACACATTATAATAAGCCTAAACGCAGCGCGAGGCGTCATTTGATGATTTATCATCCTTTAAAAAAAAAGGAATCCTCGCAAACGCACTATAATAAACCTAAACGCAGCGCGAGGCGTCATTTGATGATTTATCATCCTTTAAAAAAAAGGAATCCTCGCAAACGCACTATAATAAACCTAAACGCAGCGCGAGGCGTCATTTGATGATTTATCATCCTTTAAAAAAAAGGAATCCACGCAAACACATTATAATAAACCTAAACGCAGCGCGAGGCGTCATTTGATGATTTATCATCCTTTAAAAAAAAGGAATCCTCGCAAACGCACTATAATAAACCTAAACGTAGCGCGAGGCGTCATTTGATGATTTATCATCCTTTAAAAAAAAAGGAATCCTCGCAAACGCACTATAATAAACATAAACGTAGCGCGAGGCGTCATTTGATGATTTATCATCCTTTAAAAAAAAGGAATCCTCGCAAACACACTATAATAAACCTAAACGCAGCGCGAGGCGTCATTTGATGATTTATCATCCTTTAAAAAAAAAGGAATCCTCGCAAACACACTATAATAAACCTAAACGCAGCGCGAGGCGTCATTTGATGATTTATCATCCTTTAAAAAAAGAAATCCTCGCAAACACATTATAATAAACCTAAACGCAGCGCGAGGCGTCATTTGATGATTTATCATCCTTTAAAAAAAAGGAATCCTCGCAAACGCACTATAATAAACCTAAACCCAAGCCTTTATATTTTTAGAATTACAGTTAAAAAAAGCTTAGATCATATAAGTTACGACCAATTCACTAAAACGCACTACAGGTACCTACCTAACCAACCAAAACATTGTTCAATGCCGACTGAGTAAAGTAACTAGCATATTACATTATTATTCAGCTCGTTAACCATGTTTTAGTACCCTGACATTGTTTGAACATAGTGTAATTATTAAAATATACACGTCGGTGGCTGCCACCTGTGACTTCTAACATGATTGATTTGCTTAACTGTAGTTAGGCACCTGCCTTTGCTATTCATCAGGGAGGTTTAACATGACAGATATTTACACTAGTTGACCTGCGCAACTCGTCTGCGTCACAATTTTCATTACTGCTCCGCTCCTATTAGTCTTAGCGTGATGATATAGATATAGCCTATAGCCTTCCTGGATAAATGGGCTATCTAACACTGAAAGAATTTTTCAAATCGTCCCAGTAGTTCCTGAGATTAGCGCGTTCAAGTAAACAAACAAACTCTTCAGCTTTTTATATTAGTATAGAAGTATAGATGTAAGATTTTAAAATTCGCGAAAAGTTTACATAACATCAAAATTCAAATATTTTATTTCACATGGTACTTCAATGGAGATCAAACGACAACTCCACGCAGTCATTAGGCGTGAACTCTCTACAGATTAAGGCAGAGATGTAGGTACTGTAATACACCCTCCAGGGATGCATTGACTTATCGAGAAAGCTTTGGAGGATTTAATTAAAAAGTTAAAATAAATTAGAATAGGTTAAAATAATGACATATTTATATAATTTATTTTTATGGAGCCGATCTGTAAAAGCTTTCTTGGGAGCAAGAGCTCAATATAATTATCCTTTAAATCCAATCAGTTTTTCATTTTTCTTCTCAATTCGTGTGGTGATGGTGTGTGGTGGTGGTGGTGTTAAGTCCCATGTTATAACATGGGAAATAACTGGTGAAACCTCTGCACCATTAGACTCTATAGAGTCTAATGCCAACAATTGTCAACAGACTTCCGAAAGTTGACTTCCATGTATCAGAAGCATGTATCATGTACAAGTAGTGACGATACTGCCGAACTGTCAGATATTTTAATAGTCTGAAAAGAAGACGACGGTTTCGGACCAATACCTAACCATTTTTGATTTCAGTTAGATAAGCAAGAGAAAAAACGCACTTGAATGCGGGTCGCCTAATGTTAGTTCGGGAGACAATGCTTACAGTTTGAGACAAGATTTAGACGCTGACATACCTATGTCAAAACTCACAATTGACATTTCGGTAGCGCCCGTCATTCGTCTGCTGCCCTTTGCGTTCCAGGGCCGCGGTGACTCTTTCGGACAAATTCCGAACCCTGGCAGGATTGTAAGCGCTAATAGAACCTCATTTCGTCTAGGCTATGTCTAGATCCTAAGAGCTGAGTGCGTTAGTTGCCAATTTGCTTGGATTTAACGCCATAAATACCTACCTATACGCACAAAAGTTAAAAGAGAATCAATACAACATTATTCCACGCAATACCTCGTACCACTTACGCCATACAGGAACATAATTAAAAATATTAAGTAAAACAAAAGAAACTGGAGCACGTTTCGGCAAGTTAACTGTCCAATGGCCATTCCAAAAATCATTCACTATGCTGATACGATACGCATTTCAATACGTACCCTAATTCATTGGAGTCGTGCCGACTTGCCGAGTGCGTGTGGCGAATAGTTTGTATAATAAAGGTGAATATGTTCGGGCAAGATAAAAGAGAAAATCTGAGGATAGAAGTAGAAATGTGTAAGGAATCTTAAAGATTTGAAGAGAGAAAACTTTGTTTTATCACGTATTTGTGTAGCTATGCTCGCGTCTGCTTATGTGGACTAACTTATCTCTGAATGGGTGGTTCTCTAGTCATAGATGTCTTTTACGATATCTACTGAACACTAATTAAACCTACGTATTTCTCCCATGGGGTAGGCAGAATTTAAAAATCGCCACCCGATTTTGTTACTTATCTAACTGAACATCTTGCTTGTTTTCTCCGAAGGCTAGGGAGACGCTAGAGGTGTGCCTATAACACCCATATTTAAAAAAAATATATAAATTTCATATTTTATTTTTTATTTTAGGTGGGTTTGCTCTTGACTCTAGTCTAGGCCTGAGGTAACAGAAACAAAGTCGACAATGGAGTGAACTTACCCAGAAGATGCCTGTTCGCTCTAACTTTGAAGAGACTAAGATTGAATGCGTTCGGAAACACTGACGCAGGCAGTGTTTCACTCCTTTGCTAAGTGCACAATAAAAAACGTTTGAAACGCTTAGTGCGAATTGGTGGAATAGCAACAAGGTAGGGATGGTAGCTTGCAGTGCCTCTCTTGCGGCCCATGGTAGAAGTAATTTATTGTAATCTTTTTTTAGAGTTCCGTACCTAAAGGGTAACTAACGGAACCCTATTACTAAGCCTCCGCTGTCCGTCCGTCCGTCTGTCTGTCAGTGGGCTGTGCGTGTGAGTTTCACAGATTGTGTATTCTGTTGCCGCTATAACAACAAATAATACAAAGTGAGGTTTATGGTACGGAACTTCGTGTGCGAATCTAACTCAGATAGAGAGCGAGCCTGCAAACATCATCTGTTTAGCCTATTCGCAAATACGTTGGGGTCAGTTTTTACCCTAACCTGATGTCGCTGAATATTCAAAAGAAGAGAGCAAATGAAAAACACGACCTAATCCTGCCAAACTGCTCCGCTTTTAATGGGAAATACCTACCTATAAGTAAGTAGGTAGGTACTTATCTAATAGCAGATCAAAGTAATCGACATAATGTTAATTAGCTTTAATATCCTGTAGGTACAAAACGATGTGTCAGTAAAATTATTGCAAAATCGTTCAGTGTAATACAAGGCGGAAGTAAAAATATTTGCCTAATGTAATACCTAACTAAAAGGTATTACATAATGGGCTCTGACTGACTGTAGGTAGGTAGATATTGTACAATGCAAGCACTTGTCCAAAAATGTTTTGTGGTGAGCATGACGATTTTGTTCGTCCAGTGCGAGCCAGCGGAATCAATCTGAAAGGGGAGATGTCAAGCTGTCATTCTCATTTACACATTCATTCATTCATCCATTTTCATTTCATTTATAATTATAGTACTAGTTGACCCGCGCAACTTCGTCTGCGTCACAATTTTCATTACTGCTCCGCTCCTATTGGTCTTATTGCTTAACTGTAGTTAGGTACCTGCCTTTGCTTTTCATCAGGGAGGTTTAACATGACAGATATTTACACTAGTTGACCTGCGCAACTCGTCTGCGTCACAATTTTCATTACTGCTCCGCTCCTATTAGTCTTAGCGTGATGATAGCCTATAGCCTTCCTCGATAAATGGGCTATCTAACACTGAAAGAATTATTCAAATCGGACCAGTAGTTCCTGAGATTAGCGCGTTCAAGTAAACAAACACACTCTTCAGCTTTATATATTAGTATAGATAGAGATAGACTAGCGACCCGCCCCGGTTTCGCACGGGTGCAAATTGTATACTAAAACCACTCTATCTATGATAAAAACCAGCACCGAAATCCGTTGCGTAGTTTTAAAGATCTAAGCATACATAGGTAATTTTACATTGAAAACTATGGTGGTGCCTGAGTATCCAATATAGATCACTAAACATTAAATACAACACGTTCTTCTCTGTATTGATTCGAGGCGCTGTGTCAATCTATACAGTTATTGACGTCTAAATCCGATCATCGGTCTTTGATAGCTATTGCCGGCGAACCCTAATTAGAAAATTCAACCCACACACCATTGTCTATAATTCCCGGGAACTGAGGTACCTACTCAACAACTCTTACGACTCACAGCGGATATAAAATCAGCTACATAATCAAAATAGCCCGAGTTACGCGCAAACTTGCGTACAAAAACAGCTGCTGTGCGCGTGCGCACTTTCGCACAATCTCCTTCGACACGCTCCTAGAAGATCGCGTGACCTCGCCTGCCAGATTGTCGCTATCAGTTTGTACCGATCTGACGAAGATAATATGTTATCAGAGACTTGTGTTTGGGGCTATTATAATGATCGTAGGTTTGAATAGCTTACGGGCAATTTGGGTGGTTGGCTGCTAGGTCTAAGAGAAAATCTTCTAACTCTAACTTTTGCTATTTTTAGGATTGCGTACCTCAAAAGGAAAAAACGTTACCCTTATAGGATCACTTTGTTGTCCGTCCGTCTGTCTGTCTGTCAAGACCGTTTATCTCGGGAACGCGTGGAGGTATCGAGTTATATTTATTTATATCATATATGCCCCTTGCAGCTGCGAAAAATCAAACTTCTAAGTTTACGTAAAAAAATATACGGTCTATGCCGTAAAAAAACGTATATTTCGACACTCTCAAGGGAATCAAAATGTATAGGGTATTTCCCGTTGACCTAGAACTATGAAATTTGGCAAGCAATACCGTCTAATACAAACTACAATTATAGGGAAAAGTCTGAAAACAAACAAAATCATAAAAAATATAAGTAATTTGTAGCTACTTTGTACGGAACCCTCGGTGGGCGCGTCCGACTCGCACTTGGCCGGTTTTTTTATTGATTGGCTCGCTTTTGATCACTATGTTACCTGATGATAAGCCATTATCTGCCCTGCAGTGTGATTTTAAGCAAACGACGATGGCCCTTATTGAAAAGGAAGGTTGACCTGATAGTAGATACACTGCGGATATAATTCTCGCAAGGTGAGACAGTTCATTCATTTAGGTACCGACGTTTTACAATGATGACAAATCTTCTCGCTTTCAGTGATTAAGACCATGCTTTGTATTTAAATTATTGAAGCGTTAAGTCTTGTCTGCTAGTCTGAGATAGTACCTACTAGGCTAATTCAAAGCTATTCTAACAGCTTCCTAACACCATAATTACATTTTAATGACAACGATTAATCTCTCTAGGCAACATAGCTAGACGTTTAACAATTACTGCGGTATTTCTTGAAACAATTTACTTAACAGACACATACCATACAATAGTTAACTACGAACCGTCGTCGTTCGATATCAATGACACATTCTCGGCATACGGAACAAGCACTACCAACAATCCAGATCGATAATTTCATCAGAAATCAGAACAGCTTATTTGCATAAACGAAACCGGTCGGGCGACAAGATCGCAAGATAGATCACAGACAATGAACATGACAGACAATAGTTTTAAACTTTCACATTTTGTCTATGATGCCAAGTATCGCTCAAAAAGTTATTGCAATCGTAAAATTAATTATATGTTGGTATTCGCGTAGGCATGGGTGTAGGTAGTGAGTTTGCCCATCATGAGATTCCTGAGGCGAGATTATGAGTAGGTTTTGCTTGCTAAGTTAAGGTGTGGAACATAATTGAGTCGGTGGTGATGCAAAGTTGGGTGCGAATATTCAAACTACTAACTACTTTCATAAAATATTATAGGAAAGGTTTACTTATGCTAGCATAACCCTTACTTACAACATTCCTAGGAATTCAAAGAATGGCAAAAGTGACAAACTCTCGGATGAAATCATATCGCTAGAATTCTTAGATAAGGCCTAGATACGATTCTTGTGAAGCAAGTCCAGCAAGAATTAAGTATGAGAGGCTTTCCTAAAACTAAGCAACGAATATCTGCTTGGTTGTTGACAGCTTTGTTGGGTTTAATATTATAGACTCTGGCACCAATCAAAGCACGAAATGACAAAACAGAGATGAGTCCAAAGGCGACGTTGCATAACCACGCGAGCATAGCGACGGAGTCAATTACCTAAAGGTCACAAAGCTACATAAGTGCAGGAGTGTCGATAAAAATTAAACAAACAGAGGTTTTAACAATCTCTACTATTTTTTTATTGTGTAGGTTTTAAAAGTTCGGTGTGCAGCTGAAAATATTGTGAAACAGACATTCTGAGCTGAGAGCCCAAAACAAGTACATGACGTTATATCACACGGTAAGGAGTTCTTCGACAGTCATTAGTAATGCTAATGTTGTTAAATTATTTTTCCTGAGTGAGTCGATATAAGTTTATCGAAAAGCTGTCTCCATGAAGAATAAAGACCAGAGTAGAACAACTGGTTTTGATTAGCAACAATTCGCGCCTTGACACCTCAGAAACAGAAACAGTGAGAAAATGGTTATCTTCGTTATATCAGCTACATACTAATCGTTTATATAATATTATAACTTCTAAAACAAATGAAGATATAATTAGAAATCAAGAAAAGTCAAAGCAAATATTAACTCGGTATGCATGGGAATGTTGCAAAGATTTTTGTAAAGCCTTCGATTGCATTGAGCATTTATCATGACCTTTTTAACCGACTTCTTGAAAAAGGAGGAGGTTCTATGTTCGGCTGTATGTATTTTTTTATTTTATTGTATGTTCACCGATTTCTCCCTCCGCCAATTTTGAACCGATTTTTTAAATTATTTTTTTATTCGAAAGCCTATACTCCTGAGGTGGTCCCATTGACACCAAGTTAGAATCTGATGATAGGATCCCATGAAAATTGAGGGAAACCCTCAAATTTTATAAGCACATACAATGTTTTTCATATACTTTCTAACGCAATTCAGATATTTGTGCCTGGTAATAATCATCTCATGTTGCTAAACTGATGATGGAAGGTATAAGTCAGGATCTGATGACGGAATCCCATTAAAAATATTTTTTCAGCGATTTTTTTTTTTTTTTGTTTGGTAGAGTATTTTCCCGGACTGGTCCCGTTTTAATTTGGTGAAGATCTGATGAAGAACTTCGGTGGTAGGCAACGGAGCTCTTCAATAGATGATAGCAAATGGATCGGGATTTCTGAAATCGCACGTCTGTTGATTGTCTACACCAGTTCATAACATAACATCACGCCGGCACGCTGTGTTTGTGTTTTCATTTTTAGTGGTACCTGCGTACCACTTATAAGTGAAAAACAAAAAAAAAACAATTACAAAAAAAAAACCAACTTCAAAAACCAAACTACATTTTTTTTTTTTTAACGCATAACTGTCTAATTATGGTGTCAGTAACGCGGCGTAATAATTATTTATTTATCTGCATTCCCCGTTAATTTCGTTACTTTTATGGCTATAAAACGAGTACAGTCGAAATGGCTGCCTGTTCAATGTAGCCTATCCCAGGGTTTTATGCTTGGTCCACTAGTGTTCAATGTTCATATTCAAGTCGAAAATAGAGAAAACTTTTTAGATTTTTTTTTTCTTAGGTTTTTCGTTTAATTCATTTTAATACTTTCTACACTATTTGAAACCCTACGGTCTATACTCACTTAAAACACATAACAGCCATCGTACATCTAGCTACCAAAATATCATATCGATGTATCGAGTAAAGTACCTAGCTTAGCATTTCTGATCAATGTATTCATTCACATCTCTTTTCTGCTTCAACATCACACCTTGATCGCAATGTATTTATAACCTATTCATGGAGACCATTTGAATGGGCCTAAGCACGAAACATCTGCTGCAAGCGAGGAGTTGAGTATCTTGCAGATTACTGCGGGTCTAAAAAGGCCACTTTAGCAGAATCAGAAAGTACATCACAGTACCCGTCATTGTCAAATTTTCCCAATCAACCTTAAACCTTATGTGTTAGCGACAAAGATGAAAATAAAATTTGATAGATTGTTGTGTGCTATTTTGATTCTAATATGATTCTGCTAATGTGGTCCTTTTAGACCAGCTGGACACTCTGCAGCCTAAAGTCAAAATTACTGATCCACCTATAATCAGTTCATTGAAACCATTGTAGGGGGCCCCAACACGAGACCTCTACTGTAACTAAGTGTAGAGTTGGAGGTATTCTGCAGATCTTAGGACATGCTGCAGCAGCAGGGCAAGGTTACAATATTCTTGCAATATCATTGAAGGAACAGAATACCAAATTTCAAATCAATCAAACGTTTAAAATTGCTCATACCCCTTCATCAACTAGAAAAAAAAGCTTGATCTTCTAGCGGCTGAACCGCATTTCATGAATAAGAACACTCTCGATTGAATTACCTTTCAAACAAAAAAACTAAATCGGTTCAGCTATTTAGGAGCTACGATGCCACATGCAGCCACAAAGATACACACGTCAAACTTATAACACGTCTCTTTTTGGTAGTAAGTTTAAAAGCTCTTGTCCAGTTTGGTTCATTGATCAGCTAAAAGGAAGATGGTTTGAAGTTTTCATCGTTTCGTAGTTTTTTCTACTATAAACACACAACATAACAGAATCTTAACCTTTTTATTAATCTCTTACAGAAGAAATGTTATTTCACTACGCCTCTTCTGTCATCTCCACAAGTCTTAGCGCGACTTCTTCTAATTGCTTATTCTTTATCAATAATTCACTATTTTTTTTCTTCATATATCTTAGTTTTTCCTTCAAAATGAAAATGCTTTGGAGGTTTTGACCCAGTTTTTCTTTGTTAGTTTCATTTTTGCTGCGCTTCTTTGTTCGATGACTATCTTTGATGTACCATATTCGCGTGTTTCCCTCTTTCCCTCTCTGCGTCGTAGTAATTTTGAACATGGCTTTTTCGTTGTAAATATTCGTAAACATATGCAGGACGTTCATATATGTTTCCTTAGCAAGTGTTTCAACGTATTTGGGGAAGTGGGGTTGCGTCATATATTTGTCTATATTGTATTTATGTACGTATTCATGTTTTGTGTAAGTGTCACCAGATTTTTTACTGGAAATGTGTTGGATTATCTCTCCGTCGAAATCTTCGTTTCCTATATCTTGTGTGTCACTGTAACAGATTTAAAGTGGAAGTAAGTACTTGATTAGAGATAATGTGTGTTGCGATGAAGATATTCGTCGGGATATAAAAGAATTTACAATAAAACTTATTCGCAATTAGTAAGAAAACACGTTTATTAAATGTATAAGTCTCACCTGGGAGTTACATCTTCACTAGTTTGAATTTCTTTATCTACACCCTCTTTCAGCCCAGTGATCAAGTTATCATTCACAACAAAGCCGGTAACATTTCCGTCTTTCATATACACATCGAAAACTGGCAGTAATGAATGTGCAGTACTAGAGTTGCCATCCGCACTATCTGCTGTTTGAACTGCAACATCTTGTGCACTTTCTTCATTTAATTCATCATCTAAATATTCTACTTCCTGATTTTCTTCTCCGACATCTTCAGTTGTATATTCTCCATGATTTTCTACTACGACATCTTCGGTTATATATTCTACATGATTTTCTTCTCCGACAGTATCCTGACTATTATCAAAATCAGTTAAAATTTCACTTTGGTCATTCACATCTTGTGAAATCATTTGGTATTCAACACCTTCCTCCATAGTTTCATCATGATCTAAATATTCTTCCACTAAGTTCTGTGTCTCCTCGATTTCATCAGTGACGACCGTTTCATAAGCAATATTATCAATGTTGTTTTCCTCTATGTTGCTTTCTTGAATATCGTTAGCGTGGCCATCATTAATGATTTCGACGAAATCATTACTAATTACATGATTATCATCGACGCAGTATTCTACTGTGTAGTTCAGGTTTTCGATTTCATTTTGTGCCAATAGTATTTCATCTAAATGTTCTACTGTTTGTACCTGTACAGATTCTTCATCAGTTTCAAGTTTTATCGCAGTTCTAAAAATAATTATGAAGGATAAATTATTATTTAGAATATTTATAATATGTATTTATATATAATTACGCGATATTCATTACCTAGAGCGGTAGCGATTAAATTTTGCTCGGTTGCGTGCGGTATCCCGACGGGTATATTGTTTGGAGTTTTGTTCCATCTCTCAGCTTTCGTTAAGAGCTAGGTAACGAATATCGCATAGGTTTGAACAGGCCTTTATAAAGCTGATGAGTTTGTTTCTTTAGTTGAACGCGCTAATCTCAGGGACTACTAGTTCCAATTGAATTTTTGGTGTTGGATAGCCCCATTTATCGAGAAAGGCAGAGAAGAGCGGAGCATTCATGAAAAATTAGACGCAGACAAGTTGCGCGGGTCAGCTAGTCAGTTATATAAGTTTAAAATAAAAGTAAATAAATTCAACGATCTACCACCTATTAGGCAATACTGGAACACACTGATCGGCAATCCATGGATTTCTTTGTATTTCACATTTGACGGATTCTTGTAAATGCTTCACACTCTGCAATGTTTCATTATTGTAATTATTTTCTGAAGGATCTTTCTTAACTTTTATTCTTTTGGAGTCTTCAGAAGATGTTACTTCTTCATTTGGTTTTGATCCTGTGAAATTGAAATGAAGTTTTATTATAACATACTGTTTATTTTCTTCTAGTAGTGTATTACTTACTTTATACTGCGATGTTACTTACGTCTTTTCAATGCCGGAGTTGTTGTTTTTAGTTCTCTTCCCGCAATTTGAATCGCCCCCCTGTCCCTTTTCTTAGTTCCTTCTACGGTATCATCATCAGCATCTAAAATAAAATAACCATGTTTATGCACGGCGTAAACAAAAGTATCGAGAAGTTTTATTGCCATTGAATATGAAACTGTGTTTTTAGCAGTATAAAGTGCAAATTTGCATGAACATTAACGCCTACATCAAAACTTCTAAAGCATCTTTCCGATATTAAATCTTTTCTGATATTCAAATTATTTATTTGTAAAACATAGGTACAGTATAATAAGATCAAATTATTATGTCAGGATCACTATGTTTAACCTAATAGGCATACTTTAAGATACGTATATGATACTAATTTCAAATATTTTTTATGCTTTCTATTAGGTATTTATTTTGTTTATTTTTTAAATATTGTTGAACTATTTATGTGTTTCAATAACATCAGAAAATATTCAGCTCTACATAATTAAACATTACAATTTCAACAGCATCATTATATGATCTATTTCTAGTACCACATCTTTTAATTTCAAAAGACATTAGATACGTACGATCTTGCATCTGCTCCGCCCTTTCATGTCCATTTTCATCATCATTGTTGCTATACACTTCATCAACAGCTGCAAATAAAGATACAAAATTGTTTTAAATATCATTAGCAAGTTAATTATGTTTTCTAGGGTTCCGTATCCAAAGGGTAACCAACGGAACCCTATTACTAAGCGTCCACTGTCCGTCCGCCCGTCCATCTGTCAGCGGGCTGTATCTCAAGAAATGTAACAGGTAGACAGTTGAAAAAGTCGGTTTGTTGAAGAATCCGGCTATGTACATGCCCTTCCCTATGTACATTTTACTTGTACTTCCTTAGCTTAATGATTATTGTGACTTGAGGATCTCGTGACTAAATAATAAAAGCCGCAGGGTTCTCTATCTTGATGACTACTACCCATACTTAAAAAAAAGAAAAAAAAAGGGTTCTCTATCTTAAAGGATAAGGCAACGCTTGCTTAGGCCAACCTCAGCAAGACCAATCTATGGATTGGCAGCTATCTTAATCTTCAAGCGGGCGCGTGGGTATTTGTAGCGACAGCGGTCGCGCGTGAGATTTCAGGAATTTAGAATATTGGTAAATTAACAATTATTTATGTTCTATTTTCAGACATTATCAATTTTTACCTAGTCAACAATTTTTTGGAATCTTAATATATAAAACAAAGTCGGGTTTGTTCGAACACTTATAACTCAAGAACGGCTGGACCGATTTTCATGATGTTTGTGTTTTTGGATTAGTCTTTGTCCGGAATAGCATAATAAGTATGGAAATATTTGAAAAAAACAGTAAGTAGTTAGGTAGATAGGGTAGGTAGGTAGGGAGGTAGGTTGGGTAGGTAGGGAGGTAAGGAGGTAGGTAGGTAGGTAGGGTAGCCAGTTGACGGGAGTGAAGCCGCGCAGGTCAGCTAGTTAAAAATAAAACTATCCACTATCGTTCGATTACAAACCAGCTATGCACGCCAGACCCGCCAAACCAAAGTTTTGTTCTCTTGGGAGAATGATTTTTGTTCTCATTTTTTTATTATCTCTATGCAATCGAATAATTACTATCAAAGTGTTTATTTTATCAACTCAGGTATTTTACTTCGAAATTAGTCTTCTCGTCAAGGTAAAAGAAAGAGCCAGGCGCGTGTAGTCGTTTCGACGCCTGCGCCGCGACCTAAACAAATGCATTCTATTCCACTACAAAGGCTCAAAGAGTGGAATGCATTCATTTTCGTGCATAGTGAAATAATGAAAAGCTACTGGAAAAGAGAAATACAACTTGTGGCGAGAAATCTCGATGTAATCAGCGAAAACTTATCGAGCGCGAGCGCGGTCGATTCGACGCCGCGCGACCGCTTGAAGGTTAACGGTGCCTCGGAAAGCAACTTAAGCCGTTGGTCCCGGCTGTCATTTGTAGAAGTTTGGCAGTCGTTGCATATTGTTAGAAGCCTGAAAATCTGACAGATGTCTTATCAAGAAGTACCGTGTTACCCAGTTACTGGGTTGTGAAGATCAGATAGGCAGTTGCTCCACGTAAAATACTGGTATTCAGTTGAATCAAGTTTGGCTGAAAGCCAACCCCAATATAGTATTTTTCAGATTTTGTTAATAAATAAATAGTTGGGAAAAGGCTAGGCAGATAAAGAATGGTGATTGTATCTTACAAATTAGTTGCCTACCTGCAATTTTTTGTTGTAACAACATCAATCTCTGCTCACTGATATGTCTTTCTACCTCCCTGCTCTTCAAGTTCTTTTCTAAAGCATAGAAAAAGGGACGGCTCATCGTGAATCCTGTTTCCATTTCAACATAAGCTCTGATTTTCATTATATCGACTTTGAGTTGCAGAAAGTCTTTTATCTGTAAAAAAGGTAGTCATTATTTTTAAAACTAAATGTATTAAATAGGGTATTTAACTAAAAAAAAATGATTAAGTCCATCAAATAGATCTCCAAAAAATATTCGACACATATTTTTTCTTTTTTCAAAAACAAGAAATTTAACATTCAGTCGAATTGAGAACCTCTTCCTTTTTCTGAAGTCAGTTAAAAAATGAAGAAGATACAGTGCCTTAAAAACACGCGTGATGTCATGTCACTGGTAAAAATTGTACCCTCGTACGAGACACAATACACGATATTTTAACAATTTACCCCCTTTAGTGCGTTCATTAGAATATTCTTTACTGTGCACCAAAATAGTTACAGAACTTTAATTTTATTTACTATTTTTGTTGTAATATTATGTCACACTCCCTGTCACAATAGGAGTCAGGTCCTAGCAATGCATCTCCCCTATGGACGGCGGAAATGTCTGTGGCTTTGGGTCAACCTTCAGCCAGTTTTGGCAGTTCCATGCCAATCTAATGCTGGAAACTAGACTGGTTTGAAAACCACAACAACAGATAAATAACATTGATTCAGTTCTAACTGGATTCCAGCGGTTGAAATACTAAAGCAAATTAAATCAACCTTTTAAATACTGACACAATATAAGTTAAATTACCTCTTCTTTAACATACGGTGGTAGTCGTCGGCCATGCTGCAGCTTATAAAACTCTTGTAATGACAATTCATGATCGTGATGATTACAAACATAGACAACTGTGAGTTCTTTCTCATTCGGATAATGCCTTAATTTTATTTTGCACGGACAATCAGTCTTCATGTTATTGTTTCTGTAAAATATAATTGTTTTAGTAGATGTGAGCGGTAAGATAACTTTGATTTATCCAAGTCTAAAAAAGTGGTAAGCCAATTCTTACGTTGGAAGTGAAAAATGCTAAACATTTCTGAAATAAAAATTTAATATTTGTCAAAAAACAAAGTAGTTATTTCAATTAAAGCAACTACAGACACTTTGAACTTTCTTCTTCTTATCGTGTGGGCAGTAAGGTCTAATGACCCCACACACCCTAGTGTCAGAGTTTCTAAACTGCTTCAAGGGCCTCTGACTTTTGAACTGTTAAGGTCAATTCAAAGACATGAAGCTAGCTACATGTTCGAAACAGTAAATCACTATGGAGATTTAATGTGTAACAAAATCTACTATAGCCTGAAAGCCTTTCAAACTTTGGCATCAACGCATATTTATCTTCAGAAATACTCATATCCGAAATTGGCCCTTGAAATAATGCTCGTAAGCTTATGCAAACGAAAATAATAATAATATAAAAAATAATATAATGCTTATGCTTATGTTATGTTATGTTATGTTGTAATGGGAATAACAAACCTCTTTCTCAATCCTTTCTTCTTATACTTCTCCTTATTTCTCAAATAAACACAATTGTATGTATAAGCTTCATGATCTGTATTAGGTTTACGAGAATCAGAACATCTGTAGTAAAAGCACCACCTCTTTGCATTCTCATTCAAGTATTGTACGAAGTCTTCATGGGAAGCGAATTTGTCACCGGGCTTCACAAGCTTCTCATCTTTGTGCAGGTACAGTCCTTTGTCATTGTGGTCCACACAATATTCACTGTATGGAAGGTACACATGGGCTGAAAAAGTAACAAATTTTATATGATTATATAAGACATAGTTTAAATTATGTTGTCAACAATTAAGTTTATTGTAGGTAAAATAAATTAGGCTGGCACATGAACGCACAAGAAAAGGTCTTTGCTCATTATTGCACACCACAATGCATACAGAACAAATGTACAATGTATGTGAGGTCTTATCACAAGACTAATAATATATTAAATTTAAATTGTTGGTATTACCGTTTTTAGGAACTTTGTTAGAATCTTCACTTCTAACAATCATTCCGCTATTAGAACTCCCTGATATATCTGAATACCTGAAAATAACAAAAACATATTATTAGATCACTATAAGCAAGTATGTAGGTGTTGAATTATAAGAGTTATTTAGTATTCAAATTAAACAACCAATGTAACCAAGTATTCAAGGTTGTCTTATGTGTTACACAACTTTTAGCCTTATGTTAATCAATACTCAAAGGTCAAAGCTACAAAACTACAGGGTAGGCAAAGGGACCAAATGGGACCGGAATGTAGGCCTGTTGCAGCTATGATAATGATGATTAATCAATCGAATGTCATCTCTGTTTAAAATAAACCTGGCCTTCTATTAATATCCAAGCAAATGGAGTAAGTCAATGTAAGGATCACCGCAGGTAGCATTCTATACACTTTGTCTACCCATTTAGAGCCCAGGTGCGCGCAACCTAAATACTTTAGAAACGGTCTATTTTAATAAATGCACTGTAATAATTACCTTATGACCTTCTTTTTAAGGATAACATTATTCTGAGGAACTTGATAATCCTCTTCCACAATTTCCACATTCATTGCCACACTGTCAGCAGGATCATCCAAATAACAATGGTCTTGATTGAAATGTTTATCAAATCCCATAATTCTGAAAAACATTATTAAGTACTGGTTCAACAATGTACTTAAATAGGTTGTTTCATACCTGTCCTAATAGAAAAGAAGGTTCCACGTAAAGTGATATTTAAGAATAGTTCAATATTCATACTTGTTGATTAAAATATAATTTTCTACTAGATAAATATTAGATCAAAATAAATAACAAGTCTAAACTTGTGGTCACATTTGGAAGGTTACATTTCGACTTGCTTCAGAGATAAAAAAATAGTGCAGTTTCAGACAACTAAGTTTACCTAAATGCACAAAATTCATAAACCTAAGCTTTCTACATTTAGAAATACACGCAAAACTAAAACAAAAGTGTAAGATTATTATTAGTACACAATGTTTTCTTTCACGACTTTTTCCTTTTCTTTCATCAAGACATTGATATTTTTTGACAGTAACACACAGTTTGACATTTCCGTGACACAAAATGGTCCAGGTTAAAAAGACTGAGCGAATGATCCACAGAACACATATTACCTAGCGGGAATGTCAATCTCAGCGATTTAATAAAAAAATGACATTGTCAAAAAAAACCCGACCGCTAAAAACAACAAAAAAGTTGGAAACAAGTCGCTTTCTAAGCATTCTGATGCAGTTGGTGCTTAGTTGGTGGCATCAGATCTGTGATTGATCTGCATCCGACTGCGGTCGGGTTTTATGACAAAGTCATCATCATCTGCCTAGTCTTTTCCCAACAATATTGGGGTCGGCTTCCAGTCAAACCGGATTTAGCTGAATACCAGTATTTTACGCGGAGCGGCTGCCTACCAGACCTTCACAACCCATTAACTGGGTAACACGGTACTTCATGGCAAGACTGGAGTCAGATTAACTGGCTTTTGACTATCCGTAACGACTGCCAAAGATAACCAAACTTGGCAAGCGTTGCTTAACCTTGAAGGTTGACCCGTGAGGCTATTAGTATCTAGCCACGAGCTTCTTTATGCTCCTAGCAATTTTATGACAAAGTAATTTTTTTTATTTCCTACTTTTTAGTGAGTTACATTTTTGGAATCGTCTCCTCGAGCCCTTTATCTTGATACCCCCTCGACAGGTTTTGAAAATAAAAAAAAATATCGAAGATACTTATAATATGGCGCCAAAAAACCGCCATTTTGTTTTTTTTTTCATTTTGATATACTAACTCAGTATCACGCTCACAGTAAATACGAATCTAACGACATCTCTCAAGCTAAAACCCATTCCACAGCTGTTTAGGCTCTAGGGCGTGCCAAAGAAATATACATACACACACTCGAGAAACATAACCGTCCTTCTTTCGCAGTCGGGTAAAAAAGAACCTTTCTTTCAGCCAGTGCCTACAGTTGAGCGGAATGAAAGGAAATGACAAAATATCTTATATTGAGCATTTATCTATATGTTTATTCATTAACAGTAGTAGTATTCCTTGTATTGTGTACGTGCTTTTCAAAGTACCTAATCAGTACAAAAGTTTTCTCATGAAACTACAAATTCTGCTTTTTATGAGTGTAGATTTTTGATATTTCGAGATTAAAAAATTGCCGTATAATTTCAATCGAAATCATTGGGTATCAATGTTTTGATGATATGACGACTTTGAAATTGGAGTCAGTCGTCATGTTTGGACCTTATGATTGTTTGGGCCCATCATGTTCTCATCATATATGCCGATTTATGGCATAAGCTGCATCAAGGCTGCATCCGATCAAATCATAATGTTCAAATCTAAATTAAAAAATTAGACATTAGGTTTTTTACTTTAGGCTGCTCATAATCGTTATTCTGACCTAACCCAATAAGATTCTTAATTAAAAAGTCATTAATTCACTATTTTCACAAAAAAAAAAAGCAATGTAAATAAAACATCAAATTAGGTATCTGCTCAGCTGTGCAAAGTTCAAACGAAAGGTCAACGCATGCCTAGTAGGTACCTGCGAATGAGCATGTCAAAAGCACCGCTCAAAAATACCGTCTAAAGACTGCCGTCATTAGAAAATAATACGTATCACAACAAAATGAAGTAAGCGATTTCCAACATTAAAATAATTGCTTAAAGACGCAAATCGGTTATTTTGTTGTGTGTCGCAAAATCGTATTTTCTTATAGCGGCAATACGTAGCGCGCTCTTTGAGATGCCGACAAAAGAGCCGATCTAGGTATTCTGTTGAACAGAGTGTAAGGGGCGGTTCAGTGTCGCGCTTAGTGGTGATGGTGACACCTGACCGAGATTTTTTTTTTTGAAGTGAAAGCTTCTTTTGCGATGTTGTGCACTTTTTTGTGATGGGTAAAAAAATGTTAAACTCGCGTCAGGACACGTGACACTGGTGAAAATGCGTGAGATTGAGACCTGATCGAAAATTTGTAAGACGGAGGGAGAGAAGCACGTATTCAAGTTTTCACTTCTGCCGGCACTCCCGGAGTTTTTACTATTATTAGGCACACGTTTCACAAATCATAATAAGGCTTAAGTTAAAATAAGTAATGTTACGCTTATCTCAATTGGTTCGGTTTCTTGCAGCTTGGGTTCTCTTAGATCTTAATCTTTTTTAAGCGATCAAGTAACTACATGGTTAAGTATTTCAACAATAAAAAAATCATTCAATAAATAACTAAAACCCATGATAGTTCCGCCACTGTACTGCACTTAGGTATGTCGGCGAAATCAAAAGAGAGTTCGAAAAGATGTGGTGTTCATTTCGTGATGGATTTTTGCCAGTTTCTTGTTGACGTTGATCGCGAACGAGTGTGCTTTTTGTGAAAGTCTGTTTTCGGAACGTTAGAGAAAATAAGTTTTGGTTTGATACCAAAACTAATTTTCTCTCTGTGTTTGTGTGTTTGATTTAAAAATTAATGTCATCTGGACTTGTGGAATCGGTGGATCGGTAGATTCGGCCCGGAGCCATGGCCAGCTCGCTCACCAGACTTGACCCCATTAGATTTTTTCTTTGGGGTTACGTCAAGGACAAGGTGTTTGTGTCCGAGTGCGCTTCTGCAGCCGAGATGAGGACGCGAGGAGGCGTCGTGCATGTGTTTGCGACGTTGCGTGAGAAGTGTGCTCAGGACCCAAAGTTTCTGCTCCGTGTCCACGCTGAAACTCTGCGCCGTGCTCAGATAAGCAAGCGTGCTGGCGGCGGCCACTTTGAACCCAGGGGTGAGCGACCTTAAGGTGAGTTAGTAGTAGGTACTTATATTATCGGATCTCAATGTACCTACTTACAATCTTCTTTTACTATTCCGTAACCGAAGCGTAACCAACGAAACCCTATTACTAAGCCTCCGCTGTCCGTCCGTCCATAGGACTAGGTAATTTACGGGGGCTCGCATACAAGAAGCGTGTTTTTTGAGTTATGGTACTTACAGAACCCTTTGTTTGAGAGTTCGACTCGAACGTGGGCGGCTTTGTTATCAATCCTTAACAGAATCGCGTTCGTGATTTTAAGAGAGCATGTTCCACAAGGATGTAATCCAGCGACCCATCCAAGGTGACCTTGCTTGTGTGAATAGGTACAAAATTCGCGGATGGAAACCAAGCTCCAAGCAAGGTCACCTTGGATTGGACATTGGATTAAGTAAGTACATCATTGTGGAACATGCTTAAGCTTATGGCTCCTTAACTTCTGCGTAAACTTGTCAGTTGTTGTCGGCTACTGGTGTTATTCGTTGGTACTTGGGTACTTTCTAAGTGAGTGAGGCGGTTCAGTAGTTACCTACGATACCCGATCTCAATGAACTTCAAGCTTATTTTTTATAATCAATCCTTATCTGAATCGTGATTTTAAGAGATTAATCTTATGGCTCCTTCTCTTATTTCTTCAAAAACAAGTTCTTACTATCAGTAGGTTAGTATTTCTGAGTGATAAAAACGATTCATTTTATGTGATAGGTATTATTGCTGTCGGCGAAAGGCGATATTGGTAGGTACAATCAAAGTGACTTAGATAGTTCAATAGTTTATACCTACGTGACCGGATCTCAATGTAGGTACCTACTTACAAGTATTCTTTTTTGTTATCTTATCAATCCTTATCGGAATCGTGATTATAAGAGACTGAAGACTAAGCTTGTGGAATTGTGGATGCTTTTCTTCTCTTGAATTCTGCATAAACATGTTCCTACCATCATTAGGTACCGTAGGTAGGTATTTCTGAGTGATTAAAAATGATTTTATGTGATATTGTGGTCGGCGATAGGTATTCGTAGGTAAGATACGTAGTAACATTTAACGACAGAAGCTCGCGCGGCGTCGCAGCTTTGAGTGTGTTAAAGAAGGTAGGTACATACTCCGTACAACGCTCTCGCGCGTTTGGATCGCGTTGTTCACAATACATTGCGCGCTCGAAAATGTCAATTTCTGTAACCGATCATTAGCGAGATTAATGACTTCCACAATTTGATTAGTGGCATCAGGTGTAGCCTTTTCGCGAATTTTACGTTACGATGTCCCGGACACCCTGTATAAGCGACTTCCAAACAAAACACTACAAACTACAAAGTTTAAAATAACCTTAATTTCGGAAGAAACTAAGGTTATTTTATACATTTTTATTTTTCACTTTTAAGTGGCGATACTTGGACGACGTCTTTGTCTGCGCAGAAATTAAAATAAGCGTAAATGCTCATAATAAAAAAACCTACGAAACCAAACTGAATTAAATTTTTAAGGGACCAAAAGGCAAGTATACCGCATCGAACTAAAAAAGAATCAGAACAATCAGATCCTATCCTACTCCTACCTCGGAGTAATCGGAACATATAAAAAAATACCCACCGAATTGAGAACCTCCTTTTTTGGAAGTCGGTTAAAAAGTGTATTTTTTTAAATCTATTTTCAGTATTCTTTATGTATATGGTTTAAATTCTATAAGTCAAAGTAGTTATTTGATATTTCGGACTAATAATTTTGGACGTTTTACTCGACTTCTTAGTATAAGAAGTCCCCAATAAAGTATCAATATAGCCCTCTAAGTTCATGTAGTTCGAAAGAATGAATATTTCAGAAATAATCATTCTTTCGAACTACATGAACAAATGCGATCCGCGACCGTAACGCGTATTTATCTAAAGAATTATAACCATTTTAATCGTCTATATTGCCCTCTTTGTTCATGTAGTTCGAAAGAATGATTATTTCTGAAATATTCATTCTTTCGAACTACATGAACTTTGTGTGCGCGTTAATGAGAAAGCCTGTAGGAGGTTTAGTACTGGGGTGTAGCCTAAACGGGATGAAGAAGGTCTTATCCAAGTTCAGAGTAAGGAGATTTAGCTGCAACCAACTGACTACAGATTTAAGTGACGATTCTGCAGTCGTTCTCAGAAGTTCCCAATCATTTCCATGAACAATAATTGCCGTGTCATCGGCATAGGTGAATATTTTGGAATTCGTGAGGGGTATGCAGCAAAGGTCGTTGATGTAGACCTGGAAGAGGGTCGGGGCAAGCACGCTACCCTGCGGCACACCGAAGGTGGTGGTTTCCTCTCTACTAACATGGTCTCCAATTCTAACACACAGTCTACGGTTAGTGAGATAGCTAGCAAAGAAGTCATGAGCTAAACCACGTATTCCGATGCTTTCCAACTTCGACAGGAGGGTGGGAACTGAAACTGTGTCAAATGCCTTTTTTAAGTCTAGGAATAAACCTAGGCAATTCTGTTTCTCGTCAAGCTTTTTTGCAACAAATTCAGTTAAGTCGAGAACTGCATCTTCTGCTGATACTCCCTTTTTAAAGCCATACTGATTTTGTGCAATTATTTTATTTTTATCTAGGAACTGAGTGAGCCTTAAATTTACTATTTTTTCTAAAATTTTAGAAATAGATGAAAGGACTGATATAGGCCTATAATTGTTCATACAGTCCCTGTCCCCACCTTTATAAATCGGATGCACAACAGCCTTTTTAAAAGCTTCCGGAAAAATTCCAGTTGCAATTGAACGATTATAAATATGCGTAAGTAATTGGAGGTACAAGAACGTGACGACACTGTTTTAGTAATTTTGCAGAGATGCCGTCCCAACCGGTAGCAGAATCACGGCGGAGCTGAATAATGGCATTATTTATATCCGATTCATCGAATTCCAGAAGAACCAGTGAGTTAAGGGGAACATTTTTACAATGCTGTGTGCTAGGTTCGGGGGGCATCGGAAGACGCGAAGTGATATTAGATGCGAGGTTCCTGCCAACATCTGCGAAATACCTACACACGCGATCAACAGCTGCTTGAGGATTAGGTGCAATTTTTAATAAGTTTTTAGATGATGTGGGTGTTTTTTTATAGTTTGTAATGTCTTTAATTTTATTCCAAAGTGTCTTAATATTTGCTCTAGCCTTTTCTAACTCGACCTTCTCAAACTGAGTTTTTAGGTTCCGTAATATAATGTTACAGTGGTTTCGGTAGCGATTGTAGGTGATTCTCAGGATGTCATTATCAGGTGACTTTTTAGCGTTCATGTGAAGTAAGTCACGATGACGAATGCATCGCATGAGACCAGGCGTTATCCATGGCTTAATATTTCTATCCTTTTTGGGAATTTTAACCTCGTATGTATGTTTTTTAACTAAAAAACATACATACGATATATTAGAACTAAATGAAAGAAAATTTAAAACGTACATTAAAAGCACACTTTTTAAACAAGCATATTACAAATTAGACGATTACATTCAGGATAAGAATGCTTGGAAACATGCTGGTCCTGCTCCATAGGACAATCAATGGTGAAGACAAGATCAAACTGGTTGGTTTATGTATTTACTTTTGTACCTACTGTTTCATTTTTGAGTTTTTATTTTTCTGTTCACTCACACTCTGCTAATTTAATGGTTACAATATTTGTAAATATGTGAGTACCATGTAGGTACTTATGTAGAAATGTGAGTACCATGTACTTATTTAGAAAATTAATAAGTCTACCTCTGCATACTCTAGCAAAAGTTTTGTATACCACAGCACATGTAAAAAATTGATTTGAAAAGAGTAACTATGGAGTTTCTTGTCCGTTCTTCTCCATAAGAATCTACCCTTCCGAATGGACAGTATAGTCACTATGTTATTTTAAATGTAATGATGACGTTCAAAAGTGCCGTTTAATGGCCTAATTGAAATAAACGTTTTTGACTTTGACTTTGAATAAATATGTTAGATATCAATATTATTTTGATTTTTCACTATTGCTTCCCAACGAACTGACAAATCAGACAAAATTGCTCTATGTTTGAAAACATTCAAAATCTAGTCACACTTGACGATACACACATTTTGAGTATAGTCAATGTCAAAAACTTGCTAAATTGAAGATTATAAGCTACAATTCTTTAAAACACAGGAATAATGATAGGGTTACGTTTTGTCCTTTTGGTTACGAAACCCAAAAGTAAGACTGCGTAATGTCAATGCATTCCTCTACGGACAAATGTCACTGTCAAAGCCAAGTCAATCAAAACAAGAAAAAGAAAATAAACATGTGAACATCTTGGTAGTGTCGGCTACTTTCTAGCATTTCGTTGGGAGATAAATAAAGATCCACAATATTTTTGAAATCTCTAGTTCAATCCGTGAACCATGATCGTTACTCTGCAGACTTTGGTTTTTTTCCGTGAATTTTTCTTTAATGCTGTAGATCGTTTGGTGCGGCCTTACTATAAGCAATTGACTTTAGGTTTTTTTTCTGGAAGTGGGACTGATTTGGAGGATGAGGAGACTGATGACCAGGTGTTCTCGGAGTTTGACGATGAGAAGGGAGTTACGTTCTATCCGCCGATGTACGCGCAGCGCTACGCGGCTGTCAGCGACTGTCTCTTGGATGAACGCTGGTGTGGAAAAATTGAGAAGGTGTTACTTATTATTTACTAGCTTTTGCCCGCGACTTAGTCCCATTTTTCCCGTACCCGTAATCAGAAACTGAGTCATAAGTCTGTATCTTGATCTCTCATTTTTTGTTTCAAAGGTAGTGGATTTCGGCCACCATGACATGAGTTTTATCAAGTACTTGAAGGATGTACCAGGGATTCGTTGCATTCTTGGTGTGGATATAGAAACAATTCCCCTCCGATGTTCCTCTGACCTGCTGGGTGGCGATGAGTACTTGCCAAAGAGAGAGAGTCCATTGACAGTCACTGTAAGAAAACTTTGATTTTGTATTGTTTTACTGTGTCAACTAGCTTGCAATGCCAATAGTGTGCCTGTTCAATAAGAAACAGCACACTTTGGTATTGCTTCATAATAGGGTATTTGACTTAATGAAAAATATACAATGAATACTTATTTGGTAGATGTTATTAAAACAGTACAATGAGTAAAAGAAAATTAATAAAATAGTGGAAAAACAGAGACTTATATGCTTTTGAAGTTATTCTTCTATCCTTGTCGCAGTGTCTGGATAGTTTCAATTCAATATGGCGGGACTTGTGAGGGACGTCACACGCCATTAGTGCGGTCTCTGCTTATCACAGATTTTAAATGCTGTTTTACCCCCATTTTTTTTTTAATTTTTAAAGCAATATTTTTTAAATGGGTTGTCTGCTCCCTAGGTTTAGAAAAGTAATAAAAAACTCAAGCCAAACACCCCTTTGTAACTGGATTTATTATTCCACATTTGAAAAGCTACAGAAAAGATAAGAGACGGTAAAAAAAATTGTTTCTATATTTGAAAAGATGACTTTTAAAGCATGTAACTGGTGATAGCCTTCGGCCAATGGTTTGTGACCACCCACTGGGTAAAGACGTACCGCCAAGCGGCTTAGCTGCGTTCCTGTACGATGCTCAGGGTAGCCAAAATGGTTGGCGACCAGATGAAAAGACCCGATGGACATTTCATTTCATTTCATTTATTTCAAACAATATACATTGTGTAGAATTTTAGGTACAAAATAGAAATCAAAGAACATAAATTTAAAGTTATTACATGCAATATAACAATTTGAAAGAAAATTCCCAGGGGTGCTCGGGCGTCCCCGCAGTCTCCAGACTAGTCCCCCAAAGATTTCGTCCTGTCAGGGCGTGCCTGAAGGTAGCAGCTTGGAACCTCATTTCACTTCCTTCTCCTCAACCTCCATCACTTTTTTTATGAACAGGAATAAAAAGAGAAAAGCTGTACAGCGTCAGCACGCCCTTTCGCATAAAGTGCAGCTCTCTAATATACGAGGTCTGCACTCAAATATCGCCACAGTCCATCACCACCTTGAGACCGAGAAACCAGCGGTCTTGTTCCTGTCGGAGACGCAGATCGGATGTCCGTCGGATGTGTCATACCTGTCTTACCCAGGGCTTACCCTGGAGCACCACTTCGGACCCCGCGCGGGCGCATGCATGTACGCCCGGGACGACATCTGCTATCGGCGTCTCCGTAACCTTGAAGACTCCAGGTTCTCGACGCTGTGGGCTATAGTGGACGCAGGCCTTGACAAAATTGTCTACGCCTGCGTCTACCGTTCGTACAGCGGTGATTTGGAGACAACTGGGCTTACACAGCACCTGAGTGAGGCGGCGGATGCGGCTCAGCAGCGGTACCCTTCTGCCCAATTGGTGTTACTGGGGGACTTCAATGCCCACCATCAGGAGAGGCTCTTCCCATGCCTGTGCACAGACCATGCTGGACGAGAGACGCGAAAGCTAGCTAGCTTGCGTTAAATCTTACCCAGCTGGTCCAGGGGGCAACGAGGGTGCCCGATGTTGATTTGCACACTGCCAATTGCTTGAAATTTTGGCTGAAAACAGATCCAGACCGCTATTCAGTGTCGATTCTTCACCACTGGGTAGTTCCGACCACTGTCTGGTGAAGTCTGTGTCCGTCTACTCCCCGCCCGATCCTAGCCCAAGATGGCGATACAGGTCAGCAGATTGGGATGGCATGCGATCTTTCTTCGCATGTTACCCTTGGCAGCCTACTTGCTTTTCTTCCACTGATGCTACGTCGTGCGCGGACGCCGTGACGGATGTGTTGCGGAGGGGAATGGAGTACTACATTCCGTTCTCTGACATAGCAAAATCTGGCGAAGCTCGTCCTTGGTTTGGTGCCGAGTGCAATCGCGCTGATGCGCTTAAGCACGCGGCGTACCTAGCATGGGTCGACGCTCGTACGCACAAAGCAAATGACGTCAGTCAGAAGAAGAGAGCCTTCAACAGGGCTGCCAAGTCCTGCAAGAAGGTGTTGCGGAGGGCTCGGTTTGACCATATTAGCCGAATAGGGAACAAACTTGCTTCATACCCAGCAGGTAGTAAGGCTTTTTGGTCCCTGGCTAAGTCGGTCGAATCGAACTTCTGCCGCCCCTCACTACCACCACTGCTGAGACCCGACGGGACGCTGGCCCAGTCCGCTGAGGAGAAAGCGAACTTGTTTGCTTCTTTGTTTGCGAAATCTTCACGTCTGAATCCTGGTGGCGCGACGCCCCCCGCCTCTCCTGATGGATGCGAGTCGAGTATGTCGAACATTCGCATTCATTTATTCTAAATAGAATGGCTGAATCCAATTACACTATTTAACATCTAATTTATTTAACCCTGTCATGCTTTCTTCTCACAAAAAATCAAACATTCTGATAGTATCACCTTCCATCCATCCGCAAACATATCAAGACTTGTGTTTGAGTCCAGGAGAGCGTTAATAGCGGCTATTGTCCGAGGAATAGGTGACTTTGGAGTGCGCAATAGTACGGCAACTTGCTCGCCGGTAGCCGTGGCGAGCGGACGCGCGCGCGGAGCTCTCTCGCGCTCCGTGCCTGTTGCCTCGAGTGACGCGATATTTTTATAAGACTACCCACATTAGTTTGCGCTCATATGAGTGTGGAGACTAAGGGAGGCCCTCCCGAAAACAGTGAAACCGGTGTAATGGACACGGACAGTGCTATTGTAAATAGTAAAAAGAACAGTGACTATAAATTAATTAGTGTAAGTGAACTTTCCCCGGACAATGAAGGACAATACGCAGTTGCATGTTGTTACTGCGCAAAAATTAACGTAATTAAAAAATTCCATGAGTGGCAGGGACTCCAAACTAAGATTAAGCAATTGACTTGTAGACAGTGATGGGCGTAACTAGTTATTTATGTAATCTAATTAATAATTGAATTACATAATAATTTGATTAAAATGTAATTTAATTACATATTATTCAATTACATTGTAATTAGGTTACTTTGGATGTGCTATGAAATTAATTACAATGTATTTAATTACGAAATAATTTGATTACAATGTAACCTAATTACATAGTATTTAATTATATTATAATAAAATAATTGCTTTGAATATGAAAATGTCGCATGCTTGCATCGCACAGTTGCGATATACTACTCTGTCAAGAAAGTACCGGGAAAAGATCAATAATACACAAAATGTCTGTTATTCATCCAAATTTATTTTATCACCTTCAAAGTATGCTCCTTTAGAAACGATACACTTGCGCCAACGAATAATCCATTCATCAAAACATTTTTTAAACGCTGCTTCCGGAATTGAGTTCAGTTCTCGCCGCGAATTCTCCTTTATGTCTTCTATCGATTGAAAACGGGTGCCACGAAGTGGTAATTTGAGTTTAGGAAAAAGAAAAAAGTCAGCAGGAGCCATATCTGGTGAATATGGTGGTTGCTGGATGGTATTTGTTGAGTGTTTGGTTAAAAATTCGTTCACAATGATAGCCTTGTGCGAAGGCGCATTGTCGTGGTGCAAAATCCAAGAATTTTCTTTCCACAAATCTGGCCTTTTTCGTCGAATTTGCTCTCTTAAACGCCGCATAATGCTCAAATAATATGCTTTATTTACCGTTAGACCTTCCGGTAAGAATTCAGAGTGCACAACACCGCGATAGTCAAAGAAAACAGTCAACATGACTTTGACTTTTGATCGACTTTGGCGTGGTTTTTTCGGTTTCGGTTCAGTTGGAAGGCGCCACTCCGAAGCTTGTTGACTAGTTTGCATGTCAAACTCGTAAACCCACGTCTCGTTACCAGTAACAATGCGTTTCATGAATGTTGGGTCCGAACTGACTCGTTCTAGCATGTCCTCAGCGACTTTCATGCGATTGAGTTTTTGGAGAAAATTCAGATCTTTTGGGACTAGCCGAGCAGCAACATGTTTCATACCCTAATGATTAGTTAAAATGGTACGGATCGACTCGTGAGATACAGAAAGTTCGGCGGCTATCTCTCTCAGAGTTGAATGGGGATTTTCAGTCACTATTTCCTTCACTTTTGCGATGTTAACTTCAGTTGCAGACGTTGACGGCCTACCAGAGCGAGGCAAATCTTCCATCACATCTCGACCGCTTTTGAACGCTTTGAACCACTCATAAGCACGAGTTTTTGATAAAGTCGATTCACCGTAAGGCTTCTGTAACATTTTCAGTGACTCCGAACACGAAATTCCATTGGCGATGCAAAATTTAAGACAAACTCTTTGTTCGATATTTTTGTCCATTATGAAATTCGCAATACACACTATATATGATATTACTAAAACCAGCACTGTATTTAATATAAATAACAGATGCAACTCAAACTCCACGCCAAAATGGAAAACAGTTGTGCCAATCTAACAACTACAAAAAAACAAAAATTTGAATTTGGAACCATAAACAAATCATCCATTCCCGATACTTTTTTGACTGAATGTAGGTATACTGCAAGTGCAGCCCGTACGACGTCATCGGGAAGTAGTAAGTATAATGTGCGGGGGAGCAGGGGGGTTCTATGCATTGTGCTCATATTAAAGGTTAATTTAAAGTATAAATCAGAAAACGTATTTTTTTTTTATCAGCCAATGGTGAAAATTATAACTAATAAAAGATTTAAAACTAAACAATGATTGACAGATGATTACATTTTTCTTTTTGTATAATTATGTGGTTTTATTTTCGTATTTGTCAAAACTGTATTAAATAGGGCATTTTTGTAAGAGTTGTCCCAATACTTATATACATGTGTAATTACATATTATCAGATTACTTATGTAATCTATTATAATGTAATTAGATTAACTTGCAATTCAATTACTTTGTATTTAATTACAGTATGTACTCATTGCAATTAGTTACTTAAGTAATCTGTTACAAAGTATTTCAATTACCAATTACAATGTAACTGTAATTTGTAATTATTAATCTAAATACTTTTTGCCCATCACTGCTTGTAGATCGTGTAACAAGAGAAGTGCCGATAAATGTTTTATAAAAACTTCAGCAAATATTTCAAACGGACACCTAGTGAACAGTGTAAATAAAATTAATATATATTCGTGTAATATAAATTTTTGCAAAATAAATAAGATAGACTGCCGCAAGTGCAACGGACAGTTAAATGTTAAGTACATGCCAATTATAGGTCTTGAAAGCGAAGAAAACGTGACCTGTGAATGTGGCACAGTGAACAAAATAGTATCGAAATATAGAGAGGTAAGTACAAGGCCTGAGCTATCGCTGTGTGGGCCGAGCCGCCCCATTCGCCGGCCACCGCATCACGCCATTGGTGACGCGATTGCTGCGACGGCACCCGGCAGCGTGACCACTGGCGCCGCACGAATGAAACCGAATGAAGGCACCGCTGTTGCGCGAGCTGGCAATGTTGCCCCCGCCACGCGCGCGTGCTGTGACTTAACCGTCTCGACGCCTCTGCGCACCGACTCGTGGCTCAGTTGGGCCACGCAACGGCGCAAGCGCGCACCGCCAGTTCGACCTTCGTCGCCTCGCAGCGACAGCCCGGCATAAAAACACCTCGCTCCCCACCGAAGAAGACCACAGAGACGAATTTGAAAGGGAGAAAGACTACGCCGTCGCGACTTTTACCTCACCCAAACCCAAGAAGAGAAAGAGAGGGGTCGTCACTCCTAAATCGACAGCGACTCACCAAAAACCGAGAGTGATCACATCATCCACTCACATCCCCGACCTAGTCATAACAGACAAGAAAATCAACGATCCGAAATACCTAAAGGAAATTAGAAAAATAGCCACAGAACATGGAGCAAGACACGCAATGGCTAGTAACAAAAGAACCATCACGATCCGCGTATACACCGCGGACATGAGGAAAATGATTATAGAAGAGCTGAGGAAACTTAACGACGGGCTCCGCTTCGTGGCACGTATCCCTAAAGCCCAACAGATCCATCAGACGAAGGTTGTGCTAAACACGAACATCTACGATGAGACGAATGAGGCATGCCTTGAGGAAATGGAGAGGTGTATCGGTGTGAGACCGATTAAAATGAGAACAATTAAAGGTAACCTAAAATTATTTATCTTTGATGGTACCCACTCCTACGATGAAATCGCCACGCTTATGAAGACAACAAAGCATGCGTACTTCGGAGCCTTCAGCATGAAGCCTCAAGAATACAAAGATGACCCCAGGAGAGTAGTACAATGTAAAAAATGTTTCCTCTTCACGCATGCGACATCGGCGTGTCATGGTGAGAAGAAACACCCCACCTCCACAATTCAAAACGAAGATGGCATAGATATCGAAATATGCACAGCTTGCAAAAAACCAGGTCATGGGGCCCACCAAGTCAAATGCGAGAAGTTCCAAAAGGCAACTGACCGTCAACTGGCACAACACGAAGAAAAAGAAAGGAAAAAAATAGAAACAGTCGAGCGCAGATTCGCAGCACTGAAATACCGACAGGAAAACGTTTCATACATGAACATAACCTCCACTTCACAATTTCCACCTTTACCTAATCATGCGCCCCAATCACAACCACAGCACCAGCCACCAATGCAACTAAATGAACACTTAACAAACAAAGAAAACAGCATGGAGCCCGTAGGGCAAGAGCTACAAACAATCATGAAAGAAATATTACACCAGTTGCAGCTACAACACGAAATCCTCATAAAAAATCTCAACAAATAACCCGAGAAAACAATATCACAAGTTGCGTATATTGCATCTCAACGCGCAAGGATTAAAAGGTAAATTCCTCGAGCTAAAATCCTCAGCCGAACGTTATAAACCACACATAATCGTAGTCAACGAGTGCCGGGTAGACTTTTCTAAAATCCGCATGAATCTCATGAACTACGACAAGGTCACGCACTCAATCGCGTCACATCTAACTACAGCCATGTATGTGATGCGAGGAATACGCTGGAGCCAAACTGACGTTGCCCCAGGCACCGAAGAAAGAGACCGCCTCATTGAAGGCGTCGCTATCAACCTCACTTATGATCATATGACCGGAGATTCCCTGAAAATAAAGGGGATATACATACCACACAGATCAGAGCACTTCGACGCCACAGCGCTTAATGATGAGCTAGAAGACATCATAACCGAAGCTCCAAACATCACCATCGGGGACCTCAACCTTAAAATGACCACACTCAACCAGACGAGAGACGAAGGGGCGGGAATACTTGTCCGAGACCTCTGTAACTCCGACGTCTGCACCATACACCACACGGGCCTACCCTCGCGTCCTAACAGTGCAGGCTATGGCATACTCGATGCAGCCATCTTCTCGCACGATGCACAAGCTTTTGACAATATAACATGCCGACAAATAACACCGATTGGCTCCGATCATATGCCCTGGCTACTGGACCTAAGCATGGTGGTGGATAGAGAGAAAACACTGGTAAGACATACCCGCACTGTCGCAAACAACGAAGAAATAAAAAAACAATACCAACAAACCCTTTGGGATAAAACCAGAAACCTACAAAAGGAAATCACAACCGACGCAGAATGCGAGGAATACATACTAAAACTAGAAAAAGCCATCATAGAAACCTTGGATGATTATGCGCCATTACTTGAAAACAACAGAAGAGATCAACTTCCAGAAGAGATTAATGAATTGATCAACAAAAGAAACCAAGCAAAAAGGAAAGCGTGGCGACTACGCTTCAACCAGGACAGAATAATGGAACAAAGAAGAACCTACAACTGTCTGAAACGCCAGGTCCAACAAGCACTCGTGAAATATAGCAACGAAAAATGGGCCCGGATAATAAACGATCCACAAAACAACAGAACCGAGATGTGGCGAGTCCAATGCAACTTGAAGGCCCCAGTACAGAGACTCCCCTACATAGAGGGCTGCAATAGTGAGAAAGACACCATCGACGCCCTGGTCGACGCAGCGATCGTTACAGAAGAGATCGAGATTAATAACGAAAATAAGACCACGGAGAAGACCACACCGTTCCAGCCTCTCGACCCCACCTCCATAGAGGAAATCAGATCAGCGCTGAGACGCTTTAAAAATAAGAAGGCACCTGGCCCGGACAAAATCAAAGCAGACGCTCTCAAACTCGGAGGTGACCCCTTTCTTATCAGGTACAAAGTAATAGCTGACTACCTGTTACTGACTGGTTATTACCCCAACAGATGGAAAATTGGGGAGTGCATCTTCCTACATAAAGCAGGTAAGAATCACCGGGACGCCAAATCTTACCGACCTATCACTCTTCTAAACATCATGGGTAAACTGCACGAACGCCTGCTCTTGTCGCGCCTGCGACAGACTGCCGACAGACTCCAACCACCGTTTCAACATGGTTTTACCAAGAACAGAGGAACAGGCACACAGATCCTTCGAACCGGTAAGTTCATCACTGATGCGCTGGAAGCGCGAATCTTTCGAAAGCCTTCGATTCAATAAACCACGATGGGCTGACGAAGAAGCTTCAAACAGCTGACGTACCGAACAACATCATCAAACTAATAGAGAACTACCTGAGCGGTCGCAAAACCTACGGACGCTTCAGAACTACCAATGGCGATGAAAAACCGGTTCCGCACGGGGTCCCCCAGGGCTCTATTCTGGGTCCGATCATTTTTAATCTGTACGTACACGACGTTTGGGACCATAGGGACCTTATCCGCGGACTCAAGCTCTCTCAATACGCCGATGACCTGTGCATCCTTAACAGGTCTCCTGACCCAAACTGCGCGACATACCGCGCGGGCTGGGCCGCTGACACTGTAATCGACTACTATCGTCGCTGGGGCCTAAAATGCAACGTAGACAAAACGGAGTGTGCCATGTTCACTCACAAGAGAAATTACCGCAGAACTATTCGCATCAAAAACGAGCCAATCGAATACAAAAATAGTATAAAATATCTGGGCGTATACTTAGACCAGACCATGACCATGGGCAAACAGACGGACTACGTAGTGCAGAAGGCCCGGAGAGCACGCGGAGCGCTAGCCCCTATCATAGGTTGGCACGCAAAGACGGATATGACTGTGAAACTTGCTGTCGTTCAGGCCTGCCTACTTCCTATACTGGATTATGGCGTGGTACAACTACTGTCACGTTACAGTAAGAGCAACTTGTTAAAAATTGAACGCCAATACCGAATGGCTCTTAAGACCAGCGGACAATTCCCAAGACGCCTAGAAACCTCACTACTCTGGGATATGCTCGATTGGGATCCATGGCACCTCCGTGCACAAGACTTAAACGAGGACATGTTGCGCCGACTCCGCGAAATGCACATCGAGGATCTGGAGACCCCTGGTGACGCCTACCTCGGACACGGACAGCATAACCCCCTCCTAACTAATATTAGACTAGGTGAAATCAGTTATGTACCAAGAAAAGACAGGAGTCGGCTGCTCAGCAAGCGAACGACTGCTCCACGTCCCCATAAATTGTAATTAGCTGTAAATAGGATAGGGCAGTATAGAACAACATTATAAATTTATATAAATTTACTCTGTACACAATAACAGGCTCACAGCACACACTACACGACACTTATACAGATCTCTTTCAGACTAACATAGGTAGACTGTAAGTAGCTGATACACCCACAGGCCGAATACACCACCGGCCTGTGGACATAATGTAACATATGAACTAGGGAAATAAACATCTTTCTATTCTATTCTATTCTATTCTAGTACGGCTACTTGGAACAGCCAGTAACCGGTGTTTTCTGCTACGACAGTAATTGTCTGGGACAAATAGATTGCAGATTTCATTGTGCAGATCAGGATCATCGATAATTCCTCTAATAATTTAAAATATTACAGTCATCTGATCCCGCGACCGTCTTACTTCTAGAGAGTTAAAATTTAAGCAACCCAACAGAAATTGTGTGGGATACATGAAGGGGTAAAACCCGTACATGTGCTTGTAAAGATATCTGAGGAATGCTTTTTGTACTTTCTCTAACGCCAACATATACTGCTTCTCAAAAGGATTCCACACGCATGCATTAGACTCAAGTTTGCTACGGACCAAAGGACCAAAGCCCCAAAAACAAGCTTGATAACGTTGGGGGTTGTAGAAGTGACGACAGTTCCTTAAAACAAAGCCAAGGCGTCTGAAGGACTCCTTAGCAGTGGATGTGATGTGATCGTGACAAGTTAGCTTACTGTCGAATATGACTCCCAGGTCTTTCTCTCAGACTCAGTTCTTGTAATTGTCTCTCCATTTAGTTTGTATGGAAAGTTGACAGGGTGCCGCATTCGTTCAAAAGACATCACGTAGCATTTTGACTTATTAAATTCCATTTTATTTTCTAAACTCCACTTATATTGCCAAGCTCTGCAATGTCTGATTGCAGAGCTTGGCAATCGCGCTCAGATTTTATTTAATAGAATAGTTTTAAATCATCAGCATATAAGAGGGATCTGGCACTCGCAACCACATCAGGGCGGTCATTAACCATCAAAATGAAAAGGAGTGGGCCTACTACCGAACCTTGACTCACACCCGAGCGAGTGTGGTATGGGAGTGACTCGTAAAAACCTTCTGACAAATTGTTGCCGGTCCCTCAAATAATCTGCAAGAAGCCGTAGAAGTCCCGGGGCAACACCTATCGCACTAAGCTTTGACAGCAATACGTCATTGTTGACTTTGTCGAACGCCTTTTCGAAATCAAAGTAAAGAACATCTACCTTTTTTTCTTTTTTTTCTATTGATAGGCATGCGTTTGACCACTATCACACGTGATGGTAAGCGAAGATGTGGTCGAAGATGGAGCACGCTTGCCTAGAAATAACCTGTACACTCTTGATTTAAAGACTCCCAGGTTGTAGCTATCAGGAAACACAGACTCCGGCAGGGAATTCCACTCCTTAGCTGTACGCATTATGAATGTGTTAAAACCTGGCGACCTGGCGTCTGCGATCAAGACTAGTAGAGATATAATCACTAGTGTAAGTAAGTTAGTATTGACGGATCTTTTTTCGTGGAAGCCATGTTGCTCATTACACAGGTACTGATTCACTTGCTTGTAAATTCCTTGATGTAAGACATTATCGAAAACTTTCGCGGGAGAAGATAGTATCGCTATTGGACGATATTCATCGACTAATGATTTATTTGAAGATTTTGGTATGGGATTCATCAGAAGGACGTCCGCAGGGTATTGCGTAACCTAGACGTGAACAAGGCTAGTGGTCCCGACGGGATACCGGCATTTGTTTTGAAGACTTGTGCGCCTGAGCTGTCTCCGATCTTGACATGCCTATTTCGCCTTTCGTTTGAGACTGGAAAAGTACCGAAGGCTTGGAAGCAAGTTAACGTGCAGCCCGTGCCCAAGAAGGGTAGTCGAGCTGACCCGTCGAATTTTAGACCCATCTCGGTTACGTCCATACTCTGTACGGATAGAGTACGGATACTCTGTAAGAGTATGGAACGCGTGCTGAATCTTAAGCTCCTGGCGTACCTAGAAGCGAATGATATCCTTAGTGACCGACAATACGGGTTCCGCCGAAATCGGTCAACTTCTAGCGTATGTTATTCACATCTATGAGTGAGGCAACACTGTTCTTGCTGCATATTAATGATCTGCTTAAACCCGGTACCTTTGGGTATGCAGACGACAGCACTGTTGCTGAGAGATACGTGTCTGAGGCACGAGCAGGTAGGTCGCAGATCCGGTCTCTCCGGGAGGCAATGGTTGAGCGCTTGAACGTGTCCTTACAGGCTGTCTCTGAATGGGGCGATGCCAATCTGGTCAAGTTCAATGCTGCTAAGACCCAAGCGTGTCGTATTTTCCGTCAAAAGGAGCCAATTCCACCCAGCTCCATCTTTCCGCGGTGAAACCGTCCCGATAACCGACCAACTTGAGCTTCTTGGGGTTACATCTACTCTCAATTTTGGCCCTTACGTAGAGGCATAAGCTCAAGTGGCTGCAAAGAAGTTAAGGATTCTGGCAAAGGTGAGACAGTACTTCACGCCGGAACAGCTGCTCAAACTCTTATCAAGCGAGTATGGAATACTGCTCTCATCTTTGGGATGGATCTGCCAGATACCAGCTTGACGCCCTTGAGTCAATTGAGAAACGAGCCAAGAGGATCATCGGCAATGAGAGGCTCGTCGCGACGAAGCTCCAAAGTCTTGAACATCGACGACGAGTTGCTAGCCTGTCGGTTTTTTACCGGTTGCATTTTGGGGAATGTGCGACGGAATTGCATAATTGAATTCCGCCAAGCCCGTTCCATCATCGGACCACAAGACGAACGGCGATGCGCCACCGGTACACGGTGGATATCCCACCCATACGCACAAAACGTTTTAGTAACACATTCATAATGCGCACAGCTAAGGAGTGGAATTCCCTGCTGGAGTCTGTGTTTCCTGATAGCTACAACCTGGGAGTCTTTAAATCAAGAGTGATTAGGTTTATGTCCTCCGCGACCGATCCAGTGGTTACCAAAACTTTCGGTCAAGTACTCGCATACTTGCGGAACGGGTGCTGCAGTTCACGCTTCAGCGAAACACTGTGGTGTGGTGCACTCCAAAGTGTTGACTAGCCTCCCGCGTGCTTGCCCGTGGGTCTCGCTGGAAGTATTCAACCAGCATGACGCTCTGTGGTGGGGGTTCCCGATCGGGAAACATTTCTGTGAACATCCGGATGGCTCCACGTAGGCTGTCTCCACTGATGGCATACAGGCGGACCATCACTATTAACTCGACATTTGAATAATTGTCCGTCATCTTGCACTTTGTATCTACGTATCTACGATGTACCGAGAAACGGAATTCGCAAAGCGCACGCGCGCTTCGGCGACATCAAACACACTGTTAGTGCCGGGGCCGCAGGGGCGGGGCTAGGAGCTTGCGCGGGAGAGTACCCGCACCGTGATTAGGGTGGAACTGATTACCTACGAATTTATCGAATGATCGTTTGCGTACGCGTTGTGTATGTATTGTTTGCGTTTGTTTGTGTGTGAAAGCGTGGTTATAGGGCTAGTAACAGACGGGCCGCGTTTAAATACGGATGGTTCACTTACGGATTAACGTAAATAAGAAAAAAAATACCTACCCATTTTATTGTTGATTTGGGTCGAGAATCATTAGCGTAATTACGTCCTTGAATTTGACTCTAGGATGCAGATCAACATCTTGTTTAATATCACATAATAAAATGCTGCTGATGCTGACTGTCAATAAATTCATAAAAAAAATGTTTTATTTCAGTTATTCCAAGGCAATGCGGCTGATCCAGACTACCGTCTCATTGGCTGCGATGCGGTGATCGCCATTGAGATGATAGAACACATGCTTCCTCATGACCTGGAAAGATTCGTTCACACTGTCTTCGGCTTCATAAAACCTAGGATTGTCATTTTCACTACACCAAACGCTGATTTCAATGTCCTGTTCAAGGCTTTAGAGAAGAATGGACTGCGACGTTTGGATCATCTGTTTGAGTGGAGCAAGGAACAGTTTCATGATTGGTAATGATTTTTAATATTATTTGTTTACATTTGCAAACAAAATATACTGTCACAGCTAATAGGGCTTTACAAGTTAATGAGATATCAACCAAGTTCTAATTTTTTTTTAAATCTACATTTAGGGCATGCGTTTGACTACTATCTCACCTGATGGTAAGCGATGATGTGGTCGAAGATGAAGCACGCTTGCCTAGAAGTAACCTATTCACTCTTGACTTAAAAACTTCCAGGTTGTAGCTATCAGGAAACAAAGACTTCGGCAGGGAATTTCACTCCTTAGCTGTACGCACTATGAATGTGTTCCAAAACGTTTGGTGCGTGTGGGTGGCATGTCCACCATGTACCGGAGGTGCATCGCCGTTCGTCTTGTAGTTCGATGATGGAACGGGCTTGGCGGAATTAAATTATACAATTCTGTCGCACATTCCCGACAGGCTAGCAACTCGTCGTCGATGCTCAAGACTTTGAAGCTTGACTCGTTTCTCAGTTGAATCAAGGGCACCAAGCTGGTATCTGGCAGATCCGTCCCAAAGATGAGAGCAGTACTCCATACACAACACGATCGAACTTGCGCTTGATAGAGTTTGAGCAGCTGTTCCGGTGTGAAGTAACTTCTCACCTTTGCTAGGATCCCCAACTTTTTTGTAGCCACTTGAGCTTTTGCCTCTACGAAAGGACCAAAATTGAGGGTAGATGTTAATGTAACACCAAGAAGCTCAACTGGCTCGGTTATCGGCACGGTTGCACCTCTAAAAGATACGAGCTGGGTGGAATTGGCTCCGAAAAATTCAATGCTGTTTAAGAATTCCATAGAAAACGAGTCGCAATTAAATCCGATCCTTGATAACTCAGGTGTTTTCTTGGATTTAAAACCATGACAAAAAATCGCAAATTCGTTGGATTTAACGGTTTAAATCCAACGAATCTGCAATTTACGTCATGGTTTTTCGGGTTCGAAATGTGTAACTGGAAAAAATGAATGTGTGAAAATGGACTCGAAATCGGCGGGACCCGATACGTACTTTTTCCCTGTTCCTCGGCTCACTACCTCGTTCATCTTCGGTTTAAAAGCACCCGAATGAAAAGTATCAATTTGTCTTCACAGGTGTAGCAACATAGTAGCGAGGTACCCTAATTACACGGTGTCCTGCAAGGGTGTTGGTCCCGGACCGCCTGGGACTTTGCACCACGGCTGCTGCAGTCAATTGGCGCTGTTCACTGCGAAGCAATACAACAAGCAGGCTGACCTCAACCTTAATAGCCTAGCTTCTCAGTTGGTTTCAGGTAAGTATTATGTTGTAAAGTGGCGACCGCGTATCAGGAGACGAAGTTTTGGAAGGCCGCTCACAAGGTGGGCTGATGTCCTGGTGAAGGTGCAAGACGCCACAGCACCGGTCGATGTGGCGACACTCGGGGGAGCCATATGTGCAGCGGTGGACGTCTTTCAATGAGAATGCCAGTGTCCCAAGACAGAACTTTATAGGCTGGTTATGGTATTAGCAGCGAAACTGCCTCGTTGGCTTCGTGGTCGTAAATTGCTGAGAATGAGGTTCTGCGTTCGATTCCCGGGAACGCCACGGAAAATAGTAGATTATGCAATAAAGAAAAAACTGGCAATATTTCAGATGGCGAGTACCCCAATCACATCAGCGAAATCTTTGAAGGCTGCTGGGAGAGCTCGGCGTCACCAGCATCTCCCAATGGGTTAGATTGTTCGTCACCACGGCCAAATGAGTGAGTTGTATAGTTTTATACTAACACACATTTACGCAGTTTTAATCGAGAGAGAAAAAAAAACTCTGCAGTTTAAAAAGGTGTGTACCCTTGTTTTGCAGACGCAAATTTCATAGAATTTCGTTTCGCAGAAAATGTTTCACATACTATTTATTCCTTGCAATTTTATGTCGAATATTATTGTTTCAAAGACTATTTACTTGAATGAAACCTATTTCACAGAAACACATTTCAATGAATTTCATGATCACATTTTTTTATGAAACAAACTTATCAAACAGCAGAATTATTTTTTAACGAATATTTTTTGTCCGGTATATTTTCCCATGGTGTTTTATTTCAGTGAAAATGTAATTATAATTAAACATTAATGTCCATGGCATACTTTTAAGATGGCAGAATTGTATTCGGAATAATTTTACTATGCATTTTGCCATTTCTATAAAATTGCATTTTAACCTTAAACTAAAATTTAAAAAATAATCTTAAAAATCAACATGTGTGCTACAAATATGCTTGCTTGTTTGCATGCCGCATGTTGCATGCTTGCTGCATGCTGAATGTTGCATGCTTGCTGTATGCTGCATGTTGCATGGCGCATGCTTGCTGCATGCCTGCTGTATGCTGGCTGCATGCTTGCAGTATGCTTGCTGACGAGGTGGACTGTATTTTTGCGTGACGAATGTTGATAGCAAAGACTTCAATATCGTTGAAAGGGAAAGAGACACGCTCATTTTTTTTTTTTTTTTTTTTTTGGATAGGGCCACTCGCAGTTCACCTCTAGAAGGGTGGCTGCTGCTTAACCGGACTAGCCTGTGGTGACCTTAAATGATTCTAAGGCCCCCAGCCAAGGCAACAAAAATTAAAACTACAACTCCGCTCGCTGAGGGCACCCCCTGTGGGGTACGGACCTCGGCTCAGGAGCGTCGTTATCGGGGGGACAGCTAGGGACAAGCTGGGTCATGATTATATTATTTGGGGAGTTTAAAGCTAGGGGCTCAGCGACGCGGGCTGGCCCGTTAGGCAAAAGACGGGGAGTATTTACGTTACTGGGACGTCGCGGTGGGCCTCGTCGGCGAGGCCGGAAGGCGGCGGTCTGTGTATTTGTGTCCTAAGAGTGCTTGTTTCCCTACAGCTTTCTTGGACAAGGGTAATGGGATCGTCGGGAGAGACACGCTCAGCAAGCCACCCTTCTTTTATACATGGCCGGGCTAGCGTGGGCTAACCCAGGTAGAGGGGGGCGCCGTCGACCAATCGGAGCGCAGCGTGAACGCGTCGTTGTTTGCACCCCGCACATGTTTGGACTTGCCCCCGCTCTATACTCTTACAATAGTAAATTGCACGTACTAATTTTAAGTCCTAAAATAAAAGTTTAATCTACAACCCTCAGTAACAACAATAATCAACCTAAATAACATTATAAATTATGTCTAGCCTATTTATTTACTTAAATCTATCGGGATCATTTATTTACATACATATAAAATAACTTGAAAAAAAAAATTAAAAAAAAAATGAGGAGCTCGTGGCTAGATAATAACAGCCGCACGGGTCGATCTTTAAGGTAAAGCAACGCTTGCCAAGTTTGGTCTGTGGATGGGTGACTATCTTAACGTACCGAGTTTCCTCCGTGCCTCAGAAAGCACGTTAAGCCGTTGGTCCCGGCAGTCATTTGTAGATCTTTGGCGGTCGTTACGAATAGTCAGAAGCCAGTTAATATGATTCCAGTCTAGCCATGAAGTACCGTGTTACCCAGTTAATGGATTGTGGAGGTCTGGTTGGCAGCCGCTCCTCGCAAAATACTGGTATTCAGCTAAATCCAGTTTGATTGGAATCCGACCCCAATATAGTTGGGAAAAGGCTAGGCAGATGATCATTATCTTTAATCCTATAACTTAGCTACGGCGTCCGTAACACTTGCTGCATGCATGGTGTATGCTTGTTTGCATAGTTTTGTCTTTTATTCCCATCGCCATTTGCCACTATTGCCGCCAGGGTTCCATCGACCGGGCCCAAATGAAATGTTTTGCTTGATTAGAATTAACCCGCATTGTTTTTGTGAAAGCGATGATATGATTTTATAGGGGGATACATTTTGCCAAAGTTTAGAAACTGACACTCGATAAAATGTTTTTCTTGGTAACATGTTTTATTATGTTAACTACTCAATATGAGGGTGAAGAATAATTGATTTGTTATTCTATGATATGACATATCGAAAATTCGAATTTTTCAAATCGGACCAGTAGTTCCTGAGATTAGCGTGTTCAAGTAAACAAACAAACAAACTCTTCAGCTTTATCTATTAGTATAGAAAAGATTCTATGAAATGATAATACGAGTTTTTTTTTATGTGAAACGAAATTCTATGAAACGTGTCTTCTATAAAACAACGAAAATCTAATTTAAAAAATACTTGATTATTCGAACTCCGATTTTTGCCTAACAATTTTTTTCTTGTGGAAATTGTCATAAATGTCCACCGTCTTGAGGCATAAGGAGGGGTCTGTCAGACTTCTACTGACTAAAACCACACGGTGTTCCTCCCCGTCACTTTTTGCTGGGGTGTGTGGGGACACGTTTTCATTACATTATATAC
The DNA here is from genome assembly GCA_950371165.1 of Lacanobia oleracea. NCBI lineage: Eukaryota > Metazoa > Arthropoda > Insecta > Lepidoptera > Noctuidae > Lacanobia > Lacanobia oleracea. The sequence continues at coordinate 7,598,598 of OX493389.1, forward strand.
ATTTTCTAAAATCACCCCCCCTTTTCCTAAACTAATAAGAAGGATCACTAAACTAGCTCGCTACAAAAATACAGTGAACTTACTAAAGTTCATAGTAATTCAATATTTTGTAGCAGGAGAGACAAACCACTTAGTTTTTAATTATCTGAGAGCTCAGATATATCGCTGATCGTTTTAAGAATACTAATCTCTAGACAGAATTTTGGACACGGTGCGTAAGGTACCCCCGCATGCCAGACTATCCCTCAATTATTCAGGAAGTATTAAGAGACAGGATTTAAAGTGAAGTGCAGGATCAGTGGGAGTGTTTCTGAACACCCACTGTCTCACTCTTATAATCCGATGGAACTTCAATTAGACACGACCGGGTTGAGATCAGGGAGGCTACACTGTAAGCCCGAAGTCCGTAGTTTCAGCATTAGTTGCGTGCGTTTTCTTCTCAGTATCACCTACGTACTTACGATTAGTTCCGAACCCGAACTAAGAATGAATGACAACACGATTTCACAGTAACTGTCAAATCGTGTTGTCATAAATTCTTAGGTTAGGTGATACTGAGTACGGACCCAAGGTGGCGGTGCGTAGTGTTCCCATGCGCCCCTCTTTGACGTCGCAGGGGGACCCAAACACCTCACTCCCCCCAAGGTGGCCCGCAGAGGCGGGCCGGTACCAGTCGGGGATCACGGAAAGCCAATTAAGTTCTCGCGATCCCCGGCGATGGTGAGAGATGGAACACCGGGGTGGTTTTAGTCAGTAAGAGTCTGACGGACCGGACATCCATGAGGATTTCCCCCCGTAAAAAAAAGATGGTACTGAGTAGAAAACGCCTGCAACTAAGGCCGAAACTACGGACTTTGGGCTTAGAGAGTAGCCCTCCAGGCGCAGTACCGACGCACTATGTATTCTCCGAGACACATCAGCTAATAATGAACATACCGATTCATTAGGTAGCCATTGCACCACATTCGAATAACTCTTTCCACCTTTCCAGCGAATCCCTGACCGAGATCCTTTACCCTGAAAAAGAGTCACACATGACTCTAGTTTTCTCCTCTACTTTATGCAAGACGAACACACCTTTGATGGAGAAGACGTTTACCGTGGACGCCTTCTCATACCAAGACATGTCTCTCCAGTGCAACCTGGATGTGGAAGTAGGGAAGAGTTTCATGATGTTCGACTGTCAGGATAACTACTATAGTATGTTGGCGCCCCGGAGGAGGGTCAACCATAAGGTTTATGAAATTGAAGACGTTTTTAGCAGGTTCTGCATTATTTTGTTCTGGTATAATCTTGGTAGTGTTATGAGGAAAAACTGACGACGGTAGTTTTAAATGCAAAAGATATTACTTTATTATTTTGTGATCGTATAAGGTGGATACAGACATTGCGAGGCATTCGCCGCGCACGCCTCGCAACGTACACGTTTCGATGTAACAACAACCAAGAATATGAACGTCCACACATTGCGAAGCATGCGATGAGCGCCCGTGCGCTGCGCGTGCCTCGGTAATGTCTGTATCCACCTTTAGGGGTATCGCATACACACTAAAGAGTCGATGTTGAAGCGCAGATATCGGATTCATGTTTTCTCTGTATTTTTAGGCAATACTCCGCCTGCGCCTGTGTGCGACGCCCCTTATATCGCTCATTTAGGAATAAAAAATAATTATCTTAAATAATATAGTGTTAGTTCGAGTACTACAAAAACTTGCTTTGATTACTTCCTAAATGTCTATTCAACATTTCAGGTTGAACTGCACGACGTTACAAGTGACAAAATTCTCAAAAACAACACAAAATTTGATGTCAAAAAACAGAATCGATTCAATAGTTCACACCAGAGAGGTTGTGAATGAAATCCGTCACCTAACTAAGGCGTTGAATTTTAATAATTCCAGTCAGGCAGAAAACGGGGGACATGTGTGGTGTAACATCAACTGGGGCAAGAATGCACCGTACTGGAACCAGTACTATAAGATCGTGAGGGAGTACGCCTATCCTTTTGAGGTGAGATACTTGTTTTGCTTTTAATTGATACTTAAAGGGGTTTTGAAGGGCACATTTGAATTCGAGAAGTGCAGCACTGGCGAAGCATCGCTGCATCGCGCTGCGCCGCGCTTCTCCTCGAGACTCCTCGAGGCGCAGCGAGAAACCGTGTAGCGTATGCGAAGTCTCTCACTGACAGATCTACCTCTTTGTGTAGATGTATATCTATACTTCTATACTGTACTTACTATACATACTATCTTATACTAATATATAAAGCTGAAGAGTTTGTTTGTTCGCTTGAACGCGCTAATCTCAGGAACTACTTACTGGTCCGATTTGTAAAATTCTTTCAGTGTTAGATAGCCCATTTATCGAGGAAGGCCAATAGGAGAGGATATAATCACGCTAAGACCAATAGGAGCGGAGCAGTAATGAAAATTGTCACGCAGACGAAGTTGCGTGGGCCAGCTAGTTTGTGTATATAATGAAGTTCTACAGGGTGTAACGTAGAGCTGTAGTCATATTTTTAAAACTTCTTTCTTTAAGAAAGTAATAGTCTAAAAAACAAAAAAAAAAAAGTTTTTCAAAAAACTAAGTACAATTTTTAGTTTATTATTAGTTAGTTTTAATTAAGTACATTTTTTTTTGGTACTATGATTTTCTTCAGGGAAGTTGTTCTTCTACATCGGCAGTAACAGGTTTTAGAATACGACTAGAAATTTCCGTTACAACACCGCCATCTTAAAAAGTGCGCGCCCCATCGCGTCTCGGTGTGAGGTCAACCTTAGTATTTTTTTACACTCACCTTGGACCGAGCTTGGATAAAAATGAGGATACGGGGCAAATCTTTAGAATAATTTGGCATGCTGCAATACATGACACAAACACACACACACACACGATGACACGATGATCACATGATGATTTTATGAGGACAAAATCCTATTTCTCTACGTTTTCAGACCAAATCAGAAGAGACCCGCATTCTAGACCTGGTATCCGAGGAGATCAACCGCCTGACCGACACGCAGTACGACGAAGAGTTCTCGGTGAACGTCAACCGAATGGAGATCCCTCTGACGCATCTCATGAACGTGTTGCAGGATATTACTAAAGATGTTGATAGAGTTCGGTTAGTATACTTTACGTCATAGAGATTTTTATTTGAAATGGGTTTGAGGAGCTCGTGGCTAAATATTAACAGCTGCACGGGTCGATCTTCAAGGTTAAGCAACTTTTGCCGAGGTTGGTCTGTGGATGGGTGACCATTTTAACATACCGAAACTCCTCCGTGCCTCGGAAAGCACGTTATAAAAATAATAATAGTCTTTATTCTGGACAACATGAGATCTGCCGTTATGCCGTTGTACCCGGATTTTATTTGTAGATCTTTGGCAGTCGTTACGGATAGACAGAAGCCAGATGATCTGACACCAGTCTTGCCAAGGTGTACCGTATTACTCAGTCAATGGGTTGTGGAGGTCTGGTAGGCAGCCGCTCCATGTAAAAGATTGGTACCCAGTTGATTGATTGGGTTACCCCTGACTCTAAATATAGATGGAGAAAGAACTCGTACATGATAAGAGCTTGTCGTACTTTTAATACGGTGTGTCAGGATGTCGAGCTACATTTGTTTAACAGCAATGTTAAAAAAGTTAAAAGAATTTTGAATGATAATTTCTTTGGTACTTGATCACTATTTTGTTTTTGTTGCCGCTTTTATTTTTTGACCGTGGAATAAGCGCATTTGCGTGAGTCCTGCATTTGTTTTCGCAAAATTGTTCTTGTTATTCACATAACTTATAAGTGAAAGCTTGTAAATGGCTTTTTTTACATATTGTTACGCGCCAGAATTAAAGCTAGGTACATAACGACATTTACGTACATGTACCGCCATCTAGTATCGAATAGCGGAATTACTGAGGTCAAGATGTTTCTAGAATTTTCTATGCTAGAACATTCTCGATGTTTCGACACCAGGTCAATCGGGACCGGTATGTACCCGAACTTTCCAGAAGTTTCTATACTGGAAGGTTCTAGAAATAACTGTCGCCGATATATAAAGGGCGGACATCCGGCGACGGGGTCAGTATTGAATTGGCGATACAAGCGATAACTTCGGAAGCGATCTTCAACTGCGAATTAAGTGAAGTAAAGTATTCAGTAGTGCGATTGTGTGTTTTAATTAGTGTGTTTAAAGTGTTAATTGCTGTTGTGAATTAAAGTGTTATTTTTGGTGGTTTAATCGGCTGTTTTTATTGTAACGAACCCCAAGCTCGTAACAATATTATTAAATTGCATTGTAATGTATTAGCTGTAAATTTTCCTAAAATTAATAAAATTAAATAAAATAGTTGGGAAAAGGCTAGGCAGATGATATTTGAGATGGCATTGCTAGTCTAGGTCAGAGTTGACAAAGACAAAATCGTCGAGATGGAGTGAGCTCATCAGAAAAAGCCTGTTCACTCTAACTTTTAAGAGATTAGGGTTGAATAGGTTCGGAAACACAGACGCAGGCAGAGAGTTCCTCTCCTTTGCTCACCACCCACACACCAATTGTTACGAGCTTGGGGTTCAGCTCGTAACAATTGGTGTCAGAAGAGTGGATTATCATGCCGATTCTGCCAAAGGACGACACGGAGGGTATCCGTACCCGTAGTCAACGCCAGCAGGAGGCGGACCAGAGGCGTTTTGGTGCAGCAACGTCGCAGACGTCGGACCAGGTACCGACTATAGAGGCCGGTCCGTCCACAGCAGCTCCGGCATCATCAGCACCAGACTTTGCTGCTCTGATGATGATGCTGCAGGAGCAGGCTCGCCGACAGGAGGAGCAGGCCCGACGCTTGGAAGAACAGCTGCAGCGCGACAAGGAGGAGCAGGCCCGCCGACAGGAGGAGCAGGCCCGCCGACAGGAGGAGCAGGCCCGACGCTTGGAAGAACAGCTGCAGCGCGACAAGGAGGAGCAGGCCCAACGACAGGAGGAGCAGGCCCGACGCTTGGAAGAACAGCTGCAGCGCGACAAGGAGGAACAGGCCCGCCGACAGGAAGAACAGATGCTTCTCATGAAAGAACTTCACGCGTCCTTCGGGAAAGACATGAAGGAGGTGAAGGATAAGGTTGCTCAGCATGACAACCGCTTGTCAGATGCTGAAACCAGGATCAGCAAGTTTGATGACGTCATTTCTGATGTGAAGAAGGAGTTGGGCAACCTTAAACTTGGAGACGGGATTGTTACTTCCGCAGCTACTACACCTTCGCTACGTGGGTTCAAAGTGCCGCCGTTCGATGGCACGTCTTCTTGGTCGGCGTACAAGATAAAGTTTGAAGCTGTAATGAAGGCAAACAGGTGGAGTGAAGACCAGGCCATGACTGCCCTCACCCTAGGCCTGCGTGACCAGGCTTTAACTGTCCTAGAAGCTCTCGGTAAGGAGGTGACTTACGAGCAGCTCCTTGAGGCGTTGGAAGCTAGGTATGGTGACGCTCACCTGGAACACGTTTTTCGTGCACAGCTAAGGGATCGCGTGCAACGGAGCAGTGAGAACCTGCAGCAGAGGGCCCTTGAAGTGGAGAAGCTGGTACGAAAAGCGTACCAGTTTGTACCTGCGCTCATTGAAGGGAACTTGGTGCAGACATTCATCGACGGCATCCGCGACCTTGAGGTTAGAGCTGCTGTGAGACTCGGGCACCACGGGAGGCTTAAGGACGCTTTGGCCCATGCACTAGAAGTGGAAGCTGTGCGGCAGGATCATCGTTCCCACCGCGGTAGGGAGGTTGCAGCTGTTATGGTACACGACCGGTTTAAAGGATATAGCCCGAGGTGCTACAGCTGTGGTGAAAGTGGTCACCTTCGACCTGGATGCCCTAAGCGAACTACAGAATGGGAAGCTTTGCGGCAGGATTATCGTTCTCACCGTGGCAAGGAGGTAGCAACAGCGGCAGTTCGTGACCGTTTCAAAGGGTACAGCCCTAGGTGCTATGGCTGTGGTGAAAGGGGCCACCTTCGATCCAGTTGCCCTAAGCAAACTGCAGGAAGGGAAGATAGCCGATCTCTAGAAGGTAGAGCGGCTGACAACAGCACCCAGCGGCTGCAGGAGTATGACTTGGTGGTCGAAAATTGCAGCAGGAGATCTCAAGGCAACGCAGATGTATTGTCAAGCAGAGCTTGCCTTGAGGTCTGCAAGCATTGTACTAGGCAAGAGGGTAAAGAAGTTGTACCTGTGAGGATGCTCAAGACAGACCTCAGCAACGAGTGGAAGGAAATCCTGCAACGTGCACAGCAGGAAGATTCGGACATCCGGCCGATTTTGGAGTGGAAAAAGGCCAGTGCTCCTAAGCCCACGTGGAGTGACGTCTCAGCGATGAGTTCGATCACGAAAAGCTATTGGGTCTAATGGGACAGCTTAGTGATTCAGGATGGAGTCCTGTGCCGTAAATGTGAAAATGCTCGGGGAGAGAGCTGTCATTTGCAAATGGTCGTCCCTAGGGCTAAAGTACCGGATGTTCTACAACTGTACCACGATGGTTGTTCAGGAGGCCATATGGGAGTTAAACGGACTCTACTGAAGATACGGGAACGATTTTACTGGGTTCATTGTCGTGATGATGTTGAAGACTGGTGTCGCAAATGTACTAGTTGTGCGGCTGTAAAAGGTCCTCAGACTCGTAGCAGAGGTGCATTGAAATTGTACAATGTTGGTGCACCATGGGAAAGGATAGCCCTGGATGTTGCGGGACCGTTTCCGGAAAGTGAAAGTGGCAACAAGTATTTCATGGTTGTAATGGATTACTTCACTAAGTGGGCGGAAGTCTTTGCCATTCCAAATCAAGAAGCTTCAACAGTTGCAGATAAACTGGTTAATGATGTCTTCTGTCGTTTTGGAGTACCCTTGGAGATTCACAGCGATCAAGGAAGGAATTTTGAGTCACAAATATTCCAGGAAACTTGCCGAGTTATGGGTACTCATAAAACCAGAACAACTTCTTACCACCCACAATCGGATGGAATGGTGGAACGATTTAACCAGACATTGGAGAGGTACCTGGCAAAAGTTGTGGAAAATCGGCAACGCGATTGGGACAAGCATATACAACCATTTTTGTTGTCATACCGAAGTGCTGTTCACGAAAGCACATCAGTGACACCAGCTTTCGCAAACTTTGGTAGAGAATTACGGCTGCCTGCAGACTTGATCACCGGAATACCACCTGACGCCCCACGCAGTATCACTGATTATGCGAACGACTTGCGGAACAAAATGAATGACATTTATGAGCATGTCAGAGAATCGGGCCAGCAAATGTCTGAAAAGATGAAAACCCGTTATGACCGCAAAATTAACAATAAAGGTTTCGACGAAGGTTCACTAGTGTGGTTGCACAATCCAGTTCGCAGTAAAGGGAAGTCTCCTAAGCTTCAGGCTAAATGGGACGGGCCGTATCGGATTGTGACAAAAATCAATGACTTGACCTACCGTATACAAAAAGGGACAAGAAGCGCTAGTTAAGTGTGATGACCCCAACTCTATTCGCTTCGTCAGCAAATCCCCCTCCACGCTCAATAGCATTTAAGTAGTTATAAGAATATTGTCAAATTAGCAATAAGTAAATATAAATACATGTGTAATTATTAGAATGATTACTATTATCTTGATACTGTTACTCTGCTTGACTAAAATAAAGTTTTTTTTAAACTAATCAAGTGTCGACCACTTAATTGGCGCAGCCGGTAGGATCTCTGTAGTCAGTTTGCGACGTATAAAACTCTACAAGCAGCTGGACGTCTGTTTCTACAGTTCAACAGGGATCTCCGAACAAACAAATTCATTGAGTACCAGACACATCGGCGGGAGCAGTATTCAATAATAGTCACAAGGAGGAGATGGGAGTAACTACGGGACTGTGAGTAAAACTTCTTCACTATCCTTTCTATTTTCCTTTATCGTTTTCCTCTTTGTTTTAATTGTATGTGTTGTGTTATTGAGGGTTGAGCAATACCGCGATAACATTCTTTTATTTTATTACGATATAACTAGCGTGATAATATTAATTTTAGTTAGATATTTAGTGCATTTTTCTTCTCTCTCTTTTCGTGCTTTGTTCTTTCAAAATGGATCAAATCATGCAGGTTCCGTCAACAATGGCAAACATTATTCCAGAGTTTAGTGGCGATTCTAGACAGCTTCCACTTTTTATAAAGAAATGTGAATATATAATAAATACATTTCAAGGTGGAAAAGCCCAAAATGAATATCTATTCCACGTTCTTACTAGTAAGTTAACAGGGGAAGCCGCGAACTTAGTGGGGGAACGAGATAGTATTGGTACTTGGTTAGAGTTGAAAACATTATTGACTCAACATTTTGGTGACCCTAGAACCGAAGATTGCTTAGTATTGGAGTTAGAGTCTATGAAAATAAATTCTAATGAAAGTTATTTAGATTTTTGTCATAGGATTCAAAACTTGCGTAGTATCTTGATTGCGAAAATAATTGAAACAGTAGACGATGCGAATTTACGTCAAGCCAAACAACATATCTATACTAATTCGTCATTGAATGTTTTTCTATATAATTTACCTCCTTATTTAGTTAGATTAGTACGGTTGAGAAATGTGACCACCTTAGAAGATGCCCTAAAGGTAGTGTTGGAAGAACAAAACTTTCAGGCAGTTTACGAATCTAAAAGTAATAGAAATAAAAATAATTTGAAACCCCAAGGGAAAATTGCTAACAACAATGGAAATTCTCAGCGTACTCCCAACCCACAAAAACAATCTAGTACTCCACCACAAAATAGTTTGACAGAAAATACAAATTATCAAAATAACTTAAATCAATCTAGAAATTCCTTTAGAAACCAAAATAACACTCATAACCAGCCGCCACAACAAAGTAGGTCAACGCCTTGGCCGAGTCAGCAGGCCAACGCGACGCGAACAACGCCTGAGCATAATACAACATCAGCAAACTCGGGTTCAAACACCGATGTTACCATGCGAACTGCAAGTTCTAGACGCGTAAATTATACGAATAATGACTCATTTATGACATACGATAATAACGAAGAAAATGATTTTGATTACGAATCACAACCAAGCACATCATATGAGCCCGAACAAGTTGAAAATTTTTACCTAAGGGCCTCATACAGAGAGAAAAAATAATTTTAAATTGTACTAATTACCGTTCTTTGCCTCACATCATAATTCCAGAGCTAAATAATGCAGTTTTTATGTTAGACTCTGGCAGTTCTAGATCATTTATAGGTCAGCGTGTCGCTTACCACTATTTTAAAAATAATATTTATAGAGAGCCTTTCGAAGTAGTCAGTACCCATGGTGTTAGTATGCATACGGAAGTTGTTTTAACCCCCTTGCCTAAAATATTTAAAAGCCCCGAAAGTCATAAGTTTTATGTTTACGACGTTGACAATAACTATGACGGTTTATTAGGCAGTAATTTATTAAAGCAATTGGATGCAAAAATTGATTACCAAACATTAACTTTGTGTACAAGGAATACTGACATACCTTTTGTTTATCCTTCGGCACTGAAAGATACTTACATTTTACCGCCACGTAGTGAGCTAAGGGTAAAACTTCCTGTAAACTTAACTAATGGCGAGGCTATTTTAGATTTTAAAGAATTAACTAAGGGGATTCGGATGCCCTGTGCATTAGTTAACTGTGTAAATGGTTATGCGTATACAGTCATACAGAACTGTAAGGACATAGAAATGACCCTCAAGGTCACTAGCCCGTTTCAGGTAGAACCTTACAACCATCGCGAGATCTTAGTTAATCAATTAAACGACACAGACAGAATGGATGAGTTATTATCAAACAACTTAAAGAAAATAAGGCTAGACCATATGAATGAGGAAGAAAGAACGATGATTCAGAAAATTTGTGAAGAATATAAGGATATTTTCTATTGTGAGGACATACCGCTGTCATTCACTAACGAAGTTAAACATAAAATTAGAACGGTAAACGAAGACCCTATAAATATTAAAGCATATAGGTTGCCGCCCGCTCAAACAGACGAGATTAGGCGTCAAGTAGATAAAATGCTAAAGGACGATGTAATCCGGGAATCAAACTCTCCTTGGAGTGCACCAGTCCACCTTGTTCCAAAGAAGTTAGATGCCTCCGGACAACAGAAGTGGAGGATGGTCGTAGATTATCGACGTTTGAATGAGATAACCATAGACGATAAATACCCTTTGCCAAACATCAATGATCTTTTTGATAAATTAGGAAAGAGTATGTACTTCTCTACCTTAGACCTTGCATCTGGCTACCATCAATTACAAGTTCAGGAAGAAGACAGGCAGAAAACCGCGTTTACAACACCATTCGGCTTATACGAATTCAACAGAATGCCGTTCGGTTTGAAAACAGCGCCAGCCACTTTCCAACGTGCAATGGATAACGTTCTCAGAGGTCTACAAGGCTTACATTGTCTCGTATATCTTGATGACGTCATCATATTTTCTACCAGTTTGCAAGAACACATAGATAAATTACGAGCTATTTTCGAGCGCTTCAGAAAAACTAACTTAAAAGTTCAGCTCGATAAATCCGAGTTTTTACGAAAGGAAGTCATGTACTTAGGGCATACAATCACTAAGGATGGTCTTAAGCCTAACAATGACAAAATAGAGGCTATTTTGAAATATCCGTTACCCAAAACAGTGACAGAAATTAAGAGTTTCCTAGGGTTAATAGGCTATTATAGGAAGTTTATCAAAGACTTTTCTAAGATAACCGCACCCCTCACAGCATGCCTGAAAAAGGGAAAAGGCATCGTGATAAATGACGAATATAGGAAAAGTTTTGAAATCTGCAAAGAGTTGCTGACACATGCACCCTTGTTACAATTCCCTGATTTCACAAAACCGTTCATTCTCACAACTGACGCTTCCAATTTCGCTGTAGGTGCAGTACTTTCTCAAGGCACTATAGGATCAGATAAACCTATTGCATATGCTAGCAGAAAACTTAGTGATACAGAGTCCAGATATAGTACGATAGAGAAGGAGTTATTGGCCATAATATGGGCAGTCAAACATTTCAGACCCTATTTATATGGCAGAAAGTTTATAATATATACCGACCACAGACCTTTAGCATGGTTAAATTCATTAAAAGAACCTAACAGTAAACTAACCCGATGGCGTTTACGTTTAGAAGACTATAATTTCGACATACACTACAAGAAAGGCAAACAAAATACAAACGCAGATGCCTTATCGAGAATTAAAATTAATGTAACGAAAGATGACTCAGAATCACTGATAGTTAACGTAGATGAAAAGGAAACTAGATTGCAACAGCATTTGAAAGATATTACTGACGAGATCGTAAAACTAAGCGTTAAAAAACCGGAAATAGAGACAATAGAATTATCGGATTCCGAAAGCGACGCTGCCACAGCACATTCAATATCAAATAGGGAACATGAAGGTATTCCTATCCTAAATGAGGCGGTTGATACAAAAAATAGGCAAATTCACGTTTTCACCTGGCACAGGGATGATATCTGTGTCAAAGATATTTCAAACGACAAACAAAAAATTATAGAAGTCCACCTGCCTTCTAAAAACAGCGAAAACTTAGTCAAAAATTTTCTTAAAGAATATATAGATTACAAAAATAAGTACTTCATTTACTTTGAAGACCATGAGCATAGAAAAACATTTGCTAAAGTAATTACGTCACTTTACAAAAAGGGAACCCAAAACTTTGTCGAATGTACTGAAAGAGTGGTGAACGTTACAGATGAAAGTGACCAGAAAGAATTAGTTACCAAATATCATCATGGAAAGACTTGTCATAGAGGTATTAGAGAGACTATAAAGAAATTAAAAAGAACATATTGGTGGAGCAATATGAATGAAACAGTGACAGCTATTATTAACGCATGTGAGGAATGTAAGAAAGCGAAGTATGACAGAAAACCTCTGAAACCATTAATACAATTAACTCAAACCCCAGACAGCCCATTTCAAGAAGTTTTTATAGATCTATTATATATAGAAAAAAATCAATATTTAACGGTAGTAGACTCATTCAGCAAGTTAGGTCAAGCAATACACATTCCCAATAAAAGTACACCCGAGGTAGTGAGAGCTCTAATAAAATACTTTAGTATGTATGGAATACCCAAAAAAATAAGTAGTGACCAAGGTACCGAGTTTAACAACGAATTGCTCAAGGAAATGCTAAGTCTATACAAAATTGAACAACACATAGGGACACCTAACAACCCCAATTCAATGGCAATAGTGGAAAGATTTCATTCCACAATTATCGAAATATATAGGTTAGCAAAATACGATCAATCTAGTTTAGACGCAACCACTGTTATGACGTATGCGATCATGGGTTATAACAATACTATACATAGCGCGACAAATTTTACACCTCATGAAGTAGTTTTTGGGCACACAGAATCAGGAAATGCCTTTGATATTGACAGGGACAAACATCTACTGCAAAAAATATTACAGGATCATCGTAAACGATTGAAAATCCTTTATGAACATTTAAGTGATCAAATGATCGGACATAAAAGCTTAGTTAGGGTCAAGAAAGGAGGTGAGGACCCACCAAAAATAGTGGACGGTGACACGATTTTTATGAAAAATACTAGGACTAGGAAAGCAAAAGAGTTACCGCGATACGAAAAAGCTGTTGTCACTGGAAAACCCGAACGTAACATAGTACCAGTTAAGCTTAAAAATAGAAACACTAAAGTAGCATTAAAAAATGTCAAACGCCCTTCACAGATGGTGGTTGATACTTCTCGCCCTAGCGGATCAAGGGACGACCTTGAATATCCAGAGGATGGACCAGAATCCGGGAATAGCTCCGATTCGGATTGGGACGGCTCTGATGAGGACTAATCATTGGGATATTATTAAAACTATAGATTTAAATTCATTATCTATCCAATTAGAAAATAATATAGAAGAATATAATAAGTTAAAAATCATAAGTCACAGTAATAGTGAAATACATAGGGAACTTTTAGGGTTGACAATACAAATAGAATCATTTATCGAACTGACAAAAGATAGGTTAAAGCAGATTCTACCTTCTAGCAGAACTAAAAGAGGAATCTTAAACCCACTAGGGTCTCTCATAAAGTTAATAACAGGAAATTTGGATAGCGAAGATGCTAGGAAATATAATTTAGAGATTAGTAATCTAGGAAATAGAGAACATTCAATAGAACGAAAAGTATCATTGATGCAGAAGGCTTTTGATAAATTACTCAATGTTTCTGATGACATTAACTTTAATACTAAGCATTTGAACTTCAAAATAAAACAATTCCAAACACTTATTCAAAATCAAACCAAGTACTCTAACCTTTTAACCGTAATGAATAGTATGAACCAAGTTTTAAATAATTGTCGTACTATTTACTCTATTATTTATGAATTGGAAACTGCTATTACTTTCAGTAAAATGCACATATTACACCCATCAATAGTAAATACCACAGAATTATTCAATATTCTTAATGTCATAAGAAAACATCATAACTTAATTTATCCATTAACATTAGATAATTTAGTAAAAGTAGAGGGAAACATAGAAATTAAGGGATATATAGATAATAGTAAAATTATATTTATATTAGAAGTTCCACTTATAGACAAAAACACATACAATTATTATAAAGTTATTCCTATCCCAATCTACAACCAGATAACCCAAAAACCTAATATCATTATACCCCAATATCCTTACCTAATAGTGAACAAGTCGAAATACAGATCCGTAGTCAATGGCTGTAATGAAATAGAAGACCTGACATACCTCTGTTCTGATGACAACGTGGTACAGTACGCGGAGGAAACATGTATCCAGCAACTCATGCTAGTACAACATAACTTCAGCAATTGCCAACAACACCAGGTACAGATTGAAGAAACTAAGGTGCAGCCCATATCTAACACCCACTGGTTGATATACACAGAAAAGGAAATAGCTGCAACGGAACACTGCGAAGATGAGACCCGTAGACACAATCTACGAGGCACATACATATTAGTACCAAGTCAGCAATGTACGTTACAGATTGCCGATATAACAATCACAACACCCATGAATACCAGCTCAGTCTCCTTCAGACTGCCACCAGTACAGATGCCAGAACTACGCAGAGATGTCACCCCGTCAGCCAAGCAGATGGACCTCAGAGGAATAGATCTAGGCGACATCAAGGAACTGCTGAACCAGGCAAAATATAGTGATAGTGTCAGTGATGGTGAAACGATTATAGTCAGTGATAAAATCAGTGTATGGACCATAAGCATTTACGCCATTATAATTGTATTCGTCATAGGACTTTTGTTTCAAAAACGAGATCTGTTGACTCAGCGATTAAGACGAAATTCTCTAAAGACTACAGAGTTGCCTTTAGATAATTTCTCTCTTAGGGAGGGAGGAGTTAAGTGTGATGACCCCAACTCTATTCGCTTCGTCAGCAAATCCCCCTCCACGCTCAATAGCATTTAAGTAGTTATAAGAATATTGTCAAATTAGCAATAAGTAAATATAAATACATGTGTAATTATTAGAATGATTACTATTATCTTGATACTGTTACTCTGCTTGACTAAAATAAAGTTTTTTTTAAACTAATCAAGTGTCGACTGGGTTCATTGTCGTGATGATGTTGAAGACTGGTGTCGCAAATGTACTAGTTGTGCGGCTGTAAAAGGTCCTCAGACTCGTAGCAGAGGTGCATTGAAATTGTACAATGTTGGTGCACCATGGGAAAGGATAGCCCTGGATGTTGCGGGACCGTTTCCGGAAAGTGAAAGTGGCAACAAGTATTTCATGGTTGTAATGGATTACTTCACTAAGTGGGCGGAAGTCTTTGCCATTCCAAATCAAGAAGCTTCAACAGTTGCAGATAAACTGGTTAATGATGTCTTCTGTCGTTTTGGAGTACCCTTGGAGATTCACAGCGATCAAGGAAGGAATTTTGAGTCACAAATATTCCAGGAAACTTGCCGAGTTATGGGTACTCATAAAACCAGAACAACTTCTTACCACCCACAATCGGATGGAATGGTGGAACGATTTAACCAGACATTGGAGAGGTACCTGGCAAAAGTTGTGGAAAATCGGCAACGCGATTGGGACAAGCATATACAACCATTTTTGTTGTCATACCGAAGTGCTGTTCACGAAAGCACATCAGTGACACCAGCTTTCGCAAACTTTGGTAGAGAATTACGGCTGCCTGCAGACTTGATCACCGGAATACCACCTGACGCCCCACGCAGTATCACTGATTATGCGAACGACTTGCGGAACAAAATGAATGACATTTATGAGCATGTCAGAGAATCGGGCCAGCAAATGTCTGAAAAGATGAAAACCCGTTATGACCGCAAAATTAACAATAAAGGTTTCGACGAAGGTTCACTAGTGTGGTTGCACAATCCAGTTCGCAGTAAAGGGAAGTCTCCTAAGCTTCAGGCTAAATGGGACGGGCCGTATCGGATTGTGACAAAAATCAATGACTTGACCTACCGTATACAAAAAGGGACAAGAAGCGCTCCTAAGATCGTCCACGTGGATCGACTGGCGCGTTATTATGGGGCTGATAATGCTCGGGACGAGCATGTCTTAGGAGGGGGCAGTGTTACGCGCCAGAATTAAAGCTAGGTACATAACGACATTTACGTACATGTACCGCCATCTAGTATCGAATAGCGGAATTACTGAGGTCAAGATGTTTCTAGAATTTTCTATGCTAGAACATTCTCGATGTTTCGACACCAGGTCAATCGGGACCGGATGTACCCGAACTTTCCAGAAGTTTCTATACTGGAAGGTTCTAGAAATAACTGTCGCCGATATATAAAGGGCGGACATCCGGCGACGGGGTCAGTATTGAATTGGCGATACAAGCGATAACTTCGGAAGCGATCTTCAACTGCGAATTAAGTGAAGTAAAGTATTCAGTAGTGCGATTGTGTGTTTTAATTAGTGTGTTTAAAGTGTTAATTGCTGTTGTGAATTAAAGTGTTATTTTTGGTGGTTTAATCGGCTGTTTTTATTGTAACGAACCCCAAGCTCGTAACAATATTATTAAATTGCATTGTAATGTATTAGCTGTAAATTTTCCTAAAATTAATAAAATTAAATAAAATAGTTGGGAAAAGGCTAGGCAGATGATATTTGAGATGGCATTGCTAGTCTAGGTCAGAGTTGACAAAGACAAAATCGTCGAGATGGAGTGAGCTCATCAGAAAAAGCCTGTTCACTCTAACTTTTAAGAGATTAGGGTTGAATAGGTTCGGAAACACAGACGCAGGCAGAGAGTTCCTCTCCTTTGCTGTGCGCATTATAAAAGACTTGGAAACGCTTACTGCGAATTGGTGGAATATAGTAAAAAATAAAAGGTAGGGATGGTATCTTACGTTGCGTCTAGATGCCCGATGGGATGAGGTCGTGGAGTTTTTGGTCTCACTCATCGAAGATACTACAATATATGTCCTACCATCTTCATGGCCCAGAGTTACGCTATGGCATAAAATTCATTAGAAAATTTGAATCACATAAGGTGATATAATCGCGGTGAGAATTTACTTATTCACCTGACCGATTCCAGTTTTGTTCTTGCCTTCACGTAAAATGTGTTGACACGAAATAATAAACTGTACCGCCGTTGTTATAAAGTGCAAAGTTGTACCGACATCGTCGTAGTCGTCAATCGGCCGTCGCCACGTGCTCGTTTGCAGTAGATGAAATTATGAATAAAGTTTATATTAAATAGCAAAAAACCGTTCCAGAAAAAAAAAATAGGTAAAAATTAAATCATGCCACTTTGCATATCGTGTCTTCCGTTTTCGTATTGTAACTATTACGGGCCAGGCATGTGTCAGATTGATAAAATTACTGAAAAAAATGCCGAAAATTCCAGCCGTTCACCGCTCCCGCAACGCAACGATCTCTAATTTTGTCTTCTATTCATTTCTTTTTTTGTCTCCTTCTTCTAATTGGTTATTTTTTCACAGGGATCTCCTGGAATGGAATGGCTACGAGATTGTAGACAACGTGGTGATCCATTCTCGCTTAGTAGTGGACAACACATCAGTAGCAACACACGAGGACGATTGGCAAGAGAACTTCTCTGATGTAAATGTACCAGATTAACTATGTCATGTCGTGTAGAATGTTGTTGGACAGTACTGATAGACGACCCGATTTGGTTGGATGGATGGCACGGCGGTCTGTCCAACGATATCGGGCCGTCTCAATTATTATTGCTGCTGTTTGTTTGTTAATGCTTTTTCACACGTTCTGGCTGTCGAAACTTTATTGTAGAATGGGCCATTTCATGAAGTGAGCACCTCAAATCTAACCCACAACCAACCTCTTCGACGAATACCAGCTTTTTGTCCAAAAAAAACCTAACATGAATGGGATGACGGGAGCTTAGTTCGTTTGCTTCGCTCGCTCACTCTAGCTCCCCGTCATCCGTGTCGGAGTGGCCTAAGTTCCCTCAAACCTAAGCTAACCCAACCTTGACCACATCATGAATGACCAATTTTACAAAATGTTTATGACATACGAGTATACGTCTATAAGGGCTTACGTGGACAGTAGTTCAACTATCAGGCAGCCAAAATGTGTGAAATGAAGACCTATGCCTAATTTCAGTAACACTAGCTAAAATAAAATTTATACCGAGTTTCCTCCATGCCTCGGAAAATCTGTTAAGCCGTTGGTCCCGGCTGTCATTTGTAGATCTTTGGCAGAATCCGGTTTAACTTGAAGCCTACCCCAATATAGTTGGGAAAAGCTAGGCAGATGATGATTATGTTGATGAGTGTTAACTAAAATGGGCATGACTGTACTTGTTTTGTTTTGTGTTGATGAATTTCAGAATATTTTGTTGGTTTTTAGTATAGCGTAGTGATTGTTAAGTGTATGTCTTGCAAAGACTGATGTTATAATCTATGTACTAGAGATGTGCCTCTCTTGAGACCATTGATAGTTTTGTAGGCCACTATGTTATTTGATTTAATTATATCTCATGATTAGTAGTGATAAGCTGTCTATTTAGGAATATGTAACATTGTATACTGTAAGCCAGTAAACGTATAAACGTACAGTCAATGTTAAAAATAGTCAAACCTCAAAATAGAAACAATAAAATGCAAGTTACTCAAATGAAGATTGATTTACAACATTGATCCGGGTCGTGCTTGGGACGAGAAATAAACGTGGTCTGTCACAAGCTCGAAAAAAAATCGGTGTGTTCATTTTATATTTACGTACACAATCAATGTTTAAATGTGTTTTTGCGTGTTAGATAGCCCATTTATCGATTTATCATCGCTAAGATAAATAGGAATGGAGCAGACGAAGTTGTGCGGGTCAACTAGTTTGTTAAATAATTCAAGTGTTCATAATTATCGCATTTTTTAAGACGACTAAAATGGTAACCGTGTATAAACTCGTTCACAAGTCCCCGCCTGTCCATGAAACGGACGGCCTCGGAAGATATTTGTAAATTTCTCTAAATTGTAAACATATTTTTGCCCTTGACGGTATCATTATTCTAGTGTAGTAAGATATGGTTTAATTGGTCTCCATTCTATTGTCACACCTACACTAAAGCTCACATTTAGTGCAGATGGTCTTATTAGTAGTCAATTACTTGTTTTCTAGAAGGAATTTTATAAGTTTCTTTGTTGCATTTAAAGACGAAGGTTTAGTAAATAACCAACCGCATGTAATGTGAGTCAAAATTCATTTAATTAAAAATTGTAAACAAAGTTTCGGTCGTTTCATTACATTGCATTGTTATTTTCCTATCCTATATCCATTTGATATTTTAAACTAACGTAGTAGTTTGAACTGAGTCGTCATGTGAGATCGGTCGCTTCGAACTTATTCACGTCTGTGAAGTACAATTTTCACCCTCTGTCATAGTGAGCAGTGTTCCGAGCTGCCACTAGGTTTGCCTTTACCTGTAGTTACGCGGTCAGGACTCTCACTCAACGCGCAACTAATGACGGATAAAATGACGTCATCACTAGATGACGTGTCATAGCAGCAAGAGCGATTTTCGTAGCACCAGTGTTGGCTCTAACGTGTTGCAGAATAAAAGCAAGACCTCTTAAGGGGACAGTTTGCGAAGTGGCTTGCGAATTGGCTGAGGCGGTCCTTTCTTTGAAAACAGGCAAAGCACCTGGACTCGACCTAATAACTGCGGAAATGCTACAAGCCGGCTTAGCGTCCGCAATCGACGTATTGACGCTTTTGATTGAGAAGATCTGGACCGCTGAGGAACTGCCAGTTGACTGGAATAAGGGGCTTTTAATTACCGTACCCAAAAAGGTGATCTAAGTCAATGCGATAACTGGAGAGGCATTACGTTGCAGTCGATTCCCTCTAAAGTCTTCTGCAAAATAATTTTGGTTAGGCTGTCGAAGGACGTGGAGCCCCTACTACGGAGGGAGCAGGCTGGTTTTAAACGCTCGTAAACGGACCAGATCAACACTCCGTATCATACTGGAGCAGGCATTAGAATGACAGGGAGATTTATCTTACCTTTTCGAAGTCGACAAAACTTCAAAAAGGTCTTTGACACGTGGAAGTGGTGGTATCTGGTCCCGCCTTCTGGACATTGGGGTGCCGCCAAAAATGGTCCGCTTGTTAGAGAGTGTCAAGAAATATTCTTGCAAGGTGACTCACGACGGCCTCATCTCGGACGACATCGCAGTGCATGCAGGTGTCTGCCAAGGCTGCCTCCTTTCACCTCTTCTTTTCATAGTCGTTCTCGACGGAATTTCGCTTCGCACATATGGCAATAGGCGCCGTGGAATAGAGTGGGGATTAGAACTTCTTGGAAGATCTAGACTACGCCGATGACCTATGCCTGCTGAGTCATACACACGCCGACATGCAAGCAAAATTAAACGACCTAAGCCATGAGACAGCGAAAGCCGGTCTTAAAATGAACACCAGGAAGACCCAAGAGATGCGTAGGGGGGTGAAGAATTCTACACCGTTGCTTATCGACTCGGAGGCAGTGGAACGCGTCCACAAGTATAATTACCTCGAGAGCGTTGTGTCAGAGACTTGAGGAACGGAAGAGGACATCACTTCACGGATTGCCAAAGCCCGAGCTACCTTCGCGCAGCTGAGATATGTCTGGCAATCACGGAAACTGACCCGAAGAGTCAAACTCAAAATCTTCGGGTCCGATGGCAAAACCGTGCTGCTCTACGGGTGCGAAACGTGGAAGGTAACCAAGGACATCTCACGCCAAATCCAGGTCTTCGTCAATCGATGCCTTCGCCGTATCCTCGGGATTTACTGGCCCGAGACGATCTCTAACGTAGAGCTGTTGGAGAAATGCCATGAAAGCCCGATCGACCGCCAGATCAAGCGTCGTAAGTGGAGGTGGATTGGTCACACGCTGCGGAGGGATCCCGATCATATTCCCAAACAGGCCATGGATTGGAATCCTCAAGGGAAAAGGAAGCGTGGCCGTCCTCGACAAACCTGGCGACGCACCAGAAGACGTGGAGTGAAGTAAAGCGTGAAGCTCAAGACCGCTCGCTATGGAGACCTACTGTGTGGGATCATAGGACCTTAGTAAGTAAGTAGTCTTTAGGGGACATTGTACTCATAGTAAGTTACAAACAACTTTCATAATGGGACCAACCCCGAAAGCGCGAAAAAAATCAGCTGTTATAAATAACTTTCACTATGGGAAAAACACTGAAAAGAGAAAAAGAAAATCGACTGTCCATACTATGTGTGCATAACTTGACAAAATGTACAGGATAGCTAATTTTTTTGCGAGTCATTGTACTCATCGTTTCGTTATGTGTTGTTCTCATCGTTACAAATAACTTTCACCTTAAATCTGCGTTAATTCTGTTACATGTTTTATTATAATTACTAGTTGACCCGCGCAACTTCGTCTGCTTCTTTCCTTTTGGTCTTAGCGGGATGTTATATAGCCTATAGCCTTCCTCAATAAATGGGCTATCTCTATAATTTTTCAAATCGGACCAGTAGTTCCTGAGATTAGCGCGTTCAAGCAAACAAACAAACTCTTCAGCTTTATAATATACTAGTTGACCCACGCAACTTCGTCTGCGTCACAATTTTCATTACTGCTCCACTCCTATTGGTCTTAGCGTGATGATATATAGCCTAGCCTTCCTCGATAAATAGGCTATCTAAAACTGAAATAATTTTTCAAATCGGACCAGGAGTTCCTGAGATTAGCGCGTTCAAGTAAACAAACAAACAAACAAACTCTTTAGCTTTAATTAGTATAAGATTAAAGTATATAGAGTATTATATCATTCATCATCATTATTGGTTGAATGACCTTTGTTTTGATTCTATGGCTACGGCCCGTGGCCATGGAAATCAAAACCCATCGATTGTTTAAGAACCGCTTTCCTAGTAAAACTCAGCCCCACTTGGTGTGGTAAACTGCTTACCCTGCTTACGTCATCGTGTTTTTTATTTTTTCAGTTGGACACCGCAGATCTTCGTACACCGTCGATATCAGAACGCAGCACAATCTTACCGGACATACCTGGTTTGTGTTCTTTGTGTAAATCTTTTTATCAAAGTTTTACGAATCTTTTACCCCAGCCTCTGAAAACGACTCCCTCAATGCCAACACATATGTAGTGGTGGATGGTGGATACCTCCCACCACTCTCCTGTTATCGGGCATCGAAACTCATCTATACAGACGATTGTGGCAACCTACGTCACGCAGGTACACGATTTGCCAATATTTTGTAACGGACGGGGGCAATACTTAAAATGGTCAATTTTCGAGAAAAAATTACCATCTTTGAAAGGCCATAGGTATCTTGGATCACAGAGCGATTGGCCAAATTTAGGTGTCTTTATACAAATTTTGAATGTTACTTGTTGAAAATGCATTGCTTTTGACTTTTAGAGCAAAACGTGAAAAAAGACCCAGTTTATCGCGTGCAAGACACACAAGACGTGGATTCACATCACCCTAACTGATCTATACAACATATAAAAAATGTAGACCTACATCGTACTTTGTGATTTTAATTTTAATTTCCACTGGGCTAATGAGCGAACTTAATGTTAAGATTATTTATTCATTTTTTTTTTATTTGTTATTTATTTCTTTTTTTATTTATTCTTTTTTATGTTTGTAAACCACCTAAAGTGATAGGAAACAGACGCGGTATTAATTTATTACGCCTAGTGCACAAATAAACATATTTCATTTGGCTTATTTTTTACTCAGATTTCTTGCAGTATAACAATAACTGTGCACTAATTTTATTTCTACTCTGTTTCGACCTACAAATATTTAAATATTTTTTGCCTATAGGGCGTTGTTTGCGCCGCGCTCTCGACCAGAAAGTGCGCAATCTACGAAAGATGATATCAGTTGATGAAGACATCACCACGGAGTTAGACAAGGTGGTATGTCGGCTGATGAAACTGGCCCTACACTCCAGTAAGGGACGCGAGACTCCGCCCCCTTCGAGGTGGTTGCAGTGCAAACTGCTAGACCTGCTTACCCTCACTGAAAAGGCTATAAGCAGACGCAAGTTGTCTTTTATACACAGCATCCCTTTGAAGTATGGTACGTTTTCAACTATATCTGTCTCATTTAGCATGTACTTTGGCCCTTTCCTTAACATATCGTAGGAACTCGACCATAAATCTAAATATGAAGTACATTTATTCGGGCTTATTCTTTAAATTCAACCATATGATTAGTTTAAATATTAACAATTAAATACAAATTCTCTACTATAGAAATTTGAATAAAGTATTTTTTATGAATAAGCCGATTATGAATATTTTTACTTGATTTCGGACCCGTCCGTCTGTCAGCGGGAAAGTAGATAATAAAATAACTAAAAAAATATAAAGGGGCCTTTTCATACAAAAAACGTTTTTATGTCTATTTAAGTATCGCACTGTGTGTGCGAATCTGACTCGCACTGGCCACTTTTTTATTACCTCTGAAGAGAGACGTAGCATTTATGTAATGGATTACTTGTCGATCACAATGTCTTTTGTTTTCAGATAAGCCACCACCAGTTGTACTTGAGCAAGATACTAGAGTGTGAGTTTTATTTTCAGAAATGTATCATGTACTACTCATTTTTATGGTTCCGTACCCATAGAGTACAACGGAACCCTATTACTAAGCCTCCACTATCCGTCCGTCCGTCTGTCTGTCAGCGGGCTGTATCTCAAGAACCGTAATAGGTAGACACATTATGTGTTTTATTTTGCCGGTTTTTTAAGAATCGTTCGCATTCACACAAAAGTCGCAACCTGTCAAAAGTGTACAGAAATAAATGGAAGCTTTTTTGTGATTGCGACTGAGATGCGATTGCGATTGTTGCTTTAAAATGAGTGGAAATGGCCTTCTGATTCTAATCGTAATCGTTAAGACATAGTGCCAATTAGCCTAAAAACTGCTGCTTAGAAATCTGTAGGGCTATAGGTATAAATAGTTTTTATTATTTAATTTACTAGCTTCAACTGCGTGAAAGAAGGAAATATTTCGTGCGTGAAAAAGTCCGATTTTTAATGGCTAATTTACACACTGCGAGCTCCTGAGTAGATAGTTACTCGGATCATCTACTCGTATCCCAGTAGCTACGCTCGCCTTAGCTGTTTACACGGTGATTGTAGCTGCCCATTCTCTTGCGATGTGAAGGACCCAAAAATCACAATTACAGTCTGACTGACACCTACTGGTGGTCTGGCGACCTACTGCCGAATGCGTCCGAACAATGCGAGTGATGGCCGAGCTGCTGCCATGTGCGAGTTACTGAAGGCAGTGAACACAAAACATGTTCAAGTAACTCGGATGCGAGCTACTATCCAACTCACGCGTAGCAGTAACTCGTAAGATACGCCCTTACGATGTGAGTTACTGCACGGTAGCTACTCGGCAGGCTAACTCGCACGCTAGCTCGCTGGCTGTGTAAAAGCCATAAGATCCAATAACTCACACCCGTATTCACAAACAATACTTTTCTTAGTAAAGTAGCAACGCTATGTGAAGTAAGGCATTTCTCACTGCGTTGCATATGGCAAGCCTTTCAATTTATAAACAATACTCAAACGACCCTTGTCTAAGCAAACGCACAGCGTTGAATAGAGCTCTGTGATTGGTTCGTTTGTGTTGCGTAGTTCACTTCGCTGCTTGACGTTCAGTTCTAGGTCTTGATTTATCAGTGGCAGTATAAAAAGTACCACATCTTTGGAAACCCTGTAGCGTCGTCTAAATTCATCCGAACTGTAATAATCAAAAGGATTTTGGAAATCCAGTATCACTTTTCTGGTATTTATTGTGCTTCTCTCATTGATAAAATTATCAAACTCTTCTTCACTACTATAACTAATTGTAAAAGGACGCTATTAAAATGGAAAATTATCACAAACAGTAAAATCCAACCCCGAAAAATATTTCTAGTAACACATAATAGACCACAGAAAATCGAGAGACACTAGCTATGCGTTGCTTAAAAAAGCTAGCAGGCTACCTTAGCTGTGCGTTCATTCTAAGGGACGCAATTGCTAGCCGCCACTCAAGTATTGTCTATGAATAAGTTTTAGGGGCCCTGTGCGCTCACGCGCACAGTGAGACCTCATAGTAACGTTTGTGAATACAGGTGTAAATCTCTGTACCAATTGTGTATCTGAATAATAGGTCACGTTTCCATGCATACAAGTTGCATTACATTGCGGGCTACCGAAGTATAATATATGATCAAACGCTCGACCGTGCTTTAAAAACTGCTTGATAAATGAGAATATTTTCTATTTTCAGGAAGCAACTTGTTGATAAATATCATTATCTTATTCAGCCAATAGGTAAGTTGCGTACAAAGTTAAATTAAGTAATGTTTAGCTCTTATCATGTGTGGGCAGTAAGGTCTAACAACCCCACACACCCTAGTGTCAGAGTTTCTAAACCAGGCCAAGGGCCTCTGACATGGTTTATTTGATGACCGCCATTTTGACGGCCGGGACCATCGGCTTATACGTGCCTTCCAAAGCACGGAATCATCTTTTTATCAGACAATCAGGTGATTCAAGCCCGCAATGTCCTAGCCAAACTAGAAACAACTTTATAGAGTATGCTTCTAGTGGGAATCGAACCCACGACCACCGGGTCACAAGGCAAACCCCTAAACCACTCGAACGCGAAGGCGGTTAATGATTGGCTAACATGATTTGAAACAAACATTTTATTTTGTCAGAGAAAGTGACGAAGGCTGATGACAACAACGATCATATTACTGACGTGGATATTGAAGATGAATTCCTTAGTACAACCAGTAACGACTTTTCAAAAGGCATGATCACTGCAAATTACCTTTATTACCTTAATTAGTTTAATCGCTTAGATCGCTTTTAGCGATAAGGCCGCCCATTGTTTCACCCTATGAAATGTTTTCTTCATCTATCTTTTCTTTAACGTAAATGGTGTACAGTCAACAAAGCTTTTCGGTATACAGGCAAACATATTAATTTTTCCACAGCATTGCCAATGTTTATTTGTAATGTATGCATTATATTTTTTTAACCTTTTAACATACTTAATAACATAATTATTGTACAACACACTCGCAAAGTGTGTTGTACAATAATTGTCTACTCAGCACACTCACAACATTGTTCAAAAGTAGTTGCAAGTTAGCTGCCTGCATAACTAATATCTTTGTTGGCTGTACATGGTAAAGAGTATTCTATTCTAATCTGACGATATAATATTTTCAGGTAACGAATACACTGTGGGAATGTCCCCTAGTTTAGTAATAGCTCAGCCTGTATTTAGCACGGAGGCCTTCGACATTCCAAAATCGGCTCCAGATCCAAACCCTCTGGAAAGAACTAAAAAATGGCTAGCCGAGGACTTGGAAGTGGGACTGTATCCCAAACACGAAATAAATTATGAAGATGATAACTCTGGCGATACTGATACTAGCGTTGCTAATGTTAGACATACATACAAGAAATCTACCAAAAATCAAAAATCAACTCGAGAGACCGCAGAACCATGCAAAACAACTTCAAGTAAAACTTTGTGCAAGTTAAAAATTAAACGTGATTTTATAAAGCATAGTAAAACTCAGATTACTAAGAAAGTGGCAAGGAAGAAGTCTAATAGCATGAATGTGTTGAAGAATGCTGCCGTTGAATATTCTTCGACTGTATACGATAATTACGTGCTTGGGCCGAAGAGCAGTGATCACAATCATCAAACATTGAATGTGTTGGCCGCTAAACCGGTAAGTTACATCAGAACCAAGTTAGGTTTATTATTATTACTAGCCCGTACTGTCCCACTGATGGGAAAGAACTACCTCCATTCCTTCCATTGCGGTGAGCATTGCACACTTACGAATTCGTAAGGAAGACATCCAGCAGGTCTAAAAAGGCCACTTTAGTAGAATTAAGATCATAATAATAATCATACAACAATCAATTAAATTTCATTTCTGTCTTTATCGTTAGAGCATTAAATTCAAGGTTGATTGGGAAAATTTGGCAGTGACTGGTAGTTTGATGTGCTTTCTGATTCTGCTAATGTGGCCCTTTAAGACCTCCTGGTCGTTCCGCCATCGCCATCTCCTTCGTGGTCTGCCGCGGCTTCGTCGTTGTACATTTTTTTATTTAGCTATTAGCATTTTCCTTTCATGAGCAGTGTTTTATTGTTACAGATTCCAGAAAGTTTAATAGCCCTCTGTACCCCAAATTTAAAAGGGGGAAAAGGTGCAATGCCACAAAGAGTTAGAAATGATATTATCACCAACGTTGTTAGCGTCCCTAGTTGCATATCCGCTACCGAAGAAAGTCTCCAAATTGACATTATCATGCAAGACTGTGAGGAAACTAAAGCTTTGCGTAGAATTATAGGAACTGAATCAACAGTAGAACCAGAAATTAAAAAACAATGTGATGTTGAAAAGTGGAGTACTGATTTTAATAAAGAATTGTGTACTAAGCACGAAGTCAGCACAGAAAATGTGCAGTCGCAAACAATTTTTCTTAATGGTACCTGCAATTCGTATCGTATAATATATTATATAGGTACCTAAATGGAGACTGGAACGATTTTAAAATAAAATTTTGTCTTTTAGATATAAACGAACCCAGTACATCAAAAGGAATTCGTCACAATATCAGCATGGACGTACAATGTGGCCCCGATAGTCTTGCTTGCCCACTGCTGTCTCCCGCTACGTCGGTAGCCAAGATACCGCAGGTATTTTCAAAGGGTATTAAAATTAACGAAGTAGGTGTCGACAGACAAGTAAAAGGAACAGATTTTGGCACATCTACACAAGAAAGTGATGATTTAAAAACAATAACACCAAGGTGGAGACCAGTTGGAATCACAATAAAAGATTCTGACGTAAATTTATGCAGTAAAGCTGAAAGTTCAACTATGACCATCAGTGAGCCCATACCTCCAAAGCTTATAACAAATCAAAGCTCATCAGTAAATAGTGCGATGACGTTCATAGGAACAAAACTTAGCACTTTAAAAGTAGAGGATTCTGGATCAGAATTTTGCATTCCTAGTATCGCTAGTTATTCCATGACTGAATCTAAACCCACAAGTATTATTTTAATGAACCCGAGCTTGGAATCGCCTTCTAAAATTTTAAAATTAACCTGTGGAGCTGTACATGTTCACAGCTACAGAGACAAACAAGTTTCAGAGGATGTTGTCTACCAAGGTGAGTGGCAGCAATATAAGCCGAAAGCTAATAATGTACGCAAAAAGATTTTACATAATTATTCGCCAATGAGAAAAGGTAATGAAGCTGTTACAAGGAAAACTAAAGACAATTTAAAAGAGAAGAAAGTTAATTCTAAGGAAAAAATATGTAGAAAAAGACAGGAGAAAAAACAAATTCAGGCAGAACCTAATAAACCTGTGAATCACCGAACAGAAACTGCGAACAGGAACATGCGAAATGTCAAACTTCGTAAAGTAAGTCAGCAAGATAAGATTTCCGAGGATAAGAAGGTTCGTGTTTCTAAAAGTGTGGTTAAAATTTCAACCAGAACTAAGAGCATCCCTCGGCCGGTCAAAACTACTAAGGTAATAATGAAACCAATATTAAGATAAAATAAATTACGCGTAGGTATAGCCCTCGCCATTAACAACAAGTTTAACTATTACAGGTGCCATCAAAACACGCAATAAGGTAATATTTATTTTTAATTTTGTGAGATATGGAAATTAACCAACATTGCTACTTTTTAATTATCTTTTAGTGCAAATACTTCAAAAAATGTTAAATCTACGTTTACTATTAAAAAGCCCGCAATTTTATCTTCTGTTACTGATAAAAAAGGCAACGAAAAACCGCAGAAAGTTAAGAAAAGTTATATACCTTTATATTTGAAGAAAACTTTGCAGAAGGATACACTTAACAAAAGCTTAGATTCTGCTTCTGACGCCATGAGTGGCAGTATAGATAAATTAGCCAACAAAATTGCTCCCCTTGTGAGATCGAGCACAGAGGAGCTTAGAAAAGATTTACTTGCATTTAGTGATGACTTGCAGGTGAATATTAGTTACCTCGTCTGTCGTAACGATATGGAAGAAAATATTATGTCATCTGAGGAGCAGACGAGCGAAAATAGTAAAGATAAAGTTACTCCAATGCAGAAAGAGATGCTTAAGCGTACTGCACATAGTCCAAGTCATTCTTTAAATAGCTCAACTTGTTCTTCTCCGAACAGTGTTGCTACAGTTAAAGCGGCTTCCACACGAAATAAAAATACGACCAAAAGACATTCCGCTCAATCTTATAAGAGTAATGTGGCTAACAGCGAATCTGATAATTCTTCGCCACCGAAGAAAAAAGTAGTCAAAAGGCAAAAAATTCCAAAAAAGTCGGATATCAAGGATATTGGCAATAAAGAAAACATACCGGAGTCCACTAAAAACTTTGCTAATAACGAAAAAGAAAAACCAATTAGGTCGCCGTTTAGACCCAAAAGTGCAAGTGCATTCATAGCAAAAGTAGAAACAAAATCTAACGTCAAACTATCTTCCCTAAGAGATAGTGACGAGAGACGAAGAGCAAATACTCCATCAGTTTCGAAGAAGAGGTCACTAAAGTCTGACACTTCTTCATGTGACGACTTTACCAAAAGGGAATCTGAATCTTTAAATATTTTAGATCCTGTGAATATGGTTCTTGTGCTGGAACCACAACCGAATTATGTCGATCTTTCAATGACACGAAATGTCTCGCGAAATCTATCGGCAGAGTTTAACATTAAAAGCAACCACAATCTGATGGATGAGTTGGTATATGAGTCGAGCTTACACAGTAATGCCAACGACATTCTGGATGCTATGAAACAGATATTAGAAGAAACGCTTGATCGAATAATCGTTTCACACGGAAATAACCATAATTTAAGCTCTCACACAGTTATTTTAACGAATGATGATATTAAAAAAGCTATCACTGAAAGAGTAGCGCCATCGGAAAATAGAACAAGCTTTGAAACTAGCCAGAGCGACATAAAAAATACTTTGAGTCGAACCTTTGACAACGTACTTGGGGATGAGTCCACTCTTAATTTTACTGACACCGGGTTGATTGCTGATTTGGATTTAATTTCATTCAACTCAGTTACGTCAGACTCAAAATATTCGGAGTATTATTTGGCTGATAATGAGTTTAATACTTCTCAAGAAATTGATCAGGGACAAACGCAAAACACAAGTTCTGTACAGGATATATTTGAGCGAAAGGAACCGCATTTAAATCAGGTACTTTTGGTAATACTACAAAAAATAGTGCTGTTTTATTACAAGAAGTAACTTTTCGAAATATAAATGTTTAGACTAAATTGCAGACTACACCGGGTGCTCTTGCGATTCAAGCATTTAGTGGGTTTTCTCTCGACGCTGAGCCAGTGGCTGGCGATCAACCAGCCACTGCTTGCAACCTTCATGCCCTCATGGAGACCGACAGTTTGGCTGTTGATTTTAATAGACTAGCTGTAAGTATGCGCTCACTTTAGTTTCGAATAGTACGAAGCCGAAGCGAAAATGTAAAAATTTAAATATTATATCGATCTAATCATAATACCGTAACTGTTTGTAAATTCGAAAATCGCGCTCCGTGTTTATTTTAAGGCTTATAAATAACTGTGTGCCATGCCTTAGTGTGGGTTTTGAAAGTTTTTAAAGATCTATCGCATTCGGTCGAATACGCGCGTATTTAGTTATTATGTCTTTGTGTCAATATCCCTTGTCTCTAAGCGCTCCTACGCACTAGCGGTTGGCCGCGGGTCGGCTAACCGCACGGCTGGCCGTTTTTTAGGATAATATGCAACAGCTAGTGATTGAACGCACTTAACCGCCATTAAATGACAAACGGTTGCATAAACTGAAGGGGTGGCTGGCCGCGCGGTTGGCCGCTCCCGCGGTTATCTGCTAGTGTGTAGTAGCGCTTACGGTTATTCCCGTCTTTTCCACTATAAATTCCCTATGCGATGTTTATGTGTTTTTGTAGACGTCAGAAGAATTGTTCATATCGGGCAGATCTTCAGAAAGTTACGCGTCCTGTGTCTTAGAAGAAGATGCGGTTGTTCCCAATTGGTTGTTTCAACTGATCAGTCAGCAACACGCTGTAAGTTCTTCACGTTAACCCTCTTTATTTATTCGGATCTTTAAATGTTTCTATAATTATTAGAAATATACTAAACTCTTCTTCATTTAAATAATATTATAGAAAGTTTTGGTTGAATATACTTAGAAAGTTTTCGTTTTTGTTGCATATGACATGTTAAACGAGCTATATCAGTCACGTCCCTGTATTTCTAGCTTATAATAATTATGCAACGTACACGTTGCATAATTATAAAAAGTAAAAGGGTAAATTGTACTCATCATGATAAACCTACCCAACATTGTACCTAACATTGTACCTCGAAACCTGTGCTTTTTTTTCGCGATTGAGGCTTCGCCTTGACCACAATCACGCCTGATAAAAAGCGATGGATATGGTCTATGATGGAGCGAGCGTGCCCAGAAGAATTTTGATTTTGGGGAGTCCTATATAGTAAAAGTGCGAGCGCTGCGTAATGTTCATAATGTTTTTTTATTTCTCTTCACAAAAAACAGACCTTACATTATAACAATGTTACTTAAAAAAAAAAAAAAAAATTTGTAGTTTTGTGGATAGTATAGAATATGTGAGAAGCTGGTGTCTGAGGTAGGCATGAAAATGCCAGTATTTCAAATCCCAGGTCCCACGGAAGGAACAAGATCTGTTATATTTGAGTAGTACTTAATGTTCAAGCTTCAACTAGGTGGAAGAACCCCGCGAGTCAATGATTGGCCCCGTAGCTCTGCCTCACGATGAACCGATATACGATGCCAATGGGAACGTCGTAGAGCCCTCCATGCTCGGCGTCAGCGCGGGTGCAGGGGACGGGTGCGGCATGCACAGTGACCATTCGCAGGATAGTTCCGGGAGAGGCACATCACTAAGTTCCAGTGAGACCTCCTCTGGTCTTGAAAGTGATGTCAGCGTAAGTAGTTCTATTGTCTTTGACGTGATTACTACCTGTTTTGGAAATGGACTTATATGAGACTTTTCAGCACAGCAGCCAATCGGTCAACCGCTGCACCAACTTTGCCATACACGAACCTTTTTCGTTAATTGCCTTTTCTACATATTAGTAAAAACTGAATCAAAATTCTTTGTTTTGTCTTTACAAAATTTAGAAGTTTTATTTAGAATATAAAAGCGTTAATGAAACTGTTGCACAGGGGGTCTAAAAAGGCCACTTTAGCAGAGCCAGAAAGTACATCGCGCTACACGTCAAATTTTCCCAATCAACCTTGAACCTAATGCATTAGCAATAAAGATGTAAATGAAATTTGACAGATTGTTGTGTGATTAATATTATTATTTTAATAAGATTCTACTAAAGTGACCTTTTTAGCCCCGCGGATTATACCAGGGCCTCATTACGTTGTGCCAATACTATCACGGATCCTTTGTGTGATCCTAGCTGAGTTATAAGTAGGTACTCGTACATGTCACCGGAAAATTGCATACGCCGTAAGATTGTAAAATATCTCGTGATAATGTAAACTATTTAATTATATTCCTTATTATATTAGTATACAATATAAACTACTTACTACTTATTATATTAGTTACAATAGGGAACATGCAATATTTTCAGTTTTGCTTTAATTTTAAACAACTCCATCTAGAATAGACCACCACATAAATAAAAAATGAACACGCTTTAATTTATTGCCAAAATTGCGTTTTTAAACCGCCAGTTTTTTTTTTTTTTTACTAAACATAAGCACGCGTTTGACCACTATCTCACCTGATGGTAAGTGATGATGTGGTCGAAGATGGAGCACGCTTGCCTAGAAATAACCTATTCACTCTTGATTTAAAGACTCCCAGGTTGTAGCTATCAGGAAACACAGACTCCGGCAGGGAATTCCACTCCTTAGTTGTACGCATTATGAATGTGTTACCAAAACGTTTTGTGCGTATGGGTGGGATATCCACCGTGTACCGGTGGCGCATCGCCGTTCGTCTTGTGGTCCGATGATGGAACGGGCTTGACGGAATTAAATTATGCAATTCCGACGCACATTCCCCAAAATGCAACCGGTAGAAAACCGACAGGCTAGCAACTCGTCGTCGATGTTCCAGACTTTGGAGCTTCGTCGCGACAAGCCTCTCATTGCCGATGATCCTCTTGGCTCGTTTCTCAATTGACTCAAGGGCATCAAGTTGGTATCTGGCAGATCCATCCCAAAGATGAGAGCAGTACTCCATACACGATCGAACTTGCGCTTGATAGAGTTTAAGCAGCTGTTCCGGCGTGAAGTATCGTCTCACCTTTGCCAGAATCCCCAACTTCTTTGCAGCCACTTGGGCTTTTGCCTCTATGTAAGGGCCAAAATTGAGAGTAGATGTTAATGTA
This sequence comes from Lacanobia oleracea, assembly GCA_950371165.1. Classification (NCBI taxonomy): domain Eukaryota; kingdom Metazoa; phylum Arthropoda; class Insecta; order Lepidoptera; family Noctuidae; genus Lacanobia; species Lacanobia oleracea. The sequence goes on from OX493389.1 coordinate 7,631,628, forward strand.
ACCCCAAGAAGCTCAAGATGGTCGGTTATCGGCACGGTTAAACCTCGGAAAGATGGAGCTGGGTGGAATTGGCTCCTTTTGGCGGAAAATAGACACGCTTGGGTCTTAGCAGCATTGAACTTGACCAGATTGGCATCGCCCCATTCAGAGACTGCCTGTAAGGACACGTTCAAGCGGTCAACCATTGCCTCTCGGAGAGACCGGATCTGCGACCCACCAGCTCGTGCGTCGGACACGTATCTCTCAGCAACAGTGCTGTCGTCTGCATACCCAAAGGTACCGGGTTTAAGCAGATCATTAATATGCAGCAAGAACAGTGTTGCCGAAAGCACCGAACCCTGAGGAACCCCGGCATTAATATCCAGCAGTCCAGACGAGCAGCCATCTATGACCACTCGGATAGACCGATCCCTCAGGAAATCTGCGATCCAATCACACAAACCGGCGGGCAGACCGAAGGAAGGAAGCTTACTAATAAGGCTATCGTGCCAGACCCTGTCGAAGGCCTTCGAGATGTCAAGGGAGACCGCTAGTGCCTCCCTGTGCTTCTCTATGGCCTCACTCCAGATGTGAATGGCATACGCTAGAAGATCCCCAGTTGACCGATTTCGGCGGAACCCGTATTGACGGTCACTAAGAATATCATTCGCTTCTAGGTACGCCAGGAGCTTATGATTCAGCACGCGTTCCATAGTCTTACAGAGTATGGACGTTACCGAGATGGGTCTATAATTCGACGGGTCAGCTCGACTACCCTTCTTGGGCACGGGCTGCACGTTAGCTTGCTTCCAAGCCTTCGGCTCTTTTCCAGTCTCAAACGAAAGGCGAAATAGGCGTGTCAATATCGGAGACAACTCAGGCGCACAAGTCTTCAGAACAATTGCCGGTATCCCGTCGGGACCACTAGCCTTGTTCACGTCTAGGTTACGCAGTACCCTACGGACGTCCTTCTGATGAATGCGAATGTTTGTCATACTCGACTCGCATCCACCAGGAGAAGCAGGAGGCGTCGCGCCACCAGGATCCAGACGTGAAGATTCCGCAAACAAAGAAGCAAACAAGTTCGCTTTCTCCTCAGCGGAGTGGGCCAGCGTCCCGTCGGGTCTCAGCAGTGGTGGAAGTGAGGGGCGGCAGAAGTTCGATTCGACCGACTTAGCCAGGGACCAAAAAGCCTTACTACCTGCTGGGTATGGAGCAAGTTTGTTCCCTATTCGGCTAATGTGGTCAAACCGAGCCCTCCGCAACACTTTCTTGCAGGACTTGGCAGCCCTGTTGAAGGATCTCTTCCTCCGACTCACGTCATTTGCTTGCGCATCAGCGCGATTGCACTCGGCACCAAACCAAGGACGAGCTTCGCCAGATTTCGGTATGTCAGAGAACGGAATGTAGTACTCCATTCCCCTCCGCAACACATCCGACACGGCGTCCGCGCACGACGAAGCATCAGTGGAAGAAAAGCAAGTAGGTTGCCAAGGGTAACATGCGAAAAAAGATCGCATGCCATCCCAATCTGCAGACCTGTATCGCCATACCCGCCGGGTACCTCTTGGGCTAGGATCGGGCGGGGAGTAGACGGATACAGACTTCATCAGACAGTGGTCGGAACTACCCAGAGGTGAAGAAATCGACACCGAATAGCGGTCTGGATCTGTTGTCAGCAAAAGGTCCAAGCAATTGGCAGTGTGCGAATCAACATCGGGTAACCCTCGTTGCTCCCTGGACCAGCTGGGTAAGATTTAACGCAAGCGCTAGCTTTCGCGTCTCTCGTCCAGCATAGTCTGTGCACTGGTATGGGAAGAGCCACTCCTGATGATGCGCATTGAAGTCCCCCAGTAACACCAATTGGGCAGAAGGGTACCGCTGCTGAGCCGCATCCGCCGCCTCACTCAGGTGCTGTGTAAGCCCAGTTGTCTCCAAATCACCGCTGTGCGAACGGTAGACGCAGGCGTAGACAATTTTGTCTAGGCCTGTGTCCACTATAGCCCACAGCGTCGAGAACCTGGAGTCTTCAAGGTAACGGAGACGCCGATAGCAGATGTCGTCCCGGGCGTACATGTGTGGTCTGAAGTGGTGCTCCAGGGTAAACCCTGGGTAAGACAGGTATGACACGTCCGAAGGACATCCGATCTGCGTCTCCGACAGGAACAAGAGCGCTGGTTTCTCGGTCTCAAGGTGGTGATTGACTGCAGCGAGATTTGAGTGCAGACCTCGTATGTTAGACAGGTGCACTTTATGCGAAAGGGCGTGCTACCGCTGTACAGCTTTTCTCTTTTTTCCCTTGTTCATAGTAAAAGTGAGTGAGGTTGAGGAGAAGGCAGTGGAATGAGGTTCCATGCTGCTAACCCTCAGGCACGCCCTGGCAGGACGACATCTTTGGGGGACTAGTCTGGAGACTGCGGGGACGCCCGAGCCCCCCCGGAAATGGCCATCGGGCCCTTTCATCTAGTCGCCAATCAGTACGATGGTGCATTCCGGGATTTTTCGCCAGTTGGCGGGGCAGCCTTTCATGTGTGGCTAGCACATTACTTGGGCCCCCAACTACCTGGCGGTCGGCCAGCGGCGCACCGTGCCTCGGATCCCGCTACCCTCCGCGACTAGTCTCCCGATACGCCCACGCCAGGGCAAGCCTGGTTGGTCTGCTTGCATTGGAACAACTATTTCGACCCAACTCCTCTGAATTGGCTACACTGAGCATCGTACCGGAACGCAGCTAAGCCGCTTGGCGGTACGTCTTTGCCCAGTGGGTGGTCACAAGCCATCGGCCGAAGCCTACCACCAGTTAGTGTCACCTGATTAGCACCACCCGGGGACCACGTGTAGGGTCTAAAATTTGGGTATTCTCCTACGGACGCGGGTGACCCGGCCCCCATCGGGCAACCGACAGTTTATAGGTTCGCGCGGAAACGGACGATGACGTCACTCGTGTCTATCACTGGTCAAGAACTGTCCCAACTCAAAAGCATAAGGTTGCCTTTTCGTTGGCATAACAACAGATACGTCACTAAACGCTGATTGTTGTTTTTAAATACGTTCCGTTTCTCGTTACTTTAATTCATTATTTTTGTTAAAAATCGATATTAACCAAAATGAAAACTTTGTAATGGCCTTCATTTTATACTTTTTTTATCATTTTACTGACAACATTTTCATAAATTCTGTATTTGCATCTTCCCTTTTGGTATTTACCTTTTAATATACATAATAAAACTAACTATATACAAATTAATATTCAAAAACAAATACACTCAGGCGAAAACAGAATTATTAGTCTTACAGAGTCTGCATTTTTCCGGTGAAATGTACAGGATGTTCTAGAAGTGCATGGAAATGTTTAAAGATGATGTTATGCTTCTACTATACAGTAAAGAAACATTTTCAAAATAAAAAAAATAAAAAAATAAAAGAAATCGGAAAATCCCGACCGCAAAAATATTTTTTTTTACCAGAATATTCAAATTTAAAGCAGTATGATGAAATTGGTGACGTTTATTTTAGTTCAGACACAGATTAGATGCCACCAACTGCTTGAAAAGTGTTATTTTTACTTTTTGGTCGGTTTTGCGGTCGGTTTTTTTTAAAGCCAGAAAAATATTTTGAAATGGTTTCTTAACTTATCTTAACTTTCTGTTTAGCAGATACAAAACATCACCCTTAAATATGACCACGCACTTGTGGAACACGCTGTATACAGAAAGAATGGCACTATACATTTTTAACCGACTTCCAAAAAAATTGAAGGTTCTCAATTCAGTTGTATAATACCTCATAACTCCGTCATATATGAACCGATTTGAAAAGAAATTGTTTTATGTGAAAAGATTTAAGTACTGCTCGATTTAAATTTTATCAAAATCAATTTAATAGTTTGGCTTATAAATCAAAATCAATTTAATAGTTTGACATATAAATCAAAATAGCGATTGATTATTTTCCACTAAAAAGTGAAAAATAAAAAACAACTACAAAAAAATACAACCGACTTCCAATTAAATTTCGGAAGTCGGTGTTAAAATACGAAGAAACAACTAAAAACACCGACTTCCGAAATTAAAGTTAAGTTTTACTTTGTTGTATTTTTTTTTTTATTTGGAAGACGATTGTATTTTTTGTATTTTTTTTTCACAATCCTGTCATAATGGCTATGGTCAATTAGTAGTAGGGAAAAGGATAATTATTATTACTTCTACGGATTTCACAGCGGGTCTAAAAATTTCATTTTAGTAGAATCAGCCAGCACATCAAGCTATTCGAAACTGTCAAATTCTCCCAATCAACCTTGAACCTACTGCTTTAGCGATAAAGATGGAAATGAAATTTGACATATTTTTGTATGATTAATATTATGATCCTAATATGATTCTACTAAGTGGGCTTTTTAGACCCGCACTTATTTAGCTCTATACAGAAAATCTTACTTCTATTTTTCTATTACAGACTGTCTTACTTGACCCTGCGGGTGAGTTTGAAATGCTGCACGATCCTATGACCAGTTCTTCTGTGATGCCGATGGTAGACTACCATCATATGACATCGGTTCGCACTTATGAACCTGACGGTAAAAGTTTAACTGAAAATTATTGCTCCGAGCTTGGGGTTCGTTACAATATAAACAGCCACTTAATTAACCAAAAATGATACTCTAATTTATAACACGAATTAGCACTTTAAAACACACAATCGCATTACTTAACACTTTACTTTAATTCGCAGTTGAAGATCGCTTTCAAAGTTATTGCTTGTATCGCCAATACAATACTGACTCTAGTCGCCGGCTTTCCGCCCTTTTATACCGACAGTTAGGGCGCTGCTTTGATAATCCATACAAATAACAAACGCGCGGCAGCTGTGCTGCCGTTGCGCTGCTGCCGCGCGGCCCTTAGCGACAATTTGAAGGCGCCCTTATTTCTAGAACCTTCTAGTAGGGAAACATCTGAGAAGTTCGGGTACATACCGGTTCCGACTGACCAGGTGTCGAAACATCGAGAATTTTCTGGCATAGAAAAGTTTAGAAAGATCTTCAGAGTCCTTTGATCTATCTAGTTCTACTACTCGATACTAGATGGCGTTAGCACGTAGCACGTAAATGTCGTTATGTAGGTACCCAGCATTAATTTTGACGCGCAACTTCATCTGCGTAACATTTTTTATTAATGCTCTGTTCCTATAGGTCGTAGCGTGACATGCTATAGGCCCTCGATAAATTGGCTATCTAACACTAATATGTATCAATTGAACCCAGTAGTTCCTCAAACAAACAAACTCCAGTTTTATAATATTTATTAGTATAGATTCCAATGCCAAGCGAGTGCTAGTACGGCGCTGTCCTATACGATATTTTACGGAAAAAATACGGAATAAGGTGAAAAAACGGCTGCACATCCTCCCACTAAAAGTGCACCTCACTAATATCAAGGGGTTGCACTCCAATCTCAATCCGGTCCATCACCATCTTAAGACCGAGGAGCCGTACCTGTTTTTCCTAACGGAGACGAGGATAGCAACCCCTTCAGATGTAGCGTACCTCAACTACCCGGGTTTCTCTGGAACATAATTTCAAGAAGCAAGCGGCTGGGGTCTGTGTGTACAAACCTTGTGATGAAAGAGACTGGACCTCACGACACAGGGTATCCTAGTCCCCACACTAGGATACCCTGTGTCGTGAGGTCCAGTGTTATTTGTAACCAGACTGATTGCAAAGTGTTTGAGATTAAATAAATAAACTGACCATGCGCAGAGAGGCGCGCACGTTTGCTTTAACGTTAGATCTAACTCAGCTGGTGAATGACGCTACGCGGGTACCGGATTTTAACGCCCATACACCCAATTGCTTGGACCTTCTGCTGACAACTGATCCGGCCAGTTATTCAGTATCGGTCTCAGCCCCGCTGGGAACGTCTGACCACTGCTTGGTGAAATCCGTGTTGACCTGCTCTCCTCCAGATCACGAGTCCTATAGGCACGAGACGAGTATGGCAATACAAGTCAACAGATTTTGATGAGATGCGGCACTTTTTTGCGTCTTATCCATTTCGGCAAGTGTGCTTCTCCTCGGGTGACTCTCGTGCTGTGCTGACGTGATTCGGCAGGGGACGGAGTATTTTATTCCATTCTCCGACATCCGCTCGGTCACAAATCCCGGCAAATCAAAAAAACCGACGTGTTGTCACAGTTGTACGCATAGTGCGCGGCTTTAGCTGCTGTCTGATATTTTGCAATGAGTTCGCAGCAGCTTATTGCAAACGAGCTGTTGGCATTCAAACAGAATGCCATCGATACTATGGACGAGGTGAGCATCATGCAGATCTGCAAATCGAGCTTCAAAGAAGATGAGGTCAGCAAGGGCAAGACGTTACTTTTTCAGACAAGTGGGAAACTCGATCAAATGCCATCTCGAAGGAGAGATGGTACAGAGAAAAGCTTCCAAGATATCATCCTGACGACGTGCCAACATTCGTAGCGAAGGAGCTACATATTAAGTTACTGCCCGTCACATTCGATCACGTAGATGTCACCAGGTTACTGAAGCATATTACATCTCTGAAGTCAAGACTGGCCGAGGTGCAGTGCAAGTTGGAGAAGTCATAAAATACCATCCATGAACTACGTGCTGAGGTAGTGTTGCTACGCAGTGCTGTATCGGAAAGTAGGACAAATGACGAAGCCAACGTAAACACGCGTCGTGTGGCGCAAAATACAGCAGTTAGCAGTTTTGCTTTGAAATTGGATTCGTTGTCGATTGCAAATATCGAGGGTGATGCACCGTGCCCCGCCACCCCGTGCCTCTCTGCACCGGCAGAGAATACGACACGCGTAGCTACGTTGATCCCTAAACTAGCTTACGCCGCAATTGCTGCCGCAAACAAAACAGCTGCGCCACAACCTACGCAGCAGAAAGGGGGAAAGCAGAACCGTCGCTGTGAAACCCTTCCGGGGATTCCAGTACAGCGCTGTTCAGCGAAGTCAGAATGTGATGAGGATGGCTTTACCAAAGTGCAGAAGAAGAAGAAGCCTACTTGTCGCAATCAATGCGGTACTGGACTGACAGGACCAAATATGCTGCTACGTCCAGCGGTGCCTAAGACGTTGCTGTATTGTCCCGACTACATCACTCCACGAAGGTTGAGGAAATCGTGGAGTACATGAAGGTGAAGACCAACTGGACCTTGAGGGTCGAGAAGCTGGAGCCGCGTCACAACACCAACTTAAAGTCGTTTGTGGTGCGGGTTCCGACACAACATCTTGACAGATTCCTAAAGGAATAATTTTGGCCGAAGGGTGTAGTCTACCGACGTTTTCGTGGTAGGCTACGCGACACCGCGCAGCGTAATACGACGCCGTTACTTCTTGTGGCTTAGTTTATATTTTATATGTATTAGTTTATTTTTATTTTAATGTTTTGTTGTGTATTGTATATGTATGAGCCACCGTTGCCTGAAATAAAGGAAAATAATAATAATGCAGAATGCGCCCAAGCTGACGCCCGTAAAGAGTCTACTTACCAAGCCTGGGTCAAGGCTCGCGACCGAAAAGCTAAAGCACGTAGGATTCGCGCGAGGAACCAAGCTAAGTTCTGCAACCGCTTGCAGAACTTAGCTTGGTTCCTCGCGCATTTTACGTAGGGCACGTTTTGACCATATCGGACTTATCGGGGTCAAACTAGCATCGCAAACTCCGGGTAGTAAGCAGTTTTGGTCCCTGTCGAAAGCGGTTGAAACGAATTTCTGTCGACCCACTTTGCCTCCAATGATGAAACCTGATAGCTTGCGGGCTGACTCTGCAAGTGAGAAAGTAAATTCATTTATTTATTTGCAAGCAATTCGCGTCTAGACGCTGGCTTCAAGCAACCACCACTTTACCTCGTTGTTATTCTTCAATGCGGAGATCGCAGTTCACATTAAATCCGTAGAGTATTGTGCAGTCTAAACGTGTATAAGGTCACTGGACCTGACAGCATTCCAGCGAGAGTATTGAGGTAATGTGCATCTGAATTGTCTCTTGTGTTGACACGCCTGTACCGCCTCTGTATGAAAAAAGAACGGTGCCGAAATCATAGAGGCTTGCGAATGTGCAACCGTTGCCCAAAAAGGGAGACCGCGCTGACCCTGCACATTACCGACCAATTGTGATTACCTCATCCTATGCATGGTTATAGAATGAGTTCTGAACAGTAAGCTGCTGACCTACCTTGAAGACAATGATCACCTCAGTGATCATCAGTCGGGGACGGTCAACTGGCGATCTTCTTGTGAATGTCACGTACTGCTGGGGCGAAGCCATCGAGAGACACGGCGAAGCACTTGCCGTGTCGCTCGATATCTCGAAGGCTTTTGACAGGGTCTGGCACGCAGGTCTACTCAGCTAGGTTCCTGCTTTTGGCATCCCAGCTGGTTTATGTAGCTGGATATCAGACTTCCTAAGTGAACGGTCGATCCGAGTAGTCGTTGACGGCTGCTTCTCTGACCTCATGGCTATTGATGCCGGAGTTCCTCAGGGGTTTGTTCTCTCTGCAACTCTTTTCCTGCTCCACATCAATTACCTATTTCAGCCTGGTGTTGTTGGGTACGCAGATGACAGTACGGTTTCAGAGAGATACTTGTCCAGCGCAACAACCGGCGGGGATGGAGTCCGTTCCTTGAAAGAGGCCATGGTAGAGCGGACAAATTTGACCTTAAGTGCTGTCTCCCAGTGAGGTGATGACAATCTGGTCACTTTTAACGCCACCAAAAATAGGCGTGTTTTTTTACTGCAAAAAGGAGCCGTTTTGACCAAACTCCTATTTTTCGGGGTACATCTGTTCCTGTGACTGATCGGCTCGAGGTCTTAGGCATGGACTTAACATCAAGTCTCAACTTCGGCACCACCATCGAGTACTAAGCCCAAACTGCGGCCAAAAAGCAGGGCATCCTAAATAGTGTGAAGCGATACTTCAGGCCTGGACTGCTCTTAGCCAAAGCACAAGTCCGTTCCTGCGTGGAGTATTGTAGCCACCTTTGGGATGGCTCAGCTAAATATCAGCTTGCCGTACTTGACTCGGTGGAACGCAGAGCTAAGAAGCTCATCGGTGACGTAAAACTGGTGGATGCCAAGTAACATAGCTTGGCTCATCGCCGTAAGGTTGCCTGCTTGTCGGTCTTCTACAGATTGTACTTCGGTGAGTGTGCCCAAGACCTATCAGTGCATCTTACCATATACCTTGTTGCTATTCCACCAATGCGCAATAAGCGTTTCCAAACGTCTTTTATAATGCGCACAGCAAAGGAGTGGAAATCTCTGACTGCGTCTGTTTTTCCAGACGCTTACAACCCTAATCTTATCAAAGTTAGACTGAACAGGCTTCTTCTGGATAAGCTCGCTCCATCGTAGACTTTTTCTCTGTCGACTCTAACCTGGAGTCAAGAGCAACACCCATCACAAATGAAAAAAGTGGGGTTGTGAAATTAAATATCAGTTCGAAATAGCTTGATCTATCAAAGTTTCAAAGCATTCTACTATTTCAGATGACTCCGGACTGGCTACTTCTCGGACGCAAACGATCAACACAGTCAGTAGTGATATCGACGCAGACATTAGCTCCATCGATACCGACGTCCCGGATTTTTCGGACATCTGAACAACACCGTACACTGTACCAAGTCGTAGTGTCCTGAATTGCTGATAAATTGTTCAGTTGCCTGGGTTCTGCGGTTTAAACGTGTAGAATCTGGCATTGGATGTTCTAGGATATTTTGACGTTTTCTGGGAGAAAATTCAATTGTTAGAGGTTTCCTCAATATTTTATATTTGACTGATCTATTCAATAAAATTGTTTTGAATCAGTCTTCTCTCAGCTACGGGCCTACGACTATCGTATAGTGTTTTAAGAGTGAAAATGGTTATTTTTGAGCCAACGGACAAAATTCTTGGTGCTTCTATAAAATATCGTTGTGATAATTAAAAGTATGTTCGCCAATTTGGCGCATTGTCGATATGACGTTCTATTAAATTATTTGTTATCATAGTTTCTGGGTGGTTTTATTGTTTTGTTTGAGGTCATAAAGTTTATTAATCATAAGCATGTGCGTCGATGACGTCGAAGTTATAGAAATTCAAATTAGCAGTGTATATTCAAAGCAAAAGCTAGAAAGTAGCTCTTAGAGCGTTATGAGTGGCACGTATAATTATTGCGTAATCGGTTGTAAATGTGCGCCACATAAAAAATGGTGCGTATTGTCGTTTTGGGAAAAAACGGATCCTGCTGGAGTAACCTTGTTCCAGCAGGAAAATTCTAAACGAATGATCGCAGAGAAAAATATTCTGAATGGGTAGGCGCACATATTTACACAAATATAAGCATATTTGTGTAAATATGTGCGCCTAAAATATAATTTGTGCGTTTTCAGGTTTTCGAGATTTGTATTTCCTGCTGGAGTGACGTTATGCAGAATCGTGTATCTTCAAAATCATATTATATGTGTGCAATTATATGTACGCCTGTAGAAATAACATACACGAGTAGCTCTTTATTTGTGCGTATTTGTGACAGAATTAGATTCAAGAAATTATTTAAAATTTTCAAGTAATCGCGATATTTTGAAAACCCAAAAAATATCTCAGCGCCTAAATGAGAAAACGTATAAGTTTGCTAAAAACTGTATTCAGTCCGCCTTGACGCTTATAATAACCATAAAAAGTTTCAAAACTGTAAATTTTTGAAATATTGATATGTAAACTGTACAGGTGAACACACGTGTATACAGTCGAAGGCCTTCTGCTAGTCTAAGAAGGCCATAGCTCTCCTCCTCTCTCTGTAAGCCTCAGCCAGAGTCCATAAGGCGAACACTGCGTCCATGGTGCTGTTACCCGCCCGATAGCCATATTGACACTCAGAGACAGTACACTCGCTACGGAGCCGTGTGTCAATGATGCGCTCGAAGATCTTCATGGTGTGGCACATGATCTTGATACCGCGGTAGTTACTACAATCCTGTACGCTACCTTTGCCTTTGTAAATAGGAATAATCAGGCTAATCGCCACTGGTTCGGTATTTCCTTGGTGATTAGGATGCGGTTAAATAAATCCGTGAGAAGGTCCACACTATGTGGGCCCATCGCCTTCCACACTTCAATTGGCACATTGTCAGGCCCGACCGATTTCCGGTTCTTCGTGTGGCGAAGAGCAATGCGGGTTTAGTCAAAAGTATATAGGGAAAATATTCAGCTTAGAATTATCCGCAATAAGTAGATATATACTAAAAACCATACATAAAAAGAACGGCTGGTTATCGGACCAAGTTCGAATGACTAGAAAAAAGCGACGATTTCATACAACAGTATGTATGAAATCGTCGCTTTTTTGGTCCGATAATCAGTATTCCCTCCGCTGCTCGCGGTCGCCTGACGCGCATGCCAGTCGCGCCAACATGGCGCCCCCCGTTCGACCCATATTATTATTTTTCCCGCTCATCGCAGACGCAAGACGCGTCGCGTCAGCGTGGCCTGCGACTAAGGGTTCCGTTTCTTACGGATGTTCGGAATCCTAAAAACGGACTACGTCAACGTTACGAAGGAATTTGTATCCCGCCGTGTCCGAACTAGCGCTTAAAGTTTAACCAAGGCCGCAAGGTCACGCGACTACGAAAGGTGGAGGACCGCGCTGCGACGCAGTTCTCAACGGAGCTTAGTAGAGGTCCCATTCTTTTTGCTAACCACTGATACGATTTCGAAGAAAATGTATACAGTATGAATAAAGCCCTAATATTTGAACATCACGATTCACAACCTATAGAACTTAAATGCTATGGCCGCGCGGTTGAAACATGCGGGGAAACATGAAACACGCTTAGTAGAGGTTTTTTATTGCTAACCACTGATACAGTTTCAAAGAAAATGTAGACAGTATGTGAGTGAAATCAAAGGCAGGCTGACTCGCACAACTAGTTCGCACTGTGTATAACTAGATTATAGGTTGGCAAATTGATTCAGCTTGCGTTGCTACGACGTAGCAGTACTGCTACGACAGTGGCTACGCGGTTGTAGTAGACAACTAATTTGCTACGCTGCATAGCAAAAGGGGTATGTTGGTTTAGAATTGGTACTGGTATTGATTTGACTGATCGGAAATGCCATTAATTTAGTTTTGACGTCTGTTGCAGTCTGATTATAGTAGCTTGTTGTATCCAGTGCAATTATAAACGTCACTTTTGCAAGGTTCATAATGTGCTTTTCTTTCAACTACCGAATAAAGAACTGAAATAACTACATAAAACTACAAAAAACACTACACGTTCTGGTTGCGATTCGATTCGCGCCATTTTTTTTTTGCCAATGGTCGTACATTTATTCTGCCATTGATACCAGGACTAAAAACAGCGGCGATTGGCTGATAGAAAACTAGTTGGTCATGCTTGTAGCCTGCGATTGGCTTGTTGTGTGGTCAGAATAGCGCTGATTGGCTGGTATAAATCTTGTTGGCATGCGTGCAGTAATGGATTTTCATACATACATTACTGCACTGTTTTACTGTGGAGCAGTAAAGAGCTGCTTTGTCCTCTCTATGTAGGCTAGTTATGATGTTTTTTTTCTACAGCCATGCCAAGAGGTCAACTAAATATAGCGTCCGACGTTCGAGCAGGACACCGTGTTTTGCAACCGCTTGCTTTTAGGATTCCGTGCCTCAAAAAGAAAAAACGGAAACCTTATCAATTACACAAAATCAAAATATATTGAATGTTTTAAGTTTAAGAAGAAACTTCCTGATTCATTCTAATAAGTCAGAGCGCCATCAATTGAAAAAAAAAATGCACGAAAGCATGCAAATAACACAACCCTTAAAAAATTGTTGAGTTATTTGTGAAACTTTTAAAACGTACCAAAATAATAGTGAAGGTATGTATTACTACGATCGACGAGTACGATTAATAACGTAACGTAATATTAATCGTAACGTACATTCTTTAACGTCTTCCGCTGATAAATACTTTGTCTTGTCAGTTTACGAAATGGTCGATAGATGGCGCTGCTCTGATGACGCGTTTTTCTGAATTACGGTGTTAATTTTTTTCTATTGGAGAACGACCCTCACACGATTTGTAACACCGCAGCGTTGTAGGTGTTGCTTGAAAAGTGTCTACTATGGTCCAAAACCGTTAAATCTCTGATTTGTTCTGGTTCTTAGCTCGGAAAAAACTGCGAGACTTGATTCCTGAACTATTTATAATACGTACCTACAAATTTGTACGGAGCCCTCGGTGCGCGAGTCTGACTCGCTCTTGACCGTTTTTTTTATATGTAAGGATGTGGTTTTGGAAAATCATTGTGCGGAAGTGGCAGGCTCTTACTGACTAAAACCCACTGACTAAAACCCACCCGTGTTCAAATGCTCTTTGCGTTCCAGTGCCGCGCTAGCTCATTCGAACAAATTCCGAAATCCTTACCTTAGTAATCGAACTAAATTGCTCGGCGTAAATAGATTCATGGAAAATATAGTTGCCATCCATTAGTTTATCTTCTTGAAGGTAAACAACAACAACAACAACAATATTAACTATTTAAAGCGGCAGTTTTAAGAGGTAGATGTAGAGATTGATTTTAGAATAAACAAAATTTAATATTATAGAAATATAGATAGTGTTAATGTTTTTTTCTAATATCAATCTAATGAAAACACACATTATCGAGGAAATGTCTTTTTTGCATTTATTCATATTGTACAATCTTATAATATGATTCATTCTGCAAAATTTTACAGGCGAGCAAGAATTCATATATAAAACAGTAGCTCTTTCGTATTGTACATAACCATTTTACCAGTATAGTGAAAACATGCGTATAGTTTTTTAGTTTTAGGATAATAAATTACTTAAATACTAATTTAAGTTTGGTTCTTTATTAATACAATATCATTAGGATTGCACTATCCTGTTAAGTTATTGGAACGTACCAAAAAACATTCTATGGTGCTTCTCTCGACGCCGATGAACTTTCTATGCTAAATATACAATTATAATTATAACTTTTTAATATAAAACATGATCGTCGTGAAGCGATTACACAGATACAAGGCAGGCATGACATCTTGGCTCAGACTTTCTCATCTCACTTCAGTAGTTCAATTTATTTGATAATTTATAGGCAACGAGCACACGAGCTTATTTATATCGAAGGACTATTATAATATGAAGGTTCAGGCTCAACATTGAATATCGCAAATGAACGGCTCGTCTGCACTGACCTAGTGAAGGAAGTGAGCTAAGAGAGTGTTTATTAGTTACAATTTATTTATTAACAATTTTATTACACCTTGTTATTTAGCTGCTGCTTTCATATCAGTGTTCGTACTGAATTGATTGTCTCTATCGGTCATCAAACTATTTACTTTGAACGCAAACCGCAGTGTCGTTTCTTTGTGTCTATACTGTCTTGAACACGGAACAATGTAACGCATTAGAATAATTGAAATGCCACTTATTTGTAGTAGTTTAGTAACTATTACATCAAATATTTTCATTATTATTTTAAGGCAGTGAAACACCCAACTTAAATTCAAGGACAGTTGGGGACGAGATTACCTAGCTAACATTAACTAGTAACATATCACTAGACATTTTCACATACGACCTCTACACAACGGTCGCTTTATATTTTACAATATTTACACATCTTAAACACGTATGTTAGTGAGACATCGTCGTATCAATACGAAGGAGTCACAAGCACTGAAGCAGGACGCACTCGCTTTCGGTACTCTATACCACTCAGTCATCGAAAGTCCATCGGCTTATTGTAGATATCATCCTAACATCCCGATTACAAATGACAAAACGAAAATACCCATACGTCTATACAATAACAATATAAATATTTCTCATGAGTCAATCTTGTCAAATAATAAAACTACATAGAAGAATTTCTAACTCTCTGAAATCGAGGACAACAAGTTTATATTTTGTGAGAGACGCATTCCTTCGCGAACACTTTTAAAAAACAATTTTTATTTCTTTCTTTTATTACGACTAGATTAGCATTGTAATTATAACATTAATAATATCAATGTTCAAAACGATCGATCACATATATATGTGTGTAATTTAAACGGAATTATGAAAACAGGCGTATTTATTAACAAAGTATAGGTACTATAATAATGGACAATACTGCACAAAAATTACACGTTTCGCGTACCAGCGTAGACACTTTGTACTAGTAACTATAACAGAGGTAAAATATAAAAGCTATATTATAACCCGTTCCTGCCCTTCGCAACAAACAACAACGATCAAAATATTGAGGGAGTAATATCCGATTCGACTAAATGTATCTACTTTTAGACGAGCCGCGTGTTTGGAAACAACACTATTCCGTCTCGAGTAAGACAACGCCTCATTCGAACCCTTCCGATCTTCATACCGTTAACCTTTATGTAGAAAACTGAAAGGCAACTGTACGTACCTATTTAGTGCGCATCATGCGCATGTACTATCATCTCTCATAACGGAACAGTATATGATATAATTTTTTTATATTCTCTACTTTTTATATTTAATTTTTTCTGCATAACATTTTATTATTACATATACAATGTGTAACAGAACGCAATACCTGTAAAGGGGTCATTGTACTCATCATTATGGACAACTTTTACTATGGAACCAACACAGATATTGCGTAAAAAAATCGACTGCTCCATACATTTATGTGCGCATAACTCAACAAAATGTACTGAACAGTTGATTATTTTTTCGCGATTACTCGATTTCTCGCATAATAAAAGTTGTTCGTGATTAGGAGTACAATGCGCCCTCATTTCGGTTATGTCGTCAATTCTGTTATGCTACGGCCGCACCTCGCGATAACGCGAACTATTCTTCGCGCGCTCTCGCTCGCACACAGCTCAAATTCTTTCAGTGCAACAGAGAGTGCGCGAGATGTGATCGCGTTAACGCGAAGTGTGGCTGTAGCATCACACGTTGTATAACACTCTTATATCCTTCTTATGAAACATTTCTCGGTGAATGCCAAACACGCGTCGCCTCTTTGAGAAATGAACAACACCCCTATGCAATCACACAGTTCTAATAATAATCCTCATTTTTTCATCATGTTTATCACAGAAAATTATGTATTTACAATTTTGTCGTACTAAAGTAACCTACATCATGCTTTGCAACAAATGTGTTTGATGGTGTTGAACGATTTCCTCTCCATTGTGACTGTTGCACTGCTCATCAGTGACATGTGACGTCAGACGTGAAGTGAATTTGAATAAATGTGAACCATATTGAAAGATTTACCGAATTATATTTCTAATATTTGACAATACACTTAAGTTGTGTATTTGCAGAATAATTGATGTTTACAGTACAATAGTCGCAGCAAAGATGATAGCTAACAAGTGACTAGTATGACAATGGCATGAAGTAGTATCAAATAGGATTAGGACGAATATCGGATTTATAATATACGGTACATTCGTCCGCAGAATTGGTTTCACCGCTTTTGCATAGGTGTTGATCCAAATGAAGGTGATTCTTAGCAAGATTTATTATTTACTTATTGTTAACTGTTTATTCAATATGCTTAATACTAAAGTTGTAAACCAATTCTGTTGTAGAGTGTACAAACAATAGTTCGATTTTGTGCCTGGTGACACTTGGTTGTTTTGTTTCGTTTAAAATAATCGGCCATCGACAAAAGATTCCTTATACATACGAATAGGTAATGCCGCGTGTCATTTCAATGAATATATTAGTCTATGAATTACCTACTTTTAACATTTTAATTGAAAATCACTCATATTTGAACTGTTGAGACTTACCAAGTAGTTATAACTCATAACCTACCGTTATAACGCTAACGTTAAAGGCGAATAATCAAAATGTCGATGACTGTATCATTCTTCAGTGGGAGTATCCTGTTTTTCCTTAGTATAATAATAATTATAGTCAACAAAACTTTGGCTCGTCTTTAATTTACATCCTAAATGTTACTTTGAGGTATATTTAAGAGTTAACTCACAAAGCAATAAGATACTCCCACTCGGTACAAAACTGCGCGTCGTACATTACTAGTAGCTCTAGTCAAGGAGTAACACTTTACAGACCAGGCGACAAAATCTTTTAAACAATACTCAGTACACGATTTAACAATTTGGGTAATCATTTAATGCAGAAATATATTTCAAAGTTTACACACAATTCATCTTTATTTAGTTTAATCGTATTTAAATTTAAATAACGTAGGTATAAAGCACTTGGGGGAAGGACAGCAAATTCAATAAAAAATGTTTAATTATTTATTTAGTATATATTAACTAAGTAAAAATTATTCGCTATGTAAATATTTTATACAATACTAGTATTAATTTGTCTGACGATGAATCGCTAGTGTTCTCCCAACGTGTAAGTTGAATACGAAACGGCG
The DNA here is from genome assembly GCA_950371165.1 of Lacanobia oleracea. Lineage (NCBI taxonomy): Eukaryota > Metazoa > Arthropoda > Insecta > Lepidoptera > Noctuidae > Lacanobia > Lacanobia oleracea. The sequence goes on from OX493389.1 coordinate 7,649,025, forward strand.
TCGGGCGGGTGGGGCCCGCGCCCTCACCGCGCGACCACGCGATGTAACGTAGACTTTACGTAGTGCAAATTTAATATAGAAAGTTTACTTTTACAATACAGACTAGTAATTTCATTTTATGTAAAAATCCTAGCGCAAACGAGTCGTCCGGCACCGTCTCATACCTCGATCGCCTAACCGTAATACAAATCAAGGAGTAAAATTTTAGCGAATTAAAAATTAAATTTTCCAAAACTTCGTAAATACTAGAATTCGGAGGCGGGCCGCGGCGGGCCGGGAGCGACGTCCGAACCGCTGAGCAACGGGAGTCGTCTATGTACACACGGTCGCCGAGTATAAAACGAGATCGTCCGGGGCGCGGTGCGCGCGCGGGCGCAGGCGCGGGTCAGAGGGAGTGCGGCGCGCGGGGCGGGCGCGCGCGGCGGCGCCGCTAGCACCAGTCGTCCTCGTCGGAGTCGGAGTGGCGCGCGCGCGGCTTGTACCCGTTGGGCAGGCGCGGCGCGGGCGCGGGCGAGGGCAGCGCGCGCGCGCCGCCGCCCCGGCCCAGCGCCAGCGCCGCCTCGTAGCTCAGCGGCGCCTCGTACGCGCGCGCCGAGCCCCACTCCGCGTCGTAGCCCCGGCCGCGTCTGCACACGCCCAGCGATTAAGCCATCCTCACACAGCACTTGTTTCGATGCTATATTGCATGCGGGGACGCCACAATACAGTAAAAACAAAAGAGCTACAATTTACTGAAAGGAGGTTAGCGAAAGCGGAAAGCTCTAATTACCCAATTATCTGCATCTACGTCAGTATGATCTGCCCGGTGCACACACGTCAAATGCAGTGACGAGGGACTGAAGACCGATTGGTGCTAGAAACACGATTCTAGCTTTTGCGGGTTTAAACTTAACAATTTTTATTTTCAAAAATTACGAGGTTCAAGTTCAATAGATTTTAATAGACAATCAAATTGCGCCATTTAGCATAAGTAGCAGAACTAACTAATGTATTACAATAATTTAACTAATAAAACAATCTAGCAGAGAAACAAGTCTTGTGTTTGGCGCTTTAAATTACTGTTAATCAATCTAATATCTGGTTGAAATATCTGTGGACCTGGTTATCCACATGTAATTTCTGCTAGCTCACGCAGATTGACAGGTCCACAGGTATTCCCACGAGTTAAAGTTATCTTTCGAAGTACGTACCTCTCTCTAGATCTATAATCTCGGTGTATCAGTCTTTCAACTTCTCGGCCGTACTCATACTCATCGTGTTGAGGCTCCACCGGTTCTCTGACGGTGTGCCTCAGCGATAACTGTAACAAGCATCGGGACATTTTTAGTTTTCCTGTCAAGGGCATTTATGTCAGTTCTGCAATGAGTCGATTCATTCAAGCGGTGTTTTTCAGCCATTAAACATCTTTTAAATAATTTTGTTTTAGTTAGTATTAAAGTAGTCGTGTGGATCCAGTCTGGCTGCTCTATTTTGTCAAAATCTCATCGTCTAAACTTAGGTGGAGTGAGTATGAAGTAAACTATCATTCCATCTTGTTTGTATGAATTGATAATTCCCTTCATGTTCCCTTCACCTAAACTTATGGTGAGAAGTTTACAGAATCGCACTGCAGGGTAACATAATTTGGTAGATGACTAGCACGGGGTAGTAAGGAAGTAAGTTTTCTTGGTACTTACGTGCGATGGGCTGTGGCTGATTCTGGTGAAGGGTGGCTGCTGCTTGACCTGTAGCGTGGACGGCTTAGTGGGCGTGGGGGGCAGCTGCCGGCCGCGGCCGCGCCGCGCGCCCTCGCGCTCCCACGACCGGTCGCGCCACTCCCGCCACTCGCGGTCCCGCTCCCGATCCCGTTCACCTATCGGGGCCCAAACTGCGCTCTGAATGATTTGATGCTCTACACCTCGACCAAAAACAACCTCCAGCTATGAGCTAATGTTACATATGATACAATAATCCATAAATAACAGGACGTTCGAATTAAATCAAGGAAAATAATGAGGGGTCATAATCAAAGTATAAGTATACCTATCCAGATGATCAATAAACAGATGTGCAAACAATTTTCTCGTGGATATCCACCATGCTCTCCGTCTACAGTCGCGCCGCTTTCATACATCTACAGACGTGCAAAGCTGGATCGCATCAACATCGATTTACTAATAATTTAGACACATTGCTATTCTAGCAAAGGGTCTTATGGGTCTAACAATTTTTAATGTAGATGCCAATTGGAATTTCGATTCAGACCCTTTGCTTTACAATCAATGACACTGAATACAAATAATAACGCTCGACTGATAGGTAATTTAGAAAACAGTTTGAAGAGTATGTTGAAGTCTCATGGCTGCTTTTAATTTTCGATATTGGGTCGAAGATGTATTCCCTAGATTTGTTCAATGTTATCATAGTAACGTTAACAAGATTCTCGCGATTTTTGACCTAATTATAATTATATTAATATCAGAATGGGTTACCGTAACGTGCCTGTTCTTATACCTAGGTACTGAATGTTGGTAGTTGCAAAGCGCTTATCGTGATGATAGTCAGTGTGGTATGTGAGGTCCAGAGTGTGTGGCGAGTGGATCTCACCGTAGGTGTGGTGTGGCGGGCTGGGCGACCGCGAGGGCTGGCTCAGGCTGGTCGTGGGGTGCGGCGCCCTCCACTCCTTCCCTGCTGTCAGGAATACCTTCATGTACCTTCCACCACGGTTTACCCTAAGCCCTTCGGACTACCGACCTTATTTCCTTACTCACAAAGGTGACTCTAAAAGTTTTGGGTGTCTGTCCTACGTGATTCCAAATGTAAAGGTTCATTCATGGACACGGATTTGGATTGACAGGGATGGGTTTCTTGGTTGATTAGCTGTGTGTCCAAAGTTGTAACTACAGAGTTGTAAGAGAACTGAGAGCATAATATTTTGATACAATCGGTAAAAGTTGTTCATAACAATATGAGATAAACTTCTTGATGTGACTATAGCAGACTACTGCAGAAAATCCAAAAATAAATACAAAATCATTATTAAGCTTTTGCATGCTGCATGATTTATATGATATCTTTGAAGTGCATGCGTTTAAGGAACCTCTGTAGCGAGGCACCCATGATTAAGCAGTTAAATATGTGCAAATAGGAGCAGATATATTTGGTTGAGCACCAATGTAATTAGCATGCAGCAGGCAAATTAATTTCATTTGTTATATAATACAGGCCAATTTATATAAACTTTACATTATATAATGCTTCATTAGAGTATGTTGCGGGTCAATCTATTGGCAATCTGTAATGTACTTACATCTAATATTATGAGTGGCCTGGTGAATAAAGTATTAATGATAGGTACCGCTAACAATATAAGTCACGAGCATAATAAAGGAGCAATTATAAAATCATAGCTAATTAGCTACAAATATAATGTTACAAGACTAGCCTTGTGAGAATGTTCAATTTATAGCTAGATATTACAATCTAATTTTCTAACTTTATGATCTCGTCATTTACAGCAGTAACTGCTTCGCTCGCTGATATCTTATATCTACAACTACGGAAAACATGAATAACTACAACTACTGTTAAGCTAGACTTCCCATCTTCTCACAAAACTTTCAGAGTACCTTCATGAGAAGAAAAATGTTTGCAAAACTGTTTTAATTTGTTAATTTAAGCTAAATAACATATATTTGGTTTGTTAACGGTTAATGATATAGTATGAATAAATAATACTACAGGAATAACATAAGAATAAATAGTCCATAGCATTTGGCTCATTTAATGGCTATGTAATTTTATAATAATTATATATTTTTAAAACGTCGATATTTTTCATCAAAATTGCAATAGCATTAAGCCACAATTACTTGACGAAATGGCAAATCTGTTGCTATTAAACAAAATAGAAACACACAATACGATCTAGAATGAAAATCTAAATAACTAGATTATCTATGTTGATTCAACCAAGGGTTATCACCAGATTTGCCTGTAACACATAAGTTTACATTTCTATCGTAAGTAGGGTTACGGTAATGGTTAGTTCTGGCTTGTTAGCAAAATAATAAAATAATCGCTTACCATGGGGGTGGTAGTAGTGGGGGGCTCTGTGCGTTCGCCCGTGTCTTTGATGTTCGTGCTTGACTATCTCGACGACGTTGCTGACGGTGTCGGAGAACCCGATATCGTGATGATAACCTCCGTAGTGGCCTCGTCTTCTCGGACTTGGCGTTCGTCTGTAAATAAACCTCGTTTAACAAATACATAATAATGGATATTGTCATTTGACCATGCATGTTACCAATCATGCAACACCGAGAAATCGGGGAGTGAAATTGGTTAGCCCTGAAGAAAGTACATTCGGTTAGTAGAAGATGTGTATCATGGCACATACCATTGTTCACTACGATAACTTTGAGATCAATGGACTCTTCTTCGATGACACTATAAACATGAAAAGGAAATAACAAACTGAATAATAAAACAAACAAAAAGTGATATTGATTTATGATTGACGAGTATTTACCTTAAACTGGAAGATCTTCCGTGATGGTGGTGGTGACCATTCTGGTACGTGTGTGGTGCTTGTAACCGCCCCTCGTCCAATGACTCCATTGAGGCGTGGTGCGATCCTTGCAGTTCCAATACCTACAAAATTCGTTGTATTAAAAACCCAACCAGATATAAAAGAGACAAAGCGGTCATCTGCAAGCTAGTTTAATTTGCGTTTCATTAGACTTACTGTCCCATATTTACAAAATTTTAAACTGCCATAAAATATCAAATCATGCACACAAAAGTGTCAAACTTTGCATTCCATGCAACAGTCCGTGCTTGTGCAATATTACTTTACACTACTTACCCATTCTGTTTAGGAAATCTATATTTGAATAACTAGAAACATGCTAGGTTCAGTTATATTGCATGCAAATTGTATTCCGGCAAGAATAACGACATGTCCTGGTGTCATGTTAGATATTATGACTGTTATGTTAGTATGTTTATGTATTGATAGTGAAAGTGCTATGTCTAAGAAAACTTTCAAATAGTCATCCCTAATGACAGAAGAGTCGTTTAAAAAAACCATTCCCTATCGAAGAAATAGAAAAGACAAAAGTTCTACAAGATTGACATAAAAAACAATCATCTATTACTGAAATTCTTTACCTAAACATCAACAACCATCTGTAAACTTTAAATTGTACGATTAATACTTTCGAATGTACATCACATAAATTCATTTACTATGAGCCTAAGGCCCTAAGTTACTGTGTTTACGACAATAATACCTAGAAAAACGATATTAAGGACTAGTTGTAACAACAAACATTAGTATCCTATGATCATGTTAGTAAACACCCAAAATAAAGCTCTGAACATAAAATTACAACATCGACTATCTATGACATAAGAAAATGCATCGATGTATAGGTTGTACTAAAGGGGGACACCCATTTAGCGGATACACATATAACATCACATTTTCGACCAACATCACGTATGTATGGGGTAAATTGTCCAATTGTCACTTTACTCATAAAATATGTTACAAAAAATTTTGTTTGTGATAATGATATTGGTGGGAACATCGATTGCACTAGACAATGGCTATCATGGCTCTGGCTGATCAGGTTTACAACAGTAATGATCGAGTCAATATAATCACCGTTTCGCTTAAGGTTTCACACACCTTTTTATTGTTCCTGTAACAAAAGAAAACAGTGATGAAGAACAAACTGTTAACTTTTTCTATCAGTTTTTACATGCCCTACGGTTATACTAAAAATATCAATCGTACTCTCTTGACATATCCAGATATTGATTAATAATAATTATACTGCGATCACTTAGTTATCTACTTTTACCTGCCATGCGTCTGGACGGTTACGAGCTCATACTTAAGGTCATGGCACATTGTAACGGCACCGGACCGGCACAGCCGGCTTGCAAAGTACGCGCCAGCCGCGAGGTGCAAGTGAGCTTACACCTCGCGGCAGCATGACTGCGAGCAGTCCAACATTGTTTCGCTGGCGACTCAATGTCAGCGCGCTGTAAGCACGCGGTCGATTCGTTTACAGCACGCCGACTACCCGCCGTTGGCTTTTTCATATTTAAATTATGAAATATATTTTACGACACACGATTTAATGCTCTAACTTGAATTGCAATTATATTGCCGTGCTGCTGCTGTGCCGTTATAATGTGCCATGACCTTTTTTTTTCATTGTTGATGAAAAAAGTTTGTTGCAAATCCAATTTTGTATTTCGACGAGTTTTTTTTGTTTTTTTCATCTCCATTGAGAATGAACAACTACTTAGAGTAATTTATTTTGTTTTAAAACTGTCAATTTTCAAGTAGCTTTTAAAAGTCTATTTGAAATTAATGAATTGAATTTGAATTTATTACTGATTTTTAATCAATTTGTACAGATCTACCTGCTGCTTATGTTTTCTAATAGTAAAATGATACAACACAACTCACTTGAGCGATTGTCTGCCGCGTCTGGCGAGGTTGGCAAGCAGATGCGGGTCGTCCGGATGTCCATCAGCTGTGACGGGCCCTTCGTGACTGAGCGAGCCTGCCCGCGAGCCAGGGCCCAGCCCCGCCGCCACGTCCATCAAGCAGTTAAAGAGCGACGCCTTCTACACACGCACCCCACATCACGCATCCCCCCCACACACGCACACTTGCGCATGCTCATGTCACACAGCGTCCAAGCGCATAGGACTCAATAGTCACTAACCGCTAAAGCCTACATGAGTTTGCGCAAACATCCCATACATCGTGTCCATGCTGGAGTTCTCTTTTTAATTGTGTAATGTGTGTATAGTGTAAGAGATCCAACTAATGGACAATTGGACATAAAATCGAATTGTAAATGTATATTCTGTAGTGTAGGTAAGTGAGAAATTCGGCTACAGGTATCTGAGAAAACAACTAACACACTTTAGTTGTATCATGTTAGGAGTAAATTTTGTTCAGTCCATGTCGGTAAAACCGTGAAAGAGCTGAAATTACAAAGCAATTTGTTTTGCAAAATCGGGTGCTATATTATAAAATCATGTGCAACAAAGTTGAAGCCAGAGGCAGAGATTGCGAATTCACGTTTGCATTTTATATTTGAAAATATGATACGATAGACAAATGACTTAGTATTTTTGTTCTCCAGCATGCGCAGACTTGAGAATATAATGATTTTTATTTGAATAAATTCTTATGCTATAGTATAAAATAACAGGAGGCAAATAAGAGCGTAGGTAGCAAGAAAGCGTAATATTTTAACGTTTCTTATATCACCAGGCTTCTAAAATGATAAATAAATATCGATTGAGCCAAAATGTAATCGAAAGTAAATTGTACGATATAAAAGCGAAAGAATGAAATAAATATCTGTTGAATAGTTTGTAACAATTCACCATGCATGCTACCCAAAATTTTTATAAATTAAAAGGATCACTGTTATCTAAAAAATGCAAAGTGGATACTTATATTTAATATTTTTTAGGAAATAGCAAGAGGCAAAGGGGACGTTATGACACACATTGGTAAGACAAACAAATCTACGAACAGTAGGACTTCTATCTACGAGACACGGTTTCAAACATAGTAACACATACATTCGTTTCAACTACTATATTATTTTGCAACTATAGGACAGGTTCATGTTGTGGTTTACAAAGCCCTGACGGACACTTGACGGACAAACGTGCCAAACTTGCACAAGTTTGCCAAACTAATGTGTTATCAAGTGCGTCACTAGTTCTAGTTCTAAATTCTTTTATTAATTCAATTTCTAAACTACGGTTTTTAATTATTTGTTTTATTTCTTGACCATCCATTTAGTCTATAGGCCATCGTGTATTATTTAATGTTTCTTTTTTAAAATAAATTTATTTAAACACAATGCGAGAAGAAATTTATGATAAAGAAAAATATCTAGAATAGTGCAAGAAAAAAGTATTCAAAGTTTCGTTCCGTAAAATATTTTAATACTACCGGCTGAATGGCCGTAGGGCTATTCTCGTTGAATGCCTGAAAAGTAAACCACCAATGTAGTCGACTCGTTAAGAGTCGATTTCAACTAAAGTGATTCTGTATTGTTGTACTCTCTTTTATACAGACATTTGTTTGTAGGGAGCCAATCACATGTTATGTATACTGAACACAGGAACAAATGGTTTTCGATAGATTTGAAAGGTTTTTTTTAAATATGGTTCTGTAAATTTACACAACAATACAACCACAGGTAGACAACACAACCAACTCTATAGAACTAACTATAATGTTCCAAATTGTAATCTAATGTGGGGAGTTATAGGGGGCCATCAACAAACACTACTTGTAAACGTGTAGTATTACCTACCCACGTAATAGTTACATTTGGCTCAAAGTGTACATATATACATACTGGCGTAAGCCACACGAATTTACTCTGGCTTCATTTGGATCTACTAAAGTTTCTATATATATATGTTCATCAAAATTTCCATTATTATACATAAATACAGTGTTGAAAACAAATTTACTCAGAGTGCGCGAAAGGGGCAGTTGTACTTACCGGAACACCGTTCTGCTTGAACCTTGTCGATCTCCAACTCTCGAGGATCAATAGTCCAGCGTATATCTTCCCAACCGTCAGTTTCCCAGCGTTGAGTACATCGTTTCGAGGCACCAGCAAGTCGAGCATCTTCTTTGCTTGTAATGGCCATATATGGGTTATCGTTTCTCTTAATTCCTCATCTGCTTGGTCCATTTCCTCGGCTAAAATTGGTATAATTTTACATTATTTTATTGCTGATAGTCTTTTTTGATTTCTTGATGTTCTTGCTCAGTTGTAAGGAGCAATGGAGGTACATGTATTTACAAAAGCAAGGTATTTTAAAGTTATGATAGGGTGATACTTACGGGATCTCATTTTGATGTTTAAGTTTTCTCGTATTAAGGCAAATAGTGTAGTTGTAAAATTAACTTTCCCCTCATCGTCTAGCGGCATATTCATTCTAATAAGCTTCTTATATGCTAGTCTATTTGGACATTTGTTACCAAACCCCAGAGGAGGATCCATATTCTTCAACATATCATACATTTCTGTATAATGGATCTTACCCCTGAAATAATAAAACATGGTGGTATTAGATTTATTGCAATTCAAAATGAATTAAAATACATGAGTGTTGTAGTACAGTGCTGTGACAAATAAGTTTATTAAAAAATGTACTGACGTGGCGTTAGGGTCGTATTCTGCCCATATTCTAACAAATTCATCAAGATGATGTGCGCCGAGGATGGACGAGTCCCTCGTAAGGTAGTCAAAGTTATCCATAATAACGGCAACGAACAAATTCAACATCTGAAAGCAAATCACCAGTTCAAAGATGCACCAAAATTGACAGGCGGGATTATTAAAATTATAAATGGTATACTCACAAGAAACGAACAGAAGAATATAAAAGATACGAAGTAGGCGTAGGCGAGCGTACTTCCACATTCTTCGTTTGAGGCCTTCCCTGCTGCTATGTCGCACTTGGCGGGTTTGCGGCAAGCCAACATTATGTTCGGCCACGACTCGCCCGTCGCGCATCTAAACATACAGTGGCTCACAGAAACCGTTCCATATTCAACGGCCAATTAAAAAGAAATCTTATAAAATGCAATGAAGATTACTATAAAAAGAGCATTTCCAGAATTAGTATTGATTGATTTTGTATTTATCAATTATGGGAAAATACACATTCGGTTTGCACAAAACAGACTGTTCTACACGTTTCACAACTAAGTAACAGTGAGTGAGAAATGAAGTAACTCTTGACAGTTGAAGTGCATGCATGAGACGTGCGCGATGATACACAAATGAAATCATTCTAAAGTACTCCCATAACTCCATCGAGAAGCTTACTTGTTACGCTACGGGTTCTCACATTTCAACTAGATTGCTTCTGGATTTAATTGATTAGAGCAGTCTAAATGGTGTTTTGATAAATGTTTGTATTTTCCTATGTTTACAAAAGTTTACAGTATATCCTCAAGCTGGAGTAGCTTGTATTCAATGTTCCTTACCTGAACAGTAGCATGAGTGCTTGAATGAAGCTTCGAAAATTGTTGTGTCTGTTCATGTCAGACTCTGGTGTTAATTCTATATTGCCAAACACCTGTGTCCAAGCAGATACAACACAGAAGGTCAGCTTTGTATGCAAATAATAACACGTAGCCCGACTCCTATGCTTCATCCCACAAAAATAAACACTCTACCTAATGACGTATCTATCTATAACTAGCACTAGGGATACGACAAACGATATCAATCAAGGGTACCAAACTATCTAGATATACAAACAAGAAGCAATCTCAAAGTTAAGGACACCAATCAGGATATTGTCACCACTAAGGATCATCTAAATCTACGTTCTGATTATATGAATATATATATTGATGATAGTAGTATTGCCAATGAAAATGATAGTAAGTACATATGTAACACTGATAGTAGAGACAGATTTTCGGCAGTGGCCGCAAGACTGAGTAACAGCTACGTCTTTGTACTCTCACCGAAATAGGAGCAAGAGTGCCGCCACGAAAGATTGGAAGTTGTTATGCCTGTTGATGGCATCATCTGGATCATATTGTATGTTTCCGAAAACCTGTCATTAGAAACTTATCAATACTGTTTTGTATTTTCTTAATCCAATCTTATAATGTACTCACTACTCATAAAATATGAGTCTGTCTAAGATGAATTTCACTCATTCATCTTAGACTGGCTTATTATATTTTTGAATTTTAGAAAATTGTTCTACGTACTAAATACGATTACATTTTGGAACAAAATTTGGATTAAGGTTGACAATACTTGGATTATCTAGGATTGTTATTTTGGTCTATTATTTAAAACTAGGATTAGTAAATGGACTAATAAACACAAAATTGACTATGTTTTTCTAAGCATATGATAAGAGGAATACTAACGAGTATTGTATGCTAAACTGATATATTAACTAGCCCCTCAAAAATATTCTAAGTACCAGGGGTTGAAAATTACGACATCATCACAAAAGGATTAAAACTCACGATATTTCTACCGAGAGTCCATCTCCTAGCGTTACTCTAATGTTACTAAGACCTATAGGTTATCGACCCTAACGCTACTAACTATTATAATAAAATGAACTAGGAAACTTTATTATAATCAAAACTAGTTTCACTAGTGAAAAATTAATTATGTATTTCAAAAATCTATGAACAAACAATTCTCAATTAAAATACAAAAAATTACCCCCAAAAAAGTACCTATCAATAAATATTTCCTGTCATAAATTAAATATTAAAGTTATTATTAAATTTTAAATTGTTAGTAATATTATTGAAGTTAAAAAATTAATTAGGAATTTCATGTGACAAGGAACAGGAGGAATTCCAACAGACCTGCATCCCGATGATGGCATAGATGAAGAATAGCATCGCGATGAGAAGGCACACGTAGGGTAAGGCTTTGAAACTCTGCACGAATGTCCAGAGTAGTATCCGAATAGTGTATCCCTGTCGGAGCAGCTTGATCAGTCGCGCGGCTCGGAACAGGCGAAGGAAACCGACGTTGAATGTGTTCTCCTGCGAATGATATACACATTTACATATCCCATCCCTTCACTAGAATCATCAGATACTTCAAGGAAACAACACACGTAAAAAATCAACCAATATCTTGGACAACATGTCTGGTAGTCAAACAAGCTGATGTTCCAGCCAGGCATACTCCAATTTCTAGTATTAATTATAATTTTAAACTAACGACAACGTTAAAATAAAACTAGTCAATGACATAAGATGTACTAGATTAAATCACGAAATTAAGGAAAATAAATTGTATTTAGATTACGTAATGAAGAATACGAAAATATAAATATAATGAGTATAATAATTGTAACAGCTACTTTTTTGTACAGTATTGAACGAAATTCAATACTTTCTCACAATGTTAAATCTATGAAAAATCTAGCAATATTTACGTAAAAAAAATCAAATATTCTAGGGTTTTATGGAAATTAACACACCAATGTATAATTGTCATAATATCTAAAACAACCCCAAAAACAATTGGTCCCTAGCGAACAACCGTACATATATTATGTTATAAACTACAAAACTTCTATACATCCTAATATTCTAAAAATATTCTCTAGCACTACTAATATTAGACCACTGTCCAATAGTATGTACACACTCTGTCTAAACCATCGACCAATCCGTTACAAAAATCTAAGAATCCTAGCAATCAAATAGTTGTATTGTTACCTGCTGACAGGATATGTCAGCACAGTTTTCAGCAAGGTCGGTCTGTAATCAGGATAGATCCTTTATCTTCACTTTCATTAAAATCAAAAAATAATTATAAAAATTGCCAGCAGCAAAGAAGGATCGAGTAGGCAAAAATGAAATTAGTATAAATGTAAGTATAGAAGCTGAGAAAGATAAAGGTTTTTCAGGTTGTTTTGATACTTACGCCAAACTCCATAATGAGCGCATCAATAATACTTCCAATGACCGTTATGAAATCGAATGTATTCCAAGGGTCTTTGAAAAAATTCTGTAAACAGACCAATATGTTAGCAAAAATTCTGGAAAAATAAAAATAAATTTAAAAAGAATTTCAGAAAATGAGTACAGTTACATTTCAAGGAAAACTGTATACAAATGTACACTTTCCATTCATAGACTGTTTTAAGATCAAAGGACTTTATGAATAAGGAAAGGAATGAGGAAATCTCTCTTTATTTTTTATCTATGCAAATACATAAAAATATGTTATTCATAAATCTAAGAAAAGTTAATGCATTTAAAAACCTATGTCAATTAAAAAGCGTAATCTCGTAAATTCTCTATAAAATGAGTTCTAAATTGAAATATATTCAAGTCAATATTGAATATTAATAGCTAGGCTAAAATATTTATAAAATAATGATAGTGTATTGTGTTAGGCGCACACGATTATTTTGCACATTCCATAATGCATTCGTATTATTTTAATTACATTTGCAGCACAAAGTCATACAGTAACCTCAAATGATTCAATACATTAATTCAGCTCATTTCACACCTACTTATTGATTTTTGTCTTTACATACCCATGGCTTCTTGCAAATTTTATAAAATAAAGCTATCATGTTCTTGTTAAATGATAAAATAAGATTTTAGATTAATTAGGTAATATAAAAATTGAAAGTGTGTCAAATTCTTACCGTACACCCGAAGGCGATCAGCTTCAAAACGGTCTCGAGAAGGAAGAAGATCGTAAAGACGAGGTTCATGAATGTTAACATGTCCATGAGTAGTGGTGGAGCCTCGTGAAACTACCACAAAATCAATACCAGTTTTTTAAACCTTAACTCAAAACATTATCAAATTAATGAAAGTTAAATGCAAGATCAGTAGGCTGTATTATTAAATATTTAATAATGTCCATTTTTTCAATGAACATTGTTTGTTCTAGCATTTAACTTTATATGATTAAAAGTATTTTTATCTAGCCGATATTATAATCTAATAAAATAATGTTTTGTTATGTAAACATTTTTCATGTAGAAGTGAGTGTGTTAGTATTTGTGTTATGTTCCTTCATTGTCGATGAGTAATCATGTTATCGAGATGTACTTGCGAGACTTGTGGCATAGGGGTGCACGTGCGACATGCTGCTCCGAATGTACAAACATGCGATTAGGTGTTATGACGGACAACATTTACTACAGGAAATATAAAGAGTTATACTGACCTTAGAAACCGCAGATCTCCGCCAGATTTTAAAAGATCACAGTACTTACCTCATAAAAACGCTCGGCAAGTATGGATTAGTAAAATCGGGAGAAAGACAACATTATAATGCGTGTATTCACATACAATAGTGCCACATGCAGCAGGAGAAGAAGCCATGCTATACAATTATTGCAAATAAACCTTTACAATCATCATCGTCGTCAGAGAGAAACTAGTACTGGATACTTGGGAAGGGATAATATAATTACACGGCTGGAAATAATCCCATACAGTCATGTAAATAGATAAAACAATCACGTTAATAGCAGAAAGAGTACATTTGTACCTATATCGTATTTATTTATATTTCATTATGTACTTGTACTATGTGTCGGTCGATACTTTGTGTTTGTGTACTTACTTTGACACCATAAGCGATGATTTTCAACACGGTTTCCACAGAAAACATTCCAGTAAACCCCATATTCGAATACTTGAGGACATCCGCGTAGATGTCATTTTGATTATAGTACTGCCATTTTGTGATGAAGTGCCGGACGTTATGGATAAACCCATGGCAATGAAAATACATAATTGTTACTTTATAAATGACCTCATCCACAAGAGTTAGTATTTTAATGTCATGTACAAAATTGAAATTTGTATGGAATCAATGTAAGTAAGTAATTAGTTATGTTACGGTTCATGTAACAGTTAACAGTAATACATAGTATATAGTAGAAGGATAAATATATCAAGGGGATAAGTGAGAGAGTTTGGTGAGGATATGTGCGAAGATCTTATAAAATAAGACTAACATAAAATTAGACAGGGTCACAGTGAAATTAAAGCTAAACAGTTTTATAATACTATAGGTAGGAATATATAGGAAAGTAAATATATATATATATCAAAAATAATAAAAACACAAAATAAAAAAATGGGTAGAACAGAAAAAAATCGTGTATATAATTTTGACCACGTAATATAACTTTAGTTATTTTTAAAATTTTGTCTCAATTAGAAAAATGATCAATTTTGTCAATTTTCCAATAAATATACAAAGCAGCCCATAGCCACCAACTGATCACGCCTGGCAGTAGGCCATTCCACCAAGCATGCACAATATCCACATAAAGACAATTAGGAATAGGTCTTAAATAAGATCATGCAACACGAACAACATATATGGCCCATGCCACGTCCTATCTGTACCCAGAGATTGTTGTGCATTCACAAGCACGAATAACCGAATAAAATGTTTGGTGTATCTTGTGCCATAAATGTGCTGGAAGGACAGGTATATCGTGCAGTAAACACCGATACATACATATTTAATTAATAGCAAGCGAGGAGTAACAAAAGGATTATCCAACAAAACACAGGAGGAAATAAAATGATATTTGGCGGTAGGTACATTTGTCGGGATAGGCTCGGTAATAATTTTAAATACGGCGCATTCCGATGCAGTGTATACTGACGCCGAATAAGTACAGTGATATCGTAAACACTTTGTATGTTGTGTGTATGTGTGTGTTGTGATTTTTGAAAAACCTAAACTAGTAGGCAGTACTAATGTCGTGCCAATGATATTGTTGTATCATGACGTCATCCAGGTATAGTTTGATTGTTTAACATATAAAACAGAGACGTTACACAACTAACAAATTAATTCCACTAAAGGATCTATCAGGTGCGAACATAATTATATTAGACGCATATACGACAAAGGTTATGTCTTAGTATAATTTTGCCAAACTAGAGAACTTATAACTTACATTTGATGAGCTCTCTAGAATGGTACTGTGCAGGCTTCAAGGATTGGTTGCTAATCTAGATCGTCACTTTCAGTGCCTTGTGAGTCAGGCTAGGTTTTTTAGCAACTACCTTAAATAAGTGATCATTTTCTACTTTTCACATTTAGTGCTTCTTTTGTTACGTATGTATTTTGTATGATCACTTTTTTGAAAAGTGTTTGTACTTAAATTTAACATATTTTTACTTTAATAAAATAAGAATAATAGTAAAACTTAAATTAATTATTCTAGAACAGTTAAAAGCGTCAGTGATACATACCTTCATCATGAGCAACAATGTGTTGAGTACGATGAGGGTCATGATGAAGTACTCGAAAGGCGTAGAGACGACTATTCTCCACACTTTGTATTTAAAACTCGCCCTTTTGCTTGGCATATACCTCTCAAGAGGCCGCGCTTCTATCGTGAAGTCTATACACGATTTCTGCAAATAAAACATGTAGTATCATGTCTTCATTGGGAGATGCCATATCATCGGCAACATTTAGTGTAAATTTAGTATTTAGACTCACCTGATTCTTATCAATTTCACCATCCTGCAGTTCAGCTTCGCCCTGCTCTTGAAATGTGATAATAATCAGAGCGACGAATATGTTAACGAAGAAGAAAGGAAACACCACGAAGTAAACGATATAAAATATGGACATTTCTATTCGAAAATTTTGTATGGGTCCCCTGTCTTCGTAAGTGGCGGCCATTGAATTTTGTAATACTCTGTAAACAAAGAATTGTATTAATTATATGTTTTCCAACAAGATATTCACAGGTTTTGAATGGGGCTACCATCTTGTTAGAGTAGAACTGGTTAGAGAGAGTTTCAAAATTAAACCAATAAGAATTTCTGATAGCATCCCAGTGGGACGAAAATTCCAATAGGGAACATCTTCCCTATCGAACCATCTGACCGAAAACTTTTAAAGTAAAAGTAGTTAAAAACGGATACAGGATTACAATTTAATTTTATCTACGTATAAAGATGTCTTTTACATTTTCTATTGATGAAACAGAAATATCATCACCATCATTTTAAACCAAGCATCATTTATGGAAGGCCTCCAACAAGGTGGACCGATGACCTGGTGAAGGTCATCGGTCCACCAAAGGCAATAGGCGGATAGCCGATGGATGCGAGACGTGCAGGACCGGTTGTTGTGGCGACGCTTGGGGGAGGCCTGTGTCCAGCAGTGGACGTTTTTCGGTTGATATGTTAATCATTTTAGGCAGGATACTTACTGTGGCCACCCCTCTCCGGTCTGCACCGCAAACAACGTTAGCATCGCCACTGCTACGTTGTCGTAATGGAAGGATTGCGTCGTCCACGTGCGCTTGCTGACTTGAGGCAGTAAGCTGTTCTTCTCGTAGATGAAATACGACCCTCTGTTACACACGGTAAGGTTTGTATTAGAATGTATTCATGACCTAATCAAAAAGGGTGACATGACGTGTGAATATAATTACTGTTGCAATGTATAAAATGTGGGGATAAGAAAATGTAAAGTTGAAACATTTACAAGAATCTAATGAAAATTGATTGAATGAAAATGTATGTAACTCTGGAGAAATACATTAACAAATACACAATTTAACAACTAATTAAGTAAATAAACTCAATACTCACTGGCAGTCTTCAAAAGTATTCTTACTGATATCGTTGCAGTGAAAAAATTTACCATTAAAAAGTTGAACTGCAATTACAGCGAATATGAATTGAAACAATATGTACACAATGAGAATGTTTATGACGTTTTTCAAAGAGTTCACAACACAGTCAAACACTGCTTTTAACTTTGGAACTCGTTTTATAGTTTTCAAAGGTCTGAGCACTCTTAACACTCTTAACGATTTTATTGTGGACAGATTCTGTCCCGCGCCCTTTTTCACGCCTCTGTAACAAAAAAAGTCAAATTAGCTTGGCAATGTCAGTATAAAATAAAAAAAAATTGGGTGTAGCTCAATCTAGAAATTCTATGATGGCATATTGGTTCACGGTTGTTGTATAATCAAATAGGTGTTGGTTTATCTATTAATAATTTCATCAAAGTATAGTACTTTGTCAAACGTTTTCGATCCAGTTAAGAAAGCCCAAATAATGCTACTGGCATCAATGATGCATATATATTATATATCATCAAGGTAAACCATTTTGATCCAAATCCAGCTGATTTCAAAACCGAAGCTGCAAGACGTTATGTGACAAGAGGTACATAATGATTTACATAACGTTGCATAAAAACTTACAGCCAGTCTATTCTGCTTTATCTCACGGTGAAAATATAAATAAAGTGAGCTGTCATTTATCTGTGTGGACGATGCATGGATTGACAGCTTGGCAACTACATGTTCTTTCGTTTAAAATAAAAAAATAAATAAACAAAAGAGCATTCGCTAGAATGCTCATTACAAGTAAATGTCAAGTTTATCAGCGGCTTTTATCAATTGAACAGCAGTAACATTCTGTTAGTATCTCACAATGAACTCTTAGGTAAAGTGAGCCTAGCGAACCAAAGTTAACCTTTTGAACGCCATTGTCACATAAAACTTATAATAACCGGCACAAGTTCCCATTGGTCGATTTGACGACGATAGCTCTGACGCTGCACGTTATTGTTTCGTCAGACAATGCTTATCGACTATTGCGCTTGCAAGTTTCGTTCGCCCACCTCACACTGGCGAGATCACTCCGCTGCTTTTATCTGTGCTCACGAATCATGCCGGCTACTATATCTTGTACGCCAACGTCAGGATTATGTGACAAAGAAATATAGTGTATCGTCTATGCTTTGGCGTTCAAAAGATTAAGCTTTAAGCTTTTTGCCAAGCCAAGCAATTTTGACATCTTCGTGAAGAACAAATTTTGACGAGCATTTTAGTAAATGCTCTAGTTAGCGCGTTAGTTGCTCCATGTTTGGCCCCGTTCATTATTCATTTCGACAAATTTAAAAACGGCGAATGCTCTAAATACGTATACAATTGATACATCAAGTCTATAAGCATCTTAACATGAAATTGAAAATAGAAATGCTGTTAACAACGAACCCGATCTCAAATCCGAAGCTGACAAGGGCGCATATGACGACGGCGGCATCCATGATGTTCCACAAGTCGCGTAAGTACGCGCCCGGGTGGAACAGGATGCCGAGGTCCACTATCTTCAACAGCATCTCCACGGTAAACACGCCCGTGAACGCGTAGTCGAAGTAGTTCAGGATTTTGTTCCTAATGTGGATGAGAGAGTTTGATTAGCAAGAGTGAGAAACTCATTGAAGGTACATGAAAATAGCTCGGACTATTAATGTGGTTACAACAGTGGATATTGTAGTGGTTAGGTGGTTAGCTAAGAAGGAGAAAAGGTGGGCATTGACTAGAAGAAAGTTTATTTAGATACATATAAGAAATTTAAAGTTATAAAAACAAAAGGAAAACATCTTGCTAATAGGTATGTACACTGTCAAAAATGATGATATTGGAATGAAGGAAAATGATAATAGTTGGGATTATAAATGAGCACAGCGTACCTGTCACTCTCTTCCACTACGGGGTCTTCAGCCGCTAAAGCCGCAGAACTCATACAAATAACTACCATGATAAAAAAATCAAAATATCTTAAATTTACAACCCAGTGTGCGCCTCGCCTAATTCTGTAACAGATAGATGTTGTATCATTACAATAAAATTAAGTCTCATAAAACAATAATTATCATGAATGGCATTAGAAGTAATAAAACCAACTTACGGATTAGTAGGTGACAAAATAAACATGGACGAATATGGCAGCATTGGTTTTGGTCCATCTGGTACCTCATCATCTTCTTCTTTTTTGGCCTCTTCTTTCTTTTTGTTCTGAAATATTACAAATCAATATGAATAAACGTTCCCTAAACTGCTCTCATCTACGTTGGTTCCACTACTTTCTAATGTTCTTACTCTGGCTCTATGAGAGTTCCTCAAAAATATCGAAGAAAACTACACTAGATTCGATAACAGTTTTATGATAAATTACATGATAATGTTTTTTTAGCAAGTGATCACTATTATGACTTATTCAATGAATAAGTACAGAAATGAAATTATAATAACTTATTTACTAGAAGTTTCACATTTAGATTTAAAAGTAAAGACTATTACACAAGCCAATACTGATGAATGTAGTGGTAAAAACATGCGTTTCTAATCAATTTCCATAAACAGAAATAAAAAATCTAATAAGTGAAAGGAAGAAATGATCATCAAGCTAAAAAGAAATCATGTACTGAAATTAATGAACAAGTTTGTGTTTTTTTATGGATAAAGTAGCCACCTAGTTGAAGTTAACGTAAAAAGTCAAGTTGATGTTGACATCCATTAGCCATCTAGAGATAAAGATCATAAAGATTTGATAAAAACACCTATCATGACATTCTGCTCACATAAGCGACATCGACCCGTCTAGCGTACTTAAAATGTTGTTGATATCGAAGTCATGAACGAACACACAGGAAATAACAACACATCAGACAGCGTGCAATGTCATGCAGTGTTAAGAGAAGCTGCAGAATGAGATCTTAGAAGAATTCAATGAGAATAGTGGAAAGTTATAAATATCAACAATATTTTAAGTCGTCGACACCAATACATTTTGAAGCATAGCTTTGCCAATGCCGAGCTCGTTTTACCTTCCTACTCGTCGGCGAAGAGGGACTAAGGTCTACTCCGGTTGGAGAGCCGTCCACCGCGTGTAATGCACCCATCTCTTTCTCCAATTCCTAATTATCCGGAATAATGTATGAAATATGTACAAATTTCGTTCCAATCAACAGCTTAAACCAATTAGTACAACCGCTTGAAAGTAAATGCTTGTGGAAGAGTGGTTGAACATGCTATGGCTTTGAAATTGTGATACTATCAACTAACTCCAAAGCATCAGAGGATGAATTTCTAGGTACTATAAACAAAGAGAAGCTTGAGACTTACTTGGAGCTGTTTCTCCTTGTCTTCCTCGACTTGTTCCTCTTCTGCCGCTGTCAATTCCTGTAAATACAGATTTGCAACATTTACACGAAAAGCGGCGTCAGATTTACAAGAGCGCAATGACGTCAACAACTGAACATACATCAAATTGGCAAATATCTTGTTTGTGACCACACATTGAATGGGTTTTGCGTTAGTTGATCTTAATGTCAAAACAACACACAGCATCCGATGAGATAACATTGTTTTGATCTGATCACTTTTGAAGATGATCATAAAAATGTAAAACCAACTATCGCAAAACAAAGCACAGACAAAGAAACGCACCTGGGCATTAGCCAAGTTGTCGACAGCGATGGCAAGGAACACGTTTAGCAGCGTGTAGTTGCCAAACAAGACGAGGATGACGAAGTATAGCGAGTAGATCATGCCCCTCTGGATGCCACCCTGAGACTGGATGCCATCATACATCACTTCGTTCCAATCTTCACCTGTTAGAATCTGGAATGAAGAAGACAATTTGTGTGTTAATTCAAACAAGGGTTTTGTTTTATGTTAGTTCACTCGTTCATTCACCACAACTAATCTTGGTTTTATTTTGGGCAAATTCCGCTGTTTTTGTTGAATTCGTCATTTTTATGAGATATGACAGTATCGGTCGTAACAAGGTCATCAGTGACCAATAAATCACGATCTGAAGAATCAATAAGTATGATGACGTAATGACCAAGATAGCTTTAAACTACGTCAGAGGATAAATTTACATTTTGTGATTCAATGATGAAAGAAGTATCGTTATAACAAGTAAAATTCATATTTACCTGGAAGACAGTTAGCAGCGCGATAGGAAAGGTGTTGAAGTTGGTCGGCGGCGTGCCATCCTCGAAGTTGAACTGTCCTCCGAACAGTTGCATGCCGAGCAGTGCGAAGATGAGAATGAACAGGAAGAGCAGGAACAGCAGCGAGATGATGGATCTCATTGAGTTGAGGAGAGATATCACCAGGTTCCGAAGTGATGACCAGTACTTGGTGACCTGGAAAATACAAGTGATTTCATAAGCATACATTTATGATTCAAAACATGTAATTGTAATTGGAGTTTTGACTTTGGATGCACAAGATAGCTTTTCTGGAAAGTATTTGGAAACTATATACTTAGTTATTTTTTACAGAAGACTGAGTGGGCTGGCTACATAAGTTTTAATAATAACAAACACCACCTCATTAAAAAAAAATCATCAAGTTGTTACCAATTGTAAAGCTTGAGTCAGGAAAACTGACATAAACAACTTATTTTACAGTTCTAAGCAACCATAAACTAAAAAAACTTGCAAAATGCTTATTTACCTTGAATATCCTCAGCAGTCTTAGAGCTCTCAGGACAGATAGACCGAAGGAGCCACCCTTGACCTCGGACCAGACGACCTCGAAGATCGAGCCGGAGATTACCACGCAGTCGAACCGGTTGAACGACGACTCGAAGTAGATCCGCGGCCCCAGCGCGTACATCTTCACCCACATCTCCATCATGAACAACCCCAAGAACACAAATTCGGCATAGTCTGTGGAAGAAAATGTTGGATAAGCACTTGAGCATACTAAGTTATGTAATTACAATTCAAAACAAATTCAAACAAGTATAGATAGCACATCATCTGAAGATTTTCTTACAAATATTGAAACGGTGTAAGCTTAGATCAAAGGTAAAACGGTTAATATTCTGTATTGCACATTGAAAAGACGAATAACAGGACACAACATGAATCAGAACATTTTAACGACGGTCTTATCGCTACAGCTTATATTGTTGTTTTAAATCTGGAACTTCATTTACATACAAGATTAGAACATAGTAGTAGTTCTTAAAACACTTACATAAAAACGAAGTCAGCCACTTGGGTTGTCTGTAATGCTCCACAGCCACGCATATCGTGTTGAAGAGCACCAAGACAATGACGAACCAGTAGAACCACTGGGTCTTCACTGTGTGTCTGATCCAGAACCGAAACCTCTTCTCAGCTCTCCAGAAGTCAGCGAACTTCCCGGCTGATCGTGCTTTACTTTTCAGAAAACCTGTTGTAATAAAAAAATCGTTAATAATAGTCTTGATGTTTAAGTTGCCGATGATTTTGCAATTGTTTGATGAAACTCTAAATTGCATTTCAACTAATGTTCCCTTGAAATTAAGGTCCAAAATTGTATGCTTTGAATAGTAGAACTTACATCGCGTGTAAATAGTTGTGTTCGTTACCGAATATCGGTAATTTAGAGGGTCTAATGTTTATTGCATGATCAACGGCATTTGCATTTAACTAAAGGATTCGGGTTTAACATTCAGCTAATTGTTTATTAACTCTAGCGTACGCACGTCACGATTAGCGGTCCTACTACATTTACAGTTTTGCGACACAAATGCTCTTGTGCTTTTTAAGCTGGTTTTTGATCGTTAAGTTTTATAACACGAAGTAATTGGACGGTATTGAAATTCAGTCGGGGTCGCAATCCGATACTTCGCTCGTATAAATCACTAACAACCCTCTTCTGAGATACTGTCATGTTATCCCCAGAAAATATGTTACGTTTTATGGTAACTTTTTTGGTGAAGCTCTCGCTGTACAAGCTTGGGGTGAGGGTGGTGGAAATAGCGGACCTAGAGGTAGAAGAGTAGCAAAGGACAATACAGAGGGTTTTCTGACGTCTGTACGGGTACACGATGAATCCGAATAACAAAAAGCAAAAAAATGCTATCTATATTACAGCTTCATTTCAATAATTTTGGGTAACACGTACAAACGTTTTTATCACTTGGATACGGAGAGGGTAACTATTCCTAAATCTAAGTCTATTCTAGTTTGACTACTGTAGAAGATGAAAAGGAATATTCTACCAGCATCACGTTTGATCCCATACCTTGCTTTTTCTTTGGAACTGTAAACAACCAACACACAAATAGAGTACGAATACGCAATGAAAATGAATGAAAATGAAATAAAAGAGTTAGTTATCGACAAAATATCATGCAACATTCATGAATTTACAATAACATACTCGTATTACGTGAAAAGTAAAGGATAATATTTGAATGATTACAAAATGTGTCTAATATACCGGAAAGATTAAAGATACCTAACCTGTCTATTTATAATAGAATCAAACTTGAAAAAGTAAAAAAAATATTGTTTAGAAAATGAAAACATGCTTCTATAATTTGTTCCTGCTTGAGTAATAAAAACGAATTTGTGGTTTGAATAGAAATTTTGAATATATCTTGATCTGTAGTAGGTTTACACACAACACGACACTCAGATTACATAATATGAAACATACATGGGACAGGAAGATGATACTGACCGTCATCACCGCAGTCTTCATCCTGTTCTTCCTCTTCTGTGTCTGTGCTTTTACTTTTACCAAGATTTTTTAACTTCTTTTTGGCCGCTGCTCTTTTTCGTGCTAGGAAGCAAAACAAGATTTATTAAGTATAGTATAAACTATTCTATTCTATTCTATTCCATCGAGCGAACTAAATGTTTGTGTTTTCTAGTAGAACATCGTTATGTCATATAAAATCAATGTGTTGCTGCTTACCATCGATTATGTGCGCCTTTTCTTCTTCTGTTGTTCTTTCTTCTGCTAATATTACTTCCTCTGCAACCAAGGTTATCTCATTAGTAACAGTTCCTACTTATTACATTAGTCTAGCCTTTTTACTATTTTTTTTCCATCTATAATTAGCGTTACGTTATTTTGGGCTATTTATATTCCTCACTTACCTGCTTTACAAATCCACTCAACGTAACCATTGAGTTCTCTCTCGAGTTGCTGCTGTCTTCTTAATTTAAGAAATTCTTGTCTATTCTCTACTTTCTCTCTTTCTTTAGCGAACTCACTGAAATCACAGGTACGCGTATTGAACTACACTAGCACTAATTATACATAATGGGCCAAACGTATTTAATTTGACGATTGGGATTTTACGCATCAGCAAATGTTTTGGTTAGCATAAATTAATGTTACTTCAAACACCTATAAAACAAAGAAAGTACAACTAGCAATTTAATTGATAAATGTAAGTTTGAGCATCGTATGATTGAAATATCAACACTGAATACTCTTCTACATATTCTACCAAATCTTTACTTAAGATTCGATCTCTAGCATTACTTTAGCATATATTGGTATTTAAAAGACCTGCTTCAGTAATCCAGTTGAGATACGCATTGAAGTCAGCGTTGAACATCGCACGGGCTCTTTCTTTTACAAACTGAGCCCTTCTTTCTACGCGCCCTCTTTCATTAGAGAACTCTCTGGATATCAATGATAATGAAGAAAAAAATATTTAAAAGAAAACATGAATCAAATAAAAAAATCTGCAAATGGTGAAAATATACTTAAGTGTTTTGACTTACCCGCTAAGAACACCGAGAACTAAGTTGAGCATAAAGAATGAACCCAATACTATGAGAGGCACAAAGTAAATCCAGTTGAACGCACTACCTAGCGCGTCATTCGTCTGTAACAAGCAATAATCATTTTAAATAAATCAGAAGGCACAATATATACAAGAACTAACACTACCCAAAGCTTTTGGTGCAAGTTCTTGTAGAGGCTGGCAAAGAGCTTGTAGTTATAATTACAATTATGTTTCAAGACAAGCTTTGTCTCAATTAAGTTTAACATGACAGTCAAATATTTTTTTATTATGGATTATGACAATTTTAAACAAACAATTATGCTCCCTGAACTGTTCATAGAGGAAGGGAAGGATGAAGGAGGAGGAACAGGTGAAGGAGGTGAACTCAAAATTGTTAGTAGGAGTAACTGAACCACATACCCAATAGAGGATGGCAGTCCAGCCCTCCATGGTGATGCACTGGAAGACGGTGAGCATAGCGAAGCCTATGTTGTCAAAGGACGTGATGCCTCTGTTCGGTCCTTCCCACTTCTCTAGGCACGTGCTTTTCTCGTACTCACACACGTTCGCGCCAAATGGTGCTAGGCTAGCGTTGTCCGCATTGCACGGCGTCGCACTGTCGCCTTCATTTACTATTTCACCTGGGGATTAAAAAATGTTTTAGAGGCAGCTTTATAATAGTAGTTTTTATTGAGATCTATGAACATTTGTGTCACTTCAGTTATGCATTATTCGGAACATACTTCTTGAGAACTTGATAAAATTGTCTGCAGTGCTAGTTTCCTATAAGAAGACGCAGCGAAATCCTAATATTGAAAAATTATCTCGGGCAAGTTTGTGGAACTTGTTTTTAGAGAAAGTTGTGTCATGATTTAAACCAAGTGAGTGTCACAGTGTAGCAGATGAAACTTCGTTATATTACGTTTGTATTATTTAGTGGCCAAACATCATTCAAAATAATATGTTTTCCTAAGTAAAATAAAACATTAACACCATAAACTTAAATCTCTGATAAAATCAAACAACGTCCACATTCTTAAAATGCAACATAAAGACTAGTTTTCAAAGGCATTTGTAATTAACTTTTATAGCCAATAATTAAAACGTTGAAAAGTTTCGAACTTCTACTTATTACATTTTGAAGTTAAGCCGTTAATTTAAATTTCCACATGCAATAGTGTCGCCTGTTTGTGAGTTTGTTACTGCATGTTAGTGTCGTACTCGTACAAACTTTAACTGGGTTGCTGTTATTTGCCGTGGGTCTCTGTTTACCAATAGGTAAGTATGAAGTTTAGTGAGAATCGATGTAGTGTGCTTTTGTTTGCGTTGCTTGGAAGTAGAGTGTAGGTATTGTTTAATTTGTTGCGGAAAATTACGCTCGACAATTTGCATGTTCATTTGTTAGCAACATATAACTTTGATATGAACTTATTGGAGGAAGTACTAATTCCGTTATGCAATTATTGTGGGGTATAGATAATATCGCATTTTTTAACATATTTAATGATAAGAGAGTTAATCAGTATTCTATGAGGCAAACAAATAGGTAAAGTTCCAAACTGTGTGGTATATTAGGTTATACTTACTAATATCTTCTAAACTATAACAAGTCTTATGCAGCGCCCCTGAGTAGAACTCGAGGCCGATGATAGCGAAGATGACTATCGCGAAAAGCACCAAGAGGCCGATCTGCAGCAACGGCGCCATCGCCTTTATAATGGACTTCAGTACGACTTGCAGACCTAAACGGAAATGGTATTTATTTATGTTAGAATATAAAGCTCAATATTGCGTGGCGTGCCCTGTAATTTATAACCTTTATGCATTTTATTTTCGGTTTTCATAAGCCATTTACATGCATGAATAATTAATAAATCGAGGAATTAGGAATCTCATTTTCCTATGTCACATTTGGTAGAAAATAAATAAATGTGGAGAAGCAGAATTTTCTGAAAACAAAAGAAGCTTGAACATTCGTTTTAAAATAACTGAAATAATTTGAGCAACATCTTAGTCACCAATGTTAGCTTTATTGGAAGAAATCCAGCATATTTAAAAGATTAATACAAAAATAAAAAAGATGAGAAGCCAACATAATTTTGTCTAGTGCTTATAAATTACAGGGCATGAATATTAAACGTTCGTATAGCGAAATTTTGAAGAAGAGATTTCGATAGTATTTTGGAAATTATTATGTCATCTTTTATATCGTATTATTAAATTAGATAAAACAAGAGATAATTACCAAATATGTCGTTTATTTCTCGACGTTAGTTGCTAATTTATCGATGACAACATTAAAAGAAAATTTTAATAAAAATCAGACAAGAAATAGATTTTCTGACTAAATGCCATATATCTAGAGATGAAAATCATTACCTATTTACTGAAAAGGACATCAGAACAATGGAAACACAATATAAAATTAAAAAGTTTATCGTGCACAATGATTTTCACTAGTGCATAATTTTAATTAAAAATGGCTCCAACGCTATTCTTTTTTTCCCGCACACAATTTATGGCCAGTGTTTTTTTTTTTAATTAAAACTATTGCGGCAGAATTTATAGTAAATGTACATTTAAAGTAGGAACATTTTTTTGTAACCAGCCAGTGTTTTTCAAGTAATAAAATTATGCAACAGTGTAACTAGTGGAACTACAATACGATTAACTAATCTATGAATGTTCTAGAACTCACTAGGAACGCCCGATACTAATTTAAGGGGCCTCAGCACCCTAATGGCACGCAAGGTCCTGAAGTCGACGTCGGCTGGCGCGATCGGCAGCTGCGTGATGATACTGCCAAACACATATCACTCGATACTATAGCTTGAACTAGCAACTAGCTGAGTAATAAATTACTACTGAAGACTGTGCTTTTCTTTAAAAATAAATGATAATAATCTTTAAAACAAAAAGGGTTGGTCAGTGATGTTCAATTAGCTCACAATCGAAATAGATTAACTATAGTGTGATTATTCTGAGTCGCAATATAGTTTCTGCCAATGCGTAGTTACCATAGACACAAGATTGTAAAAGGCCAGTGTTAATAAAAAATGCATGGCTGAAAGATATTTTTTATACTTGGAAAATCACAGTTGCTTCTCTTCCGATTGTGAGCGTGTTATATGATTATTGTGCTAGTTATCCATGAGGCCTCGAACGAAAATAAAACAAAATAAATAATGACTTCTGTGAATGTCAACGAAATCGTAATTTAACAAAACGTAGGTGACAAAGCACAGCCTTAATTTTATGTAAAAAATAACTACAATCTAAATATCGTGTATCTAATTAGTTAGATTGTTATATGCTAAGTAATCATGTTAATTTTACGCATTTTTAATCTAAATACACCATATTTATTCACACCTAAAACCATTTCTTTATCTAATTTCTTACGTATTAGCTTTTATATTTGATGTAAACCTACACAATACACAAAATGTATAGCAAATCTTTACTATTATGCAACACGTTAGCTTTAAAACATTAAACATTTTCAATAAATCACATTAATTAATTAAAATTCACACATTTTCTAATCTATGTTAAGTATGTCAATAAACAGGACGAGAATACGATGCTACGTATTTTTACTAATAATTATAAAAATTCTATTGTCCATAACTAGCTGTAGTTCTACATTCAAAAAAGTTTCAAAATTCGAAAACATCTAGCGAGTAACGTCTATAACAAATAAGGTAGAGGTATTATGTGAACTTTTCGCCAATTACTGTGAATTACTTGGTATCCGCGAGACGAGCTTGAGCGGTCGGAGCACTCTGAACGAGCGCAGCATCCGGAGGTCAACGTCCACGTTGTATTCGGCGAATATCGTCATCGACCTAGTTTTTGTTATCGAATATTCAATAATGTCAACTCTCCTTTGTGTTTGACAAAAACCTAGTGTCCTACGTTTTAGTGTCAACCAATTGTGTGGCCTAATAGTTTGTAAATGGTAATTTGTATAATTTAGATTTCAACATGTGGTTCACTGAAAGCAGCCTCGGTGCTGTGTAGTTTCCAAGAACGGAAAGGTTATACGAGCAAACGAGAAAGCTTTTTGTTGTGAACAATAGTGTTGTGAAATAAAAGTTATGTAAAGAATTAGACATTATTTTCTAATCTTTACCAGGTTAATAACAATTTAATCTTGTCGAAAATCGGCTGTCAAATACAATCATTAATATGTGATTCATGATCATTAAGATGACTTGTAATCTGACAACAGAATCAGAAATAATTCATTATTCGTGGAATTTCTTTACATAACTCAATCGAGTAAATTAACACTAAAATGTATATTAATATGAAAAAACAACTCACCCAGTTACTACTACGAAAAAATCCATGATGTTCCAAACGTTTCTAAGATACGATCCCCTGTGTAAAACAAAACCTAAAGCTAAGATTTTTAACGAGGCTTCTACACAAAATATTCCTAAAAAGTACGCCTCGGTCTTTTCCTGTAACAATGGAAACAATGTTCAGTATAAATGTTAGCAAACATAAAATAAAAGTTTATTGTCCTTGTCAGTATTTGTACAGTAATCATTAGTTTTAATGTTATTAAAGTATCATTATAATGATAGCGTATTAAACACCACTTAGGCTGCGTACAAGCTATAGCAGGGATTCCCAACCGAAGCGGCATGCCTTTTCTGGGCATTGGGTATACAGTGACACAAAAGGGGGAGCGGTGGCTCTAAAAATGACTTGATGCTATCCTTTCAGAGGTAGTAGTAACTTAAAAGTAAACAAATAATCACCAAAGTTACTTCTTCTTCTTATCGTGTGGGCAGTAAGGTCTAACGACCCCACACACCCTAGTGTCAGAGTTGCTAAACCGCTGCAAAAGCCTCTGACATGGTTTATTTGACGACCGCCATTTAGCGGCCGGAACCACCGGCTTATACGTGCCTTCCGAACCACGTAATATTCTTTTATCAGACAATCAGGTGATTCAAGCCCGCAATGTCCTAGCCAAACTGGAAACAACTTTACAAAGTATACTTCCCGTGGGACTCAAACCCACGACCACCGGGTCACAAGGCAAACGCCTTAACCACTCGACCACGGAGGAAGTAACTTGACGTCATTGTGCTCCCATATGTACGGCTTGCGTAATCAATCTCTCATATGCGGTTTTCCATTACGGGGCCCCCTGTTAATAGCATGCCCCCATAATAAGCCGCTCGTAGTGATGTTAGAATAATGTTGGTGGGATTGCACTGCACTATTCAGCGATATACAGTAGCAAAGGATTTTAGTTGTTTCAACTGACAAATCATCGCCAGTCTTAACTATGTGAGTCTGACTTCTGTTGCACGAATCTACGTGAATATTGTTTCTCAACACTGGCTAGACACAAGGTTTCGAATACAGAAACAATGCCCACATGCATCTATCACATACAACTGAGAACGACGACGCTTGGTGAACCTTTAGTCAACGACAGAATCCGGTTACCAGGATTCTTTTCGTTTGAAAGGCAAATAATAGAGATCAGTTGCTGTCTTATAGGGGTTATGTTGGGAAACAAAAGGGGTGAATAAAAGGTAACTGGGGATGAAAATGCCAACGGGCATATTATTCTGCCACATATCTCTATTAGTAATTAGGAGCTCGTGGTTCAATAATAACTGCCGCACATTTCAGGTTAAGCAATGCTTGCCGAAGTTGGTTTGTGGATGGGTGACCATCTTAACATACCAAGACTCCTCCGCGGATCGGAAAATACGTCAAGCCGTTGGTACCGGCTGTCATTTGTAGATATTTTGCTTGTTAGTGGTCATGGATAGTCAGAAGCCCGGATATCTGACACCACTTTTGCCAAGGAGTACCGTGTTACCCAGTTAATGAGTTGTGGAGGTCTGGTAGGCGCTTATAGGGTTCCGTTGGTCACACTTACACGTGTACGGAACCTTAAAGGATGATCTGAACGATGAGCTAGACCACCATTTATCTTGTCGTCAATTCTGTTCTGACATGACCGTTCTATGCTCGGAGTTGTTCGGTCAAAGTTGGATGTGCAAGTCGTATGAGGGTACATAACAGAGCAATAAATCTGAGCTAGCAACCAGCATAAGGAGCCAAGGACACTGTGGGCTAATTTGGTTAGATGGTATCATCATCAGTTGTATGGAAATTGGTTGTGTAATAAGGGCAAGTGATTCACTGGAAAGTTTTAAGTATAAAATGGGAAAAACAAACGAACGACGAGAGATGATCTGGTTTAAAAGTAAAGGACTAGTGAGGTACAGCATATAGGCTTATAAAGATAGTACGGAGAAGGGTCGGTCTGGAAGACAAAATGTTGTACTTAACTGGGAATGCCAAATTTCGTACTTAAAAACCTTTCAATTTGTGTCGCGATATCATTTCAGCAACAATCAGAATAGACACTTGTCAAAATAACACACTGTGCAACTAGATAAAACTTGTTTAATGTTTTTTTATTAGATTTGTCTATATTGGTTTTGGAAATTTTTAAATGTACTTTTCTTCGGTTATTATTATAATTTTGGCACAACTATTTTTACTTTATTTTATGTCAAGCATTTGGGTGGAGACCTGGTTGGTGTCTTAAAATACAGGCTTCAGTTTTGTTTAGACAGCAGTCTCACACAAATGAAATATGTTTCAATAAGTACATTTCTAGTATTAACCTACCTACTTAAGTAATCATGATCGGAGTTAAGTTCCTTTAAGTTCATTTGTTTTATTTATGGATGAGAAAATAAACGATTATTATAATATAAAATGGAGGGCAGCCAAGGTTCTTGACAAAATACCGTTCAACCAGCGAAATTGAAAAATTTTAGGGATTGATCACGTAACAGTTCGAAATCATTTGTCAATAGCATACATTTTTAACATTTCGACAAACGTCTTCACCACGCTACCGCTGACAGAATATCATCCTGTCTAGTCTTCAGTGGCATTAGTGTGAGTTTTTTAACGTTCTCGATCGCGTTAGCGTAAACGTCAATTTGTATTGAAACTAGATAAGCGCCGTCTGGTGACAATAACGGATAACCTTTTTTTTTCTATACAATTTGACATTAGCGAACGTTAACGTTAACGCGATCGAGTGCGTTGAAAAGCTTAGCCTAAGCCCTCCGAGCTGTTTTGACAGATTGCTATGCGAATGCGACCGCTCCATACGAGTGTGTTTTTTATAATTTAAAGTTCAACTAATCAAAGTCACATAGAAAATCGCACAGCTGTTATTAAACAAAATGATGAACATGAAATTATGAAACATATAAAACAATAATCGGTATTTTGGTTAAACCATTCGTATGTTAACGCATTTTCCATTTAAAGGGAAAGTTAAAAGAGACTTTAAAAATGTATAAGGCAATATTGGTCACCGTTAGCAACTACGAATAAAACTGAAAAGGACTTATAAGCTATCATAATGTGTTAGCTGGACTGTTTCTTACTGCTATGAAAATAAGGTTGAAATTACCAGATTCTGTGCTAAGATGGTCTTATCGCCGTTGGGCAAATGCTCCTCCAGCGCCAGCACCACGCAGTTGGCGATGATGGTAAGCAGCACCGCGTACTCGAAGGGCGGCCACTCGATGATGAACTTTGTGTACCTGGAAAAAGAATTAATTTTTAGTTAAAAACTGAATATTGTGGGTAAAACTTTCCTATTCTATATTAAAAGGTTAAAGAGCTGAGAGTTAATGAGAGGTGAATTGACTTATTGAAATCTTAAGCCATTACCGGTGTTAGGGTGGAAACAGCTTAACGAAATAATAAGTTAGACGTAGAAAACAACAACGTAACGATAACTTAATGGAATTTAGTACAGTAAACAAGCTTTGCCAATTCATCTGCCTAGCCTTTTCCCAACTATATTGGGGTCGGCTTCCAGTCAAGCCAAATTTTGCTGAATACCAGTATTTTACGAGGAGTGGCTGCCTACCAGACCTCCACAACCCATTAACTGGCACAACACAGTACTTCATGGCAAGACTGGAGTCAGATTTACTGGCTTCTGACTATTCGTAACGACTGCCAAAGATCTACAAATGACAGCCGGGACCAACAGCTTAACGTGCTTTCCGAGGCACGGAGGAAACTCGGTATGTTAAGATGGTCACCCATCCACAGACCAACCTTGGCAAGCGTTGCTTAACCTTGAAGATCGATCCATGCGGCTGTTATTATCTAGCCACGAGCTCGTCGCAAAAAGCTTTGCCAATGCTTCACACAAATATACTGAGTAGCTGATTAATTTTTTTTTTTTTTTTTGGTAGATGGCCACTCGCAGTTTCAACCTCAGAGGGTTGTCAACTACTAAACCGGACTTGCCTGTGTGGGCCTCAAATGAATTTAAGGCCCCCAGCCGAGGCTACAAACTTAAAGTAGCTGATTAAAAGCCAGGAAAAAACTGTCTGTTCATTGAAAAATAACCCCGTATTTTTGATATAATTATAATATCATCACATGCAAAATTAAAACTCCATAAAATTTAAAGTTCCTTCTCTCCAACATCACCCTTATAAAATTCCCAATTACCCAAGACACTTTAACGACACGTACACAATTTCCTCTCCTAGACAAGGAGCTAGTGTCATTATAGAAAATATTATCGTATTACCGGCCGATTAAGCACGATAATGCGGCAACAGTGTCGCGTTCATTCTAGTAAGCGATCATTAGATAATGCAGTTAGCTTTGAACGTTCACACGAACGTTACTGTGGATGTGCATCGAAAAATTGTTCGGAAATATCGGATAGGGGATGCCTTTTTTGTGTTAAAAACAGTGTGTCGAAAAACCGGCCAAGTGCAAGTCGGACTCTCACACGAAGGGTTTCTTACTATAAACCTAATTTTTTATTATTCGTTGTTATAGCGGCAATATCTGTGAAAATTTCAACTGTCTACCTATTATGGTTCTTGAGATACAGCCCGCTGACAGACAGACAGATGGACGGATGGACGGACAGCGGAGGCTTAGTAATAGGGTTCCGTTTTTTACCCTTTGGGTAAGGAACCCTAAAAAGAGGATTCTCATTAATATATACCACATGATATAAAACAAAGTCCTTCTGCGATAAACGCAGAACTGATTGTCATACGGTTTCACCAATGAAGTGATTTATGGGGAAGTTTTAAGTGTATGATTCATTAAGATTTTTTGTAAATTTGCTTAATAAGACAATGTCTGTTCTAGAGGTTGCCAAAAAATCATGCCGACTGGGAGCTTATATTTATATGCTGTACTACAAATAAATCTGCTTTGTCGGAAAAAATATCTGTGTTGTAGTTGGCTGCTGAGTTATCTAATCAGTTGAAGCAGAAATTTATATGGAGTAAATTCTGACCTCCACAACCCAGTAGCTGGGTCATCATCGTCATCATATCAGCCGAAAGACGTCCACTGCTGGACATAGGCCTCCCCCAAGCGTCACCACAATGACCGGTTCTGCACGTCTCGAATCCATCGGCTAGCCGCGACCTTCACCAGGTCTTCCGTCCACCTTGAGGGAGGCCTTCCACCATTGCGTCTTCCTGTACGCGGTCGCCAGAAATTTTCGGCCCCATCGACCTCTGTTCTGCGAGAAATGTGCCCTGCCCAATGCCCCTTTAGTATGGCGATCCTTCGGGCTATGTCGGTAACCTTGGTTCTCTTGCGGATATCATCATTCCTGATTCGATTACGCAAGGAAACTCCAAGCATTTCCATTGTCCTTTGAGTGACTTTAAGCCTTCTGATGAGGTCCATTGATTCATTATTGAATGGTCCGCGGTACCTAACCTAACTCGTTTTCTGCACCTATTTTTGACTAGTAAAGTGTAACTGGTAAAGCTATTATAGAGACAGACTAAATTTATTTCAATTATTCTGCCTATATGAAATCTTTTTGTTTGTACATAAACCATTCAATATGATTACGACAGATAATGGGATTACGAGGAAATCTATGCACTTGAGATAAGAAGAGATATTGCATATTTTAAAGCAATTATGCTCTTTATCGATTATTTTCTATCGGTTAGTAAATTACTGGTAGGCTTTCCCTGCATCGGTCAGTACTTTGTTGGCAAAAAATGTGTTTTTTAATAGTACCGTGCAGAAAGTCGAATTTACTACTATAAAATAGTAGTCTATTCAAAAACGAAATAAATTCGTCCGATACTACCTTGGACCTCCATTTGTTTCATCCAACAAAACAAAATTGATCGTCAATTTTTATTTAACCCGCAGCCTATAGTCGTGCCAAGGTTTTTATAGAATTAAATGCCTTATTAGCAAAATTAAATTCAAAATAGTAAACAAGGAACAGTTCGCAAACTAATCAAGAATTATTCCTTTTGCCCCGTCCTACATACATAATTTAATGTTACCATCATGAATTTCGTGACGGCACGGAAATATTTCAACGACAGCGTTTCAAAATTAAATGACGGATGTATTCGGGGTTCGGGTTGCCTTCAATGGAGTTCAATCGATTCTTTTTTGTTTACGTTTTGTTTTTAATTCAGAGGGCCTAGCACGAATGTTTTGAAGTATAATAACGTTACAGTATTGTTAACGTAAGTGAATTTTGTACCTAAAAAAACTACAACCCCATAGTATTTTGTTTAATTTTAAGCGACATACACATATGTATCATACAACATTATGAATATAGTATTATTCAAATAAACCACGTCAGAGGCCCTAGAGGCTATTTGGAAACTCTGACACTAGGAACTGTGTAGTGTTACTAGACCTTACTCATCATCATCTGCCTAGCCTTTTTCCTAATTATATTGGGGTCGGCTTCCAGTCAAACCGGATTCAGCTGAATACCAGTGTTTTACGTGGACCGGCTGCCTACCAGACCTCCACAACCCATTAACTGGGTAACACGGTATTTCTTGGCAAGACTGGAGTCAGATTTATTGGCTTCTGACAATCCGTAACGACTGCCAAAGATCTACAAGTGACAGCCGGGACCAACGGCTTAACGTACTTTCCGAGGCACGGAGGAAACTCGGTATGTTAAGATGCCCCATCCACAGACCAACCTTGGCAAGCGTTGCTTAACTTTTAAGATCGACCCATGCGGCTGTTAGAAGCTCCTAAACAATATGAATATAGTATTATTCAAATAAACCGTGTCAGAAGCCCTTGAGGCTGTTTAGAAACTCTGACACTAGGAACTGTGTAGTGCTACTAGACCTTACTACCCACACGATAAGAAGAAGTATTACTCAAATAAATATTATGTGCGAAATGATTATTATAGTAACAGTAAAATTTAACGCTACGTTACTACACGTCAGAAACATTCGTGTTAGTTGTTGTTAATCTTTTCAAAGTTTTAATTTGTTGACTATTATTATAGTGACGTGGCAGGTTAATTGGTTTGATTGAGGAATTATTTTAGGTCGAGTGTGTTAGCTAGATAATTACCATTGTCTTTTACAATCTATGAAAGACGATTAAAAGTTTACGTTGCTTTCAAACTTTTGTATATAGAATAGAATAGAATAGAATACTCTTTATTATGCACACCATATAAGTTACAGAAAAGATAGATGAAGAAAACATTACATAGGGTGACACAATGGGCGGCTTTATCGCTAAAAGCTACCTTTACAGGACAACCTTTGGATGGATTTAAAAGATAATGGAAATACAGTACTGCAGGTAGTCTTAGGTGTACAATAAAAAAAAATAAATAAAAAGCATAGGAACCAAGTGAAAACGATCAAACAGAAAGGTAGTGATTTTTGACCATTGTTTTAAAAATGGACAAAGATTGAGCACGTCTTACTGATACTGGCAAGGAATTCCATAACCGCACCGCTTGAACCGTAAAAGATTTGTCGTAGAAGCTGGTGGAGTGCATCGGGCATCTCTAATCTCAAGTTTTTCTAGTTTAACTAGTTGACAGGTGATCTCCGTTTATTTTGTTTTTTTTTTGTTTCTGCTAGCGGCTTCGCCGACGTCAAACTCGGAACTCAGAAAACCCATTCCAAAATAAAATAAAAATAGCCTTTGTCCTTCTCCAAGGTCTAATCTATCTCTTTATCAAATTTCATCCAAACCCGTTCAGCCGTTATGGTGTGAAGAGGTAACAGACAGAGTTTTTTTTTTAAGGATGGGAAATCATCAAATGACTCCTCCCGCTCTGGGTAAAGCAAGAGGGAGTGTCAGACTCTTACTGACTAAAACCCATCCGTGTTCCTCCTGGTGCCCTTTGTGTTCCAAGGCTACGGTACCCCTTTTGAACAGATTCCGCAGAACAGACAGTTACTTTCTTTTTTATAAAAAAAAAAAAATGGATTTAAAGGAAAAACAAGTTCTATTTAAAATAATGTATGTTTAGCGTAGTAAGTTCTCTGCCATCACAAGTATGAAATAATTGAATTGAATGAGCGGCAGTGTACATTGATGTCTTTTCCAATTTCAAAAAACCATATTCCCATAATTCCACAAAATTTTCTAAAACAATCTAAACAGGAGCATACAAAGAAAAACACGCAGAAACTGTCTCGTTCCGCACTACAATCTCTTTTTGTTATCAAATTACGAATACCTAGTGTAAGAACGTTCTTGTTTACAAAATGCATAAGGGGGCAAATACGGCGTGCGTTTAATATGTATAAGTGGGGGCAATACCATCCCGCCTCCACTGTTCCATGCTAAGTTCTTGCCAGATGTTACGAGGGTTAAGTCGTAATATGAAGACGATAGTGGACGCTTTTGGGGGTTGATTTAAGTTGCCTCCACGATATAGAATGTCGGAGGTAGTTTGTGGTTGCTAAAATTGTGATTTGGTTCAGATTTTGAATTTGATCTGAAGTAGATCGTATGATCTATGAGGTAGGACCTGAATTTAAGTTATGCAGAAGTTTATTTTTTCTTGACCTGACCGGAGTTATATTTTTGTGTAGTAGATAATAAAGTGCTAACAGTGCGGCAGCTCTTTGTGCTCAAGGCAATACTAAGAACACATAAGTACCTCCCTCTTTTGGACCGGAACAAATGCACTTTAATCTTACCCACTACCCCTCACAAAACCTCTTTAGCTCGTCACCAGTTTTACATTCTTGGCCGCTATCTATACATGAAAATTAATAAGCAAATAAAAATAGTGTATTTAACTCTCCCACAACCTGAAAAACACCCTGACTGAATGGTTACTACAAAAATACTACTTATTCACGGAGTCCTTATTTACGTTCATAGAATAGTATCAAATAATTCCACTACTCGACTCACACTCAATAAATGATCTATTGTATTTGTATTTGTTCTCACCCACACACTCACACTCAAACAAATTTACACACCGGCACGCAAACCAATACATGATTTATTTATTCTATTATTTATGTACACACAGAAAAACAGTAATAATGAATATTTATCCTCCCTTGCGCTAAGAATCCTGACTGCAGCTACAGCTACAAGCTTCTAGCCGCCCTGTATGTTACATGATCTGTGTAGATTTAACTAGATATTCCATATTTTTTTTGTACATCTGCTCTTGTGTATGAATCACGTGTGTATACATACACATAAACTATTATTATTATTTTATGATTGTTTAGTACGAGGACGTTTTTAAGCATAATTTTCAACTTTTGCCGTGATAACGTCTTATAAATTGACGATTGTTTGTTAAGAATTCAATTGTTTCCGTATGGCGATTATCGTCCATAAGCCGACTTTACAGACAGCCAATTTTTTTTAAAGACGTTTTAATTTGAATAAAGACAGAACATCAAGAAAGCTTTTACCAAAGTGCATTAATTATGTTCTACTTTGTAACTACACGTGCATACTGGGATATTTATAATTAACTATGTACACAGTAAACTAAAGCAACAACAAATAACAAAATTACAGTTCATGTCACTGCAAACTTTCCAATATGTATTTATTTTCGTTCCGCATGGCTAGCTCGCACCGCGCATATCGAATGCCAAACTATGCCCCGTTGAATGACATCCAATTATCTACGCCTACCTTTTAAAAATATAAACCTTTCACTGTTCCGCTTGTTTTTCGTTTCATAGCCATTAATCCTGATGTTGTATTTATAATTTTTTGCGTTGCGTGAAAATAGCAGTTGATTTTCTTGCTCTACATTTTTTTTTGAGGAAATATTTTCAATTTTTAACGTAATCATCTAGAATATTTGTATTGCAGGTTTTGACTGTTTTTTGTACCTTTTTATTATTGATAGACGTTTTACCACATCTCAACAATTGCGTTTTTAGTTATTTTTACAATAAACTAGGTGAACTGTGCCCACTTCGTTGGGCGGTATTTTTCGGGTCAATAAGCCTATGACACTCTCAAATAAGGTGGCTTTCTATTGGTATAAAATTATCAAAATCGGTTTAGTGGATCCAGAGATTACCCCCTACAAACTCACAATTTCACTTTTGAAAGGACAAACCGCGAGCTTTATGCTTGCTTCCAACTTAAGTACTATATATAATACAAGTATAAAAACGCATACGTAGGTAGGTAATCGAAAAGTCTCCCTCAAGCGAAAGCAAGCTCATTGTTTCGACCCAGCTGCGTGCTCATTAGCTAGCGTTTAACTAATTTCTACTTCCCTAACAGGGCGAGATTATGTACAGTCGCTTAGTTTGACACAGTTACCGACTGGCTCGCGTAAGTCAGTAACGTCAAGTTGCAATTTTATCGTGTGCTTGAGAGGAAAGGTCATTAAACTTTGCTTGGGATTGAGGTATACATGGCGATAAATTAAACCGTCCATCCTGATGAATATTATTGCACATTGCAGTGCGTTGATAAAACCGAAAAATACACGTTTCTTGCATGGGAGCCCCCTTTAATTTTTAAAAATATTATTCCTGTCACTTGGTCTTTTCATGTTGTATTTACGAGTATATGTTTAAAGTTGTGCCAATGTATGAAAAAAAAAATAGAAAAGATGTATATAGCCTATGTCAGTCAGAACGTTTTTATGAATTTATCATTCATCAGAATCGGTTCAGTAGTTTAGGCTAGACTAGAGCTAGGCTAGAGTGGAACAATACACACATAGATAGACTGCTAAAATCATAACCCTTCCTTTTGGCTTTGCCGTAGTCGGGTAAAAACTTCATGAATGTGCTAAGTTTCATGATGACATGAGGTTGAAATTAAACATCTTGTTGTCTATCTTTATGTTATACGTAGGTTTCCCACAAGATAAACCGATGTCTTGGGGAACGACCTATTATTCGGTCGGTTTGGTGACACTTATTGGAGGACTGCAGTGAACGTCTTTCGGCTGAAATGATGATTATGAGGTCACGGCTAAAGCAGTTGATACTGACCTCCGAATAGGATTTTCGTCGGCAAATATAAAGAGTGAGCTGGGCCCTGGAGTAGCGGGCTGGTGCGCGCCGCCCATGGTATCAGCTGGCGCCGCGCGAGCCTGCGCCCCCGCCGCCTCCTGCGCTGCCGCCAACCTGGAACGTGACATCGTATAGTTAGTAACGTTGAACCTCCTTCCTGTGGGTTTTCGTCGGCACACGGGTGTGCCATTGGGCGTCAACTGAAATTGACGCATAATGGCATCCCACATGCCATAACGAATCTCGCGGTTTAAACTTTAAAAAAAAAAAAAACGCATTGTTTAATGGCCTATGGCCCCCGATCTACCAAAAAACATGGCGCCGGCCGATTTTTTTACAATAAAACTAATCAATTGTTGTTGCGTCACGTCGGCTATTGCGTCCAGATCATCAGAGTTTAATGATATGTACACGAGTGCTGCGTTTTTTGGTTATTTTTTAAACTCAAGAAAGAAAGCCTTTAAAGTTCCGCGTATGCTCAAGTTGAGTGTTTTTCAGACTTAAAAAATGTTATTAAGCAAACCCCCTACTTTTGACAAGTTTTTAAGTAAAAAATTCAGAAATCAGTCCTTAGACTTCAGACAGATGTGAATCTGGCTAAAAATAGGCGATTTACGCTTTTATGCTATTTCTTACAACAAAATATGTAAAATAGTTTTACATTATTAATTTATAATACATTTAATTAACATTGTTTACTCAAACTTGACCTTGTATTGATTTAGACTTATAACTAAAAACTAATATATTTGTACACCAATTTAATGGTGGGTGGGACATAGAGCTAGACTAAAATAACACCTTTATTGTCATACCTGTGTTCATTTAATAAAAAATGATTGAATGATTATTTTCAATACCTTTTTCCCTACAAGCAGGGTAGAACACAGCATAAAATTCGATCAAACCACACATCGAAGAAGTTCTAGCAAATCGAATTATTTAATCAAGAAGTTAGGTGTACCAGGGCAGCATAAACTAGTAGTAGATATTATTAATTCGTTGCGCCGTAGCGTGTTACAACATCATTAAACAGTTCTGTGCATGACTGGGAAGGCTCGAGCGGTTAATGATAACATTATCAATTAAACTTCAATGTCCTGCTAAATACGAAACTATGTTAAATTACAAAATATTAATAGCCTCACTTAGCGAATGTTTAGAATTTTAGATGATAATTTTCAGTTTTATGTGGATGAAGAATGCGTTGGTACCAAAAAGTAAAAACAAAGTTAGTAGGTATCCATACCTAGTTAGTTTAATCAGAGTTTTTTCAGCCTGTACAAAATTAACAAATCATTTTGTGTCAAATCATGGTCTTTTGAGACATTTATATAAAACGAAAACTTAAAAACCTGATTCCTTTCGGTAAACTGCTTTCTGACTTTCAAAGCAAGCAGGATAATCGGAAAATCGCGGGAACCGAAATATTTTCTTCACAATGGTAATTGTATTACGACTTGTACTGACACACAATATATTACGTGTATGGCAAAATTGAATAGACAACATGCAAAATCTAGGTCAGTACAGAAGAATACTACAGAAGGTTGACTCCAAAGCACGAACGAAAAAACGTAACCCTCATTCTGGCGCTGTCGCGTGGGCATGGACTAGACCCAGGCGCCCTTGCCGTCACAAGGGCGCAGATGTCTAAACAGTCGTTTAGACATCTGCGTAGACGTGAAGATATGGCCAATGTAAGTCCCTACCCGATTCCGTTGGGCTGATGATACCGTAAAAGTAGCCTAAAGCCTGTCGAAGTTATTTTTTGTTATATTACTTTGCCAAGGTCGTCCTTGCCAAGGTCGTAATATAACAAAAAATAATAATTTTTGTCAAAAAGTCCAAAATATTTGAGTATGCTACTAAATATAACGTGGTCACTCCAAACATAAAATTTCTAATTATCGTTGTCGCTGATATAATGTTGCATTGAACTCTTAACCAAACGACATTTTATAAGCAGCAGCGATTGGCAAATAACCAAAAAAGCATGGGATTGTCATACACTACCAAACTTAATGTCACCAATTTTTGGTTTAATTAATTAATTTATTTATCTTCACATTTTGTCATTTCGA
This sequence comes from Lacanobia oleracea, assembly GCA_950371165.1. Taxonomy (NCBI): domain Eukaryota; kingdom Metazoa; phylum Arthropoda; class Insecta; order Lepidoptera; family Noctuidae; genus Lacanobia; species Lacanobia oleracea. The sequence goes on from OX493389.1 coordinate 7,691,354, forward strand.
GAGTGGAAGTTTCTGCTAGAATGCTACTTTGTTTCCAACCTATAGAACATCTGGACGAAAAGCTGGCAGCAAGGAAATAATGCTTTTACACAGCAGTAGGTTATTGTTGATTCCGGAATGAAATTATGGTGATACCTACTAGTGAGCGAGCGCCTGTTCTCGCTCGTTTTAAAGAGTTGACCTTTTGCAATATTCTGTGTTAGTACATGTATCTATTTGTACACGTGACGGCAGAAAGGGAAGCCACGGTTTCAGTACATTAGATTAATTAATACGCCAGTTTTCGTCGGTTATCAGGGTTGCTATCTAAAGGGAACCTTTGGGCTAATAAACAATGGTACATTGCACACAATTAATTAATAGCAACACTGGTAGGGAGTTTGTCCTTTAGTTAATATAATAGAGGTCAGTTTTTTAGGTTTCCGGGTTCTTATAGGATTACTTTGTTGTACGTCCGTCTGTCTGTCAAGACCGTTTATCTCAAGAACACGTGGAGGTATCCAGTTGAAATTAAAATCAGTATGTGGCCCCTTACAGCTATGAAAAAATCAAACGTCATTTATGGCGCAAAAAACGTATATTTCGATATTCTTAAGGGAATCAAAATGTTTAAGGTATTTCCCGTTGACCTAAAACTATGAAAACTATGAAATTTGGTAAGTAATACCGTCTTATTACAAGTATTAGTAATTTTTTTTTAAGTATATGGAAAAGTCTGAAACCTATATACTTGTAACTAGTTGAACCGAGTAACTTCATCTGCTCCGTTCCTATTGGTCTTAGCATGATGATATAGAGCCTATAGCCATCCTCGGTAAATGGGCTATCTAACACTGAAATTGGACCAGTAGTTCCTGAGATTAGCGCGTTCAAGCAAATAAACAAACTATTCAGCTTTATATATTAGTATAGATTGAATCATAAAAAAAAAAATATTTAAAGTAATTTTTAGCTACAAATTTGTACGGAACACTCGGTGGACGAATTCGACTCGCACTTGGCCGGTTTTTTATATTTAAATGAATATAGTAAAGAGATACACAATGATATTTTTGTTAACTGATCCGATTATGATTTCAAAATTCTGTCACAGAGAGAAAGCTACACTATACTTTTTAAGGTACTTCAAAAAAAGAGGAGGGAAAAGAAAGCGTGAACGTCTCCATCAAACTTGGCGACGCACCGTGTCGACGAGCGACGAGCATCGGATCGTCGTGATGTGAAGGGAAGCGTGAAGCTCAAGACCGTTCGCGATGGAGGACTGTGGACGCCCCCTGCCCCAGTTAGAGGTCATAGGACCTTAAGCCAAGTAAGTCAAAAAGGAGGAGTTTCTCAATTCAACTGCAATTGTTTGGTATGTTTGCGCAGCGATGTCTTCGCCAATAATTGTTAACCGATTTTGATTAGGTACATTTTTTTGTTAACACTTGTGCCCCACTGTTGGGCAAAGGCCTCCCCTTTCTACTTCCAAATCTCTCTGGTTTGGGCGATCTCTGGCCAAGTTTGGCCCAAAAACATGATAAGATCGTCACACCACAGATCGCGTTAGAAACCCCACTCTGCGCTCCATAACTAAAGTCATAGTTGGTAAAAAAACAGCCAGGCTGAAGGTGGAGTGGTCTGGCCACGTCACACTAATGCACCCGGAGAGATGGGCGAGGATCGTCACTCACTGGACGCCTGAAGAAGGACGTCGTCGTCGAAGTCGACCACAGTGAAGGTGGTGTGACGGAAAAAATCATGGTGCCTGCATGGTAGGATGGAACAAAGCCGGGCAAAATTGTAGTTATTTTTTAAAAGGACAAACTCCAACCACTCAGCGTTGACCAAACGGGGTCAAACTCTCGGACCTCATGACCCTCCATTTAGATCAAACGACTCAAAACGATCATTATACTATTGATTCAATAAAATCAAAGGGGAACCCAATTCTCTTAACACAATTCATGATGCGTTACAATCGGGATCGTCCCATGTCCAGCTAATGTGACTGACCCGTTGACTTGTCCGGATCTAGGTCAATAGAACAAATAAATAAAGAAATAAACTAATAAAGGTCGCATGTATTTCTATATTCGGCATCGTGTGACGATTGCCTCAGTTTGAGTCTAGTTTTAGAGTATTGTATTTTTAGGATTTTTGTAGTCAAGAGTTGAATTTTTTGCAGATACAACATTATGGATCAGCGAGCGTCCTTTGGAAATGAGTTTTAGTTTATAATTATAAAGTGTTTTAAAATTATTGCCGACCGTACAAATCTTAAGATCTTAATCTTTGAATAAATCATACAATTGTAGATCGACATTAATTTAAACTCTGAAGATTCAGACAACTATGCAAACGTATGTTATTCAAAAACAGCATTAAAAATCGAAGCTAAACTTTTTTCAAGTCAGTCAAATACGAAGTTAGGTACAAAACTAATCACAAGTAAAAGAGAAATCCCTGAAATCATTTGAACCTAATGTTATGAAAACTCAACACAATTTCGATGAAAGAACAGGCACCCGAAAACCTCATGAACACAATAGAGGGGCACGGGGTGCGGGTAGCGGGCGGGAGGGGAAAATGGGGGTGAAAAGAGAGGTAGGGGGAAAGGGAGGTCGAGTGATCGGCCACGACTAAGGACATCGGCGCATCTTGCCCTTCGGTCGCCTCATTAGCTGGCACACTCGAGTCATTGTCGTCTGGTTATGAGAACAGGGGGAAATGTCGGTCTTATGTTACTAGGCCGGGCGTGTTGGCACAGCGGTAGAGTGTATGCTCGCCTTTTTGCTAGCGATAGTTGCGTCAATGTTGTAGGTAGGTTGGTTGTTTGAGATACATAGCCAGGTACAAATCGTTGCATGAATTTGTAGCTTATTAGGTTGAAAATATGTCTGGTTTTACCAACGCAAGGAGTTGTCATGTGGCAGCTAAAAAAATCTTACAGTGGCTTATAAAAGTCAATTAAAAGCTAAGCTTAGCCAAACAGGATTACTTATGCATTTCATTACAATAGCTATAAGGGAAGATAAGCAAACAAACAAGTCACTTATCCCCGTGGACGATGGAAAAATAAATAAGAGAACAGCTGGACAGTTCATTCAACTCCATTCAGGGATCACAACCACAAAGTATTGTTCAAGAAAACAGCACAATTACACAGAATCAGCTTGGATATTAGTTAGTTTATAGAGTTAGTTTATAGTTTTAACTTTTAGGAATATGCACTTTGTTTAGAGTTGCAGACAACCGATCGCGTCTTTGCTTGTAGCAAAGACGCGATTGATGCAAAAAATATCTGTTAAAAATGTTCCCAACATTTTGGTAAGATTTTCTCTTTTTGAAAGTGGATTTTCTGATATGTGAAGTGCCTTTTGAAATACTTGCATTGCGCAGGCTTATCTATGAACTGTTATTCAGTGAAAATTTACTTTAACTTTAAATTTACTTTCTAAATAGACAAAGCAAGATTTGACAACACAACACAGTTTTAAACATGAAACAAATGCAACCGAGTTGAAAACCTTCGCCTTTTTTTGAAATCGGTTAAAAATAAAAATGAACTGCAATACTGTCGTGGTAAATCTAAAATGCCGTTATCCGACATCTGATCGATTCTTAACTTTTGATTCTTAGCTCAAATGTCTATCGAACAGTGTTTGCGAATTTCCAAAGCTAAAGCTTATTCAAGGAATTGAAAATTCACAAACACAGATTTTTTTTTCTCATTAATCTTTTCAAAAGTTAATAATCGACCAGATGTCGGATAGCGGCATTTTAGATTTACCACGGCAGAATAGGCTGTCTGCAGTGTTTCGGGTAGGTTCTTTTCTTAATTATTGATATACTACTATGGATGTCATAATATAATCACTAAATGTTAGTGATGATATATCACTTTACTATCACTAAATATTATAAAACAAAGTCCCTTAGTCGTGTGTGTCTGTTTATCTGTACGCGACAAATTCAAAAACTGTCGAACAGATTTTCATACAGTTTTACGATTTACGGTTCATCAATGGACTTATACACATTTTTTTTAAATCATTATTTCTATCTATCCCAATTACTTTTTTTTATAATTTATGCACTTCTTCTCTAGAAAATGTTCCGACACTGGGGAATCTCGAATCATGTGCTGAATCGATAGTAACCGTTTGACACAGTGTATTAAACTCGTTCGAAACCTTTGAATGTTCATATTTCTACGCGCACCAACAAACAAAGGTTGACTATAATCTGCCTAAATAAAAATTCTAAATACAGTTCAGATTAAAATTATTTGAAAGTCAGAGCAGCATTATTTTACTACTGTTAAAGTACATTTGCACTGAGTATTGAAGATTTTAAAAAAGAAACAAAACAAATGTACTCACGACATGTTGTCAGCACCTTCATTTGACAACTAACACTTATTCTAATATCACTTTGCTTTGTTGACTTAATCTTTATTTAATAAGAAATGGTTAAATACTCCTTATCTCTGAACATATCCTTCTATGCTATTCTTTTTTTATATATGGCACGCAAAGCCGATGTCGACTATTCTGCCAATGTCCAAAGTGGATTGGAGAAGCAAGTGTGCAGCACTTTACTGCTAGAGAACTTCGGTACATATCCTTGTTGTCTGTCGATAGTCTGACACGAGTTTAACTTATTATTTTTAAATACCCACTATGTGGAAGTAGCAAATGAAATTGGAGATATTATAAACTACCTCCGTTTTAAGATATATTTAGTTATCTATCCAAATTTTTTAAAGAAGTAAAGTTTGTGAGTTTTCGAGGTTGTAAGAGGTAATCTCTGGATCTACTGAACCGATTTTGAAAAAAAATACCTAACGAAGTGGGCACGCGGTCAGCTAGTATTGTATTATAGAAGAAAAGAAAACAGATTTTGGATGACGACCATCCATAATCCAACCATTAATGTGTTATGAAAATAAAAGTATAGTATAGTACTAGTTGACCCGCACAACTTGGTCTGCTACACTCCTATTGGTCTTAGCGTGATGATATATAGCCTATAGCCTAAATCGATAAATGGGTTATCTAACACTGAAAGAACTTTTCAAATCGGACCAGTAGTTCCTGAGATTAGCGCGTTCAAGCAAACAACCAAACAAATTCTTCAGCTTTATATATAAGTATAGATTGTAGAACGATACAAAAACAGACTTTAACGAACTTATACAGCAATGCGTATAAGTAATAAATCATTGTAATAAAAATAGTTATAATAATTTCTCAGTAAATCGAGGTCAGCAGTGTATCCCAAATACCTAAACTACATTCACATGAGATTTTGTGCCAAGTTGTTCGCAGTATTATAGATAATACGTGGTTATGGCATACAGCAGCCATGGTATCGCCAAGTTTCGTTTATACAAGGATTTACAATGAGATATATTTGGCCACTTTCCATTTTGTCCGATTTTCACGAGGCAGCGTTACATTTTGGCAAGTCGGTCACTTCATGTAATTGAATAATTTATGGTGTGACCGCACTGGGGTACGCTGGGTATTGGTAAATGTATCTATGTTTATATGGAGTTGTGGAGTTTTGTGTGTGCGGCGTTTAATTGAACAAAAGGACAATCCAGACGCGTTGAAAGCTGAAATACAAGCTGTAGAAAATTTTGGCTTCAGGTGTTTAAAGTTTTATGCAGGCAACCTTTTATCAATACCATACATTTATACTATAATCCTTAATATATTAAATTCTTCCGTTACTGATTAATTGAGCGACTGACAGAAAACGCACAGCCGAAAAGCTGAAATTTGGCATTTAGGTTCCTTGGGGAGTGTAGGGGAGCACTAAGAGAGGATTTCCCGAAATTTCTACGGGATCGGGGAAAAACGGGATATGCGCGTACGAAGTCGCGGACGAAAGCTCGTAATACTGTACAGCTGAAGAGTTTATTTTTTTTGTTGTTTGTTTGTATGCGCTAATCTCAAGAAGTACTGGTTCGAATTGAAAAAATATTTTAGTGTTGGATAGCCCATCTATCGAGGAATTAATACAAACAATTTAGCAGTAGCCTGTCAGGTTTGCGGAATTTGTTCGAAAGGGTCACCGTGCCCAGGAACCCAAAAGGGCACTAGGAGGAACACGTTAAGTCTGACACTCCCTTCTGCTCGGACCAAAGCGGGAGGAGTCATTTGATGATTTCTCATCCTCAAAAAAAAGCGTGGTGACGGCTATTGCCAAAACATAAAAAAAATATTGAGATTAACAAACGCTGTCGATATATCACATGGCCAACCGTTTAAATTTTAGCATTTCCACAATGCCATTGCTTATAGAATGGCACAGTGTCAAGAGCATTAATTAGGTCGTAATATAATACGCGGGCTCAATGCAAGTTGGTGGATTTTACATGTCTTCGATTTCTTAGTCCTAGGACTTGTCTGTTTTGCTGGGGCTGCGGACTTCGTTCAAAAGAGGCACCGTACCCTGGAACGCAAAGGGCTCTAGAAGGAACGCGGATGGGTTTCAGTCAGTAAGAGTCTGACACTCCCTTCTGCTTCACCCAAAGCGGGAGGAGTCATTTGATGATTTCCCATGAGTTTAGTTTTCATCCAAGAAACAGTTTCAATTTATACACCATATTTGTTTTGACGCCATACGTACATTCACCCGCTACGGCTGACATTCAAAAGAGCCCTTGTCTGTGCCCTTCATGCTCAAAAATATCGTAGATAACACATAAATTACGAAAATGGATGAAAAACACCTAAATAATCATGAGAACAGGTACCTTACTTTCAAGTTATAGCAGTTTATTGATCCTGGGCACGTGACCAAAAGTTGGTTAACATTAAACAAACTGTCCACCATTCAAGCAAGGCTTTGGGTCCCAATTCTTCAATTGCAAAGGCTTGAATACAGAAATTGTCTCTCGTAATGGGACCTCCCTTATGACTAATTTTCAAATGAATGAAATAACTACTTGAAGTCTTCTTTGTAATATAGGTAACTATAGTCAATCACTCTCGATTTAGATTAAAAACAGCGAATAGGTACATTAACGAAAAGAAATCCACAATATCAATATGTGATTAATGCGGCAAATAAGTGCAATGCTAGGACTTTATAAAGTTTTTAAATTATTATACTAATAAAGTAAGTAATCGTTCTTATCTGCGTAAATGCAATTTTTATTCATCGCAAACGTGGAGGATTTAGCCATTAACACACTTGGTCACAAGCTAAACCACAGCTTCCAAACATTCTAGAAGATCCTTTTTCCATAAACATACATCCTGAGTTTTACGACCAATAAAGTAAGAAGCTATTTTTAGTCAACAGGACATTCTGTCCCCACCTACTGAACCGCACAAAATCATATCCACCCACGAATAAAGGCAACAGCTACAGTAATCAATCTTGTAAATAAATAAAAAGTAAATTTCACAGTAGGGTCACTGAACTCTAGCTGGTGAACTTTCAACTGAACAATGTTAGATGGTAACGGATATGTGCGACACATTTGGAAACACGAGTACGATACAGCTATGCGGTTTGGAGAATAAAGGTACCGGATAAGGGTCCGTTCACACAGACCGGCTCGGAGAGGAGAGCAGATTCTTATCACGTTGAAAACAGAGTTTTTAGTTTTTGTAGTAAAGTTTATTTTTGCATGTGCACTGCTTTTGTCATTAAGAATGCTTGAACGCGCTTGGTGTGAAATAATAAGAGGAGCTGACCGACTCCGAACGCGTACTTTTTCTCGTTCGCGCAGCCGTTCGGCTCCGATTGCATGCTCTTTCTCGCTATGCAGCCGGTTCAGCCGGTCTATGTGAAATAGTTGGCGTCTCCGCTCCGACCAACTCCAAGCGTATACGATCCGGTCTGTGTGAAAAGAAAAATGCGCGCGATGCTCTTCGAGCCGGTCTTTGTGAACGGACCCTTATACATGGTTATTACTTATCTAGCTTTGAAGAAGAAGCTACATGATAAATTACAGCTTTCTACGATCAGTAGTTTCGGCTGTGTGTTGTCTGTCAGCTACTCATAACCGAAGAATTTCATGTACATATTGTTGATTTAAACACAACTAATACTATACATAGATATGGAATGTTAGTTTTATAACTTGTTTTCATGTCAGTTTCGTGACAGTAAACAGTCTTTCTTTCTTTCCATTTGAGTATTGGTAAAGTTCTAGTGTTTTCATGTGTGTTAATCTGTGTTCTAGCCTTTTTATTCCAACTGTGTTTGCATCGGTTTTCAGTCTAACCGGATTTAGTCGAGTACCAGTATTTTATATTTCTATGAATGTCAATTACAGAAATACCTATTGGCTAATGCATGATTGCCTGTCCATTTGCGCGGAGCGAAGCAGCAGAGCGGAAAAACGGAGAAATATTAACCAATCATGTTAGTCAAAATGTCAGCGACTCACGTAGTGCGGAGATTTTATGCAATTCCATTGGTTAATGTTTCTCCGTTTCTCCGCTCCGCTGCCTCGCTCCGCTGCTCCAGTTAGACACTTATGTGTTTTTGCACAACGTTACAACACTTTATCAAAACGAATATTTTAACAAGGCAATATTTTTGTTTATTTTTGTAAATAAATAGGTAATCCACCAGGATTATGAAAATACTAGTTGACCCGTGCAACTTCGTTTGCGTCACAATTTTCATTACTGCTCCGCTCCTATTGGTCTTAGCGTAATGATATATAGCCTATAGCCAGTAGTTCCTGAGATTAGCGCGTTCAAGTAAACAAACACAAAAACTCTTCAGCTTTATATATTAGTCTATATTCACGGATAGAAATCCAATATTATACCAGAATAAGCACAGTAACAGTACCTAACACACACATACTAGCCAGTATATAGGTATCACGAATGATTACATGTTCAGATTACAGTCATACGCATACCATACGGTAATGATTGACAATGTGTTAAATATTTGGCCCAAACTATAAAAGTGCCTCTACTAAATAGATATGTTCATGAATTATCTTCACTAAAGATAACCTACAAAAAGAGCTGAAATAAAATACAAGAAAGCAAGTGTCATCATCATCATCTGCCTAGCCTTTTCCCAACTATATTGGGGTCGGCTTCCAGTCAAATCAGCTAAATACCAGTGTTTTACGTGGAGTGGCTGCCTACCAAACCTCCACAACCCATTAACTGGGTAACACGGTACATCTTGGCAAGATTGGAGTCAGATTTACTGGCTTCTGACAATCCGTAACGACTGCCAAAGATCTAGAAATGACAGCCGGGACCAATGGCTTAACGTGCTTTCCGAGGCACGGAGGAAACTCGTTATGTGACGGTCACCCATCCACAGACCAACCTTGGCAAGCGTTGTTTAACCTTCAAGATCGACCAGTGCGGCTGTTATTATTTAGCCACGAGCTCCTCGAAGAAAGCTAGTGTACAGAAGATTTTATGATTAAATCTGAGCACATTTTTTAAAAGTACGTGGTTAAGGAATTTCTAATTTACTCGGGACGCGGAAGTAAGGCAAATTATTGTGCTGACATTAAATGCAACTAGGTACTTGAATTAAAGTTGAAAGAGGTTACAATAGCATTACATGATGTAATGGTATGACTGTTAAATGGTAACTGGATGAAACGACGTAATGATTTTAGTGGCAAAATTTATATGTTCAATTAAAGCTCTAACGTGACGCCAGATGAACTTGCAATGAAGTACATTGACCTTTCACTAATATCCCTTCGTAGATATAATGATCAGTTTTTCATTACTAGAGAACGTAAATACGATAGAACGTATATATGATAGAACGTAAATGCGATAGAAGTCGATTCAGGACAGTTTTATGTGTTTACTAGTTGTCCCGTGCAACTTCGTTTGCGTCACAATTTCCATTACTGCTCCGCTCCTATTAGTCTTATCGTGATGATATATAGCCTATAGCCTTCCTCAATAAATGGGCTATCTAACACCGAAATTTCAAATCGGACCAGTAGTTCCTGAGATTAGCGCGTTCAAGTAAACAAACAAACAAACAAACTCTTCAGCTTAGCATACATATATATATATATAAGATTTAAGACCTTATATTAGTATACATATATATAAGATTTCTGTTTTTGACATTAAAATGTCTATAAATGTATGTGGGTTAATTACCTTTATTGCAAATTTATCTGACTCCTACCACAAACGTTATTTTAGGTTTGGCTGATAATGTCACTCTGAACACTTTGACGGGAATGTCAAATTCGGTAACTGTTTTGCACCACGTAACTCAGTGTTGTGAAAAATCTGATGTTTACTGAGTAATGCGCTGTAGCTATGGCAATATCCGCGGTGTTGGAACCTAGTAATATAGTTTGTTTCATTGTCATACCCAGAATAATAAGTTAAACCTACCAACATACAACCAAACGATACGACACTGTACGATACGCCACCCGATGCTCAGATACAAAACACCATTAACATTTTTTCACTTTCGCGCCATCAAGAGAAGCGACACAACAAACTTAACGATGATGAAAACACAAACAAAAACGTCCTTAACTTGAGAAAAATGACCTATCACACGCCGACACTGACAAATTATAATATTCCCTACACTGCTACACCATAGGGTTTTCCCGGCCCCATTAACATAACAGGCGACCTCGAAGCCTATATCTATAGGCAAAAAATCTCTGGGAGCCTTCCAAGGCGCCACTTTATCTGGTTTTTTCGGAGATGGCGCAGACGAGACGGCGCCGTGCCCCGCCGACCGGGCGCCGCCGAGCCGAATTGGGCCACCTCTCGGAACCCGGAGCGTTATACCCTGTTTTGGCTACAGAACTATTGCTCGAACAGTTGAACCCGTTCGAAGTTGAGTTGAACTTTGTAAATGGTTGTGAACCGAATTCTGTTATAATGTAATGGAAGATTGTAGTAGATTGGGTGAATCTGCAGATGCGATATCAGATAGGAGATGTATAGAAATACTCGTATGTTTATGATTATACAAACTAGAAGAGATATATAATAGAATAGTTTAATTCTGGTATTGTTTTCAATATTGGGTATTTAACATAATTTCAGTTACTTTATGTTACCAATAAACCTACTAACACGTTAGTTAACAACCGAGTTGAAATATTTCAACTCCAATAATTACAGAATCATTTAAACTGAATCTGGGATTCCGAATTGCAGTATAAACAATATTAATTAATGGATAGTATTGGATAGCAGCGCCATTTAATTGCCCAAATACTGATATTAATTGAGTGATGCGAATTAGTGGTGATATAATTACATTGCTTTATTGTGTTTCAATTATTCAATTAATAATTGCAACGAAATGCATTGACCTGCTTCAGTTTCATTGCACTGAATTGAGAACGTGGGAATTCTGGAGTTTATTGATATGGGTAATTATTCGAGCGTAAACTCTTAATTAATAGCTTATCTTGTAGTATAGCTATTGGTTCACTGTACTTTATTTTTGTTTTTGCGTTGTTCATTTTTTTTTTCATTTTGGATAAGTACATAGCACAGAAAATTTTGAAAATATGATCAATATCAAACTGCGTTAGATACAGGGCAATAATTCGAATATCTGTTTGCTTTGTTGACACGTCTGCGCATATCGAACGTTTTGTGGGCTACATGCTAACAGCTAATCATAAAACGTTTTCATTGGTCAATATCAGAAAAGTTTTCATCATACCGCAGAGCTAGTTACCGGTATTTAAACGAGTACAACACTATCTTTTCGTAGAATAACGAGGAACTTTTCAAAGAAGTAGTTAAGTCGTGTAGTTCTGACGCATTACAAGAATACAAGCGTGGGTGTCGTTAGTATGGGAACGCGTCACCCGTTGACGCGAAACTGCTAAATGTGGGAACTTTTTGACAAAATGGTGGAGGGAGGTTTGATTTTTATTTATACTGACTGACTGACATATTAACGCACTGCGCGACTGCAACTCCAAAATCAACAATGGACAAATATAAAAAAAAACACGCGAGTCAAAAAAGCTCCTCGAATTTCGGAGAAATGAGAAACTGTCCTGAATTCTACAAAGAAATTAACAAGAGAAGATCAGCGAAAGAGTTAGGAAAACGTAACTTAAAAAAAGACATGAAAAAAAGAAGATCGTTGACTTCTTTTTTCATGTCATTTTTTCAAATTACGTTTTTAAGTAGCGTAATGGTTGAGAAGACAGAATGCAAGAAGAAAACATGTTGTGCCGACCCCAAGTCTCAAGGGACAAGGGCAAGAGTTGTTTGTTGTGAAATGCATTCCTTTTCTGAACTTGGCCCGCTTTGTTTCGAAATCTCTCAGCGGTAGTCGCTATCTAAGACAAATTGTTTCAAAGGTTTCGTGATGAGTCGGGCAGCCTGAAGAAAGCTTTTCTATTAATGCTGATATGATAAGCTGCATACCAAGTTGCAGTTCTAAGAATTGGAATTTGATTCCGATTATACCAAATGAAGATGAACGAGGAAATTCTTGGATTTGCCACTATTTTTCGCTACAACGTTTGCACGAATAAATTACTTGTTTGTTTTTCTTTATATCAAAAATATTTATTTTCCAATGAAGTTAGTGACAGATGGAACACAAAATTCATACACTCATCTCACGGAATTCCAGACGCACTGACAAGTTCGTCTTACATTCGTTCGTGAACACATCACAGCCAGGATCCTGGTCCAAGAAAACGTTGAAAACTTAAATGGATATGATGATACAACATATTTTGCTGGCACTTGTTTATTAAACAAGTGCGAAACTGTTTCGTTGTGATATATACTGCGACTAATTAGGGATGCTATATTATGATTACATTAATACAATACTGTTTACACCACACCAAATATTGGGTACCTGGGAATCCCATGATAATGTCAGTTGTATGTCCTTATGGCAATGTCAGCTTTTCATTTTTCTCAACAAAAGTTTCACATCAAATGTTAAAATTCATGGTCTTCCTTTTACTTCTGACACTAGGTATGCTATTTAGCAAAAAATTATCCTTATGATGAAACCTTTCGATCGGTATGATAAAGCTACAGGGTAATTTTTTTTCTCGTGTAGCGGGTTCGGTTCCCAGTTCAAACATGTTATTATTTAAAAATCTATGTATGCAGTGTAAATTTGTTAAAAAAAAATCTTTTTATTTCAGGCTCTTGGCCCATAATAATTGTTAGTAAATTACAACTTAAAAACTATGTTAGTAACAAAATTTAAAATTAATTTAAGTATTTACCGCCTTTTGAGGCTTCAGGTACACGCACTTGTGCTTGAACCCAGTGCCCCAGAAGGAGACTGTCAATCTTCTGACTGAGCACGTTCAGGATGGAAATTAAAATAATGTCTTATTTCAGTAAAATATTCCATCTTCAATATTCAAGGTACTTTCCCTCCAAGTGGCATAGCCGTGGGACGCCCTGTCTCGTTGTATGTTCAGATCTCGTGTCGCGTTGTATGCTCGAGATAAACTCTGAAACTACTGAACCGATTTTGATCAAACTTCGAAACTATCTTTTATTTGATCAAATTTAAAAGATAGAGTAGTTTTATGGAACGGGAAAAAACGGGATACGGGATATTCGACTATATTTTCAAGCTGTATTTAGTTACAAGATTCTGTTTTAAGTTTAATATAGTTGGTAACGTAGCTGAGCATAAATATTTACGTACGTACTAATACATTGATACTCAACCAAAATCAAAACATCCTTCCCAGCCAATCCAGGACCACTAACGTGTGATGACGTAACAAAGTCTGCATTGTCTGGAAAACAGCCAGTGGCTCGTCCTTCGGTCCTTGGCGGGATAGGGCGACGGCGCGGCGCCATGGTACGTTATGGCGCTTTCGAGGTCACCCCGCCGTTCCCGGGAATAGTACTCAGATACCGCATTCTGACTAATGCGGGGATGTGTAAGTTTTGATGCTGTTTTTTTTGTGTTAAGTCTTAAATATGTAGGTACATTTCATTTTTACAAAGTCGTAAGGTCGATTTTTCAATGGTCAAATAGTTTTTATGTGAGGAATAAAAATGGAGGTATGACAGTTTTTGTATAGAAATGTCAAATCGGCATATTTTTATTCTTTAGGTGAAATTTATATATGATTATTGTGAAACTCAGTCATATGGGACGTAAAATTTTTTTAAACCTTTTTTAGTTTCTCTGACTCTCAAACAAGGTGTGTTTTATTATGACTTGTCCGGCTGCATTTGTTTTCGAATTTCCATTAGAAATTCAGTGGAAATAATTACTTATTTTCCGTTTATATTAAAATATGAGTTATTAGTGCAATGTTTTCTACACTAATATTAAAAAGAAGAAAGTTTTGTAACGAATAAACTTAAGAACAAGATTCAAAAATTCATAGAAATTATTCAAAAATTCTTTCACCGTTGGAATGCTCCATTATTACTCTATATATTACTAGAAAAAAAAATATGGATCCTTAAGAAAATTGCAGCTAGATCGAAGTCGCGGCCAAACTGCTTGTGTTAAATAAATACAATTTTAGGAAAATGACGTAAGTCTGGCTCTCAGCTCACTCTATCAACTGAATGTGACTGCGTTTGCCTTCGAAATGTCATTCGAAAGTCATAAGTATTACATTCTGACTAATGCGGGGATGTGTGGGATTGGGAGCAATTGAAGCTGTTTTTGTGTTATGTATGAGTCATGTTACTGACTGTGTTTGATTTTCAATTGACATGTGAAAGTCAGGAGCTGTTTTCGTATTTCAATGACTTTTTAAAGTCAAATGGTTCTTAGTTGTGATTTTATTGTGTGGATAGATTTATGTTTCGAATGAAAACGTATTAGTTCGATACTACCTTTTGCCTGTGACTTCGTATGCACATATCCCGATTTTTCCCGTTCCCGTAGGAATTTGGGGTAGTCTTTATTTTACAAACCTTTTTCTGAAAATAACAAAAACGACTATAAAAGATTTATCCAATTTGGATCAGTCGTTACGAAGTTACGCGCGTTCATAAATTTCGGCGATGCATTTAACACTTTCAAATCTAAGACACAAAACATCACTAGAATCCAAACCAAAACCCAGCTAATTTTACCTCAACACTATATAGATACAAAGTTATAAGGCTACAAGCACACTGGACGGAATTAAATTAATACAAGTGGTGGGGGCGCCACCTGCTTCACGATATACGGGCCACATTAGTAACATCACTCACAAAGAATATTCAGTTAACAACTGTGTTAATGAACAGCCCCAGTTTTAATTTCACCTGTTATAACTTATTTAGCTCATTTAGTTATTGTGGACACGATTTGGGTCACTGCAGTTTTATAAGCTTTTAGTGTTTTATGTCGTTGCAACTATTAACAAGTTTTTAATTAAGTAATTATGCTTGGTTGTATGGGAAATGAGTTTTGGTGATAAACTAAGTAAGTGCAACTTTTAAGTAATTTACTCAAAACATGTAATGCGTGGGCAACGTGCCTATAATACTGAAAAACACGAAAAAATATAAGGCGAGAAGAAATCATTTATATTTGGCATAGATAGAAATGACACAGCAACAGTAAAACAAATGAAATCATAACGCTAAAAGCCACTTAATAAGACAAACATTTATTAGTGGATAGTTATGACATAAGAAACCAAACAGAGAGAAAAATATAAATGAAACGAGTTAAATAGTTTGATGACTATATTATGCGCTATTGACATAATAAAGTTGTGTTTAATATTAACTATTCACTATTTTTATGGTTTCTGACCTACACTTAAGTTTTTGTTGGTTGATACACTGATTATTGCTTGATTGATATTTATTGATAAAAGAATACACACGGTGTGTATGCTATTCATGTAATAAATTAGACTGGCGAAGCGCAGTTAAAGTGCTGACATATTGATACGAAGACTGTACTGTTGTTAATGTTTAAGATTCACAATGTTTATGGTTTGTGACCGACACTTAAGCCATTGTTGATTGATACACTGATTATTGCTTGATTGATATTTATTGATAAAAGAATGCACGCGATATGTATGCTATTCGTGTAATAAATTAGACTGGCTAAGCGCAGTTAAAGTGCTGACATATTGATACGAAGAATGTGCTGTGCTTACACTGTACACTATTAGTTTAAAAATAAAAGTCTTTTATCATTGTCCTCATAAAAGAATACACGTTAGAACACGACCATAATGGCCGTATCGCGGCATAACAACGTTACTCCCCTATTAACCAATTGCGGCGGGCTTACACGATATTACGAGCCAATCCGGTGTGCAACGAACTTTACAACCGCATTGATACACAGAGGTGGCTATGAAGCGTTACCCAGTTAGGCGTAAGTAACTCAGTTACCATGGTTAACTGAGTTTGGAGCAGTATTTATAGGCGTTGGGAGCGGGGCTTCGACGGGTAAATATAGGCGAGATATGTTATATGTGTAGGGATAGATATGATTGAAGGGATTAATATATGGGGTATTCTGAATGGATTTTGTTTTAATACCTGGGTGGTTTTTAAGTTGATTATAGATAAAAACGCCGGAGTGACGATGTGGACTCATTCATGATCCGACGCAGAAAACATCGTTTCCGAGGCTTGGAGGAGCCTTTGTATATAATAGCTCAACCATCCATAAACCGACCTCGGCAAGCGTCAATTAATCTCGAAGATCAATCAGTGTGAGTGTTGTTATTTGGTAATGAGCAGAATTGAATAGCATACATTTTCATTTGAAGTTCAGTTGAAATTACCAAAAAGCTATTTAAAGAATGATGGTATATAATATTTACAGAGGTGCTCGTGGCAAAAGAATACTAGCCACACGGATTGATCTTTAAGATTAAGCAACGCTTGCAGAGGTTGGTCTGTGGATGGGTGACCATCTTAACATACCAAGTTTCCTCCGTGCCTCGGAAAGCACGTTAAGCCGTTGGTCCCGGCTGACAGTAAAGCTGGCACCAGTCTTGCCAAGAACTGCCGTATTACCCAGTTAATGGGTTGTGGAGGTCTGGTGGGCAGCCGCTCCACGTAAAATACTGGTATTCAGCTGAATCCGGTTTGTCTGGGAGCCGACCCCAATATACTTGGGAAAAGGCTAGGCAGATGATGATGATATAGTTACATTTACAACATAATTTAACTAGAAACATAATTAGATTGTTGTTCACACAAAAGTGATATCTAAAAGCGTAGCTTCCACGTTGTATCTATGGGTAGGTACCTACTCGTCTATTTCGATGCACGTGGGTGTACCGGGCGGTGGTACCCGTCGCGCCACTATTTACGAACAGCTGTTATCTCTATCAACACATGAATACTGCACGTGTACTCGTCAGTGCAAAAATATGGGTACAGTGAAGTACGGACTTGTAGCTTATGGGCGATGTTAATGATGAATCTTTCTTTTTCTGTAGTAATGTATGTCTGTGTTGTTATGTTGTGTGTTGTTCTGTATGTCCATATATTTATTGATGATTTTTTAGAGCCAAAAAAAGCTTAAAACCTCATTTTATTGTTTATTTTGAACGTTTTAATTTTTTTTATTTTTTTTAATGCGATGGGTTTGTTCTTGACACATTTTGAGGTCATTTTAAATGTTAAACAATTATTGTTTTCTTTTGTTTACTCACATTGTCATTAATCTTCTCTTCTCATGTGTTATACAGTACAAAAAATTACAATAATGGCTCAAAAATCAAAAAAGAATTAAAAATGTACGGTCTTATCGCTAAAATATTTGTTTTAAAGATAACCTTTAGACGGATTTGACAAAAAAAAAAACCAGATAAATGCGACACGGACTTGCATCTTACACAAATTAAAACCTTGAAAAACACGTTTCGTGTATGGTACGTTTCTTATTTAAGAAACATGTTTTTTGCGGTTTTAATTCAATTTAATTTATATAATTTATAATTTATATATTTTCATAGTGTTGCATGTATATACTATACATGCAACACTATGAAAATACGCTACCTGTGAAACATTTCAACTGCCTACCTATTATAGTCCTTGAGATGCAGCCCGCTGACTGACAGACGGACAGACAGATGGACGGACAGCCAAGGCTTAGTAATAGTAAAAGGTAAGCAACGGAACCCCCGTTGGTTACCATTTGGGTACGGAAACCTAAAAAAAGAAAATATACGCAGGTTGTCATATTTTACGTACGTTCGGGTTGCGAAAATCTATACCATATTTAGAAAAGTGTGTGTCACACGGTGTGTGTGTGTGTGTGTGTGTGTGTTGGTGTAAGTGTGTGTGTGTGAGTGTGACTTATTACCTACGTCAATTTATTAACAAGTAATGATTTTATGGTGACACAGTTCAAATGCGATCAATATTTTCGTAAGATGATTTGTTCAGAAATCACAAACAGGCTGTATCAATAGCCTGTTAATGGTTGCAAGTCTATAAAAAATAAAGCGAGCTACTCGGTCTTATTCGTGCTAGACAATTATCGTATTAGCATTGCAGATGTGATTGCGTAATAATATCATCATCTGAGTCAATTTCTAACTTTTTAGGGTTCCGTACCCAAAGAGTAACCAACGGATCCCTATTACTATTTTAGCTATATTCAATACTAGTTGACCCGCGCAACTTCGTCTGCGTCACAAATTTCATTACTGCTCCGCTCCTATTGGTATTAGCGTGATGTTATATGCCTATAGCCTTCCTCAATAAATGGGTTCTCTAATACTGAAATCATTTTTCAAATCGGACCAGTAATTCCTGAGATTAGCGCGTTCAAGCAAACAAACGAATAAACTCTTCAGCTTTATATGTTAGTATGGATTAGCCTCCGCTGTCTGTCCGTCCGTCTGTCTGTCAGCGGGCTATTTCTCAAGAACTGTTATAGGTTCTATTGCCGCTATAACAACAAATAAAATAAAAATTAAGGTTTGTGGTT
The DNA here is from genome assembly GCA_950371165.1 of Lacanobia oleracea. Taxonomy (NCBI): domain Eukaryota; kingdom Metazoa; phylum Arthropoda; class Insecta; order Lepidoptera; family Noctuidae; genus Lacanobia; species Lacanobia oleracea. The sequence goes on from OX493389.1 coordinate 7,710,230, forward strand.
CGGAAGCCTTCGTGTGCGAGTCCGACTCGCACTTGGCCGGTTTTTCCAAACAGTTTATATTGAGTCGTTTTTCAGCTTCAATACAACACTTACAAGTAGAATATTAATTTTCTACATCGGAAATATATAATAAAGAAAGCTAGACTGGAAAACGTATGGCGGTCTTAACCTAGAATTAGTATGGTAATGTATGTAGTTAGTCTATTTTTAATCTGAGTTACGGTTTGCATTTACCGTAAACTGTGGCCCTAGCATTTGTTACTATTAATGTACAAGTACTTTCGCTTTTGCTGTTAGTAGTTCACAGTATTACCAAGATAGAATAGAATAGAATACTCTTTAATATGGACACCATATAAGTTACAGAAAATGTAGATGAAGAAAACATTACACACAATGGACGGCCTTATCGCTAAAGCAATCTCTTCAAGACAACCATAGGATGGATTGTAAAGAGAATGGAAAGACTGTAGGTAGTCTTAGATGTACGATTTATATAAATAAATACATGACAGATAATTTACAATTATAATTATGAAACAAAAAAAGCGTAGAACCCAAGTAAAAACGGTCAAAAAGAAAAGTAATGATTTTTAACCATTGTTTTAAAAATAAGCAATTTTAAAGCATCGCTTGAAAGAGGTTGGGAATACTTTCATTGTCCGTAGAGCTTAGGAGTGGAATTAAAGGCCGTCTGTTTCTTAAAAGCTACAAACTGAGGGTCTCTAAGTCAAAAGTGAATAGGTTACTTCCAGGCAAGCGCGCTCTATCATCAAACACATCGCTTACTATCAGGTGAGATAGTGGTCAAATGCGAGTCTATCAATGTTAGTGTAGTATCCCCTATCGTCGCCTTAGAGTGAAAACCTCGGGAATGCATTTTTGCTCAAATTTATTTTATTGCATTTTTAGAAAGAAAACCTCGCAACGCACATCCTGATCAGACTAATTTGTTCATTTGATACTCGTAGCGCCATCTATGACAGTAAATGAGAACCTCTTAAATACTTGCATATGTCAGTTTGACGTGAATATACCTTGCAACGAACGTGTTTCGAGTGTTAAATTTGCGGATTAAACCATATTAATTAATAAAAAAAACATAAAAGTTGACGTACAAAAGTATCACACACACACACACACACACACACAGTGTTTTCTTCCTCCTGAAAAGTAACTTCTTTTATACTTACGAGGTTTTTACTTTAAGACGTTGATATGTTTTGGACTTTTAAGTATTTTTATTGAGAATAGCACGCCACTTTGACTAGATTATTAGTAGGCCTTGGACGTGTTTTTTTTTGTCCTTCAATATACTATGATTGATATAGTAAATCAAAATGTTAATATACATCAGTCTTTCATAGACAATTGTACGCCAGAGCCAAATAGATCATAACTGCTACCAAAAAAGGCTTAACAACCGCAACATTGCCAGAAAAAATTAACAGCCACCAAATTTACAGCTACTTAACAAGTACTAAAAGCGTTACTGGAACAGCGATACTAAAAATGATTGCGCAAAGAAATCTTACAAGTGAAGGTCAGATTATATGAGGCGTTGCTGAACAACTGAACAGGGGGTAATGACCGCTGCCAATTGCGAGCGAAGACGCCGCGGCGCCGAACTGGGTGAAAAAGCTCGATAAATCTATGAAGACGTAGTTTGTTTTAGGACATTTTAAGCCACGGTTTTTAGGGTTTCATACCCAAAGGGTAACCAACGGAACCCTATTACTAAGCCTCCGCTGTCCGTCCGTCCGTCCGTCCGTCTGTCTGTCAGCGGCCTGTATCTCAAGAACTGTTATAGATAGGGAGTTTAATTTTCTCATATTGTGTATTAGGTACTATTGCCGTAATAACAACAAATTATATAATTTTAGGTTTATGGTACGGACCCGTTCGTGTGCGAGTCCGACTCGCACTTGGCCCGGTATTTAAGTGTTTGTGGTGTGTCATTGATCAGTGCAATCGATTTTGGTGCACACGAAATTCAACAAGAGATTAATGAAAAAGAATAGGAAGGTACCTAACTTTTATTCAATTGGCTAAATTGTATTCTAGATCATTGTACCTATGAAATGTAAAATTTGGTACATTTTTACCAAGCCAGATGACGTCACGCGTGTCTTCAACTCGCTGTTTCCTCTTTATTATTTGTTTACGTGAAAAAAGAAAAAATACGTGTCCAACATTTTTTGAAAATCTATCCGACGGACTAATTAGATTTTTTTAGTAAAATACCCCATTATTCCTAAAATATCTAACTTAACCTGTTTATTTTTGCAGTACGTCTATATTATAGAATGCATCTAAAAATAAAAATTAATTAAATCTAGATGAACTATGAGTATGTCTGTAGCCTTTTGTTCCGAAAGACATTGAGGCGCCGAACTGGATGAAACAGCTCAATAATATGGACAAAGACATAGTTAGGTTAGCCACAGTTTTTGAAAGCCTGTACAAGTAACTCATCACTGAGGCTGGCGTTATTTCTGGCAGTAAATTCACTACACAATAAGGGGAAAATTAGCTTATAGATACTAGTCTATGTATGAGAAAAAATAAAGAAAGATTGAAGATTGCGGTTACTGGCACAACATTACATAGAAGAACAATTAAAACAAATGCATTAGCTGAATCAAACTTCATACAAAATTATAACTTACAATAAAATTTGGAATTTAAAATTATATTCTTTTCAATTCATAGGACACGTGGTTTGAAGAAAAAAACTTTATTTGACATCAAACGTGCTAAAACAGTTTAATGTTTATTTAACTGCAAATAAAAGGCCAACTGTTATTGTATTCCTTTGGCATCATTTTAAGAAAACAAAGTCAATATCTTCAGAAAAATAAATGCGTTTAAAGGAAAAAATCACACTACACTACGCAACGTTTAACCAACTAACCGAGTTTTGTGAACTTGGCCTTTTAACTGTGAACCTGAATACTATACAACAACGGGAAATCATTTTCAATGAACCAGACAGAAGCTTTCCCTTTCAAAATACCGAGAAATGGATAATCCAACTATGTTCGTTAGGGATCACAGTGGAATTGACGCATACAGAGATGCGAGTGCTACGGCGTAGCGGGCTGCTACGCCGTAGTGCGTACCCACTACGAGTTGATATTACGAATTGTCTCGATGTGAAACTTTATATTTATTTTTGAAGTTGATGTTGTGTTAGTTAGTAAAAATTCTATACGATTTTTGTTTTATTTTATGAAGGACGGATACATGCATGATTGGATGTTTGTAACGCTGTCACGCAGCAACTACTCAGCGGATTTTGATAAAATTTGGCACACATATAGTTTATGTCATGGATTAACCTCCTGAGCTTCCAATGCTCCACCGTTGTATCGCAAATGGAACCTTTTGGTTCCACCGGCGGACATAGAAGTTAACACCTGTGAGCTACTAGGTAACTTGGTGCTTCTTATCAGGACTGGAGTCAGATTTACTGGCTTCCGATAGTTCGTAATGACTGCCTAAGATCTACAAATGACATCCGGGACCAACGGCTTAGCGTGCTTTTCGAGGTACGGAGGAAACTCGGTATGTTAAGATGGTCACCCATCCATAGACAAACCTTAGCAAGCGTTGCTTAACCTTGAAGATCGACCCGTGAAGCTGTTATTATTAAGCTATGAGCTCCCCGAATAAGTAAAATACAAATATAAATATTTGTATCAATCCCTCCAGAAACCTCCTTACTAGAAAACATTAATCAATACCAGTTTTATGCTCATATCTAAACTTCAGGTACTGCAGTAAGTAACAGTCTAAGCTAAGTCTAGACAGTACAGTCAACCACATCAGCGGTAAAAAATTAAGTTTGTCACCGCCTCAATATCCTTGCAGTAAGGTTGTTTTTTGCAGTGCAAGTAACCAATTATTTGTGGTTGACTTTACATCGTGGTTTCGTTTGCATCGACTTTACATTAAACTGAGAAAGACTAGCAACGGACAAATGTGTTTATTTTGCAGTGTACTTGCAATTAACTCCTGCTAGTAGATCACTTTAACCAAATAAACTAACGTTTAAAAACGTTTATTTATATGGTTAAACGTTTAAAAACGTTAGTTTATATGCTTGAAGTAAACTCTGGGGAATTTGGTTGGGTTAGAATAGGGATAAGTGGTCTAAATCTGATCCAGTTTAAAAAACTGGCTAAGTGCGGGTCGGACTCACGTGCCAAGGGTTCTGAACCAATTTTTATTTTTTTATTTTAACATCACCGTCTTCTTATAAGTTTTCCTGTAATGTTTAGGTTTAGAAGTGTCATCAGATTTTTTTTTCAAAATGTTTGGCTTAGTAGTTTCAGAGATAAGGGTAATTTTTTGTTTTGTTTCAATAATGGTCATTTTTGGTCTAATTTCTTGAATAACTTCAAAATTATTTTTTAATATTATGATAAAAACATAATTAAAACACAGTTAGACCTTTCATTTGACATGTCACGCAATACAGTTTGAAAAACTTTTTTTTTAAATTTCTTATTTTGTCCCCCAAAAGTGACCCCGCATACAAAAAAAATATTTGTATACGTAAAACGTTCGTGTTTGGGTCACAGAAGTCCATATGTATACAAAATTTCAACAGAATCGGTCAAATAGATCCGGAGAAAACTGGCTGTGACTGACGGACAGACAGACAGACATCAGAGTGATCCTATAAGGGTTCCGTTTTTGTACGGATATTCGGAACCCTGAAAACTAGCCAATTGACAATGACAGTCGATATGCTTTGCTAAATAAACTGTCATTTGAGCATATTGAGCACTGATTAGTTCGCTTAGCGTCTATGGTAACACTTGCAGTACGAATATCGCCATTATTACACTAAAATAAGGATACTTTCAAAATGGCACTAAAAGTTTATTTCGTTCTTTCAAAGCCTTACTAAAGAGGTGCATACAAGAAAGTGCATTCATCGTTTGTTTTATGAAAAGTGTTAAAATTAACTACCAAAATTAGAAGAGGACCTCTATCATTCGTAGTATATATGTGTGTTTGTATGTATGTTAATTTTTATGCGTTATTTTGGTATTCACAGGATAATTTTACTAAAAATATTTCCAAAAAATATGGGACACGTATTTTTCGTTTTTCACGTAAACAAAAAAATTAAGACGATACAATGCGTTGAAAACTAGTGTGTCATCACATTCCGATACAATTTTTATCGGAAAATGACGATACAAGCCAACGCTTTGATGCGTTTTATCTTCGTAATTTTTATTGATTTGATAGTGCAAAAAATAACAATATCTTTTGGAAATCTATCTGACGGACCAATTAGATTTATTTTTTGTGTAATACATAGTTATATAACTTTACGAATAGTCAGAAGCCAGTAAATCTGACACCAGTCCTGCCAAGAAGTACCGTGTTACCCATTTAATGGGTTGCGGAGGTCTTGTAGGCAGCCGCTCTACGTAAAACACTGGTATTCAGCTGAATCCGGTTTGACTAGGCTGGAATCCGACCCCAATATAGTTTGGAAAAGGCTAGGCAGATGATGATGATGACATAAAAATATAACTATTTTGGTGTACAATAAAGAATACTCTACTCTGCTCTACTCTCTAAAATTATGTTAAATAGCACACATTTTAATTTCCATTGCCTATAGTTTTTGACATAGAAACAGTCAATAGACGTTTGTCATGCAGTGAACGCTTATTGTTCACGCAATACCCATTTCCGCTATTACATAAATCCTAATGGAATTTGAACATTAATAGTTAAACACAATTAATGGAATGCTTTTTAGGTTTGGTTAGATTAATTAAATAGGTTAGTAATATTTCATGCGAAATGTTTTATGTTTAAACGTAGTATTAAAAGTTCGTACCGGAGACTTTTGAAGAGTTAACAATCCTCTTGACCATATTATGGCATACACGTAGCATAGCTTATAGAGATACTGACTGTCAGAAGGTTTAAATTAAAATAAGTTAGACATCATCGATTGATTGTGTATCAGAAGACGTAACGTTGGAAGGCCTCCCACAAGGTGGATCGATGATCTGGTGAAGGTCGCGGGTAGCTGATGGATGCGGGACGCGCAGGACCAGTCGTTGTAACGGTTGGGGGAAGCCCATGTCCAGCAGTGGACCTCTTTTGGCTGATACGATGATCGATGATGATGAAATTTTACATCCGGTATAGAAATGTGACGTGCTCAATCCCAAACATTAAATAATAATAATAATAATAAAACTTTATTTCAGACCATCTCAGATCCATATTCACTGTTCATTACACATTATTCAAAGTTCAATTCATTAAAAAAAGGTAAATTCATTAAAATTAAAAAAAAATGTCAATAATTGAAAAAACAATAATAAAATAAAAAATTGAATAATTAAATTAAATTTAAAATAAATTAACAACTTCATCTAAAATAAAAAAACAAAAAATAATAATTATTAAAAGAATGTCAAAAAAATAAAACAAATAAAATAATAATAAAAACATAGTACAAAAATCAACACAAAAATGCAACACTTAAGCCGCTATTTCCAGCCAACGCTTGTAAGTCTTGGTTGAAATTAATCTATCAGCAAGTTCTTTTACTATACTATTTCTACACGTACCAACCCTGCACAAAAATGATGCGATTCTGTTCCTCTGAATGGCATTGAACGCATTCAGCCTCGCATCCGCGAACATGCCAGAAGCACTACAATTTCGCTTCAACCCCACGAGTTGTCTGTAAATGTTGTTATACTGGACACGAATGCCATCCCAGGACTTCTTCGTATACTCGTTCCAGAGCTGGCACGTATAGAAATTTTGACAATACGTTCTGAAAAGGTGCACCTTAGTCTGCACATTGGCTTTGAAAAATCTTCTCGCAACCATGTTACCGACAACCGACAGGGCACGACGCTGACGATCAATATCCGCGTCGTCCCTCATGTCAGACGTCAGTATGTGACCAAGGTACTTGAATCTCTCCACAACCCTAACTGTCTGCCCCCCGATGGCAACAGGTGGGACATAGTGAGGCCCCTTTCCCGACCTGAATATCATCAGTTCTGTTTTTTTGCATTATACATTAGGTCATGATTTTTTGCATACTGATCACAAATGACCAGTAGCTTTCTTAACCCTTTAATTGAGGAGATTAAAAACTTTTGGGAATCCCTATCGCTGTTAGATGGTCACATTAGAAATTGTTGGAGCTGTAGACAATACTATTCGACTAGTACCTATTTTAGGTTTAATGTAAAAAAAACATAAGTCAATAGCAGTAAGAGTACAGATAACAGATGACGGGCGGGCGATTCGGGGGACTGTCTTCATGTAAAAAAAGTGCTGATTTTCAGCCTAGTTTGAATAAATACCTTTTGATTTTGATCAGAAAGATGAACGAGAGATTAAAGTCACATTTTCACTAGAACTCAAAACTCAAAGCATATATTTCAAATAAACCATCCACAGGCACTTTTGAATTGTCAGTCAAAAACATAAAGCTATTTGCACGTTTCAAAGCGTACATCTCTATGGAGAAGAACGTGCAAGAAACGTTGCAAGCAACTCGCTTGCAAGTTTATTTACATTGCGCTGGGCACGACCGAGCGATTGATTATATCGTACCTTTGTAGCCTGCAATGTAATGCAACTGCATGCGAGCTGGTTGCAGGTGGAGACGTGATCTAAGATAGATTCAGAAATGCAGTGTCGAAGTATATTGACAGAGGCTCTAGACCACCCATACTCAAAATGTTTCCTCTTGGGTCACATAACGCTTCTACTTTTGTCATAAACAGCCGCGTTAACCTGCAGTAAAATAGAAATCTACATATTTTAACATTATTTGTATTAATGGGATTTTTGAATGTGTTAAAAATGGAAGGTTTTAGATAAAATTGCTATTTGACAGCCATACGCCACCTTTTTCTATACTAAAACGAAAAAAATGGGCGGGTGAATAGTCTCAGCTCAACGTCAATCAGGTAAATCGAAAGTAAAAAGTAATCTGTAAATTACAAATGAATTCTCGCAGAACGTAATAAACAAAAATAAAAATAAATATGTACTTAATAAATATCGAGACAATGAGTAAATATAGCACCAATAATATGATTTATGCTAGGTTACGGGAACATACAGAAAACTACGGCGGGCCACATGCGGCTCGCGGGTCGCAGTTTAAGTATAGCTGCACTAGACAAAATGCCATTCTATTTGTGATGGACATTGTTGAAATCTATACTAATATATAAAGCTGAAGAGTTTGTTTGTTTGTTTGTTTACTTGTACGCGCTAATCTCAGAAACTCCTAGTCCGATTTGAAAAATTATTTCAGTGTTAGTTAGCCCATTTATCGAGGAAGGCTATATAGGCTTTATATCATCACGCTAAGACCAATAGGAGCGGAGCAGTTATGAAAATTGTGTCGCAGACGAAGTTGCGCGGATCAACTAGTGTCAAAATAAAAGGAATTGATCACGTGACATCGACAGCGTTGTTCAATCCTATAAATTTGACGTTTTGACAATCGCTTTCATCACGTTACTGCTGACAGAATGTCACTTTTCTAGAGCTTCAGAAGTTGATTACTTTAGACCGATGATGACATCGAAGGTCGACATCGAAAAAATGCGGTAAAAATGACCAGCATCATTGAAAACAAGAAAGTACCTAATATTATCTATGTGACATTTTCCGTCGTTAGTTTTACGTTAAGTTGCCATTAGTGAATGGCCGCTGGCGTTGCCAGGCGACTTATTGCCGGTTGGCACGCCAGTGGGGCTTGTAAACACGTCGCCATGTAGGCTGCAGCATCTGCAATGCTAACTAACGCTTAAGTCTATTCTGGCTGTGAATCCGACTGTTTACCTACTGCTAACATTGTTAAGCGATATTATTTTTGGCGATTAGGATTCGAAGTTTTGGTTGATTCATAAAACTGTCTGTACCAAGATTGTGTTAAAACCACGTAAAATATTTTACCTTCCAAACAATATTTAATTTGACCTTCAAAATTCGCTATCAAAGCAAGATGCAGTTTGGAACATTTATTGTTATGTTTGTCTTCACTGTAATCGTACTTAAAATATATTTTACGACTGAACTTGCGACACAAAAATAGATATGGGAAAGTTTTCATTTTGAATCTATAAAAACACTGGTGAAAAACAGTGTTTCCATAAACCAAAATGACGACAAAAGCAATAAATGTTAAACACGAAAGTTTTAACTGCAACAACGGGGACCCACATCCACGAAGCATCGGCAGTTAATAAAACAACGCACAAGCAAACCGAGTTCGAAATTCAAAATCCCCAGCTCAAAAACATGACTAGAGTAAACATGTCAATCACTGCACGAAAAATTCATAGAGGCGCAGTATCCAAACAACGTTTGACTGACAAAACGAGTCGCGTCGAGGTATCGACGATCGTCGGATATGGAGCAATTTCCCGGCAAAAATGACCGCTACAGAGCTGTCAACGATACCGTCAGGTGAGGGCTGGCGCCAATGACAGCAGGGATGTCGGAATGCGGATTATAGAACCGAATTTTGAATTTATTTGAATTTGGAACGAGGAGATAAATTCGATTTTGTTTTGTTTCTGTCAATAGTAGCAGTGTCCTACTAACTTGCAGTTACCACTACAGAGTTGTCAACGATACCGTCAGGAGAGAAAGCTGGCTCAAATGACAGCGGAGATATCGGACTGTGGATTATAGATCAGAATTTCAAAATAAATTTTGAATTTGGAACGAGGAGACGAAGTATGGTTAAAATGTGTGTTGTATTAATTTTTCGCATCCTCTTTGTTTTGTACTTGTAAGTTACTTCATTGGAATAACCATTCATTAGAACTCAACATTTGGTTATAGGGGCCAATCTCAGCCAATGGAGTTAAGTTATTGACGCGGAAGACATTAAATAGCACAAGTAAGTGCGAGTAGCTGGTCCTAGACATCTCGATGAACTAAAACCTATTTAAAAAAATTAACATTCTCAGATCTCACCATCTCAATATCAGAATATTTTCACCGACTTCAAAACCCGTATCCATGCAGCTCACAAATACGACTTAACCCGTAACCGCCACTGTTCAAGCCATCAGCTGTTCACGAACGTCACAACATCAGAGGACACAAAGTGGATTACAGTACTCAGCCGCGACTCAAGTGTCCATGGACGTCATGCACGATATTTACTCAACTTAATAATACTTGTGGACGCCATTGTACGTTACTGTGCCATTGCAGTTGGGTTAAGTATCGTCTGTCGCTCAAGTGGACTAAATACGGGACACTTGTGACTTACAATGTCATGCACTTGTGGATGTCACTGTACTGAATAATAATTGTGATTGTAAGTGTACTGAGTATTGGAGTTGATTGAAGATACGTTCAACTTGTCAAAATGGAAAAAAATGGTGGCATTGTTGGCAATATACTGTCTAAAACATTTTTTCGAAAGGCACCAATTAAAACCTCTACTGTTGGAATGCAAAGTCACATATCTAGCCTATTATTCATAATAGTGAAAATGCAAATACGGAATTTATGAGAATGTTGTTAATAAAATGATAAAAAGTATAAAATAAAGGCCGTTGCAACGTTTTTATTTTAGTCCATATCGATTATTAACAAAAATAATGAATTAAAGTAACGTGAAATGGAACGTATCTAAAAACAACAATCAGCGTCACTGCTGTTATGACAACGAAAAGGCAACCTTATGTCTTTGAATTAGGACAGTTCATGACAAGTATCAGACATGAGTGACTCAACTTCCTTTTTCGGGAGAAATGTCAAACTGTCAGTTTAAAACCGCAATTTTGAAAGAAATTAAAGCACTTTATTTTTTTTTAAATGTATGTATGGTCTATTTTACATAGAACTCTTTAAAATGGAAGCAAGATGAAAACATTGCACGTTCCCTAGTATATATTACTAGCAGGCTGTCACCCGCGGCTTCACTCCCGTCAACTGGCTACCAACCTACCTACCTACCCTACCTATCCCGCAACTTCTTTATTTTTTTCTTTCATAAGAACCTTCTCCTAATAATAACAAACAACAAAAAAGAATTAACGAAATTGGTCCAGCCGTTCATCCGTGATGCCTTGACAAAGGTAAATAGGGATTCATTTTTATATACAAGAGATTAAATATTTCAAATGTATTTTATTAGTATTTCAATAAAGCGAAATTATGATGTATTTGTTGTACACCTACCACAGCCTTGTCTTTGTAACCAAGAGAAATTCCCTATACCAAATGGGCTAGAAAAATAATTTTGCCAAGATTTGAACTGAAGTCACTAGCTTGAAGGTCAGCCAACAACATATTATAATTATTTTAATAATGATTGCGTAAATAAGTTCAGTCAATTTTCTAGTAATTTAATGTGTGGAAAGTAAAGTAACGACCTAAATAACTATCCATGGGCCATGTAATGGGTCAATAAAAAGACATAACAGTGTAAATTACATTCTATAGGAGTGAGATAAGATAGTTCAACTACATAACAACATTGGTACAATTTTATTGTACCAATTCGAATTTTTTAATAAAGATTTATTATTATTTATTATTATTAACTCATCATCATCTGCCTAGCCTTTTCTCAACTATATTGGGGTCGGCTTCCAGTCAAACCAGATTCAGCTGAATACCAGTATTTTACGCGGAGCGGCTGCCTACCAGACCTCCACAACCCAGTAACTGGGTAACACAGTACATCATGGCAAGACTGGAGTCAGATTTACTGGCTTCTGACTATCCATAACGACTGCCAAAGATCTACAAATGACAGCCGGGACCAACGGCTTAACGTGCTTTCCGAGGCACGGAGGAAACTCGGTATGATAAGATGGTCACTCATCCACAGACCAACCTTGGCAAGCGTTGCTTAACCTTGAAGATCGACCCGTGCGGCTGTTATTTTTAACTATTTATTATTAACTCAAAACCATAAAATATAACATCAGCCATGTATTTCTTTAAACAGATAAACAAAGGCTATGCCTACAAACCAAAATATCACAAGTCGCAAAACCATTAAACACATTTTAAAACCATATAATGTTAAATAATCCGTCAAGAAGAAAAATGCAACAAAATTCACCAGTGTAAAATGAAATGCGTTAGAGTTATACCGGGTCAGTAATGAACAGGGGAAGTAGGGCGGGTGTGACGAGTTAAGACCATTACTCGCACGGTAACACAGGGGGGGTAGAGGTGGAGGGCGGGGCGACTTCAGCTGGGTTACGCTTTTACAAGCTATGCAAGAATGGTGAAGAACGGTCCGGTTAATTGAGATGGTTAACTTTTAATTATTATTATTTTTTTTTTACTATTGATAGGCACGCGTTTGACCACTATCTCACCTGATGGTAAGCGAGGATGTGGTCGAAGATGGAGCACGCTTGCCTAGAAATAACCTATTACCTATTTATAAATTATCTGTTCGTTGGTGTGACGAGTTAAGACCATTACTCGCTCGGTGACACAGGGGAGTTTGGAGAAGGGCGATTTCAGCCGTGTAACGCTTCTGTGGGCTATCCAACGATATGTATGAAGTATGTACGAGTATGTACGAAGCGAGTTTAACATTTCAAATATTATTGAAACAGGCTGGATCGTATGATAGACCAACGTAGGGTAACGTTAAAAGTTTAAACAGTCTAAAACTACTTATGTTGCTGTGTAAAATAAAAGAAAGAACATTTAAAAATACAATAGAAAATAAAACTAAGTTTTGTACACAGTAAAAATACACATATCAATTATGTTACTCCACCTGCCCAGCGATAGTTCAATGACCGAACCAACCCCGGATTTTAATTATTACACACACCGCTATCGTGGTATCTGCGGGCATGCCACAGAACACGGAATCGTCGTAGTCGGCACTCGGCAGTGAATAATGACGCCTTAACTATTACATAGATTTGACGTCACTCACAAATGCTACATCGCAGCCTCATACACACAGACACACACACACACAAAGAGAGACACAGTCGATGGATCTTCCCTTTTCAATGGAGTTTTGTGGGATTTTACACACTGTTCGCAAGCCTCTTTACTTTTTTAGTCAGAATAGGCCCTATTCTAGGGATGGCGAACCTATGGCACGCGTGCCAGTGGTGGCAAAATAATTTGGACACGCCTATGCAAGATCACTTGGCATCTTGATGATTTGATACAATATAAATCATACTAAACTTTTACTTTTAATTGAAGAATATCAAAGCTGATAACATTAAGATTGCTTAACTAATTTATAGTTGCAAAAAAAAGAGTTAAGTTAATACTATTTATTATTAGTGTTATTTTTTGGTCCAATGAGTCACCAAGTCAAGACATTTGGCGGAACGACGAGGCTACATTAAAAAAAAATGGTACGATCAAGAAAAACAGTTCCCAATCTTTGGATAGGATAAGTGACTACCATGAAAACTCGACATTAACGAATACTAATATGAAAGAAGTTATTAAAATCGTAAGACTTGTGAATAAGCAAACGAAATCGGTAGAATCTATCTCTAGTAGTTTCCGTGATCTGTAGGAAATACCCTCACTTTTTAAACCAATATTGGACTACAGCACACACATAGGATTTGAAATGTAAATATAAATTGCGCTTTTACCATTTTCACGCTATAGAATAAACGGAAAATATTTTTAACGAAAATTGATTTAATTAACAATGAAGTGCGTTCAGCATTTCGCGGAAATTCAGAGGAAAAACAAACTTGTCATCATCTGCCTAGCCTTTTCCCAACTATATTGGGGTCGGCTTCCAGTCAAGCCCGATTCAGCTGAATACCAGTATTTACGAGGAGCGGCTGCCTACCAGACCTCTACAACCCATTAACTGGATAACACGGTACTTCTTGGGAAGACTGGAGTCAGATTTACTGGCTTCTGACTATCCGTAACGACTGCCAAAGATCTACAAATGACAGCCGGGACCAACGGCTTAACGTGCTTTCCGAGGCACGGAGGAAACTCAGTATGTTAAGATGGTCACCCATCCACAGACCAACCTTGGCAAGCGTTGCTTGACCTTCAAGTTCGACCCGCGCGGCTGTTATTATCTAGCCACGAGCTCCTCAAAAACAAACTTGTAATATCGTTAATTACGTAACAGTTCGTGTGAATTTGGAATTTAAACTATACAATAATTTATTGGAAATTTTAAAGTGAGACATTCACCAGATGATTATTCTACATTGCAGGAGGACTGTGTCCAGCAATGGACATCTTTCGGCTGAAATGATAATAAAGAAAATATGTTTCAGTCACTGTCCTTTGTTGTACAACGCTTCTTTCATATTCCTTTTAATATTTATTTTAAAATACAGGTTACAACTACGATTGGTCGACATTGTATCACATTTTAAAACTGATTATGATATAAACCTTTTTAATGTGACATAATAGAGGTGACGCACGGTTAACTTCGAACGTCAATGTATGGATGCATCGCTTTCCTTCTACGGGTGCGGAACTATTTCGAAAGAGTTACCGCGGCCTTGAACGCAAAGGGCATTAGGAGAAACACGGATGGGTTTTAGTCAGTAAGAGTATAACACTCCCGTCGGCTCCACCCAGAGCAGAAATAGTCATTTTATGAATTCCTATCCTTAAACAAAATGTATGCATTGTTTTGTACTCTCTTTGAAAAGGACTTTGAATCACAGTATATGTAAATACTGAAATGAAAACCATTCGCAATCCTGTGTTATTTTCTGATAAATCGTGCCGATTAATAAAAATTCAGTTTTAAATAAAACTTCTTCTGAATGTTACGATATTAATACCTACCGCATCGCGAATTTATTTAATTTGATCGAATGTGATAAACCGAAATATTTGGTTGGAGCGAAAAATTACTGCAGAATGTGAAAGTTCATGTGGGTTGCGACCTTTTGAAAAGGTGAAGTTATCCTTAATGTGGTAATGTATGACATTTGGAATGTATCTAGAAAATGTATCGATAGTTACGATAACCAATATTGACATATCATAATTAGAAGAAACGGGCAGAGCTGTATATTGTACAGAAATTTTGCAAGTATTGTTTTAGACCCATGATATAAGAGGCAAGTCTTTTATTAAGCATAGTAAATCATCAAATGACTTCTCCCGCTCTCGTTTCTCCTAATGCCCTGTGCGTTCCAGGGCCGCGGCGACTCTTACGAACAAATTCCGCAACAAGAAGTGAGCCTACTGTTATTCCAGATGGTGAAACTCAATTACATCTTGCCGTACCTGGGAATCGAAGGAGGGACCTCATGCTCAGAATTAGCGCCAAGACAATATTATAACCAGAGAAATATAAAAAAAGTGGTCCCGGTGAATTTCTTATCACCTCAGAATAAATTTTTGCCGTGTTTTTTTGTCGTGTATCTGAGTGCCAATTTTATTAATTTTCAAGCAACTTTCGCATTCGCATGTTATACGCACGGCAAACTGTCAAAAATGTATGAAAATTAAGGCTTTTTTGACAATTTGTGACTGACATGCGTATGCGAACGTTGTTTGAAAATGAGTAGAATTGGCCTCCTAGAAATGCCGATTGTATTATTTTTTTCGAAAATGATTTTTACACATATTTTTTTTTCTTGAATTATTCTTGTTTTAATAGTTGTTCGGGGTAAAGACAAAACCAACAAACCCAAGATTTTCAAAGTTGGTCCGGCCTTTCTTGAGTTAAGTGGTTTAGCTAACCCGTTTTTATTTTACATATGTCACCGAAAAATTGAGGACTCCGTAATTTCCAAAATAAAAAATCTTTTTTTTTTTTTTTTGATTACTAGGTATATGAAAAAATCGTTTTGTAAATACATATACACTATAAATCCCACCCAAATTCAATAGTTCCTAATATGCCCGTGGATTATCAATTAACAAATATTTTACAAATTCACACGATATTTTACAATTCTACGACGTTTGTAATTTTCTGGTGACATAAATGTAGATAATTATTAATCGCTAAACATCGATCATAACTCAAATTAATAAAAGCCAGCGAGACTTACCCTCGGTATCCAAAAGCCTTATTAAGTTCTTAATCGGTTAATCTGCTGTCAAATCTCATTTAACCGTCTTGCTTCACAAAAACACTAGCCCATTTATCATTACTCATATCAGTTCCCAAAACTGGAACGATTTGAATAAGATTTCAGAAAATGGTGTTTAGTTGAAAAGCTAAGCTTGGCAGTGGGCCCAGAATAACATAAGATAGGATAAGTCTTAGAACATGCAACCAAGCATATGTGGGGAAGTCGGGCAGGAATTGATTATATTTTTCGCATCGCTTTTTTCTGTTCCAAATATTTTAGAGGCACGCATATTCATTTGTTCAAACAGGCTGGTTTGCACTTTATGCGTGGTGCCCGCATTGGACGTTATTTTTTTTATTTTGCGAGTGCGAGTGAAATTTCATCCATGTAGTATCGCTTCGTATGAAAATTCTGTAAACATGTCGAAGCGAAGATTTGGGTGAAGTGGTCACAAAATGAGCTAATCTTGACTACTTGGATTGACACCTCACTTCATTATCGCTTCATCCAAGCCTTCACTTTGACATGTTTACAGAATCGCACTGCTAAAGCACTCAGAAAATATGACTCTCAATTAAAGCCGCGTGGTTATACAATCAGGTTATATTAAGCTCAAACCAGGAGTTAATGATGATTGTGTAACAATAAATCGGGGCGTAGTAAAAATGGTCTGTGTCCATTCATCCACAAAGGTATTAAAGTTTTATGGTTGCTTATATTTTTGACAGCAACCAACAGTAACACAACAGCTACAATAGTTGCTTGGTGAATTAAATCGGGTCAGCACTCCAAGGTGGGAGAGGGAAACCTCACGCCCCAGCCGCCGCAACAGAAGGAGACGCCCCGGGCGTCGCGAGTCGCAGGACGATTCTCGGCCACCGTAGGCGCGGGTCTGCGGACGGCGAGCATTGGGTGGCTCGCCGTCTGATCAGAAACAGGCCTGGGTCGACGGCGCGCTGTGTTCCACGTGCGCCTCAAAGAGCTGTCAGCATTAAAGACGGGGCCCGCTAGGGCCAGTGCCTGCTGGGGCTGCGGACTTTGTTTAAAAGAGGCACCGTACCCTGGAACGCAAAGGCACTAGGAGAAGGGCACTAGGAGGAACACGGATGGGTTTTAGTCAGTAAGAGTCTGACACTCCCTCCTGATTTATCCAGAGCGGGAGGAGTCATTTGATGATTTCCCATCCTAAAAAAAAGCAGGTAACTTTATTTGAATAATAAAGTAATTTCATGCACAAAAATCAATAGTGGACTTAATGCCTAAAGCATTCCATTCTCTACCAATCAATTACGTGTATTAAGGATGGGGAAGAGTTAAAATGACAAAAAGAAGTATTACTAACTTTGGTGTACAATAAAGTATTTAACGATATTTTAGGATTCCGTACCCGAAGGGTAACCAACGGAACCTTATTACTAAGCCTCCGCTGTCCGTTCATCCGTCTGTCTGTCAGCGGGCTGTATCTCAAGAACCGTAATAGGTAGAAAGTTGAAGATTTCACAGATTGTGTATTTATTTTGCCACTATAACAACAAATAATAAAAATTGAGATTTATGGTACGAAACCCTTAGTGTACGAGTCCGGCTCGCACTTGGCCGGTTTTTTATGCTTTATTTTAGTTTGTTTTAAGTTTAGTGTTATTGCAGTTATTATTTAAAAAAAATGTAAAGTAAATAAATTTTCTGTTTTCTCAATCTGCAAATCTGCTGAAATCATAATCTTTGTATCTGCTGTTTTTATAAAGTATAAATTTTTCTCTTACTTTTTATTCATACCAATACATTCATATGACAATATTCACTTAGGAAAGTATTTAAAAAAACCCCATTGGTAAATGAGCAATTCTAGAATCAAATTAACAACAGCATTTCGATAGCGTTGACTAAAATATCATATTTCTACGTAAACAAGCCTCTACAAATGTCCAACAATCAATTCTACCTATACACACTACAAACAGGTGTATTTATACATACATATTTATGTACTGAACCAACATTGTATGCCCAAGGTCATTAATACACAGGTCATCGTCCATTTTATTCTACCGCGTTCAAATTGAACCGTTATGTCATCGTTCGCGGTAGCTAGCCATTCAGACCTTCCAAGAATAATGCATTATTAACCAACTTATTAATTAAAAAGTAATGAGAATTTACAGAATTTATGAAAGTGAAAATGTTTATTAATCATGTTTGATAGAAAGCAGTAATAATAATTCAGTACTATGTTTTATAACTTCTATTGTTATATTTTACCATTTTTTCAGTGAGAAAATTCAGGTAGAAGCGAGTCGGCCACCACGTGTATCGGCCCGGGTGGTTGCGTTAAAATAAATATTAGTAGCGTATTTCGGAACGCAGCTTTTCACTGAGGCAAAGGTACGCGAGTGCGAGCGGGACGGCGCGAGATGAGATCACAGGAGCGAGTGAGATGACAAGAGCGAGATGACACGAGCTTATCCGATCGATAGCCGCAGCCGCAGAGTGCCGCGCGTGACGTCACACGCCCGTCTCGTCATCTTTGACTCTGTTCAAAGAATTGTCACCATATTTTTGTATAGAATGAACGCCATTAACAGTTCGATATGAAAACGAACTATTGTATGGGAAGTTTGCCATTGTGGTCTTGGTGCTTGGATAATAATGTTATACGTCACGGGCGACGTAAACATGTTATTGAGTGATTATGATCTCATATAAAGATATGGGGGAAATTAAAGTAAATTGATGAAAATTCACTCTACGAAAAAAATGTCTTGGTTTCATAACGGCTCAATAAAAGTTCGACACTAGTACTACTCTATCTAAACCACATAGTAACACATACTAAACCATGCTATTACTAACATCAACTAACAAGTTACCAACAAAAGTGAATCGATGAAAATAACCCAACATAAATGAATTAACAGCCCGATGATTAATTTGTACGCTACGAACTCGTAGACGGTCTACGAGCTACGAGCTACGCCGTAGCATTTCACTTTCATGCAGAAAATAGCGAATAAAAACTTTTTAGATTCAGTGCATCCACGAGTGGGTTCTAGGAAACTCGGATATAGGGAACGGTGTATTTTTCTCCATAGGGATTTATTTTATAGAAAGGGAAAGTTCTGACATTACGTCATTTAGGTCATTCGTACGATAGTAGTTTAATAGTGCGACAAGGTCGTAAGCTTTCTTTTGTATTACCCGCCTCGGAAATTGGAAACATTACGAGTAGTCTTACAATTTAATTAAAGTGCATGCATTTAAATTGTGTTGTTATTTTTATATGTAGTTTACTACTGCTGAATACTTTGTGGTATGGAAATTACTTTGTAACGATTTAATTAATGTTTCGCCTGAAAATCATGGAAAACGTGTAGTAGAACTGTTTTAATAACAAATGATAAAAGTATCCGAAATAAAAACATTTTATTACGGACGAAATTAAAATGTTGAAAGCATTATTTTTTGTAAACATTTTATTTCTTGCAAATCCCTACTTCACATCAACCCGATCAACCGATTTTCCAACGCGTATTTATTTGTATCGAAAATTGGAAAAATTTAAAAGCAATTTCACAGCTTCGAAGTGCAATTTATTAATCGCACTTCACTATATTACCACCAAACATTTACAAATACATTTCATTTATTTTATTCCCATTTATGGGAAACAAATATATGAAAAGTCTGACCTATTTAACAACGGACCGTTTACAATTGACTCAACAGTAAGTAACACATTCATGATACATTTTCATAATAGAGATTATACCATAAGTTTAATTTTTAAACGCGTCCGGACCGGACAGGCTGTAAACCTCTTAAAATACGCTAGAGGGCGCCCTCGACGCAATTTAATTGGTCCATGTTAATATTATAGACGATGTTTTTCCGTAATTTTACTGGCTCGAGCGGTATTGTGGAGTGTGTATAGGGTTCACGTGTAAGAGTGTTTGTTTTGTTTTTGGGTAAATATTGAGCTTAAGCCTTTGTGATCAATATTTTGGTCGCTGGGTTGGTCAAACGCAGATACGGTTGGTATACATGTAAGCTGAACATGTCTGGTTTCCATCGTATACTTCGTCTATTTAACGTAGTTTGGTTACGAATGCTTCACCGAGGAGCTCGTGGCTAGATAATACCAGCCACACGGGTCGATCTTGAGGGTTAAGCAACACTTGCCAAGGTTGGTCTGTGGATGAGTGACCATCTTAACATATCGAGATTCCTCCGTACCTCGGAAAGCACGTTAAGCCGTTGGTCTCGGCCGCTCCACGTAAAACACTATAATGCGAATACGAATGCTTCACTAAAGACTCAAATGAAAATAAGCAACCTTCCAGAGTAACTATGTAACAAAATACAAAGATAGAAAATGAGTTTATTTAACCAAGCATGACGAATACCAAAAAAATAATTAAAGGCCATAACTAGTGTGTGTGTGTGTTAGTAAGTATACAACTTCTTACTATTCAAACGTCGAGTTGTCTTAATATTTTTCACTAGGTGAACAACACAACTTCATCCGCGTCACAATTCATGTTTCTTTAATGCTCTGCTCCAATTGGTCGTGGCGTGATGTTAAATATATCCTATAGCCTTCCTCGGTAAATGGTCTTTCTAACATTCCAATAATTAATTTTTCAATTCAAACCAGTATAGTTCCTGAGATTATCGCGTTCAACCAAACAAATAAGTTAGTAAAGATAGGGGATATGTATGGCCAATCACCGACCGCTTCTGAATATTAAATATATCAAAGGGTAATATTTACTTTTTATTAAAATTCGACCATTGAAATATCAGGCCTTAGCATATTCTACAAACAATCAATTATTTCAGTTTGACCAATAGCTGGCGTTGATATTTATAAAAAAATATCGTAGAGGTTTTTTAATATCCCACGAAATCTGACTAGATCTTGTACAAACTTGATTTTATTTCAAACACTAATTTTATACTTTTTGCTGTGCCCTACAGGGTCCGTAATTGTACGAGTACCTTAGCTTTAAGCCCACTGTAAGATCTTCGCACATTATGGAATGCAAATAAAGATACGAATATGAATGAGTTAGTTTTTATGTTTACTTGAACGTGAACGCGTGAATGCCTGGTTTAAGTTAAACGTGAGCCAAGGTGCCAAGTCAAGCAGTCAACACGGCCTTATGCGTGTCGACCAGGTTTCAGAAACCTTCTCAGGATAGGGGAGGTTTAAATGAGTTCTGTTTATACAATGATTTCCTCGTCGTTTCGTATAAAAATTTGAAGTACACGCAATCGCATGACAGAAGGCTACTCCGATATTTGGGCATTAAAAATATCGGATAACGAGGGTAGCTCAGTGTTTTGTCAGGTGTAAAGTGAATTAGGAAAATGCTGGTTAAGTTTTAACTTTTATTATAATAATTTGAAGTAAGTTTTTGGGTGTTAATTTACGTAGTGTATTTAATTAAAATGGGTATTTAGTTTGGTTCAGTATTTTATAGAACTTTCCGATAAAATTTGTATTAAGGCACAATAGTTTATTTTCCCTTAGGCCTTAGGTAAAATGAGAAGGAATTGAGATCTCTCTCATCATCATCATCATCTGCCTAGCCTTTTCCCAACTACATTGGGGTCGGCTTCCAGTCAAACCGGATTCAGCTGAATACCAGTGTTTTACGTGGAGCGGCTGCCTACCAGACCTCCACAACCCATTAACTGGGTTACACGGTACATCTTGGCAAGACTGGAGTCAAATTTACTGGCTTCTGACAATCCGTAACGACTGCCAAAGATCTACAAATGACAGCCGGGACCAACAGCTTAACGTGCTTTCCGAGGCACGGAGGAAACTCGTTATGTTAAGATGGTCACCCATCCACAGACCAACCTTGGCAAGCGTTGCTTAACCTTCAAGATCGATCCGTGCGGCTGTTTTTATTTAGCACGAGCTCCTCAATTGAGATCTCTCTCAATCCATCAAATTATGATTTATGGTATGATTAGACATTGCAACTCAACTTAAGACTTCACAGATATCCTACTAATATGATAAATGTGAAAGTTTATGAGGATGGATGTTTGTTACTCTTTCACGTCGGAACGCCTGAAAGGATCTTCGTGAAATTTGGTACAGAGGCAGATTATAGTCAGGAATAACACATAGGTGTTTATATCCCCGGAGTATGTTCCCTAGAGATCACGTGGGTGAAGCCGCTGATAGAAGCTAGTGATGTTATATTTACCGAATATTGCGGCAGGTGAGAGTCATGGGAAACTGCGTGATACGAGAAGTTCAGCAGTGCGTTGGTGAAATGATCACAAAGTGAGCTGTCATTCCATTTTGATAACATGGATTGACAGCTCACTTCGTGATCACTTCAACAAAGCTTTTACTTCGACTTCGACTTTCGATAGGACAGGTCAATGGTTTGACGTTTGCAGAAGGAATATGTCCTGCAGTGGACTGATGATTGATGGTTGGTACGAAATGTAACCTAAACAAAAAAATAGGTCCGAACCCTGGGACTAAGTTTTGCCATCTATTTATTTAAGTAACGCAATTAACACGAAATGCTTCATAGGATATAATGTGCACAACATCATATTTTATAGCAGCCCCATGGGTCGTTATTACGAACGCATAATAGTCGTATTACAGAATTACACTGATGGTAACTGTTAAATGTTATTAAAACGCTGTATTATTTACTGGTATCTTTTTAATGTAGCTTAATTACATGGTTTATTCGCGTATTTCCTGGTATCTAGCGCAATATTCATGTTGAAATGTTCGCTAAATAGTTTTATAAATAAAATATCATGCTACAATTTAAAATACCTACCTATGAACGTAGGTATATTCAATTTGCTTGCTCAATGTCATATGTACTATCTAATGTTTGGTTAACTTTTGTATATTATAACATTAACGTACACTCAAAAAGTCACGCTTTTATTCCGTGGGGGTAAGCAGAAATTACTGAACGCTACCTAGCATAATCCTTAGGCTCAAGTCAAACCGAGATGGCAGCGAAGCGGCGCGCAGGTTCAGTGTCATATAATTTTAAACTTAATCCTCATCACAGTAACACATAGTATCGCTTGGTCGCTTGAGAAATTTGAAAAGGTCGCGCGGCCGCCCGCGGCGCCGCGAGCATTCCGACGACTCCCGCGATAATATATGTTACAGTAATAAAGATAAAGTTTAAAATTATATGACACTGAAACTGCTCGCCGCTTCGCTGCCATCTCGGTGTGACTTGACCCTTTTATACTCATTTTGATTCGTTTATGTTCAACATACTCATCAACTCTTCGTCAATTTACTTTTAATTTGTCGGAATTTAAGCAGCTTTTTTGGTATTTTGGATTACGTAAATGACATTGAAAATCAATAAAGATCAACATCAACACAAATAAACTTTGTGGTCGAGACTCTGTGCGTTTGGAACACAGAGCTTGGAATGAGAATAGAGTCACCATTGACAAATATTATCCGTGGTCATTCTGTGGGCCTAGCACGAATATTTTTGACGTATAGCAACGTAACGTTAAATTTAACCATAGCTAAAAGACTCGTTTCACATATAATATTTATTTGAATTAGATACTATTTTCATATTTTCACTTAAGTTAACGTTACTATACGTCAAAATATTAGTGCTAGGCCCGTGCATGTTTCCATTTTTCTTTCTTATGTTTCTTTCGTTTTCGTATAGTCGTAATTGTCGTTAGTTGTTAATTTATATGACTTAACGGTGACCGTCATTGATACAAATATCAACATTGAACCTACAAATATACTAGATATGATATTTATACAACTTTTTATGCAGATTTTTAATCATTCAAGATTTTAATTTAATTTATTTTCAACCAAGTTATCTTAATTATTTTAATTATAATTCGTATTCTTCTGCACCACCACCTATATTGCTACTAACTTAGTCTTAAGATAATTAATTTGTAACTAACAAAATGTATGCATTACCCAGTCTGAATTTAAATATTTTTTTATATATGTAGTAGTAGGTACCTACTTGTATTTGAAAAGCTACTAAATTTATTTTTATTAAAGTTACAACTAAAGTTAACCGCTCGCTCCGTCACTCAAAGTTCACTGAAAGACCACGTTGAACTTTAAAAGACCAGCGTAATCAAATCTGTATCTCTGTATACCTGAATACAGAATACTGAATACCTGTCTGTATCTGTGTGTCTGTTGGCATCATTGCTGAAATGAACATTTTTGGCGCAGCCGAGAGACACACATTATTTTATTAGGGTTCCGAACCAAAAACGGAACCCTTATAGGATCACTCGGGTGTCTGTCTGTCTTCTCTGGATCCACTGGACCGATTCTGATGTAATTTGGTACACATACGGACTTCTGTGACCCAAACATGGACGTGTTACGTAAATTATTATTTTTTTAATCACGGGTCAGGTGTCACTTTTGGGGGTGAAACTAGAAAATTTAAAAACAAATTTGAAACTGTACCGTGTGACATATCAAAAAATGGGCCTACTGTGAAAGTTTTACTTATAATTTTTTTTTAATTTTTAAATTAATTGTTTTTAAGTTAGAAGACGAAAAATGACCATTCCCCCCTTATCTCCGGAAATACTGAGCCTAATATTTTGAAAACATAATGGAGATAATAGATCTTTACCTATAGATTACAGGATTACAGGTTATTTTAACACTATAAGAAGTTGCAAAATGCTTAAAATAACATGTTAAAAAATAATTTTGTTCGGAACCCTCTGCACGCGAGTCCAACTCGCACTTGCCAGTTTTTTTATTGGAAAAATAAAAAAACTTTTTCCCTCCTTAATTTCTATCAAGCAAGCAGGCTAGATTGTGCGTCTGTGAACCACTGCTGCAGGGTATCAGCTGGGCCTGTTACCTTGCAGCAGTGTTGCAAACTGTTTTGGTTTTTGTTAATGTTTTACTAACATAGTTTGTTAGTATTTTGTTACTGACACTATGAGACACTATAAATTTGTATGTATACTTCTATATCTATACTCGATATACTAATATATAAAGATGAAAAGTTTGTTTGTTTGAACGCGCTAATCTTAGGTCCGATTTGAAAAATTCTTTTAGTATTAGATAGCCCATTTATCGAGTAAGACTATAGGATAGCCTATAGCCTTACTCGATATCATCACGCTAAGACCAATAGGAGCGGAGCAGACGAAGTTGCGCGGGTCTACTATTTAAATTAGATGGCTGGATTTTATGAAATGTTTTGATAATCCTTAGCTCTAGCCACCGAGGCGTTTCGGTGTGGTTTCAAAACATCCTATGATTGGCCAATTGACAATGATATTAATGAGCTTCAATATACGAGGATTTAGGACACCCTGTTGTCAGATAACGTTTACTTGAATGTGTTCATGAAAACTAAATTCTATGTAGTCTAGAATTTGGAAAATATATTGCAGCTATCTAAAACTAACTGTTATGGGTAAGAACACGCCATCAGGTGATTATGTACAGTTTTAAAGTTGAAGCAAATGTGTATGTCTGAAAATCTGTGAAATCTACAACATGGAGTCTTCAGTAGTACGATATACTGTATATATATATATTAATATGTTTGTGATATTTACGTTAGGAATAATACAACAGCCTTGTTAATAATCCACTTTATAGATAGATGATACAGAAAAACAGCTATTTGTATAGGTGCGAAGAGATAGGCTCACAATAGACTACCATTTCACTTAATATTCAACTTTCATCACCGTCTTTCCCTCCAGACAACAATTGCCAATCAATAAGTATTTTTCCATTCAAAACAAACGAAATTCACAAAAACAATTGACCATCGCTTCCATACGTACATACGTCAGACTAGATAGCAAGTGAAATTGCTCTAATTGATAGATTGACGCGAGCATGACGTGTTCCTACGTCATCGGTGGCCAATGAAAAGCAAGGCGGTTTTATGTCGTTATAAAATCAATTAATACTGTGGTTATTGCCAGCAGTGTTAGTTGTGCTATGGAAGTTTTTGTTCTTTAAGAGTGAATTATTTTCCTTTTGGCTTGTGGCCTCGCCTTTATGTCAATGTTCTACAGCTAACCATGAATACGAACAATCCGCACATCACATCTTATAAGAGTGTATTCTTTAGCGTATTGAACGCAATATTACGTTAGATAGTATTCAGGTTTACATCTGGAGTAGTAGAATCCAGAACAAATTTCCGTGCGTTTAAACGATATTGCCATACCTATTACAGGAATCAAAAGTAGCTAACAATTTAGGACCTATTAGTTTTAGTGTTAAGATATAATCCGTGGTGCTTGGCAACTGGGCTTAACCTTGTTGTATATGTCCCTTGGTGCCTATTAGCCTAGCTCTATTTTGTCTCCTGCCTGATAAGGAGGGAAGTAGAAAAGATTTTTTTTTTCCTACTCCTTCCGCTGAACTTTTCTGATTAATTTCGTTGCGGGATCCAAGACAGTTGAATCGTTTCTCC
Organism: Lacanobia oleracea; assembly: GCA_950371165.1. Classification (NCBI taxonomy): domain Eukaryota; kingdom Metazoa; phylum Arthropoda; class Insecta; order Lepidoptera; family Noctuidae; genus Lacanobia; species Lacanobia oleracea. Next base: position 7,736,775 of record OX493389.1, read on the forward strand.
GGGACTCGTCGGAATTCATTGACTCGGCGTTTTCCTGGTCGCCACTGTTGATTTTGGCTTTCAGGAGTAGTGAATGTGTGACGGACTTGTCCCAAAAAAAAAGTTTTTGTTCAACTGTTTCATGGTGAGTGGTATGTATTTTTTTATTTTATTTTTTCAGTCTTGTTTAAGGCAAAACTGACTAATATAAATGCAAAAGCGAGTTTCTTTGTTTGTTACGCCTGAATGAATACTGCTAAACAGATGAGCCGATGACCGTCTCTAGGGGCTCAGAGACGGTCATAGGCTACTTTTATGCGAGCAAAATCGCGGCGAAAAGCTAGTTTTCGTGGCCGATATTTACAAGTAGGTGAATATGTTACTGAGATTTTCCATCTATAAGTCTCTGTACCATCCTGGGGTCTGGTTTTATTCCTGGTTAGTGGCAAATCTACGTCTAACACTACGATAACACGGTTGCCGCAGTGGTTAAGCCATTGACTGCTGCGCTGCGTGTCGCGGGTTCGATTCCCGCACGGAACAAATATTTGACTAAAGATAATTGTTCCGGGTCTGACTGTTTGTGTACCTATGTGAGTTTGTATATTTGTGGACGATTGACGATGCAGAGAAATTACTAGTGTAACGTTAAAAAAATAATTTAGGAAAATTAGAAACGCCTTTAACTGTTGGTGACTGAGATGCGAATGCAAAAATTCCTTAAAAGTATAGGATTTATCCTTTTAGCTTTTATTAATAAATATGTATGTTGTTATTTTTAAAAATTCTTTCTCACTGCCAAGCGTGCTAAGAACAGCCATAGCATAATAATCTAAGATCTATGGTCTAGACTTGTAAAGGTACACATACACGACTCATGTTAGCAATAGACGTCATAAGACCATTATGTAAATACATGTACAGTATGCAACATCGACCGGTCTGCAAATAACTTTAGACTGGTCCAATACCGAACTGGGTACCTATGTACTACATCTAGTAATTGTTTTCAGTTGATAGATTAACATGTTAAGAAATAAACACAAGTTCTGTGAATAAGCTTTGTTCAGAGTTTTAAGTAAAATTTATATTAATACAATTTGCACTAAGCGTTTTCAAAAGTCTTTTATAATGCGCACAGCAAAGGAGTGGAACTCTCTGCCTGCGTCTGTGTTTCCAAAAGCTTACAACCCTGATCTCTTCAATTTTGAGAATAAAATTATGAAATGCAAATCTAAAATAGTATAATAATAGTAATAGAACTGATGAACTTACATTAGAACACCATACATATTAATTACCAGACACTTATTCTTCTAAAAAGTACGCTCCTGGCAAGCACGAAGTTCTCATTTTCACTATGACGACACAGAAATCTGTTGTAGATTCTATGTGGGCACTAAAATTATAACTACAGCTGTTTTGATAACTTTATCAGTTTAGTGAAGGAAAAACATAGCCTTATCTCTTTTGATAAAGCTACAAAACCACAACATTAATGCATATTGTAATAATGCTTCTGAAATGAATATTAAGTGGTTTCACTAGCAGCTTCGCTTGTGTGAATGTCAGACCTTATCCTAAGGGAACATATTTCCGGAATGTTCTTCTTATCATGTGGGTAGTAAGGTCTAACGACCTCACACACCCTAGTGTCAGAGTTCCTAAACCGCCTCAAAGGCCTCTGACATGGTTTATTTGACGACTGCCATTTGGCAGCCGTGACCACCGGCTTATATGTGCCTTCTGAAGCACGGAATCATCTTTTAATCAGACAATCAGGTGATTCAAGCCTGCAATGTCCTAGCTAAACTGGAAAACAACTTTAAAAAGTATGCTCTTCCCGTGGGAATCAAACCCCCACTCGACCACAGAGGCAGGAGGGTATTCTACACTTTAATCTGTCTTTGTATCAAATTTCATTCAGATCCGTTCAGTCGTATTGGCGTGATTGAGTAACAAACATGCATACAAACTTTTGCATTTATAGCAGTAGTAAGATTCTGAGACTCAATAACAGATCCAGAGTTGTATTTTGCTTATAACAGCTGCATATTCTAACTAGGATGTCTAAGGTTTACCACTTATTTTGTTACTCATGGCATGGTCCGTTTATAGTACAATACAAAGGTCAACGTTCTGTAGCACATTTACCTTCTGCTGATAGGTAATATGTACAACCGCGGAAAGAACTTCCAATTTCTTTTCTCACAAAGCGACAAATGTCAGCGTTTAGCGTCATGGGCCAGAGCAGTCTAAAAAAATGAGAAAGTGTTCTTTCAACACAACCTAACTCTTGGCCTCGATCTCGCCTGATAAAAAGCAATGCATGTGGTTTACGATGGATCCAGTGACCCCAGAAGATACGTCAAAACTTTAAAAATAAACCTAAAGATGCTTAACCTCTCAATCCCGCAACTGTACACAAATAGAAAGTTACAGAAGCCGATCAATACACTGCCAATAAATAGGCGAAGGCTATTGCAGCATAGACAAAGACATCAGCGGGACAATTAAATCGGTGCACTACATCGGTGAGGTTCCGTTGTACTTATAATGTAATTAGTGGTGGACTAGTGGCCTTCGTGATGTGGCGTGAAAAGTGTAGTAGGTATGTGACATTTTACGACCGAAACGTCGGAAAACTTTTAAATGAGTATTTTTTGGTGTGAAAGTGTCGTATTTTGATATTCTACGTTTGATTCGTGGAACGAAACGGCAAATGTTGAAAGTGAGTATTTTGTGGAGTGAATGTTTAGTCCATACTTTGAAATTCTGCGTCTGATTCGTGGAAAAATACATCAGAAAATTTTGAAACAGTATGTTTTCTACTCATTGAGCAAACTGGGTGTTAAAGTTATTTCAAAATATCATGTCGGATTGGCGGTCTTACTATTTTAACTTTCAAATAAATCTGAGCATGCAAATGTGACAAGACAAGAAGTTAAGTAAATACACTTTTTTTTGGATATTGCTGCGGGATCTTTAGTAAATATTGTCTGTGATTAAGTCAATAGTTTTTTTGTTTGCTGCGTTCAACTGTAATATTTGTGTTAACCTAACGATGGGTTTTGTAGTGAAGCCTTTGTATTAACCAGTAGGTACAAACAAAAAATGCAATTTTTTAATTATATTTTTTTCTCATCGTTAAAAGAGCCATAGCTAAGGTATCTCCAGTATTGAACATAAAGAGCATTAGGAGGAAAACGTATGGGTCAGTAAGTCTGAGGCGTCGTCCTAACTGGTTTACAATCGTACAATTTAACGATAGGAAGTCATCGCGCGATGAAAATGTTTCCTGTGCTCGCACGGTGATTTGCAAGCTTTTTTTTTTTTTTTTTACTAAACATAGGCACGCGTTTGACCACTATCTCACCTGATGGTAAGTGATGATGTGGTCGAATTTAGTCACTCTAAAGAAATGTATTAAACTCGTCGTACGACGAAATCGCATCGTTAACCAAGTAGGACGATGACTCACACTTTTGTCCGCTAGAGCGGAAAGGGACATTTGATGATTTCCCATCCTTAAAAAAAGGTATCTATGACATCGTCATCGCGCGATGAAAATTATTCCTGTGCTCGCACGATGATTTGCAAGCTTCAATTTAGACACTCTACAGAAATGTATTAAACTCGTCGTAAGACGAAATCGCTTCGTTAACCAATTAGAAAGACACCTCACACTCTTGTCCGCTACGTCTAGAGCGGAAAGGGACGTTTGATGATTTCCCATCCTTAAAAAAAAGGTATCTATGACATCGTCATCGCGCGATGAAAATGATCCCTGTGCTCGCACGATGATTTGCAAGCTTCAATTTAAACACTCAAGAAATGTATTAAACTCGTCGTACGACGAAATCGTATCGTTAACCAAGTAGGACGATGCCTCACACTCTTGTCCGCTAAGTCTAGAGCGGAAAGGGACATTTGATGATTTTCCATCCTTAATAAAAAGGTATCTATGACATCGTCATCGCGCGATGAAAATGATTCCTGTGATCGCACGATGATTTGCAAGCTTCAATTTAGACACTCTAAAGAAATGTATTAAACTCGTCGTACGACGAAATCGCTTCGTTAACCAACTAGAACGACGCCTCACACTCTTGTCCGCTACGTCTAGAGCGGAAAGGGACATTTGATGATTTCCCATCCATAAAAAAAAGGTATCTATGACATCGTCATCGCGCGATGAAAATGATCCCTGTGCTCGCACGATGATTTGCAAGCTTCAATTTAGACACTCTAAAGAAATGTATTAAACTCGTCGTACGACGAAATCGCATCGTTAACCATTTAAACCGACGCGCTACGTCTAGAGCGGAAAGGGACATTTGATGATTTATCATCCTTACTAGAAAAGGTATTCATCGTCATAGTTTAATTGATAGACTAAAACTAGACAGAACATATCAAACTTAAACAATTATGTGCCCAGATTTTCGTCCATGCCAAACCGATATTAGACTACCCGTAGACTTCACCTATAATGTTTGTACATATCTCTATTCTACAGTTCTATTGCAATGGCCGAAACTTCAGTGAATTGGCAGCGAGCAAATGTTTGCTGCAATATTTGAACAAACGTTCAACCGAGTTTGGGCTAGATGTGACTGGCAAGTTCTCCATTGACAAATAGAGTCTGATCTTCAAAACAATTAATGTTTGAGTAACTGGTTAGGGTTTCTTTGGACGAAATACGAACAATATTTTACTCTATGACAAAAATTATAAAATAAAACCGGCCAAGTGTGAGTCGGTTTGAGTTTATTTTTTTATTATTATGTTTTACTGTCATAGCGTCAACTTTTACGTTTACGCTTCATGAGGTACGGCTCTGACAGACGGACGGATAGCGGAGGTGTAGTTACAGGGTTCCATTGTAAACCCTTCGTGCACGGAACTCGCAAAAATAATGTTTGGATTTAGAACAAATAATTTATTATTTTGTTTTGGATCTTTAAGGTGACAGCTAAGCTGGTATGTCTAATGATGCTGGAAAAGTACATAAACGCACTTGTGTAAACCAGAACAGTGTGTTGGACATCATTATTAATTCATCGAAACTTGAAAGGAATATTGCAAACCACTTATGTTACCACATATCGGTGATACATTTGATTATGACGTCGATCAATATAATTTGAACGTTATGACAGGGTGATAAGAATCACATGATACGTCATACTACTGCGTCAAGCATGATAAACTTGTGAAACATTATTGTATTTGATTCTTAAAGTACCAAGTATGCAAAAAGAATACAGGGCTATGGGCATAGCAAATAAAAAGGCTTATTGTGGGAGTTTTAATTATAGTTTTATCATAATTTAAAATTAAATAGATTTGAAGTTATTCAAGAAATGAGACGAAAATAGACAATTCCTGACCCTTTTCGCTGAAAATACTGAGCCTAAAATAAAATAAAAAATTGGAGATAACAGATTTTTATATTTTTTTTTTTTTGTTTTTTTTTTTTTTTAGATAACAGAAAACCTTTAACAAAAAAAAAAAAAAATCGTTCGGTACCCTTTGCACGCAAGTCCGACTCACACTTAGCCAGTTTTTGTTTTGGACAACACTTTAAGCCAGAACCAACTGTGGTGAGGACTGTGAAATTATTCAGGGGAAGTAAAAAAAAATATAAGTTGAAATACTACTAAAATAAACAATTTTTAAAATAAAAATCCTTTTTTTGTGATTTATTGGGCTTCTCCGACTAAATAATCTACTGTGGCCTCATTACTACATCACAATAAAAATCAGCCATATAGACAACAAAAACAAATGCTAGTCAACAACGGCACAACACGTCATAACTCAGCGATGACGTCACGCCAGTATCAGATGGAACATGTAACTGGGCTATTGTCAACTAGACTTTAATTACTTCGAACAATCAAGATGTCACTACACGCTAAGGCAAGGCTAAGGCTAAGGGAATTAAAAACATTTTAACAGAATCCAAACATGGCTCGAATTAAAAATATTGGTTTGGAAATACTGGGATGTGTAGGTATTTAAAGTGGTAAGGCTGTGGAACCTTTGATTCTGTTTGAAATGCTCAAAAGTACCAGAAATTGCATTCCGTCATCGTTTACGCAGTGCTTTTCGATGCAAAAAATCCCATCTATCCATAGTATCCATATTATAATTATATAAAAAATACGGGGTTATTTTTCAATGAACAGACAGTATTTTCCTGGCTTTTAATCAGCTACTCAGTATATTTGTGTGAAGCATTGGCAAAGCTTGTTGTGAGGAACTCGTGGCTAGATAATAAGAGCCGCACGGGTCGATCTTCAAAGTTAAGCAACGCTTGCCAAGGTTGGTCTGTGGATGGGTGACCATCTTAACATAACGAGTTTCCTCCGTGCCTCGGAAAGCACGTTAAGCCGTTGGTCCCGGCTGTCATTTGTAGATCTTTGGCAGTCGTTACGGGTTGTCAGAAGCCAGTAAATCTGACTCCAGTCTTGCCAAGAAGTACCGTGTTACCCAGTTAATGGGTTGTAGAGGTCTGGTAGGCAGCCGCTCCACGTAAAACACTGGTATTCAGCTGAATCCGGCTTGACTGGAGCCGACCCCAATATAGTTGGGAAAAGGCTAGGCAGATGATGATGATGATCCATAGTATCCATTTATTAAAGTTGAAGTTGACTTTAAATTACCAAAAGCTGAAAGAAAAAAACATGCATGAATGCCATCTGTTTCCAAACAATTCGGCATCATCATCATCATCATTTCAATCGAAATGCCTTAATTTCTGAACATAGCACTACCCAAGTGGCAAGTGGCAAACTACAAAATCCTTTATTTCAAATAGACCTGTTACAGACACTTTTCAATTGTCAAGGGCTGTCAATCAAACAGATAAAGCTAGTTCTGCCGCGCTAGCGACAAGAGCAGTAAGTTGTTCTGCAGCAAAACACTCACCGACCCAATCTCCAGCGCGGCAGTTGTACGTTCCAAAGAGTAGATCCTATGGATTTTTTTACTATTGATAGGCACGCGCTTGACCACCATCTCACCTGATAGTAAGCGATGATGTGGTCGAAGATGGAGCACGCTTGCCTAGAAGCAACCCATTCACTCTTGACTTAAAGACTCCCACGTTGTAGCTATCGGGAAACACAGACTCCGGCAGGGAATTCCACTCCTTAGCTGTACGCATTATGAATGTGTTCCCAAAACGTTTTGTGCGTGTGGGTGGGATGTCTACCATGTACCTACCGGTGGCGCATCGCCGTTCGTCTTGTGGTCCGATAATGGAACAGGCTTGGCGGAATTAAATTATGTAATTCCGTCGCACATTCCCCAAAATGTAACCGGTAGAAAACCGACAAGCCAGCAACTACACACAACAAGGACATTATTAAATCAGTGTTTACGGCACCACATCGATCAGTAGTGATATTTTGCAACAATCTCACGAAGTGAGCTGTTATTCTTCATGCTCACTTCACCGAAATTTTCAGGCAGTCGATTCTGTAAGCATAGTGATCACGAATTGAACTGTCATTCGATCTTGATTACATGGAATACCAGCTCACTTCGTGATCACTTCATCCAAGCCTTCACTTTGATATGTTTACAGGATGAATTTTCCCGTATCCGATTACGAAAACTTCTTTCACAAATCGGTCGGTCAGTGATTTGATAGTAATGGCAAAATTCTTTCAATGAAAGAAAAAGCTGCTCTATCACTACATGTCATAAGATACTCTTCTTATGGGAAAATTCGCGGTTTCTATATGAAACGCCAGGCCACACTACCGTAGCTGCGAGGAACACCTGAGGCTCTAGACAACGTGCCATTCGATCAGGAAAATGCGATTGTCGAACTGCAAAAATATAAGGCATAGATCACGTGACATTTCAACAGCGTTTGTCAATTCCATACATTTTTGACGTTTTGACAATCGCCACGCTACCGCTGACAGAATGTCACTTGTCAAGAGCCTCTGGTTTGTTTCGGTTAATACTTTTAATGTAGAAATCTTTAGCCCTATTTATAGCTTTGAATAAAGAATCTGCTAAATTAGTCTTTAAACTAATCAAAAATGGGTTGTAAGTTTTTTTATAAATATGGCTGCCTATGTTTAGACATAAATTCACGTAACGATTGCACTCGAGCCACAACTGTTACTGGCTACTAATAACTGTGTCACTAGGTTCTGTGAAACCCACGCAAAGAAGCCTACCGTCGGAAAGTTTAGCTATTTATTTCAATCGATTCTAATACGCCTTACTGCCACTTATAACCACGCTTTTCAATGGTAATGGTAAAATGTTTATAAATGTATCTACGATCAGTGATGGAATGGATGACGTCATTTCGATGGTTTGACTCGTAGGGAGTTCTGTTGTCTTTTCTGTTGACATATGTTGGTTCTAATAACATGACTCTAAAAGACATAATCACAGCAAAATCAGCCTATAGGCATCTTATTCCATATTGGAACTAACAAAAAGTGGTCAACTTTGAGTTGGACTCGCGTGAAATGGGTTCCGAACGAATTGTATTTTTTTATTTTTTTCTATACCTTCTAGGTGTTTAGACATCTAAGTTTAGAAAATGAATATCTTCACAATAAAACCCTTTAATTTTTCACATTTTTCCGAAATACTCAAAATTGATTTTTTTACGTTTTGTTTCCGATGATGTCACCTTAAAAGTGTTAACGTGAAAATACGTGAACTCATTCAGTCACAGTTCTCCATTTATTCACAATCTGGACTCTATTCCAATATCCCTCGCTATAGAGAGCCTCGTCAATGCATCAGTCGCGGATCTAAGTTTAATTGAAAGCGCAATTTATGCAAATAGAATCGGCCGCTAACTTCATATTCCCCCGGGTCATGTAATCCGGGATATCGCTCGATAATTGTTCTCGGCCATCTGCTGTTTACATTAGAATAGAACCTTTTAATGAGGAATGGTGGCTGATTGCCACTTCTAGTTCGGTGAGTGAATTGTAACAGTGCGAAGTAGGGATGGGACTAAATTCAGCTGCAGTTGGTTCGTTTAGATTGGTCTAGCGAACTGTCTGCAAGTTTTTTGTTAGGTTGTTAAATCTGAATTTTATTGTTAGTTTATCTGAACTGGTGGATAAAGCAACGGTACAGGTTAGTTGTAAGGGCCAAAAGATGATCTTTAGAAAACCGTTAGTCATACTTTTTTATGATTAGGCATTTAAACACGCCTACATTCGATAAGACGCCTTCGGTTATTTAGATAGAAAGCCAGAACATATAATTTGAACATGAAACCGAAAATAGAGTCTATGTTTTGGAGAACGCGCTGACTGCACTATACCCAAAATCACAAACATGTCAGACTCTTTTCATAATCCTTTACCTAATTTCGACGCATATATTCTACTACGAGTACCTAACCCGCTCAACTTTATCTGCGTCCTTTTTTTATTAATGCTCCTATTGGTTGTAGTGATGTTATATACCCTATATAGCCTTCCTCGACCAAGTATTTTAAATTTGGGTGGCCCAAAACATTACCACTTCCACAGCATCGTTGACGGTAGCACATATGTGACTTTGGTTGCATGTTTTGGAGCACATAGGGCAAGATAGGAGGTGGAGCATGGTTTGTGACTTGGCTCCACACCCACATCCTGCAGTTGATTTGTCATGTTATCCCCACTTTGCGAGCCACTTTCAACGCAAAAATATTTTTTAAATTCGAACCTATGTAGTTCCTAAGATTAGCGCGTACGACCAAACAAACAAACTCCTTAACTTTATAATATATTATTAGTACACCTATACAGGGTGACTGGTAATTAGTGACCGATACTTTAACACGCGATTATACTCATGATACCAAACAACTTTTACTATGGGACCAAAGCTGAAATCGCGAAAAACGAATAGGCAGTACAGTACATTTTGACCAGTTAGTAGGCGAACATAAATGTACTGAAAAGCAGATTTTTTTCGAAAACCTTTCAACGACATCTCTATACTGCGACGCCTTGTTAAATCGACGTCTTGTTACTGCGATATTTCGTTTCATCGAAAAATTGTACTGCAAACGATTTTACGGATATGTTTGAAGTTTAACATATATCCTTATCAATTGACTCTCAGTTATCATGTCGACCGACAATCAGTGCAGCGGGTGCGCCGACCACACTACAGTGTAAATCGATGGGCCAGTTAATATTGTCCTCAATCAGCTGGTGGCAACGGCTTTATCGGATTATGTACCTACTCGTCTGTGTTACTTCGTCAGTTAGAGGTGAATTACGGGTTCAGTAAATTTTTAAAAGATTTTTTATTCGTATATTTAAATTTGTGACAAACGTTCAGTTTTTGATAAAAACGCAACATAGCGAATAGTTTCAGCATGTCAAGAATTTCATCTATTAGGTATATATTAATTTAGTGCTCAATAAAACCGCTACCGAGATATAGCCTGACCATACAAAAAAGCTAAATGCGCCTCAGGTTGAGTATGGCTGCTTGAAACTCTCTGTTTATTTTCTTTTACATCCTTAAATTGTTGTAGACATACAACAAGAGCAGGAACATATCGATGAAAAGATAGAATACTAATGGAGACTGACATTGTATCATCAAAACGTCAAACGCGACCCTCGTTTACCAACAACACAATTAAAACGAATCACATCTCAGAACATCAATTCTAGTCAATAAATTAAACGTCCAGCAGCGTCAACAGACCGTTTCGCCAGCTTATAGAGCCGTCATTACTGGCTAAGGTGTATGGGCTGTGGGTGCATTGTCCGAGCTCGCTCCATTACGCCTAAACAGAACACCGGAATAGATTTTAGTGCATTTGATTTTAAAGCGTTGAGAATTTATTAGTGGCTGAATAAAAGATGCCTTGCAGTGTAGTTGTTCTGATTTGCTGAATCGATTATCGCCTTTTATCTGAATTGGGGATTAGTGTTTTTGATAGAATAATAGAAATTGTCGATGCTTGCTTCATTAGGCCTAAACTGAATACCGGAATAGATTTTAGTGCATTTGATTTTTAATCGCTGAGAGTTTATTAGCGACTGAATAAAGCGATGAAAATTAAGTGGTTGTTTGCGGGGTCGGGTTGCAGTGAAGTTGTTGCTTTGATTTGCTCGACCGAATAGCTTTTATTTAAATTTGGGTTTAGTGTTCTTCATTGAACAGTAATAGGATTGGGAAATAATATTTTCGAAAGAGAAGATTAATCGAACTATCTGAACGACTAAAACTGCCACTGAAATCTATAAGGATTTTAGTGGTCGTTTGACTATTTTTTTTATTTAATAAAATTTATGGACAATCTCCAGTACTTAGGGAAAGTTTGAAAAAAATTTGTTTCAAACTAGGTTCTGGCTGTCTTTAATTCAAAGTCTATTCCTATTCTATAGGTATACTTTAGTATAAAACGAATAGAATATTATAAAAGAATAACATGAAAGTCGTATTATGACGGTCTTCACAGACGACTCAATTATAAATTTACTATATTAAAAACCGCATCTCCATCCCGTAACTTTTCATATAAAACTCCATTCAAAATCCTTTTAAAACATTGTTAGTAAAACAATACTGCAACAAATTGCCCCATGATCCTCGGGGCTTCGAATCTATACATGTTTACTTGGAAAAACAAGCGGAGCCAGAACTGGGTCAGCGTATAACCAGCCAGCATTTATTGCAAAAAAGCGGGTAGCCTGCGAATAATCGTTGCATAGGAAATATCCGCGTGTTTTCCACACTGTTCGCCTGTTTTTGTGGACTTCTGATAAGTTTTATAGATAACGAAGCTACTTACCGAGTATGGGGTCGAGTTGTTTTTGGACAAGTAGCTCATAGCGAATCATGCACAGATGTAAGGAAGCCTTTTGCTGTCTGTACCCTGATTTAAGAATTCGTAGTTTAGTATTTGTCAAACTCTACTTTAACCTGACCATCTATAAAACTTTGGCATTCAAAAAGGATTGACACGTTCTTAATATTTGCAAAAAATTGAATTCAGAAACCAATCCCGTGAATTTTGATTACAGCACATTTATGCAGTTTTCAAAGACTTTTTTCCCTTCGTTAAAATTCTATTAAAACAACCACGACACGTCACATTTCTTAGTTAGGAACATCAAGTAGCATTTATCTACTACAAAAAACAGGCAGCTTGCGAATAACCGTTAAATAGAAATAGGTCTAATTTGCGGAGTATCAAGACAAACGGCGATGCGCCACCGGTACATGGTGGACATCCCACCCACACGCACAAAACGTTTTGGGAACACATAATGCGTACAGCTAAGGAGTGGAATTCCCTGCCGGAGTCTGTGTTTCCTGATAGCTACAACCTGGGAGTCTTTAAGTCAAGAATGAATAGGTTACTTCTAGGCAAGCGTGCTCCATCTTCGACCACAACATCGCTTACCATCAGGTGAGATAGTGGTCAAACGCGTGCCTAAAAATAGTCAAAAAAAATCCGCGTATTTTTCACGCTGTTCTCCTAATATTGTGGACTTCTGAAAGTTTAAAATGCTGGTGTAATTACGTTGATTAGAAACAAGTATGTAGTTATGGATGGTAAAATTGGAGAGCCTTTCTTTTCTCGGCATGATAACTACAACAACATAAAGTTTGTTTCTCTCATAAAAGTACATTGTTTCAGTAGGTAATTTATTCATAACATACACTTTTGCCTAAACCTTTGTGAGAGCTGGAGTCTGATCTAGGTTCGGACCTGTATGACAGACCTCCAGGCTCACACCCCTTTAAAAATAAATTTTACGACGTCATTCTGATTATATATAACACTATTAGGAAACAATTTTGATAGAGAAGTAAGTCTTTATAATAAAAGTGTGGTAAAATTTGTAATGTAAAGTGATGTTATTGTAGAATTTTATGGGTAGTGCGTGAGGGTGTTAAGAAATTGGACGAAAGCTGGGTTATCAGAAGGCTCTTGGTTATCAGAAGAAACGCTGCGTGATCATACTTGTGGGAGTGTTCTAGGGGTCTAAAAAGGTTACTTTAGTAGAATCAGAAAGCATATCACGCTACTCGTCACTGTCAATTTTTTCCAATCAACCTTGAACCTAATGCGTAAGCGATAAAGATGAAAATGAAATTTGACAAATTGTTGTGTGGTTAATATTTTGATTCTGCTTGAAAATTTTCCTCACAAAAAAAAACTAAAACCTTTAGGCCTCGTTGTAGAAAAAAGGCCCGATAAAACATTTCTTTTTTATTTAAGAACGTGAGTATTTACCAGCTGAAGTCTACGAAATTTTAAAATTTCATAAGGGAAAGGAAAAATATTTTTATTCAAAAAACATTCCACAAATAAAACAAGGTTATCTTAAATGAACGAATAATTGTCAAATAAAGACTGCTGTGACAGTAAAATTTTATATTTCACATGATTCTTAGACTTTCAACAACAATTGAGAGAGTTTAAATATTATATGTACTAATATATAAAGCTGAATAGTTTGTTTGTTTGTTTGCTTGCTTAAACGCGCTAATATCAGGAACTACTGGTCCGATTTGAAAAATTCTTTCAGTGTTAGATAGCCCATTTATCGTGGAAGGCTATAGGATATCTATCATCACGCTAAGACCAATAGGAGCGGAGCAGTAATAAAGATTGTAACGCTGACGAAGTTGTGCGTGTCAACTAGTAAATATTATAAAGCTGAAGAGTTTGTTTGTCTGGTTGAACGCGATCATGTCAAGAACTACTGGTACGAATTGAAAAATTCTTTAGTGTTGGATAGCTCATTCATCGAGGAAGGCTTTAGCGTAAATAACATCAAGCTACGATCAATAGGAGGTGAAGTAAAGCGTGTGAGCTGGTAACTAGAAATAACTAAGCTTTGTTCTTGACACAGATCCCTCCTCTTATTTTCAAAGTGCAGTCAGTGCCCATCCGATTTCCAGGAAATCACCGCCCTACCGTCTGTCGAGCGAGACGAATCCTGTTCAATTAACTCTTACTCTCTACCACGGAAGTTATTGAACTTTTGAACGAGTGAGTGAATGAATGAATCGATAACGAAGAAGTCAATGTTACAATCAATCAGTCTGAAATATTTTAAAACATAATGTTGAGTAGTATTGCAATATTTCACGATATTGTTACGGTTTTATGGGGTTCTTATTAAATGGTGTGTATTCACGATATCATTGTAAGTTGAAGTCTATGTTAATTTAGCAAGTTTTAGAATTAAACGAAAAATGAATTACGTTTTTAAACTATGATAGTATTCATCTGCCTAGTCTATTACCAACTGTGTTGGAGTAGCTTCCAGTTTAATATGATGTTGTTGAATACCAGTATTTAAGCCACTGAAATCTGTGATAATCAATTAATTAGAACACAACCTTGCCCGACCGTCTAGTATTTTTATTATAGTTCCTGTTGAGGAAATATAATAGGAGAATAGTCAACATGTAAGAGAAGAAAAGAACGATTGTGTGGCAATAGACTTGAAGTTCACTGACCTGCACGTGACAGTCAACGCCACGACGTATAGCGTTTTACGTTAGTGAGAGTGCACGTGGTAAACTGTTATATCAATAAATAATAAATTGATTGTAGAACACAATAAGAACAAGGCAGAAGTAACAACTAGCAAATTATGACTACGTACTCAAAAATACTGGCTATAAAAAAGGTAATATTTTCCGTCCAATCCAAGTTCTGATTACGTTTTTTTTTTCACTGATGAAGAGAAACTTGTACAACATCTTTAGTGACTTTCCCTCGGAAATAATGCACAGATATTGAACCAAACGCAAGCAAGTCACATTAAAATTTTACCTTATTCGTCGACGTGTACACTGCTACTAACAACACTGTCAAAACACCGACTAGTATAAATTCCGATACGTGATATATGCGAGTTACAGCCACACTGTACAGGATGATCTGTAGCTCTGAGTCGTATATAGAAGATGAGGGGTCAGCAATGCATGACATGTGCAAGGGGGCTAAAAAGGCCACTTTACGAGAATCGTAATATTAAATCACGCAACAATGTGTCAAATTACATTTTCATTTTTATCGCTAACAAATTAGGTTGATTAGGAAAATTTGACAGTGATGGGTTGCGTGATATGCTTTTTGGTTCTGCTGAAGTGGCCTTTATAAGTCCGCTTTTTATTTTACTAATGATAGGCACGCGTTTGACCACTAACTCACCTAATGGTAAGCGATGATGTGGTCGAAGATGGAGCACGCTTGCCTAGAACTAACCTATTCATTCTTGACTTAAAGACTCCCAGGTTGTAGCTATCAGGAAACACAGACTCCGGCAGGGAATTCCACTCCTTAGCTGCACGCATTATGAATGTGTTCCCAAAACGTTTTGTGTGTGTGGGTGGGATGTCCACCATGTACCGGTGGCGCATCGCCGTTTGTCTTGTGGTCCGATGATGGAACGGGCTTGGCGGAATTAAATTATGCAATTCCGTCGCACATTCCCCAAAATGCAACTGGTAGAAAACCGACAGGCTAGCAACTCGTCGATGCTCAAGACTTTGGAGCTTCATCGCGACGAGCTTCTCATTGCCGATTATACACTTGGCTCGTTTCTCAATTGACTCAAGGGCATCAAGCTGGTATCTGGCAGATCCGTCCCAAAGATGAGAGCAGTATTCCATACACGATCGAACTTGCGCTTGATAGAGTTTGAGCGGCTGTTCCGGCGTGAAGTACCGTCTCACCTTTGCTAGGATCCTCAACTTTTTTGCAACTACTTGAGCTTTTGCCTCTATGAAAGGGGCTTAGATCTGTGTTTCCTGATAGCTAAAACCAGTGGGTGTTTAAGTCAAATATGAATAGGTTACTTTTAGGCAAGCGTGCTCCATCGTCGACTATAACAGTATTTGAGGTAAGATTGTGGTCGAACAGCATGGGATGACGAAGAAGAAAAGAAGGAATCATTTTAAAGGATTCCTTTGCATCTGACGTTAATCGACGACACGTTAACGCTGTTAAGATGTTGCACTACCTACGCATTGACGATCACTTCAACAATCATGTTTCAAGCATCACGTCTCGTTTACGCGGGTTGAGCGTCATTGTAACGCAGCGTAAACGTTCGACAAACGGTTACGCTCAATGCGAGGGCACTCTTAGGTCATGCCGTTTCTTGACCCCAACATCTCCTGTTTAAAATCGCCTTGTATCAAACGCCCTATATCCACTCTCTTAATACAGCAAAGCGACCGACAATAATCGCGTCCACACTCACAGAACGTGCGCTGATGGGTCACATCCTGCGATTTTATCGCCCTGGGGCGTTATCTCTTACTGGTCTTTAATGACTTGATATGGCTTCTGACACGATTACCATTGTCTCCTGTTTTGGATGCTCCTCCGTCCTAATTTAGTTTAACAAGAACCAGATTGACTTGGTTCAGATGAGTCTCGTAAAAGGTGGTACAGAAAAGTACAATCTGATAGACCCTAAAGTGTTAACACCAGTTAATTTTAAGATCAAATGACAAATGACGAGAATGTTTGCTGTCTACAAAATGTTTCAAAAGAGACTTCAGCTTTTTGTGGCTTTGCAACTAATGAAGGTTGAAAGTTAGCTCGGCAAAATATTCGTAATATGGTCTTCAATGAGTCTGAACAAAATGGTACCAAACGAATTTTCGGAAATGAATTTCCCTACATCAATATCAGTTCACATTGTTACGAAACGAAAATCGTACAAAGTTTTCTGCAACCAATAATACAGATCTTTATTTACGGAACTGGAATATTTCCTGCTTAAATGAAAGCAAATTTTAATTAAAATCGTAATGCGGTCATTTATGCACATAATTATGATTCTCGTTTGTAAATATAGTTACAGGTGATATATTGTTTGGTCACTGAATGGGTATCGTATGAACAGAATTTCAGAATTCATGCGAAATTATTTGGGTCAATGGGGGAATGAGTTATTGCGTATGGTTGTTTGTTTTGGGAACACAGCTGTCGATAATTATAAATGATATTTGGATGGTGAATAAGTGATTTTAGTCGAACTGCATTGTGCGTTGATGGTAATGAAGGTTGATGGGGGGGCGACAGTCATGTTTCTTAACGTCATTTTATGAATCAGCGGTGCGATTCTGTCAGAAGCCAGTAAATCTGACTCCAGTCTTGCCATGAAGTACCGTATTACCCAGTTAATGGGTTGTGGAGGTCTGGTAGGCAGTCGCCCCTCGTAAAATACTGGTATTCAGCTGAATACGGCTTGATTGGAAGCCGACCCCAATATAGTTGGGAAAAGGCTAGGCAGATGATAAGTGCGATTCTGTAAACATGTCGAAGTGAAGGCTCGGGTGAAGTGATCACAAACTGAGTTGCTAATCCCAGTAATCAATCGACCGGTAGTAGTCATTACGTTTATTTGCTGTGAATCAGATATGGATTATATACGCACAGAGTATTTTAATGTAATAAATAGGTGAGGTGATGATCTTCTGCAATTTCTTTCTGACTGTTAAGTTTGTCTCTTTGTGATTAATTATCACAGGCTTTTAAAATATAGAGACAATTTTTTAATATTACTGTTTCCACAAAACAATGACCGACAAACCGATTTCATAGAACTTAGTTATAATGAAACCGATCCGTTATTGAAGCCAAAATCGTGAACTTAATCGATGAACCGCTAAACGAGCGTATCTCGACTGTGTCTACAGACAATATCGCACTTCACTGACCCAATTTATAAAGGTTGCATCTTGTCCTAATTCCGTTGTGGGCTAAAATGTGACTTCAGTGGGCCAGCATTTCTCAGTCGAATATCAAAATAGCTCTTTGAAGTGAATTTATTAAGTGTCACCAGCGAGAATTGTTGAATATCTGTTCTTATTCTGATGTGGTTGGACTGCTACTGTCCTACGGCCTACTGTCCAAAGTCCTGTGTGTGTTATTTTAAATTACTAACATAGGGTACGTCTTTTACTAACAAATGAGTCATGGTTACTCGATTATTAAATAAATTGATTGATTGATTGTTGCTGAATTTGGTAGGTTTTGTAAAGATTGGTTAAGCGTTTGTCATATTAAAAGTGGTTAGTCAAGTAATGACCGACTATGTGACATGTTCTAAAACATATATGATGTCAGTAAATAATAATGGATTTGTATTAAAATAGTTATAGGCTGACTGACTTTAAAAGAGACTTAGTAGTCCTTTTATATCTACAAAACCAAGTAACATCGGGAACCAAAGTGTGACACTGTGTTATTTTTCAATATTTATAGAGTCTAGACGTTACATAAGGATATTTTTATATTTTGTTACATTAATTGTTTTATTGCTACTTAAAGATATCTGGAATAACTCAACCTAGCTTCAGGGGTACACAATAAATTAATAATTGGTTTTTACACGGGTGTCTGAAAAATATTAAAAATATTCATATTCACGATTTCTTATGTTTGATAGTTATTTTGAGCATATGTGGGTAATTAACTTATTATGATGTTGTCATCTCAAGACAACCCATAGCAAGCGTTTTCTTACAGTAAATAACACCTTTTATGATTTTAGGATCACTTATGTAAGAAATATGGTAGAGGGCAATGTTGACAATTGAACTCTACAGGCTGATATGGAAAGTTTCAGTCATAGTTAATATGATAGTCCGAGCAATAAAGTGCCTAACAATGTTATTGCTTTAGTGTCGCAGGGATGGGTGGGCGAGCATTTATGACTTGGTCGGTCTGAGCTTCAGTTTTAAGCCTAGGAATTAGATCAACGGAAACATCAACATTTTATATTATGGATGACAATTTGGATGTCTTCCTTGGGAATTGGCAAGAAAAAGCATAGAACAGGGAAGGTGGAAAGAATGGAGGGAGGTCTTTGCCCAGCAGTGGGACTAGATTTTAATAACAATGAATGAAAAAGTTACTCTATAGGTTTAGGTAGTAGATTCAACAGTGGTAAAGTTTAAACCCACCAATTTTATTTCTTGAATCGGCTGACTATAAGCTGAAAGAAAATATTTGATACAATGGTGAAAATGAGGTCGTCAAACACTGTTAATTTATGACACAAAATTTTACACACTGAAAGAGAGCCAGTCTTACAACTGTCATGAAAACGACGAGTCAACTAACTTTGAAGACTGAAAACTACGTTGTTTGTACCTGTTTAGAGCCGAGAACAAACAATACGTGGCTGAAAAGAAATATTTTCCAATGTACGATCAGTTTTACCGACATCCTAACCTAAACCTACACTAACGAACATAAATAATTATTTTACGAAAAATAGAATCAAGATTAGCTGCTGTTTTTTATATAAATTTTATGATGTTCATAAAATTTATATAAAAAACAGCCTAAAAACAAACTGAAGCTTTTTATACGTATTTCAGTTTAAAAGCATATATTTTCAGTCGTGGTTCGTGCTCTTTTCGCTACGTATCCTACCGCCATCTTTAGCCCAATCTAAGAAACGTTTTTCGGAGAGCCGTGAAGTTAGCCGCTTTATAATAAAGATCAGGACTATTACAGGTATATGTATAGCCATACAGAATATCACTGAAAAGCTTTATTGAATGGAGATTCTGGTTTCATGATCCTTAGTAGGTTATTCTCCAATTCTGTCATAACCTGTTTATTAATCATTTTCCGATTGAAAACACTTTGTATATGAATACTATATCATTTTTATCTAATCACTTAATGTTCACGTGTATGGCCTACATTGTATGATTGCAGCTTTATTCACGCGATGAATAAAATGCGATTAACTACTCGCAAAAAGAAAATCGTAACGTATAAAACTGAGCTAATGTTGAAAGTTTACTTTGACAAATTGAACAAATGAGGAATGGTGTTTATAATTAAATTAATTGAATAAGAAATGGCTGAATAATTACTTTAGCGTTGGTATAATCCACACGCAGTCCCAAGGCGCACAACATTACGTATCGACGTAGACAAAATTGTAAATACAAATACACTTCATCCACTCTTGTTTGAAACATCTAAGTTATTGGCTTAGGTGATAAAAACACCTCCGCGGTATTTCTCGCGAAAATGGCACACGAAGCCTTACAATCTATCACTCACCAGAGTTAGGGGCATGGGCGCGGCGCGACTCGGCACCCACCGCACTCCTTTAACTAAATGAATCCACGACTATTTACTGCTTCGATTCTCGCCATTTTATCAATAAAACCACCGAACATTTAGCTTAAGACTTAAGAAGATGGTCGCCCTCGCCGCCGCCGTGTTGCTAGGTGCAGATCAATTGCCAACCCTTGTAGGTTACATGAATGAAACCTACACATTTTCGGTGCGTCATAGCTATCATATCGCTCGCTCCCGACGCGGACCTTCAGATACGCCACGATTGTACTAAAGTTATGGAATATTTTGTAAATGTCTTCAAAATTCAGTCGATTGAACGTGAACGTCTCGTTTTGGATTTGGCACGTAAGAGGGGCGGAGGGTTAGTGTGGAGCCTGACGTGTCAGTGTCGTGTGGCGAGCGAGTGGTAGACGGCTGACGGAAGGTCGGGGAAGCCGGGCCGTCGACAGGCGCGAGCCCGGGCTCCGCTGACGTCAGCGACGGCTCGGCGCCGAGCGGCGGTGCTCACCACCGGCCTGCCAATTATTATTTTATGTACACGAACGGCGCGAAACAAAAGGCGGCGACGGCGACAGCGGGGCGCGGGCGGAGAGCGCTCGCCGCAGGAGCGACTCCAGGCGCCATCTAGCGGGCGCGCGGCGACCACTCGCGCCTACTCCTTTCGGTCTGCGGACGATCGAATTGAGACGAAACCTTTGCGCTGACCGACCCTCACTGGCCAGCCGGACTCCGGTAACACTGTCACTGATCGGGAGTAGCGCGGAGCGTGGTTGGGGGGTTGGCGGTTACGCTGCGGGTTTGAGGGTCACGTATCGCAAAATGCGTTCACTGATGCGTACCGTCGTCAGAGCGTGGCTGCGTGTGATGGTGGCGGTCGGGTGGGCCATGCTGTCAGGCGGCGCGGGATAGGCGCGGGCCGGGCATGGCGGGCTCCTGCTCGACACTGCGGTGCGGGCGTCCGCGGCGCGCGCTGCACGCCACTGAGCCGCGCACCGCCCGCGCGCCACGCCGCCGCCGCTGCGCGCGCACGCCCGCACCGCCGGCGGCCGCACCGCGCCGACCGAGCCTTCGGCCTCCGGCCTGCACCGCGTGCACCGGCACCACACCGCACACAGCCTACACGGCCCACGCAACACAACACACGCTTCCTATCGATTCCACACTTGGGTTCTGCACCTTACGACAGGTCGTCAGTGTGCACTCTCACTGGAGCCAGATTGACAAGTGTAAATAAACGCGACACGCAGGCTGATTGACGTAACGACCTCATCGTTCTCTTCATTGCTAGTGTTATTGGCCTGAACCTCGTCTTTCGGAGTACGTGGCATCATTTTTGAGTTCAAGTAACATTGACCCTAATAAAGACGTAGACTTAGGAGGTTATATACATCTTACGATGTACATTATCAGTAGGTATATATCGCTAGGTGTTGGCGTCTGAATCCAGATCGCTTGCAGCGAGACACGTCGTCGCCGCGTCGTCAAAATTTTACGACTTCGCTCGAGTGTGCTAACCCAAACAGATTCTATCTGGCACAATGCGATGCAGGATTTCCTTCCTGCTAGCTACCGAGCACCTCATCATCTCGTATGGAGCATCTAAGGAGGATTTTCTTTGGATTATCTTATCAAAGGTGTAGCTATGCTTATACACAAGACACTTATACATATTAGGGATAAGTACCTTGTATTGTATCAAGATATTTTCCTGTATGGACTAAAATGCAGTTTCATAATGTCAATATTACCTAGTTGTGTTCAACAAATCGAAGTAACTTTTAAACAGTTCCTAGAACTAAGCCAATTACAGTCGCCACGAGCGCATCTTTACACAATTCTTTTAAATTTGATTCTCCAAGATAGATCTTATATTCTGCTTATCCTGTTATTTTTAAAGCTACGCGCGCTTACTGTAAATCTTTGCACTTCCCTTTATTTTGTTTATGTATGAATGTCGCTGTTACATATTCTATTAGATTTGAGAAATTTTATTAAGGTGTTCAAAAGTCAATTTTACGTGACTGAAATTAGTAAAAACCGTGTTAGTAATAATTAAAAACCGTCTTTCAACGAACTATACAATTAAAATAAAATCATCCAACAATTTTAGCTATGACCAAAATCTGACTTAGTCAATGTGATTCAAAGTGTGGCTCTTTTTAGAAGTTGAAGGTATTGTGTTTCTGGAAACTGAAAATCTATTACGTGTACCTCGTAAAGTTTATCCTAGGTGGCAAAACAACGTATTTGGAAGCCTGAGGGCTAATTATACTAACTTTTAAGCACGGTTACATTCGCATCTCAGTCGTAATTTGTCAAAAAAGCCTTAACTTCCAAACATTTTTGACAGATTGCGACTGACATGCTGAACGAAATTTGAAAATTAGCAGAATTGGCACTCTGGTTGAACTCGGTGCTCCTTGATAATAAAGGCAACTTTTATTACAAGCAAATAAGCCATCAGTTTCAGCTGTCATTAGTATATCTTTGACAGTCACTACGGGTAGTCAGAAGCCAGAAATATCAGACAGCAGTCTTGCCAAGGAATATCGCGACGTTTCACGTGAAATATTGGTGAATACAAGTATTTCACATTTATTTTATTTATTTATTCTGTAGTACACACATACATTTTATACATTTATGTTGATGCCAACATAAACTCAAAGCACGACATAAAGAACGAAAGCAGCTGAATTATTGCTTCCGGTTATGCTGGAAGCCGAACCAAACATAGTAGGGAAAAGTTTAGGAAGTTTGATGTAGAGGGATGATACAAAAAGCATAGGACCAACCAGTCTATGTGACCACGAGGACAATAGGAGAGGCATTGTTGGTCTATTGTCCAGCCAGGGAACGTATGTTGGTTGAAATTACAACAGGGTAATAATGAGTAGAGAGAAAGAGAGTTTCAATTACCACTCATTAAATTCCGAAATGTATTAGTAAAACATAATAAAGAGTATTTTATTCATCATCATTATCATAGCAGCCGAAAGACGTCCACTGCTGGACATAGTCCTCCCCCAAAAGCGGGTGGCGATCGCAGTGCTGCGTTTAACAGAGAACGCTGATGCTTTATTTTATTCTATTCTTCTATGTGTATTCTTTCTATGTCAAAATATGCAACATGTAACAGTTCACATTTTAGTTGTCTGTAGTACCACGTTTGAACTCAAGTTAACAAAGTTTGGTGACATAGTTTGCTGGTGCTCAGCAGGCTTCAGCCCTTGTTTAGTGCAATCGAATCTCCGAGACACGTGGCTTCTAAAGCTGGCTCAGCTTCACGTTGGTTGCGAAACTATAAATCTGTGTAAGCTCGTAGTTAAATACAAAGTTGGGGCTGAACATTACATGAATATCATTCATACTAATATTATAAATTTGAAAGTCTGTCTATCTGTCTGCCTGTTTGTTAACTTCACATACGGGAAGTCCATTTCTTGAAATAAGACAAATTCCAATTCTCATTTAAGGAGCCCTTCGGATAGTTGCCACTTTTCACATAGACGAAGCCGCTGGCAGAAACTAGTGTTACATCTTTAATGTGGTGTGTAAAAGCTGGTGGTCCCGGCCGCCAAATGGCGGTCGTCAAATAAACCATGTCAGAGGCCCTTGAGGCGGTTTAGAAACTGACACTAGGGTGTGTGGGGTCGTTAGACCTTACTGCCCACACGATATGAAGAAGGTAAGAAGAAACTTTTTGGAATTGATTTGCACAAGAAAAGAGAAGCCAGCAGTGGACGAGATCGGGTTGTTGATGAAGATGATGATGATGATGATGGATATTGAAATAGACTCAGTGGGGGCCTTAATATTATACAGCTGCTAAGTTTATGTATAATGGCAGCAGTATTACAATAAATTAGGGACAAGAATGTACCAAAGTAATGCTTTGGTACATTGTTTTTTTATCAAAAAATTAAACCGCCGAAAAAAGGATTGAAGTGTACATTTTGAATAAATTCGATGCAGCGCAAACACTACATAATACACAGCTCACTCTTTGTAATTAATTTTACGTCCGATAATGACCTATGCGTGTGCCGTCTTCGCACACACAAAGGATCGACATATCCATAGGATGCAGACCATCCAAAATCGTTTTCTCCGAAAGGCCACGGGCGCTCCGTGGTTCGTTAGGAATGACCGACTACATGTCGACCTCAAAGTCCCAACCATCAAGCAATTCATGAAGCGTCTTACTAAGCACTTCATTGAATCTGCAGAAAAGCACCAGAATCCCTTAATCGTATCGGCTACCCGATACGCTCCCTCCAAGATTAGTAAGATTCGCCGTCCTCGGCATACCCTCGTCGACCCTGACGACCCAATCACCGTCCTTCAAGAAAGCTGTAGGGAAACCAGCACTCTCAAGAAACACAAATACAGACCGCGATCCGTATTCCGACCTCGCCGCCGAGGTCCGTCGCGACGTCCCAGTAACGCTCCCCCCGTCTTTTGCCAAACGAGCCAGCCCGCGAAGCTGAGCCAGTAGTGACAAATATCTCCCTAAATAATGACATGACCCAGCCAGTCTCTTGCTGCCCCCCCCTAAACGACGCCGCTGAGCCGAGGTCCGTACCCCACAGGGGGTGCCCTCAGCGAGCGGAGTTTTAATATATATAAATTTTGTAGCCTCGGCTGGGGGCCTTAAATTCTAGAGGCCCACACAGGCAAGTCCGTTTCAGTAGTTGACAACCCTCTAGGGTTGATAAATGCGAGTGGCCATCGACAAAAAAAAAAAAAAAAAATGTAATTAATTTGAGTATCTGTTTATTTCGTAATAATTTACATATTCCTGTTTTATTTGTACTTTTAATTTAATTGCTTTTTGAAAATACTTGAAAACCTCAAGCTTTTTTTCGTCGATTAAAAAGAAGAGGAATAAGCCAAGCTCCCATACTTCCTTTACATTCATTGCATAAATAGTCACTATCTATAAACTAACATTGATTGATACTTTAATCTCAGAAAACTGACTGTATTTCGTTGCTTAGAAATACAAGACAGCCGTTCAGTTTAATTCAAAGCAACTTGAAACTAACCCGAACTTTACCTCGGGGTCAGCTAGCAGTCAAGTCTCAATCCTGTTTGGCATTGCAATTTTAGACTCTGAAAGTTCAATTCACCGGAAATTATAGATAACAATATTTCACAGAAATGTGAACATTACATCTTAATATTACGGGATAAAATGTGTCTTTTGTTCAATGCAACTGAAGTTATATCATAAATAAAGAATTCTATCGTTGCATTTCACATAATTTATGTAGCTATGTAAGGCGGATGTCCATTTTTAGGGTTCGGTACCAACGGAACTCCGTTACTAAGCCTCCGTTGTCCGTCCGACCGTCCGTCTGACTGTCTGTCTGTCTGTCGACTCAGATCATCGACAGTTTTCCTTCCTTTTAATTCCAATTGTCTACCTGGTACACACCTAAGGTAGACAATTGGATTTTTCACAGTGTGTTTCTATTACCGCTATAACAATACGAAAATACATAAAAGAAACGTGATTTTTTCGTTTTATGTTACGTAACCATTCGTATACGAATCCCACTCGCACTTGGCCGATTTTCAAGTCACATGTAACCTATTTTCGCTCGAAAGGATACGCATGAGAAACATTATAAATTATGCTTCTCGTATTTTCCCAGGTTTCATTTGAAACATGGTTTAAATTACATATCTCCGAGCGATGTTTTGCATTCAAATTTTAACGAAAATTCTAAAAGCTTGAGTAAGAGACGAGTTGCGATTACTGAGAATGTTCATTATTTTGACCATTTGCGATTGGCAGGCAAACCTAACATACGAGACAATCATGTATTTTCGAAGGTTATTCAAATACATCCTGACTGAATAAAGTGAACTAAGTAGTCGGTCAACTTTCTCATAATTCTAACACACTTTTTCAGTTTATTATTCATTTAGGATCTCCAACAAGTTAGTTTAGATTAGAATAAAATATTCTATATTCTACACCAAATTATTTCTTGCTAAATATCATAACGTCATTACGTTTCGATTTTTGAAATTTATGAAAAAATATTCGAAATTACATTCTTTTTTCAAAAAGACACTACTACGTTACCTACCTACATACTACCGAACATGTCAACAACACAAAGACACACAGGACGAGAACATCATTGTCGCACCTTGTGTCGCATCACTGAATATTGTATGACATGGAGACGTTTCACAAACTGCGCCCACTAACCCAAACAGCTCACTTCGTCTTGGAAATTGCCTCATTGGCCTAGTATCCGCAGACGGTTACAAATCGTGTACACCTGGATTCGATCTTCAGGAAAAATATAAAAGTATAGTAGGAGTCTTTTTAGTGTTTCCTTGGTTGGCTGCCCATGGCCGGAGGAATAGCTTTAGGCTCTTTAAATCAGGACAGAGTGTGGCGCCAACTAAGGAGGAGCTCGTGGCTAGATAATAACAGCCGCACGGGTCGATCTTCAAGTTTAAGCAACGCTTGCCAAGGTTGGTATGTGGATGGGTGACCATCTTAACATACCGAGTTTCCTCCGTGCCTCGGAAAGCACGTTAAGCCGTTGGTCCCGACTGTCATTTGTAGAACTTTGGCAGTCGATACGGATAGTCAGAAGCCAGTAAATCTGACTCCAGTCTTGCCATGAAGTACCGTGTTACCCAGTTAATGGGTTGTGGAGGTCTGGTAGGCAGCCGCTCTTCGTAAAATACTGGTATTCAGCTGAATCCGGCTTGACTGGAAGCCGACCCCAATATAGTTGGAGAAGGCTAGGCAGATGACAGAGTGTGGCGCCACATACGAAATAAATCCTACATCGTCATCATTATCATCAGCTGAAAAACGTCCACTGTTGGACATAGGCCTCCCCCAAAGGGGGTTTGCCATAATCGCCACGCTTGGCAGGAGGGTTGGCGATCGCAGTGTATGGTGTTACGTTTTACAGAGAACGCTGCTGCCCATTCTCCGGTCAGTCCCTTCGTCGCCTCTTACGACACCCACGATAAGTGATGGGAGGGTATTATTCTTTTACGACACCATACGGCACCGGCCAACACCATACGACGGGTCAGCCACCAGTCGGGTGAAAATCCTACATCGCGCCATCAAAATTATCCGCACGATTTGAACATAATACAATGGGGTTAATGCTCAGCAGAAACAACTCCAGTCTCGTTGAAGGATCCTCCGTTTTCAACGAAAGACGCGAAAATTTGCTCCCTGTTCTGCATACCTACCTCTATAAGTGCACCAAACCTAAAATGTCGTTCACGGTTTCAGGTTCTTGACTTGGTTGCTTAGTAAACTCTAGTCTCTCGTCAGCTGTTCTAAGGCCGCGTTTTCTCCTGCAAGTAACTCGAATGCAAGTTAAATTACATTGCGGAACACTATCATGCCATTGATCACATTATACTTCGGTAAACCACTATGTAATACAACTTGCAAGGGAGCTGGTTGCAGGTGGAAATGTGGGTTATTCGTTTGACAAAAAGGGGAGAAAATTTTACAGGGTATCAACTCGGAAAAGAATCTTGTCTTTTCATTTACATTCTATTAATAAATCTCTCATTGAGTCACATTCAGTGAGTTGCATTAAAATTTTACGAGACAGCAGTAGGCGAAAATAAATTGAAGAAGATACAGTTGTGTGTTGATCTAAAGCAGTACTTAAAGGTGCATACTAAAGACCATATTTGCAAATTCGCATGTCAGAGGTTGGCAAATTACAGCTATTAGGACGAAGCCATAGAAGTCGTGGTGGCCGCATCGTATCACATTCTTACGAGTACATGAGTAGCTACCTAGCTTGATAGTAGGTTTATATTGTGTTTTGTATTGGATAATACGTTATATTGCATACAATAAATTAAGCGATAGATAGGAAAAAATGTAAGGAGGGATATCTTAATAAAACAAAAAATAAAAAATTATTTCGGAAATCATCCATATAGTATTAGGACTTACAAACTATGATAAAAAAATAATATAATAAAAAACAAATAATATCTAAAAACAAAAGCAGTATGATTAAAACTGGTACCAAAAAACCTGGTCACTTGCATCAACATCATAATTGTATAGTAATTATTTTAATATTATTTTAGGACTATACGCGTCATGAATTTGATTTTTGATTAGGGAATTTAATTAAAACTATAAAAGTATAAATATTGTTTTACTCCCTTTACATGACGTTCACACAACCTGTGTAATTTAATTAAAACTATAAAAGTATAAATATTGTTTTACTCCCTTTACATGACGTTCACACAACCTGTCATAGAGATGTGAATGTATATTTTTGATGGATCGACTAACCAGTAATTCCAATCGTTATTTTTGTTTAATAAATAACTATATCATTTGCTTCAAAACAATTGACGAATTATATGTTTTTGCTTTACTTTAGTTTTATTGAAAAACGTAACAATTAAGTAAAACCAGTACACGAAATCGATTTACTTACTAAAGATTATGATTTATCGATCGCATCCCTAAATCTCGCCAGGCACATTTTTGACATTTGAGCTGACGTATTAGTTTTGCGTTTGCATTAGCGAATAATTACGTGTGTCAGTTTTTTCGAATTGAGATTTATTTTGTGTGTTAAGAAATAGATCTTTTTTGTATTTTCTGAACTTATTTCTGTGTATTTCATTGTGCAATTATGTCGAGTCGAGGGGTCAACCGACTGACTCCGTCATATACCTACTTAAGTACCTAGTTTTTAGGTTATTTTTGATTTTATAAAATAACTCTGAAACCTGGGTTTTTTTTACAAAAAGAACTTCTGTAGGAGTTAATATGATAAGTGTAGTCTCTAATCACAATGTTTGAATTTGATGCAACACGGAACGGAATTCGATACATCGACGAGCATTGTCCTTTGCTAATTCGACAGACTATTTCCTTCCTTATTAAAAAAGTTATTCTATAGAGTGGAGATAGTACTTCCAAAAAACTATTATTTAAGTTGATTTTAATATATTTCACAATCGCCACCGACTACACTGAACACAAAACAAACATTCACTGCACAAAAATACCGGAAAAATAGAACTTTAAAACATACAAAATATTCCCCCATTTTACAACAGAATAAGCTAAAAATACTTTACATCCAGCGAACGCTGTTCATTTCAGTGCACCCGCTAGTTTATTGGCCCCCTTACCCCGGCTGGCAAAGAACCATCCCAAGTTGTGTCGACCCAGTTATAACCAGCCTCAAACGTATGGCACGTGGATAGACGACTAGGTCTTAGGGTATGCAGACGTGCTACTTCATGTGATCGATGTTATTACGACTACATCACTGGAGCGTTTTTGCGACTATGTGCGTTCGGTAGCTAAAGCGTTCGGTTTAGATTTTTTTTTTTGGAATGAGCCCAACACTGTATATAAAACTAATACATCTCTTGAAAGCCATAATAAACAGTGGCAACTATCAGAAAAGCGTCCCGGCAATGATCCTCAATTAATTCCATAACGATTCAACTATCGCTGCAGCGTAACTAGTAGGGTCTGTGACCAACACTATCTAACCCACTTGACTATTAGCGAATAATAGTCAAGTGGGTCAGATAATATTGGTCACAGACTGTACTACTTCTTTCTGTTTAAGAAACGAACTAAGGAGTAAAAAGAATAAGATTTCTACCCGTCTAATACCAAGCAGTGGACGGTAGACGTTCTAGTTTTAATTGCTATATCGCGTTTTAACTAGCCCACTCTCACAGATAGGAGACCTGTGTACCAACAAAACTTTATAGGCTACTGTTTAAACGTAAATGCCAAAACCTCATGATAACATGTGTTTAGTCCCTATATCAAGCTTGACAAAATCAAATCGCAGATGCAGTAGCATGTCTGCTTAGCTCCTAAAAGTTATGGGCATATAAAATGAATCTATTCCATGTATTCCAGATTGCAGGATCGTTACATAGGTATCGAACGTGGGTGTAAAACAGTAATTTGTCGGTTATGTTTTCCTAGAAAGGTTGTTTCGTGAGAATTAAGTCAGCCTGTTGCAGCTGTAATGGCTAGAAAAAGGGTCTTTTAAATTACCGGTTTCTGCAATTAACCAAGCATTGTTGGTATTATTTTAAGTTTGTTCTGTGAAGGCATCCATATGCCTGTTTCAGTCCTTATAAGTAGGTAATGCTTAGATAGAGAGATATATATCATCATCATCATCATCATAACATCTGAAAGACGTCCACAGCTGGACATAGGCCTCCCCCAAGATAGCGGGGGTTTGCCATAACTGCCAGGCTTGGCAGGCGGTTAGGCGATCGCAGTGTATGGTGTTGCGTTTTACAGTGAACGCCGCTGCCCATTCTCTGGTGAGTCCCTTAGTCGCCTCTTACGACACCCACGGGAAGTGATAGGAGAGTATTATTATTTTACGGCACCATACGGCACCGGCCGACACCATACGGCAAAACAGAGAGAGATATAGTAGACGTTAATTGTGGCGAAGGTGTGTGTGACGATCTCATTATGTTTGCGGGGAATATTTGGCCAGAGATCACCCAAAACAGAGAGATTTGGAAGGAGAAAGGGGAGATCTTTTCCTAGCAGTGGGAAACAAATTTAGGCTAATAAAACTTAGATATAATTAAAAAAAGAAACTTAGATATAATTCAAAGCGCTTAAAACTAAAACAGTTCAGCGCAAGTGACAATCAAAAACATCGTCAAAAATTGATACTAATTAATTATTTTCGTCTGTAGGATCTATGTCGGCCGCGGGTAGCCGATGAACACGAGACGCACTGGACCGGTTGTTTAGGCGACCCTTGGGGGAGGCCTATGTACAGCAGTGGACGTCTTTCGGCTGATATAATGGTGATAGGAACGGGACAAATTAATAACGGCAGCACGGGTCGATCTTTAAGGTTAAGCAACGCTTGCCAAGGTTAGTCTGTGGATGGGTGACCATCTTAATATACCGAGTTTCCTCTGTGCCTTGGAAAGCACGTTAAACCGTTGGTCCCGGCTGTTATTTGTAGATCTTTGGCAGTCGTTACGGATTGTCAGAAGCCAGTAAATCTGACTCCATTCTTGCCAAGAAGTACCGTGTTACCCAGTTAATGGGTTGTGGAGGTCTGGTAGGCAGCCGCTCCACGTAAAACACTGGTATTCAGCTGAATCCGGTTTGACTGGAAGCCGACCCCAATATAGTTGGGAAAAGGCTAGGCAGATGATGAGGAACGGGACTAAATTGGTCCCTTTCAGTGCCCGACGACATCACGGCAGACCAAGGCTAAGATGACGTACGACCCTGGATATGTCTTAAGTCTTAAGGGGTTAAACATGTGCTGTCGAACATAGAACTTCCCATTGGTCATTTAATTCAGCCATTGACAGTTTTTAGTCTAAGCCACTGAGCCATTTGTAGCCTTCAATAACTCCTGGGGGTGACGAATTTCATGCAGTCAAAAACACGATGCATCACGATAATAAAGTTGACATC
Organism: Lacanobia oleracea; assembly: GCA_950371165.1. Lineage (NCBI taxonomy): Eukaryota > Metazoa > Arthropoda > Insecta > Lepidoptera > Noctuidae > Lacanobia > Lacanobia oleracea. The sequence continues at coordinate 7,768,331 of OX493389.1, forward strand.
ATCGCGCTGTGTGGTACCTAGAAATGTTAGTCAACAACCTGATACGAAGAAATGTTTATTTCACGCTAAATATTACTGATTTTTAGAATCTGGCAATCAGTGTTTGTTTTTGTTGACCTTTAAGCTTATAATAGCTTTCAGTTTCATACTAAAAACAATGTGAATTTGACCATAATTAATTTGGATTATGAGGAAACCATTTCCAATCATCGAATGGTTCAAAAATCTTAATAAAATCATAAGATGAAAAAATATTTCTCTTTTTTCACAAATATAGGCTTAATACATAATATCTTAAGACCACCTGCAGTACTGTCTTTCCATTATCTTTGCAATCCATGCAAAGGTTGGCTTGAAAATATCGCTTTTAGCGATAAGGCCGCCCATTGTGTCACCTTATGTAATGTTTTCTTCATATATATTTTCTGTAACTTATATGGTGTACATAATAAAGAGTATTCTATTCTATTCTATTCTATCTTAGAACTAAGGAACATGTACACACGTAACAACAAACAAACAAACTCTTTAAGAAATAGCACTGGTAATCGTCTGAACAAAACGTATCTGGCTGAAACTCTGAATTAAGACATTGCTGAAAAATTTATGTAAGTATCCGACGGCAACATAGAAACCAGGTGTCCTGTGAGAAGTCATCCAATCCTAATATATAAAATTCTGTCTGAGTGACTGACAGACAACGCACAACCGAAACTACTAGTCGTGGAAAGCTGAAACTTGGCATGTAGGATCCTTGTGGAGGGTTGGGAGCACTAAAAGAGGATTTCCCGAAATTCGTACGGGAACGGGCAAAATCATGTTTTTGCCCGGTTTAGCATTTTTGCCCGCAGGCAGAAGCTAGTTATCTATAAAAATGCAATAAACATGCTTACGTATTTAAAGACAAACACTTCATTTAAACCACTTATCAAGCAAAAACTACCAACTAAACAGCAAAACTCCGAACAACGTACTCCATTAAATCGAAAAACTGCATCGGGAATCCACGATTAGTCCCGAACTTACAAAGGTACTTGACCAGGCGCCTAAACTGGAGCGGGTCACAAACATACCCCGTTAGACGCGAGCCTTGCTTGCACGATTAAAAGAGGTCCCAGTTTACATTACATGGAGCTTTAAAGATCTTTTCAAAGAAAAATAAAAAACGGTTTTTGAATAAATTTAAGTTTTTATGGAGCTTGCTGGAAGGAAGTGCAACAGTGTTCTTTTGTTGAACAAACAGCATGGCAATCAGGCTAAAGAGGATAAGGAAATGTATTGGCAATAAATGTGTTGAATATAGCACCATTTTTTTAACAAAACCTTAACACTTTCTCTTGCAATCTAAGAGCCAATTCAACTTTTTAAGCGACGTTCACATATTGCGACTGAGATGCGAATGCTTAAAAATTCGAGCCCTGAAATTGCAAGAAAAACTATTTAGGTTTACTTACAGAGACGGTTCGTGATCATTTTCATCATTTAAGATTATGGCTGCTATCTAAGTAATGTGGTGTTCGTTAACTTTACCATTCTGGTGAAACAGTTGCAGGCTGTCGCTTTTATTTATAAAATGACAATTATAGACACAAAAACTCTTCTTCCATCTTATCTAAAATATCTTGTTTGTATAACAAGCCCACTAAAGCAACCACAGCATCCTATCCCAAAATTACGAAACCTTAAATTCTTCACAATTCATTCCATCTCCGCTCCGCTCCTGTGATTACACTGCATACATAACCCGCAATGTATTCACAACCGTGGAACGAACTCGAAATCCTACTAGTATTGTAAATGTGAAAGTTTGTATGTTTGTCAATCAATAGCGACTCAACGACTACATGGATTTGAATGAACCATGCTACACCGATAGACCATAGTTTGAATTACATACAGCAGACAGGATATTTTTGTCTTGCTAATGCGTGCTTGTAGGATAATACCTCTAGAATATTTGTTCACTATTATAAATCTACATGAACGAATACTTTCTGAAAGATGTTACTAAACTAGTAAGATTTGTAAATAAGTCGGTGGAAAACTAGAGAAGTTACACGATTTTGCAGTTATTCTTCTGTCCTTGTCAGGCAAAAGTTGTTTTTACTGGATGGTTACGATGTTCCTATTAATCATTGTTTTTTTTTGTTTCTTGAATTTTGTCTTTGTCTTTTCTCTCGGTTTTAACAATCGAAAAATTAATTATCCTATTTTCTGCTTACACGCGGGCAAAGTCGCTGGCATTAACTAGTATACGTATAAATATTTTTGTTGCGCGTCCGCGTTTCCGAAATCCGTGTCCGGCGAATATTGCACTTTGCAACGAACTCTTTGTTCATGTAGGCTGTATTGGACTGCTTTTTAGGGTTCCGTACGATGTCGCTTTGTTCTTGTACGATGTGCAATCTTGGAAGTTTTGTTTGGTGTTTTTGTTACATGTCCTAATATCTGGGTTGCTTAGAGAAAATGTTTATGGTTATGACCTGTTACACGTGGAACTGATTTTTCTGAGATCTACATTGTTTCATTTCGTCTAAGATGTGTTAATTTCCTTAGTCTTTTTAAGCAATTTAGTTGCAATTGTAATTTTTAGGTAGACTAGAATATCCGCAGGTCAGTTACGAAAAATCATGACACGCACAGAATCGGTTGTTGTGGCGACACTTGGGGGAGGCGTATTGTCTAGCAATGCACGTCTTTTGGCTTATATGATGATGATGTAGTTGATGTATTTTAAAACCACATGACGCTACGGACATATTATATACTCCTGGTGTACAATACTTAGGTATTCTTAACAATAACAGCAAATTAAAACTCCACTCGCTCTTGGCTGTTTTTTTCTTCCTGCCGTACACTGTCTTCGCATAAAGTATTTCAATGTATAGCTGGTACGTTGTAAGCGGATAGTTTTCTTTTTATTAACCCAGTTCTTACTATACCGTGTACCATAGTTATAGTAGAAGATATTTTACTGTGTTTGTTTCCACTTACGTAAAATACAATGACCTGGGAAATAGAGAACGTGTAGAAACTTAGCAGTTGGTTCAATCATCTAAAGTGTGTCTAGGCTTTTGATACTTGGGGGAAGAAGACGAAGGGTTAAACTGTTCTGAATCTCTACAGTACTCGTCTTAGGCGCATACGAAAGGGCTTTAGCACCGATGGCACTCCTAAAAAACTCATTGTGCAAGAAACATTACATCTGCCACCACTGCTAGATTTTGGTCTATCTATTTTTCTGTAGTCTTTTATGTGCTGGTAATAGCCAACTCCTATGCTATTGCGGGCCCACCATCTTAGTCTTGATCTGCTGCGATATCTACTAGCACTCAACAGAATCAGCCAGTCAAAGTCTGAATACCAAGAAATTGCTGATCTATTTTCGACCTTAAAAACAACGGGGCTATAAAGGCCACTTTAGGATAATCACAATATTAATCGCTTAACAATTTGTCAAAAATTAATTTTCACCTTTATCGCTAACGCATTAGGTTCAAGGTTGATTAGAAAAAATTGACAGTGCCGGGTAGCGCGATATGCTTTCTGATTCTACTAGAGCTGCCATTTCAGCCCCTCAGTTCAAAATGTAACACTGTAGCATTAGTGGCAATCACACCCTCCATATCAAATAGCCAAGCCACGTATTGGAGCCACAGTTTCACTCATTCATTATTTCCCTACGCAATCATCATAGAAATACATCCAAGTCAGTTCCACTGCATTCCATTGCAATTCCAACTGCCACACTCAGATGATTTAATAATAAGCCGTAGTAAACTATGCGATAATAGCAGCGCTCAACTCAGTGCTTGGCAAACAATCGAGAATTTGTAATTCATAAGTGAGCAGGCACTGGTATAAATCATTATTATTAATAGTAGGTATGTTTGTACTATATTCTGTGACTGTAATGTTGGTATTGTTGCCTGTTTGAGTTGCGTACTGAAAAATAGGTGGAAGTATCATTTTTAGGGCTCTGAACGTTCGTATGAATAAATAGAACTCTTATAGGATCACTGTCCACTGCTCCGTTCTGCAGATGAAAACATACATTATTTATTTGTATAGTATTAGGTCATCATCATTATCATATCAGCCAAAAGACGTCCACTGCTGGACATAGGCCTTCCCCAAGCGTCGCCTAGTATTAGGTACTTAATTGAAAAGTATTATGCTAGCTATAAGCTTACTACAATCTGCTGAAGCTTTTAATAATAAAAAAAACATGTTGGTCATTCATTTTCAGTTCGGTTTAGCAGCATTCGGACGTTGACCTCGTAAAGATTTTTAGCCGGCGCTCTGTAAGCTCTGAAAACCATTGTTTTCTTTCCATTTATGCATTCAGTATTTTTAGGTAACTGTAATATTTAATCCATGCTCATGCATGCGTCTTGTCAACAATTTGCAGTTTGCAACCCTGTGAAACTTAGATAAACGGCAAACACTTTTTTACATTCTCTTTGGCTTCATGGGTACCTACTCTAGAGTCCTGCTTATATAACTCTTCAACTGCATACGAGTACGTGTGATATGGCCCAATCAGAATTCTTGACAAAGACACTTATAGGGTGTTCGTTCGCTTATTCTGCCTCAATTTTCTGATCGTAATTCATTGTCTATGTAAGTATATGGTTGCATTGTACTTTTTCATCTTTTCCAAGTATCCAAACTCGTTCGTTACTTCACACATTTCCAACAACCAACAACTATATCCTCTACAAATTCACATAAAACTTTCGCTCCATCGATGCCAATCCATTACAGGGACATGAGTTAACAATTCCTCGGCATTCCTGCGGGAGCGCAAACCGAGGGTAGTCACGCAATTCTACTGCGTACAGCCATACACTCCATTACGCAAATTGTTCATAATAATTAGTGAGAAATATACATATGGATGGAGGGATAGAAAATGTTCGATTGGTACAGTACCTAGTCGAATGAGATGGAAGTGGTGGTCCGATAGACGGGGCCAACATTTATTCGAGAAAGTCACCGCGGCCTTGGGACGCAAAGGGCATTAGGATGAACCCGGATGGGTTTTAGTTAGTAAGAGTCTAACAATTCCTTCCGCCTTAAGGTCAAAAATGCCACATCGAGTTGTAGAAATTCGGCTTTGTGGACCGTCGTCCATGTTACTCATACCAATGTGGCAGAGTCTTTTTAATACCCAAGTTGTTAGTGGTTATTTCTTAGGATAGCAAGATTATGCTACATAGTGAGCTAAAAAATCTGGCCTTATGCGCATAAATATCTACATTTTTGTATTGGCCAAATTCTGATTAATCCTGGTAGACAGCTCAAAGTGTCAACGCATTTAGTTTAGGTACTAGTAAATTATCATACACTTAATTACAGGAAGGAAGCCTGAACAAGAATAAAAGCTCAATTTTGTATTAATTTCTTTGATCAGTCGTGTGAAAAGCACGAAATATAACAGATTATTGTTGAGTGGTCAATACCACAGTATTGCCCAGTAATTGGGGTGTCGAGGTCAGATGGTAGTTGTTATATGTAAAATGTATTAATATTTCAACCCCATTTTTCTTTTGATGTTCCCAATTAAATGTCAGAAACTTAATTTGTTGATTCGATTCAAAGATTGGACATTTTTTACCACTTCCTGTGTCATAGGTTTTTTTTTAGCCAGACCTGAATTTAAGCACAAATTATAAAATTAAAATATGACTATGTTTTCTAGTTAGTGGTGCTGTTTAACGTTAAGTACGTATTAATCAAGGGCACAAAAAATACTATAAGATTTTATGTAAATTATGACACTTTTTGTACATAACTATGATAATTTACATTATGTTTTATCATAGTAAAATTTGGTTTTTAGGTATAAAAATACTTTTAATTATTAAATTTCAATTTTACTCTCTGCACTTTCAGTATGTACCAACACAGCAGGCTAAGCCCTTAATACAGAAACGTAATAGATTTAAAGAGACATTTCTTTGCAGTAAAACCTAGGATTGTTATATTTTCCAGTAAAGGTAGTGCATTTCCCATGAATGTCGCCTTTTACATATAAACCGTTGTCAAGTGATGTTTAAGTTATTTACGACAGTAATATGAAAGAAAAACGTAGTATTTATCAGTCGCATGTCACCACAACTCGTGTTGTCATGTTGTGTTTTATGTTTACGTGTGGGTTGCACTTTTTATAGCTTGTACTTGTAATAATGGATGATAGCGCGTTTTTTATTGTTGGATACGTTTTCAGGACGATATTATTATGGTTTTAACAAAATGATTACTCGAAAATGTATTCAATTATTTTCTTGATCCAAATCTTGATACAAAAAATATATATATATTGATAAAAAACACGTCTTTATGTTAGCTGACCCACGCCCACACCGTTGGGTGGTATTTTTCACGTTAATATATAGCTTCTGACACTCAGAAATAACGTAGCTTTTTATTGGTAGTTAAAAGAATTTTCAATATCGGTTCAGTAAATCCAGAATTTACCCCCTTTTTTAAGGATGGGAAATCATCAAATGACGCCTCCCGCTCAGGGTGAAGCAGGAAGGAGTGTCAGACTCTTACTGACTAAAACCCATCCGTGTTCCTCCTAGAGCCCTTTGCATTCCAGGGCTACGGTACCTCTTTCGAACAAAGTCTGCAGCACTAGCAGGCATTGGCCTTTGAGGCGCGCGTGCAACACAGTGCGCCGTCGACCCGGGCCTGGTTCTGTTCAGACGGCGAGCCACCCAATGCTCGCTGTCCGAGATTTTACTCCCTACAACTTCGCAAACTCACAACATCACAAACTCATTACAATATTAGTATAGAAAAATCATCATAACCAACATGTAATGAGTAATAATAAGTACATAACATTGTATATAAACTTATTCCCACACGTCCCGGGTAAGGCAACCTTTACCTGTTTTTTTGTACCTACCTGCTGCTCATATCATGTAAGCTGATAAGTTATCTAGGTACATAGGTACAGATAAAATACCTATACATACTCAATTAAGACCAGCACACGCTCGCACAAACCAGCTTTAACACAATTTCCCTTCTATCGTCTAGTTACTGGGTACGAACTAGGGAGCGATGTTGACAATAGCGTCCAATACTTCATAACAGATAAGTGCTTTGTAACCCAGTTTTCTGCTGGTAAGGGTCGCGGGTAGCCGATGGATGCGAGACACGTAGGACCGGTTGTTGTGGCGACACTTGGGGGAGGCCTATGTCCAGCAGTGGACGTATTTCGGCTGATGATGACGAACCCAGTTTGTGTTGCATCAAACATTTAAATTAGTACCTTGATGTGGTTTGGTTTAGAGGCAATTTAAAGGCCTTCCCGCACTTCGAAAACGTCAAAATTCAAGTCGAGTGATCATCTCAGCAACAATCAATGAAATCCTGTCAAATGTAGGGAAATTAAGGGTGTTTTTGACAGATTGCGACTCAAAATCAAAGCGTTTAATTCAAGTAAACTATTTAAAGGCTCTTTTGAATTGTCGAGGTCATTCAGTCAAAACATAAAGCTAGATGCACGTTCCAAAGAGCATATCTATTGAGAAGAACGTGCGAGAAAATTCATGGACACTGTTTTAAATTAGTAAATAGTTATATATAATAATACGAATGCCAAAATATTAAATGATTATGTGAGTGCAAAACTGTGTCGAGCCTTCAAAGCATCCTGTGCAATGTTTTGATTGATTTATTTTATTGATTACAAATATATTGTGGGAAAGGTAGGCGGAACAAAGCAGACTATAGCTTAAATTGCTGTTATAGAAGCAGCTTTATCATCATCAAATCATACTTCACACATACATTCACTACTATGTTGAGTTCGGCCCTCCAGTCTTTCAAAACACACACAGAAAAAAAAAGTTGATGGTTGAACATATAATCCTCCCTAATAATGAGCAAATGTGTGAAAACAATGCACAAAGTTCAGGAATAAAATATAGGAATACAGGTACTGGTAGAGAACGCCTTGTATTGAATAGTGGTCCAACGGCGGACTTAATGCAGTCCACCCATGGACCACTATTGTACATAATTCTTAAATAAATAAAAACAAAAGAAGGCAGCATGTTTAAAAACAAAACCTAGTATCGCAAACCGTTTATAAACCAACCAATAAAACGATAACACAGAAATATTTACTTTACAAACATCCCCGTAAATAAAAAGACACGCATAAACAAATCCGGAAACATAAACGTGAAACAAACCAGATTCAGTTGCAATCTACTTTCCCAAAATCCACAACTATTTACTATACTCCAACCTACGTGGTTACATCACTCAATTCCACGAACATCCCTTACTCCCTACGACCGGGTTATTCAGCCCGTCAATCGCAAAGTTCAAGTACGGTAGGGGGATGCAGTGTCCTGCCGCGGCGCGCTGACCTACTGACCGAGGTCGACGACCGGTGCACTGCAACTGTGCAACGTGCAACGTAGCAGACGCGATCGCTGCTCGTGTGAGCGGGCGTTTTCATGTCGTGTTTTTTGTGTCGTGTGAAGGGGCTTTTTTGTGTTGCTGTTTTGAATTTTTGTGGGGATACAGGTACTGATATTTTGATGAAATTGTTTTGTAATACAATTTTGTTTTGGTTGGATAAACTTGGGGCCTACTTTGATATTTTATTGCTGTATTTTGCCGTTATTTTTTATTTTTGGTATTTTAGGGTTGCAAAACTAAATTTTTTGAGGGATTATGGTGAATGATTTAGAAATGTATTTGGCGGGAAGTGTCTTGCACCAAAAATGTATGTAAGTAATATCTTTTTACCACTTATGCAAATAAAAGCTTACTTACCTACTTTAATGATTTAGAGAGCCTATTATGGAAATGGTTTTTTTAGTTTTAATTGATTAATGGGGAAGAAAAATTGTGTTTTCCTCAACAACTAACAACAAACGTAGGTCTATTAAAATTATACTATTTCTTTTTTCTATTCTGATAAAATTGCACTCTTGCTTTAGTCGTTGCTAATAAACATCTAAAAAGCAATTGGCTTTTCATAAATTTAGAAAACTAAAATTAATTATTCAAACTAAAAAAAATTCTTCACCGTCCGGTCAAATGTAGTTAAAAAAGTAAACTGCAAGTTAACAGAAATGGGTCAGCAGCCGACTGGCTTCGTCTGTAGCTGAGCAATCTTTGAACGCTCAAGTTACTACTTAACTTTACTTTCATGTTCCTTTAGCTGGTAAGCCAGTTGATTTGGCTTTGGACGCTGAGGTGAATTGTGTTCTTGTTCTCTCTTAAATACATAGTAGAATTAAAAATCGATTTTATGCCAACTTTGTAACTAATATGCATGTTTTCTTCATGCATCATTATGTAGTACAAATGTATACTAATGCTGACATCTTTTGTGTCAACTGTGTTCCGTTTGTCTGTGGTGTAGGTAAACAAAGACTTGTGCCCGGTCCTGACATAGTCCTCTAGCGACAATAGGTTATTTAATTTTTAGTTAAGTTTTTATTTATTCCCTAATGATTTTGTGTTTTGTACGTCGCTTTTGAGGAAATAAACGTCTTTTCTTTCTTTCTTTTGCATAGGTCAAAAATAAGATTTTTGAATTGGTTAGCAAAGTGCTTAAAGTATAAATTAAAACTAGCTGACCCGCGCATCTTCGTCTGCGTCACAATTTTCATTACTGTTCCGCTTCTATTGGTCTTAGCATGATGATATATAGCCTATAGCCTTCCTCGATAAATGGGCTATCCAACACTGAAATAATTTTTCAAATCGGACCCGTGGTTCAGGAACCACAAATCCAATTTGCAGTGCAATTTGAGTTGCGCGTTCAAGCAAACAAACAAACTCTTCAGCTTTATATACTAGTATAAGATTATGTACATGCTTTTTGCCAAAGTTTTTTAACTTTTCAATTAAACTTTAACGGACATACTTAGCGCTAACGAAATTACAAAATTATTGCACAACGAAGAGATGAGATAAGCACTTTTAAGGAATGAATATGTGTTTATTGCTCTGATTCCAAAAATAAGCCATTTACGACTTAATTCCTTCATTCCATATCAGAAAATTTGTTATGAAAAATTCTAAACAACATTTTCCGCGTGTAGTTAATGCAAACATAAACTTAATTGAATAAAAAGCTACCAGTAACTTGCAATTTATAGATATGTACCATGTTTACCCACTCGTATTACAAACTAAATGAACATAAGTAAAAATTCTATTTGTCAAAGGCGTCGGTAGCTGGAGGTGCCGTGACCTGCCTCCGTTGCAATTGACCCACGAACCTAGAAAGGTGTCAACGTTGAACAATAGATGGTTCAGGCTAACTACTTATGCGTGTGCTGTAAATGGAAATCACATCTTGTTGGAGTTGTAATAAAAACTAAAATATGTATCATATTATGAAATTGGTCAGTTCGTTGATCGTACTTACATGAGTCATTTGAGCACATATCTTGTTTTTCTTTTGTTTTTTAATACTTTTTCCTTTGCCCTGTGCATTGGCCATTTAGCTTTTTTTTTTGCGTTTTGTTATCCACCTCAGGCTTTTGACAAGTGAAATTCTGTCAGTGGTAGCGAGGCAAAGGATATTGTCTAAACGTCCAGAATCTATGGGATGGACAAAGACGACGCTATCGAAATGTCATATGATTAATTCCATAGGTCGTATTAAGACAATTGCATTGGTTAATAGAATGGCATTCTGTCTAAAGCCTCTGGATAATTGTACCTATCTATAAAGAAGAAAATATTACATTTATCATCATCATCATGTACCTAGTGCCTTCGTCTGCCCCCATTACACCACTTCTCCTCTTCACCTGCCTAGCCTTTTCCCAACTATATTGGGGTCGGCTTCTAGTCAAACCGGATTAAGCTGAATACCAGTATTTTACGCGGAGCGGCTGCCTACCAAACCTCCTCAACCTCGTAACTGGGTAACACAGTACTCCATGGCATAACTGGAGTCAGATTAACTGGCTTCTGTCTATCTGTAATGACTGCCAAAGATCTACAAATGCCAGCCGGGACCAACGGCTTAACGTGCTTTCCGAGGCACGGAGGAAACTCGCTATGTTAAGATGGTCACCCATCCACAGACCAACCTTGGCAAGTGTTGCTTAACCTACAAGATCGATTGATGGTTGATTAACCTTGAAGATCGATCGGTGCGGCTGTTATTATCTAGCCACGAGCTCCTCACACCACTTCTCCTCTTAGACGCCATTATTTTTGGCATGTAAACGATTGCAGTCTGATCTAAAGAACAATGTTTGAGCCTATTAATATACGCATTTTTCACACACATTCTCACGCACATTCACACAGTCTAACGACATCGGCCACATCTCAACATTAATGGCGCTGCACTGCGCCGGCCGGGCTGCTGTGGCCGTCCTACTATATTCACAGGACTGGACCGACCGCATCTCTGTGTTATGCGAGATGGATGGACGATAGTGCAACTTTGTGAAATTCAGGTAGCCTTGTTTACAGGTATATCGTTTGTAAGCTGTAGTATGTTCAGACGGATTACCTATATCTTGAACTGATGATATTGGGGTCAGTCAAACCGGATTCAGCTGAATACCAGTATTTTACCTGGAGCGGCTGCCTATCAGACCTCCACAACCCATTGACTGGGTAACACGGCACTCCTTGGCAAGACTGGTATCAGATTTTTGAATTTTCGAAGATCTACAGCGATGATTTCAAGTACACGTACGGCAATCCAAAAAGTTTCCCAAGAATTTTATATGAAAAAATCAATTTTAAGTCATCCGCGACTTCACTAAATCTTACTCCATTTTCATGTTAATCCTATGTGGAAAATGTGCAAATGTAAGTAGAACTTTAAGTGCATCACATATGCTTCAGCCCACACAAGTCTTACAGGCTGCCTCCGGAAAAGGATTGAAGGTAGTGCTTGTAAGTGATTGGCTGTCACTACACATAAGTACGTACCAGAGGATTAGAGAAATGAACTGAGCGTTTCCAACCTGACTGTGAAGTGAAAAGGGTTAGAAAACTGAGAGAGACAAAACGATCGTGCGGCGTTAGTTGTCTTTTGCTAGATTTCTTATTGAACCTCTTCACTGGCAGACAGTGTCATTTTCGCAACTATGAACTTCTGAAAACAAACTTGTAAAGGCTACATAGCTTTGCTAGCTTAGCTTTTACTTTGTCTCTTTCTACAGAGCAGTCAACTTTGTAACGGTATTGCTGTCCATTCTCCTTATCTGTAGTACCTACATACGTACGGTCACCATTTTCTTCACACCTCCTTACTTTTGTGAAGTATGAAATAGAGTCGGAATGCTGAAAGATTTCGTCTTGAAGGATATGGAGGTGTTAGTAACAATCTTTTGCTAAAACAGCTCTGGCAATCATAGTGTTGACACAATTCGAGTTCACGAGTCAATTTATTTATGTGGTGTTAATAACTTTATGAATGGTCTACTTTCATCAGAATCTGAGATTCAGTAAAAGCATAAATAATATAATTGAATTCCTATGACTTACATTAAGTTTAAAAAACAAACCATTGCTTAAGTTTGTAAAACCACTCATGAAAAACACAAATGCATTTATTAGTAAAAATAGATGCTCACTAGCTTTATATTTTAACCTCCTGCGTACATTTGTACTCCTCATAGTACGTAAGAAATTTAAAAATCTGTGGACTTTATTTTTATTGCCAGCAGAAAAATATTTTTGTGGCGACATCTGGTGAGTTTTTGGCTTACAGTAAAAAATTCAAACGTCACATGTCACCGTTCATTCTTTTTAAAATGACGTCGGAAGGTAAACCCACGAGCGTGCGTTCGCGCAGAAGTAAGTTAATCAATATTCATCAGTAATTTGTTTGCGTGATTTTAACTTTTATCGAGTAAAATAACTTAATTGTAGTTCAAACTAATGGTTTAGCGTATTATTTTCACAAAAAAACGAGTGGTTGTCGTGTAATCTTGACATTTTTTTCTATGTCCTATAAAAAGTACTAAAGTATGCAATCAATATTTTTCACAAGTGTCTTCCCGAGTACTACGTGTAGTACGTTGACATTTTCATCAAGTTTCATGTTTTTTTCTAGCGTTAACAAACTACGACATCATCGATGCTTTAGACGATTCCGAGTTCGATTTTTCTGGAGATGATTCAGATGAAGATCCGGCGTTCGTTCCACCAGAATTGAACCAAACAGCTCGTGATCACCGTGAAAGCTTATCTAGTAGCTCGGATGAAGATCAGAATGACTTGTTTAACCCTGTGGCTTCTCCTGCAATGTCATACGACTCCGACTTTCCACCTTCAACTTCGTCGTACCAACCACGAGCAAGAGGACGTGCAAGAATAACATCGCGAGGGCGGGGTCGTGGTCGTAGCCGTGGAATAGGTGAAAACTCACAATCATTATCGACTCGACAGATAGCTAGTAGAAATCGACAAAATAATGCTGGCATTCAAGACACTTGGACACACGATATACTAGATTCAGAAATCAATTGTTTAATGCAACCTGCCTACATCCAGAAGAATACTGAGGAATGGGAGTGGTACCAATTTTATAACCAATACGTAGATGATAACATCCTAAGTCAGATGGTAACCTGCACTAATAGGACCCAAGTTTTGGAGACTGGTAAATCCATGGGACTGACTTTAAAAGAACTCAAAATCTACATTGGTATCACCATGATTATGTCCGCATTGCAGTACCCACAAATTTCTATGTATTGGTCTGAAAAATGGAAAGTTCCGATAATAGCAAGGGCTATGACTCGTAACAGATTTTTTTTCATTAGACTAAGACTGAAATGCGTCTATGACCCCGAAGTGACGACGGAACAAAAAATACAAAAAATCTGGAAAGTCCAGCCTTTACTTGACCGAATATTAGCTGGATATCATGAACAAATTCGTCCTCAAGAAATGAGTATAGATGAAATGATAATACCTTTTACTGGGAAATGCCCAATGCGACAGTATTGTCCTAACAAACCAAACCCAGTAGGCCTCAAAGTTTTCGTTTTAGCTTCACCAAAAGGTATTGTTTGTGACATGGCAGTATATCAGGGAGATACTACTTTCCCCAACTTAATCAACCAAGGATTTTGTTTGGGAGAAGCTGCTGTAATTCATATGACAAGGACTTTAGTTCCAGGACATTTACTATTTTTTGACCGTTTCTTCACCACTTCGAAGCTATGTAAAGAATTACTGAGACTTGGATTTCATGGCACAGGTACTATTATGAAAAATAGAGTGCCTAAAAACTGTGTGCTGACAGATGAAAGAACCTTAAAAAAAAAAGCGAGAGGAAGTATTGAAGTGAAAGTAAGAGAAGACCGTAAACTCGCTGTTACAATGTGGCTTGATAATAAGCCAGTCCTAATGATGTCTACTTGTTATTACGATCAAGAACACGATGAATGCGAGCGTTGGTCAAAAAAAAATAGAGCATATGAAAAAGTGAGGAGACCCGATGTCATCAAAAAATATAATGAAAATATGGGTGGCGTCGACCTCGCTGATAGGATGCTGTCTGTTTGTCCATCGCGCAATCGCACTAAAAAGTGGACAATTCGCGTCATATATCATCTTTTTGATCTATGTGTGGTAAACGCATGGTTACAGTATAGGATCGTCGAAGCAGAAAAAGGCACACCAAAAAAAAACATTGTACAAATGAGGGAGTACAAATTGAACTTGGGTACCAAACTCATCAATGAAAATGAAGAAGAATGTGACGATGTTGATGAAGGTGAACTGGAGTACGAGGAACTGGAACCAAAACATAAAAAGCGCAAGGCTCTTATCAAACCAGTTCCTTCCAAAGAAAACCGTACCAAAAGTGCTGCGCATTTACCAGTATATGGTACAAAACAATGGCGCTGCAGAAAGAATGGTTGTGACAAAAAGACTACCGTATTTTGTAAAAAATGCGATATTTATCTTTGTTTTACGCCTAATCGTAACTGTTTTACTGAATTTCATGAAGTCTGATATTAAACCCTGTTGTAAAAATAAATGATTGATCTCTAAAGTTCCTACTATTGAATTATTGTAAGTTTCAAGTTTAAGTTTTACATTTTTAAAAATATTTTTAGAAGAAAAGTTTTATTTCAGTTGATTTTTAAGAATTTATTAAAAACCAATTAATACATGCCTGAAATCTATTATTTTATCCCTAAATCTCATCATTACGTTATAAATTTATGTCTGTAATATGTTATGTCCTATATAAATCACATGTCAGTTTAGTTCCCCAGTACTTTGTGTAGGATATAGTGAAAAACCAGTTTTTCCGACCCATGATTTTTTAAAATATTTTTTTCATACTTTGAAAAAGCCTAACAATGCAACACGGGAGTATCAAAATGAAACTCCAAAAAAAGTATGTCTGGTACTCAGGAGGTTAAAAGAACCCAGAAGACATCACAAAGCCCTTCGCCTACACTTTCTAAGCATTTACTTAACAATCACACACGAGTGCAAGCAATTTGCATCGAACGATCCTTTGAACTCCTTTGAAGCCCTGTACCGTCTGACGCCTGCCTTAGCGAGCCCAACCTGAGCAATTGACTTAGTGCTAATTTAATATTGAACATGTTAATAGTGTAAGTGATTTAGTTAGTGCATTTACATTGGTATCTACTGTGATTTGTATTTGAGAGCTGTGATCTATATAGTTGAGTAATACTCAACCACTTGCGTGAACTCAACATACTGATTGATTATGTTGTGCTTTTCACGCAAATATTTTATGGGACTATTGTGTCATCATCTGACATCATTTCCCGACTATATTAGGGTAAACCGGATTCAGCTGAATACCAGTATTTTACGTGGAGCGGCTGCCTACCAGACCTCCACAACCCATTAACTGGGTAACACGGTACTTCATGGCAAGACTGGAGTCAGATTTACTGGCTTCTGACTATCCGTAACGACTGCCAAAGATCTACAAATGACAGCCGGGACCAACGGCTTAACCTGCTTTCCAAGGCATGGAGGAAACTCGGTATTTTAAGATGGTCACCCATCCACAGACCAACCTTGGCAAGCGTTGCTTAACCTTGAAGATCAACCCGTGCGGCTGTTATTATTTAGTCACGAGCTCCTCAGATAAGGGATTATTGTGTGTGTTCCTTTATTTATTGAATCTTCATGCTCAAAGATACAGTCAGTGACAACCCTGTGAGGTTTACGCAAAAACCATTATAATCATAGATTAAGTATCTTGGAAATAAAAATTAGTTCCAAAAGTCTTCAACACCTAAAACATCAATGTTTACTCAATATTTTGGCCACAAAATGCAGTAAACATATCAAGGTTACTTTCTGTAATCAGACATGGAAACAAAAAGATCTGCCGTTCGATTCTGTAAACATGTTGAAGTGGAAGCTTGAGCGAAGTGAGCTGTCAATAAAAGTCATCAAGATGGAATGACAGCTCACTTCGTGATCATTTCACCCAACCTTCACTTCGTCATGTTTACCGAATCGATCGGCTGTAAACATGTCGAAGTGAGTGATCACGAAGTGAATTAAAATGTTCAGGTTATTTGGTTGTACTGCTTTCACGTTGTTCGAGCGATCGGGCGAGCATTGGGTGGCTCGCCGTGCGATCAGGACCAGGCCCGGGTCGGCGGCGTGTGCCTGCCGGGGTGCGGAATCCGTTCAAAAGTGACGCCGCGGCCCTGAAACGCAAAGGGCATTAGGAGAAACACGGATGGGTTTAAGTCCGCTCCTTCCGCTCCGCCCAGAGCGGAAGGAGTCATTTGATGATTTCCCATCCTTAAAAAAAAAGGTATATTATTGGGTAGCAAAGATAGTAAGTAAAGAATAAGCTAAAGAAAATATAGAGGAGGATATGCATGTAGTTCCCAGTTGGTTTGTGAATAAACGGGATATTGAATTCAACTGAAAATCCGATCCGTTTGCTAACTTCGGTTGTCCATACGCCCATTTAAACGATGGCAGCAAACAGCAAAACGGGAGTTTTGGACCAATTTTCAGCCATGGACATTTTCAAACTGCCCACGACGAGCAAACATAGGAAACAGGAGCAACCCAAATAAAACAAAAAGCTTGGCACATAAAGGCTGCGGTTGCACCGGCAAAGGCACAAGGGAGGGGAGAATGGGCATCGTTCTACGTCCCGACTACAAGAGGGAAATAATTTCACACGTCGTGTTCACAAAGCTGCCGCTGTCATAAATTAAAAGGGGGGTGTTTTGGGGATGTCGACGTGTGACTTTTTAGTGCAGGCGTGTCTTGTAAATTGTGCATGTTTTTTGGTGAGCCTATGAAAGTATAAAGAAGTTCTATGTGGACTTAATGCATATCTACGTGTGTCTTTTTTTTTGTGGTGTTTTCTGGTGAGCCTATGAAAATATGAATAGAAGAGATTCTATGAGATTTATTGGGCTTGTTGACATGCGTCTGTTTAGTGCAGGTCATTTTGGTTTCTCTTGTAGGTTGTGCCTATGCGTAAATACTTTTTTTGGACGCCTATGGCAATATAAGGAAGAAAGAACTAATGGACACGTCGAAGTGTACCTTGTTGTAGTGGGTGTTCTGTGCTTGTTTCGTAGTGCACTCGTAAAACATATAATGAGTGAGTGGTGGTAAAACTTCCTGGCCACCCGGTCTAACACTGGCGCAGGATTTTTGAGAGCGCCGGCGAACCACGAGCGGCGCTCGGGCGCCCCCTACACACCTGCGCCCGGGTGCACCGCACACCCTGCGCCCGGGTGCACCGCACACCCTGCGCCCTGGTGCACCGCACACCCTGCGCCCGGGTGCACCGCACACCCTGCGCCCGGGTGCACCGCACACCCTGCGCCCGGGTGCACCGCACACCCTGCGCCCGGGTGCACCGCACACCCTGCGCCCGGGTGCACCGCACACCCTGCGCCCGGGTGCACCGCACACCCTGCGCCCGGGTGCACCGCACACCCTGCGCCCGGGTGCACCGCACACCCTGCACTATAAGTAAAGCCGCCTCTGGAAATGAGTATTGTAGCTATGGTAAAATTTTACGTTACGTTACAATATATCAAAAATTTTACTATCATGTCATCTTGTGAAATTCAGCCTAAGAACATGTAGTTACAAGGTACAAAAAATAACCGGCTATGTGCGAGTCGGACTCTCACACGATGGGTTCCGTACCATAAAACACGTGTTTTGTACGGGAACTGCTCTAATTAATTTAACTTAATTTTTATTATTACATGTTATAGCGGAAATAAAACTGCACACTCTGTGAAAATGTCAGCTGTCTACCTATTATTAAAAATCAGACACAGACAGACGGATGGATTGTCAGATGGACGGACGGACGGACGACAGCGGAAGTTCCGGTTACCCTTTGGGTACGGAATCCTCAAAACTGGTTAATATAAATCCAGACATTAAGAATCATTTGAATTTGTTCCCTTAATGTCAATGATCATTGACCACACAATATATAGAATATCGCCTGACTTCTGAATTGAGGATTTGAAGTTAAGAATCTGTCAAACTCTCTATTTTAATACAAGTTAGGGCGAGTTTTTATCCAAAGTTACCCGATAGTTAAACATTTTGGGAGCGTCAAAATACGTTTTTCGACGAATCGTTAGTTATTAATTACTAATAGTTATTTATTTGACCTATTTTAACGCTAAATATTGATAGAAATCCTCTCTCGCTCTTTTAAAATGCTCGTGTTAAAGAAGAGTTTTTGATTCGAAAACCGAGGCTTAATTGACTCCACTAGTTTAATCCGCCATTATTTAATCAACAAATGCAAGGGTTCCAAACAAACAGGCAGACAATCAAGTGATCCTATAAGGCTTCCATACAGAGGTTCGGTACCCTAAAAATGTGTCCACATCTTTTTGGTCCTTCAAGACGGAAGTAAACCAGAGTCCTTAGGATATTATTTGCACATGTAGCTAAGCTACAATATTACACTAATTTATTACAACATGTTACAATATTTATTATAGAAGCCGACATTTATAAGCTAAGCTATTACGAAACGGAAGTGTCGACGCATTGTTTCACAAGATTCAATTATTTCAAGTTCTGTTCTTTCGCAAACTGTTTCTTTCGCAAACTGTTTCGTTATCGCCGGGCCGTAAAGGATTGCACTCATTTACAGCTTCTTTGATTTGTGACAACGCTTGGCTATCTCCTTTTGTTTTTCCTTTCTTTCCTCGTTTTGTTTTAAATGAGAATTTTAATGAGATTGTTGCTGAAATAGGTGTTTTAATCTTTTTGATCGTAAGTTAGTAATCTAAAGCATTTATCACCTTGATTATCATAAATAGATTTTCTCACTACTATTCCGGCTTACATATTTCCTAGTACCTTATATAAAATGTGGAACATTATTTATTCAAATTGAAATTAATTTGCAGGGATGAATTCAGTAATTTAAATTAACTTTTAGTGTGTAGTTGCACCGGCATGGTGGAATTTAATTAGCTCCTAAATTAAATATTTATTTGCGCAGGTATTAGCAGCCCAGCCATTTTGTGATGCGTTGTTACACTGGGTGGTAGTAAATTATAGTAAGCCTTTCAGTACTCGATGATTTTAACACATAACAGTAGCCATCCAATGGATAAATGATTAAGTTATAACAGTGATTACTTTTAATGGAGATTATGTGTTTATAAATGACACTGGATATTTATGTCATCGAAAGCTCTATGAGTGCGACGGGTGCACATCCGTTAGTTTTTACAGCGAAGTATGCACTGAAAGATAGATAATAGATTTTTCTCATAGATAGTAGACATTACCTATAAGGAGTAATAGACTTTTTGAGGCCTGTTTTTAAAAACAAACGTAAAAAATGTAGTTGTTTGGAACCCTTTGTACACGAGTTCGTGACGCACTTGGCCGGTATTTTACGTCGTATAAAAACGGCGGTGTGGGATCAACCCCGTTGGCATGGAATTGAAGTTTATTATTTAAAGAACTAGATTCATCCCGCGACTCTATTCACATTGCTGGCTTGTTTCGTTGACCCATAATACGAGACTTGAAGTACCCAGAAATGGTGCCAAAAAAAATGTCATTCATGATTTGATAGAGATTTTATGTGGACAACCTTACGGCCAACTTTGGCATTATTAAGGAGTTTGCATTTGTTGCAGAAGCTTGTGAGGTCTGCATGATTTTAGAGGATATTTCCACCTTCCATGGTGTGATGGTGTAGGTGGCGGATCTGATTGATTGATTGATGACGTTTATGCAGCCAAAATTCGTATTTGATAGAAATATCTACCAGCAGATATTAGGAACACATCTTATTTTAATTAATTAAAAACTTCTAACGATATAAGTCTCACAATATCAAACTCGACGTCGTACCTTTTTTTTTTTTTTTTGTTCGTCGTACCTACCTACATTAAGAAAGAAAACTACTGGACTACACTAACCTTAGTTGTGTATTTACTAGGGAGCCGCCCCGGCTTCGCAAATTATATACTAAAACCTTCCTCGAGAACCACTTCTCTATCTATTAAAAACCCGCATCAAAATCCGTTGCGTAGTTTTAAAGATATAAGGATACAAACGGACGGTTTTATGCTATGTGTACTCGTATGTTCTTTTAGAATAAATAAAAAATCTTTAAACCCGTATTAAGAACAATCGCTTTTTTTCCATTCGCTTTTTTTTCGAAAAAAATTTCTCGCCTTTCTACATGAACTTTCATTACTGTGTTTTAGAATAAGCTGTTTTGGTGTACAATTAAGAATTGAGGAATAGTCTCCACAAAGTGGGTGTTGAGTATGAACGGCGCCGCTGAGTCTGGCCTAGGAAGAGCCAGCAAGAGATGGCGGGATAAACTAGACGCAGGGGCTGCTGGTTCGAGGTGACTCGGGAAATAGTACCTGGAAGGATTTCCTTTTATTGTCATATCAAGCATTTATGTGTCCTAAAATATAGGCTTTGGCTTAGTTTAGGCACCCAATGTTTTTCATATTATGTATGTTACTTTTCTAATATTATTTACCTACTTAAGTCATCATGATTGGAGTTAAGTTCCTTTATTTTGTTACTATTAAGTTTTTCATTAATTATGCATGAGAAAATAAACAATATTATCTATATCTATACTAATATTGTAAAGAGGAAAGATTTCTATTTTTGTATGTAACGAATAAACTCTAGACCGATTTGAAAAATTCTTTTAGCAATGGATAGCTACATTATCAGCGAGAAACATAGGCCATATTTTATACCCGTACTCCCACAGGAACGAGAACTACGCAGGAGAAACCGTTTATTTATAATTTGGGTAAAGCGCAAATGCCAAAGGTTTTGCCCAGCATTACGGAGTCTGCGTTTCCCGGTAGCTACAACCTGGGAGTCTTTAAGTCAAGAGTGAATAGATTACTTCTAGGCAAGCGTGCTCTATCTTCGACCACATCATCGCTTAGCATCAGGTGAGATGGTGGTCAAGCGCGTGCCTATCAATAGTAAAAAAAAAATGCAAGGATCAAATAGAAGAGCTTCGATGGAAGAACTTTTTGTAAAAATTGCCTCCTTATAAAAAAAAAACATACGGACAACACATGAGTGCAAAAACAGCAAAACCGTGCTGTTCTTTGACAAAAACTATTTAATGACACATCAGTTAATTTGCTAAGTCTTTTTCCAGCTATGTTTGAGTCAGCTTTTAGTCTAACTAATTTTGATGAGTCATTATTATAGTTTTATGGGTAACTTATCAGATGCAACTGAGTTTCAGGCTGACTGATCGTCAGTCTGGAACACAGTTGCATCTGAAAGGTTTCTCTCTAAGCCCGAAGTCTGTGGTTTGAAGTGTGTGTCTCTGGTTCACCTAACCATTAAAAATTAATGACAACAAGATTTGTCAGTTACTGTTCAAATCTTGTTCGGTATCGGGACTTATCGTAACTCAGTAATTAAGGCTGAAACTACTGACTCGGGCTCTGATGCCAGACTGACTGACCGGTTACCCATGAAACCCATTATCCCTCATCAAAATTTAAATATTTCCCACAATTCTCCGTACATATACGTATAAAATAAGGCCAATTATCGCGGTGCTAAGCTCAGGTATTTATCCCCGTAAGCCGAGGGTTGCAGGTGCGTCGAACCACCGGCCACCGGTAATCCCTTGATTTACTGCTCACCCCACAATTGTTGCTCGGCGCGGTGATTACTGAGTGGTGATCGGGTTATTTTTGATGGAGTTACAAAAACTCGTATCATAGTTAACTGCGTTGAGTCAAACATTGAAGTTACTTTTCGTGAAAATGAGATTTTTGACAAAGTATTGCTTGAGTTAACTATTAATCAAAAAACTTGTCCATATAAATATCAATCTACGAAAATAAAGTAAAAAAAAAATATATTTCGTGATGAAGTCAATTCATACCAAATGTCTTCTTGAAAATTAAACAAGTATCTGCATTAATTCCAAAATCGGAACAGATTTATAAATCCGAATATTGACTACCAACATTGAAAGTAACAAACAAAACGGAATGCTTCCAAAACGTAAAGGTATACCGTAACCTTTATTATTCAATCAACAATTTCAAGCAAATTTGGAAAGGTTCTATTCCGTACACAATGACGCGAACCAGTACAGCAGTAACCGTAGTTCAACATAACACGAAAATCAAATATAAGTACAAAAAACAAACACATCATTATAACCGAGCCACTGTTTAGATTACATCGCGCCGACCGAACTTTTCACCTAATTACTTAGGCTGTATTAATATAGGGAAAGCGGCATAAAAATAGGTCATATATTGGCGAAAGAATGGGACGGAAAATAGTGCAACAAATTGTGGTATGGCGCTGTCTCGTTCTCGCGCCGGAAATCAATAATGGCATCTCAACACGTGGACTCAGGAAGCAAGTCTGCTCCATTTACACTGGTCCAACGTGGTGAACGGACGACATCACGAGACTCCATTATTACAGAATTGAATCCGACCGTCTTCTGTTTTGGACTCCGAATGGAAATTGATTTTCCAATCGATAGCATCGGTAGGAATACGACGAATAGGCCTTTGTCGATGTTGCGGTATTTGGACGAATGTTGACTCTGATTTTGGGTAGGCTGGTTAGTGTTACAGATCCTGAATATATTACAAAAACTTTTTTTTCTTTAGGATATAATACATTGACATCAGAAAATAATTTATTTGTATTCAATTAAATTCTACTAAGAAGCCACGTTATACGTTTCTTTAAACATGAAATTAGGCCAAGCACGTTTAGAACGAGTCAAAGACTTTCAACCATTGTCGTCCGTGTGAGACTCGTAGCGGCCTCCACTGGTTGTGAACAGAAACGTACATAGGTCACCCAAGTTTGGCGAAAGATTGCGAATACAGAGGGCGACTCAAAAATCGCGAACGGTCGGCACGCAGAAGTTTTCATTGCAAAACTGTTCAAGCTAGATGACTCTAGCGTCGCAAAACTTGACTTTCAAATTTTCCCGCATCAAGCGCTGGCGTCGCAGGATAATTTTAGTTCAAAATTTTCCCGCAGCGAACGCCAGGTTGCTAGATGGCGTTGCTAAATAATTTTCCTAAACAGTTCAAGCGACTGCCGCTAGAGTGCTCTGTCGTCGTAGTTTTCGTTTTATTTCCACTGTTGTCCGTTTACTACACTGCCACGGTGGCGCTACAAGTGCTTTGAAATCTAAAAGCTTTAATAAGTAACTGATAGAGGGCGACTGACTCTTTCAATTTTTTTTTCTTGCTTGTTAACTTGTTTTGAATATTAATCGTATGAATGGACTCGCTTAGAATTGTGCAAAATTTTGTTTATAAAAAAACCTATTATTATTAACAACACTTACAAATTCTTTTACATTTAAATTTTAGTTTTTGTTTCAGAATAAGACGATCAAAGTGGTTTCGTTTAAAAGAATAAATGTATGGAATAGTTCGAAAATATCAACATGTCCAAAAAACAACTGGGATCGGGTAGAAATATTATTTAAACCAACACTCTAAAACACACGATGAGTCTGTAAAGATTTAGTTGTTTACTTAGATGTTTTTAAAAAAACCTATACATATAAGAATAAAGGCTGAATGCAGCATTGTGATAGCGCTACTATCAATCAAATAGTCACCCAATGATTTAATAAAAATTTACAACGAATTGAAATCTTACACAATATTTAATAATCAATCCCAATTGGGTTTCGGTTCGGTTTTCATTTTTCTGTGTAAGTAGCAATCGTGACAGCTGACTTAGGCTAACGTTAGCTGTCTGGATGTTTTTTCATGTCAACAATTATTTTTTTACGGACAGTTTTGTAATATAAGTAAATACGGTCATCAGTGTCGTAACCTTACTAGAAAAGTGACATTCTTTCAGCAATAGCGTGGTGAAGGCAATAGTTAAAACATGTCGCAACTGAACTGGGGGTTTTAAAAGGCCACTTTAAGAGAATCAGACTGCAGATCACGCTACTTGTAACTGTCAAACTTTCCCAATCAACCTTGAACCTAATGCGTTTGCGATAAAGCTGAAAATGAAACTTGACAGATTGTCGTGTGGTTAATATTATGATTCTGCTAAAGTGGCCTTTTAAGACCCGCTGGGTAAAAGTAACCACCGGTTGGATACCGATTAATAGGAACCGACGACGCGGTAGGCCCAGGAAGAGATGGCGGGACGAGTTAGACTATATACTACCTAAACGATTGGCTAAATGTAGCAACAGATAGAGACAAGTGGAAGGAAGAAAGGGAGGCCTTTGCCCTGCAGCGGGAATCGACAGGCTCATAAACTCATAACACAAAATTAACACCGAAATGTCACCGTGATCAGTTCTAAAGGCTAAAAATCGTATTTGCTGATAGAATGGTACTTTGTCTAGCTTCAGGATCACTTTGATCTTTGATTTTAACATAAACGATACCCACCATACGACAAGGCGTGTAAATGTGTGTGACTAAGCGGCCTGAATATTTGAATTAATAATAAATTGATCCGTCGCTGAAAGAAAACAGTTAACCCACGCTATTGAGCTAGCGAAAACGACAAATCCGAGAACACATTTTTAAGTTTAAAAATAGTCGTCACATAACCTAAAACTTACATAATATCTCCCAATTTGAGCCTCGTGTGTATAAGCGCGCAGGTCTTGTGGTCTTGCGCAGCCAGTGCGGCGCGCCGCCGACGCATTGGTCGCGGCGATGCCGGCGGCGAGTCGTCGGCGGCGGCCGCGCCGGCGGCATAGCGGCGCACGCCGGGCGAGCTGCCGCGTCGGCGCACGGACGCGTGCCGCCCTCCCACGCCGCCCAGCATCCTGGGGACGAAAAAAAAAATGTAGTTTTGTTTACGAAGGAAAGTTTGTTTAGAAGGCCAATTTTTGTTCTTAAATAGCGTTCAAGATCAAGTTGCCATATCTAGGGGAATTGTCCCTGAGATGATATGGCATAGTCAACTTCATGTTGATTAATTCTAAATTGATATGCCGGTCAAAGTTAGAGAGTGAACGGGCTCCTTCTGGGTAAGCTCACTCCATCGTAGACTTTGTCTCTGTCATCTCTGACCAAGACTAGAGTCAAGAACGAACCCATGACAAATAAAAAAAAAGTTCGTATAGGGAAATTAAAGGTGTTTTTTACAGTTTTCTACAACGATGCGAACGCGAACGAAAATACAAGAATTGCCCTTTAGGTACAGAGTACGATCATTTGTATTCGATTTCAGTAGGGTTGTTAATATTTATACAATTTGTAACGTGTTGTTCAGGTGTGTGGTTTGTGGCTAAGGTATAACTGCGGGCCAATCAATCTGGTTGAGCAATTCTTGCCGAGGCCAGCCCCTGGGTAGGTGACCATTTCATTATTATACCAAATATTTAACTACATGTATATCAAGCCGTTAGTCCCAGCTGACATCAATGTATCTTTGGCATTTGTAATGTGTTACTATAATCTGTATGATCACAACCAGCCTTAGGCTGACTGTCAACTGTACCGGAGAGAAGAGCTGAGAAATATTAACAAATGGAATCGCATTAAATCTCGGTGACTGACGCGGGGTATCGAGAACTATCTTGTTTGTCAGTCTCTAGGTTGTGTAGATCACATAATAATATGCAGTCACTTCATCTAAAATACTGGTATTCAGTTCAGTATATTCTAAAATACTGGTATTCAGTAGTACTGGTTTCATTCAATCACACTGAAAGCCAACCCAGATCACACAATAATATGCAGTCACTTCATCTAAAATACTGGTATTCAGTTTCATTCAATCGCACTGAAAGCCAACCCCATCAATAATTGAGAAAAAGCTACAAAAAAAAAAACATAAAAAATCACAAAAGTAAATTTTTGGAACCGCAAAATGTAAATTGGCATCACAATAACTCCTTTAACATAATTCAGTAAAAGCAATCCCCTCTTCAATTGCGTAGGTACACAGTATCATTTTCATACCCATTTCCAATTCCGTTTTGTAAATCGACAAGAAACCATTCGGTACATTGAAAAACAAATTACCTCCTACCTTTCTCAGTACCGTTTGCTAAGCTCATTGAAGGAAGCCGTCAAATATTCTAATTGAAGTGACCGCCGCCATCTTTGGCTCAGATTAAGCCAGGTAATTTTATGATTTCCATAGCAATTGGGATGTTCCCTTCGATGTTTTGCAGGTGGAACCTCTAATTTTTAAGGGGTTCAGTACCCAAATTTTGAGTGTGTGTATATTTCCGGTATAACAACAAAAATAATAAAAATTTAATTAAAAATTAAAGGGCGTCCATACAAGAAACGTGTTTTTTTTGGTTTATGGTACGGAACTCTTCTTAGAGTCGGACTCGCACTTGGCCGGTATTTGGTAAATGGTCAGCTAAGTGGATTCATCTATACTAGTATTTAAAGCTGAAGAGTTTATTTGTTTGCTTGAAAGCGCTAATCTCAGGTCTGATTTGAAAAACTCTTTCAGTGTTACATAGCCCATTTATCGAGGAAGGCTATATATCATCACTCTAAGACCAATAGTTGCGGAGCAGTAATGAAAATTGTGACGCAGACGAAGTTGCGCGGGTCAACTAGTCATAAAATAATCGAAAAACGTTAAAGAGGCTCAATATTTAAAAGCCATTTTTTTGTATTAGTCCTTAGTTCCTGTAACTGTGTCTTGTTGTCTATTGCAGATGCTTTGGGTTGAAACTGATAGGGGGTGGCATAGAATTAGGCGTAGATTATGATTTGGCTAGATACTGCCATGTGTTGCGAACGGGTCTACCTTTTATAGCAGAACTTTTTACGTCATAATATTGTTTTGCATAACAACGGATAGCATAAACTTCATTTCGCAGAAAATCATTTCGCATACACTCAGTTGTCATACATTCAAAACTCATAATTTTGTTAGTCAGAATCATCTTTAGGCATAATGTTTATATCCATAATAATTAAAAAGCAGAACCATCATATCGCAGAAAATTCACAGTCAGAATCGTCTTTTGGCATACATTTTATATCGATAGTCATTAAAAGGCAGAACTGTTTTTTTTCGCCATACACCATGATATTACTACTAATATCAAAACGCTAACCTAAATGCTAATTACAAAAATATTGTCGGCTTGGATGCATGTAGCATGCAAACAGGCATACAACATGCAAGCAGGCATGCAACATGCAGCATACATGCAGCATGCATGTATCATGCAAGCAGGCATGCAACATGCAGCATGCATGCAGCATGCAAGCAGGCATGCAACATGCAGCAGGCATGCAGCATGCAAGCAGGCATGCAACATGCAGCATGCATGCAGCATGCAAGCAGGCATGCAACATGCAGCAGGCATGCAGCATGCAAGCAGGCATGCAACATGCAGCAAGCATTGTTTCTGTCACGGCTCCGGCGCTGCGGGGTTTGGGCGGCGCCACGCGAGCTTATCGTCACAGATGGTTTTAACGCTGCACGCTGCTGTTCTAACACCTGCTCCTCAGCTCGCGGGCCGCCCTACCCCTCCGCGCCTACGCGGGTTTAAATTACACTCTAGGGGTAGGGCAGACAAGACTGCGTAAAGTCGGTTTCGCAGCGATTCGTTTCTGTCACAAAATTTTGCAGCACAACGTATTGACTTTTTATGACACAAATTTAATTTAATATTGAAAATGCTACCAATACATGCTATATTTAGAACATTCTATGTCACTTTTGCAGACCATTCGATTTTAAATACATTGCACGTAGGTTATCTAACCATTCGACAGCATAAATTTACTTTATTTAAATCATCAGTTTTATTCCATATATTATAAGTTTTTGATGTTTTGAACACTAATTTTTACAAGAAGATACATCTATTTTAATTTTTGATGTTCAAATATGCACCCATACCAAATAATCGTATCTCTAAATAAATGTTATGCTAAACAAAATTATGCATAATATTAATTATGGCAAAGGTAATTATGCGAAACAAAATTCTGCCAAGATAAAAGTATGCCATTGTAAATTCGGACACGTAAATATTCTGCCAAACAAAAGTTATGCTAAATAATTTTTATGCCTTAAAAATATTCGATTAAATAAGATTATGCCATGTGAGTTATGCCAAATAAAAATCGGAGTATCAAGATTCTGCCAAATAGAAGGAACCCGTTGCGAACATTGTAATACATTTGTGAGCGTTTTCAACGGCACCATGCTTACCTGGTCTTTCATATGAGTTTGACCAGATAAGCATGGTGCCGTATCGCGTTCAAGTAAACCTTTTGTTAATGATATCATTAACAAATGGTTTACTTGAACGCGCTAATCTCAGGAACTACCGGTCCGATTTGAAAAGATCTTTCAGTGTTAGATAGCCCATTTATCCAGGAAGTTTATAGGCTATATATGATCACGCTAATACCAAAAGGAGTGAAGCAGATGAAGTTGCGCGGGTCAACTAGTTAGTTCTAGAGAGTGTACATATTTCTATTGGCGCGATGACGATATGATTTAAAAAATGTTAAATATGAAAGCACCCATACAAGAAACGTGATTTTTTCGGTTTAAAATACGGAGCCTTTTGTGAGTTCAGTTTATCACAAAGTCAACTTTTTAAACAGAACATTACAGGGTCCTGTAATGATCTCTTAAAAAGTGTTCAATGTATTAAGTGATTTAAAATTTTGGAACTTAGCGCTTTGCATATTCATACGTAATCTAGTAAAGTTACACATCACATCATTTTTTTTTATTTTTTATTACATCATAACATTTTTGAGATGTGTAACTATTATTCTTATTACTTAAATACTATTCTTCTTCTTATCGTGTGGGCAGTAAAGTCTGATAACCCCATACACCAAAGAGAAAATGAAAATAAATATTGTTGTTATTCAAATATTAATATTTAAATACATAGTTCTAAGGTTATAATTAATATGATATTAATATTAATTATAACCTTTGAACTTTGACAATAAACAAGCTAAAGTTTGTATCCGAGCTCATTTTAACTGCCATCACATTCTGGAAAGTAAGCATAACATCACAAATTAAACTCAAGTGATGTGATTGGCTATTGAAAATTCGTCGAAAGTTTGACTTTTTGCCACCTTATTTTTTGTACGTAACTTAAAGAGACCCCTACTAGGACATTCCAATGCCTTTATGATACCGTTGTGAGAAAGAGAATGAGAGACAGATGGATAGCTCCATCTCTCTCTCATTACGTAACAAATAGCACTAATCCTTTTTCGAAACGGAATCATCAACATGTTATAGAATATTTTTGGTAATAGGGTATTTTACTAAAAAAAACTCGGGTAATTCGGGTAGATTTTCAAAAAATATTGGGCCACATGACGTCACGCAAATTAAAAACACGCGTGACATCATGTGGCTTGGTAAATTTGGTACATTTTTATAAGTGTCCAATATTTTTTTTAAGTCTACCAGACAGACTTATTAGATTTTTTCAGTAAAATACCCTGTTACTTACAAAACTTTTTTCCTGCTCGTTAAAGATATAACGTATAGTTAGAAAATTAAGTGTCGCTATACAATCAGGCCCCAGCAATTATTTTTATCGTAATGTGTCGTGTAAAATTAAGAAAACGCTGCATTGTTCGTTATTTCATTCTTGATGGCTTCGTGACACGCAACTGTGATTTCACTCAATTAAATAACAAACAGTTTTGCTACATGTCCTTTCTCGTTAGACCCTGGCCAGATTGGCAGGGAAACGAATAAAAAGATGTTTGTCTACAAAGTCGGTTTACGAACGATAACGTGATGCGAAACAATTGATTTCTCGACAAACAAGCCGAACGCTTAGGCCGATCGTGCCTCTCTATCGCTTGTTCCGCGCCCTCGCTTGCAGAACGTGACATTTTTTCGTGCGTGCTGCTGGCGTTCATCGATTTATAAGACGTAATCACGTCAAAAGCATATGTTCTAAAGACAGCAATGTGCGGACAAAAAAAAGTCCAAAATATAAATTTGATCAGTTACAACTAAAAGTTTAACAAGTTTTAACCACCTCATTCATATCAAAGCAACAGGCACCTCGGTAATGAATTCAACGCGAGTGTATCGTAGGAATCTCTCACACGGCAAGATCTAACAAATCTCTTAGTAGGTGAGCGATCCGAATCAACAGGTAGATCAATTTGGGAGAGTTCTGCGGATCGCGGCTTAGTGTCAGAGCTGCGGTCTCTAACTTTATCTTAACGTGGAGATGGGAAGGCGGAGATTTGTGTGGAGGTGGCAGCTTTAAACAATAAGGATAAAGTACTTTTACTTCAATAAGGGTGAATACATCTGAAACTTTAGTGTATTTTTACCGAGAAAGGGTTATTTTTTCGCGCGTATCTTGTATGTATGTATGTTTGTTTGTAAATTTCTTTATTACCTCGTACCTTCCAAACGGTTGAATGGATTTCGGCCATTAAGGTGTCGTTAGATTCATTTCAAAAACCCACTCAAGTGTCTTTAGTAGTTTAAAAAAAGCAGTATGGCGGATTTTGGGCGCTAAATTGTAAGTCGTTATTATATTATTATTATTATATACTTTACGTTAATATTTTTTTTTAACCAAACCTATTGAGTAGGGTATCAGAATGATGGAAATTAAACGGGGTTGCAAAAATGTATGTAAACTATATGTTTAAATTCAATTAGGAAACAGTTTTCGTTTATAAAAGTGTCCCGGTTGACATTTTTGCTGTCGGGTTTTTTTATTTTTCTAAATTACGACTTGTTCCCTAAGCTCTTGTGAGTAGGAAAAAAAATACCACTAATAGCATTTCATTGGTTTCAAACACCTAAAAATATTGCAAAGGTTTTGAAAGTACCTAATCCCACCAATGGACTCCACGAGACAGGCTCAACCTAGTGTGGAGTTCATAAGTAAAAATATGCTTCCTTTGCTTCATATTCTTGTTTTTATGATTGTATCCTAGCTAGTAATGTACGATTATACCATAAGGAAATGTAAAGCACTGTTTTTGCCAAATAAACGTTATTATTACCTATATCACGGTTCTTCTGATTATTGATCAAAAGTTTTTCCAATAAACAACGCCTCAATTATGAAATCTTTTATCTTTAATACTAGTTGACCCACGCAACTACGTCTGCTCCGCTCCTATTGGCATTACCGTGATGAGATATAGCCTATAGCCTTTCTCGATAAATGGGCCTCAAATCAAATCAGACCAGTAGTTCCTGAGATTAGCGTGTTCAAGCCAATAAACAAACAAACAGACTCTTCATCTTTATATACGTACTAGTTGACCCGCGCAACTTTGTCTGCGTCACAATTTTCATTACTGTTCCGCTCCTATTGGTCTTAGCGTGATAAAATATAGCTTTTAACCTTCCTCGATAAATGGGCTATCTAACACTAAAGGATTTTTCAAATCGGACCAGTAGTTCCTAAGATTAGCGCGTTCAAGTAAACAAACAAACAAAGCTCTTCAGCTTTATATATCAGTATATAGGTTAGTATAGATTAGACCCACCAAACTGCGAAACAGTTGGTGGAAGATCTAGTGCTTGTTAACATTAGGTTTAAAAATAAGTAAGCTTGTAATTATCTAAGTAAAATAATATATAATCCTGAGTACCTGGTATCTCTTGTGTTATCAAGACTTAAACTGTATAACATATTTAACTTATAGTTTCTTGCACATACCTTAATATCAAATTCAAGTCTTTATTGTTTATAAATTATAGGAGTAATTGCATATGGAATACTGCTCTCATCTTTGGGATGGATCTGCCAGATACCAACTTGATGCCCTTGAGTCAATTGAGAAACGAGCCAAGAGGATCATCGGCAATGAGAGGCTCGTCGCGTCCAAGCTCCAAAGTCTTGAACATCGACGACGAGTTGCTAGCCTGTCGGTTTTTTACTGGTTGCATTTTGGGGATAGTGCGACGGAATCGCATAATATAATTCCGCCAAGCCCGTTCCATCATCGGACCACAAGACGAACGGCGATGCGCCACCGGTACACGGTGGATATCCCACTCATACGCACAAAACGTTTTGGTAACACATTCATAATGCGTACAGCTAAGGAGTGGAATTCCCTGCCGGAGTCTGTGTTTCCTGATAGCTACAACCTGGGAGTCTTTAAGTCAAGAGTGAATAGGTTATTTCTAGGCAAGCGTGCTCCATCTTCGACCACATCATCGCTTACCATCAGATGAGATAGTGGTCAAACGCGTGCGTATCTATAGTAAAAAAAAATAAAAAATTGAAGTATGCTTCTAATGTTGCATGTTGTCTTTACTTACATTACGTTTTTTAAGTGCTACTAATACAATATTTAGGGATTTTTGGTAAAAGTTTATAATTTGTATGCATGTCAATTCTGTGACAGTAATTATTCTTTCTTTCTTTTTCTTTCAAATCATAAAAATCAGCTCCAAATTTTCTCACATCACGGTCATCCCAGTAATACGAAGTGGTGAGCTGAATCCCGGCTGTTGTATTAAGGATAACGCTAGTTCGGCGACTGTCGCCCAATGATAGCGCCGTTACGTGCCCGAATAAAATTGAATTTGCTGTTTGTTTCAACCATTGTTTGTTGCGAATGCTCCCTTCAATTGCTGCTAGTGGTGTAGGGGATTCTGGGTTTTAGTTTCGTTCGTGATTTGAAAAGGAATGAACGGTGAATGTGTCTAGTTATTCATTCACGTAAAATGTAAAATATATAAATGTATTATGTAAGGGAATTATCTCCTGAGATACAGGTTAACTACGAGTACCTAGTTCAGGAGGCAGAGCTTTTATGCAACAGCGATATTTGTTTGCAAATAAATGGATTTATTTATATATTCAATTGCTAGTTTTATTTATTGATTAAAACTTCATGCAACACAAAGGTACGCAAACGTAGGTAGGCAAACTTTTTTTTTTATGACTTTAGTTTAAAATTTAATTTAAAAAAACCCTGTATTTTTTTTTTGTAATGTTCAGTAAGTAAATCCGAAATAAAAACCTAACTTGGCTATAATTCCTTCTATTTTTGTCGTCCGTTTACAAAATCGGAACCCGTATAATATGATGACTTGTGTCTGTGTCTATCCATTTGTCACAGCCAATTAGCTCCGTACCTTCTAGACCGATTTACTTGTAATTTGGTACGCACAATTAACTTCTGTAGCCGGTTTTACTTGTTTTGATACCACATACTTTTAAAACCTAAAAAGTTTAGTATTTTCAACCAGTAATTTGATTACAACTTATAAATCTAATGACCTTAGATCTCCTTTTTGATAAAAACAGCCTTAATCATTCAGAAAAACAAACAAATCAATTAGTTGTTGTAAACCTTGTATGACACCAGTCTCTCTCATAACATGCCATAATTAACTGTCCCTATAGATAACAGTGAGGGTGCTGTCAGTAATTCAACACAAATTGCTTCCAAGTGCAGCGATTTTCCGTTCACAAATTAATTTCGTACTTATGTCACCGCGGGTTCATTTTTGCCAAGAATACCTCGTTCATATTTCAGTGAACAACACAACAGAAACATAGAACAAAACAGAAAACAACAGAGTAGAACAGTGGCGGAGAACATCTTCTTTCCCATTCTGAGACGTTTTATGGAGGTGATGAACGCCTTCAGACAATAATAGTCAATTTTAATTCATTTACTAACATTAGATTTAAGAGGTTTTACTAACACAGCGGATCTTATGTTGTCCAGAATAAAGAATGTATTATTATTATTATTTCTATGGGTTTAAACTTAAAGTTCTCAGGTTAGTACCTGGAGTTTTCTAGAATATCACGGGCGTGAACCAAGGTGCGATTATTATTATTATATATTTCTATTCTGAAGGCAATATTTTGATCGACTCCTTGATAAAGTGAGAATTGACTCTTGATTTTATTGTTTATTCAGATATATTAACTCCATCATGTTCTTGTCGCACAGTATGATCCCGTATACTCTAAATTTGTATTCTAAATAAGCGATCAAAGTTACATACCATATCTTTATGTACGCTGTGACTGTACTTACCTCTATAAGGTTGAAGATACTAAAGAGAAAAATCTTTTGATTAAATCTAAATAAAACATTAATCAAGGTATGCGGAAAAGAGTTGTAAGTCCCGCAAACCTCCATT
Organism: Lacanobia oleracea; assembly: GCA_950371165.1. Classification (NCBI taxonomy): domain Eukaryota; kingdom Metazoa; phylum Arthropoda; class Insecta; order Lepidoptera; family Noctuidae; genus Lacanobia; species Lacanobia oleracea. The sequence goes on from OX493389.1 coordinate 7,802,939, forward strand.
GAAAAGGGGGGATCCTCCGATCGGGGCCCTATTGGCCTAGGGTATGTCGTATGTAGTGTGTCGTGTCGTGTGTGTATCGTGTGTAGTGTAGTCGTGTGTCGTCAGGTCTTTTCGTAGGGTTGTAAATGCGAGTATAGATCCCGCACATGAACGAGTACAATGACGTTCAGGACCTAGAACTCTATTTTTATAACCTCATCATCATCTGCCTAGCCTTTTCCCAATTATATTGGGGTCGGCTTCCAGTCAAACCGGATTTAGCTGAATACCAGTATTTTACGCGGAGCGGCTGCCTACCAGATCTCCACAACCCATAAACTGGGTAACACGGTACTTCATGGTAAGACTGGAGTCAGATTAACTGGCTTCTGACTATCCGTAACGACTGCCAAAGAACTACAAATGACAGCCGGGACCAATGGCTTAACGTGCTTTCAGAGGAACGGAGGAAACTCGGTATATTAAGATGGTCACCTATCCACAGACCAACCTTGGCAAGCGTTGCTTAACCTTGGAGATAGACTCGTGCGGCTGTTATTATCTAGCCACGAGCTCCTCTATTTTCATAACCTAACCTGATATAAAGGAACTCTATTGCTTGAACCTAATAAACGGATGAAAGTTGCATTTTTCATGCAAGTAGAAAACAAAGTTTGGCAGAGCATCCTTCTTTATTTATATATTCGTACCAATATTATACCTACGTCTAAACGAAAAATGAAAAATGTGTCTAAGGTATTTTGTGTAGGCTAATAACACGGCTCAAGGTCTAAAAAGACGAAAAGAAAACATTTAGATTGGTTCCGTACCCAAAAGATAACCAACGGAACCCTATTACTAAGCTTTCGCTGTCTGTCCGTCCATCCATCTGTCTGTCAGCGTTGAAATTGTCACAGAGTTTGTATTTCTATTGCCGCAATGACAATTATTAAAAAAATAAGGTGGCTCTCATAAAAGAAACGTATTTTTTCGGTTTTTGGTACGGAACCCTTCATTTGTCTCTGATCTGATTATTTTGTGGAATAATAATAGTATAAAATAAAGCTAGCCATGAAATAAATTAATAAGCAGGTCATCTTTCACCCGCGAATGAAAACCAGTTTAAAATTACGAAACATCAGGTTGATACTTCCCATAAACCAAGAGCTTTTTGTTTTTTTAAGGATGGGAAATCACCAAACGACTCCTCCCGCTTTGGGCGAAGCAGAAGGGAGTGTCAGACTCTTACTGACCCATTCGCTTTCTTCCTAGTGCCCTTTGCGTTCCAGGGTACGGTGCCTCTTTCGAACGAAGTCCGCAGCCCCAGCAGGCACCGTCTTTTACGCTGACAGCTCTTTGAGGCGCGCGTGGAACACAGCGCGCCGTCGACCCGGGCTTGGTTCTGATCAGACGGCGAGCCACCCAATACTCGCCGTCCGCAGGCTCGCGCCTACCGTGGCATGAGCCAAAGTAAATGCCAGCTCATGAACCAAGAGCTGGTAATGGTAATCCATTCAACGTGGCAATGCCGCCAGTCTCTTAGGTTTGTTGTTAGTTTTGTGTATTTGTTCATTAAATTAGTTTGTATAATCAGATACCTGACTTGTATAATCAGATACCTGACTTGTATAATCAGATACCTGACTGGTATAATCAGATACCTGACTTGTATAATCAGATACCTGACTTGTATAATCAGATACCTGACTTGTATAATCAGATACTTGACGACAGAATTGGCGCAGTGTTCGAGCGATCGGCTGCTGCACTGCGTGTCATGGGTTCGATTCCCGCACGGAATAAACATTTGTATGGCCTACAGATAGTTGTTCTGGGTCTGGCTGTTTGTGTATGTGACTTTATATGTTTGTACGATCACGATACAGGAGAAATTACTAGTGTTGGACAAAGATTTTCAAAAAAAAACCTACTCCGAAGAATAATTGAAGCACTTCAAAATCCTATTACGTATTTTTTCGGGTGTAAATAGAAAATTCCCCATTAGTATCAAACTTATTACGAGAGACTCATTTATTAAATGAATTGGGTGGAATTAAGGAATTGTGAATTGAAATATGAAATTTATGTTGCTATGGGCTTTTAGAAGACTGAGGGCAAAATGTTCTTTATAAAGCGGGTTTCGTCTCAAGTAAACTAAGAAGATATTAATACGCCGTTTTTATTTTAATATCAATGTATTAATTTATTACAATTTCTTTCTTAATATTTTATTTATTTATTTGTATTTGTGCCTAATCATCGTAGCCCTGTAGGTACAAAATAAATCATTCTTCTTCTTATCGTGTGGGCAGTAAGGTCTAACGACCCCACACACCCTAGTGTCAGAGTTTCTAAACCGCTTCAAGGGCCTCTGACATGGTTTATTTGACGACCGCCATGTGGCGGCTAGGACCACCGGCTTATACGTGCATTCCGAAGCACGCAATCATCTTTTATCAGACAATCAGGTGACGAATCAGGCCAGCAATGTTCTAGCCAAACTGAAAACAACAAAAATATATAATCAAAACCGACCAAGTGCAAGTCGGACACGAGGGCTTCCGTACCATAAACCTTAATTTTTATTATTTGTTGTTATAGCGGCAATAAAATCTGTGATTTCAACTGTCCATCTATTACGCTTATTGCGATACAGCCCGCTGACAGACAGACGGACGGACAGAGGAAGACTTATTAATAGGGTTCCGTTGGTTACCCTTCTGGTACGGAACTCAAAAACTAAATTTGACCAATGACTTATAGTACGCGCACAGCCCGTTTTTCCCGTTCCCGTAGGAATTTCGAGAAATATGCATTGTTTACTGGTCTATAACCATCTTCACTATTGCTTTTCTTTTAAAATTGGTTTGACTCACATTGGTTAGATGGCTTCGAAGACATTGGTAGAATCAATTTTTGTATGTATTTTTTATAGATAGATAAGTAGTGTGATCTCTGATTAATAAAAAGTCGTATAGCACATTTTGTATACGAAATATTTTATACGCACAAGACGCATAGACGCACTAATTTGCAAAATACACACATTCTTTTTGCTAACTATCAATACTAATATGTAATGCTGAAATTTGTTTGTTTGTTTTGAAAAATTATTTCTATTTATCGAGGAAGGCTATAGGCTATATATCATCACGCTAAAACCAATAGAAGCGGAGCAGTAATAAAAATTGTGACACAGACAAAGTTGCGCGCGAAAAACGCGCGCAACTTGCGCGTGAAATTGTAAACTATTTTTTCTGAACTAGACATGGATATATACGGGAACTATTGAATTTGGATGGAGTTTATTGAATACACGATATTTTTATAATACGTTGAGTAAATATAATCAAATAACGATTTATTACAAGTCTGCAATTTTCCGGTGGCATACAACCTTCTTTTGGAAACTCTGCGTTTATTTCATCATCTGATATGCCTTTTAATAACTCCATTGGAGCTGGTTTCCTAACTAACTAAATGCGGTTAGTAGTGGCAAGCTCTTTGTGAACTCATCCGAGTAAAAAAGCCACGGGCCAAGTAATAATGGACTCGTCGCAATTTGATTTTAGATTAAAGAACACGATTTACCAAAGGATATTTTCATTACTTCTGTTATCTTTGTTTTCGGCGTCAATAAATTTAAAGCTTGCTATCCAAGTCCACGGACTAATGGTGCCCTTAGGCTATGTTCCCTTGATTTATATTAAAAGAGCGTAGATAAGAAACTGTTACTCTCACTGTTATCCCCTATTTTCAGGAAAAGGCAGTAATTAATAGAGGTTTTTATTTACAGTTGAATTTTTTTGGCACGCAATAACTTCGTTGAAAAAAATATATATATCGAGGAATAATTTAAATTAAAACTGCCCAGTTTATTTCCAACTGCTGACGACACGGTGGGCGCCGTGGTTGAGCAATTGGCTGCTGCAATGCGTGTCGCGGGTTCGATTCCCGCACGGAACAAATACTTGTATGGCCTACAGATAGTTGTTCCGGGTCTGGCTGTTTATGTTTGTGAGATAACGTTTTTTTTTTATAAAAAAAAAACACTATATTTTGGGTCGGTGTCCACTTTAACCGGGTGCATTGAATACCATTACTTTACATGGAGGGCCTGTTTAAGTTCCACAACCAATAAGCTGGGTAACACGATATCTCTTGGAAAGACTTGTTGCAGATTGTCGTAGAAGAAGTGGAACTTATCTTCTTACTCCTCCGCCGTTATTATCATTGCAGGATCTAAGGCAGTCGAATCGTTGCTCCAGGACTCGTCGAGCTTCATTGAGTCGACGTTTTCTCGGGTTCACCATTGATTCTGGTTCTCAGGAGTTCCTGTGGTGGGAAATACTGTGGCGGGCTTGTCACCAAAAATACCCTATTTAGGTACCTACCTAAGCTGAGCTGTACCTACAGCTCCTCATTGTTTGAGAAAGTGTCAGCCAATCTAACCCGAATAGCAATTTATTATTGTAAAGCCTTAGGCAGGCTTTTGTTCAAAGCTCGTTATTTAGGTGTTTTATAAATATGGTAACTACCTACTTATCACCCTGGTAACGATTTAAAGCGCCCTTTTATAGGTCTTCTCTCTTTAAAGTTAGGGTGAACAGGTTCCATCTGGGTTAGCTCGCTCCATCGTAGACTGTCTCTGTCATCTTTGACCTAGACTACAGTCAAGAGCAAACCCATCGATAAAAAATAAAAGTCTTTTACGTGCCAATAATAATGTTGAAATTCAGGTTATTATATTATTTAAAACATCAGGTTTTCAGCTTCAGCCGCTAAGAATGAAACTGATCAATTTCCTTCCATTTTGGACAGAATGTGAATGAGATGCCAATGCGAACTTTGTTTAAAAATTCAAGTGTCGTCAATTAGGCTCTTGTTGAAAAACTTCCATTAATTACAATCAATGCCATTATAATCTTATATCTTATGTCTTATCTTATACTTAATAATATTCCACACACACACAACTATCACACAACGCCATCTAGTCCCAAGCTAAGCAGAGCTTGTGTTATGGGTACTAGACAACTGATAAACATACTTATATATTTCTAAATACATACATATTATAGATAAACTACACCCAGACACAGAACAAATGATCATGCTCATCACACAAACATTTGTCCTGGGTCAAATTCAAAGCATTTTATTTCAAATAAACCATTCACAGGCACTTTTGAAACGTCAAGGTCGGTCAGTCAAAAACATGGAAGCTATTTGCACGTTCCAAAGCGTAGATCTCTATGGAGAAGAACGTGCAAGAAACTCCACGGACACTCTTTTAAATCATGTTCTGGTTTTACAAAATTTCAAGTTACATATACTTGTTGCTTCTGCATGTGAGGACAATGCAAAGGAAAAAAAAGGGCTTAAATATAAGAATTTTAAATATAAAGATTAAAATAAGCCAATGGCAGTTAAGAGATGACCAGTCTCAACCGACGGCGCCTGTTCACGAACATGACGCGTGTATCGGCACCCTTCAGCTCAACCATTTCGAAGGGAACCGAATGATCAAACCCACGCGCCGCCATCAGCGAGACATTTGAGTGAGCATGACATGCTCTCAACCACCATGCTCGTTTATGTCCAACAAGTAAAACTATAACTACTCACATAAAATGTAAATGGTTTCATGGTACTCACATTTACAAAATTTGAAAAATATGCTTCTACTTTACACAAAACTATGGTTGTCTTTGACCAAATAATGAAAAATAAATTAATAAAGAGAACGATTAAGATCTTACATCAAAAAGAATAAATAAGTAATTAATATAATAATATAATTTGTATGTATATAAGAATAAATAAACGAAATAATGTAAGAACCTCTAAAAGGAGCGAGCATCTCTTCCAAATATAAAAACATAGAAACCTAAAAAGTGGACCTAAGCAGCTGTGACTGTGGAGCAGGACCAGCATTTAGCCATGCGTTTTTATCGAGGATATAATCTTCCAGTTTATAATACGCTTGTCTACATAGTGTGCGTTTTATGCATGCTTTAAATTTTCTCTCATTCAGTTCGAGAATATCAACTGGTATTTTATTATAAAATTTAATACAGTACCCCATAAAAGAAGTGTGTACTTTGGCCAATCTGAATCGGGGTTGATCTAATTTGTTCCTATTTCTAGTGTTAAAATTATGCCTGTCACTAATCTTGCTAAAGAGATGAAGATTTTTCCGAACATACATAATATTTTCGTAAATGTATTGACAAGGTACCGTCATGATGTTGATATCCTTAAACAGTTCTCTTAGGGAATCACGCCGACGGAGATTGTAAATGGCTCTGATGGAGCTTTTCTGCAGGATAAATATAGACTCGATGTCTGCAGCACGTCCCCATAATAAGATACCGTAAGACATGATACTATGAAAGTAACTAAAATAGACCAGCCTCGCGGTATCTATATCGGTAAATTGACGGATTTTTCTGACAGCGTATGCTGCTGAACTTAGCCGTCCCGCAAGAGATGTTAAATGAGGACCCCATTGTAGCCTTGAGTCAAGCGTAATCCCCAGGAAAACCGTGTTTTCGACGAATTCAAGTTTCTCCTTGTTCAATACTATGTCGCAATCATTTCTTTTAACGTTCGGTAAGGCAAATCTGATGCATTTAGTTTTTTTCCCATTTAATACTAAATTATTAGCAGTAAACCAATTTTGGACCTGCTGTAGGGCGTTATTTACGTCGTCAAGATTTATGGAACGTCTATCTATCTTAAAAATTAAGGACGTATCGTCAGCAAATAATACCATATGAGGTTGATTTTTTAAAAGATGGGGTAGATCATTAATATATACTAGAAAGAGGAAAGGACCCAAAATAGAGCCTTGTGGTACCCCCATTTTGACTTTTAAACCCCGTGAATTGACACCATTTATTTGAACTTGCTGCTGTCTATCATTTAAGTAAGATTTTATTAGACTGAGTGCAAGTTTACCTAGTCCGTAATGTCCTAGCTTTAGGAGCAAGGTTTCGTGATTTACACAATCAAATTCCTTGGAGAGGTCACAAAAGATTCCTATGGCATCTTGTGCCTCTTCCCACGCTGAGTATATGTGTTTTAACAACGTGGCACCAGCGTCAGTCGTACAACGACCCCTGGTAAAACCATACTGTTGATCGTGTAAAATTTTATTGATGTTAAAATGATTGAGCATCTGATTGAGCATTACTTTTTCAAACACTTTGCTAAAAACCGGCAAAACAGATACAGGTCTATAATTATTGGTGTCTTTGCTGTCGCCCGATTTAAATAGTGGTATAACCTTACTATATTTCATTATATCCGGAAAGACTCCTTGGTCTACACATAAATTAAATATTAAAGCCAAGTATGGTGCTATAGTTTCAATTATGGACGTGCACACTTTAATAGACATTCCCCATATGTCTTCGGTCAATTTGATTTTGATTTGCCGGAAAGCTTTTATGACTGTCACAGGGTTGATATGTTTGAACTGGAATTCAACCGTACAACCTGGAACGTTAGCTTTTAATAAATTATATGAGACCTCAGGTGAAGAATTTAAATATTCCGTAGTTTTAGTTGGTATATTGGTGAAAAAATTTACAAATTCTTGAGCTACTTCTAAATTAGAGCTTTTGGCACCATGTGTAGTCTCCAGTAAATAATCAGTGTTTCGTTCTTTATTTCTATTAGTTTCATTATTAATAACTTTCCAAACTGTCTTTATTTTATTTTCTGACGATTTGATCTTGTTGCTAATATATAGGGCTTTAGCTACCTTGCAAGTATTTCTGAACACTTTAGAATATTTGTTTACAAACTTATTAAAAGAATCAGTGTTTATGACAGGCTTAAGGCCATATAGCTCATATAGTCTTTCCCTACTTATCCTAATGCCTTTAGTCGCCCAGTCACTAAATACATACTTAGGGAAAGTATCCTTAGACTTCTTTTCAAAAGTTGCATTGAATTCCTTTAGAACCACTGAAAAGAAATTATCATAAAATTTATTAGCATCTTCAATGTTATGGCCTAGAAAATTTAACTTATTTTGTAAGGTACCATTGAATTTAGCTAGTTTGCCAGTTGTAATTGGCCTATATTGTATATGAATTTTTTCCAAGGCTGCTTTAAACTGAAATGTTACCAATTGACCACTATGATCAGAGGGAAGGTAATTAACTATGGCTTTATCTAAATATTCACAATCGCAGAATACATTATCGATACAGGTTGAAGAAGTTGGTGTTACCCTAGTCGGTTCTGTAACACATTAGACAAATTAAACGATTTAAAAAGGCTTATAAATCTGCTGCTATTTGAATTAATTTCTAAAATATTAATATTAAAATCCCCACATATAATCGCGGGCTTGTTACCTGCTGCAAGTTTCGCAAGGATATCTTCCATTGTTGACTCAAATAAAGTAAAGTTTTGAGGGTTTGGGGGTCTGTACACGCACACTATGATATGCTTATCTAGCTCAACACAGGACAGTTCGATGCAATGTTCCACTGATAAGTTAACGATGTCATTACGTTGCTTAAATTTTAAGTTTTTTCTTAATAAGATGAGGGAACCACCACGTAACATAGATTTGCGGTTAAAACAACTGCCCACATTATAATTTTCATAACTAATTAGCATCTGGTAATCCTTCAACCAGTGCTCACTAAAACATACAATGTCAAACATTGTTTTTTCTAAAAACATTTCAATTTCTAATAATTTGGAAGAGACACCCTGAATATTTTGATGAAATAATTTCAAGGCATGCTGCTGACTCCCTTTTTGACAACTATTTACTAAAGAGCAAGAAGATACCTTGTTAATGGTAGGCATAACTATTCTGTCGCTGGTATCCTCTGTTGTCTTATGAACTGGGTGGGAATCGAACCCACAACCTCTGGCATAGCAGTCAGGGTCACTAACCACTAGACCAACAGGCCAGTCAAATAAGTAAGTCTTGTATATAAAGTAAGTCTTATATATAAAGCTGAAGAGTTTGTTTGTTTACTTGAACGCGCTAATCTCAGGAACTACTGGTCCGATTTGAAAAATTCTTTCAGTCTTAGATAGCCCATTTATCGAAGAAGGCTATAAGCTACATATCATCACGCTAAGACCAATAGGAGTGGAGCAGTAATGAAAACTGTGACGCAGACGAAGTTGCGCGGGTCAACTAGAATAAAATGAAATTACTACAATCGCTTGCAATATGGCATAATGAGATGTAACACATTTTACTGATTATATATAAGGACTCAAAAATATGTAGGCTTGTGAAATCTACCCTCTGCACTGAGCCAGTGTCGTTTCAACACACTCCAAACATGATTATACTGAATTTGGATTTCAGGAAACATACTGGAGCAGTCTTTTACTCTTAGACTATAGGCATATTTGGTACGCATTGGCGCCAGGTAGAAAGGTAAAGTGGGTGATTCAAGCCTGCAATGTTCTAACCAAACTGGAAAACAACCATGTCAGAGGCCCTTGAGGCGGTTTAGAAACTCTGACACTAGGGCGTGCGGGGTCGTTACCCCCTTACTGTCTGCACGATAAGAAAAAGTTTTAAAATATGTAGAATTGCCACTCAGTATAATTTACAAAGATTGAATAGTACCAAAGCTGGGTACAGGACTCAGCGTTAGCCTTTAACTCTTCCTTACGACTTCTCTGGAAAACCTTCCGCTGACGTCCCATCACTGGACACTATATAAATAGAAAATGTTTCCAAAAGCACTGACGCCATTATCTTTTCTGAAACACCGTAATGGGCAGAAAATTAATTAATTTTTCGAACATTGAAAAATTATGGCTCATTCCGAAAATCAATCTCCTGCACATTTGCTACGAAATCTATAAAAACGGCTATAACGCCATTAATTTCAATAAACAGGGCAGGAAGGAAAATGTTTACGACACTGTATTAACGTAAAATCCGCTCTCTCGCCTTTATTATTTATCGATGCTGACATTATGTGCCACTATTCATTCTGTTTCGAGGCAAGTTATGACGTTTTTGTATTGAGTGAGGGCAAATTGTATTTTATTTCTATGGTTATGAAGATTCGACGAATTGATCAGATTCTGAAGTCGAAACTCGTAAGGACCTAAACATAGCTGGTGATAAAAATACATTATAAAAAAGTACGAAGGGACCCATGGGCTCATTGAATTAAAGCAGGCTCCTTCTGGGTAAGCTCGCTGCGTCGTAGACTTTGTTTCTGTCATCTCTGACCTAGACTAGTCAAGAGCAAACTCATCACTAATAAAAAAAAGGATCCAGAAAATCTATCTTTTCGCTTTTTTGACATCTATAACACATTTTGTTAATTCATTTAATTTTTAGGGTTTCGTACCCAAAGGGTAACCAGCGGAATCCTTTTACTAAGCTTCCACTGTTCATCGTCGTCCTTCCGTCTGTCACAGGTAGACTGTCGAAATTTTCACAGAGTGTACAGTATAAGATAAGATAAGATAAGATCATTACAATACTACGTTAAATAAAACGTTATTATAAAACGAAGTTTATCACTAGTTCCTGAACTATCTATGGTACTAAAGTTAGTCCGCCGAGACCCCTAGTATTGTTGTATACAATTGTTGTATTGTAGTATATTTCTATTGCCGAGGTGCTCGTGGCTAAATAATAACAGCCGCACGGGTCGATCTTTAAGGTTAAGCAACGCTTGCCAAGGTTGGTCTGTGGATGGGTGACCATTTTAACATAGCGAGTTTCCTCCGTGCCTCGGAAAGCACGTTAAGCCGTTGGTCCCGGCTGTCATTTGTAGATCTTTGGCAGTCGTTACGGATTGTCAGAAGCCAGTAAATCTGACTCCAGTCTTGCCAAGAAGTACCGTGTTACCCAGTTAATGGGTTGTGGAGGTCTGGTAGGCAGCCGCTGCACGTAAAACACTGGTATTCAGCTGAATCTGGTTTGACTGGAAGCCGACCCCAATGTAGTTGGGAAAAGGCTAGGCAGATGATGTATATTTCTATTGCCGCTATAACAACGAAAATTAAATTTAAATAATTTACCACAACAGTATCTTTCATAGCATTCGAACAAGGATATAGTTTCTGTTAAAGTTTTTGTGTCGTTTAAGATTTATATACCTAATATCTGAAAGTTTAAAACTCATAAAGAACAAGATAAATGTCACACAACTTAAACAAAACCACGAAGAAGCAATTCTAAAATATTCATGAGATTTTTTTTATTAATTGCCCGCAAAGTTGAGCAACATTTAGAATTATAATAAAGGCTATTTGTTAGCACTAACGTTCCGTGAAGTTGGCAGAATTGCTCAGAAGTTTTCGCGGTTCGGTTGGCAGTAATTATATGAAATTATATTTTTTAAGTCACGTTTTGTTGTTTTGACTGGCAGTGTAGTGGAAATGTTGACATTATAATATATTACGAGTTTCATGATTATCCACTGAATGATACCTTGACAAAATAGGGTTTTATAGACCCATCTAATATCCAAAAAGTGCTGTGCCCCTGTCTAAATAATTTATACCGTCTATACTTATTTAATATGATATTTATTTTTTGTTTAATTGTTCGCGCGTATCTCTGGATATCCAGTCGGATTTGGAAAATTGTATACAGGAACGAGATATGGACGAAAATCAAAGTTATATGCGTATGAAGTAGCGGAAAAAAGCGAGTCTACACTTAATATTATAATGTTAAAGAGTTTGTATGTTTGAACGCGCTAATTTCAGGATCTCCTAACAGCGGCTATATAACATCTCGCTACTAGGAGCGGAACAGTAATGAAAAATGTTACGCAGGCGAGGTTCAGTTATTATTAGTATAGATTGTAGTAATGGACTGAACCCGAGAAAAAAACAACATTCATGATCTTAAAATCAACCCTTGTGGTATTAAAAGCAAAGAAATAATTCGTCGTTTATTCATCTTAACTATACTAATATATAAAGCTGAAGAGTTTGTTTGTTTTTTTGTTTACTTGAACGTGCTAATCTCAGGAACTGCTGGTCCGATTTGAAAAATTCTTTAAGTGTTAGATAGCCCATTTATTGAGGAAGGCTATAGGCTATATATCATCACGCTAATACCAATAGGAGCAGAGCAGTAATGGAAATTGTGACGTAAACGAAGTTGCGTAGGTCAACTAGTTTTTTTTATAAAAGCAGCAACTTTCTATTCGCTGGCCAACTATAAATCGAAGCCTCAGAATTATTAACAAGGCACAATGTGTGGCTACGTTTGCACGTTAATATTTTAAAAAGATACCGAGAAGTTTTCTTTGTCTTTGGGTTAGACTGATTGGTTTTTGTTGGTAACGTATATTTTCAATTTTCGTTTTTGGTGGGCTGCGTTTGCATTATTTGTTGTTCCATCAAACTATTAAGACGAAATCTATAGATAGGTGAAATACTATTGAGTGACACAACTTTAAGAAAATGTATATAGATGTTAGTATATACTATTTGCCTTGATACTACAAATTTAACCATTCTCAGACAAAGAGCTTAGTTTTTCTGATGGTATGTTTTTAAATCTATACTAATAATAAAGCTGAAGAGTTTGTTTGTTTGCTAGAACGCGCTAATCTCAGGAACGATTTGAAAAATTCTTTCAGTGTTAGATAGTCCATTCATCATCACGCTAAGACCAATAGGAGCGGAGCAGACGAAGTTGCGCGGATCAACCAGTTAAAGATATACAAAGAGATTAAAATAATGCTTAAAAATAAAACATAATTTAAATTTGTTTATCAGATTTGGAGCTACAATCTCACGGTAAGACACATAGATACACCTCCAACTTATAATAAACGTAACTCTGTTTTGGTTGTTGGTTCAAAAGAATTTACTTTAATACGGAAAAAAATCTAGTCTTTAGTATCTAGTATTATCAATATGAATCATGTAAATGGATAGTTTTGATATCGATTTACGAAAAAAATAACCTAAAAATTTATCCAGGTTTCTCTTCTCAATTAAATAGTACAGTTTTTCTATATTCCTACCACAAAAAGTTTTAACCTTCCCAACTAATTCCCCACATTATTTTTCTAACAAAATATTTGTTCCAACTTCGAACAAAGTGGAACCATCAGCCCTCCCAGAGGATCAAAGTCCGTCAGAGAGAAACTTATTTAATTTGTATCCTGTATCAACAAGCTGATTAGAGTTGGCGTGTTGTTTACGGATTTTTAGTTAAGGACAAACGGAATTCAGTTTTGAGGTGAGAACTTGATTTTGGAAGCAGTTTTCGGGGATATAAGAGTTTAGAAGGATGCGGAACAGAGTAAAGTCTCGCACACCTTAATTGAATAGGAGAATCCTCCAACCAGGCGGCTGTTGTGCCTGACGGGCTACTGCCCGATAATTGATAATTCGGGCTGATGTATACGTTCAAATCGCACGGTAAACTCTGCTTGCGCGACGCAGTATTTCGACGAAGCAGTTCGCTGCTAGTTGGATAGATGGCGTCGCGGTTCTTTTTGTTGTGACGTAAATTTGCTCCGTTGGGTTTTCTTGAGGCGGCATTGATTCCGCTACATCACTGCCCTCCGGAGACCGTTGGTCGATAGTGGATGAGTCGTACATACATCTTAAGATGCTTGCCAGGCCAGTTGAAGGTTGATTCCAGTGAGTAAACGGAAATCGCAGAGACGTCGATGAGTCGGAACTGTCTGCGGTGCCCCAGTGAGTTGGGGTGATGATAGAGGCTGAGGATGCTGAACAGGAATGCGCGGTCGCTGCGTGTTGGTGGTCAGGATACCCGTAGAAGCCGTGGGTACTGGCTGGCTTTATGACTCGCTGCTCGACAGCTTGAGGTCACGATGACGAGTGATGATGACGTCACGCTGAAGTAAAAAAAATCGAAAAACATTAAAGAGGCTCAATATTTAAAAGCCATTTTTTTTGCATTAGACCTAAGTTCCTGTAACTGTTGTCTATTGCAGATGTTTTGGGTTGGAACTGGTAGGGGGTGGCATAGGATTAAGTGTAGATTATGATTTGGCTAGATACTGCCATGTGTTGCGAACATTGTAATACATTTTGTGAGCGTTTTCAACGGCACCATGCTTATCTGGTCTTTCATATGAGTTTGATCAGATAAGCATGGTGCCGTATCGCGTTCAAGTAAACCTTTTGTTAATGATATCATTAACAAATGGTTTACTTGAACGCGCTAATCTCAGGAACTACTGGTCCGATTTGAAAAATTCTTTCAGTGTTAGATAGCCCATTTATCCAGGAAGGTTATAGGTTATATATGATCACGCTTATACCAAAAGGAGTGGAGCAGATGAAGTTGCGCGGGTCAACTAGTTAGTTCTAGAGAGAGTATACATATTTCTATTGGCGCGATGACGATATGATTTAAAAAATGTTAAATATTAAAGCACCCATACAAGAAACGTGATTTTTTCGGTTTAAAATACGGAGCCTTTTGTGAGTTCGGTTTATCACAAAGTCATCTTTCTATCTATTAAGTGATTTAAAATTTTGGAACTTAGCGCTTAATAAGGAAATGTTTCATTGTTTTAGAAATTTTGCATATTCACACGTAATCTACTAAAGTTACACATCTCAAAAATGTTATGATAACTTAAATATTATTCTTGTTCTTATCGTGTGTCACCAAAGAGAAAATAAAAACGAATACATATTATTATTATTATTTAAATATTAATATTTAAATTCTATTAAAAATCTAATTAGTCCGTCTGGCAGATTTTCAAAAAAAAATTTACATTTATTTTTTCTTTTTTCACGTAAACAAAAAATGAAGAGAGGCCACATGACGTCACGAAAATTGAAGACACGCGTGACGTCAGGTGGCTTGGTAAATTTGGTACATTTTTATAAGTGTCCAATATTTTTTTTTTAAATCTACCAGACGGAATAATTAGATTTTTTTAAGTAAAATACCCTATTACTCACAAAACTTATTTCCTGCTCGTTAAAGATATAACGTATAGTTAGAAAATTAAGTGTCGCTATACAATCAGGCCCCAGCAATTATTTTTATCGTAATGTGTCGTGTAAAATTAAGAAACGCTGCATTGTTCGTTATTTCATTCTTGGTGGCTTCGTGACACGCAACTGTGATTTTACTCAATTAAATAAACAGTTTTGCTATATGTCCTTCCTCGTAAGACCCTGGCCAGATTGGCAGGGAAACGAATAAAAAGATTGTTTGTCTGTAAAGTCGGTTTACGAACAATAACGTGATGCGAAAACAATTGATTTCTCGACAAACAAGCCGAACGCTTAGACCGATCGTGCCTCTGTGTCGCTTGTTCCGCGCCCTCGCTTGCAGAACGTGACATTTTTTCGTGCGTGCTGCTGGCGTTCATCGATTTATAAGACGTAATCACGTCAAAAGCATATGTTCTAAAGACAGCAATGTGATTGGAGCCTTAAAGTTGTTCCCAAAAAGCACTGTAGGTAAATACGAAGTAGACGGGGCCCGCCAGGGCCAGTGCTTGCCAAGGTTGCGGAATTTGTTCGAAAGAGTCAAGGCGGCCCTGGAGCGCAAAGGACATTAGGAGGAACACGGATGGGTTTTAGTCAGTAAGAGTCTGACACTCCCTTCTGCTTCACCCAGAGAGGAAGGAGTCATTTGGTGATTACCCATTTAAAAAAAAAAAGGTTAATGCGATTACTTTGAATCTTATTTTCTTGAGTTATATAGTGTTTTTTGGTTTAATCTACATCTATAAAGCGTACAAATAGTTTATAAGCCGCAAAATATCATAGGCTTCTTTTTATCCAAAAAAATACTCCTTTAAAGGACGAGACCCGGACAAAAAAAGTCCAAAATATAAATCTGTTCAGTTACAACTAAAAGTTTAGTCAGTATTAACCACCTCATTCATATCTCGGTAATGAATTCAACGCGAGTGTATCGTAGGAATCTCTCACACGGCAAGATCTAACAAATCTCTTTGTAGGTGAGCGATCCGAATCAACAGGTAGATCAATTTGGGAGAGTTCTGCGGATCGCGGCTTAGTGTCAGAGCTGCGGTCTCTAACTTTATCTTGACGTGGAGATGGGAAGGCGGAGATTTGTGTGGAGGTGGCAGCTTTACACAATAAGGATTAAGTACTTTTACTTCAATAAGGGTGAATACATCTGAAACTTTAGTGTCTTTTTACCGAGGAAGGGTTATGTTTTTCGCGCGTATCTTGTATGTAAGTATGTTTGTTTGTAAATTTCTTTATTACCTCGTACCTTCCAAACGGTTGAATGAATTTCGGCCATTAAGGTGTCGTTAGATTCATTTCAAAAACCCACTCAAGTGTCTTTAGTAGTTTATAAAAAGCAATATGGCGGATTTTGGGCGCTAAATTGTAAGTCGTTATTATATTATTATCTATTATTATATACTTTACGTTAATTTTTTTTTTTTTTAACCAAACCTATTGAGTAGGGTATCAGAATGATGGAAATTAAACGGGGATTACAAAAATATATTTAAACTATATGTTTAAATTCAATTAGGAAACAGTTTTCGTTCATAAAAGTGTCCCGGTTGACATTTTTGCTGTCGGGTTTTTTGATTTTTCTAAATTACGACTTATTCCCTAAGCTCTTGTGAGTAGGAAAAAAAATACCACTAATAGCATTTCATTGGTTTCAGACACCTAAAAATATTGCAAAGGTTTTGAAAGTACCTAATCCCACCAATGGACTCCACGAGACAGGCTCAACCTAGTGTGGAGTTCATAAGTAAAAATATGCTTCCTTTGCTTCATATTCTTGTTTTTATGATTGTCTCATTGCTAGTAATGTACGATTATATCATAAGGAAATGTAAAGCACTGTTTTTGCCAAATAAACGTTATTATTATTATTATTACCTATATTACGGTTCTTCTGATTATTGATCAAAAGTTTTTCCAATAAACAACGCCTCAATTATTTTTTTCTCAGAGTGTGAAATCTTTTATCTTTAATACTAGTTGACCCACGCAACTACGTCTGCTCAGCTGCTAATGGTCTTACCGTGATGATATATAGCCTATTGCCTTTCTCGATAAATGGGCCTCAAATCAAATCGGACCAGTAGTTCCTGAGATTAGCGTGTTCAAGCCAATAAACAAACAAACACACTCTTCATCTTTATGTATGTACTAGTTGACCCGCGCAACTTTGTCTGCGTCACAATTTTCATTACTGATCCGCTCCTATTGGTCTTAGCGTGATGAAATAGCTTATAACCTTCCTCGATAAATGGGCTATCTAACACTAAAGGATTTTTCAAATCGGACTAGTAGTTCCTGAGATTAGCGCGTTCAAGTAAACAAACAAACAAAGCTCTTCAGCTTTATATATCAGTATATAGGTTAGTATAGATTAGACCCACCAAACTGCGAAACAGTTGGTGGAAGATCTAGTGCTTGTTAACATTAGGTTTAAAAATAAGTAAGCTTGTATAATTATCTAAGTAAAATAATATATAATCCTGAGTACCTGGTATCTCTTGTGTTATCAAGACTTAAACTGTATAACATATTTAACTTATAGTTTCTTGCACATACCTTAATATCAAATTCAAGTCTTTATTGTTTATAAATTATAGGAGTGATTGCATATGGAATACTGCTCTCATCTTTGGGATGGATCTGCCAGATACCAACTTGATGCCCTTGAGTCAATTGAGAAACGAGCCAAGAGGATCATCGGCAATGAGAGGCTCGTCGCGTCCAAGCTCCAAAGTCTTGAACATCGACGACGAGTTGCTAGCCTGTCGGTTTTTTACTGGTTGCATTTTGGGGAATGTGCGACGGAATTGCATAATATAATTCCGCCAAGCCAGTTCCATCATCGGACCATAAGACGAACGGCGATGCGCCACCGGTACACGGTGGATATCCCACTCATACGCACAAAACGTTTTGGTAACACATTCATAATGCGTACAGCTAAGAAGTGTAATTCCCTGCCGGAGTCTTTTCCTGATAGCTACAACCTGGGAGTCTTTAAGTCAAGAGTGAATAGGTTATTTCTAGGCAAGCGTGCTCCATCTTCGACCACATCATCGCTTACTATCAGATGAGATAGTGGTCAACCGCGTGCGTATCTATAGTAAAAAAAAAAAAAAATTGCGGCACGGGAGAGTGGCCACGGCCTCCCTCTCCCTCTCCGCAGCCTCCTTCTGCGAAATTACGATTTCGCAGAAGGAGATCACCGCATTCCATGACTCGGCGCTCCCGACCATCGAACGAGCGACGGCCGGCAGCGACAGGTCGGGTCCCAGTTCGGATACGAGGGCACGGCGCTGCTCCTCCCATGCGGCACACTCTGCCAGTGTGTGCTGCGCCGTGTCCTCCCGACAGTCGGTGCAGTGATGGCACCGAGCGTCCGGCTCCCTTTTTATGCGACACAGGTACTTCCCGAAGCAGCCATGCCTCGAGAGCACCTGCGTCGCCCGAAACGACAGGGAGCCGTGCTTCCTCCCGAGCCATTCGTCGAGCACTGGCCTGATGGCCTCGATAGTGGCGAGGCCGGCGGTAGGTCGCGAAAGCCTTTCCCGCCATTCCCTCACCATGGCCTCGCGGAGTTGTGACCGACGCAACTCGATCTCGCGCTGCATCGGTTCACCAACCCGCGTCCGCACCTCCTCGCGCCACCGGTAAAGAGAGGCGAGAACCCTCGCCTCTAAGTCCCAGGGAGGTGATCCGGCCAGTGCACAACCCGCTTCGTAGGAGATCGTGCGATACCCCCTGATAGCCCTGACGGCCATCGCCCTCTGCGGTCTTCGCAGTATCGCGATGCTGCCGGCCGTCAGGTCAGAAGCCCACACCGGGGCCCCATAAAGGGCCATATGTTGTCTTTACCTACATTAAGTATTTTAAGTGCTACTAATACAATATTTAGGGATTTTTGGTTAAAGTTTATAATTTGTATGCATGTCAATTCTGTGACAGTCATTATTCTTTCTTTCTTTTTCTTTCAAATCATAAAAATCAGCTCCAAATTTTCTCACATCACGGTCATCCCAGTAATACGAAGTGGTGAGCTGAATCCCGGCTGTTGTATTAAGGATAACGCTAGTTCGGCGACTGTCGCCCAATGATAGCGCCGTTACGTGCCCGAATAAAATTGAATTTGCTGTTTGTTTCAACCATTGTTTGTTGCGAATGCTCCCTTCAATTGCTGCTAGTGGTGTAGGGGATTCTGGGTTTTAGTTTCGTTCGTGATTTGAAAAGGAATGAACGGTGAATGTGTCTAGTTATTCATTCACGTAAAATGTAAAATATATAAATGTATTATGTAAGGGAATTATCTCCTGGGATACAGGTTAACTACGAGTACCTAGTTCAGGAGGCAGAGCTTTTATGTGATATTTGTTTGCAAATAAATGGATTTATTTATATATTCAATTGCTAGTTTTATTTATTGATTAAAACTTCATGCAACACAAAGGTACGCAAACGTAGGTAGGCAAACTTATTTTTTTATGACTTTAGTTTAAAATTTAATTTAAAAAACCCTGTATTTTTTTTTTTGTAATGTTCAGTAAGTAAATCCGAAATAAAAACCTAACTTTGGCTATAATTCCTTCTATTTTTGTCGTCCGTTTACAAAATCGGAACCCGTATAATATGATGACTTGTGTCTGTGTCTATCCATTTGTCACAGCCAATTAGCTCCATACCTTCTAGACCGATTCACTTGTAATTTGGTACGCACAACGAACTTCTGTGGCCGGTTTTACTTGTTTTGATACCACATACTTTTAAAACCTAAAAAGTTTAGTATTTTCAACCAGTAATTTGATTAACATAAATCTAATGACCTTAGATCTCCTTTTTGATAAAAACAGCCTTAATCATTCAGAAAAACAAACAAATCAATTAGTTGTTGTAAACATTGTATGACGCCGGTCTCTCTCATAACATGTCATAAGTAACTGTCCCTATAGATAACAGTGAGGGTGCTGTCAGTAATTCAACACAAATTGCTTCAGCAGTGCAGCGAGTTTCCGTTCACGAATTAATTTCGTAATCATGTCAGCGCGGGTTCATTTTTGCCAAGAATACCTCGTTCATATTTCAGTGAACAACACAGAACAACACAACAGAAACATAGAACAAAACAGAAAACAACAGAGTAGAACAGTGGCGGAGAACATCTACTTTCCCATTCTGAGACGTTTTGTGGAGGTGATGGCCTTCAGACAATAATAGTCAATTTTAATTCATTTACTAACATTAGATTTAAGAGGTTTTACTAACACAGCGGATCTTATGTTGTCCAGAATAAAGAATGTATTATTATTATTATTTCTTTGGGTTTAAACTTAAAGTTCTCAGGTTAGTACCTGGAGTTTTCTAGAATATCACGGGCGTGAACCAAGGTGCGATTATTATTATTATATATTTCTATTCTGAAGGCAATATTTTGATCGACTCCCTGATAAAGTGAGAATTGACTCTTGATTTTATTGTTTATTCAGATACCTATATTAACTCCATCATGTTCTTGTCGCACAGTATGATCCCGTATACTCTAAATATATGTATTTTAAATAAGCGATCGAAGTTACATACCATATCTTTATGTACGCTGTGACTGTATTTACCTCTATAAGGTTGAAGATACTAAAGATAAAAATCTTTTGATTACATCTAAATAAAACATTAATCAAGGTATGCGGAAAAGAGTTGAAAGTTCCGCAAACCTCTATTGAAAAGGGAGGATCCTTCGACCGGGGGCCTATTGCCCTATGGTATGTCGTATGTAGTGTGTCGTGTCGTGTGTGTATCGTGTGTAGTGTAGTCGTGTGTCGTCAGGTCTTTTCGTAGGGTTGTAAATGCGAGTATAGATCTCGCACATGAACGAGTACAATGGCGTTCAGGACCTAGAACTCTATTTTCATAACCTCATCATCATCTGCCCAGCCTTTTCCCAATTATATTGGGGTCGGCTTCCAGTCAAACCGGATTTAGCTGAATACCAGTATTTTACGCGGAGCGGCTGCCTACCAGATGTCCACAACCCATTAACTGGGTAAAACGGTACTTCATGGCAAGACTGGAGTCAGATTAACTGGCTTCTGACTATCCGTAACGACTGCCAAAGATCTACAAATGACAGCCGGGACCAACGGCTTAACGTGCTTTCCGAGGCACGGAGGAAACTCTGTATATTAAGATGGTCACCCATCCACAGACTAACCTTGGCAAGCGTTGCTTAACCTTGAAGATCGACCCGTGCGGCTGTTATTATCTAGCCACGAGCTCCTTTATTTTCATAACCTAACCTGATATAGTGGAACTCTATTGCTTGCCTTGTTTTCATG
Source organism: Lacanobia oleracea (assembly GCA_950371165.1). NCBI lineage: Eukaryota > Metazoa > Arthropoda > Insecta > Lepidoptera > Noctuidae > Lacanobia > Lacanobia oleracea. The sequence continues at coordinate 7,824,220 of OX493389.1, forward strand.
CAAGTAGAAAACAAATTTTGGCAGAGCATCCTTCTTTGTTTATATATTCGTGCCAATATTATACCTACGTCTAAACGTGTCTGAGGAAAAAAAATGTGTCTGAGGTATTTTGTATGTAAGTTAATATAATAACACGGCTCAAGGTCTAAAAAGACGAAAAGAAAACACGTAGATTGGTTCCGTACCCAAAAGTTAACCAACGAAACCCTATTACTAAGCTTTCGCTGTCTGTCCGTCCATCCATCTGTCTGTCAGCGTTGAAATTCTCACAGAGTTTGTATTTTTATTGCCGCAATGACAATTATTAAAAAAGAAAGGTGGCTCTCATACAAGAAACGTATTTTTTCGGTTTTTGGTACGGAATCCTTCATGTGTCTTTGATCTGATGATCTTGTGGAATAATAATAATAATGAAGTGAATAAATAAATAAATAATTTCCGAGTTTCACACCGACGAAACCCTAGGCAAAAGCTAGCCATTAAATAAATTAATAAGCAGGTAATCTTTCACCCGCGCATGAAAACCAGTTTGAAATTACGAAACATCAGGTTGATACTTCCCATGAACCAAAAGCGTTTTTTTTTTAAGGGTGTGTAATCACCAAATGACTCCTCCCGCTTTGGGTGAAGCAGAAGGGAGTGTCAGACTCTTACTGACTAAAACCCATTCGCGTTCCTCCTAGTGCCCTTTGCGTTCCAGGGAGCGGTGCCTCTTTCGAACGAAGTCTCTCAGCTCTTTGAGGCGCGCGTGGAACACAGCGCGCCGTCGACCCGGGCCTGGTTCTGATCAGACGGCGAGCCACCCAATGCTCGCCATCCTCAGGCTCGCGCCTACGGTGGCATGAGCCAAAGTAAAAGCCAGCTCATGAACCAAGAGCTGGCTTTTACTTTGGCCAGAGGCTAAGCATTACCATTCAACGTGGCAATGCCGCCAGTCTCTTAGGTTTGTTGTTAGTTTTGTGTATTTGTTCATTAAACAAGTTTCTATAATCAGATACCTGACTTGTATGATCAGGTACCTGACTTGTATAATCAGGTACCTGACTTGTATAATCAGATATCTGACTTGTATAATCAGATACCTGACTTGTATAATCAAATACCTGACTTGCATAATCAGATACCTGACTTGTATAATCAGATACCTGACTTGTATAATCAGATACTTGACGACACGATTGGCGCAGTGTTCGAGCGATTGGCTGCTGCACTGCGTGTCATGGGTTCGATTCCTGCACGGAACAAACATTTGTATGGCCTACAGGTAGTTGTTCTGGGTCTGGCTGTTTGTGTATGTGACTTTGTATGTTTGTGAACGCACCCACGATACAGGAGAAATTACTAGTGTTGGGCAAAGTTTTTCAAAAAAAAACCTACTCCGAAGAATAATTGAAGCACTTCAAAATCCTATTACGTATTTTTTCGGGTGTAAATAGAAAATTCCCCATTAGTATCAAACTTATTACGAGAGACTCATTTATTAAATGAATTGGGTGGAATTAAGGAATTGTGAATTGAAATATGAAATTTATGTTGCTATGGGCTTTTAGAAGACTGAGGGTAAAATGTTCTTTATAAAGCGGATTTCGTCTCAAGTAAACTAAGTAGATATTAATACGCCGTTTTTATTTTAATATCAATGTATTAATTTGTTACAATTTCTTTCTTAATATTTTATTTATTTACTTGTATTTGTGCCTAATCATCGTCGCCCTGTAGGTACAAAATAAATCATTCTTCTTCTTATCGTGTGGGCAGTAAGGTCTAACGACCCCACACACCCTAGTGTCAGAGTTTCTAAACCGCTTCAAGGGCCTCTGACATGGTTTATTTGACGACCGCCATGTGGCGGCTAGGACCACCGGCTTATACGTGCATTCCGAAGCACGCAATCATCTTTTATCAGACAATCAGGTGACGAATCAGGCCAGCAATGTTCTAGCCAAACTGAAAACAACAAAAATATATAATCAAAACCGACCAAGTGCAAGTCGGACACGAGGGCTTCCGTACCATAAACCTTAATTTTTATTATTTGTTGTTATAGCGGCAATAAAATCTGTGATTTCAACTGTCCATCTATTACGCTTATTGCGATACAGCCCGCTGACAGACAGACGGACGGACAGAGGAAGACTTATTAATAGGGTTCCGTTGGTTACCCTTCTGGTACGGAACTCAAAAACTAAATTTGACCAATGACTTATAGTACGCGCACAGCCCGTTTTTCCCGTTCCCGTAGGAATTTCGAGAAATATGCATTGTTTACTGGTCTATAACCATCTTCACTATTGCTTTTCTTTTAAAATTGGTTTGACTCACATTGGTTAGATGGCTTCGAAGACATTGGTAGAATCAATTTTTGTATGTATTTTTTATAGATAGATAAGTAGTGTGATCTCTGATTAATAAAAAGTCGTATAGCACATTTTGTATACGAAATATTTTATACGCACAAGACGCATAGACGCACTAATTTGCAAAATACACACATTCTTTTTGCTAACTATCAATACTAATATGTAATGCTGAAGTTTGTTTGTTTGTTTTGAAAAATTATTTCTATTTATCGAGGAAGGCTATAGGCTATATATCATCACGCTAAAACCAATAGGAGCGGAGCAGTAATAAAAATTGTGACACAGACAAAGTTGCGCGCGAAAAACGCGCGCAACTTGCGCGTGAAATTGTAAACTATTTTTTCTGAACTAGACATGGATATATACGGGAACTATTGAATTTGGATGGGGTTTATTGAATACACGATATTTTTATAATACGTTGAGTAAATATAATCAAATAACGATTTATTACAAGTCTGCAATTTTCCGGTGGCATACAACCTTCTTTTGGAAACTCTGCGTTTATTTCATCATCTGCTATGCCTTTTAATAACTCCATTGGAGCTGGTTTCCTAACTAACTAAATGCGGTTAGTAGTGGCAAGCTCTTTGTGAACTCATCCGAGTAAAATAGCCAAGTAATAATGGACTCGTCGCAATTTGATTTTAGATTAAAGAACACGATTTACCAAAGGATATTTTCATTACTTCTGTTATCTTTGTTTTCGGCGTCAATAAATTTAAAGCTTGCTATCCGGACTAATGGTGCCCTTAGGCTATGTTCCCTTGATTTATATTAAAAGAGCGTAGATAAGAAACTGTTACTCTCACTGTTATCCCCTATTTTCAGGAAAAGGCAGTAATTAATAGAGATTTTTTATTTACAGTTGGATTTTTTTGGCACGCAATAACTTCGTTGTAAAAAATATATATATCGAGGAATAATTTAAATTAAAACTGCCCAGTTTATTTCCAACTGCTGACGACATGGTGGGCGCCGTGGTTGAGAAATTGGCTGCTGCGCCGCGTGTCGCGGGTTCGATTCCCGCACGGAGCAAATACTTGTATGGCCTACAGATAGTTGTTCCGGGTCTAGCTGTTTATTAAAAACACTATATTTTGGGTCGGTGTCCACTTTAACCGGGTGCATTGATTACCATTACCAATACTTCACATGGAGGGCCTATTTGAGCTCCACCATCAATTAGATGGGTAACACGATATCTCTTGGAAAGACTTGTTGCAGGTTGTCGAAGAAGAAGTGGAACTTATCTTCTTCTTACTCCTCCGCCGTTATTATCATTGCAGGATCTAAGGCAGTCGAATCGTTGCTCCAGGACTCGTCGAGCTTCATTGAGTCGACGTTTTCTGGGGTTCACCATTGATTCTGGTTCTCAGGATTTCCAGTGGTGGGAAATACTGTGGCGGGCTTGTCACCAAAAATACCCTATTTAGGTACCTACCTAAGCTGAGCTGTACCTACAGCTCCTCATTATTTGAGAAAGTGTCAGCCAATCTAACCCGAATAGCAATTTATTATTGTAAAGCCTTAGGTAGGCTTTTGTTCAAAGCTCGTTATTTAGGTGTTTTATAAATATGGTAACTACCTACTTATCACCCTGGTAACGATTTAAAGCGCCCTTTTGTTGGTCTTCTCTCTTTAAAGTTAGGGTGAACAGGCTCCATCTGGGTTAGCTCGCTCCATCGTAGACTTTGTCTCTGTCATCTTTGACCTAGACTACAGTCAAGAGCAAACCCATCGATAAAAAATAAAAGTCTTTTACGTGCCAATAATAATGTTGAAATTCAGGTTATTATATTATTTAAAACATCAGGTTTTCAGCTTCAGCCGCTAAGAATGAAACTGATCAGATTCCTTCCATTTTGGACAGAATGTGAATGAGATGTGAATACGAACGTTGTTTAAAAATTCAAGTGTCGTCAATTAGGCTCTTGTTGAAAAACTTCCATTAATTACAATCAATGCCATTATAATCTTATATCTTATGTCTTATCTTATACTTAATAATATTCCACACACACACAACTATCACACAACGCCATCTAGTCCCAAGCTAAGCAGAGCTTGTGTTATGGGTACTAGACAACTGATAAACATACTTATATATTTCTAAATACATACATATTATAGATAAACTACACCCAGACACAGAACAAATGATCATGCTCATCACACAAACATTTGTCCTGGGTGGGAATCGAACCCACAACCTCTGGCATAGCAGTCAGGGTCACTAACCACTAGACCAACAGGCCAGTCAAATAAGTAAGTCTTGTATATAAAGTAAGTCTTATATATAAAGCTGAAGAGTTTGTTTGTTTACTTGAACGCGCTAATCTTAGGAACTACTGGTCCGATTTGAAAAATTATTTCAGTCTTAGATAGCCCATTTATCGAGGAAGGCTATAAGTTATATATCATCACGCGAAGACCAATAGGAGCGGAGCAATAATGAAAATTGTGACGCAGACGAAGTTGCGCGGGTCAACTAGAATAAAATAAAATTACTACAATCGCTTGCAATATGGCATAATGAGATGTAACACATTTTACTGATTATATCTAAGGACTCAAAAATATGTAGACTTGTGAAATCTACCCTCTGCACTGACCCAGTGTCGTTTCAACACACTCCAAACATGAATATACCTAATTTGGATTTCAGGAAACATACTGGAGCAGTCTTTTACTCTTAGACTATAGGCATATTTGGTACGCATTGGCGCCAGGTAGAAAGGTAAAGTGGGTTATTCAAGCCTGCAATGTCCAAACCAAACTGGAAAACAACCATGTCAGAGGCCCTTGAGGCGGTTTAGAAACTCTGACACTAGGGCGTGCGGGGTCGTTACCCCCTTACTGTCTGCACGATAAGAAAATTTTTAAAAATTTGTAGAATTGGCACTCAGCTCAGTATAATTCACAAAGATTGAATAGTACCAAAGCTGGGTACAGGACTCAGCGTTAGCCTTTAAATCTTCCTTACGACTTCTCTGGCAAACCTTCCACTGACGTCCCATCACTGCATGGACACCATATAAATAGAAAATCTTTCCAAAAGCACTGACGCCATTATCTTTTCTGAAACACCGTAATGGGCAAAAAATTAATTAATTTTTCGAACATTGAAAAATTATGGCTCATTCCGAAAATCAATCTCCTGCACATTTGCTACGAAATCTATAAAAACGGCTATAACGCCATTAATTTCAATAAACAGGGCAGGAAGGAAAATGTTTACGACACTGTATTAACGTAAAATCCGCTCTCTCGCCTTTATTATTTATCGATGCTGACATCATGTGCCACTATTCATTCTGTTTCGAGGCAAGTTATGACGTTTTTATATTGAGTGAGGGCAAATTGTATTTTATTTCTATGGTTATGAAGATTCGACGAATTGATCAGATTCTGAAATCGAAACTCGTAAGGACCTAAACCTAGCTGGTGATAAAAATACCTTATAAATAAGTACGAAGGGACCCATGGGCTCATTGAATTAAAGCAGGCTCCTTCTGGGTAAGCTCGCTGCGTCGTAGACTTTGTTTCTGTCATCTCTGACGTAGACTAGTCAAGAGCAAACTCATCACTAATAAAAAAAAGGATCCAGAAAATCTATCTTTTCGCTTTTTTGACATCTATAACACGTTTTGTTAATTCATTTTATTTTTAGGGTTTCGTACCCATAGGGTAACCAGCGGAATCCTTTTACTAAGCTTCCACTGTTCATCGTCGTCCTTCCGTCTGTCACAGGTAGACTGTCGAAATTTTCACAGAGTGTACAGTATATTTCTATTGTACAACAATACTACGTTAAATAAAACGTTATTATAAAACGAAGTTTATCACTAGTTCCTGAACTATCTATGGTACTAAAGTTAGTCCGCCGAGACCTCTAGTATTGTTGTATACAATTGTTGTATTGTAGTATATTTCTATTGCCGAGGTGCTCGTGGCTAAATAATAACAGCCGCACGGGTCGATCTTTAAGGTTAAGCAACGCTTGCCAAGGTTGGTCTGTGGATGGGTGACCATCTTAACATAGCGAGTTTCCTCCGTGCCTCGGAAAGCACGTTAAGCCGTTGGTCCCGGCTGTCATTTGTAGATTTTTGGCAGTCGTTACGGATTGTCAGAAGCCAGTAAATCTGACTCCAGTCTTGCCAAGAAGTACCGTGTTACCCAGTTAATGGGTTGTGGAGGTCTGGTAGGCAGCCGCTGCACGTAAAACACTGGTATTCAGCTGAATCCGGTTTGACTGGAAGCCGACCCCAATGTAGTTGGGAAAAGGCTAGGCAGATGATGTATATTTCTATTGCTGCTATAACAACGAAAATTAAATTTAAATAATTTACCACAACAATATCTTTCATAGCATTCGAACAAGGATATAGTTTCTGTTAAAGTTTTTGTGTCGTTTAACATTTATATACCTAATATCTGAAAGTTTAAAACTCATAAAGAACAAGATAAATGTCATACAACTTAAACAAAACCACGAAGAAGCAATTCTAAAATATTCATGAGATTTTTTTTATTAATTGCCCGCAAAGTTGAGCAACATTTAGAATTATAATAAGGGCTATTTGTTAGCACTAACGTTCCGTGAAGTTGGCAGCATTGCTCAGAAGTTTTCGCGGTTCGGTTGGCAGTAATTTTATGAAATTATATTTTTTAAGTCACGTTTTGTTGTTTTGACTGGCAGTGGAGTGGAAATGTTGACATTATAATATATTACGAGTTTCAAGATTATCCACTGAATGACCTTGACAAAATAGGGTTTTATAGACCCATCTAATATCCAAAAAGTGCTGTGCTGCTAAATAATTTATACCGTCTATACTTATTTAATATGATATTTATTTTTTGTTTAATTGTTCGCGCGTATCTCTGGATATCCAGTCGGATTTGGAAAATTGTATACAGGAACGAGATATGGACGAAAAACAAAGTTATATGCGTATGAAGTTGCGGAAAAAAGCGAGTCTGCACTTAATATTATAATGTTAAAGAGTTTGTATGTTTGAACGCGCTAATTTCAGGATCTCCTAACAGCGGCTATATAACATCTCGCTACTAGGAGCGGAACAGTAATGAAAAATGTTACGCAGGCGAGGTTCAGTTATTATTAGTATAGATTGTAGTAATGGACTCAACCCGAGAAAAAAACAACATTCATGATCTTAAAATTAACCCTTGTGGTATTAAAAGCAAAGAAGTAATTCGTCGTTTATTCATCTTATCTATACTAATATATAAAGCTGAAGAGTTTGTTTGTTTTTTGTTTACTTGAACGCGCTAATCTCAGGAACTACTGGTCCGATTTGAAAAATTAAGTGTTAGATAGCCCATTTATTGAGGAAGGCTATAGGCTATATATCTACATATCATCACCCTAAGACCAATAGGAGCGGAGCAGTAATGAAAATTGTCACGCAGACGAAGTTGCGCGGGTCAACTAGTACTAATATATAAAGCTGAAGAGTTTGTTTGTTTACTTGAACGCGCTAATCTCAGGAATTCCTGGTCCGATTTGAAAAATTATTTCAGTGTTAGATAACCCATTTATCGAGGAAGGCTATAGGCTATATATCATCACGCTAATACCAATAGGAGCGGAGCAGTAATGGAAATTGTGACGTAAACGAAGTTGCGTGGGACAACTAGTTTTTTTTTATAAAAGCAGCAACTTTCTATTCGCTGGCCAACTATAAATCGAAGCCTCAGAATTATTAACAAGGTACAATGTGTGGCTACGTTTGCACGTTAATATTTTAAAAAGATACCGAGAAGTTTTCTTTGTCTTTGGGTTAGACTGATTGGTTTTTGTCGGTAACGTATATTTTCAATTTTCGTTTTTGGTGGGCTGCGTTTGCATTATTTGTTGTTCCATCAAACTATTAAAACGAAATCTATAGATAGGTGAAATACTATTGAGTGACACAACTTTAAGAAAATGTATATAGATGTTAGTACCTATATACTATTTGCCTTGATACTACAAATTTAACCATTCTCAGACAAAGAGCTTAGTTTTTCTGATGATATGTTTTAAAATCTATACTAATAATAAATCTGAAGAGTTTGTTTGTTTGCTAGAACGCGCTAATCTCAGGAACGATTTGAAAAATTATTTCAGTGTTAGATAGGTAGTCCATTCATCATCACGCTAAGACCAATAGGAGCGGAGCAGACGAAGTTGCGCGGATCAACCAGTTAAAGATATACAAAGAGATTAAAATAATGCTTAAAAATAAAACATAATTAAAATTTGTTTATCAGATTTGGAGCTACAATCTCACGGAAAGACACATAGATACACACCTCTAACTTATAATAAACGTATCTCTGTTTTGGTCGTTGGTTAAAAAGAATGGACAACTTTAATACGGAAAAAAATCTAGTCTTTAGTATCTAGTATTATCAATATGAATCATGTAAATGGATAGTTTTGATATCGATTTACGGAAAAAATAACCTAAAAATTTATCCAGGTTTCTCTTCTCAATCAAATAGTACAGTTTTTCTATATTCCTACCACAAAAAGTTTTAACCTTCCCCACTAATTCCCCACATTATTTTTCTAACAAAATATTTGTTCCAACTTCGAACAAAGTGGAACCATCAGCCCTCCCAGAGGATCAAAGTCCGTCAGAGAGAAACTTATTTAATTTGTAGCCTGTATCAACAAGCTGATTAGAGTTGGCGTGTTGTTTACGGATTTTTAGTTAGGGACAAACGGAATTCAGTTTTGAGGTGAGAACTTGATTTTGGAAGCAGTTTTCGGGGATATAAGAGTTTAGAGGGATGCGGAACAGAGAGTAAAGTCCCGCACACCTTAATTGAATAGGAGAATCCTCCAACCAGGCGGCTGTTGTGCCTGACGGGCTACTGCCCGATAATTGATATTCGGGCTGATGTATACTACTCTGTCAAGAAAGTACCGGGAAAAGATCAATAATACACAAAATGTCTGTTATTCATCCAAATTTATTTTATCACCTTCAAAGTATGCTCCTTTAGAAACGACGCACTTGCGCCAACGAATAATCCATTCATCAAAACATTTTTTAAACGCTGCTTCCGGAATTGAGTAGAGTTCTCGCCGCGAATTCTCCTTTATGTCTTCTATCGATTGAAAACGGTTCAGTTGGAAGGCGCCACTCCGAAGCTTGTTGACTAGTTTGCATGTCAAACTCGTAAACCCACGTCTCGTCACCAGTAACAATGCGTTTCATGAATGTTGGGTCCGAACTGACTCGTTCTAGCATGTCCTCAGCGACTTTCATGCGATTGAGTTTTTGGAGAAAATTCAGATCTTTTGGGACTAGCCGAGCAGCAACATGTTTCATACCCAAATGATTAGTTAAAATGGTACGGATCGACTCGTGAGATACAGAAAGTTCGGCGGCTATCTCTCTCAGAGTTGAATGGGGATTTTCAGTCACTATTTCCTTCACTTTTGCGATGTTAACTTCAGTTGCAGACGTTGACGGCCTACCAGAGCGAGGCAAATCTTCCATCACATCTCGACCGCTTTTGAACGCTTTGAACCACTCATAAGCACGAGTTTTTGATAAAGTCGATTCACCGTAAGCCTTCTGTAACATTTTCAGTGACTCCAAACACGAAATTCCATTGGCGATGCAAAATTTAAGACAAACTCTTTGTTCGATATTTTTGTCCATTATGAAATTCGCAATACACACTATATATGATATTACTAAAACCAGCACTGTATTTAATATAAATAACAGATGCAACTCAAACTCTGCGCCAAAATGGAAAACAGTTCTGCCAATCTAACAACTACAAAAAAACAAAAATTTGAATTTGGAACCATAAACAAATCATCCATTCCCGATACTTTTTTGACTGAAGGATCCTTCCTTTACAATGGAGGTTTGCGGGACTTTACTCTCTGTTCCGCGTACCTCCAAGTCTTTGCCTGGATGTAGGACATAACAGGATAGTTAGATTGTTATGTTCAAATCGCACGGTAAACTCTGCTTGCGCGACGCAGTATTTCGACGAAGTAGTTCGCTGCTAGTTGGATAGATGGCGTCGCGGTTCTTTTTGTTATGACGTAGCTTTGTTCCGTTGAGTTTTCTTGAGGCGGCATTGATTCCGCTACATCACTGCCCTCCAGAGACCGTTGGTCGATAGTGGATGAGTCGTCCATACATCTTAAGATGCTTACCAGGCCAGTTGAAGGTTGATTCCAGTGAGAAAAACGGAAATCGCAGAGTTGTCGATGAGTCGGAACTGTCTGCGGTGCCCCAGTGAGTTGGGGTGATGATAGAGGCTGAGGATGCTGAACAGGAATGCGCGGTCGCTGCATGTTGGTGGTCAGGATACCCGTAGAAGCCGTGGGTACTGGCTGGCTTTATGACTCGCTGCTCGACAGCCCGAGGTCACGATGACGAGTGATGATGACGTCACGCTGAAGTAGTTGCACGAAGGCTGAGCTGACTTTTTACTGTCTGCTGACGGTTTAATGTCGAGGGTCACCAGTTTAGACGTATGCGGAACAAAGAGTAAAGTCCCGCACACCTCAATTGAAAAGGAGGATCCTCCAACCAGGCGGCTGTTGTGCCTGGCGGGCTACTGCCCGGTAGTTGATATTCGGGCGGATGTATTATGTTCAAAAGTATTTTTACGAAACAGTATTTCAACGAAGTAGTTCGCTGCTAGTTCGATAGATGGCGTCACGGTTCTTTTTGTTGCGACGTAGATTTGCTCCGTTGGTTTCTGCCGCCATATAACGTAGCAATGCTGCCAGACTTTAGGGCACATTGCCAGTGGCCAGTGATTGGTAAAACTTTTTTTTAAGACTATCTGATTGCCGATTCTAGTTTTCGATTCAAGACCAATTTTAAAGCAACGTTCGCATTCGTATGTCAGTCGAAATCTGTCACAAAAGCCTCAATGTCCATACATTCTTGTAGTATATAATCATCATCTGCCTAGCCTTTTCTCAACTACACAACCATGAATGAAAAACTAATAAAGACTTTTAATTACTCTTAAACTACGAGTATGACGCACTATGTAATTATTTATTGATCATTTTGTAACTTAGCTAAGCGGTCATCATCATCATCTGCCTAGCCTTTTTCCAATTATATTGGGGTCGGCTTCCAGTCAAACCGGATTCAGCTGAATACCAGTGTTTTACGTGGAGCGGCTGCCTACCAGACCTCCACAACCCATAACTGGTAGTATATAATGTAGCACAAAAATGAGTAGTATGTGTCGGTAACGACTGCTATAGATCTATCTACAAATGGCAGCCGAGACACAACGGCTTAATGTGTTTTCCAATTTATAGAAAAATACATCCACACGAATGCAAAGGCAGTTTTAAAATCCGTTTTTATACGGTAGAACTTTTAACCGATGCCTGTGCGTCCGAAGCTAAAGGCTTTAGTAATTGCTTTCCAAGCGTTATATGAAAAACTTTTAGCAAAACTGCGATCAGCCCATAGATTTAATGGGATTAAAATCCTATTTTAATGGAATGAGAGAATTAAGTAAAATCAGACGAGTGTGTGAATTTGTAGTTTACATTTTTTATGGTAAAAAAAAAGGTTAAAACAATTTGATTTTTTCACTGTTCTATCATTTAATTTACCTATGCTATTAAAAGTTAGCCATAAATAGGGAAGATTCCTAAAAATAATTTATTTAGTCGTTCAGTTTTCTTTTGGCATGTGAACACTTAAGCGAAGACGATAAAGTTTGTTGAATTTTCGCGTATCTTGACGTCCACATATATTATATAGTCATCATCAACTGCCTAGCCTTTTCCCAACTGTATTGGGGTCGGCTTCCAGTCAAGCCGGATTTAGCTGAATACCAGTATTTAACATGGAGCGGCTGCCTACCAGACCTCCACAACCCATTAACTGGGTGACACGGTACTTCATGGCAAGACTGGAGTCAGATTTACTGGCTTCTGACTATCCGTAACGACTGCCAAAGATCTACAAATGACAGCCGGGACCAACGGCTTAATGTGCTTTCCGAGGCACGGAGGAAACTCGGTATGTTAAGATGGTCACCCATCCACAGACTAACCTTGGCAAGCGTCGCTTAATATTGAAGATCGATTCGTGCGACTGTTATTATCTAGCCACGAACTCCTCATACATATATATAAAGTATCCAATGTTTTTTTTCTTTTTATAATTATTATTGATAGGCAGGCATATGTTTGACCACTATCTCACCTGATGGTAAGCAATGATGAGATAACAAGTAACGAGTCCCCAGTCCAGAACTTTGATCAGAGGCATTTAAACCAAATTCAAAAAAGGAGGAATTCTCCTATTTTTATTTATGATTCCATATTACTCGAAGATCGGTTTGTAAAAATCTTTTTATGCTTAAAAGGGTAGACTCTCCAGGTGGTCCCATGGTCATCAAGTCAGGATCTGATGATGGGATCCTGGAGATAAAGAGGGAACTCCTCAAATTGTATAGGGGCACTTGAAGCGATTTGGGTATTTTATCTTAGTAAATTTCGATTGACTTGATAAAGCAATAAATAAGCGTCCAATATTTTTCAACCCGACGTCCGTCGGATTGAATTTAATCCATTTATATTTTTTTACACACTAATCATCTCTATTAGGTTTTTTTACCACAGCGGTATAACGTCCTTTAATGTACGTACTTCTAGTTAATTAAGTGCGGAAGTGAAGTTCCAAAGTTGAACCAAGTTTTAACCGCATTTCGGCACTTAGCCTAGAACAAGGAACTTAGCACTAACTTAGAACCACTTAACTAGACTGCTTTCGGTAGGTTGATTACTGCTGTGAGCTTTTTAATTGTAGATATAGTCGTTACTTAGAAAACAATAATAATTTTGATTACACCCAGGTTTCAGGAAAAAATATAGCCTTTTTCCTGGAACCTGGGTATAATAAAAATTATTATTAGTTGCCAGAAGCTTAAATATTTTTTCCAGGATAATAACACGAAACTGTTTATTTAAATTTTAACTCAAATTTACTGTCTTTTTGAGGTTCCGTACCCAAAGGGTAACCAACGGAACCCTATTACTAAGTCTCCGCTGTCCGTCCCTCCGTCTGTCTGTCTGTCATCGGGCTGTATTTCAAGAACCGTAATAGGTAAACACTTGAAATTTTCACAAATTGTGTATTTCTATTGCCGCTATAACAACAAATAATAGAAATTAAGGTTTATGCTACGGAACCCTTCGTGTGCGAGTCCGACTCGCACTTGGCCGGTTTTTAGGGTTCCGTACCCAAAGGGTATCCAACGGAACCCTATTACTAAGCCTCCGCTGTCCGTCCGTCCGTCTGTCTGTCAGCGGGCTGTATCTCAAGGACCGTAATAGATAGACAGTTGAAATTTTCACAGATTGTGTCTGTGTGAATATCTATTGCCGCTATGACAAAAAATAATAATATAATTCGTGTTCGAGTCCGACTCGCACTAGGCCGGTTTTTAAGAATACGCTTTAATTTTTTTTTTTAGCCAAATAAACACCCTCAAAACTAGGTATACGACAGTAGAAAACGCTGTACAATGGCGCTATCATTTTTTACTAACCTCATAACTAAAACAAAGTACATACCTTTCTAAAGGGGAGCTTACCTTATCAAACGAATTGAAACATTATTAGATAAAATTCGTTACAATTCCATAACCCAATTTTGAAATACCGTGTTACCAAATTATGGGTCATCGGGCAATATTGCCGAATGCTATAATCAAAGGTAAGCAAGTCGTGGGGAAACGACAATGATTGATTTACATAATCTGACGAAGAATATAGACTATCTAGAAGTTCAATAATTCTAATTATTACCTATACGTATCTTTAACATTCTTCTTTCAGAACTGTGAGCGATATAAATAGCTTAAAAATAAAACCGATTTCCAAAAACAAAACACTACAAAGTAAAAAATAACTTTAATTTCGGAAGTCGGTGTTCAAAAACAAAATAAGCAAAAACACCGATTTTTTTTGTTAAAAAGTTTTTTTTATTTTCACTTTTTAGTGGTACGCAGGTACCACTAAAAAGTAAAACCACAAACACAGCGTGCCGGCGTGATGTTATGTTATGAACTGGTTTAAACAATTAATAGACATGAGATTTCAGAAATCCCGATCCAGTTGCTATCATTTATTGAAGAGTTCCGTTGCCTACCTTCAAAGTTCTTCATCAGATCCTCACCAAATTTAAAAAGGACCAGTCCGAGAAAGTACTCTTCCAAACAAAAAAAAGAATCATCCAAATCGGTTAACAATTGGCAAAAATATCGCTGAACAAACATTTTTCATGGGATCCCATCATCAGATCCTGACTTATACCTTCCATCATCAGCTCAGCAACATGATATGATGATTACCAGGCACAAATATCTGAATTGCGTTAGAAATTTCATGTAAAACATTGCATGTGCCTATAAAATTTGAGGGTTTCCCTCGATTTTCATGGGATCCCATCATCAGATTCTGATATGGTGAAAATTATTTTTTATTCGAAAGCCTATACTCCTGAGGTGGTCTCAGGAGTATAGGCTTTCGAATAAAAAATATTTTTTCAGTTGTTGTTTCAGTTGTCCAGAATTGGTGGAGAAATCGGTGAACAATACATAAAAAAAAATAAAAAATCATACATACAGCCGAACATAGAACCTCCTCCTTTTTGAAGAAGTCAGTTAAAAAGAAAACTACACGAGTAATTTATAAGTAAATGTATATATTACTCTATAAGAGGATTTCTAAACGACAAGACACTGAATCAGCCGGTTAAGTAAATTAAACTAATGGGTAGGTACACAACCATGAATGAAAAATTTATAAGACTTGTAATTAATCTTAAACTATGACGCACTATGTAATTATTTATTGATTATTTTGTAACTTAGCTAAGCGGTCATCATCATCATCATCTGCCTAGCCTTTTCCCAATTATATTGGTGTCGGCTTCCAGTCAAGCCGGATTTAGCTGAATACCAGTATTTTACTGCGGCTGCCTACTGACCTCCACAACCCATTAACTGGGTAACACGGTACTTCATGGCAAGACTGCCAAACAACTACCAAAGATCTACAAATGACAGCCGGGACCAACGGCTTAACTTGCTTTCCGAGGCACGGAGGAAACTCGGTATGTTAAGATGGTCACCCATCCACAGAACAACTTTGGCAAGCGTTGCTTAACCTGGAAGGTCGATCCGTGCGGCTGGTATTATCTAGCCTCGAGCTCCTCAACTTAGCTAAGCTGTAATTTGA
This sequence comes from Lacanobia oleracea, assembly GCA_950371165.1. Taxonomy (NCBI): domain Eukaryota; kingdom Metazoa; phylum Arthropoda; class Insecta; order Lepidoptera; family Noctuidae; genus Lacanobia; species Lacanobia oleracea. The sequence goes on from OX493389.1 coordinate 7,839,850, forward strand.
TATAAATACTATACCAATGCCTTCAGACACCGACCACCCAAGACAATTGAAAGACAGTAAATACCATTTGGCCACAAACAGTCCTTACGGTCCTTGACTGGTTCTGAATGTATTGCAATCGTTTTTTCCTTACCATTATTATAAATGCGAAAGTAACTCTCTCTGTCTGTCACGCTTTCACGCCAAAACTACAGAACCGATTTAAATGAAATTTGGTACACAGATAGCCTAGAGCCTGAGAAAGGACATAGGCTAGCGCGAGTATGTTTCCTAGGGACCACGCAGGCGAAGCCGCTGGCAGAAGCTAGTTTTACATGAATATTGTATTAATTAATCTAAATGTATGCATGCCAATTTGATGTAACAATTGTATTTTAACTATGTATCGAACTAATAATATGAATTGTGTATACCTCAATAACGAGACATAGTAGACTCACAACTTCTTATCAACCTTTGATCCACAATAAAAGAAATGATTTATGATTCAAAAGACCTCGAAGATAGCATGACTAGAATATACAAAGGATATAACTCGAATTCGGGTATAAACAAATAAGAGGTCGGGTCAGTTGTTCTCGAAGTTTTGTTCAAGACCTGAGATCTCTAGACTATTCAGTAAACTACACTTTACGCACGCAAAATTATAGAGCTTGTGTTATAGGCATATTAGGTCTTATTAAGAAAATAGTTTAAATTCTGTTTAGCAGCAACTCTTCCAAATTTAAGGAGATTTTTTATACAAGGCTGTGTATAACAGTCAACTTTGTGGTAAAGCAGATACAAATAATTTCTAAATTACAGGTGCCATATTAATAATAACATGTGCTTGCAGTTGCGCCGATATAAAGATTGAACACCATGAAATACCTAAATAAGTGAGATACCATAATAAATGAGAAAACTCTCTATTTATTAGTTTTAATACAACTTTATTATACTTTAGAGTACTTTAATACGTACGTAATAAAACGCTTGAAGTGCTAGTTTCCTCTTTAATAAAAATTGAAACGGTTCCAAAATGCTGTACGTACAATGTTGAATATTATTAAACTGTAAGCAAAATTTAACATTTTATTAACACTTAGCATTTTAGCATTTCCATCAGGATATTATTTCCATAATTAAACCATTTAACGATACTATATAAATCTTAAGTTCTCGTAAATGAAATATAAACCAGCCAATTGTGATTCGGATTCTTACACGATGGGTTCCGTACGTACCATAAACCGAAAATTACATGATTTGTATGGGAGCCCCCTTTATTTTATAGCAAAAATAGAAATAGACTGAAAACTTCACTGTGTATCTATTACGGTTTTTGAGTTATAGCCCGCTAGCACACAGATAGACGGACAGATAGACGGACAGATAGACGGACGAACAGCGGAGGCTTAGTAATAGGGTTCGTTACCTTTTGGGTACGGAATCGTAAAAAAATCTCACTGGGTTTAAAACTTACGGGAGACTTGCGGTAGCAAAAATATACTTACAAAAAAAAAAGAACATTTTTCATTTCTCATTACAAGTTCAATAAAATAATGGTTAAACAAATCTGAATGAGAGCACTTTTCTACGAAGTCAGCAGTTTGCAAAGTTAGGAACAGTTGCAACAATAAGAACATTAAAGAATAATATTATTTTATATTCAGCAAGTTTGAAACAGAGGTTTTTGCAAAAAAAAGTACTTAAATTAAATCCATCGTTTGATTTATAAATACTGCTGTAGACTACCGGTTTTAAAGGTATTCCACACACCACTTCAACTCTTCACACACACTCCTACACAACACATCCACTCAAACCACACCACACACGCACATACATACATAGTATGCTTAGATGGTGCTAGCATGTCATTCTGTTTGATTCTGTTCTGTTCCATTCTGTTTGTTTCTGATGCATACAATGGTTAATAGATTGTAAATCCGTAATTGGCTGTAAGATCGGTTTGTTTATTTTAAGTAGAATTGTTAAAGAGCTGTGGATTTTGTGAATAAATAAATAAATAAATATTAACCTTTTTTGCTGAAAACAATCCATTATACATTCAGTCAAAAAAGTATCGGGAATGGATGATTTGTGTATGGTTCCAAATTCAAATCTTTGTTTTTTTGTAGTTGTTAGTTTGAGTTGCATCTGTTATTTATATTAAATACAGTGCTGGTTTTAGTAATATCATATATAGTGTGTCTTGCGAATTTCATAATGGACAAAAATATCGAACAAAGAGTTTGTCTTAAATTTTGCATCGCCAATGGAATTTCGTGTTCGGAGTCACTGAAAATGTTACAGAAGGCTTACGGTGAATCGACTTTATCAAAAACTCGTGCTTATGAGTGGTACAAAGCGTTCAAAAGCGGTCGAGATGTGATGGAAGATTTGCCTCGCTCTGGTAGGCCGTCAACGTCTGCAACTGAAGTTAACATCGCAAAAGTGAAGGAAATAGTGACTGAAAATCCCCATTCAACTCTGAGAGAGATAGCCGCCGAACTTACTGTATCTCACGAGTCGATCCGTACCATTTTAACTAATCATTTGGGTATGAAACATGTTGCTGCTCGGCTAGTCCCAAAAGATCTGAATTTTCTCCAAAAACTCAATCGCATGAAAGTCGCTGAGGACATGCTAGAACGAGTCAGTTCGGACCCAACATTCATGAAACGCATTGTTACTGGTGACGAGACGTGGGTTTACGAGTTTGACATGCAAACTAGTCAACAAGCTGTGTGTGTGGCACCCGTTTTCAATCGATAGAAGACATAAAGGAGAATTCGCGGCGAGAACTGAACTCAATTCCGGAAGCAGCGTTTAAAAAATGTTTTGATGAATGGATTATTCGTTGGCGCAAGTGTATCGTTTCTAAAGGAGCATACTTTGAAGGTGATAAAATAAATTTGGATGAATAACAGACATTTTGTGTATTATTGATCTTTTCCCGGTACTTTCTTGACAGAGTAGTATACGTCTGTTCTTCTTTATGACTCTACCGTTTTTTTATGCCTGACGTCCCGTGCTTTTTAACACTCTAATTGAAATAAATTACTTTGACACTGAATTCTATTCCACAAAACAAGAAAATACACTTTCAGAAACCGAATCCTTAGCAACCAAAAAATTTTCAACAAAACAAAGCTATTCTGAAAACCACACTTCAAGTTACATGAACCTTTTAAAAAATAACAAATTAAATATTCATTTTTTTTTTCCTTTTCCTCAAAAACTCTTGGATATTTAATAGTTGTCAACTCATAAAAGGTCAAAAATATTTGAGAACCACTTTCTTATACCTCAGAAAAAGGTCTATATAAAATAGAGTAGTGCCGTGATAGATTCGCTCCTCTACCCTGACAAGGGTCCAACTACTATTATGATTTCTGAAGACGGGTCAAAGATATTGGGTCGGACTGATTTGCGTTAAGTCTATTATTGAAAGGTTCCGCATATGATTTTAGTTGTTTGGATTTTTATTGCCTTATTTTTTGTGGTTTTATTGTCTCTATTGTGGACGTAAATTGTCTGATTACACAGATCTATAGATTAATGATTTTTGTTTTTTAATTGCAGTGGCGTACATTGGCCTACGAACATTTTTTGCAATCTTAATTTAAAAAAAAAAACAGAAATTACTAACATAAAGCCTCCTTCATCATCATCATCATTTCAGCCAAAAGACGTCTACTACTGGACATTGGCCTCCCCCAAGATTCGGGGGGGTCCTTAATCTATCGTTATCCTTAACTTTTTTTAACAAGTGAAAAACGATTCATAGTTAAATTTTCAGGTTTCTATCTAGACACATGAGAGAAATAACAATGGCCAATATTATCATGATGAGACAGACAATCTAAGACTGAAATTCAATGTAGGTATTCTTTCAAAGTACATGTTTTATTTTACAAGGGTTTGTTATTATTATTTTAGGTATATTTATTTCAAAATAGAGTAGGCTACCAATTCAATAAACATGAGAGCCCTATCAAAACCAAAACACCAAAGCTCCTAGTAAAGTCTTTATAAGTCTTCCATTCAGTGTTTATTCAATGAAAGAGCACAGGAAAATTCCTTCCATTTCGACTTAAGACGTCTTAAAATCACTTTACGAGTACTAGTACCTGCGAGCCGTAGCGCGACTCAAAAATAGGGCATTCCATTCATAACGTTTTCAAACACCAATGCCGAGAAGCTTGCTGCATCTTTGATGAGTTTCAACTGAATGAAATAGGGACCAACGTGTAAGCTTTAATGGTTTTATCATGGGACATAGGGATCTCAAACTAATTTATTTCCACCATTTAACACTAAACGAATTTAAGTCGTCATTGCTTCTCTTTCATCTTCGATCTTTTCTTTTTAGTCTTCTTAGGGTTCCGTACCCGAAGGATAACCAACGGAACCCTATTACTAAGCTTCCGCTGTCCGACCGTCAGTCCGTCTGTCCTTCCGTCTGTCTGTGTGCGAGCTGAATCTCAAGAAACATAATAGGTAGAAAGTTAAAATTTTCACAGAGTGTTTATTTCGGAACTCTTTATTTTTTGTAAGGATGGGAAATCATCAAATTACTCCTTCCGCTCTGGGCGGAGCGGAAGGGAGTGTCAGACTCTTACTGACTAAAACCCATCCGTGTTCCTCCGAGTGCCCTTTGCGTTCCAGGGTACGGTGCCTCTTACGAACAGTTTCCGCACCCCGGCATTCCCGGCATTTCGGAACCCTGCGTGTGAGCCGATTCGCATCTGGCGTGTTTTTTTTAAGCTTGCACTTGTATTCCACTGTTGGACAAAGGCCTTTGAACGATTGACTGACCAAAAACTAAAACGTGGCCAGGATCAAAATGTAATGTATAAGTACCATTGCTTTGCACATATTTTTTCAATTATCTTTTTTTTACACGTTCGCTTTTATCACTTATAACGAGGTATTCTTCTAAAATAAAAAATCCTTTCAAGATTTTCACTGCATGGCGACGGTATTTGTGTGTGTGGTTTTTTGTTTTTTTTTTAATGTGTGTTGTTTTTATTAGGCATTCCAAACGTTGTAGGTAACCATCAAAATAAAACAAAATATGTGGACCATCGAGTAGCCTTTGATAGGATATTATATTATACTCATATGAGCTGTTTCAAAATTGAATGTTGCGATTATGAATGTGTCTTGTGGTTCGTTTAATTTGGGTTTGGGCTCTATTCGAGTTACTATAGTGCTGCGCGTTTCTAACGTGTTGCCTGTGAGGTTGAAGATTATTTCAAAGTCATATCGATAGTAGATGAGGAGCTCGTGGCTAAATAATAACAGCCGCATGGGTCGATCTTCAAGTTTAAGCAACGCTTGGTGAGGTTGGACTGTGGATGGGTAATCATCTTTACCGAGACCCCTCCTTGCTTCGGAAAGCCGGCACGGTCGGTTGAGCCGTTAGTCCCGGCTGTCATTTGTAGATCTTTGGCAGTCGTTACAGATTGTCCGAAGCAAGAAAATCTGCCAAGGAGTACCATGTTACCCAGTCAATGGGTTGTGGAAGTCTGGTAGGCGGCTGCCTATCACGTATTTTACGTAAAGTGCCTTCTTTACGTATAATACTGATAATCAGCTGAATCCGGTTTCACTGGAAGCCGACCCCAATACAGTTGGGAAAAGCTAGGCAGATGATGAAGTCAATATTACCTATGCCACTTACATACTTGCATTAAATACTTTGTTATATCGATTGTTTCCCTTTTTTTTTAAGGATGGGAAATCATCAAATGACTCCTTCGGCTCTGGGCGGAGCGGAAGGGAGTGTCAGACTCTTACTGACTAAAACCCAGCCGTGTTCCTCCTACTGCCCTTTGCGTTCCAGGGTACGGTGTCTCTTTCGAACGGATTCCGCACCCCGGCAGGATCGATTGTTTACCTGACAGAACATCATCATCATCTGCCTAGCCTTTTCCCAACTATATTAGGGTCGGCTTCTAGCTTTTTAGCTTTTTAACTAGCTTTTTAATTAGCTGAATACCAGTATTTAACATGGAACGGCTACCTACAAGACCTCCACCGCCCAATAACTGAGTAACACGGTACTTCAAGGCAAGAAGAAGTCAGATTCAATAGCTTCTGACTAACCGTAACGACTGCCAAAGATCTACAAATGACAACCGGGACCAACGGCTTAACGTGCTTTCCGAGGGACGAAGGAAACTCAGTGTGTTAAGATGGTCACCCATCCACAGACCTGCCTTGGCAAGCGTAGCTTAACCTCGAAGATCGGCCCGTGTGGCTGTTAGTATCGAGCCACGAGCTCCTCCTACCTGACAGAACAAATCGATACAAATTTAATCGATCAACCCGGAAAGTGTACCAACTTGCTTCAATGTCATCGACGTCACAAGAAATTGTTGAAATGACATCCAAGTGACAGCTTGTTGAAGTGTCATTAGCGTCACTACCTGAAACAAGAGAATATTCGTGTTACTTACTCGATACATAAACCATAAACAATTCTTCTCTGCTTAACGTATTGTTTAGAACATAGCGAGTATTTTTGCTTTTGTTGAATTGTTTGATATTTTTTATTTTGCATTAAAATAAAAGTAAACCACTCTTCAGGATATCATTTTTTTTTTATTTGTGGTTAGTTTGCTCTCGACTCTAGTCTAGGTCAGAGATGACAGAGACAAAGTCTACGATGGAGCGAGCTTACCCAGGAGTCTGTTCAGTCTAACTTTATACAATGTTACAGTATCATATCTCAAATGAAAAAAATTATGAGAGTGAAATCTTGGGCAGAGCATACATAAGACTTTCTGATAGCAAGTAATATTTGCTAGCTTACCCACGCAACTTCGTCTACGTCATATTATAAAGATTATTCTATTCTTTCCATATTTTTCATTAATGCTCCGCTTCTGCGAATTTTTCAAATCGAACCAGTACTTCCTGAGATTAGTGCGTTCAACCAAAAAAACTATTCAGCTTTATAAAATTGGTATAGGTTTCGTAATCGAGGATCTGCTTCTTCTTCAATTATATTTATTCCTTTTTACACACAACTTGGAATAATAATTGTAAAACTAATATCGTAAACTTCATACAAACACTTTACAATAATAAACCCACACGTGCTGACGTCATCAAAGGGCAGGGATGCTCACTAAGAATAATTTGAATTTTATCAGATTGCCGATGTTGAGCTTGTGGCTTAATAATATCAGATTTACTTGTCAATCTTCAAAGTTAGGCAACGCGTGCCATGGTCGGTTTGTGGATGGGTTACCATACGGAGGAGTTTCGGTATGTAATCGAATGAAACTGCTCTCAATCCGAAGCTGTTAGTTCCACCTGTCATTTGTAGATCCTTGACAATCGTTACGGATTGTCAGAAGTCAGGAAAATCTGACCAGTCTTGCCAAGATGCACCGTGTTAAGGTCACGTGGGCAGTCGGCTCACGGAAAATACTAGATATATCTAGTTGAATCCGGTTTGATTAGAAGCCGATCCCATTATAATTGAGAAAAAGATACAGTGCAAAGGTTTAGGTAGTTATATAAAGGTAAACAATGTTGATGTCTTTTAATTTTTTTTTTATTAAAAAAAGAGTTTAAATATAATATACAAATAAAAACTAATGTAATACAACAATAACGATTACTAAATAAATTGAACCATTTTTTTTTGTGTAACTCTACAGCATACACTGCGATACGCCTACCCGCCCTTTGGGGGACGCCTATGTCCAGCAGTGGACGTGAGTTTGTGTAAAGTCACATCAAGATTATTTAACTACCCAAACCTTTCTAGTATAGGCAGATGATGATGATGATGATGATGATGATGACCCATCTTGCAAGTGTGAAACTAATATAACCTTCCTAAACTTCATTCAAATACTACAATAATAAACCCACAGGTGCTGACGTAATCAAAGAGCAGGGGTGTTCACTACAAATAATTTAAATATTATTAGGTTCCCGATTCGCTGCGGTTGTAACAATGACAAAATGTTGACGAGACCTGGCGTTTGGGGGTGCCGAACGTATTATGGTGACTTTAATATAATATGTTTCAGAGCACGCCCTCATTTTCCATTATTTTATGAGGAAAATTGTTCAGGTGAAATGTTGAAGGGAGAGTGGAATAGGTTTTGTCCCTGATACAGATATAATTGCGCAATACGTGGCTGGGAGAGACATACGTCCGGTCAGTTTTTGATCTGTAGTTATCCAAAGGTTAAAAATTATGGCCATTTGAATTTCGTTAATGTACGGTAAATAATTAGCTTGACTAATGGTGAAATATATAACTATTAGTTACAAACTAACAATACATCGCTTACCATCAGGTGAGATAGTGGTCAAACGCGTGCCTATCAATAGTAAAAAAAAAATGGTAAAACAAAAACGCACTTTAACGAAATTTGTGTCACAATTTAGTTAAAACCGTTCCTTTGGTCATAAAATACAAAGTTCAAGTTTTATTGCAACTTATACTCTCTATGTTCACTAAACAAATAAATTTCAACATTATGGTTCATTTGTAGCACTTGCTACATTAGAGGGCCAATTCTACTAACTTTTAGGGTGGCTGTCCATTTGCAGAGAAACGAAGAAATATTTACCAATGGAATTGCATAAAATGACAGTCACTGACATTTTATGCAATTCCATTATTTGCCTTAATATTCCTTATCATGCCTTAAGCAACGCAGTGTTTTATAAACTCCTTTTTTGCACATGGCCTTTTTATTACAAAAACGTGTAGATAACGTAATATTTAACGTTAGAGTAGAACCCTCGAGTGCCAATTTATTTCAGTCAGCGAAATATATTTTTTTGAAAATCTAGAATTCAAAATTCGGATATTATTAAAATTAAATCCTACGAGGACGATATTTTTTTTTTATTAAAATACATAGTTGAAAGGATTTCTACAGCTACACGTTTTAGAGTTATCGTCGATCTTGTAGCTCTCTAACAATTGATTGTCCATAACTTCTAGAAGCCACGCGATCTGGTTGTGATTTTTAAAAGCTTTTATTTAACTTGCAATGTATGTATGTATGTATGTTTGTATGTATGTTGGTTCCGTTGGAATTTCCTTTTAACTATGTATTTTAATAAAAACAATATCTTCCTCGAAGGATTTAATTTTAATAATATCCGAATTTTTATTTCTCGATTTTCAAAAAAATACTACTCTGTCAAGAAAGTACCGGGAAAAGATCAATAATACACAAAATGTCTGTTATTCATCCAAATTTATTTTATCACCTTCAAAGTATGCTCCTTTAGAAACGATACACTTGCGCCAACGAATAATCCATTCATCAAAACATTTTTTAAACGCTGCTTCCGGAATTGAGTTCAGTTCTCGCCGCGAATTCTCCTTTATGTCTTCTATCGATTGAAAACGGGTGCCACGAAGTGGTAATTTGAGTTTAGGAAAAAGAAAAAGTCAGCAGGAGCCATATCTGGTGAATATGGTGGTTGCTGGATGGTATTTGTTGAGTGTTTGGTTAAAAATTCGTTCACAATGATAGCCTTGTGCGAAGGCGCATTGTCGTGGTGCAAAATCCAAGAATTTTCTTTCAACAAATCTGGCCTTTTTCGTCGAATTTGCTCTCTTAAACGCCGCATAACGCTCAAATAATATTCTTTATTTACCGTTAGACCTTCCGGTAAGAATTCAGAGTGCACAACACCGCGATAGTCAAAGAAAACAGTCAACTTGACTTTGACTTTTGATCGACTTTGGCGTGGTTTTTTCGGTTTCGGTTCAGTTGGAAGGCGCCACTCCGAAGCTTGTTGACTAGTTTGCATGTCAAACTCGTAAACCCACGTCTCGTTACCAGTAACAATGCGTTTCATGAATGTTGGGTCCGAACTGACTCGTTCTAGCATGTCCTCAGCGACTTTCATGCGATTGAGTTTTTGGAGAAAATTCAGATCTTTTGGGACTAGCCGAGCAGCAACATGTTTCATACCCAAATAATTAGTTAAAATGGTACGGATCGACTCGTGAGATACAGAAAGTTCGGCGGCTATCTCTCTCATAGTTGAATGGGGATTTTCAGTCACTATTTCCTTCACTTTTGCGATGTTAACTTTAGTTGCAGACGTTGACGGCCTACCAGAGCGAGGCAAATCTTCCATCACATCTCGACCGCTTTTGAACGCTTTGAACCACTCATAAGCACGAGTTTTTGATAAAGTCGATTCACCGTAAGCCTTCTGTAACATTTTCAGTGACTCCGAACACGAAATTCCATTGGCGATGCAAAATTTAAGACAAACTCTTTGTTCGATATTTTTGTCCATTATGAAATTCGCAATACACACTAGGTATATATGATATTACTAAAACCAGCACTGTATTTAATATAAATAACAGATGCAACTCAAACTCCGCGCCAAAATGGAAAACAGTTGTGCCAATCTAACAACTACAATAAAACAAGAATTTGAATTTGGAACCATAAACAAATCATCCATTCCCGATACTTTTTTGACTGAATGTATATTTCGTTAACTAAACAAAATTAGCACTCGAGGGTTCTACTCTAACGTTACCTATCCGTTTTTTGTAATAAAAAGACCATATCCGAAAATATGGCTTCATAACACTGTGCAACATTTGCATTCGCATCTCATCGATTGCAATTGACATGCGAATGCAAACGAAATTTAAAAATGAGTAGAATAGGCACTAAGATTTTGTACTCTGTTTAAAATACGAAAATGTGTGATACACTCACGAGTGTATGAATATTGTGACCAACCCAGATTTAATACCAGTCATTGTGAAACATTACCAGGAAAGATCGTTTACACTAAATATCATATTAAAACAATAGGTACACAACATTTTGCTCATAACAATCTTAAAACAGTTTCAATAATTAATTACGATTTCAATCAAATAAAATGAGATAAGACAGGCTAAGGATTTCGCGCGAAACAAATTTCCGGCCCCATGGAGACTTACAATGCTTGTTATAAATGATTTCCAATTATTTCCTTAATTAATTTATTACCCAATGTTAGGGAAAATGTTTTCCCGATTTTTACGGTAATCTGGGTAAATGGGGTAAAGGGGATCCTATGGGAGGTGGTATGCTGCTTTGTTAGCATTGAAATGCTGGCTACCTGAACAGCAGGTTCTACTGTGATGATATACTACATTATAATGCATATACTATTCCATTGAAATGAGGAAAATTTCAGTTCTTGAGTAGCGCAGATCAAGTCAAACAACCTAAAACATTGCTTAGAAATACATTTAAGGACCTTTCTCTTTGGTTTCACGCGAGTTTTTGTTAATATAAAAGTCACGTTGTCACCTCGTGGAGGCCGCACAGCCCCCAGGTTGTAGCCACGAGGCCGCCAAGTAGAGTCCACGTAGTTACCAGGTATCAGCCGCATAGTCAATTCGTAGTATACGTGTAGTTACATCGTACAGGCTACTTAAGTACTACGTAGAGACCGCGTAGCCAACTCGTAGATACCACATAGTCAATCGTGGTGGCCATCAAGTCGTGGCGGTAGCAGCGTAACAACCACATAGAGGTGGCTTAGGAAACACTGGTTTGATTTTGAGAAATGTTATCGTCCAGTAAAATGCCATTATTAATCATTTTCCGGTCGATGTTCCACCACCTCAAATATTACCATCATTCATCATGCATCGCGATTAGTGCATAAAAAAAGCTTTTAGCCGTTACAAAAATGGACACGAATTTGATATACATATCTAATGGTCAGGTCAAACCACAGAGGACGGAATCGACTAGAAAAGCCATCTACCCGTGTTGACGAAGCGTTGTGTTCCAAGCACGCATCAAAATGACGTCAGTATAGTTTACGGGGCCTGCTAGGGCTAGTGCCTGCCAGGGTTGAGGAGCAGTCATTTGATACGAATCCCAGCATTATGCTGAGCGATGGCCGTTTTTCTTGAAAGTGCCGCATCTTTTTCCAACTTGCCACTTTTGTAATTTTGTTGAAGTATTTTATTTTTCTAAACTATTTATCTTTCTTTCTTTTCTTGTTTGATGATTTCATCATTCAACAAGAATTCGAAATTGAAACATATTAAATAATTTTCTTAGTGTCGTCGTAGGCTACTTATTTATTTATTTATTGATAGGAAACTCAACAGCTCAAAAATCAATCAATCTGCGTTGTATCTTTCTAACCACGTTAGGGTCAGCTTCCGGTCTAACCGGATGCAGCCGAGTACCAGCACGTTACATGTTGCGACCGTTTACTGATTTTCCTGAAAATACTGCAAAGCTGCCTGGAAAACCTAATTATAACATTCATGCCTTCGTAATGTGCGCTGTATACATTTTAACTGACACAGCCGAAATTGAATTAAATTATTAAAAATCTGAAAAAATTACGGAGGTGTGAGCGTTTTAAAATCGTGATACAAATGCATCACCAATTGTGTGTGACGTCACTCGTAAGTTATGCCGTAGTGAATTTTGCGCCATCAAGTACAAACGACGTTTTGCTTGACAATAATAGAAGAATAACTTCAAAATCGTGTAATTTCTTTAATCAATAAATTATTCGTACTATTTAAGTAACAACTTTCACATACGAATTCGTGTAGATTTTTGATAGCGGTCAAAATATATCGTAATTTAAGTAAGAGAACGGTGACAGTCACTGACACGTCTATAGATTTTTTTGGCAGTGTCATCTGTAGCAATAGCCGCTGCGGTGTTTCGTTGCTCTGTAGTTAGACCAGTCAAATCAGGTGATTTTAGGGTCGTATTCTTTATGGAAGTGACAAATTGATTGCCGTGTTAGCCATTTTCATGGAATCATGACCTACAAAGACGATTGTCCGAAAAGTATTAAAAATAAGTGGGAACTTTAAAGCTTCCGCAGACAGACGCGCAGTGACAATACGATAACCGACAACTGTTCTACGAGTAATATATTTGTAGAATTAGGTATGTCTGTAAAAAAGGATTTATTTATTTATTTATCCAAAAAAGGTTTACCAACAAGTTGTTTAAAGAGTATTTCTTAGGATAAGTAATACGAGCCTCATTCTTACACAGTCGTCAATTACTAGTCAACCAACATTTACAAAATTAGCAATAACAGTATTAGAATTTGAATAAAATTACAACATAATTAAAAATCATAATAAAATCACTAAAATGCAGACATTAGATACAAATTGCAGTTAAGTATCTACAATGAGTTTCATTGGTAATGAGATCAAGATAATAAATTAATCAAAGAGAAATAATAGCAACATAATAAATTAATCAATAGAACAAAATAATATAATAAGGCTGTCGCAATATCGCGTCACGGTTTTCTGAAACCCTTTCTTTTAGATCTGCTGATAAATATTAGGTCTTTACTTTACCTATGAAATTGCCGTTCTACAGTACTGGCCATTTCAAATCAAAATAATTTTTGTTTGGCTAAGAATTATAATTTTAAATTAATTTTATTTTAAAAACATTGTTTTTTTTCCAAAAGTAGTCATTTGTTTATTTATTAGTGTTACATTTTCATCGCATTTCAATCTTTTTCGTCATCATGGATATCTACGTTAAAAATTCGAGTAATTATGGAATATGAATACCGTCGTGGCAGCAACGCGGCACAAGCGGCACGCAACATCAACGACGTTTACGGAGCTAACACTACAAACCAACGCACCACCTGTTATTGGTTTCCTCACTTCCGTTCTGGAAATTTCGACCTGAAAAATGAACCTCGCGGTCGTCCGAAGACTTTGGTCGACAATGACGAATTAAAGGCGATTGTGGAAGCTGATGATACACAATCTACGGCTGAATTAGCAGCAGCTTTCGACGTTAGCGTCAAAACAATATTGGTCCATTTGCGTCAAATTGGCAAGGTAAAAATGCTTGACAAATGGGTGCCCCACGAACTCAATGATCGCCAGCGCGAAGTACGCGTCGAGACGTGCCTTGCACTGCTCAACAGACACACAAATGAAGGAATTTTGAACCGCATTGTTTTCTGCGATGAAAAATGGATTCTGTTTGATAACCGCAAGCGCTCAGCAAGTTGGTTGGATCCTGGTTCAGCACCTAAACAATGCCCTAAACGAAAACTTACCTCTAGAAAAGTGATGGTCACTGTTTGGTGGTCTAGCGCCGGTGTCATTCATCACAGCTTCTTACCAAACGGGGTGAGCATTACTGCAGATGTGTACTGTGAAGAACTGAACACAATGATGGAGAAGCTGGCACATCTCCAACCAGCATTGGTCAATCGCTCGTCTCCGCTGCTCCTGCACGACAACGCGCGACCTCATACTGCACAGCAGACGGTCTCCAAGTTGTAAGAACTGGGGTTGGAAGCTCTCCGTCATCCGCCCTACTCACCAGACCTTGCGCCTACAGACTACTACTTTTTCCAGAATTTGGATAACTTCTTGGCGGGAAAAAAATTCAATACCCGAGAAGCAGTACAAAATGCCTTTGAAGAATTTGTTGTCTCTCGTCCAGCTGATTTCTTTAAGAAGGGCATCAATAAACTGCCACTGCGTTGGCAAAGATGCATTGATTGCATGGGTGATTACTTCGATTAATACAAATAAAAAATACATGAAAAAAATTCGTTTAAGTTTTTTCATACAAAACGGCAATTTCATAGGTAAAGACCTATTATAAAAAAGAATACTGTAAAATAAAACTGCCTGAGAAAAAGTAATATGACGTGTTAGTGCTTCTCAATCCAGATAAGTCTAAGTGAAGTAATATAAGGATTTTATTATTATTTAGTCTGAGAGCTAGCTGGGTTAACAACCATTGTGGAGTGAGAGTGCACTCATGTACATCATTCAGTGAACTGTGATTTAGCTTATAAAATGGTAGGTATATACTTACGAGCGTCGCTTTATTTTTTACAATATTCATGTATAACCTTCTGAAAAGTAACTTTGAAATACTTCATCTTATCTTATACTTTATACTAATATATAAAGCTGAAGAGTTTGTTTGTTTACTTGAACGCGCTTATCTCAGGAACTACTGGTCCGATTTGAAAAACTCTTTCGGTGTTAGATAGCCCATTTATCGAGGAAAGCTATCGGCTATAACCAATTGGAGTGGAGCAGTAATAAAATTTTTGGCGCAGACGAAGTTGCACGGGTCAACTAGTTTAATTATAAATTTACTAAATAGACCCTATTCTACAAAGGGTTAGGTAATTAAATAAAGGAAAACAATCTAGATGTGACTTTTTACATAAACACATTATGTAAAAAATAAACGTCTGCTTAAGCTAATGGTTCATTTGATTTAGTTCTTTAGTGTTGTATTGACATTTGGTTTTAGTTGCATTTTAATTTTAACCTGTCAGTCGTCGTGGGCACTCGGGCGTCAACGGAAATGGACGCTTAGTGGCATCCTACATGCCTTACCAAAGCACGCAGTTTAAACTTCTTTTTTAAACGATGCAATGTGAACCTCCGCGTATTCCCTGGTTTGCCGACATGAGAATTTGTCGAAAATATATTGTGTTAGCACATAGGTTAAGGACCGGACACATGCCACTCAACAAGTTTGGCTTCCTAATGAAAAAAGTGAGTAGTCCAAATTGTCAATACTGCGAATCTGTGGAGGATGTGCATCACTTGTTGATGGAATGTGTCCGTAATCGTAGAGAAAGAGATGCCTTATTGGCAGAGTTAAAAATTAGTAAGTTAGATTTAGGTGCCGTTCAATGTTTTTTGTCTAAACCCTGCAGTGAAGAGGCTAAGAAAATTTATAGTTTTGTATGCAGCTATTTAGCTACTAGAGCGTCTCTTATCTCTTAGTTCGTAAAAATATTTTTTGTTATGAGTTATGATGGGGCTGACATGGTTATGTGTGATAACCAAAAGCCTCTAAATAAATAAAGATTAAAAAAAAAAAAAAAAAAAATTCATTTTTTTTTTAAACGCAGTGTTTAATTTCCTATGGCTCCCCATCGACCAAAAACATGGCTGCCGCTGATTTTTTTACAATAAAACTATTTAATTGTTTTTGCGTCGCGACGGCTATTAACGACCGTGTAACCAATGGTTAAACTGAGTTCAGTCGAAAAAACAGTTTAATTTTAGTAAAGTTACAGGCTTTTTCAATCGTGTCGTACGCTAAAAGTTGTACAGATGATATATAATGTATACAAGAAGGTTTAAGTGGCAGTAGCATTCTTATCCGATGTCTTCCTACCACCTGTAGTGTTTACCAACCCGGTATTACAACGGTAAAAGCGGTTAAAGTAGTAGCTGACGATGAATAAACGCTCTTGTGCAGCTATATCTTTGCAACACCGTACTATAGGCTTTCTATAACTTTTACCTGCAAAACTGTCGGCCTCTTTCGTGGTTATAAGTGAGTAAGAGCATGCTCTAACTCAGTTGCACAGGTATGCGTTACATTATACTCAAATAGAACTGATATACGAGTCTTATGTTGGTTTTTTTAACGCTTTAGTGTTAGTTGGGGATGATGTTGAAAATGATGGTATGAATGTGACTGGCTGGTATGAAATAGAATGGACGAAGTATGTGAAAACTGCCAAATATTGAGATTACGACTTATAGAAAGAAATGTATTTTTTTTGTAATGGTTTTGCTCTTGACTCTAGTCTTGGTCAGAGATGACAGAGATTTGACTCTGTTATTTACGATGGAGCGAGCTTACCCAGAAGAAATGTTGTGCTGATCTCAAATAAAATGGAATAAGCGCAAGAGAATGATTTTGAATAAGTAATTAATCAGTATAAAAGTTTCCTCAATTTAACAGTCTTCCTGTTTAATCGTGAAAACTTTTCTACTTAATTAAACGTTTCTCATGTTTTAAGATTGGCCAGGATGGGTTGGCTTTGGGGTAAAACACTAAATGCATACCAGAAATTTAAGTAATTTAATGCTTTGTAATATTTTTATTTGGAAGTCGATAGTATGTTTTCTAAATAAGTTCTTCTTTCTCACTTTTTAGTAGTTATACTCCACAACTTAATACACATCATTCAAATAAGCAAAAATAGTCATAAAATAAAAACTACTGCGCAAAACTGAAAAAAATAAACATACTCACCGAATTGAGAACTTCCTTTTTGGAAGTCGGTTATAAATGAATAAAACAAACATCGCATCACATGACATTCATTTAATACATATTTGTGATGTGTCGATTTTTTCAGCTTCAGCCATCAAACCGAAATCCATGGTAAGATACTTTTAGTCAGTAAGAGTCTGACACTCCCTTCCGCCTCGCCCAGAGCGGAAGGAGTCATTTGATGATCCCCATCCTTAAAAAAAAAAAAAATGGTAAGGTACTAAGACCACCGTCCAATTATATTTCAGGTCAAGGAAGGCTTCAGCTTCCATCTCATCTATTCCCATTGCTCATGAAAAGAGTACGCAGCATCTTGTCCACTGATAACTTCATACTGCAAGATCCTGATTTCCCACAGGATGGCTCTACCTATTCTAAGCTAAGGGAATACTAGCAATATTTTTAGGAACACACTGTATAAAGAAACGTAGTTTATTTTGCCGTCTAGAGGAGAACATATATAATTACGTTTCGATGGTGATAGAATAGAATAGAATACTCTTTATTATGTACACCATAAAAGTTACAGAAAAATAGATGAAGAAAACATTACATAGGGTGACACAATGGACGGCCTTATCGCTAAAGCGATAATTTCTTTTCTTTTTTGTGACGCAGTTTTTAAATATAAAGAAGGAGGAATTTATACATCAAGGTATGAAAACTTAGGTGTGTATTAAATTCAAATTTTAAGGGGGCCATGCAAGAAACGTGTTTTTTTTCGGTTTTACGGAACCCTTCGGGTGAGAATGCGACTCACAATTGGCTGTTTTTTTATTTGATTTAAACAACATTCGTAAGTTGAGTACATTGTGGCAGGAATATTTGTAAAGCTCGAAATAACGAACCGATAATAATTGGCGCAGCACCACTCGAACTTAGTTAGAACAGTAACAAACCTTGGTCCTAGTTAAAAGTTAAGCTTTTATATTATGTTAGAACTAGCTTTTGCCCGTGCATTTGTACGCGCATATCCCGTTTTTTTTATATATGCGCGTACAAAGTTCCCGTAGGAATTTCGAGACATTCTCTCTTAGTCACACACTTGACAATTTCTACTTTTTACGACTAGTAGTTCGGCATACTTTTAATAACACTTAAATGGTACAAATTGGGGATTAAAATAACAATCTCATATACCAACCAAAATTATAAATTCAAACCAGAATTCAACACATGGGCTGGCATTATTAGACACAATTCAGAATAATCAAAAATATATAATTTTATTTTGACTTCATTAATTTATTAATGAAGTCAAAATAAAATTATCAGGATTAGTTCAGAAAGCTAACCAAAGTACTCAAGTACAATAACGAATGAATTACTTTCCTAATTCTACGAGATACCAAGAAAAAACAAAACAAATAAGCTTCATTAAAATGTTAATTTACAAAACACATATGTTTGTGAAGAAATTCAACTACTCTAATTAAAATAACCTAAACGACAAAAAATTATAAATTTAATTAAAATTTTCATTCACATAACACAAGTTTTTGTTAATAAAACCCGCATTTCTAACTGTTCTACGAAACTTTTATTCCACGGAAAGCGTGTTCCTAACAACTAGCCTGATTTTCAGTTGAGGAAACATGTAAGGACAAACCTACATACCTATTAAAAGTGGATATGAAATGCAGCAAAACTTTCTCAAAGGAGTCAGTCCTCCCTGCTTGCTTTTCCATTTCCTTGGAATGATTATAGGTACCAAGCAGTACCTAGTCGAGCACGGGATTTTCAAACTACTTCCAATGAATTTTCCCCTGTGCAGTACAGTTAAGGTGCGTTCAGACTGTGTAGGTACGATCGATGACCATTATTGGTCGATAAATGAATTTGAAATTGCGATAAAGTCCGACATCAGAGCCAATGGCCTGACTGAGAAGGATGTTCAAGGTCGGGCAAAGTGGAGGAAGCTAAGTAGGAAGGCGGACCCTGGATTAACGCCAGGTGGAAGAAATGAATTTGAAATTGCATGAAGTATAAATAAATACATTAATCATTTCCGTAGATGAGCGATCAAATATTATCAATTCATCATCATCTGCCTAGCCTTATCCCAAATATATTGGGGTCGGCTTCCAGTCAAGCCGGATTTAGCTGAATACCAGTATTTTACGAGGAGCGGCTGCGGCTGTGGCTGCTATTAACTGGGTAACACGGACTTCTTGGCAAGACTGGAGTTAGATTTACTGGCAATTATGAATTGATACTATCAAATTCAATTCGGTGTCGAATAAAAACCGCCTCAACATCAAATTACGACAGTTGAATTTAATGACCGTAACCCGTCTGTAATACACTACTGGATCAAGCTGAGCGACCGTTTTCATCGATCAACATTGATCAACCACAATCTAGCTGCAGGGTGTTACCACAACAATCAATCGATCACCAAGAGAAGAGGCGTAGGAAAGACTGTCGATTGGTGTTGAATGTTCTAACATCGACCGATGTCATCGATCAAAGTTGATCGACCACAGTCTGCTCGCACCTTAACAGCCAACCAATTCTTACTTCAATGGAAATGCATCAGTTAACTCAGTTCCATTTGGCAGACTTTGCGTTTTAAATAAAGAACATCGTTGAATATTTCATTCCAGAAATATATTAATAGTGCAAGGAGCGAGGGTGAACGGATTTTTTTCTTTTCCTCGGAAGCATCTCTCTTGTAACCATTTATAAGTTGAAGTATTTCTACGAATCAACTTAATGACTAGAAATTAATTACAAAAAGTGGGTGTAAAGGGGTGTTTAAATGGAATTGGTCTGTTTACTCCGTTAATGAGATTTTAGCGGATTTAAAGACCGTCTTATTAATGGGATGGTTGGATTTTAACCGACTTCATTAATAATGGTATGTTTTAATGCCAGGGGAGAATGATGGAATGCTTATACATTTTCATATAACAAGAGGAGAAATCATAACAACGATTGCAATTAGAAATGAACATTTTCCAGTGTTTTTCTAGTTAATTATATCAGATTGAAAGTCCAAACAGGAAAAGTCACTATGATAGTATGAAAACTAATATTAGTTCCGATGGATGCGAGACGCCCAGGATCGGTTGTTGTGGTGACTCTTCGGGGAGGCCTATGTCCAGCAGTGGACGTCTTTCGGTTGATATGTTCATGATGATGAATATAAGTTCAGATAAAACTAAATTCTATTTTTAAACTAGCGCAGCTTCGTCTGCTCCGCTCCTATTGGTCTTAGCGTGATGATATATAACCTATAGCCGATAAATGGGCAAGCTAACACTGAAATATTTTTTCAAATCGGACCAGTAGTTCCTGAGATTAGCGCGTTCAAGCAAACAAATAAACTCTTCAGCTTTATATATTAGTATAGATATTGTAGCATATTTTTTATTATGTTGAGATAGAGCATTAGTTATAAAGACGTAAAATTGTTTGTTTGTTTGTAGGAGACTCTGAAAGTGTTGATTGGATTAAGAATATACTTTCACTTATAGTTAATGGTACTATCGCTGGGAACCAAGCAAAACATTCGTTGCCTATGGGATATGCGTAGAGAGTAAAGTTGCGGAAATGAATGAATCTAGTTGCTAACATTTGTTTAGAAAAATTACACTAATAAATCTTGATATATTAAAGATGAGTAGTAATACCTTCTATTTTAATCTAAAGAATAAACTTGGAAGCATTTTAATAGTTAAATCAGAGCTCCTGATAAGATGAGCACTTTAATTCTGGTCTAGGTAACTCGCTGTTTTGCTTCAAAGTTACTCGCTAACTTTTGATGAGGAGAAGTTTCTGTGAAGCTAGAACTAACTGTGTTTTTACCTTCGAGGAAATAAATTGAGTTATTTCGATTCCGGGTTTATCTAGTATTATTTGTGTTTGTATTGCTTTTGCTTGCCAAGGTTGGTCTGTGGATGGGTGATCTTAACATACCGAGTTTCCTCCGTACCTCGGAAAGCACGTTAAGCTGTTGGTCCTGGCTGTCATTTGTAGATCTTTGGCCGTCGTTACGGATTGTCAGAAGCTAGTAAATCTGACTCCAGTATTGCTAAGAAGTCCGTGTTACCCAGTTAATGGGTTGTGGAGGTTTGGTAGGCAGCCGCTCCACGTAAAACACTGGTATTCAGCTGAATCCAGTTTGACTGGAAGCCGACCCCAATATAGTTGGGAAAAGGCTAGGCAGATGATAATGATGATGTATTGCTTTTGCTTTCGGTTCATTACTTTTGCAATTCGTATTGCTTCTGGCTGTCAATTGAATTGTTTGCTTACACGATAATGCGCGTTTATTTTTTTTTTTCAGAAAAAAAACCGGTCAAGTGTATCGTAGGTATAATACGTATGTATAAAATATATACGCGTCGACTTGAGAACCGCCTCCGTTTTTCCGTCGGCAAAAACATGACTGACAGACGGACGGACGTTCGTAACCCTAAAACATAGGCATAATATTATATTGATATTTCAACATACTCATGCATTTATAAAAATAAAAAAGTGTCCCCGAACACGCAAATACAAATTACGAACCAACACTGCACAATTCACAACATTATTTTACATTTAAAGAAAAAAAAAAGACATTTACACTGTATTTCAAATTATTTTAAACAAAAAAACTTGAACAGCATAGTAACACACACGTCCCCGGCAGAGTGTAGACAGGAACAAACAGTTTGCAATCATATGCTCGTCGCCCGTATACTACCGAGAATGTAGTGTAATTTTCACTTGTGAAATATTATAGTGGAAGTGTGTATCACATTTTATTATAAGAATAAATGTGTGGTGTGCTAGTTTGAATTGCTGTTCTTGTTTTCTTGACAGGACGTGTAAATGAGGTACTGATGAATGATGAAGTTACGAGTAGTTAAAACAAGCCGGCCAAGTGCGAGTCGGACTCTCTTACGAAGGGTTCTGTACCATAAACGGAAAAAAGGAACAAACAACCGCTTACAATCCTAATCTCTTCAAAGTTAGAGTTTGTCTCTGTCATCACTAACCTAGACCTTATCTCGGTCATCACTGACCTAGACTAGAGTCAAGAGCGAACCCATCACAAATAAAAAACAAAAACACGTTTCTTGTATGGGAGCTCCTTTTTATTTTATCTTAGTTTTTTTTTGTTATAGCGGCAATAGAAATATACGCTATTACGGTTCTTGAGATAAAACCCGCTGACAGACGAACGGACGAACGGACGGTTTACTGAAATAAACATTTTATTTTTAATTTTTAGAGTTGAGGAGCTTGTAGCTAAATTATAACATCCGCATGAGTCGATCTTCAAGGTTAACACACACTTGCCTGGGTCAGTATGTGGATGGGTGTCCATCTTAACATACCGAGACTCAGCAAAGCCTCGGAATAACCGACATCAGTTTTGCCAAGAAGTACCGTGTTACGCAATTAATGGTTTGTGGAGGTCTGGTAGGCAGCCACTTTACGTAAAATACTGGTATTTATCTGAATCCGGTTTGACTGGAAGCCGACCCCAATATAGTTGGGAAAAAGATAGGCAGAAGATGATTATGTTCAGAGTTGTCTTTCGAGTCGAGTATATAGTACCACTCGAGTTAACATCTTAATTTAAATAGAATAACGACCTCGCATACCCTCAACATAAACTCCGGTTTTCATTCCTTATTATTCTCCAAGCACAAAAACAACAACTTCGACTTCAAAATTAAGTAAAACTCAACAGGCAACTTCCATATTGAGACGAAAAAACGCTAAACCATCTCAGACAAGCATTTATCCTCATGAATATATGTATTTGTTCTCGCTTGAGAAAACTGTTTGAAAATATACTTCCCTCTTTTGAATAGAATATGCCTAAGAAATGGAGGAAGTTTAGGCTTGTTTCACACGTACGTATCACAACCACACCACAGCGACAATCACAACAAAACCACAATACGTGGGCGGGTACTCAATCAACTAATTTGTAGAAAAAATTAATGGTTAAGAAGTGCGTGTGAAACCGGCCCCGTCGCAACCACAACACAACCATCTGCGACACCACGAACTAGCGGCCAGCCACATCGCAAACACATCCACATTTTGTAGGTATCACAACTCAACCGTAATAAAAAGCCGCAGCAACACTATTCACACGTAAGCTTCACCACGTTTTGTCGCGACGGTGAGGTGTGGTTGGGGACGTGTGAAACAAGCCTAAGGCTGGGTTTCCATGATGAGCTGAGCGAGGAAAGCTGAGCTGAGAACGGATGTGCCTTTGTCGTAAGTAGCTGTGCAGCAAAGCGAGCAGGATATGCAAGGACCGTTGCGGAAGGATGCGGAAGCTTGAACAATTGCATCGTAGTCTACAGATTTCACATTGTTCTGCTATATATGGAACAGCAAAGATATATGGAACCTTTCAAATTTAGGCTTTCGAATATTAAAAATCTCGGTTATTTGAACGCTTTTGCAGAACAAAAGTACGCTGTAAGAGAATTGAAAAATAAAACCTTATTGATTGATTTAAACTCGGTGTCTGAAAGTCCAATGCAGTTTATTTTAATTTAGTTTTTATCTGGTCATTATGTCAGTCAGAAAATCACTCCCGTTTCATGATTTTCACAGACCGTTAGCTTTGTTTTTTTTTATTATTTATTTATAAGGGGTTTTTATCCACACGGATACGTCAACCCGTTGTGTGTAAATTAAGTTTAGGGTACAATTAATAAGTGTACCCTATACTTAATTTACACACAAAATGATTTAACTTACACCAGTATATCCTATGAACCAGCAAAGGGAATTATTGCCTAAACTTCTACATATGGTATGCGAAAATATTTTGAATAAGTACAACATCCTCCATGTTTAGTTTAAACTCCCTAGCCAATGATTCCCTTTCATCTTTGTTCTTAACACATTCCATCAACAAATGTTGCACATCTTCAATTGAATTGCATGTCTCACAATTGGGCGATGCAGCATTTCGCATTAAAAAAGCAAACTTGGTCGATGGAAAGTGGCTAGAACGAAGCCTTAGCGCTAACTTAACATAAATCCTAGTTAAACTTTTATCATCAAACCAGGGTTTGCGAGGGGGCTCGTTTTGAATGATTTTATACCAAATTCCTTTTTTTTTTTGATAATTCATTGAAGTACTTTTCCTTTTGTCGAAGCAAACATTCTTAAACCTGGAGAAATATTCCCAGAAACATTCCCCCACCTCATATCATGCCCGATTGGGCATGATATGAGGTGACGTTGCCCATCTCAACTGCCCGCTTCGACAGTCGGTCAACCTCCTCGTTGCCCCGTAACGTTGTGGTCAAATGATTTTTGATACATATAAAACAATGGATTTGGAATTATTTTCGATCGTGAAATAATATACGATTAGATACGCGATCCGGGTGCGGATTGAGGAGCTCGTGGCTAAATAATAACAGCCGCACTGGTCGATCTTTAAGGTTAAGCAACGCTTGCCAAGGTTGGTCTGTGGATGGGTGACCATCTTAATATACCGAGTTTCCTCCGTACCTCGGAATGCACGTTAAGCCGTTGGTCCCGGCTGTCATTTGTAGATCTTTGGCAGTCGTTACGGATTTTCAGAAGCCAGTAAATCTGACTCCAGTCTTGCCAAGAAGTACCGTGTTACCCAGTTGATGGGTTGTGGAGGTCTGGTAGGCAGCCGCTCCACGTAAAACACTGGTATTCAGCTGAATCCGGTTTGACTGGAACCCAATATAGTTGGGAAAAGGCTAGGCAGATGATGATGATGATGCGATCCGGGTGCGGTTGTTAGAATTATAGTCATCATTAACATCATCATATCAGCCGAAAAACGACGAAAGCCGAAAGTGAGACGGTACTTCACGCCGGAACAGCTGCTCAAACTCTATCAAGCGCAATTTCGATCGTGTATGGAATACTGCTCTCATCTTTGGGATGGATCTGCCAGATACCAGCTTGATGCCCTTGAGTCAATTAAGAAGCGAGCCAAGAGGATCATTGGCAATGAGAGGCTCGTCGCGACGAAGCTCCAAAGTCTTGAACATCGACGACGGGTTGCTAGCCTGTCGGTTTTCTACCGGTTGCATTTTGGGGAATGTGCGACGGAATTGCATAATTTGATTCCGCCAAGCCCGTTCCATCATCGGACCACAAGACGAACGGCGATGCGCCACCGGTACATGGTGGACATCCCACCCATGCGCTCAAAACGTTTTGGTAACACATTCATAATGCGTACAGCTAAGGAGTGGAATTCCCTGCCGGAGTCTGTGTTTCCTGATAGCTACAACCTGGCAGTCTTTAGGTTACTTCTAGGCAAGCGTGCTCCATCTTCGACTACATCATCGCTTACCTTCAGGTGAGATAGTAGTCAAACGCCTGGCTATAAATAAAAAAAAAAGCTGTACAAATCTAGGCCTCCCCCAAGTATCGCCACAACAACTGGTCCTGTGCGTCTTGCATTCATCGACTACCCGCGTCCCTCACCAGAACATCAGTCCACCTTGTGAATGCTAGTATGCACATAAAATGAATAGAATGTCACTCTAAACTTCCAACACAGAATCGCGCCCCATTGTCCAGAGCTCAACCTAAAATCTGTTCAGCAATTTATCAGCTGTAGCGCTTGATTGTACCTGTCTATGTTAGACAACTCTTTTGTTGCAGCTACCTATTGATTTTTTACTGTCAAAGGGCTTTACTATAATAATAATAATAATAATAAAATTTATTAAAGTTATGTGAGTAAAACAGTAAATACATTTTTTGCTTAAATCTATGACAAGTTCACTGGTGTTATGTGCCTGAACTAGGAAATCCTGTTTCAGGCAAAAAGGAGGTAAATGTTATTAAATAATCACGTAATTATGTAAAATTAAATTGTCATATTTTAGGTATATAAAAATGGTATAAATGGTGTAAACAAAAAATCATACTTCCTAAAACCTTGGTATACTAACTTACCCTAAATTAAAATTAACAGGAAACAAACAATCTTTATTTAAATACCGTTAACAATTTCTCTGAATCTTCATAAGACAAACTTTGAAGAGTTTCCTTGAGAGTTTTTTTACAGTTTCTAAAATTTAGGGAATAGATGTTTGCTTTTGCATTTAGTCTATTGTAGAGTAGTGGTCCAAGAAAAACATAAAATTTGGCTGCGAAAGCATGTTTAGTACTTTTTGTAGGGCAAACAATGTCTTTTCGTCTCTTTTTAGTAAATTCAGTGCTGAAGCAAAGAGCTGCGTGTTGTTTTAATACAATGCTCATTATGAATAATTGCCGAACTGTTAGTACTTCACAAGATTTATAGAGCAGGTTAGTGGGAAAGAGGAAAGGGCGGCAAGTAGACACCTTTAAAATCGCTCTTTGAGCTCTTTCTATGGGCAGTAATAAAGTTTTACCTGCTCCACCCCACGAGGTAATGCAGTACGTCAAAATTGACTGACATAGAGCAAAGTAAACTTGTCTTATTAGTATTGGGTCTGCAAGGTAACGTAGCTTTTTGAATACGAATATCAGCTTACGAATTCTGTTACTTAATGCCTCTATATGATGTTTGAAGGTTAGGGTTTCATCAATTATAACACCCAAGTATTTTATTTTGTTGGTCCTATTAATACTGGGACACACAAACGGGCAATCTGCAAGGACTGTACAACAATGGGCATACAACGTTGAAGGAATACTGGCAAAATTGTTTGTTGTTTGTGACAATGGTCAAAAATCACTACCTTTCTCTGTAATCGTTTTCACTTTGGTCTTATGCTTTTTAGTTATTTTTATTTGTTACATAAATGTATTTATTTATATACATCGTACACCTACAGTACTTACTTTCTTTCCATCATCTTTGCAATCAATCCAAAGGTTGTCTTGAAAAGATCGCTTTTAGCGATAAGGCTGCCCATTGTGTCACCCTATGTAATGTTTTCTTCATCTATCTTTTCTGTAACTTATATGGTGTACACAATAAAGACTATTCTCTATTGTTGTTTGAATAAAACTGGTGAAAAATTATTTCGACATTTTTATTTTATTAGGCCAGTATTGTTTGGCATTGTGAACGGTACCATAGAGTAGCTGTTGTCACTGCGTTGACAGATAATAAGGTGATAAATGTTTAACCATTTTACTTTAAATTAACTATCTTAAAATGATCCTTATGATTTTAAATATGTTTCCAAGGCAATCGTTGCGCTACTTAACTCAAACGTACCTTAAAGCTTAGTTCTAATTCTGTCTGATATCATAGCACTAGATATTCCCCAAACATATTCTTACTACATTCTTTGACACGACTACAAAACCTAAAAAAATATTCAGCAACACGAACACCACAGAGGTTTACTGGCTAAAATCACTATTAACTACTAACACTACGCATAAAAACAACAACAAAAACTTGGCACAAAATTGAAAGGTAAAATCACCGCCCTTTCCGTACTGCATGGCATCAATCATGCCTGAAGACTCAAGGTCAAACTAAAGGTGTTCCATATGACGTCACATCAACGTATTGTAGGGTCGTCGACCCCTCGCAACATTTATGAAGTCCCATGAAAGAGACCTTTGGAATTTTGCACTTATTTTTTCGGTCGTTTCCTCGTATGAGTGGAAATTGTGGGTTTTGGTGTAGAAAGTTTTTTATCCGGCTGCCTCAGAAAGAGTATTTCGAGAGCATGTATGTTGGCATATCTATTTCATTGCATTGGCATGGTCAGAGCCTTAACGGCTGGGTAGAAAGAAGGCTTCATCAATTATGAAAAAAAAGATGATGGCTGCTGTTATGAAGTGTAGGAAGTTGAACTTTTTCTTGAGATGTCAAGTGGAAGGGCTCGAGGAGATGATTCCAGACCATTCCTGAAATGAAGCTGATGATACAAAAGAATGACTTGCATCAAATAATAAAAGCCACTGACCATTGAAATGAAGGTGTATTTGGGTTTTTAGGTCACTTTATAGTTGCCGCTATCGGTGTTATCATTTTTCACCTACATGAGTAGTTAACATTACAGTAGGTAACAGCTTTATAGTTATCTAGATATAGATAACTAAAGCTGACAAATAAGCTACTGAAACATTATTTTCTGAGGAATACTACTCTGTCAAGAAAGTACCGGGAAAAGATCAATGATACACAAAATGTCTGTTATTCATCCAAATTTATTTTATCACCTTCAAAGTATGCTCCTTTAGAAACGATACACTTGCGCCAACGAATAATCCATTCATCAAAACATTTTTTAAACGCTGCTTCCGGAATTGAGTTCAGTTCTCGCCGCGAATTCTCCTTTATGTCTTCTATCGATTGAAAACGGGTACCACGAAGTGGTAATTTGAGTTTAGGAAAAAGAAAAAAGTCAGCAGGAGCCATATCAGGTGAATATGGTGGTTGCTGGATGGTATTTGTTGAGTGTTTGGTTAAAAATTCGTTCACAATGATAGCCTTGTGCGAAGGCGCATTGTCGTGGTGCAAAATCCAAGAATTTTCTTTCCACAAATCTGGCCTTTTTCGTCGAATTTGCTCTCTTAAACGCCGCATAACGCTCAAATAATATTCTTTATTTACCGTTAGACCTTCTGGTAAGAATTCAGAGTGCACAACACCGCGATAGTCAAAGAAAACAGTCAACATGACTTTGACTTTTGATCGACTTTGGCGTGGTTTTTTCGGTTTCGGTTCAGTTGGAAGGCGCCACTCCGAAGCTTGTTGACTAGTTTGCATGTCAAACTCGTAAACCCACGTCTCGTCACCAGTAACAATGCGTTTCATGAATGTTGACTCGTTCTAGCATGTCCTCAGCGACTTTCATGCGATTGAGTTTTTGGAGAAAATTCAGATCTTTTGGGACTAGCCGAGCAGCAACATGTTTCATACCCAAATGATTAGTTAAAATGGTGCGGATCGACTCGTGAGATACAGAAAGTTCGGCGGCTATCTCTCTCAGAGTTGAATGGGGATTTTCAGTCACTATTTCCTTCACTTTTGCGATGTTAACTTCAGTTGCAGACGTTGACGGCCTACCAGAGCGAGGCAAATCTTCCATCACATCTCGACCGCTTTTGAACGCTTTGAACCACTCATAAGCACGAGTTTTTGATAAAGTCGATTCACCGTAAGCCTTCTGTAACATTTTCAGTGGCTCCGAACACGAAATTCCATTGGCGAAGCAAAATTTAAGACAAACTCTTTGTTCGATATTTTTGTCCATTATGAAATTCGCAATACACACTATATATGATATTACTAAAACCAGCACTGTATTTAATATAAATAACAGATGCAACACAAACTCCACGCCAAAATGGAAAACAGTTGTGCCAATCTAACAACTACAAAAAAACTAAAATTTGAATTTGGAACCATAAACAAATCATCCATTCCCGATACTTTTTTGACTGAATGTATTTCTCAGTAATATTTAAAATGGTCGCATATCAAGTGTTCATGACTGTATGACCCTCATGATATTACCTGCTGACCAAAAAAATTAAAACATCTGAGAATAAATTGTCATATATACTTTAAGAGCGTTAAAATTCAAAAGTCGCAATATCGGGTCAGCGACATTCACTGTCAAAAACTTGCTAAAATTTAGGGAAATTAGAAGTGCTTTTGACAGTTTGCGAACGGAAAGCTCATTAAAATACGAGAATTTTCTGTAAATGTCATTTAAATTAGTTTTTGATGTGATAACGTCTTATAAATCGATGAAATCCGGTTGCCAGCAGGAAAAATAGTCACGTTCCGCCTGAACCGAGCGTGCAAGTGAGAGCGCGGAACAAGCGATAGAGTGGCTCAATCGGCTTGTTTGTTAAGAATTCAGTTGTTTTCTTATGACGTTATAACGTAAAATTATCGTCCGTAAACCAACTTTTATTAGGGATTTGTAACCAATGGAACCCTATTACTAGACCTCCAATTTTATACCTAACATCCAATGTTTTAGTTTCTGACTAATTTAATAATTAAGCGAATGAATTCAAACTTGATCGATCCTCCAAATCCTAATAAAGACGAACATGTCTTGAAGTGCAGTGTAACTTGTCGACAATGATTGATCGAGAATAGGACATGTTCACGATACAGGAAGGGCAAGACAGAAGGTCAAACTAAGGCTAAACACCTCACAATTTGAGGTTATTGGTTAATAAATCAAACGGACTTGTGGATTTATTGGTGTGTAAATCTTAAACTACGGTGACCTTTGCAGGAAATGTTACGCCTACTTCCAAGTCTTCGTTTTGGTATGTAAATGCTAAGCTAACTTTAGTTTTCTTGCCCAATTTATGGCCATATTTACAATGATTACGATATTTATAAAGAAAGTAGGAAGCTAAGTTATGTCTGTATTTTGAGTATATATTTCCAGTAACACATGTACGTAGGTAAGAGTTCGAGTTCCCTATTAGGAAATATGCATGAGGAGCTCGTGGCTAAATAATAACAGCCGCACGGGTCGATCTTGAAGGTTAAGCAACGCTTGCCAAGGTTCGTTGCCAAGACCTTCTTAAAATACCGAGTTTCCTCCGTGCCTCAGAAAGCACGTTAAGCCGTTGGTCCCAGCTGTCATTTGTAGATCTTTGGCAGTCGTTACGGATTGTCAGAAGCCAGTAAATCTGACTCCAGTCTTGCCTTGAAGTACCGTGTTACCCAGTTGATGGGTTGTGGAGGTCTGGTAGGCAGCCGCTCCACGTAAAACACTGGTATTCAGCTGAATCCGGCTTGACTGGGAGCCGAAAAGGGATAAGGCTAGGCAGATGATTAGGGAATAAGCATGCATTTTTAGAGTCCCGTACCCAAAGGGTAACCAACGGAACCGTATTACTATGACTCCACTGTCCGTCCGTCCGTCCGTCTGTCTGTCAGCGGGCTGTATCTCAAGAACCGTAATAGGTAGAAAGTTGTCATTTTCACAGATTATGTAATTCTATTGCCGCTATAACAACAAATAATAAAAATTAAGATTTATGATACGGAACCCTTCTTGTGCGAGTCCGACTCGTACTTGGCCGGTTTTTTTTTTGTTTACAAAATGAAATACTTATTAGCTCTAGTAAACAATCATGAAATTATTTTTAAAATACGTACAGACGACCGACATTTTGTTGAGTAATAAAAATATAAAAATCTTCCGTTGCTAATGAGTGACTGACAACGCACAGCCGAAAGTACTGGTCGTAGACAGCTGAAATTTGGCATGCGAATTCCTTGGGGAAGAATTCCCGAAATTCCTACGGGAACGGAAAAAACGAGCTTTAAGCGAACGAAATTGAAAGCAAAAGCTAGTTGATTCCATGGTAAAATTTTGCTTAGAGGATTAATTCACCAAAATTTTAAGCTACGTCTGTATTTGCATCTTAGTCGCAATCTGTCAAGAACACTAATGGATTAGCCCTTACGAAAATTGATGTGTAATTCACTTATGTTAGATTATATTATGAATGAAGTTACCTTTCCTGTAAATCTTTTTACTAGCTGACCCGTGCAACTTCGTAGCACATACGAAGTTGCACGGGTCAGCTAGTAAAAAGATTTTTCATTTATGCTCCGTTCCTATCGATTGTAGCGTGATTTTATAATAATAATAATAATAATAATATTCCACCCAACTATCACACAACGCCATCTAGTCCCAAGCTAAGCAGAGCTTGTGTTATGGGTACTAGACAACTGATAAACATACTTATATATTTCTAAATACATACATATTATAGATAAACTACACCCAGACACAGAACAAATGATCATGCTCATCACACAAACATTTGTCCTGGGTGGGAATCGAACCCACAACCTCTGGCATAGCAGTCAGGGTCACTAACCACTAGACCAACAGGTCAAGCCTTCTTTTTTTTTAAGGATGGGAAATCATGAAATGACTCCTCCCGCTTTGGGCGAAGCAGAAGGGAGTATCAGACTCTTATTGACTAAAACCCATCCGCGTTCCTCCTAGTGCCCTTTGCGTTTCAGGGTACGGTGCCTCTTTCGAACGAAGTCCACAGCAGGCACTGGCCCAAGCGGGCCCCGTCTTTTACGCTGACAGCTCTTTGAGGCGCGCGTGGAACACAGCGCGCCGCCGACCCGGGCCTGGTTCTGATCAGACGGCGAGCCACCCAATGCTCGCCGTCCGCAGGCTCGCGCTTACGGTGACCGAGAATATATAGCCTACAGCCTTCTTCGATAAATGGGCTATCTAACACTGAAATATTTTTTTAAATCGGACCAGTAGTTCCTGAGATTAGCGCGTTCAAGAAAACAAACAAACGAACTGTTCAGCTTTATATATTAGTATAGATTATATTATCAATGAAGTCACCTTTCCTGTAAATCTTTTTACTGACCCCCTGGCTGATTTAGTGGTAAGATATAATCCGTGGTGCTTAGCAACAGAGCTTAACTCAGTTGTATATGGCCCTTGGTGCCTATTGGCCTAGCTCTATTCTGTCTCTTGCTTGTTACGGAGGGAAGTGGAAATTATTTTTTTATTTTTCCTACTCCTCCGCTGTACTTTTCTGATTAATTTCGTTGCAGGATCCAAGACAGTTGAATCGTTTCTCCGGGACTCGTCGGGTTTTATTGGCTCGGCGTTTTTCTGGTGGTCGCCACTGTTGATTCTGGTTTTCAGGAGTTGCAGTGGTTGGGAATGTGTGGCGGGCTTGTCCTATAAATAGCTGACCCGCGCAACTTCGCATGCGCCACATTTTTCATTTATGCTCCGTTCCTATCGTTGTTGGTGGTTGTAGCGTGATTTTATATAGCCTTCTTCGATAAATGGGCTATCCAACACTAAAATAATTTTTCAATTAATATTAGCACGTTCAACCAAACAAACTAGCACGAGAAGCTAAATAAAGTGTAGAAATTTAATGAAGTTCACGTAGTGTGGGCCCCTTCAAGTCCCTTGTATATAGGTCACAAAGTTGCTTGGCTTTATAAGCTAGCCTCTCGATATACTCTGCGCTCGTGTAAAGTCGAGTTCCACGCCAAACAAGGAAAATCTAGGTTCTTGCGAGTGACAATACACTCGAATGTCTTGTCAGGTGATGTAACTGAGACCTCGGTCATGAACGGAGCGTTTTTATTAAATTATAAGAAGAATCAGGAATGATGATAGAAATATATGATTACTGGAAATAATTCTGTGTCATTTTACAAGAGGCAGTTTTATGAACATATGAATAACACAGAAATAAAGAACTGATTCAACGCATATACACTAAAACAACAGTTATTTAGTGTATATGCGACAGTAAAATGACACCCTTAAGTGTAAGCACCCGCTTCTATCAAAAGTTCTTCTAATGCTAAAGTTTAATTTGAACGGACAAAGCGGAATTTGGTATATTCTGAGGGTTATTGTTTTAAATCTCAGGAGTTTCAAAATTCAGTAAGTTCCCGCTACCGCCTATGAATAAGTCCACACACACATTAGACGCTCAGCAGTATCCGTATGTCAATCGTGCCACTAACAGATTGTATGCAGTTTACAAGATGCTGCGACTAACACCTTTGTTTACGCTACCAATTGTTTGTTGAGAATAAATTGATACTAGTTTGTTAGATTCTGTAGAAAAATTTCATTGTCACTTGGGATGAGTGTACGAACTGCAATTTTATAGATGTAAGCATAGACGGATAATTATCACTCTCAAAATTATGAGTGTGTCCAGAAGAAGACTCCATGAAAAGTCTAATTGTACAATGTGATAACATCACACAAACAATAAAAAATATCGTTAGATTAAAATTTAAAAGGGTTTCAGAATGAAATCAGAAATAACCTAAAAGAAAGCAAAGGAGGACTCGGCGTCCGCAAAATTTCTAGTATAAGTTTACCGGCTTTCATATCTTCGGTCCACGGCACTGAGAAATTAATCATAAATATCCTGGCTTTCACACTGCTTGATTTTGATGTGTCGTGCTTCATCGAACTCGCTTGCCCAAATACTGACCTACCTGACAAACCATCTTCCCAGAGGCGGAGGGACGAGCCGCTCTGCAGAGTATTTCAGTATAATTTACTGTCCACGTCTGCTACTACGCTGAGGGTGCGCGCTTGCTGGCTGTGGGAAAATGGGAGTCGGGTCTTTGGCTTCATGCACTACCATCGTCGAACCTTGGCACTTTGTTCGACGAAACCACTTTTCGCCTCGCTGCTTTTTTACGTTTAGGAGCCCCTTGTTGTCCTCCTCATTGCTTTCACTGAGGTGAAGTTATCAACAGCCTCGCGTGGTGCCAGCCTGGCACCACGGCCTTTCTTGTAGCTGCAGTGCAAGCCGCTTTGCTCTTGTCATCGTCGGCGTTCCAGCCGTTTTAGAACCCAATGACTTTGCACGTGACGATGGCAAAAGACGGCACGTCTTTGTTTCATTGGAAGATGGGTAGGGCTTTAGTGTGGGACGCAACCTGTGTCGATACTCTTGCGCTATCTTAGTTCATCGTGTTGTGCTGGGGCTGCCGCTGCGGCTGCGGAAAACCTGAAGTGGTGGTAATTATATTTTCGAACCGTTTGTGCTCACAACCTCTTCATAGAAATTTTCACACTTCCCGTGACCCAAGAGCTGGCTTTATCTTTGGGCAGAGATTAAGCATTGCCATTCAATGTGACAATGCCGCTCGTCTCTTGGGCACATTACCAGCTGGCAGTGATGAGGACAAATTTTTTGATGCTATATAGGTATTAGTTTGTTGTTAGTTTAGTGTACTTATTTGTTAATTTTTGTTGTATGAATTAAAAATAAAGAAAGCTTCTTGGAAGGGGTTCAAAATTCGGCGGCTACACCTCGAAATATCTCGGTACATACTCGGTACTCGGTAAATACTTTAGGGCACCATTTTCCTAACATTGTTTGTTTGTTGAAGTGTCCTCTCCTCATTTATGCATGTTAGATCGTAGCCTTAATTATTCTATGCTCTTTAATTATTTTTTCTTTTGACTTCAAAAGCTAGCAAAAATTAAAAAGACAAAGCTGTAGATAATCCTCGATTTCCCTTATACAAACAATCTTAAGTTAGCTATAAAACAATACATTTTCTCTCGAAGAAAACTACAAAATCCCCAGGCACTAAGACTATAAAAAGCCCATTAATGTTGTTCCCACACGTTGTTAGCAGACAACCAGTCCATTATTTTACACTCGATCCCCGGCGACCACTGGGAGTGCAACAGTTGTCGTTATTAGAGGCTACTAGGAACATAAAATGAGGGTGCAAGTGGGTTGTATAGTATAGTAAAGGATATAGAAGATATTAAAGTAGTGCTTTTGTATATAAACCGTATTTATTGGTAGAATGTTTTTTTTTTGTTATTGTGCGCATCGAAGAAAGAGACTCATTTTGGTGACGACTGCATGATATCAACAAAAAATTATGTGTATCGTTAAGTATATTTTGTAGATCCTACTTTCATATACAGCTCTAAGATTTCCAAAAATATTTTCAGTAGCAGCAGTCTCTATATATCAAGTCACTCACGATACAGGGTGCAAAGTTGAATTGTTAAATTGAAAAGGAAGGATCTTGGTGGATCCTCCCTTTTCAATCGAGGTAGCGGAACTTTGGTCGGAACCAGACGGGTAGTGTGTATTTTGGATAAGTGTTCTACGGTTGACGTCGGGCTGTTAAATGTGATGAAATTCCGCGGAGAATTTTTATATAACGATGTAGGATTTAGTTGTGACGTCAGGCCTATTTTGTTGCTCATAATTATGCCTGCCATCGCAAGGAAAAATAACGTATTTACACAAAACGAAGTAACCAATTTCAAGGTCAAAAAGATTTTTTCTTATTTTATTAGATGTGAGGACACACCGTGGCTAAGTATGCAAACGGTGGCTCGAAGAAAAAAGATTGCACAAACATACGTCAGGGCACATTGCTCGCAGTACAGATGGTTGATGGGGCCGTAAAGTTCTTGAATAGCGACCGCGCACCGGAATACGCAGCATTGGAAGGTGAAGGTCGCGGGTAGCCGAAGGATGCGAGACGCACAGGAAAGGTTGTTGTGGCAACACTTGGGGGAGGCCTATGTCCAGCTGTGGATGTCTTTCTGCTGATGTGATAATGAGCTTCCTATACGTGAAAGTATTTTCGTAATCCTCTAACAAAATAAATAACTTCATAATAATTTTACCACTTAATACAATTTTAAGTTAGATGAACCGACTTTAACCTTACTGGCCGAACAAGGGAATGAGTAATCGCTGAATGGGTCTGCACAACTGAGTAGGCAAGTTGTCAATAATATTAATTGAAGCGACAAACGACAGTCCAAAGGCTACTGGTGTGGTTGGCTATTAATTGGCAAGTTATACTCTGTTGAGCTGTTGTGGTAAACCTACTGCGAGCAAGCATATTCGAGCGTAGTTAGCGGAGGTTCACTTTAAAGGACTATTGATATTTTGGCAATTTGTGCAGTACAATACCGTGGTTTGCTGGTCCGTGGTTAAATGTTCTTATATATTGGGTTATTTGTAAAACACCAGCAACCTCTTAGGCAGTGAGAGTACACATGATTATAAGCAACTTATACTTTGAGAAAATCCCGAAATCTCGAGAAAAATATCAGCTGTTTCATACATTTTCATTAGCTAAATATTGCATTTTGTATGAAACAGCAGATATTTTTCTCGAGATTTTTCTCGGGTTTTCCCAAAGTAAAAGTTTCACCGCCTAAGACCTTACTGGTGTTTTACAAATAACCCTGTATACTCGTCCGATGTATTTGTATATCTTTCACTTTTCTCCAAAGGTTCCACTTCAGAAGGCCTTGTGTCATCAAGATCGTTTATATATTGTACAATTTTAAATAAATCTGGAATTTTACGTCCTCAGTAATCATCATCTGCCAATCCTTTTCCCAACTGTATTGGGGCCGGCTTCCAGTCAAACCAGATTCAGCTAAATACCAGTGTTTTACGTGGAACGACAGCCTACCAGACCTCCACAACCTACCAAGACATAACACGTAACGTAATAAAAAAAACCGTGAACTTGCATAAAACCTAATTATTACTACCAAAAAATGTCACTGTATGAAAGAATTACAAAAACTACTTGCAAAACTTTTCATACATTGCAGAAAAAAGTTTCGTATCAAAATATAGTATGTCACTCCACTACATAACATTGGAACTTGTTATCCAAAACACAAATTCAACCCAACTTGTGAGTACTAAATATTAAAACATCACAGTCTCCGCGTTATCACAGCTTGTTATCACTGCGCTAAACATTCTTTTGTGAATAGTTCCAACTTTTGTAGACTACCCGCATTATTTAGATGAAAGTTTTGCGGTTTCATTATTTAGTAGCGAGGTAGGGAAAAGTCTGCTAGTGTGACAAGTGGGACGAACTAGAATGTGTGGAGTTAATAATAGTATATGTGACCGGATTTTTTATTCAAATTCATTACAGAAAAGACAAAACGCAACAAAAAACATGTTTAGTCTGTGTTTTTGGTATTTTTTTGGTTTTTGACACCGAATTCCGAAATTAAAGTTATTTTATACATTACAGTGTTTTGTTTTTGGAAGTCGGTTTTATTTTTTTGCGAAAAAAAAAACATTTTTCGCCTTTTAGTGGTACGCAGGTATCACTAAAAAGATAAACACGGCGTACCGGCGTAATGTTATGTTATAACTGGTGTAAACAATGAACAGACATGCGATTTCAGAAATTCCGATCCATTTGCTATCATTGATTGAAGAGTTCCGTTGCCTACCTCCGAAGATCTTCATCAGATCTTCACCAAATTAAAATGGGACCAGTCCGGGAAAATACTCTTCTAAACAAAAAAAAAATAATCATCCAAATCGGTAAAAAATTGGCGAAAATATCGCTGAACAAACCTTTTTCATGGGATCCCATCATCAGATCCTGGCTTATACTTTCATCATCAGCTTAGCAAAATGAGATGATGATTATCAGGCATAAATATCTGAATTGCGTTAGAAATTTCATGAAAACAATGTATGTGCATATAAAATTTGAAGGTTTCCCTCGATTTTCATGGGATCCCATCATCAGATTCCGTTTTGGTTATAATGGGACCATCATATAGGCATTTGAGAAATCGGTGATCAAACATAAAAAACATACCTACAGCCGAACATAGAACCTCCTCCTTATTGAAGAAGTCGTTTAATAAAAATAAGGAGTTGTCAGCGCATTAAATCTGTATTAACGCACAGTACTTAGTGCATGTCACGTCATGCCATAATGAATTTGCGCCGTCCAGTATAAACGATGTTTTGCGTGATGAGGATAGAAGAAAACTGGCTGACTCTCGCACGAAGGGTTCCAAAAAGCACGATTTTTATATAGCCCCCTTCAATTTTAATTTAATTTAAGTATCATTTTTTTATATAACGGCAATAGAAATACAGACTCTGTAAAAATTTCAGTTGTCTATCTAACTGAAACCTGAATGATTTCTGTTGTCGCTTCTTGACATAATTATGTAGATAAGTTACACGCTGATGAAGTTCAGTTACTTAGGGTTCCGTAGTCGAAGGGTAACCAACGAAACCCTATTACAAAGCCTCCGCTGTCCGTCAGTCCGTCCGTCTGTCTGTCAGCGGGCTGTATCTCAAGAACCGTAATAAGTAGAGAGCAGATTGTGTGTTTCTATTGCCGCCATAACAACAAATAATAAAAGTTAAGGTTTATGGTACGGAATCCATCGTGTGCGAGTACGACTCGCACTTGACCGGTTCTTTTTTCATGTACTGAACTGCGCTCCAAAATACTAATAATAACTATTTGTCTAACATCTTTCAAATAAGTGTTTCAAATAATGAATTTTATTTTGCACGTTTAAATCCAAGCAATGTATGAGATACTAAACTACAAAAATGTACGCTTATCCACTTCAACGCTTGTAAACTACAAAAATGGCTTACCCAATTCAACAATTACTCATTCACAAAACACTGACTTAACTTCTATAAAATTAACATAGTCCCTGTAACATGTTCATTAATCATTTAAAACTTAATTATTCTACACGTGTAAACATAATAAACTTATCGTGTAACAATCTAAAACACTATGTTCTTATGTGCTACGCCGAGCGCTACAGGCTACGAACGCGCTACGCCATGGTACAGGAAGGTCTACGAACTTTTGCTACGCTAATATGTTCGAAGCACACTTTTATAAAATTTTGTTTTTCTTTCAAAGTTTAGTTTTAAAAGTCGACTCATTGGCGTGATTTCTAACTTGAGGAAAGGTTAGCATTCTTAGGGATTCATTATATAATTAATTAAGCTCAAAAATAAAATACTTTGGTAATGATAATGTGTAAAGGTTTTGAGTAAAAAAGTGCTTGTGGTAGTGTTCAATGTTACCTTTGGACATTGACTCAGCACTCGCCCCGACTGACGCGCGGCCCAGTTAAAATACTGTTTGGTTGCATCTTACATGTATAGGACACAACTAAAATTTTACATTTGTTAGTAATGAAAAGTAGTATATAAGCTGTATATTATTGTAAATAAATCAGATTTGAGTTTTATATTCTTGTCTCATTACCCCTCACTGTGGCCAAGACACCTTTAGCCATCTCTAATAAGTCTCGAGAGTCTGCGGGACTGCCAGTGAGTGTACCCTTTTTTTTAACGGGGGGATATCCTCATGGATGTCCTCCACCCTGGGGCGGGCGGAAGGGTCTGTCAGACTCTTACTGACTAAAACCACCCCGATGTTCCATCTCTCACCGACGCCGGGGATCGCGAGAACTTAATTGGCTTTCCGCCATCCCCGACTGGTGGCTGCTTCGGGAAGTTCCTGTGTCGCATAGGCAGTGAGTGTACCCTTCCCGAACCTGGAAATCCTGCCCACTATCCGTCGGTAACCTTAGGTCACATGGTGTAGACATCCCGAACTATATTTATTTATCACTTACTAGGTATATGGTAGGTTAGGGCTGTAGGGCTTATAGTTCTGAGGGTCTTAGGGACTGTTAGGCTGTTAGATCTGAGTAGGCCCTTTAACTTGTCATAAATTTTCATGTACAGTCACACCCTTAACATTACTGCGACCTCACGCGACATATGTTAGGGTGGATACAGGTGGAAACTCCACCCATTGTCACTTGAAGTCTTAAACGATCTTAATTGTGAAATATTTATTTATTTATTTATTTAAACTTCATGTACAATAGTGTTACATAGGCGGACTTAATGCAACAAGGCATTCTCTACCAGTCAACCTTTGGGTTAAAACGAAACACACTGTGGTAGGTGGACAGCAAATAAATAAAATATAAAATAGAATATTTTTCGGAAAAAAAAAGAAATATACAAAGAAATAACATATATAATACAAGTATGTAAATGAATAAACTAAATATATATTACCAATAAAATACACATATATTGGTAAAATAATAAACTAATAAATATGATCATCATCTGCCTAGCCTTTTCCCAACTATATAGGGGTCGGCTTCCAGTCAAACCGGATTCAGCTGATTAAACTAATAAATATGATGATTATAATTATCTTTCTGATTAAGAGAACTCATAATAATAATGACGAAGACCAAACTAAGAATCAGGCTTTCAAGTAGTGTTTTCGGATTTTACGTTTAAAGGAAAATTTAGATTCAGCCTTCTTGATGTCAAGGGGCAGCATATTCCAGAGTTTAATGGTGGTAATGGCATAAGAATTAGACAAAAACCCGGTGCGGTGAGAAGGAATATGTAGAATGCAATTTTTGGATGCTCGGAGGTTAAGTCTATGAGAACTGCCCAATACTTTAAAATATTGTTTTAGATAATCAGGAGCCCAAGGATCATTCATAATAGTAAAGAGCATGCAGAGGGATCTGAGGGATCTCCTATGACGGATAGGCAGCCATTTAAGCTGAGAACGGAAGGAAGAAATGTGATCATATTTACGAAGGCCAAAAATGAAACGAATACAGTTGTTAAGAAGTCGATCCAGTTTGTTAAGAAGTTCTTGGGATAGATCAGAGTAGCAAACATCAGCATAATCAATTATGGGAAGCACAAGTGATTGGATTAAAGTGGTCTTAGTGCTTGGAGGAAGAAAATTCTTGAATCTAAAGAGAGATCGCAGTGTGAATGTTACACTCTGGCTAACTTGAGCAATCTGCTTGTTCCAACTTAACCTGTTGTCAATGTATAGGCCTAAGTCTTTAACGTGCGGCGAGAGAGGGATGACTGTATTGTTGAAGGTAAGTGGCAGTAGTTGGCTGGTGTTCAAGTTACGTAGAAAATAAGAACTACCAATAAGTATAGCCTGACATTTACTGACATTGACAGTAACCCCAAATCTGCTTGACCAATCACTGATGGCTGTAAGGTCCGCATTCAACAATGA
This sequence comes from Lacanobia oleracea, assembly GCA_950371165.1. Classification (NCBI taxonomy): domain Eukaryota; kingdom Metazoa; phylum Arthropoda; class Insecta; order Lepidoptera; family Noctuidae; genus Lacanobia; species Lacanobia oleracea. The sequence continues at coordinate 7,881,244 of OX493389.1, forward strand.
GATGCAGTTGTCTAGATTGTCAATGTCAGCTTGCGCGTAGAGCTGTAGATCATCAGCGTACAGATGGTAAGAGCATTTGAGGATAGTGGTAATAGAGTTTATAAACAGAGAAAACAAAAGTGGAGAGAGTATACCGCCTTGTGGAACGCCAGTTTTCAGCGCGCACCAGTCAGAAAATTCTTGATCGACACGGACCGCTTGCTGGCGACCACGAAGATAGGAAGAAAACCAATCCCGTGCGGACGAAGAAACCCCAATTTGAGACAGAATAGCCAGAAGGATGTCGTGATCAACGGTATTAAAAGCATTGGAGAAATCTATTAAAACTAACACCGTTAATCTCGAATTCTCGAAAATATCGTTATTTCGAAAATATTATGGTCTACAATAAAACTTACTTTATCAATAACAGTGTGAATGGTTATTAGTTGCGTTCCTTCAAATGGTATGTGTTAGCGCTAATTAGAAACGATTTTGATAACTCGGAGACCAAATTGTTTTTTTTTTTGGATTTATTTCTTCACTCTGGATAGTAAAGTGATACTTTTCTGGAACCTCATTAAATATATTAAGCTTCGCAAAGTTCAAGCTATGTTTTCTTGAAATTTCTCTCGTGTAAACAAGAGTTCAAATACTCGAATAAATATCGATTAAGCCCCCAAGATATCGGTTGCCTATCCTAATATATACAATTCTTCCGTTACTGAGTGAATGGCGAAGAAAGAAAGCTGAAATTTGTCATGTAGGTTCCTTGGAGAGTGTAGAGAAGCACTAAGAGGATTTCCCGAAATACCTGCGGGGACGGCAAAAAACGGGACATTTGCGTACGAAGTCGCAGGCAAAAGCCCGTTAGCTCTATAATTTCATTTGAAGGGACAAACTCAATCAACCTGGGTCTTTTTTAAAGTAGTCGTTCAAAAATCTCAAGATTTCATCATAATCGGGCACGAGATTCTTTAGAGTATTTTATGGTATTCGAATTTGGAAACCCCAAATTCACGGTGCCATTTCATCTATCCAATGACATTACACATTCATTTACAAAAAAAAAGAAGATATTTATGAATTCCAAAACCTTTGAATTATTTGAAACATGAAAATGTAGTTTGAAAAAGAAGCGAGCGCAGTCCGAGCTTTGTGTTCCAAAGACGGCGCGGAATGAAACGGTGACATTGTTTATACGTAAACATTGTTTACAGGATGTTTCATAATTCTACTGCATTATTTATTTTTATTGTACCTATTATATTAAATAATTATTTAAAAAAAAATCATTACGCCTAGAGGTAATTTATATCGGGTAATTTTCTCCTGTAGCGTGGGAGCGTTCACAAACATACAAAGTCACATACACAAACAGCCACACCCGGAACAACTACCTGTAGGCCTTACGAATATTTGTTCCGTGCGGGAATCGAACCCGCGACACGCAGCGCAGCAGCTAATCCTCGACCACTGCACCAACCGTGTCGTACATAAAGTATGGTAATGGCTAACGGCTAATGGTATGTGTTCCTTTAGGCTTGTATATTTTCCAATGAACTTGTGCATACAAACGGAGCTAACTACACCTTGGCGCGCCACTCCGCTACCCGTGTTTTTAATTTTTTATAATAAAACAAATACATATTTTAAAAAAGTAACAAAACCAAGTTATTTTCGTTTGTATTGCACAGCAGTAGATATTATTTTTTTAGTCTTCTGTTAAAAAATGAAGGAGTAAAATTTCATCTCTACGATTTGGAGTTGATTTGGTGATTTTTTTTCCTATTATGTGATACCACTACATAAATTCTGACTAAACCAAGTTACGTGCAATATCATGTAGATTACTACCAATTTTTTTCAGATGTAATTTCTAAGTAAATGCAGAAGAAAAACTGCTTCATCTGCACGCTATTTTTAAGCCTTTTCGAGAGAGCACCCTTAAGACACCGCCTACGGCCCAATCCCATGATACATGTATTGTATGTAAATAGTTTCCAAGCGATTATGTCAGGTCGAAGGGTGAGAATATTCAACCTGTGTTATTATTAACATATTATATCACAACTTCACCTGTAGTTATGGGAAATACCCTCGAGGATGTTTGCTAAGCCCTTAATCAATAGTGATTAATCATGTCGCTGATTTAGTTCGTATTATCTGATTGCGTGATCGCTTTAGTGGCTTCATTTGCGATCAGTGAGTGCATGCATGGTTTTTGTACCTATCTGAGTACAATTAATAAGATAGGAAACGAAAAGCGGCATATTTGTATTAAAAATAGTTAACAGTAGGTTAGTTGCGCAAGAAACATTCACACAGTCAATAGAAATTAATTTTGACAAATAAACGATTTTTAAACAAACATTTTTATTTAGTGCAGTTACTGTCTCTAAACTAAACGAAAAGAGAGTCAACTATTATATTATTTTTAAATTAATAATTATCAATCAATTCCGTTAAATTAAACTACTATAAATATAACAACATTAAAATGAAACAAATAATAAATAAACATAGAAAAAAAAAAAAAAAAAAAATATTAAACATAGAATAATATTTTACAATAAAACAGGCTACTTATTACTCAGACGACATAAATCATAACTAATTAGACATATTTAAGTCTAACGTAAGTTACCGCTGAAAAAATTTGTCACTTTACTTAGGCTTTCGATAAATTGGTCTTATCAGCGAATATTATTTAAAAAAAAAACAACTTGTCTAGGACTACTATGTACTACAAAATCATCATCATCATCTGCCTAGCCATTTTACCAACGATATTGGGGTCGGCTTCCAGTCAAACCGGATTTAGCTGAATACCAGTATTTTACGCGGAGCAGCTGCCTACCAGACCTCTAAAACCCAGTAACTGGGTAACACGGTACTCCATGGCAAGACTGGAGTCAGATTAACTGGCTTTTGACTATCCGTAACGACTGCCAAACATCTACTAATGACAGCCGGGACCAACGGCTTAACGTGCTTTCTGAGGCACGGAGGAAACTCGTTATGTTAAGATGGTTACCCATCTACAGACCAACCTTGGCAAGCGTTGCTTAACCTTGAAGATCGACCCTTGCGGCTGTTATTATCTAGCCACGAGCTCCTGTATGTACTACAAAATATCACGTGGTAAATGTTAAAATAATGCTTTGCCAGCTTTTGTTTCATTAATTCTTTGCATGTCTTCTAGATGAAGATAGGAAAAATGTAGTTTCTCATGACAATAACCCACACGATTCACTGCTTTACACAAAACATATAAATAAAGTTAAATAATGTCCAAAAAATATTCCCTGTAGTCCTCATAACTTCAGACTTACTTGTACAGTCTCTTGGCAACATTATCTTACCCACCCTAAAAACAAACGAATTTGGACCTTCTGACAGTAACATTAAGGTTTATTCAATTTATACGAGTTTATCAGACAAGTGCTCGAGGACTTGATGAACAAATACAATAATAATACAGACACGCAAATTTGATCTTTAAAACGTTAGCATTAGGTTTTAAGTTATAACTACTTGTTATAATATAATTAGTGTAATAGCTTGTTTTAATAATTGCGTTCAAGTAATTCTGGTCTCGTGGTCTGTGTATAAGACTGAGAAAAACAAGTTGCGAGATCAAATCCTGCGACGAAGATGTTGTTTTGCTTTCAATTAAGAATTTATTCCAAAACTATTTCTTGTATTATTGTAAAGAACTATAGACGGATAACCTTCAAATATAAACTTTCTAAAATGGTAATATTTTCGCATAACTTGTAATAAGTAGGTAGTTGAAAAATAAATATTTGTATTCATTATAAAACTGGTATTCAAATGCTACTAAGGGTATGCAGTGACTGCGCGCAAACATATTTTACCTTGCCTTACTAAATTGCAAAAACAACGTCTCTTTACAATTTTTTATTTTCTATTTTATAGGTTGTTTTTTTATTATGATGTCTCAATGGAGTGATTATTTAAAATACAAAATAATCTATTTGCACGAGGAGAAGGTTGGCTGCTTGTGCTGTGCAAGAATAAACTTTATGAAAGTATACTATATGGTTCAAATTATTTAGAATATTGCGTCTAGAAATTACAACTAAGATTAGATAAGAGTTGAGTTGGTCTTGCGGTCACTAAGGTAGAGCGATGTTCATCGTTATCTACGTTCGAACCAAGTTTAACCTAAATATAGCTTTTTGCTCTGCTGTTTTTTTTTTATTATTTCATAACATTTATTTTACATTTCTTTAATGGACGACGTAGGGTCTTGTCTTTTTTAAAGGGCAGTTTGTATAGAAATAAAACTAAACAATTGCAAGTTTAAAATGTTTATTATTGCATTAAAACACTTAGTTAAGATAAAGTAAGTAAATGCTCATATATTTCCAAATAAATATACATTTTATATTAGTATGCCATAATCAAATCTAACCATTTATAAACATTAAAAAAGGTGTGCTTATGCTTAAATGTTTGTTATCGAGAAAATGAATTCTTCTGTGAAATGCTTTACAGATTTATAGCTGCCTATATGTAGTGAATAAACATGTTATTTAAATAGAAAAATCTATTTATAACAATAACATCACCACATAACCAGCAACATTTTAATAGTTTAACAGTCAATCCATTGAGCATTTACTTACATGGTGTGTTTAAAAATGCCTAGACACTAGATTAATTAGTAGCGTAGAGTAGATTGGCGCACCGTCCCCTGCTATAACTTGCTGTAAGCGGCTACGCATACCGCGCACCATATTCCAACACAAATCTTTGCCTCTCATGTGCTCCCAAGTCGATGTCACGATCTCAGCCAAGTTGTGTTTGTTACGCACTTCCGTTGTGTCCCAATTTAAAACCATTTGACCCCATAGATTTTCTATAGGGTTCAAATCAGGACTTTTAAATGGCCAATTAATAACTGTCACACCTTCTTGAGCAGCTAACCAATCCTGCACAATGCCTGCACGGTGGATGGAGCAGTTATCGTGCATGAAATAAATATGTTATGTTGGATAGGCAATTCGCACAGTCGGCAGCATGACGTCACGCAAAATCTCCAAATACAAACTACTATTAAACCTACCACCAACTTCCACCAATTCACCAGGTCCCATAGACGACATCCAGCCCCAGTAGCCCAGGGTTATTCTACCGCTGGTTCTACAAGGTAGCAAGCACTTCTCATTGTAGCGTTCTCCTTTCCATCGCCATAAGATTTTACGTCCATCTTTGTCCGATTTAAATGATTTTTCATCAGTGAAGATCACACCATTTTCTTCCCAATTAAAATTTAAATATTCCTGGCCAAAACGGACCCTTTCTTCGCGATGAGCAGCAAAACAAACAAAACACAAAAAACACTTACTGCTATATTAAGTCGACGACCAATCTCTCTAATTCCAACATTCTGCTCACGTAAAAATATGATTTTATGTTTGGTATAGTCATCAAGTTGCGACATGATGCTTTTTTACACCAAATTGCTAACGAGTTATGTGGAACGATTTACAAATGTGTGTGCGCAGTCACTGCTATTAATCATAGTGTAACTTTTGTCACTTATATGAATTTATTATCTACCACACAAAGCAAATGTATGCTTTACTTCGTATCCAACCATTCTTGGTAAATTTAAATTCTCTAAACTTAAAGTTTTTTTTAATTTACCCACCTGTTTACAAGATAAGTTATTAGGCGTAAATCATATTGGTCGTTCTTTAATAATGCAAGCAATATTGTAGTTCATTTTTTAATTGATTGTCATTACAACTAATTAAAAAAGGAACTAATACTATGTGGACTGTGTTTTCGAACCCACATGTTGTTCGTCGCCAATCCAGCATCAAACTGCTAAGCCACAAGAACTTGTCGAGAATACGCGAAATTAAAGATTGGGTTGTAATTATATAGAGTTACTTAAAAGCTTTTCATCTTTAAAGTCGACGAAATAATGATTAAAACAGCTTAACAAAATGATACATAATGCCGGAGGCTCCGACAATGTTGGGTGGGTTTACCTTAACGTTACGTGTTAAAGATCAAAGCGTGTCTGTATTATTATTGCATTTGTTCATCAAGTCCTCGAACACTTGTCTGATAAGCTCGTATAAATTGAATAAACCTTAATGTTACTGTCAGAGGGTCCAAATTCGTTTGTTTTTAGGGTGGGTAAGATAATGTTGCCAAGAGACTGTACTAGAAGTGGCAAAAATAGGTTCAATAAATCTTAGTCGCTATGAAACGTGTTGGTAACTACAGCTCTATTTATCACGCACCTACGCTTAATATCGTGTCTTATCTAGCACTAGTAAATAATGTTAATGTACGTATCGTATGTTTTAGAATAATTTATTTGTGACACGAATTACGTTGGCAACTATTTTCGCTTTAACGTTGTTTTGTTGTATTTAGTGATAGTTTTAGCAAAGCGCTGCATAGATGAAAGAAGCCGCAAAGCACTGGCTTTTTTTAGCTTTTTATTTATTTTTAGTTTACTGCTCACGGTATATCAAGCAAACTCGACGTCCCTATTTTTGGCCTTAGATGAATCGATTGTAATGAAACCTAGGTTAGGAAATATTAGGTTTCATCGCACCAATCGATCGATCGTCGATCGAAGGCATCGATCGATGATAGGATAAGTTAGTCGACGTCGATCAATAGACTATTATACATAGATAGATTTTTACTTCTTTTTTCGATCAGTCAAAGCCACCAATCGATCAACGTCGATCGATGGCACTGATCGGCGGCGGTCGATCAATTGTTTGTCGCCAGTTATCCGTCGATCAGCCCAAGCTGCCACACCAATCGATCAACGTCGATCGATGGCATTGATCGGCGGTCGATCAATTGTTTGTCGCCAGTTATCCGTCGATCAGCCCAAGCTGCCACACCAATCGATCAACGTTTTTTTTTACGATTGGTGTAGTAACACTCTAACCTACTTCAGAGAAGTTAGTCGAGATTTTTTTCGAAAACGACCTTAGATACAGAATGAGAGCAATTTTAAGATTTCCATAGAAATTCCCTCTCTTTTTAGATTTCGATATCTTGCGTTGAATGACTGGCCATGAATTATAACTGTAAAGTTTCAACAAAATTCGTTCAGTCTGTTTTGCGTCAAATAGTCCATTAATTCTCACAAACTTTTGGGTTAGTAGTATAGGATTTTGTATTTTAATATTACCCACTACATATTAGCTACATGCTTAACGATACACTGAAAATACATCATAAAAATCTCAAGGTTAAAGTTGCAACCCCGTGATGCATTTCTCAGCAACCTTCACATTCCTGTTCGTTCCTGGATTAGTAAGATGTGACGTACGACACTCACACACTTTTGTAAATAAAAATACATTTGATTTATTATGTACATTCAACATAGCTGTTTGGTATACAGGAAAAGAAAAATATTTTTCCCACTGCGCTGCAAATATTTATTTCTCATGTGTGCATTATAACTTTTGCAGTTTATGACATACTTACGACAGTTGTGTACAATAATTATCTACTCAGAACACTAAAAACATTGCTTAAAAGTAGATGCAAGTTAGCTGCCTGCATACCAAATAGCTTTGCTGACTAACCTTACCTAGCATTTTTACTGGTTCAGTAGGTGGTGAGAATCATCATCTCCCTAGCCTTTTCGCAACTATATTGAGGTCGGCTTCCAGTCAAGCCAGATTTAGCTGAATACTAGTATTTTACGAGGAGCGGTTGCCTACCAGACCTCCACAACCCATTAACTAGGAAACACGGTTGCCATGAAGGCAAGACTGGAGTAAGAATTACTGGCTTCTGACTATCCGTAACGACGCCAAAGATCTACAAATGACAGCCGAGACCAACGTTAACACAACGTTAACAGACCTCGTTAACACAATTTGTATCATACAAAGATATGAATATAGTAACCCAATTCAAATAAATAATAGTTATGTGCGAAACGGGTTTCATAATTATAGTATACTTAGTAACATTTTATGTTACATTACGTCAAATTTGACCCAACAAGCAAAATTTTAAAATCGTAGCATAAAAAAGTGGTTCTAATTCAGTTTGCAAGATTTGGTCTAAATTATCGGTATTGGTACTACTGTTCTTAATATTTATTAAAGCAATTATTTCAAGTTAAATAAAAGCTTGTGAAATAAAATCATTGCATCATTATTTTTGTAAGTTTTTTGACGTCATGGTCATGTTTTTTTGACGATCGGAGAAATACATTTAGCAGAAAACATACTTAAAAACATGAAGAATGTAAGTCTCTTCTCTCAAGAGTTCTCGACAGAAGTTCAGCTGATGATATTTTCTTTCCTTTTCTTATGCTAATCGTGCATTCTTCCGTTACCATTTCCAAAAATAATCCTCACATCAACTACCGTAATCCATTCGCCTCAATCTCTGTTAAAACATGCAGCTACAACGTAACAAGCGAAATCAAAATGGAAATTAAAACACCAGCGGAACCATTGCTGTTGATATTAGCGAATTTTATTCAAGCGTCGCAACCAACGCAGCAATATACCCGTACATTGTGTGTTTACCCGTCAGTCAAAATGTCAACGGTGGAACTTCGGCAATATAAATGTAAATTATCGTACGAGGCCGATAGCACCTCGGATGTAAACACTAGTTTAAAATGTACATGCTACCGTGATATTCGACGCATACATTCGTCAAAAAGGTTGAATAATGCATGCTTTTCTTGAATTTTGATGTATTGTGTTTTGAGGGATATTTGACACGGCTTGGTAAGAATAGGACCTTTAGGGTGCCTGTCTATTTGCGCAAATCGAGGTAGCGGAGCGTAGAAATGGAGAAATATTAACCAATCATGTCAGTTAGTCACGTGGTGTGGAGATTTTATGCAATTCCATTGGTTAAAATTTCTCCGTTTCTCTGCTCCGCTGACCCGCTTCGCTGTAACAGACAGGCACCCTTATGGTATGATCTTTTAAATCTCGGATTTATTGAAATATATTAATGAACCGATATTCAGGTACGAAAATCTGGGAATATACAACTTAATTTTCATTTAAAAATGTAAACTAAAGGCAGATTTAATGGAATTTTAATTCTGTTTGAAGAAATTCTTTGATCATCTGTGTAACACATAAAATCTAAGTTATGTCTACACAAAAATAAATAACACCTATAAGTTATTTATAAAACATAGACTTTAAAATAAATATGACGTCTGTTTGTTTACACTCAACTAAATATAAACAGTGCTTCTGGGAATGTTCATCTATCTGTCTGTTTGTCTGGAATTATCTCATAAATGGCTCAATCGACCTGAATACCTCTGACGTATTTCGAAAAACGTGGAGCAATTGAATTATTCTGGCATTTGAAACTGCTCCTAGAATTTTGCCTCGATAATATAAATAATATTATTATTGCAACCTGTGGTATGGTTTTCTCGGAACTCGTGGCTAAATAATAACAACCACACGGGTCGAACTTCAAGGTTAAACAACGCTTGCCAAGGTCGGTCTGCAGATTGTTGACCATTTATTATATATACCGAGACTCATCCGTGGCTCGGAAAGCACGTTAAGCCGTTGATTCCAGCTGCCACTCGCAGATCTTTGACAGTCAACAAATGCCAGAAAATCTGGCACCAGTCTTGCCAAAAGTTACTGGTGCTTGACAGTACCGTGTCACCGAGTTACCGGGTGGTGAAGGTCAGATAGGCAGTTGCTTCATTTTATGAAAGCCGAAAGACGTCCTCTTCTGGACATCGGCCTCCCCTAGTGTCGCCAAAACAACCAATCCTGTGCGTCTCGCATCCATCGGCTACCCCGGTCCCTCACCAGGTCATTGGTCCACCTTGTGGGACGCCTTACAACACTGCGTCTTCCGGTACGCGGTCGCCACTCCAGAACTTTTCGGCCCCATAGACCATCTGTTCAGCGAGTAATGTTCCCTGCCCACTGCCACTTCAGTTTGGCGATCTTTCAGGCTATGTCGCTGCATTTACAATACAGGTATTGAAGATCGATTGATTGATTGGGATTTCTCGGAAACACAGTGGCCAAAAATTGTAGATCATAATGGATTTTGGAAAATCGGAAAGGGGAGCTCGTGGCTAGATAATAACAACCGCACGGGTCGATCTTCAAGGTTAAGCAACGCTTGCCAAGGTTGGTCTGTGGATGGGTGACCATCTTAACATACCGAGTTTCCTCCGTGCCTCGGAAAGCACGTTAAGCCGTTGGTCCCGGCTGTCATTTGTAGATCTTTGGCAGTCGTTACGGATAGTCAGAAGCCAGTAAATCTGACTCCAGTCTTGCCATGAAGAACCGTGTTAATGGGGTGTGGAGGTCTGGTAGGCAGCCGCTCCTCGTAAAATACTGGTATTCATCTAAATCCGGCTTGACTGGAAGCCGAACCCAATATAGTTGGGAAAAGGCTAGGCAGATGATGATGATGAATGGATTTTGGAAAATCGGTGTATCGTTAAAATTGGGATTGATTGACTATTACAAGTTTCTATGCCTATTTTCTAAATCCGTAGTATTGCTTTAACGCCGCAAATGCGCTGACAGAGAGTATGCTTAGCTGGTTATATCTGCTTAACATTATGAACTATAGGTTCTAGGCACTTTCAGCCTTTGGCACAATTATTGTTAGTTAGGACATTTACAGTTCTTTTACAACTTCAAAACAAAACCTGCTATATCTTCGAAGCGTTATCAAAGGATTTTATCCCCTTTAACACCTGGCCAACTAACAGTAGAATCTTGTTACCAATTTTTCACTCGCTTCCCGTATCTAAAAGGATTGATTTTCAATATTGCACACCCATGGAGTTCAGATAATCAACTTTTGTGATGGCGTAAATCTAATAGAGTTGGAAAACTAAAGGTTCAACAAAGAGATATTGGCGATAGATATTTTCTAAATGCCAAATCCACTGACTACGTGACAAACATCTGCCATTAGTGGACTTCATGATTTCAACCAATCGCCGTCATTTGCTGAACGTAAGCCTTAGAACGCCAACCAACCCAGTCTTGAGCAGTCCGTATTCATCTGCTGCCAGGCACGTTCTTTAAATCATCTAGAATCTAATTCATCGTTCCGCAGCACGTCCCACGCTATGTTTGCCCATACGCGGTCTCCACGCTAACACATGTCTGCTCCATCGACCGTCTGTCCGTCTACAGACATGGCCGGCCCACTTCCATTTTAGCATGCCGATTTTACGCGCAATGTCGGTGACTTTAGTCCTCTGGCGAATGACTTAGTTGCTAACTCTATCCACAAGAGAAACCCCGAGAATTGTTCTCTCTATTAGCGGTCTTGGATGGAAAATTTAATTTTTACGACATAAATATCATTTTTATAAATTGATTGAAAGGGATTTTTTGACACAGCGCGCTAACGAATCCCGCGGTGGTATGCGGCGGCATGTCGCGTGTTGTTTTTTTAGGCCGCCGGAATTATACAATTAGCATTTTGGTGGTACCGCGGCATCCCGTCGTGGATCTAAGCGGCTAGTGTACGCTGACTGGTAGCAAAATCCTCTGACATTCCGTCATGGTGTGCGTAGGCTTTTAGTCTAGCAAAAGGCACATTCGTACCATCGTAGCCTTTGTCTCTGTCATCTCTGACTTAGACTAGAGTCAACAGCAAACCCATCATAAAAAAAATCCTTTCCTCGAAGCCATTCAGTTCATTCATTCATTCATTTTCTAACCCCGGTAACTTTTTTGGGTATACAAGCTTAAATAATATTATTTTAGTATTATTTAGCGTTTTGTGTTATATACTGATAGACTCTTAATAGCACGGGTTTAAATCTTAGTGGTTTTTGGTTGCTATTTGATATAAATAATTCTGTAATGTGTTTTGTTTGATTGATAAATACACAACTTACATAACATGGTAGATGGTCTTATGCAACAAATGAAGATTCGACATTTGTTTACACAAATAAGTAATGGAATTTTGGGAACACATTCATAATGCGTACAGCTAAGGAGTGGAATTCCCTGCCGGAGTCTGTGTTCCCCGATAGCTACAACCTGGGAGTCTTTAAGTCAAGAAAGAATAGGTTACTTCTAGGCAAGCGTGCTCCATCTTCGACCACATCATCGCTTACCATCAGGTGAGATAGTGGTCAAGCGAGTGCCTATTAATAGTAAAAAAAAAAAAAAAAAAACAAATTCGTAAGGCACAATGTGCATTATTTTACATGTTATATTTTTGATGGATTTTTTTTTTTTTTTTACTATTAATAGGCACTCGCTTGACCACCATCTCACCTGATGGTAAGCGATGATGTGGTCGAAGATGGAGCACGCTTGCCTAGAAGTAACCTATTCACTCTTGACTTAAAGACTCCCAGGTTGTAGCTATCGGGAAACACAGACTCCGGCAGGGAATTCCACTCCTTAGCTGTACGCATTATGAATGTGTTCCCAAAACGTTTAGTGCGTGTGGGTGGGATGTCCACCATTCCATTTCTTACTTGTGTAAACAAATGTCGAATCTTCATTTGTTGCATAAGACCATCTACCATGTTATGTAAGTTGTGTATTTTTGTTTTCTTTGACTATCGAGGATGATGGCTCAACGTTAATTAGGTTGCCAATAAGATTGTCATGAATCTTCATAATTGACTAGTACTTCATCTAGTTAAGTGGTCGTAAAGACTAACACGCATTATTGGATTTTACTGCTGGGTACACGGTAGGTAAGGTAACCTAAGTGTAAGCTATTATTATTAAGTAACTTGAAATATTTTTGGGAAAATGTGTTTTTTTATTAATATACTTGACAATATCACTTTTTAAATACTTGAACACGGCATAGTATGAAAAAAAAATATCTTAATTATTTTCTAATCTGTCCCCCAAAAGTGACCCCATACTGAACATTATATCGACCATTTGTTTACGTTACGCGTCTGTGTTTGGATCACATAACTTCATGTGTTCAAAACTTGAGCTGAACCAGTAGATAATGAGAAAATTAGCTGTGAGTGTGACAGACAGACAGACACACGAGTGATTCTATAAGGGTTTCGTTTTTATTCGTACGTATTTTCAGTCCAAATGATAGAAAATTATCCTAAACTTAAGTACCTAAATACAAATTGATTCCAAACACACGTTTTACAAAGTTAAAGCTATTCAAAAATAAATACCATGATAATAGATAATATATTATAACCTATAGATAATACACTTTTAATATGCACCATATAAAAATGACCACAGAACCCCAGTAGCTTGTACGGAACCTACTTATAAATCAGAACACGTCACGGCCCACGATATTGTCATACATCTCAATTAACAGCAAACGAACCCCATAGCTCTACTTAATGAACTATTCTGTGAAGCGAGTGGGCTGAACCTTACATACAGTACTCGGTCGTGTAAGCTACTAACATATTATGCTTGTCGGAGGAGTGAATCAAAAAGCTTGTTTACGTACTAGTAGCGCCATCTATTAGCGTTTGAGATACCTTAGTCGATTAACCAAATCGATAACAGCTGTCATAGAATCAGCAGTTCGACTGGGGGTAGTCAATGAACTGTCACGTGTGGCGTTTGACATCTGTCATATTCCAAAGTGCGGCAAGTCTGTTAGCGACACGACACAGTTGACACCCAGAGCTCGACCGCGCCGGTTGTGCGTACCGATTTTATTCAACCACGTGCAAAATGGCGGACACCGATGAGATTTCGAATATTGGCTTATGAACTGGCACTAGCTTGCTCTTTTTTGTGACAAATTAGCATGCTTTTCTCACTCATTACTTGCCTTCTCACCATTATTTGGCGTCAATTCTCCTCGACAGTCGTCACCAGATATATGTTCTTGTTGAAAATGTTTTCAAACCCTGCTACTAAGCATAGTTCCATTCCGTGATAGTGTTGAGCAACTGGATCATTACCTGAAAACAATACAGAAGAGAATGATAAAAGCTTATTATGACACAGCTTTTAAAAGAGAATGTCAGACAGTTTTTAGGGTTCCGAACATCCATAAAAACGGAACCCTTATAGAATCACTTTCGTGTCTGTCTATCCGTCTGTCACAGCCAGTTCCCTACGGATCTACGAGACCGATTCTGTTGAAATTTGGTATACATATGGATTTCTGAGACACAAACACGGCCGCTGTGCGTGAATAAATAAAACTTTAGTATGGAGGTCACTTTTGAAGGTCAAACAAGATTTTTTTTTTTAAGTTTTCCATTCTGTATTGTGTGATACATCAAATGGAAGGGCTTACTGTAAGGGTTTTAGTTATATATTTTTCATAATTTTAAAATAAATACTTTTGAAGTTAATCAAGAAATTAGACCAAAAATGACCATTCCCCTCCCTTATCTCCAAAACTACTGAGCCTAAAATTTTGAAAAAATGCAGATAATATTTGTATACCTAAAGATCATAGGAAAATTTATGAGAAGTCTGTAGTGTTAAAATAACATTTAAAAAACATGAAATTGTTTCGGAACCCTTTGCACGCGAATCCGAGTCGCACTTGGCCAGTTTTTTGTGTCAGAGAGACACAAAGAGAACTCTTCCTAAAATGCATTATCATCATTTCAATTCCCTACCTCTCCGCTCAGAGCGAGAGGAGTCATTTGTAGGGCTTCAGATTCCTACAAATACACGAATAACACTTTCTTCTGGAGCAGTCAGGAAGTAAATAAAATTCAACTTCCCAAAAAACTACGCTATTGAATCGATCGGCGGGTCAATTGGTATTTGTAAGCTAATAGTTTTTTAATTGGCCATTCTTCAAGCTACATATTGGTCGAAAAAAGCACATCAACGAAATTTTGGTGTCCATAACTTTTTACCATTGATTAATCACGGATCAAAAAGTGACGTCAGTTTAGAAACCAGAATCCACACGTTGACGCTTTATTTTTCACCCTGGAATTGGATATGCGTTTTTTTTCGTATTTTAATTGAACTGGCACGTCTGGAACATATTCGTTTGAGTGACGGGTTTATTACGGCGTTCGTATGAGAATATCAAAGGAATGAAATCTGTGTGATTAATGGTAATACGAGTAGTTATAAATGAATGATAGCTATTATATGAAGAAGATATTAAGTCAATCTGTATTGGTGAACGTTATATTCTCAATAACTACAATTTTTAGCGTGATTGATTTCCTTGTATCGTAAACCAATAAATTAAACAAAAGTTATAAGTCATTTTGACGAATGACGGTGAAGCATTCTTGCCTCTCCGTGCCTTAAAACATGTTTGGACCGATAAGCCCGGCAGTTATTTGTAGATCTGTGACAGTTGCAGCTATAACGGGCAGTCAGTCTGTCATCAGTTTTGCCAAGGGGATACCTCTTGACAAGACTTATGTCATAATTACTGTTTCTACTGTGTTACCCAACTACTGCAGATAAAATAAACAGTCGTACCATTAAAACACTGGTATTCAGTTGCATCTGGTATGAATGGATTAAAGTTTGGAAAAGCTAGGTACATTGATTTGATGGGAGTGAACGTTGTAATGGCATTTAATTTAAAAAACGTTGCACGCAAACGCGAATGGAATCGCGCATCATGCCTGCTCTCCCCGAGGGTTAGATATGTGTACCTATTGAACACTCATTTAGTCAGTTCTGGTCAAGTCAAATGTAACAGAGGGCGAGACTATCGCGAATCTCCAGGCTACAAACAAATCCCCAATTACACTTTGCCCTACATGAGATTCGGACCGAGGACCTCATGCTCGAAAGAGTCACTGCGACCCTGGAACGCAAAGGGCTCTAGGAGGAACACGGATGGATTTAAGTCAGTAAAAGTCTGACACTTCTTTCTGCTATACTTAGAGCAGGAGGAGTCATTTGATGATTCCCATCCTTAAAAAGGACATCATGCAAGAAAACATAACTAAATCAAAGCAAGAAAAGAAAGAAAGAAAACATGATTATGTGATACACACAATGTAGAAATAGGACAATGATAGTCGGAAATAAATACAGAGGGAAAATCTTTAGTAAAACTTAGTACTAGAAAAAAAATATACAGGGGCAAGTACCTCTGTAGATAGTGATACCAAAACAACTTTTAGATGTTGATTGATCGTATCATTCTACCGGATCCTTTTACTTGGGGACCCGTACAAGACGAATAGGGCTCTCTCCGCACTCGAACCGATAGTATTTTATATTTATTTGCAATATCTTACGAGCAGAACCCATATATGGGAGCTTATTGATACAGCAATAGACTGTTGCTATAGAAATAAGTTCAAAAACGATATATGCGAAAAGATAGGTATTTATGAGAAATGTATTTATTGTATCACACAAATTATATAGTATTTTGATTGTTATACTAATAATTTAAATGCTTTACGGATCACTAAATACTTATAAACAATTAGAAATTAATCTTCAAACACTTCAAATAAAAAAATCATCCGCATCATTGTCAATTGTAAGAGTGCCCAGAACATTGGCAGTATTGCCGCGTTGGATAGCAATGCTGATTTTTTGCCCGAAAAGAAAGGCTCAGCCCTCTGGTCACGTGAACAGTCGACACAATTAGTCGATCACCTAACTCACTCGGAAGTTTGTTTATTTAAAATCAGCTTCTTTTTTTTTAAGAATAAGAATATTTTTATTTGTATAAAACATGGTACATTTTTAGGTCTTATTAAATATAGGGAGATCTGACATGTTTCGCCATTTACTGGCGTACAAATATAAGAACAATATGTAAATCGCTCTTTTTGACAAAATGTTAAATGTAAGACTAACTCTAGCCAACATAATTAAGTACCTACATAAATAAAATTAAATTATTATATTTATTTTCTATTAGATTAAAGTTTACGTTTTAAATTCGAATTAGAACTACATAAGATATTTCGTAAGTAACTATTTCAGGTACATAATTATACTTTCTTACACTAGTTAAGATATAGTAAGCATCTACATAAGATAAAAATTATAAATTAGTGTTTCACTCAGTAGGTAAAAAGGAATGTTTATAGGAATCAGTAGCCATATTTGTCTGTTACTTTTTTTTCAAAAAATTCTTTTACGGTATAAAAACAATTATCGATTAGCCATTTCTGTAATTTGGATTTTCTTTAAAATTTTTCTTTAAAAAAGTTTCTTTAAAATTGGTATGTATGAATTCAAACAGCAAGAACAATGGTGGACAGTTCACCGTATGACCTGAATTATTATCTTTTCAACTGCATTACACTTACAAATGGTATTCAATTAGGAAAGCCAGTACAAGACGTGCACGCTACGCTCTCCGGCTATTATTACTAAGCTTTTCAACGCGTTCCAACTGCACTTTT
Organism: Lacanobia oleracea; assembly: GCA_950371165.1. Lineage (NCBI taxonomy): Eukaryota > Metazoa > Arthropoda > Insecta > Lepidoptera > Noctuidae > Lacanobia > Lacanobia oleracea. The sequence continues at coordinate 7,898,561 of OX493389.1, forward strand.
TGTGGAGTTGAAAAAATATAACTCAGATGAATATTGGAATTAAAAGACAAGCTCGTGGATAAATAATAGCAGCCGCACGGGGTCGATGTTCAAGGTTAAGCAACACTCGCCGATGTTGGTCTGTGGATGGGTGACCATTTTAACATCCCGAGACTCCTCTATGCCTCGGAAAGCACGTTGGTCCTGGCTGACATTTGTAGATCTTTAGTAGTAGTTAGGGACTGTCAGAAGCCAAAAAATCTGACACCAGTCTTGCCAAGGAGTACCGTGTTAACCGGTTGATGGGTTATGGAGGCGGCCGGTCAGCGTAAAAGGCTGATATTTGGCTGAATCTGGTTTGACTGGAAGCCGACCCCAATAAAGTTGGGAAAAAGGCTAGGCAGATGATGATGATGATGAATATTGAATTGGTGGAACTTTCCGCAAGTTTTTCTGTAGCTTATAAATATTGAACTATATTTTAAGACTTTTATATTTGTAACATCAAAGAACTTGTTGAGTATTTTTCTATTCTGTTTCGATAGATTCTTGTTTCTAAGTAGTATAGGATATTTATGTATTTCGCGGTATTACAGACTGACCGATTTCAATTTATTTATACCATAATGTTAATATTAATTTGGTCTATGAGTATACTGTCCTACACAAGCTTCGAGTTTATCACTTCCGTCTTAGTTCTCTCTTTTACTCCATTTAATGCTTTCAAAGCCTTAAATGAGACTTCAAACGATTAGTAGTTTCTCATCTAGTTTTTACTGCAAAACCTATAACTAAGTACAACTAATTTCTAAAAGTCCCTCGGCAATCTTCGTGTTTCCGAATATAAACGAATTTCCTCCCATTTTTTAAAAATAAGTCATGAAGTTAAATTTGTTTTAAAATCTCTATAATTATAATTCCAAGTTGATTGAGAGCGTCTAGTCTCCACCAAGTGCAAAGAGCAACTGATAAAAATCCGATGACAGACGAAACACGAAGTTTGTCGAGGGACATTAAGAACAGTTGAACTGCGGGCAAACTGGGGGTCTAAAAATATCAACAAAAAAAGGCCACTTTAGCAAAATCATAATATTAACCACACAACAATCTGTCAAATTTTATTTTAATCTTTATCGCTAACGCATTAGGTTCAAGGTTGATTGGGAAAATTTGACAGTGACGGGTAGCGTGATGTCCTTTCTGATTCTGCTAAAGTGTATTTTTAGACGCTCTGTACACAATATTTATTTCAAACTCCGCTACCCTATATCGCATCTGTCGACATAAAACAAAACTCCTTAAAAAGCAGGGCTGCTCCTCGCTCCCAAATAAAACTACGGCACGTGACATTTGTATTTTTCGTTTCTGTCGCCTGCAACCCTATTTGCAGGGAAGGCAAGCTGTATGCGCTTTTCAAGCTAATTATTGAGCTTCCCTGCTGCTGCTTGAAATGTGCACTCATCGAGTTTGATTTTGTTGTGTTGTGAGTTTCCTTTACGAGAACATTTCGAAATGTTCATTTCGTTTTTGAAATTGATAGTACATTGAATGACATTTGTGTTACATTGGCGACGATAGTCGAATAAAACTGTTACCATAAGGTTAAATCTAGTCTTGTAACAAGCCCTTGTAACACGTTTATAGTAAGAAGACATGAATGCTTTGGGAACTGAAAATATATGTATGAACTATATGTGTTCCCGTGTTTCGCAGACAGAAATTTCATAGAATTTCTTTTCGCAGAAAATGTTTCGGTATGCCGATTTAGGTGTGATAGCTTGACAAAGAAACTCCTATTTTGCATAGCCCATTCAAATTCGTTTTAAAATCAAGCTTTTGGGGAAAATCGTTACACAAACCTGACCGACAGCCAACCAGCTGGTTGCCGTTGGCAGAAATAAACTAAACCGATACCGATACATTGGTAATTAAGCTGCTACCTCGAAACGAATCTTGGTATCTGTGTAGTAGCGTTGGCATTCTGCACGAACGCAGACTAATAACTTATTTGCAAGCAATCTTAATAACGCGTGACACCGGTATGCGCGTGGGTGTACGCCCGCCGACACACAACGTGTTGAAGGCACTCCGATCATGCGTCCCACACCTTATGATATAAATGTTACTGTGCAGCCTTGGGGTAATATTGGCTGGCAGAGCTAAGAATAGTGATGTCATGTACTGTTAAGAAAGAGATCGATTGTGTATTTGACACGAGAAAGTGAAAGATCCTCGCTTTGTTACTATAGTGCTGACAAAGTTATGTGATCGGGAACTTCACTGTAATTAAACAGCTGTTAACAAAATGACACCTCGTGAGAAACATAGTGTATTGTAAAGTTCGTGTGTTCTTTTTTAACCTTTAGGGTAACAAAAACTTTTCAGGGCATTCGGGAAAGGTCTATCGAATTTATTTTCGCATAATCACATATAATTAAGAAATATTATATGGCAAATAAGAAGTTATATTCAAGTCAAATCCATATTATAACTAATATTAGGTATGAAAATCGAGCCAAAATTAACTTCACAATAATATTTACACTGTAAAAAAATATTTCCCTCGGAACATCAAATAAAGACAGTTGTTATATATGTGGTTGCCTAAATAAATACGGAACATTGGCAATTAAGGTCTAATGGCGTACTCTTGAGACTTGAGCCGCACACGTCGGGAGGCCAATACGTTCAATAGTGAAAAAAAAATTAATTCATTTTGATAGTTATGCTTTATGTTGTTGTCGTCGTTGTTTTGTGACTTAAATAGGTTTTATTTATATTGCAAAACGTACCGCAACTTTTTGCGGCCAAAGTTTTAGGCCGTTAAGACTTTTTAGGGTTTCAAACATCTATGAAAAACGGAACCCGAAGAACGGTTATGGGATCATTTCATTCATTTCATTTCATTTTTTTTTTATCACTCGGGAGTCTGTCTGTCCGTCTGTTACGGCCAGTTTTCTCAGAATCTACAGGTCTGATTCTGTTGAAATTTGGTATGTATATGGACTTCTGTGACCTAAACATGGATGCGTTACGTACATAAATACATATTTAGTACAGAGGTCACTTTTGAGGGTCAAACCGGAGGATTTGATTTTTTTTTTCTAAAAATAAATAGTTTTGAAGTTATTCAAAAAATCAGACCAATAGTGACCTCTCCCTTCTTATCTCCGAAACTAATGAGCCTAAAATTTTGTAAAAAATGCAGATAGCTCTATTTTTAAAAATACTGGAAAACCTATAAAAAGTTTATAGTTTTTGTAGGTTAAAATAACATATTATAAAAATGAAATTGGTTCGCAACCCTTTGCACGCGAGACCGACTCCCACATGGCCAGTTCAGCTGCTACTCGTTGCCATTCTGATGATAATTTAATTAAATAGCGGTCCCGATAGACGTTGTCCTGCCTGAACCGCTATCTTCCGACTTCAACCTAAGCCATCCAGATGCCTACTCAAACACACTTAAAAAAATCATCAAAATCGGTCCAGCGGTTGAAGAATATGTAGCTAGCAGTCTCAAAGATCTTTTACCTTCCATCTTCCCATCTGCCTAGCCTTTTCCCAATTATATTGGGGTCGGCTTCCAGTCAAACCGGATTCAGCTGAATACCAGTATTTTACGTGAAGCGGCTGCCTACCAGACCTCCACAACCCATTAAATGGGTAACACGGTATTTTTTGGCAAGACTGGAGTCAGATTTACTTGCTTCTGCCAATTCATAACGACTGCCAATGTTCTACAAATGACAGCCGGGACCAACAGCTTAACATTCTCTCCGAGGCACGAAGGAAACTCGGTATGTTAAGATGGTCACCCATCCACAGACCAACCTTGGCAAGCATTGCTTAACCTTGAAGATCGATCTGTGCGGCTGTTATTCTTTAGCCACGAGCTCCTCCTTCCATCTTCCCAATAACCACAAATCGTCCCAGAGGCTCCAGACAAGTGACACTCTGACAGCTGTAGTATGGCGAAGGCGATTGCCAAAACGTCAAAATTGACAGACGCCGTCGAACTGTCATGTGATCAATGCCTTATAGTCGACAATAGCATTCGCTGATAGAATGACACTTGTCAGCCACACAACGGAACGATCGAAATAAAAAAGACTAACAACCTTGATGTTTATTATTTCATTTTGTTTGTTGGCTCAATTTGCTATGTACTGGCATTCGCGTATGTGAATTGAATGTGAGGAATGTGAGCTTTGAGTGTTAAGGCATTCCGACATCGTTTGAGATAAATATTTGTGCGCTGTACTGGTGTTATATATTTTTATCTGGTACTGTACATATACTCGTACCTTGGTTTATACAACTACACACAGGTATTCTATTTTCGTATTGAAACCTCATATATTGTTGACATTAATTTTCCAAGTGATGAAATTAATGTACCTACCTAGTGATTTGCATGCCGTAAGGTAAAAAGTAGCTGATCTCATGTATTTATGTTAGTCATTTTATATTGTACCTATATTTTGAGCAAATTAAAGTTCTGATTCTGATTTATCCAGTTGATTTGATAGTACTGTTCTATCCAAACACTATATGAGCTCTGATATTTTCTTCTTCTAATAGTGGTTGCAGATTCCTACCTATGCAGGTACTTAATTTTATGTTAAACATAGTATTAGTGATAGTTAATTAAGTTTCCAACTGCAACTATGGAGGCTTGTAAATGGCTTTTTGTAAATTAGCTTACTATTACCTCTGTATAAATATCTGTAAGCCACCCAAACATAATAAAATAAAATAATTATATCTTCAGTGGTATGAACATCAATCAATCAATTCCGCCGAATGACGTCCACTACTGGACATAAGCTTGACCGGTTCTGTGCTATTTCGTCCAACAAACTTCGCGGGAGGCTTTCTAACGTTAACGTTGTGAAAGTCAAAGTCAAAACGTTTATTTCAATTAGGCCATTTAACGGTACTTTTGAACGTCATCATTACATTTGAAAAAGTTACTTTTTTTAACCGACTTCTTCAAAAAGGAGGAGGTTCTATGTTCGGCTGTAGGTATGTATTTTTTTTTTTAACTTTCTAACATAATTCAGATATTTGTGCCTGGTAATTATCATCTCATGTTGCTGAGCTCTCTCTGATGATGGGATCCCATGGAAAATGTTGTTCAGCGATATTTTCGCCAATTGTTAACCGATTTGGATGATTATTTTTTGTTTGGAGGAGTATTTTCTCGGACTGGTCCCATTTAAATTTGGTGTAGATCTGATGAAGAACTTCGGCGATAGGCAACGGAACTCTTCAATAAATGATAGCAAATGGATCGGGATTTATGAAATCCCATGTCTGTTGATTGTATACAGCAGTTAATTACATAACATCACGCCGACACGCTGTGTTTGTAGTTTCACTAAGTGGTACCTGCGTACACTAAAAAGTGAAAAATAAAAAAAACACTTTTTTCCAAAAAAATAAAACGGTGTCTAAGTAAGTAAAGGTCGGTGTAACGTAAGTCGGTGTTTTTGGTTATTTTGTTTTTGAACACCGACTTCCGAAATTAAAGTTATTTTTTACTTTGTAGTGTTTTGTTTTTGGATGTCGGTTTTCAAATCAATGTTTCACATGTGCTGTGGTACCTATACAAAACTTTTGTTAATATGTGTAAGGATCATAAACCTAGAGTATGTGCCGTTGGTACTAGTAGTTGTTACACTAGAATCTTTCAGCCCCCGTCAATCCATAATCTTCCAGCCCCATAGTCTACCAATTCTGCCAAAAATGTTCCGCAATTCCTAGGAATCTCTCAACTCAACTACCGAAATTCACTTGTAGAATATGATTAATTATTGCCAAATACTATACTAAAAAGGTTGAGGTAGTTAAGTAAATAAAAGTACAATCTCGATGTGTCTTTTTATTTTTCATTTAAAAACTCAGTTTAAAATTAAAATGCAACTATAAACCGATGTAAATACAACAATCATCATCTGCCTAGCCTTTTCCCAACTATATTGGGGTCGGCTTCCAGTCAAGTCGGATTTAGCTGAATACCAGTATTTTACATGGAGCGGCTGCCTACCAGACCTCCACAACCCATTAACTGGGTAACACGGTACTTCATGGCAAGACTGGAGTCAGATTTACTGGCTTCTGACTCATCATATCCGTAACGACTGCCAAAGATCTACAAATGACAGCCGGGACCAACGGCTTAACGTGCTTTCCGAGGCACGGAGGCATTTAAATACAACAATAACTAGTACTAAATAAATTGATGCAGTAGTTTAATATGTGTTTGTGTAAAAGTCACGTCAAGATTTTTTACATTTATTTAACTACCAAAAGCTTTCTAGTAGGTATAGGAGAACACGAACGTATCATATTCTTTTATTTAATTGCAATATTATATTTGTTATACGTAAACTAGAAAACCAAAAAGACACACCCTATTCCTGAAACAAAACCGTTTTCTCTTCAAAACTCAGTAAAACATTTTCTACATCTATGTTTTGGTTCCCCAAGAAAATAACTCAATATTTATTTTAGTCGACCTGTTGCGTTCTCCTGAGAGTAGAACCAAGACAATCTAAAGCCGACTCTATAAGTTTAGGGAAACGGTTTATTGTTCAAAAACACTTTGTGGAATTGATAAAAATCTTACCAAAATGAAACATGGAGAGTAAACTCAATTTTGTGATGTGTTGAGCGTTATTATCTAACATTAAGGTTCTGGAGGCTCGGCAATGGCTTTTAAACCTCTCGACTTATTCATGAACAGGATTATGATTGAAATTTTCCGAAAATAACGGCGCGTGTTTACATTTTTAACGCTCTTGGAGTACGGCCGATTTAATATTTTAAAGGGAAATAAAATGGCAGTTGAAAACGCTGTACTGTTTTCTCGCAAAGATTTCAATGTTTAATAATTCACTGTGAAAACTTCCGAATTAAAATAAATATTGCAGATGCAGCGGTCGATCTTTGACTATAAACATGGGTAGATAGACAACTGACCAACACGATATACGTGTTGCCCAGTTACTGGGCCATCAAAGTTAGGTAGGCAATGACACCATGTAAAATACCTACTGCTTCAGCTACATGCGGCGAGATTACAAGCTGACCATAACATAGATTGACTAAATCTGACTAAAATGCTGAACCAATATAAGAATAAATTATTTAATTAATTATTTCACTGATAAAATAATGTATAATAACTGATCCCACCAGCGCCCTTTTACTAACGGAATACTAGACGTACTGCAGGTTACTATCTGCACTTGGCCGATATCCCGACGAGTCGATCGCTTTTAGCGATAAGGCCGCCTGTTCTATCACCCTATGTAGGTAATGTTTTCTTCATCAATCCTTTCTGTAACTTATATGGTGTACATAATAAAGAGTAGTAAAGCGTATTCTATTCGATTCTAGTCGTAATCAGCGGTTCTTCTTGACATTTGTTATGCGCACAGCCAAAGTGTGGAACTCTCTGCTAGCGTCTGTGTGGTTCCACATGTAACCCTGCCTTCATAGCAAAGGTAAACAGGCATCTTCTAGGAACGCTCGCCTCATCATAGACCTCACCCATCGCTTTCCATCAGGCGTGATTGTGGTCAAAAGAAAGCCCATTCGTCAATAAAAAAGAACACACTTGCAATCAAATAGAAAATATGCAATATCAATTCCTCAATTACTAATTCCAACTCAAGTGTTGTAAATTATTCCCTTTGTTGTTTGTTGATGTCCTGTCTCCATGACAACCTGTTGGACCTGAACGGTTTATGATCGGCTCTTTATAGTCGAGTGTCAAAAGCACTATAAAGTTGGACAAATATAATGTGGTCACATTTATCAATGTATTTGGTGATATAAACAGTTTTACTATGAAAGTTTCAGAACTTACGTAAACTATAAGTAGATCGAAAAAGTGAAACTTACAGAGATTAGAACAGGATGCCAATCCTACTAATATCAAGCAACGTTCGCTATCGCATGTTGTTTTTTTTTTTTACTATTGATAGGCACGTCCCAATCTGTCAAAAATGTTTTGAATTTGACGTTTCAGGGTCCCGTACCCAAAGGGTAACCAACGGAACCCTATTACTGAGCCTCCGCTGTCCGTCCGTCCGTCCGTCCGTCTGTCTGTCAGCGGGCTGTATCTTAAGAACCGTAATAGGTAGTCAGTTGAAATTTTCACGGATTGTGTATTTCTATTGCCGCTATTACAACAAATTTATACCAAAAATTAAGGTTTATGGTACGGAACCTTTCGTATGCGAGTCCGACTCGCAATTAGCCGGTGTTTTTGACAGATAGCGACTTAGATGCGAATGTGACCATAGCTTGCTTAAAAAAAATGAGTTAGCTATTTATTTTACGTTCTTACAGTCCATAGGTTGGCTGGTAGATATTACTGTCAGTGATGACACAAGCCATTGTACACATAGAATAAAGTTCTTTTTGTTCTATTGATAGGTATTCGTTTGACCACTATCTCATCTGATGGTAAGCAATGATGCGGTCGAAGATGGAGCTTGCCTTGTTTTGTTATTGTATAAGAGTTGTATCACTATTTTGGTGTACTTATAATTAAGTAAATTCTGTCTATCTATAAAATATAGCAGCTTAGATATCATCATCTGCCTAGCCTTTTCCCAACTGTATTGGGATCGGCTTCCAGTCAAACCGGATTTAGCTAAATACTAGTGTTTTACGTGGAGCGGCTGCCTACCAGACCTCCACAACCCATTAACTGGGTAACACGGTACTTGATGGCGAGACTGGAGTCAGATTAACTGGCTTCTGACTATCTGTAACGACTGCTAAAGATGTACAAATGACAGCCGGGACCAACGTCTTAACGTGTTTTTCGAGGCATGGAGGAAACTCGGTATGTGAAGATGATCACCCATCCACAGACCAACCTTGGCAAGCGTTGCTTAACTAGCTGTTATTATTTAGCCACGAGCTCCACTTATATAGGCCTAAATATATATAATAGTAATAATGCAAGTAATCTGAAATTCTGTTAATTCTCTTCTCTCTTGCTTTCCCAATTATAATAATTTTAGGTCTTGGTTTAAACTCAGCCTTAGCCAGCGCGGGACTTTTCTGTAATATTTTATTTTATAGAGCACAGACAACAATATCGTTTCAAAGCACTTAAAACAAAAATCTGAAGCATTTATCGTAAAAATACTCCGAAATCAAAATAGCGAGGAATGAATTATTTCCATCGATTGATTTACAACGCTCTAAGATTTACACCTCGTTCCAAACAGACATAAAACTCGCAACTATAAAATGAAACAAAATGCGTGATATCGTTGATACGTTGCGATAAAAATCTGTTATGAAGAAGTTGGGCTATGAGTGTAATATTCTAAGGAAAAAAGATGCATTCTTCCTTTCTTTATATCTCAAAAGTATGTTCCCTTCGGTTAATTTTCGACATTCACGCGGGCGGAGCCGTGGGTGGAAGCTAGTTCTTTATAGCTTTTGTTTGTTGCTCTCCTGGTTTCTCCGTAGTTAAACAAGAGACAAGCCGACTCAGCATATGAAAAACCTGTACCATCATTCACTCCTATATAACACACAATAGAGTAGATGATTAAAAAAATCTAATAAGTAAGTTAACCATATAATTAAGACGATGCAGTGCGTTGAAAACTTGTATGACGTCACATATAAGTACACTTTTGATAGAATAGTGACGTCACAAGCCCCCACTCCTGATCTTTGATGCGCTTTATCTTCGTCATTTTTTATTGATTTGATAAAGCAAAAAATATGTCTCCAATATTTTTCGTAAAAATAACTGAAGGACTAAATAGAATCATATTTTTTAACTCAGAAATCATAATAATCACTAATATTTCCAACTACAATTCACTTTCCCTACCAAATCTTCCTCAAGGGTTTTCTTAATGTTTTCTTTGCATATGTAATCGCAGGAGGACCATTTTTGTATTGATGGGATAATCCTGTATTTTCCGAGAAGCCCCGAAAACCTTAATGCATCGAGCAAACATGTTTTAACCTTTCAACAGTGAAGGTAGAAAAGTGGCAAAAGTAGCAACACCCTTTTCTATGTGAATAAATTGACTTGTTATTCGTGGTGTTATTAAACTTGGCCTGTGAAAAGCTTGCTCGGGTAAATGAAATTAAAAACTAAAAATTATGAATTTATTTTTATGAGTTAGAACATATTTCTTCTGGTTTATTGGTGTTGAACAATTATAACAACAGAATTCTCAATTAGATAAGGTTTATTCGTCTAGTAGTACATGCGGTAATCCACTGAATGCGATGGCGCGGTCGATGCGACGATGCTATGGAAGAACTTATGTTCAGCAACCAGAAATAAACTTAAAAAAAAAAACCGACATCAAAAAAAAAAAACACGTCGGTGTTTTTTGGTTATTTCGTTTTTGAACACCGACTTACGAAATTAAAGTTATTTTGTACTTTGTAGTGTTTTGTAAACCACAAACACAGCAAGCCGACGTGATGTTATGTTATGAACTGGTGTAAACAATCACAGACATGCGATTTCAGAAATCCCGGTCCATTTGCTATCATTTATTGAAGATTTCCGTTGCCTACCTCCGAAGTTCTTCATCAGAGCTTCAGCAAATTTAAATGGGACCAGTCTGAAAAAATACTCTTCCAAACAAAAAAAGAATAATCCAAATCGGTTAACAATTGGCGAAAATATAGCTGAACAAACATTTTTCATGAGATCCCATCGTCAGATCCTGACTTATACCTTCCATCATCAGCTCAGTAACATAAAATGATGATTACCAGGCACAAATATCTGAATTTCGTTAGGAAGTTTATGAAAAACATTGTATGAGCTTATAAAGTTTGAGGGTTTCCCGCGATTTTCATGGGATTCCAACATCAGATTCTAACTTGGTGACAATGAGACTACCTCAGGAGTATAGGATTTCGAATAACAATTATTTTTTAAAATCGGTCCAGAATTGGCGGAGAAATCGGTGAACATACATAAAAAAAAAATACATATAACCTCCTTTTTGAAGAATTCGGTTAAAAATCAGAAATTATGATGAAAGAGGTGATTAGCTTTTTATTTCATAGTAAACCTAAAATTGCTCCCTGTCTCTGTAAACCTTTTTTCAAATAATTCTTAAACTAACATTTTAGACCAGGGTATTTGGTGTATGTACGAATATCAAGTTTTATTTTAAATCAGATCAATAGTATATTTTAGATCAGATACGTCACTATTAAATACTTGTTTAAAACATAACTAATAGGCACATCATTTAATCATGAAAGAAAACAAAAAAAAACAACCGTCTTCAAAAGATATCAAAATGTAACTTCGTAATCGTATAGAATATCAAATCATTTTCTTTCAAACATTTTACTTGGAATACAACTGTTTCCTCATTCTTCATAAACACCGTTTTCCACTCTGTATTACCCTCCTATATTTCCCCGTCTATATGAGAGTTATGATTTTCTTTGCTGGCAACACTTCGATACAGCCTTATGGTGTTATTACAATCATTAGATTGCTCACTCTGTTTTATCTTACCCTCGTATTTTTGTAGCCGAGGGCTCTTTGAGATGTTTCAGCGTTTTATTAGGTAGGTAGATATATACAGGGTGTTCAAAGACTTTGCCACAATGAGATAAAGTACTCTAAACACACATTTTGCATTTTCGACATTTAGCGGGTTCGATTTCCGGTTCATACAGGCGATCATTTAAAATTATTTGAATGCAAATTAATATGAAGTCTTCATTCAGTATATTTTGCTATCTACAGTATTTAAGGTACTTTCCCTCGATGTGACAATCTCGGGATGCCCTGTACAATATTGTGATAAAGATGTTCTGCTGTGTTGCAAAGAAATAAATAAATACATCAGTATTACCACCTACTCTTACTTATCAACCTACGCTGTAGGAAAAATACTGGAAATATTTTCCTGTAGACAAATATTTTTGCAAATAATTTGTTTGGTTACCTGGTATGTAATCCCAGAAAGAAAAATGAATACGTAAAAATATTCTTGTCCATAGTTCTAAGAGGATGAAGCCGCGTTTAGTTTGATGTTATTATTAAAAAGAATTATATAAAATATACCTTTGTATATAGCTAAACAGTTGAAATTCAAAGTCAAAGTTGATGACCATATTTACTTATCAGCCCCACTTGCCAATGCCACCTTGGCAAGAGAGATAAAGATCATGATACAATAATTGTAAGACAAATAGTACTATCCCTTTTTCATAACGGAAATACAATACTGTTATTCCTGGTCCTGTGCGTCTCGCATCCATCGGCTACCCGCGACACTCACCAGGTCATCGGTCCACCTTCGCGCTGCGCCTTCCGGTACGCGGTCACCATTCCAGAACTTTTCGGCCCCATCAACCATATATTCTGCGAGCAATGTGCCATGCCCACTGTCACTTCGGTTTGGCGATCCATGTATTTAGTACAATATTGTTTTCCAGCTACGTCCGGTTAAGCTGAAAGCTTATCTCAAACTAATCGGGAAAAGGTTTGATAGATAAATGCCTATTAATAGAAAAAAAAATCGTAGGGAGACGGAGGCTGTTGCGGAATTTGTTAGAAAAAATTCACCGCGGCCCGAGAACGCAAAGGGCATTAGAAGGAACTCGGATGGGTTTTAGTCAGTAAGAGTCTGAGAGTGACACTCCCTTCCGCTCCGCCCAGAGCGGAAAGAGTCATTTGATGATTTCCCATCCTAAAAAAAAACCAACCTCTGTGCTAACAGGAATAATACATAGAAAACTTTCGAACCAAAATGAAACAAACCCATTCAATTCACTAATTGAAAGCTCCTACCCACAGTTTTATAATTTCCTCCAAATCATATTGGGACATTACCCACATCCGTTTCACAGTTTCACTATTATAACTGGGTCCGTTATTTGCAGATCCATGTTTGCCAACATCATAGTATTACATTCTCTTGTTTGATTTTAAATGTTTTGCATCAATATTTGATTTAATTCATATTTGGTTTACGCTCCAATTCACTGGCCACGTTTGTTTCAGGTTTGTATTCAAATAGTTATTAATTCTTGCATTTCATTTAATAAAACTGTACAGATGTTTCTATTTTATATATAGTGTTTGTTTTATGAACAAACACTATATATAAAATAGAAACATCGTACAACATACACAAACATTGGTGACAATTATTGTAGATAGATCGCATATTTTATGGCATAAACTGTTGAAAAGTGACTTTTTTTGTTTTTTTTTTGTGTTTTATCTTGGGAGGGGTTTTTGATAAGTATTTTTTCCAAGATTTTGGTAAGTAACTTTTTTGGAAATGTCTAATCAAGCCCTTTTGAAACCGCAAATGACTATTTCACGAAAAATACGACATCATTCACCTAACGGCGGCTGCCACCCTAATTCGTAATAGTCATACAGCCTATTTCACTTCGGCAATAATAAATAAAAATATTGATAAATATAGTATTATTTGAACCATTCAAAAGACATACATTGTTTTAAAAAACATACAAATATATTTATACATGTATATTTGGTGTGTGTGCGTGTGTTTTGTGTATGTGTTCATTTCAGTTATTATTATTTTTAATTTGTTACTTTCGATTAAAAACCTGTTATGTACACCATGCTAATTTTACGCCCAAAACATTTTCATTTCATTATAAATCATTTCCTTTTGATTGATTTTATTTTACCATGCTTCCTACTATTATTTATGTAAATAAATTAAATTTCGTGGCGTTGCCTGCCTGTCCTACGAGAAACCTGGCGTGCACTGAGTAATTAAGCTCACACATTGAGGTGGAACACGGTGCAGCGGCTAAATAGCGGCTAATCTAACCAGCTAACCGCTAATCTCCGTCTGAGAGCAGACCGTAATTGTATTTGTGTAGAATAACGCTAGTCTTGTGCTGCTATGTTACTTTTCTTGATAAAATTTTTATGAGATGTTTGAAGTGACTTTGTGTGTCGTGTCTGGTAACTTTGAGTTCAACAGTAGGTAAGTTATTTTGTTTTATAGTCTAATTTTAACTGAAATATAGATATAATTATAGAAGTGATGGAAAATACTGTAGAAAATCCTTTTATACAATGCCATCCCGAACACACGTAAAAAATAAACATCCTAATTAATTACCCTCTTTTTTGAAGTCGGTTAAAAATCTTAGGAAAAAGAGATGCTGCAAATGTACCTATTCAATACAAAGTAAGGCTAAATTGGTTCGAAAAGTTCTACTACAAAAACAACTTGACGCCCTAATAAATATACACCATTATAATTAATCGTAGCGTCTGTGTTATATTACAAAGTATTTTAACTCCCCTACAAAAAGTACTTAAAGCTTTAACAATCACTTGTTCTACCCCTTAATGACTAAATAATCCCGTGGCAGCAATACCTCTATCTTCAACGCCCCCCTTCTAATCGACTCAGTCGTGGAGATTAAAAAACCAGCCAAGTACGAGTCGGACCTGCCCACGAAGGATTCCATAGATACCATAGACGGAAAAAACACGGTTTAAGTATCGGAGCCCCCTTTAATTTAGCTGTTATTATTTTTTGGTATAGTGGTAATAGAAATACTGTCTGTGAAAATTTCAACTGTCTATCTGTTAGGGTTCTTGAGATAGGTACAATGCATTCCGCTGACCGACACGACAGACGGATGGACAGACGGACGGACGGACGGACGGATGGACGGATGGACGGACAGACAGACGGACGGACGGATGGACGGACGGACAAACGGACTGACGGATGGACGGACAGACGGACGGACAGACGGACGGATGGACGGGAAGTGGAGGCTTAGTAATAGCTAGGGTTCAGTTCATAACCCTTTGGGTACGGAACCCTAAAAACTGAAAAGCTCTTGTTAGAAGTAATTTGATTAAGCGGATCTCTTCTAATCCATTTTGGGGTTCTTGAAGGATTCAGTCGCGTACTGAATTTCAGATGTCAGTGAACGCAGGATTAAAGCTGTACATTTTGCAAAGGTATAACGGTATCTCATTATGGGCATTTTCAGAAAGTAATTTCGACTTTTTGATGATTATGTATTCGATTATACTTTGAGGGTATTCTGATGGAATTTTAAAATGTTTATATTTGTAACAACATGCATTTTCCCAGAAGGGATTTGCAGAGGTATGTAGGTTAGGTTAATATGTTTAAGTCCCATGGGTATTTCACAGGATGTAATGGAAAGATATTATGATAATTTTAAAAACTGCTCCTGCCCATGAAGATGAAAATCTTTCTTTGTGAACAATTTTGGGGAAAAAGTACAGCTTTCATTTGTAAACGCATAACGAAAAGCGCAGCGTTGGAAGGCTTCCCACATGGTGGACTGATGATCTGGTGAGGCTCGCGGGTCGCGGGTAGCCGATGGATGCGAGACGCACAGGGCCGGTTGTTTTGGCGACACTTGGAGGGAGCCTATGTCCAGCAATAGACGTCTTTCGGCTGATATGATGATGATGATAGAGGGTTCGTGAGTCGTGTTTAGCGTGTTTAAATTAAATATTATTGTACCGACCATTTGAATAGGAGAGTTATTAGAAAATTATCTTTGAAAATCATAATTTTACAAGAAAGTCATTAAGTCTTCAAATAAATTAGTTTTGCTTAGACTTTGATGTCCATAAAGTTATATAGTTCGAACTAAAATAGTTCTTTGAAAACTTTGTTGGCTAAATGTTGTTAACTAAATCTAAACAAGCATCTAACGATTCAAACTTTTCCAAATAAATTGCTAACTAAGGTGACTTTGTGTTAATTATATATAAATCTTTATTAATATGTCCATCATCAGACTTATGTCTCAACCAATAGTCCAGCCACTAATCTTACTTTATTCTTGGTATTAGATATCAATTAAAGACACAATTATGCAAAAACCACTCTTGAATAATAAATCAAATCAGGTAGCCTAAAAAGGCCACTTTAGCAGAATCAGAAAGCAAATCACGCTACGTCACTGTCATATCCGATCAGAACCAGGCCCGTGTCGACGGCGCGCTGTGATCCACGCGCGCCTCAAAGAGCTGCCTGCATAAGAGACGGAGCCCGCTAGGGCCAGTGCCTACTGGGGCTGTGGAATCCATTCGAAAAAGTCGCCGCGGCCCTGGAACGCAAAGGGCATTAGGAGGAAGACGGATGGGTTTTAGTCAGTAAGAATCTGACACTCCCTTCTGGTTCACCCAGAGTGGGTGGAGTCGTTTAATTAATTCCCATTCATCATCTGCCTAGCCTTTTCCCAAGTATATTTGGGTCGGCTTCCAGTCAAACCGAATTTAGCTGAATACCAGTATTTTACGCGGAGCGGCTGCCTACCAGACCTCCACAACCCAGTAACTGGGTAACACGGTACTTCATGGCAAGACTGGAGTCAGATTAACTGGCTTCTGACTATCCGTAACGACTGCCAAAGATCTAGAAATGACAGCCGGGACCAACGGCTTAACGTGCTTTCCGAGGCACGGAGGAAACTCGCTATGTTAAGATGGTCACCCATCCACAGACCAACCTTTCAAGCGTTGCTTAACCTTGAAGATCGACCTGTGCGGCTGTTATTATCTAGCCACGAGCTCCTAATGAATTCCCATTGTTAAAAAAAAACTTTTAACACCATCTTACTTTTTTACTGGTATTAGATATCAATTAAAGACACAATTTTTGCAAAAACCACTCTTGAATAATAAAACAAATCAGGTAGCCTAAAAGGCCACTTTAACAGAATCAGAAAGCAAAGCACGCTACCCGTCACTGTCAAATTTTCCCAATCAACTTTGAACCTAATTCGTTGGCGAAAAAGATGAAAATGAAATTTGACAGATGTTTGCGTGATTAATATTATGATTCTGATATGATTCTCCTTAAGTGGCCTTTTTAGCCCCCTGATGTTTCCCACATTTGGCCAAGCTATGCGAGCAAAAATGTAGGTACTGATATGATGTCAGGCATAAGAGGGGTTAAACACTAGGAGTAGGTAAAATAATACCAGTATAAAAAGCAGAACAATCTCTTCGCCCAATCACAATAGTATAAATTCAAATAAAGACCATTTGCCGCAACTTTATGAGTAGCGATTAAAATAACATTACCAGAAGGTATGCTTTAGACTTTTATTTAGATCTAGAATCTTTTGAATACTAAATACGTTTTACAAAAGCCTTACTGCCTGATTTCCTTATCACTACCTACTTTTACTCCAATCGTTATAATATCAATCTAAGACACAATATTTCGTTCAAGAAACTCGGCCAAGTAGTAGGTAAAAGCGGTATTTTTAGGGTTCCGTACCCAAAGGGTAACCAACGGAACCCTATGACTAAGCCCCGGGCTGTATCTCAATAAAACGACAAATAATAAAAAAGAAACTTATTTAAAAATTAAAGGTACCATACAAGAAACGTGCTTTTTCGGTTTGTGGTACGGAACCCTTCGAGTGCGGGTCCGAGTCGCACTTGGCCGCTTCTTTTTCTGTTGTATAAATAAGTTATCAGTTTTAATAGAGACATTATTGATTCGTTGATCCTTTTTCAGCAGACCGGATATTGAATGTCCACCGACCATAAACTACAGTCAACTGATACCATCCACCATAAACTAAAGATACTTACCTACATTATCATAATCAGTCTACTATTCTTAGCCTTACAACGAAGCTCAAAGCACCACAAATTGCCTGCACACCATAAAACATGGCTATGGATGGGTTCCAACTAGGGACGTAATGGAGGCCATTTTAACAGAGTCGGTGGTTCCGATATTGTGGAGAAATAGATTAAACAACAATTTTTCTAAGAAATAAAGTACCTATCAGTAACCGAATTTTAAAAGTGGAAAACTATTTAACTAAAATATCGGTTGCGGTTATTTTATCATTATCATCCACAGACGACTTTGCCCATTACTGGGCTCTTAGGACCTTCTTGTCCTATGCTAACCCCCACGTTTCTGTGCCACCCTCATCCAGGTTGTACCCGCGATGGCAACAATGACGTCTGCCCAATGATTTCCAGGTGACTTAGTGGTTCATAATACATATCAACCGTCGCCATTTTGATATTTGTGCTCACTTAAATTGTGATTGAATCTGGTCAGAACGGCAGTGACATGGGAGCAAACCTTGACGCCGAGTTACATTATGTCACTGGAAATCGCAGACTTCGTAAGATTGTAGGTAATTAATCTTTAATTTCTCTATTTTTTATGTAAAAATCGTTCTGTACTTAGACATGGATATATATATTTCTATTTATTTTTAACAATCGAATTCGGATGGGATTTATTGTGTACAGAACGATTTTTTCATAAAATTCTTCACAATATGAAGAAATAGTTTACAATTTTACGGCGTTTGCAATTTGTCGGTCAAATATATCTCCACATTAAAGGGTGCCATTAAATGCACATTAAACCTGCTTCAATAGAAGCTGGTTCTCCATGACACTTCCGTTAAAAATCCCACTTCATTTGCGGAGGTGATACGGCACAATTTTTTGTGGATTTTCCGCATTTGCGGAAGCGAAGGTGAAGTTCCGATACAACCCTAGCTCCAACCAATCCCAAGTGTTTACGGCACCCTTTATTATCGTCCCAAATGATCGAGGTAGATGAAAACGTTCTATGTTTATAGCTCATGTTGATTGAAGCTATTCTATGTTAATTAAGTGAGAAGATTTTATAGGGATTTGAAAGCTACTGGCTGGTTTTTATTGGTTGATGTGTTCTTGTTTTTTATGGCGTGTGTTTGAACGTCTGAATTCAAATGATGAAGGGGTTATTATCTAAGATTTTTGACTAGTCTTTTTCAATAATGTAACTAAGGGAACAATTATTAACCATTTATTTGAAAACAGTCCATTGGGTCCTTAAAATAAAATTTAACAAACATAAAAAAACAATGAAAGTGCCTCCATGATTGCGTCAAAAAGGTTAATATCAGGAACTGGTGTTCAAACTTCTCAGTAGACAACGTCTGATCCTTGGGCGCCAGCAGGACTATTTTCAGGGGAGGTGCATCTTCAAAACCCTGCCTCCATCAGGATAGGTTTTCTGTTGCTCATTAACACAAACATAGAACTAAAGAAGAGTTCTGGAAAGCCGAGCGAAGAGAGCTCGAAGTACCTACTTCACCTTGGATTTTCTAGGTTCTCTTTTAGTACATTCCGCTTGTCTCACATCATCATCTGCCTAGCCTTTTCCCAACTATATTGGGATCGGCTTCCAGTCAAACCGGAATTAGCTGAAAACCAGTATTTTGCGTGAAGTGGCTGCCTACCAGACCTCCACAACCCGTTAACTGGGTAACACGCGTAATACATTCCGCTTGTCTAATTTTTTTTTTTTTTAGTTATGGGATTTCTCTTGAGTCTAGTCTATACTAGACTCGAGACTTTTTTTTTTAATTTCGTCTTGTTTCTCTTAAAAATTCCTTATTAGTATTATTGAAAGCTAAAAATCTCCCTAGCTTTGCACCTGCAAGTCATACCCTCCCAGCGCCCATAATCTGAGCCTAATGCTATTGACACCACCATTGATAGAGTCAATAATTCAGAAAATTGAGGGAATATTAAACATGTCTGCCTAATCCTAAAATTTAAAGGCGTGGTTTGTACTAGAACTGAATAATACGTAAAACGCAGTTGTTAGCATCCTGGAAACAGTTAAGTATCAGTAACCAAATAATGATAGCTAAATGATGTACAATATCTCGTCTTACGGTATTTATTGTGTTTAGAATTTCAAGGGGCAAATAAACAAAGCATTGGTATCTATTACGGGTTTAAGTGTACCTTCAAAGGTATAAGAGGCACCTACTCAAGTACTTGTGTTTGAATTAATTCTGTACTTGAGTTACACTTCATTCAACAGTACGATGCGATTGTCAAACGGTTGTGATTGTGATAATGTTTGATTACGACCCACTATGATGTGCTAATACCAACACGATTCCATTGTAAGAGAGAGATGAAGCTATTCAGGATGAATAGCACTATCTTTTTTTTCACAACGGAATCATGAGGTCAATGTGTAGTAAAGATTGTAATTTAAGAGTCAATAATGAAGTACCGTTTTAGATTTAAAGGTCGGAAAAATACCGTCGAGATTTTTGTTTTTCTTACGAAATTCTTGGGAATGGTAAAATATTACAATTATATCACTATATCTTGTTACCTACATACTACTACTACATTGCCAATAGATGGCGTTGTATTGATGATGAGTCTTGCCATGAAGTACCGTGTTACCCAGTTAATGGGTTGTGGAGGTCTGGTAGGCAGCCGCTCCACGTAAAACACTGGTATTCAGCTGAATCCGGTTTGACTGGAAGCCGACCCCAATGTAGTTGGAAAAAGGCTAGGCAGATGATGATCTTGTTACCTACATAATAATATGACCCGATTTTATGAACCTGTTTTTCATATGACCCAGCAAGCCTGTGAGTGGTTAGTTTTCCAATAAATAATTTTTACTTACGTAGGTATATTTAGGGTAACCGTCGAAATCCTATTTTTTAACCGCTGCTGTCCACTCGGCTGTTTGTTTGCGGGCTGTATCTCAAAAGCCGTTACAGGTAAACAGTTGACGATTAAACTTAAAATTAAAGCAAGAAACGTTATAGTTTCGGATAAATTAAGGAACTCTTTGTGTGCGAGTTCGATTCGAACTTGGCCGGTTCTTTTTTAACATTATTTTTCTAGTTCACAGCAGCGACTAAACCAATGTTTTCAAGTGAATATAAAAGTTACATACAGGGAACTCTTTTTCCTTCTTCTATTTATACCAAAGCAGAAGTTTCATTAAAATTGTATCTCACTAATGAACACAGAGCTATATATTTTTCAGGGAGATAATAAATATACTACTCTGTCAAGAAAGTACCGGGAAAAGATCAATAATACACAAAATGTCTGTTATTCATCCAAATTTATTTTATCACCTTCAAAGTATGTTCCTTTAGAAACGATACACTTGCGCCAACGAATAATCCATTCATCAAAACATTTTTTAAACGCTGCTTCCGGAATTGAGTTCAGTTCTCGCCGCGAATTCTCCTTTATGTCTTCTATCGATTGAAAACGGGTGCCACGAAGTGGTAATTTGAGTTTAGGAAAAAGAAAAAAGTCAGCAGGAGTCAATCTGGTGAATATGGTGGTTGCTGGATGGTATTTGTTGAGTGTTTGGTTAAAAATTCGTTCACAATGATAGCCTTGTGCGAAGGCGCATTGTCGTGGTGCAAAATCCAAGAATTTTCTTTCCACAAATCTGGCCTTTTTCGTCGAATTTGCTCTCTTAAACGCCGCATAACGCTCAAATAATATTCTTTATTTACCGTTAGACCTTCCGGTAAGAATTCAGAGTGCACAACACCGCGATAGTCAAAGAAAACAGTCAACATGACTTTGACTTTTGATCGACTTTGGCGTGGTTTTTTCGGTTTCGGTTCAGTTGGAAGGCGCCACTCCGAAGCTTGTTGACTAGTTTGCATGTCAAACTCGTAAACCCACGTCTCGTCACCAGTAACAATGCGTTTCATGAATGTTGGGTCCGAACTGACTCGTTCTAGCATGTCCTCAGCGACTTTCATGCGATTGAGTTTTTGGAGAAAATTCAGATCTTTTGGGACTAGCCGAGCAGCAACATGTTTCATACCCAAATGATTAGTTAAAATGGTACGGATCGACTCGTGAGATACAGAAAGTTCGGCGGCTATCTCTCTCAGCGTTGAATGGGGATTTTCAGTCACTATTTCCTTCACTTTTGCGATGTTAACTTCAGTTGCAGACGTTGACGGCCTACCAGAGCGAGGCAAATCTTCCATCACATCTCGACCGCTTTTGAACACTTTGAACCACTCATAAGCACGAGTTTTTGATAAAGTCGATTCACCGTAAGCCTTCTGTAACATTTACAGTGACTCCGAACACGAAATTCCATTGGCGATGCAAAATTTAAGACAAACTCTTTGTTCGATATTTTTGGCCATTATGAAATTCGCAATACACACTATATATGATATTACTAAAACCAGCACTGTATTTAATATAAATAACAGATGCAACTCAAACTCCGCGCCAAAATGGAAAACAGTTATGCCAATCTAACAACTACAAAAAAACAAAAATTTGAATTTGGAACCATAAACAAATCATCCATTCCCGATACTTTTTTGACTGAATGTATTATGCATAGACTGCAAGATGTGCGTAATAAAGGTGTTTATTGCTTGGCATGTAATTGGGATCATGTCAGTAATCTGTTTAAATAGTTTGTAAACTACTTTACAAGGATCCCCAATTTGATGGTGGCAACCTAATAAATAAAAATCTGCCGTTACTTTGAAGTGAGCGAGTGACGACATGTGTACAGTGAGTGACTGACAGACAACGCACAGCCGAAACTACTGATCGTACAAAGCTGAAGTTCGTCATGTAGGTTCCTTGGAAAGTGTAGGAGAGCACTAAGGAAGAATTTCCCGAAATTCCCTCGGGAACGGAAATACGGGATATGCGCGGGCATAAAAGCTAGTTAATATAATATAATGATTTAACCCTCTACTTCTGAGGTACGAAAATGCCACGTATGCTATTTAAACTATGCGACAGTGTACCGGTTGCACAATCTATTCTTAATATTACAAATGCGAAAATAACTTTGCCTGTCCGTCTGTTTGCCACCCTTTCATTATTAAACATGAGAACCAATTTTATTAAATTTTATCTCTAAAACATTTGGCGGGCGATGCCGCTGGCAGTAGCTAGTAACTTCGATAAGTTGTTTATTACCCACCAAATAGAGAACACCTTCCGACCTAAAGCAAACTATGTAGAAACAACCAAACACGTGTTGAATTTCCTGCCATCACACATGAAAACAGAACAAGAAGAACGACAGTTCAATAACTTAATCCAATTTCCAATAGCTTCTCAGACATACCAATACCTCAACCTGAGACGAAGGAAAGCACTCTCCAAGTTTATCGATTGTGAAAAGTAAACAGCCAATAAGCTCACTGATGGATAAAATAGCTCCCTTATAAATAAGATTATGGGATCGGGGAGAACAAACTCAATTGCTCAGTACTATATTTCGTAGAACAGTGTACGTTGGCAATATTGGATCTTAATCATTTCTCTGCGGTGAAAAAGGAGGAAGTTGCGGTTACCGCTTTCAGTGTGACGTCACCGTTTTAGAGTTCCTAACCCAAAGGGTAACTAAGCCTCCGCTTTCCGTCCGTCCATCCGTCTATCTGTCAGCGGACTGTATCTCAAGAACCGTAATAGGTTGGTTAAATTTTCGCAGAGTGTGTAACAACAAATTATTCAAGGTAAAATGTGGCAGTCCGACTCGGACTTGACCGGTTTTTTTAGTACGCCAAAAACACGGTACATTTTTTCTCCCAAATAATGGGGCCTCGCTTACTGTGTGACAAAGGTTTTGTGTTCAACTAGCTCTGCCCCGCGATTTCTGGTGCCCAAGCTTTGTACCTAAATAATGCATCGAGTGATTTAAAGTTAAAATTTATAAAAATAAAATCATAAAAATTCATCTAATTGAAGATTCAAAATTTCGAAACGATAAGGTGAATTTTTATCATCATCTGCCTAGCCTTTTCCCAACTATATTGGGGTCGGCTTCCAGTCAAACCGGATTCAGCTGATAAGGTGAATTTTTATGTTTTTTTTTTTATAAATTTGAACTTTAAATCACTCTCCTGTAAAGTTTGGTCAATGTCGCTTAGTAAGGATTGCCTTTCAAGCGTCGATTTGATCTTTGTGTAATGTGAGTGTTATGGCTCCTAAATCTGGCCATACTATAAGATTAACCATTTCATGATGTTGCTACAGACACGTCAGGTTTGTAGGACCTTAGATCACACCGCCACGGGATTAGGACCCAATGTAATGATCTCCCGTCCTCCTCTGCCTAGCCTTTTCCAAACTATATTGGGGTCGGCTTCCAGTCAAGCCGAATTTAGCTGAATACCAGTATATTACGAGGAGCGGCTGCCTACCAGACCTCCACACCCCATTAACTGGGTAACACGGTACTTCATGGTACGACTGGAGTCAGATTTACCTACTAGCTTCTGACTATCCGTAACGACTGCCAAAGATGTACAAATGACAGCCGAGACCAACGGCTTAACGTGCTATCCAAGGCACGGAGGAAACTCGGTATGTTAAGATGGTGCACCCATCCACAGACCAACCGTGGCAAACGTTGCTTAACCTTGAAGATCGACCCGTGCGGCTATTATTATCTACCTACCTGAGCTTCTCTAAAGATCTCCCGTCATCCAATTCATATTAAGTTCTTTTAAACCCTACAGACAGTAATAGAAGCGCTCGTCGTCCAGGCCAGGTTTGGTTTGAGGTGGTCATTTCATAAACTAGAAAGCCGATATTATGTTAAATGCCCGACCACTTCATGAAATGAAAAATTTTACGGTACGGCTACGACATAGGTACGAATAGGTCACCAGTTTAATAAAAAAAAAAAATGTTAGAAAAGTTTGTAAAGATAATATTCTTCCTCTTGTATATTATTTTCTACAGAGACTCTTGGGCAAATATTGGTTTTGATAATGCTTGGATGAGGTCGCTGTTATTATTTACTTTTCTTCTGTTGAAGGTATATTTGCCTTACGGATTTCACTTTAGGGGTGAAATGCTTTGATTGAGATACCGAGACTGGGAAGTATGTAGAATTTACTTTAGAGTAAATTTACATTCATGCGTTTTTCTAATCGGCTGATCAGAAGACCTAAGAACTAACGAAAAGAGCATTTTCAATGATTTTCGATTTCCAATTTTCGGGTTCCGCACCCAATGGAACCCAATAGGGTTACTAAGCCTACGCTGTCCGTCCGTTGGTCTGTCTGTCAGCGGGCTGTATCTCAAAAACCGTAACAGGTAGACATTCGGAAATATAGTTAGAAAATTTAGGTGTGCCAAATCCTTGCATGAAAGAGTAACAAAGATCCATCCATACCATGTTAGTGAGATAGGACGATTATTTTAGAAACACTACCTAAATATAATCTACTAGCGACCCGCCCCGGCTTCGCACGGGTGAAATTATATACTAAAAGCTTCCTCGAGAATCACTTTATCTACTCGTATTAAAAAACCCGCATACAAATCTGTTGCGTAGTTTTAAAGATCTAAGGATACATAGGGACAGACAGACAGCGGAAGCGACTTTGTTTAATACTGTGTAATGATGTCACCGGAAACTGACAAATACCATCGTAAGATTCTAAAATATCTTGAGAGATTGTAAACTCTCGATAAATTGTCAAATGAACATTTGGAATAGGTAATTTTTTAAGCATTCAAATTTAATAGTCTAAAATCTCTCTAAGTCATTCCGAGAAAGTGTTAACCAACAGTTGATCAGTTGACAATTTATCGAGAGATTACATCTAGATACCAATATATTTTACAATCTTACAGAATTTGATTTTATTCGGTGACATCAATACTGCATAGAACAATATAAAAAAACTAAACCCCATAAGACGTCTTACAGTCCAATCACGCCTTAAAATAAAGCTAAAGTACACCCTCACACAACAGACAGTCCACCAATCAATACTCAGCTTTTATCTGCCTAGCATTTTCCCAACTATATTGGGGTCGGCTTCCAGTCAAACCGGATTCAGCTGAATACCAGTGTTTTACGTGGAGCGGCTGCCTACCAGACCTCCACAACCCATTAACTGGGTAACACGGTACTTCTTGGCAAGACTGGAATCAGATTTACGAGCTTCTGACAATCCGTAACGACTGCCAAAGATCTACTAATGACAGCCGGGACCAACGGCTTAGCGTGCTTTCCGAGGCACGGAAGAAAATCGGTACGTTAAGATGGTCACCCATCCACAGCCCAACCTTGACAAGTGTTGCTTAACCTTAAAGATCGACCTGTGCGGCTGTTTTTATTTAGCCACGAGCTCCTCAACAATACTCAGCTTTAATTACTCTTAAACAAACGGTTCCAGGCCACTTGATTCCGTATTTGCGAGCCCTTGATTGTCTTTAAATACGTTCAATATGTTTATATGCAAATTGAGGGTTTGGAGAAGAAAATTAATAGGTTCGGTTTGGGGTTTACCCTTCTTTGTTAGGCCTTGAGACGCTTATCTACTGTTAGGCATATTGATTTCCATCTAGCTTTCTTACAGATCATCCTGCCTAATATATATACACGAAAAAAGGATCTCGTTAGTATTATTTATTTGTATTTTTAAGTGAACAATACCTTTTGCTGTGCCCTAACAGGGTCTACAACGATTCTTAGCTGTAAGCCTTTTTATGTCATCTTTTGTAAATACCTTGTAGAACGCAAATAAATGAATATGAATATATTAAATTCTTCTGATACTGAGTGAGTGACAGACAACGCACAGCTGAAACTCCTGGTTGTTGAAAGGTGAAATCTGGCATGTAGATTCCGTGGGGAGTATAGGGAAGGACTAACACAGGATTTCCCAAAATTCCGACGGGAACGGGAACAACCGGGATATGTGCGAAAGAAGTCGCGAGCAAAAGCTAGTGTCTTGTAAAATGCAGACAGCAAAGGAGTGGAACTCTCTGCCCGCGTTTGTGTTTCCGAACGCATACAACTGTAATCTCTTCAAAGCTAGAGTGAACAGGCTTCTTCTAGGTAAGCTTGTTCCATCATCGACTTTGTTTATGTCACCTTTGACCTAGGCTAGAGTATAGAGCAAATCCATAATAAAAAAAACATTTATTGTATGATATTATCTATGCACCGTCGAATAATGAAGTATAGGTATGTCAAGAAAATAAAACGGTCTATACCACAGGAACCGATACTTTATTTCAGGATAACAAAAGCCTATTCATCGATAGGAGTTTCGAAATCGAATCATTAGGTACTTGTTACTTTACAATTTAACTGATCATCATCATCTGCCTAGCCTTTTCCCAACTATATTGGGGTCGGCTTCCAGTCAAGCCAGATTTAGCTGAATACCAGTATTTTAAGAGGAGCGGCTGCCTACCAGACCTCCCCAACCCATTAACTGGGTAACACGGTACTTCATGGCAAGACTAGAGTCAGATTTACTGGCTTCTGACTATCCGTAACGACTGCCAAAGATGTACAAATGACAGCCGGGACCAACGGCTTAACGTGCTTTCCGTTCTATCTGTTAAATTGTTAAGATATATACCATTTACAATTGGGTTAGAATTTATAAAAAGCCGGTCAATAAGTCAAATAAATGGTGAAACAATTATCACCGTTCCTTTACTTCAGGAAAACCACAACAGAAGTACCTTTTTCAACCTCCAAGCTCTATAATTTTCCACGCTGCTTATAAGCACGTATAAAACTTATCAGGCCTTGTCCAAGGTCGTAATAGCTGGCTGTAATTATAACGGTCCGACACATAATCACGTAATAAATTAGGAACGTAATAGACCAAAGTATATTTTTTGCTTCAAATATTTTCAGAACTAACTCGGGGAAAATTCGTTTAAGGTGGATGCTCCAGGGTAACCCGCGAAATTCAAATATTTTTATGTTTTTTTGCAATTTGCCGGTCAGTGTGAAGCTGTATGTGGACCAAATACGATCCGCGACCGTAACGCGTATTTATCTAAAGAATTATAACCATTTTAATCATCAATATAGCTCTCTAAGTTCATGTAGCTCGATAGAATGATTATTTCAGAAATAATCATTCTTTAATAATCACACTGACCGGCAAATTGCAAAAAACATAAAAATATTTGAATTTCGCGGGCTACCCTGGAGCATTCACCTTAAGGAACATTTTAGTCGTTTAGATAATCTAATTTTAATGCCTGTTGTTTCAGATTTTTGTAAAGCTTTTATAATTTTAATGCTAAGTACCTACCTAGCATTTGATCATACTAGACAAGAAGACATACCTAATATAAAATTCACCTTAACCAGTGGCGTGCCGTAGGTGCAAGCCAGCAAAACTCTCTAGTCCCTATACACAGTGCCATTTTAGTCTCTCTAGGCTCTTATATCATTTTCGTTATAAAATACAAACTCAGCTGTTTTAGTTATTTTTATGATGTTATATTTCGATGTTATAATGATATAAGAAATAATCACGTAGCAATTTAATATTACTATAGCACATAATTATATTATGGTGTTTTCTTTTTAACCAGTTATTACCTATGCTGGTCTATGCTGGCTTGCACCTACGGTTCGCCACTGATCTTAACAAATCCAAAGAGCTTTAGCTTAAATATCTAAAACATAAAAGGAAATAAACCGATATTTTTGCTTTAATTTATCAGCCAGCGTTTGACCACAGTACCTCCTGATGGAAACCGATGATGTGGTCGACGATTTAACACGCTTGCCTAGAATTAACCTATTCATCATCATCATCTGTCTAGACTTTTCCCAACTATATTGGGGTCGGCTTCCAGTCAAACCGGGTTTAGCTGAATACCAGTATTTTACGCGGAGCGGCTACCTACCAGACCTCCACAACCCAGTAACTGGGTAACACGGTACTTCATGGCAAGACTGGAGTCAGATTTACTGGCTTCTGACTATCCGTAACGACTGCCAAAGATCTACAAATGACAGCCGGGACCAACGGCTTAACGTGCTTTCCACATAATTCACCCTTTATTTTTGTGTGCTCAACTATTATCTATGTTTTCCTCAGTTTAAAGACCCAAAATACAATGCTTCACTAAAACATCCCCACCCAAAAGAACAAAACGATTTAAGAATACTTTCATTGTACGCACAGCTCATCATCTGCCTAGCCTTTTCCCAACTAAAAGCCGACCACCGTGGTCGGCTTCCAGTCAAGCCGGATTTAGCTGAATACCATTTTACGTGGAGCGGCTGCCCACCAGACCTCCACAACCCATTATCTGGGTAACACGGTACTTCATGGCAAGACCCATCATCAATACAACGCCATCTATTGGCAATGTAGTAGAACTGTCAAATTTAAGTTCAAACCCAGAAGCTCACAATTGTTACGATAAATAATGATAGATAATAACATGTTCACTTTTCTTTTACTGCATTTATAAAGTATAACAAATAAGTTAACAATATGTTTGGTGTTCTTTTCACACATTTGTTACTATTATTTTTCTCAATAGATGACACTGCAAGTCAATTGGAGTCTCAATCAAACCACCTATTTTAGCGCTCGATGAAGTTTCTCCCTAAACTTAAAAATTCAATATCTTTTGATTTTGTGGGTCGATTTTGATTAAATAAACGCTAAATATTACTTGGGTTATCACTTAATATTTTTAAGAGCGCTTTGAATTGCTTCTTGAATTTGAGCGTTTGATTCGAGTTTTGATGTCTTTAGATATAGCACAAAAAAAAAAACAAAAATACGCCTAAGAAAGTTTGATAGTTGATCTTGGGAGTGTTCTAAATAAATATATCAATATGTTCACGTACATCAGTAAATTTCTTGTCTCCGCAAAGGGTGTTTCATAAAATCACGCTTTTGGGAATCTTTTGATGCTTTGGTACACCGAAGATATAATAATTTAATCAATTTTAAAAATGTCCATGATACAACTGTACCTTCTACTTTGGAATGCATGAATCGTAACAAATCAATTTGTTACGATTCATGCACTAATAAACCAAAAATAATTTTGTAAAACTGAGAATTATTGACAATTTTCCGTACGAAACTATATTTTTTATCTATGAAAGTATAATCCAAATTCAAATAAAAATTATTTAATAATTAAGGAGGTATTGTATAATGCATGAAAAAAAAAATTGGTCTATTTAAAAGTAAACTCATATTTTTAAGCAATTTTTGTATACAGCCCCACAATCACTATAAATCTCGGGAAACGCGGTTTGTAGCTTTAGTCCGGGGCAAGCGCTCGATTTTGTAATAGCGCCCTTAAGTACCTAGATTTGGAATTCAATTGGTGGTTTATGCGTGATGCTCCCACAAACGCACTGAGAAACAGACAAACAGATAAACAGACAAAAATTTCAAAAATTGCTTTTTTTTGTCTAATATCTTTTGCCTAATGTTTCTATGAAATTTTTATGGTAAAAATATTAAATGTACAGACACGGCAAGACTACAATTTTATTATATGAATTGTGGAATCTATAATTATTGATTGACCTTACAATGAGACGGTCTGAGTACTAATCGGTAATGTAACTTTGTATCAGAGAAATAATAACCTGAGTTGTAAGCCTGTCAGTTTTCTACTGTCTGACATCCCACCCACCCGCACAAAACGTTTTGGGAACACATTCATTGTACGTACAGCTAAGGAGTCGAATTCGCAGCCAGAGTCTGTGATTCCTAATAACTACAACTTGGGAGTTTTTAAGTCAAGAGCTCTTTGCTCTATTTTCGACGACATCATTACTCACAATCAGGTGAGATAGTGGTCAAACGCAAGCTCACCAATAGTAAAAAGTGTTCTCAGAGATTACCTCTCATAAACAAACAAACAATTCTACCTCCTTATGATATTAGTTTGAACAACCAACACGAAGAACGACTCGTATAAAATTACAGCTCACAGGAAAACACAATTTTACATTTCAGTACGTATATTTTTATACTTCAAACATTTTGATACTTGAGCGAGTATATAGAATTTATTCGAAAGAGTCACTGCCGCCACGCAAAGGGCACTAGGAGGAACACGGATGGGTTTTAGTCAGTAAGAGTCTGACACTCTTTTCTGCTCCGCCCAGAGCGGAAGGACTCCTTGGATAATTTCCCATCTTTAAAAAAAAAAGTTTGCAATGAGTGTTGCAATAGGCAGTGCACATTGCTGTAAAGTCAATGGGGCTGAAGAGTTCTTGATTGGTGGCCGCGTACCGGAACACGCAGCGTTGGAATGCCTCTCACAAGGTGGACTGATGAGATCTTCAGATGGTGAAGGCCGCGACCGCGGGACCCCGTTGGATGCGAGACGCACAGAACTGGACAATGTGGCCTCACTGGGGAGAGGCCCATGTTGAACAGACACGCCTAGCAGCCATGAATTTCGACTTGAATTATTTATTCAATTTGGAAAACACGTTAGCAATCAAATAAAAATTGAAAAAAAAAATCGTTCCTAATTATTCCAACTGGTCTTCATAAAATATTTAACCATAGTTGTTTACTACCATAAATCCAGTCTCAAAGGAAAATATCAGCCATATGTAAATGCAATTATAAAAAATGTACACAACCATTGCTTTTTCATGCAAGAAAAATCATAAAATCCCATTTCGAATACACGTCGACAACTTTTTTTGCTTGTATTTTTATTTCAAATAAAACTGTGAACAGTTTTCTAGGAACTCGAAAGCCTCAGCATAATCTATAGTACTATGAGAGACATATCTACATAATCTTGCCTCATAGTATATGTTGTGAAAGTCTGTTCGTATGTATATTTGATAATAAACAATTACGCTTCAACGGTTGAAAGGATTTGGAACTTGGAAATCAAGTAGTCCACGGTCTGGATTAGGACCAATGTGTCAGGGTGGGCCGCGCGGTCAATTAACGCCATTAACGTGGTAGTAAAATGGTCTTAGACCACAAAAAAGCTGTGTCGACCGATGAGTCTCGATTTAGACAAATAAGGAATCATTTATTTTAAACTCTAAACTTATTTAAGTAACTCTTCTTTTTTAACTTCCTTAAGTAATTACTTTTTTTTTTGCTTTTATAGGGTAAGTACCGTACCCAAAGTGTAACTAACGGTCACCGCTCTCCGTCTGTCTCAAGAACAGTAATAGTTAGACACTGGAAATTTTCAGAGTGTGAGAGTTTCTATTGCCGCTACAACAAAAAAATAGATTAAATAAAAAAAATAAGTGGGCAAGTTTTTTCGGTTCATGATAGGAAACATTCGTGTGAGAGTTCGACTCGCACTTGGCCGGTTTTTTTTTTAATTATTCTGACGACCGTATATTAAAATCTGTGATCACTACATGGGCGATGCCGCGAGAAAAATCTAGGTAATAATAATATATGATATTCTCTTTCGTTCAGAGACTCGACGAGCCACGAACATGATCCACACAGCGAGTGCTTCCAGGAATCAGATAAACAGATTTTACAAACGATTGCTAGACTTCAACGGATATTAAATCGTTGGTTGTTAAACTTAGTTGCTGTTTGCTCGGTGAGATTAATCTCGGGTTAATATTTGCATTGGATAAATAGTTTAGATAGAGTTGAAATTGGTTCTAACAGGTCTTAGATTAATTTGTATAAAAAGGCCAAATCAAATAAGTTTGCTGTTTTTCAGCGGCAGCCGACGGTAACTGGATGACGTCAACCTGAGCAAAATAAGAAGTAACTTTATAAAACAAATAAATACATTTCCAAAAACTCTACTCTAATATTATAACGAGGAAACATTTGTATTTTTGTATGTTTGTATCGAATACAATCAAAAACTAATGGACCGATTTCAAAAATTCTTTCACCATTAGAATGCTACATCATCCTTAAGTAACGTAGGCTATACTTATTATTAGAAAAAAAATTGGGATCCTTAAGAAAATTGCAGCGCCACCAAAGTTGCGGGCGAAGTGCTGGTAACAAATTAAAGACTTAAAACAATGCCAAACGTATTATTTTCTCTACAAAACCCTGAAACTTATCCAAGAAGCTACAAAAGACAGCTATTTATTCTTCATAAGCCTCAAATGGAAACACAAAAGAGTACGTATGAGTACTTATTCGTACATCTCTTTGACAATAACGAAACAAAAAGGTGGAAGTAACAATAGAAGGTAGATATTACTCCCGGTTTCGATTGCTGAGGGAAGATTTATCTTGCCTTTACCTTTTGAGGTAATAAAAGGTAGGTTGAATGTTAGTAGTAGTGATATATTCGTTCTTTGTTTAAGGGCAACAATTTACGGCGATGGTGAATCGGGAAAGTTAAGGGGGCACCGAGGAAATTATACGTAAATGGCGTTCTTATATATGATCCCGTGCTGCGTCGTTATCATCAATATGTTAGAAATTTCAGGATTCACTCTATAAATTGTATTCTGATCTGTTTGATTCCCAAAGTATTTTTGGAATTGGTATTTTAAATAGTGTTTTAGCGAAGCCTATATCGGACGAGGCTAAGACTCTGTACAAAATATATAATAATCATTTAGAATGAATTCAAAATTTTGGCTATAATGGAGCGACATAGTCAGCATTGTGACAAAACACTTTAATAAAAGAAAAAAAAAAATCGCATTTTTTAGAAACACGATTTCTTGTAATTTCTTCCATAGAAAAAAAACAAAAGTAATCCCTAAAAAACTAAATAAACCCTCAGTACGGCGTAATTACTTCACGGAAGTTAATCTGTTTTTGAATATTAACAATACTATATGTTTTTCATAACGTATACATTTCACATTTTCAAAATTTGCATTTGTTTTAATATTAATAACGAAACACGTAAATTACATTCTGGCTAGAACCGCCTCGTTGCCCTCCCCCTTTCCGCTTTAGCGCCACCGAAATATCACGTGGTCAGTCTCTAAAATTGTGGATTGAGTTAAGAACCCAAGCTGTACAGATAGAAAAAAGTTCTTAACCGAATCCCGGCAGATAATAACGCTCACCTAAAGAAAATGAAAAACTTTTTCACTTTTGATAAATTGCCTAAATTCCTTTAGTTTGGGACATTCTATAGAAATACTTTCAAAACTAGTTACAGGCGAATGTGCCCAGAAAGAAGTGCGTCTGACCAAAAGATTAGAATAGGTAAATTATTTGGATTTGAAAATACCATCAGGTAAGAACCAATATGGGATGAACACATTGCTTGCAGAACAGAAGGTTGACGGGGCCAAAATGTTCTGGAGTGGCGACCGCGTACCTGAAAACTCAGCGTTGGGACGCCTCCCACAAGGTGGACCGATGACCTGATGAGGGTTGCGGGTGGCCAATGGATACGAGACGCACAGGACCGGTTGTCTGACACTTTGGAAAAGGCCCATTGCCACCAGTGAACGTCTTTCGGCTGATATGATGATGATGTTGAAGAGACCAATATTGCCAAGGATCCTAGAATTAGGTACTATTCTTTTATGAATAAATAAGTTCACAGTCGCAAGTAGCGTTTTAAAGTTACGTGTGGTGTACATAATACCGTGCGGGCGCGCGGCACGCCTCATACTCATGACATTGCAAAATAAGAAATTCAGGATCTGAGGCACCGTTTCCAGATAATTTAGAAATCACACTTTGTTTACTGGAGTAAAATGCCATAAGTTATTAGCAAGATTATTGTTCGCGTTGAGCGATGTTGCTATCAATTTTAGGGTTCCTTACCCAAAGGGTTACCAAAGAAGCCCTGTTACTAAGCCTCCACTGTCCGTCCGTCCGTCCGTTCGGCAGTCTGTCAGCGGCCTGTACCTCAAGAACCATTATAGACAGACCGGAAAGTTGAAATTTTCACAGATTTTGTATTTCTGTTGCCGCTATAACAACAAATAATAAAAATTAAATTTTATAGTACGGAAACCTTCGAGTGCGACTCCGACCCACACTTGGCTGGATTTTTTTGAGAACATGACCATTCACAGCTTTTTGTCTTAAGAAATGTAGGATTGGAGGTGAAGATTCAACTTTTTATAACGTTCTTTTAACCAGAAAATTTTAAATGTTTACCTTTTTTTTAAACTAAATTACTCTCTGAAACTAAATGTTTCACCTAACCTAAACTACAATACACCCACGACCCGTCACCACGCGTTCAATGACAAATGGACGTTTGTTACCGGCCACCAAAACTCATTCACTCCCCAATTCAAACACAAACAAAGCAACAGATGAAGAAGTACACAGGTACAGACAACAATCGATGACGTCACCAAACTCCACACGTAACCGGGTTTCCAATACATCGTGAATTATTTATTACATTGGACCTGCTATCAACAGGTCGAGCCAGCTGTCAACCTGTTCAAAGCTTTCGACAGCTTTCCGATGGCGCCAAACTTGGTTTGAGTGGATTAAAATGAGTTTTTGAAAGTACTGTAGGGGTGGGTTGGGTGTGTACTGTTTGTCTTTGATACAGTGTCAGGAAGGGCAATATATAAATTCATTATATTGAGTCTCACGTCACCGTCATCCAGAAACTTATAACTAGAAATCTGGCAGCAGTGCCACGCTGAATGGCAATGCTAATTATCTGGGCAAAGAACGAATCAGCTCTCTGGTCTGGTTATATGTCCTTGAAAAGGTGTCGCGCACTCGAGCCCTATGACCCAAGCGTTTTGACCCCAATCGGTTCAAAACTGTAATTACCGATAAAGTACCCTATTCCTCAAGAACACGTAGAAATATCTTGAAATTAATCTCCAATACGTAGAGTGTGGTACGGTCTCTTGAAGATCTTGAAAATTAAGCCAGCATTAAAGAGAAATAATTGAGAACAGAGCCAGTTGAATTGTTCTCTAGGTCTCGGTTCTTTTCTAGTAGCTGGTAATTCTGATTTTCAGGAGTTGTAGTGCTTCGAAATTGCTCGGCGGGCTAGGCTCATTAAAATTGAAGCGCTTATGCAGACTGAAACTCGGAAATAACCTCTCAAATAATTATACTGCCATTACTACCATTACAACTAAACTTAAAGTACCGTACATTTTCTGTGCTGGTACAAAATTAATCTGAATTCTGAAAGCAGCGTCAGCTTTTTCTTTTAAACTAAAACTACCTGCAGTTAGTTCTGTCTTTAAAGGAAAGTAATCATAGAGTTTTCTGTTCTTGTTCTTACATAAAATTACGGAATAAGTTTTCTTGGCTTTTAAAAATACCTTTAAAGCCAGCTGCTTACATTTTGAATTGAGAGGAAATAACAAATTAAGCCACAATGCTTGGAGTTTTCTTGTGTGATCGAATCACGAATGATGATATTCGCAAGAGAAGCAAGGTTACCGACAGAGCCCGATCACCAAACTAAAGTGGCAGTGGGCACAGCGCATTGCTCGCAGAACAGATGGTCGATGCAGCCGAAAAGTTCTAGAGCGGTAATAGAAATACACAATCTGTGAAAATTTCAACTGTATACCTATTACGGTTCT
This sequence comes from Lacanobia oleracea, assembly GCA_950371165.1. NCBI lineage: Eukaryota > Metazoa > Arthropoda > Insecta > Lepidoptera > Noctuidae > Lacanobia > Lacanobia oleracea. The sequence goes on from OX493389.1 coordinate 7,934,650, forward strand.
TGAGATACAGCCCGCTGACAGACAGACGGACGGTCAGACGAACGAACAGCGGAGGTTTTGTAATAGGGTTTCGTCGGTTACCCTTTGGGTAGGGAACCCTAAACATTGTATGGATTCAATCGGTTTCTTTTGAAGAGATTAGCGGCAGTTATCTGGGATTACATTTTGGTTACTTGCACAGATTAAATGATAGCTTCGTCCCTCTTCACAAAGGGTATATTGTAATAAAGATAATACGGCCATTCGTTGTATTCTCCTGACATTGTAAGCTACATCTCTTCGACCTCATTATAATTAATAGGCTTTTTATATGACCAGAGACTTTTGTTATTACTCTTACGTTATTGGTTCTACGAGTATAAACTGGACTGGGGTCGAAAAGAAAAGCTGAAACATAACCAAAAGTATTTCTCATCATCATCTTCCTAGCCTTTTCCCAACTATATTGGGGTCAGCTTCCAGTCAAACCGGGTTCTGCTGAATACCAGTATTTAACGTGAAGCGGCTGCCTACCAGACCTCCACAACCCATTTGCCATTTTGTAATTTTCTTTGTTATTGTTTTTTATGTTTGTGTTCCTCTTTTTTTTTCATATCACTTAAAATTGTGGTCGAACTTTTCCGTACTAATGCATCTTAGTTACTCCTTATCTAAGTAAGAGTCCTTGTTATATTACGTTCATTGGAAGAGCACTGATTTCCGAGGTACAGGTTTTACCTAGTTTGGAAATCAGGAGTTCATTTCGATTACCAAAACCTCTTATATGTTATGATTTTAGTATTGAACTGTAGTAGGTTAAGTTCTGATTTTGCAAATAAACGTTATTAAACGTTATTTAATGGGTAACACGGTATTTCTTGGCAAGACTGGAGTCAGATTTACTGGCTTCTGACAATCCGTAACGACTGCCAAAGTTCTACAAATGATAGCCGGGACCAACAGCTTAACGTGCTTTCCGAGGCACGGAGGAAACTCGGTATGTTAAGATGGTCACCCATCCACAGACCAACCTTGGCAAGCGTTGCTTAACCTTGAAGATCGATCTGTGCGGCTGTTTTTCTTTAGCCACGAGCTCCTCAACCAAAATATTTCTATCTATAATTAAAATACAATTTACATTAAGGCCGGATTTTGCAATAACGTTTATTGAAAGAAAAACACGTCATATCGACATAATATTTTCCATACAAAAGCTGTCAGGCGGCCATTCTTATTCCTCGGGTAAAAGTTGTTAGACTTAATAAATCTTTAACTTTCTGTGCGTTTGTGCGCGCTATTCTTAAAAATGGCTGAACAGATTTGGATGAAATTTGGCACACAGATTTCCTCAATAAACGACATGATTTAGCAGAGACTGAAGAGGAAGTGGAAATTCAGAGTGGTGCTGGCTTAGTGCTAAAGATTAACAAGTATCAGGAGACAAGAAACATTTGGAAGTATTTCCAAAGACATGTGAGCGGTAAAGTCGCAAATTCGATGCAGACGTGACTCCAAAAAAAATAATATTTTGTCAACTTTTTCCTTTCGATAGTCCACAGATATATTGGATTGTCTACTCCCAATGTAGTTTAAAAAAATATTGAAATTATGATTCCACTGTGAGAAAGAAGCAGAGCTACACAGAAGTAATAGTACTCTTTTTTGCGATAGGCTCATGATGGCATTGGCACGTCATATACGAGAGTTTAAATCTAGCGTGATAAAACCTTATAGTATTTGCAATATTCTGGTGACATAATCCTAGTGTATAATATTCTTCCGTTACTGACTGATTGACAACGCCCAGCCGAAACGAATGGCCGTAGAAAGCTGAAATTTGGAATGTTCGCTACACTCCAAAGGGGAGCACTAAGAGCATTTCCCGAGATTCCTAATGAACGCAAAGCTTATAAGCAAAAGTACAATACATACATACATTTAAGACATGAGTATTCTTCTACTTCTTCCATCTGGCGTTAATCCCGGCTATTGTCAGGGTCCGCCTTCCTACTTAGCTTCCTCCACTTTGCCCGATCTTGAACATCCTTCTCAGTCAGGCCATTGGTTCTCATGTCAGACTTGATGACGTCCAGCCAGCGCTTGCAAGGGCGACCACCGGACCTAGCCCCAAGGACAGCCATATTCATGCATCTCCGACCAACGTAATCCATAGGGCGGTGCATGATGTGGCCATACCCATTGCAAACGACACTCTTGCAGTTTTTCCCCCACGTTTACGACATGAATATTATCACTCACAATATACTTATTACAATGGTACTAAGTAGGTACAACACACTCCGTCAGCCACCTATTTACAGCAGATTTAAATGCATTATATCCCCCACACTAAAGGCTAGGTTAGAACTTAGAAGGGTAGAAACTATAGAGATGTTCCCCACAGAAGACTTCACAGTAAAGCTTGCTTCATTTTAACTTTAATTAATATACTTCTTTAACTCCTTTGTTTCACCGCCAATACGTAGGGACTGTGTGGGTTGTATATACTCGTAAGTATTTGAAGTATTAGTAATTTTGGTCTAGACTTTCAGTAAGTTTCAGCTCTATTTTCTAGTTCAAAGCCGTTATATGAAATTGATTTAGTTGAGTGTTCAAGTTCGGTGAGTGTGTTCAAGAAGTCCACGACCTCTTCCCACCAACCCTCTTCTATCATCGGACATCTAGACGCACTGCGAGATACCATCTGTACCTTGTTGCTTTTCCACCAATTCGCACTTAGCGTTTCCAAACGCCTTTTATACCTAATAGGCAATAGCAAAAGAGCGGAACTCTCTACCTGCGTCACATTGCTCCGCTCCTATTGGTTGAGGGTGAATTTATATAGCCTGAAGCCTTCCTCGATAAATGATTTTTCCAACACTAACATATTTCATTCGAGCGATTAGTTTTTTTAGAGGCACGCGTTTGACAACTATCTCACCTGATAGTAAGCGATGACTTAAAGACTCCCCGGTTGTAGCTATAAAGAAACACAGATATCGGCAGAGAGTTCCACTCCTTAGCTATATGCACTATGAATGTGTTCCCTAAACGTTTTGTGCGTGTAGGTGAGATGTCCAAAATGTATCTATGTAGGTGTAATGTAGGTGGCGCATCACCGTTCGTCTTGTTGTCCAATGATGGAACGGGATTGGCGGAATTAAATTATGCAATTCCGTCCCACATTCCCGTAACAGCCGCACAGGTCGATCTTCAAGGTTAAGCAACGCTTGCCAGGGTTGGTCTGTGGATGGGTGACCATCGTAACATACCGAGTTTCCTCCGTGTTTTGGAAAGCGTGTTAAGCTGTTGGTCCCGGCTGTCATTTGCAGAACTTTAGCAGTCGTTACGGATTATCAGAAGCCAGTAAATCTGACTCGAGGTCTGGTAGGCAGCCGCTTCACGTAAAATACTGGTATTCAGCTGAATCTGGTTTGACTGGAAGCCAACCCCAATATAGTTGGGAAAAGGCTAGGCAGATGATGATGATGGAGTATAAAGTCGAATTTAGATTTTCTAGTAGGTACCATGTTTTGTAAATCGACGAGTATGATTAAACTGTCAATTCCTAAACCGAATGACTTTGTGTTCTTGACGATAATTATTTAGTGACCGCTGAGACAAACAATGTATTTGACGTTAGTGACATGTAATTATTTATTATCTAGGTAAACATTATATCACCGTAGGCGAGGGCCTGCGGACAGCGAGCAGCGAGCTCACCGTCCGATCAGAACCAGGCTCGTATCGACGACGCGCTGTGTTCCACGTGCGTCTCAAGGAGCTGTCAGCATGGGGGCTCGCGAGGGCCAGTGCCTGCCGGGGTGCGGAAACCGTTCGAAAGAGGCACCGTACCCTGGAACGCAAAGGGCATTAGGAGGAACACGGATGGGTTTTAATCAGTAAGAGTCTGACACTCCCTTCCACTCCACCCAGAGCGGAAGGAGTCATTTGATGATTTCTCATCCTTAAAAAAAAAGAATAAGTGAACATTATATGTAGGTATTGTAATAATGCCTGTTGATAAAATAATGAATATGCCAATCATCACAAACATAATCATCGAACAAAATACATTAAAATTTTCCGTTACTGACAGACTGAGTGACTGACAGCCATCTACTGAAACTACTGGACGTAGAGAGCTGAAATTTGGCATGTATGTTCCTTGGGAAGTGTAGGGGAGCACCAAGAGAGGATTTTCCGAAATTCCTACGAAAACGGGAAAAAACGGGATATGCGCGTACGAAGTCGCGGGCGAAAGCTAGTCCTAAACAATATTGTAAGTTCGAAGGTGAGTTTGTTACGCGTTCAAGTCACGATTTTGATGTACTTCTTGCCTACAGAGGCAGATAGAACCTTGGAAACGGTTACTACCTAGCTTTTTTTTTCGTCAAAATCTGTGTTAATGTGGCCGAAGCTGCTTTCTCTGGGGCCTAGATAATGTCTCATTTTAAGAAAAAAAAGGTTTTTTTTAAAACGTTGCCCTTCACTTGTTATTTCTCCTGTATCGTGGGCGCGTTCACAAACATACAAACTACATACACAAACAGTCAGACCCGGAACAACTATCTGTAAACTATACAAATATTTATTCCATGTGGGAATCGAAACCGCGACACGCAGCGCCCAATCGTGTCCTCATCGATTGTTTAAAAGCAAAAAATGTTAGTATTTTTCATTGATTACAAATTCCAAGTTTTCAGTCCCAAAGATTTCATATTTTTAACCGACTTCTTCAAAAAGGAGGAGGTTCTATGTTCGGCTGTATGTATCTTTTTTTAATTCTTTTTTTATGTATGTTCACCGATTTCTCCGCCAATTCTGGACCGATTTTATATTTTTTTTTTTATTCGAAAGCCTACACTCCTGAGGTGGTCCCATTGTCACCAAGTTAGAATCTGATAATGGAATCCCATGAAAATCGAGAGAAACCCTCAAATATTATAAGCACATACAATGTTTTTCATCAACTTTCTAACGCAATTCAAATATTTGTGCCTGGTAATCATCATCTAATGTTAGTGAGCTGATGATGGAAGGTATAAGTCAGGATTTGATGTTGGGATCCCATGAAAAATCTTTGTTCAGCGATATTTTCGCCAATTGTAAACCGATTTGCATGATTATTTTTTGTTTGGAAAAGTACTTTCTCGAACTGGTTCCATTTAAATATGGTGAAGATCTGATGAAGAACTTCGGAGGTAGGCAACGGAATTCTTCAATAAATGAAAGCAAATGGATCGGGATTGTGGTTAAAAAACTTTTTTACAAAAAAATAAAACCGACTTCCAAAAAGAAAACACTACTTAGTAAAAAAAAACATTAATTGCGGAAGCCAGTGTTCAAAAATGAAATAACCAAAAACACAGACTTCCCAAATTAAGTTAATTTTTACTTAGTAGTTTTTTGTTTTTGGAAGTCGGGTTTTGACAGTCATGATCGTTGATAAAATTTTGCTCTCTGGATAGGTCCTTAATCGGACTCACCTGCGTTATTTAAGGCATGTGGGTCTCCAGGGTCGCGGACGCTCAGAGTGGGGTATCTATTCGCCAACCCAGTGATCCTAGAAAAGGCGGTGGCACAGTGATCACGTGCTGCTGTGCAATGCGATGCTAAGGGGAGACCCCTTTATAGTCTTCCCAGGGATGTGCCCTAACAGGCGTTGCACAGAGTCGGTTCCACAGTGGTCTTTTAAGAGGTAACGGGGCCCCTTTTATGTGTTGATGGTGATCACCAGGGTGGTTTTAGTGAGGTAAAAATCCCACACTTCCTGGTCTTTACCCCAAAAGTCCAGGCGCCTTTTGAAGGTTTCCCCTGAAAACAAAAATAAAAAAAAAACAACAGGTTGCACTCCGGGAGTGCCGGCAGAAGTGAAAACTTGTATACGTGCTTCTCTCCCTGCGTCTTACGAATTTTTGATCAGGTCACGTATCCTGACGCGAGTTTAAATTTTTTTACCCATCACAAAAAAGTGCACAACGCCGCTAAATAATTTTGCAGGACTCATGACCGTCTTACGAATTTTCGATCAGGTAACGTGTCCTGACGCAAGTTTAACATTTTTCAACAACGTCGCTATAGAAGATTTCACTTCAAAAAAGGTCCTTATTTAGAAATAGCAGCTTTATTTTATTTACAGGAACAAACTTTGATCAAATTAAAAGTATATCATCCTAATCAGACCACCTAAGTATCAAGATCAATTAATTGCTGTGAAGAAAAGCCTTAAAACCAACTTGAGACATCAAAGGTACCAGGACAACAAAAACAACAAAGGAGATCGGACATCGTCGTCACCGTACAATTTTATAATCCATCTATTGTACCTCCTTCATTTACTGAGCGCAGTGTCTGAGGCTACTACTGCCTTTGTTAGCCGTCAATAAGCCTGTTCTATGTTATGGCTTCAAGACTTTTTTTCAGCTTTATTATAGAGAGCTAAATTATTTCCTTGAATCTGACTAAGCGAGGTACCGAGATTTTGATAAAAACTACTAAACTGATTCTGATTAAATTTTTATGGGACTAATCGGATATATCCTTTCACATAAACATGATTTTTTCAAATCTGTTCATAAATGACGGAGTATAAAAAAATAATATTACATCCTCCTTTTTTGAAGTTGATTGAAAAAGCAATTTATCTATTTAGAATTCATAAATATGCGTAAGGAGGATGGTGATTTGTAAAAAATAAAGAAAGAGGGAAGCGCGTCACAACAGAAATATAGAAGTGTAATAAATTAGATTCAAAATTTACTTGCAATAGTGATATGTTGGTAGTGCCCTGCTCACTGTTTTAGTACGAATCAGTCATGCAGTGAATTTGCAACTAATTATGTACTGAAAAGTACTACTACTTCACCTACTACGACTGATACTTTAAATTTTATTTATTAGTTGTACACCTTTTTTTTACTATTGAGAGGCACGCGTTTGAGCACTATCTCACCTGATGGTAAGCGATGATGTGGTCGAAGATGTAGCACGCTTGCCTAGAAATAATCTATTCACTCTTGATTTAAAGACTACCAGGTTGTAGCTATCAGAAAACACAGACTGGTAGAGAATGCCGTGTTGCATCAAGTCTGTCCATGTACCCATTATTGTATAATTTGATAATAAAAACTCGTTTCCCAAATAAATGGACTGTAAATGTACTGTGCATGTTTATTATTACTCTGAAGTTAGCTTTGTTTAACACCAGCAGGTTAGCCCAAGCACTAAGCTTAAGTGTAGTAAGTAATACTTACATGATGATATTGATTGTTAAATAAGGTAGTTTGCAATATTATGCATTGATTGATACAAAAACGTTACCACAAATTCTTAATCATGTATTCTACGAGTAAGATATTTCCTTGTAAACAATGTATTATCTTGAAAGGTTAATAATATACTTCAAACAACTCGGCAATTGCAGAAATCGATTTACGGGCATCAAGTATCACAAACTATTCGACCTATATACGTTTAAAAATCAAAGCTTGCTGCGTATTAATCGTAGATAGTGGTCTTTCAAGTAAAGACTGTTTGGGGAACGCTTTGATCATGCATTCTCAGAGGGTCTTTCTTTGTTTGTTTTCTACTTGTATGTAAGCTTTAGTGTGCGTCCGTGTCATATCGTCAAAAAATGTTGTACAAAATAAGATATTATCAAATGTTGGGGTTTTCAGCTCTACTGCGTGTGTGGAGACTGAAAGTTTCTTTAAGTGATGTAGTGTACATCGACACAGGAATTACTTTTAAATTCTGTATAATGCGAACATTAGTTACATAGAGTATCAAAAAGATGTGCGTGCGATGCGATGGATGAGTACGGTTTTTTTTTTCTAAAATTTGACGTTGATGCGTAGCTCGGTGGTCAATGGTCGGCGGCAACCATGAACGACCAATCGCTGTGGTGCAGGTGGCAGAACCAGTCGTTAAGGCGGTGTAGTTCCGTTAAAGCGATGTCTGAACATCAACAAAAAAAAATAGGTTTCTTTGGATTTAATTTAATGATCTGCCTCGCCTTTTCTCATCTTTATTTTGGTCAGCTTCCAGTCCAACCGTATTCAGCTGAATACTAATATTTTACGCGGAGCGGCTGACTAAAAGACCTCGACAACCCATCAACTGAATAACACGGTACTTCTTGGCAAGACTGCAGTCATTTTTACTGGCTTTCTGACAATCCGTAACGACTGTCAAATATCTTCAAATGACAGCCGGAAACAACGGCATAACGTGTTTTCCGAGGTACGGAGGAAACTCGGTATATTAAGGTGGTCACCCATCCACAGACCACTGTAGGCAATCACTTATTGCTTAACCTTGAAGTTCGACCCGTGCGGCTGTTATTATTTAGTCACGAGCTCCTTGGATTTGGATTTAATCTAGTAATAATAGTCAAAAAGTGGATCTCCGTGGCCTCTACCAAGACAAGATAGCTCCATCTGTTCTATTCTTTCTCAATGCCACTTAAATTCGTCGATTATTCAGGTTATGTCGGTAGACTTGGTTCTTCAGCGGATGGCTGCAAGCCTCCTGATGAGGTTCATAACTAATACAAGTTACATCAATATTATCATGCAAAGAAATCGACAACAAATTGATATCTAACTACAAATTCCAAATTGTACTTAACAGCTTAAGTGGAGACCAAATCGAGCATACCAACTGTACAGGCACCAATTTGCATGATTAAACCTATATACGGTAGGTAATAGGTAGGCAGGTAGGCCATTTACTAACATTATGCATAGCTATTAAGACGATTAGAAAGCATCTCAAAGGCCGAGTTGGTACGGGTATAGAATACAGGTAATATTTATGTAGTAGTGGAAGTAATTAGGGTTGAGGAGCTCGTGGCTACATAATACCAGCCGCACAGGTCGATCTTCAAGGTTAAGCGACGCTTGACAAGGTTGGTCTGTGGATGGGTTACCATCTTAACTTACCGAGTTTCCTCCGTGCCTCGGAAAGCACGTTAAGCCGTTGGTCCCGGCTGTCATTTGTAGATCTTTGGCAGTCGTTACGGATAGTCAGAAGCCAGGAAAGCTGACTCCAGTCTTGCCATGAAGTACCGTACTGTTGTCCAGTTAATGGGTTGTGGAGGTCTGATAGGCAGCCGCTCCTCTTAAAATACTGGTATTCAGGTGATTCCGGCTTAACTGGAAGCCGATCCCATTATAGTTGGGAAAACGCTAGGCAGATGATGAGTGAAAGTAATTAGGGTGTGGCCGGGGAAGAGCATAGGAAACTGATAATCTAAATTAACTGGATCATTTGTTTGTTATTTTTTATATGGTATTAAAAGATAATCTCTGGAAATCATGATCCGATTATGTTTTTTTTCACTGATAAATTTATTCTGTAGCCGTCTAAGCTATAGATTCAAAAACTGCGTCACAAGATACTTTTTAACTCGAAAATATCCACGTTCCTATAGGTTAAACCTCGCGAGGTTTTTGAAGGTGGAAGCGCCTGGGTAGCCCGTGAAATTCAAATATTTTTATGTTTTTTTGCAATTTGCCGGTCAGTGTGAATCTATATATTGAACAAAATACGATTCGAGGCCGTAACGCGTATTTATCTAAAGAATTATAACCATTTTAACTTCATGAAGTCCTATAGAATGGTTATTTTATGAAAATGTCAGTCTATAGGGCTTCATGAACTTAGAGGGCTATATTGATGATTAAAATGGTTATAACTCTTTGTCGACATAATAACCTGTATTTTATCGTTGGTATGGTGAAACCAAATTGAACGCCGTTTGTACGGTCAATGTAGCGAGATGCCGACTCTGGCCTATGTTTAACAGCGTTGATGCTGATATTGATTTTCAGAAGTTTTCTATTGGTTAAGGTAAGTTCTTCTGGCCTCTCCTTAAAAGGGATACAAAATATTCTCAAATAATGGGCCATAAAATAAAATAAACCAAGCAGAACATCTTCAACTTAGATACTTGACATTAAATAAATTTTGTTACTGACTATGTGACAATTTCTTGACTGTTGTTTGTTTTTTCATTATTAATTCTATTCGTATTGTTGAAGTTTTCTATTTATTTAATTATTTGTATAATTTGTGTACCAAGTGATTTGCATGACGTAAGGTAAAATGTAGGTGATCTCATGTATTTATGTTAGTTATCTTATATTGTACTTACGTTCAGAGCAAATAAAGTTCTGATTCTGAATATATGTATATATTTTTTGGGTTTTACTTCGTAACAGCTGATAAGACTATTTTTAAAAGTTTATCCATTGTAGATATGTAAAGACAATAGGCTACGTTGCTATAAGCTGCTGAAATGCATGCTGATTTCCCAACGGCACAAACCACTGAATATAAACAGATATTCGCTTAGCCATGCATGAATCTCCCCAAAACAGTACTGTGCCTAATTCGGCCTAGCATACGAGCGTGACAAGACACAATCGTGTAACAAAATCTGTGACAACACAATCGTGTAACAAAATCTGTGACAACACAATCGTGTAACAAAATCTGTGACAACACAATCGTGTAACAAAATCTGTGACAACACAATCGTGTAACAAAATCTGTGACAATTGTCCAGGGAGTCTGCTATTACAATAGTGTCAGAATGGTCTATCATTTATTTAATTTTTGATTTTTACAAGTTTGGTAATCTACTAATATGAAAGCGTCATTATAACTTTCCAATGGTCAACCACTGACACTCCATTGAAAGAAATGGCATAGAATGGTAATCTCGTACCTACATAATGACAAATGCATAAATAATATGTAAAAATATACACAAAAGAAATCTGGCATAACTTAATGTTTAAATTTAGTAGTAGTTTTTCGAAAATCATTTCTACTAACGGGTTTTATAATGGCAATACGAAAATGTCTTTCTACCACGAATCTATTACGAGACCATTGACCGACCAGTGATCGACCATTATAAATTAGCAGATTACGAACTTTTAGCAAAATGACAATGGGATCGTGTTGGAATGACGAATTTATAAAAAAGCAGACTTAGGGCCCCGACATATCAACACCATAGACTGTGGGCAATATGATTATGACACTGTACACCGTAGTAGTAGCACATATTAGAGTATTTTTCATGCAGTGCCCATCGTTCCTGTTCATTTTTAACCTATTAAACAAGTAGCTAATTACCTGCTGCATCGAATACTTGTAGAAAAAAACACAAAAACCGTTGTAAAAGTAGTGATTACGAAGAGTTATTTTTGGAATGTAAAATGCTGCCGGCTCATGAGAGGGTTGTGTTGTCAGTAGCTGTAGAACAGTATGGTAGTGATATATTTAAAAACAATGTAATACGGGTTAGAACTCAAAGGAATAATAATATGAAAAAGTTTGTTGTACCCACTTGTAATAATTATTATGGTCGAAGATGTCGAAACTACTTGGTTCCAACTATTTTTAATAACCTTCCGGTCGATATAGATAGCTGTGTCACAAAAGCTTCTTATAAAAATAAAATAAACAAGTACCTATTCAATATATATTGTCAGAGCCTCACTGTGGAGAAAATATAAACTTGTACTCACTACTGTGCATGTGATAGGTAAAAGGAGCTACATCTGCCAACAAACTGCTTTGCAGTTTGGCAGAAGTAACAATAAATAGTTGAATGCATTTTTTCATGAATAAACACATTTTAATTTTCATTTTTTTTTTTTTTAAGTACTGTTTGGAATTGTAAAGAAAACTTACTGCCGAGGTTATGAGTATCTTACCATACCCTTCATAGTCTTGCAAAAGTTGAAAAGTTTCATGAACTTGTTGTAGCCAATGCAGCGTGCTTGCTTGACAGACATCTAAACACACATAAGACGGATTTTTGGTTTGAGTATTTTGATTTAAGACCAAGTCAAACACTAATCTTAAAGCCAAAAAATACATACAGCCGAACATAGAACCTTATTCTTTTTGAAGAAGTCGGTTAATTACAGGTTATCAAGCTAAGATAGTTTGAGAAATATTTAACATTAAAAAATTAGGGGAGAGTTGTTTCATCATCATATCAGCCGAAAAAAGTCCAATGCTGGACATAGGCCTCCCTCAATTGTGGCAACGATAACCGGTCCTGTGCGTCTCGCAATCACTGGCTACCCAGAACACCACCAAGACATCGGTCAACCTTGTGAGAGGCCTTCCAACGCTGCGTCTTCCGGTACGCAGAGATCCGGAGTCTTTTATAAAATTAAAAGAAAGGTGGTGTCAAAATATTTAACAACCTACTTACATCTTGTATCTATGTGGGTGTACAAGAGGGCTCAGAACATCTATAACAAAACTTACGTATAATACTACCCGATCCTATTAAAATCCATCGCATTATTGACCGTGTACTCAGTCGAGTACAATCAAAATCGTGGATATTGCGTCCCGGACCGGTGATTCAGTCCGGGAGTCGGTTTCTTTTGTTGCCGGTCCGTCACGTGCCGACCGGATCGATTCTCGAGTATCTTTGTTGAAAATTGAAAGGACGCAACAAGAATAGTTAGCTTTTTCGGTATTGTTGTTTACTACCCTCCTCCCTGTATGATGGAGTAAGTACACTCCATCACACAAGGAGGAGGTGGTCGCGGTGACTCTTTCGAACCAATTCCGGGTTCAAATAACAGGGTTGCATGGGCTGGATAAAAATGGAGAGGTTTAAGGTTGTTAAGCTTTGTTTTAGTCACGGACAAACGGTAAAGACTTTGATAATTCTAGAGTTTGACTCATCATCAACATATCAACGGAAAAACGTCCACTACACACATTGGCCTCCACCAAAAAGGGGTGGGGTTGCCATAATCGCCACGCTTGGCAAGCGGATTGGCGATCGCAGTGTATGGTGTTGATTTTTACAGAGAACGCTGCTGCTCATTCTGTCTGCCCAAGTGAAGGGATGGTATTATTATTTTACGGCACCATACTGCACCGGCCGACACCATACGGTACGGCAGAGTTTGACTCCCTGCTCCTTAAGCGAGTTTAAACACACATCTCAAACGTCTTGTAAAAATCTCTTAAGCACAAAAATTGTATCAGTTAACTTACCACAGCTGCAAACTGTTCGTCATCTCGAAACAGCTATCAGGGTTCCATAAGGCAACAAACTCAGTGACTCGACTAAATCTAACTTATTTAATCTGCGTCTGGAGCAAGTTTAATGAAATAAACAGCAATCAGAGAGTCAATCTCACGCTGATGCTCGGTAAGTCCCCAGCTCAGTGTTATTTGCCGTGTTTGAAGTAATCGCGCGAAATGTTTTCAAGGCGCGAAAGTTTTGAGGCAAAAGTCTAGTTAGCTTGTAAGGAGAGGCAACTTCAGTTTATATTAGAAAATATTGTCACACAACATCTTCTAATATTTAAAAAATCTCGTGTCAGTGTTTGTTATCGAACTCCTCCGAAACGGCTTGTTCGATTTTTAGGGTTCCGTACCCAAAGGGTCTCCAACGAAATCCTATTACTAAGCCTCCGCTGTCCGTCCGTCCGTCTGTCTGTCAGCGGGCTGTATCTCAAGAACCGTAATAGAACAACAAAAAAATTAAGGTTTATAGTACGGAACCCTTCGTATGCGAGTCCGACTCGCATTTGGCCGGTTTTATGAAATTTTTTGTGTATAATTGGTAGGTCTGAGGTTTGTTATGTTTAGTGGTTTGGTAGTACGTTTGATAGCTATTTCTTTTTTTTTTATATTATATGGCGAAACAACGTTTGCCGAGTCAGCTAGTATTGATATAATTATGTTGTGTTCGAATTTTGTAATAAATACTATGCCGGTTATTAGTTCATTATGAGTCCGACAGTCCTGACAACCAATGGCAAATGTTACTATGAAATATTCTATCTTTCATTCTCTCAAGATTAGGTATTGGTTTAGTTTAAAACTAGGTAACTAAATTGAACATACGCTTGCGTACATTTAGCAATAATAATATAATAATAATAATAACGGTTATTTGCAAAATCAATACTTAGCCTACTATAGTTTCAATACCAAAAACATAACATTTTAGAGGTTTCTAACCTAAATGAACTCCTGATTGCCAAAACAGGTTCTATTAAATACAAGGTAAGTTATTTATGTAGATAAGTTATACGCAGAAAATAATAACGTTGGAATATATTGAGTTCAATTGAAGTTTGTGATGTCGACGATCTTATTTCTACGTGACGGCTCAAGTGTACGCTTCGACATACTTGTTCTCGGTTGTCATGCGAAAAAATGTAAGATTATTTCCAATATTCTGTAAGAGTATATTATATTTATTCGTATTCGTGAGGTCTTTGTTATCTTTACGTGTTTGTTATTAGGTTCAAGTCAAAGGTATAATTTCTTGTTGTTATTGTCACCCATTTTTGGGTTCCGTACCCAAAGGGTTACAAACGGAACCCTGTTACTAAGCCTCCGCTGTCCGGTCATCGGTCCGTCCGTCCGTCTGTCTGTCAGCGGGCTGTATCTTAACAACCGTAATAGATAGACAATTGAATTTTTCATAGATTGTGTATTTCTATTGCCGCTATAACAACAAATAATAAAAATTAAGGTTTATGGAATGGAACCCTTTTTGTGCGAGTCCGACTCGCACCTGGCCGGTTTTTATAATATGTATTATCATATTTCATAACAGACGTGAGGCAGAGATGTAGCTTAATAATATAATGGTTAAAAAAAACAGCTATTTTGAATTTAATGAGACGTTGTATTCGTTTTCGTGTTCTCCTCAGCAAGCCATTTCATTTGATACCCATACTGTGGTAGTGCAGAAAATATAACTATTCCGCCATCTTGAATGATCCGCCATATTGGAATTGAAATGACGTCACATAGCTAAGCATGCATTGTCATCTAAAATAAGCGCATACCAAATTTCAGCTCAATTGGTTAAAGAGATGATGAGACTGATTTAAAATTCCGTTGCAAGATTCCACCCGTACAAACATCCATACATAGAAAAAGCTTGTAATAAAAATTCAAAAACATTTGGCTATATACAAGAGTTGAACCCAGGACCTCATGCTCAGAAGATGCGCTGCGACTACTAGACCAACGAGGCAGTCATTTTAAACCGACTTCAAGCAAACAGAGGTTCTCAATTCGTATTTATATTTTTGAAATCTCACCCAGCATAATAAAATAAAAGAGTAATAATGAACTCCATTCAGCATGGCATTAAAAGTCGTTCCAATGTGACGTTCCGTCAATAAAATCTTTCAGTCAAAGCCATGTAATTATAAAGGCTGTGAATATCGATACGGTTGCACCTTTCGAACGCGGCGCAAAGACTTTCAGGGCACTTAAAAATAGCGCTTACTGAAAAATTGTGTGAAAATCGGTTGTAATTATGTGGGCTTACCTATAGCGTTATCGTCTTCATCTGTTTCATCGCATTTTATATAAAAATAACTTTAATTTCGGAAGTCGGTGTTTTTTTTATACAAATTTTCATCGACTTCCGAAATTAACGTGATTTTATACTTTGTAGAGTTTTTATTTGGAAGTCTGCGTACTTTTAGGGTTCCGTACAAAAAACGGAACCCTTATAGGATCACTCGGGTGTCTGTCTGTCTGTCCGTTTGTCACAGCCAATTTTCTTCAGATCGACTGGATCGATTCTGTTGAAGTTTGGTACACATATGGACTTCTGTGACCTAAACACGGACGGGTTTTACGTAAATTATTAAATTTTTTGCATGGGGGTCATTTTTGGGGGTCAAACAAGAAAATTAAAAAAACATAAGTTTTTCAAACTATATCGTGTGGCATATTAAATGAAAGGGCTTACTGTGAGGGCTTTAGTTAAATTTTCATAGTTTTAAAATTAATTGAAGTTATTCAGGAAATTAGACGGAATATGACCATTTCCCCCCAAAACTACGGAGCCTAAAATTTTGAAAAAATTTGAGATAATAGATCTTTACCTATAGATTACAGGAGAACCTATAAGAAGTCTATAGCGTTAAAATAACATGTTAAATAAAAATCGTTCGAAACTCTTTACACGCGAATCCGAACTTGGCCAGTTTTTAGTGGTGATTCTCCAATAGGTTCACCCAATTGAGAACTTCCTCCTTTTTGAAGTCGGTTAAAAATACCAATCATGAGCCCACGAAACAACAAAAAAAAAAAATGAAACTTAAATAATAAAACAACCAGTTAACGATGATACGACTCAAGCTTATTTTTAACCGACTTCAAAAAAAGGAGGTGGTTCTCAATTCGGTTGTATTTTTTTTTTTTTATGTTTGTTACCTCATAACTCCGTTATTTATGAACCGATTCCGAAACTTTAATTTCGGAAGTCGGTGTCAAAAAACGAAAAAATAACCAAAAACACCGACTTCAGAAATTAAAGCTTTTTTTCTTTCTTCCGAAGTTATTTTGTACCTTGTAGTGTTTTGTTTTTGGAAGTCGGTTAATTTTTTTGTAAAAATTTTTTTTTTTTTACTTTACTTTACTAATTATTTCTTTACTAATTGGGTCTGCACTAAAAATTAACTACACCCCCACACAACCCCCACATATAAAACAAAAGAAAAAACGCAAATATAAAAATACACACAGCTATGCAACTGATTCAAAATCAATCCGCACTGGTGCGTACCTATAGATGTTATGTTACAGTTCAATCAACCCGAGCCTTTCATTCCGCCACCCCTGCATGTTCAAATTACTTGCATTGACCAATTGTGCTTAGGTATACGTCTATAGCTATACTGTGGCACTTTGAATGAAGTAAATATACATGGTGAGTTTAATTCGTTGGCTTTTTTATGGGGTGACCATACAAATATTAAATGGAGCCAACATATTCTGATCTTAGAAATATAATACTTGAAATAGTATGGCCTTTGCGCAGTGGACGTAGTAGACAAGATAAAAAATCAACGAAAAAATAATAAAAAAAAACCGGCCAAGTGCGATTCGAACTCTTACAAGCAAGGTTCTGTAACAAACACCGAAAAAAACACGTTTCTCATATGGGAGCCCCCTATGTGTTTTTATTTAGTTTTTTTTTTAAATAGCGGCTATTGAAATACACACTGTGAAAATTTCAACTCTTGAGATACAGTCAGCTGACAGAAAGACGGACGGACGAATAACGGAGGCTTATGGCAGCCACACACGTATCTTGCGCAAGCTTAGACATGCACAAGTATAGGTACTGTTACGTGTGTTGCAAGATACTTGCGCTAATTTCAGTCATTTCGCAATAACGTGTATTTTTACAAGTCTAAATTTGCGCAAGTATATCGCTACGTGTGTGGCTGCCATTAGTAATAGGTTTCCGCCGGTTACTCTTTGGGTACGGAACCCTGAAAATCAGATTTCCCTGTATTTTATCGAACTCAGCAAATATAAATTAATTGAACAACTGTTTTTATTTTCATAATCAATTTACAAATCTTCTGCATGTAATTATTGCAAATGTCAGGATCGCGGGGTCAATGACATGCTACTATTGCTTGACAACCGCGTTCGATTGATATTGGCAGGTAAACCACTTTGTCGTAGATTTAGATAACTACGTACGTAACTAACTATTTACTAGTATTCCTGCATAGGTTGAAAATTGTTGGAGTGTTAATATAAATGCGGTTCAAAGTCAACGTCAAAATGTTTATATCAATTGAACCATTAAAACGCACTGTTAACTTCAAAAATTAAAGTTAAAAAAATATAATATAAAAAAGTATAGTATTTATTTGCAAAAGATAGATTCTGATGGTGAAACAATGGATAAGAAACTCCATAGTTACTTTTTTCATTTCAACCAAATGTTTTACAGTGTAAATTAATTAATTAACATTAACATTAATTTATATACTAATGTGAGGCCGATGGCAGATGGGGGATGATCATGATGCACCTAGAGTATACCTACTTTGTTCAATGTTCAAATTTGCATCCCTTCCCTTCTCTTTTACACCCGTGGTTATTTTGATAGTCTAAGAACTCCACCGTTTGGTTTATTTTAATGACACCAAACAGTTCGTTAGCCAAACAAGACGATCAATGTAACTTCAATCTGAAAGACTACAAAGTTACAAAGAAAATCTTTGATTAAATCTAAAGTCCCATCTGAAACCATAAGTAAACACAAATCCAATTACTACTAAATCAAACGATCTCAAAGACGAACAACATGGCGCTACAATCAAATATTTAAACTTACTTCGAAGCACGTGTACATTGCCGAATCTCTTGCTAATATTACTGCATCACATGCTCTGCAATCCTCAATGAACATTGCACACTTAACTCATTTACAAACTTGCTACTGCCGAGTCCAAACGTAAGCTTCCGTGTAGTTTAGAGACTTACAAAGCTTAAGCTCCATATTAGTCCCCCATTCGCAGACAGACGAAACCAGTACTAGCATCCCGAGAGGATTGGAAGAGGATGGGAAGGGAGGAAGCCGGGGCAACAGGTGCCCCGAGCGTTGCCAAGCAGACTCCCTACTAAATCAAACTTCAACAATATCAACGCTCACAATTTCCTCCTACATTGAACTACGCAGTCAAGCGTAGACACTCTCTACTCATTTCCAACGAGCATTGGACAGTGTTATCTAGAAACTCCCGCAACCCTTTTTTTGGAATGGCTGTTCGAATTCCACCTTGCAATGTTATGTAAATTAAAGTACGTAGTTGCAATGGCGAGCCAATTAGGGTGCAATATTAAAATCTCGGATTCCGCTATTATTATTTATTTAATAACTTTCATTATGCTTTGTATAATTAAATTATCGCGTTATTTACACAAGTTATTATGCACAATTTGTTGTACACTGGTTTGTTGTTGGCACGCAAAGGGATGGTGGCAGGTAATTTAATACTAATTAATGCTGCTGTTCAATCTGAATTATGTTGTTTACTCAAGCTGACAGATTTTATAACAAGTTAATTGGCGTTAATTAATTGTTTTAATGGATACAGTACAATAGGGACTTAAATTTCAAAACAGTCCAGTTTTAATACCATTTTTTTAGGTGTCGTAGTAACATGCAGGTTATTATCATAGTGGGCTGCGGAATTCGGTCGAAATAGTCACCGCGGCCCTGGAGTGCAGAGGGCATTAGGAGGAACACGGATGGGTTTTAGTCAGTAAGAGTCTGACACTCCCTCCTGCTTAGCCCAGAGCGGGAGGTGTCGTTTGATGATAACTCATCCTTAAAAAAAAATGTTATTGTCACAGTGCGATTTGTTAAAATATTTTTTTTTTTTTTAATAGAAACATCATACGACGCGTACTATGGTGGGACTTGCGAGTGTCATCACGCGCAAATAGTACTGTTTTTGTTTATCATAGATTTTTCAAAATTGCACACTACGTATTATTTTGGTATTAATAAACATGTATATTTTCTAGGTATTGTAAAAATATAAAAGGCTGGTCACTCTTCTTTCATATCGAACACTAGTCTTGTCAAACTTTACCTTTATAAACGAAGAACAATGTGAATAAAATCACAAGCTTTTCCGTTACCCCGTATCAACAAGACAAACAAAACAAAAAAACTTAACACAACTCAATCCGTTTTATATTCCACAACAACAAACATTTATAAGTAAAACTTTTGTCCTAGTAACGGATCTAGGTGAACCGCTTACTTATGCAGAATCAATATTTCAAGCCTTAAGAACATGCTACGTCCGACATCATTGTTCCCAGAAATTATACGTCTACAATCGACTGAAACGTAATAACACCGGGATGTATTGTAAATTTGTAAGGAGTTATATGTGAATTTAGTAAATTTATTTATTTATTAGGGACAACGCAAAAAACAAAACCCGCCTGCCAACCGTGGTGATTATGGCAAACCCCCTTTTGGGGGAGGCCTATGTCTAGCTATAGACGTCTTTCAGCTGTCATGATGGTGATTAGGGACAAGAAACAGTAAATAAAATTATGAGTAGGATAATAAATTAGCAAACATGTAACCCAAGCTATTGTTCACGGAATGTGAACAAATAGTAAACGGAAGAGTATTATATCTTTAATTTACTTTAGATTATTATGATATAGTATTTTTAGAAATATATTTTATTTTTTAAATAGAAATAGAGAAGATATATATGTCCGTGAAGTGTGTGCGTTTTCACAAGCTGACGAAAAGGCACTCATGTATTCTTTATCCAACAATTCTTACAATATTTCCTATGTTTTGATTTTTTAATGGCTTACTATGAAAACCTGGCACACGTTTATTCACTTGGTAATCGTGAAAGCATTAGAAACTCACTTAAATATAAACTGGTGGATTCCAAGCTTCACAGCTTGGCTCATCACCTAAAAATTGTTTCAACGTTTTACAATGCGTCTAGCAAAGGAATGGAACTCTCCAGCTGCGTCTGCGTTTCCGAACGCAACCAACCTTTTCAAGGCTTCAGGCCACAGGCTTCTTCTAGGGAGGTACAACCTCACTCCATCTCGCCTTTAACTCTATCATCTCTAACCTAGACTAGACTATGCTAATATTATAAAGAGTGGAGTGGAATGGAGTGGAATGCAGTGGAATGGAGTGGAATGGAATGGAGTGGAATGGAATGGAGTGGAATGGAATGGAGTGGAATGGAATGGAGTGGAATGGAATGGAGTGGAATGGAATGGAGTGGAATGGAATGGAGTGGAATGGAATGGAGTGGAATGGAATGGAGTGGAATGGAGTGGAATGGAGTGGAATGGAGTGGAATGGAGTGGAATGGAGTGGAATGGAGTGGAATGGAGTGGAATGGAGTGGAATGGAGTGGAATGGAGTGGAATGGAGTGGAATGGAGTGGAATGGAGTGGAATGGAGTGGAATGGAGTGGAATGGAGTGGAATGGAGTGGAATGGAGTGGAATGGAGTGGAATGGAGTGGAATGGAGTGGAATGGAGTGGAATGGAGTGGAATGGAGTGGAATGGAGTGGAATGGAGTGGAATGGAGTGGAATGGAGTGGAATGGAGTGGAATGGAGTGGAATGGAGTGGAATGGAGTGGAATGGAGTGGAATGGAGTGGAATGGAGTGGAATGGAGTGGAATGGAGTGGAATGGAGTGGAATGGAGTGGAATGGAGTGGAATGGAGTGGAATGGAGTGGAATGGAGTGGAATGGAGTGGAATGGAGTGGAATGGAGTGGAATGGAGTGGAATGGAGTGGAATGGAATAGAATACACAAATTAGAGTGAACAGGCTTCTTCTAGGTCTCTAACCTAGACTAGAGTAACAACTACTGGATCGATTTGAAAAAATATTTCAGCAATGTATGGAAATTAATGAAATGGAGCAACATTATCAGCAAGTAACATATTTTATCCCCGTACTCCTACGGGAACGGGAACTTCGCGGTTGAAACCGCTTTACGTCCGCTAGTATAAAAAAAAATCGCATTTATATTATTAGTTTTAGTAGAATTTTCAGGCAGATAAAACAATTGGCAACCCGTAGTAAAAATATACTTTTACTCATAAACTTGGGTAAGAAATAATGAGAATAAAGAAAATGTAGAAAACTAGTCTCGGGTCTTTGAAAAGCTCTTTCATGAAGTAACTTCGACGAATGCTTTTGTCAGTATAAAGCTTTGAAAAGGGTCACACTCGAACTTCAACAACGGGAAAATAATTCGGAGAAAATTGGCAAGCTTACAGGCGATACCTACTATGTCATAATATACTATGTATAATGTATTATGGAACGAAGTTGCTTATCACGCGTTGCGAAAGGGGGCTAGACGGAAAAAATTAAGACCAAAAGTTGTAACGACACTTTTTGCTATAGTTGTAAGCCGTGCGGCGTGCGCGTGTTTCTGTCTGTCTCTCTCTCTCTCTCTCTCATAAAAAGCAAGCCAGTTACAGAATGGAGGGGAGTGGAGTGGAGCGGAGCGGAGCGGAGTGGAGTGGAGTGTAGTGGAGTGGAGTGGAGTGGAGTGGAGCGGAGTGGAGTGGAGTGGAGTGGAGTGAAAAAATTAAGATCAAAAGTTGTAACGACACTTTTTGCTATAGTTGTAAGCCGTGCGGCGTGCGCGTGTTTCTGTCTGTCTCTCTCTCTCTCTCAGAAAAAGCAAGCCAGTTACAGAATGGAGTGGAGCGGAGCGGAATGGAGTGGAGCGGAGCGGAGTGGAGCGGAGCGGAGTGGAGCGGAGCGGAGTGGAGCGGAGTGGAGTGGAGCGGAGCGGAGTAGAGCGGAGCGTAGCGGAGCGTAGCGGAGCGTAGCGGAGTGGAGTGGAGTGAACTTTGTTCTATCCGGGTGTCCCTTGACACCTTTTAAGTTTTTTTTCATTACTTGACATATTAGGTAAACTAATATGGCGTAGGTAGCCGCGCAGCTTCGTCTGCGTCACAATTTTCATTACTGCTCCGCTACTATTGGTTTTAGCGTGATGATATATAGCCTATAGCCTTCCTCGATCTAAAACCTTCCTTCTACTCTCCTTTCTAAAATTGAAAGAATTTTTCAAATTGGATCAGTAGTTCTGGAGATTAGCGCGTTCAGGCAAACAAAAAATCAAAGTGTTGATGTAAAGACTAAAAACTATAGTTTTTAGTGTTTTTCCAATGATGTTTTTGCCCAACAGTGGAATAATATGTTATTAAAAAAGGCCCCTTGTATCTTGTGAAGTCAAACCTTTGAGAGTCCGTCATAAAATACAAAGGCGGACAGGACTTGGCTAGTCTAAAATTATAAAAAACACATTGTTTTATTCTTCAGGAATTCCTTACAAATAAAGTGACGAGTTTTAATAAATTAATTCATTTTATTTATTAAAACTATCACATAATCACCTTTCCTGGGTAGCCGAATACTTTTGAGCGGCAGTGTAAGTGTGCGAAAAGATATGTTTTCGTACCATATTAAGAAATGTAAGAAAAACCGGCCAAACGCGAGTCGGACTCTCACACGAAGGGTTCCGTAAAACAAACTTTCATCTTTATTATTTGTTGTTATAACGGCAATAGAAATACGCAATCTGTGAAAATTTCAACTGTTTATCTATTACGGTTCTTGAGATACAGCCCGCTGACAGACAGGCGGATGGACGGACGGACGGACAGCGAAGGCTTAGTAATAGGGTTTCGTTGGTTACCCTTTGGGTACGGAACATTAAAAATATACACTGCACACTATTTACTCATATACATAGGTAAGCAAAGATTTATTTAAGCACACAAAGGAACCTATTGGTTTAACGTAGGTAGGATACACTGATGGATTGGTTACATTTTGATGGATCCATTCTCCATTTTACTCACCCAAGAATGGAGCCTGGATTCTATGTCGAGCTAAAGATAGTGTTCAGTTTTAATATTCACTTCATTTTACAATTTTTGTCCTGCATAAAGCTCCAATATTCATCCAGTATCTTTTTGTGTGTGGTACATAATCTATTCTTAAAATTAAATACAATGAGTTATTAAAGATGCTATTCTTACTTCAGTATATAGCTACTTTTATAGTTCTGATATTTGCAGTGACTTTAGTTACGTTCAGATCCAAACTAAAAAGAATTTGACTTTGTCAAAAAACCCGATCGCTAAAAACAACTAAAAAGTTCGAAAAAAGTCGCTTTTCAAGCAGTCTGATGCAGTCGGCGGCATCAGATCAGTGATTAAACTGCATCAGACTGCTTCCTACATTTTAGTGAGTTACATTTTTGGAATCGTCTCTTCGAGCCCTTTATCTCGATACCCCACTCGATAGGTTTTGAAAATCAAAAGTTTATTGAAGTATTAATATGGCGCCAAACATTCGCCATTTTGTTTTTTTTTTTTAATTTTGATATACCCAGTGTCACTCTTACAATAAATACGAATCTAACGACACCTCTCAAGCTAAAATCCAACGAGCCGTTTAGGCTCTAGGGCGTGCCAAAGAAATATACTACTCTGTCAAGGAAGTACCGGGAAAAGATCAATAATACACAAAATGTCTGTTATTCATCCAAATTTATTTTATCACCTTCAAAGTATGCTCCTTTAGAAACGATACACTTGCGCCAACGAATAATCCATTCATCAAAACATTTTTTAAACGCTGCTTCCTGAATTGAGTTCAGTTCTCGCCGCGAATTCTCCTTTATGTCTTCTATCGATTGAAAACGGGTGCCACGAAGTGGTAATTTGAGTTTAGGAAAAAGAAAAAAGTCAGCAGGAGCCATATCTGGTGAATATGGTGGTTGCTGGATGGTATTTGTTGAGTGTTTGGTTAAAAATTCGTTCACAATGATAGCCTTGTGCGAAGGCGCATTGTCGTGGTGCAAAATCCAAGAATTTTCTTTCCACAAATCTGGCCTTTTTCGTCGAATTTGCTCTCTTAAACGCCGCATAACGCTCAAATAATATTCTTTATTTACCGTTAGACCTTCCGGTAAGAATTCAGAGTGCACAACACCGCGATAGTCAAAGAAAACAGTCAACATGACTTTGACTTTTGATCGACTTTGGCGTGGTTTTTTCGGTTTCGGTTCAGTTGGAAGGCGCCACTCCGAAGCTTGTTGACTAGTTTGCATGTCAAACTCGTAAACTCACGTCTCGTCACCAGTAACAATGCGTTTCATGAATGTTGGGTCCGAACTGACTCGTTCTAGCATGTCCTCAGCGACTTTCATGCGATTGAGTTTTTGGAGAAAATTTAGATCTTTTGGACTAGCCGAGCAGCAACATGTTTCATACCCAAATGATTATTTAAAATGGTACGGATCGACTAGTGAGATACAGAAAGTTCGGCGGCTATCTCTCTCAGAGTGGAATGGGGATTTTCAGTCACTATTTCCTTCACTTTTGCGATGTTAACTTCAGTTGCAGACGTTGACGGCCTACCAGAGCGAGGCAAATCTTCCATCACATCTCGACCGCTTTTGAACGCTTTGAACCACTCATAAGCACGAGTTTTTGATAAAGTCGATTCACCGTAAGCCTTCTGTAACATTTTTAGTGACTCCGAACACGAAATTCCATTGGCGATGCAAAATTTAAGACAAACTCTTTGTTCGATATTTTTGTCCATTATGAAATTCGCAACACACACTATATAATTATGATATTACTAAAACCAGCACTGTATTTAATATAAATAACAGATGCAACTCAAACTCCGCGCCAAAATGGAAAACAGTTGTGCCAATCTAACAACTACAAAAAAACAAAAATTTGAATTTGGAACCATAAACAAATCATCCATTCCCGATACTTTTTTGACTGAATGTACATACATACATACATACATACACTCGAAAAACACAACCCTCCTTCTTTCGCAGTCGGGTAAAAATGCTGATAATAGTGAGTTCAGTTCGGTTATATATAACTTCTATAACTTCTAAGCAGACAGTAAGGAAATAAATAAGAATTAGGAATTTCATTAACACCGGTAAACCCAAAACTGCCAACACCACTGATCGATAAATAATTTCTCTAACCCTATACCTATAGCAGACAAAGTGACCACACCTAATACAACGTTCTTAAATGATGAAATATTAAATAAAATACAAGCTCGATGTGTCAGCGGTGGTCTGAACGGTAATGGACACACGAATGAGGGTATTGCCAATAATGTTGATGAAGAGCTTTCTTGTCTGCCAGTGTTATTACGGTACGGCGTGTTTATTTACTTTGCTGTCAACGTTCCGCGTCGCTGTTACGTGAAAAAGGTTTCACTAGCAGGGAAGTGAAAGTTATGATAAATGATTTGTGCGATTTTTGTTCGAAATAGCAAACGGTGGGAATGAGTGAATCTCGAAAATGTTTTACTTTTTGTATTAGGATTGAAAAATACTTTACGGACTAGCAGTATGTTCTGCAAAAAAATTCGACCGAAAGCAACTGGTTATAGAAATATATTTATCATATTCATCATCTGCGCCTAGCCTTTTCCCAACTATATTGGGGTCGGCTTCCAGTCAAACCGGATTCAGCTGAATACCAGTATTTTACGTGGAGCGGCTGCCTACCAGACGTCCGCAACCCAATAACTGGGTAACACAGTATTTCTTGGCAAGACTGGAGTCAGATTTACAGGCTTCTGAAAATCCGTAAAGACTGACAAAGTACTACAAATGACAGTCGAGACCAACGACTTAGCGTGCTTTCCGAGGCACGGAGGAAATTCGGTATGTTAAGATGGTCACCCATCCATAGACCAACCTTGGCAAGCGTTGCTTAACCTTTAAGGTCGACCCGTGCGGCTGTTATTTAGCCACGAGCTCCTCAAATAAATTTATCATATTATTAATTAAATATATTTATTAGCCAACCTCTAATCGTGAAGCATGTTTTACGAAAGTGCCTTACGATTAGCAGATGATTGGAGAAATTGATAATTATAGTAAAGTGGATCAATGCAGCGCATCTTCTACTAAGAGACTACATCTTACGCGTCGATGGAAACGCTCCATTGAAAATTGGCTACCAGAAACGCTTCCAAGGAATATTTACTTGGAGTGACTGTATAGGTATCTGTCCTCCAGTAAGTAGGTAAAACTATCGCTTGGCAAGACTAGTGCCTGATTTCTTGGTTTCTGACTACGTGTAATCATTGTCAAAGACCTACAAGTGATAGCCGGAATAACAGCTTAAGTTGCTTTCCGAGGCACGGAGGAATCTTTGCAAGAAATAAAACACTACGAGTTTTTGGTATAAATTACTGGGGAAACACAACACTGCGAGTATTTCATAAAAAGTAATAAGTTTATATCACAGCAGCTCTCCTGTTTAATAAATAAACAGCTAATAGAAATGAGTCACGGTAATGCAAGCAGAAAATAAAATTCCGGTGTTGCAATTGACGTTATTTAAAAATAACTTGCACCGTAAGTTTTATATAAAGTGAAATATTAATATTAAATAAGGTACAGTGGACCAGCCCTCGTCGTCGCCCTCAGCCAGGGCTAGTAAATTGAATTAGGAGGGAATAACGGGTCTAATATAGTCAACGGTGTTACCGTGGCTAGTGATTCAGTTGAGTCAACAGCTTGATAGTGGCTTAACGTTATTTGAGTGGATATCAATGTTACTGTCAGGAGGAGGAGCTCGTGGCTAAATAATAACAGCCGCACGGATCGATCTTGAAGGTTAAGCAACGCTTGCCAAGGTTGGTCTGTGGATGGGTGACCATCTTAACATACCGAGTCTCCTCCGTGCCTCGGAAAGCACGTTAAGCCGTTGGTCCCGGCTGTCATTTGTAGATCTTTGGCAGTCGTTACGGATTGTCAGAAGCCAGTAAATCTGACTCCAGTCTTGCCAAGAAATACCGTGTTACCCGTTTAATGGGTTGTGGAGGTCTGGTAGGCACCCGCTTCACGTAAAATATTGGTATTCAGCTGACTCCGGTTTGACTGGAAGCCGACCCCAATATAGTTGGGAAAAGGCTAGGCAGATGATGATGATGATGATGATCAATGTTACTGTCAGGGTTTTTAAATAGAACAACTACTAAAATAGATTAATCTGTCAGTTTTTTTATTTCGCCAACTTGAAAATATAAAGAGACAAAAGCTGCTTTTAATTCATTTTTGTCTGAAATGAAAAAATAATTTGCAATTGACATTGTGGAATCATTTATTAGGGTTCCGTACCCGAAGGGTAACCAACGGAACCCTATTACTAAGCCTCCGTTGTCCGTCCGTCCGTCTGTCTGTCAGCGGGCTGTATCCCAA
Source organism: Lacanobia oleracea (assembly GCA_950371165.1). Classification (NCBI taxonomy): domain Eukaryota; kingdom Metazoa; phylum Arthropoda; class Insecta; order Lepidoptera; family Noctuidae; genus Lacanobia; species Lacanobia oleracea. Next base: position 7,962,265 of record OX493389.1, read on the forward strand.
GAACCGTAATAGGTAGAGAGCTGAAATTTTCACAGATTGTGTACTTCTATTGCTGCTATAAAAACAAATAATAAAAATTAAGTTTTATGGTATGGAACCCTTCGTGTGCGAATCCGACTCGCACTTGGCTGGTTTTAAATATATCTAAACACATAATTTTTACTTTCAACTGAAGATGCATTAGAGTAGGCAAATGTATCAAATAAATATGCAAAAGATATAAGTCAACTCAATTCACTTTACACAATTTACCTCCCTCCTCCCTTCTGCACTGCACGTACCCACCTATCTCCAATAAAGCAACTAAACTTTAATAATCAAAGAGGGACGAAGTCCTACATGTGATTCCTAACGGTTCGCAAAGTGAATTACTCACAAGTTTACCGACGAACACACGTTCAGAAAGGAAAACCCAAGAGACAGCAAAGTGTCACGTATGTCACAAGCAACTGCAGTTTTGATCAGATTTGTAATTAGGGGTTCGTATCAAAGTAGTAAAAAAGACCCTTATGGTGTGACTAAGTCTGTCCGTCTGTCACAGCTGGATATCTCAAGAACTACTAATGCTATTAACTTGAAATTTGGAACAGTTTTAGATAACATTTGTTCAACTATTTTACAAATTAGAAGGAATTTATTTTTTTGCAACACCGACCGAAAGGGGTTCTTTAAATAAAACCGACTTCCAATAACAAAACACTACAAAGTAAAAAATAACTTTAATTTCGGAAGTCGGTGTTCAAAAACGAAACAACCAAAAACAAAGATTTTTCATGGGATTCCATCATCAGATCCTGACTTATACCTTCCATCATCAGCTCAGCAACATGAGACGATGATTACCTTACACAAATATCTGAATTGCGTCAGAAAGTTTTTAAAAAACAGTGCATGTGCTTATAAAATTTGAGGGTTTCCCTCGATTTTCATGGGATCTCATCATCTGTGTCTGACTTGGTGACAATGGGACCACCTCCGGAGTACTTATAGGCTTTCGAATAAAAAAATAATTTTTGAAGTTGGTCCAGAATTGGCGGAGAAATCGGTGAATATGCATAAAAAAAAGATACATAGGTACAGCCGAACATAGAACCTCTTCCTTTTTGAAGAAGTCGGTTAAAAATCAAAGTGGGCAGGGCATGTGGGGTATCATATAAAAGAGCGCTATTGGCACATTCTCAAACATTTAAACTGCATTGTTTAGACATTTGACAAAATAAAAAAAAATACACTTTTCCAGAAATTATCAACAAAAATTACATTAGTTCAACTATCGGTCAAGAGTTGGCGCTGGTCTAAAACTGCAATACCTATACACCGCAGTGTTAAAATTCTCAACGAATATAGGCCTATCCGATGAGAATTTCAAAACATTTCACGTTCTATATGATAATGTGGAACCCTCGTTGCGCAAGTCCGACTCGCTCTTGCCCGGTTTTAATTTTTATAATGACACAGACTGCGACTCCAACATAAAAATTGAAATTAACAACATCGGTATTAGAAACTATTAATGTTTTTTTCAATCTCGCCTGATAAAGAGTAATGGATAAAGTCTTCGATGGAATGAAAATTTCTTCAACTCGCGTTTTAGGTGGTATCCTTACGACCCATAACCTCTGTTCCCACAAAGGTTATTTCCAACATGGCACCTGCCTAAGTATAATTTTGTCCCTGCATCCCGCAAAGACTTACTAGTAGAAAATTAACCGCCTCACATTTGTGTGCGCAAAGTATTAACTAAATAAATAATTAGATGAACGGCTAAAGACGGTGATTTTTAAATTATATAAGTATTCTAGCCCGTATTATGATATCATAACACAAAAAGTTATTACAAGCTAAACCTAGCACTGTTTAAAATTACAAATAAAACAAACTACTTTCAAAGGAAGAGCAACGGAAGAAAAACATCGAAATTCGACTGTTTCTCATCTGGCGGAAGGTGTAAAAGTCGGCTAAAGGAAACCGATCACTTTGATGTCTAAAGTGATATACGTTCTAATAACCCTAACCTGTTAGCAGGATGTATAGAATAAAAATGCAAGCTGTGCATTCTTCAAGGCCAACGCTCTTATTGCTCAACGAGATAGGCAGAGGTGTACACGGACTGCACCATCTGTATATCAAGCATACTTGGATATTATTCGAGACTAACCTTTGCCCGCGACTTCATACGCGCATATGCCGTTTTTCCCGTTCCCGCAAGAATTTCGGGAAATCCTCTCTTATATCTTCTCTCTACGACCAGTAGTATCGGCTGTGCTTTGCCTGTCAGTCACTCAATCAGTCAGTAACTGAAGAATTTTACATGTTAAGTATATTGATTAATGATTGATAATTTGAATACCATTGCCAAAAAAACAATTATCGACCTTTGTTTGGCGTATTTTAAGTCGATATTCAATTAATTTATTTATTAATTTATTTTTAACACCCTAAACAATCTGGATTGCAATGGAAAATGAAATATATCTGGTTTTGACTTAGTTTTTTATGAATAAATTTTATGTAAAAGAGCTGTTTAATAAATAAAGCATTACAATTATGAAACACCCTAATAATAATAACGTATCAAAACATTATCGCCGTTCGATTCCGCACCGTCCTTGGAACACAAGGCTCGGATTGCGCTCGCTCCTGAATGTTTCAAACTACAGCACGAGTTATGATAATTAAATTTATTTTGCAAATAGGTTACAAGTAACTCTTTTAAACGTCATTTTTTTTGACATATTACTCTAGATGAGGCCGGCATTTCCTAGCTGACTACATTGAGAAGAAACACCGAAATAAACTCAAAGGTCATAGTCACTTTTGATGTCCATACAATCGCCAATAATAATATATGAAAACCATGTAGGTTAACGTCTGAGGTGGCCTTTTGAGGAAAGCACCACGCAGGTTTGAGTGGGCCTGTCCAGACAGTGCAAGCATTTGTTAGTTATCGTGCAGCTCAACTCAGAACTTTAAGGAGCTCAACAAGCCGACGAACAATACCAAAGTAAGGACATTTTGGGGAGGCCGCATAGTATGCTCAAACTACCAGACTGTCATGAAAATTATCCTTAAAAATAAGGACTTACATAGTCCTCACACTTACAATACAATTTTTTTTAAGAACCATGCAGATTAGTGTCTGAAATGGTCTTTAGAAGAAAGAACCACACAGATTTGAGTGAAACCTGTCTAGTCAGTGCAAGCATTTGTCAGTAATCGTGTAGCTTAACTCAGATCCACTAGGAGCTCAACAACTCGATGAACAATACCAAAGAAAGGACATTTGTGTAGGCCGTACAAAGCACTCAAACTGCCAGACAAACATTAAAATTACTCTAAATAAAAAATAATCCACATAGTAATAAAAATAATTATAATACTTTAGTCATTAATTATGTCAAATAGCATATAAAAAAATGTCAAATTGTATACGATAAAAAGAAAAATGTCAAGTTGTATATAAAAAAAAATGTCAAAATGTAAAACTCAGGTATTCATAAAAATTACAATGTGTCAACCGAAACAATAATAATAAAAAACAAAAAATGTGTAAGTATTATATATTTTATTGGAGCAGCTTAGTCCCAAGCCTTTTTCTCTTCAAGGTAATCTTTTATGGTGTAACAAGCCTTCTGGCAAAGTTTACGCTTTACAAATGCTTTGAATTTATTGATGCTTAGGTCTTGAATGTGACTTGGAAGTTTATTATAAAAGCGTATACAATGGCATCTAAAAGAGCCCCCTATTTTTAAAAAATAGGGGTCCTGGTTACAAGAACATCAAATTTGTGTTTATTCCTAGTATTAACATTATGTATATCACAGTATTTTTTAATCATTTTTATATTTTTATGGGCATACAAAATATTTTCATAAATAAACTGACAAGGGACAGTCATTATATTTAGAACTTTAAATTTTTCTCTGAGGGAGTATCTGGGACTTAATTTATAAATTGAACGAATAGCTCTTTTCTGCAAAACGAAAATAGTCTGGATATCGGCGGCATTCCCCCATAATAGATGAAGTGAGCTGATGTTGTAAGACGACTAAAATGGCATCGTGTATTTGTATTATTCTATTTATACATTTTATATGTATTGGCTTACTGATCAACGCTGTATTTACAAGCGAAAAAAGATTTTGTAAAAATAACGAATGCTTATCTAAAATGTATTCTTGATGATGACATAATCTAGCCGAATATGGCACCAGCGATAGCTGTCTATGGCTTCTTAAGATAAGTTAAGGTGCCGATGTACCCTTGAGAGGGCTTTTTTGTTTAGAAGAGGTTTTTCAATTTGGTGAATATCTGACGAAGAACGAGGTAGGCAACGGACGGAACTCTTCAATAAATGATAGCAAATGGATCGGGATTTCTGAAATTGCATGTTTTTTAGTTTTTACACCAGTTCTTAACATAACATTGCGCCGGTACGCTGTTAATGGGTAGGTACCACTAAAAAGTGTAAAATAAAAAACTTTTTTACAAAAATACAACCGACTTGCAAAACCCGAAGTTATTTTGTACCGCTTTCGAGTTTTAGATGGAAATTGGACATCAACCATAGATTCAATATATCTCGCATAGGTATGTCCATATTCAATCAACGATCAATTCAGAGATAAGAATGTTCGTAAATACAAGCAATTATAGAAATTACATCGCAAACAAATTAACAATAACGTTACCATACTGTTCGTGTTCTATTTCGTACTTTAATCAAAATAATGAATTAACTGATTTCCCTATTAAAAAGCTGTAACGAACTCACTGCCAGCAAAAACACAGTCAATTTCAGTCGAAGTGTTAATAATGAAATTAAAAAAGGAATGCCAGGAATTCTTCTGAAAAATAACTTAAAAGAGAGAGGCGGACAACAGGTAGGTAGAAATATTATTACGAACAAAGTTTCAAACTCCGACGTTCCGCTGTCGGGAACAATCTACCGGACCAGTACGCTCGTTATAATAATACAATAAACAGTTCCAATTCTATAGGAAATTGAAGTTGAATTAAATGGGAATATAGAATTGATAATGACATGATTCTCTTCTCGTTTGTTTGGTTATGGTCATGTTTAGAAATGTGGACTGTCATTTTGCTGATGGTCGAATCCGCCCTCAGAATGTTTTGTCGTATAGTAACGCTACAGTATCGTTAACTTAAGTGAATTTTGAATATAAATACTACAACCACATTGTATTTTGGTTTTATTTTATGCGACATACCTAAATACACAATTTGTATCATACAATAATATTAATATAGTATCCAATTCAAATAAATATTAAGTGCGAAACGAGTATTATGGTTAGTAAAATTTAACGTTACGTTTCTTTACGTCAAAAATATTCGTGTTCGGCCCTCAGACAGCGGTAGCGTGGCGAAAGCGATTTTCAAAACGTCTAAAATAACGATTGAATAACGCTATCGGAATGTCACGTGATCAATCTCTTATATTTCGTCGTTTCGACACTCGCATTCACTGATAGTACATAAATCAATTTTTCTAGAGCCTCTGATGTCCGAAAGCTTGAAAACCATATTCTGAAATTGACGTTGCGCAATTGGATCAAGAGTCTGATACAGAAGGCATTGGTCCTCGAAAAGGCTCGTATCGTGAGGAGGTTCCAGTCTCTCGAGCTACTGGTAACTTGCAATTTGCTTCCGACACCGGTGGACTACTATAAGGATGAAAATGCAGCTTTTTTAGCGCCTTGAGTAGTGTGAGCCACCTGGCAAGTAGTGAAATGATCGCGGCCTTCATCAGAGAGCCAATTGTACTATTTTTTAAGCAATGTTCGCATACGCATGAACGACGAAACGGTGACGACGATGACGAAGAAACGATTGCGCATGTTGCTTAAAAATTAGTGGAATCGGCCCTCAGGTTGCTGGTCCACCTTGTGGGATCGAGACTTTCCAACCCTACGTCTTTCAGTACGTGGTCGCCACACAAGAATATTTCAAAGGTTCTAGCGTAATATAAGTATACCTAACGCATAATAAATACATACATCGTAAACCAAACACCACCCACTCTCAATACTAGTACCTATACAACGCAAATATTGATTCGAAAGCACGCACACACTACCTACACGTTCACCGAATACAAATCCCAGGTATCTATCAAACGAATTTCAGTGAACTCACGATATATAACAGGTATCATCAAAGGCGGTATCGCTGTGCAAATACCTGCGCTCCGTAGCTTGCTAACTACGAGTGGTAGAGTGGGTAGGCCACTCAGGTTGCATTTCAACGACCGATGCGGTTAGCCTACTGCCGTAATTTTATTATTTTACTCTGTGGATTGCATGTCTGTCGTAAATCTACAACAGATGTATGAAGCTAAGTTGGTAAGCTGATATTTGTGAATATATTCCGTGCAAGCTTTTCTTAAATCTATCTATACTAGTATGTAAGCTGAAGAGTTTGTTTGCTTGAACGCACTAATCTCAGGAACTCCTGGTCCGATTGGAAAAATTCTTTCAGTGTTAGAAAACCAATTTATCGAGGAAGGCTATAGGCTATATATCATCACGCTAAGACCAACAGGAGCGAGGCAGACGAAGTTGCACAGGTCAACTCGTTTGTAATATTTGTGTTTGCTTAGATCAAATCCTCCAAGTTGATTAAGAACTAATTCCTCTTGTCCCACTAAATTAAAATTTTATACGCTGGATCAGTTCTGATGATAGTTACTTATTTTTTTATTAGCTTCTGCCAGCGTCTTTGCTTACGTGAAAGTTAATAATGATCCCAAGGCAAAATACTCTCGGGATAAATACTCCAGGACATGTTCTACTTGTGTGCCAAGTTTCATCCGAATCCAACCGGTAAGTCGTGATACATAGACAGTTACTTTAGAATTTATAATATTATACTAATATTTAAGTAAACCTGATTTAATGTTCTTTTCAACTGATATTGAAACTTTCTTCTCCGAATCATTCAACTGTGTAGTCAAATGGTTGAGATATTAACACAAGAACTTCTCGCCAATTTGCACTTTAAGTGGGCTAGTTCCAGATGAAATTAATTACTTTCTTTATTTTCTACGTCATCAACATCTTCCTGTCCTTGTCCGACACCAATTTTAGCTACTCAGCAAGACACGATCACTTCTTCTATTCTCCCGTTATTCTCACTTCTTCTTTAGCCTTTTTCTCTTGCCATTCACAACACACACACACACAGAGAGAGAGTATGCGTGAGAGAGAGATGGAAAGTTTGTTCATTCTTCAATCAATAAAAAAAGAACAGTTATAAAACACCACTGCTGGAAAGTTTCACTACTCATTGGCAGGATTCCAGCCGTTAACGAAGGTAATTACGTATAACAGTTTCATTCATTCACTCAATTAACATCACCCTGAACTATTCTGTGTTCATTTCACTGAATGATCGACTAGTTATTGGTCAATCTGTCATTACGAATAATGAACTTGTTGGTCGTGGATAATTGAGAACCTGACACATACATATATGGGTAAAGTGGATCCATATGATTAACAAAAACTAATAGCATACAAAGCAAGAGCGGTCTATCACACTAAAACGCACATTAAATGTTGCGAAAACTTCCATCGTACAACAGCTGAGAAGTGGAACTTCTTGCTAATCTTTGTTTTTCCAAATTAAGTCACACGGCTGTTCCAGTGTTAATAAGCTCCGAAAGCAAAAGGGCGACAAGCTGGTCGTGGGTAGGTAATATAATAATAATGCTTTATTTCAGACCAAGTCCATTATGAGAGCATTTTACCTACTTAATTAAAAATTAATTACATACCAAATACTTATTATGATATGGTACCACATACTACCCTTATCCAATGATTCTGGAAAGGGCAGTCATAACGTGCAGCAATTACCTTAAGAATGCTGTTGACGCTGCTCCGAAGGCGCTGCATCAGGGAGGCTGTCTTTTTGCGAATAATGGCTTGAAAGCCGTCCACGTGTGCCTCCGTACTAAAAAATAACAGCCGCACGGGTACGCCGACTAAATAATAATAGCCGCACGGATTAGATAATACACTCGAGCGATAAGTAGATAAGAGGAGCTCGTGGCTAAATAGCCGAACGGGTCGATCTTTAAGGTTAAGCTACGCTTGCCAAGGTTGGTCTGTGGATGGGTAACCATCTTAACATACCGATTTTTCTCCGTGCCTCGGAAAGCACGTTAAGCCGTTGGTCCCGGCTGTCATTTGTAGGTCTTTGGCAGTCGTTAAGGATTATCAGAAGTCAGTAAATCTGAATTCAGTCTTGCCAAGAAGTACCGTGTTACCCAGTTAATGGGTTATGGAGGTCGGGTAGGAAGCCGCTCCACGTAAAACACTGGTATTCAGCTGAATCCGGTTTGACTAGAAGCTGACTCCAATATAGTTGGGAAAAGGCTAGGCAGATGATGATACCTACGACCCACGACCGGCTTAGATAGCTAGCTATTTACCTGGAAGTCTACAAGTCAAGAGCACACAGTTTATTCTAGGCAAGCGTGACTATAGATCACCGCATCACTGCTTATATCAGAACGGATAATAGTCAAACGAGAGCTTACGATGAAAAAAAAATCTACGATTTCTGGTAGCTGAAATTAAAATCGGTAAAACGGATTTAAATAAAAAATAATTCCGATTTCCAGTTTATTTCTGCAATAAAAAGCAGTTCCTTTGTACTCGTATTTATAATGTCAATTAGTACTGTTTTTCTGTGAGTACATAAATAATAAAATAAATAAATACCCAACCCACTTTATACTTGAGTCGGTTCGACTACAGAGTGCACTATAATCTATCGAGACAGAGTAGATATTATCAGCAATAACTACTCTATCAACAGTATAACTAGATACTATACATACTCGTAAGTACTGTTAATCGATCAGTACGTCAAAGGTAATAAGCCGCTACTGCCATAACTGTTGATATACTGTGAGTTGTGACAAGGGTAAATGAGGATTGAGTGTTCTGTTAATATGCATAATTAACTCTAATGTATGATAAACTGGCCTATTTATGTAAGTATTGCTTGAAGGGCTTCGCATGGGCGAAGACACGAAATTATTACAGCTGTAAACAGGCTTATCCATAACCAATCTAACCACTGCTTGGCAGAGTTTGTATTCGAATTCTTCAAGATGATTGGAAAAGTTTCTTGGACATTCTCTGCCAATCAACGTTTGGATTTCTGCCACTTGAATTCGAATTGAGTATCTTATAATTGTTAGTTGAACTAAGCGTGTAGTTAAAAAGTTTTTGTGAAAAAGCTATATTATATTGTAACTGATGTTCAACAACCAACGATTTAATAGCTTCACGGAAGTTCGTTCCTGCGACTGACTAAAATCGTCCAAATACGTGCTATCTTGGTTTGATACCACGTTCGGAGCGACCAAACGGAGAGAGTTGCTAAAACGCGTTGATGCATAGATACAGTTTCAAATTCGTCCATCGCCAATGCTAACAGTGACATGCAAATCTATACTAAAATATAAAGCTGAAGAGTTGTTTATTTATTTGTTTGTTTGCTTGAACGCGCTAATCTCAGGAACTACTGGTTCGATTTGAAAAATTTATCATTCAGTTTTAGACAGCCCATTTATCGAAGAAGGCTATAGGCTATATATATCATCACGCTAGACCAATAGGAGCGTAGCAGACGATGTTGCGCGGGTCAACTAGTTATATGTATGTCTCTCAGACCATTAGTTAATTTTGAATCAGAACAAAATCATTACAAACACGGTTTTCACAAAAATAACTATGAAGACTGACTGGAAAAGTAGACAGAAAATACGAGTATGTTATTAGCTACCTTGTTACGCGAAAACCAGGCTTGCTTGTAAAATTGTACGTCATACCGTATTCCGAGACGCAGCACGTCATTATAATATTGAAGTGATATGTACTCGTAAGTACCTGAAAGATTTGCTCTGGGATCTCATAAGGAATCTTATTATAGTCGCAGAGCGAACAAGATACCTAAGTAACTTGGTTTTAACTCGTTTGCCAACATGGTGAATGAAAATAACAACAGATGTTTTTTTTTGTATAATTACAGCAGAAATATATTAAGAATACTACAAGAGAACTAGCTGACTCGGCTAACGTTGTTTTGCTATATAAAAAAAAAATAACCTACGACCTATTTTCAGAACTACCGAACTATACACAAAAAAAAACATAAATATCAGTCAAGTCAAGTTTCGGAGGAGTTCGATAACAAACACCGTGACACGAGATAAAAAACATTCATGAAAAGGTTTTCAAATTATTTTATTTCACACAAATGAATCTACATGGGCACATATTAACCCCACTGAGTGTGTCCCCACGTTGCCGTCGTGGTGGGGCTTGTGTGTCTCAGTGATCTTGGAGCTCTGCCGGTAGAGTTACTCATGCCGGAAAGGTTCAAGTGAGAGACCAGACAAAGAGGGACACGAGAAGGGCACACCGTTCGGAGACTTGAGCAATGTTCGGGTTTTCGGACAGTGTGCGTTTCATAGGAAGGAACCTTGCTCACTGTTCTCTGGTACGCGTCTGCTCATCAGACGTGTCTGTGAGGGCAGTGAGCAAGCAAGAAAAGGGAGGAGAAGGGAGGAGAAGATAGGGACCACACCCTTTAAAAGGAACAAAAAACAAAATGAAAAAGAAGACACACGGAAAAGCATTACCCCAGGGTGGTACTAGCTGCTCAGCAGCTGGAGAATCCGCCACGTCTCCTACGGAGGCGTCATGCCCCTCGTATTCTGGGGGGGGCAACGGTTGTCTTGAACCGCTTGCCAGTGGCAACAAGAGCCGAGGAGGCTCCCGATCCGCAACGTCCTTTAAGGAGATGATCGGCTTTAATTTTAGTAAGCCCGACAAGATGTCGGGCGAACGTAGTGCGGAGGCTCCCTCCAATCATTGGAGGAAGGGCTCACTTGAGCGTCAAGGAGATGCGGGGTCAGACTCCGACTCTGCGTCTGGCATCAGCTCGGCGAGCTCTGGACACGAGGGAGCCGAGGTTGCTTCGGAGAACTCCAAGTTCTTCCGTAAGCGGCCCAGGCCGGAGGATGACCAGGGGTCGTCTTCCAACAGAGAGGCGGTCTCAGCCCGTAAGATCCCCACTAGTGCACGGGGCAGAGGCCGAGACGGAGGCAAAGGAAGGGGGCTTGCATCCCAGGAGGCTACACAGTGAGCTGCAAAGCTTGCCGAGGAGGGGCGACACCCCGGAGCGAACAGTCGCAGAGCCTCTATCTCGGGGTCTTCTGGCAGTGAGCTAGACGCTGCTGGCGGCTCCAATAAGACCAGATTTGTACAGATCGTGGAGGCGGCCGTCCGCGATGTGGCCTTGAAGAGGAAGCAAGCCACTAAAAACAAGGCCATAAGCGCGGCGGCGGCCTCCATTTTGGCGGCAGCGGAGGCCAACTTCCGCGGGCCCCAATCGGACGAAATGTCCAAGTTGCGGGCGGAGGTTATCCGCCTGGCGACCGCCACGGAGCTTCTCCAAAAGGAGAACGAAAAACTCCGAGCAGACTTGGCCAGGCTCTAAGGAGACGGCTCCAAGGAGGCACCTCAAGAGGGGCGCAAGCGCGGGAAAAGCCAGCCCGTGCCTGTGGAGGAGCAGGTTCTGAACCTAGTGCGGCAGGAGATGGCCGCCTTCGCAGCACGGTTCTCTGTACTGGAGGGCATCGTCCTGCGCCCCCCCCTGGCGGCGAGCCAAAAGGCATCGGGCCAGCAGAAGGCAGCCTTGTATGCAGCCACCGTGGCTGCCAAACCGGGGCCATCCGGTCAGGCCAACCGAGGGGCTAGGCCGGCAACGACCAAGCCAAAGACAGGTAGGGTGGCTGCACAGGCAGCGCGAGCTCCAGCACCAGCTGTGCAACAGGTGCCCCCGTCTTCAAACTCTCCTGCGGCCGAAGCTGGATGGCAAGTAGTCGGAGAGAGGAAGAAGGCGAGAAAAGCAAACAGGGCGACCAAGAAACGCGAGAGAAGACGGCGACAAAAAGAACGACGTGTCGCAGCCAGGCTCCGTGCCCCTAAGACCGCAGCTGTAGTGATCACACTACAGCCGGACGCGGAGAAGAGGGGCGTGACGTACAGCCAAGTGCTCATAAAGGCAAAGGAGGCGGTGAACCTTCAGGAGCTCGGCATTACTGGGGGCCTCCGACACAGGATGACCATGACTGGGGCCCGAATGTTGGAGATCCCCGGTGCAGCCTGTGGCCCAACCGCTGACGCTCTGGCTGAAAGGCTTAGAGCGTCCTTAAATGCGGACGAGGTCCGAGTGTCCAGGCCTACCAAGTGCGTTGATATGCGCATTATAGGCCTGGACGACTCCGTCACGGAGGAGGAGGTGGTGGCCGCCGTCGTCAGGACTGGGGGGTGCTCTGCCGAGCAGGTGAAGGCAGGCACCAACATCCTGACCGCACGGGCATGCGAACCGTTGTGGTGAGCTGTCCCGTGACGGCGGCCAAGAAAATATCGGAGGGCCGAAGACTCCTGGTGGGCTGGGTATCTGCGCAGGTCAAACTGCTGGAACCCAGACCTCTGAGGTGCTTCCGCTGCCAAGTGGGCAACCATGTGGGAGTCCAGTGCACCTCGGAGGTGGACCGCAGCGATCTTTGTTTTCGCTGTGGTCAGCCCGGACACAAGGCCGGCTCGTGTAACGCCAAGCCGCACTGCGTTGTATGTGCGGCAGCTGGCAAGCCGGCCGATCACTGGGTTGGGGGCAAAGCCTGCGTCCCACCCGCCAAAGCCGGGGGCAAAAAGAAGCCCTCCACCACCGCCGTCCCTACCGCCACCGCCGTCTTTGCCGCCGCCGCCGCCACTGCAGTCGCCGCTGCCGCGACCACCATCGCCGTCACTGCCACCGAATTCGCTTCGGTTGTCGCGAGTGAGTCACACTCACAAGGGACTCAGGAGGAAGCAGAAATGGAGTGCAAATAACGGCTCCATTACGCTTCCTTCAGGCGAACATCAACCACTGCGCCGCCGCTCAAGACCTGTTGGTCCAGAGCATGGCACAGTGGTTGATTAACATCGCTGTGGTCGCTGAGCCCTACTTTGTCCCGCCCAGGGATGACTGGGTGGAGGACCTGAACGGCTCAGTGGCCCTAATTTCGTCGGCCGCTGCCGGTACCCCATCCCTCGAAAGCGTCAGGAGAGGACAGGGGTGCGTAGCAGCACGGTTCGGGGAGATTGTCGTGGTAGGAGTGTATTTCTCCCCGAACCGAACTCTCGCTGAGTTCCAAAACTCCCTTACGGAGTTGGGCGTCGTCGTCGCCGGGTGTCGTTCCCTCCCCGTACTCGTTCTCGGGGACTTCAATGCCAAGCACTTGGCTTGGGGTTCCCGTTATATGGATACGCGGGGCAGGATGGTGGAGGACTGGGCTCTGGAGGCAGGCCCTGGTCGTCCTAAACCGGGGTTCTGTCCCCACGTGTGTGCGAATGCAGGGGGAGTCGGTGGTGAACATTTCGTTCGCCAGCCTTGCTCTGTCACCGCGTGTCATTGACTGGCGCGTATAAGAGGAGGTGGAGACCTATTCCGATCACCGGTATATCCGGTTTGACGCGGTTGAGGTCTGGGTGGAGACCCAGACCTCAACCGCGCCTGTCCGGCAGGCCCCGACTGGTCCGCGGTGGGCGCTGAAGCAGCTGGACCGGGAGCTCCTCCTGGAAGCTTCGATCGTGCAGGCCTGGGTGTCATCTCCGGATAGGCCTGCTGACATCAACGACGAAGCGGAGTGGTTCCGGGAGGCCATGTCCGATATTTGTGATGTGGCAATGCCCCGGGTTAAGCAAGGACGCGCCCGCCGCCAGGTGTACTGATGGTCGCAAGAGCTGGCGACGCTGCGTCAGGCATGCGTTGCCGCACGGCGCCGGTACACCAGGCACCGCAGGCTCCGCATCCGCCCTCCAGATGCGCAGGTCAGAGAGGCGGAGCTATACGAGGAGTACAAAGTGGCGAAGGCCGCCCTCAAAGCAGGGATCCTGCAAGCCAAGGATCTGGCTCGCAAGGAGATGCTGGAGTCTCTGAACGGGGACCCGTGGGGTAGACCCTACAAAATGGTGCGGAATAAGCTCCGCACCTGGGCCCCCCCCTTGACGCAGAGTCTCCGGCCTCAGCTGGTGGAGGACCTGGTGAGCGCTTTATTCCCCTCGCGAGAGGAGCATACTCCCCCGCCTATGGCTCCGCCACCTGCGGTGCCCGATGCGGACTGCACCGATGACGACGATGACGATGCCCCTGAGGTGACTGAGGTAGACCTGAGAGTGGCGGTTAATAGGCTGAAGGCCAAAAATACCGCCCCAGGACCCGACGGCTTACCTGGAAAAGCTTGGGTCCTGGCTTTGGAGGCCCTTGGGTCTCGACTAAGAGGGTTCCTAAGCGCATGCTTGGAGAGGGGACAGTTCCCACTTCGTTGGAAGACGGGGAAACTGGTCCTCATTAAGAAGCCGGGGCGCCCCGCGGACTCTCCGTCCGCATACCGGCCCATCGTGCTGCTCGATGAGGTGGGCAAGCTCTTTGAAAGAGTAATTGCAAACCGCCTCGTCGAGCACCTAGTGAGGGTGGGGCCGGATCTGGCGGAAAACCAGTTCGGTTTCCGCACGGGACGCGTGAGAGCCCTCTCGACGGAGGACGCGGTTTCCCGGGGCGGGGTCGTCTTGGCTGTGTCTCTAGACATCGCCAATGCCTTTAACACCCTGCCTTGGAGTTGCATCAGGGAGGCACTTCGGTATCACCGGGTGCCGAACTACCTCCGTCGCGTAGTTGAGGCTTACTTGACGGACAGAGCCGTCATCTACCCCGGTCACCTGGGAGAGTGAAACCGGCGAGAGATGTCGTGCGGTGTTCCACAGGGTTCCGTTCTGGGGCCGCTTCTGTGGGACATCGGCTACGATTGGGTGCTGCGCGCCGACCTCCCTGGCGGCGTCAACGTTGTCTTCTATGCTGACGATACGCTGGTCCTGGCGCAGGGGAGGTCGCACCAGGCGGCGACCGACGCTATGACACGCGGGGTTGCGATAGTCGTTGAGAGGATCCGGCAGTTGGGTCTCGTTCGCTAGGGCAGGTGCCTGCTGGGGCTGCGGAATCTGTTCGAAAGAGGTGCCGTAGCCTTGGAACGCAAAGGGCACCAGGAGGAACACGGATGGGTTTTAGTCAGTAAGAGTCTGACACTCCCTCTTGCTTCACCCAGAGCGGGAGGAGTCATTTGATGATTTCCCATCCTTAAAAAAAAAAAAAATGGGCACATATTAAACTTCAGAAGTTGGGAAAGGTTTCCAATTGATCGTTTCTTAGGGAGAAGAAACTGGGGGAGACCCGTCGGACCCACAAATTAATTTGAGTGCGGTGTTTCTACACAGGACAAGAGCGACGCGTTTGAGTGTCCCAAGTGCCCATGCACCTGTACTTTGGGGCATTTAGTGCGTGCCACCGACGCGACGCTGCAATTAACGTAGCCACCTACTGGGTTCTGAAAATTCTAAAAAACTCGAAAAGAGGAAGGGAAAAGAAACTCCAGACTTAAAAAAAAAATATCTTCTTGGAAAATATTTTTGACTGGAGTTTAACCCTCTTTGATAAATTATTTTGATTGAAACTACACACAAACTAAGCATGCCTACTTGATTTTGTTTTGAACCTTAAAATATAAATCTAAGTAAATTTATCTACTTTGTCAATATAATAACAGTTTACAGTTTAAATGTCTTGAAAAAATAAAATAAAATGAAAAACAGCTCTCCCTCCTAAAAACCCCTCAACTTTTGTAACTAATTTAAAATTTACGAAAAGTTTCTGAAATGATTCAGTGTTTTCGTTTATTTTATAAAAGTTTATGAATTCATCAAACATTTTCAATATAAATAATGAATAATTTTCTTCTTAAAATAGACTGGTTGTTCGTCTATTTCACTTAAAATGTCATCATTTTTAACGGACTTCAAAAAGTAGTCCTCAGTTTGCCAACTTTATAAGTCAACCTATTTAAAGGCTCTACCTCAAACTCAAATCATTTACTGTGTTTCAATTGACAACCTGAGCCACTGTTGAATAGGGAAGATGCAGAATTTATGAGAATTTTGTCAGTAAAATGATAAAAAAGTATAAAATAAAGACCATTGCAACGTTTTTATTTTGGTTAGTATCGATTTTTAACAAAAATAATGAATTAAAGTAACGTGAAACGGAACGTATTTAAAAACAACAATCAGCGTTTGGTGACGTATCTGCTGTTAAGCCAACGAAAAAGCAACCTTATGTCTTTGAGTTAGGACAGTTCTTGACCAGTGATAGACATGAGTGACGTCATCGTCCGTTTTTAAACTGTCGGTTTCAAAACGCAATTTTGGCAATAAATTAAAGCGTTTTCATTTTTTATTTATGTGGTGGTCTATTCTAGATGGAGTTCTTTAAATTTAAAGCAAAAATGGAAATATTGCATGTTCCCTATTGTAAAGAAGTCACAACGCACAGCCGAAACGACTGGTCGTAGAATGCTGAATTCTGCATGTGCATGTGCAGAGAGCAGGGAGCACTGAAACAGGATTTCCTGAAACTCCTACAATGCGCGGGAAAAAGCTTGTAAAGTGTATAGCACTATTATATTTTATTCCTTTTAAATATGAAAACAAAGCAGCCTTATCCAGATTTATACAGAGTAATTTTTCAATAACCAGTCAGTTTTGTACCAGGTTTCAATAGGAAATACTCGACTCATACAAAAAACTCAAACAGAAATCAAAGTCACCTAAATTTTAAGTCTAGAGTGAATAGGTTATTTCTAGGCAAGCGTGCTCCATCTTCGACCACATACTCGCTTACCATCAGGTGGGATAGTGGTCAAACGCGTGCCTATCTATAGTAAAAAAAAAAAAAAAAATAGCTATGCGAGCAAAAATGTACTGAATAGCAGATTTTTTCGCCTTTTTAAGAAGTTTATTTTTACATAAATCGGATGTTTGATTGTTATGTAATGCCTGGAAAAGATATTGCTGGCCATTAAAAACTGACCCTGTACAATTAAACTGAAAATCATTATATAAGACAATACAGAATGATCAATATTATTAATGTTGTATACCGTTGGAGTAATTGCTATTAAAGTTGGCACGTGAGTAGTGCCAACTTTAATCCTTAAACGATATTATATAAATATCGTTTAAGGATTTTTTTTTTACATACCTACTTAAATTGTCTATATGTTAGATATTGCATACTGATTGTTCTCTATTGCATGATATGGTCTCCTATAACTAAGGGTGCACATATATTTTTGTTCTGGTCCTTTATAATATAGCAAGTAAGGTGTATTCTTTGTTGGAGATAAATAAAATAAAATAAAAATATCTGCTATTTAAATCGTACCCCCTGTCTACCCTTAACCCGCTCAGGAATATAAGTTACAAGCAATTATACTAATTCACACGTTCTTCAATCAACGTCTGTGCCACTTACCTAACTACTATAATTATAATTATTACGTCTCGTGACAGATGACAGCTGTCAGATTGCTATTAATTTGAATTTTACTGTAATTACAGACCTGAGAGGCAATACCTATAGCTTTGAATGTTGCAGTAACTGCCTTAGTAGGTTGAAATTAAGAAAAACTGCATTTACATGAAAAACCAGCCAAGTGCGAATTGGGCTTTCACACGAAAGGTTCCGTACCATAATTTGAAAAAAAGTACGTTTCTTGTATGGGAGCCATCTTTAATTATTAATTTAATTTAATTTTCATTATTTTTTTGTGTCTACCTATTACGGTTATTGAGATACAGCCCGCTGGCCGACAGACAGACGGACGAACAGCGGAGGCTTATTAATAAGGTTCCGTTAGTTACTTTCATTATGGTTCCGTACCCAAAGGAACCCTATTACTAAGCCTCCGCTGTCCGAAAATTAAAATTTATGTTAGTGGTACGGAACCCTTCGTGTTCGAGTCCGACTCGCACTTGGCCAGTTTTTTTTTTAAATTCGTTCTTAAAAAATAACATTTCGTTAGAAAAAAAACGTGAATTGTTTAAGATACCTATATTTTAGGACTTCTACATAACCGGGTTGGAGAACCACTTCCACTTCTACTTTCACTTTGTGAGAGACAAAGCTGTAAAGAAGAAATATCAGTAACCCATAACGAAATCATGATAGCATTCACACTAGTCGTAGTGTAGGGGGCTAATTACAGATAGGTACAATCACATTAATCTAGCTAAACGACGGACTTAGTTTACAACTAAAGGGAGTTTATTGTGATAGTACGAGTAAAGTAATTAATAATACGCGTCCACGGAAATCCGAGGGAAAGGGAAATTGCAGTTTCCTGCTAATACGGATTAAGTCTTCCTACGCTGTTATTTTCACCAGCGGGTCATTATGATCTAGTGTTTTTTTTTCAAAGCAATCTATAGGTACTAATATTATGAAGAGGTCAAGTTTGTGTCAAAGTCAAAGTCAAAAACGTTTATTTCAATTAGGCCATTGACGGCACTTTTGTCAGCGTAACAGTGTCTTTACTATCCTTCGGAAGGGTAGATTCTTATGGAGCAAAACGGACAAGAAACTCCATAGTTACTCTTTTCAATTCAATGTTTTATATGTGCTGTGGTATACAAAACTTTTGTTAATATATGTGAGGGCCATGAACCTAGAGTATGCAGAGGTAGACTTCTTAATTTTCTAAATAAGTACATGGGTACTCAAACATTTACAAATATTGGAACCATCAATTAGCATAGTGTGAGTGAACAGAAAAATAAAAACCCGAAAATGAAACAGTAGGTCCAACTATAAATCAAATACATAAACCAACCAGGTTGTTCTTGTCTCCACCACTAATTGTCCTATGGAGCAGGACCAGCAGTGTGAGCTTGGGAGTTTGTGAGTTTGGGAGTTTGTGAGGTTGTAGCGGGCAATCTCTACGGTGGAGGTCTGCCCAGTTTGGGTGGAGCACCACCGTGTCCTCGTCGAAGCGATCGGCGGCTGCGGAATGCTAGCAAAGGAGGAAGCCAAACGCGTGAGAGAGAGGGAAACCTTACACCCCAGCTGCAAAGGAAGAAGACGCCCCGGGCGTCGGAAGCCGCAGGGCGATTCTCCGCCATCGTAGGCACGGGTCTGATCAGAACCAGGCCCGGGTCGAGAGCACGCTGTGTTCCACGCGCGCCTCAAAGAGCTGTCAGCAAAGAAGACTGAGCCCGCCAGGGCCATTGCTTGCTGGGGCTGCGGACTTTGTTCGAAAGAGTCACCATGGCCCTGGAACGCAAAGGGCACACTAGGAGGAACACGGACTGGTTTTAGTCAGTAAGAGTCTGACACTCCCTTCTGCTACACCCCGAGCAGGAAAAAGGGTTAATCCACTGAACCGATTTTGAAAATTCTATTACCAAAATTTCTATTTATAAAAGGAAAATTACCGCCTGACGAAGTGGATAAGGGTCAGCTAGTAAACTATAAGGAGGAAATTTTCTTTGGAAGTACTCTGATGTAGATCATATTTTAATTCTCAATATTCAATCGTATGCCGAAACCCTCATCAAGATAAACCCAGGCGCAGACGATGGGACAAGCTTGGCGTCACAGTCAGAATTTGTCTACACTTCCTAAATATAGAGGGTTACGGGAAGTAAGAAAAAAGGAAGACCTATCACTACACTGGTAAGAACAGACAAAAATTATCATAATAGAAAGCTTCAGTATCGGTAATTGCCATCATCATCTTTATCATTGTACGGCACGGTTCCTCTAGCATTTGCAACAAAAATTAAGTCGAAGAAAAAGTTAGTTCTTTTTAAGTCTACTAAAACAACCTTCATGGTAACTATGTGAACTTGAACCATGTGACATTCACGTCATGATGTCTAATGGTCAAATATTGTCAACATTTAAAACTAATCTATTAGACAACCCCCTTAGAGGATTACTTGTCACTGAAACATGAATAAAAAATTGATAGTATGGCACCTACCAACCTTTTAATTACGGCTCTCTGATTATGGGGGTGGTTTTCCCAGTTTATTGTTTGTTAATGATATTCAAAATATTTGTTGCTAGCACTTCACCCGCGTCTTCGTCCGCTGCTGCTTCTTGTATTAAATATAGTCTAAGTTACTTCCTGAAAAATTAGCTTTCCTTTGGTGAATAAATCGTTAAAATCGTTCCATATCGTCTCCGAGCATATTCGATAGAAACAAACAAACAAAATAATATTTCCTCTTTATTTATAATATTAGTATGGACTAGCTTCTGCGGCATCGCACACGTTAAAGTCGAGAATTGTCACAAAGAGACATACTCCCGGTATAAATGTATCCTATGTCCTATTCCAGGGCTTTGTCTATCCGTGTGCGAACTTTCATCTGAATCCGTTCAGCCGTTATGACGTCAATCAATAACAAATCGACAGACAGACAGGCAGAGTAACGTTCGGCTAATCTAAGACTGACGCACTGAAAGGCAGCTTACGAGTGTCTAGCGTGTAAGAGGGCGGTCGGGTACGAACATCTTTAGAGTTTGTTTTACTTCGATACTCGTCTGGTGACTCACAAGCTTACAGTTCCTTGTCAGGCTAATTAGGTACTTATGAACAGTGATTAGCACCACTTAGGTATCCAAAAGCATTACTTAAATCTGTGTGCTGATATAGACCACATCAAAAATTTTGCCTGCTACTTGCTGCGGCTGCTACTTATTTCGGCCATGGCGGGCAGTCTCATCGGAGACTAGCTATCGGCGCGGGACATATTATTGTGTACAAGTGTGTGCGCTAAACTAGGTGCACTCCCTCTTGCATCACTCTCATATTCCAATGGGACGGCAACCCGACACGACCGGAGAGAGATCTGATGCAGGACCAACGGCTTAAAGTGCTTTCTGAGGCGCTGAGGTGTCATACCACCGATTTCCACACTCCAGGCTGTCTGTAGTGTGTAGACTTACGTGTGTGTACTCTATAATATAGGCAGTAATAAACGAGATTCAAATAAAGGCACTTGTTTGAATCTTCCTGGACCGACACCCTTACATGGCGACCCTGCCATCTGAGTCGGGTGCCGAGTTCGGTCGCGTAACTTAATTAATGGACTATGATAAAGTGAATGCCTAATAGAAAAACCCAATAACACTTTTTATCCGACCAGGGATTAGAACCCAGGACAACACACTCGGCAGCCGCACTTGCAATCGCGAGACCGACGGAGCATTTTATGATAACAATGTTACTGTATGCATTTAATAATTGACTTTGATCTCCAAGTTTGTTTGATATTTCTTCTCAGAGTAGTTGGCTTATAAACACCAAATTGACGTTACAAAACGTTTCACGTGTAATTTAGGTCAGTCATTAAAATTTAAAACATCTAAAGTCGCAATAATTGGCTCTGTGCTGATTTTTTTTTTATCTACTTGCACTTCTGGCATCTACCAATAGTTTACACCCAATTTCCAAACCCATTTTTTTTTTTCGTATTGTTCCAGCGCCCCTACTGGACATTGCGGGGGGACCTTGCTCCTCCCGTGGGCCTGAGGTGGACCGCACACGCGGGCAATAGCCGGGAATTAGGGAAAGCGTACTAGCTCTCACAATCCTCGGTCAAGTGTGAGATGGAACACCGGGGTGGTTTTTAGTCAGTAAGAGTCTGAGAGACCCCTTCGCCCGCCCCAGGCGAGGGACATCCATGAGGATTTTCCACCCCGGCAACAAAAAAAAAAAAACTCAAGAGACCTGTCCCAAGTGCATAATGCTCGGAAAACTTCAAAATTTTGACCATTGCAATTTATTGCGATCTAACGCGTGTAATGCGTGGGGTTTGGCGAATCATGGTCTGAAATAAAGATTTTTTTATCTGTCTACGGTGGCCTATTTTTTAAGTTTCGAATTTACAAAATAAAAACCAATTTTCTTCTGATATTCATTGTTTGTGGTTTCAGCAAGAAAACAATTTTATCTACTGGTACCGATATTGAAATCTGACATAGCTAACTTTTAATCGTATCATGCAAAGATTCTTGTATATTCTTTGAACGTACTTGTTATTTCCTGGAACAGCGGATGCAGTAAGTTTACGAACTACCTTTTGTTATAACAGCAAGATTATGAGGACATTTTTAGTTGTTTTTGGGATACATATTTATTTACCAAGCTGCCCCTAACTCCGCTTATTTCCGTCCGAATGATATGCGACATAGTTATACGGGTATCAAATAAAAGACGATCTCGTTAAAGAAACTTTAATAAATCAACAAAGATAAATTCCACCAATAATACTCTATAATACAGAAGAAACATTAGATTAAACAACTACATAACTATGTTAAGATACTACTATTTTGTAAGTACATATGTAACTACCAACTTACATCAGAAATCGCTATTGCAATTGAAATCACATTCCCACAATCATTTGCAAGGTATAATAATGAACGGAGCTTCCTATCAACGGTGTTTGCATATATCCAAAACGCAAATATGTATGTTAGATCATAAAAATGCAGCAGATGTAACTACGCGCGCTTTTTCCGCGGACTGTAAATTAATCTAGTTTCAGTAGAACTTTATCAGCATTTGCAGGTAAAGTTAAATATGGTATATTAATGTTTATTTTTTCAATTTGAAATAACTAATTAAATTTAAGGTCAGTGAACTATAAAAATAAAGCATTATAGACTAAGTTGATGTGAACTTCACTTAAATAAATGCGAATGCTGGAAACAGATATACGGGACCGTGACGATCTTTTTAATACCATTTTATTATTTAAATATAAATTTCATAGAAACGGTGCTATACAATTAATACTACACTAGCTTTTCAGACGACTTTGCACGCGCATGTCCCGTTTTTCCCATTTCCGTATAGCCTACTGCCTTCCTCATGAATGTGGTTATCATTATAAATGAATTTTCCCAATCGGACTGGTAGTTCCAGAGATTAACGCGTTTGAACAAACAAACAAACTCTTTAGATTTTTTATATTAGTATAGATTCTATGACATCGCCTCATTGTTGTCGCAGTGTCGAGTCCTCTTAATTATCTGAGGGAGACAACAGCAAGTAATAAATAGCTGAAACAAATATCAACATCAAATACAATTTCCTTCATTTCCATCAAAGAAAAAGGACCTTATTTAAAAAGCCATTCCTTTTTCCTGCCAAAAACAAAAATATTCATTTCATTCATTCATTAAAAGCCAAAGTCGACTCGACAAGGCAATTGAGCGTCAGTCAAATTATAATTAACCCGTAATTAGCGCGGTTTCCTTTCAACTCCTTTAGTATCATTGCTGGGGGTAAATGCAGGGTTGAAAATAAATAAAAAAATCTTAAAGAGATATAATATCCTGGAAGATAAAAAGGAATAACAATTTTACGTCATTAATGGTCGATCATACGAATATTTTAATGAAATCTTAGCTAATCTTAAATAAGCCTTAAGTGAATCAGGCGAATGATTAAAGGTTCTTATATTGGAAGCACCCATGTTGATAGGCACTGAATAGATATGAATGTTAGGTTTATTCCGTGGTAGAGCTTTCTTTTTTTAAGGATTTGAAATCATCAAAATAATCCTTCTGCTCTGGGCGGAGCGGAAGGGAGTATCTGACTCTTTCTGACTAAAACTCATCCATGTTCCTTCTAGTGCCCTTTGCGTTCCAGGGCTACGGTGACTCTTTCGAACAAAGTCCGCAGCCCCAGCAGGCACTGACCCTAGCGGGCCCCGTCTTCTATGCTGATAGCTCTTTGAGGCGCGCGTGGAACACAGCGCACCTGGTTTTGATTAGACGGCGAGCCACCCAATGCTCGCCGTCCGTAAACCTGGCTCTACGGTGGCCGAGAATCGCCCTGCAACTCCTGACGCCCGGGGCGTCTTCTTCTGTTGCGGCGACTGGGGCGTGAGGTTTCCCTCTCTCTCTCACGCGTTCGGCTTCCTCCTTTGCTAGCATTACTACTTCGCAGAAGGAGATGACCGCTTCCCATGTCTCCTCGCTCCGGACCATGGTTTGAACCAGGGCTGGATGTGAGAGATCTTCCGATCACCTCGACGTGGACACGGCGGTGCTCCACCCAAGCAAGGCAGACCTCTACCGTATCCTCCACCGTATCACCCGGGCGTATCCTCCCGCCGTATTCGAAACAGGTACTTCCCGAAAATCCCGTCGACTATGCTGACATCTCTTTGAGGCACGCGTGGAACACAACGCGCGGTCGACCCGGGCCGCAGGGCCCCGGTGAGCTATTATTCAACAGGAACCGTAAATTATTCCAAGATAAAGGTAATCTAGGATATTAATATATAGTGTAGTTTCCTATCAGTG
The DNA here is from genome assembly GCA_950371165.1 of Lacanobia oleracea. Taxonomy (NCBI): domain Eukaryota; kingdom Metazoa; phylum Arthropoda; class Insecta; order Lepidoptera; family Noctuidae; genus Lacanobia; species Lacanobia oleracea. The sequence continues at coordinate 7,986,571 of OX493389.1, forward strand.
GCCGATGTATTATTATCTAAATCAGTACTTTCAGGGATCACTTTTACAAACGTGTAAACAAACAAATAATATCACCTCTTTGAACTGTACTCGGAAGATTTTCTTTTCATACGAGAATATTTCTTTTTCCTGTGGCTACGCTCACGTTAAAGCCTTTAATATTCTCCGGGGTCATCTATCTCTGTACCAAAATTCATCAAAACCAGTTCTGCAATTTTAGGCGTAGAAGCATAACAAACAAACATACACAAACCCTCGTTTGTAATATTAGTTAGGATAAGTATATAACATCAAATTCTATCACTACGCAAAATTGTATTGCTAGTTCAATTTCGTGTGAACTATTCAATTCTGATACAACCTGAATTTCATAGCGAAATATTTCCAATGCCGTGCATCAAATTAATATAAATATGTTGGATTCCTATCTGGAATATGCAAGCAATAACTTAACTTATTGCATTTCTAAGTTGCGTTTAATAAACCTGAGTAGAAATACTGATTTAGTTGAAGTTTTATGATGGAAGGGCTGATTTTTCAATGGTTAGATAACTATTATGTTTAAATGAATTAATTTCACACTTTTTTTTTGGTTTGACACATTTTCATTATAAAAAATATCAAAACATACTGGTAATTGTTTTCACTGTAATATTTTTAATTCACATTGGGTAGAAAACGAATAAATTGCTTGCAGCTCTTTGTCAAAAAGACATATCATCGAATTATGCGAAATGTATGGGGCAGTTGATTTTTGTTTTGCGGTTTCAGGGCTGCTAGTCTATTCTGTAAGTAACCATTTCGATATCAAGCTTCACCTGAGTGACAAACCTCACAAAGTGAGCGTAATTGCACACAACATAAAGGTCTTACGTTTGACGTAATTTGATACTCACCTCGCATTCCGCTGTCGAGACAAGAAAATGTTGTTACAAAATGAGACAATTATATTCCACGTTATTCATGTTACACTTTGTTGTATAACAGGCAAACGCTAGTTGTTTGATATCGCAAATTTTATTCTCACAACTATTTCGTGGTCGAAAGAGCAGACCGCTAAAAAACGGACATCCGTATCCACCACAGTTCACAGCCAGATGTCACAGCTACCGGTTAATTTTACAGTCCAATGATGCGTGGAGTCCACTGCGGTCATCAAAGCAGTGATAGACTAGCTCTGACCAATATTACTAACTGGAAATCTACCTGATTGTTGGAAGGATTTGGTTACCGGTGGTGGAATAGGGTAGTGGACTAAAAAAATCTAATTGGTCGGTTAGATAGACTTACAAAAAATATCCGACACATATTTTTTATTATTTTTGCGTAAACCAAAACAGACGAAGATACTCCTACGACGCTTTTGAAATTCTCAATACGTCACGACGTACTATAATTTATGGTGCGTTCTGACGTCACGAGCCCCCACTCCCGAGTTTTGATGCGTTTTATCTTTGTCAATATTAATTGATTTACAAAAAAAACTGGCCAAGTGCGAGTCGGACTCGCAAACGAAGGGTTCCGAACCATAAACCTTAATTATTATTATTTGTTGTTATAACGGCAATAGAAATACACAATCTGTGAAAATTTCAACTTTCAGACAGACAGACGGACGGACGGATGGACGGACGGACGGACGGACGGATGGACGGACAGACGGACGGACGGACGGACGGACGGACGGACAGACGGACGGACGGACGGACGGACGGACAGCGGAGGCTTAGTAAAAGGGTTCTGTTGGTTACCTTTTGGGTACGGAACCCTAAAAACAAAAATACGGGTCCATTCATTTTCAATGTTCTAACTGACGGAATAAATAGATTTGCAATTTATTGATGGTGGAAACTAGCTTATTATAAATACGAGTACTTATCTAGAATAAATAAATCACAACACCAAATCGACCACAATATTTAAAATGTTGTGTCATCACGAATATCTGTATCGAAATGAGCATTTTTATGTAACAATCAAAAGAAGTAAACAAACTGAATTCGAAAGCCCGCTTGAACTACGAAAATCATTAATTCATTCTAGCGCTAAACGAATTAAAGACATCGTTGTTTTTCTGGCAATAATAAGTTAATAGCCAAAAATAAGAATTTGATACATAAAAAAAAATAGGTTTGAATGAGCGTTAAATATTATAATATGTAAAACAATATAATAATATTATTTAACACACCGTCATCTGCCTAGCCTTTACCCAACTATATTGGGGTCGGCTGCCAGTGAAACCGGATTCTGCTGAATACCAGTATTTTTACGAAGAACGACTGCCCTTCAGACCTCCACTACCCATTAAATGGGTACTCCTTGGCAATACTGGGTTCGGATTTTCTAGGAAATCTGCTGACTATCCGTAACGACTGCCAAATGGCAGCCGGGATTAACGGCATAGCGTGCTTTCCGAGGCACGGAGGAGTCTCAGAATGTTATGATGATCACCCATCCACAGGGTAACCTCGACAAGCGTTGATTAACCTTGAAGATGGATCAGTGCGGTTGTTATTATTTAGCCACGAGCTCCTCAAATAAATTTATTATATTATTATCATATTATTAATAAAATATATTTATCATATTATTGTTAACAAACCATTAATCGTGAAGCATGTTTTACGAAAGTGCCTTACGATTAGCAGATGATTGGAAAAATTAATAATTATATTGAAGTGGATCAATGCAGCGCATCTTCTACAACACTAGAACACCATTCTGTCTAAATTTAGAGATAAAAAATTGCATACAGGCAGAACTCTTAACACAAAACATCCTTCAAGTACGAACCCTTATTAAATCAACATCTAAAAGATATTACAATTCTAAGAACAAACGAAATTCCAGCCAATCATCGATCAGGATTGTTTTTCTAACAAAATCTTGTAATAATACCGTCTGTGGGGAACGTTCCACGAAAAAATATATTCTTAAAAAGGTGAAAATAGCTTTGCATGGTCCACCGAACAGCGGGCCGTTCACAATGGATACCTGAAAAAAATTGTGTGAAGCCGCTACATTCTATCGGCTAAATGATACTAGTATTCTGAAAAATTTACGAAATATGTAGTAGTAGTTTATTTATGACTTTTTAGATGCTTAGAAAATCTGAGTTTAAAAATAATTATATGAACTTTTAGTCTAAATAACGTTATGATAAAGACAATGGAACGGTATATTATGCAGTCGGAAATAACAGTCTTACGATCGGAAAAAAATCCAGAATATTGAAGCAAACAAAGGACTAAATTAACAAAAAAAATGGCAACTTCGGCTTTCATTTTCCCATAATTCTATTTCCATGTTTAATCAATTCCCAATTCACGTCATCATTTTCAATATTCCTATGACAAAAGAGACCATTTAAAAACATTTTCATTTTCAATATTATTAGCTTGAATAAACCCTAACAATCTATTGTGTATTCATGTAATGTATCGAGGAATACAGCGGAGACATGCTTCAATAGGAACCGTACTGAGCCGTTGAAACAAAAGGGTTGATACGTCTCCCTCTCATATAGGTCGCAAGTCGCAAGCTTACAGAATATGTTATAATGGGCATCGTTGATGTTATCACAGAGATGTGTGTGAAGTGTTCAGTTCGCTTTATTGTGAATAGAGGCTATTATTATGTTACTAATGAATGTCTGAAGTATTGCAAATCTTGTACTGGTTTAAATAGGGTACTTTTTGGCAATTACATTACATATCAATAAATAAAAAATTCTACCGTCACCGGTGACTGACAGACAACGCACTGTAAGTACCTACTGGTCGTAAATTTATTTATTTATTCATTTAATTCGGACAAAACAGATCCATTTTATATTAGTAAGAAACTTAAACACTATGTTACGAGTAGTAACTAAACAAATTGAAAAATCATTAAAAACATTAAAATTTTGTCATTATTAATTTATTACATTTAAAGTGACCAAATTTTAAAATTCATTTACTTATTTATATTAATGAATGTTCTTAGGTGCAAAATAAAGATTAAAAAAAAGAAACAATAAATTTTAAATAACCAAAACAAATAAATTAAATGCATTCAATTGAATATACCACATTTGCCAAAAATGGCATACAGATTCCTTGGGAAGTGTAGGGACACTAAGAGAAGATTTTCCGAAATTCCTACGGGAAAGGGAAAAACAGGGTATGCGGAGCATTATCGGAAGAATTTTATATATACTAGTTGACCCGCGCAACTTCGACTGCGTCACAATTTTCATTACTACTCCGCACCTATTAGTCTTAGAGTGATGATATATAGCCTTTCTCGATAAATGGGCTATCTAACACTGAAATATTTTTACAAATCGGACCAGCAAACAAACAAACAAACTCTTCAGCTTTATATATTAGTATAGATTGATTGACAAGGCACTATAATTGCGTAGTATTGGCCACAGGAATTAAACTGCGGGAAAATTATAGATTTTTACACTGTTACAAAATTTATAATGATATAACTAAAAATACATATTGCAAATAGAAAACCAACATCAAAGTTTGTCTAATGAATTCTCCAACGTAGTAATTAAATTAATTTCATCTAACAAAGCATACATTGTAGGCGACCACTTTATAAAAGCTAACGAGAACAGTTCAGCAATTAAACTTAATTTTACGCTGACACACTGTTCTGTTTAATTATAATACAAATACTACATACATTGTTGAGTAAAATTATGTTGGTTGTACCGAGAGACATTCAGCTAGACTTGCGTCTAGGGTTTTATCAAATGCAAGTTGTGTACAAAACTTGTATTTCAAACGGTTTGGTTAGATTAGTTTAGGTTTGTGATCATTTCATGAAAATTTTAAATCAAGTCAATATTTTTTCAGTTGCTTAGGTTTCTTTCAAACTATTTAAGCTTTTCATGACTATTATTTAGAATAATATACTTCGATGACGTTTTGTACCTAGCAAACAAAGAACCACCTAAAACATTATTTAGAGTGTTTACTAAAATGGCCGATTTTTATTATTTAGCCATTACAGGGATTTAAACAAGACGAAAAATTAATAATAGCTTAACAGCAGATTATCCGTAATTTCATCTTCTCTCTAACGACGACGAGGAAAAAATTTTATCCACCTCAAGTAACTTCGTTTATTACTTGAGGCACATAAGAATAATTTCACTTTGCATAAAAATATTCTGAATAGATTTGAAAAGCGTTGTGAAATATTATTTCAGTAGACTGTGGTCGTGTGATAAACTTAATTATGGAATACTGAAAACAAACATTAGTAGGTAGGTATACAATAATAGAAAAAAATCTTAACTCCTTTGAGTTAAATTATGTTTAATCTTCTTCTTCTTCTTCTACCTGGCGTTAATCCCGGCTATTGCCAGGGTCCGCCTTCCTACTTAGCTTCCTCCACTTTGCCCGATCTTGAACATCCTTCTCAGTTAGGCCATTGGCTCTCATGTCGGACTTAACGACGTCCAAGCAGCGCTTGCGGGGGCGACCACGGGACCTAGCCCCAAGAACAGCCATATTCATGCATCCCCGACCAACGTACTCCATAGGGCGGCGTATGATGTGGCCATACCATCGCAGACGACACTCTTGCAGTTTTTCCCCCACGTCACGGACACCAAGACTACCTCTGATGAAAGAGTTGCGTATGCGATCGGATCGCGTTACGCCACTCATCCATCTCAGCATCTTCATCTCCGTGACGCGAAGCTCCTGGGTGTGTCTGCTTAGTGCTGGCCAACATTCACCGCCGTACAGTAGGACAAGCCGTATGATGCATTTATATATCTGCCCCTTGAGCTTCGGAGGCATTTTGCGGTCGCATACAACGCCCGTTACCTCGCGCAACTTCGCCCAAGCCGCGCCTATACGTGCTTGGACATCGTCGTCCACGTTGCCAGACTCGTGCAGCACGGATCCAAGGTACCTGAACGTATCGGACTTTCTGATCAGGTCCGAACCTATTCGGATGAACCTATTTGAATCCGTGCCGCCACAGGACATGTACTCAGTCTTCGCCACATTTGGTCTCAGACCACCGTTTTCAAGCGTGTCCTTCCAAATGTTGACTTTGCGCTCAAGATGGGCTTTGTTCTGATTAACGAGGGCGATATCATCGGCATACATGATTAGCCATGGGGGCTTATCTTGGATGTTTGCCGTAACTACATCGAGCACTACGTTAAACAAGAACGAGCTAAGAGCCGAGCTTTGGTGAACGCCAACAGATATTGGGAAGCCATTCGATTCGCCCACAGCAGTCTGAACAGAGGACACGGAATCGCGGTACATGTCTCTGATAATGTCAATATAGGCCTCGGGAACGCCCTTGAAGCGCAGTGCCCACCAGATGGACTGCCTTCTGCAGGTCTAAAAAGGCCATATGCAAAGCTCTCCTTCTCTCTCTGTAAGCCTCAGCTAGATTCCGTAAGGCGAATACTGCGTCCATGGTGCTGTTACCCGCCCGGAAGCCATATTGACACTCAGAGACAGTACACTCGCTACGGAGCCGTGTGTCAATGATGCGCTCGAAGAGCTTCATGGTGTGGCACATGATCTTGATACCGCGGTAGCTACTACAATCCTGTACGCTACCTTTGCCTTTGTATACAGGGATAATCAGGCTAAATCGCCACTGGTTCGGCATTTCCTTGGTGATCAGGATGCGGTTAAAAAGATCCGTCAGAAGGTCCACGCCATGTGGGCCCATCGCCTTCCACACTTCAATTGGCACATTGTCAGGCCCGACCGCTTTCCGGTTCTTCATGTGGCGAAGAGCAATGCGGGTTTCGTCGGGGGAAATAGGGGAAATAAGTCCAAGGTTAGGAGGCGGTTCGGGAGGAAGGTTATGGGGATGCTGTTTGTTAGACAGCTCCGCGAAGTATGTACACCATCTCTCCTTAACAGAGGGGGCATCGTAGAGCAGCTTATCCTGGGCGTCCCTTACACAGAGACATTTGCTAATGTCCCGTGTAGCTTTCTCCCGGGCACGCGCCAGCTTAAAAATAAGCTTTTGCCCCGCCGCAGTTTCCAGCTTGTCGTACAAGGGCGCCAGACTTTTGCTGCGGGCTCTGGCTACAGCTTTTTTGCAAGCGCGCTTAGCCGCTCCATATGCCTCTCTGTCATCCGGAGAGTTGGACCCTTGCCACTGTTTAAATAAAACCTTCTTCTTCCGAGTCGCCTCCTGCACCCCGTCATCCCACCACCACGTCTCCTTTTCTATGGTGCGGCCACCACGAGAAGTGCCAAGGACGCGCTTACCCGCATCGGTGATTGCTGAATGGATCCTACTCCAGATCTCTTGAGCGGACTCATGCGGAGCACTGATCTCGAGATGCTCGACCTCCGCGATGAAGTCCGACTGCCTAGGACCATCAAGCAACCACCACTTTGTGCGGGGTTTGCGTTTTTCGGTCACTTTCTTTTTCGGTACAACCGCAAAGTCCAGGACAAGGAGGCGGTGTTGAGCCGTTAGGGTTTCACCTGGGATGACTTTGCAGTTGGTAACCTTGCCAATGTGGCACCGTCGCACCAGCAGGTAATCTATTTGGGTTGAGTAGGCACCAATGCTGGGGCTTCTTCTGAAAGAACGTGTTCGCGATGGCTAGGTCAGACAAAGCGCAGGTGCTGAGTATACTGACTCCCTCTGCATTTAGCTGGCCATATCCAAAACCACCGTGAACACGTCCGTACTCTCCAGCAAACTGACCTACGTGACCGTTGAGATCCCCCCCAACCAAAACACCTTCGGAATTCGGAATAGCGCGTAGTAAGTCCTCGAACTCAACCCAGAAGGCCTCCTTTTCAGACTCACAGCAACCAGTTTGAGGAGCATAGGCGCTGATTAGGTTTGTTACCGACCCTTCGATCAGCACCCTAACTCGCATCAACCGGTCGCTGCATCGGTCTACTTCAAGGAGTCCATCCTGAAGGTCCTTAGACAGCACCACGGCCACTCCGCCCCTGCCCGTTGGTGTACACTAGCCGGTACCCCTGCCCGATGTCACGTGACTTATTTCCCTTCCAGCGCGTCTCCTGAAGGAAGGCGCACTGGACCCGACGGTTCGCAAGTACGTCCGCGAGTTCTCGGCAACGTCCGGTTAGGGAGCCAATGTTCCAGGTGGCAAAGCGGAACTTCTTCTTGGGTACTATCCTCTTTAGCCGTGCCCGTACTCGACACGGTAGCCCTAGCCCACTTATCGCAGGTTTAGGGCGATGTGCCTGCGCGTCGTTATGCGGCGACGCCCTAGCCCGAGTACCCGTTTTCAACTTCTTGTCCATTTTAATATTTGGCTGAAGTTGGTTTTACGTGGGGCGACCAGCCGTCTGACCCCCACAACCCTACGAGAGGGAAACCAGGTTCGCCAGAGCCTCGTCCGTTGGACAGCAGGGTGCACCGCTAGCAGGTGAGGTTGGCTTGGGTCTTAAGATGGTAACAGACCCCAAGCACCCCATACTTAAATTATGTTTAATCGAGCTTAAAATATGTATTCCTATAGCCTCTACTATCTGAGTAGTGCCTCATAACTACTACAAGATAAAACCATAAAAAATATTTAGTTCCGAATTCGTTTACTCAACATGGCTTATCAGTAGTGGTAAAAACGGACCCTAATATAAACTAAACACATCAAGCCACTATAAACATAAATATAAACGCTAAAAAAGTGCCTTAGGGGCGTGGACGAGGTGTATTTATCATCGAAGGCTAAGAAATTGTGTCCATTTCTGGCGAATACCATATCAATTTTCTGAGGCGTAAACGCGTACATACATGATGTGGTGGCATGGAGGCTTCGCTCGACGAGTAATACCCTCGGCAGTTGCCCTTCATGTCATGGTTTTTGGATTACGTTGAGCCAGGGGATTATACGGCGGAGTACGTGACTTCATTACATTTTAGACTCGAAACAACACTGCTGTAATGCATTTTATGTTCCACTCACAGCTTCAGACCGTAAAGCCAAACGAAGTGGTTTGAAACACAGGTTAAAAAACATCACATCAATCAATCGCAAAAAGTTTTAAAGAGAGCTACATTAATTCGAAACCCAATATTGGACATTTAAAATAAAATCACCTGTAATTTACTAAAGGTAAAATACAAACAGTGGAACCCTCGAGCGAGAGTATTCAATTTCATTTTCTGATTTAAATATACGTACTTCGCTTTGCGTTGATGGAGATAGTATTTCAAACGGGCTGTCAAGTACTAGCAAAATATGCATTCATCAAAAACTACTCCTGTTTCAATGTAACTTATGTAGGTATATAAAGTCATGAAACAAGTACTTATATTGCTGTTAAAGCTAGCTTTAACAAAAACCTGCTTCACAGTCTCAGTTATACCTTCATTACTGAAACTGCTTACTCGCTGGAAAAGCTCCACCCTTTGATATATACTGTGTAACGATATATTTTTTTCTATTTTTTCACACTCTCACATTTGGCTCAAGTTTGCTCGCATAATCTAGCTTTTTCAACAACTGTTATAGGGTTGTCGCTTCCCAGAATTTATTACCAACTTGGATAAAACCGAGAACAGCATTCATTTTTGCTATTCTTTTATTATGTTTGGGTATAACGTCACCAACATTGTTGGACGGTACATGAATTTATAAACATTTTGAATATTTTCACACAATTTTGAGTTTATCGTTTTGTATACTTTTGAGAACCAGATATTTATGACAGATTCGTTGTCGTTCGACACCGAGGCCCCAATAACTCTAATTTACAAAATAATATAGTCATAACTCCGTCTTTTATGAACCAATTTAAAAAAATCTTATTTTATGTGAGAGAATATAGTTTTCGATTGATCCCATAAAAATTTCATCAAAATCGGTTTGGCAGTTTAGCTTTTAAATCAAAATAGCTGGAAACCATTTACTTGGATGACGTATTTTGTCATCCAAGTAAACGAAATTGCATATTTAAAAAAAAAAACAATATTACTTTAATTTCGGCAGTCGGTGTTTTTGGTTATTTTGTTTTTGAACACCAACTTCCGAAATTAAAGTTATTTTTTACTTTATAGTGTTTTGTTTTTGGAAGTCGGTTTTATTTTTTGTTAAAAAGTTTATTTTATTTTTCAGTTTTTTGTGGTACGCGTGGTGTGTGGTTTCACTTTTAAGTGGTACGTACCACTTAAAAGTGAAACCACAAGCACAGCGTGCCGGCGTGATATTATGTTATGAACGGATGTAAACAATCAACAGACATGCGATTACAGAAATCCCGATCCATTTGCTATCATTATTGAAGAGTTCCGTTGCCTACCTCCGAAGTTGTTCATCAGATCTTCACCAAATTTAAATGAGACCAGTACGAGAAAATACTCTTCCAAACAAAAAAAGAATCATCCAAATCGGTTAACAATTGGCGAAAATATCGTTGAACAAACATTTTTCTTAGGATCCCATCATCAGATCCCGACTTATATCTTCCATCATCAGCTCAGCAACATAAGGTGATGATTACTAGGCACAAATATCGGAATTGCGTTAGAAAGTTTATGAAAAATAGTGTATGTGCTTATAAGTTTTGAGGGTTCCTCTCGATTTTCATGGGATCCCATCATCAGATTATGACTTGGTGACAATGGGACCACCTCAGGAGTATAGGATTTCGAATAAAAAAATATTTTTTTAAATCGGTCCAGAACTGGCGGAGAAATCGGTGAACATACATAAAAAAAAAGATACATACAGCCGAACATAGAACCTCCTCCTTTTTGCAAGAAGTCGGTTACCAACCAAAAACCTCGATAAATCTACAAACAGCTTGTACCATTCTGACTGCTTGAGACACAGGACTCTCTACGAGATGGAATGGGCCGTCATGCAGATTGGTACGAGTCCATGTCATAAAAATTTACGCCTGATGTCTAAAATACAAAATCAATTGGTACGTAATTTATCAATCTTTCGAACTTAACAAATGTTCCCATCCCTATTTATAAGCAGCAAGAGTCGAATGCGAAATCAGCGATACTCGAGTGAAGTGCCCAAGAGACGCGGGCGTGCCTCAACGCCCCACTTTGTCAAACTATGACCCAATATGATTTATCATGAAACCTGTATACATCTCGGGGTCCCTCGCGATTTGGAGTGGTCAGTGAGCGATGGACTGATGCGTGACCCAATCTTATTAGGTGTAAGTGAATCTGGTAGTCAAATAATATATTCCATTCAGGGAGCTTGAATCTCTTTACCCCTATGTAATCAAAGGTGTAAATTGTAAAAAGTGAACTATTCAAGTGAAAAATTGAAAATCGCAATAGAGCAATACAAACTATTAATTGAGTCCTTCTTCCTGTAAAATTAAAAAGTAATATAAGGGCGGAAACCCACCAAGGCGCACGGAGAGACTACGCACGTGTGTGAGGCTTCGCCTTGCATGAAAATGTATGAGATTGTCACCACTGCAACCCACGGACAAGCTACGCATCAACTGACGTCATTGGTACACGAATGGCTTGCTCGACTATGGCACTCACATAGTTCAACACTGTCAACGCCATGCACGCTGTGCACATCGTACTCGCTATACATGAATATTAACCCACAACTATGTCAAAACCATACTTTTACAAGAAAACGTGCGTAGTGCTCTCCATGTGCCGCGGTGGGCCACGCTACATTAGTGTGTAGTGACCCACGTTAATAATGATGATAAAAACTGTTTATTTCATCTCCATAAATTACATCAAGTAATACTTTATAAAGTTGACTAGAAACGTTGTCAATCAAATGAACTCACGCAGCTAAAATACGCCGCGTGCCCGTGCACAGCGTGCATCGTAGTGGGTTTGCGCCTTTATGTGAATGGAAAATTTTTCATCGGACTTATTTTTATTTTACATTACCTTCCCATAGTTTTATCCCTTGCCATTTAAAGCACTCTCGGTCGCTAGCAATCCGGTTAACCAAAACCACAGGATGCATTAACTTGGATCCAATGGATAGAGCTCTTTTATTAAACCAACTGCATTGGCTTTAAAACTTAAATGTCCAGAGGCAAATAGACTTAGTTAAGTACTGTAGCGCCGTGGGTACAAATCACGGTGACACACTTTAGGTTTACACTAGTAGTGTTAAAAGTTGCTATATGGCAATTGCTTAATGCTATACGCTTTATATTTTAAGTAAGCTATTTTATATGCTTTATTATAAGCATGTGTTTTTGTAAGCGCGTGAAAAAAGCAAGCGCGGTGACTGTTACTGACCTGACAGCATGCTAACATGCTTTATAAGAATATTACTAATAAACTTTCCTTCAAATTTTCCAGGTTTAGGACTGTCTATAATTGAGTCAGTGTTACTTATTATGAAATAAAATATGTTAGTATTTCAAGCAATTATATACCACTACAGTATATTTCGTGATATTCTACTGATAACGTGAGCCGCTCGAGATTTTGAATTCGCATGCGGTGCGTAAAACGTAGCACGCAACCTAACGCAATCACTAGCATGCGACGACAGGCGGCGCCGCGGCCCCGCCCCGCTGCGCTGACGCCTGCTTTCTTGCAAGTTTGTTAAATTGCTATTTGCGCTTGTGATATTGCGATGCGCGACAAACAGAGACAGAGAGTGCGATGTAAAATATCGCATATCGCAAATAGCAAGAAGTGAGTGCCACGAAAGAATTTGCTTTATGATAAGCACGGCGCTTTATTTGGCTTTGTGATATATTAAGCACCAGTAGTTTACACAAATAAAACCAGAATTTTCTTGAAGCATACTGATATTTCGGACTGGTACTAACAGGATTTTTCACAAAAATTTCCAACGAAAACGTTAGTTTTCATATCTAATTACTTTTATAATATATACTCTAAATTTTACATACCCATTCTAAAGTAGTATCGACTAGTAGTAGTACTAGTCGATACTACTTTATTGCTGCTTTATTTGCTACTTTAGTGGTACTAGTAGAAGTGTAGTAGTAGCATCATATGCCAGCAACATGCAACCATACAGGTTGTATCATCGCAGTACAATGCTTCTTTATTTGTTCTATTGTCTTTAAGTTAACTATTAGGACCAATTTGCTCTTACTTTGATCCCTAATGACAAAGAAATAATAGCTAATGGATAGCCTTCTGAAGTACCATTGAATTATTATTTGCCAGTTACATGCAACCACACAAGCTTTATCATCATAGTTTCATACAGTTCTTTGTTGTTTTTAAATAAACTATTAGGACAATTTTCCCTAACTTTGATCCGTAATGACAAAGAGATTATAGCTAATGGATAGCGAGCATCGTGCAGGTGACGTCTAATATTACTTGGATTAACAATTAGCAGACAATGTATGCCTTGTAATTACAGCATCGACCAAGATCCATCGGTATAGCGTTGGAAACAATTGGAGACCTGCATTACCAGTTTGCAATTACTCATACGAAGAGTATAATTTAAACCTTTTGTAAACTATGGAAGGTATAATTCAGTTAATCGAATTCGTTTGTATGTTGCAAGCAGACATATCGATCGGGCAAAAGAGGGACGATAGTGACTTAATACAATTTTCAAGTTGGAAATTATTTTACGAGTTATTTCGTAGGAAACTCTTTGGACTTTGGACCGGACGAAAATTTGGAATTGTTTCCGATAAATGATTGAACCTTTTACATAAAACCAAACGCTGATATCCGAAAAATGCGAGTTTGTCATTAAAACATTCCTTTTATTGGAAAACAAGTTCAGGTCCGTCAGTCTGTCTGTTAGCGGACTAAATCTCATGGATCGTATTTGGTCGACTGAACCATCCGTATGCCTATTTCGATTAGCACGTGGCTGGTTTTTTTTTTCAAATAGTTTTTACTGTCTTTACTCACAAAACAATACAACTTTACCGACGTGTAGCTTTAAGGATGAGAAAGCATCAAATGGCTCCTTACGCTCTGGGAGGACCAAAAGGAAGTGTCAGACTCCTACTGACTAAAACCCATCCGTGTTCCTCCTAGTGCTCTTTGCGTTCCAGGGCCGGAGTGACGTTTTCGAACAAATTCCGCGACCCAGGCTGGCACCAACGTGTAGCTAACTCAACACTAAAATTCGAAACTCAAAGGAAACGTTTTCATGAGAAAAACGGACACGTTTGTCGCTCGCAACACGTATGCAACAGAACGTCTCAGACAAAATGTCACGAGACACGTTCCAACAATTTACATCGACGAGTTCGCGTGACACGCGAATTTCGTCATAACACCCGCTTCAAATACTTGAGAATATCCGGATTTTGACGATATAAACGAAATTGAATCTTGAACTTATGAAATCAAGATTGAATTTCGTTTAACTGCTGGAACGATTTCTTTATTGGTATGAATGAAAAATGCTTAATGTTTTTCGTGAAGTAAGGGGAAAGAATTGAACGGTTAATAGAAACAAATTAATGTTTTGGGTTTTTGAAATGGAATATTCTGGTTTGTCATAACGACGATGAAACAATGAATAAGGAATTTTACTTTATCAGTGTTGAAGAAGTCAAATATTTAGGTATGAAGACTTTATTTATTATTTTCAAAACCATTTGTGCCATCATTCGTCACTCAAAGTTCATTGGAAGACCAGCATCGCACAGCATCTATTATGCAACATTGGTGAAATGACCTTTTATGGCGTAGCCGTGAGCCACACTGTATTTTTAACTGTTATATCTTTTTACTTTATTTTATGTGTGTTTACCTGATACATACATAGCATACATAATCAGCCTATATTGTTCCCACTGCTAGGACACAGGCCTCCTCTCTTTCGAGCGGGAGTGAGCTATAATCCACCACGCGGGCCCAGTGCGGGTTGGTAGATGTCACATGTCTTCCAATTTTTGGTTCTAGGATATGACCTGACCTGATAAATTGTTGTCTATTTTTCATTCTTTCTTTCATAATGACATGTGATGAAATAAATTTAAAATAATCACAATATTAATGGCTTGTGTTTAAACACCGCCCAAAAAAGTACCTATCTTACTACCAAAAAAGTTCTAAACGGTTACCAAAACAGATAAATGGTCACCAAATAATATTCGAGAAGTAGCGCTCGCCGGCCGCTGCCGCGGCACCGCTCGCTTCGCTCGCTCGGCTCGCGCGCGGTTGGTCACAATTCTAACCTAACCTAACCTATTTTATCCAGTTTGTAACCCCAAGCCTACATTTTATGGCAATCACAGTTGAGTTGGATAGAATTTGGTGACCGTTGATCCATTTTGGTGCCTAGGCTTAGAGTCTTAAAAATATTATTTTTGGTGACCGTCTAAATTATACCCAATATTAATTATCCTCTGATAATTTCATTCTATTCCAGTATCAAGCAGAGACAAAAGCACATAATTACGTTGATCATAATCCAATAACTACTGTTAGAAACTAATCGGTGACGTCATATATGAAGCATTTGTACTTAGAGATACGTAGACATGGTAGGCTGATAGTATTAACGAGGGACATAAGTAGCAAATTACGCTGGCTTCGTCCGATCCAGCCGAAACAGGAATTTAAATATTATATATATTTTTTAGGGGTGTTTCGGACGCTACTTTTTTTAAGCAAACTTTGTACAGTCAGAATGAAAAACCTACGGTAGGGTTATATTTTATTGAAGTAAAAGTCAGGGAATTGTTGGGAAAAGATAAAGTTTATAACAAAAGTTCTGTACCCTTTTTATCAATCAGAATTCAAATCAAATCATTTAGGATAAGATTGCTTGGAATCATGCTGGTCCTGCTCCATAGGACAACCAATGGTGGAGACAAGATCAAACTGGTTGGTTTATGTATTTACTTATGTACCTACTGTTTCATTTTTGGGTTTTTATTTTTCTGTTTACTCACACTCTGCTAATTAATGGTTCCAATATTTGTAAATATGAGAGTACCATGTACTTATGTAGAAATGTGAGTAGGTACCATGTACTTATTTAGAAAATTAATAAGTCTACCTCTGCATACTCTAGGTTCATGGTCCTCACATATATTAACAAAAGTTTTGTATACCACAGCACATGTAAAACATTGATTTGAAAAGAGTAACTATGGAGTTTCTTGTCCGTTCTCCTCCATAAGAATCTACCCTTCCGAATGGACAGTAGAGTCACTATGTTATTTTAAATGTAATGGTGACGTTCAAAAGAGCCGTTTAATGGCCTAATTGAAATAAACGTTTTTGACTTTGACTTTGACAATAATATAACTGTCAACTATAAAACTATCTTTATTTGTTGTGTTTGTGTTTTAATGTGCCATATGCCAAAAGTCTAAAACAAATCGGCCCATGAGAGATCACTTATTAATGTTTATTTTATTTATATTAATAGTTTAACCGTGACCTCAAAGTAAAATAGGTATGATTCAATTATGTTTCTGACGTTAATTTTCCTCTAAAAAGGATCGGCCGAAACACCTCTCGAAAATATTAATAATAATGAAATTCCTGTTTTGACAGGATCGGACGAAAGTCAGCGAAACGCCGCCGAAACGCCTATTAAGCCATTGAGCTGACAGTGGTCAGTTTTCACTGACATACCAAACGATGTGACATGTACACAATGTGACAAATGACTGCTTAATAAATGTGCACTGTTCGATTTTCAACGCTAGACATAGCGCTAAATATTGGAAATCCCACAGTGCAATAATATTTAGTCATTAATTTAAGTGATTTGTAGTATTTGTTAGTGTTGACTGGTAGAGAATAAGAGTGGGCAACTCCGTACATTTTAAACTAATTTGAAGAGTTTTTTTTGTTCCAAAGCGGTAAAGAGCGTTTTGGAAAACATGGGAGAGGCCTGAGCCGACCTGTGGGACAATACAGGTTATTAAAAAAAGTTTTAATACACACAAAATAATAACCATATCCCTGACCAAATCCCTCGTTTAACCAGTCAAACTGTATAAGCTGAACGTAATATTGTAACATTGGATATTGAACAAGCCAGGCTCAAACAAAGCTGCAGAGACTTCGAGGAACTGAGCTAAGTCCTTTGAGCTTAGCTGGGTCCTTCGTATAGCCTCGCTTAGGAGTATGTGCATAAGGCTTCTTGCTAGAACATAGGTTGGAACAAAGCTAAGCTGTTTGACAAACTAGAATGTGTGTGCCCGATAGTGAAAAACGTTTTGGGGATGCTTTCATTATGTGTACAGATAAAGAGTGAAATTTCTTGCCAGAGTCTGTGTTTTCTGCTATGTAGCTAAAACCAGGGTCTTAAGTCAAGAATCAATAAGCTTCTTCTAAGCAATCGTGCTCCATCAGGACCACCACATTGATTACTATTACCACCCAGGTTATCTCTTCATAGCCCTTGGTTGACTGGTAGATAATGCCTAAGGAATTAATTATTATCTTTGCGTTATAATAAATTAATAAAGTTTAAATTTGAGGCACATACGGCATTACCTACGGGTCCAATAATCTCAAAACATTTTAGAAGACAAACGAGAACCTTTTATATATAAACAGTGATAAATCAACTTAATCACGTTAAAATAACGCTTAATAGGAAAAACGCTTCGCCATGTTCGCTGTAAAACTTATTTCGCCCACTCCCAAGAATTATGCAATAAACATAGCTACAGGACACCAGAGCTTAGTGTTTCCTCACTTTCCTAGATTTCGTTTCTCTACGGCGATAAGGTGTCCTGTTCGTTACAAGAAAATAGAAAAAGACAACACTGAAGCTTAGCTGTTTGTCAGTGCGATGAAGTCTTATTAACTCAAAACAATTCTGCACCTCAGTAGCTACAGTAATAAGTTAAAGAGGAACTCGTGGCTAAATAATAACAGCCGCACGGGTCGATCTTTAAGGTTAAGCAACGCTTGCCAAGGTTGATCTGTGGATGGGTGACCATCTTAATATACCGAGTTTCCTCTGTGCCTCGGAAAGCATGTTAAGCCGTTGGTCCCGGCTGCCATTTGTAGATTTTTGGCAGTCGTTACGGATTGTCAGAAGCCAGTAAATCTGACTCCAGTCTTGCCAAGAAGTACCGTCATCATCATCTTCCTGCCCTTATCCCATGTTACTTGGGGTCGGCGCAACACGTTTTATTCTTCCATTCTGTTCTATCAGTCGTCACTCTATCACTAACTCCCTTTTCTTTCATATCGCTCCTCACACAATCCATCCATCTTTTCTTTGGCCTTCCTCTCCCTCTCCATCCATCCACATTTATGTTCATAACTCTTCTAGTTATATGCGTTTCATCCCTCCTCTTCACATGACCATACCAAGACAAGCGATTCCCTTTTAACTTTTCCGTCACTGGCGCCAAGAAATACCGTGTTACCCAGTTAATGGGTTGTGGAGGTCTGATAGGCAGCCGCTCCACGTAAAACACTGGTATTCAGCTGAATCCGGTTTGACTGGAAGCCGACCCCAATAAAGTTGGGAAAAGGCTAGGCAGATGATGAGTAGCTACAGTAATAAGAAAATAACTTGTAAACAAGTTCTTTGCTAAATAATTACATGGAATCTCACGACTAGTTTATTTACTTTGAAGAAATGAAAGAAATTTCGAAACGGCTGGTCGACGCTTCCCGTGACCCAAGAGCTGGCTTTTACTTTGGGCAGAGATTAAGCATTGCCATTCAACGTGGCAATGCCGCCAGTCTCTTGGACACATTACCAGCTGACAGCGTTGAGGATGAATTTTTATGATGCTATATTTTAGTTTGTTTTTAGTTTAGTGTATTTGTTAGTTTTAGTTATTATAAATAAAATGTAGAGATAGACATTCTAAATTAAAAAATAATGTTTCAACTTTCTTTGAAGAAAGTGGTTCGAAGAATATACTGCCAATTACAATTTGAAGCGACGGTATCGGTAGAACCTATTCACACATCCTTTAAATCCCTCGTATATGAAATTCTTCAATTACTGACTGATTGAGTGGCTGACAAACAACGACCAGCCGAAACTGCTGGTCGTAGAATGCTGATATTTGGCATGAAGTTTTGCTACACTCCATAGGGGAGGCCTAAGAGAGGATTTCCCGAAATTCCTACGGGAATGGTAAAAACGGGACATGCGCGTATGAAGTCTTGGGCAAAAGCTGGAGCTAGTATTCAAACGAGAAAGTTGAATGTTTTTTATTTATTATTAATTTGAAATGGGTTTGCTCTTGCCTCTAGGCGAGATCAGAGGTGACAGAGACAAAGTCGATGATGGAATGAGTTTACCCAGAAGAAGTCTGTTCACTCTAACTTTGAAGAGATTAAGATTGAATGCATTCAGAAACACAGATGCAGGTAATATCTTTTACTAAATATCATTCCTTAATGACAAAGCACTTTCACCTAGTCTATACAAACTATATTCAGTACAGTTTCTTTCAGTCAGATCAGAAAAGGGAAAATAAAAACAGTGAAGAAACAAAATAAATTATCTTGATAGACAGGTTGTCCTTCGAAGCCTCTCTAATCTCGGGTCTGATCCCTTAAATGTGTTTAACTAGAGCTGTTGAAATTGAAAAGATTTATCGATTCTTAAGTGATGCGAAAAGGGTCTCAATCCAAGGTGTGTATCGATAAGCCAAAGCGATTGTGATTGAATGACCCCCGGATTTTGTCTACTGAAGTTACGTAATCTATTTTCGAATAACATTCAAATTAAATGTTGGGGTTTCTTTCAAATCAGACAAACAGCTCTATTGAACGTACTTTAATTACTGACCATAGGGAGCATACATACATACACTTCACAAAAATATTTTATAGCCAATAAGCTAGATTCCACCATCAATAATTGGACACGTATTTTTTGTTTTTGTAAATCAGTGCATATTGACAAAGATAAAACGCATCAAAACTCGGGAGTGGGGGCCAGTGACGTCAGAGCGCACTAAAATTAAACTAAGGCGTGACATATTGATAATTTTAAAAGCGTCGCATCTTTGACAATTCAGGTTTACGTAGCAAAAGAAAAAAAAATAGTCAAATATTTTTAGGGTTCCGTAGCCAAATGGCAAAAAAAACGGAACCCTTATGAATTCGTCATGTCTGTCACTTTTTTCCGAAACTATAAGAACTATACTATTGAAACTTGGTAAGTAGATGTATTGTGTGAACCGCATTAAGATTTTCACACAAAAATAGAAAAAAAATAAAAATTTGGTGGATCCCCATACTTAGAACTGAAACTCAATTTTATTTTTCATCAAACCCTTACGTGTGGTGTATCTATGGATAAGTCTTCAAAAATTATATTGAGGTTTCTAAAATCAATTTTTTCTACTAAATTGACTAATTTACGCGATAGACACTTCCAAAGTGGAAAAATGTGTTCCCTCCCCCTGTAACTACTAAAATAAGAGAATGATAAAACTAAAAAAAATATATGATGTACATTACCATGCAAACTTCCACCGAAAATTGGTTTGAACGAGATCTAGTAAGTAATTTTTTTTTTTTAATACGCCATAAATCGTAAACCGCAATTTACCTTTCATTCAACCAACTCCAATATAAACACATTTGAAATTATCAAAGATTGTGTATTTCTATTGCCGCTATAACAAAAAATAATAAAAATTAAGGTTTATGGTACGGAACCCTTCGTGTGCGAGTCCGACTCGCACTTGGGCGGTTTTTTTGATAATCTAACTGACGGAATGATTAGTTTTTTTCTGTGGACAAGCCTATTGTCATGTGGAGTTGTTATTGCATTGGCAGTCTTTCTTACATAGGGTAGGTTTCTGAGTTCACACTATTTTGAATTACGAACGTGTCATTGAGTATTTAGAATGAATGCCAAATGTTGATAGGTTTTCAGGCTAATGTAGAATTTCTGAAAAAATCCATTTCAAATGCTTCATTCAGAAATTGGGGGATAGTCAACTAATCATATCAGTATTTCATGAGATCAGAGTGCCAATTCTACTAATTTCTTAGCAACGTTCGAATTCGCGATGGCCCTCTGAAAGCGTTTAAATTTTTGCATTAAACAGCTTTCTTAAAATTTGGGTTAAATTCAAATTCAAATTCAAAGCATTTTATTTCAAATAAACCATTCACAGGCACTTTTGAAACGTCAAGGTCGGTCAGTCAAAAACATGGAAGCTATTTGCACGTTCCAAAGCGTAGATCTCTATGGAGAAGAACGTGCAAGAAACTCCACGGACACTCTTTTAAATCATGTTCTGGTTTTACAAAATTTCAAGTTACATATACCTGTTGCTTCTGCATGTGAGGACAATGCAAAGGAAAAAAAAGGGCTTATTATAAGAATTTTAAATATAAAGATTAAAATAAGCCAATGGCAGTTAAGAGATGACCAGTCTCAACCGACGGCGCCTGTTCACGAACATGACGCGTGAATCGGCACCCTTCAGCTCAACCATTTCGAAGGGAACCGAATGATCAAACCCACGCGCCGCCATCAGCGAGACATTTGAGTGAGCATGACATGCTCTCAACCACCTTGCTCGTTCATGTCCAACAAGTAAAACTATAACTACGCACATAAAATGTAAATGGTTTCATGGTACTCACATTTACAAAATTTGAAAAATATGCTTCTACTTTACACAAAACTATGGTTGTCAATGACCAAATAATGAAAAATAAATTAATAAAGAGAACGATTAAGATCTTACATCAAAAAGAATAAATAAGTAATTAATATAATAGTGTATAATGTAAGAACCTCTAAAAGGAGCGAGCATCTCTTCCAAATATAAAAACATAGAAACCTAAAAAGTGGACCTAAGCAGCTGTGACTGTGGAGCAGGACCAGCATTTAGCCAAGCGTTTTTATCGAGGATATAATCTTCCAGTTTATAATACGCTTGTCTACATAGTGTGCGTTTTATGCATGCTTTAAATTTTCTCTCATTCAGTTCGAGGTTAGGTTAGGTTAGGTCCCATATGAGGTTGATTTTTTAAAAGATGGGGTAGATCATTAATATATACTAGAAAGAGGAAATTACCCAAAATAGAGCCTTGTGGTACCCCCATTTTGACTTTTAAACCCCGTGAATTGACACCATTTATTTGAACTTGCTGCTGTCTATCATTTAAGTAAGATTTTATTAGACTGAGTGCAAGTTTACCTAGTCCGTAATGTCCTAGCTTTAGGAGCAAGGTTTCGTGATTTACACAATCAAATGCCTTGGAGAGGTCACAAAAGATTCCTATGGCATCTTGTGCCTCTTCCCACGCTGAGTATATGTGTTTTAACAACGTGGCACCAGCGTCAGTCGTACAACGACCCCTGGTAAAACCATACTGTTGATCGTGTAAAATTTTATTGATGTTAAAATGATTGAGCATCTGATTGAGCATTACTTTTTCAAACACTTTGCTAAAAACCGGCAAAACAGATACAGGTCTATAATTATTGGTGTATTTGCTGTCGCCCGATTTAAGTGGTGGTATAACCTTACTGTATTTCATTATATCCGGAAAGACTCCTTGGTCTACACATAAATTAAATATTAAAGCCAAGTATGGTGCTATAGTTTCAATTATGGACGTGCACACTTTAATAGACATTCCCCATATGTCTTCGGTCAATTTGATTTTGATTTGCCTGAAAGCTTTTATGACTGTCACAGGGTTGATATGTTTGAACTGGAATTCAACCGTACAACCTGGAACGTTAGCTTTTAATAAATTATATGAGACCTCAGGTGAAGAATTTAAATATTACGTAGTTTTAGTTGGTATATTGGTGAAAAAATTTACAAATTCTTGAGCTACTTCTAAATTAGAGCTTTTGGCACCATGTGTAGTCTCCAGTAAATAATCAGTGTTTCGTTCTTTATTTCTATTAGTTTCATTATTAATAACTTTCCAAACTGTCTTTATTTTATTTTCTGACGATTTTATCTTGTTGCTAATATATAGGGCTTTAGCTACCTTGCAAGTATTTCTGAACACTTTAGAATATTTGTTTACAAACTTATTAAAAGAATCAGTGTTTATGACAGGCTTAAGGCCATATAGCTCATATAGTCTTTCCCTACTTATCCTAATGCCTTTAGTCGCCCAGTCACTAAATACATACTTAGGGAAAGTATCCTTAGACTTCTTTTCAAAAGTTGCATTGAATTCCTTTAGAACCACTGAAAAGAAATTATCATAAAATTTATTAGCATCTTCAATGTTATGGCCTAGAAAATTTAACTTATTTTGTAAGGTACCATTGAATTTAGCTAGTTTGCCAGTTGCAATTGGCCTATATTGTATAAGATTTTTTTCCAAGGCTGCTTTAAACTGAAATGTTACCAATTGACCACTATGATCAGAGGGAAGGTAATTAACTATGGCTTTATCTAAATATTCACAATCGCAGAATACATTATCGATACAGGTTGAAGAAGTTGGTGTTACCCTAGTCGGTTCTGTAAACACATTAGACAAATTAAACGATTTAAAAAGGCTTATAAATCTGCTGCTATTTGAATTAATTTCTAAAATATTAATATTAAAATCCCCACAAATAATCGCGGGCTTGTTACCTGCTGCAAGTTTCGCAAGGATATCTTCCATTGTTGACTCAAATAAAGTAAAGTTTTGAGGGTTTGGGGGTCTGTACACGCACACTATGATATGCTTATCTAGCTCAACACAGGACAGTTCGATGCAATGTTCCACTGATAAGTTAACGATGTCATTACGTTGCTTAAATTTTAAGTTTTTTTTTAATAAGACGAAGGAACCACCACGTAACATAGATTTGCGGTTAAAACAACTGCCCACATTATAATTTTCATAACTAATTAGCATCTGGTAATCCTTCAACCAGTGCTCGCTAAAACATACAATGTCAAACATTGTTTTTTCTAAAAACATTTCAATTTCTAATAATTTGGAAGAGACACCCTGAATATTTTGATGAAATAATTTCAAGGCATGCTGCTGACTCCCTTTTTGACAACTATTTACTAAAGAGCAAGAAGGTACCTTGTTAATGGTAGGCATAACTATTCTGTCGCTGGTATCCTCTGTTGTCTTATGGACTAGTTTAAATGAGTATACATAGAGATAAATGGAAACTCTCTATTTGTAGCACTAGAGCTACCGTTACTAAGGCTCTCCACCTGATTCTTAGTAAAATTACAAAACATTGTGGATTTAATTAAACAAGACTGCGACATACTACTTATGTCTGAGTTAATAAAATAAGCTAATAGCCTTGCTATTGTGTGTCTAAAACTAATTGGCAAATACACTGTATCCCTAGTCGATTTTAAATTTTCCACAAAAATGTTTGTGTCAAAAAACATAAACTTGTCACTATAGTGACTTACTAAAAAGTGCATGTGTTTATTTAAACTATGAATATAATTATTTTGTCTACTTGACAATTGTTCAAAATAAGGAAATGCACACAATATTATTTTATTACAATTTAACTTTAACATCTCAGTTAGATTGTCCGTGATATCTGCTTTTTTTACATTTAAACTATTCCCTATAAACACTGTAATATTGGTATTAGAACTAAAATTATTGTTTCTTAATGACGCCATAATATGCTTGTATGATGAACTTGGCATACAGTAATTTTGTATAGGGTAACTCAGGTTGTTACTTAATAATTTACCTAAACCTCTTCCTATGCTGTCTGAGAACATATCTGAATGATAACCACTTTTCACAGATAAGAAACTATTAATCTTGGGCTGTTCAATTTGAGATAAATCCTGTTCACAATCAATTACAACTTGGTTGATGACACAGCCTTGGGATAAATTCTCCGCCTGGGACGGGGCGTCCGATACCTCAGGCTGGACAGCATCAAGAATTGATACTGTCTGGCAAGTACACTGACACATGACTAACTCATTTGCAGCAAGAATGTGTTCTCTTATTTGGTTCTGAGATTGTATATATTTACTATTAAGAGAACTTAGTGAAGCTTCGAGTACCTGTATTTCAGACTGTAAGTGCTGTGTATCAATTTCATATATTTTTATGCTATCTTCAAGTTTAATTTGATAGTTATTTAATTTACTAATCAGGTCAACACGTTCCTTCCTGAGTGGAATATTCTTTAAAAACTGTTTATGTTGTATTTTGTACCGATAACATTTTTTAATAAACCTATTTAATTTTGCATACTTTTTTAACTTATTATGACTAGGATAGTTCTGTTTCAATAAGGAATCTTCAGTTAGGTCTATCGTGACTGTGGAATGAGGGTTACAATTATTATTTATACCTATTAATTCATTATATAAGTGGTAAGTTTCCTTAACCTGAGCACTCTGTTTTTCATTCTGCAATTTGATGATGCAACTGTTTGCAGTAATAAGTTCATCCTCTAAGTCCCTAACTTTACGTAAAGCCTCCTCATACAAGTTGCTACAGTTGTTGAAACCATCCGTGATTACCCGCAGTTGGTCACGTAAGACTTCTAAAGTACTGATTTCTTAAATACTGCCACTGTGTTCTCGGGGAGGCCTATGTCCAGCAGTGGACGGCTTTTGGCTCAAATGATGAGGATGACGATTGTTCGTCGTTCAAGATTCTATCTCAAATACAAACTCGCACACTTCATTACACACGACGTTGAATTGTTTCAGCACGTCACAGAACCGATTCAAACTTGTTAAAACCCTGATTTGTTTCCAAGACTACCTACACACTCGGAACACTTGTAATCAGAGTGTTCTAATTCACATAATTTTCAAGAAACGTTCGTATTTCCATCTCGATCGCATTCTGTCAAGAAAACAAATATATCATACATTTTGTTTCATACGTCGTTTAAAAGTAAGTAGAATTAGCTCTCGTGTCAGAGCATACTTCTATGCCAAGTTTTGGCAGGTTTTTAGGCTAAAGTCGAATTTAAGAAATACTCAACTACAGAAATTGGGGATAGTCAACTAATCAAAGCAGCTAATATTTGATTAAATCTGTAAGCTTTTAAGTTTTAGCTTTTAATTGGTTAGACTTCTTAAAAGTGGACTTCAAATCTGAACTCCAATTTTAAGAAGCCTATTAAGGAGTAATTTCTCACACAGATCAACTGTTACTATATATGCGTACCCGGGGAAAGCCTATGTCCAGCAATATACGTCATTCAGCTGAAATCATGTTGATGATTCTTCCTAAGTTAAAATCACAAATCTCTCATAAACTCGCACATTCCATTACACACAACGTTCAATTATTGTTTCAGCACGTCACAAAACCGATTCAAACTTGTTGAACCCTGTTTTGTTTCCAAGACTAATTACTTACACACTCGGGACACTTGTAATCAGATTGCGCCGGATTACGCTTAAATTATGAAGAGCGTAGAGGCCAATTTAGCTTGCACGGCACTTGAGGCCTTTTTCCTTGAATGCGAAGGGTGTTTAATGAAGTGAAGCCTACGTTTCCGCAACCGACACGGGTCTATGTCGGCCCTGAATATTAAATTGCAATTGTAATTTCGTGTCGGTTATATTTATGAAGATTTTTATGCTCATTAAAGTTTTAATTTAGGAGTTGAGATGATTTTCAAGAGAATTGTATAGGATTGTTAATCTTTTATCGGATGAATCACACGGTAACCAAATAATTCTGAATATCCGAGGATAAACATTGCAGTAACATATGGACACATTCCACACGCGGGATTGAATTTAAAATAATGTTTTTTTTTTATTGACCCTGTAACATAAATCAGTAAAAATACTAGCGAATAAGTACCTTTAAATTACCTTGGGGAAAGGGGCCAAAAATGGTTTAATCGAACCAAAGCCTTAGGATTTAGAAAGGAAGGACTTATAAAACTGCTAATAGCCTACGAATTAGCAATTTAACTTTACAAAAATTGAAGACACAACACAACAACAGTCAATCTGCGGATGTGGACCAACCACGGCAAGCGTTGTTGAACCTGGAAGACCAACACTTGCGGCTGGTACTTTTTAGCCACGAACGACTCTATACAATATGTCTTTTCCTACTCCTCTTTTGTACTTTTCTGATTATTTTTTTGCGGGATCCAAGACAGTTGAATCGTTTCTCCGGGACTCGTTGAGCTTCATTGACTCGGCGTTTTTCTGATGGTCGCCGCTGTTGTTTCTGGGTTTCAGGAGTTGCAGTGGTTGGGAATGTGCGAGCTTGTCTATTCAATATTTGAAGACAAAAAAGCTAAGTTCACCTTCAACAAGTTTACCTAATCAACTCACATGAATGAACGACATTGGCGCTGTTACCCCATAAAACTTATCAAATTCAGCGACGCGCGCGTGCAAATGTAGTGTGTAACGTATTTACGGCGTTTTATGGCGAAAAGAAACAACCATCGCATGTCGGTAATGATCGTGTAATACACGATATGGGGCTCATAACTCACTAACACCAAGATTCTGAATTTAAAATTTGAAGTTAAATTAGAGCTTGAGTTCAATTCGTCAGATCTTCAATTGAAATAAAAACTGAAGAAACGTTCGATTAATGTCTTTTTTTTAACTGTTGATAGGCACGCGTTTGACCACTATCTCACCTGTTGGTAAGCGATGATGTGTTCGAAGATATAGCACGCCTGCCTAGATCTATTCACTCATGACTTAAAGGCTCCCAGGTTGTAGCAATCAGGAAATACAGATTCCGGCAGGGAATTCCACTCCTTAGCTGTACGCACTATGAATGTGTTCCCAAAATTGTAACTAAACAACAAAGACAACAACAAAGAACTAAATAATAAAGTAATAATAATAAACTGGCTTCGAATTTAGGACAAACTCTACTTAAATTCAGAAACAGAAAGGCGAAAGTCGCGTAAAAGAATGGATGAATTAGTGGTGGAAACCTGTTTCTACATTGCATTCATTTAAAAGTTCATTATTTTTTTTTCTGTTTTATTTTTTAACCGACTAAACTTTAAACTAAACATGTGAGATGTTGGACTTATTCAAAATATTTTGGCATACCCTAAATCAGAGAGGACTAAACGCATAATTTGTGGGTTAATGCAGAAGTCTAGGCAATAATTCCCTTTCCTGGTTCATAGGATATAGTGGTGTAAATTAAATAATTTTGTGAATAAATTAAGTATAGGGTAAAAAAGGATAAAAACCCCTTATAAATAAAGAATAAAAAAAAAAAAAACCGACTTCAAAAAGGAATTTAAATTTTGTAAGATCTGTCGAAGAACTTCGAAGTTAGACAGTTAAATAAACATATTGGCTACTGAAAATGAAAAATAAGAAACATTAAAAAAAAAAACATCCAAATTCCAAATAGTAAACACTACAAAGTTCAAATAAATGATCTGCGAATATACTGAGAATACAAAAAAAAACATGAATATTATTGTCTGCAAACATTCCTGACGCACTACCCCGTCACGGCAGTCACAGCAGCACTCTCAGTGCATTGTATATTATATTGAACGCGTAAGTCGCTGTATGTCCGCTAAGTGAAGTTGACCTACAGGCTGCACGTGTAGAAAGACTGACAGTAAGCTTTGAAAAACCTGTATTTTAAGTAAAAAAGTTTATTTTTATTCTCCTAAGATTTTATCTCCTCATTCTTAATTACGAACGACAGTAATTAATTTAAACTTGACATTATAACGGCGCCAGTCCGCCATTTTGCATTTCGTGTGACGTTATAGCTTAAGCTGTCGCCATTGACAATCGAAGCCAATATAATGGAAGGTTCCATTCCACAGCACCAACCACCATGGTACAAGATAAACGTTCGCGTAGACTACCAAAGAGGGAAAAAACGTTTTGTCATCGGGTGTTTGGACATAAAGCGTTCTCTTACATGGAGCCACACTTATACAGCAAAGCAAATAAACATCTGAAATTGTTTTCCATGACCAATTTCTCATGAAAAAAACTACTAACGGAATGGCTTCAAGGTTAAAACTATAATGAAACTGAACATGTGATATCAATCTATTAGCTAACTCAATCCACCTATTAAACACATACACCCTCAGAAACTCATAACCCTTACACACACGCACACGCACACTGAAAAAAACATGAAATCAAGAAAAAAACTGGCCAAGTGTCAGTTGAACTCGCACACGATGGGTTTCTTACCACAAACCTTAATTTTATTATTTGTTGTTATAGCGGCAATAGAAATAAACAATCTGAGAAAATTTCAACTATCTACCTATTACGGTTCTTGAGATACAGCCCGCTAACAGACAGACGGACGGACGGATGGTCGGACAGCGGAGGCTCAGTAATAGGGTTCCGTTTGTTACCCTTTGGGTGCGGAACCTAATAAAAATCAGCCGTTCGGTACAAATTTCTAAAAAAATGGGGCTCCGAGTTTTTTTTCACTTTCCAAACATGGCTTCAAAGTTATACCATGGTTAGTATTGATTTGAACTGTAACTGACAGTTGATTAATAGAACAACAATTCGGTTAGACAAAATTGACAAATCGTTAAATCGACCAATTCCTCACAATTTATCATTATTCCGATTGTCGATAGACATACAAACAAAATAATTCGTTAAATGATGAATCACGTCCATAGTAACTTAAGTTACCTCTCGTAGTCGCCTACGCCTGCTACGCTGCTAGCCGGAGCACCGCTACGAAATTTAGCTACGCAGTCTCTTACCGTCATCAAAGATATTCGATTATACCAAAGTTTATGTGAAAGAAGGTGTGCCTAGTTAAAATAGAGAAGACTAAAAAATTACGGCAAACACCAGCAAACGTACAAACAGTATTGTGTATCTTTTGCTGCGACTGAACACTGTCTCTCAAGATACAAGTTCCTGGCCTAGTTTGGGATTCAGTATCAGTACATATATATTGTAATAAACATCCTAAGACTGTCCATACTTAAGTACCAATGTTGAAATTTTTGTGTCAATAAACAATTTTTATTTTTAAACTTTTAAAAGATTTGTTCCGGTTCACCCCTGCATTTAAGGTATAGAAGAAAAATAAATTTCTCACTGACCCTAAATATATACTTTAAAGGCACCAAAATGATAACTTCCTTACCATTACAGCTAATATTTTTTTCCCACAAAACAAAATACAGGAACAACAGCTTTCAAAGTTTACGACTGACTATAAAGTACATTCAGAGCGTTGATTTATCACAATTCCCTAGGCAATAGCGCTTTGTCGCCTTTTTCTCTAATACAACGGGCAATATGCCCAAGAGATTTTATCTGGACTAGACTCCAAGTTGAATTTCAATAGGTGTGTCGATAGCTGGGAAGGCTTCGTATAAATTACTCAACAGGTAGGTTCGAAGGTTCTGTGAAGTGGTTAAAGGCTTTTTGAGATTGTTTTGTGAGTCAGTTAGTGAATTTGGGTTTTTGTTTCACGGTAAATTGTTTTCCAAATCAATATAGAGGTAAATACAATTCTTCAATTACTGGTGACTGACTAAAAGACTGACCAATAACGCACAGCTGAAACTACTGGTTGTAGAAAACTAAAATTCAAGAGAGGATTTCCTGAAATTCCTCAAGAACCGGAAAAACGGGATATGCGTGCACGAAGTCGTGGGCAATAGTTGCTATATAAAATTGATCAAGCATTTCACAAGCATACTTAAGACTGGATAGATGACCGCTATACTTCTCTAAATTTTCGCTCAACAATACAGTTAACTAGCTCCGCAACTTCTATTTGTCAAAATATTCCCGCAATTTCGCTTTGAGCCTAAACACCACGGGCTTAAAAAAAATCGTAATATATTCAGTAATATTATATCTTTCAAATAGTGAAAGAATTATCAAAATCAAATCGTACTTCCGATAAATTCTCAAAAAAAAACAATTTTACAAAAAATACAACCTACTTTCAAAAACAAAACACTACAAGGTACAAAAGAAAAGAACTATAATTTTAAAAGTCGGTGTTTTTGTTTATTTTTTCGTTTTTTGACACCGACTTCCAAAATTAAAGTTATTTCTTTCTTCCGAAGTTAGTTTGTACCTTGTAGTGTTTTTTTGTTTTTGGAAGTCAGTTGTATTTTTTGTAAAAACGTTTTTTATTTTTCACTTTTTAGTGGTACCTACCTGCGTACCCATTAACAGCGTACTGGCGCAATGTTATGTTAAGAACTGGTGTAAACATTAAAAAAACAGGCGATTTCAGCAATCCCGATCCATTTGCTATCATTTATTGAAGAGTTCCGTTGCCTACCTCCGAAGTTCTTCGTCAGATCTACACCAAATTGAAACGGGACCAGTCCAGGAAAATACTCTTCCCAACAAAAAAAGAATCATCCAAATCGGTTTACAATTGGTGAAAATATCGCTGAACAAACATTTCTCGGGATCTCATCATCAGATCGTAATTTATACCTTCCATCATCATCTCAGCAACATGAGATGATGATTACCAGGCACAAATATCTGAATTGCGTTAGAAAGTTAATGAAAAACATTGAATGTGCCTGTAAAGTTTGAGGGTTGCACTCGATTTTCATGCGATCCCATCATCAGATTCTAACTTGGTGACAATGGGACCAATCGGGAGTATACCCTTTCAGATGAAACAAAAATTTTTCAAATCGGTTCATAAATGACGGAGTTATGAGGTAACAAACACAAAATAAAAACCGAATTGAGAACCTTCTCCTTTTTTTGAAATCGGTTAGAAATACAAACCAGCAGTTTTAGCTGTCTGTTATATTCATTTATTATGTTAAAAATCACGGCAAAATATTTCTATTTGTACTGTTTTACCTACATAAGGCACTTTTTTCACCGCCCGCGCCAGCGATCAGCGAGTAGCGAGTTAAGCTTCAAGCTCGAAATGAGTTGGCGAGCAACGAGTAGCGAGTGAAAAGTTTCGATAGTTTTGACGCTCGGCTTTCAGCGAGTGCTTTAGTGCGACGGGCTTTTATTCGCAACTAGTTGACCCGCGCAACTTCGTCTGCGTCACAAATTTCATTACTGCTCCGCTCCTATCGGTTTTAGCGTGATGATATATGATACACCTATAGCCTTCCTCAATAAATGGGCTATCTAACACTGAAAGAATTTTTCAAATCACACCAGTAGTTTCTAAGATTAGCGCGTTCAAAAAAACTGTTTACTTATTTATTTATTTAATTTATGGCACTCCAACGGCACATTCACTAACACATTTTAGAGACACTATTATAATAAAACTTATCACGTTTAATTACTTTTATGCCGCTCCGATCGACGTCATACTTAACGCCGGCTGTCGCTGAAAACCAGCGTTGTGGCTCTGTCTCGTCCCAGCCTTATGCTGAGCGATGGCGGTTAAGCGCGAATATGACACATATCTTCCCAATTCTAATAATTAAGTTTTATATAAATTCTATTTTGTTTTTTTGGTATGCGTCATGCTTGGCGTAAATAAACGCTTTTTCTTTCTTTCTTTTCTTTCAAACAAACAAACAAACTCTTCAGCTTTATACATTAGTATAGATACTCGCTCCGGCCCAAACCATAGTTAGAAATTATCGCTGTTTGGTGAGTTCTGCCGCCAAGCGAGCATCACCATGCGAGTGTCGCTGAGCGAGTACACTCTTTGATGGCTCTTGTCGCTGCGATCAACTAGAGGTAAGAGCCGCTCACCGGCAGTGTGAACAGTCAGCTATCGAGTATGAATCTATGTGTCTCTTATACTCACACAAGATCTATATCTTTTGTCCCTTTCCTCAGCGAGCAAATAGTCGATAGCTACTCGCTGCCTTGCCGGCGGTGAGACGTGAAGACTCGCAACACGCATGTCACATTATGACTGACACATTATATTGAAAAACGACGTGATCACATTCTGAGAGCGTGCATCAAATGTCAGTTACATTGTTCTCGTAACGGGGTTTATATTATCATTTTATGTCACACGTTATCGTCGGAAATGTACGTTTTAGAAGGGGGTGTATAAATAGAAGTTGACTTGTTTTTGTTGTGTGATTTTTTCCTTTTCTGACGTAGAATTTTTATCACCTATCTACACGTTATCAATGTAATATAATACTCTTCTGATACTAAGAGACTGACAGACAACGCACAGCCGAATCTACTGGCAGTAGAAAGTTTGGCATCGTTTCCTTGGGGAGTAGTAGTAGTAGAGATTCATTCTCCGAACTTAGACTCTCATTCGGTCCGTCGAGCGTGGTTATCCTGGCTAAGTTAGCCAGCCTAGCTCCGCCCAGAAACACAGAAGTTTCCTGGGAAAAGCACAGGAGCTTGACAGGCTTCGCGGAGCGACCTCACCGTTCCGAGGATTTGTTGACGTTCCAGGATCCAGACGATTCAGGACGTTTCAGGTTGTGGAGGTTCGTCCTCGCATTCCAGGATGACATGGGCGGCTGATTCTTCGGTGTCAAAGCAGCCCCTGCAGAGTGGGCTGTCCGTTTAGGGGGTAAAGGCCCGTGACTGTCCCTATAATTATTATGAGGTTATTTCTAATTAGGCTGAGTAGTCGTTTTGTTAGTCGCGGATGTAGACTTGGCACTGCCATTTTTGACTGTCTGCAGTCTGTAGCCCGTGACCATTTATTATTATGAAGTTAAGTGGATCTCTGAATCTCATGAATTCATGGATCCGCCAGAAATCTGCTGTAAGAAAGGTAGGGGGATGAGTGTGTACGGACCTAGCACTGCCATCTCGGAACTTCTCTTCGCAAGTTCGTCTGCGGCATCGTAGACACCTTAGGATCCACTGTGCCCCTTGATCCACTGGCGGGTGATTCTGTTGGACAGTGATATGTTCTCCAGGACAAGGTGACATTCAAAGATTAATTTACTGTTTTTTTGTTTGTTTTCTAGGGCCTTGAGCACAGCTAGGCTGTCAGATACGAATCTTTTTGCGTAGTTGTGTATCCATAGACGCTTTATGCCAGGGGTATGACAATGACAGAAAAATAAAAGAATTTATATATTTATTACTGTATATCACAAACATCTTCATAATTATATACATCCTCAGGTACAACATTCAGACATTCATACATGCATCATACCTATACGTACTTGGTTATCTACTGTTTCTTTGTTTATTAGTTTTCCTTTATTGTGTATTTTAAAATATTACGAGTAGATTAGATAACATTAATAAGTTTATTGTAACATAATTATAAATATATTTATATAATTACACCAATATATATTATTATTATTATAACAATTACATATAAAGTAACAAATGTGAACGGAACGAAGAAGCCTGGAACTCACGACACAGGGAATCCTAGTGTGAGTTCCAGGAATTAACGCATTCGAATATAATTTCCTTACAATAAAGTATTCTTGTTCTTAATGCTTATCCTTTGTCCGGGGTAAAAGCCAGCCCTTGGGTCACTCGAAGTATCAACTAAACAACATGCAACAACAATTGTGAAATACTATTTCTATGCATATTTCCCGCCCACCTTCCCACTAATCATTGTACCTTCAATTTAATATGTACATAATAAATGATGCATTGCATTTGGTTCCTGAAATAGATCACAAGCACGTTGCTCCACCCGTTTGCCAAGTAAAAGACAATGTTAAATCGCTTCATAGTGGAATTATAAATTTAATAATGCACGCGGTAGATTTCAAAATGTTAGCTTCTGCAGTTATCTTTCTGAATACTTAAATAAGACTTGAAATGTAGGGTTTTCTTTTGTTGTTTTGTTTTTTTGTTGTTTTGTTTGTTTGTTAATTCTATTTTTCCACAAATATTGTATGTCAAAGATTGTATGTTTGGTAGATCAATCACCAATGAACGGCCTCAGTTGGGTAAATATTAGTACAAAAGCATTTAAGAGAGTACGTCCTCACGTTGTTTCATACAAACTATCAAGTCCTTATTCTTGAAAATGTATGAACAGATTTCAGTGAAACATCAAATGCATACGCTAGATATCCAGGTCTAAATAGTTAGTTGAGATCATTTTCGATAAAGAGTTCAGAGGGACAGATAGAGCGATTTATTACTCTTTATAGAAAACTTAAAATAGCTCTTTATCTCCCTCTAAACTCTTTGTATGAAACACCATGAGAAATAAATGCTCTGATCTACCAAAATTAATCAGGCTGACATGACAAGATTGAAAAATACATATCTAAACTAATATATAAAGCTGAAGAGTTTGTTTGCTTGAACGAGCTAATCTCAGGTTTCGATTTGACAAATTATTTCAGTGTTAGATAGACACTAACACTGAAATAATCATCAAACTAAGACCAAGAGGAGTGAGGCAGATGAAGTTGCGTTGGTCAACTAGTGTCACGATAATTTTGTGTTGGTTCCATTTCGCTATCGGTTTGTATTCATCCCACCTACAACAGTGTTACCTGTATTAATTATAACCCGAAACTGAAACTCACCTACCCATATCCATAACGCAAACTGGTTCAAAATTGCTCGCATATCCGGATCCCAGAGTAGAAATCTTATATCCCTAATAACCGTAGCCAGCCGTACTTCAAACTGAATTCGGTTAGTTGCTGGCACAAACGGAGATGCCAACATAATTACCATCTAAATTAGCAACAAGAATCTGTTGCCGTGCCCCGGCAATGGGGGACCAGACGGCTAGCGGAGTCGGATGTCTGTAATTCATATGTTCAGGTAAGTACACACATATTTTCGGCTTACATTTGGCATAATGGGGTAGTAAGGTGTTGAGGAGCTCGTGGCTAGATAATAACAGCCGCACGGGTCCATCTTCAAGGTTAAGCCACGCTTGCCAAGGTTGGTCTGTGGATGGGTGACCATCTTAACATACCGAGTTTCCTCCATGCCTCGGAGAGTACGTTAAGCCGTTGGTCCCGGCTGTCATTTGTAGATCTTTGGCAGTCGTTACAGATAGTCAGAAGAAAGTAAAATCTGACTCCAGTCTTGCCATGAAGTACCGTGTTACCCAGTGACTGGGTTGTGGAGGTCTGGTAGGCAGCCGCTCCGCGTAAAATACTGGTATTCAGCTAAATCCGGTTTGACTGGAAGCCGACCCCAATATAGTTCGGAAAAGGCTAGGCAGATGTTGAAAAGTTATACAGTGGTCACTTTGACTCCAATTTAGGAAGCGTTGTTTAAAAAATGTATTGATATCGAGATGACTTGTTTTAATTTGAATTAATTTTGAAAAGGAAAAGTATTTTTTTTTTGTGTTAAAAACATACGCATATTGTGTGAGGTTGTGAAAGTCGTCAATACCGGTAATTATAAGTTGCTCATTGACGACAACATAATTAGTTATCTTACGGCCATCAGAACATTTTACAGTACCAATTTAATGCTAAAAAAACTTTTAAAACAAAGTAGTTATTCGTAGTTTATGAGACTGGTGATGAGCCGTAGCGGTACCTTACACCTATACAAAACATCCTGCATCCCATTTTCGTCATAATTTTCCTTATCACAAGGTCGAAACTCACCTGTCGTGCGAGTGGAGCAGCGGCGTGAGGCGCGGCCGGTCGCCGTCGTCAACTTAGCAACATGGCGGCGGCGGCCGAACACTTCAGGCCTGCGCCTGCGCACCGCGGCACGGCACTAGCACTACACTGCACTCAGGAGCGTGTGCGCATCATACACGAGCGCACTATGCTGTATCACTGCACTTGTTTGCACCTGGAAAGAAAAGGTTTGGTTAGTTTAGAATGACTTCCTGCGCTTTTTGTCCTGAATATAATAATAATACGGTAGAATGTATCAGACAAAGTTAATCGTCAGTTACTGCTTCAATAGGTTATTTTACTAAAAAAAAATATTTAGTTCGTCAGATAGATTTTCAAAAAATATTGGACACATTTTTTTTCTTTTTTCAGGTATTCAAAAAATTAAGAAGAAACAGCGAGTTGAACAAACGCGTGACGTCATGTGGCTTGGTAAAATTGTACCAAATTTGCCAAGCCAGATGACGTCAGACAAAATTCTATACTTAGAAGTCTATGAAAGTCTGTATTAAATGTTAGTATCGTGCGAACCTACCATTACTGCTGCTGCTGCTCAGCAGTCAACAAGCTGCGCATTTTTCAACTAAAATCCATTGTTTTTTTTTTGTTTGCTGAACTCCTACTATTATCTAGCTTTTGGGTGCGTATAATAGGTTGTCATCAAAACATTGTAAACTTCTTCCGTTACTGACTGATTGAGAGACTAACAAACAGCGCACAGCCGAAATTGCTGGTCGTAGAAAGATGATATTTGGCATTCCTTACACACCGTAAGGGAGCACAAAGAGAAGATTTCCTGAAATTCTTACGGGAACGGGAAAAACGGGATATGCGCGTACGAAGTCGTAGGCAAAAGCTATTTTAATACAAAAATATAACTATAGTTTTTATTTCCACCAGGTTCTAGACGATGTAAAGGTATCGCCCTCTGGTGAATTATTTTCATTCAATTTCGATGTTAATTCGTTACAGCACTTGGAAAACAAAAGGTTTTAATTAAAACGCGATGCAATTTATTTTCTCATAATAATGAAAATACGAAACATATTCCGTAAAACAGAAAATAATTTTAATAAAACAGTAATTATTTTTTCAAGACCGTTTGATTCCCGATACGTTTCAATTTACAGTGGTATTCAGTGTAGTTGTTTAAGCAAATTCAGCAGCATGAACGATTCTGAAAAGCGGACGGGGACTACTTTCAATATTCATCAAAAACTCGACGTAAGTAAGATGAATATTTATTCTTGAAATAACAAACCTAAGCAGTGACATTTGTACTTCGTTATGTACCTAGAAAGAAAATTCTGCTCCGTAACTCGTGTAGGTGGAGATAATCAAATTATTTCATAATAAAAAACAATACATAACTCACAATATGGCAGGCATAAATGGTTCGTAAAGGTGGTTGACAGTAAGTGGGAAGAGTGACACATGGGGTGGAACTATAAACTCCGAACTCGAAATAGCCTCCCACAATTCGCGATCGAGTACTTATATCAAGTTTATTGACCACCTTTACGGCCTTAACGTGAGATAACAATCGAGTTTGATGTCCGTGGTAGGCTTTCAACGAAAATCAATAGATGCTTAAAGCTGAAATGAAATGTTTCGCTATGAAAGCAAGGTGGGTCATCGCGTGGGTAGTTATTAGTGATTTTACAGCTTTATTTTACTGAGGATTTTATTGGTCGATTAAACGTTATTTTTATTCATTACAAAAGAACCTTTATTACGATACAAGTCGCAGCTAATACATTAAAACTAGACTCAAGACGAGTCACTTTGAACAAAGACGTTTATTTCTCATTTGTAAACTGATCTCAGAGATAAAAGAATCCAGTTTTATTTTCAGCAATAAATTGAACTTGCTGAGTCGTGCAAGCAAGCCTAAATTTTCCAGACCTGAATAAAATTTTCAGAAGTATAAATCTATAATTTAAAGGTTCTTCTTCAACTTTTACTTCAAATAGCATGCCACACGAAATGCACCAAAAGTTTGTAATTAAATTACAGTCGCAAAACATAAAAATATCGACTGCAAAACGAAACCAACAAGACGTACGACGATGCGCCACCCAGATACACTCTAGACATCCCAACCACACGCACATAACGTTTTGGGAATGATTTATTCTTGCTTAAAGATACGGAATAAAATTCTCTGCGTTTCCAAATAGCTATAACTTGAGGGTATTTAAAATGCGTCTGTGTTATTAGATAGCTATAAATCGAGGGTTTTTAAGTCCAAAGTAAATAGGTTACTTCCAGGTAAGCGTGCTGCGCTGCCGACCACATCATTGCTTTCCTTCAGGTGATATTGTGGTCAAACGCGAGGTCATTTTATCTTTACATAGTATAAAACAATTATTATGAATGTTTGTGTTTTTCTTTCCAACATGACAGCTGCCCCCCTCCAAGTGCGCCCGCGCGTTCCGTCATTTGTGACATTCACAAATGATTTTGGAGCACTGGGCCTTTAGGCATGGGTCGATTTTATTGTTAATTATTATTGACTGTGTGTATTTTATGTAATTGTATTTTTTTTTTCATCGTTTACATATTTTATCTGTATCTATTATATTTAGTATGTGTTACGTAACTGCGTCCGTGGCATCACAGGCCCTGTCATAAAACCAGCGCTATGTTACTTATTTTTAAATTTCGCAGCCTATGCTGAGATACCTTTTTGGCCTCGCACAGACTAAAATGTTTATAGACTAAGTAATTCTGTTAATTTAATTAAATTTACATGTCTGTTTTGTGCGAGTCCCAAATTAACCATTTTTTCTTTTCTTCAACAAAGTCTCGTTTTCCGTCTATACACTTATATCTTAACAACGCAAAGGATATAAATGCGAGTGGCATCAATAGACAGAGTAATTCAAGAGGAAGGTTTACATGTAAGTATAATTCGTACTAAAATCCTAAAGGGAACGGGAAAATGGGATATGTGGGCACGAAGTTGCGGGGAAAATCTAGTTAATAATAAAAAAGATAAACTAAAACTTTACTGATCTCGGTCGAATCAATAGATAACACAATCATTGTACAAAAATGTTTGCACGGTGTACTCGTAAAACTGGTTTACAGTTGAATATTATGTAAGATCACTCGGTTGGCGAACTGCCAATAGAATCAGCTGTAGGATGGAGATCACAGCGACTCACCAAGGTACAACAGGTCATTGCGTATTTCCGATTCTATATCTCACGTATTTTGTAAGAAAATAGCATTACAATTTGGGTGGATTAATATCTGGTTACCAAACGTGAGAATTGGAAGATGAAACCGAGTTAAATACTACTGCAATGCTCAAATGCAAGTTTATAGATTCTCCTAGATTAGCTCAGGGACCTATGAGCTTTACGTTCCATTTTCTTAATGTTGACAAGCATTTTTTTTCAGTCAGTGTCCAAAGTTGAAAAATAATTTTATCGGGCGTAGAGTTCAATCGTTCAGAAACGAAAAAAACCGCAAGACGCATGGAAATATGTTTAAAAACAGTTGCGTCCTAACAAATCATTTTCTTGGTTCAAAAAATAGGTAGGGTTCGACTAACGCCGGTAACGGCTTAACGTGCTTTCCGAAGCACGGAGGAAACTCGTTGTGTTAGGTTTAAAGAATCTTTATTCTCATAAGAACATAGGTACAGTTCACTTAAATGAGATTTAAATTTTAATAATAAAATCGTCGTCTAATGACGAAGCATGCAGGCGTTGAAAAAGTAAAACAATAACAACGTAAAAAAAAAATAAAGTCGGTAGTTACATCTAAAACATGATTACAACTGGCCAATTTGACACCAAACTACCCTCATAAGTACTCATTACTCAACTTGTGAGGAACACAAACAACGATTCAGAAACGAACTGCTGTGAGAATGTGTTAGTGTGCTAGCACGGTGTATGCACATGTACGCTTGCTTGTGTATGCCTATAGTCTCGGAGACAGCGGATCATTTATCCATTTGACTTTTGATTTATTCAGATTTTGTTACGTAGGTATGTAATTAATTTAGGTTTAGTTATTGCATAAATGTATGTATATTTAAGTATGTGATTTATGTTTATGTATTCATATGTATGAATATAAATATATAATTATTTATTTTTTGTTTAATTTGTGTTCCTATTCTAGTTTTATTTGTTTTTAATTGATAGTGTTAACGTGTAGTGTACTAACATTGATTTAGCTATTATTAATTTCAGTTATTTATATAAACCTGTAGGATTTTATAAATTAATATATTATGTACGTTTAGATTTATAGTAAGTTCATACGTCTATTATATTTTTGTATTTTTCTTAATGTAGTTATTTAAT
Source organism: Lacanobia oleracea (assembly GCA_950371165.1). Lineage (NCBI taxonomy): Eukaryota > Metazoa > Arthropoda > Insecta > Lepidoptera > Noctuidae > Lacanobia > Lacanobia oleracea. Next base: position 8,027,215 of record OX493389.1, read on the forward strand.
ATAGCGTTTTTTTTTTTAAGATGATCACCCATCCACAGACCAACCTTGGCACGCGTTGCTTTATCTTGAAGATCGATCCGTGCGGCTGTCAGCCTTTAGCTACAAGCTTCTCTTAATCTCTCATTCTCTAATATATCTCTGCTTTATTTTATTTTTTCTATTTTACCTAATAAATAAAAACAGAAATAAACGTTGTTCAAAACTCAAATACTTGTTGAGAAACGAAACTCTCGGCAATCAAAACAGAACGTATGGATAAATGGAGCTACATACCTCTATCTACTATAGGTACGTATTGCACTTTGATTTTGCGTGAAAGCTTTTACCGTTGCCTCTGGTTTTAATTTTTCCATGAAAATTCGTTCACAGATTTTTTTGACATTCGAGAATGCACAATTTTATTCATGAACCTTCCTGTGTCTGCTCTATATGATTTCATGTGTTAAATAATAGTGTTTCTTAAAGCTATTTGAATCGAAATCCAGTACGCCAAGTGCATATCAGAATTGCACACGAAAGGAACAATTAACAAAAAAAAACACGTTCAATTTTGAATTTCAATTAATTTTTATTATTTATTGTTATAGCGGCATCAGAAATACACACTGTGAAAATTTCAACTGTCTATCTATTACGGTTCTTGAGATACAGCCCGCTAACAGACAGATGGACGGACGGACAGCGGAGGCTTAGTAATAGGGTTCCGTTAGTTACCCTTTCGTACAGAACCCGAGAATTGTCACATTGATTCGTGTTCGAGTCGCTATAAATAACGTTTAAATTGAGCCAAAAATAAACCTGGCCTTTGGTTGACATGCGGTACACGAAAAGGGCGTTTTTGAACGTTGATATTTAAGTAAGTGGTATGCACCCTTAGCAGTCAGTCTTCCCACTAACTGAAAACCTAATCGTTAGATCACTGAATTATTCACGTACGAGTACAGCCCTTGCCGATTGCACGATGAAAAGTTACGAACAATGTATTCGTTGCGCTTTAAACAAATTTTCCCATCTGTGCTACCATTTTATATATAAATTACATTAATATATAATAATAACATACTAAAAAACATTACATTTTTAAATATTTCTTTCAAAAATTATTATATTATTATCTTTAAATGTTCTGTAAGCCTAATTTATTTATTTTTTTGGAAATGGGAAACCATTTCCAAAAAAAAAACTAAACTCTTTTTTGTTAGACTCTTTATTGACTTTAGTCAGTAAAACACTTCTTCTAATGCTCTTTGCGTTCCAGGACCACGGTCTTTCGAACAAATTCCGCATCTCCAAGCTAAAGCAAATAAAAGTATTTTTTTATGGAACCGCTATAAATTGCTATGACGTTGACGTCGTAGCGAGATGCGAACTAACAAGGTGCGAGGCATTACCGTACCTAACGGCTGCACGACATGACACCTATAGGCAAGGAGCTGGATATCTAGGTTTTGTTTTATTTAAAGATTCATTGATTTAATAACATACAAAGCAGAGTGCAGACGATTGATCTGCGGGGAACCATTTTTTTTTTTCATTTTAAGGTCTTACAATCTATCCAAAGGTTGTCTGTTAGATATTCCTCTCAGCGATAAGACCGCCATTGCACCCATAGAATTAAGCTTGACCAAAAAAACAGCGTAACTGTTTTGGTTTACAATAAATGAAATACATTTATTCTATCTATCTATTAACCAGCCTAAACAGTACCACTCCTCTGTAATAACCTCACGCCATTTCTTTCTATGTCCTACTTCTTAAAATGTATTTGCAAGATAAAAAACGTGGTGACACAAACGCCAACATGCGCAACAAAAAACGAATTAAATGTTACTTTTACATGATTTTGCAACAATATACAGTTTGTTTTTGCCAATTTACATTTTAATGGCCTACTATGCTAACGATATGCTTTTATAAATGTTACTATAAAAACAGCAGTGTTTAATGTTCTGCTGTTATCGTTCTTAATAAACAGACGCCGAACCAGTTTTTCAAACTAAAATATAAATAGGTACTTTTTAACCATAATTTTGCCTGCGAGTACCTTATGAATGTCATGACCAATGACTTTGCTATTTTGAAGCTTAGCTCTGAACTACAAGTTAAGAGACAGTTATGTCGACAACGCCACTTGGAAAGTAATATTCAGGTGATCGCATGATCGCGTAGAATTAATAAACATGGAAAATCGAAATTAATTCAAAAGGCATGAAGTAATTTCCGAAGTTTGTAAGAATTGAGTTCAATATTATTTTTGCTGTTCAAAGTTCCGGCAAATTTTACTGAAGTCTGTTTATCCAAGATTTAATTTAGGAACTACGTGTTGAAAGAAACAGAGTTTTTCTGGTTTCAAAAAAAAGAAAAATATTTTGTAATATTATGTACATGCCTTCGAAGGAGCGGTTTTCTCAGAACGAGTGTTTTTTTTTTCTCAAAAAAATATATATTCAATATAACTTTGACAATCCGTAACTACTGCCAAAGATCTACAAATGGCAGCCGGGACGACTTTGACGTGCTTTCTGAAGCACGGAGCAGTCTTGATATGTCAGGATGGTCAACCATTCATAGACAGGCCGCGGCAAGCGTTGCTTAACATTGAAGATCGACCCGTGTGGCTGTTTTTATTTAGCAATGAGCTTATCTTTTATCTCTCTTCAACAGGTGGTAATATATTCAAAATTCAAATTCAAAGCATTTTATTTCAAATAAACCATTCACAGGCACTTTTGAAACGTCAAGGTCGGTCAGTCAAAAACATGGAAGCTATTTGCACGTTCCAAAGCGTAAATCTCTATGGAGAAAAACGTGCAAGAAACTCCACAGACACTCTTTTAAATCATGTTCTGTTTTACAAAATTCTAAGTTACATATACTTGTTGCTTCTGCATGTGAGGACAATGCAAAGGAAAAATAAAAAAAAGCTTATTATAAGAATTTAAAATATAAAGATTAAAATGAGCCAATGGCAGTTAAGAGATGACCAGTCTCAACCGACGGCGCCCGTTCACGAACATGACGCGTGAATCGGCACCTTTCAGCTCAACATTTCGAAGGGAACCGAATGATCCAACCCACGCGCCGCCATCGCCAATATACCATTGATAATATACACAACAGTGCCAAAAGAGCCGTGAAAAACAAAACCAATAAAGAGTCTAGAAATCGAATACGATCCAATAAAATAACTCTCGTGTTGGGAATTAACTTGATACCAGCAATGAGGATAATATACGCTTTCTATTAAAAGAAGATCTGTTTTCTCACATTTCTATTTAAGAGTTCACTAATGACATTCCAATTTTAGCGACATAAATAAAGTTAATATATTCTATACTAAGTTATGCTCGCGATTGCGTATGCGCTAAACCGTTTTTTACCGTAAGAATTTCGGGAAACCTTCATTTGTGCTCCCCATAGAGTGTAGAGAAGCTACATGCCAAAAAGATTTCTACCAGCAGTTACGGCTCTGCGTTGTACTCATCAGTAACGAAAGATTTTTAAAATAAATTACACATTTATAATTGAGTTTTAAATTGACATTCCCTACTCGTTTTTAAGGGTGGGAAATCATCAAATGACTCCTCCCGCTCTAGGTGAAGCAGAAGGGAGTGTCAGACTCTTACTGACTAAAACCCATCCGTGTTCCTCCTAATGCCCTTTGCGTCCCTGGGCCGCTGTGATTCTTTCGAACAAATTCCGCAACACATTCCCTACTCCTAAACACAAAGAAAAATACTCTTTAACAGCCAATGTCAACACAACTGGTTCCTAAAAGTCTTCGAAAGATGTGGCGAGATTATATATACACTCATAGCTTACACCCATGGCTTAGTTTGCGTTAAAACAACCAGTAGTTGTCTCCACAGTTCCATCTATGTACCTATGTACTAGAATTAATCAAAATCGGTTCGGGGACTTATGCACTTTCGTAGTACAGCTTTTTCCCGCGACTTCGTCCGCGCATATCCCTTTTTTCTCTATCCCTTTAGAATTTTAGGAAATCCTCTCTTGAGGTGAAGTGTTCCCCTATACTCCCTGAGAAACCTACAAAGCCAAATTTCAGTTTTTAACCGACGGAAAAACTGAGGAGATTCTCAAGTCGACGCGTATATTTTTTTCTTTTTTTATGTATGAACACGCATAACTTTTTTACGATTAGTAGTTTCGGCTGTGCGAGGAGCTCGTGGCTAAATAATAACAGCCGCACGGGTTGATCTTAAAGGTTAAGCAACGCTTGCCAAGGTTGGTCTGTGGATGGGTGACCATCTTAACATAACGAGTTTCCTCCGTGCCTCGGAAAGCACGTTAAACCGTTGGTACCAGCTGTCATTTGTAGATCTTTGGCAGTGGTTTCAGATTGTCAGAAGCCAGTAAATCTGACTCCAGTCTTGCCAAGAAGTACCGTGTTACCCAGTAAATGGGTTGTGGAGGTCTGGTAGGCAGCCGCTCCACGTAAAACACTGGTATTCAGCTGAATCCGGTTTGACTGGAAGCCGACCCCAATGTAGTTGGGAAAAGGCAGGCAGATGATGATGAGTTTCGGTTGTGCGTTATCTGTCAGTTACTCAGTAACGAAAGAAATTAATATTTCAGGATTAGTTAGAATTTGGATTATTAAACGATGTCATTGAAAAGCGTTGCCGTTTTGATGTTTCACTGTCGTGTTGCGCTGTTTGTCTGTGGGAAGTACACACTCCAAAGATAATATTTATCACGGTGTTATAACATTACACGGCCTATCACCAGCTTTATTAATGTACTGTGGCGTCACTACAGATTTCAGTTAGGTACTACTCTAGATAAGGCCTTCATTTGGACTTATCGCACGAGTGTATTATCTATTATTTGGTATGTATGTCTACAGCATGTATGTACTAGCTTCTGCCAGCGGTTTCCCATGAAAATTCCATGGAAATTATCCCAAGGGAAATATATACTCTCGGTATAAAAAGTTTTCTATGTCCTGTTGCGGGACCCGTGTATCTAGTTAAATTAAAATCCGTTCAGCTGTGATGACGTGATGAGGTAACTAATAGACAGAAAGAGTTACTTTCGCAATTTATAATATTACTTGCCGTTGCCCGCGGCTTCGCCCGTGTGGATGTCGGTTATCGCGACCAAAAGTAATCATGAAATTTTGATCCCGTTCCCGCAACCCATGGGGGCACCTCCAGCAAATATCATTATATGTTAGCTAATGTATATAAAAACTTAAAAAATATGTATATTAAAACCTTCCTCGAGAACCATCTATCCATTGGTGAAAATAGCATTAAAATCGGAGCAGAAGTTTTTGAGTTTATCGCGAACAGACAGACAGACGCGGCGGAGGACTTTGTTTAATAGTATTTAGTGGTAGTATTGATAGTGATAGCATAATATATCATATATAGAGCTAGTATTTTGTAATGCTTATCACTGGAAAGTTTGGCGTGAATGTAGTGATGTTGACGTTTATCGTGGAAATTGTGAAAGTTGGTCATCATTAGATATTACCTCAAAAAATGATATTACCTATGTTTTTATATAGTAGATACCATAAAGATTACTATTGGGGTATTCCAAAAAAAATACAATCCTACATGTTGCATTGACTTTCCTGTTTACCATGAGGAGAGTTAATCCATGAATGATAACTAAGCAATAGAATTCAAAAGAGCTACAAATAACGCACAGTAATTCATACGAACTCGCTAGTTCTCATACTTGAAAATGAATGAACCTTTTTTAATAGATACGCACACGCAAAGTACCCAGAGCCTATAATAGACAAATTACCATTCTATCAGCGAATATGATTGTCAAAATGCCAAAATATATAGTATTGTTCACGTGACATTTCGACAGCGTTTGTCAATCCCGAACCTTTTGACGTTTTGACAATCGCCTTCGACACGCTACCGCTGACAGATTGTCACATGTCTAGAGCTTCTGGTATGAAAAGTTTGTTGAGATCATTTTCGAAGAAGAGTTAAGAGAGAAAGAGAGTGTTTTTTTTTGTATAGTTTGGGGGGTATAGTGATCACTCGTGTCACCAGCGTTAAGGACTTAGGAGTGACTTTCGACCGCAGTCTGACATTTAGAGACCACGTGTCTGCCCTTGCAAAGGAATCCTTCAGGCGTCTGGGATTTGTCTTGAGGAACGCTCGTGACTTTCGCAATCCCTCTATTATTAAACTCCTATACACCACTTTGGTTCGGAGTAAACTCGAGTCCAGCGCCTGTGTCTGGCATCCACATACTGCGTCACTGACACTGATGCTTGAGAAAGTTCAGAAAACCTTCTTGAGATTTTTGTATCAAAGGCTGTACCATTACTTTCCATTCATGTACCCAACGAACTATCTTCTAGGGGTGTTGGGCTTCAATTCGTTGGAGGTAAGAAGGGGCTTTGATCAGCTCACGATTGCCTGTAAAACCCTAAGCGGTCGTATTTACTGCCCTGAGCTCCACGGACTTTTCTGCTGCCTATTTGTGCCCGACAAATACCTTGGGCACTGTCAAAGCCGCCGTCATAACCTGTTCGCACTACCGCTATCTAGATCGGTTGCTAGAGCTGAATCCCCGGTATGTCAAACCCTAAGGATGCTTAACGCCTTCCTGACTGCCGACCCTGAATGTGATGTGTTTGCTGATGAATGGAAGAAAATAATGCGTGCTTGTCTGGTGTTTTGTGAGAGACAATATGCGAGGGTGTCCACTGTTACATAGTTTCTGTTAGTTTATGATGTTTCTAATTTATTTAACTATTTACGCAAATATTTATTAATAATTTTATCCACGAATTGTATATCTTTGAATTGTATATGTTGTAATTGGACCTGTGCCGTTTTAATTAACTATAAATAAATTAATTAATTAATTTTCACTTCCCATGGGAAACAAAAAATTGCTCTAAGTAACTGTTTCTAAAAAACACTTTTTCGATAAAAAAATCATAATGTGGTAAGTACTACAAAGTCAATTGTACAAATTTCTAAACAAATGTTACATTCGCATTGCAGTCATCTGTCGAAAAAACCTTATTTTTCACATATTTTTAATAACTTGCGACTGAGGTGCGAATGCGAATGTTAAAAAAAAAAAAAAAAAACAAAAAAGAAAAATAAAAAATAGTAGAATTGGCACTCAGCTGAATTCAACATAGAATGGATACAGAAATGTACGTAAACACCTCTAATCAGTCCACTCAATCAAGCTTTTATCTCAATAGTGCATAATAGTGACAAGCGTGATGACCATAGTATAAAATATATTTTTTTATACTGCGGTTATGAGTTATACACATAGTAGATCTATTTGTTGAGAGCTCTAGAATAACAAACTCGCCTAATTGACTGAATTGGAATGACGAAAAATTTATAACGGTCAAATTAATGTTTCATTTTGCAGGCTTAATTTAAAATTACTTTTTTCATGACTATAGCATTTTAGGGTTCCGTACATCGAAATAAAACACGGAAGAAACTCATGTGTTTATCTGTCCGTCTGTCATAGTCCATCATCATCATTGTATCAGCCGAAAGACTATTGCTAGACATAGGCCTCCCCAAGTGTCGCTACAACAACCGGTCGTTTGTGCGTCTCGCATCCATTGGCGTCCCGCGACCCTCACCAGTTCGTCGGTCCACCTTGTTGGAGGCCTTCCAACACTGCGTCTTCCGGTACTCGGTCGCCAGTCTAGAACTTTTCGGCCACATCGACCAATCTGTTCTGACCACTACCACTTTAGTTTGGCGATCCTTCGGGCTACGTCGGTAACCTTGGTTCTCTTGCGAAAATCTTCATTCCTGATTCGATCACGCAAAAAAACTCCAAGCATTGCCATTGTCATAACCCAATTACCACGAATCTACTTACCTATCTTATCAAATCTGCAAGACGATTGGCAGATATGCGTCTTCCACGTACCTAAAGCTGGTGTATCAAATATAAAAGATATTAGCATAGCATAAGCATAATCAGCCCATAATGTTACCACTGCTGGGACAAAGGCCTCCTCTCGGTGAGAGGGAGTGGGTCGTAATCCACCACGCGGGCCCAGTGCGGGTTGGTAGATGTCACATGTCTTCGGATTTTTGGTTCTAGGACATGCCGGTTTCCTCACGATGTTTTCCTTCACCGTTTTGAGAGCAGTGGTGATTAAATAATTTACACAAAGTAAAGCGCCTGCCTGGGTTCGAACCTACGACCTACAACTCATAAGTCGCAGTCATTACTACCGGGCCACCACTGCTCATTAATAAAAGATATTGATAGGTATTTAAAAAAAATTGCTCAGAAACGTGACAATAATATTTGAGCCAGACAATGCTAATGTTCGTGTTAACCTTTTAACCGATGCTAGTTACCTTTATAGTGTACAAAGAGTTCGAACTCACAATTTTAAAGTCGTTCTGACGCCATTTACTAGTAACATTAGAGCACTTTATATTTAGTGCTGCAAAAAGTACAAATATAACAGCAGCATTATACAGGTTGTTTAAAAATTAAAAGGCTTATTTAAAAATACAAAAACCTGACTGTTTTTAGCTTGACCTTTGCAATTTTATTTTAACGTAAATAGAGTCGCCACACGGAACGGACAGAAAACAGTGTCCTGCTTTATATAAAGGTGAATGCGCCAGGGTATAATCCTTATCCTACTAATATAATTTATTATAAAATCTAAAGTTTGTGAGGATGGATGGATGTTTGTTACTCTTTCAAGTCAGAATGCCTGAAAGGATCTTCATGAAATTAAGCACATAGGTAGATTATAGTCTGGAATGTATTACGCTTGCCAAGGTTGGTCTGTGGAAGGGTGACCATCTTAACATACCGATTTTCCACCGTGCCTAGGAAAGCACTTTAAGCTGTTGGTCCCGGCTGTCGTTTGTAGATCTTTGGCAGTCGTTACGGATAGTCAGAAGCCAGTTAATCTGACTCCAGTCTTGCCTAGGAGTACCGTGTTACCCAGTTAATGGGTTGTGGAGGTCTGGTAGGCAGCCGCTCCACGTAAAATACTGGTATTCGCCTAGCCTTTTCCAAACTATATTGGGGGTGAGCTTCCAGTCAAACCGGATTTAGCTGAATACCAGTATTTTACGCGGAGCGGCTGCCTACCAGACCTCCACAACCCAGTAACTGGGTAACACGGTACTTCATGGTGAGGCTGGCGTCAGATTAACTGGCTTCTGACTATCCGTAACGACTGCCAAAGATCTACAAATGACAGCCGGGACCAACGGCTTAATGTGCTTTCCGAGATACGGAGAAAACTTGGTATGTTAAGATGGTCACCCATCCACGACCAACCTTGGCAAGCGTTGCTTAACCTTGAAGATCGACCCGTGCGGCTGTTATTATCTAGCCACTAGCTCCTCAAGCTCTGCTCTTACTAGCGGTACATAATAAACGCATTATAATCCGACAATAGGTCCTTGATGGAACAAAACGTTTACGCTACGTTCCTTAGTACCTACGTTTAGTTTACCTTCAACAAGTGTAGGGGCAATTTTGCCTAAGTTTTTTTTTAAATTATCCGTATGAGTAATCTCAATGACAATCAATAAATGCTGTACATATAAATATTTAAATTAAGAAAAAAAAATATTTTGGATTCGCACAAAACAGACAAATGTGAAATTCATGAAAACTAACGGTAGTCTATTACTTTATCCTAATATATTAAATTCTTCCGTTACTGACTGTTTCTGTGAGTGACAGACAATTCACAGTTGAAACTTCTGGTCGTAGAGAGCTGAAATTTGGCATGTAGATTCCTTAGGGAGTGTAGGGGAGAACTAAGAGAGGATTTTCCGAAATTCCTACGGGAATAGGAAAAAACGAGATATGCATGTACAAAGTCGCAGGCAAAAGCTATTATTAATTTAAATTAAAACCTGTGTGTTGGTTGAAAAAAAAAAAAAAGCCTCCACTGTCCGTCCGTATGTCTGTCAGTGGGCTTTATCTCAAGAACCGTTATAGATAGACATTTGAAATTTTCACAGGATGTGTATTTCTATTGCCGACATAGCAACAAAATTTAAAAAAAAATTAATCAAAGTAAATATAAAAGGAATCGCCCATACAAGAAACGTGATTGTTTCAGTTTATGGTACAGATTCCTTTGTGTGGGAGCCCGACTTACACTTGGCCGGTTTTTATATGAACTCAGTTAGGAAAACACAAAAGTCAGTAAAAAAAAAATCAATTACCTATAAAGATACCTACTCCCATTAAATACGCAAAATTCTCGTTAAAAAACCGAGCCATTATGATAATCTGTTTCCCCAAATAAAAAAAAATGCATAACAGAATAAATTTGTAACACAAATGGCGATGTAAATAATTTCCCAAGCGGAAACAACCCACAAAGAGGTTTTTATTTATCAACTAAGTCATGTGGAAATAACTCGATAATCTGTTTTCGTACGGGAAATCGTTTTTATGTGGGTATACAAAAATTGGAGAGCTATTTTTAGAAATATTATTGCAATAGGTTCGACGTTTGTTTAAAAGGAAGTACCAACCAAGCCACCGGCCAAATGCGAAGTGAGCTCTCACGCGAAAGGTTCCGTACAGTAAACCGAGAAAAACGTGTATGGGAGCTCCCCCTTAATTTTTAATCCAAACGCAAATCTTCTCTTAGTGCTCCCCTACACTCCCCAAGGAACCTACATGTCAAATTTCAGCCTTCTACGACCAGTCGTTTCGGCTGTGCGTTGTCTGTCAGTTATTCAATCATTCTGTAACGGAAGAATTTCATATATATTGATTGATAATTTGTAGCCATGGCGGTAAAAAAAAAGACGTGTGGCACTCGGAGACTGCCGCGGTAAAGCTATTGCATAGCATTTTTTATCAACTTATGCAATTATAATTATATATTTATTTTATTTATGCAGTATTTTTTTTTCAGGATCGGATTTGTGTATTCCATTCCATTCCATTCCATTCCATTCCATTCCATTCCATTCCATTCCATTCCATTCCATTCCATTCCATGCCATTCCATTCCATTCCATTCCATTCCATGCCATGCCATTCCATTCCATTCCATTCCATTTTTTTTTTGGTATTATTTCAAGTTACACTTTGAGCGTGGTGACCGATAAAAAAAAGTAAAAAGTATCAGCGCTGTGCCGGTCGGAGTGTTAGGTTTTTTTCGTTACGGAATTTCTGGATTCGGTCTCCACGCTCAAGGCCCGCGATAGAAGCTATGCAATAGCTTAAAAAAAACCATTTACGGTTCCTGAGATACAGTCCAGTGACAGACAGACGGACGGACAGCGGAGGCTTAGTAACAGGGTCCGTTGGTTACTTTGGGTACGGAATCATAAAATAAAGCTGGAATAAAATAACAAATACACAGGTGTGTCTTCGAATATCGATCCGTCACAAATTATTCACAAGTCAAGTGATGCGACTTACTGAATGTGTTTTCAAAAGTCTTGCATATCGTGTTGGCCAGTTAGTGGGTTGTGGAGATCAGATAGACATTTGCTCCAAGTAACACTGGTACTCAACTGCATCTGGTTCGACTAGAAACCAGCCCTAACATAGTTGAAAAAACCGTCTGAGACGTGCTCTCGCACGAAGGGATCCGTCCCATTAACCGTATGTGTGGGAGCCCCGTTTTATTTATAATTTAATTTTTATGTTTTGGAAATACAAAGTCTGTGAATATTTCAACTGTCTACCTATTACAGTTTTTGAGACACAGCCCGCTGGCACACAGACGGACGGACGGACAGCGGAGGCTTAGTAATAGGGTTTCGTTGATTACCCTTGGATACGGAATCAGAAAATAAAGCTGGAATAAAATAACAAATATATAGGTGTGTCTTCAAATATCGACCGTTCACAAATTATTCATGAGTCAAGTGTTGCGATTTGCTGATTGGTTTTTCAACAGTCTTGCATATCGTGTTGGCCAGTAACTGGGTTATGAAATCAGATCGACATTTGCTCCAAGTAACACTGGTACTCAGCTGCATCTGGTTCCAATAGAAACCAGTCCTAACATAGTTGAAAAAACCGTCCAAGTGCGAGACGGACTCTCACACAGAGATCCGTACCATTAACCGAAAAGAACTTGTTATTGGTATGGTAGCCCCCTTTTATTTAAATTTTATTATTTTTTGTTATAGGTGCAAAAGAAATACACACTCTGTGAACATTACAACTGTCTACCTATTACGGTTCTTGAGATACAACCCGCTGACAGACAGACGGACGGACGCACAGCGGAGGCTTAGTATTAGGGTTACGTTGGTTACCCTTTGAGTATAGAACATAAAAAAGCTATGTAGATTTATTGGTGATAATTTTCATTGGCAATAAAATAAAAGCATTTTTACGCTATACATTGAAAATTAGATGGAAAAACTACCAGTCAGCAGTTGACCAATAATTGAAGTTAAGCTAACTTGATAAGGCTAATGGTTTGGATGATGCTCGTATGCTACGGGTCACTTATTACTTGAAATAACTGTCATTATGCTAAGTAAGCCATCAATAGTCATTTTCTTCAGTATTCCGATTACCTTGAATAAAATTAGGTGTCCAAACAAGACAAAGGAAAAACATCATCAGGCTTTTATTGAAGTTTTTAAGATAAACAATTAAATTCACTGTTGTAATAAATAAGCAATTAAATAGCCATTTTTCATCAAGTTACATTTGTGGCTGTAACTTTGTTTTAGTAAACTAAACTAGTATTTTAACTGCATTTTTGTATAGAAAATTTTTGTACCCTCCTATTTTCTTTGAATTGCTACCTATTGTTCCTTTTAACTGTACTAGATACTTATCTATATTTGATTTCCTACCCAGTAAAATATGACACGAGGAATGACTCAGTACCCACACACCCTTCGTACCTAGTTATATTTTAAAATATTTTTAACATACCTAAACACACGAAATCCGACTTCTAAATTCAAACTCACAACACAACACAAAAAAAAAACAAAAATGGCCGCACTTCACTTAACGTTCCAAAAAAAACCCAATCTCAATTCAAAAGTCCCGCCATTATGAATTGCATCGTATGGCAACACAGCGCGACGCGGCTGGCAACCTCGCGTCAACAGGTCGCGTCCCACACTGAAGCTCGCCGCCCCGATCCATCGTCCCGTTCCCGCTCGCGCCAAAAATAAGACTCTCAGAAGGACATTGGAGGTTTCCAATATGGCCCTGTTGCTATTGGAAAATGGCTTTACCTGGACCAGCTTCTGTTGTTTCTTTGAGATCACATTGATTTGCTACGTGACTTTATTGTTAAGTGATATTAAGCGATGACATTTATCTTTTGAAGAGTTATACATAGATAGATGTAGATATAAAGCTCTTTACAGATAGACAACGCAAAGCCTAATCTGCCTAAATAAACGTACGCGCAAAATGAAAATATTTTAAATTGGGAATTGTTTTGATTTGTTTTAAAATAGTTTAAAATACAAGAATAAACATTAAAATAGTTTTTGTTAATAAATCACTCTGTTCAATTTTGTAACTAAAAATATTTTTCAGCAATATCGACCAACCTGATATTTTAGTGTTGTACTATATGTGTTGTAATTGTATGTAGATACATAAAATACGATTTGATTTAATTTGCATGTTTCAAGAGAATAAAGCACCAAGATATTTTTTTCTAAACTACACTGTTGTAACTGATAACTGATATTTAACTATAGCTATTTGGTCATAAGTTACAGTTTTACATGTTAACTTTCATCGATTTATGTACAAGACTAGCTTTTTCCCACGGCTTCGTACGCGCATATCATGTTGTTTCCCGTTCCCGTAGGAATTTCAGGAAATCCTCTCTTAGTACTCCCCTACACTCCCCAAGAAACCTACATGCCAAATTTCAGCACGATCAGCAGTTTCGGCTTTGCGTTCACTCACTGACGGTGGAATTTTATAGGATATATTGATTGATGCGGTGTTTCCTAGCACCGCAGTCACCATACCTTAAGGTGAATGCTCCAGGGTAGCCCGCGAAATTCAAATATTTTTATGTTTTTTGCAATTTGCCGGTCAGTGTGAAGCTGTATGTGGACCAAATGCGATCTGCGACCGTAACGCGTATTTATCTAAAGAATTATAACCATTTTAATCATCAATATAGCCCTCTAAGTTCATGTAGTTCGAAAGAATGAATATTTCAGAAATAATAATTCTTTCGAACTAAGAAGAAACACCGAATCAAACTATTCTTGGTTTAGAAGCTTTTGGAACCAAAATCGCAGTTGAAAACTAGTTGTTTTACCAAAGGTGCTGATTGTTTAAGTATTGAAAGATTAAACAATGCTTTGACGTATTTACGATGTGTTTAAACACATATTTATTGTCTTGCCCGTCTTCGATTGTTTAAATTGACGTCAAATTCTATTTCTGTTATGTTCCGACATTTATTATAATGTGTTTACGCGGGCGTGCGGGCATTTAATCATTTTTTTTACTTCGAAGGTCAGATTGTAGGGATTAAGGAGAATCGGAGCACGTGTATGGTTAGATGTATCAACTTGAACAAACCAAAAAACTTTTTACAGAAAAATATAACCGACTTCCGAAATGAAGGTTATTTTATACTTGTAATGTATATGTTGTGAATTTGTATTTTTTTTTTCGCTTTAAGTGGTGATACTTGAGCAACGTCTTTGCCTACGCAGAAATAGAAATAAGCACAAAAAAATCTTTTTAACAAAAAATAAAACCGACTTCCAAAAACAAAACACTACAAAGTAAAAAATAACTTTAATTTCGGAAGTCAGTGTTTTTGGTAATTTCGTTTTTGAACACCGTCTTCCGAAATTTTTAGTGGTACGTAGGTACCACAAAAATTGGTGGAGAAATCGGTGAACATATATAAAAAAAAGATACATACAGCCGAACATAGAACCTCCTCCTTTTTAAAGAATTCGGTTAATAATTCTCATAAAATAAAATCTCCGGAACCAAACTGAATCAAAATTTAGTTCATCGAACTTAAAAAGAAATCGGATTAGAAACCTCGGAGTAATCGGTGTGCCTCCTTTTTTGGAAGTCGGCTTAAAATGGGTATCCATGAAATAATCGAGGGATACCATGGTGATACGGTCCAAGTAGGATGGACCACGAGGGTGATGCTGTAGGCAAAACAGTCAACCAATTTAAAATCGCATTTCTCCTCTCCATGGAAAAGCGTGACAGTACGAGTATTAATACGTTTTCAAGTAATTTTATATTAAGTTCTTTCAGTCGAGTCAAAGGTGGTATAGAAGATATTGTTGTAAGCCATAATAGAAATCCTTTAAATTATATAAATTTCTTTTTAAAACAGCTGTGTTACTATTTTAGTATACCATAAAGAATATTCTACTATACGCAACTCTATTTTGAAAGGATAATTCTCCTTAGTAGTCGATTATTAATCGGATAAACAGAAAGTTAGAATTCGGAGGGTGCGTTGTTATCTTAGAGGCGGTTGCTAAGAAAGGATTTTCAGAATTCCCTGAAGGCATCCAAAGGGCTGTTTTTTAACACAATATTTTTTCTTCGCAAGTCAAATTTTTTCGATCGAATATTCTATTCCAGGAAAAATCTAGTCGGAAGAACTGTAACCTGATTATTCTTCATAGCAAACTATTATCGTAAAAGCACATGCGAGCCAGGCCAAAATCTAATCTAGAATGTAATTACTCATCCATTTACTTTTTATTACAAGCAATAACCTCTAATACATATAATATGGGTGAATCAAATTACTCACATAGATTGTAGTTATGTACTCTATTTTCTCAAACAGTTGACAAGCAATCGATTTCTACAATCCATACTACCTATACTATAATTATATACAATCTATCTATTCTAATATAATAAAGCTGAATAGTTTGTTTGTTTGACGGCGCTAATCTCTAGAACTGCCTGTCAGATTTGGAAAATTATTTTTGTATATAATAGCCACATTCATAATGTACGAAATCGCGGGCAAAAGATAGTCCGAATATATTCCTACTAGCTTCGTTAGCACAGAGTCGCAAATTATAACTCCTGGGAAAAAATCTACATTATGTCGGTGGACACTCAAGAACCACTCATAACTACCTATTACCAAATTTAGACTGAAATATTTCAACACACATTTTACAGTAACCGTTTGGTAACCTAGCCTAACGAGAGTAACGAAATATCCATCGACATAAGGCACTTGTCTCACCGCCTGCGAGTAGCGAGTAAAGAGAAAACTCGAAACGAGTTGGCGAGCAGCGAGTAGCGAGTAAAAAATTTTTATAGTTTAGACGCTCAGCTTTCTGCGAGTGCTATTGTGCGACGGGCTTTTACTCTCACTATAGGTAGAAATTACCGCTGTTTGGTGAGTTCTGACCGCCAAGCGAGCATTGCCTAGCGAGTGTCGCTGAGCGAGTACACTCTTTGATAACTCTAGTCGCTGCGATCAATTAGAGCTAAGAGCCGCTCGCCGGTAGTGTGAACAGCCAGCTATCGACTATGAAAATGTATGTGTCTCTTTTATTTACACGAGATCTATATCTTTTGTCCCTTTCTTCAGCAAGCAATAGATCGTCGATAGCTACTCGTTTTCACGCGGCAGCGGTGAGACAAGTGCCTAACAGTTTCCAATTAGTGGTTTAACATTTACATCCGATAGGTACACTATGTACTCAGGTTATTGGTTAGAGAGAGATGTGTATTTGGTAAAAACTACGTATATAGTTACCTACATAGGTAAGTACAAGGTACAGGTATTGGACGTATGCGTACGTTACGTTTTAACGTCTCAAGACGCGACATGCGCGTACGTCGCGGGAAAAAGTCAGTTAAAAATAAAGACACTCCCCAATGACGCCTGCTCGTCGCCACTTCCTAGTGTTTGAACTGGGAAGGAGTGGCGCAATAAATTCCTCAACAAGCATTTAAACGATATCTTAATTTTCATTACAATATAATCAACATTCAATCTTTGCTTTACGTACTTCTGTAGCGAATAAGCAACTTTCTGATGCATTTGAACAAACAATAAACCAGAAAATGTAATAAAAAGGCATTCAAGAAAATTCATGAAACATTTTTATTTCGAAAAGATGCAGGAATACTTTGGTATTATGAAAGCACAACATTGGCCGAGTACAAATTTCTACTTCAAGTCGAAACTCGAACACAAACTTGAATTTACAAGCCAGGCTTAGTAATTTTCTATTGCATTGCTTATGTATGTAACTCACATGTTTCCTTTACAAGAACGGATGGAAATGAAACTCCAGGAGTGACCAACATGAACCCGTAATTGCATTGCGAACGCTACGTGAAGCCGTAATAAGTCGCCTCTGAATTTGAACATCATAGGCTGGAGTTGTAAGTGGTGAGTTTTAGCGTTGTTATTTGGCTGCGAAATAATTTTCACTGTCGTATAGTTTGGTCAAAAAGCATCGACGATATCAGTTCTAATTTTTAGGGCGTTTTGACTTTAGATTAATCTCGTCTTGTGAGAAAATAATTGTTTTTTGGTGTTTCATAATAATACAGGCTTTGTTAGCAATCAAATCACTGTCTGGACCCACCACGGCTCTGAGATCCATCCATTATCATTTAGATTTTCTAGAGAACTAGTGATGATGATCATCATCATCAGCATCATTACCATCATCATCATCATTCACAGCACAGTTTCTCCCACTGTTGTGCTGAGCATAGGTTTTTCTTAAGCCAATTCCAACGTTCCTCATCCAGATTTTATCCGCGATGGTAACAATGTCGTCTACCCTTTTTGAGTTAGAATTATACCTTGTTTAGTCTCAACTGTCGGTGATTTTGATAATGTTTGTTTCAGCATTTTTTTACACTGAAACCTAACTTCCTCATGTCTTTTTTAGGCTGAATATTTTAATTCACTCAGTTAACACAAACACCATCACGATTAAATTGTCATTGGATAAACTATAATGATATTTTTTGCAGGTATCGGAAAAAAATAAGCCCTACTGATTACTTTTGGTCGCGATAACCGACATCCACGCGGGCAAAACCGCGGGCATCAGCTTGTGTTGAAAAAAAAAACAACAAACCCGACTCAAAAACACTTAAACCTCTAACTCGTCAGCGACGTATCAACCGTGAGGCGAGGCACTATAAATCAGAACTGGTGTCATTATGACAGCCGGCATTAGCAGCCAAGTCTGACTGTTAACACTGTGGCTGTAGTGACCCACTTCTGATGTTACTGACATGGGAAGAAATGCAGGTGGCGACTGTATTGTTTATACTTTGATAAGCTGAAGACTTTTCTTGAAGTTAATGATGTGCCTGTCTGTGTTTTACAGTAAGTGTATGTGCATTTACTATGTTCACGTACCAACTTAAACTAGTAGAAATTAGAAATTCATCATCTCCCTTGCCTTTTCCCAACTATATTGGGGTCGGCTTCCAGTCAAACCGCATTCAGCTGAATACCAGTGTTTTACGTGGAGCGGCTGCCTACCAGACTTCCACAACCCATTAACTGGGTAACACGGTACTTTTTAGCAAGACTGGAATCAGATTTACTGGCTTCTGACAATCCGTAACGACTGCCAAAGATCTACAAATGACAGCCGGGAACAACGGCTTAACGTGCTTTCCGAGGCACGGAGGAATCTCGGTATATTAAAATGGTCACCCATCCACAGACCAACCTTGGCAAGCGTTGCTTAACCTTAAAGATCGACCCGTGCAGCTGTTATTATTTAAATTATAATATAAAAATAAACACTTTCCACGATGACGTCTATTTTTCCCTCTAATAAAACTTTATACAATAGCAACACAACAAATTGAGTGACATCTCATAGGGCGCCATCGTGACAGGATTACGAACTTATTTCCTTGTGCAAGGCACAAGGACGTTATGATGGTCCACATGAGGTACTGACTTTTGCATATAGAGACTATGAAGTCTGACTTTTAAAAAATACGCAATTATGTCGAAAGAATGTTTGTGCAGACTTTATAAAACCTTTTAATTTATTCATCGATCAGTTTGTAGACTTACAAGCATACGCCAACTTCTACCACACCGACATTTTTGTCTGCATTGCTTTGTTGCACAGACAAATATCTGTAGAAGTTTATGGAAGTCTGTATTGTGTGGAACCACCATTATGTACCGACAGAGTGCACATAGCAATAGCAACGTTATTAACAGCCACAGGGTTATTGACTTGCAAATATAATGTATTGCGATAGTAAATAGAGAGATACAGCTCAACTATGCACACATGAACTTGGTGAATTTCCTCATCACGGAAGTAATATTTCGCCTTAACACCCTGAGTGACGAATCTATGAGAATTTATTGATATTACAAACGCTTTTTCTGATCAATCTATGCTATCCAACTAAATCGGTCGAGTAAATGCGGAGCAATTGGCTGTGACTTATTTTTCAGTCATATGTAGGAATCCCTAAAACTACCTCAGCTATGCTTAACTTGTCTTTAGTCCGCCATCGAAGACAATGGCGGACTAAAGACTCACCGTTCTTCGACATGTTTCGACAACACCATTCTTGGGAAACCAATATTGTGTGACTCGTGCAAAAGCGAGTTCTTGCAACTAAGTCACCCCTTTCGTGATAAAATAAATTACAGCTATCGGCTTATGTAATAAAGCTTATCTGAAAGTTCGATTTACGTGCCGACACCGTCCAAATAAGTTATTTGTAATCTCGAAAACAACGAAATAAAGTAATTACTGAACTCGTATATTTTCCCTTCGAAGGCAAATGATACGAAGTTTCACAGTGGGCAGCAACGTGAGTTATTAAATAAGTTATGTAAATTATTTTGAAACTTTTGGAAAAATAGCTAATTAAATAAATTTTCGACAAGAGGAATGCTTACTTTTCAAATAAAATGGTTCTCTAATGTTTTAGAAGGTAATGCCGTGGTAAAGAGTTTTTGAGAGTTTTTTGTCAGCCAGGTTGAAAATTGACATTATTTTCTGCTTCGTATCGCTGGCACGGCAGTAATTCAGCGAAAATATTGCTACTTCCACGGCATCATTGGTGGCAGCACGTATGTCACTTTGGCTACATGTTTTGGGGCTCAGAGGGCAGTATAGGAGGTGGAGCATGGTTCGTGAATCGGCTCCACATCCACACTCTGCAGTTGATCCGTCACGGAAGCCCTACATTGCGAGTTTGGAATTACGCGTTCTGACTTGCATTCTGAAATGATTCAGGGACTTCCAATTGAACCACGGAGGGTTCACTATATATGTAGGGAGACCAAATCGGATGTATGCAACTATTAATTGCGGTACCTTTTTATCAAGCAAAAATTTCCAGATAATTTTTCATATTTATGTTATTAAGGTTTTGCAATTTTATGTGATAAATAATATCTGCCAAATCTCCACCTTTTTGCTGCCGAAAAATGCGGTATGTTTTGGGCGTATTTTTCTTCTGTACATTCTCTTTAACATTTGACCACATTTTGGTGTATATTTGTGTGAGTCCCAAGATGATTTAGATTCACAATTAGACCAACAATACAAATGTGTCCCTTCCTGGTTTAAAAAACTCAAGACAGATATTACCCAACCATTTAAAATATTTTATGCATAATTTTAAACAGTGGTGTACCTAATTTAACCTTTACATTCAGTCCTGGGTTAGTCAGTAAATCGACGTGTCCCTTCAGATGGACCCTTTAGAACCTGTCTACATTGTAACATTGCTCCCAAGGTATTAGTAGAATTAGGGAAATTAAATTACAGGTTTCAGGGGGATTGTTGAGGTTATTTTGGGTACATGTTATAGTGTATATTGAATACCTATGTGCTGTAGATTG
The DNA here is from genome assembly GCA_950371165.1 of Lacanobia oleracea. Lineage (NCBI taxonomy): Eukaryota > Metazoa > Arthropoda > Insecta > Lepidoptera > Noctuidae > Lacanobia > Lacanobia oleracea. The sequence continues at coordinate 8,048,039 of OX493389.1, forward strand.
TTTGACATGCGTAATACAGAGACACGTAGACATTCCATTTTCACCTGAAGATGTCATTCCAGAAAACAATGTCTTTTGAAAAAACAATGGTTTGCTTTCAGCACACCACATCTGATAACTATATAATTAAAATCTAATCTGACCGACTGATCAGGCTGACCGAAACGAAATTAAGTTATTTTTAAAAATGAAGTGATGAATGAATGATGATTATTTCTTTTACACGTCAATCTTTTTTAGGCCAATCAAATTATTGCTTAAACTCAGAGTTAGAGATGATAAGCTGAAAACTCGTATATTTAGAACGCCAAAATGAAAGTTTGCACGAGTTCCCAGCTTATTATCTCTTATTCCGTGGTTAACCCATTTTTTATGCTTATTTGACTAGACTATTTTGGTCAGTTTAAACTAGATGGGGCTGGTGTTTTTTAGCTGACTACTCAGAGCAGAAACACTAAAACAAACTCGGAAGTAAATGACTCTTAAAAGTCCATACAATTAGTCCATTGGTACGAACATATTTGAGAATTATATCTCTCAAAGAAAGATATAATTCTCGCCGTATAATCTCGCCGTATAATCGCCGTAAGGTTGCCTGCTTGTCGGTCTTCTACAGATTGTACTTCAATGAGTGTGCACAAGAACTCCACGACCTTATCCCACCGGCCCCCTTCTACCATCGGACACCCAGACGCACTGCATCTTACCATCCCTACCTTGTGGCTATTCCACCAATTCGCACTAAGCGTTTTCAAACGTCTTTTATAATGCGCACAGCAAAGGAGTGGAACTCTCTGCCTGCGTCTGTGTTTCCGAAAGCTTACAACCCTAATCTCTTCAAAGTTAGAGTGAACAGGCTCCTTCTGGGTAGGCTCGCTCCATCGTAGACTTTGTCTCTGTCATCTCTGACATAGACTAGAGTCAAGAGCAAACCCATTACAAATAAAAAAAATAAAAAAAAACATTTTGAGGTGCTCGTGGCTAAATAATAACAGCCACACGGGTCGATCTTGAAGGTTAAGCAACGCTTGCCGAGGTTCGTCTCTGGATAGGTGACCATCTTAACATACCGAATTTCCTCTGTGCCTCGGAAAGCACGTTAAGCCGTTGGTCCCGGCTGTCATTTGTAGATCTTTAGCAGTCGTCACGGATTGTCAGAAGCCAGTAAATCTACCTCCAGTCTTGCCAATATATACCGTGTTACCCTGTTAATGGGTTGTGGTGGTCTAGTAAAACACTGGTATTCAGCTGAATCTGGTTTGACTGGAAGCCGACCCCAATGTAGTAGGAAGAAGGCTAGGCAGATGATGATTTTTCGAAGAAAGAATTGCACAGATTTGTGTGTGGAAGTGGAAGTCTCCAGACAGTGCAAGCATTTTACATTTATCCAGGAGCGTATCTACCGCCATTTCAAAGATACGGGGACCCCGGACTACAAGGGCCCCGACATGTGAACGCCAATTCAATTTTTTAATATGTTATTTTACTACAGACTTCTTTCAGTTTTTCCTGTAAAGCGCAACGCAAACAGAAGGCGGCGAGACGAAGGTAAGGTGCAGATACGGCGCAGAGACGGTGCAGGCGCGATATCTGCGCAAACAGACGCGGGGACGATACGGCACAGAGTATTATTATACAAGGGGCTATTTAGTGGAATTAACACATATTGCACATCCTTTCGGTTGTTCTTCAGTTTATCGAGTACTAATTTCTCTCCTTTTGTATCATATAATTCCAATCAATTTCCCAAAGTGGCAGATGGATTATTAGTTTGTGATGCTGTCGCTCTAGCTACCCCTTTTTATAGAATATGACCGTGAGTAAAATTATGTATGTGTGAATGTGGGATACTCGAATTGGACCGTAGAGTAAGTGAAGTTGTGTAAGCGAGACGGAAGCAGGATGGACAGGGTTCGCTGGCTCGCTCTCTCGTTCGTTCGCTGGCAAGACCGCTATGTACCTATGATTGCGCTTATTAAATTATAAAAAACAAGTTAAATTACATCGGATTTTCATTAAAACCATGGATTAAATACCCATATGGACTAAAATTTGAACAGTTTAAATGTATGTCGCTACGTATCTTTGTTCATACTGTATCTAATGCGAGACGCCGCTTGCGCCTTACCGGTATCACATCTGCTGGCGACGTGGCGGGGGGCGAGGAGCGGCATGCCTGCGCCGTCCGCATGCCGCCTTCAGTCACGAACAGATAGTTTCGCAAGACGCACGGCGCTTTGTATACAGGATGCGTGACGATATTGAATTTAATATTGAGTTTTATGATATGGTAACATTCCAGTGACATTTTATAAACTGTACGAAAACGATCAGGATATTCATATAAAGTTTCCATTATCTTATGGTACCTGTGCTCTTCTGCTTCTCTCCACACTGGATGTATCCAATACCTTCTTGGTCTTTGCTGTAAATTAATAATCTGTAGCAAAGTCAGTGCATCTTCATCTTCGTCTGAAGAGGAATACATGTTATATCTCGTCAATATCACGCTCTATAATGACTTATCTTGCCGTACCGTTGCCGCGTCTGTTTGCGCAGATATCGCGCCTGCACCGTATCTGCGCCGTATCTGCACCTTACCTTCGTCTCGCCGCCTTCTGTTTGCGTTGCGCTTAAGCTTAGGTATAGAACTATTATCTGTACTTTTTCCAAAATTTTAGGCTCAGTAATTTCGAAGATTAGACTTAAAATACCATCCCCCTTGGGAATGGTAATTTTTGGTTTAATTTCTTAAATAACTTCAAAAAAAATAGTTTAAAAATATGACAAAATATAATTAAAACCATCACAGTAGATATATCAAATGACTCTTTTAAATGATAGAGTCATTTGATATGTTACACGATACTGATTAGAAAACTATTTTTAATTTTTTAGTTTGAAAAGTGACCCACATATTAATAATGTGTATTTATTTACGTAACGCGTCCGTATTTGAGTCACAGAATTCCATACGTACACCAAATTTCCAGTAAATTACCAAATTTCAAAATCGGTCCAGTAGATCCGGAGAAAACTGGCTGTGACAGATAGACCCCCGAGTAATCCTACAAGGGTTTCGTTTTTTACGGATGTTCGGAACCCTAAAAACAGTATCCTACAAACAGGGCCCCCAAAATGTTTAATTCAGGGCCCCTTTGAGATAGATAACACAGTGGCGTACCACTCTTTTTACCTTTTAGAACTCTAAGGAGCTCAACTAATTGTAGTAATTATGAAAAATACTGGCCAAAGCCCCACTTACTTATATCACAGCAGTTCAGCATCTCATGAAGTTCCATAAGATACTAAGTAAAACTAACTACCAACAGTTTTCGAAGGCGATGTGTTTCCACTTTGTGAACTGTAATCTCGAAGCTAACACATGTTCGAAGTGTGCCTGAGAGCCTCTTTAGTTCCGCTAAGAGATTCGTATCGGGGAACAGATAGCAGTATAAAAACCAGAGGTTTTCTTGGTGGACATTGTATTAAGGCATATTTTCTATACGACCTTGATATTGTTTTCTTGTTTTTATCTAATTTTAGGTTTTTGTTCAATAATCTTTTACCTACCTATAAATAAATCTTTCATCGTAATAGGCGGATCATCAGCGCTTAGCCTTTTCCTAACTATATTGGGGTCGGCTTCCAGTCAAACCGGTTTCAGCTGAATACCAGTTTTTTATGTGAAGCGGCTGCTTACCAGATCTCCGCATCCCATTAACAGAGTAACACGGTACTTCTTCGCAAGACTGGAATCAGATTAACTGGCTTCTAATACTGCGCATCGACTGCCAATGATCTACAAATGACAGCCGAAACCAACAGCTTAACGTGCTTCCCGAGACACGGAGGAAACTCCGTATATTAAGCCCCATCTACAGACCAACCTTGGCAAGCAACCTTAAAGATCGACCCGTGCGGGTCGATCTTTAAGGTTTGCTTGTATGGGTGACCATATTGACATACAGAGTTTCCTCCGCCTTGCTAAGAAGTACCGTGTTACCCAGTTAATGGATTGTGGAGGTCTGGTAGGCAGCCGCTCCACGTAAAACACTGGTATTCAGCTGAATCCGATTTGACTGGAAGCCGACCCCAATATGGTTGAGAAAAGACTAAGCAGATGATGATGATGATGTGTATATCTTTAGAGCAAATGGTACTGAATGTGCAAGTCCAACTTGCACTTGACCGGTTAGCTTAAGTAAGAACAGCAAAAGTGAAAATAAAAAAAAACTTTTTAACAAAAAAATAAAACCGGTGTTTTTGGTTATTTCGTTTTTGAACACCGACTTCAGAAATTAAAGTTATTTTTACTTTGTAGTGTTTGGTTTTTGGAAGTCGGTTTTATTTTTTTGTTAAAAGTTTTTTTTATTTTTCACTTTTTTTCGTAGTTACGCAGGTATCATTAAAAAGCGAAACCACAAGCACAGCGTGCCGGTGTTATATTATGTTATGAACTGGTGTAAATAATCAACAGACATGCGATTACAGAAATCCCGATCCATTTGCTATCATTTACTGAAGAGTTCCGTTGCCTACCTCCGAAGTTCTTCATCAGATCTTCACCAAATTTAAATGGGACCAGTCCGAGAAAATATTCTTCCAAACAAAAAAAGAATCATCCAAATCGATTTACAATTGGCGAAAATATCGCTGAACAAACATTTTTCAAGGGATCCCATCATCAGATCCTGACTTATACCTTCCATCATCAGCTCAGCAACATAAGATGATGATTACCAGGCACAAATATCTGAATTGCGTTACAAATTTTATGAAAAACAGTGTATGTGCTTATAAAATTTGAGGGTTTTCCTCGATTTTCATGGGATCCCATCATCAGATTCTGACTTGGTGACAATGGGACCACCTCAGGAGTATAGGCTTTCGAATAAAAAGAGAATTTCTAAAATCGGTCCAGAATTGGCGGAGAAATCGGTGAACATACATCAAAAAAAAAAAACTCCACGTCTTTTCGTGATAACCGAACAAGAAACAATTAATCTTTTAGAGACCTCTTTAATTTAATTACTGAACATTCTTACACGAACAAATTGATTTTGATCATTATCACAACGTTACACAACACGTTTCGATAAACATTTATCTAAGGTTGAATAGGTATGCTTGCTTGGCTATGCTTTGCTAAGCGATTATATCGCTTATACTTTAGATTCAATAGAGAACAAATACCATACAATGCACATTTGTCGTTTTTAGACGTGAATTTCTTGCAACATACTACTTTAGACAATAATTTTCCCATAGGTACTGAATAAATTAATCGACTTGGTTTTACATTACATATTACAGTTTGCTGCAGTAGAAGAACTGCGTTATTAGATAATTAGGCTTGGTATTTTTTAGGGTTCTGTACCCAAAAGGGTAACCAACGAAACCCTATTACTAAGCCTCCGCTGTCCGTCCGTCCGTCCGTTCATCCGTCTGTCTGCCAGCGGGCTGTATCTCAAGAACCGTAATAGGTAGACAGTTGAAATTTTCACAGATTGTGTATTTCTATTGCCACTATAACAACAAACAATAAAAATTAAGGTTTATGGTACGGAACCCTTCGTGTGCCGCACTTGGTCAGCTTTTATTTTTACATGTTATGATTTCAATGTGATAGATTTTTACCCAACTTCCCCAGAAAAAGGATAATGTTTTTGAGAGCATATTACCGGACAATTGCCGCCGTAAGATTGTAAAAATTTGCGTGAAATTGCAAACACATTTTTTTTCCATAAGACACGATTAAATTCGAAACTGTTGAATTTGAAAGGGATTTATTGTACTCGAAATTATTTTTTCACAATATATCGATAAATCATAATCTAATATAGATTAACTGCAATCTAACGGATTTTGCAATTTTTAGGTGACAAGTACATATATATGCATGACTACACCAGCAGTAGCACCCTAAACTATGTTTCACAGAGAACCATTATGACGGTAACGTGCGCAGGGGTAATCAATCAAGAGCCGCTGGCCGTTGAATCACATTCGAAGTGGCTTGACTTTCGTCCGGATTGGTGTCACTACCTTCCAGCGGTTTATTACCGGACTAGCTTTTGCCTGCGATTTCGTACACGCATATCCCGTTTTTTCCCGTTCCCGTGGGAATTTCGGAAATTTCGGAAATCCTCTCTTAGTGTTCCCATTCACTCCTCAAGGCTACATGCCAAATTTTTACGACCATTCGATGACCAGCAGTTTCTGCTGAGCGTTGTCTGTCAGTCAGTTACGGAATAATTTTATATAGTATGAAGGATTGCCGAGGAATATGAAAAAAAATTGTGTAATATTGATGAATATGCTTTTTTGTAAAGATTGAATGTTGTATTGTCCGTTTCTTAATATAATTATTTGAAAGCATGACATTTTTCACAACCTAATCTAACGAGAGAACGTGGATGATTTTTTTTTAAATTTTCTACGACAGGCGTTTTAAAAAAGAGCCATATTATGTAGGTACTTTAGTCTCCGTCAGGGTTGCGGAATTTGTTCGAAAGAGTCGCCATAAACTTAGTAAGGAAAGAACTTGTACTAAGTTATGTATAAAAACAAATGACCCCGAATCCAAACAACTCAAAGTAATAAAAAAACGATGTTATACGAAATAAACGAGCAATTTCACTTGAAAGGTTAAATTTTAGTGATATAAAGCGCGTCTTGTAATTTTGTAGTATTGAAACGCATCTCATTCATGTGACAAATGTTTGAAATAATCGAATGTATGTTTAAACAATTTATACCTTCTCGTGACGTAGAAGACTATAGACTATAAATGCATATTCCAAAACGTTAATCTCTATGGAAAAAAATGTGCAAAAAACTCCAGAGATACTTTTACGTTGTTAACAAAAGTCAAATGCAAAAAAAACGGGTTGCATTCCGGGAGTGCCGGCAGAAGTGAAAACTTGAATACGTGCTTCTCTCCCTCCGTCTCATGAATTTTTGATCAGGTCACGTGTCCTGACGCGAATTTATCATTTTTTACTAATCACAAAAAAAAAATCTCTTAAAAAAAACTAATCAGAACATAAAAATAACCGTTTCTGTCAAAAGATGTCCAGTTTCATCTCAGCATGATCCGCAAAATTATTTTAAACCTTATAACCACAAAGAAGTTATCTTGAACTATAAGTACCTAGCTACAGGGCTGACATTATTTATGACGAAACATTATGTTGGGCCAGCGCAGTTCCGATCTAGCGAGCACCCTCGTATGCTGAAATATCAACGAACATTACTCTGACGTGGTGACTCTGCAGGATTATGTACCCAGTATACTTCTTGGTTATGGGCCCAGGCATGTACTGGTGTTATTTTTACCGACTTCCAAAGAGGAGAATGTTCTCAATTCGGTGGGTTTTTTTTTATATTATGTACAATTATTACTCCGAGGTTTCTGATCTGATTTCTGACATTCTTTTTTAGTTCGATGCGGTTTACTTGACATTTGGTCCCGTAAAAAATTTATTCAGTTTGGTTCAGTAGTTTTTATTTTATAAGCATTTTTGCTTATTTCAATTTCAGCGACGAAGACGCCAAGTATCACCACTTCAAAAAGGAAAAAGGAAACACACTTTTTACAAGAAATATAACCGACTTCCAAACAAAACACTACAAAGTATAAAATAACCTTAATTTTTCTTTCTTTCTTTCTACTGGTGGCATTTGATATCATACGCTTCTACTAACAGAATGGGACGATCCTTCACATCGTTCACATTTTTAAAATGGGTAATAATAGGTTTGTCCTGATGACCGTATGTAGTTATCATAAAATCAATTTAATACAATAATTCGATGAAGCCACGTTGCGCGGCTCTCGTATTTCTATCTGCAGGGTGTAAATTAAAGAACCAAAATTAATTCATTTGACGGGAACACACCCACACATAAAAGTTAAAAAAAAATCATCAGCCGTAAAACAGAACCTTTTGAAGTTCTGACCTGAAGTTTATTCTACGTATAAAATACTATAGTAAACATTTCATCATTTCTTAATGTACCTATCCCTTCAAAAGCTGCTTTTGTATTGCTAGAGTACAATAAGAGACTGTTAAGGATGATTCCCACCATCACATCGCATCGGAAAGGATACGAACGGTTGCGGCGACTACCCATTCGTCCGGCAGTATATTCTGTTTTTTTGCCTAATCAAATAGTTTAATTTCTACCATGTTGACGTGTTCTAATTTTTGAAAATGCGATCGCGCGTCTCAGCATACTTTCGGCTACGATTGCACGTCACAGCATACTTTCGGCTACGATCGCACGTCTCAGCATACTTTCGGCTACGATTGCACGTCTCAGCATACTTTCGACTACGGTCGCGTGTCACGGAATACGCCTGCGGTCAAACTGCTGTGTGCGGCTTGGTAATATAGACTTTAAATAGTGTGTACACGATTTAATATCGTTTAAAGATTGTAAAATCCGTTCCGATACGATGCAATGCGAGTCGTTTGGTGGAAATCATCCTTTAGTATTAAGTATTTATTACAACATTGAGATGTTTCAGCGACGGTAGACAGGCTCAGACTTCGCAACTATTACGAGTACTAAGACCACAATCGCCTTAACGGAGGTAGTTTTATTAAGTTGGATGCTTGTGGCAACAAATTAATTGTTTTGTGGTTCTGTGGGGGATTTCTTGGTTAAAACATTAGGATAATTAAGAAATAGTTCATTGCTTCTTCATAAAGTTCTTTTTGTATTATTATGACTGACTATCTGGCGTATGTCAGCTATCTCATTTAATAGAAACGTATGATCTGGTCTGGTCGTACGATGAAGCCCCTAGTTGGTGTCACCTATAATTAGCTCCACGTTTTTTCACTGTTTTCTTTCACTGATTTCAATGATTGAAAAAAACTGGTCAAGTGCTAGTCGGACTCTCAAAACACGTTTCTTATATAGGCCTCTTTTAATTTTGAGGTTTAATTTGATTTATATATTTTTTTGTTATACACAATTTGTGATCAACTGTCTATCTATTACGGTTTTTTTAGATACATCTCGCTGACAGACAGACGGACGGACGGATTGACGGATGAACACCGGAGGGTTAAAAGTAGGGTTCCGTTGGTTACCTTTCGGGTACGGAACCCTAAAAACATATTTGCCCGACACATTTGAACCTGCGACCTTTTGACCACAATTTGACTTATGAATCAAATAATTATTCTTTTGCACTGTTCTCAATTTTGGGGTAGACACATCATGAATCTATACTAATATATAAAGCTGAAGAGTTTGTTTTTTTGCTTGAACGCGCTAATCTCAGGAACTAGGTACTGGTGCGATTTGAAAAATTATTTCAGTGTTAGATAGCCCATTAATCGAGGAAGGCTAAAGGCTATATATCATCAAGCTAAGACCAATAGGAGCGGAGCAATAATGAATTGTGACGCTGATGAAGTTGCGCGGGTCAACTGTTTTGACTGGAAGCCGACTCCAATATAGTTGGGAAAAGGCTAGGCAGTTGATGGGGTAGACACAACATGAATTTCTTTCAAATTAGTGTCATTTCAGTCACCATTCCAGCATATTATCTTTCACACCGACCTCCCAGTTTCTTTAAAAAATTCATGTTATCGAAACAAAACCCACTGCCATTTCGAAATGTTGCTAGCTCAGCACAAAGTTCAAAAGCGTCTGTAGATAATAGAGTAATCAACACCATAAAATGTATGCATCAGCGACGCAGCGCGTTGAGCGATCGATTCAGACGGTTGCTTGGAAGTCACTCTGTAAACAATGGCCACCCTTTGTGGACGAGTTTGGTGAATCTATAGGTAAGAATGGACGAAGATCGTAGTTTATTCGTAATTTTTCATTTAGACGTGCAGCAAAAGCTGATCTAGTTTACTTTTTGATAGTATTCTGACTTAATACTGACTTAAACTGAGTCCACCACGGTCCACTGTACTCGTAACGTAACCAATCGATAGAGATATAAGCGTCAATGTCTCTCCATGTACCTTATCTGCGCAGCCATGACCACTCTGCCAAGAGTGTCCGACTAAGAAGAAGTACACTATCATAACTTACGAAATAACACTAAAAGTTAATTTACCAACACGAAAAGTATTTTTTTTTTACTTTTGATTTGCATATATACGTTTGACCACAATCTCACCTGGGTGCTTACTCTCGAATATAATTCCGATAGATCGACATTGGAGTTGTCAGTCAAACGTCAGGGATTGGCTAGACTCAGTGAGTCCAGCCAATCTCAGACCATTAAATCAATCAACTGACGTTTGACCAATGTCGATCTATCGGAATTATATTCGAGAGTAAGCACCCAGGTGAGATTGTGGTCAAACGTATATATGCAAATCAAAAGTAAAAAAAAAATACTTTTCGTGTTGGTAAATTAACTTTTAGTGTTATTTCGTAAGTTATGATAGTGTACTTCTTCTTAGTCGGACACTCTTGTCACCCTGATGGTAAGCGAAGATGCGGTCGAAGATGGAGTACGCCTGCCCAGAAGTAACCTATTAACTCTTGACTTAAAGACTCCTAGGTTGTAGTTATCAGGAAACACAGACTCTGGCAGGGAATTCTACTCTCCAGCTGTAGTACTATGAATTGAGTATAAAGAGATTGATGATTATAAAGTATAATGTGTGTTGAAATAGCACACCAAATAACAGACCATTGACAAAATACTTTTCATCGTTAACTCACACACACGTACATCTTCTACTCGCACATCGTTTATGGACAGGGCAGCCATTTTAATTCATTTACTAGCCCTCATCTACTCGGCGGCGACCTCTCGCGACCGGCCCTGGTTCAATCTATGGTCCGGAGCGATGAGGCATGGGAAGCGGTCACCTCCTTCTGCGAAGCAGTAATGCTAGCAAAGGAGGAGGCCGAACGTGTGAGAGAGAGGGAAACCTCACGCCCCAGCCGCCGCAACAGAAGAAGACGCCCCAGGCGTCGGGAGTCGCAAGACGATTCCCGGCCACCGTAGACGCGGGCCTGCGGACAGCGAGCATTGCGTGGCTCGCCGTCTGATTAGAACCAGGCCCGGGTCGACGGCGCGCTGTGATCCCCATGCGCCTCATAGAGCTGTCAGTACAGAAGACGGGGCCCGCTGGGGCAAGTACCTGCTGCGGAAAGTTTGAAAGAGGTACCGTAGGCATGGAACGTAAACGGCACTGGGAGGAACACAGATGGGTTTTAGTCAGTAAGAGTCTGACACTCCTTCCTGCTTCACCCAGAGCGGGAGGAGTCATTTGATGATTTCCCATAAAGCCCTCATCTACTAACGGGTGCTGGCTCTACTATTAATGTGGAACTCGTTCGTATACAAAAGGTACCGACGGATGATGCCTGTGCGTCACCGTATCGGTTTTCAGAATGAAAATGTTAAGGAGATTTTTCCAACAATCCAATCATGCTCACTCAATTTTTGAGAGAAGCATATATAAAACTACTTAGCTGAGAAAGTACCAGTAATAAGTTAAATCTATTTAAAACAAAAAAATACAAAGTTCACTTTGCGTCCAAACGCAAGGTCCTGTTTTCTCGTAGCTCGTAGCACGTTCGATCGTAGCACAGTGCTGCTACGCCGTAGCACTAGTGCGACGCGTACTCGTAGCAATACAAAAAAGGGATCAGGCGCCCGCGTGAGTCTTTCCAGTTTTTACCTTACTGATGCATAAAAAGGGTAATGTTTGAAAGTTTTATATTGTCAAATTCACTCACTCAGATATAACAAATTTCATATGAAAAGCATATGAAACCTGTTATAACTACGTTACAAAATAATTAAAAACACCTAAACAAAATAATGAAACCGCTATCATCACCACAACGTCGTCAGTCTCGTTCACAATTAATTACTACCTCTTGTGGCACTCGTTCGCTTACAAAGAAACAGGTGTCCTTTGCGACTGCTTGAAGTAATTACATCTTTGTTAGCGTCCCCTTTCAAATTGTACGCATACGCTGAGGCATTAGAAGAGTATTATACTAATTGGAATTAAAATCTAAGGAAATGCTGAACGAATATTTTGATATGTTCTTGTGAGTGAGAAATAAGGTCTGAATTATTTTGGCAGAAACTTCAAAGCGAGGTACTTCCTTTCAAATTGAAGACCCGCTATTTTTGTTCCGATAATTTAATATTTATATGAGGATTGCGGTGGAGCCAGGATTACTGAACAAACATAAGCACAACCCTAAAGAATCACTTCAATCGTCTCGATCGCCATGACAATGAGTAAAAACCCTCGATTTATATATATATATATATATTTTATTTTATTTTTTTTAAACGTTGCCCCACGCTAGGAATTTCTCCTATATCGTGGGTGCGTTTACAGACATATAATCACACATACACAAACAGCCAGAGCCGGAACAACTATCTGTAGGACATACAAATATTTGTTCCGCGCGGAAATCGAACCCGCGACACGCAGCGCAGCAGTCAATTGCTCAACCACTGCGCCAACCGTGTCGTTACTTGCCAATAACAAGCTTTAACTGACACCAGTCTTGCCAAGGAGACTGGCAAGACTGGTGTCCAGTGTTACCCAGTTAATGGATAGTGGAGGTCTGGTAGGCCGCCGTTCCACATAAAACACTGTTATTCATCTGAATCCAGTTTGACTGAAGCCTACCCTAACATAATTGGGAAAAGGCTAGGCAGATGATGATAAACCAGCTATAATGCCAATATTATTGAGGGAGAAATTCTCTTGAAATATAGAGTAAACTATGTCTCATTGCACTGCGAATCAAATAAAAGCGAATTTAATAAGCATCCTAGTTAAATGCAGCTTGAAATACGTCCCAAACTTTTTCCCAACTTTGTATTTGTGTTCAATATCAATTAATTTGTAGCCACAAATTTGCTACGTGTTTTAATAAATGAATATTACAAATAGGCATGTCATACGTTAAGTTTTTCTATTTTTTATTTTTGTTTCTATTTTTTCAAATAATTATGTTCTAGTGGTTATTTTTGAGATCAATATTGCATTGTAAATACACCTGATTATTATAATTATGTCATAATAATTATGTGTAATATGTTATCTTACAAAATAAACCTTTAAAATACCATAGAAAAGTTATTTTTGTCATTTCACTGAATCAATTTAGGGATTTGTTCAAATCACTAGATTTCTTTAGTAGGATTTGTCAAATCACCAGATTTGCTTAGGGAAATGATAAAAACGTGTTGTTATTTTAACATCCTCCGTGATTTGATCAAATCCCTTAGGGATTTGGCCAAATCCCTGTTTTTATCATATCCCTGCGACATAGTCATCTAGATTCTAGTATTGGCTTCGACCGCGTGAGAGTCAAAAAGTATACCAAACAAATAATAATTAGAATGAAAAATGTCCTATGTCCCAGGACTATATCCTGGGACATAGGACTACCCGTGTACTAAATTTCATTCAAAACCGTTGCAAAATTGGTTCGAAAGAGTCACCACGGTCCTGGAACGCAAAAGCATTAGAAGGAACGCGGATGGGTTTTAGTCATAGGTAAGAGTACCGCTCCGTCCAGAGTGGAAGGAATCGTTTGTTGATTTCCCATCATTAAAAAAGGGAGAGGTTGGTTTTGCCTGTATGGCATCATTGAATAGGTGTAATAGGTAACTGTATACTATCGGAAACATGAAACTTTACAGATGCGTATCAGTTATCACACACGCACATTATCATCACGCGTATCAGTATAACAATCAATGTCCACCAATTAACGCACAAAAACCTCCGCGTTTCCTCATTATTATTAATTAAACTATTGGATGCCAGTTTTACATGGAGTATTAATTACATAGTAGACAGCAATTTTTAGGCTTTCGTACCCAAAGGGTATCCAACGGGGTTCCGTTACTAAGCCTCCGCTGTCCGTCCGTCCGTCCATGCGTCTGTCTATCAGCGGGCTGTATCTTAGGAACCGTAAGGTAGGCTACAATTTTCACAGATTGTGTATTTCTATTGCCGCTATAACAATAAATATTAAGGTTTATGGTACGGAACCCTTCGTGTGCGAGTCTGACTCGCACTTGGCCGGTTTTTGTACTCACTTGCAATCCAACTTTTTCACCCCGTTTGATAAACTTATGGGATCAACTTTTGGTTGTTAAAACAGGGCAAATCCTGGTGATCTAAGGTTACTCGATGGTGGAAGCAGTTAAGAAGAAGTGTAGGGCAGAACTAAGAGAGGATTTCCAGAACCGGAAAATACTAATTATGATATGGTACCACATACTACCCTTATCCAATGATTCTGGAAAGGGCAATCGTAACGTGCAGCAATTACCTTAAGAATGCTGTTGCCGCTGCTCCGAAGGCGCTGCAGAATGCCTTAAAAATAATAATTTTAACTTGATTTGTGCAGCGAGTGAACCTGCGGGCGAGCATGTTGCCCCTTACTGCTAGCGCCCTACGCTCCAGCTCTATGTCCTCGTCATCCTTTATTTAGGTCGCTAGAAACTATGTGCCTCAGGTATTTAAATCTGACAACCAGCTTTAAGGCAACACCGTCAAGGATCACAGGAGGCACAGGAGCAGGCTGATAGGAATAGGTACGAAGTCGCGGGCAAAGGCTTGTTTATTGTATAAAGGAGTTGGTACTCCTAAATGGCAAGCTTCTAATTCCGGCAAGCTCCACAAAACGGACCAACCCAAGATCCTTTCCTGAGTGTGTAAACACCCTTATCAAAATCCGTTTGTAATGATCCGTTTTATTCAACAAGTGTCCTACATTTCACACCATCTTTTGAATGGAAAGGTTCTTGTTGCAAGTTCTTTTTCAAGTTAACAAAATATATGGACTTATATAAGCCGTAATAATATTATAACCGTATTTTTTTTTGCTTCACATGGGTTTGCTCTTGACTCTAGTCTAGGCTAGAGGTGACAAAGACAAAGTCGATGATGGATAAGGCTTACCCAGGAAGACAGTTTCTGTGTAAGAGTTACCTCATAAAAATAACCAAATTAGAAGATCTATTCTGAATAGATAAATTCTTCAGTAGGAAGCTAACCAAATATTAGCTTAAAAAAGGAAAATGAAATTCTTATCTTTTAGTTTTCTTGAGATCCTAGGGACCTTGGACGTTTGGAAGGCACACGAGGGCCGATGCCATCTGGCAGAGGTATGAAATGATGCACCGACCGACTATAAAAGTGCACCCAAGGACAACCCTCTAGTTGGTCTGGCACTATGGTAGGCTACAGATAAACTTGCACTAAAGTATACTGACCTTTTCCCAATTTCTCCTCGTAGATACGCCATCAATAAATTATGAACCATTTTTTAGAAGTCGTTCTGGACAGCTTTATGTCTTTATTTCTGTTTTTGATATTAAGAAAGTCAAAAAATGTATATGGGTCATTGACTGAAAATCTGTATTGGGCAAAAGTTTTAGGTGGCTAATTTACGAGCTGTTCCCGCTGAGCTACGACTTTGTGTGCATGATTAATGTCTATTTGATTTTTGTAATGTCTGATTATTATTTATTTTATGTTATTAATTTAATTGTATGTTTTTATTTAACTCAATGCGATGCCTGTGTGTGTTAATTTAATATTGTTTTTGTTTTGTTCAATACCTATGACATTTTTAATTTATCCTCAATCTGACAAGTTCATACTGTTTCATTTTATCATACTTTAGATTGCACTCTTTTATATTTTAACTTAATTATTTTTTGTAGTTTACACCTTTTTCATGCAATAGTTGTATAGTAATGTTGTGGTTGTCTGTAAGTGTTGCAGCACTAAAATATATTTTTTTTAATAATGCCTATTAGCTTAAGGTATGTGTATGCAATGTTGACGATCCTAATAAATAAATAAATAAATGAAACAAAATTTTAAGAGTACTCTTTGGAAGCGAATTCTTCATCGGAAGCACATCTATGTAATTCCATAGATAGCGGGTAACCTCTTTTCTATCAGATAAGCCGCCAGCTTGTTTGCCTCCCTGTGGCAAAACATAGACCCTCCTGTTTTTTTTGAAATCGGTTAAAAATGCCAAACAATCTTGCTCTGTATATCTCCATGGCTATGCGTATAAATGAGATGATTGTATGATTCAACCCTTCAATCGCAAAAATGTAACCGAAATCATATCTCGTAAATTGATTTGCGCCCTAAAACCTTCCCCAGTGGAATCAAGACCGATGTATTTCTAAAAAATATGGCTAGCTATGGATGCTGGTTAAACATTTGGTAGTTTTGGTAAATATTAAAACTTTTAGAATTTCTTACTTAAAAAATATCTCGCTAATTCATTGACCTCCGATTTTAGAACCGGAGACAAAACAAAAACTTCACTAACAAACATTCTGTCTTCCAGTTAATATTATAAAGCTGTTAATATTATAATGTTTGTTCGTTTGGTTGAACGTGCTAATCTCAAGAACTAAAAACATCTCTCAGTGTTGGATGAACCATTTAATGAGGCCCATAGCCTTTATAGGCTATACAACATCACGCTACGACTAATAGGAGCGGAGCATTAATGAAAAATGTGACGCAGACGATCCGCGGGTAAGCTAGTTTCCGTAAAAAATTAACCGACATGTGTAAGAAAAGAAAGAAAGAAAAAGCGTTTATTTATGCCAAGCATGACGCATAAATAAATAAATAAAATTAAATTATAAGAATTGGGAAGATATGCGTCACATTCGCGTAAAACGGTTATCGCTCAGCATAATGCTGGGACTCGTGTGCAAGACAGAGCCACAGCGCTGGTTTTCAGCGACAGCTGGCATTGAGTATGACGTTGATCGGAGCGGCATAAAAGTAATTATATAATAATATAAATATATTATAAAAAATATATAATATCCAAAATCTTGAACATCGACGACGAGTTGCTAGCCTGTCGGTTTTTTACCGGTTGCATTTTGGGGAATGTGCGACGGAATCGCATAATTTAATTCCACCAAGCCCGTTCCATCATCGGACCACAAGACGAACGGCGATGCGCCACCGGTACACGGTGGATATCCCTCCCATACGCACAAAACGTTTTGGTAACACATTCATAATGCGTACAGCTAAGGAGTGGAATTCCCTGCCGGAGTCTGTGTTTCCTGATAGCTACAACCTGGGAGTCTTTAAGTCAAGAGTGAATAGGTTATTTCTAGGCAAGCGTGCTCCATCTTCGACCACATCATCGCTTACCATCAGGTGAGATAGTGGTCAAACGCGTACCTATCTATAGTAAAAAAATAATTAAAACGGGATAAATAAACAGAAAAATAAATACATAAGGGTAACATATAAGGTAAGGATGTAATAACACGGTGAGGAGATGGCAACAGACTGTTGTGCAGATTGGTGGAATGTGGCTGATTAGTAATGGTGCGCACAACTCTAAAAAATAGCTATGTTATCTGTGAGCACCAAAGACAACAAAAACCAAAATCCCTGCAATGCGCACGCCCACAATATGGCTGACAAACGAAGGAATGCGACTTGACATTACAATTATTATGCAATGGTCTTGACCTGCGCAATACACGTAACATTCGATGATTTGTTTATGTTATAAATAAAAATAAAAAAAAAAAAAAACAAAAAAAAAATAGGTTTCTTTCTTTCTTTTTATCAGTCAAAATGCGTACAGCTAAGGAGTGGAATTCCCTGCCGGAGTCTGTGTTTCCCGATAGCTACAACCTGGGAGTCTTTAAGTCAAGAGTGAATAGGTTGCTTCTAGGCAGGCGTGCTCCATCTTCGACCACATCATCGCTTACCATCAGGTGAGATGGTGGTCAAGCGCGTGCCTATTATTAGTTAAAAAAAAAAAGTTATCACTGAGTAAATTGTGTTTAGAGTAAGATATGTAATGTGTTGTTAGATTGTGTGTTGGATAGTGTTATTTGTGAGTTATTTTGATGTGTAGGTATTATGTGAGTGTGGCGTAAATAACTATGTTCCTAGATGACAAACACGCTCGAATAAGTATCCAAACCAAGCAAAGGGAAAGATCGCTATTAAGTTTACTTGTACCTAATGAGTTTAAGCTGTCATGGATTAGTAGGTTAGTAATTATTTTTATCAATCATATTGGTTAATCATAGGTCAATAAACAATTGAAATTGCAAATCAATAAATAAATGTATAAAAAAAATAAAATAAGTCAATGTATGTCTATTTATGTCAGATCAATTCAAATAAATTTTCTTAAATATTACAGGCGTGAGGTAAATACCATCCAGAGAAAGAGTTTAACTGACCACAGAAACAAGGAACAAACCTACTCATATTTCTGCGAAAGTTTCTAAAATAGTTTATCAATCATCTACAAGGCTGTAATATCGCTGTTACTCTATTAAAAACTTTTAATAACCTCGTGCCTTTCTGCATTATGAAGTTCGAAGCAATTCTAGCCTATTACCTGGAAATACTGTAAAAGTTCGTACAGTGATTTTCAGATATAATATAGTTCACTTAACCAGGCAGCTGAAGAGAAGAATAATAATGAAGAAAATAAATACAACTCACACATGTTGAAGACAAATGATTGAATAGACTATTTCATTATGTAGCCGGCCATTTCACATAATGGTTGACCTTGGTCACATCATACAATGGCCAATTCTGCGAAATGGCCACGAAACATACGTTACATTTGTAGTTAAGGATCCCTTTTTTATTATAGTAGTGATTTTTGAGTTAAATCTTATCAAACAAACAGACAAAAATCAAATCTTTCCTCTTTATACTATTACAATCTTTTGCCTGCGACTTCGTTCGCGCCTATCGCGTTTTTTTCCGTTCCCGTAAGGGTTTTGGGCCCATTTCCACTTTAACTTTTGTGCGTAGTTTAATGCATTATTGGCTTTTGTTATTTCTCTTATCTTTACGTGTCTAATCTTATCTAGTTTTTTTTTTTTACGCATGCTTCTCTCCATTCCGCGCTGACATGGGCCGGTCATATAGCGAGGCTTAGAGACAGAAGATGGACCCACAGCACAACCATATGGAGAGGACCTCAAGGAAAAAGTAAAAGAGGAAGGCCCTCTACACGATGGGAGGACGAAATAAAAAAAGTCGCTGGCCCATTGTGGTGGCAAATAGCACAGGATAGAGAGAAGTGGACTTCATTTGCTAATAATTAATATAAATAGTAAATTAAGAAGTAATGTAGCAGGATCAAATAAAGGCTTTTTTTTTTTAATTTTTTTTATTTATCCTCTCTTAGTGTGTTTAGCATTTACGTTCTTTGGGAAGGGTACAGTTACCTAAACCTTAATTCTAAATTTCAGCTTTCTATGACCAGTAGTTTCGGCTGTACCTTGTCTGTTAGTTAGTCACTCGCTCGCTCACTCAGTAACGGAAGAATTTTATAAATAAGTTCAGATTTACAAATAATTCAAGAACGCTGCCTAGCCTTTTCAAACTATGTTGGAGTTGGCTTTGAGTCCAACCAGATGCACTTGAAAATCAGTATTTTTCATGGAGCTTCTGCTGGCTGTCTATGTGATATCTCACCTCAACTAACCAAGCACACTACATGATTTAAAAGTGTGGTGTCTGTGTGGAATGTCTTGCTCATTGAGATCTACGCTTACGAACGTCCGAATAGCTTCATTGACTGACCGATCTTGTCAATTCAAAAGTGCCAGTAAAAGGTTTATTTGATATAAATGATTTGAATCTTGAATCTACTTTCCGATAATCGGACTTATGTCTACTAGTCTGCCGTGCAGTCAGCCTACTGTCAAAAACAGGGCCTACAAATGACAGCAGGGACCAACGTTTATAACGAGCTTTCCGACGCAAGGTGAGGAGACACTCCATAAGTAAAGGATGTGCATGCCTCCTCAGACCGGCCTCGGTAAGCGGAGCTTAGCCCTGAGGCCGCGGACACGACCTCAGCGGCGGCGTCAGCGGCGACGGCGTGACAAGCGGCGCGTTGAAATGCATGGATTTGTATGGAGCAGTTAACGAAGAGAGAGACGCGGGAGCAGCGCGGTGGCGGCGTACGAGCGGCGCGGCGGCGGCGTACGAGTGGCGCGCGCCAATCGAGCGGTGCCCGCGCGTCTGCAATGATCATAGATTGGTAACTTCTCATAATATAACACTACGCCCGCTGGCTTCATAAACAGGTTTGCGTCGCCGGGCCGCTGGTCGCGCCGCTGAGTTCGTATCCATGGCCAGAAGATCAACCTGTGCCTCTGATATTTTTTGCCACAAGTCCCTCACTCTTGACGTATCCAATTACTTATATGTATAAGTACAGCGTAAACAAATCATTTGAATACAAAAAAAAATCCGCGCTTTCAAAACGACACCCACAAACGATTGATGGAAAAGTCACACGTAATTCGAGAATTCACTCAGGCTGATTTAAAATGCCTCCGTCGAATAATAAATGAGGGCTGTTCATATTCAGGGAGGTTCTATATGAAAAAAAAGGCAATTTGTCGACCTTCGACATTCACGTTTACGTGGAGAAGTACGTTTTTGGTATTATTTTGGGAGTTTTTGACTCGGATCGGGCGCAAATTGAAACAAACAGCCAAGTGTGAGTCGGAGTCTCACACGAAGGGTTCTGCAAACCGAAAAAACACGTTTCTTGTATGGGATCTCTAATTTTTAATTTCATTATTGCTGGCGACCCGCCCCGGCTTTGCACGGGTGCAAATTATATACTAAAACTTTTCTCGAGAACCACACTATCTGTTAAAAAAACCCCCATCAAAATCCGTTGCGGAGTTTTAAAAATCTAAGCGTACATGTTGTTTTATACTATTTAGTGATTAAAAATTATAGGATTTCGGAAATTTAAATGAATTTATTGATTTTATTTTTATTATTTGTTGTTAAAGTGGCAATAGAAATACACACTCTGAGAAAATGTTACCTGTTTACCTGTTACGGTTCTTGAGAAACAGCCCGCTGACAGACTCACGGACGGAAGAAAGGACGGACAGTAGAGGCTTAGTAATAGGGTTCCATTGGCTACCCTTTATGTACAGAACCCTAAAAATGTAATTTTGTTAAACGTAATTAAACACAGCACTAAACAGCAATCTCTAATGGCATGAAACTTACTCTACTTATTTAAAATAATTCTGTGCCCGACAGGGTACATAATTACGTATATTATTTTTTATTTACCACCAGTGTTGCACACACTTTTATCGATTGCAATAAACGATTTGAGATTATAAATTGTATTCAAATCAAATAACTAAGTAATAATTTCAGGGCTACTTTTCCCGATATTAATATTAAACTAAATCATAATTATGGCGGTTTAAAATATGTATTTTATAAACAAAAGCTGTCAAACCACCATTTTTATTCCTCGGTTACAAGTTATTCCAAAAAAATAATGATAAAGTAATAGCTAAAGTTATCACTAATGAAAAACCAGCCCTTAATTAAATACAAAGTACGTACTTTGTACCCTAATTTGAAGTAATTTAACAAATTAGCGACACCTTTTCAATATACCTAGGTCTATTCCCTTTTGTTTCACATTAAAACAATAACCGAACTAGCCAGACGTGTTAATAAAACAAAGTTTATTGTCTATGCCTGAATTTGGTCAGACCCGCACGGTTGGTACCTACATAAAATGGTCAGATGTTAGGTGACAATTCTACAATATCATGTACGTTTATTTCATACCTTCTTTGTTTTATCAAACAACACCTGTCGCGAAATTGTGACAATAGGCTTCGTAAAATTGGTACAATTTTACCAAGCCACATGACGTCACGCGTGTCTTCAATTCGCTGTATCTTCTTAATTTTTTGTGTACGTGAAAAAAGAAAAAATACATGACCAATATTTTTTGAAAATCTATCAGACGGACTAATTCGATTTTTTTAGTAAAATACTCTATTGTATGTTTTTGACAAATTGGTCGCCTTATCAGTTATTTAAACTGCTAGGGCCCCGAAACAGTTACTAGGTATTTAAACTGTAGACACTCATATCGATAATTTTACAACACGTGATTCTATAATTCGCAAAGATACTTAAAAAATATTGTAAAAGGAAAAATATTTTTTTAAGATTAGTCCAAAATTAACTTTCAATCAAAAACAGGAAGTAGTTTCAACGAAAAAAAAGAGACAGTGATAGTCTTACTAAAAAAAGAGATTGCTGTAAATAATTCTTTTAGCTGCTTCATTTTAATACCTACAAAAGCCTGTTCTAAAAACGTTATGCAAAATTGCTTTCAAACGCCCGCGCCCCTGAGCCGCCCCTTCATACTACGCTGATAATGTTAAAGTTCAAGCTTATCGGAACGCCATCGGCGTTATTAATAGAACTATGGGGAACTGAATTAAAGTTTCAAAGGGGAAAATCAGGAAAATCAGGAAGGTCATGCGTCGGTGATAGGTTCTGCATGTTGTTGCAAAAAATACGGCCAGTATTAGTTAGGGGGTTGATAAATTAAACCTAATTTAGTGCTAGATCAAAGATAGATAGTTGGGAAAAGGCTAGGCAGATGATGATCAAAGATAGATATAGGTAAAGTCGAAGATGGCCAAAATATAAACTTTAAGCGCTAGACAAAGATTATATTCTATTAGCGATATACATTCTCAAGAGTCCAAAATATCTGGGGACACGGCAGGTTGGCAGTGCCATTATATTTATAAACGGTGTACTTGCATCTTAAGGAATATTTTTAAATCTAAAATTTCTTATCCAAATAAAAATAGTACCATATAATAACACTTTAAACCTCTATAGGTTTCCCTATATATAAAGTAATATAAGCCAATACAAGGTGCATTACGCGGCTTCACTCAGCCTGGAGTCAGTGACTAATGGATGCCTGCCGCTCCCTATATTGAGTTTTCTACTTGACAGGTGGTTTTATCCTGCCAAGTTACACTGGGCTAATATTGAAATCTGGTACAGGAAAGATTGAAAAAGAAAGGTGATAATACACTGATATGAATTTATTCTCTGACGTATAAATATAAAAGGTCAACCTCCCTTTTTTGGGTGGGGTCTACCTTGAGTGATCAGCAGCAGGGCGTGGGTATGGAATCAAGTCACAAAAAAAAAATGCAGCTAAAGTGGCCTACAAGTACGTGCTGCCACCATCAATTCCGTGGAAGTTGGAATGTTTTGGCCACTCAAATCTGAGACTCTGTCGTGCCTGTGACTCGAAGAAGAGATAAGGAGGCTATTGTAAATAATATCGTACCTAATATTTAAAAAAGGAAGCTCAAGAACGTTTGCGATGGAGAACTACTGTAGACGCCCTATGCTCTAGCTAGGGGTCATAAGATCGGGCCTGCAGACGACGAGCACTGCGTGTCTCGCCGTCCGATCAGAACCAGGCCCGGGTCGACGTCGCACTGTGTTCCACGCGCGCCTCAAAGAGCTGTCAGCATAGAAGACGGGGCCCGCTAGGGTCAGAGCCTGCTGGGGCTACGGACTTTGTTCGAAAGAGTCACCGCGGCCCTGGAACGCAAAAGCCAATATGAGGAACACGGATGGGTTTTAGTCATTAAGAGTCTGACTCTCCCTTCTGCTTCACCCAGGGCAAAAAAGGAGGTCATAAGATCTTAAGTAAGTATTTCTTGCAAGAAGATAAGTTCTAATTCAAATACCCTAAAGTAATTGTCTTAGGGGACTATCAATCTCATGGCGTCACCACCACAAATAGATTTGGTTCTTATTTTGATAATTAAATCACGGTACGTTGTTACTGGAAAAGTAACAATAGACTGCTTTGAAAAGTGATTTGTTTGAAACTTTTCAATAAATTTTCGGTCGAAATTTTGAAAAAGTAAATACTATTTTTATTTGACATTGTTTTTTACTAAACTAGTTGACCCGCGCAACTTCGTCTACTTCGCTCCTATTGGTCTTAACGTGATGATATATAGCCTATAGCCTTTCTCGATAAATGGGCTATCTAACACTGAAAGAATTTTTAAATCGGTCCAGTAGTTCCTGAGATTAGCTCGTTCAAGCAAACAAACAAACTCTTCAGCTTTATATATCAGTATAGATTTCAGAAAAATAAACTGCCCTTACCACATTCTTCTGAAACAATGTATATATTACCTAAAATTGTAACATTTTCCAATTTTAACAAAATTTACTTAAAAAATCGGTGGCCGGCAATCCTTATGGTTATTTTCCTAACAATTTACCTAATTTTGTAAACTTCACAAATTACTTTTACTCACAAAACCAAAACAATTCGAATGAAAGGTGTACGTATTTCCATCTTGTAATATAATTTCGTGGTATCCAGTCACAGTGGGGTGAAGAAGGCTTATTCTGTAATAGATTTAAAGTAGATATTATTAAAGTCAAACTACGAAATTACTTTTATCGTTTTATGTCTAGACATGCTTTATTGCCGAAGCATCGTGTATTAAGTTCTTTAATTAATGTTATGTCATAAAAAGTTACGGGTACGTAAAGTTTTGGAAGTCACTTTGAACACAAGCATGTATGTATGCATTTTGCTACCGTAAATGTCGTAAAAGACATCTTCTCAATAAAGATCATACTCCTGCATTTATATGGGTGTCTTTTCTCCAGATATTTTTTTTCTTATTTTTTTTGTTGACCACAAAAGGAATTTCGCAATTTAAACACAATTCTTTAATGTGCCACTGATGTGGACCTAAATCGGAACTATCTTGTTCATACAATAAGTACAATTTTTTTAAGTAATTTCACATATTGCTTATCAACAATTGCCCTTAGTGACATTCATTCAACAAACGATCTATACTGCCTACACGACAAGAAAAAGAAACAAAAAATCCTTGTTTTTCTTTACATTCGTGTCAATCTCAAAAAAAAACAAGAAAAATTGCGAACACACTACTATTGGTTGCGGAATTTGTTCGAAATAGTCACCGCGGCCCGAGAACGCAAAGGGCTTTAGAAGGAACACCGATGGGCTTTAGTCAGTACTTAAGAGTCTGATACTCCTTTCCGCTCCACCCAGAGCGGAAAGAGTCATTAGATAATTTTCCATACTTAAAAAAAAAACCAAAACTACTACATATAAAATTCCAAGAACAACATCGTACAAGGAGTCCAGAATAACCCGGCATTGTTGAAAGGCAGCTATCGGCCGTATCTAGCGGAAATTGCGCCCCCAAGCCAAGGGTCGATCTAATCGGCTCGTTGCGTGTACCGCACTGATCATTAGCGCCATCTACTGATAGTTCCACCTTTCTTTGCCCACTGTTCCAGGGTTGCTGAACCAGTGGTGTGCGTGCCTTAGGTGTTACGAGGCAAAAAATGTGGGCATGGAATTAATTGATTTGCCTATACGTGTATATACGTAACTATATCTATTTCACTTATTTTCTGTAGATTATTATTATTTATTATGAACCTATTGAGTCCCACTGCAGGGCAAAAGCCTGTCTGTGAAGTGTGTCTGTTTGTTGCTACATTTGGCTAATTCTTTAGAAGTCTAACTGCAACTTCTCCTGGCCTTACCGCGTCGCCAGTTCCTGTTGCTCGAAATCCAATCGGTGGTTAGTTTTGCTCAGTTCTGTTGCAACATGCGGCAAATGTGGCCAGCCCAGATCCACTTTAAATTGGATGCTGAATAGAATATACCTAAATCTATGACATCCTGCGTCTTAATAAGTTTTATATATTTAGGAAATTAACTTAACAGCCATCCATCAATAGATATCACATTATCCCTGTATACCATATAAATTTATGTTTTTTTGTTGGTTAAAAAATTTAGATATTTTCATAGAACTTCGCCATCCCTGAACCACTACATTTACGTTTCAAAAGTGAATCTAAATGTATTGAGCCTCTTGTCACACTGTCAGTGACCTAGCTGTATTTAAGTTCACGCTTGGTCGATCAGGTAGCTGATAAAATCTGGTTTATGGAAACTCAGTGGAAATAGGCGTTACTTTCTTTTGGAAATTATGTGTCTACATTGCTTAAACATTATTCGAAGTTAAAATTATAATAATTGCGTGTGTTATGTGTCATTAAAAAACATTTTAATGACACATAACACACGCAATTATGAGTGTTTTAACTCTGAATAACCTTTATCTTGTTTACTAACTGGGGAAATAATAATAAAAAAAAATGCGAAAATTATCCGCAAGACAAGTAACGTTTATAATTTAGTTTTACTTAATTATTTTTTTTTTGGTATGCGTCATGCATAGCGCAAATAAACGCTTTTTCTTTCTTTACACCGCGCGAGTCGGCTTGGCCCCAATAGGGCCTTACGGATCCTAACGGTTGGAGCGATTTGGCCCCAATCTATCCTTATGGATTCTGACAGGTTAAGAAAGTGTCTGATTCTAAAGAAAAATTATTTAGTTTTTACTCTTAGGGTAAACTGACTGTCATCGTGACAGTTTAAATCATTTACATCGGGTTTCGCCACTATAGCGCCAAAGCAACAAGACATTTTAGAATTGAATATGATTGTCAAAAGTTTAAAATGACTGAATGACTTTTCTATCATATTTTTCAATAGCAAATGCAGTAGCGTTTTGGACTTCTTTGACGATCGATATCACTGAAAGAATATCGTTTTATCTGATCTCTCATACTAATACTCATTTTGGTATTGAGTTAATTCGAATCATCTCCGTAATATTCCTATTACTTTATAAATTATTTTTGGTTTAAGTAACAGAGAAAACAAGCATTTTTAAAACTTCACCCTATTTTTACAGTAAAAATCGAAGCATATAACTAAACTTGACAACATCAAGTCGAGCCCACATAACGCCCGAGTGCTTTCAACATCATGTGGCCGCAGTCGAATCGCAACGCTTGGCAGAAGGGTTGGCGATCGCAGTGTATGGTGTTGAGTTTTGCAGAGAACGCTGCTGCCCATTCTCTGGCAAAAGTTAAAGTAACTTTTGATTCGTTTTATTAGGGTTCCGTACCCAAAGGGTAACCAGCGGAACCCTATTACTATGACTCCGCTGTTCGTCCGTCCGTTCGTCCGCCCGTTTGTTTGTCAGCGGGCTGTATCACAAGAACCGTAATAGGTAGGCAGTTGATATTTTCACAGATTGTGTATTTCTATTGCCGCTATAATCGAGAAGCTCGTGGTTAAAGAATAACAGCCGCACAGATCGATCTTCAAGGTTAAGCAACGCTTGCCAAGGTTGTCTGTGGATGGGTGACCATCTTAACATACCGATTTTCCTCCGTGCCTTGGAAAGCACGTTAAGCTGTTGGTTCCGGCTGACATTTGTACAACTTTGGCAGTCGTTACGGATTGTCAGAAGCCAGTAAATCTAACTCCAGTCTTGCCAAGAAATACCGTGTTACCCATTTCATGGGTTGTGGAGGTCTGGAGGCAGCCGCTTCACGTAAAACACTGGTACTCAGCTGAATCCGGTTTGACTGGAAGCCGACCCCAATATAGTTGGGAAAAGGCTAGGCAGATGATGATGATGATGATATTGCCGCTATAACAACAAATAATAAAAATTAAGGTTTATCGTACGGAAGCCTTTGTGTGCGAGTCTGACTCGCACTTGGCCGGTGTTTTTTTTTTTAAATAACAGTGTAAACAAGCAGCTTTAATATACCACACTACATCTGGTAATAAAAAACCGAAGCGTATAACATGACAACATCAAGTCAAGCCCACATACCGCACGAGTGCTTCCAACAGCGTGCGGCCGCGGTCAGATCGTCAATTAGTATGAAACCTTTGATATTTATGTAACGATGAAATATCATGGTTATTGTTGTTTGTTGAACCATTATGAAAGCTTTTTAGTCGTTATTAATTTGCGGTCGGCTATGGAAAATGTTATGGTGCTATGATAGGCGCCAAAGGAGTTCTTTTTAAAGACTGCAGGAGAAATGCCTAGTGTGGGAATTTATGTGCCTAGGAATTTCTCCTGTATCGTGGGTGTGTGTACCGTGTATCGTTTACAAAAATATAAACTCACATACACAAACAGCCAGACCCGGACTAACTATGTATAGGCCATACAAATATTTGTACCTTGCGGGAATCGAACCCGCGACACGCAGCACAGCAGCCATCGCTGAACCACTGCGCCAGCCAAATTATTATTTCAAAAACGGAAATTAAGATATGAAGCTGTCCTGAATCGACATCAATCGTGATCCTTTACTTTTCCAAAAGTGAAAAACAATTCCTAATTTTTTTTTGGATACCAATGAAGACTTATTAGGGAAAGGTCAATGTACTTTATTGCAAATTTATCTGGCGCCTACTAGCATACCTACCTTCACTTTCGAGGTAGTTTTAAAATTATATCTGACATAATATAAGAGCTTATTAACTGTAGGTATCGATACGAGATATCATCTAACACGACTCAAGGAAGAATCGTCAAATTAACAGTTACTTATTATTATTTATAGTCATTAATCAAAGATTTTTCCGTTGTTATGGAGCAGTCACCATAACAACGGAAAAATATTTGATTCAGACTTAGATTTGATTAGAATCGATAGTCTAATTGGTATTCCTTCAAAAAGACTTGGTATATAAGCGGAAACGTGCTCCACTAAAGGTCTTATAAACATTATAATAACATGCAGTAACATGATAACATGCAGTTATTAATTTTAAAATGGGTTTTAAGAAACCGCATTGATTATTCCACATTTTTGTGTAATTTTTTTAATAGCGCCTGATGGTAACCGATGATTTGGTCGACGATGAAGAACGCTTACCTAGAAGTAACCTTTTCATTCTTGTCTTAAAAACTGTAGCTACCAAGAAACACAGACTACAGCAGAGAATTCTACTCCTTAGGCACAATAAAAAGTGAATATTTTGATATTTTGTGGAAACGATTTGGAACCCCAATTAAATAATTAATGAAAACTTATTACACAAATGAAACTTGCAATGCAAGATTTTTTTTTATGTACAACTTGGTTCGTTATCCAAATGCAATACTTATCAAGAAGATTTATCTATATAAGAAAATATCAAAGCTACAAGTTATTCTATTTAATTTAACAAAAACCTCATAAGTACAAAGACAAAGCCCCGGTACATAGAAAGTAGGTTAACAAGGCATTAAGTTAATAGCTGCTTTTTGATATAACATGTTCGTAAAATGAAAAAAAAATATCATTTCAAGAGTAACAAGCATACAGCTTGTTATGTTTCAAATAAAAACCAGCTTCATTCAGTAAAACACACTTTGTATATCATATAAGAGAAGAATGTTTAACATACGGGCTTGGTAAACTCAATAAAAATATTATGCTGTGTGACTTTATTGCAAAGAATGTTAATATCAAGCGTTTTTAATTATTTTAAAAAATCTATGAGCCTACTACTGATAAACTGGCTCATCAATATAATACTATTTCTGTAGAAAAAAAAACATATTAAAGAATCTAGCACACAAGCGAAGCGAGGTGCTAAAATTTTCGGGCTCGCATCGCTCGCTCTTGCACATTATTTTTTAGATCTAGCTTTTTTCTGCATTAGTAAACAAAGTTAGTGCTATCTCGGTGCGAACGAGCAGAAGTAAACCTATTCTTAACGGGTGCTATATATAATTCTAAAATAAATTCAACCCCTGAAAATAATTTTGCGAACTCCGAACCTATGAAGGACCAAGAGGAATAAGATAATAAAATTTCTATTACCAATCGTTCAATGATTAGGTCATATTCATCAGTGACGTTATAATTATAATCAGCTTTATCGTGCGTTAAACTCATTTTCAGTGCTTCACTTTTTCTTTTGGCATCGTAAATTCAACTAGCCTGTATCCTGACCAAGATTATAATTAGATTTACCGCCAGCTCGTAATTTTCCACGCCAAGCCCAGTAATATCTGACGAAGCAGTATATTTTTTACCGTTAAGGCGTCATAGCCATAAAAGCAATAAAGAAAAAAGCAATATTATTATAATATGGCGTGAAGTCGAAAGAAAATTGATTGAAACCAAATATTAATATTCTTTCAACCCTCAAAATGGGATCGCGTGGTCAATTAACCCCAAGCGGCGCTAACGCTAACTCGAAACACAAAAGGAAGTGAATTAGGAAGTCTTTCTAATGAATTATTACGGTTTTTGCCTGAAACTATGTGCCAAAGTATTATTCTCATAAGCATGAAACCGTAAATAACAAGTTCGGTTCAACTTCGAAGAATTTCGTAACAAAGAAATGGCGTCACAAATTTTCGAGAGCTGTACCCCTATTCTGTAACAACATTTTCGTGGCTCGACAGCGGAGTCCAAGGTGAGTATCAAATTACGTCAAACGTAAGACCTTTATGTTGTGTGCAATAAAGCTCACTTTGTGAAGTTTGTCACTCAGGTGAAGCTCGATATCGAAATGGTTACTTACAGAATAGACTAGCTGTTATGTTTAGAAGCGTCGTTTTTTATTATAATTCATAATTTTGAGAGACAGCGTTATTTTACTTTATTACATTCTTGACAGGAAAGAATAATGTTTCACCTTTTAGGTGCAGATATAATGGAAACAAGATATCGAAAGATCTAGAAGTCTCACGTAATTCTTTAGACGGCATTTTTTCTGTAACGTGTAAAACTCTGTATGTTTCGAAGTTATATCAGACCAACACTTCGCCCACGACTTCGTTCGCTCAGTTTTGGTATGGATTTTCTATTTTCCCGAAAATAAATTATACCCTATGTTACTTCCTGATAATTAGGTTATAATTTGTGAAAATTTGTTCAAATCAGTCCAAAAAATCATTCGTCTTTATTATATTACTATCGTTTGCCCGCGACTTTGTACGTGCATATCCCGTTTTTCCCGGTCCCGTAGGAATTTGACGAAATCGTCTCTTAGTGCTCCCCTACACTACCCAAGGAACTTACACACTGTGCGTTGTCTGTCAGTTACTCAGTAACGGAAAATTTTTATAAATTAGGATTATATTAGAGTAAATTGCCGCACGGGTTGATCTTTAAGGTTAAGCTACGCTTGCCAAGGTTGGTCTGTGGATGGGTGACCATCTTAATATACCGAGTTTCCTCCGTGCCTCGGAAATCACGTTAAGCCGTTGGTCGCGGCTGTCATTTGTAGATCTTTGGCAGTCGTTACGGATTGTCAGAAGCCAGTAAATCTGACTCCAGTCTTGCCAAGACGTACCGTGTTACCCAGTTAATGGGTTGTGGAGGTCTGGTAGGCAGCCGCTCCACGTCAAACACTGGTATTCAGCTGAATCCGGTTTGACTGGAAGCCGACCCCAATATAATTGGGAAAAGGCTAGGCAGATGATGAGGATTATATTAGAATTAATATAATCCAAATAAATAAATTATAATAATATAATTATAATAAATAAAAAAAAAAAAAAAATAAATAAATTAGGAAAATATAATAAATTTGTATTTTCCTAATTTATTTATTTATATTTTTTTTATGGCTTAAGTAAGCCAGCCAGAATAAAAGGTATATTATCCTAAAACATAAACCTACATATCCATGTAGGCATCTGACTAAAACCAAACCCCAAAGCATGCCATACAACACTAAGAAAAAAATAACATTGGTACAATTCGTTCATTCAAATAACAGTTCATATAGTTCACTCCGACATACCAACTGTCACCACAAAACGCACGTGCGAGGCATATACTCTGTGACGCGGAAACCTGCCTCCAAGCAATTTATATCACCATAGAACTTTTGTTCGTTCGAGTAACATATAATGTAAATGTATGTATGTTACAGTTTCTGTATAGTTTTGTGCGATATGCGGTTGGAAATGATCGTGGAAGGTATTACTCGTCCCTTGAGTACGTGATACATTGAGATAATACTCGTGTGGTTTGTAATGGATGGTTTGTAGCCTAGTTACCCTGGTTTACTATGTTTTACTTCGATCTATCATGTCCAGTTTTGTAATCTGCTGTTGTGCATAAATCTTTCTTAATTTTCGTCATAGAAGTTGAGTTAATTTTGTGACAAATTGTCAAAAACGCGTTATATTATGCCAGATTTTCCAGCGACTTTGTACGCGCTTATCCCGTTTTTTCACGTTCCCGTATGAATTTCGGGAAATCCTCTCTTCGTTCTCCTCTACACTCTCCAAGGAACCAACAAGCCAAATTTTAGCTCTCTACGACCAGTAATTTCGGCTGTGCGTGTCTGTCATTCAGTAACGGAAGAATTTCATATATTAGGATGTTGATTCATGTATACTGTGACTAATTGAATGAATTTTCAACAGACATTCACATCACTTCCAAAATCAGAAAGACTCGACAATCTATTGCCAGAAACCGGACCAAAGTCACAATCAAAACGAGCAAAATACCTATCAATAAAAAAATCTGATCCGAATACCGTAACATTATTACCTCCTAAAAGGTCCGCTTCATTCCGGAATCTCGAAGCGATAAAAACAAAGATCGATTTGGAATTCAGATCAGCTTCAATCAATCATTCGTTCCACTGAGAAGGTTACTCATATCTCGTGTGTACAGACCCTTAAGTAATTATGCACATAATTAGGGAAGTACCTACAGATCTGTTGAGTTAGATTATGTATATTTTTTTTTATAACAGTGATATAACGTTCTGCAAGTAGGTTATTAAATCAAAAGTATTTTTCTTATTGTAAAACAAGAAAACTTAACTCTGGATCTCTCATTGACGACCTCAGTAGAGAAAAAAACCGACAAAGTGCGAGTCGGACTTTCACACGAAGGGTTCTGTACCATAAATCTAAAAAAACATGTTTCTTGTATGGGACACTTTAATTTTATAATTTACTAATTGACTCGCGCAACTTTGTCTGCGTCACAATTTTCATTACTGCTCCGCTCTTATTGGTCTTAGCATGATGATATGTAGCCTATAGCCTTCCTCGACAAATGTGCTATCTAACACACTTCCTGAGATTAGCGCATTCAAGCAAACAAACAAACTCTTCAGCTTTATATATTAAAGTATGAAAATTTCAACTGTCTACCTATTACGGTTCTTGAAATACAGCCCGCTGACAGACAGATGAATGGACAATTATTTGGACGACAGCAAAAATTGTAATTTCATTAAAAAGGAAACTCCAGAAAATTTTAAAATCGACCAATGACATCCATTCGTGACTGATCATACGAAATTCAGTTTATAGACTATCTGCAGTTGAAATATTCCAATAAAACATCAGAGCTTTCAGTAGATACTCGTAACAGAAAACTTTTCAGTTTTAAATTCTGCTACTATTTGAATACGAAATACCGGCCAAGTGCGAGTCGGACTCGCACACGAAGGGTTCCGTACCATAAACCTAAGTTTTTATTACTTGTTGTTTTAGCGGCAATAGATATTCACAATCTGTGAAAATTTCAACTGCCTACCTATTACGGTTCTTGAGATATAGCCTGCTGACAGACAGACGGACGGACAACGAAGGCTTAGTAATAGGGTTCCGTTGGTTACCCTTCGGATACGGAACCCTAAAAAGGTTTGATAATTATAAAAGGATGATGAGGATTATGTTAATTAAATATTTTTGTGACAAATGCTGTCGGTATCATTAATTTTCGGCGTCCGTTGCTAATTAATTAAGGAACGCCTTTCATTACTAAACTGAAGATTGCTTTCATTGATTTGTTATCAATCAAGAAAAAAGCTTTTCTTTCGATATTCTTATGTCTCTTTTTCTGAGTCCTATTTATTGACGTCAGGCGGAATTTGTTCAAAAGAGTCACCGTGGTTCTGAAACGCAAAGGGCATTAGGAGGCAGACGGATGGGTTTTAGTCAGTAAGAGTCTGACACTCTCTTCTGCTTCACCCAGAGCAGGAGGAGTCATTTGTTGATTTCCCATTCTTAAAAAAGGGGCCAACGCGAGATAAATCTTCTCAGACTACGGGCTGCTCTTGAGAAATTCTAGATAGAAAAACTGACCAGGGAACCAGGAGTAGCGCTTAGTGCACCACTGGATCACCAAAGAAGGCAGCCACTAACTAGCCAAACAAAAATCCTGACACTATGGCTCAAATCACACCGAGATGGAAGCAAAGCGGCGAGCAGTTTCAGTGTCATATAATTTTAAACTTTATCTTCATTACTATATCACATATAATCGCAGGAGTCGTCGGGGTGCTCGCGGAGTCGCGGGCGGCCGCGCGACCGTTTCAAGTTTCTCAAGCGATCAAGCGATACTATGTGTTATATTAATGAAGATAAAGTTTAAAATTATATGACACTGAAACTGCTCGCCGCTTCGCTGCCATCTCGGTGTGACTTGAGCCTATAAGTCACACATCTATTCTTCTATACTAATATTTGTTTGTTTGCGCGCTAATGTAAGGAATTCCTCGTCCGACCAATAGGAGCGGAGCAGACGAAGTTGCGCGGGTCAACTAGCATACAATATACGCAACAAAGCCGCCAATCTAAAATGGAACGTTTTTTACTTTTGATAGGCACGCGTTTGACCACTATCTCACCTGATGGTAAGCGATGATGTGGTCGAAGATGGAGCACTAAGCTGGCAACATCCACCGCATGTCACAACAGAACTGGGCAAAAGTAACCACTGATTGGATTTGGAGCAACAGGAACCGGTGACTTCGCAGGCTTAGGAAATGGAGATGAGATAGACTCCTACCTAAAATATTGTCCAGACGTAGCAAAGGACACAGAAAAGTGGAAGGACGGTAGGGAATTACCTACAATCATCATCATCAGTCCTAGCCATATTCCCATGTCATTTGGGGTCGGCCCTTTATATCTTTTTGCGCCATTCTACTTTATTATGAACCATTTCAGGGGTTATACCCATTGTCTTCAAGTCTTTCGTGATAGTACTGGCCCAAGACGTAGGCGGCCTCTGCCCGTTCACCCTTCGGGTATATTAAAAACCATCATTGTCATGCGGTCTCCATCTCTACGCATCACGTGTCCGTATCATCTCATTCTGCTCTCTCGCATCTTGTCTGGAATGTTGCCACTGGTACGCAGCTCATAATAAAATGGGTCATTTATATCTACATTCTTATTCATCACTCAACCGAAAATAGCCATCCCTTCTAACAACATTACTGACACATACCACTCCACATTGAATATGAATATCCCAAAATAAAGTACGTACTACCCACGCTTACTTATATATACTCGTACAGGGTCCATCATCCTCAAACATTCAGGTTTCCTTTAGTAAATTGCATTGGGGACTACGATATTACATTCCGACCGTGAAAGGCTATTTTCCTAACATTTACTAGTCCATGTACGTTTCCTCTTTTCATATTTTAGGTCTTACAAAGTTATGTAAGATTAGTTTTGAACCCAAATGTAATATAAAAATACGATTCTTATCATGTTATGGGTGGTCAACTTTTAGGGTTCCGTATCCAATAGGTCACCATCGCAACCCAATAGGGTCAGTAATAACTAAGGCTCCGCTGTCCGTCCATTCATCCGTGCGTCCATCCGTCCGTCCGTCTGTTTATCAGCGGGCTGCGGTATATATTTTTACTGCCGCAATAACAACAAAAATCATCATCATCATCGTATCAGCCGAAAGACGTCCACTGCTGGACATAGACCACCCCTAAGCGTCGCCACAACGACCGGTACTGCGCATAAAAAAAAAAAAACAAATTCAAAACAAAAATATAAATTAAAAATGGAAGTGGGCTCCCATTCAACAAAAGTGTTCTTTTCTATTTATGATACGGAACCCTTTGTGTGAGAGTCTGACTCGCACTTGGCTTGGTTTTTAAAACATCCACTTAATAACATAAATCTGACAATCAGAAAAAAGAGCATTCAAACTGTGTTGGAGTTTCCAGTTCTTTGACAGGAGGTTCTTTTGTCAGTGGTTCCTGGACTGCCTCGTTGGTCTAGTAGCTGCAATCTCATGCTACAGCTGAGCATGAGGTTTTATAGTCGATTCCCGGGTCGAGCAAATGGAAATTGGGTATTTTTTTGGAAAGCAGCCTGCGTCTGGACTTATGGCCTAACATGGCTATAGTCAGGACCCCTATTACCTTAGACTTAAACATATATGGCTACCTGTGGATTTACATATTATATGCAGGTATCTATATGTATACACCTATGTCTAACTCTTCGGGAAAAACTTAAATTTGTTTTTTTTCTGAGCGAAATTGGCTCGTCTAGTTTTCACAAAAAATTGAGCTTCAACGATCAGAAAACAGCACTACACCGAATTTTAACTCAACTACTAGCTAGACAATAAAAAACTACACGCAGACCCACCATATATGCAAAGTTCAAAGTCGCAGTTAATCTAAACACAGCGCGCGCCGACACGGAACATAATTACATCACTACGTTGCCAGTATGCATGCCGGTAGTCATGTAGTTACAACACTACGCTCATACATTCTGACAGGTGACACGACACGCTACCACTTCGTCATTATGTGGGCAGTCTAAGGCTATGTGCATGGTAGAGCGGGGCGTTCAGAATGCTATGTACTTCTACCACAACTGTATTAAGTCTTCTTCTTCCACCTGGCGTTAATCCCGGTCATTGCCAGGGTCCGCCTTCCTACTTAGCTTCCTCCACTTTGCCCGATCTTGAACGTCCTTCTCAGTTACGCCATTGGCTCTCATGTCGGACTTGACGACGTCCAGCCAGAGCTTGCGAGGGCGACCAACGTACTCCATAGGGCGGCGCATGATGTGGCCATACCATCGCAGACGACACTCTTGCAGTTTTCCCCCCACGTCACGGACATTAAGACTACCTCGGATGAAAGAGTTGCGATGCGATCGGATCGCGTTACGCCGCCGTAAATTGTATTAAGTAACTGCTGAAAATATATGATTTCAATCATTGAGTTATACAGTAAGGACTGGATGGACTGCCCGTATTTTTGACGCCACAATTTGGCTAGTAATTGGCCCGTCTAGACCAAAGCGATTCACTACGCGTTAGATAATCTTCGGAAGCGGTCATGACATGAAAATGTTAGGAATTGACTAGAGCTACTGAAAGGGCTTATTTGACTTTTCCCTTACATTTTGACTTTTCAACAACCTTTTTCACTGCCAGAATATTACTTCGCTCGGGGTCTGTTTTTCTGACTCTTATTACACCCATAGTCTTTAAATTGACATTCACAGACTACGGCCATCAAACTGATTGATTTTAACTGTTTTTTTTTTCTTTTACTAAAATTTTCTTTTGTTTTACTAACGTATTGTTTTGAAAAACCGAAAGAAGCTACTGTTGGTAGCAGTAGGTTTTAGCTTTTTAGTTCACCAACTGATATCATTTCGTTCAGAGTTCATTCTCTAAAACATTTAATTCATTCAGAAAGTTATTCCTAGTACTCTTTGTTTCCCAAATGAAGTGTTTCCAAACTAAAGGCGTGTCTCCAGTTACCGTTGACTACCATTGGCACTTAATCGGAAAACTTCGGTTGACATCGGGTTTTTGCTCCGTCAATCACAATTAGATATTATTAGGTGAGGCAATAAAGGATTTTGGGTAGGGCTGCCGCAAAATTAGTTGGCTATTTTTGGTTTATAGCCTTGTTGTCTGCTTATAGAGACCTTTTCGTCTGTGCTTTTATACACGTAGGTAAGGAAAATTGAATTAATGAGTTAAAAGTTACAAATCGTATGAGCATATCTAACAAAAATCTATCACACTACATAAATTGTGACAATTGTGACACTATTTAAATAGTGTCATATTTTGTGCCTTCTGACATCAGTAACGACTTCCAAAGATCTACAAATGACAGCCGGGACCAACAGCTTAACGTGCTTTCCAAGGCACGTCGGAATCACGATATGTCAAGATGGTCACCTATCCACAGGCTAACCTCGCAAGCGTTGCTTAAAATTATCCAAGAGGAAAACGACACACACTCTTCTACTAGAGGAATACTATTATTATTTCCAAATACCTTACTACTACAGCTCCTTTTAAAGCAAACACGTATCACAAAAACGACATAACAGACTACGAGTTCCCGTGAATGAAATACTAAAAAAATACGGCTGAAAAATATATACCTACTCGCTCGAGCTTTAATATCGGGCGATGCAAGCACCATTGGAACATAGGAATGGCGAAGCTCTCGTATAGCATTTTTATGGTATGCCTATAAAATAAAACTTTAAGTATGCTCTCGAGTTTAAAGATCTGTTTTACAAGTATGAGGTAGGTTGTTTTAAAATGTTTTTTTTTTTCTTTATGTGCCGTACATAAAAACCCAACCCATGTTCAGTTAAAATTTTAAGTATTTTTTTATTGTTGCCGTTTGTCTACCTACTACTTGTACAACTACTCCTATTACTCCTGACAGCCCACTTTGCTGGGGCACATCAACCTGGAATGCGAGGCCGTCGCTACCCAACCTCAACAAATCCTCGGAACGATGAGGTCGCTCCGCCTGTGAAGCTCCCAGGAAACTTCTGTGCTTCTAGGCGGAGCTAGGCTGGCTAACTTAGCCAGGACACATACGCACAACGGACTGAATGAGAGTCTAAGTGCGGAAATTGTAGTCCTTAATCTATCCTATTTCTCCTATTACTACCACTACTCCTATTACTCCTATTATCCCTGTTACTACTACTACTACTCCTTTTACAACTACTACTCCTATTACTACTAATACTCCTATTACTACTACTACAGTTATTAATACTTCTACTATGGAATGAGCGTTCCCTGAAGATGCCTATTAACTATTACTTAGAAAGCCCGATGATATAAAAAAATCAGAAAGACAGGAAGCAAGCGTTCTTTATCTTCTTCTATACTACTCCTTATTTTTAATGAGAAGACTCTTAACCGAACTGACACAATTTTCTGATCATCATCATCATCATCACCAGCCGAAAGACGTCCACAGCTGGACGTAGGCCTTTTTTTATAACGGGGGGAAATCCTCATGAATGTCCTCCGCCCTGGGGCGGGCGGAGGGGTCTGTCAGACTTTTACTGACTAAAACCACCCCGGTGCTCCATCTCTCACCAACCGGGGATCGCGAGAACTAATGCGACTTCCGTAATCCCCGGCTGGTGCCGGCCCGCCTCTGCAGGCCACCTCGGGTCAGCGGGGGAAGTGAGGTGTTTGACTCCCCCCGCAACGTCAAAGAGGGGCGCACGGGAACACCACGCGCTGCCACCTCGGGTCCGAATGAATGGGGGGCGACGGATATCCCCAAGTCCGACGCCTCAGGACCCAGTTAGGGGGCCCGGAAGAGGGCAGCGTATGCCCTCCTCCGACGCCCGGTGCGCCTACCCAAGTATCGCCACAACAACCGGTCATGTACGTCTCGCATCCATCGGCTATCCGCAACCCTCATCAGTTCATCGGCCCACCTTGTGGGAGGCACTCCAACGCCGCGTCTTCTGAATATTCTGATAAACATTATTAATTATTATTATTAAATGGCACAGCAACCCTACCAAACATAATTACTCTGAATGCCTCTTTGTCTTTAGTATTGACGAATACTCCAACTTTCTCTTGACAGGGGTCTGAAACGCCATCGAGATTGCCTCCTTATATAAACAAAAACGCTTGGCAATAATACTCTCTGCTCTTTTGGAGCACATATTATTTTGAGTGACGTGTGTTAAACATGGGCCACTGTGTGAATGATGAGATAGGTTAATATGATGGTATGTTAGACTATTGCAGTATTAAGAATTAACTTGTTTTAGTTACAATACTGGGCCATGATATCTGACGAACTAGCAGTAAAGTTACTTTTGTCACCTACTGATGACAGGACAGTCCTAAAGTCTGTGAATTGTTAAAGAATATGACAGTAAGAGTTATGAATTTTGATTGCTGGACGGAGAGGTAGAAAGAAAGAGACCAAAGAAAAAATGGATGAATTGCGTAAGAAATAATAGAAAAGAAAGGAGATGAAAAAGTGAAGTCAGTGATAGCGTGACGATTAACAAGACGAAATGGAACAAGTAAACATGTTACATCGACCCCCAAATAACTTGGGATAAGAGGCCGAAGATGATGAGGCAAAACGATAGATAACTATTCCCCACTAAAAATCAACAGTCCAAACCCAACCCACTTCATGAAAGTAACAATATTGAAATGTTACACGCTAAAATAATCACGACAATAGGTAAGCTTGCTTAATTTATCAGTATATCTCGCAAACATTGATAAAAATGCCAATGACAACTTGTGATACACATTCGCGCACATTATTAATAGGGCATCGATTTTTGTTTGAAAGTAAACTGGCGAGATACGTACATATTTCAACAAAATTCTTATAAATATTTTTCGATAATTTATAATCTAACTGACGAACTAAATAAAAGATTTTTCTTTATTAAAAAAGACTTGGGGGCTAAAAAGGCCACTTTAGTAAAATCATAATATGAGTCACGCAATAATCTGTCAAATGTCATTCTCATCTTTATCACTAACAAATTAGGTTCAAGGTTGATTGGGAAAATTTGACGTTGACGGGTAGCGTGATTTGCTTTCTGGTTCTGCTAAAGTGGCTTTTTTAGACCCGCTGTTCTTCTTTACACCATCGCCGAACCGAAAATACACAGCCTACTTTATCTGAAAGCCCAAAATTGCTTTCCAGCTGTTATCAACATTATGCGGGCAATAAAAAGGATGTATGTGCGTACACGTAACGTCTGCCCGCGGCTAAGATCGCGCAAACTACTGGAGTGTGGCACAATCTTTATTGCTTTGTCCTTTACAAAATATAACTGGGTGATAGTTTTGCCAATTTTTAGGTATATGCAAAATAAAATATTGGAATAACCGAATATAATATTTGTTTATTCCATTTGCAAGATGGTCTTGCATAAATACGAAAACGTAGTTAGCAGTGGCTTAAACCATATTTTTATTTATTTCACTAGTCGAAAACAAAACCTTCTGCATATTTGTAAAGTTAGCCCTGGACTAGACCTGACCTGGTGCTAAGCGGAGCAGCACTCGTGAGCTTTGTAACACAGTCAAAATCAAATAACAATATCATCTCGGCGAAAACCATTATCAAAAACTTCTCTAAATGTAGGGTAATCTATCTATTTCTATACTTAATATATAAAGCTGAAGAGTTTGTTTGTTTGTTTGCTTGCTTGAACGCGCTAATCTAAGGAACTTCTGATCCGATTTGAAAAATTATTTCAGTGTAAGATAGCCCATTTATCGAGGAAAACTATAGGCTATATATCATCACGTTAAGACCAAGGAACTTAAATTTTGTATTTCTACGACAAGTAGTTTCTGCTATGCATTGTCAGACACTCAGTCACCGGTAAGGGTAGAATTTTATATATTAGGACTAGCACTTCGCCCGCGACTTCGTCCGCGCTGCAATTTTCTTAAGGATCCCTAATTTTTTTCTAGACTAATATATTAAAACCTTTCTCGAGAACCACTCTATCCATTGGTGAAAACAAGATGAAAATCGGTGCAGTAGTTTCTGAGTTTATCGCGAACAGACAGTCCGCCGCGTCTGTCTATCTCTGTTTATGTAGTGATGGTATATTGATAGCTCATCAATATTCGAATGAACATGACATGCCATCAGAGTGCCAATTCTAATTTTGAAGCAGCATTCGCATTCGCGTCTCAGTCATAATTTGAGAAAAATGTATGGGATTTGAGGCTTTTTTGGCAGATGGGCGACTGAGATGGGAATGCAAACGTTGCTTAAACATTTTAATAATTGGCCCTCTGTTCACCAGCCATGGTTGACAAGTAGAAAATAGCCTCCTTAAGCACCAGTCCGCTATTGTACATACCTTTACGTATGAAGGTTAAATCTACATTCCAATCACTACATAGTTTATAACAAAGTCGCTTCCGCTGTCTGTCTGTCCCTATGTATGCTTAGATCTTTAAAACTACGAACGGATTTTGATGCGAGTTTTTTTTTATAGATAGAGTGGTTCCCGAAGAAGGTTTTAGTATATAATTTGTACACGTGCGAAGCCGGGGCGGGTCGATAGTAAATAAATTACATTGAACTCTCAATTTGTGATATCAAGAATAATTTTTTTTTCACTAAATGCCTTTTATAGGCATTTAGTGAAAAAACTTTTATGTAAGTACGTACTTATGACATAAAAATTAAATTTTAATATATATGTCCATTTGTTGGTTCCGGCTAATCTCAGCAGATAGTAATGTTATACTGTAGTACTATTATTTTAGAAAAAGAATTAGGGTTCCACTCAAAAATAGAGAATGCCATGAAATAGATTGTTGATTGTTGTGTCTTGTTTTATTTTCTAACTGGTTTATCTAGATTATTTAACTCTAGAGTATGTTTCTATTCTATACGAAAGATTACTAAAGATTTATCAACCTGGCAAATGATCGTAATCTATGCTAATATATAAAACTGAAGAGTTTGTTTGTTTGTTTGCTTGAACGCGCTTATCTCAAGAACTAGTGGTCCGATTTGAAAAATTATTTCTGTGTTAGGTAGCCCATTTATCAAGGAAGGCTATAGGCTACAGATCATCACGCTAAGGCCAACAGAAGCGGAGCAGATGAAACTGCGTGGGAAAACTAGTTCCAATAATATATCTCCTCATACTGACGTTACTTCTTGTACAAACTTTAATACTATAAAAGTGCCTGATCACATTACATTCCCAGAGGTGTTGATTCCATTTTGTTTGTCCAAAAACATTATTTTTCTCCAAAGGAAAAGCGCAAACAACAGAAAAACATACGCATCCAAGCAGCTTGAGTTATCATAAGAATGAAATACGAAAAATGTCACGCATCTTTTTATTCCATAAGGAAAAGACTGCCGATGAGATCGTTCCTATTTTTTGGGATCCGTGTAAATAAAAAATAAATATCATAGGTTGTGTACATGGTCTCTAAGGAGATAAGCTTGGCTTATAGAGTTTCTTTTTCCTACATTATCGGGGCTAAAACATATTTTCAATATTCGAGGCGTTCGGCGGCGACGATCTTTCGCGTCCGGCCCTGGTTCAAGCCATGGTCCGGAGCGAGGAGACATGGGAAGCGGTCACTTCCTTCTGCGAAGCAGTAATGCTAGCAAAGGAGGAAGTTGAACGCGTGAGGGAGAGGGAAACCTCACTTCCCAGCCGCCGCAACAGAAGAAGACGCCCCGGGCGTCGGGAGTCGCAGGACGATTCTTGGCCACCGTAGGCGCGGGTCTGCGGAGGGCGAGTATTGGGTGGCTCGCCGTCTGATCAGAACCAGGCCCGGGTCGACGGCGCGCTGTGTTCCACGCGCGCCTCAAAGAGCTGTCAGCATTAAAGACGGGGCCCACTAAGGCCAGTGACTACTGGGTCTGCGGACTTCGTTCGAAAGAGGCACTGTACCCTGGAACGCAAAGGGCACTAGGAGGAACACGGATGGGTTTTAGTAAGTAAAAGTCTGACATTCCCTCCTGCGAGGAGTCATTTTGATGATTTCCCATCCTAAAAAAAAAAAAAGTTTGTATACATGGTCTTTAAGGGGATAAGCTTGACTTATGGAGACTTATGGAGTTTCTTTTTCCTACATTATCGGGGCTAACAAATATTTTCAATACTCGAAAACCGCTATTAGATTATGACAAGCGATGATGGAAAATATTTGGGAGGAATATTTCGTGTCACAAAAATGCTGTAAGTAGTTGTCAATGTTGTGTCGTGATATTGGCATAATAAAACGTTAGTTTATAATTTTATACTGTGAACTTTTTCATATAAATGACTGCGGTTTTTGTAACAAATTATGGTAATAACCGTAAATTGTTAAAACAAAACCCGGCCATGCTAATGAACGTTGATAAATAAGATTAATTTATTATTATTTTCATATAATGTTTGTGCAATCTCGGTTAAAAAATATCAGATTTTTCTTTTCTGCGCTAAATTCTTAGCCGAGATGCTAGTTCTAATGAAAACATTTAATAAAAAAAACTGGTTCATTTACTA
The DNA here is from genome assembly GCA_950371165.1 of Lacanobia oleracea. Taxonomy (NCBI): domain Eukaryota; kingdom Metazoa; phylum Arthropoda; class Insecta; order Lepidoptera; family Noctuidae; genus Lacanobia; species Lacanobia oleracea. Next base: position 8,091,909 of record OX493389.1, read on the forward strand.
TTATTTTTAGTAATATAACAATATTACTAAAAATAATAGCAATGTTTAAAACTTCATGTACGGAACCTTTCAAAAATATTTTCTGTACAAGTCACCTTCATTCACGGCTCTCACATTATAATTGCTTTTCAAAACTCAAATACGCTTTCATAAGTCCAAATTGTTTACTAATAATATAACTTTATATTTCCCTCGCGTATAATTTAAATGTTTTGTGTATTTTAAGTGACATCTTCCAAGTCAAAGTTTTTATGATTTATTTTCTTCCTAAATTATATGGCAGGTGAGGTGAACCATTTTTCTTTTTGGATCGCGTTAAGGTTTCGTTGAATGTGGTTTAGCCTTAGGGAGGGTAATGTTTTTCAAGCGTTTGTAACGTTGATAGCTATGTATATGTTTTATGTTACAGTAGAAAACTTCTCACGGGTTCACCCCTCAAATGCCTAAATCATTTGAGGGCTTAATGGTTTAGGCAATAAACGAGGTAGGTATTATTAGATTCCTTTTTGCAATCTGTAGTTTATGCGTGATGCTCCCTCAAACGCACAGACAAACAGATAAACAGACAAAAATTTTGAAAATAGCATATTTGTGTTTTGTATCTTTTTCCTAACTTTTCTATGTAATTTTTATGCAAAAATGTTCAATGTACAGACACGGTTGGTTTACGATTTTATTATATGTATAGATGGTATTGGGTATTTGGTACCATCATGTCATTGGAAGGCATGAGTGCGAATAGACGACACACCCTATCATTCGATAACTTAAAAGCCAATTCCCGCGTTTTAAATAAAATCAAGTCTCCGCTGCGACAGTGAATGTTAAAACTTACCAAAATGCAAGGGAATTAGACAAGTTTCGACAGATTTTAGTAGTTTAGATGCGAACGTTTCTGAAGAATACGAAGACTACGCAACTCCTTCATTTTAAAGCAACGTTCGCATTTGCATGTCAGACACTATCTGTCAAAAACCCTTTTTTTTATAAATTTTTGACAGATCACGACTGAGATGCGAATGCGAACATTGCTTGAAGATTAGTAGAATGAGGGCTATCGCGTTTGAATTCGCCGCTAGAGGCGCTAGTGTAGCGTGAGGTTTTAAATGTCCAATTTCATTATTGATTGGCAATTGGCAAATCAAAACAAATAAGTAAATAAACTCGCCTTATTAAGGTAATTATTTTTGTGAATATTTTTCTAAAACAGACTTACTTTGTTCACATGAGCGTAATACCTAACAACTTAAATGCTATGATTAAGAACCTAACTCGACAGTGGCGCCAACTGGTGAGTACAAAAACGGTAGCCTCATTGTCACTCTGGTTGTATCCAATGTATAAACATCTCTTCGATATTCAAAAAATCTAATGCGTTTTCATTTGTTTTCAAAATTGTAAGAACAAAAGAGTTCGCTATCATAGCGTGGTTGGTTAGCAAAAGTCATAAACGAGGTTGCATCAATACAGAGAAAACTTGTTACGGGTTGCTCATTGCCATTTTCCCGCGAGATGGCGCTGAAGTCAACATTTTCAGTTTTATTTTGTTTCGAGTGAAATAATGGTGCGACAATCGGATATTCCACTTTATCGAAATTAGTCAAAATACGGCATAAAAACCCTTCTGATTCGCCATACTTCACGAAAATAATATCTAACTCTTTTTTTTTTTTTTTTTTTTTTACTATTGATAGGCACGCGTTTGACCACTATCTCACCTGATGGTAAGCGAGAATGTGGTCGAAGATGGAGCACGCTTGCCTAGAAATAACCTATTCACTCTTGATTTAAAGACTCCCAGGTTGTAGCTATCAGGAAACACAGACTCCGGCAGGGAATTCCACTCCTTAGCTGTACGCACTATGAATGTGTTCCCAAAACGTTTTGTGCGTATGGGTGGGATGTCCACCATATACCGGTGGCGCATCGCCGTTCGTCTTGTGGTCCGATGATGGAACGGGCTTGGCGGAATTAAATAATGCAATTCCGTCGCACATTCCCCAAAATGCAACCGGTAAAAAACCGACAGGCTAGCAACTCGTCGTCGATGTTCAAGACTTTGGAGCTTCGACGCGACGAGCCTCTCATTGCCGATGATCCTCTTGGCTCGTTTCTCAATTGACTCAAGGGCATCAAGCTGGTATCTGGCAGATCCATCCCAAAGATGAGAGCAGTATTCCATACACGATCGAACTTGCGCTTGATAGAGTTTGAGCAGCTGTTCCGGCGTGAAGTACCGTCTCACCTTAGCCAGAATCCCTAACTTCTTTGCAGCCACTTGAGCTTTTGCCTCTATGTAAGGGCCAAAATTGAGAGTTGATGTTAATGTAACCCCAAGAAGCTCAAGATGGTCGGTTATCGGCACGGTTTCACCGCGGAAAGATGGAGCTGGGCGGAATTGGCTCCTTTTGGCGGAAAATAGACACGCTTGGGTCTTAGCAGCATTGAACTTGACCAGATTGGCATCGCCCCAATCAGAGACCGCCTGTAGGGACACGTTCAAGCGCTCAACCATTGCCTCCCGGAGAGACCGGATCTGCGACCCACCAGCTCGTGCGTCGGACACGTATCTTTCAGCAACAGTGCTGTCGTCTGCATACCCAAAGGTACCGGGTTTAAGCAGAACATTAATATGCAGCAAGAACAGTGTTGCCGAAAGCACCGACCCCTGAGGAACCCCGGCATTAATATCCAGCAGTCCAGACGAGCAGCCATCTATGACCACTCGGATAGACCGATCCCTCAGGAAATCTGCGATCCAATCACACAAACCGGCGGGCAGACCGAAGGAAGGAAGCTTACTAATAAGGCCATCGTGCCAGACCCTGTCGAAGGCCTTCGAGATGTCAAGGGAGACCGCCAGTGCCTCCCCGTGCTTCTCTATGGCCTCACTCCAGATGTGAATGGCATACGCTAGAAGATCCCCAGTTGACCGATTTCGGCGAAACCCGTATTGCCGGTCACTAAGGATATCATTCGCTTCTAGGTACGCCAGGAGCTTATGATTCAGCACGCGTTCCATAGTCTTACAGAGTATGGACGTTACCGAGATGGGTCTATAATTCGACGGGTCAGCTCGACTACCCTTCTTGGGCACGGGCTGCACGTTAGCTTGCTTCCAAGCCTTCGGCACTTTTCCAGTCTCAAACGAAAGGCGAAATAGGCGTGTCAAGATCGGAGACAACTCAGGCGCACAAGTCTTCAGAACAATTGCTGGTATCCCGTCGGGACCACTAGCCTTGTTCACGTCTAGGTTACGCAGCACCCTACGGACGTCCTTCTGATGAATGCGAATGTTCGACATACTCGACTCGCATTCACCAGGAGAGGCGGAGGGCGTCGCGCCACCAGGATCCAGACGTGAAGATTCCGCAAACAAAGACGCAAACAAGTTCGCTTTCTCCTCAGCGGAGTGGGCCAGCGTCCCGTCGGGTCTTAGCAGTGGTGGTAGTGAGGGGCGGCAGAAGTTCGATTCGCTCGATTCGACTCGCTTATACATGATTGAAAGTATGATTTGAAGTATGGCGAATCAGAAGGGTTTTTATGCCGTATTTTGACTAATTTCGATAAAGTGGAATATCCGATTGTCGCACCATTATTTGTGCGACTTAATATTGTTCCAAATACACTCGAAACAAAATAAAACTGAAAATGTTGACTTCAGCGCCATCTCGCGGGAAAATGGCAATGAGCAACCTGTAACATTCACCTTAACAACTAGACATCTTGGTACTGGCACAGAAAATAGTTCTTACTGGGGTATAGGTTTTATAATTTAATATTGGTTTTAATAAGGCAATCCAACGACCTGTGGCACTTAAAAAATATCATTCTGCTAGTAGTAGTGTGGCAGTAAAATGTGTTTATAATGTATATTGACTCATAATCATTTTTGTGTTGTATAATATTTTTAATTTATTTTTGTTTTTAAAAATAGACTAGTTCTGAAATTAATTGATTTGTTATTATTGACAAACGCTGTCGAAGTGACACGTGATAAATACCTTAATTTTGGTATTTCGACAACTGCCATTGCTAATACAATGGTATTTTATCTAGACTAGAGCCTCAGGATGCCTGCCCATTTGCGCGGAGCGAGACAGCGGAGTGGACAAACGGAGAAATATTAACCAATCATGTCAAAATATCAGTGACTCACGTGATGCGTAGATTTTATGCAATTCCATTGGCTAAAATTTCCCCGTTTCTCAGCTCCGCTGCCTTGCTTGCTCGCAATGGAGAGGCAGTGATGCACCCTAGGAAGTCCAACACTCGTATTACAAAAACACCTTCGCATTGAAGTCGCAATATCATCTCAGTGAAAAATAAAGTGAAAATGTAGGGAAATAAGACGCATTTTTGACAATTTACGACTTTTGATGAGAATGCAAGCACACTTTTGAAATAACGAGAATTCCTTTTTGTTCACAGAATCATTTACAGAAAGCTATTTATTGCACTAAAGCAAACTTTTAACTGCCTGCTATGCTTGAATTTCCTTGCATGATCGAATCAGGAATGATGATATATATTTGCATGAGAACCAAGCTTACCGACATAGCCCGAAGGATCACCAAACTGAAGTGGCAGTGGGCAGGGCACATTGCTCGTAGAACAGATGGTTGATGGGGTTGAAAAGTTCTGGAGTGGCGAACCCGTACCGGAAGATCCAGAGAGGTAAGACCTCCCGCAAGGTGAACCGATGACCTGGTGAGGGTCGTGGGTAGTCGATGAACGAGACGCACAGTACCGGTTACTGTGGCAACACTTGGGGGAGGCCTATATCCAGCAGCGGACGTCTTTCGGCTGATATAAAGATGATGATGATTTATTGTACTAAAGCGAATTTTAAATAAAACGAGTTATTCTTTGAGACAGGCTTAATTAAATTCTGGAAATTTTATTTCAAACCTACGTTTGCCTCCTAACTAAAGTTACAACTTACAACCACGCCTTCCATGAACCAGAGTCATCTTTTTTACGGAGCAAATGTGCTCAAGTTTCATACTCAACACCCTTGAGAACCATTCGTTTTCCAACGAATCGTACTTACGTTGGAGTGTCTGATCTGCCGTTTCGTGGAAGTTAGCAACTTGCAAAAGAGCCATTACATAACTTTTAGATACATAACTTCGTAAAACGACACATAAGTATCATCTTTATAAAAGGGTTTCTTATTATGTATATACTAACTTCTGCCAGCAGCTCCGCCCGCGTGTATGACGGAAGTTATCCCAAGGGAACATACTCCCGTCATAGAAAATACTATCATCTATCTCTATGGAAATTTTCATCCAGATCCGTTACATGTGAGTGTTATTGGTTAATATATAGCCAATAACACTCACAAATAACCAATAACACTCACAAATAAATTTCTATTGGTAAAAGAATTTTCAAAATCGGCTCAGCAGATCCAGAGATTACCCTCTACAACCTTACAAACTCAGACTTTACCCTTTAAAATATTATTATACTTAGATTAGTATAGATTTTGTTAATATAGATGTTGATGTAGAATTTTAGCGTTTTCATACTTGCTATATGTAAGCAATACTGAAGTCACAATAGTTTAATTGGATGTACACGCTCCGGTTACCTTCCGTTCGCCAATTTATTTTATAAGCACTATTGTAATATTGATTGACCTGATTTTAACAAAGCAAAATTCTTCCATTGCTGATAGATTGAGTGACTAACAGCGATCTGAAATTTGGCATGTATAATCCTTGAGGATTGTAGCGACCTCTCGCGACCGGCCCTGGTTCAATCTATGATCCGGAGCGAGGAGGCATGGACGGCGCGCTTTGTTCCACGCGCGCCTCAAAGAGCTGTCAGCATGGGAGACGGGGCCGCTAGGGCCAGTGCCTGCTGGGGTGCGGAATCCGTTCGAAAGAGGCACCGTAGTCCTGGAACGCAAAGGGCGCTAGGAGGAACACGGATGGGTTTTAGTCAGTAAGAGTCTGACACTCCCTCCTGCTTCACCCAGAGCGGGAGGAGTCATTTGATGATTTCCTATCCTTAAAGGGGAGCATTAAAAGAGGATTATCCAATATTCCAACGGAAACGGAGAAAAACGGGACATGCGCGTACGATGTCGCAGGCAAAAGCTATTACATAAAATAATATAACACACAAGCTCTTCAGATATCCGCTAGCGAAAATATTATGTTATTATCACCGGATTTAAATTAAAATGTCCTCCGGGCATTTCGATTTACTGTGCGCAATTTTGTCTGATTGTTGGTGACAGAAATTAATTTCCATGGAGTATTTTATTTATTTAAGAGTTCGTTGTAACAACGTAAAACGTTATAGCTATGGTTTGGATAAATTTGCGTGTGGATTAAGTCATCGTTTTTTTTTAAATTCGCTTAATTTCTACAAAAAACTGAAGAGTTTTAGTAAAAAATTGTAAAACGTTGATTGTGAAGTAAAAAATTTGTCAGGTTAAAAAGTTATGGGCAAATAACTAGATCGCTCAATCCACACGCCTCACGAAAATGCCGTGACACATATTTCAAAATTCTCAACCTTCCCGGTCTTTATTTTAATTTCAAATTTTAGTAAAGAATTTGTAATATCTTTTAGCAAATTCTCAATTAATTTGAAAGCCATTTTAGAAATTTATTCTTTAGCTCAATCCACACATGTGTGGATTGAAGGTTGAGAATTTAGTTTCTATCTAGTATTATCTAGTTATTTGCTTAACTTTTTAACCTGAAGTTTTACAAAATTTTTACTTTACCATCAACTTTTTACAATTTTTTACTCAACTCCTTCAGTTTTTTGTAGAGATTAAGCGATATTAAAAAAATGATCACTCAATCCACACGCACATTTAAGGGTGCTCTCTCGAAAAGGCTTCAAAATAGCGTGCAGATGAAACAGTTTTTCGTCGGCATTTACTGAGAAATTACTCTGAAAAAAATAGGTAGTAATCTACATGATATTGCACGTAACTTGGTTTAGCCAGAATGTATGTATTGGTATCACATAATAGGAAAAAAAATCACCAAATCACCTCCAAATCGTTGAGATGAAACCATTTTACTCCTTCATTTTTTAACAAAAGACTAAAAAAAAATATCTACTGATGTGCAATACAAACGAAAATAACTTGGTTTTGTTACTTTTTAAAAATATTTACTTGTTTTATTATAAAAAAATAAAAACACGGGTAGCGGTGTGGCGCGCCGTGGTGTAGTTAGCTCCGTTTGTATGCACAAGGTCATTGGCAAATATACAAGCCTTAATAAATGTTGCGTTTGTCATACGACAGGCTGAAGCTACCAAAATTGTTTGTTGAAGTAAATTTTTGCCAAACCCTTTCCGATTTCGGACATTATTTCTCTCATAGAAAGCTCCACTAACGGCGTGGGAGAGTTGGTAGATACCTACTATATAAAGTACCATGGGCTAAAGGTATCCCGGGATAATCACGTTTCCAAAGGGAAGAATAGGAAATCATCAAATAACTCCTCCCGCTCTGGGCGGAACAGAAAGGAGTGTCAGATTCTTACTGACTAAAACCTATCCATGTTTATTCTAATGCCCTTTGCGTTGCAGGGCCCCAACGGAAAACAAAAGGCTAGTAGTTTACAATCAGCCTTATTCATGAAAATATTCTAACCCTTCATTCAAAATTGTCATTAAAAAAAGTGTCCAAAAAATTTGAATTTTACACGTTATACAAAGTTAGATTTCTTATTAAATAAGGCCGAATATTGCCGGAGTTTGAATCCCATCAAGAAATGCAGATGCTATAGAATAGAATAGAATACTCTTTATCATGTACACCATATAAGTTACAGAATAAAAAAATGAAGAAAACATTACATAGGGTGACACAATGGGCGGCCTTATCGCTAAAAGCGATCTTTTTAAAAGACAACCTTAGAATGGATTTTAAAGAGAGCTGTATTGAATATGTAGGTAGTAAAATAAATAGAGTATGTACATAAATACCTACCCTAATTTTATCCCCATCTACTTCAGAAATGAAAAGCGGGGAAAACATAACATATACATTATTTGTTTACTGAAATTCTTTTATCAATCCAAGCGTATTGTTTCGGATTCCCGATACAATTTGATTGATAACCAATTGAAGCACAATATTCCCATTTCAAGTAACATATGTTACCTTGTATTTGAACAATTCAATATATAAGAAATAAAAATAAATTCTTTGTACTTTTTTGTGAAATTTGTTAGGAATAAAGTGGTATCACACATCAGCAATAGTGAAGCTTTGATAGAAATAGGGTATTTGACGTCTATGAAAAATATAAATGAATGAATGCTTAATTGATATAGGTAGTTATGTTATTAAAAAAGTACATCATCTGCCTAGCCTTTGCCCAACTATATTGGGCTCGGCTTCCAGTCAAGCTGAATACCAGTATTTTACGAGGAGCAGCTGCCTACCAGACCTCCACAACCCATTAACTGGGTAACACGGTACGTCATGGCAAGACTGGAGTCAGATTTACTGGCTTCTGACTATACTTCTGGCTACTTTCTTTTATTAAAACAGTACAATTGGTGGAAAATTCGCAACGAAGTCATTCGCCAGAGAACTAAAGTCACCGACATTGCGCGTAGAATCAGCATGCTGAAGTTGAAGTGGGCCTGCCATGTCTGCAGACGGACAGACGATTGATGGAGCAGACATGTGTTAGAATGGAGACCGCGTATGGGCAAACGTAATGTGGGACGCTCTGCGGCACGATGGATCGATGATTTAAAGGTGGCTGGCAGCGGATGGATGCGGATTGCTCAGGACCGAGATAGTTGGCGAAGGCTCTTTGGGGGAGGCTAACGTTCAGCAGTTGACGGATATTGGCTGAAATGATGATGATGAAATAAAATTGTTGGAAAATCAGCGAAGTATACGTTTTTAAAGCTATTCTTCTATCTTTGTCACACAAAATTACATTTGTACTGGATGACTTCAATTCAATATGGCGGGACTTGTGAGTGACACACCATTAGTGCTGTCTTTGTTTACAAAGATTTTAAAACGCTGATAACACCGCCATTTTTTAATATTTTAAGCAATATATAACTGCGTTTTTTCTGCTCTCTAGGTTTTGACAAATCATCATCTGCCTAGCCTTTTCCCAACTACATTGGGGTCGGCTTCCAGTCACACCGAATTCAGTTTTGACAAATGTAACAAAAAAAAATCCAGGCAAATACCTACTAGGTAATTTGCCCTGCCACTAAGTTGCCAATTCTTCGGACTTTGTCGGTAACCGTGCTTCTCTTACGGATATCTTGATTCCTGATTTGATACGACTGCGAGGTTGCGACGGGGCTGACGGATCACATTTAAAGATTACATCAAAACAGATAGACCAGGTTTGGCACAGAATGCTTGAAGTTGCCTAAATATGAGCGTCTTCAAAGACCTTTTTATGAGTGGATCGTCAAATGACTCTGACAATTCCCCCAACACAATAACCCAACGCTCGCCGTCCGCAGGCCCGCGCCTAAGGTAGCGAGGAACGCAACTGTCGTCCTACAACTCCCGACGCCTAGTATTGTATACTTAGGTCCAAACAATAATCTATAACAATCTGCGACCATAGATCAAAAATTCCCAACTAAGTGAAGTAATTACGTTTAATATCCCACAGGACTAATGGTCGTATTGAATGGGAGTAGCCATTATGGACAATAGGCGCTTCTAGCTGACGTAGCTATTGATATCGGTGGGCGCAGATCTTAACTAGATATTGTCTATTATAGATGATGAATACCAGTTAAGATCCGAGAGAAATATTTACAAAAAATTATTGATATTTTGATATACTTTAGTAGGTAAATAACATAGAGGTGAGACCCCTTTACAATCTCCCAAGGGATGTATCCTAACAGGCGTTGCACATAAGGTTTCTTGAATTGGTCATTTAAGGGTACCGGGGCCCCTTCCATGTGCTCCAGTAGATCACCGAGGGAATCACACACTCTCTGGTTTTTGCCCCAAAATTCCGGGCGCCTTTTGAAGATTTCAGTTAATCATCGCTTAACTTCAGGTGAGATAGTGACCAAAAATCAATACTAAAAAAAAAGAGTTGCACTCCGGGAGTGCCAGCCGAAGCGAAAACTTGAATACGTGCTTCTCTCCCTCCGTCTTATGAATTTTCAATCCGGTCACGTGTCCTGACGTCTTACGAATTTTCGATCAGGTCGCGTGTCCTGACGCGAGTTTAACATTGTTACCCATCACAAAAAACTGCAACACGCCGCTAAAGAAGATTTCACTTAAAAAATTATATGGACACAATTGTGTAGTGAACACAATTAATTTTAAGTTTTAATAGGTAATTTTCATTAGCTTTTCATATTCTATTATCTAGGTATTGTATTCAAGGAAAGACATAAGTCACATCAAAAATAAATTAAAACCACTTTTCCTGCAAGTTCTTACGAAACCATTAGCAGCTCATCATTAATTAGAATGACCAATCAAAGTAATCAATCATCATAAAATGTTATGTTGTTTTTACGCTAAGTGCTACCGTACGACTTCCAATAATATTAATATCCCAATAAAGATTAATATGATGGAGACATTATGATAATTGATTCGGTAAAGGTTCTTCAGTGACTGAAGAGACTTTAGGCCTGCCACATTTGCACGATTTTTCATCGAACAGCTGTTGAGTTGTAGGTAAGTCAAAAATCTGCCAGGGTTGTGAAATTTGTTCGAAAGAGCCACCGCGGCTCTGGAATGCAAAAGGCAACCCTAATCTCTTCAAAGTTAGAGTGAATAGGCTCCTTCTGGGTAGGCTCGCTCCATCGTAGACTTTGTCTCTGTCATCTGTGACATAGACTAGAGTCAAGATCAAACCCATAACAAATAAAACAAGGCATTAGGAGGAACATGGATGGGTTTTAGTCAGTAAGATTCTAACACTCACACTACTCACAGGAGAAGGAGTAATTTTAAATTTTTTTTTTTTTTTTTTGTCGATGGCCACTCGCAGTTTCAACCCTAGAGGGTTGTCAACTACTGAACCGGACTTGCCTGTGAGGGCCTCTAGAATTTAAGGCCCCCAGCCGAGGCTACAAAATTTATATATATTAAAACTCCGCTCGCTGAGGGCACCCCCTGTGGGGTACGGACCTCGGCTCAGCGGCGTCATTTGGGGGGGGGCAGCAAGAGACTGGCTGGGTCATGTCATTATTTAGGGAGATATTTGTCACTACTGGCTCAGCTTCGCGGGCTGGCTCGTTTGCCAAAAGACGGGGGGAGCGTTACTGGGACGACGCGACGGACCTCGGCGGCGAGGTCGGAATACGGATCGCGGTCTGTATTTGTGTTTCTTGAGAGTGCTGGTTTCCCTACAGCTTTCTTGAAGGACGGTGATTGGGTCGTCAGGGTCGACGAGGGTATGCCGAGGACGGCGAATCTTACTAATCTTGGAGAGAGCGTATCGGGTAGCCGATACGATTAAGGGATTCTGGTGCTTTTCTGCAGATTCGATGAAGTGCTTAGTAAGACGCTTCATGAATTGCTTGATGGTTGGGACTTTGAGGTCGACATGTAGTCGGTCATTCCTAACGAACCACGGTGCACCCGTGGCCTTTCGGAGAAAACGGTTTTGGATGGTCTGCATCCTATGGATATGTCGATCCTTTGTGTGTGCGAAGACGGCACACGCATAGGTCATTATCGGACGTATGCACGTGGTATAGATGCGCAGTTTGCATTTAAGGGATAGCTTGCTGCGTGCATTCAGCATGGTATGAAGCCTACCGAGAGCGAAAGCAGCACGCGAACGTACCGCCTTTATGTGCTCGCCAAAGGTGAGGTTTTGGTCAAGGATCTTTCCTAGATATTTGGCTTGCTTCTCCCAAGGGATCGGCTTGTCAAACATGGTGATCGGACTAAGGGGGGGTAGAGCTCTAGTACGCGGCTTGCGAAACAAGACCGCCTGACTCTTCTCCGGATTGATAAAAGTTTTTCCAATCTTAAAATAAATATATATAAAATATGCGTGGGAATCAATGCATGTATTTCCTGATATTATCAATAAGAAAGTTGCTCGACCAAAATATTAGAAACCCACATTGACCACTGCAAACTACTTCTTCGTGCCGCTGGCACTACAGAATATCGAATTTTGCTGGCCCAAAACTTCACCGCCTAAAAGGCATCGTCTGTGGCAGCGGAGATATGGCTTTGACCGCAGGGTTTAGAGCGCATAGGCAGAACAAGAGGTTTAGTCTTGTTGTTTCTTTCGAATCTATGGTTTACTCCTTAGATTGTTTGGGCCCAGTATCGGTGGCATCCATTAAATCCTCCAAAGTACAGGAGTACTTGGCGGACACTTGGGGCATTCCAATGTGTGTTTCAAGTTTTGAACACCGGGCACCGAAGGCACACGGGGCACCGGAGTCACATTTTATATTTAATATTGTAAGTTTTAATATAATTTTAATATAGGGACTTGGTGCCCTAATAAAGACAATTTTATTGATTGATAAACCCCATTCTACCAAGCATAAAGCAATGGGGTTGATTATATGTTCGTTTCGACTCAGCTCCGCATTAACACTGCTGCCTTTCAGTAGAGTTAGCTTCATTTTACGAGTAGGTGTTGAGTTATTTCCACTTTGATTCAGGGATTTCCAAGTGTGCTATAGAAGGTGAGGCCCTGCAGGTAGAAGCTCAATTGTTAGCTTACATAAAGTGGTTGGAACTAATAGTATCCTGCTCCAGTTCAACTGTCAATTGACAGGCACTTGAATTGACCGGCTTCGACCTTAACAAGATTCAGACAAACAAAGCGCTACAAAGATTGATGGTAATGCAACCTACAAAAACAAAGGTGTGAAGGACACTGGCACTTTATGGGTTTCTTACTTACAACTTCTTAGTACTTTAAATCAGTCAAGCAAATATTAAAGAGCCTCCACGAGTAAATCAGTACGTTTTCCGAATAGCAGGTGAAAGATTACAAATTATAGTAATTAGTTATGGAACAAGGAATAACTTGGACAGTCAGGGCAATTTTACAATCATTATCATCATCTGCCTAGCCTTTTCCCAACTATATTGGGGTCGGCTTCCAATCAAACCGGATTAAGCTGAATACCAGTATTTTACGTAGAACGGCTGCCTACCTGACCCCCACAACCCATTAACTGGGTAACACGGCAGTTCTTGGCAAGGCGGGACTCATATTTACTTGCCTCTGACAATCCGTAGCGACTGCCAAAGATCTACAAATGACAGCCGGGACCAACGGCTTAACGTGCTTTCCGAGACCATTTTACAATGATTCCTGAAAATGAAAGGCCGTCGAAACCTGCCCAAAGATGTGACGGGTTGATTTGGACGCCGTACCATAAGGTCTGGTTCGAGACGGCGCGGGATAAGAACGTCTGGATGGACTTGGGTAAGGCCTTTGCTCAACAGCAGTTAAGCAACAGCAAGTTTAAAAAAATAAAATCTGCCCGAACAGTTATCTGCACAAGACATTTAGGACCCTCTACGTCCAGAGCCGATGAAACATGAAAAAAAAAACCGGCTAATAAAGACTACATAATGATTTAATTAGAAATGTATAGTTTTCCGAATCTTCCCTATACCTTCTTGTAGTATAAGACGGTATTACTTGCCAAATATCATAGTTATAGGTCAACGGGAAATACCTACCCTATCCATTTTGATTCCCTTGAGAACGTCGAAATATATGTTTTTGCGGCAGAAACGACCGTATCGTTTTTATATAGGTTCAAGGGGCCATAGACGGACGGACGGACGAACGGGCAACAAAGTGATCCTATAAGGGGTCCACTTTTTCCTTTTGAGATACGGAACCCTAAAATTTAGACAATAATAATAATAATAGTTTATTGTCACAAGAAAACATACATTAGTATACACTGTTTAACAAGACGCTAACTAACGCTGCAGAAGTCTGTATACAGATATTGTGAGCCCTGCCTCTCAAACTAGGATAACCTGTATCTTAAGAGACAGTGTTCAGCTGTGAGGTTACTTAAAAATAGGGATTAAACAACTGCGGACTGTGCCAACTTATAGTACGTGTTAACAACTTAACAATCAAATTACTCTTAAACATAAACATATTATATTTAAGAAAAAAGAAAAAATAGTATAAAAATAATAATTTCAGACTTATAAATGTGAATGGGTGAATGTGTGTGAGTATGTCTTTATGATGTATGCATGTGTGGTGAGTTTTTGTATGGGAGTAGTGAGTGTGAGGTGTTATATGTGAGTCAGTAAAAGCAAAATAAGGCAATACTAGGCAATGCATTTTAGCAGAGATTCAGTTTGTGTATAGTCCTGTTGAAGTAGCCATTCCATCAGCTTAGCTTTTAATTCAAACTTATTGCAATCCAGTATATTTAATTCTTTATGTATTTTTTTGTAGATCAGTGAGCTTAAAGTGAAGTATTGGTATTTGGCAAAAACAGTTTTGTATCGTGTACTTGGGGGAATGTTGGTTCGTTTAGTGGGATTAGACGGTGGGACACTGGAGTGTTTTCTGAGAATGGATCTCAACACGAAGAGCTGTCGAACTGTTAGTACCTTACAATCTGAGTAGAGTTGAGTTGTTGGATAACGATAAGGTTTTCGTAGCATCACTTTCAATATTGCTCTCTGAGCTCTCTCCACTCTAAGAAAAGTAGTTTTAGCTGCACCCCCCCATACACTAATACAATACCCAAGAACTGACTGACACAGAGCATAGAACACCATTTTTAGAGTATCAGGATTTGCGGAAGCTCTAAGTGACTTAAAGATATGTATTAGTCTCAGCGTTCTCGAGGTTAGGACATCAATGTGTTGATTCCAGCGTAACCCGGCATCAATTTGAACACCCAGGTATTTGACGTGATCGGTACGCGTGAGTGTTGGACATTGGCATGAAGATGACTGTTTTAAGCAAGTGTGCGCTATTATCGAAAAGGTGTGGTCTGGTAAGGTGTTCTGACGGATGGCGAAAGGAATATATGAGGTCTTGTTGCAGTTGAGGGTAAGCAGATTTAGGTTGAGCCAGTTTATTATTTCACGTAGTGCCAATTCCGCGTTACTTTTAACGCAATCCCATGTTGACCCATCAACTATTACCACGGTGTCATCGGCATATACAAAGATCGTTGAGTTGGGGAGGGACATTCTGCATAAGTCATTTATATATATTTGAAATAAAATAGGACCTAAGATGCTACCTTGGGGCACTCCGTAGGATAAGGTTTCATCATCACTGAAGTGATTTTCAATTTTGGTTCTTTGAGTACGGTTGTTCAGATAATCTTTGAATATTTGTAATGATATACCTCTAACACCGAGTCGCTCTAATTTGGTAACAAGTATGGGAACAGAAACTGTGTCGAATGCTTTCGAGAGATCTAGGAATATTCCTAGACATTTGGCTTTCCTGTCGAGATTCCCAGCAACCAACTGCGTCAAATCAAGTACTGCATCTTCAGTCGAGACACCGGAACGGAAACCATACTGATTATCTGCTATGATCTTGTATCTTTCCAAGAAGTTCTTAAGTCGGTTACTAAGAATCCTTTCCAAAACCTTGGAAAGAGCAGTCAAAACCGAAATGGGTCGATAGTTGTTGACACAGCTTCTGTTCCCACCCTTGTGGATTGGGTGCACAATTGCTTTTTTAAGTGCGTCCGGAAAAACACCCGCGCGGAGACAGCTATTGAAGATGTACGTCAAGGGTTTTATTAGTGTCTGACGGCTCATTTTCAGCACTATAGGCGATATACCATCCCAACCCAGCGCACAGTCATTACGTAACTGCGAAACAAGAGACTCCACCTCAGATTCGTCTGTGTCTAGCAACACGAGGGAGTTAGCGGGAGATAGTGGGATGTTATCACCGATATTCAGAACCTGACTGCTCATATCAGCGGGACACTGACTCTGTGATAGAATTTTATCCGCTAAGGTTTTCCCTACATTACTGAAGAATTTACCAACTTCGTTTATGGATTCTTTGGGATTGTCACATATTTTCAGTAGTTTAACAGGACTGGTTTTTATTTTAGCTGTATTTGTAATAGTTTTTATAGTGTTCCAAAGGGCTTTGGGGTTATTTTTTGTTTTCTCAAATTCATTCCTTTCATAGGCAATTTTTAGTTTACTAAGCAGGTCATTTCAAAAATTGCGGTAGCGTGTATACGTTTTTTTAAGAATTAGATTGTCAGGTTCTTTACTTGATCGTATATGCATTTTGTCTCGATTTTGGATACACCTCAATAAGCCTGGGGTTATCCAGGGTTTGATGGTCCTTTTTTTTACTTGGAATCTTGACATACTTGGTGTGTTTAACAATGACCGGTGTTAACAAAGTTATAAAAGTATCCATCATTGTGTTTGGGTCGTCCAATTTATAAATTGCCGCAAAATCGAGGTTTTCTAGCTCTAGCTTAATGGCCTCATAATTTACGGAAGTAGAATATTGACAAGTTTGACGAGTGGGACTTGCGCTGGAGATGGTAAGGACAAGAGGTTTATGGTCTGTGATGTGTGATTCAAGAACTAGTGTGGTGGTAGGCAAGCTAGATTTTATGAACGCGTGGTCAAGACAATTTTCAAGCCTAGTAGGTAGAAGGTGGGATGGTAGCAGGCCATACGATGAATTAAGTATGAGGTAATCTAGGCTTCGATCATTTCTACTTCTCATGCTAATATCAATATTCAAGTCACCAATTAGAGCAATGTTCTGCCATGTGGAAAGTTTAGTGTAAATATTATTTAAACTATCTAGGAACATATCAAAACTTTCCCTAGAACTGAGCGATGGGGACCGATAGACTGCCACTAAAGCAATTTTTTCGTCATCCCATTGGCAAACAAGGCAGTTTCCACCCACAAACGTAGGCTCCCACACTGAGACTTGCAGGCTCTGTTTCGCATATATAACGATTCCGTCGTTCTGATTCGAGTTTATGTCTGTACGATATGATTGGAAGCGCTGTAATTTAGGTAAGTTAATGGCCTTGCTTAGCCAGCATTCGGTCAAAACGATTATATCGAAGCTAATGCGTGTTTGGTGCAAAAGTACCCGCAATTGTTCAAAGTTTTTGTTTATGCTTCGTATATTTAAGTGTAAAATTTTCGTAGTGTCATCAGAATTCTGAACAAACTTAAGGCACTCTTCTGGGTTACAAGTCAGTAAGTTGCCTACGCTTATTGAGTCTAGTTCAGAATTTATATTGTTTATTAAAGCCATTTGAAAACAGCATAAGATCCCAAGACATGACCTGATTGCTTAATATTGCAAAGAGTATGCAACTTAAGTCCAAAGAACCAGGAATGTTTTTTGCCTGTTTTTGCCAAAAATGTATATTGATCTTCTTCTTCTTCTTCCACCTGGCGTTAATCCCGGCTATTGCCAGGGTCCGCCTTCCTACTTAGCTTCCTCCACTTTGCCCGATCTTCAATATCCTTCTCAGTCAGGCCATTGGCTCTCATGTCGGACTTGACGACGTCCAGCCAGCGCTTGCGAGGGCGACCACGGGGCCTAGCCCCAAGAACAGCCATATTCATGCATCTCCGACCAACGTACTCCATAGGGCGGCGCATGATGTGGCCATACCAACGCAGACGACACTCTTGCAGTTTTTCCCCCACGTCACGGACACCAAGACTACCTCGGATGTAAGAGTTGCGTATGCGATCGGATCGCGTTACGCCACTCATCCACCTCAGCATCTTCATCTCCGTGACGCGAAGCTCCTGGGTGTGTCTGCTTAGTGCTGGCCAACACTCGCCCCCGTACAGTAGGACAGGCCGAATGATGCATTTATATATCTGCCCCTTGAGCTTCGGAGGCATTTTGCGGTCGCATACAACGCCCGTCACCTCGCGCCACTTCGCCCAAGCCGCGCCAATACGTGCTTGGACATCGTCGTCCACGATGCCAGACTCGTGCAGCACGGATCCAAGGTACCTGAACGTATCGGACTTTCTGATCAGGTCCGAACCTATTCGGATGGTGTTTGTATCCGTGCTGCCACAGGACATGTACTCAGTCTTCGCCACATTTAGTCTCAGACCACCGTTTTCAAGCGTGTCCTTCCAAATGTTGACTTTGCGCTCAAGATGGGCTTTGTTCTGATTAACGAGGGCGATGTCATCGGCATACATCATTAGCCATGGAGGCTGATCTTGGATGTTTGCCGTAACTACATCGAGCACTACGTTAAACAAGAACGGGCTAAGAGCCGAGCCTTGGTGAACGCCAACAGATATTGGGAAGCCATTCGATTCGCCAACAGCGGTCTGGACAGAGGACACGGAATTGCTGTACATGTCTCTGATAATGTCAATATAGGCCTCGGGAACGCCCTTGAAGCGCAGTGCCCACCAGATGGACTGCCGAGGTATACAGTCGAAGGCCTTCTGCAGGTCTAAAAAGGCCATATGCAAAGCTCTCCTTCTCTCTCTGTAAGCCTCAGCCAGATTCCGTAAGGCGAACACTGCGTCCATGGTGCTGTTACCCGCCCGGAAGCCATATTGACACTCAGAGACAGTGCACTCGCTACGGAGCCGTGTGTCAATGATGCGCTCGAAGAGCTTCATGGTGTGGCACATGATCTTGATACCGCGGTAGCTACCACAATCCTGTACGCTACCTTTGCCTTTGTAAACAGGGATAATCAGGCTAAATCGCCACTGGTTCGGCATTTCCTTGGTGATCAGGATGCGGTTAAAAAGATCCGTCAGAAGGTCCACACCATGTGGGCCCATCGCCTTCCACACTTCAATTGGCACATTGTCAGGCCCGACCGCTTTCCGGTTCTTCATGTGGCGAAGAGCAATGCGGGTTTCGTCGGGGGAAATAGGGGAAATAAGCCCAAGGTTAGGAGGCGGTTCCGGAGGAAGGTTATGGGGATGCTGTTTGTTAGACAGCTCCGCGAAGTATGTACACCATCTCTCCTTAACAGAGGGGGCATCGTAGAGCAGCTTACCCTGGGCGTCCCTTACACAAAGACATTTGCTAATGTCCCGTGTAGCTTTCTCCCGGCCACGCGCCAGCTTAAAAATAAGCTTTTGCCCCTCCGCAGTTTCCAGCTTGTCGTATAAGGGCGCCAGACTTTTGCTGCGGGCTCTGGCTACAGCTTTTTTGCAAGCGCGCTTAGCCGCTCCATATGCCTCCCTGTCATCCGGAGAGTTGGACCCTTGCCACTGTTTAAATAAAACCTTCTTCTTCCGAGTCGCCTCCTGCCCCGTCATCTCACCACCACGTCTCCTTTCCTATGGTGCGGCCACCACGAGAAGTGCCAAGGACGCGCTTACCCGCATCGGTGATTGCTGAATGGATCCTACTCCAGATCTCTTGAGCGGACTCATGCGGAGCACTGATCTTGAGATGCTCGACCTCCGCGATGAAGTCCGACTGCCTAGGACCATCAAGCAACCACCACTTAGTGCGGGGTTTGCGTTTCTCGGTCACTCTCTTCTTCGGTACAACCGCAAAGTCCAGGACAAGGAGGCGGTGTTGAGCCGTTAGGCTTTCGCCTGGGATGACTTTGCAGTTGGTAACCTTGCCAATGTGGCACCGTCGCACCAGCAGGTAATCTATTTGGGTTGAGTAGGCACCACCACGGTACGTAATAAGATGCTGGGGCTTCTTCTGAAAGAATGTGTTCGCGATGGCTAGGTCAGACACAGCGCAGGTGCTAAGTATATTGACTCCCTCTGCGTTTAGCTGGCCATAACCAAAACCACCGTGAACACGTCCATACTCTCCAGCAAACTGACCTACGTGACCGTTGAGATCCCCCCCAACCAAAACACCTTCGGAATTCGGGATAGCGCGTAATACGTCCTCGAACTCATCCCAGAAGGCCTCCTTTTCAGACTCACAGCAACCAGTCTGAGGAGCATAGGCGCTGATTAGGTTCGTTACCGACCCTTCGAACAGCACCCTAACTCGCATCAACCGGTCGCTGCATCGGTCTACTTCAAGGAGTCCATCCTGAAGGTCCTTAGACAGCACCACGGCCACTCCGCTCCTACCCGCTGGTGATCCGGTGTACACTAGCCGGTACCCCTGCCCGATGTCACGTGACTTATTTCCCTTCCAGCGCGTCTCCTGAAGGAAGGCGCACTGGACCCGACGCTTCGCAAGTACGTCTGCGAGTTCTTGGCAACGTCCGGTTAGGGAGCCAATGTTCCAGGTGGCAAAGCGGAACTTCCTCTTGGGTACTATCCTCTTTAGCCGTGCCCGTACTTGACACGGTAGCCCTAGCCCACTTATCGCAGGTTTAGGGCGATGTGCCTGCGCGTCGTTATGCGGCGACGCCCTAGACCGAGTACCCTTACCTAACTTGTTTCTCTCCATACATATATGACTGAAGTTGGTTTTACGTGGGGCGACCAGCCGTCTGACCCCCACAACCCTACAAGAGGGAAACCAGGTTCGCCAGAGCCTCGTCCGTTGGACAGCAGGGTGCACCGCTAGCAGGTGAGGTTGGCTTGGGTCTTTAAGATGGCAACGGACCCCATACACCCCCCAAAAATGTATATTGATAAGGTCGTGTAATTATGTAAGTGTGAAGTGTATTTATTGTTGCAGTGTGAGTGATGTTTTTGAGGGTAAGGAGTGTGTGGGAGTGTGTGTAAATTTTAAGTATCTGAATTACAATAAGAGCTAACTTATTTAAAGAAAAAATAATGAGAACGGTAAAATATTGGTTAAACGAATACGAAAATGAATGCATACTTATGGCCAAATAATCGTTTCTATTGGATAGTCACTTTTGAGCATAAAGTTTTTCTAAGCAGTGCTTGGATTGTATGGTGATGGATTTCTGGCCCTCTTCCTTGCGTAGTAGGACTTTACCATTAGCCGTCCAGCAGAACTTGTAACCATTTGTATTAGCAAACGTTCGGGATTCAAAAAAGAGTTTTGTTGTGATGCCAGACAATCGATCCGAAATGTAGATCGGTGTACGAGTTCCAGAGAGACCAATGTGCTCTGTATTCAATTTTTCGGAGTTAGCTCGGTTCTTATTAAAATTTCGGACTGCTGCGAGGACATTATTTTTGAGAGTGACGGTCTGGAATTCAGCAATGATAGACCTTTTGTCGCCGTCCTTATTGGGAATCCTATAGACATCACGTACGTCGGATGGAAGAACATCTATATCTAGAGCCTTGCATGTGTTAACAATAAGAGAAGGCAGTGGCGGTGAATTTTTTTCAGCTGGTAACAGGTTTCTTATTTCAATAGTTGAGCTACGGGAGCTAACCTGTGTATCCATGACTTTACGCTCCAGATCCTCGATATGATTTAGTAGATTTATGCGTTCCTTACCAAGATTCTTGACTCTGGACTTGATTTCCACGTATTTTGCATTTGTAAACGTGATACTTTTTTCTTTCCAAGTAGCAATTGTGGATTTTTTCATTTTGCAACTTCACTTCAGCTACATCCGAACTAAGTTTATGGAGAATTTGTTCTTGATCTTTTTTCCACGATGATAACATTCCCATAATTTCATCCTTAAAATCTTGCAGCTCGCTGGAAGGAAGATGAACGCGTGGTTTTTTTGCACGAGAGGTGATATTTAAAAATTCCATGTCTTGAGAGGTGTTAGTAATGTCAGGGTTTGAAGCCGAATGTTGAATTTCTTTTGGCGGGGAACGTAGTGTTTTAGGCATGGTAATCGAAATACTCCAACTGACTGCTGAGTGTTTATAAAATAACAAGTGAACGCGTCGTAATACTCGTAGTCGACGACAGGCACGTAGCAAAGTGATTTGATGCGAGGTCAGTGTTCGCGTAGCACTCGTAGCTGTCAGCCGCGTAGCACTCGCCGCTCTGCCCGTAGCCCAGTCTCGTAGCACAGGTGTTAGAGGTCCAATATTTCTCGTTAATGCGTCAGCGCAGCTTAGCGTGGCGGTGTATGTTACCGACTCCCGTGCTTGAGGTGGAAGGTGCCAACATTATAACAATAACAATACGTCAATCATTATGAAATTCTATCTATCTATCTCTAATCTAATAGACAGCCTATTATATTTAATAGGCTGTCTATTAGATTAGAGATAGATATTTTAAAATCAATGTTCAATTACTCTTTAGAAAAACTTCCATCTACTTCCTCTGAGTATTTAAGGAGCTTTGAAAGTATTACACAATAAAATACCCGGAAATACGGTCCCTGGACGAGCAGTATTAACGACCAGTAGTTTACAACTGTACCGAGTCACCTGCCCCGCAAATGTTCGTAACGCAATATCTTACTTCAGCTTAGAAACTCTTTTAAGTGGTTTCAAGCTAAGTACTTTAGATCGTATGTACTAACTTTATACTAATATGTATATAAAGCTGAAGAGTTTGTTTGTTTGTTTGCTTGAACGCGCTAATTTCAGGAACTACTGGTCCGATTTGAAAAATTCTTTAAGTGTTAGATAGCCCATTTATCGAGGAAGGCTATAGGCTATATAACATCTCGCTTAGACCAATAGGAGCGGAGCTGTAATGAAAATTGTGACGCAAACGAAGTTGCGTGCGTCAACTAGTGCTAATATATAAAGTTGAAGAGTTTGTTTGTTTGTTTGCTTGAACGCGCTAATATCAGGAACTACTGGTCCGATTTGAAAAATTATTTCTTTGTTAGATAGCCCATTTATCAAGGAAGGCTATAGGCTATATAACATCTCGCTTAGACCAATAGGAGCGGAGCAGTAACGAAAACTGTGACGCAAACGAAGTTGCGCGGGTCAACTAGTTATTTATGTAATGATCGGAATAATAATTGAAGAAGTCACATGAAGGTGTCCTTTAGCTTTTTTTGCCGTGGGTCACCGATAATATGGGTTGATCAAAGTCAAAGTCAAAGTCAAAACGTTTATTCCAATTAGGCCATTAAACGGCACTTTTGAACGTCATTCACATTTCAAATATATAAGTTCTGAAGTGACTCTACTGTCCATTCGGAAAGGTAGATTCTTATGGAGAAGAATGGACAAGAAACTCCATAGTTACTCTTTTCAATTAATCTTTTACAATACTTGGTAAGTATACAATTTTTTTTTTTATATGTGAGGACCATGCACCTAGGGTATGCAGAGGTAGACTTATAAATTTTCTAAATAAGTAGGTACATGATACTCACACATTTACAAATATTGGAATGACTAATTAACAGTGTGTGAGTTAACAGAAAAATACAGACACAAAAAGAGACAGAACATCTATAAAGTTAATACATAAAGCAACCAGTTTGATTTTGTCCACAACATTGACCGTCCTATGGAGCAGGACCAGCATGCTTCCAGGCATTCTTATCCTGAATGTAATCTTCTAATTTGTAATAAGCTTGTTTACAAAGTGTGCTTTTGATATATGCTTTAAATTTTCTTTCATTTAGTTCTAATATGTCACAAGGTATTTTATTGTAACATTTAACACAGTACCCCATGAAAGATGTGTGTACTTTAGCTAATCTATAAAATGGTTGATCTAACTTATCTTTATTTCTAGTATTAAAATTATGTCTATCACTAATTTTACTAAAAAGATGGCGATTTTTCCGTACATACATTATATTTTCATAAATGAATTGGCAAGGGACTGTCATAATATTAATCTTTTTAAAAAGTTCCCTTAGAGAATCGCGGCGGCGCAGATTATAAAGGGCTCTGACAGCTCTCTTTTGTAAAATAAATATGGATTCAATGTCAGCAGCCCGACCCCACAACAAAATTCCGTATGACATAATGCTGTGAAAGTAGCTAAAATAGACCAAACGTGCGGTTTCTACGTCTGTTAACTGTCTTATTTTCCTAACAGCATAAGCAGCTGAGCTTAGCCGCCCCGCTAGAGATGTAATATGAGGTCCCCATTGCAACTTCTCGTCCACTGTGATTCCCAAGAAAACTGTCTGATCAATAAACTCCAGTTTTTCTCCATTCAATATTATGTCACATTCGGTACTTTTAACATTAGGCAAAGTAAATCTAATACATTTAGTTTTTTTTTCATTTAATACCAAGTTGTTTGCCGTAAACCAATTTTGGACTTGAAGAATAGAGTTATTGACGACGTCAAGATTTCGTGATCGTCGCTCTATTTTAAATATCAATGAAGTGTCATCCGCAAATAATACCATCTTTGGGTGATTTTGAAGTAATTGGGGCAAATCATTTATATAAACTAGAAAGAGGAAAGGACCTAATATTGAGCCTTGAGGAACTCCCATTGTCACTTCAGACCCTCGTGAGTTTACACCGTTTACCTGAACTTTAACCTGTCTGTCCATCAAGTATGACCTAAGCAACTCAAGGGCTGTATTTCCGATTCCATAGTGCTCAAGTTTCAACAAAAGTGTCTCATGTTCAACGCAATCAAACGCCTTCGAGAGGTCACAGAATATTCCAATGGCGTCTTGTGACTCTTCCCAGGCGTTAAAGATGTTCTTTATGAGGGTGACCCCGGCGTCAGTTGTACAACGCCCTTTGGTGAAACCGTACTGTTGTTCATGAAAGATGGAATTTTTATTAAAGTGAAGTAACATCTGATTAAGAATTAACTTTTCAAACACTTTACTGAGCACTGGCAAAATTGACACAGGTCTATAATTATTGGGTTCCTGATTATCACCCGATCATATTAAATTTGCGATTTGAGGCCCTGTTCATGATTATGCAAGAGCGGTACGAAGAAGTAGAAAAGAAATATCTCATTCACGAGCAATTTAGCGAATTCATTCCTCCGAGGTAGTCTTGGTGTCCGTGACGGGGGGAAAAAACTGCAAGAGTGTCGTCTGCGATGGTATGGCCACATCATGCGCCGCCCTATGGAGTACGTTAGTCGGAGATGCATGAATATGACTGTCCTTGGGGCTAGGTCCCGTGGTCGCCCTCGCAAGCGCTGGCTGGACGTCGTCCGGCATGAGAACCAATGGCCTGACTGAGAAGGATGTTCAAGTTCGGGCAAAGTGGAGGAAGCTAAGTAGGAAGGCGGACCCTGGCAATAGCCGGGATAACGCCATATGGAAGAATATTCCTACAGTTTTTTTTTTTATATTTACATAATTGACCTTACAGCCAGATACAATATCGTGTAAATTACAGTCCTAAAACAACAAACCGATTGGCTTAAAAATATTTTCTTCCCATCCAAAAATCATAGATATAACCACTTCGAATCTTCCCAATCTTAAAATCAAACTCAAAATCCTTTGAGCCAAAGCTTTTAAGTACTCATTGCTCTTTTAGGAACATTTTTGACCTGTAGGTGGGTACTTAATTAGCAAAGACTTAAGGGTCAAAGTTCAATGACCGTTGAGGTACCGGACCTCCTTGTTATTGTAACTTTGAGTGGAGGGTAAAGCTCTTCATCGAGCTCGAGTACTAAAAATACAGACTTATATTTTCATTAGATATAACCGTGACACCAGTTGTGTTAAATATTTTGTTTTCCCACGTTATTCTTCAGGTTGAAATTAAAATGTATGAAACCGATGGACATTCTGTGTGTAGTGTCATTTATTTTCCCAAACCTTATATTAATTTTCAATCATCTTTCCGCCTTTCCAACCACGGAGAGCTGGTAGGCACGCTACCTAAGTTTTCAGTTTATATATTAAACTAACTTTTGAAATTTTTTATTTTTTATTATTATTAAACATAGATAGGTACACCATTTTTTTCACATACAATTATACTCGCCAAACTTATGAGTTCATTCTATCGCAAATCTCGTATTTTCCAGTTCCTGTAAGAATTTCGGGAGATCCTCTCTTAGTGCTCTTTTACGCTTCCCAAGGAACCTGCATGCCGAAATTCAACTTTCTAAGACCCGTAGTTTCGAATGCTCTTGGTCTATCAGTCACTCAGTCTATCACCAGAAACGGAAAGATTTTATAAACTGGTGGATGCCAAGCTACATAGCTTGGCTCATCGCCGTAAGGTTGCCTGCTTGTCGGTCTTGTACTTCGGTGAGTGTGTCCAAGAACTCCACGACCTCATCCCACCGGCCCCTTCTACCATCGGACATCCAGACGCACTGCATCTTACCATCCCTACCTTGTGGCCATTTCACCCATTCGTACTAAGCGTTTTCAAACGTCTTTTATAATGCGCACAGCAAAGGAAAAGGAGTGGAACTCTCTGCCTGCGTCTGTGTTTCCAAAAGCTTACAACCCTAATCTCTTCAAAATTAGAGTGAATAGGCTCATTCTGGGTAGGCTCGCTCAATTGTAGACTTTGTCTACTTTAACTAGAGTCAAGAACAAACCCATTACAAACAAATAATAATAATAAAACGAGTATTGAAACAAATTTTGCCCTGCTTCTTCCTTGGTCTCAATCTCGTTCAATCTAGAATTTGTCGGTAGCGGTCTGGAGTCCTTATTTGTGCCCTGTTGACGGCAATAGGCTTAACCTTTAATTTTTATTTATTAAAACTTGATGCACTAGAAAATCTGTACAAAGCTGCCTTAGCTATTTTCTACCAGTCGACCTTAGGGTAATCATAGAGCTGTGGAATCTGTTCGAAAGGGGTACCGTAGCCTTGAGCCTTGGAACACAAAGGGCACCAGGAGGAGCACGGATGGGTTTCAGTCAGTAAGAGTCTGACACTCCCTCTTGCTTTACCCAGAGCGGGAGGAGTCATTTGATGATTTCCCATCATTAAAAAAAAAGGGTTATCATAGAGATTAAAAACATAAATCCCGAAATGTAAGCTTACTAAAGGTATTCCTTTCTCGCCTGTATTAACTCTTCGGTGAATACAGGCGTGATGGTATGTGATATAATTTAACTTAAATTGAGAGAACAGGCTGTACAGAACGAAACCACTATTTCTTTTTCATTGATCATCAATGAAAAAGGAATAGTGGATCGCAATGCCGTAAAAATTGGTATGTGACATAAAAATAATAAACCCTGAAGCTTCAAGAACTACCTGTTGACCAAGCATCGGCGCGAGCTAGGAACTAAGAGCGCTTTAAAGCGGCAAATTACAAGTTTCACTTACAGACTCAGTCCCGACACTGAGCGAAGAAGATCAACTAAGGTATTACTTTGAAATAAAAAGAGCTCTTTGAACGAAATTTTATTCCAATAAATGAGTGATCTCAGTAATCAACTTAACTTGTGAATCGAGTGTTTTTTTACTCGAATGCTCTAGAGAGAATTCAATGGATAACGATTTTTGTTTATTTTAACCAGGTTATCCATCATTCGAAGATGTTTTCCGTAGGAAAATATGCAGGATACAACATTGTTTTACTAGCAAGTATGAAAGAGACATAAAAATAAATCTCTTTCGCACTTAGTGGTAAAGCAATATTCTATCCCTCTCTACTCAGCTGTCAAATCGGACTTCTTAGATTTAGGTGACCTCAGTGATTGGAATGTTTATCCATGACAATTTTGTGAACTCAACACTCACTTACATCTTCCCCTATCACCAGTCATGTTAAAAACTTTTTTACAAAAAAATATATCCGTTTTCCAAATAAAAAACACTACAGAGTATAAAATAACTTTAATATTGGATTAATCGGTTGAATTTTTTGTAAAAACATTTTATTTCGCTTTTTCGTGGTGATAACTGATACCCCAACAACTAAATTGACATTATTTCCATAATGAGTGGTGGCGCTATTTACCGTTAAGGAGTTACTTTGTGTGATTACTATTACTTCTGCCATTCCAGACCAGCTAGTCTATGCTTTAAATAACTTTCGACATCGAGCTTATATATTTGTAGTGTATGTATGCTTTGTATATGTATATTATTGTTAAATTTTATAGTATTTATATAATTTCAATCGCTTTTAATTTTTCATATTACACGTACCACTATTCTCTGCATCACCCAAAGGTTGACTGGTAGAGAATGCCTATGGCATTAAGTCCGCCTATGTACATTCGTGCTGAAAGTGTTAAATAAATAAATAAATAAATAAATGAACTTTATTACATTTGTTTATACGAATTTGATACTTATAGTTAAGAAAATGTTCTTGAGGAGCTCGTGGCTAGATAATAACAGCTGCACGGGTCAATCTTCAAGGTTAAGCAACGCATGCCAAGGTTGTTCTGTGGATGGGTGACCATCAACATAGCGAGTTTCCTCCGTGCCTCGGAAAGCACTTTTTGCCGTTGGCATCTTGATCTTTGGCAGTCGTTATGGATAGTCAGAAGCCAGTTAATCTGACTCCAGTCTTGCCATGAAGTACCGTGTTACTCAGTTACTGGGTTGTGGAGGTCTGGTAGGCAGCCGCACCGCGTAAAATACTGGTATTCAGCTAAATCACACCAACTTCTTCAACCTGTATCGATAATGTATTCTGCGATTGTGAATATTTAGATAAAGCCATAGTTAATTACATTCCCTCTGATCATAGTGGTCAATTGGTAACATTTCAGTTTAAAGCAGCCTTGGAAAAGATTCATACACAATATAGGCCAATTACAACTGTCAAACTAGCTAAATTCAATGGTACCTTACAAAATAAGTTAAATTTTCTAGGCCATAACATTGAAGATGCTAATAAATTTTATGATAATTTCTTTTCAGTGGTTCTAAAGGAATTCAATGCAACTTTTGAAAAGAAGTCTAAGGATACTTTCCCTAAGTATGTATTTAGTGACTGGGCGACTAAAGGCATTAGGATAAGTAGGGAAAGACTATATGAGCTATATGGCCTTAAGCCTGTCATAAACACTGATTCTTTTAATAAGTTTGTAAACAAATATTCTAAAGTGTTCAGAAATACTTGCAAGGTAGCTAAAGCCCTATATATTAGCAACAAGATCAAATCGTCAGAAAATAAAATAAAGACAGTTTGGAAAGTTATTAATAATGAAACTAATAGAAATAAAGAACGAAACACTGATTATTTACTGGAGACTACACATGGTGCCAAAAGCTCTAATTTAGAAGTAGCTCAAGAATTTGTAAATTTTTTCACCAATATTTGGTATATATGTAAAAAAATTTACAAATTTGGTATATTGGCTAAAACTACGGAATATTTAAATTCTTCACCTGAGGTCTCATATAATTTATTAAAAGCTAACGTTCCAGGTTGTACGGTTGAATTCCAGTTCAAACATATCAACCCTGTGACAGTCATAAAAGCTTTCCGGCAAATCAAAATCAAATTGACCGAAGACATATGGGGAATGTCTATTAAAGTGTGCACGTCCATAATTGAAACTATAGCACCATACTTGGCTTTAATATTTAATTTATGTGTAGACCAAGGAGTCTTTCCGGATATAATGAAATATAGTAAGGTTATACCACTATTTAAATCGGGCGACAGCAAAGACACCAATAATTATAGACCTGTATCTGTTTTGCCGGTTTTTAGCAAAGTGTTTGAAAAAGTAATGCTCAATCAGATGCTCAATCATTTTAACATCAATAAAATTTTACACGATCAACAGTATGGTTTTACCAGGGGTCGTTGTACGACTGACGCTGGTGCCACGTTGTTAAAACACATATACTCAGCGTGGGAAGAGGTACAAGATGCCATAGGAATCTTTTGTGACCTCTCCAAGGCATTTGATTGTGTAAATCACGAAACCTTGCTCCTAAAGCTAGGACATTACGGACTAGGTAAACTTGCACTCAGTCTAATAAAATCTTACTTAAATGATAGACAGCAGCAAGTTCAAATAAATGGTGTCAATTCACGGAGTTTAAAAGTCAAAATGGGGGTACCACAAGGCTCTATTTTGGGTCCTTTCCTCTTTCTAGTATATATTAATGATCTACCCCATCTTTTAAAAAATAAACCTCATATGGTATTATTTGCTGACGATACGTCCTTAATTTTTAAGATAGATAGACGTTCCATAAATCTTGACGACGTAAATAACGCCCTACAGCAGGTCCAAAATTGGTTTACTGCTAATAATTTAGTATTAAATGGGAAAAAAACTAAATGCATCAGATTTGCCTTACCGAACGTTAAAAGAAATGATTGCGACATAGTATTGAACAAGGAGAAACTTGAATTCGTCGAAAACACGGTTTTCCTGGGGATTACGCTTGACTCAAGGCTACAATGGGGTCCTCATTTAACATCTCTTGCGGGACGGCTAAGTTCAGCAGCATACGCTGTCAGAAAAATCCGTCAATTTACCGATATAGATACCGCGAGGCTGGTCTATTTTAGTTACTTTCATAGTATCATGTCTTACGGTATCTTATTATGGGGACGTGCTGCAGACATCGAGTCTATATTTATCCTGCAGAAAAGAGCCATCAGAGCCATTTACAATCTCCGTCGGCATGATTCCCTAAGAGAACTGTTTAAGGATATCAGCATCATGACGGTACCTTGTCAATACATTTACGAAAATATTATGTATGTTCGGAAAAATCTTTTGCAATCTTTAGCAAGATTAGTGACAGGCATAATTTTAATACTAGAAATAGGAACAAATAAGATCAACCCCGATTCAGATTGGCCAAAGTACACACTTCTTTTATGGGGTACTGTATTAAATTTTATAATAAAATACCAGTTGATATTCTCGAACTGAATGAGAGAAAATTTAAAGCATGCATAAAACGCACACTATGTAGACAAGCGTATTATAAACTGGAAGATTATATCCTCGATAAAAACGCTTGGCTAAATGCTGGTCCTGCTCCACAGTCACAGCTGCTCAGGTCCACTTTTTAGGTTTCTATGTTTTTATATTTGGAAGAGATGCTCGCTCCTTTTAGAGGTTCTTACATTGTTTCGTTTATTTATTATTTTTGATGTAAGATCTTAATCGTTCTCTTTATTAATTTATTTTTCATTATTTGGTCATTGACAACCATAGTTTTGTGTAAAGTAGAAGCATATTTTTCAAATTTTGTAAATGTGAGTACCATGAAACCATTTACATTTTATGTGAGTAGTTATAGTTTTACTTGTTGGACATGAACGAGCATGGTGGTTGAGAGCATGTCATGCTCACTCAAATGTCTTGCTGATGGCGGCGCGTGGGTTTGATCATTCGGTTCCCTTCGAAATGGTTGAGCTGAAGGGTGCCGATACACGCGTCATGTTCGTGAACAGGCGCCGTCGGTTGAGACTGGTCATCTCTTAACTGCCATTGGCTTACTTTAATCTTTATATTTAAAATTCTTATAATAAGCCCTTTTTTTTTTCCTTTGCATTGTCCTCACATGCAGAAGCAACAAGTATATGTAACTTGAAATTTTGTAAAACCAGATCATGATTTAAAAGAGTGTCCGTGGAGTTTCTTGCACGTTCTTCTCCATAGAGATCTACGCTTTGGAACGTGCAAATAGCTTCCATGTTTTTGACTGACCGACCTTGACGTTTCAAAAGTGCCTGTGAATGGTTTATTTGAAATAAAATGCTTTGAATTTGAATTTGAATCCGGTTTGACTGTTCTTACAGAATAGCACTACAGGGGGCTACTCTTTAAGCCTGAAGTCCGTAGTTTCAGCCTAGTTGCGGGCGTTTTCTAACTCCGTATCACCTAACACATTAAGTATGAATGACAACACGATTTGAAAGTTACTGTCAAATCATGTTTATTTATTATTTATTAAAAACTTTATGCACTAGTCAAACACTGTACAAAGGCGGACTTAGTGCCGTAGGCATTTTCTACCAGCCGACCTTAGGGTGGTGCAGAGACAGCATGTTAGGTGCAACATAAATAAAAGACAAACAGAGAGAAGAAAAAAAATACAGTCTACAATAAATACATAGATACCTACATACTAATAAACAAAATTAGCAACGTTATTAAGACAACTTGAAACCAACAAATTAGCGCGGTAGTGATTCTTCCAAGATCTTGTGAATATGCTCACGAGCCTTAATTCTTAGTTCGGGGTCGGAACTAATCGTACATAATCGTATCGGTGATACGGAGTAGAAAACGCCTGCAACTAAGGCTGGAACTACGGACTTCGGGCTTGAAGAGTAGCCCCCAATCTCATAGTAATATCTTCTTTGCTTTGGAATTGACATTAACCTTATATGTGACTTAACTAGATTTTATTGATTTTAAGTTATGGTGGTCACTGGCTTATCTTTGAAGCTCACCTTCCATTCCACCAATAGCCACTTATGGGATGGCTCAGCAAAATACCAGCTTGCTGCATTGGACTTGGTGGACCGCAGAGCAAAAAGGCTTATAGGTGACGAGACGTAGTTCGTGACCGTTCGACGAACACATTTATTATGCGCACAATTAAAGTGTGGAACTCTCTGCCTGCGTCTGTGTTCCCGTCCACATATAACCCGTCTACCTTCAAAGCAAGAGTGAACAGGGCACGCTTGCTTTATTATAGACCTCATGTATCGCTTTCCATCAGGCGTGATTGTGGTCAAGAGCAAGCCCATTCCTAAATAAAAAATATAGCTATATCTAAACCCAACACAAAAATATAGCTATATCTAAACCCAACACAAAAAATTGGATATGCAAACAAACAATTTAAAGAAATAAGGCACAAATGTTAGTTTAAAATTACATACCTTATAACTCCCTATGTCCCTGCTATTGCCTGACAACATAATACTGAATATGTTAGTATTCAGTATCAGACCTACAATTTCATTGTCTACTTCGAGTGTCTGTTGTTCACGTTATTATGCATGTTAGACAGCCAACAGAATTCTACGACAGTTAAATGATCAACTAAATACTGTTTTCAAATGGTAAAAACCTTTTCCTGCTGGGAGTGGATTTATTTCGCATTATAGACAAGGAACTTGAAGGGCTTCACCCTTTCTATATCTTTATAGCACTCGTAACTTGAATTACCTATAGATTTAGTTATATTCTTAATTGACGTGCAATTAATTACATTATTATTCCATAATACCGTATGGTGTCGGCCGGTGCCGTAGGGTGCCGTAAAAGAATAATAAGATGCCATCACTTCCCGTTGGTGTCGTCAGAGGCGACTAAGGGACTCGCCAGAGAATGGGCAGCAGTGTCCTCTGTAAAACTCAACACCATACACTGTGATCACCAACCTGCCTGCCAAGCGTGGCAATTATGGCAACCCCTCCCCTTCCCTTGGGCCCCCATCTTATTCCTATGACCAGCATTGGACGTATTTCGGCTGATATGACGATGATGATGAATTAATTAGGCTTTTTAGGGTTCCGTACCCATTGGGTAACCAACGGAACCCTATTACTAAGCTTCCACTGTTCGTCCGTCCGTCCGTCCATCCGTCCGTCCGTGTGTCTGTCAGCGGGCTATATCTCAAGAACCGTAATAGGTAGATAGTTGAAATTTTTATAGATTGGATATTATTAATGCCGCTATAACAACAAATAATAAAAATTAAGGCTTATGGTACGGAACCCTTCGTGTACGAGTCCGACTCGCACTTGGCCGGTTTTTGTGTCCCCAAAGACGTTTTTCTAACACGACGTATTATGTAGCAGGAGCAAGTTGGAGTTTCATTCGAAAATATCTTT
Organism: Lacanobia oleracea; assembly: GCA_950371165.1. Classification (NCBI taxonomy): domain Eukaryota; kingdom Metazoa; phylum Arthropoda; class Insecta; order Lepidoptera; family Noctuidae; genus Lacanobia; species Lacanobia oleracea. Next base: position 8,125,377 of record OX493389.1, read on the forward strand.
AAAATTGGAATATCTAATATGTTGGTGGACCATCATAACCTCAAGACTGAAATGTGTGAATTTCCCGACCTGAAATTAGATTTTAGCATTTTTACGACCACGCAACGATTTTCCGGGAAGTTTCAGCCATACATTTAAATAATTATTCTGCACGGGCAAACTTTTGAGCTGCCAGTCCATAAGTAACAGTATACTTACGACCCTTTACAGTAAGCCTGGTCTCATATGTCTAATACATAAGCCTTCGGTAAACTAGATGAGCTATAACTCAACAAGTGGGGTATGAACTCGGAACTATTCGGAGTTCGAAATCCGACCGTTCCATACGTTACGTTGGAAGCCCTTCGGAAGATATACTATAGGTGATGTGTTCATGTTCATGGAAGGAGTAAAAGTTAGTGAAATATTAATTGTAATGTTACTTTTACGATTAACTGGAATACTTCCTCGTTGGTCTAGTTTTAGTTTTCGGACGTGAAATTACTAGGTATTCAAAGTTTCAACTTAAAAAAAAACCTACTCATTCAATAACCTCCCCAGTACTTATAGTTAGATTACATAGATATAGTTTTCGGTGACTTTATGAGTTGAAACGAGCTGTTTACTAAAGCAATGCATAATTTTAAATCACATGTCTCACCGATCGTCTGACAGTTTTATTAAATAGACCTTTGGTTGCGGTATAGCTTTCATAAAATTTCTGTAGACTGTCACCAAAGTCAACGAACTCACGGCTCATATTTACTTGAAGCATAAAAATGCAAGCAAGCATTTCCAATCACTTTCTTTTGATCACAGAGAACCCTCCATATTCGAAGGGCCGAAAAAATGCTTGTCAAATAATTTTCCACCAGTCACGGTGACTGTTATTGTCAACCTTTTTTGCAATAAATAGGTTTATACTATTATTAGAGTAGTATTGTAGTGAGACTTAAAAAAAAACAACTAAAAAAAAAGAAAAATTCAATTTGATTTTAAATTTGAAACACATCAGAGTGCCAATTCTACTAATTTTCAAAAAACGTTGCAAACGTTCGCATCTCAATCGCAGTCTGTCAAAAATGTATTAAAATTAAGGCTTTTTTGATAGTGTAAGACTAACATCCGTCTGCGAACGTTGTTTAATCTGTTCATAGGCAAGACTTTAATTTTGCTACCAGTTACCATGCCTGATTTTGTCAACCTTGTTTTCAATAAAAAGGATTATAGACATATTTGAGCATCTAGTATTATAGTATAACATTAATAAACCAACTGAACTACAAAAAAAAAATATAAATTCGATTTTCAAACTTGGCCACGACTAAACATAGATAAGACTTTCTTTTAACTTGTAGGTTGTCAACGTTTTTTTTTTCATACAGTCTAGTTCACGTGTTGTGTAAAGGTAATGCCTTATTAACCTATAATAGGTATTGATTAGGTGACAACGTGTAGTACCTACACAATTCTGTCAGGGCGCGGCTTGAATTGGAATGTTGTCGTAAATGCCAACGTGGATTGCAGAAATATTTTAGTTGAGTGGAATTATTTGAAGCCAAGTATATAAGCTTCTGACGATGGCTTTTATTTACAGTTTGGGCTGTTTTATCAGCTTTATTATCAACTGGATTTTGCCCGCGGTTGCCGTAGCGTAAATTTAGATTTTCACATAAAAAAAGCTAGCCTATTACAGTCTACAGCATTTTTTTTACTAAAGTACTTACTTCAAAATCAGTTCAGCGTGTTTGTTTGTTATGAATATTAACACAACTATATTTATAATATAAATTAGGATGTCGTGTTAAACAACTAGGTACCTACAGCGTTACAATAAATAAAAATATTGTCATATTTAGTACCTACCAAACATTTTTCTAATTCATAAAATCTTTCCCGCAAACCATATCAGAAAATACCAGTTTCTGTGCTAGAACTGAGTTTAATCGTTTTGCAAGTACGAAGAAACAATTAGTTTGCTTTCCGATCCCTCCCAATAAACTGTTCTACCAGTTTCCAATTGGGATTTCCAATTTCCTGCAAACTCTTAAAAAAATCGTTGCTAAAAAAACCTGAACGGAACATAGTGTATTTAATCTACGGTGAACTAAAACTTTTAATTTATTCCTACTTTTTATATTTCCAGTCATTCTAACTAATATACTACCTATTTGTTTGTTTGTTACGTTTTCACGACAAATCACTGAAACTCATTTTGATGAATATTGGTGCAGAAATAGATGGAATTTTGGAGACGTTTATGGGCTACGTTTGTCCGTAAATCTATAAAAAGTCCGGTTAACGTGTGTAAAAACTATTACTAAGAATGTTAGAAAATTCAATGACTAACGATGAAAATATGTAATTAAACGTATTCAAAACAAGTAAACACACGAGATAGAAGTTATCTTAAACAATATTTAAAGTGTTTGTGTTTTTGTTTGAAAGCACTAATCTCGGATTTGAAAAATCTTTTTGCATGTAATAGCCATTTAACATTACACTACAACCCTTAAAAGCCAAGTAATAAGAAGAAGAAAAAAACTTACTGAAAACGACAAAAAGATAATATTGCCGACGGGTGTAACTGCGGAGCTAGTGAACAATATAATTGCTCAATCCGTGATACACGTTCGAAATTCGAAAAATCTAGTTTTATTGTCTAGTTGTATAATGTGCGACGAACAGTTACAAAAGTTAGTAAAAGAAAGCCGAAACAAAGTTTGAAACATCAATTTGCTTAGCCTCTAGAATTGTAATTCTCGAGGGAAAGAAACGTTTTAAAAGTTTTTGTATTGCCACATCATTGTCGAGTGTCTATGGTACCTATGTATTATGATAAACCTTTTTGCCTATTTTGAGTGTTTTTAACTGTTCTCAGTTTGAAAACTGTCTTTATGTGTCAAATAGCTTTTATCTTTTTAATATGTTGTTTTAGGTTTCTAAACTTAACGTTCAAGAAGGTTTTGTTCTTATATAAGTATATGGTTTCTTAAAAATTACTTCGATTAATCTTTGATTTACGATCCTTTTATTCTTTGTATGAAAAAAATATATATTTCGAAACTGGTAAGTATTCCTTTCAAACTGAGTTTCTATTTGAAAGCCGCACTTTGTTTAAATGGACCGAAGATTCAAATACGCAATAAACAAAAATAAATAAACCTGGAGACTGGGAGACATAAAAGCAGATAAATTCAGATTTTTACGTCCGACATTAGCAGCAACTTGGTTTCAAATCTCATTTTCATCATTTTCCTATTCGCTTTTATGAGTAATAAGGGATTTAATTTGAAATGGGCTATGAAAAATTTCATCTTAACATTAAACAAGATTACTAACGTTTAAGTAATAAATAGTTACCTGATTGTCGAAACACAAAAAATATACATACCCGCACGAAAATCCAGAAAACGAGTGAAAACTCCACATGAAAAATTCACAGCACTAGACACCACAGACACATCTCACTACTAATAAAAAAAAAAATAGACACCATTTAAACAAGGAACAGTGAAGCGTTATTTTTCAAATAATCGCGGTAAACCCAAGGCGTTGATTCCGAACAGCCTGTCGCGGTAGGCGTCCTGACGTTGGTACCTCGCGTCGCCCACTGCTCGCGCAGAGCTCGCGCCGTTTTCACACAATACTCGCTTTCAGACGTCGGCGTCCGTTGCAATATGCTCGTCGCTATATGCATAGCACAACTGTTGCTTTTGCCTTGCATTAAGTGTCAAAAACACTTTTCAGGTAGCGTACCCTACGTTACGTTACGCCAGTACGAGTAAATCTTATTTGATCAAAATCAGTTTTGTTTTGCTACTTTATTAGAGTATTGCTTTTAGTGATTTATTGAAGATACTGATTACAGAGATAAGCTTACAAGGACATGTGGGTGGATTATTTTGTTATATAGCAAATAACCGAAACTTATAAGGTGAAGAGTGAATAGGTTACTTCTAGGCAAGCGTGCTCCGTCTTCGACCACATCGTCGCTTACCATCAGGTGAGATAGTGGTCAAACGTGTGTCTATCAATAGTAAAAAAAGGTAGTAGATTCTGTAAACGTGTCGAAGGCTTGAAGGCTTGGGTGAAGTGATCACGAACTGAGCTATCAAATCCCTGTAATCAAGATGGAATAACAGTTCACTTCTCGTTCTCCACTCCACCTGAGTTATCACGATGAGAGGTTTACAGAATCGACCGGCTGTTTTGTGTTTCCAAAGAGCAAACCTTTTAGCACTTACTGAAAAACAAAATACGAACGAACTAAACTTTTTAATCGACTTCTTCAAAAAGGAGGAGGTTCTATGTTCTGCTGTATGTCTGTTTTTTTTTATGTATATTCACCGATTTCTACGCCAATTGTGGACTGATTTTAAAAATTCTTTTTTACTAGAAAGCCTATACTCCCGAGGTGTTCCCATTGTCACCAAGTCAGAATCTGATGATGGGATCCCATGAAAATCGAGGAAAACCCTCAAATTTTACACATACGACGTTTTTCATAAACTTTGTGCCTGGTAATCATCATCTCATGTTGCTGGGCTGATGATGGAAGGTATAAGTCAGGACCTAATGATGGGATCCACAGAACAGATAAACCTCCTTGATCTGTTCTGTTATGGGATCCCATGAAAAAATATTTTTCAGCGATATTTTCGCCAATTGTTAACCGATTTGGATGATTCTTTTTTTTTGGAAGAATATTTTCCCGGACTGATCCCATTTTAATTTGGTGAAGATCTGATGAAGAACTACAGACGTAGGCAACGGAACTCTTCGATAAATGATAGAAAATGGTTCGGGATTTCTGTGGTTTGTTTAGATGACTGCATGACTGATCATTAATTCACTCAAATAAAATAATTATGTAACTGTATTTATATTTGCACGCCGAAATTAAAGGCAGAATAAGAGAACAATTTTATACATTTTACCAACCTTCTGTACCTTATTTATGCAAATAAATGATTTTTTATTCAATTTTTGAAATCGCATGTCTCTTGATTTGCTGCGGACTTTGTTCGAAAGAGTTACCGTAGCCCTGGAACGCAAAAGGCTCTAGGAGGAACACGGATGGGTTTTAGTCAGCAAGAGTCTGACACTCCCTTCTGCTTCACCCAGAGCGGGAGGAGTCATTTGATGATTTACCATCCTTTAAAAAAAAACACCGACTTTCGAAATTAAAGTTATTTTATATTTTGCAGTGTTTTGTTTTTGGACGTCGATTATATTTTTTTTGTAAAAAAGTTTTCTAGACAGTTTCTACAGAATACCTATCCAAACAGGCCCGAAAAATGTCGGTACATTATTTTTGCGGAACGGAAACGCAGTGCGTGTGAAACTCGCCCTTCGCCCCCTTCCGAGCATAGATCTTATAATAATCTGTGTAACCCAATTTCACGCGTAACTACACGTAAATTAGCGACGGAACCCAGGTGTGCCGTGTCGAGTGCGTTTTACAGCTTAGTGTTGCCAGTGGAAGCAAAATATTGTCCTTACTCTGTGTATATCTACCTGCCTTTATTACCAAATCGAATAATTACTTCTTGTAATATTCTCATAAGTGGTTTGTTAGTTTGGTCGATAAGTCGGTAGGTACTTAATTTTAATTTTCAAATAATTTTAGCGATGAACGGACTGATTTTCAAACAAATGTAGATACCTATATCACTGGATACGTATAATAATAATCTGAAGTAATTAAGAAAATTATAAGAAGAACCTTTTATTTTTTACTTTTGCTTTAATGTCGCAGCTTCAATTATTACCAACGCCTAATTACTTTGTAAGCCCAATTTTATTCACAAAAAAAGTCCTTTAAATTCAATACAACTCTCCCAAGAGATAGGGTGTCTGTTGAGGTTTTCTAATTCTTTTTCTTCGATCAAAGCAATTTTTCCACAATAGCAACACAGCCCCAAGTGATTGATGTTTTCCCGACAAAAAGAATTACTGGCCAGTTTATGAATCATGGCCGACATGTTTTACATAATAACGCCTTGTTTCGGCCGCGATCGAAATAAAAGATAAAAATAAACACGTTATCAACGCACCTTCTTGTTTATGAGCTTGTCAGGATATTAATCACGGGAGCAGTTGCCAACAGATAGAATGTTTGGACTGTTTTACTATCCAAGAAAATACTTATTTGTTTATGTTACTGTGAAAGAGAGATTGAAGGTGGATTTTAAGATACGCCATTGAAAGTTGAAGAAAGCTAATATCTAGCGAAATGCTCTTAGAAGAGTAAACAAAGAAATGCTCGGTAAAATCAAACAGATTTCCTTTGAGATTTACTTAAACCTACCTAAATGCTTTGTAGCTTCTTGTCGAGTAGAAGCGATTTATTCGATTCCGCTAATATTTCATCAAAACAGTCATTTAACTTTTAAAGGTTATCTAATAATATCTATCTATCAAAAAATATCTGCTAATATTATTAACCTTACCATCGTCCTTACTACAGAGTTTTTGAATTTGTATCTTTGTTTTTCTTTTATATTTTAATAATGACAGCCATAATATAGCATTATGTAACTATAAAATACAATTTATTGATTAGGTTGCATCAATTTGTTGTCCCTAATAAATAAAAAGAATCGCCCAACAGTCCTGCTTTTACAGCAATAAACACTTTTTTTTTTTATTTAGCCTGTACTGTCCATCTGCCAAAAAGGCCAAAGGCCTCCCCCAAATCCTTCCAAGTAATCTTTTCCCACACACACTACGTAGGCGAAAAAAAACAGCAACTAAACGAAAAACAAACAACAACTATTGTTTTAATGAAGCGAAATTAGTGAGCTAGATTCACTCCGCCCTCCTCTTTAATTACCAGATCGCCACAAAAACTCCAGCATAAAATACATCGTAAAGATTAAATGATCTTAATGTTTATCTAAGAAAGTGTTTCATAGTTTCAGCTGGTAATTTCCCGCGCAACTTGCGAGAGTAAACTGAAGAAATGGGTCACCAAAGTACTCGGTAGTCCGGACGAAATGGAGCGATGATCTGGATATGTAGGATGCAATCTTTGAGTTCGGAATCTGGCTGCAAGATCAAGTTCTGAAGTGGCGATTGGAAGTTTGTTAACACACTTCAGAATTGGAATTGGATCGATTACATGGTTGAAGTGAATGAGATGTACTTATCTGTTTAGTAGAACAAGTTGCTTACGAATTCATCAGATAGCAGCCTTCGATGTGTACTATTATCATCTGCCTAGCCTTTTCCCAACTATATTGGAGTCGGCTTCCAGTCAAAACGGATTCAGCTGAATACCAGTATTTTACGTAAAGCGGCTGCCTACCAGACCTCCACAACCCATTAACTGGGTAACACGGTATTTCTTGGCAAGACTGGAGTCAGATTTACTGTCTTCTGACAATCCGTAACGACTGCCAAAGTTCTACAAATGACAGCCGGGACCAACAGCTTAACGTGCTTTCAGAGGCACGGAGGAAACCTTAGCCTTAGCTCCTATATATTTTCATAAAAACAGTCACCCTTTAGCATTATTAAGATCAACCACATTGTTACCTACATACTATCACTAATTTATTTATCCTCATCCGAATGTCATTGAGGGGTGCCAATTGAAAACCAGCACTAGGTGACTACCAGCAAATGCTAAGATGGTAACAGTGTGACAATCCTTTTGGTATCCCGGAGGAATTTCGGAAAATCCTCTCTTAGTGCTCCCCCAAACTCCCCAAGAGACCTCCATGCCAAATTTCAACTTTCTACAACTAGTAGTTTCCGAAGAAAGGGTCCATTGTAATTACCTAGTTTTGAGGTAATTGCATTCATTACTCGTAATTATTAATTTTACTTTGTGCCTGTTTGCCATTATGCTGTTTCTGTGTTCTAATATAAGTGCGTTCTATTCATTCTGATTAACCAGGAAATCCAATGACATACCTCACCATATATCGGTCATAGCAACATTTTCAATCGCTAGACCAATAACGCAGCTTACCTACCTACCTATATTTTAGAGGGAAGCTTTCATCAATTCAGTCAATCAACATTATTATCAAAAGGTTTCATCACACTCAGTTTCCGAGTTTTGCGGGCTCAAGTCGATAACGCGCATTCCAATAATTTCATTTTCACGTCAACAAAGTATTTGTCAGAACTTTGACGGTAGGTTATTACAAGATATTGATTTCCAGGGTTCATGTACTACTCTGTCAAGAAAGTACCGGGAAAAGATCAATAATACACAAAATGTCTGTTATTCATCCAAATTTATTTTATCACCTTCAAAGTATGCTCCTTTAGAAACGATACACTTGCGCCAACGAATAATCCATTCATCAAAACATTTTTTAAACGCTACTTCCGGAATTGAGTTCAGTTCTCGCCGCGAATTCTCCTTTATGTCTTCTATCGATTGAAAACGGTTGCCACGAAGTGGTAATTTGAGTTTAGGAAAAAGAAAAAAGTCAGCAGGAGCCATATCTGGTGAATATGGTGGTTGCTGGATGGTATTTGTTGAGTGTTTGGTTAAAAATTCGTTCACAATGATAGCCTTGTGCGAAGGCGCATTGTCGTGGTGCAAAATCCAAGAATTTTCTTTCCACAAATCTGGCCTTTTTCGTCGAATTTGCTCTCTTAAACGCCGCATAACGCTCAAATAATATTCTTTATTTACCGTTAGACCTTCCGGTAAGAATTCAGAGTGCACAACACCGCGATAGTCAAAGAAAACAGTCAACATGACTTTGACTTTTGATCGACTTTGGCGTGGGTTTGTCGGTTTCGGTTCAGTTGGAAGGCGCCACTCCGAAGCTTGTTGACTAGTTTGCATGTCAAACTCGTAAACCCACGTCTCGTCACCAGTAACAATGCGTTTCATGAATGTTGGGTCCGAACTGACTCGTTCTAGCATGTCCTCAGCGACTTTCATGTGATTGAGTTTTTGGAGAAAATTCAGATCTTTTGGGACTAGCCGAGCAGCAACATGTTTCATACCCAAATGATTAGTTAAAATGGTACGGATCGACTCGTGAGATACAGAAAGTTCGGCGGCTATCTCTCTCAGAGTTGAATGGGGATTTTCAGTCACTATTTCCTTCACTTTTGCGATGTTAACTTTAGTTGCAGACGTTGCCGGCCTACCAGAGCGAGGCAAATCTTCCATCACATCTCGACCGCTTTTGAACGCTTTGAACCACTCATAAGCACGAGTTTTTGATAAAGTCGATTCACCGTAAGCCTTCTGTAACATTTTCAGTGACTCCGAACACGAAATTCCATTGGCGATGCAAAAAGAACTCTTTGTTCGATATTTTTGTCCATTATGAAATTCGCAATACACACTATATATGATATTACTAAAACCAGCACTGTATTTAATATAAATAGCAGATGCAACTCAAACTCCGCGCCAAAATGGAAAACAGTTGTGCCAATCTAACAACTACAAAAAAAAACTAAAAATTGAATTTGGAACCATAAACAAATCATCCATTCCCGATACTTTTTATATGGAAAGAAGGATAACAGTTTAGGAAGAAATAAATCTATATGTTCTTACTTATTACTTTCTTTTATTCTTTGTTGTCTCTTTTCGTATTTATCTGGGCGAGCAGCCCTAATAAGTGGAAATAGAGAAGGGAATTATGCCCAGAAGTGGGACAGTATTGTCAATATTAAATTAATGGTAACTATCGACCCGCCCCGGCTTCGCACGGGTGCAAATTACATATTTAAACCTTCCTCGAGAACCAGTCTATCTATTAAAAAAAGCCTAATCTAAGCATACATAGGGACAGACAGACAGCGGAAGCGACTTTGTTTTATACTATGTAGTGATAACTAATCTTTGCACGTGGCTTTGTCTTTTTTATTTTTTTTGTGTCATAGGTTTGCTCTTGAATCTAGTCTAGGTCAGAGATGACAGACAGTCTACGATGGAGCGAGCTTACCCAGAAGGAGCCTGTTCACTGTAACTTTGAAGAGATTATTGGGTATGGGTTGTATGCGTTTGGGTACACAGACGCAGGCAGAGAGTGCTCTTTGGCTGTACGCATTATAAAAGACGTTTGGAATTGGTTTTTGAATTGGTGGAATAGCAAAAAAGTAGAGATGGTAAGATGCAGTGCGTCTGGATGTCCGATGGTAAAAGAGGGCCGATCGGATGAGGAGTGGGCACACTCACCGAAGTACAATCTGTAGAAGACCGACAAGCAGGCAACCTTACGGCGATGAGCCAAGCTATGTATAGTTTTACGTCACCGATGAGCCTCTTAGCTCTGTGTTCCACCGAGTCAAGCGCGGCAAGCTGATGGTTAGCTGAGCCATCCCAAAGGTGACTACAATACTCTTGACTTGTGCTTTGTATAGGGTTAAAAGCTGTCCAGGCCTGAAGTATCGCTTCACCCTATTTAGGATGTCCAACTTTTTGGCCGCAGCTTGGGCTTTGTACTCGATGGATGTACTCGTTTGCGTAAAAGTAAGAAATCATCCCAAGAGAATCCCAAGTATGGATAATACTAGGTATAAAAATAACGCTTGTAGTTATTCCAGTCGGATACCCCCGTACCCCTCCCTCGCCTGGGAGGTCAGTTTTATTTTTTAACTATCGATCGTGCAGGGTATCACAAATAAATTTAAATATTTTATTCCGGTCGGATATCCTATTGTCTATTAACTGATTTTTGGGACAGTCAGCAACAAAATACTTATAGGGTTTATTAAAATACACATTTTCATAATGGAAAAAAAAAATATTACAAATACGGAATGGAAAAGTTTATAGTGGATCAGACATTAATTAAAACATAATAAAACCAGCAGCTAGGGATTAGATCAGGGGATCCGACCGGAATAACTCAATATGTCGAGTAGGTACCTACCTACTGTACGTAAATGTCTACTCGCCAAATGAAAAATCTGTCTGAATCTATCTTTCTTAAATTCTTCACCTTATGTTTTTGACGTTGATTGCCGTTGAGATGAGATTGCATCTACATTTTGAACGTTTTCAAATACGGAAATTGCCGTTCTGGTATCTCTATGAAAGTCCATCCAACTTCATTTGTCGGTGTGCATTTTTGATCTGTCTAAATGTTGCCAGTTCCCTTTGACATATTAGGGTTGTCACCCATTTATCGTCGCGGCTCTGTCATGTCGGATTTCGCCGTCACAGATCACCGCGTTAGCTAGTCGTTTCTCTCGGCAAAACGGCAATATCCTGATGTCAACAGGTCTTTACTGCATGGATTTTGATACCTGAAATTCTGCGAATCCTGCGAGCAAATCGCGGAGTTACCATCTGAAATATTGAATGTTTTGCATAGGGTTTTGGGTAAACGCCAGCTTGATGAAAGTGCTGTTTTTGATATGAGTGGCATCCCTGAATACGTAACACGTCACTCACTCCTAACGATGCATAGAAAAATTATTTATTTAAAACCCAATTTACAAAGTGAACGTCTCATTAAAATTGTAAAAAGCCGTAGTTAGGCAAATTACAACTGCTATTGATATCACAAATCAATTTAATCGTAGTAGATCAATTCCCACGGAGCCCTATTTAAATCTAAGAGCCTCTCACAAATTCTAAGAACCTATTAAGTTAAATGGAACATTCTAGTCGCAATCGCCACAATGTTCCATGGAAACGCTTCTAGATACGAGTACATTGCGACGAGAACATTCCAGCAATCTTGATTTCTAAGTGATACCCACGCCACGGTTTACCTTGAATTCTAAAAGTAATCAAAAGTTAAATTAATCGAGTTGACGTCATTTAATTTTATTTGCCCTTTCAGAGCTGTGCAGATAAATAGACGTTTGATTTATCTGCTACTGATACTATTTAGGGGAGGTTTTCCTGTTGTCAGCGAATCTTGTAGCTAGATACTTGTAAATGATACGAGCGTTTACAAAACGGAACTTATTTCCCATAAGTAGCCATCTTCTTGTTGATCTACGCTACACTTGCGGAAATTTTCACTGGATATAACTACTCCTTGTATCTAATTGACTGAACACACAAACACCAGTGAAATTTATCTGTTTCTACGATAATAAGATTGATAACTGATAACACAACATCAAGAAAGACTAATATCAAACCACATCCTTACTAAAATTATAAATGTGAAAGTGAGTATGTTTGTTTGTCACACTTTCACACCTAAATCGCTGAACCGATTTTGATGAATTTTGGTACAGATATAGAGGACCCTGAAAACGGTCATAGGTATTTTTTTTTAATCTATACTAACGCGAAGTCGCAGGCAAAAGCTAGTTTAGTTTTAAGTCAGTGTAGGCTTATCTAATGTTGCACTCACACAGTTTTTTTTTGCAAAATCAATACTAACCTGAGCAAAGCCACAAACAAAAGCTAGCTTATTTATAACTTTATGACTCAGTGGAGGTTTCTTAGTGTTGCACTTGCTGAAAATTACTTTTACAAAGCAAGCCCTATCAAGTTTAATAGGCAACCCTACCCGTGCAACTTCTTGGCGTTCACTTTTTATAATATTCTAGAACTTGTTTTTATTTTTGTCTCCACCACGAGCGGACGGCACGATCGCGATTTGAATTAAAAATGTATTCAGAAAATGATGCGGTGCATAGAAGGGTTCCTTACATTTTCTTGTTGGGTACCTATATTTTCTTGAACGATAAAATTTTCCGGAGGTAAAGTACTTTTTTGCGAAATAAGGCAACATAGTAAAAAAGTGGTCTTTTAGAATTATCGTACCGCAAGAAAAGCACAAATATTAATTTACAAAACTGTAAACTTAATTTTGAGGAGCGGAACTACCTACTACAAGCAATATTTTATTTTTGCTTAAAAGGTAGTTCCTAATTTTAATGTTACTTACATAAGTTGATTTTATTTTATTTTATTAATTGGGACAACAAACAGCTACAATATACATATTTACAAAAAAATACGTTCAGTGAACGTTTACAATATTGCAGCCTACTGCATTGTCCACATATTCACGTACAATAATTCCGGCAGAAAAAGCCGCTGGACAAACAAATATAAAATTAACAAATTCAATTAAAACGTTTGTTAAAACATTCGGATACAATAAATAAAATCATTAAAATGATAAAGAAGAAGCAAACAGCATGCATTAAATTAAGTTAAATTATTAATTAAATTAAACTATACATTAAATAAAACCAACACAACAAACATTTTATTTTTATTTTATTTTATTAAGAATACAGTATAAAAGCCTTTGCACACAAAGTTTTTTTAACGCGCCGACGACGACGTGCAGATGACACGCTCTAACGCGCTTTAAACGAAGTTCAGACGCAGACAGTACTGCTTTTTGGTCATAAAAAGCGCCATGAGCGCGTTAGTAGAATATGCGCCGTCGGCGCTTTAAAATACGCGTATGCATAGGCTCTAATTTTCAACTTTTCATACCAATGTATTCGAAAAATCGAACAAAGTATTTTCACGGATCCTCTTGTAAATGCGCAACGCATGAGTTTCAAGTTTTTTTGTATGGAGTTCCAACGGTAAACTTTTTATTCGCAAAAGTTTTGTATGAAAATTCACTCTACGTGACAACGTGATTGGTTTTGTTTATAAACTTTTTTTCTCACAATGTTATGTTTTTATGTGAATGATTTCTACAAATTCAATGGACTATGTTATGGTGTCACACTATAATGTAGCCAAAATGTAGACTTATAATTTATTTTTACAGTTTAAAAGTAATGGACTTGTAAAACAAAGTTTTAATTACTTTAAACTTCAAAGAAAAAGAATAAGATCTTCATCAGTTATCAATCTTCAAACTTATTCTTATTATTGTATACATAGGTAACTTTACTCTTAATAATATTTCAGCATCTATAAATAGATACTTACGCTTCTGAACAAAGAATGATTTGACATCCCATAAAAAATCTTACTATTGATACTATAAACGTGAAAGTCTGTCCGTCTATCTATTTGTAAGGGCTATCGTATTTGGATGAAACTTGGCGCATGTTTATACCATTTCCATAGGACATAGGACACTTTTCGTCTCGAAAGTAATAATTTTAATAATTTGCCTCGGAATATCTTTCTACTTTCACACAGGCAAAAGCCGGTGTCACATTAACAGCCAACTATTTTCCTATTGCTGGGACCAGCTGGGACACAGGCCTCTCCTACTTACCATAACAATAATTTATTCAGAACATTAATAAACATCGTACTGGCCCCTAAAACAGCAATATCCGTTTTTATTGCCATTTGATGATCTTGTTTAATTTTATTTTTGTTCCTAGAATAAATCTTGCTATTTCGCCCACGTCTCTCTCACTCCTATCGACCGTCTACCGTAGACAATTATCTACCTACAGTATGAAGCTGTGATTTCCAACTTTATTTGACCCGGGATCACTTTGATTTACACAATGAGGGCTATCGCGTTTACCGCTAGAGGCGCTAGTGTAGCGTGAGATTTTAAATGTCAAATTTCACTTTTTGTTGCCTATTGACGCGAGTTTATTTACTTATTTGTTTTAATTTTTTTTTTCTTCGAATTTTCTACACATGCGCGTAATAACAACTTACTCGACAGTGGCGCCAACTAGTGAGTACAAAAACGGTAGCCCTCGTTGATCGCATATCCTTTCATTCTATCATCATCTCAACAGCATATATTGTATGATGTAAGTAGCAGTAATATGAAGTAACGGAATTTGTTTGCGATCTTTTGAGATCAAATATGCAAGTAGGCTTTAGAAGTCCAGGAAATAATTTAACTGTTTTGATCTAAAATCCTATTTAATAATAAGTTCAAATCGTGTACCATACCTATGCTTTAGCATTGTCACAGAAAACACAACATTTCTGAAAGAAACTTAAAATCAGTTTGTATCAATATAATTTTTGAGTTAATCCTTTCGCTAACTATATTTTAGCTCTTGGAGGTTACCGGAATGGTAGACTAGACCACACTTTGGGAACCATTGGTACAGGAAGTTGCATTCTATTGATCGAACGTTAATTAGTGGTGTTGAATTACTTAGTCCATGGACTACGCTAATTAAGAGTTGTTGTTCATTCACCTGAGTTCTTAACTACTTCACTAGTTTATGCATTTTTGTTCACATTTTTCATGGTACCGAATTGTTTTGGTCAATCTCAAGGTGGTCCAAGTCCATTATTTGATCAATTAAATAATGGACTTTTCGTATTCTACAAGTATTTGTGAAGACACTCGTATGTCTGTCTGTCCGTAGGCATGTTATCTACTTGACCGATTCATTGAACAATGAACATTTGAGACCCTTATCCTAGTAAAGGTATAGAAAATAGTTCTTTAATAATAGATTACGGGAGAGTAATAAATTACGAGTTGTTTTAGGGTTTCTTACCTTTAAAGAAAAAAACGGAACCCTTATAGGATCACTTTTTTTGTCCGTCCATCTGTCTGTCAAGACCCTTTATCTCGGGAAAACGTGGAGGTATCGAGTAGAAATTAAAACCATATAGGAGTACTTATGTCTGTGGTCCCTTGGAGCTGTGAAAAAATTAAGCTTCTAAGTTAACGTAAAAAACGATACGGCCGTTTATGCCGCAAAAATTGTATATTTCGACACTCTCAACGGAATCAAAATGTATGTATGTGTGTGTGTGTGTGTGTGTGTGTGCGTATTTTCCGTTGACCTAGAACTATGAAATTTTTCAAGTAATACCGTCTTACACTACAGGCATAGGGAAAAGTCTGAAAACTATACATTTGTAATTAAATCATAAAAAATATAGTCTTTATATATAGTGTCATTTGTACCTACAAAGTACAGAACCCTCGGTGGGCGATTCCGACTCGCACTTGGCCGGTATTTTTTTTTGACTTAGTGACGCCGACGATTCACTTTATTCCTAAAACGAAATATGTATCTAGTAGAAGGCTACCCTCAATGTGGCCTTTGGCTAGTAATGGGAAGCTGGGAGTAACCAGTGTCCCAGAGATTGACCCCTCAATCAACGCAATTTTTAAAAGAAAAATCATCATAAACTAGAGCTTTGTACACAGCATTATTATCGACTTAACGCCAGCTTGCTTGCAAACACGATTAATATATCTATTTCCCTTCGCTAAAATGAAGTGAAAACTGATTTTCTTCGCCGCTCTTTATATTGTCATCTGCCTAGCCATTTCCCAACTATATTGGGGTCGGCTTCCAGTCAAACCGGATTCAGCTGAATACCAGTGTTATTACATGGAGCGGCTGCCTACCAGATCTCCACAACCCATTAACTAGGTAACACGGTACATCTTGGCAAGACTGGAGTCAGATTTACTGGCTTCTGACAATCCGTAACGACTGCCAAAGATCTACAAATGACAGCCGGGACCAACAGCTTAACGTGCTTTCCATGGCACGGAGGAAACTCGTTATGTTAAGATGGTCACCCATTCACAGACCAACCTTGGCAAGCGTTGCTTAACCTTGAAGATCGACCTGTGTGGCTGTTATTCTTTAGCCACGAGCTCCCCGCTCTTTATATTGTCTCCTATGATTAATATCACTGCAGGCTCACAAAACAGTTTAGGCTTGTCTAGGACACGCTCAGCTTTTTGTTAATCAAAGTTGACCTCTGTGTCGTTACCCTTACGTTTATTTTCTATTTGAGACTAGTTGACCCGCGCAACTTCGTCTGCGTCACAATTTTCATTACTGCTCCGCTCCTCTTGGTCTTGGCGTGATGATATTATAGCCTTCCTCGATAAATGGGCAGTCTAACACTGATATATTTTTTTCAAATCGGGCCAGTAGTTCCTGAAATTAGCGCATTCAAGCAAACAAACAAACAAACTCTTCAGCTTTATTATTAGTATAAGATCTCTAAACTCTTGACTCTAGACTAGGTCAGAGATGACAGAAACAAAGTCGACGATGGAGCGAGCTTACTCAGAAGAAGCCTGAGGGCCTTTTTTTTTTTTTTTTATTTTTTTTTTTTTTAGGATGGGAAATCTTCAAATGACTTCTCCCGCTCTGGGTACAGCAGGAGGGAGTGTCAGACTCTTACTGACTAAAACCCATCCGTGTTTCTCCTAGTGCTCTTTGCGTTCCAGGGTACGGTGCCTCTTTCGAACGAAGTCCGCAGCCCCAGCAGGCACTGGCCCTAGTGGGCCCCGTCTTCTGTGCTGACATGTCCTTGAGGCGCGTTGGGATCGCAGCGCGCCGCCGACCCGGGCCTGGTTCTGATCAGACGGCGAGCCATCCAATGCTCGCCGTCCGCAGTCCCACGGCTACGGTGGCCGAGAATCGTCCTGCGACTCCCGACGCCCGGGGCGTCTTCTTCTGTTTCGGCGGCTGGGGCGTGAGGTTTCCCTCTCTCTCACGCGTTCGGCTTCCTCCTTTGTTAGCATTACTGCTTCGCAGAAGGAGGTGACCGCTTCCCATGTCTCGTCGCTCCGGACCATGGCTTGAACCAGGGCCGGACGCGAGAGATCCCCGCCGCCGATCGCCTCGACGAGGACACGGCGGTGCTCCGCCCAAGCAGGGCAAACCTCCACCGTATGCTCCACCGTGTCCTCCGGACGATCCTCGCAGTGTTGACACCCGGGTGTATCCTCCCGCCGGATCCGAAAAAGGTACCTCCCGAAACAACCGTGTCCGGTGAGTACCTGCAAGCCTGAGGGCCTAGCACGATGTATTTTGATGTACAGTAACGTTAACGTAAGTGAATTTTGAATATAAATCACTACAACTCCATTCTATTTTGGTTTGATTTAACGCGACATCCACAATTTATATCATACAAAAATATGAATATATAGAATCCAATTCAAATAAATATTTAGTGTGAAGCGAGTATAATTGTCGGTATAGTAAAATATTAAGTTACGTTACTAAATGTCAAAAATATTCGTGCGTTTACTCTAACTTTGAATAAACTAGGGTTGGATGTGTTCGAAAACAAAAGAAAATAGAGAGTTCCACTCTTTTGTTTTGCGAATTTTAAAAGACGTTTGGAAATACTTAGTGCGAATTGATGTTTATCAGGACCTCATATCTAAGTAATAACGGTAAGTAAAAAGGTCCATTTTCAAGGTTAAGCAGCGCATGCTGAGGTCGGTTCAAGGATGGATGACCATTCATACATACTGAGGCTCCGGGCTTTCATTTAAAAATCTTTGACAGTCGCTAGTCGTTCTTGACTCTAGTCTAGGTCAGGGATGACAGAGACAAAGTCGACGATGAAGCGAGCTTATCCAAAAGAAGCCTATTCACTCTAACTTAGAAGAGATTAGGGTTGAATGTGTTCGGAAACAAACGAAGACATCAGTTCCACTTTTTTGTTTTGCGAATTTTATAAGACGTTTCGGAATGCTTAGGGCCGAAACACATAACCGCGTTGCGACGCCGCAACGCTAAAATCGGCAGTTTGCGTTGTGGCGTTGCGGCGTCGTGAAAAAGAGCGTTTTGTTGTCGTACGATAGGGTAACCAGTTCGTCGTGACTTTTTATTGTGGATAGACTTGTTTCTGCCATGGACCATCGTGAGAAACTTATTGCTTATTTGTTATTAAGAAGACATTACTCTGCTATAAAAAAGAGACAAAGAAGATACTGGATACATCCATTGACTAAGGCTATGAATCCCCATGGCGAGTACTTTTCTCGAAAATACAAAGCATTAAAGATTGACGAAAAATAATTTTTCGCCTACTTTAGAATGAGTATATAGTATCATCACTTGAAGAGCTACTAAGCGGGTTATCAAAATATATACGTAAAAATAAATTTAAAGGAAGAAAACCTGTTACTGCTTTGGAAATGTTGGGCTTGACTGTAAAGTAAAGTAAAACAAATACGATTTTTATTGATATTTTTTATTGATATTTATGGCACTAGGAATCAAATTAAGTTTTTTGCATTATACATGATTACTTACTTTATGCATACTTTAATTGGTCTTTCAAAAATACATTGATTAATTCAAGAAAAATCAAACTCTTCGTCTTGTGTACCATAGGAAGTACTTGTCGTTTCGTCCAGTGTAAATGGTGAATTTATTGGACGTTGTTGGTTTGATAGCTCGGAATGTATTTGTGAGGATGAGGCTGACCTCGGTTCAGTAATGGAACATCCAGGAGTAGAAGTATGGTAGCCACTTTGAAAAGTATTATCGTGTCTTTGAGTTGATTATCCTTGATTATAGCCCTGATGCTGATAATTTAGAGTATAGTCGTGAGGTGTATATTGCTGAATTGAAGGCCGAAGAATGTCTGTTAGTACTTAAAGCACTCGACTTTGAAAGATCAATGATCATTCAACGATTGAAGAGATGGTAAAATCCCCTTAAAAAAAATGCAAATGTCTATTCTCCGGTGTTTTTAATATTTTCAACAAATTTTCTTCAAAGTCATCATTCTCATCTGCCTTTCGTTTTCGTGATTGACTTTGATAACGAGGCAATGCTGTTATTTCATTTTGGTTCTCACTATCTCCTTCCACTATATTTATACTAGAATCAGTTGCATTTTGTGAAACCTTTTTCAAAAACTGTAATTGTTTATTCAAGTGATATTCTTTCATTTTGTAGCTCCAGCTCCAGACCGATTGACATCTTTTTTTTATATTTAGCAAAATTATCTTTTATGGCCTTCCACTTCTTAACTAGTTCATTACCTGAAACAGTAAAATCACAAATGAAAAATTGTAATAAAGATAAAAAAATACCCTATATTACATTTAAGCTACCACATTATTAACCTTATGCGGCCCTAAAATATATAAAGAGCTTTAAAAATTATGTATTCAAACTGCTACAGGTGAAAGTATTGTTGAAACTGAATAACATTTCCAAAAAAACATGAACTGCTTGTTTCCGATTAGGTAAGTAAAATCTGATTGTACACGTGTCTTTGGAAAAGTCATTCAGCTTAAGCAATACCATCACCCGCAGCAGTTTGCGTATACATATAATTTTATAGCACCTTGTATTATAATACCTATATTTTTATTATCTTATTACATCTCTGCTAGTTATTCATTTCAGATTTCTAGCAACCGGCAGTGACTTCAAAACCATGCATACGAATAACTACCGAGGAGCAAGTACAATAGCAAAAATTGTGAGGACAGTTTGTCGCGCCATATGGAAACATCTATCAAGTCAAAATATAGATACCTCCTATAACAAGACAGCTGTTAGATGTCGCTATTGAGTTTGACAAAAAAGCTCATTTTCCTAACTGCATAGGAGCTCTCGATGGTAAACATGTCCGTATTAAGTATCCTGCGCACAGTGGATCACTATTCTACAATTATAAGGGCTATAATTCAATAGTTTTATTAGCTCTTGTTGATTCTAGATATAGATTCATTTTTGTCGATATAGGAGCGTATGGAAAAGAAAGTGATTCCACCATTTTCCATAATTCTAAACTTTATGATTTGATTATGAAACAAAAATTACCTATTCCAGCACCAAAGCCTTTACCAGGTAATCAAAATGCAACTCCATTTGTTTTTGTGGGAGATGAAGCATTCTCAATTTCAAATAACGTTATGCGCCCTTACTCAGGAAAGCATTTGTCGGTAGAACAACGAATTTTCAACTATATAACGATCTATATTTAAAACTGCTTCCGGATTGACTGACACGTGTTGTTTGCAAGAGTGACAGAAACAAACTGAGTCATTGTCAACAAGTATGACATCATAACGCTGGAACTAGCGCCGTGTTGCGGCGCCGCGCCGCTAAAATCGGCAGTGACGCTACTGTCGATTCCAGCGGCGCGGCGCCGCAACGCCGTTATGTGTTTTGGCCCTTAGTGCGAATTGGTGCATGTCAGGACCTCGTGTCTAATTAATAACGGTAAGTAAAAAGGTCCATTTTCAAGGTTAAGCAGCGCATGCTGAGGTCGCTTTAAGGATGGGTGACTATTCATTACATACCAAGGTTCTGGGCTGTCATTTTAAGATCGCTAGACGTTACCAATATTCATAGGCAGAAAGACTGACCACAGTCTTTTCAAGGGATATGGAATTCTTAGTTTTTGGTTTGTGGAGGTCAGATAGTAGCTACATGCAAAATTATGGTACTCAGATATGCAGCTGAGTACCATTATTTTTCATGGAGTAACAAAAAAAACCCGAAAGAAAGAATTCTCTTTGACTGGAAGCCGACCCCAACATACGAGGATACGAATGTCTGCGATGTACGTACTGTGATGATCTACAGTAATATTATAAAGTTGAAGAGTTTGTTTGTTTGTTTGGTCGGTTAAACGTGTTATTCTCAGGAAATACAGGTTCGAATTGAAAAAAACTAGCCAAGTCGGACTCGCGTGCAAAGGGTTCGGAACCATTTTTTTAACATGTTATTTTAACACTACAGACTTCTTATAGATTTTTCTGTAATTTTTAGGGAGTATTATCTGCATTTTTTTCAAAATCATAAGAATTTTCAGTAATTTCAAAACTTTTTGTTTTAAAATTATGAAAAAAATATAATTAAAACCCTTTGCATTTAATACGTCACACGACACAGTTTGAAAAACTTTTCTTTTTAATTTTCTAGTTTGACCCCCAAAAGTGACCATACTAAAAAAAAAAAATATTTACGTAACACGTCCGTGTTTGGGTCACAGAAGTCCATATGTAAACCAAATTTCAACAGAATCGGTCAAGTAGAACCGGAGAAAACTGGCTGTGACAGACGGACAGACAGACACCCGAGTGATCCTATAAGGGTTCCGATTTTACAGATGTTTGGAACCCTAATTATCGAGGAAGGCTATAGGCTATATAAATTCACGCTACGGCCAATAGGAGCGTAGTCCCGGCCGTCAAATAAACCATGTCAGAGGCCCTTGAGGCGGTTTAGAAACTCTGACACTAGAGTGCGTGGGGTCGCTAGACCTTACTGCCAATAAAAAACGTGACGCAGACGTAGTTGCGCGGGTCAAATATTCAAGGAAATAAAATGAATGTAAAACTAGCATTTTTGTAACACTGGGACCTACATAAATGCTACCAAGAAAGTCTTCAATCATGTACGCTTATTAATTCCAACAATTCATCCAGAAAGCACATCAAACAAAAATGGCTGACTCCTTTGAACACAGACGACAGCAAGGAGGAACACAGAAATATACTTTAAATGTCCCAATCAACCAGAAACTCAATGAGCAAGTGAGCAATAAAACAACAAATAATTTATATTTGCTTGAGCAATTTAATGGCTCGAGAGAAATACAGCAACCTGCCGTTCCACTACAAAATCGAACTGAAATGAAGTGCATTCCGAGAATGCATTGCAAAAATAAATAAGTCCTTCGCACTCGGAAAACGTACATGTGAGAAGATATTAAAAACTTATTGATACGTGCACTGGTTTTCAAACTCTAGAAGACATAAAATGAAAAATCTATTGATAAAGCACGTAGAAAGAAACCGTAGTTGCTTCTCAATTGAAACTGAAAGAAAATTGGACTAGTGTCTTTACAAACACCGAGTCCTATTTTCCGAGAGAAATAACGTCAGATATTTTTGTGAATAGTTAATTTAGCCTTTAAAGATAAACTAGCTTTTGCCCCGGTTTTTCCCGTTCCCGTAAGAATTTCAGGAAATCCTCTCTTAGTGTTCCCTTGCGAAGTATAGGGAACTTACACACCAAAGGACATGGCTCGTCGTACATACATAGCTCGCCTAAGATCCAACAGGGAGGTGTAATTACTCTTTGGGTTTTAAATAATGTATATATTTGATTAAACCTAAATTAAAACAACGGACACTTTTGGGAATTCTGAAAAAATCAAAACACTTTCGGATTTTGAGGTTATAATTTCGTCAATATAAACATTCGGTATGTAGCAATAACTTAGCATTTATTACTGAATGTAATTACGACAGATGCGCGCTTCTTGATATTAAACTCTAGGAGTCTTAAGGACATGCAAGGATTTTATTAAGGATTTACTTTTTCATTTTCGTGTGATTATAAAGTAGGTATAGCATATTATGTAGTACATACGTGCCAAGTGACATTACTACCAAATGTCAAATGTTGTCATCTGTCAATTCGTCAACTGTCAGTGTCGATATTATTGCTCGTTTCAAACAGCGCTTTCAATCGAGTTTTTTGATAAGGCTTATTATGGTTCCGCGACATCATAGCGAACTGTTTGTAACTAAAAATCATTATCGTATATCAAGTGTTGAGAATACTGACGCTTGTCTGTGTCAAACTCCTATTAAGAGTGCTTTTACAAAGACTTGGCTGTATGAGCTATAATACCTTTTCCTATTAAAAACCTCAAATTGAACCAAAACCAAGAGGATTATGATCATAGAGGAGAGTAATATATCGGGTAATTATGATGGAAGCTAAGGACGAAAGTGAATACTTTTTAAAATGTTTTCGAAGTTAAAAGAACTAGTAATTATAGTAAATATTTCATGCGTGTTGGTTAATAGGCCATTTTTTACAATGTCCTTTCAGCTTTCTACGACCAGTGATTTCGGTGCGTTGTCTCTGTTCAGTAGGTACATTTTGACGAGTTATGCTCACAAAATGTATGGCGAAGTCAATTTTCTTTTGCGATTTCAGTGTTGGTCCCATTGTGAAAGTTGTTCATATTTGATTCTGTTACAGGTTGTATATTGATTGATGATTAAGAGGAAATGCTGGCGGCGAGACTTTGTATGTAGAAAGTTATAATTCGAGGTTTGGATCTCGACTGTTTTCTTCTCCAATATTGGACCAATTTAAGAGATAATTCACAAACTAAATAATAAGGATATATACTGTGTTCCTTTTTATGATTTATTAACCGCATAGGCACTAGAACTCTCACAAAATGCTTAAAAATTGACCGATAAATCCCTGTCAACAGAGCCCTAGTGTACAAATTTGCCAACTATATTAATCATAAAAGGACACAGTATACATAATTCTTATTCAGTTTGTGAAATATCTCTTATATCGGTCCAATATTGGAGAAGAAAACAGTCGAGAACCAAACCTCGAATTATGACTTTTACATACAAAGTCTCGCTAAATAAAAACAGCCGCACGGATCGATCTTGAAGGTTAAGCAACGCTTGCCAAGGTTGGTCTGTGGATGGGTGACCATCTTAACATAACGAGTTTCCTCCGTGCCTCGGAAAGCACGTTAAGCCGTTGGTCCCGGCTGTCCTTTGTAGATCTTTGGCAGTCGTTACGGATTGTCAGAAGCCAGTAAATCTGACTCCAGTCTTGCCAAGATGTACCGTGTTACCCAGTTATTGGGTTGTGGAGGTCTGGGAGGCAGCCGCTCCACGTAAAACACTGGTATTCAGCTGAATCCGATTTGACTGGAAGCCGACCCCAATTTAGTTGGGAAAAGGCTAAGCAGATGATGATGATGACCAGTATTTACCCAGAAGTGTTCAAACAACATAAATATCAATAAACGTCACGCGGCTACGTTCGTGAAAAAGGCCGAACAACTCTCCAAAAGTTGTACAAAACATATTTATTTGAATGATTATAGTCACCATTGTTTGGAGCTCTTGTACTTTTTGTTTATGAAAGGGCAAAAAACTTTGATTGAAACTCCCAAACAAATGTTTCTGAACTTTCTTGTCATAATGACGGACATAACTCTTCTGTGTGTGTTTTAGTTTGATTGGTCAAAATATGTTGCTTTTACTAACGGAATATTAACTTAAGTGTACTATAGATACTATATTATAATTTTAATATTCTATTTTATAATACTATAATATTTCTTTCTGTGCTTGTATTTTTGTATGTAACGACAATATACTTAAAAACTACTAATTCTTTAAGCAATGGATAGCTACATTATCAGCGAGTCATCATCTGCCTAGCCTTTTCCCAACTATATTGGGGTCGGCTTTCAGTCAAACCGGATTTAGCTGAATACCAGCATTTTACACGGGGCGGCTGCCTACCAGACCTCCACAACCCATTAACTGGGTAACACGGTACTTCATGGCAAGACTGGAGTCAGATTTACTGGCTTCTGACTATCCGTAACGACTGCCAAAGATCTACAAATTACAGCCGGGACCAACCGAGGCACGGAGGAAACTCGGTATGTTAAGATGGTCACCCATCCACAGACCAACCTTGGCAAGCGTTGCTTAACCCTGAAGATCGACCCGTGCGGCTGTTATTATCTAGCCACGAGTTCTTCAAACTCTTTTAATAATAATCTTTATTCAGTCATTTACGTGTCGAACTAATGTTCGTTTCGTCGAACTAGTGTACCCGACATTTAAACTACGTCTAGGTGCGATTTTTTTTTTAATAATTAATTAATGTACAATAAAAATAAATAATGCATTAAAATTATGAAACACCCTGGCAATAATGTTTACGTATCAAAAAAATGTCGCCGAATCGTTCCCAGCCGTCCTTGGAACACAAGACTCGGACTGCGCTCGCTCCTGGATGTTTCAAACTACATCATGATAGTAAATAGTATTTTTTTTTTATGAAAACAAATTCAAATGTTAATAAATATTATTTTTATGAGTGTGTAGTAGTCATTAGATGTGGACTGCGGTTGTTAGAAGACTGAAATGGCACCGTTTATATAATTTCAGTCGCCAAATAACTAACAAGACAAGGACCGTCCAGGCCCCAGGAACGGCCTGAATATATATTTTTAAACGTGGCCCACACTTGTAATTTCTCCTGTATCGTGGATGCGTTCACAAACATATAAACTCAACCTGGCTGTTGAGTTTGTATATTATTGTATTTTTTTCTAGACACAAATATTTTTTCCGTGCGGGTATCGAACCCGCAACACGGAGCGCAGCAGCCAATCGCTCAACCACTGCGCAAGTTCATGACGAGGATTGGCGGGCTCAAACTCAATTTTTTTTATTCAATTAAACCATTTACAGGCACTTTTGAATTGTCAAGGTCGGTCAGTTTAAAAAGATGAAGCTATCTGCACGTTCTAAAGCGTAGATCTCTATGGAGGAGAACGTGCAAGAAACTCCACTGACATTATTTTAAAAATAATAAATTGTTACAAAGCTTCCAGAGGTCAAGTGGCCAGTGTTTCGCGAATTTATAAACCACGAGACTTCTGTTCTTAATAATATACAGTATCATATGCATGATTCAATTAAATACAAGAAGTAATTGAAAACCCAATTATAGTGTTACTACGTATGTAGTCATATCCATGTCTGACGGTTCAATTTTCAAATACAAATTGCTACCAGTAATTAAACCTACATATCCAATTAATGTATGATTAATATGAGATCGAAAATTGTCTGTTTTCAGTACATTGAGCTGGAATATTTTACTAATTACCTACACAAAATTGATATCTAGTTGGTGCTTCAGATTCGAATAGGCACGTTACAAAATAAATATTATGACGCTGGTTTGAATATTTTTCACATTTTCATGTCGGCATAGAATAATAATTTGAAAATATCAAGAGTACAAATATTTATTGAAATTTTGAATCTAAAATTTATTTTCAAAATTTCAATAAATCTTAATATATAAAATTCTTCCGTCAATGGGGGCTACTCTCTTAGCCCGACGTCCGTAGTTTGGGACTTAGTTGCGAGGTATTCTACTCCGAATCACCTAACCACTAAGAATTAATGACAACACGATTTGATAATGACTGTCACATCGTGTTTTTATTCATTTTAAGTTCGGGTTCAGGACTTAACGTAAGCCCGTAGGTGATACGGAGTAGAATACGCCTGCAACTTATCCCGAAACTACGGACTTTGGGTTTAGAGAGTAGTCCCTCTGACTGATTGAGTGGCTGATAGACAACGCACAGCAGAAACTACTGGTCGTAGAAAGCTGATATTTGCCATGTACGTTCCTTGGAGAGAGAAAGCACTACGACAGGATTCCTCTAAACTCCTACGAGTACGGGAAAAAAGAGGTTTGCGCGTACGAAGTCGCGGGCAACAGCTAGTTTACTATTAAACATTTATTTTATCATAAATATTTTAATTTTCGCCCTTTAAATCTAAAACTAATTGAAAAGCCCAAATAAATTGGGTCAAGTAACCCTCATTAGTCACTTTTTGTTTAATCTCAATGAAAAAATGTTGGTATTTTGTACAGCTTCCTAGGACGAGATCATTTAGATTTTAATGGTTGGGAACTACGCCGTCTTTTGCTTCAAAATTATTTTTAAGGACTCGTGAACCTACCTTATAGATTTGGCTATTGAAGATATTTATTTTATTTATTTAACACTTTACGCACACAGATGTACAGAGGCGGACTTAATGCCTGAGGCATTTTCTACCAGTCAACCTTTGGGTGATGCAGAGAATAATACTAGTAGGTGCAAATTGTGAAGAAAAAAAACAGAAACGCGATTAATATTTAAATTAATACAAAGATATATATATATATATAAACATATATATATAAACTATAAATATAATAAAATACTATAATATATACTCAAATTAATAAACTTATACACAAATATACTTGAACAAGTGATGCAAGCAAACAAGCAAGATATTCTTACTTCTTAGTACTTATATTGTGTACATCATCAACATTATCATATCAGCCGAAAGACGTCCACTGCTGGACATAAACCTCCCCCGTGTGTCGCCACGACAACCGTCTCGCATCCATCAGCTACCCGTGACCCTCATCATGACATCGATCTATCTTGTGGGAGGCCTTCCAATGCTGCGTCTTTCGGCACGCAGTGTAGGTGTACATAATAAAGAGTAGGTATCTACCTATTATATTCTATTCTATTGAAATGGTAAATGAAACATATATTGTAACATTAACTAGCCTCTACTTTTCTATGGCAAGGCAAAGACTCCCTTTCTGGACTATCTATCTTCTAATAGTGCGGACAAGTCCTTTCGAGTTTTTTGAGTCGAGCTCTTTCTGCCATGGCGGGAGCTAGGGTGAACAAGCGAAGCGAACAACCAAGCTCCCGAGATGCCATTCATGTTAGGTTCTTGTACGTCTACCTTTAGATTTTTCTATTCTACTCACTGTAGTTAAAAAAAATGTATGAAAACTGTATTTATTTAGTTAAACTTTAGTTAACAACTAAACAAATAAATTACAAACTTGTTTTTTTAAAGGTTTCATAATTTTTTTAAACTACAGTCAGTCACTAGCGAATATGGTTTGATAAAACACTACAAAGTAAAAAATAATTTTAATTTCGGAAGTCGGTGTTTTTGGTTGTTTCGTTTTGGAACACCGACTTTCGAAATTAAAATTATTTTTTACTTTCTAGTGTTTTGTTTTTGGAAGTCGGTTTAATTTTTTTTTCCTTTTTTTAGTGCTGTGGTGATGGTGATGTTATGTTATGAACTGGTGTAAACAATCAACAGACATGCGATTTCAGAAATCCCGATCCTTTTGCTATTTTTTTCTGAAGAGTTTCGTTACCTATCTCCGAAGTTCTTCATCAGATCTACACCAAATTGAAACGGGACCAGTCCGAGAAAATACTCTTCCAAACAAAAAATCATCCAAGTTGGTTAACAATCGGCGAAAATATCGCTGAACAAACATTTTTCATGGGATCCCATCATCAGATCCTGACTCATGCCTTCCATCATCTGCTCAGCACCATGAGATGATGATTACCAGGCATAAACATCTGAATTGCGATAGAAAGTTCATGAAAAACATTGTATATGCTTACAAAATTTTAAGGTTTCCCTCGATTTTCATGGAATCCCATCATCAGATTCTAACTTCGTGACAATGGGACCACCTCAGGAGTATAGGCTTTCGAAAAAATACATACAGCCGAACATAGACCTCCTTTTGCACGCACTGTTATGTTAGTACTTCTATGTCTATGTGAATGCAATAAGAATAAGATCTCACATGCGGCACTCACGTCCGGTCCAATCCCGATTACCTTACTTCGCTTTCAGTGTTCGAGTTAGTTCAATTTTGATCAGTTGCAATTTTAATTAAAAATACCATCTCCAAGGAAGCAGAAGTAAATGAAAAGCAACTACAGCGAACTAATTATTGTAAACAGTTAACAAGCATCACCGCAGGGCTTTGTGGAGCTGACGCTTCCTAGTATAGGAGTTGTTTGAAAAGCGGGTAGCTGTTTGTTTACTATACTCATCTACTAGTATTTTATAGCAACACTAGTTGACCCGCGCAACTTCGTCTGCGTCATAAGTTTCATTACTGCTCCGCTCTTATTGGTCTTAGCGTGATGATATATAGCCTTCCTCGGTAAATGGGCTATCTAACACTTAATGAATTTTTCAAATCGGACCAGTAGTTCCTGAAATTAGCGCGTTCAAGCAAACAAACAAACAAACTCTTCAGCTTTATATATTAGTATAGATTCTGCAGTATTAATAGTTCATTTGAATTAAATGTTCAAATGAATTAAAATTATTATGTGGTTTGTTAGTAGCGCCTCACTTAAGATGGCCGATGGTTTGGTATGTTTTAATATTCGTAAAAGTCGTATGGGTATTAAGGTGCCTTCAAATTAGTCGCCAAGTGCCGCGCGACAACAGCGCGGCTGTCGCGCTGCTTTGTTAATCCATACAATCAATAAACGTACAGTGTCACGCTCCTGCCGAGCGGCACTTAGCGACTAATTTCATGGCGCCCTTAGGGAAAAAATATAAGAGTTTCCCGGAAAATTAGAAAACGGAAAATCAGCTTAAGTATTTCTTTGGAACGTCTAGTCTGTAGGATCGGCCAGTACCCAATCAAAATTCTGAATAGAGACTGACCGAAGATTCGGTTTCAATGTCGGCCTAAAAATATTGTTTTGGCCAAACATTTACACAACCTTCGGCCCAACCGAAACTCATTGTTCGTCATTATCGTGCGTCGTTCGGCTAACTTCGGGTTTGTTCGTTGCCTGTGATCGCTAGATAATAGACTAGTTAGGAAATTTTAATACACAACATGTAACAGAATATACACAAAACCTAAAAAGAGGTCATTGGCCTCATCATTATGATGAGCAACTTTTACGAATAAAAATCCATGGTTTCCACATGTTTTTCGCTTCCTGTGCATTAGTTCACAATCATATTATTCCAACTTGTTCTCAGAATGCCAATACCGCCATGATACCAACTATTTTAATATGAATATCGATTAATGTCTAGCTCCTGGACTACAAGAGTGCTCGCCGACGACCACGATCGGGTTTTCACAGCAAATTGGACTTTTATGAGTAAACTCCGACTGTACAGCATCGCACTGAAAAATCATATTATAGCGATCGTTAACTAGAAAAAAAGTTTAAGTTTGCACATGGGAATGTCTGTAGGGAATATTGATTGATATTATATGTATTGAAGGACCTTATTTTGGTACCATTATTAATATTATGTTCAATATTAATCAATATTAGTTATCAAAAAAACATCGAGAATGTTAGGTTTCATTCTAAGAAATTGTAAAACCTTACACTTGACTATAGGCTATATATCATTAAGCTAAGACCAATAGGAGCGGAGCAGTAATGTAAATTGTGACGCAGACGAAGTTGCGCGGGTCAACTAGTCAATTTATATGAATGTAACCAATTTCAATTTGATTCATAATTTTAATAATTTTATCATTTTTAGTTATATGTTAATTAGCGCTTATTACTTAGTACTGTAATTAATACTGTAATTAAGTTATAACTTTCAGATTAC
The DNA here is from genome assembly GCA_950371165.1 of Lacanobia oleracea. Taxonomy (NCBI): domain Eukaryota; kingdom Metazoa; phylum Arthropoda; class Insecta; order Lepidoptera; family Noctuidae; genus Lacanobia; species Lacanobia oleracea. The sequence continues at coordinate 8,155,994 of OX493389.1, forward strand.
TGTTTTTATGCATGTGGTTTTAACGTTTAAGTAACTATACACTGTACATTTATTTTCAGGCATTTTTCTTATAAGAATTCGGTGTAAATAATTGTTGGTAAACCTAAAATAAATAAATTAAATAGGTACCTCATCAAAGCGAAAGTTGTTTTTTTTTATTATTTGTTTTGTGTTTGCTCTTGACTCTAGTCTATGTCAGAGATGACAGAGACAAAGTCTACGATGGAGCGAGCCTACCCAGAAGGAACCTGTTCACTTTAACTTTGAAGAGATTAGGTTTAGCTGTCCGACTGTGACGGTTAGGTATAACATTATCTTGTACGATGGTGGGACGGCAGTCTGACATAACCAGGACGAGAAAAGGCACATGATCAACGGCTTTTCGTGCTTTCCGAGGAAAGAGGTGTCACGCCACCAACTTCCAAACTATTAAGAAATGCCCAATGGAAAACTTAGTAACACTTTACCTAAGTCAGGACTGGTACCCAGGACCTCACGCACAGAAGTCGCAACGACTAGATTTACGAAGCAGTTTAATTTATTTATTTTCTATTTTAACAACTATCCTAGGATGTAGATTTTTTTTTTGTTTTATCTTATTCTGAAAACGGTTCTGTGACTTTTTCTTTAATCGACATTTAAGAGCATAGAACCAGTGTGGAATAGCTTGCGTCGCCATTTTGTTCTTATTTTCAAAGCTGTGGCGCACTATCTGACATGAGTAAAAATATTACTAATAGGAACACGGTGCCCTAAAGTGTCACGTTTCGAGTCACCACGTGAAAATACATAGCATATACAGGATAGCCCTCCCTCCGCCATTTTAGAGTTTGGGTTTAAAAAATATTTCGAACTCCTTTGTGAAGAGCCTATAATTTTAATGAACATTCACCAGTACATCTCCTCAAAATCACGGAAACGAACACATAGGTTCCTTCTTCAAACGATTTCCTTCAAAAGAAAGTTATAATGAAATTCGGAATGTCACACCATAAATCTTTGGAGATTGATAAGAATAATTCCCGTTACCTTTCTTTCTGAGTCCCGGTACTGTTTCAAACAAGAGTAGGTATTAGTCATCAGAAAGTTTCGATGTATACTCAATTTTCTTACCTAATTGAGATAAAAAGTAAACCTGTTAGCAAACCCAAAGTTAGACTGACAATCTGCTGACAGCTTTGGGAATTCGACTGCGCAGGATTTGTCGTAATTCTTGTGTTGACGAAGCTACGTCGACTACTGCTCAGGTACAGGAACGATTAAATAAAAATACTTAGAACATAACAATCTAGTGTATTAGGCACGCGAATACAAGTTTATAGGAGAACTTCATCATCATCTTCTTCTTCTTCTTCTTCTTCATCTATCTTTTCTGTAACTTATATGGTGTACATAATAAAGAGTATTCTATTCTGCGTGGTGTCTTCGTCGTGGTAAAATCTGAAGGGACGCGAAGCTCGGAGCGGGCGACCGTGTGAGCGCCGCCCACGCCGCCCGTGCGTCTCTCAGGCCTCTGCCTCGAGTTTTGCGGGCAGCGGGGTGGCGGCGGCGGCGGCGCGGAAGCGGCTGGATCTAATTTGTCAATCAAATGGATGGTTCTTTTTGACCCTCGAAAAGAACGGCGCGGCAGCGGTGCGAGGGCGGGCAACGAGCCTGCGCGTCTGACTCTGCATTGCAGTGTTGTGCAATTTATTTTGCCTACAATAAATCGAGCGTTAAGAATAAATTTAATTCAAAAAAATGTTAGATAGCCCAATTATCGAGGAAGTCTATAGGCTATATAACATCACGCTAAGACCAATAGAAGCGGAGCAGACGTAGTTGCGCGGGTCAACTAGTTTGTAATAAATCTGATATCATTTTACTACCATCACATCACATATTTCTTCTAAGGAAAAAGCAATATCTGAATTCACCATTAAACATAAAACCAAGGACTTTCCAGCTATTATAATCCCCAGACCAATAAGACTGAACCTTACTTCAGTTGTAAAAGAAACGTGAAGAATGATTGTAGACTCGCATATAAAACATATAAAAGAGGTGGCGTTGATAACGCTGTCCCGTTTTTAAACTCCACATAAAGTAGAAGGATACATGCTTAGCATAAGTTTATTTATTGCTATGGTCGTTTCACTCGTGGCTACGGATGTTCTAATGAACATTGCAGAAAACTTTTTACGAATTTCTTGGGTTTATGGCGACGGCTTCTAAACAAACCATGCCACCAAGCATTTAAATTTCGGACCAGTCGTCAGTTACTTGATAAGTATGTTGACTATCAAGTTAAAGGAATATATCTTATAGTTATCAAAGTTTAGGTTACTGTCTACCATCGGTCTCATTATCATCCCAAGCCTGTTTTTGCCCACTGCTAAACAAAGACCTGAAGAAGAGATTCTTTTCTTGCGTGTATCCCAATGTTCCTGTACCAGCCTAATCCAGGCTCCACCTTTCTTTTTTAAACATGAGAAATCATCAAATGACTCCTCCCGCTCTGGGTGAAGCAGGAGGAAGTGTCAGACTCTTACTGACTAAAATCCATCCGTGTTCCTCCTAGAGCCCTTTGCGTTCCAGGGCTACAGTACATCTTTCGAATAAAGTCCGTAGCCCCAGTAGGCACTGGCCCTTGTGGGCCCCGTCTTCTTTGCTGACAGCTCTTTACGATGACTATTATTTCGTCATCCTATCGATCTAAGAAATTATGGTTAGAATTTGAAATGTGTATTTCTACGTTCACTTGCATAATCAACGGTAGTGCATACGACAGAGTTGTTACATTGTCTTTGGAGTTAAAAATGTGTCAAGCCAATGTGTATTTTAATGCCAAATGCTGACAGGTTTTCAGTCCAAAGTAGAGTTTGACAAATAAAGCCAACATCACATTCCTACATTGGACATTGGTGCTTAGTCAATTATGCCATTAAATTCATGAGTATGTCCTTAATTAACTACCCATCAAAAACCTTCAGAATCTACTTCCTATTACCTGCTGTGCAAACTTTGGATGCACCGCAAACTTCCGTGATTAATAGACCTTGACAGATTTGAGTTTACCACTTAGCTAGGTAACGATGGATCTCCGAGCATCATCTAAGTTTGGACCAGATTTACATTGTCTGATGAATATTTTGATAACAGGGGGTTACTATTTAGAAAGTTTCAAGGAGACAGTCAGAACTTCACTGAACTAATTCGGTTACTACTCGTATTGTACGAAAAGTACCAACCGAATTGTACGTATTTATGACATGATTGGGGTTTCCATTTCCTGTTGAAAGACCTCATTATTATTTATCAGGACAAAGAACTCTTATTTTCTTCATTGAGGCAGTCTGCCGAGTAATTTTTTGCGATAACTAATGAGGACCAATGCTGCTTTAAAGACAAAACGGGAAACTTTTGAATCTGTCCATAACTAGTTATTGACATGACAAAAATCACATTTTTAGGGTTCCGAACCAAAATCGGAACCCTTGATCACTCGGGTGTCTGTCTGTCCGTCTGTCACATCCGGTTCATCTTATCCGATTCTGTTGAGATTTGGTACACGTATGGAATTCTATGACCCAAACACGGACGCATTAAGTAAATTAATAATTTTTTAGGGGTCAAACTAGATTTTTTTTTAAATGTTTTTTTAATAATATCGTGTTACATATCAAATAAAAGGGGTTACAGTGAGGGTTTTACTTATATGTTTTCATAATTTTTTAAATTAATGGTTTTGAAGTTATTCAAGAAATTAGACAAAAAATGAACATTCCCCGATTTATCTCCGAAACTACCTGGCCTAAAATTAAAAAAAAAAATGGAGCCTATTAAAAGTATGTAGTGTTAAAATAACTGAACCCTTTGCACGCGAATCCGACTCGCACTTGACCAGTCGTTTTCTTTCTTTTTAATACTTAAAAAAAGAACAATAGAGATTTATACCAATAAAATATGAAATCAATAGTGTTGCATACATGAACCCACTGGTTTACATTTTAAAAGCTTCTGAAACAAAGTTACGTATTCATGAAACAGAATACAATACAGCGAAAATGAATTGTGTCGGACGCACGAATTCACGCCACTGGTGGCACCCGCTACGCCTCCGGTGCCGGAGTGTGGGTGAAACTCACTATATAACTATTGATAGTTTGAATTTTATTTATCACTACATTCAGAGTCCTTCTTGTTGTATGTCAGTCAAAAACTACCCTTCGAATTTGGTTTATCTGAAATTAGGAGCTGGGATAACATAACTAGGCATTCTTGGCAACTGTTATCCAATTGCTACCAGCCCCTGTGCGACCGGAGAGGCCCCGATCCTGCAATGCAATTATGTAGGCTGGTGATAAAACGTAACTAAACAGAAATTAGTTTGATAAGTACATAACTTATTAACAATTTACCTGGAGGCTTTATTGTGACATCTTAACGCATAGAACTATCCTTTTTCACAACGGAATCGTGATGGCATTGGCACGTCATTAAAGAGAGGTTGAGCAAACGCTATGCTAGACACTAAGATCAGTATCAAATTAGGAGTCCGTTCCATCAGCAAAGAAATGTCCCAGAAAAAACGGCTCTTTGCTCGGAATATTTTAGCCAATCATAACGAGCTTACAATTTCGGAAGAGGAAAACAAAAACAACAGACGCTATTGAACAGAAGTTATTGCGGGTAAGTCTCCAAATAGACATCACATCACACACTCGCATACTGATCTATCAGTTGCCACAATATTGGATCAGATCGCGGGGAGCACAATCCGCTGGCATTTTGTAGGAACACGTCTGTCCGCAGAACTGAGTACGTACCGAACTATACCACGGTTGAAACCTTTCAGAATATGAAAGGTAAGTTTTAGTTCACTGGCCACATTTCAAGAAGTGAAAAGTAACAACTAAATAACAAACCCTGAAATCGCGAAGAAAAATCAGCAATCCTAACATTTTGTCAAGTTATAGCACCTACAGGCATGAAATTTTTCAGTATGATTAGATTGGGCGGGCCATTTATGCAGAAATACACAAAAACAAATGAACCAGAAAAAGGGGAGGTCATAAAGAGCTGTTTATTAGGGACGTCAATATTGTAGAAATTTGTATCGGCCGCGGTATGGTTCCTAGACGCCAGGCACAATGAAGTAATTTCATAATACATAATTGTAAACTAGCCTTTTGAAACTTGGTTACTACCTAAACATGAATACGAGTATGTCGGGAAAATTACTCAGAAATACAATAGGTGAGGAAAATTAAATTTATGGTTCTCTCAAAGTTTTTATGGCTTTAAGTATTAAGATAACGATCGAGCTTAAATATTTTATGATCACTCCGATCCGAATTATAATTTTCCGAGGAATATTGGAGCTAGTAAAATAGATCCATGAGCTGTTAAAATAGCTCATCGGTGAAACCCATCGTATCATGATAATATACAGAGTTGATACGACAGAGGGGCATTAAATTAAACTACGTATACTATACGTGTTCAGTATTAATTCGATACGGTACAAAAACAAAAAGCGCCATAAATGAGAAAATATTTTTTTCAAACAAACTAAATAGCTTGCAAATCCGAATAAAACGCAACCACCCTTTGTAAAAAAATGACACTGACCTTAGATACCGCTAGGTAACAAAGCGGCAACGTCGCGCGCGCGCCGGAGCGCGGTGTACGGTATCTCGTGTGCTCGGTGGGGGCCGGGCCGGGGTGGCGGCCGGCGACTTAGGCCTCCGCTCGCACTGGCTTTTATGTTAGGTAACGTTTCGAAGTACGCGCACAAAAACAAACACTAAATTTTTAAATTTTCGATGTGTCCTCCATTCACATTGATGCACAAATTATACCGACGGAGAATATTGTTATTTATTTTTCTAATTAGATCACTGTCCGTCGCTAAGCACTTTCATTTGTGAAATGCTAAAATAATCCTATTTTTTAACTCATCAATTGTATTTACCTCTGAGGCATACACTTCACCCTTAATGTAACCCCACAAAAAGAAATCCATGGGAGTGAGGTCCGGAGATACTAATACTAAATAATAATAATCCCAAGTTACGTGTCCTATCACCATAAAAAACAGTCAATCACAAAAAAAAAACACTATTACTAAATAATAATAATCCCAAGTTACGTGTCCTCTCACAATAACAAAATAAAATTACAATTGTTTGCGCGCGAATTCCACAAAACGTACGTTCCGAAAAACAAGCGTCGGCGCACTGAGGGAGGGACTTACCGATCGCAAAAAACAAGGATGCAACAAACTGACCTATCTCTATTTCTTTCGCTCGCTTTATGTTAGTCGCTTTCGTAGTGAAAGTGCAAGTGTGTGTGTATTGATTGCTTCCTTGTTTGCATTGCCAATATTTAGTGAATGTCCTTCGACATGCGTCAGAGCGGCAACAACGCATCGTAGATTTATCGTTGTAAGGTGCATGACCTATGCTTAGACGATATTCAGCTGTTAGAAAAGATACATCGTGTTCAAACCGTGCAAAAACTTTAAAAATCATTTGCGACTAAACTACTGCTCCTAATTAATTTATTTTTGGTACAGAGCTTAAAAATGGTACCTAGTATAGGCAGTTTAAAGGAAAGCCCCTCTGTCGTATCAACGTTGTATATTCATATCATATCTTATACTAATATATAAAGCTGAAGAGTTTGTTTGTTTACTTGAACGCGCTAATCTCAGAAACTACTAGGCCGATTTGAAAAATTATTTCAATACATCTATATATCATCACGCTAAGACTAAAAGGAGCGGAGCAGTAATGAAAATTGTGACGCAAACGAAGTTGCGCGGGTCGACTAGTCAATTATAGAACTTTTTCGTTCAAGTCACTTCAATCTGAGGCTATTTAATTCAAAAGTGAACAGGTAACTTCTACAATACTGCCGTGGTATAACTAAAATGCCGTTATCCAACATTTGGTCGATTTTCAACTTTTGATGCTATATTAATAAGAAAAAAAAAATCTATCGATCTGTGTTTGCGAATTTTTAATATCTTGAATAGTTTTGGAAATAATAATTTTAAAAATGTCGTTAAGTACAAATTTCTTACGTGTAAAATAAGCAAAAATAACGTTAAATAACTTTGTGAGTCTATAAAGCCGCTTAGGTTCATTAACTCATATTTTTATCATGTAAAATCCATATGGTTACCAGTCTAGATTGCCGTTAGCAGCCTTTTGTACACTAAAAAGCGGTTGAGCCACTTTAGCTGCTTTTTTGTGATTCTTTTTATTATAAAGGAATTCGTTTTTCATAAACTATAACGTCGTTAGTTGAAAATGTTAGACTTAAACTTGATTACCGATGTTTAACGGCATTATTGCTTCATATTTGACATACTTATATTTTGACTTAACGTATGTTACAAGCCCGTAGCGGCATTTCCAAAACTAAACAAAAATGTATTGTCCGTCATTATTAGACTAGAACGACGTTATCTCACACTAATACACTAGAAAGCCGTTAACGGATCTCACTCGGGGCGGGGGGACACCGGCAACGAACCATCTTGTACCGAAATCAAAGGGGTCGGGGGTGAAATTAGTGCATCGCCAGGAGCTTGTAGGTGAGGACGATGGATGATGGAGTTGGGATTTTTTTAAATTTGGAGCGAAGACGTAGAAACTCTATTGGTTGTATAACTTGTAAGGAAACTACGCCCGAACGACTATGCCTCCGCAAGCGCTGTAAATCCGTTGATGGCAATTATTGCTCCACTTTGTCAGATATAATACAACTACCACGCAAAAGAAGGAAATATAACACCCCGTTACAACAGCGGAGATTGAATGCCAAAAATAAAAAAAAAAGCGAACATAGTGTCAAACCTGGGTGCAATGAAAATTGTCTAAAGAAATGTGTGACCCTACTGAACCATGAGGATAGAGATGCTATTAACAAATCATACTGGGATATGTCGTGGCAGGAGCAACATGCATTTGTTAACACACACACCTACGTAGCAGTACCAAAAAGAAAAATTACGAGCGAACCCAAAAGGAATCCAAAAAGAAGTTTTGTAATGAAAAAAAGAGATGGCACTAGAGTAGATGTATGCAAAATATTTTTCCTTACCACTCTAGGATATTCGAAAAATAATGACAGGATACTACATACAACTTTTACTAATTCTTCAATAGATAAACGAGGTAAACACCAGAAAACACCAGCATTTAATCGCAATTTACTAAATCAACACGTTGAATCGTTTAACCCATTAGAACCACACTATAGGCGTGAACATGCACCTTTGCGACGATATCTACCAAGTGACATAAATATAACTCAAATGCATAAACATTTTTGTGAGAAATACCCCGATAGACAAGTTTCGTACAGTTTGTACAGGTCACATTTAAAAAATATGAACATATCCTTTACCGCCCTCGGTAACGAGGAGTGTGAATTGTGCGAGGCTTATAATTTCCACAAAAAGGAAACATCACATGACGCCACAGTCCAGATACTTGAAGAGTGTACAGTTTGTATGGATTGGAATAGTCATCATCAAAGATATACAAAGGCGCGAGATCTGTATAAAAAACATAAGGAGGAAAAACAAAATAATTCACAAATATTCTATAGCTCTGATCTAGAGAAAGTAATTATGCTTCCTAGATTGGAGATGTTTAAAGCCGCAATTTTCTGTCTGCGGCTTTCTGCCTACAATCAAACCTTTGCACCACTTGGTAAGATTACCGCAGAATTTAAACCCCTGACAGTTATCTGGCATGATGGTATTGCAGGGAGAAGGCAAGAAGATATAATGTCAGCATTTTATAATTTTCTATTGCGTAACAGAGATGTAGAAAACGTACATATCTGGCTCGATAATTGCAGCTCCCAGAATAAAAATAGGCTGTTGTATGCGATGCTAATTCATATGATTAATAGTGAAGATATTGCCACACAAAGAATAACTCTATATTACTTTGAACCCGGTCACACTTTTATGAGCTGCGATCAAGTGCATCACCAGGTAGAGTTGGCTATGAAGAAAAAAGGTAAACTTTATGATTTTACAGATTTTGAAGAGTGTGTATCTTCCATAAATAAATCAAAAGTCGTCGTTCAGTCTATGTTGCCAGAAAACTTTTTAAATATACCTAACTACGTGTCCCAAAGAAGGATTCAAACATCCAATCCAAGAGCTTATTTAAAAAATATAGTTGAAGTATGTTTCGTACGTATAAGTTATGATCTTATGTATAAAAATAATTTCGATGATGCATCATATACAACTCTTCGTTTCATGAATGATAGATAGATATTTAAAAAATCCACGTACAATGGTATTTAAATTTAGAACTGAACCGAAAGGTATCGAACCTATGAGAAAAGCAGATTTACTTAAAAACCTTTCGAACATAATTCCCCCTCACAAATTGTTATTTTGGAAAAACTTACCAACAAGACAAAATGAACATTCCGGTACAAGGTCTGATTAGAATAGTGACACTATTCTGTTTAACGAGACTGATTTTAAGTAATATCTAATAATAATTTCATATAATAATTAATCATTTTGTAATGTGACTGTAATACGATTTTGAATACTGTATTTTTAAGAATATATAATTTTTATCAGAGGCTTTAATAAATGTAGGTAAAAAGTTAGAACTAAAATTAAAAAAAAAAGAAAATTGTTTTTTATTTTTCAGTTGATGTTTTTTAAATGATACTAGAAATATAAAGTTTTGAGTTCGAGGAGAAAATTAGACTTAATTTTGATTGTTTGTTATCTCAAGTTCAATGAAACACTGAAGTTTGTGTGTAAATTTTGTTTTATGTTATTTTAAAGTACAAGTGACAAATGACTGATGTGATTTTAGTGTTATTCTATAGAACTGAAAGTTCCTAAAAAGCTAGTAATAAGTAAAGTTTTGTGAAAGTTATAAGTTTAAGCATAATTACATGTTATTTGAAAAGCAATAAAGAAATATTGACATTAGACTAGTTGATTGATAAAATAATTTGACTGATGTGATTTTAGTGTTATTCTATAGAACTGAAAGTTCCTAAAAAATCTAGTAATAAGTAAAGTTTTGTGAAAGTTAAAAGTTTAAGCAAAATTACATGTTATTTGAAAAGCAATAAAGCATTAAAGACTGGTTGATTAATAAAATTATGACTTTTATTTAAAAATATCTTTAATTTCAACAAATTTAATTCATTTCGTGCAAGAAAATAGTTCACTATTTTTTTATATTATTACGCTATAATGTCGCTAAACTGTAAGGTTTTTAGTTTAACCACGTTTTAGCTTAACAATTATTCAATTTTATCCTTTTAATTAATACGCATCTAAAGGTTATCAGACTTAAAGGCAGTAAAGTACCGTTAAACGCACTAAAGTTTAACATGAATCAGTTTTATAAATACATAATCATAAGCTTAATTGTCGTTATGTACAATAACGCCATTTTAGTTAATCATTGAAGAGATGAAATTTTTGCATTTTAAAAAACAATAATTTTCTATGGAATAGATACACTAAAACGCCGTTACGCTTTACGTAGCGGCGTTTTAGTCTAAGATACATTATGATTTCGGTTACATCTCTGATGAACTAAAACACTTAAAACGCTTTTTCGTGAAATTAAATAATATTTACGATATGATAGGGTTAGTAGTTCGAAAGTATGCGATTTTATCTATGTTTTGGTACCTTCAAATCTCTAATAGGTGTTGTCATCGAAAAATTACATTGGTTTAAAATTTTGCCGCGGTTTTTTTGTGTTATTCAAAAAAATGAGTTTAGCAGATAACGGCATTATAGTTATACCACGGCAGAATAGGCAAGCGTGCTCTATCATCACCCACAAGTTAAGATAGTGTTCAAATGCGAGCTTACCAGTAAAAAAAAAAATTGGAGCTTGCTTCGCTGCTGTGCAATCTGTTTGACATTCGTCCTGCTGTGGTTATGCCAATTTATTTGGGGTCGGAACAGCGTGTTTTGCTTCCATTAATCTCTATTCACCTCAAAATTTCTAAACTTTTTAGCAAATGATTTACCAGATTCGAAATTCAAAAATATTCTATAGATATTTTTAATAAAGTATCTGCATAACAGTATTCAAATTAATCATGGGTTTTTTTTTTTATTAACAAGGCTGTTGATGCTTAGTTACCTCTCGGTCTCCAAGGAAAATAGGATTAAGAAAACACCACGCAAGCATGAAGTCACCTGCAAACATGTAAAAAAATGCTGTATATTAAGTAAAGGTTGCCAGAAGTTCAAAGGGCCCTAGATTTGTTTCTAAAGAGGTCCTTCTCTTTGTGTTATCTTACTCGAGGACGAAATACTTACATGTGAAGTTATTTATGTCCATTGAAATGAAAATTAGAAGCAAAATTATACCTTTAGCAATGGTCTTCAAACACATTTAAGGTTAGACACATACATTATTTAATTATTTCTTCACGAAGGTATCAAAAGACGTTTTTCGACACATTTGTTGATGAACATCGTTGTAAGTAAGCTCTTATAGTGTACGTAAGATCTTAGTTCTGTAGTGGGGACCGCGTACCGGAAAACGCAGCGTTGGAGGACCTCCCACAAGGTGAACCGATCATTTGGTGAGGGTCGCGGGTAGTCGATGGATGCGAGACGCACAGGACCGGTTGATGTGGCGACACTTGAGGGAGGCCTATGTCCACCAGTGGATATCTTTCGGCTGACATGATGATGGATGATGAAATAAGCTCTCGAGCCCTCCACTGCAAAGAAAAACTTTGCCTTCTTCTATTTTATTTATTCGGGAAAACAAACAATTACACATTAAGAATTACAAAAAAAATATGATAAAGAAATGATACGTGTACAAATGTGAAATCAACTACGTTCTCCACAGATACACAATGAGACAATTTGGTAAATTTAAGACTAGCGTTGTGTACAATGAAAAAAGAAGAATATTAATAGAAAAGTATCAACAAAAAATAAAGCTATCAAAAGTTTTTTTTTTTTAGGTATGGGAAATCATCAAATGACTCCTCCCGCTCTGGGTGAAGCAAGAGGGAGTGTCAGACTCTTACTGACTAAAACCCATCCGTGTTCCTCCTGGTGCCCTTTGCGTTCCAAGGCTACGGTACCTCTTTCGAACAGATTCCGCAGCCCCAGCAGGCACCTACCCTAGCGGGCACCGTCTTCCACGCTGACATCTCTTTAAGGCGCGCTGGGATCGCAGTGCCCGCCGCCGACCCGGGCCTAGTTCCGATCGGACGGCGAGCCACCCACTGCTCGCCGTCCGCAGGCCCGCGGACTGTTGCGGCGACTGGGACGAGAGGTTTCCCTCTCTCTCACACGTTCGGCCTCCTCCTTTGCTAACATTATCAAAAGTGCCTTTAAAATTCCTACATCAGTAGTAATTTAAAATTAGCAACTAGCCAGATCGCTGATCACAACTATGACTAAAGGTACTCATTTTGATTTTACTTCTGTCATCAATGATAACTGATTACTGGTGTGAGTTTAAATAAGTTCAATTACCATCAAAGTACGAGTACCACACTTAACGAGCAGAAGGGAGTGTCACACTTAACGACTAAAAACCGCCCGTGTTCCTCCTAATGCAATTAACGCCGCAGTGACGTTTTCGAATAACTTCCGCAAACCGTCATACTACCTAGGTACTTATAAGTATGTAAAAGTATCTTATACAGTATGTACCTTAGAACATACGTCGAAATAAGTACTTCGATACCTAGACAACAAAGATCTTTCTACCTAAGTTTTTTCTGAAAGAATAAAAGATAAAGCTGAGTTCCACGTTGTTTACTGAAACTTATGAAACAGTTCACAATATCACGTCTGAGCTCTTTACGTTCAAAGATATCTGTACACATTTTGCCTTTTTTTCTAGCATGATATATACCTATCTAGGTATTACTGAGTATTTGGAATACCTCTCTACAAACTTTTACCTAACTAGAGATATTTCATCATCATCACACAGAGCATCGCTGTTATCGTTGAAGGTGGACGTGTGCTTCTCCAAATAAAATTTGTGTCAGAAGTTAGCATTGCAAACTGTGCGTTATTCGGTGTGCATTTGCCTCAGTTTTGATTGCGGATCGAGAACTAAATAATCAAGTGAAATAATTCGTCTCTCTTCCGCGGCATCTGCTGTCCTGTTCTCGCGTCGCTTGTAGTGTCCGCGTACTGTCAAACTTATATGACTGTGTTGTGCTCGCTAATTATCTGTGTGTGTGTTATCGTACCACCTGGGACTATTCGCCTAGCCTACAAGTTGTATATACTCGTAGGTATCTATACCTATGGCTAACCAACCGTTATCTGCCGTATCGGAACCCGAGTTACACAAACTTCACTTACAAAACTCTGAGTTTGTAAATATTATTCGACGCAAACGCAAAACAATGGACAGCAATTTGGATGAGTTATTTGAAAAGTTTTCGTCGGACCTGACCGACAAGCTATCTTCCATGATGACAGATCTCCGTAACAAGGTTTCTGACATTCAATTGAACATTAACACTGTGATCAAAAGCGACCTAGACAATATAAAGTCGAAGCTTGCAGTTATTGATGTCAATCAATCTCAGCTGTTTACGGATATGGAATCGGTCAAGACTGCGATTGAACATCAGGATGGTCTTCAAATGTGTTTGTCTAAACGAGTCGATGACGTCTCCAAATCAACCTCCACCCACAGCTCCGATATAACTCGCATGCAGGAGCACATAACTAAATTAGAAGTGGAACTCAATAACCAGCAGCAGCGTGACCGAGCTTTTAATCTTGAAATTAATGGTATTCCGGAAAAATCAAACGAAAAACTGATTGAGTATTATTGCGCCATGGTGAAGATTTTGGATATAGAATCGTCGGCGATCGATGTTGTGCATGCTACAAGAGTACGCCCAGTAAATCCAGTACCAGGTCGCCCGAAATCTATTGTGATCAAACTCAACTCACGCCTCCTACGTGATGCAATACTATCTGCAGTCAGAAGCAGGAAGGGCCTCAGCACGAGTGATATTGGAATGACAGGTGACCTGAGAAAGATATTTGTCAACGAACACCTTACGCCTGCCAACAAGCTGTTGCACAAGAATGCACGTCAAAAAGCAGTTGCTGCGCAATACCGATTTATTTGGATACGAGATGGAAAAATTTTCGTTAGGAAGAATGACACTTCAGCCACAATTCGTATCATAACATCTGCAGACCTCCGTAAAATTGTGTGACTAGTTATTCTTGTTTACTTGTTTATGGAATGTTTGATAATGTATCTTAATCTAGTTACTACACGTAAGTTTGCCCTCAATTTTGTACGGATAATTAGTTTTTTTTCACCTTATAACCCAGTTGTGATAATTGGTAAACAACGATGTAATATTCTTATAAAATATCGTATCTTATTATTATTTAATATACCCACATGTCATTTACTATATTTTTTATTACATATAACTTATATATTTTCTTACTATATTTACTTATTTTATTATTGTTTAGTATTTATTACTTCTATACTTGTTATTCCTGCCATTTATGTTATCCCTCCTATAATAGTTATGCACATAACGTCACGATAGCTAATAAAAATGGCCACTCTAATGGATAGCAACCGATTTAATATTTTTTATCAAAACGTTCGTGGTTTGCGCACAAAATGCCATGAGTTGTATAATAACATTCTTTTACACGAATATGACATTATCTTAATTACCGAGTCTTGGCTACAGAGCGATATATTTGATGGTGAAATCTGTGATGGTAGGTATGACATATTTCGATGCGACCGAAATCTTGATGTTACAGGTAAGCGAGCGGGCGGCGGTGTGGTATGTTGTGTCCGCCGTGAGCTTTGTGCTGTCTTGCTCAGCGACTGGCGGGGTAACTCACTATACGAATGTGTTTGTCTGAAGATCTCGGCGCGGACTCTTGGTGCATTAGCAGATTTAATTGTTGTTTTATCATATATGCCACCTGACACTTTTAATCTGCCGACTAACTTGAATAATTACTTAATTAACTTTAACACTATTTTTGATAATTACAAAGACGTGAATTATTTTCTTGTGGGTGATTTTAATCTACCTTGTTTACGTTGGAATAGGGACGGTTGGTCGCTCACACATGTTGGTAGCAGCTTGGTACAAGACAGAGCCTGTGCTTTTGTGGAAGATTTAAGCTTATTAGGGTTGATTCAATATAACTATACACTTAATCACTGTGACAACACTCTAGATCTTTGTTTTTCTAACCTACCTTTAGATATTTCTGCGACTGGCGGATTAACTAAAATTGATACATTTCACCCACCACTATCTATTGACATTCTAGACCTTTACATTAATTCTTTTATTACGAATAAAATATGTAGATTTAACTTCCGAAAATGCGATTATGAAAATGTCAACAGATTTTTCAGTAATATTGATTGGGATCAATTGTTGTCTAGCACTGACTGTGTCGACATAGCGGTCGATTTATTTTATGAAAAAATAAGAGAATGTATTACTCTTTCTGTGCCCTTGATCAGTCATGAAAGTAATTCATATCCCATATGGTATAGTCGTTCTTTAATAAAAATAATTCGCGAAAAAAATAAGTTACATAAAAAATGGAAACTGTTTAAAAATCCTCGCGATTTTGATGAATTTAAGTTACTTAGGGATAGGCAACATCGTGTGCAGGGTCAGTGTTTTGACAATTTCACGCGCAACGCTGAACAGAACATTAGGAAAGCGCCTAAGTATTTTTGGAACTACATTAAATCAAAAAAAGCTGGTTCCGCTTACCCGCGTTATTTTACTTTGGGTAATACACAATATAATAATGGTCAGGAAATATGCACCGCTTTCAATGACTTTTTTTATAGCGTCTTTAACATAAATCAGTCCTCGTCACATACTGATCCTCTATGTCCTCTGCAAAATTACCCCGCCTGCGATACTATTTCTAACATTACAGTGTCACAAGAGACGGTATTCAAGCACCTCTCAAGTTTGGATAAAAACAAAGGTGCTGGTTGCGACGGAATTCCTGCTATATTTTGGTCCTCTTGCGCAGAGAGTTTATCGCACCCCATTGCCCTACTGTTTCAGCATTCACTAAAGAATTGTGTGTTTCCCTCTCTGTGGAAAAAGGCGTACGTCATACCCATTCATAAGAAGGGTTCCAAATCCAAAATTGATAACTACCGCCCTATCTCTATGTTAAATTGTATTGCCAAGATTTTTGAACAAATTATCGTTACTAATATTTACCCAGTTGTTAGTCTCGGCATTCCGGAATCTCAGCACGGATTCATGCAGAGACGTTCGACGGTTTCAAATTTGGCTTGTTTTACAGACTATGTGGTGGGTGAAATGGAAAATGGTGGTCAGGTTGACGTGATCTACACTGATTTCGAAAAAGCTTTCGACCGTGTGGATCACGTCATCCTGTTACGCAAGCTGTACGCGTTGGGAATTCATGGTGATTTGCTCAGGTGGATTGAATCGTACCTAACTAATCGATCTAAAGCTGTTGTACTGGGCGGGTTTAAATCTGACTTCGTATCCATCCCTTCTGGTGTGCCCCAGGGATCGCACCTTGGCCCTCTCTTCTATAACGCCTATATTTTTGACATCACTCACCACATTAAGCACTCACATCATATTCTCTACGCTGATGACAAAAAGATTTACACATCCATCAACTCTTTATCTGACTGTGTCTTGCTTCAAGAAGATCTCAACTCTTTATTTGACTACTACACTAAAAACAATATCAAGGTTAGCATAAAAAAATGTCAAAGTATATCCTTTACTCGTAAAAAAAATCCGATCATATATCAATACAGTTTCAACGGCGTTGCAATCGAGAGGGTCAAGTTGGTGCGGGACTTGGGTATTCTATTAGACTCGGAGATGTCCATGCGACAGCACATCGATGCGATATGCAGCAGGTCATTTCGCAATCTAGGTTTTGTTATAAGATCTTGCCTACCTTTCAAGAGTTTGTTAAGCTTAAAAGTAGTTTATTTTGCTTTTGTCCGTAGTATATTGGAATACGGTTGTCAGATATGGTCTCCCGGCTATGCAATACATAAAAATAGTCTTGAACGCATTCAGAAGAAGTTAATTGATCACCTTAATTTCAAATTTCATCACTGCTCACTTGATTACAAAGAGAATTGTCGGTTTTACAATCATTTAACTCTGCAAGAGAGGCGTATTCTCATGGATATGGGGTTGCTATATGACATATTACGGGGACGGACCGATTGCCCTATGCTTTTAAAGAATATCAAGTTTAACGTTCCAAGAAAACGCACTAGGCACACTACATTATTTTGCACTCCTTTTCACTCCAGTAATTATGGTAAAAACAGCGTAATACCACGTTTACTTGACTCTTATAATAAACACTTTAACAGTGTGGACTTATTTATTGGCTCTAAGAATGATTTCAAAAAACGGGTTTTGCTTGATTTATTATCAAAATAGGCTATTTATTTAACTCATCAAAATTATACTACGATTAAATGGCTGGTTATTTAATTGGTATATTTTAATTTCTATATATATTGTATTTTTCTTCATATATATATATATATATAAATGTTTATGTATTTGCATATGTTATTCTGTAATTATATTTATTTATTATATCTTAAATAAACTTACTCGTATCTCTTCAAAGTTTCCCAATCATTTTTAATGTTGTTAGGTTAATCTTAGTTAGTCTAAATAGCATATCCATCCACCCTGTGTATCTGCCGTGGATAACTATTATTGGCTAGTCATGTAATCCTAGATAAGTACCTAGTTAAGTTTTGGAAGCTGTTGTTATCCCTAATAATAAATAAAAAAAATAAAAAAAAAATCATATAAGCCAAAAGACGTCCACTGCTAGACATAAGCTTCCTCCAAGTTCCGCCACAACAAATTGTCCTGTGCGTCTCGCATACATCGGCTACCCGCAAACCTGACCAAGTCATCGGTCCACCTTTTGGGAGGCCTTCTTCCGGTAGGTCGCCTTTACAGAACTTTTCGGCCCCATCGACCATCTGTTTTGCGAGCCATGTGCCTTCAGTTTGGCGATTCCATCGGGCTACTTATATCGGTTACCTTAGTTCTCTTGCAGATATTTATAATCATTCCTGATTCGATCACGCAAGGAAACTAGAAGCAGTGTCCTCTCCATTGCCCTTTGGGTGACGTTAAGTCTTCTCATGAGGCCCGTTATTTAATACGTATAACCTACTAGAGGTATTTAACGTTGCATTATTTAACCAATTCGGAAGCTCATTCATTGTTATGTTAGGCCCAATAATTATTGTCATAGCAAACTGACAGCTTATTCGAGTACCTAGGTACTTAGCGGAATTTTCCAAAAATTTTTAATTAATTAGTGCATTATGCGAAAATTTTGCAATTTGTGTTACGGAGTCCTATTTTGTCGTGTTTCTATTGTGTTGTTGTAAGAAGGAATTTAGAGCTGACGTCCAGAACTCCTCGTCCAATTGTGTGTTTGCGTAGGTGCCTGGGTATTTGTTCTACCGTTAGTGAACGTCTTGTTTTTACTATTGATAGGCACGCGTTTGACCACTATCTCGCCTGATGGTAAGCGATGATGTGGTCGAAGACAGAGCATGCTTGCCTAGAAGTAACCTATTCACTCTTGACTTAAAGACTCCCAGATTGTAGCTACGTCTTATGTAATCAAATAAGTACTTACTCATCAGCACTTTTAACAAATTCCTGAAAAAATGTAGACGTCAGATACCCGTGCAATAACGGTCATTGACCCAAAAACACAAATCTATATCTCTCTATACTTACTCTTACATAACATAAAGCTGAAGAGTTTGTTTGTTTGTTTGCTTGAACGCGCTAATCTCAGGAACTACTAGTACGATTGGAAAAATTATTTCAGTGTTAGATAGCCCATTTTGAGGAAGGCTATATATCATCACGCTAAGACCAATAGGAGCGGAGCAGACGAAATTGCACGGGTCAACTAGTAATAGAAAGAAAAAAAAAGAAAACTGTTTATTTGGGACTCGCACAAAACAGACAGATGTAAAATTAATTACAACTAACAGTAGTCTATTACTTAATTAATAATAATTTAGTCTGTGCGAGGCCAAAAAGGTCCCAAGGTATGGTAATGACATAAAGTTGACATGAATCATTTTCTTTCGTGAGCCTTTACGTTTTCTAGTAATAAAAAACTGTTAATTTATTGTTCGAGTATCCACGAAGGAATATTAGGGAAAAATCAATGTAATTATTGCACGTTTATCTGGCGTCGACCATAGTAACATAACTTTATTTAAAAAAAGTATTATTGAACATTTTTGAAAGAATCAACGCTTCACTTTTGGTAGATAGGCTCCGTTTATGTTTCACTATAATGGCCATGAGAACAACAATGTAGTGTCAAAAAGGGATGATGGCTGTCTTCACTCGCTCCGTTGCAACTGTATCCCGAATTATCTAAAACACCCATTTTGCTCAATTTAATAGAAATCTTCTTCTCTTGCGGGCAGTATGGTCTAACGACCCTGCACACATAGTGTCAGAGTTTCTAAACCGCCTCAAGGGCCTTTGACATGGTTTATTTGATGACCGCAATTTGGCGGCCGGGACCACCTGGCTAATACGTGCCTTCCGAAGCAGGGAATCATCTTTTTATCGAACAATCAGGTAATTCAAGCCTGCAATGTCCTAGCCAAACTGGAAACAACTTTACAAAACTTATACTTCCCGTGGGAATCGAACTCACGACCGAAAGTGAAGATAAGGCTTTATTAGATCTTTAATCAACCTCCCACGTCAAAAGAAACGTCTAGAACAGTATTTAGCGCCTTACTAACATTAAACCCATGCGGCTCATGCAGTCTATGCCTCGTTTATTTTGCTTTGTCTCAACACCTTCATCATCTGCCCAGCCTTGTCCCAACTATATTGGGGTCGGCTTCCAGTCAAACCGGATTCAGCTGAATACCAGTGTTTTACGTGGAGCGGCTGCCTACCAGACCTCCAAAACCCATTAACTGGGTAACACGGTACTTCTTGGCAAGACTGGAGTCAAATTTACTGGCTTCTGACAATCCGTAACGACTGCCAAAGATCTGCAAATGACAGCCGGGACCAACAGCTTAACGTACTTTCCGAAGCACGGAGGAAACTCGGTATATTAAGTTGTCACCCATCCACAGACCAACCTTGGCAAGCGTAGCTTAACCTTAAAGATCGACCCGTGCGGCTGTTATTATTTAGCCACGAGCTCCTCTCAACACCTTATACCTACCTATTGACAAATATCTTCCTATTCAGATGGAGGAGATTAATGACCGCGGGTACAAGATCGTTTTCCAATGGAGCTCATCTAAGCTACCACCTTAACAAGCAAAACCCTTTATTAGATCTCTAATTAACTGCCAGTCACTTCCTATTAACACCTCCCTCGCCAAAAGAACAGTATTTATCGCCCAACTATCATTAAACCCATGCGGAGTAGGAGTGACAGGCACTCATGCAGTCACCGCCGTCGCGTTTATTTTGCTTTGCCGAGTATAAATTCTTAATCGAATGTCAGATGTGGTAAACGGTCGGCTCTCAACGCTTCCGAGAAGCTCCGTAATTACTTTTGAATCCATAACGCAGTTTATGTTCAAGGCATCTTTTGAACAGATGGGTCTGTTGCCCTGTTGGCTATTCCTATCTTACTGGAATTTTTAATCTATACTTAGGTACTATATAATAGGTACCTATGAAATTGCCGTTTTGTATGAAAAAATTTAAACGAATTTTTTTCATGTATTTTTTTATTTGTATTAATCGAAGTAATCACCCATGCAATCAATGCATCTTTGCCAACGCAGTGGCAGTTTATTGATGCCTTCTTAAAGAAATCAGCTGGACGGGAGGCAACAAATTCTTCAAAGGCATTTTGTACTGCCTCTCGGGTATTGAATTTTTTTCCCGCCAAGAAGTTATCCTAATTCTGGAAAAAGTAATAGTCTGTAGGCGCAAGGTCTGGTGAGTAGGGCGGATGACGGAGAGCTTCCAACCCCAGTTCTTGCAACTTGGAGACCGTCTGATGTGCAGTATGAGGTCGCGCGTTGTCGTGCAGGAGCAGCGGAGACGAGCGATTGACCAATGCTGGTTGTGAGATGTGCCAGCTTCTCCATCATTGTGTTCAGTTCTTCACAGTACACATCTGCAGTAATGCTCACCCCGTTTGGTAAGAAGCTGTGATGAATCACACCGGCGCTAGACCACCAAACAGTGACCATCACTTTTCTAGGGGTAAGTGTTCGTTTAGGGCATTGTTTAGGTTGCTGAACTTGCTGAGCGCTTGCGGTTATCAAACAGAATCCATTTTTCATCGCAGGTAACAATGCGGTTCAAAATTCCTTCATTTGTTGAGCAGTGCAAGGCACGTCTCGACGCATACTTCGCGCTGGCGATCATTGAGTTCGTGGGGCACCCATTTGTCAAGCTTTTTTACCTTGCCAATTTGACGCAAATGGACCAATATTGTTTTGACGCTAACGTCGAAAGCTGCTGCTAATTCAGCCGTAGATTGTGTATCATCAGCTTCCACAATCGCCTTTAATTCGTCATTGTCGACCAAAGTCTTCGACGACCGCAAGGTTCATTTTTCAGGTCGAAATTTCCAGAACGGAAGCGAGCAAACCAATAACAGGTGGTGCGTTGGTTTGTAGTGTTAGCTCCGTAAACGTCGTTGATGTTGCGTGCCGCTTGTGCCGCGTTGCTGCCACGACGGTATTCATATTCCATAATTACTCGAATTTTTAACGTATCCATGATGACGAAAAAGAATGAAATGCGATGAAAATGTAACACTAATCAATAAACAAATGACTACTTTTGGAAAAACAAAAACTAGTTTTTAAAATAAAATTAATTTGAAATTAGAATTCTTAGCCAAACAAAAAATATTTTGATTTGAAATGGCCAGTACTGCAGAACAGCAATTTCATAGGTAAAGACCTAATATAATATACTCGTATATCTTACTTAAAATTATAAAACTGAAAAGTTTTTGTTTGTTTGGTGGAACTACAAGTACAAATTTAACGAACCAGTAATTCAGCCTACAGTTCAGCCTTTTTTTAGGGAAATCATCAAATGACTCCTCCCGGTCTGGGCGAAGCAGAATGTAGTGTCAGACTGTTACTGACTAAGGCCGTGGACACGAATTCAGCGGTGCGCGTAGTGTTGTGTTATGAGAAATTGCCAATCTATGACTACGTCACTGCAGACGCACGGGCACCGCTCAAATAGCGCTCGCCGCTCGTACGACGCCGCCACACCGCTCCCGCGCCGCTCTCTTCGTGAACTGCTCCATATAAATCCAAGCATTTGAACGCACCGCTGATTGCGCCGCCACCACCGCCGCCGCCGCGCCGCTGATTTCGTGTCCGCGGCTCATCCGTGTTCCTCCTAATGCACTTTGATGAATGCGTTTCAGGGCCGCGGTGACGAATTCCGCAATGCCTATAGTTCAGCCTAGTAGTTTAATCTATAGCCTTCCTCGATAAAGTGTTGGATAGCCCATTTACCGACGAGGGCTATAGACTATATGACATCACGCTACAACCAGTAGAAGTGGAGCATTAAGAGGCTGCAATGTGAGCCAGCAGGCCTCATGAAGCTCTCCTCCACCCGTGTGTCCTCATATTCAGTACGCCGACGGATATATGATTCACAAAAGATGCTGCCAATCTTTTGTTTTTGATGCTTGCCGGCTCATGAAGAATTGTAAATATTGACTGCCGTGTATGTAGAAACAATTACTGTACTTTATTATCAATAGTGTAGTACTACTGTAGCTATAATTTATCGAGTTTATTACTTTAGACTTACTTGGGTTGGAACTTTTTTATGGAAGTAGGACCAGTCATTTTATTTTTTCTACTATGTTATGTTATGTTATGACGCACGATGAAACATAAATTTATGAATCGAGGACACTTAAACATACATATCCTGAAAAAAATCGGGAATTGTGACCGCTAAGAAGTACCGGGTGAACAGAAACAATTTTAAATGTTTCCGGTACTGAAATTGTCAGCTGTTAGGATTCAAAAGTACCAGGAGAACAGAAACATGCAAAGTTTTTTCCGGGCTGGAACTATATGCGTTAAAGATTCACAAGTACTAGAAGAGCAGAAAACATGTCGAAGTAATTCCGGGGCTAAACGTACGAACAGTAAAGGCTCACAAACTATCAGGATGACAGAATCATGAAGATGTATTTTCGAGAATGAGAATATGAGACAAAAAGTTGCGCGTCAGTTCTAAAGTCTACGCAGTCGAAGTCGCGGGCAGAAGCTAGTCCTACTTATATTATAAACGTGAAAGTTTGTATGTTTGTCCGTCAATCACGCAAAAACGACTGAAGGGTCTCGTCTCGTCTCGTGTCGGCTTTCACGTTAGTTGCAAAATTTTAATTGCTGGCTAAGGGTCGCCATGTATTAGAGTGATGTAGTTCATGTGGGCAAAATTAAAGATAACTGTTCAGTTCAGCAATTCGTGTAATAATTCCAATAATTAGTGTGTAGTTACAAATATAAGGTTAGGCGAGCTGCACACTACAAGTTAAAGTTATTTTATGCTTTGTAAGGATTCTGATATGTATTAAATGAGTTTAATATTCAGTTGATTAAAAGATGTCAGCATAGATTTTTACAGCTGCTATAATGCATACATATCAGAATCTTGCAGTACCGAGAAAAAAAAATACTTTGTAATGTTTTTGTTTGGAAGTCGGTTGTATTGTTCTGTCGTGTCGTGTCGTGTCGTGTCGTGTCGTATAATAGGTACCTATGAAATTGCCGTTTTGTATGAAAAAATTTAAACGAATTTTTTTCATGTATTTTTTTATTTGTATTAATCGAAGTAATCACCCATGCAATCAATGCATCTTTGCCAACGCAGTGGCAGTTTATTGATGCCTTCTTAAAGAAATCAGCTGGACGGGAGGCAACAAATTCTTCAAAGGCATTTTGTACTGCCTCTCGGGTATTGAATTTTTTTCCCGCCAAGAAGTTATCCTAATTCTGGAAAAAGTAATAGTCTGTAGGCGCAAGGTCTGGTGAGTAGGGCGGATGACGGAGAGCTTCCAACCCCAGTTCTTGCAACTTGGAGACCGTCTGATGTGCAGTATGAGGTCGCGCGTTGTCGTGCAGGAGCAGCGGAGACGAGCGATTGACCAATGCTGGTTGTGAGATGTGCCAGCTTCTCCATCATTGTGTTCAGTTCTTCACAGTACACATCTGCAGTAATGCTCACCCCGTTTGGTAAGAAGCTGTGATGAATCACACCGGCGCTAGACCACCAAACAGTGACCATCACTTTTCTAGGGGTAAGTGTTCGTTTAGGGCATTGTTTAGGTTGCTGAACTTGCTGAGCGCTTGCGGTTATCAAACAGAATCCATTTTTCATCGCAGGTAACAATGCGGTTCAAAATTCCTTCATTTGTTGAGCAGTGCAAGGCACGTCTCGACGCATACTTCGCGCTGGCGATCATTGAGTTCGTGGGGCACCCATTTGTCAAGCTTTTTTACCTTGCCAATTTGACGCAAATGGACCAATATTGTTTTGACGCTAACGTCGAAAGCTGCTGCTAATTCAGCCGTAGATTGTGTATCATCAGCTTCCACAATCGCCTTTAATTCGTCATTGTCGACCAAAGTCTTCGACGACCGCAAGGTTCATTTTTCAGGTCGAAATTTCCAGAACGGAAGCGAGCAAACCAATAACAGGTGGTGCGTTGGTTTGTAGTGTTAGCTCCGTAAACGTCGTTGATGTTGCGTGCCGCTTGTGCCGCGTTGCTGCCACGACGGTATTCATATTCCATAATTACTCGAATTTTTAACGTATCCATGATGACGAAAAAGAATGAAATGCGATGAAAATGTAACACACAAATGACTACTTTTGGAAAAACAAAAACTAGTTTTTAAAATAAAATTAATTTGAAATTAGAATTCTTAGCCAAACAAAATATATTTTGATTTGAAATGGCCAGTACTGCAGAACAGCAATTTCATAGGTAAAGACCTAATATAATATACTCGTATATCTTACTTAAAATTATAAAACTGAAAAGTTTTTGTTTGTTTGGTGGAACTACAAGTACAAATTTAACGAACCAGTAATTCAGCCTACAGTTCAGCCTTTTTTTAGGGAAATCATCAAATGACTCCTTCCGGTCTGGGCGAAGCAGAATGTAGTGTCAGACTGTTACTGACTAAGGCCGTGGACACGAATTCAGCGGTGCGCGTAGTGTTGTGTTATGAGAAATTGCCAATCTATGACTACGTCACTGCAGACGCACGGGCACCGCTCAAATAGCGCTCGCCGCTCGTACGACGCCGCCACACCGCTCCCGCGCCGCTCTCTTCGTGAACTGCTCCATATAAATCCAAGCATTTGAACGCACCGCTGATTGCGCCGCCACCACCGCCGCCGCCGCGCCGCTGATTTCGTGTCCGCGGCTCATCCGTGTTCCTCCTAATGCACTTTGATGAATGCGTTTCAGGGCCGCGGTGACGAATTCCGCAATGCCTATAGTTCAGCCTAGTAGTTTAATCTATAGCCTTCCTCGATAAAGTGTTGGATAGCCCATTTACCGACGAGGGCTATAGACTATATGACATCACGCTACAACCAGTAGAAGTGGAGCATTAAGAGGCTGCAATGTGAGCCAGCAGGCCTCATGAAGCTCTCCTCCACCCGTGTGTCCTCATATTCAGTACGCCGACGGATATATGATTCACAAAAGATGCTGCCAATCTTTTGTTTTTGATGCTTGCCGGCTCATGAAGAATTGTAAATATTGACTGCCGTGTATGTAGAAACAATTACTGTACTTTATTATCAATAGTGTAGTACTACTGTAGCTATAATTTATCGAGTTTATTACTTTAGACTTACTTGGGTTGGAACTTTTTTATGGAAGTAGGACCAGTCATTTTATTTTTTCTACTATGTTATGTTATGTTATGACGCACGATGAAACATAAATTTATGAATCGAGGACACTTAAACATACATATCCTGAAAAAAATCGGGAATTGTGACCGCTAAGAAGTACCGGGTGAACAGAAACAATTTTAAATGTTTCCGGTACTGAAATTGTCAGCTGTTAGGATTCAAAAGTACCAGGAGAACAGAAACATGCAAAGTTTTTTCCGGGCTGGAACTATATGCGTTAAAGATTCACAAGTACTAGAAGAGCAGAAAACATGTCGAAGTAATTCCGGGGCTAAACGTACGAACAGTAAAGGCTCACAAACTATCAGGATGACAGAATCATGAAGATGTATTTTCGAGAATGAGAATATGAGACAAAAAGTTGCGCGTCAGTTCTAAAGTCTACGCAGTCGAAGTCGCGGGCAGAAGCTAGTCCTACTTATATTATAAACGTGAAAGTTTGTATGTTTGTCCGCCAATCACGCAAAAACGACTGAAGGGTCTCGTCTCGTCTCGTGTCGGCTTTCACGTTAGTTGCAAAATTTTAATTGCTGGCTAAGGGTCGCCATGTATTAGAGTGATGTAGTTCATGTGGGCAAAATTAAAGATAACTGTTCAGTTCAGCAATTCGTGTAATAATTCCAATAATTAGTGTGTAGTTACAAATATAAGGTTAGGCGAGCTGCACACTACAAGTTAAAGTTATTTTATGCTTTGTAAGGATTCTGATATGTATTAAATGAGTTTAATATTCAGTTGATTAAAAGATGTCAGCATAGATTTTTACAGCTGCTATAATGCATACATATCAGAATCTTGCAGTACCGAGAAAAAAAAATACTTTGTAATGTTTTTGTTTGGAAGTCGGTTGTATTGTTCTGTCGTGTCGTGTCGTGTCGTGTCGTGTCGTGTCATGGATGTCGTGTCGTGTCGTGACGTGCCATGCCGTGTGGTGTCGTTTTGTGTCGTGTTACGTCATGTCGCGTCGTGTCTTGACACTTCTTGAAGAATGATTTTAATATTCAGTTGATTACAAGATGCCTGCATAGATTTTTACAGCTGCTTTCTGATTCCTGAAATCGCTTGTCTGTTTATTGTATACACCAGTTCATTACATAATTACCACTAAAAAGTGACAAATTAAAGTTATTTTATACTTTGTAAGGATTGTGATATGTATTTAATTAGTTTAATATTCAGTTGATTAAAAGATGTCAGCATAGATTTTTACAGCTGCTATAATGCATACATATCAGAATCTTGCAGGACCGAGAAAAAAAAATACTTTGTAATGTTTTTGTTTTTTGTTTAATTTTAGTGCATTAAACGAAAATTTTTCAATTTGTGTTACGGAGTCCTATTTTGTCGTGTTCCATTGTGTTGTTGTAAGAAGGAATTTAGAGCTGACGTCCAGAACTCCTGGTCCGATTTGAAAAATTATTTCAGTGTTAGATAGCCCATTTATCAAGGAAGGCTATAGGCTATATATCATCACGCTAAGACCGATAGGAGCGGAGCAGTAATGAAAATTGTGACGCAGACAAAGTTATGCGCGGGTCAACTAGTACAAATATATAAAACTGAAGAGTTTGTTTGTTTGTTTGCTTGACCGCGCTAATCTCAGGAACTACAGGTACGATTTGAAAAATTCTTTCAGTGTTAGATAGCCTATTCTGTCAGGTGTTAGTCTGTGTGGGCAGACGAAATTGCACGGGTCAACAAGTAATAGAAAGAAAAAAAAGAAAACTGTTTATTTGGGACTCGCACAAACATACAGATGTTAAATTAATTACAACTAACAGTAGTCTATTACTTAATTAATAATAATTTAGTCTGTGCGAAGCCAAAAAGGTGCCAAGGTATGGTAATGACATAAAGTTGACCTGAATCATTTTCTATGGTAATCCTTTACGTTTCTTGTTTGAAAAACGGTTAATTTATTGTTCGAGTATCTACGAAGGAATATTAGGGAAAAATCAATGTACTTTATTGCACGTTTATCTGGCGCCGACCATAGTAACTCAAGCCCATTTTTGAAAGAATCAACGCTTCACTTATGGTAGATAGGCTCCGTTTGTTTCACTATAATGGCCATGAGAACAACAATGTAGTGTCAAAAAGGGATGATGGCTGTCTTCACTCGCTCCGTTGCAACTGTATCCCGAATTATCTAAAATCTTCTTCTTCTCGTGTGGGCAGTAAGGTCTAACGACCCCACACACATAGTGTCAGAGTTTCTAAACCACCTCAAGGGCCTTTGACATGGTTTATTTGATAACCGCAATTTGGCGGCCGGGACCACCTGGCTTATACGTGCCTTCCGAAGCAAGGAATCATCTTCTTATCGAACAATCAGGTGATTCAAGCCTGCAATGTCCTAGCCAAACTGGAAACAACTTTACAAAACTTATACTTCCCGTGGGAATCGAACTCACGACCGAAAGTGAAGATAAGGCTTTATTAGATCTTTAATCAACCTCCCACGTCAAAAGAAACGTCTAGAACAGTATTTAGCGCCTTACTAACATTAAACCCATGCGGCTCATGCAGTCTATGCCTCGTTTATTTTGCTTTGTCTCAACACCTTCATCATCTGCCCAGCCTTGTCCCAACTATATTGGGGTCGGCTTCCAGTCAAACCGGATTCAGCTGAATACCAGTGTTTTACGTGGAGCGGCTGCCTACCAGACCTCCAAAACCCATTAACTGGGTAACACGGTACTTCTTGGCAAGACTGGAGTCAGATTTACTGGCTTCTGACAATCCGTAACGATTGCCAAAGATCTACAAATGACAGCCGGGACCAACAGCTTAACGTACTTTAGGAAACTCGGTATATTAAGTTGTCACCCATCCACAGACCAACCTTGGCAAACGTAGCTTAACCTTAAAGATCGACCCGTGCGGCTGTTATTATTTAGCCACGAGCTCCTCTCAACACCTTATACCTACCTATTGACAAATATCTTCCTATTCAGATGGAGGAGATTAATGACCGCGGGTACAAGATCGTTTTCCAATGGTGCTCATCTAAGCTACCACCTTAACAAGCAAAACCCTTTATTAGATCTCTAATTAACTGCCAGTCACTTCCTATTAACACCTCCCGCGCCAAAAGAACAGTATTTATCGCCCAACTATCATTAAACCCATGCGGAGTAGGAGTGACAGGCACTCATGCAGTCACCGCCGTCGCGTTTATTTTGCTTTGCCGAGTATAAATTCTTAATCGAATGTCAGATGTGGTAAACGGTCGGCTCTCAACGCTTCCGAGAAGCTCCGTAATTACTTTTGAATCCATAACGCAGTTTATGTTCAAGGCATCTTTTGAACAGATGGGTCTGTTGCCCTGTTGGCTATTCCTATCTTACTGGATTTTTTAATCTATACCTACTTCGGTATTATATATAATATATATCTTACTTAAAATTATAAAACTGAAAAGTTTTTGTTTGTTTGGTGGAACTACAAGTACTTTAACGAACCGGTAATTCAGCCTACAGTTCAGCCTTTAGGGAAATCATCAAATGACTCCTCCCGCTCTGGGCGAAGCAGAATGTAGTGTCAGACTGTTACTAACTAAGGCCGTGGACACGAATTCAGCGGTGCGCGTAGTGTTGTGTTATGAGAAATTGCCAATCTATGACTACGTCACTGCAGACGCACGGGCACCGCTCAAATAGCGCGCGCCGCTCGTACGACGCCGCCACACCGCTCCCGCGCTGCTCTCTTCGTGAACTGCTCCATATAAATCCATGCATTTGAACGCACCGCTGATTGCGCCGCCACCACCGCCGCCGCCGCGCCGCTGATTTCGTGTCCGCGGCCTAAAACTCATCCGTGTTCCTCCTAATGCACTTTGATGAATGCGTTCCAGGGCCGCGGTGACTATTTCGAATTCCGCAATGCCTTTAGTTCAGCCTAGTAGTTTAATCTATAGCCTTCCTCGATAAAGTGTTGGATAGCCCATTTACCGACGAGGGCTATAGACAGTATAGACTATATGACATCACGCTACAACCAGTAGAAGTGGAGCATTAAGAGGCTGCAATGGGAGCCAGCAGGCCTCATGAAGCTCTCCTCCACCCGTGTCTCCTCATATTCAGTACGCCGACGGATATATGATTCACAAAAGAAGCTGCCAATCTTTTGTTTTTGATGCTTGCCGGCTCATGAAGAATTGTAAATATTGACCGCCGTGTATGTAGAAACAATTACTGTGCTTTATTGTCAATAGTGTAGTACTACTGTAGCTATAATTTATCGAGTTTATTACTTTAGACTTACTTGGGTTGGAACTTTTTTATGGAAGTAGGACCAGTCATTTTATTTTTTCTACTATGTTATGTTATGTTATGACGCACGATGAAACATAAATTTATGAATCGAGGACACTTAAACATACATATCCTGAAAAAATCGGGAATTGTGACTGCTAAGAAGTACCGGGTGAACAGAAACAATCTTAAATGTTTCCGGTACTGAAATTGTCAGCTGTTAGGATTCAAAAGTACCAGGAGAACAGAAACATGCAAAGTTTTTTCCGGGCTGGAACTATATGCGTTAAAGATTCACAAGTACTAGAAGAGCAGAAAACATGTCGAAGTAATTCCGGGGCTAAACGTACGAACAGTAAAGGCTCACAAACTATCAGGATGACAGAATCATGAAGATGTATTTTCGAGAATGAGAATATGAGACAAAAAAGTTGCGCGTCAGTTCTAAAGTCTACGCAGTCGAAGTCGCGGGCAGAAGCTAGTCCTACTTATATTATAAACGTGAAAGTTTGAATGTTTGTCCGTCAATCACGCAAAAACGACTGAAGGGTCTCGTCTCATCTCGTCTCGTATCGGCTTTCACGTTAGTTGAAAAAATTTTAATTGCTGGCTAAGGGTCGCCATGTATTAGAGTGATGTAGTTCATATAGGCAAAATTAAAGAGAACTGTTCAGTTCAGCAATTCGTGTAATAATTCCAATAATTAGTGTGTAGTTACAAATATAAGGTTATATTTAATTATTTAAAAATAAAATGATTTAAATTTTTTATTAAAAATAATATTTTTTTATTTATTAATTTATTTTCATTTATTTCTTTATCTGGAATAAGGCGAGCTGCACTCTACAAGTTAAAGTTATTTTATGCTTTGTAAGGATTCTGATATGTATTAAATGAGTTTAATATTCAGTTGATTTAAAGATGTCAGCATAGATTTTTACAGCTGCTATAATGCATACATATCAGAATCTTGCAGTACCGAGAAAAAAAAATACTTTGTAATGTTTTTGTTTGGAAGTCGGTTGTATTGTTTTGTCGTATCGTGTCGTGTCGTGTGGTGTCGTGTCGTGTCGTGTCGTGTCATGGATGTCGTGTCGTGTCGTGACGTGCCATGCCGTGTGGTGTCGTTTTGTGTCGTGTTACGTCATGTCGTGTCGTGTCTTGACACTTCTTGAAGAATGATTTTAATATTCAGTTGATTACAAGATGACTGCATAGATTTTTACAGCTACTATAATGCATACATATCAGAATCTTGCAGGACCGAGAAAAAAAAATACTTTGTAATGTTTTTGTTTGAAAGTCGGTTGTATTGTTTTGTCGTGTGGTGTCGTGTCGTGTCGTGTCGTGTTACTTCGTGTCGTGTTACGTCGTGTCGTGTTACGTCGTGTCGTGTCGTGTCATGTCATGTATGTCGTGTCGTGACGTGCCATGTCGTGTGGTGTCGTTTTGTGTCGTATTACGTCATGTCGTGTCGTGTCGTGTCTTGACTTGTCGTGTCGTATCTTGACACTTCTTGAAGAATGAGTTTAATATTCAGTTGATTACAAGATGCCTCTGATGCTTTCTGATTCCTGAAATCGCTTGTCTGTTTATTGTATACACCAGTTCATTACATAATTACCACTAAAAAGTGACTAATTAAAGTTATTTTATACTCGAAAGGATTCTGATGTGTATTCAATTAGTTTAATATTCAGTTGATTACAAGATGTTAGCATAGATTTTTACAGCTGCTATAATGAATACATATCAGAATCCAGCAGGACCGAGAAAAAAAATTACTTTGTAATGTTTTTATTTGGAAGTCGGTTATATTGTTTTATCTTGCTGTGTCTTGTCTTGGAAATATATTCCTTAAATTCTCCAGTTATGTTTAGTTGGTTGATGCTTGTTCGATGGGTGCCCCGTACACATACATTGCAGAAAAAAAGTAATAGTGTAGATTAATAGTAGTAGTAATAGTTTTTGGAAGTCGGTTGTATTTTTTGTTAAAAAAAAAAAAATCTGTTCGATTTTTAGTGGAAGGTACCTGCGTACCACTTAAAAGTGAAACCACAAACAGCGTACCGGCGTGATGTTATGTTATGAACTGGTGTTAACAATCAACAGACATGCGATTTCAGAAATCCCGATCCATTTGCTATCATTAATTGAAGAGTTCCGTTGCCTTCCTCCGAAGTTCTTTATCA
Source organism: Lacanobia oleracea (assembly GCA_950371165.1). Taxonomy (NCBI): domain Eukaryota; kingdom Metazoa; phylum Arthropoda; class Insecta; order Lepidoptera; family Noctuidae; genus Lacanobia; species Lacanobia oleracea. The sequence goes on from OX493389.1 coordinate 8,188,458, forward strand.
GATCTTCACCAAATTGAAATGGGACCAGTCCGAGAAAATACTCTTCCAAACAAGAAAAGAATCATCCAAATCGGTTAACAATTGGCGAAAATATCGATGAACAAACATTTTTCATGGGATCCCATCATCAGATCTTGACTTATACTTTCTATCTTATATCTTACACTTTCTATCATCAACATGAGATGATGATTCCCAAGCACAAATATCTGAATTGCGTTAGAAAGTTCATGAAAGACATTGTATATGCCTGTTAAATTTGGGTGTTTCCCTCGATTTTTATGGGATTGCATTATCAAATTCCGACATAGTGACAATGGGACTTCAAGAGCTCTCGAATAAAAAAAGATTTTTTTAAATCGGTCCACAATTGGCGGAGAAATCGGTGAACATACATAAAAAAATATAAATGAAACACATACATACAGCCAAACCTCCTCCTTTTTGAAGAAGTCGGTTAATTAATAAAAATAACCGAACAATCTTCTTGAAACTACTTGATAAATCAAGTTGATTTTTATTCTGAACGCGAGCGGGTGTGTTGTCAGAACGCTCCAACGTTCCCGCCATTTCTGTTTAGTTTTTAAGTACCGTTAGTGTTTACCTAATATGTGTAAGTTGTTTGTGTAACGTTGAATATACGCCTTTTACCGAGTGACTGCGTGGGGTCCTACTCTTTAAGTCCGTCAACGATAATACAGGCCCGTCCAAAGGTAATCGGAAACTAACGAGTAAACCCTACTCCCTATTGATTTCGGATTCATGAATTTCGAACGGAATCATAGACAATGTTAGTGGACGAATGACGAATGACGATAGAGTTGGAATATTTTACCGGTCGTTTACCGGTTTACATAGTTCAGTTTTCAAACTTAATAAACAAAAAAATGATAATGTTACAGTTAGAATATGACCACATTTTTAACAACATACCTGGTCCCATTTCAATTTGGTGAAGATCTGATAAAGAACTTCGGAGGAAGGCAACGGAACTCTTCAATTAATGATAGCAAATGGATCGGGATTCCTGAAATCGCTTGTCTGTTTATTGTATACACCAGTTCATAACATAATTACCACTAAAAAGTGACAAATTAAAGTTATTTTATACTTTGTAAGGATTGTGATATGTATTTAATTAGTTTAATATTCAGTTGATTAAAAGATGTCAGCATAGATTTTTACAGCTACTATAATGCATACATATCAGAATCTTGCAGGACCGAGAAAAAAAAATACTTTGTAATGTTTTTGTTTGAAAGTCGGTTGTATTGTTTTGTCGTGTGGTGTCGTGTCGTGTCGTGTCGTGTTACTTCGTGTCGTGTTACGTCGTGTCGTGTTACGTCGTGTCGTGTCGTGTCATGTCATGTATGTCGTGTCGTGACGTGCCATGTCGTGTGGTGTCGTTTTGTGTCGTATTACGTCATGTCGTGTCGTGTCGTGTCTTGACTTGTCGTGTCGTATCTTGACACTTCTTGAAGAATGAGTTTAATATTCAGTTGATTACAAGATGCCTCTGATGCTTTCTGATTCCTGAAATCGCTTGTCTGTTTATTGTATACACCAGTTCATTACATAATTACCACTAAAAAGTGACTAATTAAAGTTATTTTATACTCGAAAGGATTCTGATGTGTATTCAATTAGTTTAATATTCAGTTGATTACAAGATGTTAGCATAGATTTTTACAGCTGCTATAATGAATACATATCAGAATCCAGCAGGACCGAGAAAAAAAATTACTTTGTAATGTTTTTATTTGGAAGTCGGTTATATTGTTTTATCTTGCTGTGTCTTGTCTTGGAAATATATTCCTTAAATTCTCCAGTTATGTTTAGTTGGTTGATGCTTGTTCGATGGGTGCCCCGTACACATACATTGCAGAAAAAAAGTAATAGTGTAGATTAATAGTAGTAGTAATAGTTTTTGGAAGTCGGTTGTATTTTTTGTTAAAAAAAAAAAATCTGTTCGATTTTTAGTGGAAGGTACCTGCGTACCTACCTCTTAAAAGTGAAACCACAAACAGCGTACCGGCGTGATGTTATGTTATGAACTGGTGTTAACAATCAACAGACATGCGATTTCAGAAATCCCGATCCATTTGCTATCATTAATTGAAGAGTTCCGTTGCCTTCCTCCGAAGTTCTTTATCAGATCTTCACCAAATTGAAATGGGACCAGTCCGAGAAAATACTCTTCTAAACAAGAAAAGAATCATCCAAATCGGTTAACAATTGGCGAAAATATCGATGAACAAACATTTTTCATGGAATCCCATCATCAGATCTTGACTTATACCTTATATCATCCACTCAGCAACATGAGATGATGATTCCCAAGCACAAATATCTGAATTGCGTTAGAAAGTTTATGAAAAACATTGTATATGCCTGTTAAATTTGGGGGTTTCCCTCGATGTTTATGGGATTGCATCATCAAATTCCGACTTGGTGACAATGGGACTTCAAGCGTATAGGCTTTCGAATAAAAAATATTTTTTTAAATCGGTCCACAATTGGCGGAAAAATCGGTGAACATACATAAAAAAATAAAACATACATACATACAGCCGAACATAGAACCTCCTCCTTTTTGAAGAAGTCGGTTAATTAATAAAAATAACCGAACAATCTTCTTGAAACTACTTGATAAATCAAGTTGATTTTTATTCTGAACGCGAGCGGGCGTGTTGTCAGAACGCTCCAACGTTCCCGCCATTTCTGTTTAGTTTTTAAGTACCGTTAGTGTTTACCTAATATGTGTAAGTTGTTTGTGTAACGTTGAATATACGCCTTTTACCGAGTGACTGCGTGGGGTCCTACTCTTTAAGTCTGTCAACGATAATACAGGCCCGTCCAAAGGTAATCGGAAACTAACGAGTAAACCCTACTCCCTATTGATTTTGGATTCATGAATTTCGAACGGAATCATAGACAATGTTAGTGGACGAATGACGAATGACGATAGAGTTGGAATATTTTACCGGTCGTTTACCGGTTTACATAGTTCAGTTTTCAAACTTAATAAACAAAAAAATTATAATGTTACAGTTAGAATAAGACCACATTTTTAACAAAATACTTTTTATTATGTCTTTTATTACTTATAGAATTGTTTTTTTTGCCATTATTCTCTTGATTGTGCCTTTATCCTGGTAATACCTTTGCCTTTATTTCTTTATGACGGTTATTCCCACTGAATAAGGAAACCTATGGAACTGCCATACCTACGAAAAAAACATGCATACCTTCGGTAACCAAACATGGCCGCCTAGTGTTTTCTAGTCTTAGCTTTTCATCAAAAGATATCAATAAAACGCCGAACCGAAGAAGTTTTCTCTATTATTTTAGCGCACCATTGTAGTTATTCCATTTCATAGTCCGCTAAGGTTGTTATGACGAAGTGAGATGAAGAAAAGCGAAACATAACGGGAGAAGAGAATAATCGAATAAATGCACAAATTAAAATATTTTTGACTAGGTGGTCGAAAACCAATGGAATGATTAGTACCATGCTTAGACACATCTTTTATTAAGGAATCAAACCAGCAATCGCTCAAAAAAATCTGCTTATCCAAAAATCTGTGTTCACGAAACTTGATAAACCGTATGGATCAGCTGACTTTCATTAACGATTTCTGGGTTGGTCCCCAGTAAAATTTTTACATAATTATAAGTTCAATGACCCCTTTTCGGGTATTTTTTAGGTCAATTGGACTGCACTTTGTAAAGGGAAACTTAATGAAAAAATCAAACAATATTTAAAACATTTGTTGAAATAAAGTGTAAACACTATAAAATAATCACGTATAAATCATGTTCATCATAATGGGATCGCTGGAATCACCAAAAAGCATTGATGCGCAAACGACGCATTTGATGGTGCGCGATAATTTCCTGCCACAAAACAAGCAACATACGTCACAACACTTTCAGAATATTTTGTGAGTGTGCTATTAAGGCAGTCAATGTGTTCTTCATATAGACTACTATCATCTTCTGGTATTTCTATTAAAGTTTTATTGGCAGTTAATTCATTTATTGATTGAACTTAAGCTCATTAATGATCGCCTTACAACTCTCTATTTTAATTTTCTGCCTGTCCGCAGGTTTCATTGAGACATTCTATTTTTCTCTTCTGGCCAGCAACTTTTTCTTGTAGAGCTAGTTTTTCTTTGAGGGCTTGATTCTGAAAATAAAATTTTGTGTTGATCAAGTTTATGAATTTAATTTAATTGTAAGAGGATAAAGGGCACAATCAGTGGACCGTTAGATCGGTTGGGCAATAATTTATGATAGAAATTCAAGTCGAGAATTACTTCCAAATACCGACTTACCAAAATAGGATTTTGTTGACTGTTCGAAGGGTTACTTAGTTCTATTGGTGTTAAAACTGGACTTTCGGCATGGGTTGATAACTGCTGAAAATAAAAATAATAGGCATGTCAATTGAGGACTTTTATCCAAACAGTGGGTACTAAATCAATAATTATAATAACATCGTCTTATAATTCACTGGTCATGTTCAAAATAAACATCAGACCCTCGTTATCAACTATGCATAATACCCATCGAGACAATTCAAATGAGTTCAAACACGATCGGCATACTTGTAGGAATTGGTGTGAAATTTCTTTTCGAGACTTCTTCTGAAGACATGTTTAAGGTTATTTATGCGTTAGCTATCGAAATCGAAAAAAAAATACATATTCTTGCTCTACTTCAGATTACAAAAAAAACTACGATTGGTCTCAATTCTGTGTCTGAGATGACCGTTCTTCACACACATAAAGTTAACATCCTGGAATAACATATAGGCTACTTTTTTCCCCGGCAACTTATATGGCTTAATAGAGACTGAGGAAGAAGTGGAAATCTAGAGTTGCTGCTACCTTAGTACTTCAGATTCAAAAGTACCAGGAGAACAGAAACATGTCGAAATATTTTTGGGGCTGGAATTGTTAGCGCCAAAGATTAGCACTATACGAATTATTGTAAACTTCCCCACTTATTATATCTACTTTTTTGCTACCAGCTAAAGGACTTGTAGTCCTTTAAAAAGTTTCGGTCTCACAAGTCTTGCATTTTTTAGTTTGGTTGGGAACAATTTATTTGTGACTTAACCAATTTTTTTTTAGATAAATTAGAAATTTTATCTAACCCTATTGTCAGATGACAATAAGACATCAACATGCCGCAGGAAAAATCTTATTTTCGAAACCAATATAACCAACCAACACAACCAATTAAAATGATAATATTATTAAGAGATAATTTATCTAGGCTGTTGTTATTTAATATCTGATATGTTCTTCTCATTTTTGTATTTTATTTGAAATATTTGAACAACGGTGTTGGGAACGAATTTTGAAATTTTTTACATAGGTCTGCTCACAATCAAGTCCCGCAGGACTCTGAACTGACAGAACGCCAAAAATCAGGGAATTTCGGATAAAAAATCCTTATAAAACCAAAATTACATGAAATGTTATTTTTTTATGATAAAATGCTTTAGTTCATTAAATGCCCTATTGAATGGTTACAAAAAAGATGGCAGTTAGTTACCACTCCACATCATGAGCATTTCGCGACGAAATATTGTAGTAAGTGTGTCTCTTGTGACGTCTTTTTTTCAATTTGCTTGTTTTCTGGACCTTGTTTGTATGATATCTTTGTAAAATGCTTTACTTTTAAAACTTGGTTATACACTGCACTTTTTTCTGCTTGAAAATGTACTACCATTACGGAGATCTCCGCGACGAAAAAATTGGCATTTTTTGGTGCTCTTGGGCTTGCCGCCCCTTAATGAAAAATATGACGCAAACGAAGTTGCGCGGGCCAGCTAGTTCGAGATCATTCCAAGCCAGTATCGCCAACAACTCAAGTATCTCTTTAGCAATTTCTTCTTATTTAATGACCATTATTTTGTAATTAAAAGGCACTTCCAATAAAATTCATGGATTACAATAGAATTTGAACTTTGTCATGTAAAACATAGAGTAGACCTATGTTGTTCTAAAATTTGATAATTATCTCGGTGGCTGCATTAAAATATAAAACGTAGATATCTTTTGTTTAATAAGGTTGCGTTTAGTTACGGCCTCGTTTAAAAAGTGGTCGCAAGCGCTTCTGCTTAGCATGCCATCACGGGTTCGATTCCCGGGCGGCGAAGTGTTATTTGGCATTTCCGTCTGGAATAGGGAACATGTTCCCAATATTTTCATCTTGCTTCCATTTTAAAGAATTCTATGTAAATCTATGTAAAATAGACCATACATAAATTTAAAAATGAAATCACTTTAATTTATTTTCAAAATTGCGGTTTTAAACTGACAGTTTGACATTTCGCCCGAAAAAGGAAGTTGAGTCACTCCTGTCTGACACTTATCATGAACTGTCCTAACTCAAAGACATAAGGTTGCCTTTTCGTTGTCACAACAGCAGTGACGTCAGTAAACGCTGGTTGTTGTTTTTATATACGTTCCGTTTCACGTTACTTTAATTCATAATTTTTGTTAAAAATCGGCATTAACTAAAATTAAAACGTTGCAATGCTCTTTATTTTATACTTTTTTATCATTTTAGTAACAACATTTTCTTAAATTTTGTATTTGCATCTTCCCTGTTGGCCAGTAGCCGCCGTACCACATCACCAACTTTCCACTCTAGGCTGAGAACATTGAGTACATCTGAATAATATTTAGCTCAATCTACGAAGGCCCTTCACAGATTAATCTAAAAATCCCCCTTCGCCAAAGTTTTTGAAGCCTTAGTGAAATATCCATTCAAACTCTTTGAATCATCATCATCATCTGCCTAGCCTTTCCCAAACTATGTTAGGGTTGGCTTCCAGTCAAACCAGATTTAGCTGAACCTACCAGACCACCACAACCCATTAACTGGGTAACACGGTACTTCATGGCAAGACTGGAGTCAGATTTTTACTGGCTTCCGACTATCCGTAATGACTGCCAAAGATCTACAAGTGACAGCCGGGACCAACGGCTTTGCTTTGCGAGGCACGGAGGAAACTCGGTATGTTAAGATAGTCACCCATCCACAGACCAACCTTGGCAAGCGTTGCTTAACCTTGAAGATCGACCCGTGCGGCTGTTATCTAGCCACGAGTTCCTCCGATTCAAACTCTTTTAATAATAATCTTTATTCACTTTAGTCATTAACGTGTGGGGTAACACTACCTATGTCTCTAAACATACCTACTAACATATTTGTTTATCTATAGGTTCTCTAGAATTTCCGCTACACCCTACTTGAGTAACATCTTAACACGGCTTATTACTTTCAAGGCGACGACATCGACTAGGTTATATCCCCAAAGGTTGGTCGACCTAATTTCTTCACTCTCAGTAATGGCATCAAAGGCTCAAGGTCTATTATCTTTGGCCCCACGACGGATGACCTCACAGCCGTCGCAGAGGAAGTATCATTTTATAAACTACAGTCAAGCTTAATTGGTTTAAAATTTATGAAGTAGGTAGAAACCTCGAAATTTTAAATGTACCCCTTTTAATTCTACGTGTGTACAACAGCGACATCTAGCAGAACGCTCTTGGACAGACAGAGTGAGTGAGACGGACACAAATAAAGAGAGAGATCGATCACGGTCGGCAATACGGCTTAACGGCACGAACCGGTTCCAATTCCTATTCCTACCCCGTTCATTCGCATGGATGATGTGCACATAATAATATGTATTTGTACACTTACAAGTGTGCAAGACTTATTTACAAGATAAGGATTTGCGTGATACAAGTAGGTAAAGTTTCTACGTGTTACGAGCGACGCTCGTGCGTACATAGCATAGCACAGCATAATCAGCCTACGATGTTGCTTGCCAAGGTTGGTCTGTGGATGGGTGACCATCTTAACATACCGAGTTTCCTCCGTGCCTCGGAAAGCACGTTAAGCCGTTGGTCCCAGCTGTCATTTGTAGATCTGTGGCAGTCGTTACGGATTGTCAGAAGCCAGTAAATCTGACTCCAGTCTTGCCAAGAAGTACCGTGTTACCCAGTTAATGGGTTGCGGAGGTCTGGCAGGCAGCCGCTTCACGTAAAACACTGGTATTCAGCTGAATCCGGTTTGACTGGAAGCCGACCCCAATATAGTTGGGACAAGGCTAGGCAGATGAATGTTCCCACTGCTGGGACACAGACCTTCTCTCGGTGAGAGGGAGTGGGCCGTAATCCACCACGCGGGCCCAGTGCGGGTTGGTAGATGTCACATGTCTTCGATTTTTTGGTTCTAGGTTTATACCATAAATAATATAAAATCGACCAAAACCCAATAGCCCAGCGCTCTAGTGTCATTTGTCGATGTCATTAAGAGTCCTATCACAGAATTGCGTTTTCACTCAGAAAACTGCTGACTCATCGCATTATTTAGAAATTAGGCAGTTGCAATTACGTTTATTTTAGGGTTTATTATTAACTTATTTACATTTCATTTGTTTAGTACAGTAGTTCAATCCACGAGCTCAAAAAGTGCCTTCGCGCTGTCATGAGAAACTTACTTCGGAATATTAGCTTTTTACAAATATGTCAGAGAAAAATGCGAAAAGTGAGGCCGCTATGTTCAATACTAATTTTCAACTACCAAGTAAGCCAAACTTGTCCAAATATTTCAGTTTCTGAGAATAAGAAAGCCAAAGTTGGTAATTTTACGCAAAAAACACAGTCAAATTGTAATAGGCCTCTTATTAAACCACGTCTCCACCAAACGCACGTGCTCACACTGCAGCCTCGCGAGCCACATGCTTGTATGTGTGTGGACGTGCCTCAGAGCCATTCGGGCGCACGTTGGCTCGGCCAAGCATGCCTCGCCGTCAAGCCGTCGGCTGTCGATAAATGCGACATGCTCAAAGGTGCCTCAGTGTGCGCTGTTGGTTCGGTGTGGGCGGTGATGGATTTACTCCTGAGGTGAAAGCCTATACTCCTGAGGTGGTCCCATTGACACCAAGTTAGAATCTGATGATGGGATCCCATGAAAATCGAGGGAAACTCAAATTTTATAAGCACATACACTGTTTTTCATAAACTTTCTAACGCAATTCAGATATTTGTGCCTGGTAATCATCATCTCATGTTGCTAAACTGATGATGGAAGGTTTAAGTCAGGATCTGATGATGGGATCCCATGAAAAATGTTTGTTCAGCGATATTTTCGCCAATTGTTAACCGATTTGTATGAATCTTTTTTTGTTTGGAAAGGTATTTTTTCAGACTGGTCCCATTAAAATTTGATGAAGAACTTCGGAGGTAGGCAACGGAACTCTTCAGCAAATGAATCGGGATTTCTGAAATCGCATGTCTGTTGATTGTTTACACCAGTTCATAACATAACATCACGCCGGCACGCTATGTTTGTGGTTTCACTTTTTAGTGGTACCTGCGTTCCACTAAAAGGTGAAAAATAAAAAAACTTCTGACGAAAAAAAATTGGTCACTTTCGTGAGGGAAACTATGCTTAATTTTATAGACGGAAAACGTAAAAAAAAACCGTTTTTTAATTTTTTATGGTTTTTTTTTTTATTTGTTCACGACTGTGATCCCAGTGTTAACAAAACTTTTAAATTATTATTTTTTTTCAAGAGCCTCTGAAATGGTTTATTTGACTATTTTCTCTATACAATGGTACAATATAATAATTTGATAATTCTAGCGGATTGTACTCACGAAGTGGTTTTGATACCCGTGTTCTGAGTAATGCTGCTGGTGATTTTGCGTTAAACACATTGCCAAAAGCATCCGGAATAGTTATGATCACCTGAAAAAACCTGGTCTTGGCGCCACTCCGTAGTAAAAACACGTGTTTTTCTAACCTATATTTGTAAACCTACCTCGAGCTGTTTTGAGTTCTACATTCAGTCAAAAAAGTATCGGGAATAGATGATTTGTTTATGGTTCCAAATTCAAATTTTTGTTTTTTTGTAGTTGTTAGATTGGCACAACTGTTTTTCATTTTGGCGCGGAGTGTGAGTTGCATCTGTTATTTATATTAAATACAGTGCTGGTTTTAGTAATATCATATATAGTGTGTATTGCGAATTTCATAATGGACTAAAATATCGAACAAAGAGTTTGTCTTAAATTTTGCATCGCCAATGGAATTTCGTGTTCGGAGTCACTGAAAATATTACAGAAGGCTTACGGTGAATCGACTTTATCAAAAACTCGTGCTTATGAGTGGTTCAAAGCGTTCAAAAGCGGTCGAGATGTGATGGAAGATTTGCCTCGCTCTGGTAGGCCGTCAACGTCTGCAACTGAAGTTAACATCGCAAAAGTGAAGGAAATAGTGACTGAAAATCCCCATTCAACTCTGAGAGAGATAGCCGCCGAACTTTCTGTATCTCACGAGTCGATCCGTACCATTTTAACTAATCATTTGGGTATGAAACATGTTGCTTCTCGGCTAGTCCCAAAAGATCTGAATTTTCTCCAAAAACTCAATCGCATGAAAGTCGCTGAGGACATGCTAGAACGAGTCAGTTCGGACCCAACATTCATGAAACTCATTGTTACTGGTGACGAGACGTGGGTTTACGAGTTTGACATGCAAACTAGTCAACAAGCTTCGGAGTGCTGCCTTCCAACTGAACCGTTTTCGTAATATCGTATAGAAGACATAAAGGAGAATTCGCGGCGAGAACTCAACTCAATTCCGGAAGCAGCGTTTAAAAAATGTTTTGATGAATGGATTATTCGTTGGCGCAAGTGTATCGTTTCTAAAGGAGCATACTTTGAAGGTGATAAAATAAATTTGGATGAATAACAGACATTTTGTGTATTATTGATCTTTTCCCGGTACTTTCTTGACAGAGTAGTATAACAAAAATGTCAGAATATTGTTTTATTTGAGCTAAACTTTAACCAAAGGTGAAATTGTTACTGTTGAATGTGGTATGAAGACATTAATCAATGCAAGTACTGAAAGAGCTAATGAAAAAAAACAAGTGTTATTAGCGTGGCCCTGTTTAATAAACGTTACAAATTGTACTTGTATTTTACAAATCACAAGTCCACAAGCCGGATTTAGCTGAATACCAGTTTTTTTATGAGGAGTGGCTGCCTATCAGACCTCCACAACCTAAACTGGGTAACACGGTCCTTCATGGCAAGACTGAAGTCAGATTTACTTCTGGCTTCTGACTATCCGTAACGACTGTCAAAGATCTACAAATGACAGCCGGGACCAACGGCTTAACGTGCTTTTCGAGGCACGGAGGAAACTCGGTATGCTAAGATGGTCACCCATCCACAGACCAACCTTGGCAAGCATTGCTTAACCTTGAAGATCGACCCGAGCGGCTGTTATTATCTAGCCACGAGCCCCTCAAGTCAGTGCTCCATGACTTTCGTTATGAATAAAAAAACCGGCCAAGTGCGAGTCGGACACTCACACGAAGGGTTCCATATCATAGACAAGTTTCTTATATGAGTACCCCCTTCAATTTTTAATCTATTTTTTCTTTTTATTTGTTCCTATAGCGGCACTACACGATCCGTGAAAATTTCAACTGTCTACCTATTACGGTTCTTGAGATACAGCCCGCTGACAGACAAACGGACGTACGGACTACCCCTTGGGTACGGAACCCTAAAAGCAGTAAACTTTTCTGTAAATCAAATGTGAAAACCAATCCTTACTAATATTATGAAATGCGAAAGTAAGTCTGTCTATCTGTCTGTCTCTCTGTCGCGCTTTCATGTCTAAACTACTGAAACGATTTAAATTAAATTTGGTACAGAGATAGTCTACGAGCCTGAGAAAGGACATAGGCTACTTTTTATCCCGGGAGTATGTTCCGTAGGAACCACGCGGGCGAAGCCGCTGGCAAAAGCTAGTCTAAATATTTTAAATTCTAAGATTTTTTTAATCTACTCTTGATTTAAGAATCTTCAACTAAAACTTACAATTACAAATTTGTAGGTAGATACAATATTATAATCTAAATCTACAGGCCCCTTGTCTTCCTCCAACCTCAACGGCTGCTCATCAACATCTTTTACGGGTATATTACCAAGTTCAAGTGTGGCTTGGTTATCAGCTAGACCCAAAGGACTGGGGTTGGAAGTTGGTCGACAATACCTACATTAGAACCAGTTCTGACTTTCCTCGCACCTGCGCCGGAAAACTGCTTAACACATTTTTTGCTACTGTAAAAAAGGATGTAAGTAGTGCTAAATGTGGTTGCAAAAAAGTTGGACTGTTTTGTTCACTAGCATGTACAAGGTCGTGCTCCAATGTTGAATCACCAACAGTTGAGGATTCGTTTGAAACCAACGAGGAGACATGCAATGTATCACTATTGAGGCAATTTACTTGCACTCAGAATGAAGAACAAGAAGAAGAGGAAACAGAAGTAGGTATTAAAGAATTATGAATCAGACGAATAAAGGAGATGTTTCAGAATGGGCCAGGTCTATGTACACTACCACTATGTAGGTACCTACTCATAAAAAGAGAAAAATCCGTAGAATTCAGGAAAAATACAGTTAATGCATTTACCTAAATGTTTACTGTTGTGGTAGTTAATTGGTGTTTATAAATTACTTTTATCGATTTTCAACATAGCGTCGTAGAGGTTGGTTACTCTGTACTTAAAAACTATGACAGTAAACAATAGATCATAGAAAGCAAACTGTCAGCTGTCATAACAATGTCACTTCAGTCACTTTCGTCTCTTTGCCGGTAAATAAACATGTCAGATATAAAAGTTAAGCGTCATTGATCAATCAACATGACAGCTTGCCGCCATGACGGATTTTGTTGTGTGTTGCAATTTCAAGTGTAGATTCTTGTGTTTTACCAGCATACAGAGCCATGTAAAAGAAATTGGACAGTTGAGAAAATTAAAACGCACTAAGTTCATATACCTCAAAGGTAGCGTGGAAACGTGTGCATATTATGACGATAAAGCAAGAGACAAAATGATCTACGTACGCAACGTATGCAACGCTTCTATATCGTATGTTGCGGTGCAAACAATAATTGCGTCTCTATTGCATAGTTTTTCATACAAAATCAATAGTCCAGATATCATAATGCGATGCATACGTTGCGTACGTGGGATCAGTACTTACGCATCGTACACAACTCACAACTTTTCAACAAATCTTCAAATTTTTTGAAATGCTTATATCTCAGAAACGGTGGCTCTTAGGAAATAAAGTATTTTGACATTTTTAGGGTTCCGTACCCCAAAAGGAAACCTTAAAAGATCAATTTTGTGCCCGTCCGTCTGTCTGTCAAGACCCTTTATCTCGGGAACGCGTGGAGGTATTATAATCTAAACAACAATAAAACCTTTGATTATACATTCAGTCAAAAAAGTATCTATATATAGTTGGCTTATAAATAGTTTCCCGCCGATTAGTACCGATCGTTCCATCTTGGTGTCACTGCGTTTTACGCCCACTAAGAAATAAAGAAATACAATGACGGTATGTGCAATTAAACTGTGTTGGAATTATAAAGGAAGGGTAAAAAGTTAAAAACTACCGAATACATCACCTCGTTTTCTGGTAAGTAACCAGAAAACGACGTAATTATTTTTATGATACGAAATTACGCCATATTTGATCAGTATTTCGTGTTTCTGTTTTTCATTGTCCCAACTTAACGTCATTTTTTGTGGGTAATTTGTTTGTGTAAGGTTACGTTTTTATTGATTTACTTGGAATACCTTTTTCACCGATTTCAAAAAGGTGGAGTTTTTAAATTCGTTTGTACTTTTTATAATAATTAATGTTCACGCATAACTTTTTGTTTATTAGCCGATTTTAATTATTACTTTTGCATTGGGTAAGCCGAGACAAAGTGCCAAGAGTAATTTAATAAGGATTATTTTTTTAAATCTTTATAGAATAGTTAGGAGGTTTATTCTACTTTTTTTTGAGAGCTGCTTAATTACCTAGTACTTATCAAACATAGTTATTTGATGAGTAAAATATACTGATAAAAATAATATCTTATTTTTTAAGGATACCCAATAATCCTGTTATCAGGAATCATTGGATAGATCGCATTTTAAAAAGCCGCGGATATTAAAAAAAGGTTTTTTTGTTTTAAACTAGGCCTTATTTAGGCACAATATTCTGGTTGAATTATTTGAACAAAAAGTCATTGCGACTTAACCATAATAGTTGGACCCTTGCAGATTTTCTGATTTTCGTAGTTTTTGATTTATGTATGTATGTATTTTTATGTATCATCAATAGTTTTCTCAGCGCAAGCCAAATAATGAATTTTCTACGCAAAATTTTGCTACTTTGGATTACATTATTGCAAAGTTCATATCGGCAAGAATCAAATCTTTCCTCTTTATAACATTAGTGTATTAAAAGTTCATTACTAATATCTGTGTTCTTTCATTTTAAATATCCAAATTACAAAATGCCAAAAAAGTTAAATATTGTTTAAGTAATTTCATTAACTTAGCTGATTTAATACAACATTCACATACACACTTGTATGTGAATGTTGTATTAAATCAATAATGTAAACGTTGTTATTTTTTTAATTTAAGGGAGTAACTACTTAATAAAAAGACACTACTAAAACTGAATACATACACATAAAACTTCTCTTCCTTAATTAGTATTTTTTTTTTTAATTTTGCATGCCAATACTCAGGCAGAATGTGCACGGGCCAATATATATTTTTCTTTTACCAACTTTTGTTAAATACCCACATTCTATGCGAATAAATGATTTGATTTGATTTTTTTTATATTTGATGGGAGAATTGTTGTAGCTGGTATCATTATTCACGCACACAGAGACATAGGCAAATGAAATGTTGGTTGGGTGGCTCGATTTTAGTGAGTTGACAGTAGGGCGACGCTCCATCTAGACATAATCAAAGAATAAAACAGTATTCTTCTTTTTAGACCATATTTGTAGATGTCTATATTTACTTTGCATTTAACATTTTACACAGAACATTAAAGTGAGTTATCTACCACTAAACTTAGTTCCCAAACCACACATGTTTTAAGTAACGACATAGTTTCATATTATAATGCATTTTTATAATATTGACGTATCCAATGTCCCCATGGTCAATTTTTTTTTTAATTTTTCGACAAAAGTCGCAAAGTATGCGGCCTAAAAATATGTTTGAGAACACATAGCGCTTTTTCATATAATACCCCACATGCCCAAGTAGCCCCACTTTATCTAAAAATATAACGAAAATATAATACTAACAGTGAAATCAAACCGGCCAAGTGCGAGTCGAACTCGCACACGAAGGGTTCCGTACCTTTATGGTAGCCTTAGTTTTTATTATTTGTTGTTATAGCGGCAATAGATATACACAATCTGTGAAAGTTTCAACTACCTATTACGGTTCTTGAGATGCAGCCCGCTAATCTGACACACAGACGGACGGACGGACGGACGGACAGCGGAGGCTTAGTAATAGGGTCCCGTTGGATACTCTTTGGTACGGAACTCTAAAAAGAATCAAAATTACTCGAAAAACGAAGGAGATATAATTATTTTAAACAAAAATATCTGTCCCTCTCTCGAAAACACTGTTTTCTATGGCAGCTGTATAGGCGTCATAGACTATGACGTCAAAGTTTACATCGGACTTCTCATTCTAATTATAATCTTTGAAGCTTTATCACTTCGTTGCTGATGAAGGTGTTTAAAAAATAATTTCATGATTGTTTACTAGACCTAATAAGTATCTCATTTTGTAAATAAAAAAATCGCATGCATGTTTCCTATTTTTTAAAAACCCCTTTCATCCCCTGTTGCAAAAAAAAATACCTATACACATTTTTATTTATTTTTTATTTGCAAAAGAGTTGAGGAAACGATCTCTAAAACTATTCCAAGTTTCAAGTTGTAAGCTTTAAAAGTTTTTGAGATATCCAGCTGTGACAGACGGACAGACTGAGTCACACCATAAAGGTTCCTTTTTACTATTTTGGTACGGAACCCTAAAAACGAGTGTTTGTGACTGTTGAATTTCTTTATTATTTTGAAATTTGTTTTTATTTTTGCAGTTATCTACAAGAAAAACACAAATCTCAAAACCAACCTTCCAAAAAATATCAAAATCAAAAAAAACATCAATCAAAAATATTTATTGTAAAAAAAGCATTTTCGCAAAAAATTTTGATGTCCGTATCTACTTTTCTGCCATCGATATCGGACTTCTCTTTCTAATTGTAATCTTTGAAGCTTTATAACTTCATCGCTGATAAAGGTATTTAAAAATAATTTCATTACCTATTGTTTAGGTACTAGAGCTAATAAGTATTTCATTTTGCAAATGAAAATTCACATGCAAATTCCCTATTATTCGATGTTACATACATTAGGATACAGCAAAAAAAAACATTTAAGTAACAGTGGGTCTAAAATGGCTACTTTAGCAGAATCAGAAAGCACATCACGCTACCCGTAACTGTCCAATTTTCCCAATCAACCTTGAATCTAATGCGTTAAAGATGAAAATGAAATTTCATCAGATTGTTGTGTGGTTAATATTATGATTCCATTAAGGTGGATGCTCCAGGGTAGCCCGCGAAATTCAAATATTTTTATGTTTTTTGCAATTTATATTATTATAAGTTCATGTAGTTCGAAAGAATGAATATTTCAGAAATAATCATTCTTTCGAACTACATGAACTTAGAGGGCTATATTGATGATTAAAATGGTTATAATTCTTTAGATAAATACGCGTTACGGTCGCGGATCGCATTTGGTCCACATACAGCTTCACACTGACCGGCAAATTGCAAAAAACATAAAAACATTTGAATTTCGCGGGCTACCCTGGAGCATTCACCTTAGGTCATTCCATTGGTGTTGCAATGTAATAATCAAAATTCAGTGCCTTTTGGGCTTAATTTAAGTCATGCAAAATATTAATCAATTTGGTTTAGACTAACTGCCACCGCAGCGATTGATTTTAGTGGTAGGTACATAGAAGGACTTCATGCAACAAGGCAGAAAAAAAAAATTGTTAGTTTTAGACAAAGGTGCAATTATATTAACTATATTTTTTTGCAGTTTTATAGTAGATAACATGAAAAATTGGTGTTATTTTTGTATTGCATTACTTATTTACATTTAAGTTTCAATTTAAAATAGTGACGGCAGCCCCGACGGCTTTGAAATTGTTTTATCCTTTTTCAATTACGTCTTAATCGTCGTGGGTTTTCTTCTTTACTTTTTATTTTAAGGTGAATGCGCCAGGGTAGCCCGCGAAATTCAAATATTTTTATGTTTTTTGCAATTTGTCGGTCAGTGTGACCGGACGCGAATCGTATTTGGTCCACATACAGCTTCACACTGACCGGCAAATTGTAAAAAACATAAAAATATTTGAATTTCACGGGCTACCCTGGAGCATCCACCTTAAACTTTTTAGAGAGCTTAGGTAGGTATGTACAGTCAGGGGTCAAAAATCCTATTCCACCTCAACGATCGTATTCTCCTGCACGGTACGGCGAGCAAACATACATGTGTGCGAGTGATTTTAACGCAAACATCTACCCGTCATACAGTACAACTACGAATATGAGAAGGTGATAGTGTGTGGGGTCAATACTAGACAAAAATAATAATATAGTTTTGTTTTCTTCATGTTAGTGTTCGCACCGAGCCAACCCGACAATAAAGCTAAAATTTGAAATAATTGTCCACAGATCATGTAGTCAAGCACAGCGATGTGTGACTAGGTAACAAGTGTATGTCGGTTCGAAGTTTCGAACCTCTTGGTCGATCGATTTTTTTATCACTTATACCTTTTTTGTTTTAATTTAAATAATTAATAATGTATAAATATTTATTTACAGATAAAAATTCTTTATACAGAGTTGATACGACAGAGAGGCATTAAATTACACTACTAATACTTACTATACGTGTTCAGTATTAATTCGATACGGTACAAAAACAAAAGCGCCAATAATGAGAAATTATTTTTTTCAAACAAACTAAATAGCTCAGAAAATGAGAATAAAACGCAACCACCCTTTGTAAATAAATTAGACTGACCGTAGATACGTAGGTAACACAGTGGCAACGTCGCGCGCGCGCCGGAGCGCGGTGTGCGTTATTTCGTGTCGAGGCCGGGGCGGGGGGGCGGCCGGCGACTTAGGACTTTTATGTTTGGTAAGGTTTTGAAGTACGCGCACAAAAACAATCACACTAAATTTTTAAATTTTCGATGTGTCCTCCATTCACATTAATACACAAATTATACTGACGGAGAATATTGTTATTTATTTTTCTAATTAAATCACTGTCCGTTGCCAAGCACTTTTGTGGGCAATAGGGTATATTACTAAAAAAATCTAATAAGTTTTGGACATTTAGTATTAATATTGGACACGTATTTTGGCTTGGTAAATTTCGTACATTTTTAACAAGCCAGATGACGTCAAGCGTGGCTTCAACTCGCTGTATCCTCTTTATTTTTTGTTTATGTGAAAAAAGAAAAAATAAAATCGCAATAAAAACACAAACGTTCGAAACAAAGTTCACCAACCAACAACGTCGAAACTACTTATTCAACTCAGTAATTTATTTTGTTTCACATTCGCCCTCATCTCTTAAAGAAACACATCTCTGATGGGATCTAGCTTGCTGTAGAAATTCATAATTTTAAAAGTTCGAATCCCAGCAGAAATACACAAAAAGTGTATTTCTGCTAGGATTCGAACTCAGGTTCTAAGATGCTATTAACCTGACCTCGTTAACTGCTAAGCCACACAGTCATATACTAATGCAACAAAATTAAACAGCAGTATACGCCGTCGCGACTTGGTAGGCGTGGCGTGTCGTCACTAAGACAAACGGTCATTATATCGTACTCTTTCTGAATAGATAATGATAAAAGAGTACGATATACGAAATCGTGTATGTGTGAAAATGTTTCTAATAGAAAGAGGTCGTATGTGAGACTCGTTTTGATGCGGTAGACTTGTGAAACTGGAACAGGATTTAGACCGCGCCTGAAAATTGTACTACATACATAGGTATCGATATAGTTTATTTATTTTACTGATAACCACTTCAAAATCGGTATAGTAGTTGTGCACATACAAATGTTTACTGCAGCGCCCCCTGGTGAGTTGTCTCCGTAACCCCTTTCTAAGAACATGTGCCAATCAAAACCGAACCCATCACTGAAAACCGCATCAAAATCAGACTAGTAGTTTGAAGATAAATGGCAACATGGGTTTGCACAAACAAATGTTTACTGCAGCGCCCCCTGGTGAGTTGTCACCGTATAAATAAAGAACTTTTTTTTATACTATTGATAGGCATACGTTTGACCACTATCTCACCTGATAGTAAGCGTTGATGCGGTCGAAGATGGAGCATGCTTGCCTAGAAGTTACCTATTCACTCTTTACTTAAAGACTCCCAGGTTGTAGCTATCAGGAAACACAGACTCTGGCAGAGAATTCCACTCCTTAGTTGTACGCACTATGAATGCACCAATCAAACCCAAATCCATCACTGAAAACCGCATCAAAATCGGACAAGTAGATTTAGAGATAAATGGTACCATTGGTTTGCACAAACAAACAAGCAACTTCTCACCCCAAACACATATAGCGTCTCTGCAACAAGTTATTTAGCAAGTTATATTCTACCGATTGCATTCATTTTTAACCGACTTCTTCTTAGGTTCTATGTTCGGCTGTATGTATCTTTTTTTTTATGTATGTTCACCGATTTCTCCACCAATTCAAGACCGATTTTAAAAATTATCTTTTTATTCGAAAGCCTATACTTTTGAGGTGGTCCCACTGTCACCAAGTTAGAATCTGATGATGGGATCCCATGAAAATCGACGGAAACCCTCAAATTTTATAAGCACATACAATGTTATTCAAAAACTTTCTATCGCAATCCAGATATTTGTGTCTAGTAATCATCATCTCATGTTACTGAGCTGGCACGCTGTGTTTGTGGTTTCACTTTTTAGTGGTACCTGCGTATCACTTAAAAGTGAAAAATAAAACAGACTTCTAAAAACAAAATACTACAAAGTAAAAAATAACTTTAATTTCGGAAGTCGGTGTTCAAAAACAAAATAACCAAAAACACCGACTTCCGAAATTAAAGTTATTTTTTACTTTGTAGTGTTTTAGTGTAACGCGGTTATGGTGAATCCAGACTATATAACAAAATAACAAAACATACTATAAAGGTAAAAGTGATAAGTTATTTAACAAGCTATATAACATGTTATTTATGAATAACAATGTTATATAACTTGTGCGCGTGAGTCACGTGTACTCGATAGCCGACCGAAACGCGAGAGAGCAGCAGCAGTGTTGAGTAAGGCTTTGACGAGAATACACGTTAATTTTTTGTTGCTTTTAAAATGCAGTGGATCAAAGAGAACACTGCGAGGTTGGTTGTGTATTTAAGAGAAAAAAAATTACTGTGGGATTCGACAAATGTAGATTTTATGGATCGCTACAAAAGAGATGAGGCATGCAAGGATTTGGCTGATAAGCTTAAAACAGAAAAATGTGTAGTTGAACAGATCTTGCTAAATTTAATGTTCAAATATAAACAAGACTTTAAAAAACGATTGGAAGAAGGAACGGTAGAATTTACTTCTGAAGAGATAAGAAAATGGTTTGGATTAACAAATCTAAATCTATATAAAAGTACAGCTCTCTCTACAAACGAAGCGGGTATTCCACAGGTAAGAGTGACTTGACTTACCTAAAAATCTCCGCCTTATGAATTTATATCCGTCTGGGGCTGGCATTAAATTAACTAGTTTTTCTGCAGTTTTATAGTAACGTGAACAATGGGAGATATTTTATTGGTATTATATTTATGTTGTTTAAAATAGTGATGGCAGCTCCCGACGGATACAGTTTTTTCTAATCCCCGTCTTTAAGAATGTATGTCCCTCGGGGCAGGCGAGGGCTTTTCAAATTATTGTATTCTTTATCAATTAGGTTTTAACCCTCAAAGGCAACATTTTAAATTTTGATTTTTATTTCTGTCTTTTTAGAGAGCATAGGTATTATGTGCGTTGTACTAAATATCGACATACCTAGTTTATTTTACATTATTAAAAACTGCATCAAAATCGGACTAGAAGTTTTGTAGATTTCGCGATCTATACTCGACACATTTACCACTACACCAGGTGAACGTTATCTGTATGGTTGAAATTAGTTCTTAGTTGCGATGCTCATTACAACACTCAAGCATTAGAACCTTATTTTCTATCATATAATCAGGCTACAAAAATATATCACGGAATTATTGGTAGTTAAAATTATAGAAGTTTATTTCTTGCAGTTTATTTTATTTTTTAGTAGCTTCTGCTAGCGGGTTCGCCCGCTCGGTCCCTAGGGAACGTATTCCCGGGATAAAAAGTAGCCTATGTCCTTTCTCAGGCTCTAGACTATCTCTGTACCAAATTTAATTTAAATCGGTTCAGTAGTTTTAGCGTGAAAGCGCGACTGACAAACAGATAGACAGAGTTACTTTCGTATTTATAATATTAGTAAGGATTACATACAGTTTTTATTAGTCAGTTTAATAAGTATCGTATAACATTATAATATAATGTTAAATTTATTATTGAGGCCATAGCTTAAGTAGGTATTCGTTTCCAAAATCGGAAAGAGGATTTAAGCTTATGTAACCTTAATAAAAAAAGCAGCAGTCTAACGGATAAAATGGATTAAATAGGTAGGCTAACAACTACAAAATTGCACAAAATCATATCAAATGGTTAGTGTAGGTAACATAAAAAAAAAAACTAAAAATTATGTTGTGTTTGAACTTGATGTGTCCATAACATTTTTAAGTTATTAAAAAATACGTATTGATAGGCACACATTACCAGGTATCCAGTTAATAGCTAATAGGAACTAAATAAAATAATATAAATTATTTATTAATTATTAGCTCGTGTCTGCATCTGGAGTACGCTCATTATTATTATTCCACCGTTGAACGATAACAACACCCCATACATTTTGAATTGGATTTGAATCCGGTGATCAAGCAGTACCCCTATTCTGTAACAACATTTTCGTGTCTCGACAGCGGAATCCGAGGTGAGTATCAAATTATGTCTAACGTAAGACCTTTATGTTGTGTGCAATAAAGCTCACTTTGTGTGGTTAGTCACTCAGGTGAAGCTCGATATCGAAATGGTTACTTACAGAATAGACTAGCAGGTCAAGGAATAACGCTTATGTCACGGTAATAATATCTACAGTATTGTATCTTCATGCAAACGGTCGGAATGCGAGTCATACCTACGCGTCTCGAGTTGAAACTGGTCTCCAACTGCAAGCAGTCGCGTATGTGCCGCACTGACTCATAAATAAGTGGATAGGGTGAACAAAGTGATACACGCAGCGAAATATTACGCTCGCATTAGAAAAATTAGGTAGTTTCATAGTCTAGGCTATCGACTCATTATGTACTTAGCTACTAACATTTGTATTAATGAAGTAGACGAATATCACTATGAAATGATTATATGAATGGTAGGTTACCAGTTTAAGTTCCATTATTTTCCTTAATTACCTTTAAATAGTGTGAATAATAACTATAAGCCTACACGTACACACACTAACTAACGTACTTGAGTATAAAATACGAAAATATTACTAAAATATTCTTGTGTACACATCAAACGTGTTTTCTTTGAATACCCACTTACTCACATGAAGGTAAGTATTTATTACTTTTTTTTACATGACATTGACATAATACCAATGTGTTCCGAAATATAAAAGAGTATAGTGGCCAGTGCTCATGACATCACGAATCCTATGCCACATTGTACAGCTAGTCTAGTCTGTAAGTAACCATTTCGATATCGAGCTTCACGTGAGTTACAACGCTCACAAAGTCAACTTTATTGCACTCAACATAAAGGTCTTATGTTTATACTCACCTCGGATTCCGCTGTCGAGATACGAAATAGTTGTTACAGAATAGCACTACGACCGGTGTGAGACCATAGTGTACTGGTGAGACAAATGTTAAATGTGACGTATTAGTAGGATATCAAAAGTCAAACGGGCATGTGTGCATCAGACTTTGAGGCGTCGACCCCAATACGCGCGGTCTAGCAATCAGAGTTCCGAGTTCTGCGTTCCGCGTTCACACTTTCGCACACTGCGAGCGTTCTAAAAATCTGGAGTTCAGTCATCTTAAACACTGATAACACGTCACACTCTCTTTTTACTGAAATCCTAATGTGACTCTCAGCCAAATGTCTCGCAAATCATAAAGAAAACGTTATTTTCTCACTAATTCAATAAAGTTTTCGACCTCATTGGACATTGTGAACTTCCAGATATAAAAATAAAATAGAGCTCCGACAGAACTCGAGTTGGCTTTGACCGTCGCGGTCTTACTGCTTTTGTGTGTGTAGGATTCTAGCCACCGCATAGATTACAGTGAACGCGGAACTCTGACCGCTTGACCACGCACAATGGGGAGGATATTTTTTAATTTATTTCGTCAACGCACTGGCCAGTATAGGTACTGTTTTGTATTTCGGAACACACATTTTTTGCTAGATTTGCTTGCATTGGGTGTACGTGTTCCTTGCTTACAAGTAGCCAAATATATATAATGTTATGGGTATTGCAGATAGAAACCAAAATATAAAGATATACCAATGTGCATTCATGTGTAGATACAATAAAGAATAAGAATGCTTTGAAATAAAAAAATAAAAAAATGTTATGCACTTATTTAATAGATATAATTTATGTTGAGGTGCTTTATATTTATGTTACACAAATAGAAACATCCAAAAAATCTGCAGAATATGATCTCGGACCAACAAAATATTGTTGGTCCGAGATCATATTCTAATAATGCTTTATTCACTCACAGATGGCGTTATACTAAACAAAACTAAGCAAAATCTGCAGCCTATTAACCATATTTTGACCAGTTTTGGTAAAATCCTGACTCCTGAAACTTATTAATGGATAAAGTATAAAATATGACGATTGTAACAATGTAAAAATATTTACTGACATTTTTTTTTTAAACTACCTAGACCATCGCCCATTGCTCCAGACATGTTCTTTTGTTAGTCGATGACTGATGGATGAGACTGGTTTATGCCAGATGACGTCATTTCTCGCTTCACACGATTTTGTTTCCCTACTATCCATGCTTTTTTGCAGCCCAAAGTACATGAATTTGACCAATAGCGTATTCGGCAAATTTTGTAATTGGACAAATTTAGATTCAGATTCAATTTATTTGCATGAATATGTGTAGATAATATACACGGACAATCATAATACAGGCTTATTATAGGTGTTACATATTTTTTTGACTCAACCACAGCTGGTGCACAAATAACAGGATACAAAGTAAAAATAGAAAAAATACAGATTAGATTAATACCAATATACATAAAAATTAAAAATTAAAATAAAAAATTAGGTAAATAGTCAAAATAAATAAATATAGTCATTACAGCGATTTTTCATTTAGAAATTCAGTGACTATAATAAGCTTTTTCTGTCAGTAATTTTTTTAAAGTATTTTTTTTTTTACTAGTGATAGGCACGCGTTTGACCACTATCTCATCTGATGGTAAGCGATGATGTGGTCGAAGATGGAGCACGCTTGCCTAGAAGTAACCTATTCACTTTTGACTTAAAGACTGCCAGGTTGTAGCTATCTGGAAACACAGACTCCGGCAGGGAATTCCACTCCTTAGCTGTACGCATTATGAATGTGGCAGCATGTCCACCATGTACCGGCGGCGCATCGCCGTTCGTCTCGTGGTCCGATGATGGAACGGGCTTGGCGGAATTAAATTATGTAATTCTGTCGCACATTCCCCAAAATGCAACTGGTAGGAAACCGACAGGCTAGCAACTCGTCGTCGATGCTCACGACTTTGGAGCTTCGTCGCGACGAGCTTCTCATAGCCGATGGTCCTCTTGGCTCGTTTCTTAATTGGTATCTGGCAGATTCGTCCCAAAGATGAGAGCAGTATTCCATACACGATCGAACTTGCGCTTGATAGACTTTGAGCAGTAGTTCCGGCGTGAACTACCGTCTCACTTTTGCTAGGACCCGTAACTTCTTTGCAGCCACTTGAGCTTTTGCCTCTATAAAAGGGCCAAAATTGAGAGTAGATGTTAATGTAACCCCAAAAAGCTCAAGTTGGTCGGTTATCGGCACGGTAACACCTCGGAAAGATGGAGCTGGGTGGAATTGGCTCCTATTGGCAGAAAATAGACACGCTTGGGTCTAAGCAGCATGAACTTGACCAGATTGGCATCGCCCCATTCAGAGACAGCCTGTAAGGACACATTCAAGCACTCAACCATAGCCTCCCGGAGAGACTAGATCTGCGACCCACCAGCTCGTGCATCGGAGACGTATCTCTCACGTCAGTGCTGTCGTCTGCATACCCAAAAGTTTCGCGTTTAAGCAGATCATTAATATGCAGCAAGAACAGTGTTGCCGAAAGCACCGACCCCTGAGGAACCCCGACATTAATATACAGCCGCAGTCCAGACGAGCAGTCACTCAGATAGACCGATCCCTCAGGAAATCAGCGATCCAATCACACAAACCAGCGGGCAGACCGAAGGAAGGAAACTTACTAATAAGGCTATCGTGCCAGACACTGTCGAAGGCCAAGGGAGACCGCTAGTGCCTCCCCGTGCTTCTCTATGGCTTCACTCTAGATGTGAATGGCATACGCTAGAAGATCCCCAGTTGAAAGATTTTGGTGGAACACGTATTGTCGGTCACTAAGGATATCATTCGCTTCTAGGTACGCCAGGAACTTATGATTCAGCACGCGTTCGACTACCCTTCTTGGGCACGGGCTGCACGTTAGCTTGCTTCCAAGCCTTCGGCACTTTACCAGTCTCTAACGAAAGGCGAGATAGGCTTGTCAAGATCGGAGAAAACTCAGGCGCACAAGTCTTCAGAAAAATTGCCGGTATCCCGTCGGGGCCACTAACCTTGTTCACGTCCAGGTTACGCAGTACCTTACGGACGTCCTTCTGATGAATGCGAATGTTCGACATACTCGACTCGCATCCACAAGGAGAAGCAGGGGGCCTCCCGCCACCAGGATCCAGACGTGAAGATTCCGCAAACAAGTTCGCTTTCTCCTCAGCGGGACGCTGGCCAGTGGGCCAGCCCGTCGGGTCTCAGCAGTGGTGGTAGTGAGGGGCGGCAGAAGTTCGATTCGACCGATTTAGCCAGGGACCAAAAAGCCTTACTACCTGCTGTGTATCAAACAAGTTTGTTCCCTATTCGGCTAATGTGGTCAAACCGTGCTCTCCGCAACACCTTCTTGAAGGACTTGGCAGCCCTGTTGAAGACTCTCTTCTTCCGAGTAACGTCATTTGCTTTGCGCGTACGAGCGTCGACCCATACTAGGGAAGCCGCGTGTTGAAGCGTACTCTGCACCAAACCATATAGAGAACGGAATGTAGTATTCCATTCTCCTCCGCAACACATCCGCCACGGCGTCCGCGCACGACGAAGCATCAGTCGAAGAAAAGCAAGTAGGCTGCCAAGGATAACATGCGAAGAAAGATCGCATGCCATCCCAATCTGCTGACCTGTACCGCCATACCCGCCGTGTGCCTCTTGGGCTAGGATCGGGCGGGGAGTAAACGGACACAGACTTCACCAGACAGTGGTCGGTACTACCCAGTGACGAAGAAATCGACACCGAGTAGCAGTCTGGATCTGTTGTCAGCAGAAGGTCCAAGCAATTGGCAGTGTGCGAATCAACATCCGGCACCCTCGTAGCCCCTTGGACCAGTAGGTAAGATTTAGCGCTAGGGCTAGCTTTCTCATCTCTCATCCACAGGTCTGTGTACTGGTATGGGAAGTCACTCCTGATGGTGGGCGTTGAAGTCCCACAGTAACACCAATTGGGCAGAAGGGCCCAATTGGGCTGAGCCGCATCCGCCGCCTCACTTAAGTGCTGTGTGAGCCCAGTTGTCTCCAAATCGGTTGACACAGGCGTAGAGAAATTTGTCCAGGCCTGTGTCCACTAAAACCCTTAGCATTGAGAACCTGGAGTCCTCAAGATTGCAGAGACGCCGATAGCAGATGTCGTCAAGGGCGTAAATATATACGCCCGCACGTGGTTTGAAATGGTGCTCTAGGGTAAACCCTGGGTATGAAAGGGACATCCGATTCTCAAACTGGTCTGTATTTAATTTTTTAACATGGTTAGGGATATTATTATAAATTATTGGCGCCATGCATACAACTCTTTTACGCAGCAGCGCTGTCTTAGCTAGCTGAACACGAATTTTACTATTATCCCGGCGAATACGCATTATAATTTCCGATAACCGAGTAAACAAATGAGGGTTTTTTCTGGCAAAGAAGTGTGAGGTACTGAGGATGCCAAACATGGGTCGTATGCATCGTTTTTGCATTTTAAATGCCATATCTTGAAAAAAGTAATTTGACATTTTTAGGGTTTTTGAGGTATCAAAAGGAAAAACTATAAATAAAATACACACACTATATAGACTGAACATACACCTCTAAATAAAAAATATACATTAGTAACTACTTGAATCAAACAAATAAAATCCAATGCTCAAAATGTTTGATAAACCACATAATTATGTACCCAAAATATATAAACAGAACAATAAATTAAAGCAATGCCCATTTCAAAAAGCTTGACTGAAAAAACTCAAAAAACTGACTCATTCTATAGATTAAGTATAGGTACACCTCTAAATTAAAAATATACATAAGTAATTACTTAAATTAAACAAGAACAAATAAAATCCAATACTCAAAATGTTTTATAAACCACGTATGTACCCAAAATATATAAATAGAGTAATAAACTAAAAATAAAATAATCTAATAATAAAAGACTTGATAATATACAGACTATGCCATAAATGCCACATCTAGTAAAACTGAATTTCATACATCCATGTTTTGCTTGGTTAACTGATTGAGTTTATTATCTGTTTACCCACATTTGTGTTGCTGTTTTCTTTTGTTATATTATATACGTATCTGTGCGCTCATATGATTAATCTTAGTTTTAGATATACATTCCCAGTAAGAGAATTATGTATGCAATTCTTATCTATCTATATGTATACTCAATATATAAAGCTAAAGAGTTTGTTTGTTTACTTGAACGCGCTAATCTCAGGAACTACTGGTCCGATTTGAAAAAAACGTTAAGACCAATAGGAGCGGAGCAGAGTTGTCCCGCGCAACTTCGTCTGCGTCACAATTTTCATTACTATTATATATTACAGTAGTTCCTGAGATTAGCGCGTTCAAGTAAACAAACAAACAAACAGACAAACAAACTCTTCAGCTTTATATATTAGTATAGAAGTATAGATGAATAATTGGAGATATTTATTTATATTTAAGTTGCAATTTAAAATAGTAATGCAGCCCTGACGGATAAAACTTCTTTTAAGAGAGGGCTTTAAAATTATTTTATCCATTTTCGATTAAGTTGTAATCGACGTGGTTTTTTTCTACGCTTTTTATTTCAATCTTTTTAATAGCAAAGGTATGTACAGTAGCTACCAAAAGTGGACAAGCAATCTTACAAGGCAATGGATTGACGCTTCGATTTAACTTACGACCCTCTTTTTATAAGTACATACCTTCAATACTACAGACACGCACCCACACTTAAATTAAGGTGAATGCTCCAGGGTAGCACGCGAAATTCAAATATTTTTATGTTTTTTGCAATTTGCCGGTCAGTGTGAAGCTGTATGTGGACCAAATGCGATCCGCGACCGTAACGCGTATTTATCTAAAGAATTATAACCATTTTAATCATCAATATAGCCTATAATCATCATGTAGTTCGAAAGAATGATTATTTCTGAAATATTAATTCTTTCGAACTACATGAACTTAGAGGGCTATATTGATGATTAAAATGGTTATAATTCGCAAATAAGATCGCATTTGGTCCACATACAGCTTCATACTGACCGGCAAATTGCCAAAAACATAAAAATATTTGAATTTCGCGGGCCACCCTGGAGCATCCACCTTAATGATTGTATTTTATAAATTCCTTTTAGGGTACTTGCTATGATAGCCTAGCGGTAACAGTAGTTGCGAAAGCACGATAATGCGCATTGAGCCGCATGTGATGTTTTTTTTATGTTTTAATCATGCTTGAATAATCAGGCTATTGAATACTTCCTTGTTATGTTCGTCTCGTTCACTAAACTCGTATTTTTTTATGACAGTACCCACAGAAAACTGAATTGATAAATGATTATGGTAGATGCAGAAAGTCTGCGTTTCCTGATACCTACAACCTGGGAGTCTAAGTCAAGAATAAATAGGTTACTTCTAGGCAGGCGTGCTAAATCTTCGACCACATCATCGCTTACCAACAGAGATAATGGTCAAATGCGTGCCTATCAATAGTAAAAAAAGAAGCGTTTAACTTACAACTTATTCACCGTGACAAAATAGAACGTTGTTGGTTGGTTGTTATTGTGGGTTAGTGGCTTTTGTTTAATCTTATATCGTTGTAGTAGTTTAGTTTAAAATGGAAGCGAATTTAAATATTGAAATGAAAGCAAATCGCGAACTTAACATATCGCAAATATCTGATGTAACCGGAGTGAGTGTGAGTATTATAAGGTAATTATTTCATCAAACATTTATCTGTAGTATACTATACTATGATTAATTATAGTGTACTGCTGAACCTGGTAGTGATTTTTAAAACGTTTTATATTTTCAGTAGATCTAAACTAACTAAAGGAAAAAATATACATAATTTCAAAGTAAATATATTTACCTAGAATTTTGAATGATGAAAATGATAAAAAGCTATGAAGAGCTCGTGGCTAGATAATAATAGCCGCATGGGTCAATCTTTAAGGTTAAGCAACGCTTGCCAAGGTTGGTCTGTGGATGGGTGACCATCTTAACATACCGAGTTTCCTCCGTGCCTCGGAAAGCACGTTAAGCCGTTGGTCCCGGCTGTCATTTATAGATCTTTGGTAGTTTGGCAGTCGTTACAGATAGTCAGAAACCAGTTAATCTGACTCCAGTCTTGCCATGAAGTACCGCGTTACCTAGTTAATGGGTTATGGAGGTATGATAGGCTGCCACTCCACGTAAAATACTGGTATTCAGCTAAATCTGGTTTGACTGGAAGCCGACTCCAATATAGTTGGGAAAAGGCTAGGCAGATGATGATGATTGACTGTTCTATTTTCAGCATAATTGTGTTTCGGAACAGGAGGTAAATTATATTACTATTTTGCTTAGTAGCCTAACAGTAGGTACTCCTTTTTTGTTTTAGAGAAATATTGTGAGTCGCTGGGCCAAAAGACATGAGGAAGAGGGTAGCCTTGCCAGTTAAAAGCTAACTGCGCACCACTAAAAAGTGAAAGCACAAACACAGCGTGCCGGCGTGATGTTATGTTATGAACTGGTGTATAAACAATCAACAGACATGCGATTTCAGATTCCCGATCCATTTGCTATCATTGATTGAAGAGTTCCGTTGCCTAACTCTGAAGTTCTTCATCAGATCTTCACCAAATTAAAATTAAACTAGTCCGGAAAAATACTCTTCCAAACAAAAAAAAATCATCCAAATCGGTTGAAAATATCGCTGAACAAACATTTTTCATGGGATCCCATCATCAGATTACAAAGGTAATGGTGATGATGATGTGATGATGGAAGGTATACCTTCCATCATCAGCTCAGCAACATGAGATGATGATTATCAGGCACAAATATCTGAATTGTGTTAAAAATTTCATGAAAAACATTGTATGTGCCTATAAAATATGAGGATTTCCCTCGATTTTCATGGGATCACATCATCAGATCCCGATTTGGTGACAATGGGACTACCTCAGGAGTATAGGCTTCCAAATAAAAATAGTTTTTTTTTAAATCGGTCCACATTTATCGGAGAAATCTGTGAACATACATAAAAAAAAAGAAAAAAAAAACAGCAGAACATAGAACCTCCTCCAGAAAATATGAAACGTTTTAAAAATCACTACCAGGATTAGTAGTACACTATAATTAATTATAGTACAGTGCATTAACTATAATAAGATAAATGTTTGATGAAATAATTACATTATAATGCTCGTATGGTGTCGTCCAGTGCCGTATGGTGCCGTAAAAGAATAATACCATCCCATCACTTACCATGGGTGTCGTAAGAGGCGACTAAGAGACTCGCCAAAGATTTTGCAGCAGCGTTCTGTAAAATGCAACATCATACACTGCAATCGGCAACCCGCCTGCCAAGCATGGCGATTATGGCAAACATTCCCTTTGAGGGAGGCCTATGTCCAGCAGTGGACGTCTTTGGGCTGTTATGATGATGATGATGCCTCACACTCAGTCCAGTTTCATCAGATATTTGTGGTATGTTAAGTTCACTTTTACGCAGCGCAATAATATTTGCTTTCATTTCAATATTTTAATTTGCTTGCATTTCAAAATGAATTATTACATCGATATTAGATTAAACACACGCCACTAACCCGCAATAACAACCAACCAACAACGATTTATTTTGTCGCGGTGAATGAGTCGTAAGTGAAATGTGTCTACCTTAATGATTTGTAAATTCAGTTTCCTGTGTGTATTACCATACATTTTACGAGTTTAGTGAACGAGACGAACATAACAAGGAACTATTCAATAGCTTGATTATTCGAGCAATTTTTAAAATATTAAATAATTCATCACATGCGTGAGATTTGAACCCGCGACTCATGCGCATGATCGCACTTTCTCAACTACTGTAACCACTAGGCTATCATAGCATGTACCCTATTTATTGAATTTATAAAATTCAATCATTTGAAAATGCAAGTGTGTGTGTGTGTCTATAGTATTGAAGGTACTTATTAACAGATGGTCGTTAGTTAAACCGAAGTGTCAATCTATTGCCTTGTGATATTGCTACTCCACTTTCGAAAGCTATTGTACATACATAGGTATCGATATAGTTTATTTACATTACTAGAAACCGCATCAAAATCGGTATAGTAATTTTGCACGTACAAATATTTACTGCAGCCCCCCTTGGTGAGTTGTCTCCGTAACACCTTTCTAAGAACATGCGCCAATCAAACCCGAACCCATAACTGAAAACCGCATCAAAATCAGACTAGGAGTTTGAAGATAAATAGTAACATGGGTTTGCACAAACAAATGTTTACTGCAGCGCCTCCTGGTGAGTTGTCACCGTAACAGACCTAAGAACATTTTTTTATATATTATTGATAGGCATACGTTTGACCACTATCTCAACTGATTGTTAGCGTTGATGCGGTCGAAGATGTAGCACGCCTGCCTAGAAGTAACCTATTCACTCTTTACTTTAAGACTCCCAGGTTGTAGCTATCAGGAAACACCGACTATGGCAGGGAATTCCACTCCTTAGTTGTACGCACTATGAATGCACCATTCAAACCCAAATCCATCACTGAAAGCCGCATCGAAATCGGACAAGTAGATTTAGAGATAACTGATACCATTGTTTTACACAAACGCATTTACCGTCTTCGCAACAAGTCCCGTAAAAGTAATAAGTTATTCAACAAGTTATATAGCAAGTTATTTATGAATAACAATGTTATATTTTAACTTTTGCGCGAGAGTCACGTGTACTCGAAAGCCAACCGATGCGCGAGGCGTCTGTGTCAGTCAGTGTCACAGAGTACTATTTTATAGCTGGTCAGTGTTGAATAAGACTTCGAGGAGAATACACGTTAATTTTTTGTTGTTTTTAAAATGCAGTGGAACAAAGAGATCGCTACGAAATTGGTTGCGAATTTTAGAGCAAACAGATTACTGTGGGATGCGACAAGTGAATATTTTATGGATCGCAAAAAAAGAGATGAGGCATGGAAGGATATAGCAGATAAGCTTAATACAGATAAAAGTGTAGTTGAACATACGATGCTTAATTTAATTTTAAACTATAAACGAAACTTAAAAAAACGACCCGATGCAGGAGCGGTAATACTTACTTCTGAAGAGAGAAGAAAATGGTATGGAGCAAAAAATCAATATAAAAGTAAAGCTCACTCTACGAACGCAGCAGGTATTCCAGAGGTAAGAGTATTTGTTTTTTTTAATAACAATTTCATTATAATTATAATCCTTTATTTATATTTCAAATTCTAAAGTAGACGAGGCGAATACTGAGAGAAATAACGACGATAAAAGGAGATGTTTCATTTTCGGCCATCAGATGCACGTTATTATTTATCGAAAAAATATCACAAATTCTGGAAAAATATTGTTCGGTACATTCGAATCTGATTTGTGGTGCCCATAAAAAGTAATAGTTTATCAATTTTGCCATACCTAATCTATTTAACTTGGCGTCTCGTAGGCTGCCCATGCAAACGTCAGTCAATTTCAAAAGTCATGATTGATTGAATTCAATCGACATTAGACGCTCTTTTTCAAATACGCTTCGATATATTATTGATTTTCAGACGGGATTCGAAAAAGGACAAGGACTGAACTATTACCCATTCCATAAACATACAAAAACATACCCATTTACTTAAAATTCGTGACTATAGAAATATTCAGATTTTCGTCATTCAATTTCATGCAACCATCAGTCACTGTATTACACGATAGGTTATCCGTCTGTCACTGCGTTGACTGTGGTTAAACTGACAATAAAACCCACCATTTAATAGGCGCCATAGTTTGAATGGCATACCTGCTTTCGTTCTGATATCACGTTAGATACATCAAAACGTAATATCACGCCATCATCATCATATCAGTCTAAAATCGTCCACTGCTGGACATAGGCCTCCCCCGAGTTGGGGGGTATGCCATAATCGTCACGCTTGGCAGGCGGGTTGGCGATCGCAGTGCATGGTGTTGAATTTTACAGAGAACGCTGCTGCCTATTCTTTGGCGAGTCCCTTAGTCGCCTCTTACGACACCCACGGGAAGTGATGGGATAGTATTATTCTTTTGCGGTACCATATTTCACCGGCCGACACCATACGGCGCGTAAATATCATGTAGGTAGACGACAAATATGGTGTTCTTATACTAATAACAATTTTTATATTCTCTTATACCTACATCGTTTCGACTAATTAAAATAAGCAAATGTTAAGTGTACCTACCTACCTGAACGAAAAAAAAAGATCGTTTGCAACAGATTATTATAATATTCTTTGAATTGTCGTAATAATATGGATTATTAATATTATATCATTAAGAATTCTTCATCTACACTAATATTATAAAGAGGAAAGATTTGTTTGTTTGTTTGAATTGAATAGGCTCCGAAACTAGTGGACCGATTTGAAAAATTATTTCACCATTAGAATCCTACATTATCTCTGATGAACATAGGCTATAGAATATTTTCAAAAAATTTAGGGATCCATATGAAGACTTCGATAATGTAACCCAAGGTGGAAATAAAATACCAAAAAAGATCCTTATGTCACGTACGCTGCGGAAACTGTTTACAATAGAGCAAAGTGATGTATCTACTACAGTTTTATAGAGGACATCAATATCTAAAAAAAAATCCGCGAGGGTATCTAACTATTATGGTTAAGTCACAATGACCGCTTTTTGTTCAAATTATTGAATCAAAATCCGGGTGAAATGGAATAGTGATGATTTTAGTATCATGATATTAATCCTTATCTATTTAAATTGTTTAATAATTAAGGTTGGTTATGTACAAGTAAATTGCACTTTGAATTATTCAAATCGGACCTTTTATTTAAAAGTTATGATGGGTATAGAAATATCTACTCTAAGTAAGAAAAATGTTGCAGTTTGTGCAAACTGCCGTCCTCGAACGGTTAGTCTTTAATAAGTAATTTTGCACGGGGAGATGAAGTTCGTGGAGTGTTAACTAAACCCGCGCGAACGAAGTCGCGGGCGAAGTGCTAGTTCATTCATATTAAGAATTCTTCATTCATTTATATTATATCATTAAGAATTCTTCAATCACTAGGCTTCTACCCCCGACTGCGTGTGGACTTGAGATCGGGATGTGCTAATTAAAATTTTAGGCACTTACAAACATCCATTCATCCACACAAACTTTACCATTTATAATAGTATTGAGTAAAACTACCAGTAACAATAAAAATATCAAAAAGTAACAACAGACACATACATCACAAAAACAAGAGCTACCCGCGCATGCGCAGTTCTATGTTTGTTGTCAAATTAACATCCCGCGCAGCTGATTGCGGCGTACTTTGCGGAGGCCAACTTGTGTGACGGGAACTGTACAAACATTACGTACAAGCAACCAAACGCAACTGAATCTTTAGCTTCAGAATTATGAAACGCTAGCTTATAAGAGCGAAGTCCCGTCAAATCCCCATTTAGAAATTAGGCACATATCACCAAGCTGGTCATCATTGAGGGTATTGATGACAGTAATCAATGTTTGACATAATCGTGTAATTGTGTGATATAGGAGTAGCCTGTCGGCCGCGTTTAATTTTTGACACAATGAAGGAAAAAAACAACGGGTTGCACTCCGGGAGTGCCAGCAGAAGTAAAAACTTGAATTCGCTGCACGTCAGCGAATTTTCTATCAAGTCGCGTGTCCTGACACGAGTTTATCAATTTTACCTTTCACAAAAAAAGTGCACAATGCACAGAAGTTTTCACTTCAAAAATCACTGTTGCTCAATTTTTGCACTGCCACCTATATTTGAGAATACTAACTATTTAAACCAACGCCATCTAGTTTACACAGGCCATCTAGGATACAGCGAGTTGAAAACACACGTGACGTCATTTGGCTTGGTAAAAATGTACCAAAACTAAGCCAGATGACGTCACGCGTGTCTTCAACTCACTGTATCTCCTTTATTTTTGTTTACGTGAAAAAATTAAAATTACGTGTCGAATATTTTTTGAAAATCTATCAGACGGACTAATTAGATTTTTTTAGTAAAATACACTATTGTATTAAATTTTTCTTCTATTGTGCATGCTTCGCCCAACTTGACCTATATTGAAACTTGAAACTATTTAATTTCTTTTTTAACCGACTTCAAAAAAAGGAGGAGGTTCTCAATTCGGTATTTTTTTTTTTAGATCCTCGACATGACAACTTGTTTGTTTTTCCAGCTCTTTTATCAAACTCATATATGGTTTTTTGAAATTCTTCCCCCCAAAACTGTGCGTTATGTATTTTAAGGTTCTTTTCTTGTTAAAAATAACGGAAGTATTTGAAGGCGTCCAAAAGAAAATAAATTATTTTTACTAAGAATGACAAATTCAGACGAGATTATTTTCTCTGAGTCGAATAGGTTCTAGAAATTGATGTAAATTTGTAAATCATAAAGTAGCAGAAAAAGAAAATTGACTCTAAGAGCCTTTATTATAACGATTATTTTCAGATAGCAACCATACTTTAATAATGCTTAGAACCTTAACAAAACATCTATTGTTCATATTTTTTTCCAATATTTAACTACCTTCCTCAGTTTGTCTTGGCTAACTAAAAGTATTTAAATAATAAAATAATAAATATACAAAAACCATAGTCAAATACCTGAAGATGAAGGTTCCATAGTTGAATTAATCAAAAACGAAATAGTTTAGCGGAAAACAAGACTGATATTGCACTACCTACCCTACTACTCAATCGGTCAGTCTGCAAGACGGAAGTTTGCTTCTCTGTACTAACGAACTGAGTGAGTTACGGAACATTTCAATACTAGCAAATAGTACCTTAGTTAGTACCTATACTTATTAAGCAATATATGAGGATATCATAGAAAAACGTTTTGTGGGTCGTTGCCCCACTGTCCTGGGTAAAATAAATGTTTATATATTCTATTGAGAGGTTATTTTCCCAGCTTCGCTAAAACGTATATGTTATGGCCGGAATCCCATACAAAAAACTGGACATTTTTTTCTTTTTGCTTCACTATGGTTAAGTAGAACTTTTACACTTCACACACTCCTCCAGTATGGTAAAGTGAAGAAGAACTTTTTACACTCCATACTCTCCTTCACTATGGTGAAGTGAAGTAGAACTTTTTACACTCCACACTCTCTTTCACTATGGTGATGTGAAGTAGAACTATTTACACTCTACACACTCCTTCACTATGGTGAAGTGAAGTAGAAGTTTTTGCACTCCACACACTCCTTCACTATGGTGAAGTGAAGTAGAAGTTTTTGCACTTAACACACTCCTTCACTATGGTGAAGTAAAGTAGAACTTTTCACACTCCACACACTCCTTCACTATGGTGAAGTGAAGTAGAATTTTTGCACTCCACACACTCCTTCACTATGGTGAAGTGAAGTAGAACTTTTTGCACACAAATGTACTATTTTAGTTTTTGGTAATTTTGTTCGACTTTTTAATGCTCTAAACTAAATGATTGATAACATTGATAAATTGTTTATTCAAAGTAGCAAGTGTTTTACCATTTAGAAATCTTGATTAAATGGGCCATTTTTTTAAATAACTTGCCTAGGGTAGTTTCGCACATTTTTTTTTAAATACGCAGCGGCTTTAAGCCGTATAAATTAACTTAACGTAATAACTTTAAGCCGTATTTTGTTTCAAATACGGCTTAAAGTTATTTGAGTAAACATTTTTTTAACATAACCCAATAAAACTTTTTTTTACTAAAGTGACCATACCTATTCTGCCACCGGCTTCGCCCGCGAGGTCCTTAGGGAACATTATATTCCCGGGATAAAAAGTAGCCTATGTCCTTTCTCAGGCTCTAAACTATCCGTGTACCAAATTTAATTTAAATCGGCTCAGTAGTTATGGCGTGAAAGCGCGACAGACATTTTTTATTAAATAGGTAAAATGCTCTCATTATGGACTTGATCTGAAATAAAGTATTATTATTATTATTATTATTTATACAAACGTGGCTGAAAATCAGCACTTTTTGAACGTCAAAATTTACATGATGTCAGTCCACCAAATTGCCCAGCCCGTCACCACTTCCTAGTGTTTTAGCTGGGAAGGAGAAGTGGTCAACAAACTCCCCAGCAACATAACTATCTGTTAAGTTTGAAGAACTTGAATTAATGTAACAGTATTATACAACATTTTTTGATAGATACAGAACATTAAATTAAATGGCACATGTCACCTGCTGGGGCTGCGGAATCTGTTCGAAAGTGGTACCGTAGCCCTGGAACGTAAAGGGTACTAGGAGGAACACGGA
Organism: Lacanobia oleracea; assembly: GCA_950371165.1. Classification (NCBI taxonomy): domain Eukaryota; kingdom Metazoa; phylum Arthropoda; class Insecta; order Lepidoptera; family Noctuidae; genus Lacanobia; species Lacanobia oleracea. Next base: position 8,226,701 of record OX493389.1, read on the forward strand.
TGGGTTTTAGTCAGTAAGAGTCCTGCTTCATCCAGAGTGGGAGGAGTCATTTGATGATTTCCCATCCTTAAAAAAAACATGTCACCTAGCACACTATATTATCCCAAAAACTAAATAAGAAACAATGATAAAACTAATTAAATAAGCAAACTCGACCATACAACAGTAATCAAAATGAACCTCCAGGCGAGCCCGCTTACACGTGCAACAACGGAATTTAACCATAAGCTGTGACCCAAAGTCACAAGTGATAAACTAGGACCATCGGTGTTAAATTATTGACAGTTTCAAGTTATAACAATAATAAACCACGGTTAGCAAGACAGAATATTAATCATTATGAAGGAGGCTATTTATGTTAAAAAATCTTAGTAATCGCTTGAGTAGTCTCAAGTTACCTAAGTCATTCTTGTTACCTGATTTAAACAAAGGAATGACTACTACTCTTCATGAGGTCAGGAAAAGTTCCTAAATCAACACATTTATTAAAAGTAACACCAAGATACGGGCACAGATAATATAATACTAGCATTATACGGGGCTACGATGTCAATTATGTTACTCAAAAGTTTAATAGAAATGCCCCAGTAAACACCAGTGTTTCTGGACTTAAGTGTATTAAAAACATTAACTACGTCACTTGGCGTTACATACTCAAAACTAAATTGACTACATTTAGGCACACTACAATGTAAAAGCTTTTCAGCATTAGACGAGGACGAATTTAAGGAGCGAGTAGTAGTTGTAGGTCTTCTTCTTCTACCTGGCGTTAATCCCGGCTATTGTCAGGGTCCGCCTTCCTACTTAGCTTCCTCCACTTTGCCCGATCTTGAACATCCTTCTCAGTTAGGCCATTGGCTCTCATGTCGGACTTAACGACGTTCAACCAGCGCTTGCGAGGGCGACCACGGGACCTAGCCCCAAGAACAGCCATATTCATGCATCCCCGACCAACGTACTCCATAGGGCGGCGCATGATGTGGCCATACCATCGCAGACGACACTCTTGCAGTTTTTCCCCCACGTCACGGACACCAAGACTACCTCTGATGAAAGAGTTGCGTATGCGATCGGATCGCGTTACGCCACTCATCCACCTCAGCATCTTCATCTCCGTGACGCGAAGCTCCTGGGTGTGTCTGCTTAGTGCTGGCCAACATTCACCGCCGTACAGTAGAACAGGCCGTATGATGCATTTATATATCTGCCCCTTGAGCTTCGGAGGCATTTTGCGGTCGCATACAACGCCCGTTACCTCGCGCCACTTCGCCCAAGCCGCGCCTATACGTGCTTGGACATCGTCGTCCACGTTGCCAGACTCGTGCAGCACGGATCCAAGGTACCTGAACGTATCGGACTTTCTGATCAGGTCCGAACCTATTCGGATGAACCTATTTGAATCCGTGCCGCCACAGGACATGTACTCAGTCTTCGCCACATTTAGTCTCAGACCACCGTTTTCAAGCGTGTCCTTCCAAATGTTGACTTTGCGCTCAAGATGGGCTTTGTTCTGATTAACGAGGGCGATGTCATCGGCATACATCATTAGCCATGGGGGCTTATCTTGGATGTTTGCCGTAACTACATCGAGCACTACGTTAAACAAGAACGGGATAAGAGCCGAGCCTTGGTGAACGCCAACAGATATTGGGAAGCCATTCGATTCGCCAACAGCGGTCTGGACAGAGGACACGGAATCGCGGTACTCTGATAATGTCAATATAGGCCTCGGGAACGCCTTTGAAGCGCAGTGCCCACCAGATGGACTGCCGAGGTATACAGTCGAAGGCCTTCTGCAGGTCTAAAAAGGCCATATGCAAAGCTCTCCTTCTCTCTCTGTAAGCCTCAGCCAGATTCCGTAAGGCGAATACTGCGTCCATGGTGCTGTTACCCGCCCGGAAGCCATATTGACACTCAGAGACAGTACACTCGCTACGGAGCCGTGTGTCAATGATGCGCTCGAAGAGCTTCATGGTGTGGCACATGATCTTGATACCGCGGTAGCTACTACAATCCTGTACGCTACCTTTGCCTTTGTATACAGGGATAATCAGGCTAAATCGCCACTGGTTCGGCATTTCCTTGGTGATCAGGATGCGGTTAAAAAGATCCGTCAGAAGGTCCACGCCATGTGGGCCCATCGCCTTCCACACTTCAATTGGCACATTGTCAGGCCCGACCGCTTTCCGGTTCTTCATGTGGCGAAGAGCAATGCGGGTTTCGTCGGGGGAAATAGGGGAAATAAGTCCAAGGTTAGGAGGCGGTTCGGGAGGAAGGTTATGGGGATGCTGTTTGTTAGACAGCTCCGCGAAGTATGTACACCATCTCTCCTTAACAGAGGGGGCATCGTAGAGCAGCTTACCCTGGGCGTCCCTTACACAGAGACATTTGCTAATGTCCCGTGTAGCTTTCTCCCGGGCACGCGCCAGCTTAAAAATAAGCTTTTGCCCCCCGCAGTTTCCAGCTTGTCGTACAAGGGCGCCAGACTTTTGCTGCGGGCTCTGGCTACAGCTTTTTTGCAAGCGCGCTTAGCCGCTCCATATGCCTCTCTGTCATCCGGAGAGTTGGACCCTTGCCACTGTTTAAATAAAACCTTCTTCTTCCGAGTCGCCTCCTGCACCCCGTCATCCCACCACCACGTCTCCTTTTCTATGGTGCGGCCACCACGAGAAGTGCCAAGGACGCGCTTACCCGCATCGGTGATTGCTGATGGATCGAGTAGTAGTTGTAGGTATGATGGCAAAAAAATCATTAAATGCCTTAGCTAAGTCAGCTGCTTTACTAACTAATTTATTATCAACAATTATCTCTACTTGGTTTTCTTGTTTAACAGACTTGTCCGTTTCATTTTTAATGATTTTCCAAGTAGCTTTAACTTTATTATTCGATTTTTCATCGTTTCGCTTAAGAATTTAGATTTAGCAATAGCACAAAACTTTTTAAATACTTAAATTATAATAATTTCTAACATACTCTAGAAAAGGAGCATCAAAATTATATTTTTTAAACCACATGACTCGTATATTGTCGCTTTACTTTTATAAATACCCGCAGTAGCCTATTGGATGAAGCCAACGGAGGTACCGGTAGTGCTAAAGTCAAATGATTTATTTCAATTAGACCAATAAAGGCACTTTTGAACGTCAAATGAATATAAAATATTACAGTGATTCTAGTCGTTAATAGTTTTGTACTTACATGTACTCGTAGATTGGTACTCTTTTTGCACAACATCAAAAAGGGCTCCATAGATTTCATTAGGATTTTCATGTTCTACTATGGATGGCGCAATTTTTGAAACTATATTATTTTTTAGCTATTGCAACGGACAGAGAGAAGTGGAAAGAAGGAAGGGAGGCCTTTGCCCTGCAGTGGGACTTAACAGGCTCGTAATAATAATAAATAATAATGGACGAAGTTATCATGACGAATAACTGCCGGAGATTTATTGTGAAAGACGGCACGGTCGACATAATTATGTCGGGCATGTCACCGTCCGGGATAATCAATTCGTCACATTGTCTCTGGTTGTTCTCGTCTAGCTAACGGAGAATACATGCATAGGCACAACCTTGTAGCCAGGATTATCCATCAGCAACTTGCTCTGAAATACTCTCTTGTGGAGTCGGAGGTGCCATACTATAGGTATGCCCGGTAGGCCCGACCCAGTTCTCGAAAATGGCAATATCACATTGTACTGGGATCGGTCCATCATCACTGACAGGACTATTGTTGCCAATAAGCCTGATATAGCGGTGGTGGACCGAATTGTAAGGCGTGCAGTGATTGTAGACATAACCGTCCCGCATGACGAGAACCTCGTGAAAGCCGAGAAAGACAAACAAATCAAGTATATTGACTTGGCTCGCGAGGTTGTTGACATGTGGGAAGTGGACTCCGCAATCATTGTACCGATAGTCGTGTCGGCTTAGAAAGCTCTCGTTGGGCAGCTGGATCAAGGGCTTGATTCAGAAAGCGGTACTTCTGGACACGGCTCGCATTGTCAGGAGGTTCCTTTCTCTGGAGCCCTGACCACCGGTAGCTTGGACCCTGTTCCCGATATCGGTGGGCTACTATTTTTATTTATTTTATTCAAATATATAATATAATATTGCAACTACTAACAGTATACGGCCTGCAAACTATTTTATGCGGCTTTTTATTTGGTGGCTAGGAAAGTTAACTATTAGTCCACAGTGGTCAGGCGTTAAGTAATATAAATTGCTGGTCGATAATAAATTGGTGTTAAGTGAACACCAATTTATTATCGGCATCACAATTACTATAGATGTCATCTAAACAAGTTGATGAAGATGCCGTGATTCTAGTAAGTTCAAAAAAAGTTATAGCCCAGGCAAATTAGTCAAAATTCGGTAAGAATATCTAATTATCAATATTGTAGAAGATTAAATTCCCTACAACTTTGTCTCAATTTTTTTTATAAACGCTGAATCGTTTTCGAGATAGAGGGCGGATAGTCCAGTGATCTTAGTCAAATTATTAGTTTGTAGATCTTGTATTTTTTTTTATTTGCGCAATCTTAAGTGTATGGAATGATATTTTTTATTAAAGGATCTTGTTTTTTTTTATTTAAGGATTGTCCTTAATGAATAGTTAACGAAATTCCTTAAATAATGTTTAAGTATTTTCCTTAACGAATAGTCACAAGATCTACAAACAAACTAATAATTTGACTTTAAAAGTACTTTTTAAGTTGCCAAAATTAGTACAAACTGCGCAGCTGTGTACGTTCTTTGGTCGCTTTATTATCCTAGCCCGTAATAAACTCGACTGTCGGCACCATGTATAGGTATCGAACTTTCAAAGAAATTTGTTCTTTCGTTTACCTACAAATTGGGATTGCTTGCACGTGTAGACTGTTGTTGACCACGACTAAGAAGTAGGAGTCATGTATTATCTATACGTTATCATATTCTTAGTTGCTCACAAACTTTCAAACTGTAAACATGCCTAGTAAAAGAAAATCACTGTATTGACGAAAAAGTTTTACTGATTCACTAAATATAAACGGGAGAGAATATAAGTGATGTTGGCAGACGCTTTGGATTTATTCGCTCTACCGTGTCCACAATATGGCAAAATAAAGAGTAAATTCTTCAAGCAGAGAACGAGGGCAAATCTTGCAAAAAAAAAGAGTTTACATTGTACTTGACAGATATCGAAAATATATATTTTTTTACTAACGGCGAAAATTCGTGTTGTCCAGTGAAATGAAACATCTCCTTTAGTAATTTGTTTGCCCTTTGTGTTGTAAGAAAATCGAGTTCTTTAATCTTCATTTCGAGACTCGAGTAGATTTTCAAGACTAGGACTCGTTAGTCACGTGAGTCCGAGTCTTCCGAGTCTTTTAAGTTCTTTGAGCTAGACTGAGTCATGAACTTGAGTTGGTGTATTATAATAGGTAATACTGGATGATTTTATGTCGTCATCCATATTTATTTAATGTTAGTGTAAAATATCAGCATCCTTTTCGAACTTCTACTGCTTCTGTTTCAGCATTCCCAAATTCAACAGCCAATCATCAACAATCATCCAATATCCAGTCAACCTCCAAACAATCATTTATATACAACAGCCATTCCTGTCAGCCATTTGAAATATCTGTACCAGATGGCCGTGAGCAGCTGTAACGGGGTAGGTCTATCCTCCTTTTATTCATTCGATGTGAACTGTGACCACCCGACTGCTTCCAGGCGCGCTGACGTCCTGTATAACTATATACAGAGGTTCCCGTACCACACTTGTAACGTTCTTCTTTCTTGCTATTGACACGTCTTGCTGTCTTCGGGGAAGATAGGGGTGTGCTTACCAGGGATAAATGAAGATGCAGAATTTACTGTCAACACTGCAGTTAGCGGTTTAAGGGAAACTTTTCACTATATTTAGTTAAAAGTTCCGTATTTTTCTTGCCAATGACTACAAAATTCTATGTTCTATCTGTTTACTAACGTTCTATTTATCGTAACTAACTTTACCGTAACGAGGCCCATAAATCGCTAACTTTTTTAGGTTTTATTAAACTGTGAATTCAACTATATCTGACTCACATTTCCGGCTATATCTAGGTCTATTTTATGTCTGAAAGGGTTGATGCACCTCTGTAAAGCCCCCGGAAATTTGCCGTCAAATGGGGTGAAAATCAACCCTGCCCACTAAGAAGCTCGTTGTATTAAGGGTTTATTTTCCGAAAAACTGACTTAAGGGCTGTTGTGCTGTCTTAGGGTAGGTGCATCATCCCTCTATCTAGATACAACAGCATCCAACATTCAAAGCCACCCCTCTAAGGGTGGAAGCATTATTAGATGAGAAACCAGGAAGGGAGAAAAATCTGAGCTCAGCGCTAGGTTCCTAGTGTCGATTATCTAAAGTCTGAATACCTAGATTTTCTGTATGTTTAGTAAATGAAGGTGTTTGTAAATGGTGGTTTTTCTGTCCACCCTTTTTACCTTTTTGCATAACTGTGTGTGAAACGATAACACATGGCTAAGTAGGTACAACAAATAAGCCTGTGTACTTTCCTCAGCCCCGGATCTAGGGAGGGGCAAGTTCAAGGGGCGCCAAATTCAAATGTTTGAAAAAATACTTATTCCATGTGGCTGTGAGCTACTCGCGACCCAAAAAATGAAAAAAACAACCAAAATTACCGACTTCCGAAATTAAAGTTATTTTATACTTTGTAGTGTATTGTTTTTGGAAGTCGGTTGTACTTTTTTGTAAAAAGTTTTTACACTATCTTTGATCTGTAGTGACACAGTACCTGTCAATTACCTGAGAACCGCAAACCATCGTACCGCCACACCAGACACCATTTAGCAATACCTCAGAATTAATTACCACGTTTTCGACAATATCGTATAAAGAAATAGTGAAGCAACACGTTTTCGACAATCAAGAAATAGGATAAGCTTGTAAGCGCAAGCAGAGTACAGCAGAAGCTCTAGCACCCTCCGTGATCTTCACTTCAAACTTCGCAACCGCGCAGATGGAACACGTGGGCTCACGCAGCAGAGATCTTCACTCGACGACGTCGTCCCGCCGAAAAGGGTCGCGCACTTTTTTTTTTTCTTGTGTGTGGCCTCTCGCAGGTCAACCTAGGAGGTTGTCGACTGCTTAACCGGACTTTCCTGTGGTGGTCTTAATATAATATTAAAGCCTCCAGCCAGGACTTATTTTAAAAACTTACAAGCTAAGCGATTACACGCTAAGGGCACCCCCTGTGGGGTACGGACCTCGGTTTAGGGCATCGCTGGGGGGAGGACAGCTAGGGACGGGCTAGATCGAACATTGATTATTTAGGGGCGAATTTAAAACTACAGGCTCAGCGGCGCGGGCTGGCTCGAGCAAGGGTCGGGGTGGACATTGAAGAGAAGATCGCGACGGGCCTCGGCGGCGAGGTCGGAAGGACGGCGGTCTTGTTTTGATTGTACTTGTTTCTATACGACTTTCTTGTAAAAGAGTGGTAGAGTCATCTGGGGTGGTTAAGGTGTACCTCGGACGGCGGATTTTTGAGATGCGGGAGGGTTCGTATCGGGCGGACGATGCGATAAGGGGGTTGCGGTGTTTGGCAGCAGTATCGAAGAAACGCTTTGTAATGCGTTTCATGAACTGCTGTATGGTGGGCAATTTGAGATCTACGTGGAGAGTCTCATTGCGGACATAGTAGGGGCTCCCGTGATCTTACGGAGGAAACGATTTTGGAGCGTCTGCATCCTATGAAGGTGACGAGGCTTTGCGTGTGCGAAGACAGCGCAAGCGTACGTCATAATGGGTCGGATGACCGCAGTGAAGAGTCGCAATTTGCACTTGAGTGACAATTTGCTGCGGGCGGTCGTGATAAAGTGAAGCCTACCCTGGGCGAAGGCGGCGCGTGAACGGGCCTGCTTTATGTGCTCCGCGAAGGTGAGGTGTCTGTCCAGGATGACCCCCAAGTATTTGGCTTGCTTTTCCCAAGGAATCGGCTTGCCATATAGTACATGGTGATCAGACGGGGTGAGGGGGGCTTATGCCGCGGTTTCGAAAACAGTACCGCTTGACTCTTATCGGGGTTCACCTCTATTCTCCACTTTTTGAACCATCTGCCCAAGATGTTTGCGTAAGTCTGGAGAGTGCGAGCGATAGAGTCAGGGTCGCGACCGGTATAGTACATGGCCGTGTCGTCAGCGAAAAGGGCCAACTGAGCCTTGATACTTTTGGGGATATCGCTGGTAAACAGCGTAAAGATCAGGGGGGATAGCACTGAGCCCTGGGGGACTCCTGCTCGGATGGGGTGAGGGGACGAGAGTGCACCCTCGATTCGATAGCGAAAGGTGCGGTTTGACAAAAAGTCTCGCAAGATAAGCACGATGCGGTCCGGCACGCCGAGTTGGTATAGCTTGTAAATTAAGCCATTGTGCCAGACTTTGTCAAATGCTTTCGCTATGTCAAAGAACAAGGCGCCCGTCATCGAGCCACGCTGGAAGCCAGCGCTTAGGTGTTCTACGATGCGGTGGACTTGTTGGATGCACGAGTGTTCGGTTCTAAAGCCAAACTGCTCGTCAGAGATAAGACTCTTTGCTTCGGCAAAGTCTTTGAGCCGCTTATAAATAAGCCTCTCGTAGATCTTACCGAGAACGTTGAGTAAGCTGATGGGACGGTAACTGGCGGGATCAGACTTGGGCTTGCCTGGTTTGGGGATACCGATAACAGTGGCCTGTTTCCATGCTTGGGGGAATATGTTATTGCTTAATGCGCCATTGAAGATGGCAGTCATTAGCACTATGAGTTGGGCGGGAAAGAGTTTGAACACCCTGTTAGTGATGCCGTCGGAGCCAGGGGCTTTCCTAGGCTGAAGCCTTTTGATGATATCCTCCAACTCTTTGGGAGTGGGGGGGGGAGAAGATCATCAGGATCTTCGACTGGTGGGAGGGAAGCTCTACGTTCGACTTCGGCATCCACCATATCCAGGTGAGCTTTGTCTACTGGTTGAGAGCTAGGAGAGCATTGGGACTCTAGGCTGTCGGCCAGACATTCCGCTTTATCAGAGTTGTCGAAAGCGACACTCTTGTCTGGGCGGATGAGCGGGGGCATTGTGGCCTCTTCTTTGGATCGTAACTTCCTCTGAAGTTGCCAAAAGGCGAGGTGGGTGGGCTCAAGTTCGCTTAGCGTCTTGTCCCAGCGCGCAGAACGCAGCTCAGAAGTGCGTTCGTGAATGTGAGCTTTGTTCGCATCGCAGGGAAAAGAACTGTACGCACGGATGGCTGCGTTCTTCTCGGTTATCAGACTCCGAACATCGTCAGGGAGTTTCCAGCGGTGGTCTTCCACCACTGGAATCTCCCTTGAACATTCGTTCAGGACGAGTTGTACGTGATCCGTAAGCGAGTCGATTGCCGCCGTCGTGTCAGCAACTGAGACAATATGATCGGGGATGGCGTCTAGGTGAGGCGACTTGGTGGATTTCAGTCTTTCGCTTACTTTCCTCCAGTCGGTGATCACTTGAGACGGGGGAGGCTGGTCGGGATCGAGCTGCCCCGAGCGGGAGCCTAGGTGCATGATCACTGGACGGTGGTCGGAATTGAGCTCGTGTAGCGTTTCTATAGATTGCAAACGGAGGTTTACATTCTTCAGCAACGCCACATCGAGGACATCAGGATTCTGGTTGGGATCATGAGGAAAGTGAGTGGGAGTCATCGGAGCGATGACGTCATAGTTTAGGGTTTCCCCTAGGTTGTACACTAACCTGCCTCTGGCATTTGCAGTGATGCAATTCCACGCGGGATGCTTGGCGTTGAGGTCACCCGCTAAAATAAGGTGGTGAAGTCACTAGCGAGTGCATTTGGGTCGTCAGGCGTGGGAGACGAGGTCGAGGGCGGCGGGTAGTAGGCGGAGATGATGGTGATCGGTTGATGACCAGTCATGCCTAGCCGACAGGCTGAGTATTCGAGCAGAGAGCGAGGTGTGGGAGGGAAAGGGAATGCAGTACAGCTCCTTTTTATAATAAATGAGAGTGCCACCGCCGTGACAACGCGACCTATCGTTGCGAATTATGCGGTAGTTGGCAATTTTAGGGTCGTTGCGGTGGGGTTTTAGGAATGTTTCCTGTATGAGAAGGATGTCTAGCTGATGATCGCGGAGGAATTTGGCGATTTCATCGCGCTGGTTACTAATGCCATTGGCATTGAAAAACCCTAGTTTGAGTGATCTGGGCCTGGTGGTGTTGATGCGTGACTTATCCATTGATTAGTCATCAATTGCATCCATGGCGTCCAGAGCGTCCGTAATGGACTTATAGGCGGTGAATATCTCATGCGCCTTTCTGGTGGAGAGTTTTAATTGACCATCGTTTCCTCTGGTCGCATTCAACTCGTCAGACATGGCCCTTGCAGCACGGGTCATGAACAAGCTGTAGGCCTCCAGGATTGTGGGGCCTACACCAGGGTTCTTGATCGTGTTGGTTGGGGGGATGGGACGCGCTTGCACTGTTGCAGCAGCAACACTGCTCTGAGGCGCAGGTTGGTAAGCAGCAGTGTGCTGTGGCGCAGACTGGGCAGCAGCAGGGACAACTGCGGTCGCAGGTGCGGGTGTCGGCGCTGGAATGGGCTTAGCCATTAGCGCTGGGATGGGCTGGGCGGGGGAGACCACCAAAGCTGGGAATGCCTTTTGGTGGTTGAGCTGGTTCCACGGAGAGGGCCTCTGTGGAGCTAGCCGGTCGGGCAACTGAGAGGAGGGAATTCTCTCTGGGCCTGACTCACGTAGCTGGCGGGCGTTGGCACGCTTTGCCAGTTTGGGGGAAATCTTGTGGGCTTTGGGGCACCAACGGTAGTTTGCCGGGTAACCGGTCTGACCACATAGTACGCAGCTGGGAGGCTCTGCGCACTGTGAGTGGTCTTTGGGGCGGGGGCACTCGCTGGTGCTATGCTCATCTAAACACTTAACGCATCTGGGTTTCGCGTAACAGTTACGCTGTGAGTGCCCATATAGTTGGCAGCGATGACACTGGCCAACTACTGTCGGGCGGAAAGGCTTCTCGATTTGGATGCCAGATAGGTTGCAGACCGATTTTATTTAAAAAATCGAGTGGTGGCCCTCGGCGGGGTCGCACACAACCAGCACCATGTCGTAGAGTTCTCCTCCCCTTGCTTTGTGCAAGCGATGGACAGCGGACACTGGGACGGACTGTGCAAGGAGATCCTCTTTGATGTCGTCAGTAGAAATCTCCTTTGGGATACGTCTTATCACTACTCGGGTGAGCGTGTCCTCTGGGAGGGTATAAGGAAATGTTCCTTTCACGCAGGGCGCGGGTTAGCTCCCGGTAATCGTTAGCTGTCGGGACAGCAACTTTGATGCCATTTTGGCAAGCTTTCGCATTTGTGTAGTTGATCTTGCGATCAACACACATCTTTGAAATATCGGTCCATTTCGCCTTGTCCTGAATGTACACAGGCGCTGGGGGGTGTTGCTTCTTTTGGGAAGCAGAAGCAGGGGCATTGGGACTAGACGGCCGTCTTGCCTGTGCTGCTGGGGCAGTGGAGGTGGTGGGGTTGGGGGTTTTTGAAGACGCTACGGACTTCTTGGCCTTGTTGGCCTGGGACGTTTTGGCTTTCTTCTTCCTCTTTCCTCCTGAGGTGACTAGCTGAAAATCATCCTCAGAAGAAGAGGCATCGGAAGAGCTGCCTTCTGAGTCAGAAGGCGGGTTCGAGCATGGCACTGATGTGTCCATGTCTATTGGGTCATTAGAGTTTGTGGGAACGGGGGCGGAAGCCGAGGCGTCTACTGTCTTTGGGACAATAGAGGGTTTAGCGGCGGCGGCAACTAAGGCCGGTTTCTTGGAAGGGCCTGGGGCGGGAGCCGCGGTGTCTATAGAGAATTTGGCGGCGGAACCGACAAAGGCCGGTTTCTTGGAAGAGACGGGGGCGGAAGCCGCATTGTCTATTGTCTTTGAGACAATAGAGGATTTGGCGGCGGCAACAAAGGCAGGTTTGATCGTAGGGACGGTGGCGACAAGTGGTACCGGTTTCGGTACCCAACTTGAGGTAGCTTGCCTTTCTGCAAACGGGGGAGAAAGGGGAATTTCTAAAGCGTCGCTGAAATCAGCAACACTCGACTCGATGGCTGGGGATGCATGTTGCATCTCCGTGAATTTCTTGCCATACTTGGCAAGAAAGTCGGGGTCCTTTAAGAGGACTTCCAAGTCGAACGCTACAATAACGGCGTCCGTCATCATAGTGGGAGATGGTGGTTTTCCCCCGAGGGGGACCTATTCCTAGCTCCCCAAGTGGACGGGCCCGGGGATGTGTAACCCTCCCAGTCGCGTATAGACTGGGAGGTGAGTACCTATTGGTGAGCCCTAAGCTTGTAACCGGTCGCCAATCTTATTGTGCGAACCGGGCCCTAACTGGGTCTAGAGTGAAGGGGTAGACACACCCAACCAGCTCTAGGTGTGTAGCTGGAAGAGAGCGGGGTTAAGCGGTTGGTCGCGACTAGGAGGCCCCCCAAGGCCGCGGGTCCAACGCCCTTCCGACTTTACCTAAGTCCTGAAGGGGCTAGGTAGGTGTGTCGGGTCCACACCACTTGGTTTCGTTGGCACCGTGAGGTTCCCTGAACGTAGTGCCCCACTACGTTTTTCGAACTATTCTAAAAAGAAACAGACGTCGTCCGCTGCCTTGACAAAGGCGGCTTCAGATCGGGTGTAGTGGTCAGCGACCACTGATGATGTCACGGCGAGAGCGGGACAGAGCGAACACACACTGATAGCGGACGAGCGGCGGGGAGAGGGCTGCCAGCAAATAAATCTAGTCTATACGGTTAATTATCTGCAATTATACGAAATTGGATCACATTATACATAAATAGTCTATAAATCGATTTTACTTCATAATTTCATAAAACTAACATAGGTAATTAGGTAATAGGTACTGACTTGCGGGTCTAAAAAGGCCACTTTAGCAGAATCAGAAAGCACAACACGCTACCCGTCACTGTCAAATTTTCCCAATTAACCTAGAACCGGTAAAAATTAAATATGACAGATTGTTGGGTGATTTATGTAATGATTGTAATATGTTTTTTTTTAAGTGGCCTTTTTAGACCCACTGTACGTTAAAGCTGTTTCGGTTTTAACAAAAAACGAAGCCCTTATAGGATCACTCTGGTGTCTGTCTCTCTGTCTGTCCGTCTGTCACAGCCAGTTTTCTCCATATCTTGACCGATTCTGTTATGGATTTGATATATGGTTACACATGGATTTCTGTGACCCAAACACGGACGCGTTATGCAAATATTTTTTTTTTGTATGTGTTTCACATTTGGGGTCAAACTAGAAATTAAAAAAAAAAAAAAAGATTTTTGAACAATATCGTGTGACAACAAATAAATGGGCTAACTGTGAGGGTTTTAATTAGATTTTATCCATTTTTTTTCCGAAATATAAAACGGTATACCTACTGGCCAGTGCTCTTGACGTCATTAATCGACGCCATACTGTTGAGTCGTTCCGAAATATTCTTGTAAGTACGTTGACGTCATAAATTGACGCTATATCGAAAAAATCCTCGAAGTCTGATACACACACGCCTGTTTAACGTTTGATATACTGCTAATACGTCACCTTTGACATTTGTCTCACCAGTACACTATGGTGGCACACTAGAACAATATATTGTATTCGTCGGATTCATGAGGTCATGAGCACTGGCCAGTTTACTGGGTTATATTTCGGAACACACTCTTCACAAGGCGCCAACGGCAAGAAAGAACTTAACGACACGATAAAACAATATAAAAACTTTGAAAAAGAAAAACTCCACAGACTACCAAACGAAACCTCGACCCACTTAAACGGTCACAATCAGGAACTAAAGCCACATCGTAGCCCCACAACACAACACGACACTCTATCATAGTTGTAAAATTGGCAATATCTTATCTCCATCTCTGTTCATCCTATACAGAGTCAGCGGACCACTTCGAAAAAAGCAAGAGGTATTCTTTTGTATCGTGTTATATAGAATGATCATGGATACAATACACCGTCCGATTATACAAATTTTGTATCCAAATATACAATCTTGGCAGCCCTGACGGCACGTCCGTCACGGGCGGGCGTCAGGCGCGGAATGAAAGGGTCGCGCACTTTTTTTTTGTCGATGGCCACTCGCAGTTTCAACCCTAGAGGGTTGTCAACTACTGAACCGGACTTGCCTGTGTGGGCCTCTAGAATTTAAGGCCCCCAGCCGAGGCTACAAAATTTATATAATATATGTTAAAACTCCGCTCGCTGAGGGCACCCCCTGTGGGGTACGGACCTCGGCTCAGCGGCGTCGTTTTGGGGGGAGGGTCGCGCACTGAGCGCGACTCGTATTTATATTCGCGACAAAATACTGCCGCGTGCTAAACAGTGCCCCGCGCCCAGCGCACGTCTCGCCCTACACGCGTTGCTATTGGTTGATTCAACGTAGCATAATAAGGTTTAATATACAACGTTGATACGACAGAGGGGCTTTCCTTTAAACTGCCTATACTAGGTACCATTTTCAAGCTCTGTACCAAAAATAAATTAATTAGGAGCAGTAGTTTAGTCGCAAATGATTTTTAAAGTTTTTGCACGGTTTGAACACGATGTATCTTTTCTAACAGCTGATTATCGTCTAAGCATAGGTCATGCACCTTACAACGATGAATCTACGATGCGTTGTTGCCGCTCTGACGCATGTCGAAGGACATTCACTAAAAATTGGCAATGCAAACACTTGCACTTTGACTACGAAAGCGACATACGTAGCGCATTTGACAGAATCACAAATAGGTCAGTTTGTTTTTTTGCGATCGGTAAGTGGGGCCTCTATTCAGTGCACCGACGCTGTCGTTTCGGAACGTACGGTTTGTGGAATTCGCGCGCAAACAATTGTGATTTTATTTTGTTATTGTGAGAGGACACGTAATTTGGGATTATTATTATTTAGTATTAGTGTTTTTTTTTTGTGATTGACTGCTTTTTATTGTGATAGGACACGTAACTTGGGATTATTATTATTTAGTATTAGTATCTCCGGACCTCACTCCCATGGATTTCTTTTTGTGGGGTTACATTAAGGGTGAAGTGTATGCCTCAGAGGTAAATACAATTGATGAGTTAAGAAATAGGATTATTTTAGCATTTCACAAATTAAAGTGCTTAGCGACGGACAGTGATCTAATTAGAAAAATAAATAACAATATTCTCCGTCGGTATAATTTGTGCATCAATGTGAATGGAGGACACATCGAAAATTAAAAAATTTTGTGTGTTTGTTTTTGTGCGCGTACTTCGAAACGTTACCTACCTAACATAAAAGCCAGTGCGAGCAGAGGCCTAAGTCGCCGGCCGCCACCCCGGCCCGGCCCCCGCCGAGCACACGAGAATCGAGATACCGCACACCGCGCTCCGGCGCGCGCGCGACGTTGCCGCTTTGTTACCTAGCGGTATCTAAGGTCAGTGTCATTTTTTTACAACGTTTTATTCGGATTTGCAAGCTATTTAGTTTGTTTCAAAAAAATATTTTCTCATTTATGGCGCTTTTTGTTTTTGTACAGTATCGAATTAATACTGAACACGTATAGTATAAGTAGTTTAATTTAATGCCCCTGTGTCGTATCAACTCTGTATAGGTATATAAGTAGGGCGTTTTTATGAAAATATACACAGAGTTTGCACAGATCTCGAACGACTATCATTACTACTCACTCCTACCCTTAAATTGGTGACCCGACCGCAGAAGAATCTAGACGCCTGCCTTCTAGGAAATAGAAGAACCGTCAAGATACTCAAGAACAAGTCAAGAAGAACTTCATCATCATGTCAAAAGACCAAGTCGAGGAATTCTGCGATGCCCACGGTACCTCAACTGTGAAGAGTGACGTTGCCACCATATCGCTACCTGCGCGTCTACCACCATTCTGGCGCCAAAATCATCGACTCTGATTTGCGCAATTCGAAGCTGCCGTCGCTGCCAGCAAAATAGAAGATCAAAAATGCAACCTCGTTCCCGCTGCTGGGCTGCAGCGATTTGGAGTAAATTGCAGACTTAATTCTAAATCCACCCACTACTGGCCAATACAGCACGCTCAAGGATAGGCTGATATCAACATTCCAGGAATCAGACCACCGCCAGCTACAGAAACTACTCGGCGGCCTCGAGCTCGGCGACCATAAACCTAGCCAGTTACTTCGCAAGATGCGCGATTTGAGCGGCAAACTACTGACAGACGAAGCGCTCAAAGTTATGTGGCTCAATCAGCTGCCCATGCAAGTTCGCGCCGTCCTCTCTGTGAACACCGAATCTACGCTGGAAGTCTTAGCTGCAATGGCCGATAAAATGATGGAACACTTCGAACCAGCATCAGTAGCCGCAGTCTCCACGGCCACACGACCACCACATCAAGCTGAGAAAGTCATCAAATAGCAGCCATCACGAATTTGCAAGTCGATTTGCTATCAAAACAAATCAAAAATGTTATCAAGCAACTAAGCAGGAAAACTAAAACCTACATCGACCGTGGCGGGAGTCGATGTAAAACAACGAAGCCATCGCCTATGCATCATCGATAGCAACAATATAGAGAAATTTCTCGTCGATACCGGAGCCGATATATCAGTTTTAGCAGCAAGAAACAAAAAGTATTCGAAACCGTCAGAGAGTACCTACAAACTACTTGCAGCAAACGGCACAGATACGTACCTACGGAGAGCGTACACTCGAGCTCAACTTAGGTTTACGTAGAAGATTCAAAAAGACATCAAGAACATCGTCGTTGCCGACGTCAAGACATCAATACTAGGCGCAGATTTCCTAATAAATCATCGATAGCGTTACCGATCTCAGCGTGAACGCAATCAAAATTCAAGCAACAGAAAAAGCCGTCTTTTTTATTAATGGGAAATCATCAAATGACTCCTCCTGCTTTGGGTGAAGCAGAAGGGAGTGTCAGACTCTTACTGACTAAAACCCATCCGTGTTCCTCCTAGTGCCCTTTGTGTTCCAGGGTACAGTGCCTCTTTCGAACGAAGTCCGCAACCCCAGCAGGCACTGGCCCTAGCGGGCCCCGTCTTTTGTGCTGACAGCCCTTTGAGGCGCGCGTGGAACACAGCGCGCCATCGACCCGGGCCTGGTTCTGATCAGACGGCAAGCCACCCAAAGCTCGCCGTCCGCAGGCCCGCGCCTATGGTGGCCGAGAATCACCCTGCGACTCGCGACGCCCGGGGCGTCTTCTTCTGTTGCGGTGGCTGGGGCGTGAGGTTTCCCTCTCTCTCACACGTTTGGCTTCCTCCTTTGCTAGCATTACTGCTTCGCAAAAGGAAGTGACCGCTTCCCATGTCTCCTCGCTCCGGACCATGGCCTGAACCAGGGCCGGACGTGAGAGATCGCCGCCGCCGATCGCCTCGACGAGGACACGGCGGTGCTCCGCCCAAGCAGGGCAGACCTCCACCGTATGCTCCACCGTGTCCTCTGGGTGATCCTCGCAGTGTTGACACCCGGGCGTATCCTCCCGCCGAATCCGAAACAGGTACCTCCCAAAACAACCGTGTCCGGTGAGTACCTGAGTCAAGCGGAAGGTAAGAACGCCTTGGCGCCGCTCTAGCCACTCCTCAAAGAGGGGACTTATCGTCGCTATTATGGCGTGCCCAGCACCGGGTTGCGACAGTCGTTGTCTCCATACTGCCATGAGATCCTGCCGGAGCTCCGTTCGCCGTGCTGCGATTTGCCGCGGCAGAGGAGTCTCGCCTCAACGCGCCATTCGTAAATGAGCGCAAGAGCTCTCGCCTACAGATCCCATGGCGGCAGTCCGGCAAGGAGGCTCGCCGCCTCGCCAGAGACCGTGCGGTATCCCCGGGCCAGCCGGGTGCCATGACCCTCTGGGACGCGTTGAGGTAACGGGCAGGTCGCCCACACCGGCGCCCCATAAAGGGCCATGGACCGCACGATCCCCGCGTAAAGCCTCCGGCAGGAGGCATTTGGACCCCCTAGGTTGGGCAGAAGCCGCTTGAAGGCAGCCCCGGCTCGTCCCAGTCTAGGAGCCAAACGTCGGAAATGCTCGACGAAGTTCACCGGCTGTCAAGGACGAGACCCAGGTAAGTCATCGTTGATCCGACGTCGATGTGAACCCCTCCTACCGTTATTTGGGATCCCGACGGTGGCCTGTTCCGAGATCCATGAAAGCACATGGCTTCGGACTTGTGTAGGGCCACCTCGAGACCCAACTGCCGGATCCTCTCAACGACTATCGCAACCCCGCGTGTCATAGCGTCGGCCGCTGCCTGGTGCGACCCCCCCTGCGCCAGGACCAGCGAGTCGTCAGCATAGTATACAACGCTGACGCCACTAGGGAGGTCGGCGCGCAGCACCCACTCGTAGCCGATATCTCACAGCAGCGGCCCCACAACGGAACCCTGTGGACATCTCTCGCCGGTTCCACTCTCCCAGGTGACCGAGGTAGATGACGGCTCTGTCCGTCAAGTAAGCCTCGACTACGCGACGGAGGTAGGTCGGCCCCACCCTCATTAGGTGCTCGACGAGGCGGTTTGCAATTACTATAAAGAATGATTATTTCTGAAATATTCATTCTTTCGAACTACATGAACTTAGAGGGCTATATTGATGATTAAAATGGTTATATTTCTTTAGATAAATACGCGTTACGGTCGCGGATCGCATTTGGTCCACATACAGCTTCACACTTACCGGCAAATTGCAAAAAACATAAAAATATTTGAATTTCGCGGGCTACCCTGGAGCATCCACCTTAATGAGGACCAGTTTCCCCGTCTTCCAACGAAGTGGGAACCGGCCCCTCTCCAAGCATGCGCTTAGGAACCCTCTTAGTCGAGGCCCGAGAGCCTCCAAGGCCAGGACCCAGGCTTTTCCAGGTAAGTCGGGTCCTGGGGCGGTATTTTTGGCCTTCAGCCTATTAACCGCCACTCTCAGGTCTATCAGTCACCTCAGGAGCATCGTCATCGTCGTCGTCGGTGTAGTCCGCATCGGGCACCGCAGGTGGCGGAGCCATAGGCGGGGGAGTATGCTCCCCTCGCGAGGAGAACAGAGCGCTCACCACGTCCTCCACCAGCTGGGGCCGGAGACTCTGCGTCAACGGGGGGGCCCAGGTGCGGAGCTTATTCCGCACCATTTTGTAAGGTCTTCCCCACGGGTCCCCGTTCAGAGACTCCAGCATCTCCTTGCGAGCCAGATCCTTGGCCTGCAAGATCCCCGCTCGGAGGGCGGCCTTCGCCACTTTGTACTCCTCGTACAGCTCCGCCTCTCTGACCTACGCATCCGGAGGGCGGATGCGGCGCCTGCGGTGCCTGGTGTACCGGCGCCGTGCGGCAACGCATGCCTGACGTAGCGTCGCCAGCTCTTGCGACCACCAGTACACCTGACGGCGGGCGCGTCCTGGCTTAACCCGGGGCATTGCCACGTCACAGATATCGGACATGGCCTCCCGGAACCACTCCGCTTCGTCGTTGATAACTCTAACGACTATAGATACCTAGTAACAATAATTGACCGCTGCACAAAATGGCCGGAGGCTGTACCTATTCGTTGCTAAGGCACTATACGAAGGATGGTTCGCGATTTGGCTGTCCATTGCGTATAACAACGGATCAAGGAAGGCAATTCGAATCATCGTTATTCAGCGCCCTAATGAAGAAATTTGGCATCACAAGGTTACGAACTACTGCATACCATCCACAAGCAAATGGTCAGTTGAAAGCCGCGCTCATGGCGAGAGGCACACACTGGAGCGAAGAATTAGCGACCGTGCTGCTTGGATTACGCACAGCACTGCGTGAACACACACAAGTCAGCCCGGCCCTGATGACCTACGGAACGACGCTAAGAATCCGTCAGATTTCTTCGCGCCTACACAGCCGAAAAATGATGACGCAGAATTCGTCCGCCAGCTGACCGAATCAATGTCGTCACTCGCACCTAACAAGTCACGTGTCCGCAACAGGAGCACATTTGTACACAAGGACCTAGCAACGTGTAGGTACTCATGTTTTTTTGCGAAATGACACCGTGCGAAGTCCATTGACCCCTTACGACGGCCCGTTCAAGGTGATTCAACGCGGCAGCAAACACTTCACCATACAGATGCCACTGCAACTGCACTACAACTGCATTTGTCTCATAGACAGACTTAAGCCAGCACACATACTCAACGAAGAAGAAATTACTACTTCTCCAACAGCATGCGCGCAACAAAAAGCAACGAGCGCTGAGTGCATACCTACCGCGAGCGTCGAGCCGCGGTCATCAACCACTAGCGCGCCGCGAGACACATACGTCACTCGATCCGGCCGCGCAGTCAAACACAACGTACGCTTCGCCTATGGGGGAGTGATGTAGTGACACAGTACCTGTCAATTACCTGAGAACCGCAAACCACGGTACCGCCACACCATTCACAGCGTACCGAAACTAAAAAGTGAAAAATAAAAAACTTTTTTACAAAAAAATACAACCGTCTTCCAAAAACAAATCACTACAAAGTACCTATACAGTAACTTTAATTTCGGAAGTCGGTGTCAAAAACGAAAAAACAACCTAAAATACCGACTTCCGAAATTAAAGTTATTTTATATTTTGTAGTGTTCTGTTTTTGGAAGTCGGTTGTACTTTTTTATAAAAAGTTTTTACACTATCTTTGATCTCTATTTTTTTTTGTGAATAGGTATTTGTACCTACCCATTAGCATTTAAGCATAAAAGTAACTCCGAAGTAAAGTACTTAAGGTTTTCTTTAATATCTCTAGAACCAATGGTTTTCCATGTAATCATTCCAGCAATCATTGGTATAATTTTAAAAAAATTATACCAATGATTGCTACAATGTATCTTCGCCGTTATCGTTAAGGATCTTTTTATATCCGATACGATTATAAAATTAATCACCAACGTGGAAGAGAGGGGGCGCCACTATCATGTTTCTGCCCCGGTTCGGAAAAATCGTAGATCCGGGGCTGACCTTCTTGACCATTACCTGTTATAACAAAGTACCTTTTAGGAGTTTACCAGGCATGGGTATGGGAATGTTTAACCCTACCTATCCATTCATTTATTTATAGAAACTAAATTCCCTAAAACCATCTTACGTGTGTGGCGAAAATAGACAGTAAAATATAAATTTAATTTCGTTACATAAGCTCGTATGTACGCGAGTATATAAAACTATATGTGACGCTCTCCAAGTATTATTTTGATGAAAACCCATACTGTGATCAAATGATCAACATAAAATTTTCGTGATAAATCACTTTTTTAGGGTTCGGTACCCAAAAGGATAATCAACGGAACCCTATTACTAAGCCTCCGCTGTCCGTCCGTCCATCTGTCTTTCTGTCAGCGGGCTGTATCTCAGGAACCGTAATTGCTAGGCAGTTGAAATTTTCACAAAGTGTATATTTCCATTGCTGCTATAACAATAAAATTAAAATTTATGGTGGCAAAAAATGTATAGGTACAAGAAACGTGTTTTTCTCAGTTATGGTACGAAAAGCCGGAATTCTTTTTCCGGAAGTTTATAGTCTGTTTTGTATAAGTTTATCAAAGATAGGTTTACTAAACAATTTATTTTTCACCTTTTAACATCACTAATATAGATATGGATAGGTAAATTTAAAATTGGAGGTAATAAGGTACTCTATCGTTGTGTAAGATTTTTTTAATAGGTACAATTTATGTGGGGGCCCGACTCTCTGCCCCGGGCAGTTGCCCTGATTGCCCCTCCCTTAAACCGGGTCATGGTTGCGTTAGTGAGCCTGCTTATTATAAAAGACTTGTGACGTCACGCTAAATCCACGGGAGCAGGGCAGTAATCTAAATTGCGTAAGCATCACGCTACGAGTAAAGGTTGCTACACACATGGGGCTAAATCAAGCGATTCGGCAGCAGCTATTTGTCTAATAAAAAAGCGGACCGAAACAATTACCTACTGCACTTGTTCGGTTTCAATCGGCTTGTGCCGATCGGGTAGTTCATTCGGCACACGTCGGTTTTCATTCGGGCTTCGTATGTCTCTCCGTCGCGGCATCGTCTCGTATGGTTGGCCGCAATAGATCAATACACGTACAATGGAGTGGACGCGGAAAAAAACAATCCAATTTATCGAGTGTTATAGGGCTTACCCGGTTCTATGGGATTCAAAACACGAATTCTATAAGAATAAAATTAAGAGACATGACGCTTTACTAGAAATTGCTGCAAAGTTTGAAGTTGAAAAAGTTGAAGTTGAGAGAAAAATTAAAAACCTCCAAAGTCATTTTTTAAGGGAAAAAAAGAAAGAACAAGACAGCAAAAAGAGTGGATCCGTGGCTGATGAATCATTTACTTCCAAATGGTTTGCCTACAAATCTTTACTATTTTTATCACGCAGAAATAAACCTCGCAAGGTTATGGATTCGCAAATGGTAAGTTGACGACTCAATTACCTATATAGCTTTTTCTGTCTATGTAACCTATATGTGTGTTGTGTAATGACTTGATTTACTTATCTATGATTTACTAGCATACGGGAACTGGGTCTCAACCAGTCTCAACTCAACACGAGGAAAGAAAAATTAGTTCAAATAAATTTTAATAGATGGCGTGATATGTATCGATTTTTTATTGAAGTTTGTGTAAAACTAAGTTTTTTTTGTGAGGAAAGAATAGTGTGTTTTTATTTAATAACCTCCCCTAACCTTCCCTGAAAATTTGTTGCCGACTATCGAACTATTAGGTGCCTCTTTCAGTAAAATAAACCGGCCAAGTGTGAGTCGGACTCTCACGTACTTACCATAAACCGAGATCTTGTATGGGAGCCCCGTTTATTATTTAGTCGCTTTTCGGGGATAACTCGATCACAGTATAAATATCTACCGCGAAAACGCACGATTACGTACCTACGAAGGAACAACGAATACCTATTGAAGACGAAGAAGACTCGACTACCTAACGAAAAGGCAAATGATTTGAATATCATATTTTTATAAAAATACATTTTCAATGGCTATTTTTGCTACCTATCTATTGTCATGTCAACGTAATTTAAAACTTAAATACAAAGTCAATTAGCCTTCAATTAGGTATTTAAAAACTTCTGATTTTATACTATTTTTTTACTATGTCCCGCTTTCGACGAAAGAATCCCGCTTTTTTCACTCAAAAAGATTGTAAGTCCCGACTTGCAAAAAAAAATCTGGCAACGCTGCTGCTGACAGAGAAACGGACGGACAGCGGAAGCTTAGTAATAGGGTCCCATTGGCCTTTGGGTACGGAACCCTATAACGAACTCCTCTCTAATAATATTTATCTGTGCAGGAACCGCTGATCGTCGAAGAATCTCAACAATCAGGATCGAACCATGGGATTGGATCTCATTTCGCAAACTTCCGGGTAACTTTTACACAATGACATTATTAACCTAGATATACCTAAATAAGACTAGTCTTGAATACTAACCACTTATTATTTCACAGGAAAGCACAGAGGAACGCCTCCTTGATAGTTCAAGAGAATCGAGCAGTCGAAAACGTATAGAGTCAAACACAGATCCACTTTCAGATTCATTTGCGGCTTCTAAGAGGCAACGTCGAGTGCAAAATTTGACGGTCGCATCGAAGCACACGGGGGGAGGTTTGTCTCATAATGAAGATAGATCACAAGAAGCAGCGCCCAGTGCGGCGGCCGAATGTGATTTGTACGGACAATATCTTGCTCAAAAGTTAAAGTCATTAGACGAAGAAGACAGACTTGTATTAATGAATGATATAGATAATCTTGTTTTCAAACAGTTGATGAATATCAGGAACCGGAGCAAGTGTTCTAGAAGCGCAGAGTTGCAGCCTCCGATCCAAGGGGACACTCATAACCGTCAATGTATTGATCTGTCTGCATGTTCCTCTCGGTCGTATCAAATTCAAAATGAGTCTCAGAATGTTACGCAAAATCCTCAACATGAGATGTCATTAATTGTAAAAACAGAGACCAGGCAGAGGCCCGCTCTGTAAAATGTGCAAAACCAAGGCTTTAGTCTCAAAACATTCAAGTTGCAAAATAACTTATGGTTGCAAAACGTTCAAATCTCATAAGATCCAAATCTCAAAACCTCCAAGCTGCAAAATATCTACATCTCAAAACGTTGCAAATTAATCAAGTCTCAAAACACCAACCATGTCTCGTATTTATGCAATTTTTTGTACGCGTGTCTAATATTATCATCATCATCTGCCTAGCCTTTTTCCAACTATATTGGGGTCGGCTTCCAGTCAAGCCGGATTTAGCTGAATACCAGTATTTAGTGTGTCTAATATTATAAAGTCACAAATTTTAAATCCTCGTTTAATCTAGTGCCGCTGTTGCCTAAGTACTTCAGATTCACAAGTACCAGGAGACCAGAAACATGTCGAAGTATTTTGGGGGCTTTAATTGTACGCGGTTAGGATTCAAAAGTACCAAGGGACATGTCGAATTATGGAATTACCAGGAGGCCAGAAACATGTAAAAGTATTTTTGGGCTAGAATTGTGAACGCTAATGATTCACTTTAGCGTCTTTCGGTTTCGACATATTTTTTTTTTACTTTTATGTAATATTACACGTACCTACACATCACCTCATACAAATAATTTAATATTATGAGACATGGATGTTTTGAAACTTGACTATTTTGCAAATTGTAGGTTTCGAGATTTTCATCTTATGACACTTGAACGTTTTGCACCCATGCGGTGATTTTGCAACTTGAACGTTTTGACTAAGGGACTACTCACACTTATTCAGCTCCATTCACGTTTCGCTGAACGATCTTAGTCACACTTATACAGTTTTGCTTCTATCAGCTGCGTACAGCGTCGTAAGAATGAGAAAGGCGTTGAATACGCGGCAAAGACGGTAAGATGTCCGTGACTACCGCAGGACCACCGACACCAATCGCTTCCATATTTGGTAAATAATTAGAACTCAATTGGTACTAATTATTAGTAGTCGAACAAAAAAGTTGTTACCTTCGTAGTTTATGAGAAAATCGACTTTCTAGTATTGTGCTCTTAAAATGGTCATTTCTACCTATGTGCTATATTGTAATCGTTTCGTTTCTTGCAGAAGAAAAAGATAAAATTAAACGAAAAAATTTAAGTGCCAACGACAGTGAGTCGACCCAGTACGAGTATAGTCCAAGAGCTAGATCGAAGGATTGAGAATTATATTTAACTCTCTGACAATAGGCTAGTTTCCAGCATCAATAAATTGCAAATCTATTTAGTAAGACAGTTAGAGTATTAAAAAGAATGGACAGCTATTTTTCGTTTAAGTAAATCAATAAATAGTGACAAACATGAAACGCATCAAAACCCAGGAGTGGGGGGGGGGGCTTGTGACGTCAGAACGCACTAAAAATTATAACAAAGTATTGAGAATTTTAAAAGTCGTATCTTCGTCAATTTTGGTTTACGTAAGAAAAGGAAAAAAACGGGTCTAATATTTTTTGATAATCTAACTGATGAACGCGGTAATGCTGCCAGTGTTCTGGGCACTTTTGCCATTGACAGCGATGTGGATTATTTTTTGATGCCTAATGATTAATTTTATTTTTTTTATACGCGTTTGTACATAATTTCTTGTTAATTAGTATAGTTTTTTAAGTCTATAAAAATGTTCAATTTTGTTTCGTAGGTACGTTTTAACATCGCCTTGAAGGTATATTTTAATTAAGCTGTTATAATAAAATTAGTGAGCAAATGAATAAATAAAAATAAATGACTGATGAACTAATTATATTTTTTCAGTGGACAAGCCTATTCTACGGACTATAGACCGATAAGAATAGAAATATAATTCACCTATTAATAGAAACGTTTTTTCTTGGCAATTTGTGCGAAGAGATTACTCTTCAATCCAGCTCTTGGTTTATACCTACCTAAGAAATTTTACGCATTTTGTCTTCTAAACTAAGACTCGACTAAATCTGTGACTTGGCGAAAACTTGCGACTAATTAGCGACTAAATTTGAGAGAGAAAATAGATCTTCGCTAGGTGCACTAGCTTGTTAACATTCAAATGGCCCAAGCTGGGGTAGGCGTACCCCAGATCGGCCACCTATAAACCCTTATAACTTTTGAACGAGTGACCGACTAATTCTGATATTTGGCGACTTACTAACGTATTTTTTTTTATAATATGGAAATTAAAATGATGATGGTGGCCATGCCTGTCTCAGTCACACAAAGAGTAGAGAACATTCATGTACAGAGCTGTTCCGCCGCGTACGATGAATACGGCGGAACAGCGCTGAACGCGATACAGATATAGCACTCGCATTATAATAACACATTTGTCCTTCTTTTTATACATGTTTGCCGCGAAAGCTGAAAAGTCGCGGAAAGCGGAAGATATGCGTACGCATCTCCATACAAAATTGTTGTTGTTTTTTTTTGTTGTGTTATAGCTGAATGGAGCTGAAAAAGTGTGAGTACTATAAACTAACCAATGCACTTAAATAAGTCACCGCGGAACGAATCTGAAGGATTACCTACATAATAAAGAAGCAATGTTCCTGTTGTAGTGAACTGGTGATAGTGATTAGAACTATAGATGACAATTCGAAATCGTTATCGTATGCGCAACATACAATACGATACAAAAGCGTTGCATACGTTGCGTACGTAGGACCAGTGTATTTCTCGCATAAATGTAGCGTTAAATTGACAATCTTATAAAAATTGACAATTTGTCCGCATATTGTTTTAGAATTTAATATTAATTGACCCAGACAAGAAAGCACAAGAGGTTTGTCGTCTGCGCATAGCTTGCCCAAACTATCAGTGTGGGGTCGCATACCCGGCACGTTTGTCGCAATACGTATGTGGTACCCAAAAGCACGTCGTAAAATATAGTTGTTTTAGGTACCTACCATTAGTTATTTTAGTTAAAAGCTGTGAGTGATGGTGAACTTGAATGAATTTAAACTGGTGTGATCAGAATTGAATGGGCGAAAATGCCTATAATTAGGATTATTCAATATTATGTACAAATTTGTGTCTTTTTTCAATATTATGTTTGTATTCAATATTTGTGTATGTTAAGGAACGGTAAATTAAACCACTTTTTCTTAATTTCCATCACGGAAGAGTGTGTTATATTATTATTAATTCATTTAACAAAAAATCTTTGTATGTCCTTTTATACATTAGTCAAACGTTGAGTTGTTTTAGGTACCTACCATTAGTTATTTTAGTTAAAAGCTGTGAGTGATGGTGAACTTGAATGAATTTAAACTGGTGTGATCAGAATTGAATGGGCGAAAATGCCTATAATTAGGATTATTCAATATTATGTACAAATTTGTGTCTTTTTTCAATATTATGTTTGTATTCAATATTTGTGTATGTTAAGGAATGGTAAATTAAACCACTTTTTCTTAATTTCCATCACGGAAGAGTGTGTTATATTATTATTAATTCATTTAACAAAAAATCTTTGTATGTCCTTTTATACATTAGTCAAACGAAATACATCAAAATGCGCGGGTTCAATAAAAACAACACGAAGTACAACTACTGAATCTTTAATTATATCCAACAAGTACTCTTAAGCGAATCTTTAAATCGTACTTAACTAATCATAATCGCTAAAACTCGAACCTTTCTCATTTGTATGTCAGATACAAAAATATTTATATCTTATATCAACAGAAAATCCACTCATACCATGTGATACACTAAACTTATTGAAATAAAACAACGCACTCATAATTTCAGCGTCCATCGTCCGGGATACTCGACTAGTATCTTAATATAAAATGTATTCACAAGCCAGTGGCGCCGGCTTTCAATATGAAGCCACGATGTACAGATCACTGTCTGGTTACAAGTCTGCAACAAAACAGTATGCTAAATAAGAAAGAGAACTAAGAGCGAGCACAGACAGACTGCAATTTAATCAAAGGCAACTGATTAGGCAAGCATTTAATTCACAGATTTGAGCAAGTGGCATATCGAGGTACAAAGTTTTCAACACCAGATTATAAATACATCGGCGTACCCTCTACGCCAAGACACAAATTCACCGTTTTTCGTCAAATACTTATTGTGTAATTGGCCTCATTGGCTGATCTAGGGTCTCAAGTCGACGGCCCCTCCCCCCAGAAGACAGAAATATCGTTGGTATTCTTCAGTCAAACAAAGTCATTGAGGAATTTACGAAAAGTGATCCAAGGAGGCTTGTTATTGTGTTAAGCATAAAATCTTTTGTGCTTTTTTATTGTTCACTTAGACAAAATCTTCCTAAATACGTCACTAATTGGCGAACAGGGTAAGCGTAACGTCTTTGTTTCATATTATATGTGACAAAGTAATGTCACATATAATATGAAACAAAGACATTCAAAAGGTTAAAAACAAAACATGTTCGGATTTGCAAACAGTCTTCTAACACTAAATGTGCCACCCGCACACTACTGTAAATAACATGTAATAATGATATTTTCAGTTATCTTTCAGAAAAATTGTAATCTGACTATCTTCACTCTCACACTGTGAATCCTATCACAAGCAACTCTCTTGCTCTCATGACGCACGCGAATACTACCTAGCTTACTCATGCAAAAAATATACAATTCACGCTCTTATCTAAGAAATAAAAACAATTTTTCACAAAGATACAATATAAAGATTCAGCTAAAACTACTCACAAACTCTACTTTAAGTATCACTCTTCCAAAGCTTGATAGTCTTGTCGTTCTCAAGTGCTGCAGACGCAATGATGTTCTCGGTGGGGTGGCAAGCGGTACATAGGACGGTGTCCGTGTGGCCAGACAACCGCTGTACGATCTCTTTTGATTGCAGGTTCCAGATGTACACCAGGTTGTCTTCTGAGCCCGATACTATCCACTGTGAACAAAGGAGTTGGTTATATTGTTGTCTTGGTAAGGTACTGATGGGTTTGGAAGCTGAAGGTCTATGGGCTATTGCACAATATGGTTAGCATCTGTGTGACTGAGCCTAAGCATGACGAAAGATGATGAATGAAACCAAACTATGGATGACAACCATGCATCAAAATGTTTTTAATCGTGGTCTCAATCAAATTAGAAAAAAATCTTTCTGAGAGAATAAATGAAAATTCATAATATTGTAAAAATGACGTTAATCTCAATGCATTGGTATACCAGCTCATACAAGTTTAAAAGACTTACGTTTGGCCTCGAATTTGCCTAGAAACAAGCACACCGTGGCGATCTCACACGCGCTATTTGCTTATCATGCGTAACTTACCTGATTGCATAAGTACGATAATCATTTTCATCTTACTGATTTGAATGATTAGCTATACATATATAGAAAGAGATTTGAAACCAGCGTTGACTACGAAATTATTAAATACGAACTGCAGCAAAGATTTATCGTGGGAATTGCGAATTCAACTTTTGCCTTGACACACTCATAATCTCTTATCAGCTAGCTACTGCGAGATAGAGCTTCGGAAATCTGTGTGAACATTTTTAACTGATAAGCTTCAAATCTGATGAAATGTTGCCGTATGACGAAACAAACATTAACATCTTTGGCAAACATTACAATAGGATCAAAAATGTATCTATTAGGTGCTTAGTTTAATTATTCAGAATATAAAGTGCATTTGGAGTGCTTGTAGAACTCGCAATACTTGTGACTTTCCTGTACTCAATTGCCAAAAGAAATCATGAAAATATGCACAAAATGTGATGATGATCGTAATTGCGGGCGTATTCTACTCCGTATCACCTACAGGCTTACGGTTAGCCCCAAACACGAAGTGAGAATGAAGCAACTAAGCCCGAAACTACGGACTTCAGGCTTAGAGAGTAGACCCTCTCGGCCTTCGAGACGAAGTTTACGAGAGGCTTTTATTCAATAGTGGACGTCTTTCGGCTTAAATAATTACAGTGCTGTTGAAAGTGGTAATCTTACCTTTCCACCAGTAACACTGAAGTTGGCGAAGATACAGTATTTCTCGTTCTTATGTCCCGTGTACGTCTTTAGGCACTTGCCCCGACTGTAGTCCCACAGTTTGAGGGTGTTGTCAAGCGTCGCAGCCAAGATATATTTGCCGTTTGGAGAGAACTTCACGAAAGAAACCGGCGGATTGTCGTCGTCTATCAACGTCTTTAGACATTGGCCTGATGCTGTATCCCAGATTCGACTGAAAGCAGAAATTAATTTTGTTCTTAATCTGACAGAAAGATAAAAAGTAGAATAACGCAGCTTAGTTTATACTTAATGCAAAATGCGGCGTTTCAAATCAAATGTAACGCGATATCGTTAAAGCAACTTGAACTAGGTTACATTTAACATTACCAATCCGTGAAGTTCGATATAATTGGAGAAAATAACAATGTAGTAAAAGTGGCACTTACCATAATCCATCGTAACTAGACGATACAATAAGGCTGCCATCTCTGTTGAAGTGTACCGCTGAGACTGGATCCGAATGCGCTGGTAGTGTCTTTAAACATTTGCCTGGAAAAACATGATTTCACCATTAATTACATCTTCGCTACAACATGTTCAAGAAATATCTTTTTTGCTTCGATAATGTTATCGATGGTTTTTTGCAAAAAACGTGAATAATTGACGTTAGCGAGACGACCTAGACGCGTACAGCGAGGGTTGGTATGAGGTGGCGCAGTAAATTCTAATTCTTGAGGGAAGCCTATTTTTTTTTTTTTTTACTATAGATAGGCACGCGTTTGACCACTATCTCACCTGATGGTAAGTGATGATGTGGTCGAAGATGGAGCACGCTTGCCTAGAAATAACCTATTCACTCTTGACTTAAAAACTCCCAGGTTGTAGCTATCAGGAAACACAGACTCCGGCAGGGAATTCCACTCCTTAGCTGTACGCATTATGAATGTGTTACCAAAACGTTTTGTGCGTACGGGTGGGACAGTAAGGGTTAATCATAAACAAAAATCTTATTGAAGCAAAAAACTTTTAGCCAGCATGTTCATAAGGGTCACGCACGACCGTTAGCGGCAACAACGAAAAAAGGCGACCTCACGGACCAAAGAGTGTAGAAAGTTCTCTACACTCTTTGGTCCGTGAGGTCGCCTTTTTTCAAGAATTGAACCTTTGAAGCCACTTCGATCAATAGATATCCGTATTACAATGAGACGTACCTAATACCGATTTCGCCAGGATGTTAACAGTATAAATAGTGCACTAACCTACTTCTACAGGAGTAGCAAGCGTGACATTTACGACTGTTTCTAGTTCCACGTGTCTATAATTAGAAGTAATTATCGTGGTGAAAATATGTCGAAAGTCGTGCGGTGAATGGTGAAAATGTTTTCACAATATGGTGTTAATATCCTTAGCGAATGTTGTGTAACAAAGTATGTAGTTTCGGATTAGCTGTTTGGTTTGAAGTACTACGCTCGTGACTCTGTGTCACGCCTACGTTTTAGGTTCATTGTTTAACGTAACAGAGATGTGATATTGAATCGGTTGGTACGTTTAGGATGTGGATCGTTGACCGTCGTACACGCATACGGCTGCGTTTACACCAGATATGTGCGAGGATGGGTAGGGCAGGAATCGCAGGATGTGTTTGTTAAGAACTAACAGAATCGCTTCATTTTCCTAGCCTCGCTCAGCGCAAGGTGTCAGTTTGAATGGTCACGATAATATCCATAAACAGCAAACTGCTACATTTAAGAAATAACTTGTATCTACTTATTTATTATGTCACGGATATATGTTACGCCATATCACGATGGCTTGGCAAAAAAAACGCGGTGCCATTTTTGTCGTTTTACAAAGGCGACACACTTACTTAATGTATCCGTAATAAAGTACCTCTAGGCACGATTATTTATTTAAAATAATTCAATAATATGATAGGTACAATAAAAATAAACCATGCATTAGAAACATGAAACAGCCTGTTAATAATGTTCAAAATACGTCATGCGTCATAATAATGAATAATATTTTAGTTTTTTTTAATAATTCCAATGTTCATATACTTATATTTTTTTTAAATTAATATTTTGTAGTCATTGGGTAGATGATGTGGGCTGCTGTTGTAAGAGGATTAAAATGGCACCGTTCATACATAGGCTCATGACTACTTGTCAACTTTTTAATAAGGTAAGAATACAAATAAAATATTAATAACGCCGCCGTTTCAATTAACCTTTTCGCGGCTACGAGCAAGCGCACGACAAAGTTCAAAATGCCGTTGGTGCCGTTAACGGTTAACGATTTAATGGGCATACGTTCTGCATTATTTATTTTTAAATAAAGGTCATTTTTCAATGGCGTAAGTACAAAAGGCTTAAACTCTCACCTGTTCTTACATCCCATATCCGGACGCTCTCATCGAAACTGCCCGATACGATAAGATTGCTTTGTGGGTTAAAATTACAGCAGAAAACGTAGTTGCTATGTCCCTTCAGTGTCTTCAAACATTTGCCAGAACTCAGTTCCCATACCTGTAACATGAAAATGCGTCGTAAAATATTTGTTGTGGGCGTTTCTGTTCTATTTTCAGGTTTATGGTGCAATACTTATTCAAATGAAGTGGAAATGTCGAGATTCATGGTTGGAATAAACGACGATTCCCTAATTTAACATTTGCTTCCATAAATTTTGTTTTGAGCAGAACTAACTAATAACTTCAGCAGAAGAAAAGAATATCTTACTTTGGCCCTTACCGGGCCGACCAAATGGTACTAGTTGCAGCTAGACAACTTTTGTCCCCAAACTACTAATGAACTTAATTGTGTGAATTAACAATTGCTATTGCAACAACAGATTCTGAGGTCAAAGGATAACTCTGCAATGTGATTAAAAAACAATATAATATTAGACATATTGCTTAAAACTTTGATAAGACGTTAAAATCAATATCATAAAACAACTACTTTTAATTTAATTTTATATCTTTTACTTATACCAAATCAACGGACCCAACAGAACCCTATTACTAAACCTCTGCTGTCTGTCCGTCCATCCGTCTGTCTGTCAGCAGGCTGTATCTCAAGAACCGTAATAGGAAAACAGCTGAAATGTTCACAGATTAAGGTTTATGGTACGGAACCCTATGTGTACGAGTCCGACTCGCACTTGGCCGGTTTTTTTTTATCCTAAATAGAACACTAGTTTCATCAGTGTTAGTGGTTATATTTTCTATTTTTAGTAGCAACTTGTATTTAGAATGTTAGACTAGTTGGGGATGGGGACAATAATCCTATTATATGGGACTTCATGATATTTGAGTAATATGGGTGGTTCATAAGGCCAGGTGTTTTGAGGATTCCAATTTTGATTTTATACAAGTTGATGGTTCAAGCAATTATTTTTTGCCACACATTGGGTAAGAAGGTTTTGGCAATACAATGTAAACTTAAGGTGGATGCTCCAGGGTGGCCCGCGAAATTCAAATATTTTTATGTTTTTTGCAATTTGACGGTCAGTGTGAAGCTGTATGTGGAAGAATGATTATTTCTGAAATATTCATTCTTTCGAACTACATGAACTTAGAGGGCTATATTGATGATTAAAATGGTTATAATTCTTTAGATAAATACGCGTTACGGTCGCAGATCGCATTTGGTCCACATACAGCTTCACACTGACCGGCAAATTGCAAAAAACATAAAAATATTTGAATTTCGCGGGCCACCCTGGAGCATCCACCTTAAATGTTTATCCAGCATCAATTACTAATGCACAGTTCCAATCTAAAAATAACTATTATTATCTGCATCTG
Source organism: Lacanobia oleracea (assembly GCA_950371165.1). Taxonomy (NCBI): domain Eukaryota; kingdom Metazoa; phylum Arthropoda; class Insecta; order Lepidoptera; family Noctuidae; genus Lacanobia; species Lacanobia oleracea. The sequence goes on from OX493389.1 coordinate 8,260,463, forward strand.
TAGTAACAGCAGATGTGTTTTGTAATTACAAGAACTATTTCTACAGTAAAATATTTTATTCTTTAATCAATTGTGCATAAATTCAAGTTTTAAAAAGCCCTAATTCTTATCTATCAATTCTGTGGGTATAAACATACACTGTTATCTTTTAAGATATCAGCTGGTTCACTGAACTAGGAAGTATTTTATCTAATTTCCCAGACTATTTCTATAAAGGTGGTAGTTGGCCTTTCAGAATGAGAACAAGTTGCAATAGCGCCTATCAATCATGATAAGGTCATGACACATCTTTGATCTATTTCATCTTTCTAAAGTGAGCAGTTACAGGCTTATCAGTGAAGACTTGTCTTGTAGTAAAAAGGATAAGTAGAGCACATAGGATAGGAGCCATGTATAATTTGATCTGTGAGTTAATGAATACATTAATGACCTTTTAATGATGTAGCCAACAATGGCTTGTGATAACAGTTCATAACCTACATTTGTATAGGTAGTTAAGTGATTCTACAAAACCACTTGTTGCATATATTACAAGAAGACTACAAAACAATTGCTTATATCAATTAATTGTATGTCTACTCTGACATACTTTTTCGTACCAGTGGCGACAGTTTACGGCAGTATTCTTTCCCATTTAAACGGTTTTCGTAAATACGGCGACGCGGAATTCGCGTGTGTGAAAAGGTCCTCACGCGATTCCTTATTCCCCCTCCCCTCCCCTTTCCCGTAAAGACCCTTTCCACGCGCCTGCGCGACCCCCGTTAACGTTCGCCGTTCAAATTTCCCGCGCGTTGACGGTCTTTGGTTTGGGTACTCTTAGTTTTATTTCTGTTAGAGTTCTGTTTTTAAAGCAGCTTGGTTTGGTTTTTGCTTGCTTCAAAAATACACATACTTTAGTAACAATTGACTAGCCAGAAATTAGCTTTTGTTCATGGCCCATGTCTTGTGAAAGTATATAATTATGATGTATAGTAAGTAGGATATGATGGGACTGACATACACTATGCAAAAGCCCCTAAAAAGTAAAGTAAAAAAGTTTATTGTTAGTAAAAGAAGCCTCAATAAATAAGAGTATACCTTTAAAGTCTTGTCATCACTGGCACTGACTATCAGCCTGCTGTCTGAGGACCAAGCCACATCACTGATTCCCATTTTATGTCCAGATATTGTCTTCTCAAATTTGCCATCATAAGCACCCCACACTTTGATAAGTTTGTCAGCAGCTGTAAAGTATAAAATTAAACATTATTTTAGATCTATATCCTTATCCATAAATCTCAAAATGTAATGAGAATGACATCATTATTAGATGTGTGAAGTAGACAAAAAGACCAACACATTTAAGTAAAATGCTGTGGAGTTGCTTGCATAGCAACAGCTGTTTTAAATTGTAAATTGAATAGAAGGTCAACAAACTCGAATAAATCATTGGAACTCGAATTAGACATGCTTTGTATTGGGCATCTGAAGTAAATCAGTTTTACATGATAAGTGTCCCAATTTGGTGACCAGAATCATAATTTTATCATATTATTTTGGATTTTGATAATTAATGGTTCATAGGTTTTAATTTCTAAACATTATTTTCATCATAATATGACCTTGTTTAAAATAAATGTTGAACAATATCTTCTACACACAAAACCAACTGAGTGTGACTTATTTAAGTCAAATGTGGTTGACTAAAGTCATAATTATGTGACTACAAGACATTACATCACTATTTCAACTACAAAAAAATGGTGATGTAAACTATTCTTATAAATTTACTTCCACCTATTGGCTGCCAGCATTCAAGGCCAACCATTAACTAAACTGTTGCCTCAATATTGCTGAGTGATCATTCTTAAAAAGTTTAAAACTGTTTTTAAAAGTAGGTATAAAAATAATCTTGCAAGTAGGTAGATCATTTGTCCAGTTAGGTTGGTAGTGTCCCTAATCTTAATTTAGGGCAGGCATTTACATAAAAACAGTGTAGGTGTTTTTTTGTTTCATTTAGGAAGTAGTAATCAATAGAGGTTTTACAACTTAACATTCATGATGACTATTAGATTGATTGAACTGTACTCAAAGAGTGGTTTAAACACCAGGCTTCCTGGTAAGTAACCATGCATTGGTGCCTTGTATAAATTCTTTTAAATCTTACACAATATACAGTAATGATGATTGTATTGCAGCGATAAACCAAGATTTATTCTAATGAGGCATTTACAAAGACAAAAGCTTTAGAATATAGGCTAATGCTTATCAAAATAGACACAATGCTTATCACATAAGGTTTAGTTATTAGATACTTCAGATCTTTATAAAGTTGCCAACAAATTGATAGAGGAAGCTGATAACAATTAAAAGATTAGACAAAATCATGGCCTCTTCTGGGCTTGACAAAAAATAAACAATCTAAACAAATGGGGTCATCAAATGTAAATAAATATGTGAGATGGATCATTAATGTATGCCAAATGTGTATACTCACAGGAGCTTGCCAGCCATTCTCCATTTGGACTGAATTTAACCGACGACACAGCTTTTGTGTGCCCCGCAAGTGTGAATTTGAGTGTATAATTCGGCTTCTGGAAACCGACATCAAAATTAGCGCCAAATCGCACGTGCTCACACAAGTTGAAGTTACATAAACATGTGCCGCCCGCCACTGACTGACGCAAACCAATGAAATGCAACGACGAGAGGACGCTACTTACCGCCACTGAAGACTTATTCGACTGTGGAGCAGATTGTGATAACGCATTTGGGCCGGACAGGTTGGCGGAAGGCCCACTGTGTGTTTGGTGTGCAGCAGGGTGGCCTGGGCCGGGACCTAGCGGCACCATGTTTCAACTTTCGACGCACTACGCTTTACTTTGTTCGTCACCCAACACAGTCACTATTACACAATGAAAAACAATCTAAATTAAACTTTGGATAAGGTAACACACGGAACTTGTCACTCACTCCAGTTTTTACATTTATTTCAACGTAGATTTTCAAAGAACATTCTAAATCCGGGCGTCCCAATGCGTGCATATTTCGCGAAGACGAACAGTGGTGCCAACCTACTTTTAAATTATTCCCTCCCGCAGAACTCTAGCTGGCCAGCGAATTGTCTCTGTTTAGTTAAAAATGAAAAATTAATAATAACAAACTACTTTGCAAATAATAAATAAATATTTTTTGTCACTTTTGAACAATATAAAATTATTTTCATAAAATATTTCATTAAAATATTACACAAAATGTGTGTCATGCTATAGTTGCTAGTTTTAAAAATAACTTTTTTTTTTGTTGGCATGAAGGAATGACCTCTTTGACATTTCCAAGGTTAATTTTGACATTTTGAAATTCGCCGCTGACGAAGTGAAGAATTTCCAATAAGTTTATAATAATAATATTAAAATGGCATTAAATAAACTCAGTATTGATGCTCTTAACTTGTCCAGCAAGCGTGTGCTTATGCGGTAAGTTTACCTCTCTACTTTCTTGCTATACGTGGTCTTATGCACTAACCTTCGTTTAGCTTGAATAAAAATTTAATTGATTGATTGCAGAGTGGACTTCAATGTTCCTCTGAAAGAAGGAGTAATCACCAACAACCAGCGTATTGTCGCGGCCCTTGATTCGGTCAAATATGCCTTGGAGAAGGGTGCCAAGTCGGTGGTGCTTATGTCACATTTGGGCAGGCCGGATGGTCAGGCAAACCTCAAGTACACCCTGAAGCCGGTTGCTGAAGAGCTCAAGAAACTCTTGAACAAGTAAGAGTTGTATTTGTCTGTTGTTGCATCATTAATTTAAATGCTTAGTTTTCTTTGTTACTATTCAAGGCAAACAGATAACATAGTACCTAATGTCCAAAAATAAAACAATATTTTTACTAATTTATTTCATATCAAATCAAATATCAGATTCATTAATAGTTTCTTTGTTTGTTCAAATATGGCTAAGGTTGTTGTCTCAAAAACCTTAGCAGTTCTTCAAGAAATAATTATGGGGATAATTATTTCTTGAATAAGGTAAATGTCCCATATTTCGGCATGTTAAGGCTCTTGCGAATTCATTATATTTTGGCAGTAATTAAATGCTTGAATTATATAATTTTAGGTCATGCTTTTTTTATATGAATTTAATTGTCCTCTTATTTGGCCCCTCTTTCGTGATAAAATTTGGCTCTGCTCCTAAGTTCGTGAATTCGTGGCTCCTGTTTCGGGACAAAGTAATCCAGGTAATTGCTTAACAAAAATCATAATTATTTAACGGGTTTAAATAAAAAAGATGTCAGAGTGAGATCCAGCTTAAGTAAAGCTTTTATTGTTAATTACAATCTAGGTACTTATGTACTTAATAATAGAAACAAAACAAAATGTCTCATGTTTAGGATGTTTGTCTTGCAGAATTTCCAGATAGTCAGCATTTTGTACCTTGCATGAAAAATAAAAAGGACGAATAGAACCAATCTCTGAGTAAATTCTTAACAATTTAAGATTGCTACCTACTAATTTACCTTAATATTGTGAACTTGGGTCACAAACAAACTCGTTTTGAGAAATCCTCTAATCATCCTCTAGTGACAATAGGTTATTTAGTTTTTAGTGTTAAGTTTTTATTTATTCCCTAATTATTTTGTGTTTTGTGCGTCGCTTTTGAGGAAATAAACGTCTTTTCTTTTTATTTCAAATCTAGTGAACAAAACATGTACCGAATTTAGCTCATACGAAACTTCATTAAATACATTATTTGTTTTATAATTTGCATTTAAATTACCTTAGTTTGTTATGTAAATACAAAGCAACCAAAATGTATCAATAAAATCCTTGATTCGGTAATGACACAAAACATATAATGATTGTATTCCATGAGTCGATTTATTGCAGCTTTAAAGGACTTCTATGCTTTCATATGACCTTTTTCTATGTCAATTGTGTAGGAACCCATAATAACACTATTAAAAGTTTGATTTATATGGACTTACCATAAGCTAATGAAGTCGGAGCGAGCACCTTACGGTGACAAGGAGTATGCGGATACCGCACAGCTGTTTGTGGCCGACTGACAGTTTCAGGCCTCATATAACTTTCAGTTTAGTTGCTAAAATATTGGTTCTTGGTTTCTTAAATAGATTAAATGATAGAGATTTTTTACTCATGTATAATTTATGTACTTAAATAATATTTCAATTGCTTATTTTTTGCGCCAAAAACAAAACTAACGAAATAACGTACTAGCAAGTTATGGACATTTACCTTACAAAATCTACATAAGCAAACTTACACTTACAGAGATGTAACCTTCCTTCCCGACTGTGCGGGCCCTGAAGTTGAAGCTGCCTGTGCTGACCCCACTCCTGGATCCATTATCTTGCTGGAAAACCTCAGGTTCCATATTGAGGAGGAGGGCAAGGGTGTTGATGCCTCTGGTGCCAAGGCTAAGGCAGACCCTGAGAAGGTCAAGGCATTCAGAGCTAGTCTGAGGAAGCTGGGTGATGTTTACATCAATGATGCTTTTGGTGAGTTATAAAAGGACCATAAAAAACATTTTTGCACCAATATTTCTGTAGTCTTCACAACTTTAACAGTCATAAATATCTCTAAACAGTTTAGCACCTGTTAATAAATTTTCTAGTCCCACATGATGCTGGCAGAATAGTAGTATAATTTTTATAGAACCTTTGGTAAAGCACTCTTAATTGCAGGGCCAAGTCCTTAGATTACTTATACCGTATTTAAATTTCTTAGTAGATCATGTTTTATGTAGATTCTTTTGCCGTGTGCAATTGCCAAGCCACTATTTATCAAAGAAATAAAAAATTTAATGTTGTTGTTAAGTCTGATTATTATAAAATGTTGTTATCTTACTAACAAGGTATCAGTTTATAATAATAATAATGATAGATATCTTTATTAGGGCACTAAGTCCCAATATTACAATTAAATTAAATTAAAATTTAACATTAATAAATATAAAATCACAAAAATACAACTTTAAAAATTACAAAAAAACAAATTACAATACAATTTAATCCATGATTAAAATCAAAATTAAAATCAACATAAAAATTAAAATAAAATAAATATAAAAATTAAAATACATCCATTAAAAACATAACATAATTTAACTATCGTTGGTTGGCACTCCGGTGGACTTCGAGCCAGTACCTATGAATAGGACCACACCAATCCTCACTGACAACCCCCAGTAACTGATTGGCCAATGTTAATAATCTGCTTGAAAACGTTTATGATATTAAGTGGTTGGATAGCTGCTCCCATAGATAGGTAGATACTGAATTAAACGAATTGGTTTACATTCAATATCACAACTTTTTACAGCAGAAAGTTCTTCTGCAAATGCACAATCTCACAATGCAGTTGCGTCAGTGGCAAAAGTTGTGCATTTTTTTTAGAAATTAATGGAATTTTGATGTGATTCTTAGTGCATAAAGCATCCAGAAAAAAGTAATGTTATCCTATTTCTTAAGATAAAAACAGAAGTATTTTCACACCACAATATAAGACCAACCATTTAACATACTGTTTTTGGTTTTGCTGCACAGGCACAGCCCACAGAGCCCACAGCTCCATGATGGGAGAGGGCTTTGAACAGAGAGCCAGTGGCTTCTTACTGAAAAAGGAACTGCAGTACTTTGCGAAGGCTCTGCATGAGCCAGAAAGGTAAATTAATATTTTTCTCTCCACAAATCTTAAACACAGACAGACCTTTTTATTTAATGTTCTTTCAGTCCATCCAAAGGTTGTCTGGTAGCCGTCAGACATAAGATCACCATTGTACCCATAGAAATAAGTTTGTGTAAGAGTTGTGAAAAAGATCTATCACATACATACCCTCATGCCTGCATCGCTTGAAGGGCCAAAGATGTACCATTTTAAACAATTAATATGGTTAGAAAACCAAACAATCTTATCTCTAGTCTATTTCCTCTTTCCTTTCTAAATAGCTAATAACTGTTACTTATTCTTCTTTAGTAATAATATTAAGATAAACTATTTCCAAAAACAGTTTTGTTCTTATTTTAGGCCATTCCTCGCCATTTTGGGAGGTGCTAAAGTAGCTGACAAGATTCAGCTGATTGAGAACTTGCTGGACAAAGTCAATGAGATGATCATTGGTGGTGGCATGGCCTACACTTTCCTCAAGGAGACCCAGGGAATGGCTGTAAGTATAGCATCAAACCTTGCATTGATATGAAAAATCATCTTGCTATTTATTCATCATCATCATCATCATAACTGCCGAAAGATGTCCACTGCTGGACATAGGCCTCCCCAGAAAGGGAGGTTTGCCATAATCGCCACGCTTGGCAGGTGGGTTGGCGATGGCAGTGTATAGTGCAGGTTGCGTTTTACACAGAATGCTGCTGCCCATTCTCTGGTGATTCCCTTAGTCGCCTCTTACGACACCCCTTTATGTGTGTATTTCAAGTGATATGGGATGGTATTATTCTTTTACGGCACTATAAGGCACCGGCCGACACCATACGGCATTTTTATTCAGCTGCATCCTATTAGAATGGAAGCGAGTCCAAACTAAAACTGCAAGATACTTGTGATTCAATCTAAATAATATTAACCTTTTCCCACTGGTTAATCAAATCACAAGTTATCGTAGTGTGAACTGTTAACATAGAAATTCTTAAAGTTATGACTTTATATTAATATGCCTTATCAATCAACCAATCAATTCTTTATTGTGAGTAACAATGAGACTTATTTATTGTAAGTAACAATGTGCGAGTAACAATGAGACTCATTTGTTAGTAACAAACTTTCAACAATGTTAGTGATACAATAACATCAACACACAGCAAAATAATCATTACTTCAACTTCCCAGTTGAGATACTGGAGCAGTGATTCAAAACAACAGTTCAGCCTGTCATCAATCATGCCCAGGATGCTGTCGGAACTGGCTTGCTCCAAGGATGCATATTGATGTTTTCATTATTCATCATCTGATTGAAAAATAAAAACTAAGGTGCTACAAAAAAGTTTTTTTCTTTTAGATCGGCAACTCCCTCTATGATGGTGAGGGAGCAAAGATTGTGGCTAAATTATTGGAGAAGGCTGCCAAGAACAATGTCAAAGTACACCTTCCAGTTGACTTTATCACTGCTGACAAGTTCGATGAAAATGCACAGGTGAGTTTATTAAACTTATTATTATTACTAGTGGATCCGCAACTACGTTTGCGTCACAATTGTCCTTATTGCTCCGCCTCTTTTTGGACTTAGCGTGATGATATATAGCCTATAGCCTTCCTCGATAAATGGGCTATCTAACACTGAAAGAATTTTTTAAATCAGACCAGTAGTTCCTGAGATTAGCGCGTTCCAAGTAAACAAACAAACAAACTCTTCAGCTTTATATATTAGTATAAGATCAGTCTGTGCTGTCCCACTGCAGGGGAAAGGCCTCCCTTACCTCCTTCCACTTTCCCCGGTCTTCCACAATTTTGGGCCATTCCTTTGAGACGGACCACCTCATCCCGCCGTTAACTTTATTATCTTAAAATTTAAAGAGATATTGTGTGCAAACCTAGCAATGTGCAGGGATGTCTGCCAATGTTGCTGGCCGCAAGAGGTGCGGTCGTGAGCCATTTGCCGCCTTTTGTTTACGGAATGGAACTCATTTGAATGACGATTTACTGTTTTTAGGTTGGTACTGCTGATGTTGCCAGTGGTATTCCTGAGGGCTGGATGGGTCTCGATGTTGGACCTAAATCAAGGGAAATCTTCGCTGATCCCATCGCGAGAGCTAAAGTTATTGTATGGAATGGGTATGTATTTATTTTAAGTTTCTATTGAATATATATCAAGTTGACTACATGAAAAATATAATATTGTTTGATTTTGTTTAACAGACCTGCTGGTGTCTTCGAATTCGAGAAATTTGCTGGTGGCACCAGGGCTTTGATGGATGGTGTTGTCAAAGCCACTACCAATGGAACCATCACCATTATTGGTAAGAAACTTGTTTTATTTATTTTTCCTTTACTGTAAGTAGTATAAGGATGACTACGCTATAAGGTCTTGGACTTCTGGCTTCCTAAAGAACTGTTAAAAGTTCAAAAACCTTTAAAAATCGCCGATTTGTAGCAGCTGGTTTCATTAATTCATGCAATTTATTAATATTATACTTCTTAAATTTTTTATCGGCGTCATTCAGCTCGAAAAGTTAATATACTTACGAGTACGTAAACAATTTTTTAAAATAAGTTATTTTGCCATTAGGTGGAGGTGACACAGCCACCTGCTGCGCCAAGTGGGGCACCGAGGACAAAGTGTCCCACGTGTCCACCGGTGGTGGCGCATCGCTGGAGCTGCTTGAGGGTACGCAAGTCTTTATTATTACATGCAAATGCGTCAAGTGACTCGCCAGAATTAGGAGCATGTGAATGTTATGCTTAATACGAAAGTGTTAGTTCCGAATTAATAATGGATCCGGCGGGTCGAAAAAGGCCACTTTAGCAGAATCAGGAAGCACATCACGCTACCTGTTATTGTCAATTTTTACCAATCAACCAACAATCAACAATTTTTAACCTTATGTGTTAGCGATAAAGATGAAACTGGAATTGGACAGATTTTTGTGTGGTTTATGTGGTATTATGATTCTGCTAAGGTGGCCTTTTTAGAACCGCTTTTATGCAGCTGTATTATTTTTGTTTTACTTACTGCCTTTTGCATTTGTTTCGGTGGTGTTCCTTTTTTAAACGTGTATTTTTTTATCATCAGCATTTTTTAAAAACTTTCGTTTGTTCGTATGTGTGTCAAGTTGGAAACTAGTAATCCACTTTTATTTCTCAAAATATTCTTAATTACGGAAGAAAGAAAATGATAAACGAAACGTAATTATGTTTTAATTATTAATTTTGTTTATTTTCCTTTGCGTTGATTAGATTTCCTAACATATTTTTGTAGATTTAGAAACAAACTAAATAGTTATATGTTCCTCTTAAAATTCCCAAAATTAAAGTATAAATAGGTATTTGTATGTACAACAATTAATTATTATATATGTATGTTTAGTAAGATTCTTTCCGCAGTAGGTATATGTAAAACCCAAATATGTAATAATAATTAGATGTAGCTAAAGCAGTCCGTCCGTTACCGAACTGGAAATCTCCGGGACCGGACGGACTGCATAACTTCTGGCTCAAATGGTATGGTAGCATCTCAATTCCAGTCATCCTTAGAGTCTGGGTCGCTACCACAGTTTCTAACAACTGGCGTTACCCACCTGCTCCATAAGACTACCAGTCCCGCGGAACCCAATAACTATAGACCAATTACTTGTTTGTCGACGGTCTATAAACTTCTTACATCCATACTGAGAGTGAAGATTTAAGTGGAGTGTAAGAGCACTTTGAAACTAACTCAATTATTTTTGCCTCTCAGAATGGTTGTAGGAAGGGGTCCCGCGGTTCATCGATCCCGCAAGGATTTGTCGACATGTTGGATAGATTACAAGAAGGCCTATGATTCTGTGCCACATACATGGCTCATGAAGGTGCTAGAGTTGTACAAAATAGATGCAACTCTACGCACCTTCCTTGAGTCATGTATAAGGCAATCCTTCGCTATCCAGGATGTCGACCGATTCAGGGGAATGATGAACCTGTATGGATAAAACGGAGAATATTTCAGGGCGACGGTTTGAGTCCGCTTTGGTTTTGCTTAGCTCTGAATCCTCTAAGCACATTGCTGGAGGGTTCAAGTCTAGGCTATCGGTTGAGATGAGGTGGTCAGGCCATATCCCACCTTTACATGGATGATCTGAAACTCTTTGCCCCCAACAATTCACGACTGATGGAGCTACTGAAGGTAACTGAAACCTTCAATAGTGCCATCAGGATGGAATTTGGTGTGGACAAATGTGCAGTCATGCATGTAAAGAAAGGGGAGATTATGGAATCTGAGGGAATTCAACTCTCGGATTCCACACATTCTCGTCTGGCTAACGGGGAGGCACACCCAAGCACAACAAAGTGGCTAGGATTATCCATCAGCTACTTGCTTTGAAATACAAACTTGTGAATTCTGAGGTACCCTATTACAAGTATGTGCCCGACCCAGTTCTCGAAAATTACCATGTCACGTTGTACTGGGATCGGGTCTATCATCCCTGATAGAACTATTGTTGCCAATAAGCCTGATATAGTGGTGATAGACCGATTAGCGCGCCGCACAATGATAATTAATGTTACCATCCCGCATGACTAGAACCTCGTGAAGGCCGAGAAAGAAAAACAAATCAAGTATCTCGACTTAGCACACGAGGTTGTCGACATGTGGAATGTGGACTCAGCTGTCACTGTGCCGATAGTCGTTACGGCCAATGGCCTGATGGCCAAAAGCTTCGAAGAGGAAGCTGGCGTTACGCGGTTGGGTAAAGGGCCTGATACAGAAGGCAGTACTCCTCGATACGGCTCGTATTGTGAGGAGGTTCCTTTCTCTGGAGCCCTAACCACTGGTGGCTTGGACCCTGCTCCCGACACCGGCGGGCTACTATTTTTTATATTTTTAAATGTATTTTTTTATGGTTTTTAAGAGACATATTTAAAAATATTTTTTGTATGTAAATAAGAATAAATAAGACTGTAAGACCGTTCTCGAAACATTGTGGTGAGCTCATATCCGGAAGCCCGATTGTTAATTTACCGGCAGTCCTTGCCCCAGAAAAGTAGAACTATCGGTGCAGTTGGAGTATTCAATCCGTAGTTAGCAAACATGTAGATTCAGTAGAGGTACCAATAAGTTAGTGGGAGGAAAAGAAATCATTGTTCTAATTTCAAATTTTATTTTTCAGGTAAAGTACTGCCAGGAGTTGCGGCTCTGTCTGACGCATAAATCATAGAGCAAAGGATATTTATACCATATTTAATTGCTTTTTAGTGATGAATTATCCTATTTGATAGAGTGAAAATTAAGAAATTATGTTTTTATGTGATGTGTATGTATTGTACCTATAGATCGTTATTTTTAAGATTCAGTAAAGAGAAGTGTCATGTGTATCGAATAGTGTAATAATAACTTATTACCAACACAAAATAATATAAAATTTTGCTTATAATTTTGTTGTATTTTTATGTGTACATGACAAAACACCCTATACAAGGTGTTGTTTTGCATCTTCGTCAAATTTCAGGAGGTTATCATAAAAGACATAAAATAATCAATTGAAAATACTCTAGCGGGCAATAACTAATAACCGCTACGTTTTTTTGTTGTTGAAATTTAACAGTATTTCAGAATTAAACCCTTAATTTAATACAAAGAAAACAGAATCACTCGACTACGCACACAGCGACAATGCAGCTGTGTGCGTGAGTGTCGACGTTTTACCTACGAAACGCTAGCGCGCAACACCTACATTATTCATCTACATTATTGTCATAAATTTCGCTTGACTCACTTTTGAGCATCATTGGAATACGGAAATCTTACTAAAGACAGTAATACTAGTTCGCCAAAGAATAGTTCACTGACCTGTTATCAGATGATTTATAAAATGTTAGTTTTGCTTTATCCTTCAACCTAAAGTTTTCGTAGGGATTTTGTTTTGTTTGAAATGTTCCTTCCTACTTAACGGGCTTCGGACCTGCAATAATACCTACCTTAGTTGATGTACCGATCAGTCTAAAAATGTTTTCTACGTTTGACGGAAATGGGAAGACATGTTAGTTAAGTGTAAGTACGTGGTGATACTTTGACTCTTAGGTATTTTTGACGTAGTTAATCAACTTATTTACACTAATAAAATTGATTAAGCGTATTTAAAAATAGTACAAATAAATAAATTACCTACTTAGTTACCCGGAGGTATTGTTCACGTTCAAGTTTCTACCATCACACTCTTCGTACAATCGAGCACGACGTAGTTGGTTTTCCTTCAGCTTACGTAACACACATTCGTTTTTAAAGTGTCGAAAGCACTAATAATCTTTGCATGTAATTTCTGTTACACTTTTCACTTCTTCTGTGTAAACTAACCTTTTAACGTCTCCCCACAAATATAAGCCTAGAGGCGTCAGGTCCGATGAACGAGGAGGCCAGGCCACAGGTCCTCCGCGACCGATCCAGTGTTCACCAAAACTTTCGGTCAAATACTCGCGTACTTGCGGACCGGGTGCTGCAGTTCACGCTTCGGTAGGCGAAACACTGTGGTGTGGTGTACTCCAAAGTGTTGACCAGCCTCCCGCGAGCTTGAGCATGCCGGGGGACGTCAAACTGCCGATGATCCCGCAGTCTCTGCGTAGCGGCCAGCATGACGCTCTGTGATGGGGGTTCCCGATCAGGAAACATTTCCGTGAACATTTGGATGGCTCCACGTAGGCTGTCTCCACTGATGGCATATATCACTACCAACTCGACATTTGAATAATTGTCCGTCATCTTGCACTATGTACCTACGTCTCAACGATGTAAGCGGAATTCGCAAAACTCACGCGCGCTTCGGCGACATCACACACACTGTTAGTTCCGGGGCCGCGGGGGCGGGGCTAGGAGCTTGCGCGGGAGAGTACCCGCACCGTGATTAGGGTGGAATTGATTACATACGAATTTATCGAATGATCGTTTGCGTATGCGTTGTGTATGTATTGTTTGCGTTTGTATGTGTGTGAAAGCGCGGTTATAGGGCTAGTAACAGACGGGCCGTTTTAAAATAGCTGGTTCACACTTACGGGTTTCCGTAAATAAGAAAAAAATACCTTCCCATTTTATTTTTGATTTGGGTCGAGAATCACTAGCATAATTACGTCATTGAATTTTTTATACAAAGGCGGATTTTTCATATCTCAATCGTCAGATAACTTTAATACTTATTTAAAAATATGGCGATTTGACATACAATGTCAAGCATCTGATAAATCGACCCTAAATAATTATAATTGTTTTTTTAATGAATCATTCAAAGCAATTTACCCTGAAAACCTCCCTAAAACCCTCATTAAAACGCGCTTGAACTTCAAGATAAACTGCCGGTCTAGCTCAGCATCTCACCGTGTGAACTTATTTAAGTTTACACATACATGAAGTGAACTGTCATGCCATCTTGTTTGTATGGTCAGCTAACTTCATTTTCACTTCACCTAAACTTACACGATGCCGTATGGTGTCGGCCGGTGCCATAAGGTGCCGTAAAAGAATAATACCGCCCATCACCTCCCGTAGGAGTCGTAAGAGCCGACGTGCCGAATGGACAGCAGCGTTCTCTGTAAAACGCAACACCAAACACTGCGATCGCCAACCCGCCTGCCAAGCGTGGCGATTATGGCAACAAGGAGAGGGGAGCCTTTGGGGAGGCCTATGTCCAGTGGACGTCTTCCGTCTGTTATAATGATGATGAAACTTAAACGGTGAGAAGATTACAGAATTGCACAGTTGCATTGCTGATAGAACATTTATTTGGAACAAAGAAAGAAACAACACACAAAAGCACATACTAGAAAATACAAATAATTAAATGAAAACACAAAAGAAAAGGGCAGAATGTATAGTAAGTACATACTATGGGCGAAAATTGTTGGCAAACCGAAATGATCTCACGTGCGACTTTCATGTAGGTAAGAAAAGCTTCCATACAATATTTACAAGGTCTTCCAAGATATGCTAAGGCTTACCGTGAGGTGGAATGAATTATAAATGTTTCATAACTCAATCATAAACCTATAAAGCCGATCTTGCACGAAGACAAACATGATATAGTAACTTTACATATGTAGGTACATGTATAACGTGTATGTTGACGCTAAAACGTCAAGTAATTGATTTACGTAGCGGTAATGTATGGAATATTGAGTTTTATGTAGGTTTCTAAATGCAGATCAGGGATGTTGCGGAAAGGGCTGCGGACCTCGTTCGAAAGAGGCACCCACGCAAAGGGCACTAGGAGGAACACGGATGGGTTTTAGTCAGTAAAAGTCTGACACTCCCTTCTGCTTCACCCAAAGCGGAAGGAGTCATTCGATGATTTCCCATCCTTAAAAAAAGGGATGTTGCGGATGCCGATTTTTTCACATCCGCGGATGTTAATGCGGATATTCGAAGGCTCACATCCGCGGATGCGGATTTTTAAGACCCTTAATACATATAGTATATGAATGATGAATTAAAACATTTTCATTAATATTTTTATATTAATCCGCATTGATTGTTGCGGATGCGGATGCAGATTAGGGGTCGTAATACCGGTCCCTCTGTCTGAAACCGGTATTCTCGGTATTGAGTCTATCAGAATACCGGGATTCCGGGATTTTCGACATTTAGATAAATTATATTTATTTCATTAGTTTTTCTTTCCGTTAAAGTCTTTATAGTAAAGTGAAATCACTAATTTACCAGAAAGAAAAGAAACCCAACTTTTAATCAAAGAAAACGAGAATCTCCCTCTTATCAAAATTGTAACATTGCAATGGTTAGTTTACAACTTACATAAAAAGTAAAAAACCGGCCAAGTGCGAGTCAGACTCGCACACAAAGGGTTCCGTACCATAAAATTAATTTTTAGGGTTCCGTACCCAAAGGGTATCCAACGGAACCCTATTACTAAGCCTCCGCTGTCCGTCCGTCCGTCCGTCTGTCTGACAGTGGGCTGTATCTCAAGAACCGTAATAGGTAGACAGCTGAAATTTTCACAGATTGTGTGTTTCTGTTGCCGCTGTAATAACAAATAATAAAAATTGGGGTTTTTTGGTATGAAACCCTTCGAGTGCGAGTCTGACTCGCACTTGGCCAGTTTTTATTACTATTTGCAAATCGCTAATCAATAATAATCAAAATATTGGCAAATCGCTCGTCTTATGAATAACATTGCAGTCAGACCAGCAATTAAAAGAGCACTTAAAATTCGAATTGGCTCCTTACTTATTGGCGTTATTTAATGAAGAGGGCATGCGAAAGGGGATGAAATCAAAGTTTTGGGAAGCGTTCACACCAGCCCCTGAAAACGTCTTCCTCAATGCCACATATGTAGTGGTGGATCCACCTAGCATCGAAACTCATCTGTACAGGCAATTGTGGCAAACTAAGACACGTAGGTACACGATTTGCCAATATTTTGCTACGGACAGGAGCAAAACTTAAAATTGACAATTTGCAAGACTAATTAACAACCTCTGAAGGGCTATATCTTGGTCCCCATCACCACTAGCATGGGAAGATTAGAGATTTGCTTCGTTATGTGATGAATACAGAAAATATCGCAAATCCCGGTATTCAAAAATTCAATACCCGTATTGTGAAGACTTCTTTTCGGTCCGGTATCCCGGTATTTTCGGTATTCGGGATACCGGTTTGCGACCCCTAATGCAGATGTCCAAATCTATGCGGAAGCTCCGCATTTGCGGATGCGGATGCGAATATTCGCCCTGAATTATCCCTGATGCAGATACACGTACCTATATTGACTGCACTTTCAGCGCGGCGTTACGCTATTTCTAAATTAAATTAATGTTAGATCAAAAGAATGTTAGTATCCTTATACTTATATAGCTATAGGCTAGTTAAATAAATACTTATCTACACTAATAATAACAGATTTGTATTTTTGTATGTAACGAATAAACTTAAAAAATACTTTTGTATAATTCTTTCACCAATGGATAACTACATTATCAGCGAGTAACATAGGCTATATTTTATCCCCGTACTCCCACGGGAACGGGAACCACGCGGGTGTACCCCCTATAGTTATAAATGCTATCATACAAAAGTTATAAGGTCTTAGCTACATCATTTCTGGTTTCAGAGCTACCTATAGATACCTAAGAAAAAAAATATTTTGAAATGTTTCTAACTGCTCAGGTAACTTGGAAGGCCAGCATAAGGCTGCTTGTCCATTTGCGCGGAGCGGAGAAACGGAGAAATAATAACCAACCATGTCAGTCAAAATGTCAGCGACTCACGTTAAATTTTCTATTTCTCCTCTTCGCTGCCTAACTAACGCAGCCTTATAGTCCCAGGGACTTTAATGCAGTTCCACTTTATGGGCTTATTTTCATAAACATGTCAGTGGCTGAAAGTGACGTCATAAATATTGCACGAAGTCTTCAAATAGATGTTTCAATATTGATGAATAAGTACGTGGCGTCCGTATGCATATTTACTACATTACCGATAGATATGTTTGAGTTTGACATGTGAGTGATGCGACGTTTACATTCCAGTGGCGTTACGATAAATTCTAATACGCACAATAAAAATTGAAGTCTTAAATTTTATTTTGCGCTTGGTAAAAATAAAAATATCGTGCGTATACTAGAAAGGTTTAGGTAGTTAAATAAAGGTAAACAATCGTGATGTGTCTTTATGTTGTGAGGAGCTCGTGGCTAAATAATAACAGCCGCACGGGTTGATCTTTAAGGTTAAGCAACGCTTGCCAGGTTGGTCTGCGGTTGCTCTTAATATAAACAGTTTCCTCCGTGCCTCGGCAAGCACGTTAAGCCGTTGGTCCCGGCTGTGATTTGTAGATCTTTGGCAGTCGTTACGGATTGTCAGAAGCCAGTAAATCTGACTCCAGTCTTGCCAAGAAGTACCGTGTTACCCAGTTAATGGGTTGTAGAGGTCTGGTAGGCAGCCGCTCCACGTAAAACACTGGTATTCAGCTGAATCCGGTTTGACTGGAAGCCGACCCCAATATAGTTGGGAAAAGGCTAGGCAGATGATGGAATCTTGATGTGTCTTTTAAAATTGCGTGAATCACATACAACTAAAGCCTACCATTTTTACCAGTTTTACTCGGTCTTTCGGCTCAATAATCAGACAAGTAGCCTTGAAACCTGCCCACAGTTTCACACAATTACAAATAATATTTCTCCACTCTGACTATACAAGTAATACCTAACAACAGACAGCGGGGGACTGGGGAGAAGTCCCTAGGAACGCGAAACTCTTAAAACCCCAAGCAAACTTAATCAAAAGAAAACCTGCCAGTGCGTGACGCACGACGCGTCGCGATCAGTGGGGTTCCCTACGTAGTCGATTTTTTTTTTATACCATATTACAGGAAATGGCATGAAAATTACGACAAAAATGTAACAAGAAATAATGCTTAATATTTATATGATTTTTATGTCACCACATTCGCGAGTTCTGAATAGCCGAGAATCCAAATTAATGCATGCGATTAGAGAAGCCTGAGTCCAGCATTGTAAGTAGATAGGATGTTTTACCATACCCTGCCCTAAAAGGAAACAAACTGTTAGTGCGAGGTTTTCAGAAACTATCGTTTCGGTAGGATTGGGAATGTCGGGAACCTTGGCCTAGGTAGATCTGTGTCCTGCAGTAGATGTATTAAAACTGAATTATAAAAGTCAAACTACAAGACGAGCGCGATTTAATTTATAAGAAACTCGTTTGCTACGGAACCCTAAAAATAAGATAATTGTATAACTAACAAGAGAAGCCTTTACGCCCCATTGAATGACGAGAAGACGTCGCTGAAATGTTTGTGACACTTTTTATAAGAACCAAAGCTAACAAAGAGTTAACTTCAACAAAAGTCCATTTCTACTACAATGAAATATAACGAAGAGGGCGTAGCTTCAATCAAATTAAGTAAGATTGCTTTCACGAAGCCGCCATAGTATTTTCAGGCCTATATAAATAACATAAAAACGCGCCTTAAGCGCTTGGTCCACGAAATACTCATTTCAGGGCGGCTTTCTTAGATCTATGTAGATACTGTTGGATGACATTCTGAGTTCCTGAGGTAACCAGGGCTCTATTAATAATCTGGGGCTGCGGAATCTGTTTGAAAGAGGCACCGTAGCCCTGGAACGCAAAGGGCAGTAGGAGGAACACGGAAGGGTTTTAGAGTCAGTAAGAGTCTGACACTCCCTCCTGCTTTACCCAGAGCGGGAGGAGCCATTTGATGATTTCAAATCCTTAGAAAATAGTACTCTATTAATAATAATAAAAATGCCTATGGAGTACGTTGGTCGGACATGCATGAATATGGCTGTTCTTGGGGCTAGGTCCCGTGGTCGCCCTCGCAAGCGCTGGCTGGACGTCGTCAAGTCCGACATGAGAGCCAATAGCCTGACTGAGAAGGATGTTCAAGATCGGGCAAAGTGGAGGAAGCTAAGTAGGAAGGCGGACCCTGGCAATATCCGGGATTAACGCCAGGTGGAAGAAGAAGAAGGTAAAAAAAAAAACAAAACATAAAGAAACAAACAAACAAAAAAAAAACAAAACAAGCAAACGAACATTTATTTTCAGAATCTCTTCCATCATTTGTTAGAACCAATGTAACTAGTGTTACCTGCGTAGATACCTATTGGTTTAACTCACCAGGCGTCCGGATAAAGACGAACTTTGTCAAGCTTTTAGAATTTGTGTGCGTTTTGTTAGGCATAGGTAATAAAAAAGATTTATACATCCAATTTTGATAACTCATTATAACTTAAAACGGTTTTACTTTGACGAGTCAAAAAACCCGGATTTACTTACAATAATGCTACTCAAATTATAGACATGCAATCTTGCCTAGGATAAGTGGTCTTGTCCGGTCTTTTTGTTAAATTTTATCTCAAGTCCGGCTAAATTAGTTGGTCTGTTCGGCTTCCCAGTTTTAAGACCTGCTAGCCCTAATCACAGCTAAGACAGCACTCGTATAAAAACAGGCCAAGTGCGAGTCGGACTCGCACACGAAGGGTTCCGTACCATGAAACTTAATTTTTATTATTTGTTGTTATAGCGGCAATAGAAATACACAATCTGTGAAAATTTCAACCGTCTGTACCTATTACGGTTCTTGAGATACAGCCCGCTGACAGACAGACGGACGGACGGACGGACGGACGGACGGAAGGACGGACAGCAGAGGCTTAGTAATAGGGTTCCGTTGGTTACCCTTTGGGTATGGAACCCTAAAAACTAGCAGCGCCCCCCGGTTTCACCTGCGATCCCGTGAGAATACGGGGATCAAATATAGCCTATGTTACTCGGTAAAGATATAGCTGAAAGAATTTTTAAAATCAGTCGAGGAATTTTTGAGTTAAATCGTAACAAACAAACAAAAAAGAATCAAAGCTTTCCAGCTCTTTATTATAATATTAGTATAGAAGCTTTCTCGTCTTATTGCACTGTCTTAAACTATAGAAACAACGTATTAATTATACCTAGAACGTAGGAAGATCATATTATTGACATAAAACCTTTATATTACCTACCTCTTTTACAAAAGATCGCTACTAAAGAAAGCATCACACGTTTATAGAATAAATTAATCTCTAGCTTTTTATTGCTCAATCGTGAAATATACTTAGGAAGAACGTATTATAAAAGCAAGCCATTTCTTCCAGGCCATTACCCGACGCCATTAGGGTTGAAATTAATTCACTATTCAAATATTAATGTGGATTAATCCTGCCTTTGACTCGAGTCGACTTGAGCAATTTGTTTGAACATTCTAAAATAAAGTGCTATTTTTAAGTAGATACATATTAATAACGAAAGGAGCTGTTGAATTGTAACATATTCTCCAGGTAACCATAACAACAATCCGAAAACCAAATATTTTTCTCTGCAATAGTGTTCCCATTTGAGACCATCTTTATTTTCTGTGGCAACTGTCTACTCCTTAAAGATGATTAATGAGTGTAATGATCACTAAACATATAGTACTGAAAGCTGAAAAACGTTACCTTTACTTATCCTCTGACACAAGACTGCAATAGCTCTTCGTCTACAATTTACCTATCGATTTGAACCTACGACCTTCCGATCACCCTCAGCGATAAAATACGTTCTATCCATCTTTATCTCGGATTTACGTTTACATTCTATTCCATGTAGAAGTGAGGGTCTGAACAACAAAAGTACCCAAGCTTTGTATAGTGTCTCTTTGCCTATAAAAAAGAACAGCTGGTAAAGACACCTTGGGGTCAAATTCGTCGTAGTTTTCAATGCTACCTGAAACCTTATCTAAAAGGGTACAGGACACTTTAAATTGTAAATATCAACGGCTTTTGTATCAGTGGGTGTCTACAACCAATCTGAACTTTATTGACATTTATCTGCCGTGTAAACAATTTGTTTTACTTTCATGAATGAGCCGCTGTCCTTTTCAATGTTGTACCAGTTTATTTGCTACCCTATTTCTACGCAATAAGATTGCTTTTCAGGTGCCGACTGTATTGTTACCGGACCTATTGCAGCTGTACATGTGGGCGTTATCGATCGCTGCTTCGCGCAAGCGTCTCTATACATGCACGGTGACACGATACACAGAAAATTGAAACAAAACTGACAATGAAATGACATCAATGCCCTGAAATACGTTAACAATGCCTAGGTAGACGTTGGATAGGGAATTAGCAGTTCGGAAATTATGTTTATTAGGAAAATACAGGTGTTTCTGCGTTGCATACCAATTGGGTCTAATGCTTTCCAATACGTATGCTCTGGTCCAATTGGCGAGGGCCCGCGCATGCCCAGTGGATACAAAGGTGCTTTTTTATCAAAAAATAATAATTTTACTTAGTGTCAGTGATGTAAAGGACATCTGACGCCGCCGGGCGACCGGCTGGCGTGAAAAATGTAGTAGAAAAGTAGTCTTACTGAAAGACAACATACGATTAGTTTAGTGAAGCGTTTAATGTCAATTGTTATAGTGTATATCGATTGTACGTAGAATTATCGTTGTTTTTAGGTAAATTTATTATCAGGTAAGTGATATGTGTGTCTTGTTTCGTATTTGTTTTTATTTGGGCTCATTATATTTAATGTTACCTGTGTTTCTTAATTTATGTATCAGTTTATCTTGTGTTGGTAAACTTTGTTTGAATTTTTTCTCATGATATCTTCTTTAGAAAGTGCTTAAAATTTTAAGGTAGTTTTCAAGATGATAATTTAATCTATGAACAATTAGTAAGACATATAGTTTATGTGATCAACATTATTTTAATTTATTTCCACCCACTGTGAATGTGTTTTTCTTTGCACATTTTCTTCCACAAGTTTTTCTTAGAAACGAATCTAATAAAATGTGTATGTGAAGCTACAGGTCAATCGCGTTTACGTATTTATTTGGTCGTATTAATAAATTTAAAAGCACTGTTTGATTCTATCCCTAGTTAAATATTAACGGGCGGTTTTGTGTACCTAACTCAAAAGGGAATTGATGAATAAATTGTGAAAATAAAAGCTTTCTAGTTCATTCGATTCTCTTTAAAGCAGAATTATTTAGTGAATAAAAGATTAAGTAATGGAGTTCTAAATTATACTGTTCTATAATAATGAAAAGTTTGCTTTGATCGTAGCAATAAAGCCACTTTTAAAAACCTAGATCTCTAACAAATCGTAGTAAATGGCACCGAATCATTGACTAACATCGCCATTTATCTAACAAATAAACTATGATCAGTAGTGGGTACCTAAATTGATAATATAAGTACTCTCGTTATGCAAGCAAAAGTGCATATAGATACCCAGTTATGCACAAGTACATACGGCTATTCGGTCAATAGTGCAGAAATCGGGTCGGGGTGTTTCGGCACAGAATATGCGCTACTGTTTCAGTACTTCTCAGTGCTAAAATTGCATAAAGTGCAGTTGTTTCTTATTGTTTGGACAAAGTATTATCAGTTATCGACTCGAAAAGTAGAAGTGTTAATACTCGTGCTTAAAAAATGTCGTACAGGAACAGCCCCTCTGTTTTTGGGTTTCATAAAATTCCTATTCTTCAAGGAGGCTAAGTTCGCTTGCCAGTTGCTACGAAGACGATGCAAGTCTTTGTTTCTATTCCGAGGTCACGAATACTATAGCAAATAGTCGATATTCATATCAAGGACAAGTCCTTCCTTAACTTGTGACGATTAAAATAATTAAACTTTCATAAGTACCTACCTACTGTAGCTACTACGTAGTAACCGCGTCCCATACCTACTTTTGTTTCATACCACTGTTCTTTACCTGATGATTCATGATCACCATCCGTAAGTTCGGCTCTTGAAATGTGAAGACGGGGCCCGCTAGGGCCAGTGCCTGCCGGGGTGCGGAATCCGTTCGATAGAGTCGTAGCGGCCCTGTAACGCATAGGGCATTAGGAGGAACATGGATGGGTTTTAGTCAGTAAGAGACTGACGCTCCCTCCTGCTTCACACAGAGCGGGAGAAGTCATTTGATGATTTCCCATCCTTAAAAAAAAGGCTTTTGAAATGTATTTCACTCAATTCTCGGCCACGCTCTATCACCGTCATTATCCTCCTTTCTATGGCAAAAGGTATGTTTTACCATCAAATCAAATAGCTCAAAATGAATGAAAATTTAAAAGTCTTTTGTTTTACAATAGCTATTTGAAGAAAAAAAAACTTGTTCTACCGGTAACGTAAATTCAATTCAATTCAATTTATTTAATAATCGAGTAACCATGACTCATTTGTTAGTAAATGACTTATCCTATGTTAGTGATTTAAAACAACTGTACTCACAAAGATTACACACACACACACACACACACAACAATAACTAACATATACAATAAAACATACACAATACAACATACATAACACAACATTCACAGCGGCAGTGTACTGCCCGACACTTCACCGCAGCGGCACCATTCCATGAGAAATGGCGCAACAGTGATTCACATACGGACAGTCCAGCCTGCTGGAAATCAGAGACAGGATACTGTTGTTGCTGCCCCACACCCCATACGCACCAGAAACACACAGCGCTTACGCATTGTCGCAAAGAAACAATCCACACGTGCGTCTGCGAACATCCCTGATGCGCTGCAATAACGGGGCAGCCTCAACAGTACCCTGAACGCGTTATTGTATTGCACGCGGAGGGTTATTGTACGATTTCTGAGTATATCTAACCCACAAGCTGCTCATGTAAAACGCAGTGCCTAATGACATTAAATTGTGACATATTTTTCCGATTTCCAAATGGAATGCCTGTTAAAGCCTGTTATTTTAGGTCGGTGCAGCATGACTTCTTGCTATTCTATGCCAAATAGTGGCAAATAAGCAAGAACCTACCAGACTATTCTGTTATTCTATTCTATTCTATATTTTTATATGGCAAACAACGCCGATGAAGACTATGCTGCCAATGTCTAAAGCATTCTGTTATTGTCACCGTGTGTACTTAGGTGAAATGAGCTGTCATTTCTCATAAAACTATGAATTGACAGCTGTCAATCCATTCAAAGAAGATGGAATGACAGTTGACCTCACGGTTCACTCTATCTACGTTTACACAGTGACTGTTGACGGAATAGATCGGCTGATTGTTAGTGGTCTTAGCGGCCTATGGACATCAGCTTACGGTTCCAGGGGGACCAACAATAGATGTGATGCCTACTGTTTTCAAAAAGAGAGAAAATAAATTTATTTAGTACAAACTTGAGGCACAGAACACGTTTACTGGAAAATCAATATTTTTTACTTGAAGCTATCCGTGGTCGTAGCTCCCATAAATCACTTATAATCCATATCACTTATTTTCTCTATTATCTTTCACAAAATCCATCCATATTTTTATGTCCTTCTCATCTAGCCTAGCTTCGATCTCTCATTTAACAGTCTTAAAGGTGCCATATCTCCTATTCAACGTTATCTCATTTACATATTGATTCCATAATCGTAAATTCTTTTAACTACCGTAATTGTCGGGCTGTTACCGGGCTCCGCTCTGGGTTCTCCTAGTAATTTACTTAACAACTAGCTATTAGGGAAAACGTGGTAAGATCTAGTCAAGCTTTCTTGGCGGTTACTGTGTCGAGCAGAATAATTTTAAGCCCCAGTGAGACTAATAGATGGTGGGGCTCGTAGCTAACTGATAGCAGTCGCTCTTCAATAGGGAATATGCATGAAATAAATATTTATTATGTAAACAGTTTATCTAAAAATATACAAAAATATAATACTAACAGTGAAAATAGAATCAGAGATGCTCGAAAAATAAATGAAATATAATTATTTTAAACAAATAAATCTGTCCCTTTCGTTTTCTATGGCAGCTGTATAGGCGTCATGGACTTAAACGTCAAAGTTCATTTCGGACTTTCTAATTGTAATCTAGCTTTATTACTTCATCGCTGATGAAGGTATTTAACAAATAAATTTCATGATTGCATACTAGATCTAATACGTATTTCATTTTTATGTAAATAAAAAGATCGCATGCATGTTCCCTATAATCCCTATTCTTTTCCGTCGGTCCGTGGGTGAAGAGACCTTCGTGCCTTTGAAACCACGTTAAGCCTTTGGACTCGGCTGAAATTAGTAGATTTTTCAAAATTGGTTCCGCTACAAGCCTGAAAGCCTGAAAACCGGTCTCACCAAGGGGCATCGTCGTTCGTTGTAACTTTTAGGTACTGGTTGTGGAGATCAGATTATGATAGGCAGCTCCACGTAAGTGGTATTTCAATATTCTCAATATACTTCGGAAAGTAGTAGTAGTTTTTTTTCCCTACTCCTCACTGTACTTTTCTGATTAATTTCGTTGCGGGATCCATACAGTTGAATCGTTTCTCCGGGACTCGTCGGGCTTCATTAGCTCGGCGTTTTTCTGGTGGCCGCCACTGTTGATTCTGGCTTTCAGGAGTTGCAGTGGTTGGGAATGTGTGGCGGGCTTGTCCCAAAAAAAATATTGTTCCGAAAAGGTTAGGAAGATTAATTAAGACTTACCAAAATATCAATTAAGACTGTATATTGCAAAGTTGACTAAAACAAGAGACCATATTCACCTCTAAAGCGCAAAACACAGGAGTCCACAATTTTCCCTCTAGTTATGATTTATCGTGTCGTGAGTCCGTGACACGGGGTTTCATATACAGCTGCCTGTTGAGCTTGGCTCGGGGGTCGGGTACCAGAATAGTGAATAGGTACTTCCCTTAATACAAGATGCTTGAAAAATCGGAGTTGAAATCAGTACTGGCCAAGTTTACGTACTTCATAATATGCAGTACGCAATGTGAAGAGATTTGATTTGGTCAGTTTTGAAATCAATTTTTACGAGGTCCAAGATTTCATTAGAGCTAATGGGGTTATTTTCTAGAATATTCAACGACTGCAGTAGCAAAACTTAATCTCTATATAGGGTCAATTGACCACTGCATAATTAGGTAGTACCTGTAATTTACCGTTGCATGTGTGCACCTATATTCAAGGTTTGAAGCCATCAAATTGTATAGCAACACATTGACATTGGAAATCCGACCTTTCTGTCTCACAATTTAGGTTGAAACTCATTAAACTTTTGTAATAGCTATGTTAAACCGCTCATTAGTGCCGTGTCAGAAACACAAGATTATTCAGAATTGCTTGTTAATTCAAAAGTTATTATGATCAACATTTTCTTAGAAAACAATTTTGCTTTAACCTTTAAAAATGAAAAGCAAAGAAAATTTTAATAGAACTCTTTAAGTTTTCTTTTAACGTTGTAGAAATTCTTTTAGATACGTTACCGAACCTATTAAAATAAAACATTTTTAAAGCTTGCTAAAGTTTTTAATAAAACGACGTTACTGTAGTGCTCTACATAAATATTCTGGTTTTAAACGTGAAATGAATATTTTAACAGAACTACAGTTGACCAACCATGTTAATTGTCATCAGATACGACTAAGTGCAAGTTTTTTATTTCTATTTCGTTATCTATTTATTATCTTTGCCTTAAGAAATATTCAATGCTTCCTAAAAAAAATTTTAACACCGCGTTCAAGTCTGTTTTCTATATTCCTATAGTTTGAACCATGACCATAGTCATGTCCAGTCTCTAAGCTTCCAGTAACACAAGGCAGATGCATTCCAAGATTAATTTCCCTGAAATAGGAAACCTACTAATCGGACACAATTCTCTATAACCTAATTCGATCATAGACTAGGTAACTTATCAAATTAACTGAAACGTCAACGACTTATGTTTATATTTCTGTACTTATATTCAACACATACACGTGACACAGCATTTACTTAACAGCAGAAATTAATTAAATTAATGAGTCGTAATACCATCAGCGTTCATCTCAAATTAGAAAAACGGTCGAGCCTTCGATGCAGTTATTTATGAAAATAGACCCTATAATGTTGATTTTAAGTTCTATTATGGTAATGCGTAGTTTTGTGTTGTAACTTAATAGATTTGTTTTCCTAGGAATTTCTTCTCGGTGCAAAATAAGTAATTTATGTTCCTTTGAATTTTTACACTATGAATAAATTTGGCCAAGTGTGAGTCGAACTCACGTGCAAAGGGTTCCAAACCAATTAATTTTTTTAACATGTCACTCCACAGACTTCTTATTTTCCTGTAATCTTTAATTATTATCTGCATTATTACAAAATTTTAGGCTCGGTAGTTTCGGAATTCGGAGATAAGGGGGGAATGGTCATTTTTGGTGTAATTACTTGAATAACTTCAAAACTGTTTATTTTAAAATTTTAATATTTGTTTTAAAACCCTCGAGGAGCTCGTGAAAGGTTAAGCAACGCTTGCCAAGGTTGGTCTGTGGATGGGTGACCATTTTAGTATACCGAGTTTTCTCCTTGCCTCGGAAAGCACGTTAAGCCATTGGTCCTGGCTGTCATTTGTAGATCTTTGGCAGTCGTTACGGATTTTCAGAAGCCTGTAAATCTGACTCCAGTCTTGCCAAGAAGTACCGTGTTACCCATTTAATGGGTTGCGGAGGTCTGGTAGGCAGCCGCTCCACGTAAAACACTGGTATTCAGCTGAATCCGGTTTGACTGGAAGCCGACCACAATATAGTTGGGAAAAGGCTAGGCAGATGATGATGATTTTAAAACCCTCACAGTGGCCCAGTTACAAAAGTTTTTGAAACTGGGCTTCTAGTTTCAAAAACTTACCTTTTTAATTTCCAGTTTGACCCCTAAAAGTGACCCTCATAACACTAAAAAAATATTTATTTACGTAACGCGTCCGTATTTGGGTCACAGGAGTCCATAATGTGTACCAAATTTTAATAGAATCGGTATGGTAGATCCGGAGTAAACTGGCTGTGACAGAGAGACAGACACCCGAGTGATCCTGTAAGGGTTCTGTTTTCTACGGATGTTCGGAACCCTTAAAACGGTTCCATAATTCCGTTTCAAATATCAACATAGAGATCCCTTCGTCTCATTTCGAAAAAAGAATCCCGGAAACCTTTCCGTTCTAGAACGGTAATATCAGAAACCCTACATCAATAGATTTCATTACGAACTTTTTCAATTCCGAAGCATTAGAAAACTTAACTTTGAAAGAGCCGAGGCTTGGTGATTGATTGATTTCAATATGAATAAATTCTATTTGATCGAAAACACTGATTGAGTTGACGTTTTCATTCGTCTATTTACGCCGAAAATTGAAAAATACGTAGCACTCGTAGCGGAAAATTGTCGTAGCAAAATTTACATTGCTACGCCGTGCTACGCGAGCATGATGATGTCACGTCGTTGACAATCGTCACGGTACGTTACCTACGTAGGTACTCGTAACTCCTCTAACAATGAACCCGCTCTGAAATACAACAAAGAAAGTGTTCTTTTCCATGAAATGTGTCAATTGTGTCTGACAGTGAACTGAAAGGTTTTTGCGTCTTGTACCTTTGTAAGTAACGGAAATATACTCTCTGTTGGTGAGCAGAATCCTGCGGTATTGTGGTTTTCCGGCAGAAAATACAGGAAATGTTTCAATTAAATTAAATGGGTTGGTTAATTTATATAACGAAAGACACAAATAAATATCAAGTCTACCTAATACATCATTACCACAATTATATTCCAACTCAATTATTCTCATGACGTACTTCGGCTCGTGCTACCAAAACATTACCTATATTTCGCTCCATGTCGTATAACAAACAATGCATTGTGCAGTTTCGTGCCGAGCAATGAGCGAGGCGAAACGGCTCGGGTCACGGGCTCACGGGCTTGCAGGGGCGGGAAAGGGAGCTGGGATAACGACCCACACCCCGGCGACACGTATTTTAGGTAGGTACAGGCGACAAAATAGTTTTAAAGTTAGCAGGGAAATAAATACTCGTATAATGACTTGCCTGGTAATGATTGTGTGACAATGTTGAGACGTAACAACTCTCTTGTTATGCTATTTTAGGTACCTGGGGGCACATAGGTGGCTATAGATTACTAAACTTTTATAAATAATAACGACACGTAAAACTTGCATAAAGACACAGTGAAGCATACGGTGGAGGTCTACACCCTGCTTGGGCTGAGTACCGCCGTGTCCTCGTCGAAGCGATCGGCGGCGGCGAGCGTTGGGTGGATCGCCGTCCCGAAGTTCGTAGTTTCGCATACTACCAACCAACCAACTAAGCCCGAAACTACGGCCTTTGGGCTTAGAGAGTAGCCCCACAGGCCCGAGTCGACGGCGCGCTGTGTTTGACGCGTGCCACAAATAGATTTCAGCATAGAAGACGGGGCCCGCTAGAGCTAGTGCTTGCCAGGGTTGCGGAATTTGTTCGAAACAATCACCGCGACCCTGGAACCCTAAGGGCATTAAGAGAAACACGTATGGGCAGTAAGAGTCTGACACTCCTTTCTGTTCCGCCCGGAGCGGAAGGAGTCATTTGATGATTTCCCATCCTTGAAAAAAGGTTAATTTAGATTGATTTCAAAATTTGACTACATGTCAACATTTTGTTTAGAATTAGTTGCTAGTTCGCTGCCTATAAACTTATATGTTTGTTTAACTTTACCAACTAGGTACCACCTACGCTTTATGCAGCTATGAGTAACAATGTAATTTCTGGGAAGGAAATCATAGCTTGTTTTCAGTACGCGACATGCACAAATAAATACATACATGTATAACATTCAACAATATTTGAAATGAACATATCTGGTGGTGGGAAATATTTGAAGGGATGAGAGACAATACTCATAAATATGCAATTTAAAGTGCTGACTTTTAATGAATTTCTGAAGTAGCCAATATTACTTACTTCTCTTTGAATTGGACCCATCACAAGTAATTGTATATGGACTGCTCTCACTGTGTGTACCTTTGGTGTTTTTGTAAGACCGTTGCTTTGTAGTACTTAATTAATTTGGAGCAGCTCGAGTCTTAACTTGAAATAATTACTGTTGCTGCCCTAGAAAATGTTTCTTTCTTTTACTGCTTTTGTAGCTACATTTAGTTGTGTTTGTGCCGACTCCAAATGCTGCTCGGGGTTGTGTAATAGACGTAGAGAGCTTAGCAACGACGTCCTTCACTGCTGTATACGAGTACTTTAGTCCTCTTCACCGTATCTACTGACAACGAACCAGGCTAATTTTCCTAATCGTGAATTTAAGACACATAATTTTGGTTTAAAATAAATTCAATCACACGGAGCTATACTATAAACATCACGCACAATTTCGGTGGCGTAATCATCATCATTTCAGCCAATTGCCGTCCACTGTTGAACGTAAGCCTTCCCCAAAGAGCGCCAACCATACCGGTCTTGAGCAGTCCGCATCCATACGCTGCCAGCCACCTTCTTTAAATCATCGATCCACCGTGCCGCAGGGCATCCCACACTACGCTTGCCCAAACGCGGTCTCCACTCTAACTGCTTCCACTTTCTTCTGGTCCATCGACCGTCTGTCCGTCTACACACATGGCCAGCCCAGTTCCGTATGCTGATTCTACGCGCAATGTTGGTGAATTTAGTTCTCTGACGAATGACTTCGTTGCAAATTCTATTCACCAGAAAAACCCCGAGCGTTCCTCTCTCCATTGCACGCTGAGCAACCTTGAATTTGTAGGCTAGGCCTACGGTGAGTGTTCCACGTTTCGGCTCCGTAAGTTCGGTGGCGTCAGCTTGAAGTGAACTGTCATTCCACCGTGATTGGATGAATTGAAAAGTCAGTTTACGTTTACTATACAGTATACACCCAAGTTTCCGAATTTTTTACAGAATACCTAGCACTACTGATCAGCATCGTCGTATGTGCATGTATGAGTATATGAAGGGTTTGGACAATTTTGCCTATCTGGTGCTTCTTGTTTCCACCAGTGGTATGCCACCAGTGTAGGAAGTTTCCAATAATAACCTATCAGCGATTAGAATCTATGGTCAGCTAGTAAATTACTATGATAACTGTTTGTTCATGCAATATTTTGACTAAGTATTATATTGAACAAAGCAATATGGTAGATATCTCAACAAGATTGTACCCAGTTTAGGGAACGTTAGGTTCGTTGTGAGTTTCATGTTTATCCTCAGTAGTATCTGGTCTTGTTATTAGCCTCGCATAACATTGTGAAATTGTCTTTATTTTCCTTTTTATAGGCTTTCAGTACCAAGGTATTTCAAAAAGCATTATTGCGTAAGAGAAAATCCGTTGCGCAGAAGACAACAATACATACCTATTTGAAGGTGAGCCTTCTAACAAAATGAATGATGATTGATTCATGCATATTATTGTATCGGCAACGTAAACAAAGGGTGTCAGATAGCATTCAAAAACTTGAACATCAAAGGTTGTTTTTAAATTCTCTTGTTTCTACATCAACTAGTTTCGAGAAGGGTGTATAATAATTTTGCATTTTCAGTTGTACGATATCTTTATACCAGTTATACTTTAAAGAAATATATAGTATGAGATGTACCTGTCTGATGGCGGTAATGGAAATTTAAACCTTCAGCCGCAAATTGTTGGGGGCAGGCTTTCCTATTCTCAAACGATGGCCTAGGTATGAATCCCCCAGCAGTGTTTTTAGAGGATTCAGAGCTAAGCAAAACCGAAGTGGTCTCGAACTGTCGCCCTGAGAGATTCCCTGTTTCGTAAGAGATGTAAGATAGTTCTATTTTACAAACTTTTGGCAACGTTCAATACCTTTGAGAGTTCTTTAAATAAGCTGTATGACCCTTCTTAGCACTTTTATTTCATGTTCTTTCGACCTTACAATGTTGACCGATCTGATAGTAAGCAAACGGTTTTGTGACGTCAGTAAATGATGTCTAAATCGTGTTTTATTACCAGGCCTCCAATATACTTTATGTCGACTTGCTTTTATAGTTTTAGCTACGACGCTGCTAAGAAGGCTCGCTAGTACTTTTATGCAGCTTACAAGTTTTTATTTTCTAGTGGTATAATGCTATGGTAGGCACTTTTTTTGTTCGGGGCTCACAGGAGCCAATGCTTGCCAGGGTTGCGGGATTTGTTTGAAAGAGTCACCGCAGCTCTGGAACGCATAGGGCATTAGGAGGAGCACGGATGGGTTTTAGTCAGTAAGAGTCCGACACTCCCTTCTGCGTCGCCAAGAGCGGGAGGAGTTATTTGATGATTTCCCACCCTTTCAAAAAAGGTACTTATTTGTTCCATATTAAAAAACCAGTTACAAAATTTTCAAACCTCACCATAGTACTTAAGTATTCATAATATGATTTAGCGATTAAGATAGATTAAAAAGGTATTAAAGTTCAGGGGCACGTAATATTTTACATGAAGAAACTCTATTTAACAAATTCGTGACTTCAATATTGTTTAGTTTCAAAACAATTCACGAACATCGTCAAACTGTATTAATATTAAATGTACCAATACAAGAACTACTGAAACAAAATTACAATGACAAATGGGACTGCCTGCTATACTTTGACCTAATACCATTGGTTACTTTTTTATTCATGATATTTCGTAATGGCTGTCGTCGGTAAAAGATTCACTTTGAACATAATAAATGTTGTTAAGACATGGCATTATTATTGCCACTTATTGAGCGAAAGGTCGGGCGGGGAATAAAGTGAATTATGATGCGTCTTGAACCATGTCATTTTAAGCATTTAGGAGAGTTCAATGGTTAGCTGAAAGGCGTATTCGCCATGT
Organism: Lacanobia oleracea; assembly: GCA_950371165.1. Lineage (NCBI taxonomy): Eukaryota > Metazoa > Arthropoda > Insecta > Lepidoptera > Noctuidae > Lacanobia > Lacanobia oleracea. The sequence goes on from OX493389.1 coordinate 8,293,264, forward strand.
GAACCGTTTCATCATGCATTAGCGTCTAAAACACCTTTTAGAAGTTAATGGGGTGATGAAACGGTGACGAAATAGGGCTCTTTCAAAAGGCATATAAAGAAAAGGTCACGAAATTCAGCTTTACAAAAGGTCAACATTACGCGAGATAACTTAACCGCCCATTTAGCCAGCATTAATAGACATAAACTGCAGACGACTTCAGCTCTAGTTGACAGAATGTCGTAGCGTGCTAAAGACAGTTTTCATTACAGTTTTATTGCGCCTAAGACCAATGAAATATACACTTTTATGTACAGTTATTTCACTAATCATTCTCTTATGGACCAAAAGCTCTGCCTGTACCAAACCTTTACTGTATTTACGTAGCCATATAGGTCATTTTTAGAACAGGCAGAGTAGAGAAAAGACACGGAAAGTGCCTACTTTCCAACTTCATAATTTATTAGGGCTCACGTCGACTTCACATCAGAACAAAAGTTTCCTGAACCTAAATAAATAATACAGTCCTTGTTTCGTGTTGGACATTCACAGCTAACACATCTGAAAATTTTAGTAAGGGTTGCGGAAACACCCCATTTGGGGCAATTTCAGTACCGTAAACTGTCGTGTGACCAGCTTTTCCAAGCACAAAAGAGGTCAGGTGTTGTAAACAAGTTAAACCCGTCGATCCAACCGTAATCTTATTGACCCAATCATCAGAGCGAATATGGTTTGCGTACAAATGTTACGGTACGGATCTCTCCGAGATATAACAGTATATATTATTCAAATCACGTTTAGTATACCAACAGGATTCGGAAAAAATAGGACGAGTTTTAGAAGATTATCTCTTCGTAGAATCTGTGAAGGTTTATTGCTTGAGGATTATTCAATATAGCAGCTTTAGTATCCAAACTAATTCTGAACAGCTGTGCCAAAACACCGCTTTTAGAACCGATTTTATCGCCAAGTACCTACCTATCTAAATTTATATTTACACCTGGAACAGTACAGTTTATCCGAGATTATACTTCCGAAACGTATCGCGTTATAATCCCAGTATTTTCTTGCTTGTTATCCTTGCTAAGTTTGTCGGTTTTGTTTGTTGTTTTTCGTTTGTCCTATCAAGTGTTCTCATCTTGTCATTCGTCTGAATACTGTTGAAGTTCTGTCTCCGCCTTTAACCTTTGATATTTTACCCAGACTTGTGTACTTACATAATACGATGTCCTTATGAAATTCTTCTGGTACGCAGTAAATATCGCTAGAACATAATGCCGGATTGGACGTGGTTGGTGTTTGCGGCGGTGTTCGGGGCTGTGTCGGCCCTGTCCGTGCCGCTGGCTCTGCTTATCTACTTCGTGCGACCCTTCGAGAAGAAGACGCAGACTACTGAAGACTATAGTTTACCTATCACCTTGCCACCTGTAAGTACTTATTGAGTGATGTTTTATTTCATTTTATTTTCATGGATTTGTTCGAGCTGGTTCTAAAACATCCAGCAAAATTAATTGATTTGATTTGAATAATTGTCGAGGATTGCAGTTATACATATAAAAAAAAATTGCAAAAAATAAAAAACGCGATTACAATATATCGCGTGAAATTTTAAACTATTGCATTTGCATAGAATTTATTGTATTCAAAGTGACTACAATCTTACGGAGTCTGCCATTTTCTTTGTCATAGACACTAGAAAATGTAGTAAATAACCGCTTTATTTTTACTGTTGATAGGCACGCGTTTGACCACTATCTCACCTGTTGGTAAGCGATGATGTGGTCGAAGATGTAGCACGCTTGCCTAGAAGTAACTAACCTATTCATTCTTGACTCTTCAGTTTTTTTTTTTTTCGTTTATTGGCTATGAAATACAAGTAAAAATAATCACATTTTCCTTAGCGAATAACTTATATCATATCCGTTGCAGCCTACGGCAGGAAAGAAACGGTTTTTTTTGTGTTACTTCATTACCTACTTAGGTACTTACAGGAATATTAATCTTAGTTAACATTTGTGTGGGAAGATACGAGTAAGTTCACGTAATTTCTTGCTCACGAGGCACTATCTTGTAACACTCGTATTACAGTTCCCATCAATCTTTCATGACATGGGAGTTGTCGAACATCTGAAGCGTTAAAATTAACTGTAATGTGATGGAAAAAAATAAAATAAATAAGGTTTCCTTTTTACCATTTTGGTACGGAACCCTAAAAATAAAATACGCGTCAAAATATAAGTAGTTAACTAACTTTTCATAAAGATTTTTCTATTCAAAATATTTTTTCAGACTTCGTGATAGAATAGGCATCATTATGACATTCCACGAAGCGAGAAAAAAACATTTCAGTTTGAATACAGCAATTTAGTTAGTTCGAGCCACGGCAAGTTGGGTAGGAAAATAAACAACTGCCACTTTCAGAGTTAGGCAACATTCATAAGTTGTTATGATTGGCACCGAACTGTGCTAGTGTTGACGTGAAAATTATAGCTCGGGTTTTTTTTTATTCAATCAGATCATGTTTGTTTTTGCTAGAGCGTTTGAAATTGGAATTATGTTGAGGATATGTGTTACGCTATGAGTTTATTGCACTCCTAGTGGGTTATTTTCTAAAAGCAGTTATTATGCGTTTATTCAATATAAAATAAACTTAGGCAGGCCTAAGAAAACGTCTGAAAAACTAATGTTCTCAATGACTGATCACTTTCCGGGGACTTACCGCCAATCCCTGTAGACTTATAGTTGATAAAACGATCCTTCAGATATTTAACCTACTGTCTCCTGAGATGTAACTCCTAAGAAAATGTATTTACCGGAAATAAAAAACACTTACCGAACATTAGTGGCCGCTGGGCCTCCTCCAAGACATCAATTTTATATTGACCTATAAAAGGTTCCATTTTCCAACACCTCAAAAATGCCTTTAAAAGCGTAATAAAAAGTATTCCCATATCGCATGACTTGATCGCCAGCCAAGGTCGGAATCGGAAGCCAAGCCGGTACGCTTCCTCAATTCTATGAAGTGTAATAACGAAAACAGACCGTAGTTTTAATTTATATAATCAGTAAAATGTGTGTTAATTTTTAGTAATGTGTTTAGATAGAATGCGGAATGTGGTTCGCGAGTTTATGCAAACTACGTAAAGGCATATTAGTAAAGGCGTTGGTAGCTGAACAATTTGACACCCTGCGGTTAATGTGCTCAAACACTGTGAGGTGTACTTAACAGGTTTGATTGTTCAGGGTAACCAACGTATTATGGTTGTAACCATAATCTATGCAGTGCATACAGCGGTGGATATGCCTTCACAGGTAATACCTACCTGATCAGTTGGTGTGTGATCGCCTTTTCCCAGTAACAAATGTGTTTTGCTATCGCACAAATATTGCTTTCCGATATAAGGCATCGGTGTTTTTCTCTGTCGGGGTTTATAGCTTCATCGAGACGGAAAAATAATTCAATAGCCGTGTTTGTTTTCTTTACAAAACTATTGTTATCCAACGACCTTAGGATAAAAGGATTTTTTCTAAATTTTTAGTTGGTTATAAGTTTAAGACCAACTAATTTCGGTTGTTAAATTTTTCCTTTTTTTTATTTGTAATGGGTTTGCTTTTGACTCTAGTCTATGTCAGAGATGACAGAGACAAAGTCTACGTTCCTTCTGTGTTTTGTCGATAAATATGTATTGAAAATCATGTAATATTCGCTGCGGGGTGAATAGGCCCCTCAAGAAGTCTCGACCCTCGTTTCGACCCTCGATACCGGCACGTGCCTAGTCAATCCAATCATGCTCCCTAATTCCAATCCAAACCCGTCTCCTCACTCCTGTGACGGCCTTAGTCGAAAACTGAGCTTGCTATTGTTTAACCTAATGTTTAAAAGGTTGAAAAAAATACAACTTTATTTGTGAAAAATAAATGGTACCTGTTTTAGAGACTTATCAACGGCCAGGACGTTTTGGAGACGTAGATTCGAACTTTTTCGAATCTTTCACACATAATGTAGGTATATCTTCTTTGTTTAAACAGCTTAGGTAATACATGGTGAAATAATTGTGAGTAGATACAATTATTTCAAGCGCCTGATCCCAAGAGACTTCATTTTTTCACGCAGAACCTGAAAGCCACCTCGTTTAATCTGAACAAAATAAGATCACGTTACTTCTCTCCACTTAATATAGATTTGTTTGGGTTACGTCCTACCAATATATCGTTATTGATTACTGTAAACGTATCGTGTATGTAGACCTCTAGGTACAAACAGTCGCTAATCTATCTTTCGGTAAATATGTTTATCCATTTAGAAACAAACGCCCTAATGCCTTTATTTATCGAGCTTATGTAACAAATCGTATTTCTACCACTGTTATTTACTAACATTTCTTTGTTGGGCGGGCCGTATATTTGACCAGCGTTCATCATTAAGTAGTGTCCCAATTACAGCTTTACTGCCCTTTAATTAAGACCGTTGCCCTCAATTTCATTACGAAGTATATAATTAATAAAACCGCATCGATATAATTGGTCGGCCTATGAGGTGCGTGACGTCATCGCCTACCTCTTGTTTATTTGCAGAATTTACAAATTGGAAATGTAGTCGATTTATTGGTGAAAACGACGAATCAGTTGTTCGAATCGTTGAAGTTGAAAATATCGAACAAATCCCATGATTCTTTTGACATATTGTGGCAGCCGTGACAGTAAATCAAGATAAGTGTCACTTACCTGTCATTGGAAATTCAACCCCTAAAAGAAAAAGGAACAAGGGGTGGAAATAAATGGAATTGTCGCGTATGTCTCCGTTTGGCCTATTTTATATCTCCTAGACGCGATAATGTCTCTGTTTGTCTTTTATATCGGTAAAATTTCATAGAAATAAACCGTAACATAACCACGACAACGTTAGAATCGATTTTTAATATAATTCTCTCTATTCAATAACTAGACAGCTATAAACTTTTGAGTGCTTTAGTTATGACACGCAAATAAAAAGTTTTTAAATAAAGGAGGGTTTACTCTCACTCACTATTATGCCAGAGACTATTCCTACATATAAAAGTACCTAGTAACTACTCTCAGAGGGCTGCTCTTCATAACCATGTTCTATTTTCTCAGCTCTCTTTAGGGTTGCCAACTGTACTGTTATTATAATACTCTATTTTGCCTAGACGCACTTTATAATCTAGAAAACAATAGAGTACGCTAAAATACCGTTTTCATTTTGACTCTGACTTTGATTTATATTTAATTAAATCCTGCCAATTTATTGAGAACTTAGAGTTTTTATCTTGCCGAAACCATTGCTTCATTAAAATTGTCTAGAAGTTTAATTCAAACAACCACTTATTATCAAAACAACTATATACATGTTTGTTTTGTAAAGAGTGAAACAATAAAGGGTACATTTCATTTACCCTTTCTAAAGACAGAAATACTCTTTTTCTTCTGAAAAAGTTAGCTGCCCTAGCTGTCTTCGTCAAAGGGAATTATGGAGGTGGCAGACGCTAATGTTGGGAGATTAGTATTCAGTAATCTCGCCTTTGTTCTGTCGTTTATGTCGGGGTTCTAGCACGTCATTTATCATTTACCTAAACTGCAACATAGACTTTAATCCGAACTACAAAGGAGTGTGAGAAGATGTGTGTGGTGATGATAATTGTTAGTTTTAGTATCAAATAGTTTTGTTTTTATTGTGAACCAGAATCGTAAAAGCTACCATTACCTAGGGGTCCTTACAGTGATGTACCTAAATGAGTTTTCGCTAACGTTTTTCTCACAACCTGCCATTATAAATCATCATATTTATTAGTTTATTATTTTAGCATTATATGTATATTTTATTCGTATTATATATTTCGTTTATTCATTAACTTGTATTATACTACTCTGTCAAGAAAGTACCGGGAAAAGATCAATAATACACAAAATGTCTGTTATTCATCCAAATTTATTTTATCACCTTCAAAATATGCTCCTTTAGAATCGATACACTTGCGCCAACGAATAATCCATTCATCAAAACATTTTTTAAACGCTGCTTCCGGAATTGAGTTCAGTTCTCGCCGCGAATTCTCCTTTATGTCTTCTATCGATTGAAAACGGGTGCCACACACACAGCTTGTTGACTAGTTTGCATGTCAAACTCGTAAACCCACGTCTCGTCACCAGTAACAATGCGTTTCATGAATGTTGGGTCCGAACTGACTCGTTCTAGCATGTCCTCAGCGACTTTCATGCGATTGAGTTTTTGGAGAAAATTCAGATCTTTTGGGACTAGCCGAGCAGCAACATGTTTCATACCCAAATGATTAGTTAAAATGGTACGGATCGACTCGTGAGATACAGTAAGTTCGGCGGCTATCTCTCTCAGAGTTGAATGGGGATTTTCAGTCACTATTTCCTTCACTTTTGCGATGTTAACTTCAGTTGCAGACGTTGACGGCCTACCAGAGCGAGGCAAATCTTCCATCACATCTCGACCGCTTTTGTACGCTTTGAACCAGTCATAAGCACGAGTTTTTGATAAAGTCGATTCACCGTAAGCCTTCTGTAACATTTTCAGTGACTCCGAACACGAAATTCCATTGGCGATGCAAAATTTAAGACAAACTCTTTGTTCGATATTTTTGTCCATTATGAAATTCGCAAGACACACTATATATGATATTACTAAAACCAGCACTGTATTTAATATAAATAACAGATGCAACTCAAACTCCGCGCCAAAATGGAAAACAGTTGTGCCAATCTAACAACTACAAAGAAACAAAGATTTGAATTTGGAACCATACACAAATCATCCATTCCCGATACTTTTTTGACTGAATGTATATACTTATTATTTTTTGTATATTTCTTTTTTCCAAAAAATATTCTATTTACAATTTTATTTATTTGCTATACACCTGTTTCTTTTAAACCCAAAGGTTGACTGGTAGAGAATGCCTTGTTGCATTAAGTCCACCTATGTACCACTATTGTACATGAAGTTTAAATAAACAAATACCCTCTTTGCATAGCATCAACAACAGCAGGATGTTGGTTCAAAATATAAGAAAACTTCGCTATTGCACTCAAACTATCAAAAGTACCTATAAATTTTCCATGTCCAGCTAGGCTTTGAGATTTCTGTAAGCTTTGATAAGAAACGCCAAGCTTCAAATAGGCAGCAGGTTTAAAAAGTTTCTAATTCAAGTTCTAACTCCGCGTGTAATTTTCAAATTCAGAGATCGATAGTGAAACTACATGTAAATGTAAATGGAACACTATCCCTCATCGGACGACACGTAATAACGGCTAATTGATTGATCGTAGCTACATTGGGCACACCTGCATAATTGCTTCGTACATATTCGTGCAAACAGTAGGTCGGTATGTGATTTACTGTGCGGTTAGGGTGTTAATTGCAATTGATACCATTAATTTTGGCATATCGAATTAATGGTTTCAGTTCGATCGGTAATTAACGTCTCATATGAGGTGCGGTGCTGGTTCTTGAGATTTTGTGGTCAATAAAATTTGTTTATGGTAGGCGCCAGATAAACTTGAAATAAAGTACCTTGACCTTTGCCTAAAATCCTTTCGTAGAAACCCGAACAATAAATTATGAACCATTTTTCATCACTAGAGAACGTAAAGTATCACGATACGGACACGATTCAGGAAATCAGAACAGCTTTCTGTTTTTGATATTAAGAAAGTCAATAAATTTATATGGGTTAATGACCGTTATTGCACATTTATCAGACGCCTATCATAGTAATTTTAACGATCCAGTAGCGGGCCTGTAAGCCTGCTGAAGAGCGCTATGTCGCCATCAAAACTTTTAATATAAAAGGGACTTTTGCCTGAACCTTAGGGAATCCCGGTCATGGTTAATTTTCATTATAACGAGCACTGTTTACCTCGCTGCGGCAAAAAGAGGGATTTTAAAACTTATACGTCATCGTTTAGTGTCCATTTTAGACCGTTGTTCTTTTAATTATTTCACAAGAATTTAAGAATAGGAATATTAAGCTGTACCGGAAGACGCAGCGTTGGAATACCTCCCACAAGGTGTACCGAGGACCTGGTCTTCTTCTTATCGTGTGGACAGTAAGGTCTAACGACCCCACACACCCTAGTGTCAGAGTTTCTAAACCGCCTCAAGGGCCTCTGACATGGTTTATTTGATCCTGGAGGACCTGGTGGAGGACCCAGGTAGCTAATGATTGCGAGACGCCCAGGATCGGTTATTGTGGCGATTTATGGGAGGCCTAAGTCCAGCAGTGGACCTCTTTCGGCTGATATGATGATAATGAAGATGAAGCTGTATTTGTATGGGACTAATATGTTAAAGTTGCCGAGTTGCTGGCCTGTCGGTTTTCTATCGGTTGCATTTTGGGGAGTGTGCTACGGAATAACGTGATTTAATTCAGCCAAGCCCGTTCCATCATCGGACCACAATACAAACGCGTTGCGCCACCGGTACATGGTGGACATCCCACCCACACGCACAAAACGTTTTGGGAACACATTCATAGTGCGTACAGCTAAGGAGTGGAATTCCCTGCTAGAGTCTGTAAAGACTAGAGTGAATAGGTTACTTCTATTTTTTTACTATTGATAGGCACGCGCTTGACCACCATCTCACCTGATGGTAAGCGATGATGTGGTCGAAGATGTAGCACGCTTGCCTAGAAGTAACCTATTCACTCTTGACTTAAAGACTCCCAGGTTGTAGCTATCGGGAGGCAAGCACGCTCCATCTTCGACCGCATCATCACTTAACATCAGGTGAGATAGTGTTCAAACGTATGCCTATTAATAGTAAAAAAAGTTACTTTAAAATATTACGTATATCATCGACATAAAGATGAAAACGTGGGAGTATAAAACACGCACAAAATTACGGTAGAATCAAATTAAGTTGCCTTAGGAGCTTTAGTACCTTTATATTGAAACAATTTATTGATATATCGTCCTCTTTTTAGACAGCCCTCTTTGAATGTGAAACCTTTGATATAAATAGGAGGAAAACGCAGACAACTTGATTAGGTTGAGTGTTACCGATTGGACTCTAGGGATCGTTTTATTACAAGATCTTTTAATTAGTCGGTAAATTATTTGTATACTAGCTAACCCACGCAATTTTATCTGCATCACACTTTTAGAGTTCCGTACCCAAAGGGTAACCAACGGAAACCTATTACTAAGCCTCCGCTGTCTGTCCTTTTGCCGTTTAGCGGTCTATATCTCAAGAACCGTAATAGGTAGACAGTTGAAATTTTAACAGATTATATATTTCTATAGCCGCTATAATAACAAATAATAAAAATTAAGGTTTATGGTACGGAACCCTTCGTGTGCGAGTCCGACTCTCATTTGGCTGGTTTTCATTAATGATCTGCTCCTATTGGTTGTAGCGTGATGTAACATAGCCATCCTTGATAAATGGGCTACCGAAAAATAAAGAATTTTTCAATTCGGACCAGTAGGTAGTTCCTGAGATTAGCGCGTTCAACCAAACAAACAGAAACAAATTATTCAGCTTTATAATATTAGTATAGAAACCTGATAATTATTTACAAATTAAAACAAATGTGACCGGAGGTAGGATCTTTCTTGTCTAGTTACAACTTAATTACCAGCTGAAAACTGCCGTCAACTTTGATCAGAGGCGGCTTTACCTATAGTGCAGGGTGTGCGGTGCACCCGGGCGCAGAAGTGTAGGGGGCGCCGAGCGCCGCTCGCGCCGCGCCGGTTCTCTCAAAAACCCTGCACCTGTGTTAGGTTGGGCGCATATTTTTCCGAAATTTTCTGTCAGAAATTCCTGACGTCCGCCGTTAACGCACTCGACTCATACATTTTGTTCTAGACTCTAAATACTATCAGACACCTCAGAATTCTCACAGAATGCGGGGACTAGAACAAAATGTTCAACAGTTTTCATCGGATTTTGAACGGCCCGTCGTGCTCCTCGTGCTCCTCGACGAGGTGGGCAAGCTCTTTGTAAGAGTAATTGCAAACGCGGCTTGCGGCTCGTCGGGCATGTATTGGGGTTGGGCCCGGATTTGGCGGAGAACTAGTACGGTTTCCGCAAGAGGTACTTGACATTGGGCGCCAGTGTAGTCTGCTACGCTGACGAAACGTTGCTCCTGGCGCTGGGGGAGTCGCACGAAGCGGCAGCCGACGTAATGACACACGGGGTTGCGACAGTCATTGAGAGGATCTGGCAATTGGGTCTCGAGATGGCCCTACACAAGTCCGAAGCCAAGTGCTTTCATGGCTCTCGGAACGCACCACTCTATCGGGATCCTAAATAACGGTAACTCCACACGCCCCAGCCGCCGCAACATAAGAAGACGTCCCGGATGTCAGGAGTCGCTGGGTGATTCCCGGCCACCGTAGGCGCGGGCCAGCAGACAGCGAGAGATGGGTGACTCGCCGTCCGATCAGAACCAGGCCCGGGTCGACGGCGCGTTGTTTCCCAGCACGCCTTAAAGAGATGTCAGCATAATAGATGACCCCTCCCGCTCTGGGCGAAGCAGCAGGGAGGTTCTGACTCTTACTGACTAAAACCCATCCGTGTTCCTCCTAATGCCCTTTGCGTTCCAGGGCCGCGGTGAATTTTTGATAAAATTTCCGCTGCAGGGTCCTAGACCTACGATGAATTTAAAACAATTCTTCATTTAAATATTAATTAATCTTAGCTCTTCCTCTTACCAACAGGAAGTCCTCAACGAGCTAACACGCGGACTAGGCAGCACGCCAGAGGGCGCCCTCAACACGATGCTGCAGTTCATCTTCCAGCAGAGCACGGCCGACACCCGCTGGCTGCGCCGGCGCATGGCCACCGAGCTCGCCGAGCTGCTCGCTAAGACGTCTTCTGGAAAGATCTTTGAGTCTTTAACGGTGAGGAATTGTATCTTATAAAAGAGCACTTAATACAAACTGACTGATACATGACGGCACGGTTGGCGCAGTGGTTGAGCGATTGACTGCTGCGCTGCGTGTCGCGGGTTCGATTCCCGCACGGAACAAATATTTGTATGGCCAACAGATAGTTGTTCCGGGTCTTGCTGTTTGTGTATGTGTATTTATATGTTTGTAAACGCACCCACGATACAGGAGAAATTCCTAGTGTAGGGCAACGTTTTTAATAAAAAAAAATAAAAAAACTTACAGGTAAAATTATGGCTTTACCTGTAAGTTTTACAGGTAAAACTACACGGTGCAGGTTACGGTAGTTTTACTAGGTATTAACTGCTCTTTTAAATGCGATCGATGCTGCAGTAGCAAATTCATACGCGCGCAGCGAGAATTTCACAGACGTCATTGTCTTTGAATCATCCTATACTTAGCGCCCTGTAATCGATCAAATTGCAATTACGTGCTTTTTACGTCCGATTTAATTTGTGATAATCTTTTATAAATTGGGAAATTTAACAATGAAAATAGGCAACCAATTTTCCTTTCCCAAAATGTTTTTTTGGCTTGATTTATGTCGATTATATATCATCAGACAAAGAAAGTTCCTAATCCAAAGAGAGCAAACTTTGATATGAGGCATAGGTCATGATCTTATCTTCGAATGAAACTTTGAAAGCGAGATTCAACTTGCCTTCAAAGTTTATTTGACCTCACTTCCAAATGCTGGCTAAAAAACAAAGAACTTTTACCTATCCATAAAATACTTAAAAAGAGGCTTAACGGGATTTCTCCAATAGTAATTAACTGGTGGTCCTAAGATCAATTGACATATTAAATCAAACTGCCACCATTCACGATTCGTTCTAGGTTCGTTCGCTGTATCGTTTCCTTATAAATCACCGTAGTTACTCCAGAAGCACCATTAATATTGACCGATAAATTACATTACCCATGATGAAATAAATATAGGTCATGTGATCGGTGATCATGGCATAATGTACGCTGCGTGGCTATCGCTGATTCCACAAATTTTAGACAGCGATGATGACTGGTACCTGTATTATTGCCATGATTGTATAATTATCGTGTGGTTTCAGCTTCTATTAGATCCTTATATTTCTCTCGATGGTCGCAAACCTGTTGTTTCTGTTCTGTAGTCGCAAAGCATAACTTAGAAAGTATACTTTCAACGACACAAAAACCTTTCTCATTATTGAGGTTTTACCATCCGAAAGATGAAGGTATAAAACCAATTCAAAACCTGACCTTTGTCGGACAACCCTCAATATATCAAGAGCTGGTTAATTATTAATTTACTTCATCATCATTATCATATCAGCCGAAAGACGACCACTGCTGGACATAGGCCTCCCCCAAGTGTCGCTACAACAACCGGTCCCGTGCGTCTTGCATTCATGGGCTACCCGCGACCCTCACCCGGTCATCGGTCCACCTTGTGAGAGGCGTTCCAACGCTGCGTCTTAAATTACCTCATTTTCAGAAAAAGGCCTTTAGCCATGATATCAATTAGTCTAAAGGGCTTCTGAGGGCTGCTTGTGAACTTGATAATGCGAATTTCGTCTCTATCGATACTTATCATAAGCAAACTAGCGTACACTCTGTAAAATGTTATATCGCACGGCTAGTTAGTCGACTAGCAAACTATTCGCTCCAATGACCGGAGATTTGCGGTTCAATCGGCGCCAACGATTCGTGACCGCCGATGTGAAAACGCCCTCCCCGACTCGGAACGAATTATAAAAACCGCTAACGGATAATATAATGTTTATCGGGCCGTCAACACGTACTTATGTAACGTCAAACATCGATATTGCCTTCTAAGTGTTGTGTCTGAAAGGTTATCCGATATCGAGTCTGGTAAATCGGCCCTTGATTCAGAACGACATGAAAACGCTTTTTGATGTTCGGTTAGCATTGTCAAAATTGCCATCGCACTTTGTAATCGTATTACCTACCGCTCGGCCATTCTAATCATCATCATCTGCCTAGCCTTTTCCCAACTATATTGGGTCGGCTTTCAGTCAAGCCGGATTTAGCTGAATACCAGTATTTTACGAGGAGCGGCTGCCTACCAGACCTCCACAAACCATTAACTATTAGCACGGTACATCTTGGCAAGATTGTAGTCAGATTTACTGGCTTCTGACTATCCGTAACGACTGCCAAAGATCTACAAATGACAGCCGGGACCAACGGCTTAACGTGCTTCCCGAGGCACGGAGGAAACTCGGTATGTTAAAATGGTCACCCCATCCACAGACCAACCTTGGCAAGCGTTGCTTAACCTTGAAGACCGCCCTGTGCGGCTGTTATTATCTAGCCACGAGCTCCTCGCTCGGCCATTCTAATGTAAGGACCTTATGGGTGCGTCAGCGAATTGTGTTACCGCTGTTGAGTACTAAGTTGACATCGACACGCAAAAAAAAGAAGAAGATATTGAATTGAAAATATTTTGAAAGTTTATGGTGTGACATCCCCTTGTCTTCGAACGCACGTTAAGGCGGTGGTCCAGCGCCATAACTAATCAAATAATATCTGGTCGATTTATCGGCCTTGTTTGAATAGTGGTAGAAAGGCATTATTAACACCTCATCTGTAGACTGTAGGGCGACTCGAAATTCTTAGAAAATCTGCTTTGACTTAAATTAAACGTGATACTTGGCTAAAGTAATCTTCTTACGCAAGTCTTCCTTAGAGTCTAAGAAACACGCTTTTCGTGGAACTATTCTTTTGAAAGTAAAATATAAATCTCTTCAGTATTTTTCTTATAATGAAAGAACATGTTGCTACGCTGCGGGACGAAGCTTAAATACCTTTCTTTTAAAGATTCTTAGTGAATAACTTAAAAGTTTATATACAAAATTTGGTCCCAATAATTAAGCCCTGTGCCTACAGGTAAGGTATTAAAGAAGGTAACAAAAGCGTCTTACTCGTAAATGAATTAGTTTTAAGCTTCATAAGAGCTCAGTTGATGGATTTGGCCCCCAGCAATTTGTGTACACCTTACCGAAAAAAAAAGAAAACTTTGCCCTCTTTACGACGTTCGGCAGTGATTTCATGCGAAAGTCCCGAAGGCTCAAACTTTTGTATTTTGTTAGTCTCTGAGGATAACACGTATAAAATAATGTTTTCTTTTAATTTTAGTTGTGTTTTCACAAGAAATATAGGATCATATGTAGTACGCCCGAGGGCTACATGTATCATTAGAAAATTCGTAACAATATTTACGTCATGTTACCATGTAATTCAACAATGTAAGGTTATTAAGGATATGTTCGCGAGTTCGTAGACTCTTATATAATGGGATATCGGCTCGTGTAGCCCGAGTACATAATCCACTCATGCCTCGAGTACCTATCTCAAGAACATAATAATACAAAAGCGATTATTAAGTTAGTGCATCTATGATATTCAAGGCGCGAATGACGTGATGGATCGCAGGAACGAGACCCCTGGCGTCTAATTTCCATATTATTTCCACTAACATTCCTTTGAACCTCCTTTTATCTTGGTTCCTCACTGTGGCATGACTTGCGAGTGACTTCACACGCAATTAGTTTGCTCCATGGAGGTATGGTTTGCTCTGTTTATTATAGATTAAAGACGCACACAGCTCTGTATTTTTTATAAAGATTTTTAAACACTGCTACTTGTCTTTTCTCTTGTTATTGAGCAATGTAAAAAAATCTAGTCAAATACGTTATTATCACATCCCATCACTTGAAGCAATTCGCCTGCAATGTAACGTTACAGAGGCGAGCATTACATCAGTGAGGGAGGAGAACCGAGCATTGCGCAACCTGTATTGTAACAGATTCATATTGGTGAAGAAGAGAACCGAGCATTACAGTGCGCAACTTGATGATATAATGTATAATATCTTGATACAACTTGTAACATCAATGCGTACCACTTGTAATTAAGCGTTTCAATACACACGACCGCTGTTTGACATTGTTGAATCAACAATCTAATGTTACGAGTATATTACAGGAGAATGCTCGTCAGTCAGGGAGGCAGTATTGTAATGTAATGCTCGAAATCGAATATGAAATGTTACATTACAGGCGAACGCTCCAGGCCCGCACCAGTAGATGCTACAGTAGATGCAACACTAACCACTTCAAATTTCTTCGACAGCTTCGCTCCTTAGAAGTGGGCACTGAGTTCCCCAGCATCACGAACCTGCGTCTCCAGTCTGGTGAACTAGAAGAGGATGGGGCTCGCCTCCGGGCCTTAGACCTGAAGTTCGACCTGGCGTATGACGGCAACTTCAGGATCGATGTGGATGCCGTCATGCTGCTGGGGAAAATCGCTAACATATCTATTACTGGTAAGAATTCTTGTGAAAAACTGAAACCAGACTTCGGAAAAAAATACGATTTATATTCAGAACTGCCAATAGATAGCGCTAGTAGTATTCTTATATGCTGATATTCTACTCAAGGTAAAATTGTTTTTCTTAATAGGTATATTTTCTACTAAATTATATTTTTAACTTGTAGATAGAGAGCGGAAACCAATTTATCAAATATTTTTTTAATAAATTTCGTAGTTTTCCTGTACTTAGTCGCGTAAAAAAGAGATTGTAATGAAGTCATTGATCGAGGAAATGTTGATCCGCAACGGTTGATTTAGTTAATAAAAATTAATTATATTTGCATTATTTGCAAGGTGTGTATGGCATTCTACTCAAATTTTCAAAACCTTAACACTAATTAGGTAACCATAATTGCCACTAATTTAAATGTTTATTATAACAACCGCAAAATTAACACGATAATTCGTTCAAAAGTAACTTCAGATCGACCATATAAATCATCCAAAACAATGCGAACTTTACAAAATGAAGTTCGAACACCAACTTTGAAACTTCTGAACGGATGGATCTCCTCATATTATGTGACTTTGAAACTTCAAATACTTCCTTACTTCCAAAGACATTAAATATATACTCTCTTTGCTTACTTCCAACCTTACCTACGAGTATAAAAGAAATTCACGCTCATTCAGAAACAACCTTGTTTTTATGTTACTTTCCAGAAAACTTTTATGACCGTGTAAACTTTTAAAGACTCCAACCTATAAGAAGCTCTGTAAACTTAATAAATTTCTCAAATTTGAATACTTTTCAAATAAACCATTTACAGACACTTTTGAACTGTCAAGGTCGGTCAGACAAAAACATAAAGCTAGTTACAAGTTCCAAAGCGTAGATCTCTATGGAGACGAACGTGCTCAAAACTCCACGAATACTCTTTTAAAACAGAAATAAACACACAAAACTGTCCTGAAACAACTTCCATCGTGATCCTTTACGTTCTCTAGAAATGAAAAAGGTTCATAATTTATTGTTCGGTATTATACGAAGGTTAGGGAAAGGTCAATGCACTTTATCGCAAGTTTTTCTGGCGCCTCCCATAGAATATAAATTATGTCAGAAAAATATAAATAAAAAAATACACTATTTATAATTTGTATAAAGATTAAAATAATAAACCAGTAAATTAATTAATAAAACGTTCGTTTCTTTCGCCTTTTCAGTGGAAAGCATAAGCGGTAACGTTAGAGTAATGTTCCGTCGCAATCCATACACTCACTGGGCTCTGGCCTTCGAGTCACCACCGAAGCTTGAGCTCCGAGTGCGAGGGAGGTTCCAGGGCAGGCAGATCAAGCCTAGGCTGGCTTCGTTAGTCGCAGCTCATATTAGAAGAGCGGTGGCGCAGAGGCATACTCTACCTAATTATAAGATACGGTAAGTTTTTTTTTTTTAAATTAATGACAGGGTTTCAACTTTTTCTATGGAATGGAAGAACTCCTGAAAAACCATGACACTGAAATGTAAAATGCCACATTGTCGAATATTTTAAATTCTCACTAAGCAATCTTTTACTCTAAATATATCGGCAACTCGGCACTTTACCAGTTTCATAGTGGGAAGCAACTTTGTAGAAAAATCAAATGGATCTCTATGTCAAATGTGTTTGTGGATGACAATGACAATTTCATTTAATGCCCCATTAGTCCTTACTGGAGATTGGTGACCATCTTGACTTACCGAGTTTCCTCCGTGCCTCGGAAAGCACGTTAAGCCGTTGGTCCCGGCTGTCATTTGTAGATCTTTTTGCAGTTGTTACGGATTGTCAGTAGCCAGTAAATCTGACTCCAGTCTTGCCATGAAGTACCGTGTTACCCAGTTAATGGGTTGTGGAGGTCTGGTAGGCAGCCGCTCCACGTAAAACACTGGTATTCAGCTGAATCCGGTTTGACTGGAAGCCGACCCCAATAAAGTTGGGAAAAGGCTAGGCAGATGATGAACGTCATAAGAAAACAATTGAGTTCTTACCAAACAAGCCGAACGCTTGGGCCGATCGTGCCTCTCTAACGCTTGTTCTGCGCTCTCGCTTGCACGCTCGGCTCAGGCCGAAAGTGACACTTTCTCGTGCGTGCAGCCGGCGTTCATTGATTTTTAAGACGTTATCACGTCAAAAGAAGCCTATCACAGAATACAACGCCCCATTTATCTCTGTACCAAAATTCACCAAAATTGGATCAACTATTTAGGCGTAACAAACAAAAAACAAACTTATTTTCGCATTTTAATATTAAAGTTTTATCAAAAACTTATAACATACAAATCTTTTTCCAGGTACAAGCCATTTTTCCCCAAATCAGACCCTGGTAGCACAGAGGGTGACGACGGGCCGTGTCCACACGGGCGACTAACAGTGCGACTGATGGAAGTCACGCGATTGCAGTGGTCCGGTGGAACTGCCACTGTGCGCGCGGCCTTAGCTGTGGACTCGCATGGATGGGTGAGTTATCTTTACAAATTGAGACCTTGGTAGCACTGAGAGTGACGAAGGGCCTTGTCCACACGGATTACTGACAGTGCGCCTGATGGGAGACACGCGATTGTAGTGGTTCGGTGGAACTGCCACTGTGCGCGCGGCCTTAGCTGTGGACTCGCATGGATGGGTGAGTTATCTTCACGAAATCTGACATAGGTAGCACTGAGAGTGACAAAGGGCCCTGTCCACACGAACTACTGACAGTACGCCTGATGGGAAACACGCGATTGCAGTGGTCCGGTGGAACCGCTACTATGCGCGCGGGCTTTCAGACCTTTGTAGCACAAAGGGTGACGAAGAGCCGTGTCCACACGGGTGGCTGGTGGAGATCACATGACTGCAATGATCCGGTGGTACCGCCAGTATTCGCGCGGCCTTAGCTGAGAACTCACATAAATGGGTAAGTTATTTTATTTTACACTAGTTGACCCTCGCAACTTCGTCTGCGTCAAAATTTTCATTACTGGTCCGCTCCTATTGGTCTTAGCGTGATGATATATAGCCTATAGCCTTCCTCGATAAATGGGCTGTCTAACACTGACAGCCCACTAACACTGAAATAATTTTTCAAATTGGACCAGTAGTTCCTGAGATTAGCGCGTTCAAGCAAACAAACAAACTCTTCAGCTTTATGTATTAAAATAGATTTTAAATTACTTATCTATCTTACTAAGATATCTACATATTATAAGAAGAAAGACACTGGTAGTGTAGACTTTGACGAAAGGCACTATTGCCTCGGACGAATGTCAGTGCGACTGCTGGAGGTCACTTGAAAAACCTTAATATTTTCAAAAATCTTTAAAAATATGCCTATCTAATACGGAACAGAATTGAAACAAAGAACGTCTCCAGGAAACATTAAAAAATATTCAAACACCAATTTACTTCAAGACCTCATTTATTATTCCTAACATCAACCGCGCAACTTCTTATCTATTCCGCAAGGCATCGCTTCGCCGCGATATGCTCATTTTAGACGTAGGAGTTGCCAATAGTGACAAAGACTAATTTTTAGTAGTTTATGACACCCTCCGAACTCTTCGGTGCTTAAACTTTGTCTCTGTCATCTCTGACATAGAATAGAGAAGAGAAAACCCATAACAATTAAAAAAAAACTTTCTAGATGCGAAAAATCACATCGATCCGTCGTCGCATGACGAAAAACAAAAAAAAACACTTATTCGGTGTTAAAAAACGAAGATACAAAACCAAAATTCACCGATTTCCGAAATTAAGGTTATTATTTTATACTTTGCAGTGTTTGTTTTTGGAAGGAAAAAAGTTTTTTTTTATTTTTCGCTTTTAAGTGGTGATACTTGGACGACGTCTTCATCTACGCAGCATTTATTGCTTATTTTAATAAGCAATAATGTTCATTCAATAAAAACTACTGAACCAGACTGAATAAAATTTTCACGGGACCAAATGGCAAGTATGCCGCGTCGAACTAAAATCTCACAAATCGGATTAGAAACCTCGGAGTAATCGGTGTGCGTACATAAAACAAAAAAATACCCGCCGAATTGAGAACGTCCTACTTTTTAGGAATTCGGTTAAAGACAACCAAACAGATTTGTTAGAAATAAGCATTTTTTTATCTGGCTCGCAAGGCATCGCATAGACGTCGCATATCGTCATTCCCGTCTTAGACGCGAGTGTTGCTAACTGTAGTCAGCCCGCTAGGACTCGTGTGTAACCAGGGTGTCGTCAATACTGATGTACCGAAGACGCACATTCATATTTGTGAAAAACTGCGACTTCATTCTCGTAGTTCTTTTGATGCTCCATTACATTAGAACTGTACCTGTTTTCGGGTTACAAAAGTGGGCTATGTCGTTCTCCAACCCACAAAATAGCTCCATGCGAAAAAATCACATCGATCCGTTACCGCGTGACAGAAGGATAATCAAGCTCCAAATAAATAGTAACGCACTTTGGTATTGTTACTTTAAATAAAACTAGTTTTTACCCGCGGCTTCGTATATTGCGCATTTCCTTCGAATTTCGGGAAATCCTCCCCAAGGAACCTATATGCTAAATTTTAACTTTCTACGACCAGCTAGTCTATTCTGTAAGTAACCATTTCGATATCGAGCTTCACCTGAGTGACAAACCTCACAAAGTGAGCTTTATTGCACACAACATAAAGGTCTTACGTTTGACGTAATTTGATACTCACCTCGGATTCCGCTGTCGAGACACGAAAATGTTGTTACAGAATAGGAGTACTGTAGTTTCGTCTGTGCGTTGTCTGTTAGTCACTCGGTAACCGGTAACGGAAGAATAATATTTATTTTATTTTAATAAGTACAGTGACAGACTAAAGACAATTCAGCACAGCTATAACAATGTACAATACATAAATCAATATACATATCTATCAGCATTGATGATTGATTCATGGGTTCTTTTCTTTATTTTTCAAAGGTGTCGCTTCGCCGCGGCGTTCTCGTCTTGGATGTGGTGTTGCCAGCTGTAGCCGGCCCGCTAGGACTCGTGTGTTGCCAGGGCGTGGGAGCAGTGCTGGTTGATACTGTCGTGCCGATGTCGCCCGCATACCGCGCAGATCTACGCAGAGACGATGTTGTACTGGCTATTGATAATAAGCCCGTCAATAATGTTGCTCAGGTAAGTTTCGTACGCGTTTTCGTTTCTCCAAATTCGATACGTAAAACTTTATGAAGAAGATACTGTTTTATTGGAACTAGGATACCTAATAACAATGTGAGACATAATAAGCGATGTCATTAAAGGTATTACTACAAAACAATCAGGGGCCTTACTATGACGTCTTAGAACCATCGTGATTTCAGTGTGTGAGCGAGATGGAGCTATACAGGACACATAGCCGTAACCCTTTATCACAATGAAATAATTATGGCATTGTCACGTCATAGTAGGATAACTGATCCTTCAAAAAATTACTTTTCAAAAGAACAAGCTTTTTCCGGGGCATATATTACCCGATATTTCCCCTGGAAACCACCAAACAAGCACCTTCTTGTATAACATGACCGGCCTGTATATTCCGTCAACGTCTCATTTAGGTGGCGTAAGCATGATGTGAACATTTCATTTTTTTTTGTCTAGATTGTATCATTCCTGTCATTTCATCTTGTTTGTACATAGACAGCTCCCCCTCATGGTCACTCCTTAGCGTACACGGTGAGATGTTTACATAATCGCTCTACACTATTTCCATTCCTAAACACTTCAAAAAACTTACAAAATAAGGAGATTTCAGTTGACAAATCGAGCTTAACTCATGGTTTTAAAGTCCAAATTGCCTTGGTAAGCCTAAACGTTAGTTTTCTTGCCTCCAGGTAGGCAAGCTCCTCCGCTTAGTGGAACGTCGCGCGGTGACGGTGCGGGTGCGGCGCGGCGGCGGCGCGGGCGCGCGGCGCGACGACGTGCCCGAGCCCAAGCGGATGAAGCCGAACTTCTCCTTCCGAAGAGTGTCCGAGGTCATGGAGGGGGTGCGCCTGCAGGGGATGAGGGCAGCCGCTTCCAAGACTAATTTACAGGTTAGTGGAATTAGTGACGTATAAGGTTTATTTCCGAAATTCATTGTTCTCTTTCCTGAAAAATTTAAGTCGAAAACTTGAATTGCCCAGCGGACCTAAAAAGGCCACTTTAGCAGAAACAGAAAGCAAATCACGCTACCCGTCACTGTCAAATTTTCCCAATCAACCTTGAACCTAATTCGTTAGCGATAAAGATGAAAATGAAATTTGACAGATTGTTGCGTAATTAATATTATGATTCTCCTAAAGTGGTCTTTTTAGCCCTCCCGTTTTCGGTGGAAGGAGTATTTAGAATTCAGGATAGACTGACGAAGGAGATTAAAAGATTTAATAGAAGGTGTAGCTAAGGTCAAGGTGTTGCCGATCTTTTGCTTTTTTAACACTTGAAACTATACTTCAAACAGTAGGAGATGAATGTGACCTTAATACTTGTCTGATCCCATAACATTTTTTTGCAATGAGGAATCCTTTTACTAGGCATGCTTCAGGCACGCTCCTGATAGGAAGTTATTTTCAGCTGATAAAATATAGTATAACTAGCAACTTTACGTGTGTTCTTCTTCACCAGGAACCCGAATCCAGCCCAGCAAAAACAGTAGAACCACAAAACGAGACTGATGCACAAGCCAAATCGAACACAAAACCTGAGCCAGCACGCCAACCGAAGGCTTCCGAACAGCCTGCTTCGGCTAACTTCGGGCTTCGGAAGAGACGCTGCTCCGTAGAAAATAAGTCTTCCGATAGCTCGGCCGGCAGTACGCCGCCAGCTTCCGGCGCGAGCACACCCTTACGACAGGCGAACGTTATTAATAAAACCGTCAAACACCCAGACATACCCATCATCAGAACTGACTCTTCAGAATGTAGGATACAGGAGAAAGAGGCTGCTGAAGAAGAAGAACAGATGTTCGAGGTAGGAGGGCCCAGGCAATGCGAACACGTAGAAATATGCCAAATGTTCTGGACGAAAAATACTCCTTTAAAACCTATCATACCATTCGACGAAGAAACGGAGTTTAAGCTGAATGAGAACCATAAATACTTGAACATCAATGTTTGGGCCACAGTAGCTGGCGAGAAGGAAGAGATTCTTTTAGGTTACCTTAATATACCACTTACAGCTTTGTTGGCCGAGTGTCAGGATTCGACGGTCCCTCATCACATGAAGAGGTACCAGTTCTTGCCGCCAGATGTCGACATCAAGTTTAGGTAAGAAACAACCGCTAGATGGCGTTACTAGTTAAGAATTGCTATGTAACATATTTGCTTAGATCGTCTTCTCTGAATTATGAAACTGCTGCTTCTAATAGCTACAGTACAGTGTTTGCGCATCTACCACTGCACTTATAGTTCTATTGATGATTAAGTCAGTGATTTGTAGCTTCGTATATTTTTGCACATGCCCGAATCTTGCGCACGCAATGAAAAGCTTCAATTTATTGCGCATCGATCGACCGCCGAGCGTAAATACTATTTTTATTTCGACAGTAACGAAATCTTTTTATTGCATGTCTCCCACATAAATCACAAGTAAGCATTCTTTCTCTAAAATATTAATTAAGGTTTTTATTTCCTAGTCCACACGTAACCCTCCGCCAAGCTCGCCCTATCTGCACTAATTAATCCTTAGGACATCTGCAACTTCACCTAGTTATATAATAGTCTTTTGTTATTGGATTTGATTGTCATAATGGGCTCATCGAACTTAATATCATCAGCCATACATGATATTGAACTTATAACAAATCTTTTAAAAATCTTTGACAAAGAGGTTAATTAGGTACTATTAGGTTTAGATCTTATAAGTACCATATTACAACACATGGGATTACATTTACACTACACTTTACTTTTTTTTTACCCTTGATAGGCACGCGTTTGACCACTATTATTATTATATAATTTTTTATTATAAATTATTGCTTCAGTTGCGCAATAATTTCGACAGCGGTGAATAAGACATGATGCCGCCATAAATACAATGCCCCTTATGACCAACACCTACTTATAGCAATGACCGCACTTCTAAGAAACACGAAGATTCTCCAGCTTCGCGTGAGAATTATATACTAACACGTATTAATTGGGTTTCTGAGGACACATGCTCAGAAGCAATTACGAGGTTGGAACTGTGCCCGGGGAAACCCAAGTGGCGTTTGCCAAGGACGCTTCAACGCTCTGAAACAAAAATTGAGAAAACAATTGAATCCTTAACAAACAAGCCGAACGCTTAGGCCGATCGTGCCTCTCTATCGCTTGTTCCGCGCTCTCCCTTGCACGCTCGGCAACGTCAACGTGATACTTTCGACGACAAAAAAAATATATATATTCACCAGAAAGTGGTCATATTTATATTAAGGCCGCCACAGGAAAGTCCGGTTATGCAGTCGACAATCTCCTAGGTTGACCTGCGAGAGGCCAAACATTATAAAAAAGGTCACTTTATCATTTTAAGTGACCCGCGCAACTTCGTCTGCGTCACATTTTTCATTAATGCTCCACTCCTATTGGTCGTAGTGTGATGTTATATAGCGTTATAGCGTTCTTCGACAAATGGGCTATCCAGCACTAAAATAATTTTTCAATTTGAACCAGTAGTTCCTGAGATTAGCGTGTACAAACAAACAAACTCTTCAGCTTGATGCTATTGGTATTTGGTATAAATAGAACAACATCAGTCTTATCACTTATCAGTCATTATAATGTTGCGACAGCTATGAATCTATAGATAGATTATATGACTAAAATCCAACTACACTATCACAGTAATGTTATTGTTTCTAGTCAGATCCAATAGGAAGTTTTCCTGAAAAACATTACTTAGTCTGTCAGTTAGTTTACCAAAAAATATTGGACGCGTATTTTTCTTTTGTCATGTAAACGAGAAATTTCACGTGACCTCACCAGCCCCCACTCCTGAACTTTGATGCGCTGTATCCTGTATCTTTATCAAGTCTTATGGATTAAAAAGGAAAAAATACGTATAGTCATTTTGTAATTCTTTTATGTTTTTACATTTCAGCAAAGTAAATAAAACAAAAAATGTATTATAAAATTCTATCGAATTCGTATTCTAAAAAAAACTCAAACATTTACGTAAAGGTGGGTCAGCTATTTGATATAATTGACTTTACCCTAATCTATGTTCAATTGCACATGAAAATAATATCATCTTTGATCAATATGACCTTTTTTTCTTTGTCTCTGTCATCTCTGACATAGATAGAGAGTCGAGAGCAAACCCATTACAGATAAAAAAAAATTAGATAGGTACTTAATAAAATCCTAAGGATGGGAAATCATCAAATGACTTCTCCCGCTCTGGGCGGAGCAGAAGAGAGTGTCAGACTCTTACTGACTAAAACCCATCCGTGTTCCTCCCAATGCCCTTTGTGTTCCAGGGCCGCGGTGACTCTTTCGAACAAATTTTGCAACCCTAGCAGACCAAAAAAAACATCTTGGCAGTATGAAAGCAATCTAATACAGAAAATACTAAACTGCCAGTTAACACGTAAATATATTTCCAGCAAAAGCCACAAGTTATCATCGCACGCGGGCTTCGAACCCTGCCTCTGCTTCGGCGATGCGTTAGTTTGGTGGGAGTGGGAAGGGCTAGGGCCGGCGCGCGCGGCGCCGCGCTCCAGCCGCGACCCCGTACTGCCCCGCCCGCCCAAACCGACCCGGGCTAGCCACGACTTCGTGCGGACACACTTCCATAGATCCACGCAGTGCGACTTCTGTAATAAGAAGGTGGGTTGAGAACAAAGAAGTGACAAAATAGTTTACTACGTCAGTTTTAAATAGGTCAAGCATTTAAATACGGAGAAAAACTTTTAGTAAGTAATTACCAATTTTTTGTTCATGAGTCACTTTGAACTAGAGAACCAAGGTTACCAACGTTACTCGAAGAATCGACACACTTAAGGTGGATGCTCCAGGGTGGCCCGCGAAATTCAAATATTTTTATGTTTTTTGCAATTTGCCGGTCAGTGTGAAGCTGTATGTGGACCAAATGCGATCTGCGACCGTAACGCGTATTTATCTAAAGAATTATAACCATTTTAATCATCAATATAGCCCTCTAAGTTCATGTAGTTCGAAAGAATAAATATTTCAGAAATAATCATTCTTTCGAACTACATGAACTTAGAGGGCTATATTGATGATTAAAATGGTTATAATTCTTTAGATTAATACGCGTTACGGTCGCAGATCGCATTTGGTCCACATACAGCTTCACACTGACCGGCAAATTGCAAAAAACATAAAAATATTTGAATTTCGCGGGCCACCCTGGAGCATCCACCTTAAGTGGCAGGTTGCAGCATATTGTTCGCAGAACGTTCTGGAGTTCGTTCAAAAGAGGTTCAATGATCTGGTGAAGGCTACGGGAACGAGCTGGATGCGAGACGCTCAAGACCAGGAAGGACACTTGGGGGAGGCCTATGTCCAGCAATGGACTTCTTTTGTCTGAAATAATAATGATGAATCGCTGTGAGATACGGCAAAGTTGTATCCAAGTATCTCTTTTTACAAACTATGTACATTGGAAATCGTAAATTCCATGCCAAAGGCAAATAAGCACTGCAATATTTCACCGGCCCTTTGAACAAAATAAAAGCTGCCCAAAAATAAACTTTATTTACAACAACATCTCAACGAACTTTCTTCCAAAAATATTTACGTAAATCAAGTTATTTTTTGCCGCGGTCCTTTGACCTCCTTTCAAAACACGTATACTTTTCAGATATGGCTGAAAGATGCGATGCAGTGCCGAAACTGTGGGTTGTCCTGCCATAAGAAATGCGTCACCAAGTGTCAGGAGTCTTCGCCCTGTATTCCTAAGCTGGATAGAGGTTTGTGATCATTTAAACTATTCTAGACTAGGAATCAAAGGTGGGCCAAACAGACGTCAAGTAAGAGCCTTTGCGGAAAAGGGGATAATGTCGGCAAAGGTTCTCCTCATCTTTTGATCAAAACTTGCTTTTATGGACTATCATTTCAGTCATTTCACACTCCTAGATTCAGAGTGTCATGGGTTTGTTGTTAAAACTTGAATGATAAAATATCTGAGTATTGTCATTTTCATTTTTATTTTGATAGAGCTCCATAGATCTATAGCAAGGTAACCAGCCCTTGTCTGTAGTGCCCCAAAATGTCATAGGGGTCCAAGTTTAAGTGGAAAATATAAACACGGCGTATTTTTAACGCGCCGACGATGCGCGTTTTAGGAACGCCCGCGCACAGTGCTGTACGAGTAGTTTGCCCAAAAAACAGTACTTACTACTTTTTGCGTCTGATTTTGGTAGCGTCTGCGTCTGAAATTCGTCTCAAGCGCGTCGTCGGCGCGTTAAAAATACGCCGTGTGCAAAGGCCCTAAGCTTTAAACACTCCTTGTATTCATAAAACAATTTTGTCTACATTGCACATGCCTAGCGAGTTTGCCAATTTTTACAAAGGCATCCGGATGTTAAATATTAGATGATTTACAACTTAATTGATGACGGAACTGGTGAAATTCACGTTGACGTACGGAATGAATTGCGTTTTATTGTGGAGGTATGTATTTTCCCTCGGTAAGTAGTGCGTTGCGCTACTATGACGCATATCAGCCTCGTTTTATCGTTTATATTTCACTCTATCAATCATTGTTACAATATTTTATAATAGTGTACTGGAAATGTCTGGCTTTACGACTGACAAGTTGTGTTCTGCAATATTTATTATTATCATTTGATATTAAAGCTTGAACCTGGAAGAAATATCTAACTTAATTAGCCCATCATGGTAGACGCCAGCATAGTGTGAAATAACGGTCATTGACCCACATACATTTATTGACTTTCTTAAAATCATTATGCCAGAAATATAGAAAAAATTGCTCTAAATCGACATCTATAGTGAATTTCGTGATCTTTTACGTTATCTAATAATAAAAAACGGTTTATAATCATTTATATTTATCTTAGGACAAGTTAACAAATAAAAAATCTTTAGATGATATCTACCAATATTTCTATCTTTATCTACAAGAAAACCTATGTTGGCTGTTCATAGTGGCACTACCTACTTTAACAGCCAAACGACCAAGTTTCTCATATTTTAATCTAGTGCCTAAGGCACTTGTCTCACCACCGGCGAGAAAGCGAGTACTTAGCTATCGACCATTTGCTCGCTGAGGAAAGGGACAAAACATATAGATCTTGTGTGAGTAAAAGGGACATTCATAGTCGATAGCTGGTTCAGACTGCCGGCGAGCGGCTCTTACCTCTAGTTGATCGCAGCGAGAAGAGCTATTAAGGATTGTACTCGCTCAGCGACACTCTCGCCAAGCGAGTGCTCGCTTGGCGGTCAGAACAACCAAACTGCGGTAATTTCTAACTATAGTGCAGGCCGGAGCGAGTATTGCGAGTAAAAGCCCGTCGCACTAAAGCACTCGCTGAAAGCCGAGCGTTAAAACTATCGAAACTTTTCACTCGCTACTCGCAGATAGCCATCTGTTTCGAGTTGATCGCCGGCGGTGAGACAGGAAATAAAGACGAGCAAAAGATACCTCTTCTCCCCGTTTAAGAAACGCAGCCTTACACTATCACTGACACAGAACACACATTTCCAGTTCTGCCGATGACATATACCTCTCGCACTATATTCCTACACCACGGCCGCGTCGGTCTTGTCATGTTTATCACGCTCTGCCAAGTATTACTCATGTGAACTAGGCAACTGGACGCATTTCCTGAAACATGTGTGTTTGTCGTGCAACCTTGGAGTGAGGTCTAGGCCGAGCAGCCCACGGCGACATTCTGTTTTGTGTGTAGGGTCACGTTAATTGTTTTGTAAGGAAATTGGCGTGTGATGAGAGTAAGGAACAGTTTTTATTTCAACCTGTATTCCTATGAAATATGGTCTCTCTCTCTCATAGTTTCCCACTTCCCTCGTGTTGCCAATCTCAATCAAAATCAAGAACAGCAATTGATTTATAAATACTTTTGGTACAATCTAGCGAGAGGTCGTGAGTTCGATCCCCATCTGTTTAACTGTTGATGTGAACCCGCTCCTTGGATAAACAGCAGAGGTATTCCGTATAACCCTCCTTGGGTCACACGAGTAAGTGGTCCGTACAAATAAAATCATGTCTAGAGACCTATTTTATACTCCACCATTATTCTCTGAGCCATTTATCAGCCCAATAAGGAGAGTCGATAATGCCAATCTGTCATTGTATCATACAATTATTTTTGTGACCATATAGTGTCTATACCTTGTATTTCCTAGAGACGTCGATGTTACATGATTGAGGTTATTCGCAGAATCAATCCGTTTTAATCTATACTAATGTATAAAGCTGAAGAGTTTGTTTGTTTGCTTGAACGCGCTAATCTCAGGAACTACTGGTCCGATTTGAGAAATACTTTCAGTGTTAGATAGCTTATTTATCGAATCGGAAGGCTATAGGCTATACATTCAGTCAAAAAAGTATCGGGAATGGATGATTTGTTTATGGTTCCAAATTCAAATTTTTGTTTTTTTTTTTTGTAGTTGTTAGATTGGCACAACTGTTTTCCATTTTGGCGCGGAGTTTGAGTTGCATCTGTTATTTATATTAAATACAGTGCTGGTTTTAGTAATATCATATATAGTGTGTATTGCGAATTTCATAATGGACAAAAATATCGAACAAAGAGTTTGTCTTAAATTTTGCATCGCCAATGGAATTTCGTGTTCGGAGTCACTGAAAATGTTACAGAAGGCAATCGGTGAATCGACTGTATCAAAAACTAGTGCTTATGAGTGGTTCAAAGCGTTCAAAAGCGGTCGAGATGTGATGGAAGATTTGCCTCGCTCTGGTAGGCCGTCAACGTCTGCAACTGAAGTTAACATAGCAAAAGTGAAGGAAATAGTGACTGAAAATCCCCATTCAACTCTGAGAGAGATAGCCGCCGAACTTTCTGTATCTCACGAGTCGATCCGTACCATTTTAACTAATCATTTGGGTATGAAACATGTTGCTGCTCGGCTAGTCCCAAAAGATCTGAATTTTCTCCAAAAACTCAATCGCATGAAAGTCGCTGAGGACATGCTAGAACGAGTCAGTTCGGACCCAACATTCATGAAACGCATTGTTACTGGTGACGAGACGTGGGTTTACGAGTTTGACATGCAAACTAGTCAACAAGCTTCGGAGTGGCGCCTTCCAACTGAACCGAAACCGAAAAAACCACGCCAAAGTCGATCAAAAGTCAAAGTCATGTTGACTGTTTTCTTTGACTATCGCGGTGTTGTGCACTCTGAATTCTTACCGGAAGGTCTAACGGTAAATAAAGAATATTATTTGAGCGGTATGCGGCGTTTAAGAGAGCAAATTCGACGAAAAAGGCCAGATTTGTGGAAAGAAAATTTTTGGATTTTGCACCACGACAATGCGCCTTCGCACAAGGCTATCATTGTGAACGAATTTTTAACCAAACACTCAACAAATACCATCCAGCAACCACCATATTCACCAGATATGGCTCCTGCTGACTTTTTTCTTTTTCCTAAACTCAAATTACCACTTCGTGGCACCCGATTTCAATCGATAGAAGACATAAAGGAGAATTCGCGGCGAGAACTGAACTCAATTCCGGAAGCAGCGTTTAAAAAATGTTTTGATGAATGGATTATTCGTTGGCGCAAATGTATCGTTTCTAAAGGAGCATACTTTGAAGGTGATAAAATAAATTTGGATGAATAACAGACATTTTGTGTATTATTGATCTTTTCCCGGTACTTTCTTGACAGAGTAGTATATCATCACGCTAAGACCAAACGTTACTAGTTTTATAACCAAAAATAAAACTAGTAACGTTTTTATCAAAACATGTTTACATCATTATTGCGTCGCCTCCGTATCCCGGTTAAGACGTTTATATCAAAACATTTACGAAAATTTCCTCAAAATATTTAGGGAAAACGCGAAAACAAAATTTTATTCTGCAATTCTTTCCTCAGGTCATTACTGCCAGATTTCTATTTAAAAACATGTTGAAATATCTCACGAAGTGGAATGTTTTTACGCAGTATATGTGCTGCAAAAGGAATAAAATTCGCGAATATGTTTATTCGGATTCAGCTTGAAATCGCGCCAAAATAATATCGTCGCAGCTGAAATGTGTCAACGACCAATAAGGTCGATGACTTTTGGATATTTGACTGAAGTTACAATAATGCACTCTAAAATTATCGATGAGGCTTGATTATTCACAATAATTATGTTTGTAGGTAGGGATTTTGATGTCTTTAAGAATAAAATTCTTTCAAGCTCCGGTGGCTCCTATGATATGCTCCAGTAATATGAGTAATAGCATACGTTAGCTGAATTGGTGTTATTTTGTTTTCGCATGATGGTGCACTGGTCTAAAAAACAGTTAAATAATTCAAAGGATAAACCGTTTATCTCAGTCTAAATGCCATAAGGACGATTGGAAAGCAATAAACAAAGTAATAGATCTACCAATTCATTGGCAAGATCCCTCGACGCGTCAACTTATACGCGCATGTTGTGGCAGCTTCAACTAATTACATTAGACTCATGCCAAATTAAAAACAGATCTATATCAATTCAAGTCCAAATAACTATTAATCTACCTAAGACTACTCGTAATAAAATAAACGACTTTGCGCAGATATTTGCTTTTACAGGCACGTTCCCATACTTCTCGGGAACACTTAGGTGTGCTATTTGGCAAGAGTTTATCATAGCTTTCACCTGCTGCGTTGAGGTGTTATATTTACCTGTAGTACGTGATTTTAATGCGCGAAATACTGTAAATAAATGAACTCGACGACTGACGAATGCACCAACATTAATGAAACAAGGCTGTAAATGCTTTTGCTAACAAAGACATCGTCTACAGTAGGTACAGTAAAAGGGAGGAGATTTTCTCAGTAAATTGAAATCCCAAGATGCAAACAGATTTAACCCAAAACCGTTGGATTTAAGCGAATTTTTCCTTAAAGCATTAAAAAACAACATATGGTATTAAAAAACAACATTTATGCTTGAATAAAGCTGACGCACCAAATCGATTCACGTCGTCGGGAAAATTATGTCTCAGTCTTTACCATAGGTAGGTATTCTATTTACCTTTGCGTCTCTCCAAGTTACCTTTGAAACTCGCATCTAATTTAACACGTTTGGATCGAAGGACCAAGATACTTATGTTGAACAAATATATAATTACAAAGATTTTATTTATGTCATACGGCTCCGAATATTTTGAACAAAGACTTTGTCTTGGGGTGATTTTTAGTATCAGTTTATATTAATACACTGTTGGTCACGCCAATCTTTTATCACAAAGAAAACTTCCATCAACAGAAAATAAAATCTCACCATCATTCTCTTGCCCTTATTTGCTCGCGGTCGGTGCAACAGTTCTGCTTTTTTCTATACTTCTGTATTAGTTGTCATTTCAGTATACTTTTTTTATTTGACGGTGGAAAATAAAATTAGAACGTGCACACGATACATCTGTCACATGATGCAATTCTTCGCGTTACCACTTACATCAGTAATTACCGCTATCATTCCGCAAATGCACGCTAGATACTCACGCATTATATACAGTAATATGTGCAACTAATATAATGAAACTTATTACTGTACAGAACGAGAATTCCAACATAGCAATAAGTAGATATTATAAAAATTTAGAAGGTTGGCGTGCATTGCGATCGTACGCGGAAGAGAAATATGCTCTACTTTACCTTATTCTTTGTGGAGTTACTTCTTTGTACGTCTACGTAAACTGTAGTTACACGCATTTTACGATATAATAATTAAGGATAAGAGTCGTTGGATCGTCATAAAGAAAGAAAAGATCATGCTTTAGAAAATATTCTTATTATTAAGTAGATACACACGTGAATTTGCTCGCAGAACTGATGGTCGATGGGGCCGATAAGTTCTGGAGTGGCGACCGCGTACCGGAAGACGCAACGTTGGAAGGCCTCCCACAAGGTGGACTGATGACC
Organism: Lacanobia oleracea; assembly: GCA_950371165.1. NCBI lineage: Eukaryota > Metazoa > Arthropoda > Insecta > Lepidoptera > Noctuidae > Lacanobia > Lacanobia oleracea. The sequence goes on from OX493389.1 coordinate 8,325,569, forward strand.
TGGTGAAGGTCGCGGGTAGCTGATGGATGCGAGATGCGCAGGACGGGTCGTTGTGGCGACGGTTGGGGGAGGCCTATGTCCAACAGTGGACGTCTTTCGGCTGATGATGATGATGAAACACATGAATGGACTTTATAGCAATATCATATAAGCATTAATGTTAGAAACCTTTATAAATAGTGGTAATGATATAGAAAATAGCCATTTATAAGACCTGCGAGAGTACACGCTAAGTAGAGTAAATAAACGAAATTGGCGATAGGAAACCATAAATAGTTATTTCTGTTCCTTGCACCGGCAAGCCAGCTGTTCCACGCTTAAAAGACGACTCTTAATAGTCACGACTTCCCCAAACAATTTAAAACCATTCCCCAAACAGATGGTTGCAAGATATTGCGAAATAGCCGCCGTTTGGACGGTTGAATATCTTGTGACCCTTTGCGTTCCAGGGCCGCGGTGACCCTTTTGAACAAATTCCTCAATCCTGGCAGGCAACTGCCCTAGCGGGTCCCGTCTACTATGCAGCCAGGCAAGCAACATGACTGCTGATGCGTCTAAAAGAATTCCTTGATAGTCTGAGATAACATAGCCAAGATACAAATAAACATCAGTTTTCTACTTCGAACTTTTTTATTTGGCCATCATTCACACATCATATAAACACAACGGACCAAATAGAGTCCCTATCTAATCTAGTCTAGGTAATCACTATAGATATTTTATTTTCCTATAGATTCGTCAGGCACGTTAAACTGTCCACCTCCCGAACTGATCATGACTGAAGCCGACGCCATCGCAGACCCTGATTCAGATGATGAACCCGAGAGAAAAGACTCCCTAGATGTCCACGAAGAGGGTAAGTTTATGCAGCAAATGTGTTAAATACTAGTAGTGGGTACCGGTACAGGTTGCTGTTTGAATTTACGTAAACGCCTCTGTTGTCCAATACACTCATCTGCCTAGCCTTTTCCCAACTATATTGGGGTCGGCTTCCAGTCAAGCCGGATTTAGCTGAATACCAGTATTTTACGAAGAGCGGCTGCCTACCAGACCTCCACAACCCATTAACTGGATCATGATACTGAATTTTTCTTACTTTATAATTGTATTCAATTACATTGCTAGCTGTGAGTTCAATTAAATTGCTCGTTGTGGGTTTATTGGAATGCAATGTTAGTCAGTCTGTGAATTATATCCAAGTTAGTTAGTTCCGTGATGAACGATAGAGGCGCTTGCGTCGATCTCACTACTTCCCGTTGCGTTAGTTGCGTGATTTAGATCAACTGCCAACAACGTGCGGCGCTTGGCAACTTCTGTCTGTTACTCAATATTTTCTACAAAGTGTCATCGTAACTGATATATTGTATATTGCTAATCCAATATTACTATGATTAATAGCTTTGTAAAAACCGACGTAATCAGAAATACGAGAATTGGCATCAACAAAAACTTACTAATTTTAAAATCACTTTATTTCATTTTATATCTTACCTATATGTTGACCTAGACACAAAAATATGTTATTTATATTAAAACTAAGTTTTTATTTTTGTTTGTGCACAGACGAATTATTCGAATGCTGACGAACGGAGAACTTTTCGCTATATTAACACCTCCGGCTCCACCCGTCACATACACAGACATACACAGGTTTTTTTGTATCTATTTATTAAACTGCAAATATATGTTTTAGTCTGTGAACAGTCCGAAAGTGGTCCTTTAGTTCCCTTGTGCAGAATGGATTCCAAACTTTGATGACAGTGACGGGTCCAGAGGGTGGTCAGATCACGTAGATTCAGCTGATGCTGATACACACGATACATTTCAGCTTTATTGCTGGTGACACACCTTCAATGCCTCTGACATACTAGCGCACAGCGTTGCCTCTAGCATTACTGATTTCCGTAGATGTGTATGATGACATGCCATTACGTGGCCCGCCTGCTTTTCTACAACTAAAAACACCAACAAAATCTTCCCGCTGACAACGAACAGTACCCTTGCATCTGTTCTAGTGCTTGCTGGTGAAAAATCTTTGTGGCTAGCCCTAACTGCCTTGAGCGAAACTGAATCCGCCACTGTCTATGCGTATACGCAATAGGGCAGTCCTTTAATGATCCGAATAACCGGTGCTGTAAATTATGCCATTATTTGCAGAAGCTACATATTTGTTTGTCTCCATGATTTTCCTGACTTGTGTGTTTATACCAATGAAGTCAATATAACGCTTGTCGCAATGTATGAATCCGAACTGCACTTCCCTTATGGTCATAATTTTCCAAGATATGTCATAACAAAGCCCATAAAATCTCCTTACATAAGCTACCTTACTTACAGCAATAAAAAAGAAATAAAACCAAGTACATTGCATTACAAAATCGCACAATGACTATCGGGACCGTTAACCCCAATAATTTAACCGTGAATTAGTGCAACGCACTGACATAATGCATGGTGGTTACAATTTACATGTGTGCTACCAACATAACAAACCATATTTGACTTTAAAAAGTGTCTCTCATATCAATAGAAGTTATTATTGTTTGTCAAGTATATTTCTCTACCTTTTTATTGATATACGGAGTGAAGTTCTAAAGTGTGCATGGATGGCCAAATCCGAAACTATAAGGATTCGCGAAAAACATTAAAAGGGGTCTTGAGCCCAAATTTGATGAAAAATAAAACTGCAATATTGGTTTTTGAAAAATCGGTATTCTTATTATCGATTTTTCAAAAACCAATGTTGCAGTTTTCGAATGACAGGAATCGACCATTCGGATGGTGTAATAATAAAGTTATTACATCATTCGAAAGTGTCGTTAATAAAGATCAAAGTCTGGAAAGTCAGAACTTATGGCAAGCTTAAGGAAAGAGCTATAAAAAAAATAAACTGATATTTTTTTCAAAAATCTATGAAGTAGTTTTAGTTTTCACCAACATCGAACCTGCTAATCTAAAACTGCATCATTGGATTTTTTAATAGTATCAGTTACGGCTTAGGTCAGGTTAGTTAGGTTATTTGACCATCCACGCACACTGAATAATGTTATGTTATGATCTAAATCAAAATAATCATATTTTAAAAGGGAAAGCCAGTAAAAATCGCTTCAAACATCGTAATATGCAGGAAACAGATTTCTCAGTCGCATTACGTTAGCCAGTCTAATACATCAACGATGCAACAATATTTACGAAGTGTACAAAAATTAACCCACTTGACACTGGGTATTTTCCTAATTGGTTAATACATAAGCCATTTGAAAGCACTCAGTTCCTTATAAATTTGGTAATTTTTCCACTTGTCCTTTAACGCTCTGGTTAAGCCTGTTACCAAGGATTGCATATTACCTATCTAGTGTACTCAATATCAGAACGGTTTTCAAAATACCGCGAAATATCTCATTAAATTTTATTATTATTTCTACACTCAGTTTTTATTGCGCTGCTGTAATGTAATCTAATTAGTCGTCTTTGGAAATGTTAGAAAAAAATCTATGCATATCTGCTGTCGAGTGTAAAAAAGATTCTTCAAAAAAATTCATCTTGTTATATACTCGTATTACGAAATGTTTTTGTTACATTTAACGTTTAGTTTTATGTTCCAATTTCTGTGTACTTTTGAATGAGTTATCTCCCCCGAGACCCGCTACTCAATCCTTTTTAGACGCATCCCTTAGTTCCTTTGTGTATCCTTGATCCTTGACTTTAAGTTTCAATACAAACCTCACTACCACGCCTACTTAGTCACCTTTTTAACACAAATTACACCCAGCAACATATTCCTCCATTTGCATATTAAAACTAGATGCGGTAACATACAGGTGGTGGAGCAATGAGCGCGCTTGTGGCTGGACTAAGGCGCGCCGGCTCCGCTCATTCCCTCTCCGCGCCTAAAAACAACGCCTCTTCCAGGTCCTTACCTCCATCACCTAGTCATACACCCAGGTATGTTAAGCACACCATTATGTCGTGTTGTTTGTCTACAACATTCTGCCTACAACCGGTAAAGACACCAGCTTTTGATAGCACCATTTCAGCTATGAGAACTATGCACCTACATTTAGTGCTGTATAAAGCTGTATTTTGCTTTCGTCAAAAAAACAAGATCAGTTCATCGTGCGATTTTCCTATGGCCACTGCGGTCGTGACTTCGTGTTCGTGTGTGTGACTCAGGAAAGAAAATTTTTCAGACAAAATAACGCAATAACGCATTAAATATACAGTGTGATTAAACTGCTAATACATTTTATCATCATCAAACACACACATATCACTCTCAAAGTTCGGGCTGGTAACCGCATGCGTGCATCGGGAAAATCGCGTCTTGAGTTTGGTCTTATATCGAGCTTAATACAAGACTCTGCTTTTCAAACTAGACGACTCTTTCCCTTCCTTTACTCTTACACAGTATTACAGAAATAGCTAAAAGACAATCTATTAAAAAATAATTTAGTAAAATGATTATTTGGAATCTCGAAATAAACTATTGGAGAGTTACGTGATAATACTGTACTTTGTTTTTAGTTCGCACATCATAATGTCCTTCAACTTTTGAAGACACACAAGGTATTTCTCTGATCGTTACCTACCTCTGTTTTATCTTCATTCCTATTGTTGTCCCTTGCCCTTTCCAGAATCAGTTTTCTTAAATGTTTCTTCATCGTAACGCGGCCAATAACTATGGCCCAGATGGAATAAAAAATATCTACTCAAAAAGAAGTAGATTTCTAAATCTAGTCATGGGGGTTGTAGTAAAGATACAGGAGCTTCTGTATCTTGCCAACGTTAAATTGAAGAATAATATGGCTAAAACAATTTTAAACCATAAGAGCCAATAAATCGAGTTATCTGAACCGAGTACTTGCGACCATATTGAGTTATTAACTTATTACATTTAATACCAAACACGTTTCTGCCTTGCGACAGCTTTAATGGCACCTTGATTGTGGCTATTCAAACAAATATGGGGATCCTAGGCTGTCGATTGTCAATACCGATTTGTTGTATTTTATATTATATGAAATTGATGTATTAATGTCTAGTAAATTGGTTAATCTGTTTTCATTCGGAACAAACAAGCTTTCAATCAAACTGTCAACTATCATGTGGCGTGCAGTGGTCGGAATCAGGTAATCTATTAATGTGACCCCAAATAGCTCGCCAAATTCCGATTTCTGGTGACGTGCTTTAATTCCATGTTGTAGTTTGAATTCGATGTTCGTGTTTAACATCTTTGTGGTCGTGCTCTCACTTGCCCTGTTAATTTATTAATCACTACTTTTAACCTTCTTCTTCCCTTTCTTATGTTAACATATTATTGTAAAAATATCGATAGTTATAGGCAAATTATTGACTGGACTCCTTCATTTACTGTTTTTATTTCCGATGCAGTGGCACATTGGTTGGACAGTCCTAAAAATTGTGTACGACTAGGTACAGCTTAATTGATTTTTGACATCTAACATTTCTACCCATTTTAGTCTCACACCTTTCACAAGACTTGCATACATTGCCGTAAAAAAAACTTCAGCCACACTGCAATAGATCAGTGCCGTGTAACAAAAGAGTAGTGTCTTTTCTGCTGGCTATAAAACACTTAAAACAAATAACTATCCTCAATCATTTCCAATTCTTCTCACACAAAGTGGTTAAAGAAAGAAAGAGCCTACACGTTTGTTGACGAGCAGCCCGTGTGACGTAAAGGAAGCAGTCGCTGGAGTCGTGCAACCCGTTCGGCGCGTGCGGCGCGACGTGGCTGGCGAAGGGCGGCGTGGCGGCCATGCTGGCGCCGGCGCTGCGCAGCGCGCTGCCGCCGGACGTGCTGCTCGCGGCCGCCAGGGACTCCGCGCCTGAGCTCGCCAGCAAGCTCACCGCGCAACAGATACATGACATGGTGAGATAAACTTTTCTGGTCAAGCATTAGCCAGTCAGCTAGGTAACCAGAAACAGGGTTCCTGGCTGAAAATAGGGCATCCCCTACAGGTTGATGACCTGGATTCCAGAAGCTCTACAGAGCAGAAGCCTCTGAGCGGCGGGTCCAGGTCGCCAGAATGGAGCTAGACTTGTGTCCAGCTATAGTTACAGACCGAAAAGTGGAGGGTTTCCTTCTATCAGACCGTGATATTCTAAAAGGTAGTAGCCGAGCTTGATCATGAGAAAGCCGATCCTGCTTAGAAGAAGGTGTCGTTGAGGCAACCGCCAGGACGATAACTCGACTGTATATTTTAAGAATCCCCAGGGTCGTGGTCGCGAGCGATCAGACTCGGGGAGAGTATATTCAGCCAGCGAGTGACCCTAGGAAACACGGTTGCACAGTGATCATGTACTGCCGCGCACTGCGCGGGTTAGGGGTGACCACTTTACAATCTGCCTTGCCAAGGTTGGTCTGTGGATGGGTGACCATGTTAACATAACGAGTTTCCTAAGTGCCTCGGAAAGCACGTTAAGCTGTTGGGCCCGGCTGTCATTTGTAGAACTTTGGCAGTCGTTACGGATTGTCAGAAGCCAGTAAATCTGACTCCAGTCCTGCCAAGAAATACCGTGTTACCCATTTAATGGGTTTTGGAGGTCTGGTAGGCAGCCGCTCTGCGTAAAATACTTGTATTCAGCTTAATCCGGTTTGATTGAAAGCCGACCCCAATATAGTTGGGAAAAGGCTAGGCAGATGATGATGACTTTATAATCTGCTGTAAATAGAGTTGTACAGAGGAGTGTTGTATGGAGTCGTACTTTAAGAGATACCTAACGTGGCTCCTTCCATGGGCTGATGGTGATCACGGGGGTGGTTTTAGTGAGAGAACAATCCCATTTTTCCTGGCCTTTTCCCCAAAAGACCGGGCGCCTTTTCAAGGTTTTAACACCGGAAGTACAATGCTGAAAACCTGAATAATATTATGTGCATAATGTTAATTCGGACTGTAAGCACAGTGAATAACTTACAATAATGAGTAAAACAATAGCATTGGAGGAGCGTTGCACTGACCATAGATTATTCAAACCATAGATAAATTAATGTTAAAGATGCATCGACTTTGTTGATTTACTGTTTAAAATGATTAGTCTTCCTAAAATAACGTAACCTCAATCAAGGATGTAACTCGTAATTTATGAAGCTCCTCTACGATTTATTCCTAGGTCATCTATTATAGTCTTACTCTGGTACTGTGTACTGCAAATCTAGTGGATAAACATGATAATGCAGTTTCGAATTTTATAAGAGTTATTGCCGCCTGGTGAACAATGAATGTGTAGTTTCTATTTATAAATATTTGTGCATTCTGCTGTTCAGCATCTTGTAATATTTTACTTACCCACACTGGTCTGTCAATGGTTTCGTGGAATATCGTTTTAGAAACCATGTCGAGTTATAAGGGCTGCTGATATAATTTTGGGGTGCTAATAGCAACAGTTTCTTAGTCCTAGTCAGATACTTATTATATATAATTCGAGTCGTACCCAGCGCTTCTCTTCCACATTTATTATGCGCTCGGCTAAGGTGTGGAACTCTCTGCCAGCGTCTGTGTTCCCGTCCACATATAACCCGTCTGCCTTCAAAGCAAGAGTGAACAGGCATCTTCTGGGCACGCTCGCTCCATCATAGACCTTATCTATCACTTTCCATCAGGCGTGATTATGGTCAAGAGCAAGCCCATTTCCAAATTTAAAAAAAAATGATTAAGGCTCGGAAGTCCATAGTCTCATACACGTGACATGCTGTCAGTGGTAGCATGGCGAAGGTGATTTCCAAAAAGTCAAAAATTTATGGGATTGAAAAACGGTCAACGTCACGTGATCAATCCCTTATATTTTGGCATTTTGACAATCGCCACCGCTACCTAATAGAATAGAACTTTGAACAGGGGGGGCTAAAAAGCCATTTAAGGATAATCATAATAATCATATGATTAATCACGCAAAAATCTGTCAAAATTCATTTTCATCTATATTAACACAATCATTAAGTTGATTGGGAAATTTTACGGTTTTTTTTAGTGACAGGTAGCGTAATTTACTTTCTGATTCTGCAAAAGTGGCCTTTTTAGACCCCCAGAACTTCCGTGCGTTTGTAGTTTTGATTGCTGTTTGTATATATTAATTATATAAACCTATTAATTTAATTCCCAGTTACTAGCGGTTCGAGAGGAACTCTCAGCGGAGGACGCGAGCTGCGCAGGCGACGCGAACGGTGGCGAGCTGCGCGCCTGCGCACTCACCGCCCTCATGCTGCACTGCTGTGCCGCCGCGCAACTCGCCCAGCAGCGCGCAGATAACGCGCCCACTTGATGATATTACATTATTGTTCATTGTGATGTGGCTTGTTTTATTTCGATTATTCTTAGATACTTACCTACAAATTTCCCCTACTGTCGTTGGTTGCCACCACACCAATCACTCGATTCTAGATCAATCGTCGATCGATGACATAGATCGGTGTGGTAGCTTTTGGTGTAGTAAAGACTGTAACAGAGACCTATTGTTGATCGATATCATCGAACGAGGGTCGACCGGTTGGTGTGGTATGTTTTTTTTTCGAGCGAAGAAAATGCATAACACATACCACATCGTGGTACGTGGTTATGTGGGACTTGCACCCACTAAAAACTTCTCCTGTGTACCTTCTTTCGCCTTGATGGGGGTGAGTCGCGAGAACTGCTACGCATGACATCGCGACCCATCCAGCGTGGCCCACTTCTGGGCTCCTTTTTCTATGCCCGCCTACGGGCTCTCTCTTCCTTCAGCGATATCCGGGTGCACTGGGCCATCACCACGACTCCAGGCACCTTACAGCGTGGATGATAGAGTCCCCGATCTATCGTCTGCAGGCCCCTCTTATAGCAGCATCAAGTCGGCATTTCGCCGCCTGCGCCGTCCTGTTCTTCTGCGGCGAATCGGGTCAGCGAGAGAGTTTTTCTCCCTGACCCTGAGACTACGTCCTCGCGAAAAGACGCAATCGCCTCCCACACCGTTTCACTGCCGACCATAAACCTGACAAGGGAACCGATCACTTTTCCGAATGTTTTTTGATCGAATTTGATTTTACCGAAAACTATTTACCGACGTTTTATTTGCTATATGCATTATTAGACATATTTTTATATCAACGAAGTATCATGTGTCATAGGTATTATTTTACCGAACTACATTTCGCCGATTTACATTATAACTTTTTGCTATTGGCCGAAGTCTCTTTTGAACTTTTTTCATTTGCCAAATGATTTATTTGCCATATTTTCACTAAACCGAAACAACATTTTACGGAATCACAAATATACAGCCGGTTACTTGGTAGCATTTCCAATTTTAAATTAAAATAGTGTCATTAAAAGTCAATATGTTGTGCTACAAAATTTAGTGACAGAAACGAATCGCTGCAAAGCCGACTTCACGCAGTCTTGTCTGCCCTACCCCTAGAGTGTAATTTAGGCCTACGCAAGCGCGGAGGGGTGGGGCGGCCCGCGAGCTGAGGAACAGGTAGTTTGAATTCCCGCCGCCGCGGCTGAGGCAAGCCAGCAAGCCGAAGCTGCGGTAACACCATTTGCGACGATAAGCTCGCGTGGGGCGCCCAAACCTCGCAATGCCGGAGTCGTGACAGAAACAATGCTTGCTGCATGTTGCATGCCTGCATGCATGCAACATGCTTGTTTGCATGCTGCCACATGCTTGCTTGCATGCTGCAGGCCTGCTTGCACGATGCAGGCCTGCTTGCACTCTGCATGCCTGCTTGCATGCTGCATGCCTGCTTGCACGCTGCATGCCTGCTTCTAACTGGGACCACTTAAAACCACTTTTGTTAACCATCACCACCACCACCACCACTACCAGACCACCATTACACCACTTAAATTAAAACAGTCTGACTCCAGTCTTGCCATGAAGTACCGTGTTACCCAATTAATGGGTTGTGGAGGTCTGGTAGGCAGCCGCTCCGCGTAAAATACTGATATTCAGCTAAATCCGGCTTGACTGGAAGCCGACCCCAATATAGTTGGGAAAAGGCTAGGCAGATTTTGATGATGATAATGAATGTTCGGAAACATAATACTTGGAACGTATGTTATTTCGGCTAAGTGTGACTTCGGTAAAAAGTTCTTCGATCAAATGAAACGTCGGAGTAACGAAAAAAATCGAATTGATAATAGGTCAATTGAAACAGTGGCAAAGGTGACTGATGAAGTAAAAAAAAAACGAAACGATAATAGTTGAAAAGTTTTAGGTGAAATGAAATTCAGTCAAATCTTTTTCGAACTTATGATAGGTAACCCTCTAACAACGACCGGCAGCGACAAATCTTCCCAATTTCTGCCGAATACGGCGCTGCGCTTCCCAGGCAGTGCACTGCTTGAGAGTGTGCAGAGCCGTATCCTTGCAGCAGCCGCACTGTTGGTGTGGTAACCTAACCTAACTGAGATGGTGCCTGAGCTGCTGAACGCGACAAATGATTCCGTGTCAGTCATTCGCCCACGAATGTAGTCAAAACCCCTCCCGCAACTCGCACGTACCGAAGACAGCCATACTACTGGAGCTACTGGAGCTTTACCGAATGCTATCACAGGCAGTTCACTTATATAGTAGATATCTAGGTATTAAGGCAGCAATTAACCAGCGTATATTGTGACGTCATTTGAAATCTGAATATGTCAGTTCCACTTCTGCCACATAACTCCTTTGTGACACCGTATCTTGAATTTACAAAGCAGTTTTTGCATCTTTTCTTTAAGAACAGGCTTACTTAGTAACAGAGCACTCCAAAATACCTTATATTGACAATAAGGAAATGTCAAAATACCCACTAGGTATGTACGCATAACTAACCTTGACAACAAAACTCATGTTGATACAAAAACTAACGCCAATTAAAACTTGTTAAACAGCTATAATGATTTTATTTTGGACTACGGATTATACTCTAAACATGACATTACTACGCACTATGCACGCTATCGAGACACGAGCTAGTTTTTACGACTAACGTCCGATTTAGTAAACAAAGTCGAGGTAAGACGTAGTTTTTACTGAAGGATGGACTTTTCAGTTTCAGTATTGATGGTGGCACGAGTCTAATCAATGGATCCGGATGTTTCGAACTGTCAATAACTCTAACTGAGGGTACATTCATATTTAGACTGTTTAGCCGGTTCATTTTGTCTACAACGGAAATTGAGATTGGAAAAACCATCAGCAAAAACGTTACAAGAAATCTACGCAAAAGGTTAGAAAAGAAAAATTATCTGGTTTTTCTACAGCACAAATAACAATATCAAAATGCTGCGATTAATTGCCAGGTTTTTCGAGCTGCGTGAGATTAATTTGCAAGAAAATATCTGAAAAATTATCTCAAAAGCAAAACATTGTAACCACTCCCATGGCAATATACCCATCTAGACTTTAGCTATAAACAAAAGAAAATTAATAAACGGGATCAGAATCAACAACAAACGGAATAGCATTGACCTTTTCGTTCTTATTCCAACCACATAAGTCTCATTTTAGCGTGTAAGGACCAAGGGATCAAAGAACGCGTGTACTGCGTCGAATGCTCTACCGAACAGGGAACTGGCTTCTGTCCAGCTTTCCCAGAAATAGCACAAAGGATCGACCTCAACTTTCGTTGTAAAAAAAGCTTCTGCGAAATGTCAGCGGTCGAACGACGGAAAATTTTGTGCGTCACCGGCCATGCGTGTGCGCCGGATACGGACGGATATCATCTAGATAAGTGGCCGATGGCCGATACACTAATTATGAAAAGGAATTTATATATTCTGTGTTGAGTAAATGGGTATAATCGTCTTTCAGTACAGTTACAATAAAAGATCCAATGAAATATGACAGGACACCTAACTAGAGAATATTGAGGAGCTCGTGGCTAAATCATAACAGCCGCATGGGACGATCTTGAAGGTTAAGCAACGCTTGCCAAGGTTGGTCTGTGGATGGGTGACCATCTTAACATACCGAGTTTCCTCCGTGCCTCAGAAAGCACGTTAAGCCGTTGGTCCAGGCTGTCATTTGTAGATCTTTGACAGTCGTTACGGATTGTCAGAAGCCAGTAAATCTGACTCCAGTCTTGCCAAGATGTACCGTGTTACCCAGTTAAAGGGTTGTGGAGGTCTGGTAGGCAGCCGCTCCACGTAAAACACTGGTGTTCAGCTGAATCCGGTTTGACTGGAAGCCGACCCCAATATAGTTGGGAAAAGGCTAGGCAGATGATGATGATGACCTAACTAGAGAATATTATGAGTAGGTATCTAATAAAAAAAATAACCCTCCTTCTGGCACAGTCGGGTAAATAGTTTGTCTGTATTTAGGAGGTCATCTCTGGAAGTTCTGATCCGATTGTGAAAATTGTTTTACCGATAGATAAGTAGTTTTTAGTAGAGGCGGTTTAGAAACTCTGACATCAAGGTGAGTTGGGTCGTTAGACCATACTGCCCACACGATGAGAAGAGAAAACTAGTCTTTCGCCTAGAAAAATGCGCGATTCCTGCTGGATAGACCACAGCAGCAAAGCCTCGGGATTATAAACCTGAGCCGGCCAACACATAGCGTACTGCATTATCAACGAGGTCGAGGAGTGACTACAACAGGACCTAAACGTAATCTTTGAGAGTCAGAAACATACTAAACGGCTTGGTATACTTACACTATCTCCATTTCATCACACACACATCACAAGGATAATGAAGTAGGTATTTAAACCTTATGACTAATATTAAAATTGAGAACAAGTAATTTGATTCGATAGTTTTCCTTCCAATGTTTCCTTTATCTAAGCTTTTTTTGCGAATTAAGGAGGAAGGAATTGATAACATTCCTATGTGTAATCTGCTCATTGTCTCATTCATAGAAATATAAAAAACGTTTCATGCTACTGAATGCTAAGATCGACTGCAAAATATCTCTGTCAGCTACTTGTCATCGCGAGAGTGATGATGATACAAATACTGAATTTTCTGGCTCCGTACACTCTTAACAACACTACACGTAACTAGATAATAATATTATTGGATGGTTATTCAATTCTCTGTTGTTGCCTACTGACTGAAACTTGTATCTTCTGACCAAAATATTAAACAGTCTGAAGACGATTGGAAGGAGCAGATATGAAAAAGGCACTCAGTGGAAATGTTCTTGGTCTCTACCAGCACGCTCGACTACTTTATGCTGGCGCCCGACAACACTTTTTTGCAATCCTATGTACCTACTGTACATGACATTTGATTCATTTCAATAAAACTGCACGATGCAATCAGACAGGCAGTCGATTCATGTAAAATTACTGGTACGCAGCTGCTTCCGGATAGATCGGGGAAAGGTTAACTAAGCAGATTGGTATATTCAGACATTTGTATGGGTTTCCTTGCACAGTAGAATTCCGGGATCTAGAGACTACTGCTGCAGAACCATCTTTTTTCGTTCCGAACCGTACATCCTTTCTTTGAGCAGGATCAACATATTTAAGTAGGTATTTAAGGTTCAATATGGTCATAATATACTTACTTACCTATGTACTTTTAACAATGTTTTGACTGAACGCACGCAGCATCCGCAGCTGCGTCATCTTGTGTGTTATTCAAACATCGGTCATTAGCCGTTTTCGAACTGTGAATACTTAAATCTGATCTGACTACCATTAGGTACCAAAGCTTTGTTTTGCGTGAATCAGGGAAAAGACAAGACGAAACATTATTTCATTTCTCATCTTAAGAACTTAGCCAAACAGAATAATTGACATAAGGAACCACCGCATGAATCTCATTAAATGCCAGATGGCTTGCATCTCGGCAGACCAAGGTGAAAATGGAAGAACGAGCTCGACTCCTACCAAAAAGACAAGTCCGTTCTGGCAAAGGATAGACTTGTGTGAAAAAGGGAGTAGGAGACCTAAGCCCAGCTGTGGAACTAAATAGGCTAGATAGACCAGTTAGTTTATATCTCGAAAACTGTAGGGAGGTTAATAATATAGTTAGTCGCTTAAAAACAAGTGGAATAAACCATAGCAAAAATAATTCCGCTAATACGTCTCATTGTTGAGGCATAAATTCCCCAATAAATAAAACTGAGATGTTTCTGAAAGTGGGCCACGATGAGAAAGGAAAACGCAGACGCGAGGTCGCCTCGTGCGTGTAGGAAATATATACTTACCAGCTAGCTAGAGCTAGGTAACAAACAACCTAGTTGATCGGTTTATTATCAAAAAATCTAAATGGGTTACCTTCTTGAAATTGTTCCAAAAACTGAAAGCATATCCGACAGCAACGGCATTGACCTCAAAAATAAATAACATTTTCAAGAAACAAAGAAATGATGTTCACGTGCATTTTTCAGAAGTTGTTGCACCTGGGACTTTGGGAGCAACATGATTAAACCCAATTATCCATTTTCTTTCATAAAATGCTCATGTCTTTTGTACCTATTGCTATTGGATTATGACGTTACAGTAAGGCTGAACTGAAGATGATGTGACGTCAATCAGTTCCAGTCTGCAGGCAGTAACTGTAAGCCTCATGCCATTGAAAAAGGTGTCCGTTTTCCTAATGGTGCTACTGGTAGGCCAGCTCTACTGCCCGCATTAATTTATTTTCCCATATATCTAACCATGTCAAGACTATTGGAGTGAAAATAAAACAAATGGCCCGTTTCAAAGTTCCTTGTTTATTTTCCAAAAATAAATAGTTATATGCAAATAATAATATAATCGGAGCACGGCAGTCGGGAATATAGTTTTTGGCAGCCATTCAAGGTTAGTTCTGGCGAAAATCTACGACTCTCTTTGGCTGAAACTTCAAGGCAGTGCGTTGAACGCACGACATGCACGTCAAGATTTAATTGACGTAATTATTTGCACGTATGAATAGGTACGCATGTACAATACAATTAGATGTATTTACGGTTTGTTCGGTCTTTGAACTTTAACGAATTTTCGGCCTGTCATAAATCAATCAGGCAATAACATTACCTAGGTCCTCTCCTTCTGGTGCAGTCGGGTATCTATAAATGATGTCGATTCAATTGGCCTAACTACTTGTATGCTTCCACAATATTGTTAACCTCTCGGTTATTACAACGGAAATATTTTTAACAGTCCTTGAATGAAGCGTTACTAATTAGTTAAAGTTATAACACTTTCTTATGGATTTCTTCAATCACGATCGATGACGGAAATCGAACCAAGGCCGTTATAAAAATTGTGGAAGAACCTGTTTATATCTCTTTCGATGAAACCGAGATCTGTTGATAATAGGCTGGTACCTAAATTATGTTCAATTTCGTTACTTTTACTTTAAAATAATGCAATTCCAGGAAATAAGTGACTAAGTATATTGAATAACATATGAAATGACTCAAAAATAAAACCGTTTTATTCATCGTAATCAAGTTTGCGCATCGAACGTGTCCGCAATAAATTGCAACATGTAACACATTGATGGCCCGTTGTGAATTAGGCCGGAAAATCATGTTCGACCGTCAGCCCAGCCTTTCACATTGAGCTGATCAACTACATGCATTCAAACGATTATTCCCACAAACAATGCAATCAGATAACGGACTCAGTAATCACAATGCCGTTATTGACGTCGCGACGTGACAATGTGCTCCACTGAAGTCGAGATCGCAGGATTGTCTATCCAAGCGGAAAACAGCTTTTCCTTTGTGACAGGACAAAACCCGTGACGAAGTTTCATCCATCTCCCGTATAATATTTTCCGCACGCTTCCGCCAGCGGCCAACTTGCGTCAACTGCGCAGCAGACAGTGCGAGCGAGACGGACATTTGTTGTTATTGCGCTCTCCCTCCCGCACCACGCTTCTTTGTTTTGGCAACGATATAAAGGCAGGCAGCAAACGCGGCGCTCGAATTTTACCAGAGTGCTACCGTGGACCCAGGCGCATCGCGTTTCGCTGCGGTGGTAGATGATTCGTGATTCTTTCAGCTTGTGAAAGACTTTCATAGTCGTGACCTAGCAGTGACTTGGCTAAGGGATTGTGCAGTGACTGTTAATAATCAAGTGCAGTGATGAGGCCCCCTACGGAATACGATGGTGGAGCGAGGGTGCCCACTGAGGCGGAGGAAGGAAACCGACCCGACGCGCGTCCCATGATGATCTGTGCGAGGCTGGCCGGACGCGCCATCATCAGAGTTGTGGGACGTTGTGAAGATGCTCAGGAAAATAGTCAACTAGGTGCGTAGATGCTAAATAAAATATTGTGCAAAAAAACCTAATCATGCTAAACAATAAATAAAAACAACACTATGCGAGCAATATCATTAAATCAACAAGAACACAAAGGTAGGTGTACCTATACTTACTATATTGCGACGAAAGAAAAATAAACAAGATAAAAATAATAAAAAACAACAACTTACTCAGTTCCTACTTGAGCTACTATAAATCCACTATACTTTACCTACTGTATGAATAAAATATCAGTGTCATTGAGCCAACTAGACACCGGTTCGCGAATCGTAATTAATTCCTCAAAGGCGCAACAAAAGAAGTTCGTCGATCTAATCCAGAAACCTAAATATTTTAGCAGTTTAGCTTCCTCATTAGTTTCATTATTTATAAGCAAATGAATGATCATGATATCTTATCGATTTGCGAAGGTATGATAATGTAAGTACTTGTACCCTTTACGAAGTAGAGCGTCTATCATTAATTACGGTCAAGCTAAGTGTGAATTAATGGATAAAGATGACCTCTATAGGTGGAAAATGTTTACTAACATCGTTGTTAAGAGAGTAAGAATTAGTCAATGAATTAATGAGGTAGCTAGGCGAGGCCATGACACATAATTGAGAATAACCCAGCAAGTTGTGGCTTAACATTATGTTAAAAACTCCAATTTAATGTCATAACAAGCCGTTACGCTATGTTAAAATAGACATCACATCTTATTAACAAAGAAGTTCAGGGACATGAGAATTACCTACCTACCAAGATTTACGAAATTATAATTACAAATTATACAAGACATTCTAAAAGATTGAGGAGCTCATGATCACTTTAACTTTAGTTAAATTTAGTTGACTTTTATTTAACTAGGAATCCTAAAATATTCCACTTTCACTCCTCTAATAATAGAAATAACATAGAAACAAACAAGTCTAATATTAAACGCAATTACAATTTGATATCGGAGTGTGAGTAGGTACTTAGGTAAACAATAAACAATTCTCACTTTGTTTTTAATTTTATCGTTATCGCCTCAGCAATCTTTTGAGCCATTGCAGATGGTTCCGGCAGCGGCATTGATAAAATCCAGGCTTCACATAATTGTACTATTAATATTTTAATGATCTATATTTAACTAATTCAGCACCTCAATTTTAATCACATTGACCTCATTAATTTGCACGAAAACTTAGGTAATGACCGAAGTTTCCACTGTTAGCGAGGTTAAACAAAATTAAAAGTGCTTCATAAATACAAATCACAGTAAAGTTCAATGAAATTGTGTTTTGTATTGGTATTCAAATTACATTCGATTGAGTAATCTAAGTAATCAGCTGTTTATTGATAAACTGATAAAAGAATGACTAGATCAAAACAGTCTAATGTGTAATTTATATAATTACTTACTAGTTGACCCGCGCAACTTCGTTTGCGTCACTATTTTCATTACTGATCCGCTCCTATTAATCTTGATGATATATAGTCTATAGCCTCCTTCCTCGATAAATGGGCTATCTAACACTGAAAGAAGTTTTCAAATCGGACCAGCAGTTCCTGAGATTAGCGCGTTCAAGCAAACAAATCAACAAACTCTTCAGCTTTTAGCCTAGTTTTTGCTAGCGACTGCGGCAGCGGGATGGAAAGAATCTCAATAAATAAGTCTTCTCCTATGACATGGTCTACCCGTGTGCCAAGTTTCATCCAAATCCGTTCAGCTGTTGAAGCGTGATTTACTTACAATCATCTAAACAATAAGACTTCACGTTAATAATATAAATTAGTACGATTATCTAAACTGCTATTAGAAAGAGGAAAGATTTGATTTTTTATGATTTAACTCAAAAACTCCTAGACCGATTTCAAAAATTCTTTCACTATTAGAATGCTACATTAACCCTGAGTAACTTAGGCTATATTTATTACAAGAAAAACTTAGGGACCAAAAGAAATATTCAGCGCGGACGAAGTCGCGGGCGAAGTGTTAGTATTTTCATAAACAATTTAAATTCATTAGAAAGCTTATAAAACCCTTCTAGCTTCTTTAATCATTACCTGATTGATCACAATCACTATTCAATCTTGTGATGAGAGCGTGCGTACTTGCGTAGACAATCAATAGGTACGGCAGAGCAATCCATTTTTATTCACATTGTTCTTACCGATAGATTTCAGTAACGTTGCTCGACGTAACTCTAAAATAGAATCATTGCTTGGGTACGATTTGAAACGTTACTGTTTTATTTCTAGGTGCATACAAGATCATTAATTTGATAAATAAATCAGATAAGATTGTAAGGAGCGCATACATAACGCCAGTCGTAGGTTCGATTCTCGCGCATCTTCGGTTTCTCGTTGTCTGGCTATTTGTATAGGTACTTTTGTTTACTCAGATATTTCACACGTGCATTGAATTAGTAACAGTAAGGTATTTTATTATTTAGATATTCTATACCTATACAATAGTAAAATTTTCCAATAGCAATAGGTATTTTACATCGGATTACAAAACTAAACACGTCAATAAGATAGATGAGGTTATGAGATATTACTTCATAATTTCCATAACATAACATAACATATTACATTACAGCATCAAAATTTCAATTCATTCAGGCTATAACTCTTCTAATAATTATGCGAATGAGTCAGTATTTCCAAAGATTTACTGAGTATATTGCGGCGACTGGAATATTGCTAAAACATTACTAAATATTAGTCATAAATAACAAAATAACTAGGTAAGTATCTACTAAGCTAGTTTGAGAATGCAAAGCACGGGGTTAAATGCTTAGCCGTCATCAGAAAAGGCACATTTAGACTTTATTAAAACTGATTACACTAACACTGGTAGATAATTTTGTGTAACTCACAAACCCATAATTGTATGAAGAACAATAATGATTGAGTTGTAGGTACCCATGATTTACCCATTTTCCTACAGCAGATCAGTGAGAGCCCTTAATCACCATTTCCCTGATTACGTAACAGCTCTTTACTACCGCTTTTTTTTTGTCACACCGCACCGTTACGTCCAATCTTCACGCTTATCTCCGCTCGAGGACATCATCAGAGAACCGCGAGTCCGCACGCAATACATTACCGACTAACGACCCATTCATCAAAACGCTAACAAAACTCAACCTTATTTTGTCTACCATAGCGTAGCGAACGGCATGCGGTATCTCAAATGAATAATTATGCGAAATATGCCCGTTTGCGCAACTCCGAGGTTCAAATGAGTGTTCTGTTGCATTCGACTTTCGTAAACGACGAAGATATCGTGTAAAAATTGTGAAACTGAGCGAGGCCGGCCCCAGTTGGAACAGTGGCCTTTGTTACACGGATTAATTTCATATAGTTAATTAATTCCTTGTGTACAATTACGTTTTTTGCAAGTAGATAGGTACAGACCAAACCAAACCTTATTTCGTTACTAAAATCAACTCCATTCCAATTTCAAACTGAACCTTCTGAAGAAATAATGAAGATAGATTATTAATATTGACGATAGATCGCGAAGTCAGCACGTCTGTTAAATAACGTTAAAATATTTCCTAATCATCACTAACCCTAATGTTTCAGATAGAGGAAAACATACTGAAAAATATAACTCCGTCTCTGGCTATCGTACAAAGTCGTAATACCTAATATTAGTGTGTTATTTTGGAGAAGAGAAATCTTTTGCGCAGTAAACAATTATTTGCGCGCGTCCCGAACAAGAACAATATAAATTTGCGTGTCTTTAATTAAATAATAGCAGTGTATGTTGATGTTAATAATGCTGATATTGAAGAGTTAAAGACTGCCTTTTGACAGTTCATTTCAGCAGCTATCAAGGCATTTGCTTATTTATTCAATTAGTTACGCACTGTTAGCAGGCCTCTTCTTAATTAACGTTATTATTAATTTGGTACGTTGATAGTCTAGTTTAGATTACTTTGTAACAAGCATTGTCTGACAAACATCTTAGATAGATATTTATTTTTTCTCCCATCATAATCCACATTCACATCCATATCGGCTCCCGGAAAACGTTAAAGTACAAAGATTGTGCGAACGCGGAAGACCCGCACGCACATGCGGCTCATGTAACAATTCCGCGCCATAGTCGACGGCGCCATTCGAGTGCGATCGATTTAGAACATCATACTGGCGCGTGCATTTAATTTACAAACATGAACGGCTTGAACCCGCCGCCGCGCCGGTTGAACACATGTTGGCCTTAGCTGACCAATTTATGCCATATAAGTAACACCGGCTGGTGGAGAGGTCACTGCTCGTTCTACACTTCCTTGTAGCGACGTGATTCACACATTGTTGATTATGACAACAAGAAGTAATGTATCCGTAATCAAGCCTCAGAAAAAATGCTACGAAACAAGAAGTCTTTGTTGCGAATTGTGCCACAAGTAGATTACCGGTTAAGTACTTATTCTACTAATCTTTGTATCATGTGAGCTAAATCAGAGATCCCCAAGTTAATGGAAACACTGATTCCGTAACTGCTTATAAGTACAGGCCATGAACGATGGACACCACTGAATTTCGCGGGGAAACCCCGCGATTAATCCTGATATTTTTCCATTTCGAGATTCTACAAAATCTTCAAATTATTGCATTGGTGTAAAACGGCATCAATATCTATGAATATTTTAATTTAATAAACCACTTGTTACCATTTTCGTTCTAAATGCCAAGGGTGAATTTTAATAATAAATTATTTCTTACGAAGTCTTCATTGATGGAATCTAGGCTGATGAAAATCAACAAACCGCCTCTTTATCGGAGCCTTGTCATACGTCTCTTATAACCGATGCGCGATGCCCACAAAATATGAAACCGCCTCTTTATCGGAGCCTTGTCATACGTCTCTTATAACCAATGCGCGATGCCCACAAAATATGAAACCGCCTCTTTATCGGAGCCTTGTCATACGTCTCTTATAACCGATGCGCGATGCCCACAAAATATGAAGTAAAAAATAGGTTAACGATGAGAATAACAGCATAACCTACCTTCGCAAACTGTACGTCAGCTGATTGTCAATGTCAATCCTCGTAAACGTCAGAATCTGCTGGTTGAAATGTCAAATACAACGAAAACAAAGAGAAAATCACTGATAAATTAAATAATGCACAAGAAATCGAATACCAATTATGTGTAATTGTTATAAGCACTTAACCTAGAACCTTATTTACGTTTCCTTTCAAACCGATCATAAATTGGAATGCGAATTTATTAATAGCTAGCTAGCGCTTCACGTGTGAACTTCGGAATATTTTATGGATTTAAAAATAACTTTGGAACTTGCGCCGATACTCGTGTTCCCGTTCCTAGTTAGTTGCAGCCGGTGCTAGTTAATTCAGAGCAGTGCGTTTAATTTAAAAAAAAATGGCTTTAGCAGTGACTCGAGTGGTGCTAAAATGTGAAGACGCTCAAAAATCTCAAGTACTAGGTATGACTAATAGTCATTAAACCCAAGGCTAGTAATTAAAACTAGAAACATATTCGCTAGTTAATGACGTAACTTCTGAAGATTTCTGCTCTAATAAACAGTTTGCAATATGTCCTAAAAATTATCAGACAATTTATGACATAAATTGTTTTTGTTAACTTGAACACATGAATAGCAGTTACATCAATTGACCTACATGTAATAGTACTTATGGCCTATTTTTTATGGATGGGAAATCATCAAATGGCACCTTTCACTGTGGGTGGAGCTGAACTGTTTTAAATTTGTACTGGAGCAAATATATTTATTTATACCCTATAGTTTAACCTCACCTCTATGTAACTGCAGCACTAAGGTTACTTCCTTATGAGTCATTAGAGAAAGTTAATACTATCGAAGAAACAAGCATACCTACAGCCAAGTTTGCATTTAATTACAGTGACAATATGTTTTAGAGTGAATAACTGAATATTGAAATTAGTGAAAAGGTCCCTTAGTATTATGGCAGACTAGCTGGTCCACATAACATAATTTTGCAGTTATGTGTCAGGAAGGGTTAGGCAGAGATGTACCTACTGTAATTCACCAGTTTTATTCCATGTAGTAGCGGGCGAGCCAGTTGCCATTCATCTACCTAGCCTTTTCCCAACTATATTGGGTTCGGCTTCCAGTCAAGCCGGATCTAGCTGAATGAATACCAATATTTTATGAGGAGCAGCTGCCTACCAGACCTCCACAACCCATTAACAGGGTAACACTGTACTTCTTGGCAAGACTGGAGTCAGATTTACTGGCTTCTGTCAATCTGTAACAACTGCCAAAGATCTTCAATTGACAGCCTGGACCAACGGCTTAACGTGTTTTCCGAGGCACGGAGGAAACTCGGTATGTTAAGATGGTCATCCATCCACAGACAAACCTTGGCAAGTGTTGGAGCCAGTTACCATTATCCTGGCATGTAAACCTTACTTGATGCTGTTACTACTGAGAAATTCCAGATAGAAAAACCTAATACACCTTGATACTGTACATAATTCATAATATCTGATGGAAATAATTTAATTTCTGCAGTAGAGTTCTATCATTATGCACTTGAAACAGGAGTTAGTCAGAGGGGTTTTGATTTTCTTGATTATCACTCAACTATCATATCTAGGAATAGTTAATCACAGCCATATATTGATAATGACACATTCTTCAAGTTTCTTGAAACAATATTTGCTATAAATTACTCACACTATCATTGACTGATAAGAAAGAAGAATTGTTTATGCTTGTTACTTCAACAATGTCTTAGTGCATGGCAGTGCAATAGCCAAGCTTATTGACAAAACGTTTTTTTTTTATTTCAGATTTATCAGAATGTCAGCTGATGCAAGTGCCTGATGCAGTGTACCACCTGATGAGACACACAGAGCTCAAGAGTTGTGATCTCAGTGGAAATGTTATTACTAAGATACCTCCTAAGTTTGCAGTCAAGTTTAGCTTAATTACAGGTGAGTTTTGATAGTTCCTTTTTACCACCACCACCCAATTTTCAATTCAGAAAATATAATTTACTATTAACTATTTTTTATTTAAATTTCTGAATGAAACAATTTAAAATCTTTGCATAAGACAGTGACAGGATATTTTTTACTTTATTTATTAATAAAGTTGAGTTGATATTTTTCTATGACGAAAGAGGTACCTACTTACTTAGTTCTGGAAGAGATGGAGAAATATAAAAGCAATTAACATATTTTTTTTTTAAATGGCAGTAAGCAATTGACGAGAACTACTTTTAATAAGCGCATATCTCTCAATTCCAGATTTAAACCTGTCTAACAACCAAATGGCGAAGCTGCCCGACGAGCTCTGCACGCTGGCCTGCCTAGAGCGTCTGGACATCTCACACAACACGTTCGTGGCGCTGCCCCACATCACCTTCCAGTGCCCCAGTCTGCACACACTCCTGGCGCATCATAATCAGATTATTGGTACCTACTTGAATTTTTATTGTAACTGTAAAGTATGGTAATTGTTAGAATGGCATACTTTTTTGTGTGTGTCTTGTGCAATAGAGCTAGACTATAAACTGCGTAAACAATGTTAGAAGTAGTAAGTAATAAACAAACAAAAAGTGACAACATATAATGTTTCTTAAAGTAAAAGAAAATCATGATGACTTTCAAACTTGGTCCTGTTTTAACACAAGTTTTATTGTTTACAGAAATTGATGTGGATAGATTAGCCAGATCGCGCGCCCTAGAGTACGTTGACCTCAGTGACAACCCCGTTCCGCCGCGCACGTACGACGAGCTAAAGCAACTGTCGCGACCCGCAGTGTCCGTCTCCGAGAGACAGAAAGAAGACTGGGAGGAAGACCTCCTAATATAGAAAGTGCACTCTTGTGGACTTATCTATTCAGGGCCAGGAGTTGCGGCACAGATCAACTAGAGCATATGTGGTACTTACGGGTTCATATTATAGACATGACTGCATCATACAAGTCAAGCAATTTTTTCCAAGCTGTGGCTCTAGCGTTTTTCGAAGGGATTCGTGCAATATTAAAGTCAAAGGTTAAAACGACTGGTCCTAACTAAACTGTGATTATCTCTGTGAAAAGAGGACAATATCAACAAGATTTTTGTAGTGTATGCTATTTTTAGTAATAATTGACAGCACTGTCGTGTTTTGAAAGAGATTTGTAAGAGATTAATAAATGTTTTCACATCTTTTGACATGCTCAAAAGTTAGCTTACTTAATTAGTCTAAATGTGATTTGGTTTGTAATGTCCTTTATACTTATATGGCTTACTTATATTAAAAACGAAGCAAATTAATGAATTTTATATGTATAGCATTGTATATTTTTGATACAGAAGATGGTTGGATAGTATTATGTTGATATATCTCATTGTATTGAATACTAGTCCATCATTAGTTAAGCTTATGAATTCCAATAGGAATGAAATTATGTTGTAAGTAATTGATAAGTACACATAAATGTCTATTCGCAACACAATCATTATATGTACTGATAAGTACAGTTGTTATTTTCTACTAATGAATTCGCCCTTTATAAATTTTTGCTTATAATTTTTATGACACAATTTCTTTTTGTATCCAAAGATTAATTGACTGATGTAATGAAGAAATTTAAATGTTATTGAATTGAACAACCTGCAATTTTTGAACATAAATAAATAATATAAGTCTTTGTGATGTTTTTTGTAAGGAATACAATCAAGAATAAATAACCGCATTTAAGAATGCAAAAAAATAATACTGTTTTTATAATCCCACTTAAGGCACTTGTCGTACCGCCGGCGATCAGCGAGTAGCGAGTGAAATGTTTCTATTAATTTGACGCTTGGCTTTTAGCGACTGCTTTTGTGCGACGGGCTTTTACTACTATTATAGGTAGAAATTACCACAAATTGGTGAGTTCTGACCGCTGATGTGTCTCTTTTACTCACACACACGAGATCTATCTTTTGTCACTTTCCTCAGCGAACGAATAGTCGATAACTACTCGCTTCCTCGCCGGCGACGGTGAGACAAGTGCCTTAGGCCTAATGCCCAAATATTCTGTGAATAAACAAACTCAAACGATAGGTACCCTGTTTTTTCTGTTCTGTGATACGCATATTCTATACTAATAATGTAAAGAGGTAAAGCTTGTGAGGTTGTAGGGGGGTATTCTCTAGATCTACTGAAGCGATTTTGAAAATTATTTTAACAATAGAAAGCCCCGATATTTGTTAAAAAATACCGCCCAACGAAGTGGGCACGTGTCAGCTAGTATAATATAATACTAGCAATGTGGTGTGCCCCCAACCTGACGTTGAATAAGAAAAATCGTTGCGGTGTGCCCGATCGAAAGTAGCATTTTAGGACAGGCATAGTCAGGAGGCCCCCCAATCCCGGGGCTCGGACGTTATAAGTAACTTTGTTGACTGATGCAGGAAAGTGGAAGAATTAAACAAAATGTAGAATGCAAGAGCGAGCGAAGCGAGCTCGAAAATTTTTGTACCCATTATCGAATGGGATCGATTTTCTATCATTAATATCTAAATAGAAGTAACTTTTGCCTCATACAGGAAAGGTTAAGGATTGAGAGATTGCATAATTGAAAAGCGAGCGAAGCGAGTTCGAACATTTTTGTACCCTATAGCGGATAGGTTTGATTTTCTGTCATTAATATCTGATTAGAAGTAGCCTTTGCCATTTCATACAGAACTAGGTTAAGAACTGAGAGATCGCAAAATTCTCGACTATGCACTCTATCTCATTAGGTTGATTTTTTATACTTAAAAACAAGAAAGTTTTTTGACAAATGCATAAAGTCCAAGAACTTGAATTTTCATGTTTGAAGTCCTGTAGGGTAGGTATCTGTACACCTTTTTAACCTACAGGTATTATAGGTACAATTATGGTGAAACTGAATAAAATTTTGTCTACTCTAAAAGTATGCGGATTGATTTTTTACCGACCATGCAACGATTAGAAGTTAAATGCCCCCCCCCCCCCCCCCCCCCTATTTACGCCTATGGGGGTGACACAAAAACGTGGGAGGTTCGAATGCAGCCTACTTTGATCACCAAAAATAAGGCTTAAGAAAACCTTTTCTATAGTGGCCTCTATAACCCATAAGAGGACATTTACTTTATTTAAAAAAAAGTGCCAGATTATGTCATCTTGATTTGTGGAATCGTTTTATTTTGTAATTTTGTTTAATTTCATTAATTTTAATACAAATTGCTTTGAGTACGATGGCGGGGCACGGGACAGACGATGATCCATCGTTAAAAGGTCTTTCTCGCCTATTTAATAGCCAGACGAACAGAGGAAGAGCCAATGTAAGTATTTTACAGGCATCTCTAAAATGGCGTGACACTAAAGATTCAAATCTTTGCGAGCCACAGCCTACGGGTAAGTAGGTACCCAGTCATCGGTGACGTCGCTACAAGTCCCAGTTCCATAACAAGGGTGGTGATGATCTCTTCCACAATTATCTAAAATAATTATGGCAGAGCAGAAGGGAGTGTCAGATTCTTACTGACTAAAACCCATCCGTGTTCCTCCTAGTGCCCTTTGCTTTCCAGGACCTCGGCGACTCTTTCGAACAAATCCCGCAACCCTGGCAGGATGATGCCAGCCTACGGCCATTAAGTATAATAATAACGTTTGCCCCCAACAATTTGTGACTGATGGAGCTACTGAAGGTAACTGAAACTTTCAGTAGTGCTATCGGGATGGAAAAAGATAGTGGAATCTGAGGGAATTCACCTCTCCTCGACGAAACCGACAAGTAAGAAGGTATTTAGATAGGTACGTTGGAAGCGTTGGTCATTATTGTTGGTGACATGAAGCAATCGCTGAATTAGCGCTTCTTTGGCCGCCTGAAAAAGGTAGTAGTAGCCTTTTGTCGGGCGAAAATACGCATCTTCTTTATTGGTTGGTTCAAGTCGATATTGACATAGGTACTCTTTTGGCATAGGTACTCAACTCAAACCGAACTCAATGGTCTGGATAGGAGGGTCCGTACACTGCTGACCACAATCCAGTTGTAGGTATCACCCACGAGCTTTTTAAATGCTAAGACTTTCCAAGTAGGTAGGTACTACAGATCTACAGGTGACCGCAAGGCGGTATGGAAAGACAGAACTTCACGGACGGTTCTATCTGGCTCGATGTAGATCTGCTTTTCGGTGACCTCTTCGGACAAATTGAAGTTATCTTTACGAATACAGTCCTACCAACTTATCTGTGAACTGAAAGAGGACGGCACCGTCGATTCAGTGTTGCTAATTAATATAAGGTGCCCAAAATTGAGTAAGTTTTCAAGAAGGAAATTTCACATTAGACATAATCGTTTTAAGAATTACAGTTTTTACAAATTAAAAACAATGATACCTACTTATATAAAAATAATAAAATAAATAGAATTTGATAATTTACAGTTACGTAGGTAGGTACGCTAACAGTTCTGTTTCTCAGGAATAAACAATGACTTTATCTAAAAAGTAATCTAATGAAGTGGAAATTCAGCAGATAAAATGTTCCAAGGGGTAACCTACCCTGCAAGAGGTACCTGGATGTCTAGCATTTAGTTATGACCGTACCTAACCCCTGACACCAGATTTGACTAATTATAATTAGCAGTGGTACCTAGTGGTAGTGTAATGTAATAAAAAAAAACAAACTGCTTTACCATAATTTATTGTAAACCAGATTTACAGTAATTGTGACCTATAGATGAACCTGCATACACAACTTCATCCTGGTTGTGTGGCCATACTCGCCTTATTTCCGTACCACTATCATCATTATCACTATCGCTTTCGGTTTCAGTGTCACTTACCACTTCTATATTAAAAGGTTTATCTAAATACAAATCATGTTTTAAGTATTCTCCTTCTAACCTGCGAACCTGTTTACATTGCCTGTGCCCACTGATGAACTGTAATAGCGTCAAAAGCGTCTAACTAGCGTCGTAACTAGGCGGGGAATTTCAGCATTTTTGTGCTCAATATTTACATCGGCAACTTTTCTTTTCATTGTGCTCAATATGAGTTCAATGAGATTGAGATCACAGTGATAAGGTGGTAAATATAAGCATTTGTGTCTATTGTCTTCTAACATTTTTTCAATCTCATATACAGGTTCAGGCTTCATCATCTGCCTAGCCTTTTCCCAGCTATATTAGGGTCAGCTTGTTTACACAGGTTCAGGCTTGTTTCTCTTAATTACTTCTAAAAGCTGAGGTTTAGTTAAATCCTCTCCGTAGTCAATTTTTACTTTTGAGTCAACCATAATTGCATATCTTTTTTAAGGAATTCGTATTTGGGACTTTATTCACACAAATACGGCGATAATGAGCATTATCCATCACTATTATGGATGGCTCTCGTAAATTAGGCACAAGTTTTTCAATAACTCACTTTTTAAAGTTGGTACTTTTCATCTCGTCATCATAATCACCACTTTTTGTGTTTGATTTAAACAAAAGTAGTGCATTTGTAACAAATCCAGTATCTCCTCCCGCATGAACAATAATATATCTTTGCCCTTTCGATTCAAGCTCCAATACTCCGTCTTCACCCTCTTCTTGCCAACATTTACCCGATGTATGCGAAGAGTGAATATAGGTATCATCTAAATAAATTATGGGCCGGGGCTGGCGAGATTTATTATTTTTATCCAGTACATACTAGGTACCGGTAACGGTAACGGTAGTTGATTGATTCTAATAAGTATGTTTTATTTACAGACAACTAAAGTAACAATGGGCTTAATTGCAGTATGTATTATTTACTATAAGTTTTTGAGAGGGAAGCCTAAGAAAAAGAAGTAAATAAAAAAGTGAGTGTAATCTTTGCAATGGAATGCTAAGTGGCTTAGACAGGCAGGACAGCAGCCAGGTAACGAACGAAACGTTGTCTGACAGCCTTACAGTTTGACGCCAATAATCTTGGTCCTCTATTGGTTCTGTAGCATTAACTTGTGTTGTCTCTTTCACTCTAATGAATGATGCCGTAAGGGTATTCTGCTGTCATTGCTATGTTAGATTTATAGTTGAGTTCCAAGTTGTTCACGACTTTGGGAATTGCACCTACTTTGCGTTATTACATAAGGATTATAATACCTTTTTGTCAGGTAATATTCCCATTTTCGTATAAATTTTTAATAAAAAGCTTTCTGTATAACATTAGTTAATTATAAATTATTGTAATCTTCTATATGAGATATATTCAGTGCATGAATTTAAACTCGAGTTTTATATATTGTATCGTTTTAGAATGGCCGGAGACAGTTCTGTCGATGAATCCCAGCTTAAAGGCTTGGCCAAATACTTCAATAGCCAAACGAACAAGGGCAGAGCTAACGTAAGTATTCAATAGTCGAATAATTTTATGTTGAAAAATATAACTAGTACTTTGAGGTTATGTGCGATCTTGGACATTCCTGTAACATTCCGGATTTAGTTAGGCGTAAATCGATATACTTATATTATCCTGGAGGCAGACCAATCTTAACATGATAAAAGCCTTTTTAGTTCTTAATAGTACTCTGACACAAGCTGGTGATACTGTAGACCAGGTACTCATACTAATTTAAAAAATGATACTGGAAAACATTTTCTAGGGAAAATAACTATAAAAGTGATAACTTTCAATAGCTCATTGTTAAGACTGACTGTTCATTTATTGATAAGACTGGTTTGTTATGTCAGTCTTTGCATTATCTAGCTAAATCCTTTTTGGCCCACCTTTATTTCTAATCTTATTTTGCTCAATATCTATTGAGTTGAATAAGCTAATGTGTAATTTTATTCAAAGGTTGTGCTATAATTATCCTTTTTTATTTTCCAGACGGCCAAGGCAACATACGCATTCATGGGTGCCATGATTTTATACTTCACACTCAAACCTAAGGCAAAGAAGTAATCTGCACTTTATGCTTATTGTTATTTGTGATCATACTAGAACTTTTATTTCATTAAGGGCAACATGTAAGTTATTTAGAAAATAAAATCATGTGAACGCATTGTTGAATTTTATTGGTAATTTTATTTGTAACCTTTTAAGAGTCACAAGTTATATTCACTTTGGGTCAGGGCAAACTGATGCACAGTTGGAGTCAAAATCTAAAAATTGATTTCTTGTCTATGGATTGCCATTGTCAATAGCACAGATAATATAACCAATAGTATGCATCCTGTCTTTCCCCATGACATAATTATCACTTAGTTCACATTTTATTATTAGAAATTCAATTGTTATAGCACAACCACCCAGTAGTGTTTGAAAGATGAAGACTAAAAAAAGACAATATTGAAATAAATATGTATTTATAGTCCTATATGCATGTAAAAAATTAACAATGCTGCACAGGATAGATCACAAAGAATGCTTCACAGTTTCAGATCTCAAAAGCAAGAACAGTCATTTATCTTAATTATTTACTCTTTGGTTGCTAAAGAAATTTATTTGTTTGATCAACAACATGTTAATAAGAAATAGGAGAGTTGATATTTTTGATGAGCAGCATATAAGGAGCTGGACACACCTATATGGTTACAGTTTTACTGTTTCTTTTCATGTCTTGTACAGAAAAATTAAAAAAATCTTCACAGGTGCATGGAACTCCTTAAAATGTTTGTTACAGCTGTTTTCCATTATGTATGAGGCAAAAATTAATAAAAATATCATCTAAAACAACCAACTTTAATATTTATTGTTCAAATAATTTAAAGATATACAAAATCAATAAGAAAGCTTACATACATTGCAGGACATGTTGCATTTTAATTTATTCATTTGTGCATTCTATATTCTTCAGTATAAAAATTTAAGACTAATTGTGAAACTCTAGCACCAAAAGCCTACTGATTAATATTACTAGCAAAGCAAATTTTCCGTGAATTTATTATTTAATAAATAATACGAGATTAAAAATACAATATAGTTTCGATTCACCAAGTTATATCTGCAGTTTATTGTGTTGATTGATTACCTAACTCTAATTAGAACATGGTAAAAGTGATTGTTTCAACTGCAAGGTTATTAGTGAAGTGAAAAGACTGCCATCTATGCAATAGTGCAGTGTTGTCAGTTGTTATTTTTATCCTGCCTTTTTTTTCTACCAATTGCTTACTTACAATAATTGGCAACATTTTAGATGTTTAAAAGTATCTAAACTATATTATTAAAACCCAAGCAGCATTTTGATTACTTTACTATTAAAGAATGCTCATTTAATATCATGCTGGCGTCCTACATACAAATTGCAGCAAATGACTAGCATTAAAAACGTTTGATCTGCGAAATGCGTCACTGTTACAAATCCTATCTAATTCATTCGTACCCTCGTTTTATGCCAATATCATCACAGTTCCATGCTTCAATCAGTCAATTTGTGTTAATTTGATTGTTGCACATCACAAACTATATTTTTTTATAACATGACCTCCAATTTCTAATCCAATTGGATGTTCCAAAAACTTCTACTCCCATTTTAGGAAGACATCTGTTTTGGTTCCGAAAGTAAATGTTTCGGCATGAAACTATTGACTTCCCTAGATTACACATTACTTCAATTCAATAAGACGAGTATTCGTTTATGGAACCACAGCCTCAATGACGGAAGGTCTGCTTGGTGGAATAATATAAATAAGGAACATTGGTGCGGAAGTTAGGAACCTGGAATTTCAAGTTTCATGCATTTTTGTTTAATGCCATCAATGACATTCCTTTCCTTCGCCATTCTTTGGGGCTTTGTCGTTCCTTAAAAATATTATCTAAAGTCACCAAAATAAGTCCTTTTTCAAACAAGGGCCTAATGTATCAATTATTGCTTGTATTTGCAAAACAAAAAATCTTACAACATTTGTATCATAAAAAATAATTTGTGACAAATATGGGTTTGTAAAAAGACTGATTTTAGTGGCTAACTTATGTGGTAAACGACGAGTAAGAGAATACGAAGCGTTACGATACATTACGACAAAATGGAATGTGGCAGTGTTGCCCATCGTTGTATACAATTTTATTCATAAACACGTTCATACAAATTAGTAAATTGTTCGATCGTCTGCGCCAGTAACCTAAGCTATGGATGGAATGCTGTAATTGAAATATCCGATTTGCTTTACGCGTAACGTTAACTTATATTGCACGCACAATATAAGGAAGTCTTACTTTTTAGTTAACATACTGTGTAAAAGTGTAAGTACGGTTAAATATCATGATTACAATGAGTAATTTCGAAGAGTATTCGAAGTGAGGACATTGCCAAAATCAATATGATGTGTGTTGCAACTACCCAATATCTTCATCAATGTTTCAATACGCAAAAACACTAATGAATGTTCTTTCATATATAAATATCTACAGCTCGATTAGGATGAATGCATGCAAGTACATAGTGTAGAATGGTGCCAGTGATCTTAATTATAACAGTAAGATATTGGCAACTGCCCATACGATTAGGCGAGTTAAATCAATTGTTTACAATACAATGTATAAACTTGACGAAAAGGAAAGACAAATATATAGCCGAGTATATTTCTTTCTTTTTTGGTCCTTATGATATCGTCAAAGTTTTATCGCGGGTATGGTGTTGCTGTTGACAATTTTACTTGTAACTTTTCAAAGTTAGAACACCTTCAATTTTCACCGCTCTGAATATTTATAATGTATTTCACAAATAGTCAACTACTGTTCGTTATAATTTTGGTGATTTATTTCTATAACTCTTTTTGGTTCGAAGGTAACCATCAAGCCGATCACATGAACGTCTGTGTCCACTAGGCTTGTCGTGCGGCGAGCAGGGCCAGGTCCTCGTGTATGGTCCAGGGACCGCCGGCGCGGCCTCAGAGCCACGCGGGCGCGCGCGTCAGCGAGTACAGCGGAGGGGGGTTGGACACCGGCGCGGGCGCAGCGTCCGCTTCGGAGTCTGACTCTTCTGATGACACTCGCTCGGCTGCGCTAAGTGCCACGCGAGCGTATTCGTCTGTGTCTATGCTCTTGCAGAAGTGGATCGCATACCTAAGGATTTTAATAACAGATAAATTATCATTAGTCTTATTTATAAACCATACTTTATTTTATTTTGAAGTCTGTTGAGTAAAAGAAGAGCTGGTATCGTACTTTTTTTAGGCATCGAAAGAAGTTTTTAATAGCAACTTGTGCTTTAAAAAACATACCTGAGTTTCTCCCGTAACACAGACTTGCACGAGTATCTTGGCATCTTGAGAAGGAAGAAGCAGGTGTAGCTCTCAGGCAAGAAGTGGTCTGGTGGCTGATACTTGTCTAACACCTGAAACAAGATTACATATATAAAAACAGCCAAGATAATACACATGTAATCGACCCATTCAACGTTCGAAACGCTCTTAATTCCTTCAAGTCTTGACTTAAAGCGTTACTGAAAAATACAGTCAGTTGATGTTGCCAGCCGTTAAATGTTCTAGCTCAAAGCTTGTAACATTAAATTCTTTCTAACAGGTTTTCCTAGCCACCTTCATTGTGCGTACAGCTATAGAGTAGAATTCCCTGCCAGAATTTTGTGTCTCCTGATAACTACAACTTCGGAGACTAAATCAAGAGTGAATAGGTTATTTCTAGGCAAGCGTGCCCCATCTTCGACCGCATCATCGCTTACCATCACCGGTGAGGGAGTGGTTAGACGCGTGCCTATCAATATTAAAAAAAAACCATTCCCTTTCATTGTAATTAAAACACTGGTCGAATCTAGACGTCAAGATACCTGTAGCACAAAGTCCCTCTGCCTTGGGTCCTGAGGTGCTCTCGGCAGTCTTGTCCGTCCCCAAACGAAGCGAAGGAACAATGCTCGTTCACTGCCCGATAGTTCCTCCATTACCTCCCAGAACCACTGCACTAGAGGCGCGTTTGGTTCGACTCCTGGCGAAAAGAAATTAGGGTACAATAAGTTTAATTCATGGGATGGTTTAACTAAAAGCAATTTTCCGGAACATGTTTTATTTATTTATAATGTTTTTGCCACGGAACAGAAAAAACAGGTGGAAATGCTATGCGACGAAATTTGTATCGGAACCTGTGTCGCCACACTCACACAACTATACCGATAATCATATAATTCACCACAAATCAAGGATACGATTGATTGGTCGTTTCAATTTTGGTCAAAACAAGAATGAGTCAAAGAATCTAAATTTGAAAATATACCTTTGGCTTTACACGTAGGATTTATTTTGCTTTAAGGTGAATGCTCCAGGGTAGCCCGCGAAATTCAAATATTTTTATGTTTTTTGCAATTTGCCGGTCAGTGTGAAGCTGTATGTGGACCAAATGCGTTCCGCGACCGTAACGCGTATTTATCTAAAGAATTATAACCATTTTAATCATCAATATAGCCCTCTAAGTTCATGTAGTCCGAAAGAATGATTATTTCTGAAATATTTATTCTTTCGGACTACATGAACTTAGAGGGCTATATTGATGATTAAAATGGTTATAATTCTTTAGATAAATACGCGTTACGGTCGCGGAACGCGTTTGGTCCACATACAGCTTCACACTGACCGGCAAATTGCAAAAAACATAAAAATATTTGAATTTCGCGGGCTACCCTGGAGCATCCACCTTAAGGCGAAAGGTACTCACGGCGTTTCGTTTTCTGAATTCATTCTAGGTTGAATTTACGAGTAAATTCCGCTATTCGACCATAGATGGCGGTGTTTTCAATGGTTGCAATTATGAACTTAAACCACTTAGAGATAAAGTTCATTACTCTATGTTTGGGTAGTAACAGTTGCCACTCGATCACGGTTGTGACACATGAACTTTGATTTACATTGTCGATATCGATAAATAAGATAACTTTTTTCGAAATTAAATCCAAATGTGACTCGCTTTGTGTTGGAGTTTTGTATGGGAGTTTTGTATACATGAAACTTGTTGTTGGAATCGTTATGAAATAAGCGACCTATTTAAAATGGATAAGTTCGGGTTTGCTTTGTATTACATTGTTACGAGTAATAATTCTACTTTCAAAAATAGCGTAAGCGAAATATTCCCAGTTTATTGTATAAAAGTAGATACAAACAAAAAAAATATAATTTCAAAGGTTTTTATTTTATTTAAGTAAATAATATACCTTATTACACATTAATCAATAAAAATAACACACATCATACATTTTTTAGTGTTCCGAACATTCATAAGAAACGGAACCCTTCAAAAATT
The DNA here is from genome assembly GCA_950371165.1 of Lacanobia oleracea. NCBI lineage: Eukaryota > Metazoa > Arthropoda > Insecta > Lepidoptera > Noctuidae > Lacanobia > Lacanobia oleracea. The sequence goes on from OX493389.1 coordinate 8,360,916, forward strand.
AAATTGGTTCGGAACCCTTTGAACGTGACTCCGACTCGCTCTTGGCCAGATTTTTTTTCATACCACAAGCCTTACAAAATCTTGCCTATCTTACTCGGCTGCCGACAAAAAAGGGGTGTTGTTTACACTTCAGTTCCGTGAACTCTTTATGCCAAGTGGCTTACGATACTATCTTATTACATAGTTTGGTACAGAATCTTAACGCAGACAAAGTTTTTGTGTATCTGTAGCCTTTTTTAGGGTTCCGTACCCGAAGGGTAACCAACGGAACCCTATTACTAAGCGTCCGCTGTCCGTCCATCCACCCGTATGTCTGTCAGCGGGCTGTATCTCAAGAACCATAATAGATAGAGAATTGAAATTTTCACAGATTGTGTATTTCTATTGCCGCTATAACAACAAATAATAAATATTAAGATTCATGGTACGGAACCCTTCGTGTACGAGTTCGACTAGCACTTGAACGGATTTATTTGAAATGAAAAAATCGCTTTCTAAATTGACGATAGCGTCTTTGGGAAACCTAAAAATATTTTTGAAGTTATGTTTAGTGATTTAAATAAAATTACTAGACTAACTACAAACAAATGGTACGACGTTACGTTTTTGGCAAGACCAAATTTGCTAAGATTTTATTAGAAATCAAATAAAATCGTACTTGGCGATGGTATGAAACACCTCCATTTATAAGATTTATTCTCCTACTATCATTTTTGCACTCCAAAATGGAACAATACGGCATGGTTCAGAAAATATAAATTTATATTGAGAGTGAGCGAGACGAATGGTTCGTCGTGATGTTAGAACACGACTGGGTTGAGGTACGCGTAACCACGCGTAATACCGGCACGCGTGCCACGCCTACTTTGCACTTCTACTGTTTTTTCTGTTCTGTGGTTTTTGCGTTGCCGGGTATTTCGATATCTTATGAACAAAAATAAATATTAGAATAAGATATAAAGGCAAAACGTCAATAAGTTGCGATCTCACAAAATCACGCAATTTGAAATATGACAGTGAACAAATTCATCTCTAAAGCCGCGTATACACAAATCAACATTGAGCAACATTGCTCATCATGTTGAACGCCAACGAGGATTTTTTTTTAGTAACATTGTTAATGTTGCCTAGTGACGAGGCTTTACGTTTCCATGATGGTCATCAGCTGGCGTTGTTGTGTACCATTGCCGAACAGGTTGAGCGTCAAATGTTACCTAGTACATACGGCTTTAAGCTTGGACGAGATGTTTAGGTTTAGACTTTATAAAAGTCAAAGTGAGGGTGAGTAAAATAGAGGACCAATTTCACTGTTAAGTCAATAACCTCTCTTCCAGTTTCTTAAACATATCGCAAACTCAGGACTTTTAGAGAAGAAATAAAAACTTATTAGTTTACCTTTGTAAGTAGCAGAGGCCCTGAGCGAATGCACAGGTATGTCAGGCGATCCACATACGAGGGTCTCAAGCTCTGCCGCGTTGAACAGCGCCAGTAGAGGCGCGGGAATCACTCGGGACATGCCGTCGCGGACTGCGCGGACTTGTTCGTCGAATTCGTGGAGTCTGTGAATAGGTTGAAAAATCTATACAGTCCGGCAGATAGAATCCAAAAAATATCCGACACGTTTTTCTTTTTTCACGTAAACAAAAATTAAGACGTGTATCGTCTTAATTTTTGTTTACGTGTCACGTCACTTTTTACCGAGAAGTGACGACACAAGCCCCCACTCCGTATCTTTTATGCGTTTTATCTTTGTCAATTTTTATTATTTTGATAAAGCAAAAAATACGTGTCTAATATTTTTCGATAGTCTAACTGACGAACTGAAATAGAATCTTTATTTTTTCAAAGGAAACATTCCTATTGTTTGATATTGAATGACAAAGAAAAATTACGCCTGCCATGTCTGGTTGGTATCTGTAAATACTCCGCACAGCATGTAAGAGGTAACGAAATGCAAACCTTGCGTTTTCGCGACGTATGCGTTGCGTCTACGCGACGTTTACGCTGATTCTGCTTAGTGCGATGACATGTTCATTATACAGCAAATGCGATGCATGCCACCAGATAATTGTAAACTCCGCAAGATTTTTGTAAACCTTTATTAGATTATAATTTCTAGATAAATTGTAAACAAATCATTTTGAATACAGCAAATCTTATCCAAATTCAATATTTTACAATATATCTGTCTTAAAAAAAATTAAGTTTACTATTTCACGTGATATTTTACAATCTTACAGCTTGTAGCGGCTTTAGGGCCGGGCGACTCGGGCGGCCGCCCGGGGCGCCGGCAACTGGAGGGCGCCGGGTCACACAGGGCGCTGCGCGTAATTTGAGTACCTATTTCTTTCGATATTAAGAAACATTCAGACACTGATGGTGATTTGTTGTGCGATGAAAATTTAGGTCGGCAATATAATCTCGAAGATATTCAAAAAGCACAATCTTCAACAATTCTCATTCAAACCAAACAATACCAGTTACTGTTGCAATTGGCGAACAGTTTTTCTAAACTTAAATTACTAAACGAAAATCAAAAACTGGAAAATACGGGAAATAACACGTGCTGTGAATTCTGGCCTATACCTAAACTATTTGTAGGTAATGGTGTTTTAAACAACACCGTAAAAGTACTGATGGGTGGAGGTGAAGCTATTGGGGGTGGGTGTAAAGGCTTTTCTAAATAAGTTATTTGAATTATATTGAAATTTAAAAGGGCGCCAAATGCACGACTTACCCGGGGCGCATAGATGATTAAAGCCGGCCCTGCTTACAGCGTCTACAATTGTCCGGTGACACATATAATCCAGCAAAAGTTTTGCTGGATTATATGTGTCACTCGTCTATCACTCGTCTACTCGTCGTTTGGGTCAATCGAGTTTTGCTGGAAAACTCGATTCACCCAAATGCGTCTTAACTTATCTTTCACCCATACTTTTCACTCGTTCTTGCCCACCTTACAAGATAGTATCTTACATCCCTCTCTATCTCATCTTTCTATCTTAATAATGTTACCTGTAGTGGAGAGCCAACTGCACGTATTCATCCTTATTGTCGGGCGTGACTCTTTTATGTCTCGTAGATAGAGGCACTTCGTGGCCCGCCGCTGATGGAATCGAGAATGGAAGCTCGAGGTTTTGTAGTTCCTGTCAAATACAACAAAATGTAGGCTTGCAAGACTCTCCCTTGGTGTACGAGACAGACCAGCCTACACCTAGTTTTTTTACTTATAAAAAGTAAGTCCTGCAAACCTTCATAGAATACTCCGACCTGACGGTTGTTGTGTCCGGTGGGCAATTGCCCGATAGTTGATATTCGGACTGTTGTATAAGTTTAAATCGCACGGAAAACTGATACCGCGATAGATCACTTCACTTCGATCACTTTTCTTTGTGTTGCCGCATAAATGTCGCTTCGTTAGTTTTTCTTGTGGCCAAATTCTCATAGGCTTTTTTCAAGTTTTTTGATTTATGAAAGTCAAAGTTAATGCCATCATCATCATCATAACATCCGAAAGACGTCCACTGCTGGACATAGGCCTCCCCCAAAGGTTGCCATAATCGTCACGCTTGGCAGGAGGCTTGGCGATCGCAGTGTATGGTGTTACATATTACAGAGAACGCTGCTGCCCATTCTCTGGCGAGTCCCTTAGTCGCCTCTTACGATACCCACGGGAAGTGATGGTATTCTTTTACGGCACCATACGGCACCGGCCGACACCATAAGGCTTATGATTAATGCATATTCCTACCTTATTATTAGGCGTCATATCTCTGATACACAGCAGGGCGGGTAGGAAGTCTTTGTCCACCTCTGCCAAGTCCTGCGGCCGTAGAGGCTGTCCTGCCAACTGACGCCACACGCCCTCCGCGAGAGACAGGGACAGCGGCGAGCCCGTGCGAATTGCTATGCCCATTAGTACACCTGTGTAACATAAAGTTAGCTTTCGTAGACATTACAAAAATAAATATTTTTTTCTTCCAACACGCAATAATTTTATCTTAACTAGCCTAAATAGTGAGAACAAAGCAGCACTTTACTGCTTCAGAGTAAACAGTGCAACTGCACTGTGTCGGCTTTAAAACAGTGCAGTAATGGATACATTACTACACTGTTTGCATGGACAACTAGATTTATACCAGTCAATCAACGCTATTCTGACCACATAACAGGCCAATGTCAGGCTACAAGCATGACCAACTAGTTTTCTACCAGCCAATCGGCGCTGTTTTTACTCCCGGGAACAATGGCAGAATAAAACGACCATTGGCAAAAAAAAATGAATTGGCGCGAATCGAATCAGAACGTGTAGTGTTTTAATCTGAACTATCACTTGATGCAATTATAAGTCACTTTGTGCTCGATGCAACAATCTACTATTTATTTACGAATGGTGCTTCGAAAGGCAAGTTTAAGCCGGCGGTCTCGGCCGCTAACAAATAAACCATGTCAGAAGCTTTTGAGGCGGTTAAGAAACTCTGACACTAGGATGAGATGGGTCGTTGACCATACTGCCCACACGATAAGAAGATTTACGAATGACTTATTAATGGTAAACAGACGCTGACTGAGTTGATGCATGCGTGGCCGAGTTCGAAATCTGTGTTGGGCAATTGAATAGACTAGCGTCACCACGCTCTTGGCGTTATTCTGATATATTTGGATTGGCGCTGCACCGCTAAGTCTTCAAGAACCTCAGTAGATGTGGATAAAAAGTGACATTATTAAACTCACCAAGAAACCGGAAGCAGTTCAGATGTAGCGGAGTGTTAGCAGTAGGGTTGAGTAAGAACGCATCACGCGATGCGCCCGCGTCTCCGCGTCCGTTGGGCGTGGCCATGAGCAGAGGGAGAGATCCGTTCTGTAGCTCTTCACACATCTCCGCTATGCTCTCGCTGTAGCCGCCGCCGCAGTCGTCCACACTTTCACCTGGTAAGCAAAATAAATAGAATCACACTTTGCTAATGAAATGTTATAATGAAACAAATTTTTGCATGCCTAATGTCAGGTAGATTGTACAAGACTCAACGATCTTACTATAACACCTTATTTTAAGTACCTGCAATCTTAGCAAATAAACTAGATTCGTACTTGCGTAAGACGACTAATCCATTACTTGTAAGTTGATGACGATACGGCGACGAAGTTGCCATTAGAAAGTGAGAGAAAAGGCATAGTTTCGACTAAAGAGAGGAGTTAGAAAAAACGGCCAAGTGGGAGTCGGACTTGCACATGAAGGGTTCCGTACCATGATATTTTTATTATTTGTTGCGGGCAGGCGCGCCACCATCTGCCCGAACACGGAGCGCATGCCGGCCGGGCCCCTGTCGCCACTACAGTCTGCATGTACAGCTGCCACATACGTACCCACAAACTTGACCTTCCACACGCGGTGCGGAAGCGCCAGCGCGTCCTGCGTCAGTGCGGGCAGGCGCGCCACCATCTGCCCGAACACGGAGCGCATGCCGGCCGGGCCCCTGTCGCCACTACAGTCTGCATGTACAGCTGCCACATACGTACCCACAAACTTGACCTTCCACACGCGGTGCGGAAGCGCCAGCGCGTCCTGCGTCAGTGCGGGCAGGCGCGCCACCATCTGCCCGAACACGGAGCGCATGCCGGCCGGGCCCCTGTCGCCACTACAGTCTGCATGTACAGCTGCCACATACGTACCCACAAACTTGACCTTCCACACGCGGTGCGGAAGCGCCAGCGCGTCCTGCGTCAGTGCGGGCAGGCGCGCCACCATCTGCCCGAACACGGAGCGCATGCCGGCCGGGCCCCTGTCGCCACTACAGTCTGCATGTACAGCTGCCACATACGTACCCACAAACTTGACCTTCCACACGCGGTGCGGAAGCGCCAGCGCGTCCTGCGTCAGTGCGGGCAGGCGCGCCACCATCTGCCCGAACACGGAGCGCATGCCGGCCGGGCCCGCCAGCCCCGCACCGCCGCGTCTCGCTCGACGTGCGGCCACGCGGGACAGTTCCACTACCGGCCCGTGTTGGCGCTCGCGGACCATTGTCGCCATTATAGCCTGAAACGTTGTGATATTTAGAATGAAAATAACCAAGATGTTAATTGCATCGGAGGGACTAAAATGGAATGCAATTTAATAGAACGTCTGTCTGTGATTCGAAATCAAGAAATTGAGTTCTACAAGGGAACAAATGGATGGAGAGGGAGAGGGAGAGGGAGGCCAAAGAAATGATGGATGGTGTTTGCGTGGAGGGATATGAAAGAAAAGGGATTCAGTCATAGCATAATGGTTGACAGGACAGAATGGAGGAAAACAACGTGTTGCGTCTACCCCACGCAACATGGGATAATGAAAAGGGAAATAAAAAAACCGGGCAAGTCCGAGTCGGACTCACACACGAAGGGTTCCGTACCATAAACCTTAATTTTTATTATTTGTTGTTATAGCGGCAATAGATATACACAATCTGTGAAAATTTCAACCGTCTACCTATTACGGTTCCTGAAATACAGCCCGCTGACAGACAGACGAACGGACGGACAGCGGAGGCTTAGTAATAGGGTTTCGTTGGTTACCCTTTGGGTACGGAACCTTAAAAATGAATGTTAGTAATTATGAGCTATGACGAATGTATGAAAGTGCGATTCTACTTATTTTTGGAATTTTAGGTTAATGCTGTTATAAGAATGGTATTTTAAGACGGCAACAATGTAGTCGAAGATCTTTAAAAATACCTTTCTAAATGCTGCTTCCTTGACACTGTAGAACAGCAAAGTCCTTAATTGATCCAGAGGACCATCCAGGATCAACAGCGGCAGATTGGGGCACACCAGGTCCGAGAATTGATGTAGTAACACCTGTAACAACATATTTATACTAGTAGGTAAGGACCCCATGCTTCTGCATTCCGATATGACAGCCGGAATCGCTTAATGGCCAGACACGTCATTCGAAAATTTTATGAAAAAAATCTACGAAACCTTGCTGACTGCTGTACGAGCTCGCTCGACAATTTCATGCTGATGCCCGCTTACTTACGTTTATACATTATTATAGCTCTTTACTCTAAAAAAGTTTTTTTTTTTTTTTACTATAGATAAGCACGCGTTGGACCACTATCTCACCTGATGGTAAGCGATGATGTGGTCGAAGATAGAGCACGCTTGCCTAGAAATAACCTATTCACTCTTGATTTAAAGACTCCCAGGTTGTAGCTATCAGGAAACACAGACTCCGGCAGGGAATTCCACTCCTTAGCTGTACGCATTATGAATGTGTTCCCAAAACGTTTTGTGCGTATGGGTGGCATGTCCACCATGTACCGGTGGCGCATCGCCGTTCGTCTTGTGGTCCGATGATGGAACTGGCTTGGCGGAATTAAATTATGCAATTCCGTCGTACATTCCCCAAAATGTAACCGGTAAAAAACCGACAGGCTAGCAACTCGTCGTCGATGTTCAAGACTTTGGAGCTTCGACGCGACGAACCTCTCATTGCCGATGATCCTCTTGGCTCGTTTAGTTCAGTTCAAGTTTAGTTCAATAAAGGGGCTTGGTGAATACACATGTCGGTGTTTTCTTCCACATTACACATAACAATAGAGAACATGCAATATTTCCTTTTTTGCTTTAATTTTAAAGAACTCCATCTAGAATAGACCACCACATAAATAAGAAATGAAAACGCTTTAATTTATTGCCAAAATTGCGTTTTTAAACCGACAGTTTAAAGGTTCGCGCGAAAACGGACTATGACGTCACTCGTGTCTATCACTGGTCAAAGGTTCCCTTTTCGTTGCCATAACAGCGGAGACTTCACTAAACGCAGATTGTTCTATTTAAATACGTTCCGTTTCACGTTACTTTTATTCATTATTTTTGTTAAAAATCGATATCAACTAAAATAAAAACGTTGTAATGGCCTTTAATTTATATTTTTTTATTATTTTACTGACAACATTCTCATGAATTCTGTATTTCCATCTTCCCTATTCCTGGTACACATCGCATCGTAGTGACCTTAGGACTCCACATCATTTTGGCCCGAAGCACAGTAAGAGAGAGTGAGAGAGAGAGAGAGAACAAATATTAGGTCTTTACCTATGAAATTGCCGTTCTGCAGTACTGGCCATTTCAAATCAAAATATTTTTTGTTTGGCTAAGAATTCTAATTTCAAATTAATTTTATTTTAAAAACATGTTTTTTTTTCCAAAAGTAGTCATTTGTTTATTGATTAGTGTTACATTTTCATCGCATTTCAATATTTTTCGTCATCATGGATACGTTAAAAATTCGAGTAATTATGGAATATGAATACCGTCGTGGCAGCAACGCGGCACAAGTGGCACGCAACATCAACGACGTTTACGGAGCTAACACTACAAACTAACGCACCACCTGTTATTGGTTTGCTCGCTTCCGTTCTGGAAATTTCGACCTGAAAAATTAACGAGACGTGCCTTGCACTGCTCAACAGACACACAAATGAAGGAATTTTGAACCGCATTGTTACCTGCGATGAAAAATGGATTCTGTTTGATAACCGCAAGCGCTCAGCAAGTTGGTTGGATCCTGGTTCAGCACCTAAACAATGCCCTAAACGAAAACTTACCCCTAGAAAAGTGATGGTCACTGTTTGGTGGTCTAGCGCCGGTGTGATTCATCACAGCTTCTTACCAAACGGGGTGAGCATTACTGCAGATGTGTACTTTGAAGAACTGAACTCAATGATGGAGAAACTGGCACATCTCCAACCAGCATTGGTCAATCGCTCGTCTCCGCTGCTCCTGCACGACAACGCGCGACCTCATACTGCATAGCAGACGGTCTCCAAGTTGCAAGAACTGGGGTTGGAAGCTCTCCGTCATCCGCCCTACTCACCAGACCTTGCGCCTACAGACTACTACTTTTTCCAGAATTTGGATAACTTCTTGGCGGGAAAAAAAATTCAATACCCGAGAGGCAGTACAAAATGCCTTTGAAGAATTTGTTGCCTCCCGTCCAGCTGATTTCTTTAAGAAGGGCATCAATAAACTTCCACTGCGTTGGCAAAGATGCATTGATTACATGGGTGATTACTTCGATTAATACAAATAAAAAATACATGAAAAAAATTCGTTTAAATTTTTACATACAAAACGGCAATTTCATAGGTAAAGACCTATTATATGTGTTGATACATACCAGTCTGTTACAAATGAGTTGCGGCGCGAGGTCTCGTAGCAGATGGCATTCCAGCGGAGGTGGTGGAGGGGCGCGGGGCGCACGAGGTGCCTCAACGCACAGAGCCACCGTATGTGCGCTACCGCACGCTACTTTGGTTACACGTTTTCCCTAAAAAAAATATGATTTTATTTTTAATTCTCCCTATTTTCATCCTAAATCAACTCATCAACACTTATTTCTGGAACTACAACTTTTAATTAACTAAGCAAAACTATTCGATATTAACTTAATCATCCCTAATTCCAAGACTAAGGCTGCGTTTCCACCAAATATGTGTGAAGATGCGCAGCAAGTGATGTGTTCTTTAAACCAAGACAATTAAAAGACAATACCATATGGCTCCAATTGGCGCGTACGGTCTTTGAGCGGGAAACATCACTCACTCGCTTGCGCTGAGCGAGGCTAGGTAAATTAAATGATTCTATTGGTTCTTAACAAACACATCCTTATCTATCGCTTTGCATCCTCAAACATCTATGGTGGAAACGCAGCTTTAGGGTCTAGGACTTACAGAGATGAAAAGTTCGTTTAAGTTAACTTCAGATACAAAATGGTCGTTAAAAGTTTAATCTCTTTGCAAAATAGTCTGTCCATAAAACGTAACAGTCGTTGGATGTTTCTCACCTGCAAAGCCATCAAAAGCCTAGGTCTTTGTGCGGCGAGTGTGGTGCCATCTCCCAGCTGTCCCTCATCATTGTCCCCCCACGTGTAAACCTCGCCGTTGTCCGTGCACGCTACACAGTGGAGACTTCCTACAAGTTTCAATACGTTAATTTTGAAAATGCAAGTGAAAGTTAAATAAATGTAGGCGATTAATATACTTCTGCCTGCCCCTTTGAGGAACACAAGCGTAATGTTATGTTATCATGAATTGTACTGCAGAGTAGCTTGGCATTTTAAGCTATGTTATTCTAACAGAATTAACCTACATTTTTTCTCTGTGATTACATCCGATTTGCAGGTCGAGACCTCTTGTCAGTAACAAACCGATAACTTCCACGTAACTTGTTGTCTTCCACAAAATTGTGGCCCAGAAAAATTTAAAATTAAAAAATTCCAGAAAAGTCTTTTAAGAAACACAAAATCTCACTAACAACAACTTACGTCGATGGTTTTTCTTGTGTCTTGAAATGTAGGTAGGTAGCAAAGACATGTAACTCACCTGTAGCTATAGACACAATAGTTTTCCCTTGCATGCCAGTAACTCGCATGGGCCTTCGTACGTGCTCATAGCTGCCATGACCAAGTCGATGGTAATCGCCTTTGCCCCTACACAGCAACACAACACCTCACATTACACCATTGAATCAATACTAATATTAAGCTGAAGAGTTTGTTTGTTTGATTGAACGCGCTAATCTCAGGAACAGCTTGTTCGAATGGAAAAATTCTTTAAGTGTTGGATAGCCCATTTATCGAGGAAGGCCATAGGCTATATAAACATCACGCTACGACCAATAGGAGCGGAACATTAATTAAAAATGGGACGTACACGAAGTTGCACGCGTCAGCTAATTAAAGGGTAAAAGAAAATAAACTTGAGTCTAGTGAGTTTGACTAATAGATGCGTATAATCACGTGGTAAATGTTTTAGCTATACTGGATGAAAACCAAGGGGGCACATTTGTGAAGGCATGTTTCAATGTCGCAATAACGATATACTTCCTTACTAATATTATAAATGTGAAAATAACCTTATCTGTCTGTCTGTCGCGCTATCACGGCAAAACTACTTTGAATAGATTTAAATGAAATTTGGTACAGAGATAGTCTAGAGCCTGAGAAAGGACATGGGTTACTTTTTATCCCGGGAGTATGTTCCCTAGAGATCACACGGGCGAAGCCGCTGGCAAAAGCTAGTAGGCTAAATCACGCTACGACCAATAGGAACGGAACATTAATTAAAATGGTATGCAGACGAAGTTGCACGGGCCAGCTAATTAAAGGTTAAAAGAAAATAAACTTTGTCTAGTGAGTTCGACTAACAGATGCGTATGATGCGGCCCTAATCTTGTGGTAAATGTTTTAGCTGTACTGCATGAAAACCAAGGGGGGAACCGTTTTTTGTGAAGGCATATTTCAATGTCGCAATAACGATATTTGTTATATTTGAGTCAGTGATAACATGACGGGTGATGGAAGGACAGAACCCAGTTGCACCAACCCCGAGTAACCTGGGATAGGGGTAGAAAGATGATGATGAATAGCGTTTTTGAGAAATTTGTTTAGCAGTGAATAATAACCACATTGAGTCGGCAAATTTGTACGTCGTTTTGACTTATTTTACATTTTTTTTTATTGACTTACCAAGTATAAACGCTTCCACATTGACATAACGCCACAGAGAATTGAGACCCACATTCAACTTTGACGACGCGCAGTCCTTTCAAACAATCTATCCTCATTGGTAGCTTACAGCCTTCTGAACCACCGCGACCTAAACAGAAAAACAAATAGGGATTGGTTCTTATAATTCGTTTAATCACCGGCGTCATACTTATAAAAAGCGATCATCACGCCGATTCGCGATCGTTGCGTTCATTTGTAGGGCAAATCCCGATGGCGTCATGAGGGAGTCTTTCTGTTTTGCCAAACAAATTAACACGATGGCCGCATATTCACACGATACCGCCTTATTCTGTTTTTATAGTGAGTGAATTCAAGCAAACAAAAATCATTTATCTCATGGTAATTTATGATACTCAAAACGGGCACAGAATGGTTCGCGAAATGTTGCCATAACAATCAAGTAAATATGAACAGTTATGATACCTAGTTTCCCGTAGTCGCCATCTCCCCATGACCAAACATTGTCGTCGTCAGTGATGCAAAGAGTCTGCGCATCGCCCGAGCCGCAAGCAACGTCAATCACACGGTATGACGATAAAGCATCCACCTAAAATACAATCAATGCGAAAGTAACTCTGTTTGTCTGTCTGTCGCGCTTTCACGCCAAAACTACTGAACCGATTAAAATGAAATTTGGTACACATATAGTCAAGAGCCTGAGAAAGGACATAGCCTACTTTTTACCTCGGGAGTACGCTCCCTAGGGACCACGCGGGCAAAGCCGCTGGCAGAAGCTAGCAATACATAAAGTAGAAGAATTGAGAAACAAGACTCTGTTATTTTGGAGGGTGGACTAAACGTGATGAAAACTGCAATGTAAAGATCGCTTTTACATATTTCCAACATTTCGAATTCCGTTTATTTGTTAACTAATTTGGCTACTAATTTTAAAATACTCACGTTTTTAGCAGAATTTCTAATGTTAAAAAATATTATTCCAGGTAAAATGGTTTGTGAGGTAATAACTGAAAGTACTGAGGGCCTAGCACGAATATTTTTGACGTATAGTAACTAAAATCTTACCATAGTTACAATACTCGTTTCGTACATAATATTTATTTGAATTAGATACTATATACACATTCTTGAATGATATAAATTGTGTATGTCCCATAAATATAAACCAAAATACTATGGGGTTGTAGTTTTTCACATTCAAAATTCACTTACGTTAACGTTACTATACGCCAAAATATTCGTGCTAGGCCTTCTGATCAGATTATGAAAATACTTATTCCGATGGACTACACTATATTTAAGTGCCAGAGAGTATGGGAGCGGGGCGCGAGAAAAGTTCGTAAGGAATAAAACTATGTTTTGGGGAGTAAAATACTATTTTCTACTTACCATTTTAGGCACGAGCTGGTCTTCCGAGTCACCATGCCCCAACCGTCCATATCTGCCTTTCCCCCAAGTATAAATACGCCCTCGAGCAGTCAAACACGCAGAATGTGCGCCTCCGCAAGCGATGGCTACCACTTCCAGTCCCGATAGAGCAGTTATTAGTTTGGGGCGGTCGTAGCTCCTGGAACAGTATTGTCGTTGTAATTGTTTGGAAAACATAAACGTTTACACTTACAGGATCTTTATTGCGCGTGGGCCGATACTATCGGGGTTTGGCTGCCCCTCTCTCGCACTACAATAATGTAAAGATGCCTTTAAAGTTATTTTACGGCCCCTGAACTCTAAATGGTTGGCATAGAGCACGATTGATGATGAGTTAGATAATTTATTGCTTAAAGCATCTGAGTTATTATTTACTAAAACGGTGTCCAAATCACCCATACTCACACTCTGTTCCCATGTCCAAGTTTGCCGTCTTCACCTTCGCCCCAGCTGTAAACATCACCGTCAGCAGAAAGCGCTAAGCAGTGCTTGCCCCCCGAATTGCAAGCGACCTGGCAACACAACACATACATTTATACTAACTGATCCCAACAACTGTTAGAAGATATTTTGACGTCGGTATTCTGTTACCTTTGTGATAAATACGTGTTGTATTGAAGCCAGTAATGTTGGTTGAGACACGGAATCGATGCCACCAATGCCCAGTCTTCCGCCAGCTCCGTAGCCTGTTAACAATCACGTATTCGTTTGGTATAAGGCCGAGAGCCGAGAAAGGTTCTGCTAACATTTACTTGTTGAACCAAATAAAGCAAACGCTGACAACAAATCATTCATGTTCATTCATGCTTTAGTGAGTTTTAGGGTCCCACACCCAAAGGGTATTACTAAGCCTCCACTGTCCGTGTGTCTGTCAGCGGGTTGTATCTCAAGAACCGTAACAGGTAGACAGTTGAACATTTTTTTTTGTTGCCGCTATTGTTATACACATAATGAACGTTTCTTTTTTCTGTTTATGGTACGGAACCCTTCGTGTTTGACTGGCACTTGGCCGGTTTTCTAGTAATGCCAAGAACGCACGTATGGTGTCGGCCAGTGCCGTAAAAGAATAATACCATCCCATCACTTTCCGTGGGTGTCGACTAAGGGACTGACTAGAGAATGGGCAGCAGCGTTCTCTGTAAAACGCAACATCATACACTGCGGTCGCCAACCTGCCTGCCATGAGTGGCGATTATGGCAAACCCCCCCCCCCTTTTGAGGGAGGCCTATGTCCAACAGTGGACGTCTTTCGGCTGTTATTACGGATATTAGACTTACCAGTAGCATAAACCTTTCCGTCAGGCGTCACAGCGAATAACGTCTGCTCCCCTCCCACTAACTGCACAGGGTTGAGCGCAGCTAACGCGTGGCATGGGGTGGGGGTCCTGACCTTGGCGCCCTCGACGCCGCCCAGCTGTCCGCGGTGGTTGTGGCCCCACCCGTACACCGCGCAGCCTCGGGACCCACCGCCCCACCAACCACACCAGTCCTCTGGACGTCTGGAAATGAAGGTGATGGTTGTAGAATATAATTACAACAAAAAAAAATGGTTCCAAGTAACTGAAGAAATGGAAGGTTCTGTTATGGCGTGCACTGTTCAATTAAAATCGGTTTAAAGAAATTTATTTCTCATAAGAACTTACAGTCCGCTTATAATGAGATACAGAGCAAATATAATAATACAGTACAATACAATTTCCTCTAGAGTATTATAAGTTACAATGTACATACATGTTCTTTAAGCTTATTTTTAAATGTGTTAACGTTATCGCAATCTCTTATCTCGTCCGGCAATCCATTGAACAGCTGTGCTCCTTCACATAATATGGTCTTTCTACCGTAATTAGTGCGTACACTAATGACTTCAAGTTTGTTTTTATATCTATTTCTCAAGTTATATGACATTGTTTTTTTCTTTATTTTTATGTTAGTTTGTATGGAGTTTGTAGTTATGTTTTTTATAAGAATGCAAGTGGAGTAAATGTATAGCTGTCTAATATTTAATAGTTTTGTTTTTTCGTATAAGGTTTTTGTTGGAGTGAGATAGTGATAATGGAACGAGTTTTAAGTATTTTATTTTGAACTCTTTGAAGTGAAATTAAATTAGTTACTGTTGCGGATCCCCATTTTTCTCGGTATTTTACTAAAAAAATCTACCGAGTTGAAGACACTCGTGACGTCATGTGGCTTGGAAAAATTTTACCGAATTTACCAAGCCACAAGACGTCACGCGTGTCTTTAACTCGAAAGTAAAATAAGAATAAATAATACATTTTTCTTTTTTCACGGTCTAATTATTATTTTTTCAGTAAAATACCATTGATGAATTAAGATAAAAATATTGCCAATTGTCGGCCATAAAAAAAGGTTGGTTTCAAAACCTTCTTGCTTCGTCAATCCATTTTTAATACCTTAAAAGCCTATCTTTTACCGGCTTACCTTTTTTTAAGACCTTTACAGAATGCGTCTAATGTAGTCAAAAACTTACTTGTTAACCCAATGAAGGAGTTGCTCATCATGCTGCTTACTAAACTTTGTATTATCCTCCCACATGAACAACGACTCACTGGTCGTTTCATCACTATTATACACTCCAAGGTCAGCCAATCTCTTCCGTACGTCCGCTAAGAATGGCGAAGGTAATGGTGTTCGTCGAATGAGCGCGTCTGCAGTGCGCACACAGAGACAGTATCGCTTGAACCATGACCAGCGGACGGAGTCGGGGCCGCTGCACACGCGGGAGTCCATGCGGAGCCCGCATGCGAGCCACGCTAGTTCCTGGAGATAGATAATTTAATTTAGCATGATATTATTTAATAAGTTAGCAACATGCAGGAGGACGTGGTGAATAAAAAACAGCCCACTTTCTCACACAATTAGGAGTCCCTATCTCCCGATTCGCTCTCTACGTTACTAACTTGCATTATGCTACGAAGTGAATCGCTTTTTATTTTTTTTTAACGGTAAATTCAATCGTTCTATAATTATTTATTTATTCGTATTGCTGGCTTTCCATCACGGCATTAGTAAATCTGTCATAGCTACCGCGCTCTCAAAGAAGTTGGTATCCATTAAGAACTGATCTTCGGCATCAAACGACATCGTAGTAGGGAGATGTCGTTAGATGGAGTAGCTTTGCTGGAGTGGTTTGGCCGGCAGTGAGAATTCTAACTATTGGCTAAATTATTACACCGATATCGACCACGGTGGCCAACCTCAACAAAGACTAGCCCTGGGTTCGGTTTCCGGTATTGTCAGATTTCCGTTCAATCGGAATAGAAAGTGATGGAAGAGTGAGCGCTGTGTTAGCGCGCACACTTGATCAGTGCCGGTGCTGGTGTGACATACCTTCAGGTAGTGCGTGTGCAAGAGATGCGCGCCCGTGCGCAGCGCCGGCTCCTCGTGCTCGTACTGCGCGTGCAGCAGCTGCGGCAGGTGGTGCAGCGCGGGCAGCGTGCCGGTGCTGGTGTGACATACCTTCAGATAGTGCGTGTGCAAGAGATGCGTGCCCGTGCGCAGCGCCGGCTCCTCGTGCTCGTACTGCGCGTGCAGCAGCTGCGGCAGGTGGTGCAGCGCGGGCGGCGTGCCGGTGCTGGTGTGACATACCTTCAGGTAGTGCGTGTGCAAGAGATGCGTGCCCGTGCGCAGCGCCGGCTCCTCGTGCTCGTACTGCGCGTGCAGCAGCTGCGGCAGGTGGTGCAGCGCGGGCGGCGTGCCGGTGCTGGTGTGACATACCTTCAGGTAGTGCGTGTGCAAGAGATGCGTGCCCGTGCGCAGCGCCGGCTCCTCGTGCTCGTACTGCGCGTGCAGCAGCTGCGGCAGGTGGTGCAGCGCGGGCGGCGTGCCGGTGCTGGTGTGACATACCTTCAGGTAGTGCGTGTGCAAGAGATGCGTGCCCGTGCGCAGCGCCGGCTCCTCGTGCTCGTACTGCGCGTGCAGCAGCTGCGGCAGGTGGTGCAGCGCGGGCGGCGTGCCGGTGCTGGTGTGACATACCTTCAGGTAGTGCGTGTGCAAGAGATGCGTGCCCGTGCGCAGCGCCGGCTCCTCGTGCTCGTACTGCGCGTGCAGCAGCTGCGGCAGGTGGTGCAGCGCGGGCGGCGTGCCGGTGCTGGTGTGACATACCTTCAGGTAGTGCGTGTGCAAGAGATGCGTGCCCGTGCGCAGCGCCGGCTCCTCGTGCTCGTACTGCGCGTGCAGCAGCTGCGGCAGGTGGTGCAGCGCGGGCGGCGTGCCGGTGCTGGTGTGACATACCTTCAGGTAGTGCGTGTGCAAGAGATGCGTGCCCGTGCGCAGCGCCGGCTCCTCGTGCTCGTACTGCGCGTGCAGCAGCTGCGGCAGGTGGTGCAGCGCGGGCGGCGTGCCGGTGCTGGTCTCGCAGGCGCCGGCGCCGCAGCCGCTGCCGCCGCACACCACGCCGCGCAGCCGCCGCACGCACCACACGCGGGCGCGCCACGCTGCGAGGGAACAGAAGTTGAGCCGGTGGTTAACCGCGAGCCTACCATAGCCGATGATCTTGCGACGTTACAAGACCAATAATTTTCAACGAATACGTAAGATGCCGATTTTTCTGAGCAATATAGAATAGATCTATCTCTTTATTATATACACCATATAAGTAACAAAAAAAATCATAAGAAAAATATAACATTGGGCCTTATTGCTAAAAGCGCAGCAGAAACTACATAATAAATGCACTGCACTGACGAAAGCGTATTTTTGAAACGACTACCCAAAAAGGAGCGTTAAGTTTTTATAGGAAAAACAACATTAACCCGAATCCGTCTTCTAGTTTCACGGCATTTTTTTCTAATCCCTACTAACTTAGGTTCGTAAACAGAACTTATAAGTAAATAAATGACTCCGCGACGGTCATAAAAGTAATGCATACTTACATAGGGTAGGCATTTGCGCGCATATAGCCAACGCTTGAGCCAAGCGCGGCGCCAGCTGATGGTCATTAGATATGGCCGCCAACAAAGGACCGTCGAGTAACCGCCAAGCTAACTCCACGGATGGACATGACAAGACGTAGCGATCTGAACCACTATCCTGATGAACACAAAAAATGTTACATTTTCTATTTAGTCCTTGGACCGCATTAGAAATAATCAACGGCAGAGTAAATGATGCGGCCCAGATTATATAATGTCCCTAGTTGAGTTATAGAGCTATATGGTAGGCGCCAGATAAATTCAAATTCAAATTCAAAGCATTTTATTTCAAATAAACCATTCACAGGCACTTTTGAAACGTCAAGGTCGGTCAGTCAAAAACATGGAAGCTATTTGCACGTTCCAAAGCGTAGATCTCTATGGAGAAGAACGTGCAAGAAACTTCACGGACACTCTTTTAAAATGTGCAATAACGGTCATTGACCCACATACATTTATTGACCTTAATACCTAAAACATCCTCCTTTTTTTTGAAGTCGGTTAAAAACAGAAATAAAGACATAAAGCTCTCCTGGATCGACTTGTATTGTGATCCTGTACGTTCTTTAGTAATGAAAAATCATAATTTATTGTACGGCTATGAAGGTATATTAAGGAAAGGTCAATGTTCATTAATGCAAGTTTATCTGGAGTCTGCCGTAGCAACTTGGAACGCAATATCTCGTTTCCTTTAGCGAATCACCAAAGCTGTTCACGAGTTTTCTGTGAATGAAAATACATGGAGCGTTTTTTATTTCAATTTAAGAAAAATTTACTTACGGTAACAGAGTGTGAGGGCAGCATAGGATGAGCAGTAAACCTCCAGCCCCAGCCATTGACAGAACCATCGCTAGTGAATCTCCAGCGCAATTCATCGCCTGTTAAGAAACAAAAAGGGATAAAAAAACAGTGTTTCAAATACTATGAAGCCTGCTACAATGGAAATATCTTTCACTACATTAAATGCATTTGTTGCATTTTTTTTTGACGGAAAGACAGACAGACAGACAGACCGACAGACAGACACCCGAGTGATCCTACAAGAGTTCCGTTTTTTACGGATATTCGGAACCCTAAAAAAAGGAATAACGGAGGAGTAGGAAAATATATCATTTCCATTTTACACAAGGAAAAAAAATGCATTTGGTGCTGTAGTTTCTATTTCTTACCGTTGACAATGATCTCTTGTGCCCAGTCAGCAGGTTCTCGACCAGATCGAGTCGCTAAGACCCTTCCTGTGCTGTCTGACACCGTCAATGGATCATTGCGACGCTCCGTAGAACATCCTTGTTCGAAGACTACGCGGAGAGATGATGCGCCGGGGATTTTCACTACACCTGTTGGAAACATTCTGATTTACATTTTGGTGCCTTTCGCTGCGGAGGGGCATTAGCATAGGGAATATGCATGCGATATTTTATTTGCAAAATTAAATAATTAGCTCTAGTAAACAATCATGAAATATTTTTTTAAATACCTTCATCAGCCATGAAATTATAAAGCTTCAAAGATAAACACAGTAAAGACAGAGAACAGCTGCCATAGAAAACAGCGTTTTCACGAGAGGGACAGATATATTTGTATAAAATAATTATGTCTCGTTTATTTTTAGAGTAATTTTTATTCTATTTTCACTGTTAGTATTATATTTTTGTATATTTTTAGATAAACAGCATAGATAATAAAGATTTTTATCATGCATATTCCTTATTGAGAGAAAAAAAAAATGTTTATTGCATCAACTAAAATTGTTATTCTATTTACAATATGGAGCATCCTTTTAAGCAAATAGTTTGCTTGTGTTAGGAAGCTCTGCCAGTCTCCAGGTTATTTTATAACAATGAATACCAAGTTAATGAGCTTTTTCAGTAAGCTTAAACAAATATGAAAATAAAATAAAATGAAAACACAAGAAAACAAAAATAAAATAATAATAATAAATAAACAATATAAAATAAATAAATAATAAATTATTTATAATAATAAATTATTTATCCATCAGCAACTTGCTCTGAAATACTCTCTTGTGGAGTCGGAGGTGCCATGCTATAGGTATGCGCCCGACCCAGTTCTCGATAATGGCAATATCACATTGTACTGGGATCGGTCCATCATCACTGATAGGACTATTGTTGCCAATAAGCCTGATATAGTGGTGGTGGACCGAATTGTGAGGCGTGCAATGATTATAGACATAACCGTCCCGCATGACGAGAACCTCGTGAAAGCCGAGAAAGACAAACAAATCAAGTATATTGACTTGGCTCGCGAGGTTGTTGACATGTGGGAAGTGGACTCCGCAATCATTGTACCGATAGTCGTGTCGGCCAATGGCTTAATAGCCACGAGCCTCGACCAACACCTTAGGAGGCTCTCGTTGGGCAGCTGGATCAAGGGCTTGATTCAAAAAGCGGTACTTCTGGACACGGCTCGCATTGTCAGGAGGTTCCTTTCTCTGGAGCCCTGACCACCGGTAGCTTGGACCCTGTTCCCGATATCGGTGGGCTACTATTTTTATATTTTTTAATGTTTTTGTATTTATTTTATTCAAATATTAAAAAAAATTATTTATATGTATGTAACTGAATAAAGGAGATAAAAATGGAAACAAAAAATAAAATAAAAATTCAAAATATTAAAATGGGTAAAAACAGAAAACGCGCTGGGTTGTGTGTGTTATGTGTGGGGATGAATGTGTATTGAGTAGTGAGTGTGAGTAGGTGTGGGAGTGAGGGTTGTTCCATTAGCGGCAGAAATATTATAGTGTAATGTAGGTACATATATTATAATCATATGCATTCTATGTTCTCATCACTTGTACCATATTTTCCACTTCGTCATAGGTCTTTGACTTAAGCCATTTTGTCAAGGCGTTTTTGCATTCGCGGTAGGTTATATTGGGTATATGTCAAGTTCCTTATTAAGAAGATTATATAAATGGGATGATTGCCTAGGATATTGTCTTTTTGCGAATGTAGACTTTACTGGGATAGTGGGAGCCACCATGTTTTTTCTTCTGCCTTTTGTTTTCTGTGGGTTGAACGAGTTTTATGCTTAGTTAGTATTATATGAAGCACGTAAAGCTTTCTAACTGTCAGAAGATCTGATGTACGGTAAAGATTCTCAGTAGAAAATCTGAAGGGTTTAAAAAACATAACCTTTAGTAGCGACCTCTGAGCCCTTTCGAGGTCTAGGAATTTAATTCTCGTGGCACCTCCCCAGACAGGTAGGCAATATGCCAGGACGGACTGAGCAAGCGAGATGTAAATCTGTAGCAGGAGTTTTTTCGAGGCTACATGACGCAATGTCTTGAAAGTCCAGATTAATTTCCGTACTCGCTTCATTATTAGTTCCGTGTGATTGTGCCAGGATAATCGTTGATCAACCATAATACCCAAATATTTGGTGCAATCTAATTTAGTAATTTCTGTGCAAGAACAATTTGGATTTACAGGATAATGGCATTTATGAATCTTGATTTTGAACTGTGGGGGGGTTGAGAGGTGTTGTACTTTGTGAAGCAGATGAAGTCGGTTTTGGCAGTATTTAGGGTTAAAAAGTTAAGATCAAGCCAAGCTGCTATCCTTGCCAAACCACGCTCGGCAGTTATCCGGAGATTGTCCCAGGTAGCAGCACTAAACACTATAGCGGTGTCATCTGCGTATGAAAGAATGTGTCCGTCTATGATTTTCATGCTACATAGGGCATTTATATATATAAGGAACAATGTCGGTCCGAGCACACTACCTTGTCCAACTCCGAACTGGACGGTTTCTTCAGAGCTAATGGTATTGCCCATCTTAACTTTTTGTTTACGCTCGCTTAGATAATTTTTGAGCAAGGCGTGGGGAATACCTCTTACTCCAATTGATTCCAGCCTATCCAGCAGAGTGGAGACAGAAACTGTGTCGAAGGCCTTTTGGAGATCCAGGAAGACAGCAAGGCACTTACCTCCGCTGTCCACTTGACTGGTTACAGCGGAGGCAAGCGCCAGTACTGCGTCCTCCGTAGACCTTTTTTGCCTGAAACCGTACTGCGAGGACGATAGAAAGTTGTTTTTGGTAAGGTAAGAGACGTGAATTTATTAATCTTTCTATTATTTTAGATATTGATGGCAGTACAGATATAGGCCTATAGTCCGACGGATTAGTTCTGTCTCCACTCTTGTGCACTGGTGTTATAAAAGCGAGTTTTAAGGCGTTCGGGTAAATAGCGTGCTCAAAGCACTGGTTCGCTAAGTGGGTATTGGAACAACCAAAGCATGAGCGGTCTTTAGGAAACTGACGGTTATGCCATCCCAGCCAGGAGCACTATCTGATTTCAGGGACAATAAAACGCGGTGAACTTCATCCTGGTCCGTGTTTAATAGTGCAAAAGATGAGAGAGGTAGAGTACTAGGTGAGTCATTACTATAGTTTCGGCCAGACTCTGTAGTGGATTTGGCAATTATCTCGTTCGCTAGAATTTTACCTATGTTGGAAAAATATTTGTTTACAGTGTCAGCTGACTCTTTTGGAGTTGCCTTAATTTCTAATAGATCCGTATTGGGAGTTTTACTCGATTTACGATGAGTAATGTTATTTATAGTTTCCCATATTTTTTTGGGATTTTTACACGCTTTAGATAGTTGACTTCGATCGTGTTTCCGCTTTAGCTTTTTAATAATATTGTTGCAATAGTTTCTGTATCTTCTAAAGGTGATCTTTAATATTTCGTTATGAGGCTCAAACTTTAACTTAAGTTGCATGTTATTCCGGTTACGTATACAGCGCAGTAATCCGATCGTCATCCATGGTTTTATTAGTCTACATTTTTGCGAAATTACTGTCGTAATGGTGTTATTTCTAAGGCAAGTTTGTATTATATGTATTAATCGGTCACAAATTGTATTTGGATCGTTAAGGTTTAACAATTTGTTTAAGTCACTTTCTGCTAGGTTTTCTAATGCTTTATCAAAATTAATCACGGCTTTAGTTTTAGCGATTTTACGTATATAATTTTTGTTTGATAATTTTAAGAAAATCATTGAATGATCTGTTATGGTTGTGTTTAATTCAGCTACGGTCGCAGTAGTATTTATGGGGTCAAGTTTAACCATGAAGTGGTCCAAACAGTTTTTGCACCTAGTGGGTAGTGAATGCCCTGGAAGTAGGCCGTGCATCGCCAGCATGTTGAGATAGGTCAACCTGTTTTGACCGATCATAGGAGTGTTCAGCTTCGTTATCAAATTTATATTTATGTCTCCTGTGACTATTATGTTTTTACTCGGCGCAATAGTGGTTAAATGATTATTTAATGAGTTTATAAAATCGTAGGATTTTGGTTTTGAAGGCGACCGGTAGATAGCCAAAACTGTTAGTTCAGGGTGAAAGTTAATTTGAAGGCATGATGCATGTGTCAGTTTTACTTCCTTTACTGAAATCTTATGAGTATTTTTAACATAGACAACAACTCCGTCGGCTTTGTTTAAGTGATTGGCAGTTTGGTAAGAGAGGTAGTTTTGAATCTGGGGTATGGGTTTGGAGATGTCGAGTCTACATTCGGTTAATGTTATTAGATCTATATCTGTTTTTAAACTCTGTATGTTGAGTAGCAGGTCGTTGTGGTTGGAGTATATGCTTCGTATGTTTTGTGTCACGATGGTTATATCTGTGGGATTTCGTTTTATTAATCGATTAAGATCCTCAGCCGAACAGCTAATACTTTGTGCAATTTCTGTACTGTCTATGTTGATTACAGTTTGTAATGTGCTACTCATAATTATACAAGAAGAGTGGCATGTAATCCTTATCTATATTAGTCATATTTTTGTTGATATGTGTGGATGCCCATCCACACAAATCAACAAAGCGGGAAAATAGTAACAGTGTGGAGTGTGTTACTCGAGCCAACGTAGGTTTGAACGAGAGTGTGTGTGATGGTATGTGTAATGAGAGTGAGCGCGATTGATTTACACCTTTAGGCTTAAAAAATAAAAAGTTAAAGTTATAATTAATCTTAGGGCTACATGATTTTAAGAAGAAAACAAAAATAATGATATGTAACTGTAACAGAGAAAAACATACGACTAGTCATTTTTGTTGGATTAGGTTATTTACTTGAGATTCACTATTTATGATTATGGTTGGCGCAGTTTCGTCCTTCTTTACATATACCTTTCCATAGGAGGTCCAGCAGAATTTATAGTCTCGTGATTTAGCTAGGTCACGGGCTAGATAAAAGAGCCTGGCTCCCTTTGTGGTTAATTGTTCTGAGACGTAAGTTGGCGTATATTCTCCGGTCTTGAATCCAAGGTGCTTGGCGCAGATTTTTTCCTTACTGTTTCTATTAAAGTCTTTTGTCTTTTTAATGAAGTCCGTTTTAATTATTGCTGAACTTAGCTCGACCACTATATTGCTGTTCTTGGTGTTGCCACGTTTATTTTGAACTCTGTATATATCTGTAATATCTTTAGTATGTATGGTACTATTTACAGCTTGGGATAAGGTCACTACCATCTGTACTAGGTTGTCTTTAGTCTCCTGCTGGACTTTAGGAACGTTTTTTATTTCCAAGTTGGATTTTCGTGAGCCTCGCTGCAAGTCCTCGATTTTTTTCTTCTAGGATTATTATGTATTCGTTATCTCTCTTTACCCGGGTTTCTAGATGATCAATCTTTTTCTTTAGGTCCTCGTTTTGAGCCGAAAGAAAAGCCATGGCGTTCTCAATGTTGGCGTTAGTAGTTTTTATTTCCATTACAGTTTGATAAATCTTTTTAATCTCTTCTTGCTGTGGTGACATTAATGACGATATTAATGCTTTGAAAGAAACAAAGAATTTAACAGGGAGCTCAAGATCGCTAGGCTTGGACTGTATCGATGATTATCGAGGTAGATTAATAGTCTGTCGCGCCATGGGTATATGGCCTCCCTTCAAAGCTTTCTCCTCTACCGGCCATCTTGTTTATATGGTTTGAAGTTCACTGTAGTTCTAGTTTTCACTTCGACATGTTTACAGAATCGCACTGCTGTAAGCAGCATTGAAGTGAACCCTTGGGTCAAGTGATCAGGAAGTGACCTGTTAATCCATGTAATCAAGATGAAACTTGGAATTTTAACAGTGAGGGAGAATCGTGATATCTGGTATGTTACCTGATATGTCCGTATCATCAGCGTAGGGATGCGGACTGTCCACGGTGACCGGCTGGGGAGGGGCGCGGCCTCCGCCCGCGGCCGCTTCCTCTAGCTCACACACACATACTTCTACCACCATGTCGGCTACTGCTGGCTTGCTTGCACAGAGTGCTGGTAAACAATTATAATATTAAATTATGAAAAAATTCTCAAAAGGTCATTTTTTAAGTCGTGAGATACTGAGATAAAGCCAAATTGAAACTGTATAAAAGATAAGTTTTCTTTTTCTTTTGTATGAAGTACATAGCAAAGTCGTCAAATGAGAGTGTTTTGAAACCGCTTGAGATACAAAAGAACCACTTGTATTATTTAATTATAATTGCGCTCATGAATATCATTGTGTAGGATTAGTCTAGTAACTAATTAACTCACCCATAAGAACATCAGTGATAATTTTCACAGCGTTATTTGAATCAGGTATCCTGCCGGCCGCTGCTAACTTTAGCAGGTCAACTAATGCCCTTGCGTCTGATTCACCGAGTTGTGACGTAAACTCGTCTAGCGCCAACTGCAAGCAAAGTTACGAGTGAACAGGCTCCTTCTGGGTAAGCTCGCTCCAGCGTAGACTTTGTTTCTGTCATCTCTGACCTAGACTAGAGTCAAGAGCAAACGTATCACAGATATACAAATAAGCATCACCTTTGTACCCATTTTTCTGTTTCTTTCTTCTTATCCTCTTATTATATAACTGTACATAAATTGTTAAATAAATAAATAATAAAAAAAAAACGTATGTGATAAAGTCAATAGAAGAAAAATATCACCGCGTACGGAATAACTATGTTACTCTATTGTAAAGAAACTAATGGCACCATCCACATTATTCGAATTTTTGGCTCGAGTTCCTGTTGCAAAGGTTATGTAGATGTACCTCTATATGCAGATACTAGTTGACCCGCGCAACTTCGTCTGCGTCACAATTTTCATTATTGCTCCGCTCCTATTGGTCTTAACGTGATGATATATAGCCTATAGCCTTCCTCGATAAATGGACTATCTAACACAGAAATAATTTTTCAAATCGGCCCAGTAGTTCTTGAGATTAGCGCGTTCAAGCAAACAGACAAACAAACAAACTCTTCAGCTTTATATATTAGTATAGATATAGATATAACACAAGTACTTAATTTCAAGCGTACTTTCTTTGATTACTTTACCTTAGGAGCTTCAGCTTGTTGAACCGTCATGGTAGCAGCTGCCACGGATACAGCGCTCGACGACATCACAGCCGAATGCCGAGACGAAATTGAACCACTTAGTGGGCTGCTTGCTCCGCTCTGTATTCAAAGAGTTCATTGTATAGTATGGCAACTTAGTATGAAACAATGAAATCAGTTTGTTTCACACGTTGGCAGGTGCATATTTGTATGAAGTAAATAGTTAAATTCACAGTGACCACATTTTGCCGTCAGTGTGTGTGTGATACCGATCACATCGCAGCCACGTCGAAACCACAACTCAACTACCATCGACACCGCGAACTAGCGGCCGGCCATATCGCGAACACATCCAAATTTTGTAGGTACAAAACGAAACCGCAAGAAGCCGCAGCAACACTATTCAAACGTCACCGCAGCTTGACGACCTATTGTCGCGACGATAAGGTGCGGTTGTTGTACGTGTGAAACGGGATTAATCTAATCTTTGACGGCACGGTTGGCGCAGTGGTCGAGCGATTGACTGCTGCACTGCGAGTCGCGGGTTCGATTCTCGAACGGAACAAATATTTGAATGGCCTACAGATAGTTGTTCCGGGTCTGGCTGTTTGTGTATGTGATATTATATGTATGTAAACGCACCCACGATACAGGGGAAATCCCTAGTGTGGGGAAACGTTTAAAATAAAAATACTCTTTAGGTTAATCTCGACTTACGGGTAGTGTAGCCCTATCAGCAGGGGCTTCGCCTCCCCCAGTGCGGGCGTCGGCCTCCGCATCTTCGTCTTCAGTATCTATCGTAGCGACCACGGGCACGGCGGCCGAACACGCCTCGTGAGCTCGTAGTGCTTCCACCAGTAAGTTCCGCGCCTGGTATTTGTAACATAAAGAAATGAGTCGTTTGAAAATCCTTTCTGGTACCAGTTTTGCTAAGGGACAACGTACGTGTTACTCAGTTGAGGAGCTCGTGGCTAAATAATAACAGCCGCACGGGTCGATCTTTAAGGTTAAGCAACGCTTGCTAAGGTTGGTCTGTGGATGGGTGACTATTTTAATATAACGAGTTTTCTCCGTGCCTCGGAAAGCACGTTAAGCCGTTGGTCCCGGCTGTCATTTGTAGATCTTTGGCAGTCGTTACAGATTGTCAGAAGCCAGTAAATCTGATTCCAGTCTTGCCAAGAAGTACCGTGTTACCCAGTTAATGGGTTGTGGAGGTCTGGTAGGCAGCCGCTCCACGTAAATCACTGGTATTCAGCTGAATCCGGTTTGACTGGAAGCCAACCCCAATATAGTTGGGAAAAGGCTAGGCAGATGATGACTCAGTTATTGAGTTATGGAGGTCATAATAGATCGTCACTCCATGTAAAAAGCTGGTACTCAGCTGCGGCCGATTAGAATGGAAGCTGACCCTAATATAGTAAGAAAAAGGTGAGTCAGATTTATTTTATTTTGTGAGTAAAGTAGTAATTTCGATTTCGTGATATGATTTTGATTTGTGAGAAAACAGTAAAAAGTATTTTTTTTAGCTTTTGCGTACAAATGGCGTTATTTTGTAAACGAAATAAAGTTGTATCTAATCAGCTGTTTTAAGGACTTTTCGAAGTTTCAAGTCATTAAAATTGAAAATGAGTAAAAAAATATCGCGTCATCTCAGCGCTCATAATGTCATAATGTTAGAAGTTGACTACCGTTCAGTCATCATTCTAGGTTCTAATTCCTACAAGCTAAGCCAAGGAGACCAGACATATCTAGTGTTATATTTTACCTGCGTAATATGTAAAGCCAGTAGGATCAGCGACAGAGCGTGTTGCACTGCAACAGGCGGTTCTAATGCCAACGCCGCAGCAGCTAGAGACGCCCGCGGCCCTTGAGGTTCATCTACAACCACTTCTTCCGAATACAATCCTGTGGGACATGAAATAAACAATTTACACGTGCGTATATTCGACCAATAGAAGATAGAGCCGGGCCGCCGCCGGGCCCAGGGGGACGAACTTCCACCAGTGGCTACTACCCGTTTATTTGTGTACCAATTCGTCCTCGCCCAAGATCCCACCGGCGAAATTTCGACAGGGTGTCGGTAGGGGGACGTGGGAGTCCTGTCACAACAATCTATGATGATTACAACTGTAGTCACTACAGACGATGGCATCATGTCGAGCTAAAAGTACAGTATGTTTTTGTGTGCAATAAACAATATGAATAGATTTACTGTAAGATTTTCGGGTCATATCTTCAGAATAATTTGTTCTTACCAAGACTTTGAGCTCCCAAAGGATCCTTCAACGTAGGGAACGGTAGCGGTGCTATATGTGGAGAATGGGCGTCAGTGTGTAAGGCAGCGGGTCTTAGCGACCAGGCGGCTGAATGCGAGGAGCCAGCGGCCGCCCGTTGTACGCCTTCGACGCCTGCCACGAGCGCGGGGCGACGGTTAACGCAGGTGGTGCCGTTGCCTTGCTGCCCGTGGTCGTTGTCGCCCCATGCCCACACCTAGGACAAATTATAAAGTGAATGAAAGAAAGAATAAAATTTAATAAATATTATATATAGAAATAAAAAATAATAAATATTAAAAGGTATGCCACAACAAGATATGTAAGTGGTGAATTTAAGGAAGAATACCGGTACTAAAAAATAAAAAAACTAACAATTTCTTGAGATTGACCTTAAAGTATCACGTTACTGAGATATATTATGTGTATGTAAAGTTGACATCTAAGATTAAGATTATCTAACATTTTTGCCTCTAATATCTCAACTTCGCGGAATTTTAAGGCACCAGATTCGAATATTTTTGTTGTGATAACATCTTATAAATCGATGAACGCCGATTGCGCGCACGAAAAACTGACACGTTCCGCAAGCGAGAGCGCGATACAAGCGATAGAGAGGCACGATCGGCCTAAGCTAGGCTTGTTTGTTAAGATTTTCTTATGACGTCGTCACGTCAAATTATCGTCCGTAAACCGATTTTACAAATAACTAATTTTTTGTCTGTGTTTATGTCGTCTAACCATAGCCGCCAGTATCATTGTGCGACGAAACTTTGAAGGCAGATCGCAATGGATGAGTGAATAGGCCAGTTAGCCGCACTGCGGTAGCAATGGCCTGATGACCTTATGCTATAGCTGAAGAGTGCGACATAAGCCATGTTACAGTGTAACTTGAGTAGACTAATATTTACCTGATGTTCACTAGTAACAGCAAGACAGTGCAATGCGCCGACAGCGACATGTATAACACGGCGCCCGCGCAACGCCTCCACAAGCGTAGGCCGACGCACATGCGCATCACATCCGTGTCCTAAGCGGAAGTAGTCGCCTTTGCCCCAAGTCCAAACCTGTGACAAATTACAAACATAATGTCATAGAAGAAAAACTATTTTTCAATTTATATTATATTATAATTAACAACTTTTGTAATATCAATTGAATTACGTACACGTTCACCACTATAGTCTGTTTTTTAATCTCAGAGACTAAATTTACAAGTGAAAATGGAAAACTGACATAGATTTCAATAGCATTTAAGTCAGTTTTGACATTTGAAGTTGTCAATTTATTCTCCGAGATTGAAAACAGACTTTACGTTTAAATTTAATTGCAGTTACAAATTATTTTGAACTTTCTTCATACAAAATGAAATGGTATTTCAAATACCAACGTAAAAATCACAACCTAACTCATCCATAACTAACAATAATTTTAAATTCCACTGCTATCATAAATGTCCTTAGTTTTACTATAACACTAAAGTAGATACGTAGATGATTAAATAATAATACATGAAAATTGTCATTACTTTAATTTTGAATTTACGAATAACTAATGAATACAGTTACCTCTCCATCTCTAGTCAAAGCTAGGCTAAACTGAGCACCACACTCCACTTGGATAACACCAAGAGTGTTCAGTCTTTCAATATTCATGGGTACTGCGCAACCATCAGATCCTCCACGACCTGCAACCGAGGAACCTAGTTCACTTATTGGTACCTGCCAAAGTATTCTAGGCTATAAAGTATTATTATAAGTAATTTTCCAGCTTGTGGTACTGCGATATTCGTTAATTTGCTACGCTCATTGCTTATTGCTCAACGTGGAAGTTAATAACTTTTGTAATTCTTACCCAATTTGCCAAAATCGCCGTCTCCCCAAGAGAATACCTTTCCACACGCTGTGAGAGCTAATGTCTGAGCATCTCGAGATCCACACGCCACTTGAACGACTCTCAAACCAGATAGTGCTTCCACCTAGAATTGCGGTAAAACAACATGTTTAGTATGGTACAACGAACGAAAATGAAAACAACGTGGAGTTGAGTGTGTGGTGAACATGAGTCCAACTTGCGTGTTATCGTCTCGATGACTACGCCGTCCGTACCCCGCCTCACGTATATAAATGCACGCACGCACTTTGAGCGGACCCACACGCAATGCCGACCACGCGTTCACTGGCTACCGTTTCTATGTTCTATATTATGTAGTGTATATTGCTTACCATCTGAGGAAACAGCTGCGTCATATCGTCTCCATGTCCAAGCCGGCCATACTCGCCCATGCCTCACGTATATAAACGCACGCACGCACTTTGAGCGGACCTACACGCAATGCCGACCACGTGTTCACTGGCTACCGTTTCTATGTTCTATATTATGTAGTGTATATTTGCTTACCATCTTAGGAAACAGCTGCGTCATATCGTCTCCATGTCCAAGCCGGCCATACTCGCCCATGCCTCACGTATATAAACGCACGCACGCACTTTGAGCGGACCTACACGCAATGCCGACCACGTGTTCACTGGCTACCGTTTCTATGTTCTATATTATGTAGTGTATATTTGCTTACCATCTTAGGAAACAGCTGCGTCATATCGTCTCCATGTCCAAGCCGGCCATACTCGCCCATGCCTCACGTATATAAACGCACGCACGCACTTTGAGCGGACCTACACGCAATGCCGACCACGCGTTCACTGGCTATCGTTTCTATGTTCTATATTATGTAGTGTATATTTGCTTACCATCTTAGGAAACAGCTGCGTCATATCGTCTCCATGTCCAAGCCGGCCATACTCGCCCATGCCTCACGTATATAAACGCACGCACGCACTTTGAGCGGACCTACAAGCAATGCCGACCACGCGTTCACTGGCTATCGTTTCTATGTTCTATATTATGTAGTGTATATTTGCTTACCATCTTAGGAAACAGCTGCGTCATATCGTCTCCATGTCCAAGCCGGCCATACTCGCCCATGCCTCACGTATATAAACGCACGCACGCACTTTGAGCGGACCTACACGCAATGCCGACCACGCGTTCACTGGCTACCGTTTCTATGTTCTATATTATGTAGTGTATATTTGCTTACCATCTTAGGAAACAGCTGCGTCATATCGTCTCCATGTCCAAGCCGGCCATACTCGCCCATGCCTCACGTATATAAACGCACGCACGCACTTTGAGCGGACCTACACGCAATGCCGACCACGCGTTCACTGGCTATCGTTTCTTTGTTCTATATTATGTAGTGTATATTTGCTTACCATCTTAGGAAACAGCTGCGTCATATCGTCTCCATGTCCTAGCTGGCCGTACTCGCCCATGCCCCACGTATAAAAGTGCCTGCGCGCCGTCACGCATGCACTGTGAGCGGACCCACACGCAATGCCGACCACGCGTTCACCGTTTACCGTTTGTATGTTTTATATGTAGTGTATATTGCTTACCATCTTAGGAAACAGCTGCGTCATATCGTCGCCATGTCCAAGCCGGCCATACTCGCTCATGCCCCACGTATACAAGTGCCCGCGCGCAGTCACCGTAAACCGTTTGTATGTTTTATATGTAGTGTATATTGCTTACCATCTTAGGAAACAGCTGCGTCATATCGTCACCATGTCCAAGCCGGCCATACTCGCCCATGCCCCACGTATACAAGTGCCCGCGCGCAGTCACGCACGCACTGTGAGCGGACCCACACGCAATGCCGACCACGCGTTCACCGGCTAACGTCTCTATGAGACGCGGCACTTCTAGTGTGAGACGATTGCCGTGGCCGAGCTTGCCGTCTTCGCCTTCACCCCAGGAATAAACCTGGATGTGGAAAAGAAAAGTATAAATACGGTGACGGGTGAAAACATTTGCATTGCCGCATTGAGCAAGATATTTTATTAGAAAGTCATTTTAAGTATTATTAATTCAATAGAATATCCTAAAGTTCAAGTAAAATTTTAAAGAAAGAAGAACAGACTATGAATTCTACTGTGGTAAATAGGACACTGTTTCATGAATACTCCGTGCACCACGACCAAAGTCGCGCTGCCTCAGATTGCATTGCCAAAGACACATGGTGAAATAACGCCGCTAGGTAAAACAAACTTACCATACTACTTTACCATATGAAACCTGATTTCAAATTCAAAAGCCAAAAAATCGCAATAAGCATATTGTACTAGTACAGTGGAGACTCTTTATTGCCTTACCTTCCCATCTGCAGTGAGCGCGAGCGCATGTTTCCCTCCAGAGTGCACGGCTACCCGTCGAACTAGCACATGCGCGAGGTACGGGTTAGCGCGCGGAGAAGACACGTTGTTGCTATGCCCTAGCCCGAGACGACCGTTCGTGCCTTCGCCGCATGCGAATAGCTGTTGGATAAAAGGGTAATATTACCGAAGGTTAAAGTCCGGTCCGGAGCCATGAAGCCCCAATCCGAATCTGTTTGGATACAGATAATGGTTGTATAATGTTACGTTACATTAACAATAGTTTCTTAAATCAGAAGATAACTATTTTTAAATTAAAATCCGAGATCGATTTATTTTTTAACAGTTAAAGCACACAAATGTACAGAGGCGGACAGGCGGACTTAATGCCATAGGCATTGGTTACCAGTCAACGTTACCTACAAACCAAGATTTACACATCATAGGGAATTTTCACAAATATATAGATTGAGTGTACGAAAAGCAAATCTCAAAATAAATAAACAAAGTAACACGTCACTGAAGGAACTCACCTTTCCATCATGTGACACAATGAATAGTGTTTTAGAGCCTCCCGCAATGTGAACGGGGCGGTAGGCACTAAGACTTGGTGAGAACACAGGAATTTTAACCTTTGAGCCTTTCACGCCACCCAGTTGGTCTTTATCATTCAAACCCCACACGTATACCTGTGAAACATGACAGGCATTAAAGACAACATATGAAAGTCGTCGACATAAAAAAGGTTGAAAAAGTTGTAAAAAAAAAAATCTTTAATTCTAAAGGCTCGAGCAGACCGGATGCGTATGCGTAGACGTAAGCGTAGACACGCATGTACCATTGAGTTGTAATGTATGGAACTGTATGAGTGAGGACACACCGCTTGCGTAACGTAGACGTGCGCGTCGACGTAACGCGTAACCCTACGCAATGCAGCTCCCAAGACACAAACAGGCTGCGTGTCTTACGCCGTACCTAACGCAGAGCAGAACGGCAACATCGCGTTGATGACGTTGTATTCAATGGCGCGCCATATTGGACGTCACACCGAACACGCACGTACGTTTGCAGTGCACTGCCGTACGCGTGTAACTGCAGTCAGTTGTATTTTATTACAAACCGGCACCAAGTTTTGTTTGGTTTTTAAAATGAACAAAGAAAAACTTATTGAAATGGTGCGTAAATATGAATGTATTTACAATCCAAAAAATAAAGATTATAAAAATATATCGTATATAAAGGTTTATTATGGGAAAAATTGGAGCTACACTTGAAATACAAGGTATGTACTTATTTAGCTATTAAAATATGTAGGTAACAAACTTTTCTCTAACAGTAATTGCATCATTAGGTGATCTTGTGTTAGTGCGTCTTAGAGGTATTAATGCACTTTCTTCCAAGTTTGTTTGACTTGTTTCAGTTTGAATCTCGTGCATCACAATATCACCGTGTTTTATTCTTACATAATTATGCAAACAACATGCTGCCTTCGTAACGAGAATAGCCTTTTCGACATGGCATTCAATAGGTCTATGAAAAATCCTCCATTTTTCCGCTAAAATACCAAAAGTATTTTCAATGATACGACGGGCACGGCACAACCTGTAGTTATAATTTCGTTTTCTCGTATCATGTAAAGTTGTGGCTCTGGGAAATGGTCGCATTAAGAAGGTTTGTAATGCAAAACCTTCATCGCCGATTAGTACATGTGGTATAGGTACGGTAGTACCGGGCAGAGGTTTCGATGTTAATATTGTTTTTCCCAGTAAATAGTGACGATAAAAGTCAGAATTTTCAAACATATTGCTGTCACTGTGTTGACCGTAGCTCCCAACGTCTATCATCATCTGCCTAGCCTTTTCCCAACTATATTGGGGTCGGCTTCCAGTCAAACCGGATTCAGCTGAATACCAGTGTTTTACGTGGAGCGGCTGCCTACCAGACCTCCACAACCCATTAACTGGGTAACACGGTACTTCTTGGCAAGACTGGAGTCAGATTTATGGCTTCTGACAATCCGTAACGACTGCCAAAGATCTACATCTATCATCGTAAATTTATAAAATGGGTCGGCAATAGCAAGTAAAACAATTGAGAAATGATTTTTATAACAATAATAGTTGGATCCACTACTGGGTGGGCATTTTATATTA
Organism: Lacanobia oleracea; assembly: GCA_950371165.1. Lineage (NCBI taxonomy): Eukaryota > Metazoa > Arthropoda > Insecta > Lepidoptera > Noctuidae > Lacanobia > Lacanobia oleracea. The sequence goes on from OX493389.1 coordinate 8,395,756, forward strand.
ACATGTTTCCCATCGACGCTGCCGACACAGTTTGGAAAATTCCAAGTTTCTCTGTAACCCAATTCCGACTGTTTCCATATGTTATCGTCAGGGTTAGGCATGTATATAGGTTTTAAAGTTTCCCAAATGGCTTTTGCTACCTCTTCAATGATTTTAGAATCCGTGCTTCGTCCAATGCGGAACAAAAACGAGATGGTAATAAAGGAGTCGCCTGTTCTGATGTACCTATCACCTGCTTATTCTGTATTATCTGATGGATCTACTGAAACCATTTTAATAACAGAAGAGCATATACAACAACCGTTGCAACCTGTGTTGATAACGGAAGAAACTTCTCAAGAACCACCTCAAGACGAGGACGTCGTCGTCGCTCTGGCCATAGATCTAACGAATCATAATTCGAATGAGTCGCATGAAGGTTGAGCAAATGATCATATTATTTTGTATCTTATTTGGTTTTATTTCACAATTTGTTATTAGATTTTAAAATGAAAAAGTAAATTTACCTTTAAAAAATTGCTAGTCTTTCTCTTGTTGCAACCGCCTTTCTGTAGTTGGTGTCCAGTTTAAATATATGTGATTTCACTAAATCATGCAATTCTTCAAAAGAACTTCTTGACATGTGGAAATATAAGTAAAAGCGATCATGCACCCATTTTCTTTTTGCACACACAGAAGGATTCTGGCAGAATAGTAGTAATATTGCTTCTTCCTCGTCAGATGAACTACTAGGTCCATATACCCAATCTTCGTCAGACATCGCGCACAACATAAGCGTTGAAAACAATCAAATAAAATATGGTGCCGCAGCCGGGCATGCATTGCGTACTCAGCTCGATGGTGTAAGCGTAAGCGTAGACGTATACGTAACCCGGTGTGACATCGGATTACGCCGTAACCACGCGCATGACTACGACGTGGTTACGTCGTAGTCACGCATACGCATCCGGTCTGCCCGAGCCTTAAACGAATACGTACTTTTGGGCTATCACTTGGTAATGCAGGTGGATTATTATCAGTTGATACAGCACCCGTGGGATTATCTTTTTCCATCCAATCTTCCGCGACGAAGTTCATGCTCTGAAAAATTAGTACAATCAAAACACGCACTTATTACACGTTAAATAGAGTTAAATGTTGTATGCTCACCTGTAATACTTCAGTGTATAAGGGATTGGGTCTGAATCCAGTTATGTAGAGTCCGTGGACACGACAGTCAGCGTTGACGTTGCGGTTTTGTTTTATTCCGATTTCGATACAAGGATAATACTGCAACAAAACACAAAGCTCATGAGTGGTTGGCGTGAGTGACTGTTGATCATAAAAATTCATAAAAAAGACTGATCATCAAAATCATGTCTTGCCTAGTACAAAAAGTCAATATGTTGTGCTACAAAATTTAGTGACAGAAGAGAATCGCTGCAAAACCGACTTCAAGCAGTCTTGTCTGCCCTACCCCTAGAGTGTAATTTAAACCCGCATAGGTGTGGAGGGGTGGGGCGGCCCACGAGCTAAGGAGCAGGTGGTGAGCGTTAAATCCATCTGCGACGATAAGCTCACGTGGGGCCGTCTAAACCCCGCAGCGCCGGAGCCGTGACAGAAACAATGTTTCATGCATGTTGCATGCCTGCTCGCATGTAACATGCTTGTTTGCACGCTGCATGCTTGCTTGCATGCTGCATGCCTGCTTGCACGATGCATGCCCGCTTGCACGCTGCATGCCTGCTTGCATGCTGCCTGTCTTCTTGCACTCTGCATGCCTGCTTGCATGCTTCTAACTTCTAAACACAACCGTTACACCATTTAAATTAAAACAGTGGTATAATGAATATTCGAAAACATATTACTTCGAACAAATGTTATTTCAGCTAAGTGTAACTTCGGTAAAAAGTTTTTCAACAAAATGAATCGTCAGAGTGACGAAAAAAATAGAATTGATAATAGGTCAATTGATACAGTGGCAGACGTGACTTCGATTAAGAAAAAAAACGAAACGAAAATAGTTTAAAACCATAGGCCTCCCCCAAGATGGGGAGGTTTGCCATAATCGCCACGCTTGGCAGGCGGGTTGGCGATCGCAGTGTATGGTGTTGAGTTTTGCAGAGAACTCTGCTGCCCATTCTCTGACGACACCCACGGGAAGTGATGGGATAGTATTATTGTCCTGTTATTACCTGTTTACAATCAGCCAGCAACTGTATCTGCGCCAGATGCGTGGGCGGCCTGTCCCTCACGGAGGCTGCGGGCGCGCAAGGCACGGCCGCCAGCGGCGCGAGCGCAGCGTCATCGAACGTGGCGCCGGCGCGCACCGCCAGTGCGGCGGGCCCGTGCGCGCCGCCGCCCACGCCCAACCCGAGGCGTCGGATGCGGACGCCGCTTCGCATTTCCACGCGGATCCAGTGCTGTTTAAATCACACGTTATAGTTTCGCATCATTTATCAAATACTTCCCTACTAATATTATAAATGCGAAAGTTACTGTCTGTCCGTCTGTCGCGCTTTCACGCCAAAACTACTGAACCGATTTAAATTAAATTTGGTACACAGATAGTCTAGAGCCTGAGAAAGGACATAGTAAGGTTACTTTTTATTCCGGGAGTATGTCACTTGTGTAACATCAAGCTACGACCGATAGAAGCGGAGTATTAATGAAAAATGTAACGCAGTCGAAGTTGAGCCGGTCAGCTAGTTGGTAGAAATAAAACCAACACTACTACTGATAGAGCAGACAGGAGGAATGAATATAACTCCTCCAAAAAACGGCTGTCAAACAACTAATGCCCAGTTAGGGTTGACGTTTATCATATTTTAAAAACTTCTCTGTGTAAGCTGTCCCTAACAAGGTAATATTAACCAATGTTGTGAATCTTAGTCTTGGTTTGATTGATATTAGTCAAATCGGATCCAGCTGAATACCAATATTTTACGTGGAGCGGTTGCCTACCAGACCTCCAGAACCCATTAACTGGGTAACACGGTACCAAGACAGCAAGACTGGTGTCAGATTTTCTTGCTCCTGACAATCCGTAACGACTGCCAAAGATTTACAAATAAAAGCCGGGAACAACGACATAGCGTGTTTTTCGAAGCACGGAGGGATCTCGGTACGTTAAGATGGTCATCCATCCACAGACCGACCTCGGCAAGCGTTGCTTAACCTTGAAGATCGATCCGTGCGGTTGTTATTATTTTTACTGTATTTTTAACTCAACAAAATAAAAGTGATCCTTAACTCAGAATGAATCATTACTTATATTATAAGCTCACCTGGCCGTTCCCGCTAGAACTCTGCCAATACGTATGTGGCTGTGAATCGAGCAAGCGTCTTGCGCCCGCGCCGGGTCGGCATGAAGACACGCGCACCGCACGAACGGCGCCGCGCCAGCCTACTGCTGTTCCACCGGCACTTTCACCCCATTCCGCTAAGTAAATATACATTTGATGATTTAATTTAAAGGATATAAAATATTATTATTGGTATTTAGTTTCTTACGGTAGGGCTAAGGCTTCCCGTCCTGTTTTCCACTTAACATATCAACCAGACAACCATATTTCCGCTACTAAACTTCTTCAGTAATGTTTAAGTCTCATGTAACATGGGAAGTTGTTTTTTATCGACGTTAACTGGTCACAAATCCAGATTTTGGACAGTTACTGAGAAATTCTAGCATTTTTAATGACGTAAATTGTTAGAAGAAGGAGAACTCACATTGATCAGTAACGAGTTCCATTTCACTGACTTGTCCTGTCCATCCAGGTTGTTGAGGAAAGTCCACTGTTAGATCGCGACCGTTGCTTGATATTGCTGAAAAAGAAATGAATACCACCATTCAATAGACGTTCCGTTAGCCAAAAGTGTTGACGTAGTTTAGACAGCCAGGTCACCAACTGAATGACGGACTGGTTTAGGCTGCGTTTCCAGTCGGAGACGGAGATGACCGGAGCGGAGAGATGTGTAGTAATCATTGAATTAAATTGGTTAAAATTTATTCGTCTCCTCTGTTACTTTCTTAAACGTTTCCGCTTCGCTTCACTTGTCTCGGCCTCACGGAAATCGCATCCTTATCTTATATGAGTCTATTTTCTATCTATTTTCTTTTAAGTACACAGCAGTCGTTACATATTTATTGATATTCAAATACGTACAGGTAACAGTTCCAACGCTGGTGTGATCGATACACCCCCACTTGTACCGCGGCTGAGTGACAGCAGCACGGACCCGTACTCTGTCGCCAACCGCGAATGGTGGAGTGCCCGACACCACTTCAGCGTGCACTGCGCGTACGCCGAACACACGACCTAGGCCGCGCCATTCCACCTACGCAATGGATTGGGAGCTTTGAAATTCGATCGATAAGAAAACTTTGACATGTATCATTGCATGTTTTTTACGATGACAATCAATTCAATTCACAGTTATTTTTCCTCTTACAGCAACCTTACGGCTACGTTGATAAGGACCACTGTTAAGCAAAATAAGTTACTTTCAGATCGATATACTTAAGGCGCTGTACTCAGTCAAAATAGGCTTCACAAAACAGTTTTTTAGCCAAATGTATACATTTTAGAGCAGCTAAAAAAATATATGTTAATCTTGATCATATTTATGGGTGGAGCATTGTGTTCAAAACACGTTTTCGGTAAATTTTCTCGATAAAAAAAGTTCATAAAATTACCATTTAAATTGAAATTGTAGCAAATGTAACTGTATTATTTATAAACTAATCTTGATAAAATTAATAACAGTGATGTAATATATAATAATAAAGGGAACTGTTGTTTTTATTTATCGATTGGAATATTTGTAAGGATTAATGTATTTAATGATAAATAACTCGAACGAGTCGAACGAAACGCCGCGCCATCGCGGCGTCTTTTTGCTTCGTCTATTCACCGCGCCTTAAGAGAAATAACTGTGAAACGAATAGTGATCTTTCTTTTGTTCCATTATTCTATTTCTCAAATTTGGTTGGTAAGAAGTAATATTTTTCCTTGTGCATTTGGTCTTAATACTTCTTTATTCTTATAGAGAGAAAAAGTTCAGTTAGTAAAAGGCTGGGACGTGGGGTATGCAAATAATTCGATGCCCCTAACTGCAATGATAATAAAACATAAGATGTGAGTAATGTAAGTAATGCATACACATATAAACATATATCTAAGCGTCCATAAAGTAAACTACGCGTAAATTAAATACTCAAAACTTACGTGAAGAAAGACGTTTTGTTTAATATCTCGTTCAACTTTTTGTACTTGTCCGACATCGCCTAAAGCGACCTGAAAAACACGTATAAACTCTCAAAATAACTGAAGCAAGCATACTTACTGAAAAAAAGCGTTTACATGAATTCAACCAAGCTGAATATGTGAGTAAAAAATGTACATTTAGGAACATTAACGAGGCAGAGTAATAGCGGTCACATTTGTTCATGTGCCAATCAGTGTTAGGAAACATTGCAGGAAAACTGAAACTAACGTGTGAAATTGTGTTTAGATGAGCTGGTACACAGGTTTTCAAAGACTTAAAGATAACCCGTTAGTAAACATTAGAAACAACAAAAATATAGGCGAGAAGAAAAATCGAAAACCTTTTTGTGATAGCGGGTAAATGTAAGTAGGTCAAGAAATTGCTCCTTAAGGTGGATGCGCCAGGGTATCCCGCGATATTCAAATATTTTTATGTTTTTTGCAATATGCCGCGGTCAGTGTGAAGCTTTATGTTGAATAAAATACGATTCGCGGCCGTAACGCATATTCATCTAAAGAATTATAACCATTTTAATCATCAATATAGCCCTCTAAGTTCATGAAGCTAATGAATGGTTATTTCATGAAAAAGTCATTCTATAGGCCTTTATGAACTTAGAGGGCTATATTGACGGGCTACTCTGGCGCATCTACCTTAATTGTTAAAATTTAACGGTATTGAATGCTTGAAGTATGTTAAGGTATGTTTGTGGGTATCATCTGAACACAATGAAAAGTAAAACCATTGCATTGTACTTAAGACGTAGAGCAGAACTCAGAGCGATTGAAGGAACAGAGGTTTTGCCCACCAATGGGATACAGATAACCAATATAACAATAAAAGGTACTTACCGGTTCAACCGCCTTACAGCATCGTACAGTCATCCCCGGAGTGATGACGTCAGACAAGTACTGCGCGTACTCTTCCTCAGAGGCGAAACAACTGCGCCATCTATACGGAATCTGTTTCTTCTCAGGCTTAGCACTTAAAGGCCTTACTTCGAAGACTGAGTCGTCCATACCGTGCTGAGGTAGTTCTAATAAGTATACGACTAATGATTCTACTGATGGGAGACTTGTTCCACCTGTAATGGATATTGATCTTAGTAGTAAGGGCCATAGAGTTCAGAATTGTTCGTATTTACTATCGATAGGCAAGAGCTTGACCACCATCTCACCTGATGGTAAGCGATGATGTGGTCGAAGATGGAGCACGCTTGCCTAAAAGTAACCTATTCACTCTTGACTTAAAGACTCCCAGGTTGTAGCTATCGGGAAACACAGACTCCGGCAGGGAATTCCACTCCTTAGCTGTACGCATTATGAATGTGTTCCCAAAACGTTTTGTGCGTGTGGGTGGGATATATATGGATATATAGTATATTGCTGAATAAAGACAGTTGACTAGTTGGAAGGGACCTTTGTTCCATGGGAAATATAACCTAAAATAGAGTGTCAAATGTAGAGCTTGTTCAGTTACCTAAAGCTTGAATAGCGCCGTACACAGCATGTCTAGAGAATCCCATTTCTATAACTTGTTGTACTTGTGAAGAGTTTGCCCATGTGTTGAGATCTTTTCGTGCTGCAAAGGAATCAAAATTACATCCACACATTGTATTTGCTTTTCATTTTTGTTTTTTTTTTTTTAATTAATTTTATCTTACATAGAGATGCGGTACTAGTCGAAGGTCCCATAGATATCTGCATTACGTTGCTCTTGTCTATGATCGGCATTTCAGGGGGCGTTTCATGATCTTTGTCATCTCCTGGAAAATTTAAATTAATTGGTTCGAGATGATTACAAGGAGAAAGAAAAAACTGGAACGCTACAAAAGATACACAAAGCATTTACTGTTGTATATCTCAGCACCAGCTTACCTCTGATGAATTAATATGTGAGTCAGATAATATTGATTCAATTATGTTGATTTTATTCTCTTTGAAATTCTTACCATTGACATGAGCAGCCAACTGTTGCACTATAGTAAGTGCAGCTGATTCAAGTTCGCGAGGTGTATGGGAAGCGGCCAGTGGACTTGGTCGAGTTGCTAGCGCCAGTAGCCGTCTTAGTAATGTCCCTTCAGTGCCTAATGTTATTCCTCTGTCTGTATTTCCTGAAATGTTAAGACGATTTGTCAATCGTTTTATTTCGAAAGATTGGCTATGCAATTTTCAACTTTATGCGTAGTAACGTTAAGGTTGCACTACTAAGCACGTTTTTTAAATTGTAATTCTGAGAGTCACTTACCCGCATGATCTGGTGGCTGCATCAGTACCTTTCGTAGTCTTGTCCTAGTAGTTAAAAGACCTCGTACTGCACATAATGTTAGTAGTTCCATTTGCTGCTTTCTTAGTCCATAGACGTCGATTTCAGCTAAAAGATAATATAAAGTTTGTATTGTCGGCCGGTAAATAATAGTTGATTATGCACCGAGGGGATAAAGCATCTTATCCGAACTTAAAGAAGGATTGGAAAGTGTGAGTGACTCACGCGCTGAATTTCATTATAACCCGCCGGATAATAAAGACTTACTTTAGGTTGCGTTTGCTTGCAGGCAGTGTGAAATGTAACTTTGGCTAGCTTATTAATCGGAATTCAGATTGGTAGTGGGATAGTCAAAAAATTCAAAAATTCTAAGATAATTCACTAGTTCAAATGGTATTCGATGTTCTTAATTTCGAGGTTAAAATAAAACAGATAGCTAAAAAGCGGCTGTAATTTATACATAACATATATGAAGGCCATATGCTCACCGGGCAAATGATGTGGATGCATCGGCGAGGCTTGTGGTCCTGCGCCTAATAGCGCGGCGCAAACGCGCAGTGCGCTCTCACCGCCACCTAGCGGCAGGGTGAGGCGGTCTCCTTCTGCGCTTTGTATACCGCTTAGTTCAGTCTGATAAACAAGTAAAGGAGGTCACTGACGGCTATTCGATACTCAAAAAATAGTGAGTTTTAATACCTGTTCAATAATTAATTTGCTGACTGGCCTATTCAATATTAGTGAGAAAGTACAACTTTATTTGACTCAACATCTCACAGAATAAGTGCCAATGCCATCATGATTATGTGTGAGAGAGAGAGAGAGGAGAGAGAGAGAGAGAGAGAGACGGAACAATAGAGGACGAATATCTATTCTATTTTTTACGTCGGATTTATGATGGCGATGACAGGTCATAATAGGAGAGCCGAAGTCATCACCTAAGGTACACACACTTCCTTTCTTTTTTTATTTTGAGATGGAGAAGATAATGTCTGCAGGGTTATTAAAATCAAAGGTTGTACTCTACTCTGTATTGGTTGCTAACCCAGTAGTAGTTTTTTGTGCTATCACTTCACACCAAACGTTGTCTGCGATAGTACACGACAGTGATATTTACTTTCCATAGAAAACTTAAAATTTTTCTCTTTTCTCTTCGACACTCTTTTTCGAAAAAGTTCTTGACTAACTTTTTAGAGATACCAGGTGTCTTGCGTACGCGTTTTAAAATCCATTAAGATCGTTTCCTTCATATCCATGATCAAGAACGTTGACTTTGAAAGTTTTTATGAAATACAAATAATAATTAAGATGAACTTACCTTAGTAGTAGTATTATCGTCATGTACCAAAGTGATCTTCGCCCTGGGCGACAGTTGCGTCACAATAGCATTGCGTGGCGGCGATCCGGCTGACACCTTCTGTCCCAATCGTATGCGCCATTCTACGCCACCGACCACCCCGAGTGCACCCGCTGCAAATGATTATAAACCTTTTACGTTCGACAATACAGTTCAATTCAGGGCAGATTTTTCAGAATAGTTAGATAACTTATCCAATGAAAACATCAGCTCTGACAAATTTTCTATTCTAAAGCTGTCAAACCACCATATTTATTCCTTACATAAAAGTCACCTGGCTATTGAAAAATTATCTTTTACTATTTTTTGTTATATAATTATGAGTGTGAACTTTATGTTCCTGAAAATAAAGTTTCATTTTATTTGCATGTAGTGATTGTGTGTAGCTTACCTATGAGACAGCTCTCAAGACTGGGAGGTGTAGGTTTGATCGTCTGCGTTAAATCTTGACTCGTATGAGGCCACCAATGCCAGTCACTTGTTACCTGTGGAGAAAGGATATCACAAACAATACTTAATAAATCATGCATGAGGCTGATCAGACGTTAGCATCCAACCAGCAGACTTGTTCTTATTGCTCGTAGGTGATTCACACTACAAGCATGCAGATTTTGTTCCTTGGGTAGTGCTGAACAATAGGAAATATCCGAATGTAGACACCGAAGGGACACCTTAAAACTTTTAGGTTTTAGAAAAGAGTCATATTTGTTTATATAGAGTAAATTCATTACTGAAAAAATAAGCGACAAAAATAGTGAAATCTGCAGTAAAAACCTGTTTTATTTTTAAACTAGCACTTCGCCCGCGACTTCGTCCGCCTTGCAATTTTCTAAAGGATCCCTAATTTCTTCTAAAACAAATATATCCTATGTTACTCAGGGATAATGTAGCATTCTAATGGTGAAAGAATTTTTAAAACAGATTCAGTAGTTTTTTATTTTATTCGTTACAAAAATACAACAATACTAATCTTCCTCTTTATACTATTTAGTGTAGATATCTTTATCAGCGTCGGAATAATATAGCTAAGTGTGTAAGCTGTCGAAGGCCGTCTGTGTTAGTCTGACGTTTGTCTACCACCCGCCACACTATATGTAAAACACATAACCCTCTTTTTGAGCTTCGCCGCAGTCGTATAAAAATTAGCTTACCGTTTGTGCAGCTAGTTGCAATTTGTCCAACAATAACGTGGTGACGGGTGTGTGCCACTGCGACGCGGCGTGCAGTTGTCTTACAAGTTGTACCAACGCTGCGCACGTTGAACCCGTATAGCTGGCAGTCGCTGGAGCACGCCATCTGTTGTCTGAAATAAGCAGCTTGTTAGAAGTTAATGCTAAGGGCTGAAACGTACTCGAATGTTTAAAAGAAAATCATTGACAAAAAGCAGATGACTTGCTTTTAAAATTAATTTAACATACATATATATTTTGTCGTCATCCACCCAATTGGCCCCATAGACGAGACAAAACAGAACGACCGTAGAATGCAGCATTCTGTTATGTTTTTTTTTATCCCCATTAAAACAGGCATGTGTTTATCAACGGTACTACAATGACGCATTGGCATGTATGATGGACCGAACCTAACCTGAAGCAGTTGAGTACCATTATAGAAAGCGTGCAGCGAGCGAGGGTGCATGGGGTCTGTTACCATCTTAAGACCCAAGCCAACCTCACCTGCTAGCGGTGCACCCTGCTGTCCAACGGACGAGGCTCTGGCGAACCTGGTTTCCCTCTCGTAGGGTTGTGGGGGTCAGACGGCTGGTCGCCCCACGTAAAACCAACTTCAGTCAAATATTAAAATGGACAAGAAGTTGAAAACGGGTACTCCTACTCGGGCTAGGGCGTCGCCGCATAACGACGCGCAGGCACATCGCCCTAAACCTGCGATGGGCTAGGGCTACCGTGTCGAGTACGGGCACGGCTAAAGAGGATAGTGCCCAAGAAGTTCCGCTTTGCCACCTGGAACATTGGTTCCCTAACCGGACGTTGCCGAGAACTCGCGGACGTACTTGCGAAGCGTCGGGTCCAGTGCGCCTTCCTTCAGGAGACGCACTGTTCCGAATTCCGAAGGTGTTTTGGTTGGGGGGGATCTCAACGGTCACGTAGGTCAGTTTGCTGGAGAGTACGGACGTGTTCACGGTGGTTTTGGATATGGCCAGCTAAATGCAGAGGGAGTCAGTATACTCAGCACCTGCGCTTTGTCTGACCTAGCCATCGCGAACACGTTCTTTCAGAAGAAGCCCCAGCATCTTATTACGTACCGTAGTGGTGCCTACTCAACCCAAATAGATTACCTGCTGGTGCGACGGTGCCACATTGGCAAGGTTACCAACTGCAAAGTCATCCCAGGTGAAAGCCTAACGGCTCAACACCGCCTCCTTGTCCTGGACTTTGCGGTTGTACCCAAAAAGAAAGTGACCGAAAAACGCAAACCCCGCACTAAGTGGTGGTTGCTTGATGGTCCTAGGCAGTCGGACTTCATCGCGGAGGTCGAGCATCTCGAGATCAGTGCTCCGCATGAGTCCGCTCAAGAGATCTGGAGTAGGATCCATTCAGCAATCACCGATGCGGGTAAGCGCGTCCTTGGCACTTCTCGTGGTGGCCGCACCATAGAAAAGGAGACGTGGTGGTGGGATGACGGGGTGCAGGAGGCGACTCGGAAGAAGAAGGTTTTATTTAAACAGTGGCAAGGGCCCAACTCTCCGGATGACAGGGAGGCATATGGAGCGGCTAAGCGCGCTTGCAAAAAAGCTGTAGCCAGAGCCCGCAGCAAAAGTCTGGCGCCCTTGTACGACAAGCTGGAAACTGCGGAGGGGCAAAAGCTTATTTTTAAGCTGGCGCGTGCCCGGGAGAAAGCTACACGGGACATTAGCAAATGTCTCTGTGTAAGGGACGCCCAGGGTAAGCTGCTCTACGATGCCCCCTCTGTTAAAGAGAGATGGTGTACATACTTCGCGGAGCTGTCTAACAAACAGCATCCCCATAACCTTCCTCCCGAACCGCCTCCTAACCTTGGACTTATTTCCCCTATTTCCCCCGACGAAACCCGCATTGCTTTTCGCCACATGAAGAACCGGAAAGCGGTCGGGCCTGACAATATGCCAATTGAAGTGTGGAAGGCGATGGGTCCACATGGCGTGGACCTTCTGACGGATCTTTTTAACCGCATCCTGACCACCAAGGAAATGCCGAACCAGTGGCGATTTAGCCTGATTATCCCTGTATACAAAGGCAAAGGTAGCGTACAGGATTGTAGTAGCTACCGCGGTATCAAGATCATGTGCCACACCATGAAGCTCTTCGAGCGCATCATTGACACACGGCTCCGTAGCGAGTGTACTGTCTCTGAGTGTCAATATGGCTTCCGGGCGGGTAACAGCACCATGGACGCAGTATTCGCCTTACGGAATCTGGCTGAGGCTTACAGAGAGAGAAGGAGAGCTTTGCATATGGCCTTTTTAGACCTGCAGAAGGCCTTCGACTGTATACCTCGGCAGTCCATCTGGTGGGCACTGCGCTTCAGGGGCGTTCCCGAGGCCTATATTGACATTATCAGAGACATGTACCGCGATTCCGTGTCCTCTGTCCAGACCGCTGTTGGCGAATCGAATGGCTTCCCAATATCTGTTGGCGTTCACCAAGGCTCGGCTTTTAGCCCGTTCTTGTTTAACGTAGTGCTCGATGTAGTTACGGAAAACATCCAAGATAAGCCCCCAGGGCTAATAATGTATGCCGATGACATCGCCCTCGTTAATCAGAACAAAGCCCATCTTGAGCGCAAAGTCAACATTTGGAAGGACACGCTTGAAAACGGTGGTCTGAGACTAAATGTGGCGAAGACTGAGTACATGTCCTGTGGCGGCACGGATTCAAATAGGTTCATCCGAATAGGTTCGGACCTGATCAGAAAGTCCGATACGTTCAGGTACCTTGGATCCGTGCTGCACGAGTCTGGCAACGTGGACGACGATGTCCACGCACGTATAGGCGCGGATTGGGCGAAGTGGCGCGAGGTAACGGGCGTTGTATGCGACCGCAAAATGCCTCCGAAGCTCAAGGGGCAGATATATAAATGCATCATACGGCCTGTCCTACTGTACGGCGGTGAATGTTGGCCAGCACTAAGCAGACACACCCAGGAGCTTCGCGTCACGGAGATGAAGATGCTGAGGTGGATGAGTGGCGTAACGCGATCCGATCGCATACGCAACTCTTTCATCAGAGGTAGTCTTGGTGTCCGTGACGTGGGGGAAAAACTGCAAGTGTCGTCTGCGATGGTATGGCCACATCATGCGCCGCCCTATGGAGTACGTTGGTCGGGGATGCATGAATATGGCTGTTCTTGGGGCTAGGTCTCGTGGTCGCCCTTGCAAGCGCTGGTTGGACGTCGTTAAGTCCGACATGAGAGCCAATGGCCTAACTGAAAAGGATGTTCAAGATCGGGCAAAGTGGAGGAAGCTAAGTAGGAAGGCGGACCCTGGCAATAGCCGGGATTAACGCCAGGTAGAAGAAGATAGGAAGCGTGCAGAAACTATAGGTGGCAGCACAAAAATGTCACTATGAAGTATGTTTCAAGAATAAAATTCGTAATAGCTGCGCTAGATGGCACAGTCTTCTTTGCGCACGATCCCTAAACTGAGCGTGCAGGAACCACAGGTGGCAGCACAGAAGCGTCAATGTCAAGTATTCCGACCCTTAAAACTTCGAATATGCGACACTAGATGGCATAGTCAAAGCCGTGCACGATCCTATTGTGCCAAAAGTTCACACATTCTAAAAATTAGAATGAATACTTACCAACTTCCTCTTCATCTGCAGCATTATTGCCAATAGCCTGTTGATTAGGTTTGTAGGCCGGGTCCCACGAATGTGTTTCGAGCCACAACCGTCCAATCAGGGCTAGTAATTGAGCACCAACTGTTCTTCGCCACTCGGGAGGTCCGGTATGTTCTACTAGTACTCGGCGAAGAAGCCAGAGCGATTGAATCTATGGAAAAAAGTAGTATTGAATACAATGTTTAATAAATGTTGATGATGAGTAAGGAAAGCTGTTAAATTAAGTACTAGGGCACTTCAAAGGATTCTGCATTTTCTGGTAAAGCGTCAGCAGACAAACTACAAAGTATAAAGTGATCAAACACTTGTTTTGCCCAACATAATAAGAATACACACCCAAAGGATATCTCGTGCTATAACTTTTTATCAATTTCTACAAAGCAAGATTGAGTGAGCATTTTATCTCTGCCTATGCTCGACCAAAAAGAACCAAGAACCGAATGAAACTACTGTTAAGTGTTTTTTTTTCGTGGGACTGCGGTAGAAATGATACTTACTTGTAAATAAATGAGATCTTGTGAGATAGGCTTGTCGGCAGCCGAAATGATACTGTAGCAGAGTTCGAACCACGAATCAGTGCATAGAGAAATACGCATCTCCAGACTTTGTGCACTTGCTGTAACAATTAAACATTAATGGTTCATAAACAAAGCTTATTTTATTTCTAAATATTAGATTTCTTTACGCCTTTTTGAGTCACGACTGTAAGTCAAAACATACAGGTCGCGTCAGCGTGGCTTGCCTCTCGGAAGTTAGCTTCGAGTGAAGTCCGCGCAGGTGCAATCGCGTAAAAAAGTGTTACGTTCTTAAAATATTTTTTTGTTTATACGTATTATACTATAAACAAGTAACAAAGACTACCAGTAACAATAAAATATCAAAAAGTAACACTACAAACACATACACCACAAGAACACAAATCAAACTGTAAGTAATAACCATAATAAATTATTAAAAACAATAACTACGTGTAACACTTTTCGCATCCACAGTCGTATTGCATTGAGCAAGCGGGACACGCTTATGCATCGAACGTATACGAGCGAGTGAGATGCCACTACACCCGCGCGCTTGCGCTAATCCGCGCATGCGCGAGCTACCCGCGCATGCGCGGTGGTATGTTTGTTGTCAAATTGACATTCTGCGCAGCCGATTGCGGCGTACTTTCCGGAGGCAAGCTTGCGTGGTTGGAACTGTACGTCTTAATTTAGCGAAAAAAAGCTAATTTTTGTCTCCTCTTTCTTATTCGGGCTTTTAAAGGTCCGAACTATCCAGAAAAAAGAAAGAAACCAAACACACTCCTTACCTCGTAACAAAGCCAGTGCCGTATGATAATGCGCAGCAAACGCCGTCGGCGGCGGAGTCGAATGCGCATGCGCTAAAGTTAACAGTCTTCTTTGTAAAGCAGCCACGTTTCTTCTAGCAACGGTGCCAACGCTAGCGAGCGCGCCCCCAGCGCCCGCGCACAGCGCTCGGATAGCGCCCGTGCAGGCGGCACGGACCTCGCTCACTGGCCACCATTCTACGCTGGTGTCTACAACGGCTGGAAGAAGGTAGTTAAACGTTAATACATATTTTCATAGCAATTAGCATCGCCAGTTACTCACTTCACTAGGGAAACATAACAACTTTTTCGGATTTGAAATAAGATTCTGAGCCTGGAAGGAATATTAGACAACCGGTCTATGAGTGAAGAGCAAATAAATGCTGACATCATCTTGTTTCAAACTTCTTTATTTATTGTTATTTATACCGACTGCCACCTACCTGTTTACTGTTGTATGATAATTGTCTTGCATCAAAGATTCTCATACAATGAGCTTGGAATCAGGTTTATAACTCAGTGCATTATTTTGACCTTTGGGTCGAGACCTACTAAAGGTCTAAAAAGACCAATGGGACAATACATCGAGCAATAAGGAAATTAAAAATGAATGAGATTCTCACCAGTTCCATGAACAGTTTCATCCACTGAAGGCGGTGGCGACGGCGAGCGCGCTAGTTTGAGGTCGTATTTGCCCTCCTTGCCCATACGATAGGAGTTGGTACCTCCCGCGTCCCATGCTACTCGCACCCATCCATCTTCACCCAGCTCTCCTATAACGCGACCTTCGCCACCGGGGACGCCGTCCTATGAAACAATTGAAAGTGGAGTATTTACGACAATATTGAAATTTAAAGTCAAAGATTATCTTTGGACGAGGAAAGCGTCAAGTCAAGGACGATTTACTAGAAAAATAAAATCAGCATTTGGATTTGTATTGAGCCGTACGTCTTTCCGCAGCTGAGCTATGAACATAATTATGTTTGGTTGTAAAAAGACCAGTGTCCAGTACACGATTTGCCAATAAGGACCATGCAATATTTCCATTTTTGCTTTAATTTTAAAGAACTTCATTTAAAATAGACCACCATATAAATAAGAAATGAACACGCTTTAATTTATTTCCAAAATTGCGACATAAAGCGACAGTTTAAATTTTCGCGCGAAAACGGACGATGTCGTCACTCCTGTCAGACAGCAGTGACGTCACTAAACGCTGATTGTTTTTAAATACGCTCCGTTTCACGTTACTTTAATTCATTTTTTTTTGTTACAAATCGATAAAAACGTTGCAATGGCCTTTATTTTATACTTTTTATCATTTTATTCACAACATTCTCAAAAATTCTGTGTTTGCATCTTCCTTATTAATAGAAGCTGGATCTAATAAGCCAACTAAATAAAAATCACAGAACAAAAAAGCTGGATCTATGGTTCTTCATCCGATCTTATACGCCACTAACGTAGGATAGGTTATAAAAGATGACCCTTACCTGATCACCCCACTTCCAATCCTTGCCCCTCACTACTCTTGTCCCGATCTTCATAAGCGAAGCTAGTTCAGGACCTGACAATGAGGCTCCGCGGGCTCGAGCTCCTAGCCTCTCGTCTTCGAATATTATGAGACAATCCGCTACAAAGAAAAACAACGGTAAGTCATCAATATCATTGCTAGACAGACGTCCACTGCTGGACACAGGCCTCCCCCAGAAGGGCCACGCTTGACAGGCGGGTTGGCGATCGCAGTGTATGGTGTTGCATTTTATAGATAACGCTGCTGCCCATTCTCAGGTGATGTGGTATATACACAAATAAATATTCCGCCCAGTTAAGTGGTAACACTCGAAACTGTTTTCCTACCGGATGTGGCGGCCGGACGTAAACATTGAGTTGGAACGTACTGAATATTTGGTTGTTTTATTATAACTTATTATAACCCAAAGCCTAGTGATTCTAATGAATACAACATTTTTCTTGCGTATACCGAATTACCGAATGTTATGATTATAAAGTTTAGTTTTAGCCCAAAAAATTGTTCTTTAGGAGAGTTCCAGGATTTGTTTCTTTATTGTGATATTTATTTTTACAATTACCCTATTTACTTACATTTTGATTTCAATCCATTACATATCAGGGACGTTAGTTGAGATGTATCGCCTCCTATTTGCTTCAGTAAAGTAAGACAAGAGCTTAAAGCTCCACCGTTTATTAGCTGCTCCAATTCCGGACCCTGACACCCCTCTATGAGGAGAGATAGTAGGGTTATCAAGAACCTGAAAGAAAACCAAAATTTTGCTGAATTCATAATCTACATAAAATTTAAATTTAAAGTAGGTTTTTGTGTGACCGTTTGTAATAAAAACTGAGAACTTTTTTTTAAGTCGGTTAAAAAATGCCGTACGAATCATATTTTGTTGCATGTTATTACAAAACCTCAGACTCCTTATAGGTTTTCCATTCAGCGCTATTTGTAAGTAGGTTTTTGAGTGACCATTTTTGTAATAAAATCTGAGAAACTAATTTTTTTTAAGTCGGTTAAAAAATGCGGTACGAATCATATTTTGTTGCATGTTATTACAAAACCTCAGACTCCTTATAGGTTTTCCATTCAGCGCAAGTCTAAATGCAAAAACCTTGTCTAGTCGGAACTACAAATGTTAGGGACAATGAATCTTACCTTGCTCTCGAAGGTCGGTTCAACAACGCATGCGCGCCATAATTCGCGCTCATCTTCAACGGCAGCGCTTGAGTATGTTCTCCTTCTAACACCCTCGCTTTTAACTCTATCAATATAAAATCCATCAACTTCGATCTTTCTAGAAGAACCATGTACTTTGTGTACGGTATCACAGATTCGATTCCTATCAAAGGATGAGTCAATGGTATGGTAGGTTTGAGTGGTATGTATGGGACTGCGTCGGCCATACAGGCACCTAATAAACCGGCCAAGGCGGCGTATTTGATGCTATCAGACATCGTCTGTGACGAGTTGAGTATACTATTGATCATGGAATACCCGTTCATTCTTATTTCAGCTCTTTGCACCTGAAATTGAAACATATTTATAAAGCCGTAGGGTTTAAATTATATTTTCATATGTTATGTATGTTAAAGTGCAATAAAATAACTTATTGCTAAGAACATACAGTTCATCTTCATTTGCAACCATACCTGACAGTACAACGCCCTTCTTAGTATGTCTATATCACAGGGATCTTCAGTCATGACAAAGTCAATAATGGCTACGGTCAAACCTTGTTGCTCTTGCGTCACTTCTTCTAGCAACCAATATAAATCTAAAATAAGAAAAACACCTTTGAATGAATCATACTATTAAGAAGTATGAAAGAAAAATTTGGATTTTTCCACTTTTACGCAGCATCGAAACGAAGTGAATTTTGGGTGACATATAAGCTACTTTTTATTCGGAAAATACAAGGATTTTGCGGGATAGACCACGAGAGCGATCCCTCGGGTAAAAACTAACACCAACACATAAGAAACTTGTCAAAATCTATCAGGAGTATTACCTTTCTCATCACACGCAAGTCTCGAAACCCACGCATTAACAAACTTATTCCTTTCAGAATTATCATCATCCTTTTCTTCGTCAGCCATAATCAAATCAGTCTTGAGATCATCAGCTAGCAACATTACTTGCTTCTCACTCTCCATGGACTCCTTCAGAACCGAGTTATCGGTCATGTCGTTTATTGAACTAATCGACATTTCGTTCGTTGGCGTTTTATCATCGTTGTCCTTGTCTAACACATCGTCTCGATCTCCTTTGTCTCTGTCTCCCCGACCTTCGTTTTTCATATCATCATTGTTCTGACTCTTTAAATCTTTCTCTAGGGGTTTGTCTTTGACTTTTAAAGTGACTTTAGATCTTAACAGGGGGTCTTTTATGGGGGCTAAAGGTGTTTCGTTGTGTCCTCTCAAAGGCTCGACAACGATGCTCGGAGCGTCTTCGGGCGTTTTCGTGGCTTGGGCTATGGATGACTTTATGAGGAGTGCATCACCCTGTAGGAGGCTGCTTGTAGCCTTGAACATGCTTTTGCTAAGACTGTTCTGTCTGTTTCTGAGATCCTTGGTAGTTTCGAAGCTGTAAAGGATTATGAAGGTGAATCGTGACATATTTAAACATTTAAAAAATAAATGATTTATGTAATAAACGCTACGGAACTATTCGTGTTACCATTTATTAAATCCAGGCGTTTTAGCAGCGCGCATGACTTTCTGAAATATTTTCTTGGCAGTAGGCGCTCTATGGGACGGCGGTCGTGAGTGCAATGCTGATACCGCAGGAGACATGGCTGCGCGAACTTCGTGAAGAAGGAATCTAGCCCTTTCTAGAGGCGCTGCACATACCTACCACATAAGAAAGATGTAGCAAGACTGGCAATTAATAAGAGACTATTTGAAAAAAGAACGCCGTAGGAACTTACCTCTTTATAACCACGTGAAAGTTGCTGTCTTGTCCTCATTAGAGTCCATTTGCTTTGCTGAACTGCTTTTACTATTTCAGACATCGCAGGTGACAGTTTTACCTCTCCTTTTTCCATTTCTAAAACATATCATCATGTCATTTTCACTATAAATATATTAGAGTTCTTTTCCGATATATGGCGATTTAATTTTCATTTAACTGACTTACAGTCAGCAGCAGTATATTGTCCCATTTTAGTCGAGTGAATCGTAAAACTAATCTGTATAAAAAAGCCTAATACAAAAATATCGACACCTGCAAGGAATAACATCGTAACTCAACTTTAGGCAGTTCAAGTTACAATCATAGTCGTGCTGTATAAAAAATTAAGTTTTTTTTTTGCACTCACCCCAGTGTCTAAATTCCTTTGCGTTAAGATTTTTACAGAGTAAAAACATTGTAAGTGAGAAACAACTGCAGTCAATAAAAGGGTATATTTAGTTACACGTCATCGTAATCATTCTTTAAGCTCGCCATTATTAGTATAACATTGTAATACAAGATACAATTTTGTTTTTGGTAAAGTTCATTCCTTATTAAATAAGCTGTAACTCACTTTATGCGATTGTATGTCTGAGTTACAATTTACAATGTAATTTTATACAGTATACCTTGTGAAATATCATTGCAACTCATAGAAATAAATTAAATATACATAGACATAATAATATAATCTTATGAAAGTCAAGCTATTCCTTCGTTTATTCAAATTTTCAAAGTTGGCTGACATTTTGACTTAACCGGAATCTGAGAGAATTTTTTGAATCTTTGACGCGCTCTCTTCGAAAGTTGCAAAATATGAGTTACAATGTTATTCCTTGCAGGTGTCGATATGTTTTGGCTAACATCCGAATTTCATCACGAATTTAAAAGCTTGACATAACAGTAATAAAATTGTATTTTACCAGCCATAGCAGTAGCCAGCGCATGTTCCTTCAGCCCGGCATGGTACAATAAAGCCGCTAACAGCGCTCGACGCAGCTCCTCTAGCGGATGTTCTGGAGGGAAGTGTGGTGCACATCCTTCGCGTCTTTCACATGCCCACCAGAGGTGTAGTGCTAGTGGATCCTGGTGAAAAGAAGGTATGTTGTATTGACGGTGTTAGGTGAGTGCTATAAAAAATTGTTTAGGTAGCGGAACCGGATGTAAAAGATCAGAAAGAAAACGCTTTTTATAAAATCATACAAAATACCGTGTGATCATTTTGTATGTGAATAATAGGTAGGTAATTGATATGTGGGGATTTCACCGTCTGCGTAGATGGCGAATGTTTAATTTACCCATTAACAGCTGCCAATATCACTGGGCTAAATTTTCATATATTACTTGGCAAAATCATCTTGAGCGAAGGAAGATTTACTAATAAAAACACTTGGCACTCTCCCGCATCCCGCGGCAAAGTTATTCGCAGGATATTCCATTAGCCAACTTTGCTTCTCAGTACCATTTTCACATATTCCATCAATATCACTAAGCACATCAGAAGAAACTTACGTGTAACTTGGGCTCAGCAAGCGCATGCAACAAGGCTTCAGCCCTCGCAGACGACTGCGCGACGCTGACCCGGGGCGTGGGGCGAGGGGGGCGCGGGGGGCGCGACGTCCGCGACGGCTGCGGCGTGTCACCCGCGGGACTGTTGCCGCCGGTCGAAGACCCACTGCGGGCCTCTGCCTTCTCTTCGTCGAAGGGGTTTGTTAGTTGAGGGACCTGGGAGAACATAGCGAGTTGTTACTGATAAAGATCTAAAGCAGATAGATCAAACTACCATACAACTACGTTGAGCGCACATGTTTATAGTATGTCTCACACAAACCTGCAGGCCTCCTCTCAAGAACACGGCGGCGGCATAGGGCGAAGCATCTCTCTCGGCCTGCTGTACTGGCAGCGAGCGGGCCAGTCTCGACCCGCACTGTGTCATACCCACCGCTACGTTGAACGCACATGTTGATAGTATGTGGTGGGTGCGGAGACTGGCTGAACTTTCCTGTGCAAGAGAAGTGGTGTTGAAGTTATTTTTTTTCATCAAATTATTTTTATTGTATATAGCCAAAAGTTGATATTACTTACATAAACCCTACAGCTGTATATCTGATCGGCATACAGCCCCACACACTTCTCCGTCACCCTCGACAGATACGCAGCATGCGGATCCACGCTCATAGCGGCCGTCGCATCGGATCCGCGAAGTTTTCGGATCATTTCGACGGTACTCGCGCTTTCGCACTCAAAGTTTTCGACGTCGAAAACGTGGCCAGCTATCACTACCCACGAGCCGCCTTCCTTTGTGTGGTTTTGGATATCACATCTGGAATAACAATGCTGGTTATTGTAGCTAAGCTCTGCATTTTTTTTTAAATAACGTGTAACACAATCCCTGAAAAGGGGTCATTGTACGTACTCATCATTATAAATAACTTTTTCAATTAACTAACTTAACTTTTTCTAAGGAGTGGAATTCCCTGCCGGAATCTGTTTTTCCTAGCTATAACCTGGGAGTCTTTAAGTCAAGAGTGCTATATCTTCGACCACATCATCGCTTACTAACATAACAGGTGAGATAGTGGTCAAACGCGTGCCCATCAATGGTAAAAAAAACCCAACACTGAAATCGCGAAAACAAAAAATCGACTGCCCCAGACATCTCTATCTATACAAAACTCGACAAAGAAATGTTCTGAACAACTGATTTTTTTTTTCACGATTTCGTTGTTGGTACCATAGCAAAGGTTGTTCATAATGCTGAGTACAGAGATCCCTTTTCAGACATTTATTCTGTCACATGCGTTTATTCTGTTACATGTTGTATAGAGTGTATGTAAGTACGAAGGACACAGAAACCGTTTTTACAATTCAATGCTAAAGTGATATCAACAAGTCATAACATCAAGTCATATCAAGTGATAACATCTAGTCATCCAGAATTCCTCGTCAGCGTGAGGACACTTATAATAGTTTCCAATTTTCTATTACATATAACATACTAATATATAAAGCTGAAGAGTTTGTTTGTTTGCTTACTTGAACGAAAAATTTTTTCAGTGTTAGATAGCCCATTTATCGAGGAAGGCGCTATAATGTGACGCAGACGAAGTTGCGCGAGTCAACTAGTATAACACAAGTAGGAATCAGGCTCTTTCTCGGGTTTGTTAAGAAGTTCTGAAGGTGTCGTCATTGGCAAATAGTACTTACTTTCGAATAATACTGTTCTTGAGCTGATGTTTCTTGGACACTAGTCCTGGCCATCCAAGTAGATCAGCATCTAACTTGGCAGCCGAGGGTAGAGACTTGGCAGAGTCATCACAAGCTCGTGCTATCTTGACTAGAGAGTTCGCTGAGTCCGCTAGAGCGCATGGGGATCGAGCTGCGCAAGCGCCTACCCAAGCGCCGAGCTCACTTACAACCCGACCTGAAGGAGATCTCGCATTTAGGTAATTGTGCAATTCAATAGGGTATTTTACTAAAAAAATCTAATTAGTCCGTCTGATAGATTTTCAAAAAATATTCGACACGTATTTTATCTTTTTTTACGTAAACAAAAAATAAAGGAGATACAGCGGGTTGCAGACACGCGTGACGTCATCTGGCTTGGTAAATTTGGTACATTTTTACCAAGCCATATGATATATCAGACGGACTAATTAGATTTTTTTAGTAAAATACCCTATTATAGACAAGAAATATATTTGGATCATCAAAAGGCGTGAAGATCCGATAACATCAAACATCAATTTAGTTAGAATAAGACTAAAATATTTTGGATAATATCTGTGATATAAGGTTTTTTCTGCCCGTAAAAGTTTCATGGGACAAGGAGAAAATATTACAAAAATCTTTCGTCAATTCGATATTGTAGCATGTTTTGTTTTTTTCTATCGCTTAAGGGGAAGCCTATGTCAAGCAGTGGACGTCTGCCGATTGAAATGATGTTTACTTACCAACAATATCAGCGGACACAAGCTCGCACAACGCTATCAGCTGGGTATTATCAGCTCTATGCACCGCCCTCGCGAACAAACCCAGAGTGGATTGTACGTGTTCAGCTAGCAGCTCTATGTACTGAGTGATGAGGGCACGCACACCACCTCTAGTGCTTCGACCACCGCGCGACCACATCGCTTCGCAAAATAGTAACCTGAGGAATCAAATGAGTAATAGAATTTTAGTGTTTAAGAGAACTTTTTTCTTCCTACCTAATTGACGGCGTCTGTACCACTGTAACTGCGAACGATGTACCAAACTAACTTGACAATATCTGTCGTTTTCAGTGAAGTATTCTAATTTGTTGACTGTCATAGTATGTTGCATGTGGCGATATCTTTCTGTCGACATTTTTCTCGATCTCATGCGCTATTTTATGAAAAGATACTTGCTACTTGGCATATTGATCAAAATATTCGCGTTACTTGGATGATAGGAAATATACCCTAAAATCTTCCGAGATAAAGTTCTTTTTTTTTTAAATAAACTAGGCGAGTATGTAGCAAATACGCGCAGTAATGTGCCACGTTAACAAGAAATAACTTTTCTCGTTACTGTGATGGTCGTACCTTTGGAATCGTATAAGTAGATCACAGCTAGGGCTGACGGTGTCGTGACCTTTAGGATCGTCCGTCTTGCTCGTATCCCCGTGCATTATAGCGTTGATGTGCATCTGAGTCTGACAGGACGTGTTGCGAATTAGGTGTTTAACCTGTTGGCAAAAAGATTATTTTGATTATATGGTAGATTGTTCAGCGATGCTTCAAATGACACAGTAGAAGTGATTTCTGCTTTTTAATATGCCCATTATTAATACCGAAATTGTTGGGCAGCGCAATCTATTTTATATTTATCAGTTAAAACTCTTGTCTTTTAATAATATTGAACTCACCAAATGCATCAAAGGTACCGACGCTCCTTTATCTGATGATGTCGCGTTGCTTATTTGATATTCTTCAGTACATCCTACAAAGATGATATCATGATAAAACACTAATCTAATGACACTACTAAAAATTACATATTATTTATTTGTTGTACACCTACTACAATGTACATATGGGGGTTCGAACATGTTTCTATGGGAGCTGATATAGCCACCCCATTTTTTTTTCAAGGTTGCGGCGCACGATCTAGCTTGCATATAATAATATGGGTGGAGGACACTAAACAAACAAAAGATGTTTTGCAAAATGGTGCCCTAAAGTGCCACGTTGCCGAGATATTTGAGAGTCGCTCGTATTATTTTTAAATAAATAAATAATAGGAAGTAAAACAAGTAGGAATTAGTGATAAGGGCCACAAACCTGTTACTGTATCCGCGTCGTCTCCGGCTGTTGCAGGGGGTGATCCACGTTGTCCAGTCACTATGTCAACTTGATCGTATTCTCTGAAAGATTTTACCTCGTATGTAGTAAATTCAATCTAGACCTTTGCTCAACAGTGGGACACAAAATAGAGTAGTAAAAAAATTTACAATTTTTGTACTGAGATTTATACAGAGGAGCTCGTAGCTAAATTGTAAAAACCATCCAGTTCGATCTTTAAGGTTAAGCAACGCCTGCCTAGGTCAGTACGATGGATAGTCAGGGCGACGGATAGCCAGGGCCTACAGTCTCGACATAGACAACGATCGCGTGGCGACCGAATTTGGTCGTTAAGTCATAAGGCCGCCCGTACACAGTAAATTTCGAATGCGATCCACGGATCATACCATTGCTTTTGACCGTGGAATGCGTTCGAGCTTGACTGTGTACGGTGACTTTACTGAATTCGGTGGCTAGGAGATCGTTAAGTATGTTGAGACTTCCCGCCCAGGAAGTTTGACGTCAGTCTTGCCAAGGGGTAAGGTCAGATAGGTAGTCGCTCTATGTAAAATACTGGTTCCAAGCTCCATTTCAATTCACTTTGGGTGGAAGCCGATCCCAAAGTATTTACTTAAATTAGGGGGACTTGCATGGTTAGGGGAAACTCAAGGTATATTGATAATGACTTACGCATCAAGTTGCAGATGGTTGTAAGCGTCTGCGGAGTGTTCCTGCAACGCGTTACGTAACGCGTCTCGCAACCCGCCGCCGCCGAGTAAGGACCACACTAGCAGTTCTGTCATGAATCTTGCGCCTGCACTGGCTGGGGCCGATCCTGTAAACAAAGTATTAGTTTATGAATCAATGGGACATATTGATGACTATATGGAGTGGGTTTACAGCAATATCACTGGCATTTTCAAAATGACGCGGAAACCAACGCTATATTTACTAAATGAATATCACAAAAGAGAATCCAAAAGTTAAGCTTCCAAAATGAAGAATACGCCAGATCATCGTCACACATTGACTTAGCCTATCGCAGTCTACTGCTGAAAATAGACTTTTCACTACTCAAACTCGGAAAGTAGGCCGGAAGTTGCCTGAGGGGCGGGTTGAAAGTACTACTTTTCAGGCCTAGGGAGAATCGTTTTCAACAGACAGCCGCCAAATTATAAAAAAAAATCTTGTTAAATATTTCTATTTGACCATGTCCCAACATTCTATACAGTTAGTCAATTACAGCGCGATGTAAAATTTAAGTAATATAAAGATGAGTATTAACTATATAGATTATATTTTTTAAATGACCTTATTATCATTTTTTTTCAACTATTTCTTTACAACAACATTTAGGCAATATTTTTAAATTTAGTTCAATATGAAAATATAAAATAATGGCTGAAAAGCTGGCCGGTAACAGAAAAAAAAAAACAAAATAGGCGGGAAAGCAGCAGTCCGATCTTCGATGTAAAGTTTTGTTCATACTTTTTACGTATAGCAGAGATTTGTATCAACACGATGAGATGATCAGATTCAGATTTTTTCTTTAGCTATTTCGTGTTTTTATGGGCGCCAAACGCCGTCTCGAGACTAACTACGACTACGACGATTAGACTATTATTAACTTTCAGCCCCAAGATAACAATATCTTACACACCAATGACGCATTTCTGTCTACTTCTCTCATCTTTTGCTTGAAAGCTCAAAGGTCCGAGAGTTGTTATTTTATTCTGTTTTCAACCAATCTTGATCTCACCTTGAGGCAGTAAAGTAATAAGATGATGCGCCCGCACTTGAGGTGTCGGTAGTAACAGAGGCCAGGCAGCAGCCAACGCCCTTCTCGCTGCGGTAGCCGCCCCTGCCCCCGCGCGTCCCTCCACTAAGGCAACCAGTGCAGTATGGACCCCGTTGCACCAAGAACGTGCTTCGCCTTCCGTGTCATCGGGTTCTGGTCCTCGGGAACATTGCCAAGCTTGGACCTTGAATATTCGGAAATGGAATTTGAAAACGAAAAACAAAAAAAAAAGCGTATCTTAATAATACAGGTTTGTATGAGTGAAACTTACTTGCAGTCTCAGTAGATTCAGGCAGGATATAGCCATACATTCGACCTCCTTTATGGTTGCTGAGCTGCTTTGTTCGACAACTATCCTCAATAATCTTTCTAGAAGCCTGCAAAAAAATACACCAAATCAAACATTTTCTACAATGAAAAGTGTTATCTTTAAATATTAATGTTTACTCACTTGAAAGTGCTTTCAGATAAATCAATAACGAAGGGCATAGAAGACGGTAGATCTCTTGGATTTTCTTCGCTCCAGACTAAAATCTGTGCAGGTCCGCTAGAAACACCTGAAAGCCGACGAAAGATATTGGCAGCAGATAGACATTTTTTAGGCAATTTATGACTACTGATAAATGGAATAAACCCAAAAAGTACTTGGTATTTTCGAGTTTTTAATTTAAAAAAAAGTCGGTATATAAATAAACTTACCATTAGCCTTAAAAGAGGGGTTGAGTACTTGCAACAGTTGTGGTACTGGTCTCGTTATTTGTGCGCGTTCGTGCGTGCCCCATGCATACAACGTGCCTTCTGACGTCAGCGCGACCCCGTGAGTCGCGCCCAGACAAAGATCTACTACTCTTATACCTGAAGAAAACGGCCTTCGTTAGTAGTTTATTGGCAGCTAGAATGTATCCAAAGATAGGTGCATAAATTACCTTGCAGAGCGTCGAGAATTTTTGGGATCTTCACATTTTCGAGATTGCCATGGCCAAGGCGATAGCTTTCACCTTTGCCCCATGTATAGACTTGGCCTCTGCAAACATAATGTTTTGATTGTTGAGGACCTCTCGCGCGTTTCTCGTACACACGGGTGTACAGTTCGCGTCAGCGTGGCTTGCCCCTCGGAAGTTAGGTTTGAGTGAAGTCCGCGCAGGTGCAATCGCGTAAAAAAGTGTTACGTTCCTAAAATATTTTTTTTGTTTATACGTATTATACTATAAACAAGTAACAAAGACTACCAGTAACAATAAAATATCAAAAAGTAACACAACAAACACATACACCACAAGAACACAAATCAAACTGTAAGAAATAACCAAAATAAATCATTAAAAACAATAACAACCTGTAACACTTTTCGCATCCACAGTCGTATTGCATCGAGCAAGCGGGACACGCTTATGCATCGAACTTATTCGAGCGAGTGAGATGCCATTACACCCGCGCGCCGCGCATGCGCGAGCTACCCGCGCATGCGCGGTTGTATGTTTGTTGTCAAATTGACGTCCTGCGCAGCCGATTGCGGCGTACTTTGCGGAGGCAAGCTTGCGTGACGGGAACTGTACGAGAAACGCGCGAGAGGTTAAAAAGATAAGTTACAAGATCAAACTTCAAAGAGAAATGACATAACTAACAAAATTTGTTAGGTTTAATGCCGCATAGTGTCAATAGATGATAGCTGAAACTTGGTAGTGCTTTGTTTTTAATTAAATGTTTTATCCATTGTGGAACGTAGACCTCCTGAGAGTAATTCAGCAGTCAATACTCGATAAGTTAACACATAAGGCAAAACAGAGAAGGGAAGGAAGGGGTGGGAAGGTTAGTTACAGACGGCTTATAAAATGAACTCACGCGTCAGTAAGAGCAGCATGCCAATGTTCTCCGGTATAGACGCGCGTGATCCTCAACACTGACAGCGATGTGAGAGTGCGAGGGACGCCTCCCTCCGTGTCGCCAAAAACTTGAACCGCGCCTTCCCATGTACAGCACAGAGTTTGGGCTTCGCCCCAACCTAAGACAAAGAATAAATTAGCCATCCAAAAACATAACTTTTAAATAAAATAAAAACAAGTTTCGCAACTCAGTTCTTCTACCGTAAAAAGTTGTGATCCATGTAATACCAAGTCGGTTAATTTATTCAGTCTAGTTAAGGGTCCTTCTGGCTTAAGTTATTACGTAATTAACTAACCTAAAAATATCTTATCAGCCAGGTGTCAGCGCACACTAGCCGCTTAGACCGTGTCAAGAAATCGCTTTCGATGCCACGGAATCAATTTTTCACATTGGCATTTATATCGTATTCCAACTAGATAAGTTTGAAGGTCCTTTGGTAAAAATTTAAATCCGCTACCATTCCGTCCCGCTGTGCATAGGACCTAAAGCAAATGTTTTAGATCTTAGCTTATTTTTGCAAGGCTTCCCACTTTTTCTAACTCTGACTTGGAGGTTATCAGCTGCTTAACCGGGCTTTCCTGAGAAGCCTTACTAAATTAAATCCTTCAGACAGGGCAATAAACTTATCAGTAATACCTTCACCAAATCTGCTGCCTTTACTTTTCCGAACAATGGGACGGTTTCCTATCTTATTGGGTGTAGCTGAATAGCAGTTCTGACATAGAGCTAGTACCGGCTCCGATCTTCACAACCTAGTGTTTGGTTATTGCTTATTGGGAAGACTGTATGTCAAACTTTCAGGCTTCCGCTTCATCATCATCATATCAGCCGAAATCATCCACTGCTGGACATAGGCTTCCCCTAAGTGTCGCCACAACAACCGATCCTGTGCGTCTTGCATCCAACGGCTTCCCGCAACCCTCACCAGGTCCTCGGTCCACCATGTGGGAGGCCTTTCAACGTTGCGTCTTCCGGTACGCGGTCGTGGTTCCAGAACTTTTCAGAACCAAGATAACCGACATTGGACACCCCCTTCGGGCAATGTCGGTTATCTTGGTTATCTTGTAGATATCATCATTGGAGAATCGATCGCGCAAGGAAACTCCAAGCTTTGCCGACTCCATTGCTTTCGATTCATTTCTTTAAACTAAAGTACAATGAGCAGGCGTGTATTACCTAGTGCAACGTCGATGACTCGTTCAATATTGTGCGCGTTGAAAGAGACAGGTTGTGGCGTGAGGCAGTTCTCTATAGTGCCGTGCCCGAGGCGGCCTTGTGCGCCTCGCCCCCACGTGTACAGAGCACCTCGAGAAGTTATTACAGCACTGTCAACAAAATATTAATTTGTTTAAGAAAGTAAAATAAAACACCCAGTGCACTATGACCTTTGCTTATCTGACAAACTGTGATGATAATTGTAGTATACAATATGGAAATAGGCCAACATTTCGAGGTCTCAGCTGTTGTAATGAATTTGACTCACATTTTGGTTGGTACATAAATGATATTTATTTTGCAAATAGATCACAATTAACTCTTTTACAAGTCAATATTGTTTTGGTCATATTAATCTAGATAGAGAAACAAACTCAGAGGTCATAGTCTCTTTTGAAATCCATACAATCGTCAAAATTACATATGAAAACCATGTAGGTAACGACTGAGATGGCATTTGTAAAAAACACCACATAGGTTTAAGTGGACCGGTCCAGACAGTGCAAGCATTTGTCAATTAACTATGTGTAGCTCAACTTAGAACTTGTAAGAAGCTCAATGATTCACTCTGACACTCTTAAAGTCTGCAATTTTCAGGGTTATTCTCCATCTTATAAATTCGCATTAGCTGCCTAGACTGCACACTGGGTCAAATTAAATGAGCTTAATATTTTTTACATACCTGCAAGCAGCACCCGCAGATACCCTCACGACCTCATGATGAGCTAGATGGTGCAGGTGCGCGGGCGCATCTCTTGGCGCAGTGTCTCCGTGTCCGAGGCGGCCATCGTCACCTGATCCCCACGACCACGCTCCACCACATGATGAACAGCACAAGTAGTGGCGACCAGCAGGGTGGCACGATACTTGTGTGATGGTTTTACTTTCAAGTCCTGAGGAAAATAAGATTTAAACGTTACTACTAGTCCTTCTGAAATTAATACTTTATTTACACTACCTTAAAGTTCATATTTATTCATAAGGATGTAAAATCAACTGGAGGATACAAGGAATTGATGAATAAATATACAATGAATGAATGAAACTAATAGAAATAAAGAACGAAACACTGATTATTTACTGGAGACTACACATGGTGCCAAAAGCTCTAATTTAGAAGTAGCTCAAGAATTTGTAAATTTTTTCACCAATATACCAACTAAAACTACGGAATATTTAAATTCTTCACCTGAGGTCTCATATAATTTATTAAAAGCTAACGTTCCAGGTTGTACGGTTGAATTCCAGTTCAAACATATCAACCCTGTGACAGTCATAAAAGCTTTCCGGCAAATCAAAATCAAATTGACCGAAGACATATGGGGAATGTCTATTAAAGTGTGCACGTCCATAATTGAAACTATAGCACCATACTTGGCTTTAATATTTAATTTATGTGTGGACCAAGGAGTCTTTCCGGATATAATGAAATATAGTAAGGTTATACCACTATTTAAATCGGGCGACAGCAAAGACACCAATAATTATAGACCTGTATCTGTTTTGCCGGTTTTTAGCAAAGTGTTTGAAAAAGTAATGCTCAATCAGATGCTCAATCATTTTAACTTCAATAAAATTTTACACGATCAACAGTATGGTTTTACCAGGGGTCGTTGTACGACTGACGCTGGTGCCACGTTGTTAAAACACATATACTCAGCGTGGGAAGAGGCACAAGATGCCATAGGAATCTTTTGTGACCTCTCCAAGGCATTTGATTGTGTAAATCACGAAACCTTGCTCCTAAAGCTAGGACATTACGGACTAGGTAAACTTGCACTCAGTCTAATAAAATCTTACTTAAATGATAGACAGCAGCAAGTTCAAATAAATGGTGTCAATTCACGGGGTTTAAAAGTCAAAATGGGGGTACCACAAGGCTCTATTTTGGGTCCTTTCCTCTTTCTAGTATATATTAACGATCTACCCCATCTTTTAAAAAATCAACCTCATATGGTATTATTTGCTGACGATACGTCCTTAATTTTTAAGATAGATAGACGTTCCATAAATCTTGACGACGTAAATAACGCCCTACAGCAGGTCCAAAATTGGTTTACTGCTAATAATTTAGTATTAAATGGAAAAAAAACTAAATGCATCAGATTTGCCTTACCGAACGTTAAAAGAAATGATTGCGACATAGTATTGAACAAGGAGAAACTTGAATTCGTCGAAAACACGGTTTTCCTGGGGATTACGCTTGACTCAAGGCTACAATGGGGTCCTCATTTAACATCTCTTGCGGGACGGCTAAGTTCAGCAGCATACGCTGTCAGAAAAATCCGTCAATTTACTGATATAGATACCGCGAGGCTGGTCTATTTTAGTTACTTTCATAGTATCATGTCTTACGGTATCTTATTATGGGGACGTGCTGCAGACATCGAGTCTATATTTATCCTGCAGAAAAGAGCCATCAGAGCCATTTACAATCTCCGTCGGCGTGATTCCCTAAGAGAACTGTTTAAGGATATCAACATCATGACGGTACCTTGTCAATACATTTACGAAAATATTATGTATGTTCGGAAAAATCTTCATCTCTTTAGCAAGATTAGTGACAGGCATAATTTTAATACTAGAAATAGGAACAAATTAGATCAACCCCGATTCAGATTGGCCAAAGTACACACTTCTTTTATGGGGTACTGTATTAAATTTTATAATAAAATACCAGTTGATATTCTCGAACTGAATGAGAGAAAATTTAAAGCATGCATAAAACGCACACTATGTAGACAAGCGTATTATAAACTGGAAGATTATATCCTCGATAAAAACGCTTGGCTAAATGCTGGTCCTGCTCCACAGTCACAGCTGCTTAGGTCCACTTTTTAGGTTTTTATGTTTTTATATTTGGAAGAGATGCTCGCTCCTTTTAGAGGTTCTTACATTATTTCGTTTATTTATTCTTATATACATACAAATTATATTATTATATTAATTACTTATTTATTCTTTTTGATGTAAGAACTTAATCGTTCTCTTTATTAATTTATTTTTCATTATTTGGTCATTGACAACCATAGTTTTGTGTAAAGTAGAAGCATATTTTTCAAATTTTGTAAATGTGAGTACCATGAAACCATTTACATTTCATGTGAGTAGTTATAGTTTTACTTGTTGGACATGAACGAGCATGGTGGTTGAGAGCATGTCATGCTCACTCAAATGTCTCGCTGATGGCGGCGCGTGGGTTTGATCATTCGGTTCCCTTCGAAATGGTTGAGCTGAAAGGTGCCGATTCACGCGTCATGTTCGTGAACAGGCGCCGTCGGTTGAGACTGGTCATCTCTTAACTGCCATTGGCTTATTTTAATCTTTAAATTTAAAATTCTTATAATAAGCCCTTTTTTTTTTCCTTTGCATTGTCCTCACATGCAGAAGCAACAAGTATATGTAACTTGGAATGTTGTAAAACAGAACATGATTTAAAAGAGTGTCCGTGGAGTTTCTTGCACGTTCTTCTCCATAGAGATCTACGCTTTGGAACGTGCAAATAGCTTCCATGTTTTTGACTGACCGACCTTGACGTTTCAAAAGTGCCTGTGAATGGTTTATTTGAAATAAAATGCTTTGAATTTGAATTTGAATTGAACATGGAATAGCGAGGCTGTTTACTCAGGGACCAATCGACGCGGTTAAATACGTCGATAGGACTAAAATAAACAAAATTAATGTGTTGTTTGGAGTGGATGGAGTCTTTTTCAGTTTTTTTGTTCTGTCTGTTTCTATTAGTAGTTTTCAACATGTGAAAGATCTCAAAACACAAATTTTTTACCTATTAAAAGATCAATTATTGTTCAACTAGTAAAAAATATATAAATACCTGGAACTAACTGCGGTGTCATGTTATCATACGGCAGAGTGTACACAGCACCATCGTGGGTCAGTAGCAACGCCAGTTTTTCTGCACACGCTATTTGTTGAATCCTTAGTGTACCCAAGTGAAGCGGTCCTGAACCAACTGACACTACTTCTTGCGCAGATTCTGTGCACTAATAAAAATAAAAAGAATCTTGTTAGTAATTTTATAGGTGTTTTTTAAATCACGAGATACAGTTGGCCGCACTTTTGTGGTAAAAAAACCCCAGTGTGAGCGAAATTGCGCGAGCAGCTCAAACTCAAAGTGTTAACCACCGACGCGACCTATGTAAATGCTATACGTAAATGTTCTTAATTAAATACTTACAGTAACAAACCCTTTTAAAGGTGGTAATAAAGGCGCTCCCAGTCTGTCTAGGTGACACAGTAAGGCGATACCAGCTTTTCTTACGCCCATCAAACCATCGCCACTTGGTATGTTCAGGTCCCTGAAACAATGAGATGTAGTTTTTTTAACATATTGAAGACAAAAAAAAACTTTTTTCGATAGATTATAGCGTAGTTTATTTACTCTTTGTTTTCACATATTACATGATGTAATTTAAAAAAGTCACATAAGTGGCCATTTTTATTGTTAACTATAATAGGGGGGAACATACAATATTTTCATTTGAACTTTAATTTTAAAGAACTCCATCTAGAATAGACCACCACATAAATAAGAAATGAAAACGCTTTAATTTATTGCCAAAATTGCGTTTTGAAACCGCCAGTTTAAAGGTTCGCGCGAAAACGGACGATGACGTCACTCGTGTGTATCACTGGTCAAGAACTGTCTTAACTCAAAGGCATAAGGTTGCCTTTTCGTTGGCATAACAGCAGATACGTCACTAAACGCTGATTGTTGTTTTTAAATTTGTTCCGTTTCACGTTACCTTAATTCATTATTTTTGTTAAAAATCGATATTAACCAAAATAAAAAAAATTACAATGGCCTAGGGTAGCCCGCGAAATTCAAATATTTTTATGTTTTTTGCAATTTGCCGGTCAGTGTGAAGCTGTATGTGGACCAAATGCGATCCGCGACCGTAACGCGTATTTATCTAAAGAATTATAACCATTTTAATCATCAATATAGCCCTCTAAGTTCATGTAGTTCGAAAGAATGATTATTTCTGAAATATTATAATACAAATTGCAAAAAACATAAAAATATTTGAATTTCGCGGGCTACCCTGGAGCATCCACCTTAATACTTTTTTATCATTTTACTGAAAAAATTCTCATAAATTCTGTTTTTGCATCTTCCCTATTATGCAATTATATATTTTACCTGAAGGTGCAAATAAACTATATTTTTTTTATAATAGCTGTTACAGTCAGGGTAAAATAAAAATCTCAAGCAAAATATACACCTTAAAAATGACGCTAAAAATCGTACTTACTTTAGGAACAACTCTGTAAGATTAGCTTCAGTAGTTGGTTCACTGTTGAGGATCGGATTAGGCGCTGTTACCTTGGCCATACGTCTTAGAAACGGTCCTAAGGGTGCCGTGCATTCTTCAAGTATAATCCTAAAACAGATTAAGACTTAGTAATGTTCTATTTACTGTTGCGTTGTGTGGACCTTATGTCAATGACATAATATTCAAATTGTGTTCACAAAAGTGTGACGTACCTATTATCCGGTTGACGTTTCTGTTTTGGAGGTAATGTGACTAGAACATCAGCAGCCTTCAACAACGCGGGTAGCTCCGCCCTCCTTGCACACAACTCGACCCATACGCATAGAGAAGTTCGCCAGTCGCCTTGCGGTACATTACAACCTACTTCTCTGTTAATGGAAAAGGAATAAAGGTCACATTACTTTGGTGAAACATGAAATTCAGTTTTAGAAGAGTTACAAAGTAGACCATTTGAGATGGCGGTAGCCCATTTTCCATCACTTGAGTGGAGTTTGCACAGTTGTATTTTGGGCTAAACTTATTTTAACCTTTACAAATACATACCCAATCACAACCTGATGTAGGAACTTAGCAGCACTATCAACAACTTCAGCCCAGATCTTCTGCGAGCGCGGCGCAGGAGTTGATCCTGTGCCAGCGAACAGTCCCGCATCCGGTAAGGCCCGCACCGCGTCGAGCGCATCACGCAATAACGCTGAACATACGTCCGCGTCTTCACCGCATCGCCATGCGCGACGCACGAGGGAGAGGGCGAGGCGGAGAGCTGCGCGTGCGCCAACGCGAGCTAGGCCTATGGCGCTGCAAGTCAAATTATGGATCTATAATACATATTTTCAAAGGGACCTGATGGATTTACAACTCTCGGCACTGAGGCGACTGCTGAAAAACATTATTTTTTATTTAATTATTTTATTTACTAGGTGGCTTTCAAATTCGGAAATTATTGCAAGGGAACATACTCGCGGGATAAAAAGTATCCTATGACTTTATACAATAATCATGAGAATTGGTTCAGTGATTTCGGTGTTAAAACGCAACAAACATACAGATAGAATTCGTTTCGTATTTAATGTGTACCTATATTTTTTTGTCGCCTAGTGTTAGTGAAAACAGAAATAAGGTAGTATACTACATGTGAATTTTGCAGATTGCCGCCAAGATTTCCTAGAATATTTAAAACTATTATACCACAGAACAGATGTCTCACACAATTGATGTAAATATTTTTCACAATGCGTTTCATAAAAGAATCAAATCCAAACAAAACTTGGTTCAATTTCACATTCTGATTTGCGAAACCTTATGAATAAAACCAAAGTGATTTGTAACAATCCCACTATTACATTGCATCCATTATATGGCACATAAATGGTTTCTAAATGAAAGAGTCATTCAGCACAAAGGTTTTCCTTTTTTATACTATTTTGGTTTTGTAAATAGAATGCAAGAGACTGAGGGCCCAGCTGAAATGTTTTGAAGTAAAGTAACATTAACATGTGAATTAAATAAAATAAAAAAATTAAATAAATAAAACTACATGCAAATAAAAGATTTTTAATTTTATGCGCCATACACAATTTGTATCATATCATACAAAAATATGAATATAGTATCCACTTCAAATTAATATGTATTAAGGTGGATGCTCCAGGGTAGCCCGCGAAATTCAAATATTTTTATGTTTTTTGCAAGTTCATGTAGTTCGATAGAATGAATATTTCAGAAATAATCATTTTTTCGAACTACATGAACTTAGAGGGCTATATTGATGATTAAAATGGTTATAATTCTTTAGATAAATACGCGTTACGGTCGCGGATCGCATTTGGTCCACATACAGCTTCACACCGACCGGCAAGTTGCAAAAAACATAAAAATATTTTAATTTCGCGGGCTACCCTGGAGCATTCACCTTAAGTGCGAAACAAGTATTACAGTTATAGTAAAATTTTATGTTACATTACTTTACGTCAAAAACATTTGTGATAGACCCAGTGGTCTAGAGCTGATTGAATCACCAAAGCATTAAAGGGAATTGGATGCCAGTACCTGCATAAAAACCTTTTTTCTGACAGCCTGGCAGTCCATTTTTGGTTAAAAAATATTTTCTTCAATTTACACTATTATATTATAAACTTACTAGCGACCCGCTCCAGCTTCGCACGGGTGTAAATTATATAGTAAAATTTTACTTGAGAATCACTCTAAATTAAAAAACCTTCATCAAAATCTGTTGAGTAGTTTTAAAGATCTAAGCTTACATAGGGACAGACAGACAGCGGAAGTGACTTTGTTTTATTCTACGTAGGGATTGTAAGTTACCTCTCAGAGTCATCAGTCTGCTCCTCACTATCCTCCTGGCTCTCAGTACTCCCATCTCCTGGTTTGTTTAGAGTACTAACCACATTGCTCAATGCTCTGTTGCTGACTGCATGTGGTGGCTTCTTATCTATTCTCACTCTTTTTACTTCTTTGTTCTGACTTTGATCTCTAAAAGCAGAAAATATTTTGAAAAATTTGTTGCTAAATGAAAACAAAAATACATTTAATTTTAAACCTTATGTCAGTGTCTTAAGACACATAATCAATAAAGTTGATAACATTTCATAGAGTAAAGCATTTGACAACATGCATAATAACATAACAATACCTAATAACAGCTACAAGATGCCTGTTGCACAACACAATGAGTCGACGGATTTGAGATATAAATGGACAGCTAACAGCCGTGTTTATCGCTCTCACTCGCTGTTCCCAGATCAAGGCCTCCATTAAACTTTGCAGACATTCTGGACCTGGATAGAGAATCAATACTAGCTTGACACAAGAAGGAGCAAAACAATTGAAATATTTTGAAAATTCAATAATATAAAGAACAAAGGAACCTTAAGACCATGACTTATATATTTCAGTTTCATGAGTACAGAATAAAATACCTGGGTCTTGCTTCCACTTTAGGTCATCAATAGTCTGATGGGATGGTGATGGTGCCACCTGCTTAGATTGTATAGAGATTCTGAGCTCCTCCTCAGCTGACAGAGCACTGCAGGGTGGACAGGCGCACCCCGAGTGAGGGCCACAGAGACCATCGCAGCAGGTGCAGGTCAATATCTACGTAGAGCAACAGAAATGTTTTTGTTTGATCTACTTTGTGTGTCATTCTAATTAAATATTTAAAAGAGTTGTAAATAGTAAACAAGTGACATGTTTACAATTTTAGCTTAATAGATATAATAAAAATACACATACCCTCAGACCACAATAGTATTTTCCACTGTCACCAAGTTTAGCAGTCACTCCAGCGCTATTTACGAGCCCATTTCCGGCGTCGAAATATATTTCTCTATCTTGCAAGAGGCTGTTGAACAGAGTGCATAGAGCATCCGGATTATGTAGCGCTTCCTGTAAATCAGGATTTAACCATTTTGCATCCAAATGCTGCTGAGGACGAAATATGAAATCGTCCTGCTCGTCAGGGACAGACATTTTCGTAACCGGTGCCTTGAACTCATTCATACCCCCATTTTAAGTAGTAAAAAAAAACTATTTATGAAATCTTAACAATTTCAATCGATCGTTCTTATATTTTCATTCTAGAATAACGAGTAAAAAAATTATGAAAATAATACATCGAAACAAGAATCGACAAATCAATCGGCCCGAAGAAAACTGTCAAATGAAAATCGTTTCGTTTTCCGGGAATCAGCTGTGTGATTTAATTTACGATGGAAAAATGTTTATATAGAATACGAAACATATGTTTCTAAAGTTCACTTTTTGATCGGACTTATTTCAAGCAA
The DNA here is from genome assembly GCA_950371165.1 of Lacanobia oleracea. NCBI lineage: Eukaryota > Metazoa > Arthropoda > Insecta > Lepidoptera > Noctuidae > Lacanobia > Lacanobia oleracea. Next base: position 8,434,549 of record OX493389.1, read on the forward strand.
AAATTTGTGTTTAAAAATAATTTTACCCATTAATTTGTAAACGTTTATCTTTCACGCGGCAGTTAAGTCTGTGTTATATTATGAAAAATGGAACGTTTTCTCCGACAGGGCGTCTTTATTAAAAGTCGTTCTGAACCTTGATTAGAGAATAAATATTTTTAAGATCATTGTTGCATTTGAAAAAAACTATCATGAACCTTAAGAAACTGTTGATACTTATTTTTTTCCACTAAATGCTAACCCAAAAATTAAGGTCTCACTAAGGTGGCTAGTTTTCAGTTACAAAAATGGATGATAAACAATTGTGAGGTGTTGGAATTGAAGTTTTCAAATGCACTTGCTGCATTGATTGATTTGCACTGCACGCACAGATTAAAAAATAAATTCATCGCCGTCGTGTTGTTGTGCGTTTGTGTTAACTGATTCCTACGCAATAATTAAGTAATTAAAATTATATTTTCATTTATATGGGTCCAGTGCTATTGTTCCAATGGATACAGACATATTGATTGAGAATAAAGACTGCTTATACGGTAACATCAGATTTCATTTCTCACGCTTAGCTCCGGCTAATATTCATAACAACAATGTGCTGCTAATTTTCTGTGAATCATGTTATTGACCCTTCAAACGTATTTTGTGATCGCACGTGTCCTTGACTACGCTTTCGGTTTTATTTCAAAGCACGTAATTAGTTCCAAAGAACAAAGATTTCTCGGAAACGTGTATCACTAATTTTGCTTATATCGCGTAGGGGCAAGAAAGTTAACTTGTTTTATCACAACCGATAAGAACTGTCACTTGCATTTTACACAAAATCTATTAAATTTTTTTAGGTGAGGATTTTCTTGATCAGTTGTTATCAAACGACTACAAATGGTCGTCACTATTGGATGCGCCGGATGCCTCACCAAGCGAGATCCTGGCTGACGCAGCACCAGTTCTGGTCCCGCCGATATCACCAATATTGAGCATCAAGTCATCAGAAGGCAGCAGTAATTCAGATTCTGGCAGTGAAGATGATTCCAAAAAGTAAGCTGATCAGTTACTTTCAGTTTCAGACACTTTCACTAAAAAACTGGACTTCACATAATTTTTGGAGCAAAAGCACAGTACTTTCACTTTTTAATTTTATTGTAGCTTAAACTTTTATCTTAATATGAAAATGTTAGAGTAAAATTTATTATCATGCATTCATTAGTGAGCTTATTCAGCTGACTCAGTCCTTTCTTCTCTCTTGCAGCAGTTCCAGTAGCATTTCTGTTGGGCAGTCACCTCAGTCACCCTTTGATTGGTCATCAAATTTTTGTGAGGAACCAGCCAGCAACCTAAAGCTTGAAGATATTGAATTATTTCTGCAAAAAACTGGTATGTGAACTTTTATGAATTCTTGTTAGATTCTATTATATCTAAATACTTATAGGATGGCTCATACAAAGTGGCCAGTAAACTGGACACTCACTCAAAGGTTGCTATCGTATAGAAAATTAAAATCATTCATTGGTTTTATTTTCTATAACAACCATGACATGATGGTCCAGTTAAATGGTCATTTAATGTGAACATTCCTATGATATGAAGGCTTGGGTCTCGTTCTACAACACACTATATCAGGAAGCAATAATTATTTTATTTGTAACTGTCACTGTTTGTGCCGATAAGTGCAATACAATTATGCTTTACTGCTATCACATTTCTAGTTAGAAATGTTTTTGTCTGGATCTCACAAAGGTAAGTATTTAATAATACATGTCATTTGTACACAGCTCCCAGTCCTCCAAACCCACCTTTACACAAGGCACAAACAAATGGAGTATCTCCTGAAAGAAATGGACCTGTCATGGCTATTGAAAATGGTGTTATTAAGGTACTGATCAAATTCTTTTAATCTTTCCTCCACTTTTACCTTATTCAGGAACAAAGCTAATATTTTTGGAATAACAATAACCTGCAGGTATCTTAAAGATTGTGGGAAATCATATAAAACCTTTTTTTAACAGCCCATACTGTCCCATTGCTGGAAAAAGGCCTCTTCCTAAGATCTTCTAGGTTTTTTTTCTTGTGCTTTCTTGTGCATACCAGCCTTCATGGTATGCGTCCAAGTTGTACCACATTATAAAACATGTTGTCTTTATTTCAGGGCATTAAAATGGAGATTGATGACTGTGATACCGAATTAAGCAACACTTATTCTAAGTTACACAAAGGTGAGTTTACCTATTAGCCCACATAATAATTGGGAAAAAATTAACAACTGTTTTTTTTTTAAATACTATATGCAGTCATTTTTACAAAATTAACAGAAGCATTACATAACAACAGTTAAAAATGTTAACAATACATGAGAATGTCATTGCATGAGAACATAAAAAATAATAAAAATGAAATATTTACATGTAAGGTGACCTTGTATGTGCTTGTTCTAACATTAATTGTGTAGTACTTTTTATTTCTGTGCTTCAAATTGCCTTTACAAGTGTGCACCTGTAATGTTTCATCAAGATAACAATTTTTATGTTCAACCATGCCTATGGGCAAAAAGATGTAAAAAGTAATAACCATTGTTGATATTGATCTACAATGATTATCAAAAATAAAATAGATCTTGTAGATAAAAATGGTTCAGCTGTCCTTGACTAACAAAAAATTTTTTTTAGGAAATGGTTACCAACAAAATTCATACTTTAAAGTAGTAAATGAAAACACATATAATTCGCCAAATGACAAGCAAACAGTAGTGAATGGTCAGATTCAGTTGAAAATAGAAGTAGAACACAAGAAGGTGCCTAGTATACTTAAGAGGAATTCCAATGTGACGAAACCATCCAGTATTGTGATCCCGGCAGAGAGCACAAAGGGTGGGAAGATTGCCATATCGCCGATGACTCAGACCAAAGTCAATGGTGCCAAGGATCATCAAGTGCAGGTTGGTATTAATACATTTTAAAACTGGATAATTATTTTGTAACATTCTTTTCTTTGTTCTACACCAAACAATGTTACAAAATATTTGAATTTGATTAATTGATTGAATCAAATGTTATAATTATCATATAATATGAAGTCACTGTAAAATATTTTTTGTAACCAAATGTAATGTTGGTGGATTAATTAAATAAAGGCCCGTAAGAATTATCAACAATGAATGTTATTCCATAACAAAGACAATAACCAAAAATAATACATGCAATATTTGAACCAAATTTGCCTAATACAAAATCAAAACATCAATGAACATCTACCTACAGTAGTAGGTAAAGAAACACTTATAAGAGACAATCTTTTTTGCAGGAATTGTTGTTATATCATCAACCAACCCTTTAATTTAGGATTGGTTCAGCAAGTTCTTCCATACCATCCTTTTTGTCAGCTGCAACAAATAGATATTTATTTTTTTAGATAACCTCACCTAGAAGCAATATAGTGATAAATCCTAAACTGGTTGTGCCCTCAAATGGCACAGCTCCAAACATAGTACAAAACAATGTGATACCTCCAAAAGCAGAATATGAAAGTCCAAAGAGCCCTACAATAGACCTCTCGAAGTTCAATGAAGCTGAGATTAGAGCTATCAAGAAGCAACAGAGGATGATTAAGAATAGGTAAGGATGAAATGGAAGCTTTTTAAAGGATGATCCTGGTTAGATTATAACCAGCCATCATTTATTTGTTGAATTCATAAGCCAGTAAAAAAAAACGTTTGAAAAGAAGATTTTTAAGCTAACAGGAACAGCTTCTTCAGTTGCTTCAGCACACACAGTGAAGTTTAAGATAGGTGCTAGTGAATAATAAGATTTTTATTATTAGTCTTGTAGGTAGGTTGTGGATTAATATAAAAAAATATGTTTGCAAAAAATGCTAATAGGTACATGATCTTTCGTTTTTATGTCCTTGACCTTTTTTGATAACACAAATTTTCCTGTTAGATTAGAATTAATACTTAAAACCTATAACAGAACGATAGTAATAATAAAAATGTTTTAAAATCATAAAATAACAACGTATTACATAAGAAATATTACCTAGTGACTATCACTATATAGTATAAAACAAAGTCGCTTCCTGCCTCTGTCTGTTCCTAAGTATGCTTAGATCTTTAAAATTACGCAACGGATTTTGATGCAGGTTTTTTTAATAGATAGAATGGTTCTCATGAAAGGTTTTAGTCTATAATTTGTCAAGGTTTTATATAAATTGGCTGATATTATGAAGAGGTCGGAAAAAAAATATCTGAAAAATTCTAAACATAGCGTGCGCTGCGAAAACTATTGATGATAGAACAAAACAATGTATTATAGTTTTAGATAACACATCAACATCTACGATAAAGTCCGCGATAGCATATGGCTATATTTTATGGTTAACTCACAATAACCATTTTTATGATATTCAAATTTGATATGAAAACTGCTTCATTTGCAGAGGTGTTTTCACCAATATAGTACAAATCCTAATTTTAATAAATAATATATTAGTCATCTTTAGTGTTTAATTTAGAGCAAAATTGCCGTTGAAACCATTTAATTTGGATGAATATCTTAGGAGATATCTCAAAATTAAAGTAAGTCGCGCAACCAAATAATTATAACGGAGGTACAGATGTCTCAAACTGGTAGACTGCTGACAGCAGACGTCGTTGACGGTTGTCTTTTGAACTTTTTATTTCAGCTGAACCACAATATTATTGACTCTAATTAGATGTTCACGTTGTTAGTTTGGGCTAAATAAACATTTGCACCTAGTGATTAAATAACATAAGGTTCAAAATTAAATGGTTTTTTGAAATGCAAGACTTGTTCCTTATTTTCCTTTTCTATACGGCCTGACAAACTATTAAAGATCATCATGTGGTTAAACAACGCCTTCACGAGCATGAAAACCCATTTTTTTTTAAGTGTCAATCGTCCTGTCAATTTCAGGGAATCGGCATGTCAATCTCGACAGAAGAAGAAAGAATACGTGACAGCTTTAGAGCAGCAGCTGTTTGAAGCGCAGCAAGAGAACGCCAGGTTGCGGTTAGAAAATAAATTACTTAGAGACCAGCTTGAAAATAGCGGGAGGGGTCGAAAGGTGAATACCATTTTTTTTTTCAGCATGATAATACTTGAATTAGTTGAGGCACGAAAAAAAAAAATTTTCTCTTAAGCTTTCCTAAATTACGATGAAGTTTTAATATTATAAAGCGCACCAACTCGCGACTCGGTACTACGAGACGAAGCCGCGGGCAAGCTTATTAGTATCAAATAGCGTTTTAGAATACAAATGAGTTTAACGTTAGCCTGATAAATTTCATTTCAGAAAGTTCCTCAGCTTTCCACACGATATTTCTGTTTTCCTGATGAAAACATAAATTAATATAGCTAATAATATTGTTTCAATAATGTTATGATACAGGTGTTAACCCGACCTTGTTCTACTTTATATACCTACATAATGAGTTTATTAATTACTTTATCGTCAAATACAGATGGTTTGTGTTTCCACAGATGCCGCGACTCGATGCTTCACTTCTGATACCTAAGAAGAACATTGCTGTTATATTTGCTATGGTCTTCATGGTGTCACTTAATTGGAATGTTTTAGGGTAGGTAATTAATTAACCATTTGTCCACCAATCATGGCTTTACTGAAAAAAAAAACATAATTTCTTCTTCAGACACTCATTGATTTCAATTTCATTGAAGAAAGATTCACTCATTTCTAAACAGTTCTGAGTATAATATAATCAGAAGAATATGTATAACAAACATTTTAGTACGGAAAACTGAATATATTGTGGTTTCCTTATACTTGTTTAGCCATAAAAGTAACTATTGATGGAGTCAATTTTCCTTACTAAATTATGAACATCTACCTAATGACCTCATTAAACGTTTTACTGCCATCTTTACCGTTCCTAAATAATGCCTGTTTATGTCCATGTCCCACATGTTGGTTTTTTTATTAAAGGTGGAATGCAAAGCCTTTTGTCGGGCCAGCCGCTCCACATCACACAAGACATCTACTGTGGTCAGAGGACAATGCTATAGATATCGCGAATGGTGTGTACCCTTATCAATATTCCCTATTCCTCTTCAAGATTTAATTTCTTCTTGGACATTTTTATAGCTTACCTCTGCCTCACCCTTTCGATAAAACAGGCGTAGTATTAATTTAGGTTACATCCTAGTGGGTCTTTGTTATATCAGAGCTGTGACGATCTTGATAATATCACAAAATTTACATTCAATAATAAAATTCCAATAAAAACAAAACTAACAACCAATTAAATTTCAATCTTATTTACATGCAAAAGGTGTAGTTTCAACCTGTTGTTTTATTGCAAACTTGACCTTTCGTAAGTCGTTTGAAAATGTCATAGCAATTTGTTATGTAGAATTGGTAAGTCAAGCAAAGTGACCTTTAATTATTTCATTAAATAATACTCAAACAAAATAATAATTTATTACAGATGATATAAGTAACGGGACATACGTCACCGATTGTCAGAATGCTACAATGAAAGCTACAGACGTGAATATAAATCAAACTGAGAGCATACGAATAGCCGGCGAACTAAACCGCTGGATAGGGGGTGGAAAGACGCTTAACTGGACGTATGATGTACCGAGGAAAAAACGACAACCCTATCTGAGTGAAGAAAAGATTAATGGTAAATTGTTTTTCTCAAAAACTGTATCTTACTTTTGCGGGACTTCCTTTATCCGCCCGGACAACGAAGGGCAGGAAGAAGAGAGCTTTCTGTCCTCTGTCGTCTTTGTGTTTTTAAAGCAACTAAAAAACTGACCTGGTGATGGTCGCGGTTAGGTTGTTGTGGCGACACTTGACGGAGGCCTATGTCCGAAAGTGGACGTATTTCGGCTGATATAATGATGTTGATGGAACAACTGTAGATTCCTTTAGGACATTTGCCAAGTATCTCCTTATCAAAAACAAAAAGGAATAGGTAACATTTACCACGCTTAGGGCGAATTTCACCAACGAAACTGATGAAATTTGACAGATTTTTGAGTGGTTAATATTATGATTCTAATATGATTCTGCTAAGGTGCCGTTTTTAGATCCTCAGATGTAGTGATCGCGATCAGTTTGAATTGGTGAAAATGGCCCTTAATCATCTAACTGATTGGAGATGTTTCTAAACCGGCATTATTTTTCCCAGGTGGTTTGCTAGAAACCTACAGGTTATTCAACAAACTGCAACTAGACGGCAATCTCGTAGAAATCCCTAGCGTGCCAAGTCAGATAAAATCGATCAAAGAAAAATCGCGATTACGGCGACTAAGGAGGAATAAAGAGATCGACTTCGCAGAGAACGCAGTCATAGACTATGAAACTTTATACCGGAAACCTATAAGGAAAGCTGTGAATGATTTCAATATGGATGACTTGGGTGAATGGAATGCGTTACTACAGGCACTCCATAGGAGGGACGATACTTTCTATATTGTGGGCTTTGGAAAAGGAGAACATTTATTGTTACCAGCCGTATCACATAATATTACAAGGCCACCCAAAATGGCGCTGATTTTACCAGCTAGGAGTGGTAATGGTAAGTTTACAAAAGATAATGAACCTCATAAACACTCTCATAAGGTTAATTTTCGGATGAATAAATTATATTAAAACACTTATCGAAGCTTCCTAATCAGTAAAGTTAATTTTCAGATTCTTTACTGAACGATCACGTAACACTGATGCAAATTGATTGTTCAGTCGTCAATACAACTCTAGTCAAACTAAAATCTGACGCACTGCCCGAGAGCTTAAGAAAACCTACCAATGACGCTACAACTGAAAACGAAGACAAACGAGAAAACACCACTAGCTATTACAAAACAAATAATGGTAATGTAGAAACTAATCTCTTAAAAAATACTAGTAATATATCAAATTATTCAAAAAATCAAAATGTGCCACATAAAGCAGTAGACGTGGGCAAAGACGATACGTTTGCTCACTATTTGTTTTCTAAATACGAAAACAAAGATAGTCCGGTCAAAAGGCGGCGTAGTAAAAGTAATAAAAATATAGAAAAAGAAACTCCAACATTTTCTAATAACAGTTTAAGTTCAACGTGATTTTATATGATTTTTAGTTCTTTGCATACAATTTCCGAATGAAAAACCAAGTCTTTTGAGTTTTTTTTCTAATATTTCTTTGTTAGCTTAGCCTCGATGTATATTATATCACGGAGATTGTGATAGCAGTCTTCTCTCAGCATTGTACGAGTAAAAATATTATAAGCAATCTATGTTATTTATTTACAATCAGGGAATTAAATGACAACTTGTCAGTCAGGTTTTCGGATTTCATATCTTTATCAAAATAATGACTGATTTTTTAATAAAAAAAATCGATCTGTTTTTTTTTTTTTTGCTTAAATAACCGTCACTCTTGTCATTCAAAAAGATATTCCATTAGGAATAGATAAATCCCTGCCCTTCGACGTTTTCCATTAAACATAAAATATATTATCATAAACAATAGATTTAGATTAATAATGTAATCGATCTCAACACGTCGAAACCGTAAGGTGTGCAATTATTGTTTTGATAGCGATTTAAATATTTACCTGAAAATATGTTACAGTGTTATTGTAAGTAGTTTTTAGTAAAGGATAGAAATATAGTTTTTGACAAGCCTACTTAATTTTAAGCCAAAAGTAATATAACTGCGTTGGCTGTGTGTAATATTATAAAAGGTTTGTGTATAAGTATGCAATATGAAATTTACTGATTTATTTTCGTCGAATAGTTTCATTACGATAATAATTTATCAAAGCTAGTCCTATGGTCTTGGCCTCAAAGTTGTGCGTCCTTTGTCTTGGAGAGATGATGTATGAAAGGCCAGCACATCAAGTTATCCGAAACTGACAAATTTTCCTAATGAATCTTGAACTTAATTGTTTTATAAAGTTGAATATCTATTAAAGAAATTCAGATTCTGCTGGGGGTACTTGTTTGAGCTTAGTCGGCAATTAAGGAAAAATAGAGAACGACTTCTTCTTGTCTTTGAAGTCAACTGCGAACTCGATGTAAGCTTGTAACTATTGGCAGACGACAAAAGAATCTTTACAAATGGTGTAAGTATGAAATAAGTAAGACAAGGTAAAATTAGGTATAATTTGTTTTAGTTCAGCTGTCCATAATTTAAATAACTATTTTTATTATTGTATGTACCTCAACCTAGTTATTCGTTGATTAGTGTATAATTTCTAGAGTTAATGTCTAAGCTGAATGTTAAAGTTTCTAATTTTATTATCAGTTCTCTCTTAGGACTAAAGATATAATTTGTTGGATTCGCAATACTGTGTCAAAAGATGATCGCGTTTTAAGTTTTGACAACATAATATCGGCTGTTACCATGGAATCAGCATAATATATGGAATGTGTGAGCAATTGAGCATGAAGTATCACTTTTCGACATTAGTACGGTGGTCTAATGATTTAAATCTTTCGATAGGACTGGAATTTAATTAGCTCTTAAATTCATTCATATTTATGTGTATTGTTTAACAGATTATGAGTTGTCATATTTTTAACTATCACAAAAATAACTAAAACTTTATCACTTGTTGTTTATGTTGAATTATTTCACGGGATATAACTTACGTTATTTTAAGTTTTTAACGTATTATGCACTGTTTTATACTTACACAATCTGAATGTAATGTGTATTGTTTTTTTATTCCGTGAATCGAATATTCAACTTATAAATAAATTATATACATTTTTATAAACTGTTTTATTAATTTCGCATCCATATTTGGCCATACCATCGCAGACGACACTCTTGCAGTTTTTCCCCCACGTCACGGACACCAAGACTACCTCGGATAAAAGAGTTGCGTATGCGATCGGATCGCGTTACGCCGCTCATCCACCTCAGCATCTTCATATCCGTGACGCGAAGCTCCTGGGTGTGTCTGCTTAGTGCTGGCCAACACTCGCCGCCATACAGTAGGACAGGCCGTATGATGCATTTATATATGTGCCCCTTGAGCTTCGGAGGCATTTTGCGGTCGCATACAACGCCCGTTACTTCGCGCACTTCGCCCAAGCTGCGCCTATACGTGCTTGCACATCGTCGTCCACGTTGCCATACTCGTGCAGCACGGATCCTACGTACCTGAACGTATCGGACTTTCTGATCAGTTCCGAACCTATTCGGATGGTGTTTGAATCCGTGCTGCAACAGGACATGTACTCAGTCTTCGCCACATTTAGTCTCAGACCACCGTTTTCAAGCGTATCCTTCCAAATGTTGACTTTGCGCTCAAGATGGGCTTTGTTCTGATTAACGATTGCGATGTCATCGGCATACATCATTAGCCATGGAGGCTGATCTTGGATGTTTGCCGTAACTACATCGAGCACTACGTTAAACAAGAACGGACTAAGAGCCGAGCCTTGGTGAACGGTAACAGATATTGGGAAGCCATTGGATTCGCCAACAGCGGTCTGGAGCGGTCTGGGGTGTCCTCTGGGACACAGAATCGCGGTACATGTCTCTGATAATGTTAATATAGGCCTTGGGAACGCCTCTGAAGCGCAGTGCCCACCAGATGGACTGCCGAGGTATACAGTCGAAGGCTTTCTGCAAGTCTAAAAAGGCCATGCAAAGCTCTTCTTCTCTCTCTGTAAGCCTCAGCCAGAGTCCGTAAGGCGGGCACTGCATCCATGGTGCCATATTGACACTCGGAGACAGTGCACTCGCTACGGAGCCGTATTCGTCTTTGTTTTTTTTTTTTATATAAATTGAATTGAATTAACGGTCCCACGACGCGATGACGCTTGGCCCAAAGAATCATACCTATCAAAAAGATCAATATCTACCGTATTATTTTTTTCACTTCTAGAAGTTATTTTTTTGTCAGGGTTTTCTTAGGGTTCCGTATCTAAAGGGTAACCAACGGAACCGTATAACGAAACCATTCCAGTGAGTTCAAACACGATACCTCTGCTGTAACTTAGTGAGGAGTTGGGTATTCTGCAGACCTCAGGGTACCTATGCTACAGCTTCAGGTCAATATGTTTTTGCAATGTCATTGAAGTACACACAGAGTACCAAATTTCGCATCGATCTGACTTTGTAAAAGCTGTTTAAGTGCCTTCATCAACTAGAAACTCTCAACCGATTTTGATAAAACTTGTCTAAGAACCACCACTAGAAAACCTGCTTTCAAATAAGAAAAACAGCATCCAAATCGGTTCACCCGTTTAAGAGCTACGGTACCACAGACACACACATAGCGGCCAAACTTATAACACCCCTCTTTTATGGTCGGGGCCCGTTGGGGGTTAAAAAATATAAGATTTTGCCATCGATCACTAATAAAGAACTAGATGTAACACAATCAGCGGCAAAAAATGTCCTCACCGAATGAGCACCCACTGGAACATTTGAGCGCGCTTTTAATTTAGTAGCATTCGAACGCTCCAACGGTAGACGCTTAAGTGCTTGTTTAAAAATTGCAAAAATCACACATCTAGGACGTTAAAAAGGATGGTGTTTCATATTTTCGGTAAGTATTAATATTATCATTATAAAATTGTTACCACTATAATGTAAATGCTGATATTTTGTCAATAAATCATGTCAAAACATTTTTTAAATTAAGCAGGAGTTATAAAGCATCTCAATTGTAAAGACTCTTACTAAACGTTAGAGGCGGCTATAGCCTATTGAGCGCCCGTGTACAATCAATACCCTGGCGCCCTCTAGTAGGCGCGTGGTCCAAATAGAATAGTTTTTTTTAGGATTGGTCATCAAAATGGTTCCTTCCTCTCGGGGCGGTGCGGAAAGAAGTGTCAGACTCTTACTGACTAAAACCCGTCCGTGTTCGTTCAAGACCCTTTGCGTTCAAGGGCCGCGTCCCCCGTCTATTATGCTGACATCTCTTTGAGGCGCGCATGGAACACAACGCGCCGTCGAGCCGGGCCTGGTTCTCATCGAACGGTGAGCCACTTAATGCTCGCCGTCCGCAGGCCACGCCTACGGTGACCGGGAATCGCCATGCAACTCCCGACACCCGGGGTGTCTTCTTCTGTTGCGGTGGCTGGTGAGGAGTTACCGTTATTTAGGATCCCGATGGTGGTGTGTTGAAAGCACTTGGCTTCAGATTTGTGTAGTGCCACCTCAAGACCAAATTACCGAATCCTCTCAATGACTGTCGCAACCCCACGTGTCGTTACATCGGCCGCCACTTCATGCGACCCCAGCGCCAGGACCAGCGCTTCGTCAGCGTAGCAGACTACGCTGGCGCCCTCAATCGAGTGCCTCTTGCGGGAACGGATCCAGGCCCAACCCCACCAGGTGCCCAAATCGCTTTGGCAACAAAGAGCTTACCCACATCGTCGAGGAGCACGATGGGCCGTTTAAAATCCGATGAAAATCGTTGCATATTTTGTTCTAGACCCCACATACTGTGAAAATTCTGACGTGTCTGATAGTTTTTGGGGTCTAAATCAAAATGTATGTAGTCGAGTGCGTTAGCGCAGACGTCAGAAATTTGGTGTATTCCCGTTCGTCCCCTCGACTTCGTCCCCCGAGGGGGACGAACGGGAATTTACAAAAATAATATTTACTTTGTTCCCGATCGTCCCAATCCTAATTCAAGAGGGGACGAATGGGAATATGTTCTTCGATTAGTGTCATTCGTCCCACTAAAAAGATTTGTGCAGAAATATGTTTATTCGTTGTTTCGTAGTTTACTTTTAAATCATTATTTTACAAAATCCTTCTCTATTTTTTTTATGAATTATAAAACGTATCCTATCCTTGTCTCATTATGTTTATCTACACTAAATATACGAGTAAGGCTCAAGTCACACCGAGATGGCAGCGAAGCGGCGAGCAGGTTCAGTGTCATATAATTTTAAACTTAATCCTTATCACAGTAACACATATTATCGCTTGATCGCTTGAGAAACTTGAAAAGGTCGCGGGGCCGCCCGCGGCGCCGCGACCTTTATTCACCTTATTGTAATGAAGATAAAGTTTAAAATTATATGACACTGAAACTGCTCGCCGCTTCGCTGCCATCTCGGTGTGACTTGACCCTAACAACTCTGGCGGGAAGCGCCGGCGATGCTGGTAGTTAACAAAAGAGTGCCGATAACATTGTGTTATTTGCGTAAATCCTATTGGTTTACCTGACATTCTCATTTATCTCCCTTTCCTATCCTTAAATTAGACCGGTCGGGTTAGTGTTGACAAAACAATGAAAGTGCACGGGTGTTAATGTAATAATATAAAATATATTCGACACGACTTCTGCGGAAAACTACTGATGTAAGTACCTACATTTTTGTAAGTTACAAATATTATTAGATTGTTTATAGTCAATACTATATTGTCTCATGTCTTATTAATTTATGCTAATAACGTACGGTATCAATATTTGTATTCAATTTTAGTATACACATATTATTAAATAGCATTCTAAATTATATTAAGTAATAAGTGTGTAATTATTGTCTCCTGTTTTTTAGAGCTCAATAATGTTACAAGAAGCGCATCCTGGTCTCTCTGGTAGTACAGGAAGCTGTTTGCAGTATATACAAAGAAAAGGTGGAATCGTGCTTCTGCGTGCTGGATACCAATTTTTAAGGAAAAGGCAAAACAAAAGTGGATCTGTTGTATGGGAATGTCATCTTAGAAGAAAGAATAAGTGCAGTGGGACCTTAACTATAAAAGTAAGTACCTACTTTTTTGGCTTCTTTATTCATGCAAAATCAGACAATGGGTAAATAAATTATGCACGTTTATTGCAGAATGATGATACGTACTTAGGTATTAATCATAATAAGTAAAAGTGCTCGATGGTTGTGTACGTTGATATAATCTCTAGGCTTTGTGTGCAATAATTATTACTGCCTACTGTTATGACCTAGACTACTTTCTTCAATACTTGTGATTTTTTTATTGTTGTTACCCTTTATGATGTTTTGTGTTCATGTTTTTTCAGTTTGATTTTGTATATGTTTTTAATTTTGATTTTGAAATTGTGCTAATTTATTGACGCTATTTATGTGTAAAATTAATGTGTAACCTGTTCTGATTCCTTTAACACAAAAATGTGACACTGTATACCAATACATATAAGCAAATGTGACTTGTTAAAAATTAGAACGATAAGTTTTTTTTTGTTGTTTTTACCTTCATTTCGTGATATTTTGGGTATTTTATTTAATTTTCCTTTTGAAAGTGTGATAATTTACTGACCCTATTTATGTGTTAAAATAATGAGTACCTAAACTTTTCTAATCACTTAGATAATGTAAAACGTAAAATCTTGCCACCATACATATAAGCAACTGTGACTACAAAAAATAGTGACTTATATTAAAATTTCAAAAGGAAACAACCTGAATGGTAAAAAGTCTGTTTGTAGTGTTTAATTGTAATATAATACAGACTTTTTTATTATAAGCTCTATATATACTGATTTTTTAATCATAATTTTTAGTTATAAGGAGAATTTTATTCTTAATTAAAAAAATATTATGTATAAAAATATTGCGAGTTATCGCAAAGTTGATTCTGTGATTTTTACTGTGATTTTTATTCCTTATTAATTAAATGACTGATTTTTATTTCAAATTAGTTTTTTTTTTACCAATTAAAAGTCTTTTATTATTTGGTGGGAGCAATAGAACTAAAAAAAAGAATTAATAAATTATTCCCATTTGTCCCCCCAAAAAATTTAGAGGGACCATCGGGAAAATAAATAACGAATTCCTGTTCGTCCCCCTCGGGGGACGAACGGGAATACACGAGAAATTTCTGATTGAACATTTCGCACAATATGTGCCCGCCCTACTACTCTTGCGCCCGGGTGCACCGCACACCCTGCACTATAATAGGTAAAGCCGCCTCTCCATTTAATTTGTTCGGGTTACGTGCGTTGATTCTGTTCCTTTTGTTGGAGACGAATTCGAAATTTAAGACATGCGTGTAAGGTTGAATTTGTTGTGGTTTTGATATTATGTTGATCAGTGGGTATCGGTCGTAATTTATTGCTTTTTGTACAAAGGTTTGTGAAATAAACTTTAAGCATTGCGTTTAAGGTTGAATTTACATTAATGTATGCTTATTTCAACTAGCATTACCTAAACACAATTTGGTGACAGTTTTAAAGAGAACTTTTACTTGGGATTGTGTATCTAGTTTTTTATTAGTGATCGATGGATTCTGCACGAAAACTATTTTTGTTAAAATGTCAAGTGTCAATTCAATTCTCCTGTCAGAACATGTCAGAATCAGCAAGAAAATACAAAATAACCTCAAAAATAAACAATCGATTTGATCAAGCCGGAGTAAATTGAATTATGTGTAAATAAGACATTAATTTGCTGAACTATTAAGTTGCCAGTTATATAAAGTGCCTGCAAAATGAATTGTGTACGATTGCTACGTCTAGTTGAGCGACAACAGTTCAAAATATTTCAGACAACTTCAGCTAGATCTATTTCAAATCATCCTATGCGTTTCATGGAGACCCAGAACATGTGGAGAGAAAGGGATGGCGTATCTAAACGATGGCAATTGATATATAAAGCACCTATGGATACAGCACTAAATTGGGCATCCGTATATTTAACTTTATCAACCTCTATTGTTGGGGCTGGTGCAGTCTACTATGGAACTTTTGTTTATGATAAAGCTGATGCGTATACCCCTGTAATAGTCGGTGAAAATGTGGTCATTGCAAACAGCCCTATGGAGTGCTTTGCTTACCTCGGAGCATTTCTTGGATTACATTTCGCTGTACAAATGTTGATATCAAAATATGTCATCAGGATGTATCAAGACGGTGATGAATATTTAGCAGTATTTAGAGGTCGTTTCTACAATAGAATAAATAAACATCAATTCCACTTGAAAGAGTTTAAAAAATTGAGTCCTACTTTTGTGGTTTCATGGGGTGATGCCAGATTTGGTCTTGGTAGCAAACATGGTATAATATTGGAGAATTACTTCAAAACTCCAGAACATTTTAACTACTTGTTGAACAAGAGAAGTGCTAATAAACCCGAGGAAGATTAGTGAACAATATGTTTGATTAGTTTTGTAAATATTGTTTTTGTAGTATTATGATTTAGTTTAGTAGTGAAATGAAGAATTTCTACAGCTACACTACAGCCTAACCAGTGTGACCTTATGTTGTGATTCAGTACTTGATGCTATTGAATAAAGGAAATGTTTTAGTAAAACTAGTTGTTTGTTTAAATAGAGTATCATATTTACCAAATACTAATTAAGTTCCTACACAAAATGGGTATTTAAACAACTAGTAAGACCTGGATTGTAATAAAATTGAAATAATAATTTGAAGTATAACATATCTTTTAATATATCTGCTAATAACTACATTGTATTAAATAATTAAAATCCTCCAGTAAATGCATTATTCCACCTATGTCTTGAATCTCTTTTCAGTGTGTCCGAATCCATTTTGTTTTTACTATTTTCAAATTGTTCCAAGGCTTCAATTTGTTCCTGCTTTGGCACCAACTTCTTGGTGACCAAACATTGACCATTTTCCTTCAGAATGGTGTAATTGATATCATCTTTGGTCGGCTCTCCATACGGGAATTGAATTGGTGTGACTTTTATTAAATGCTTAATTTTCCAAAGCTTGGAGTTCACTTCTGGTATATTTTTCACTACAGTAACTTGATTTTCACACTGAAAAATAGAAGGAGATTAATAAAAGGTTTAGTAGATGTACTTAAATATATAAATTTAAGTTTGTTACATACATTATTTTATTGTTATATACTTTTAATTAAACAGAGTATACTAAAGTGGATGTGCAACATTTGGTTATGTTGTTATCACAGCTAAGTGATAAATGAAATTAAGTGCATATTATATTTTCTGTCCTAAAGTATCCTTTTTTAGTCAACAGTCATAGTGAGAAGTTGAGTTATATTTATCACTTACTTCTTCCAAAATGTTAAATTCTCGAAGAATAGATTTAAGGAAGTGTGGCTGATGTTTGCTGGGTTTGATTCGTTCAACTCTGAATAACTTCGATGGTGTTACTGGTGGATCTTTGTGATCAGGATACCTGAAAAGTTTATATATTATTACTCGTTCTGATATGACAATAAATGCATCAATGCAATTTCTTTATTGTTAGAACTCGATATAATTTACATTAAATTGGTATCTATGTTACTCGTACGAAATTGAATATGAAAATGAGTAGGGAATAGGGATTTAGGAATAAACTGCCATTATACCTTGGATAGTATACTATGCCCCCTGGATATCGTATACCACCAGGCGATTTATAGCCCTTTGATCTAGTTATTAAAACTAAAGGGTTAAATACTTTTAATAGTTGCCCATTCATTTTTAGATCACAAATATAAAATCTAGAATGATAACCTCAAAACAAAAATACTATTTTGAAGTTTATAATTTTGTTGCCATGCTACAGCACAGAAGTTCACAGAACACCAATATTACTTTACTCTTTGCAGAACACATAATTACAATACCGAGCAGTGCTAAAATTTTGCATAGACAAAAAGACAATATATATTTATTACGTCAGTGTCATACATTGGGAAAAATGAGAAATTGAATTCTAAAGTGCCTACCCTACGTTGGTCTCATTGTAACAAGCGGTATCTTCTCAACCGACTTTATAGATAACCAATTTTTTTAGTAGTAGAAAGCAGCTACGAGTTTGGAAGTTTGTGAGACCGTACGTCGTGGACAAAATCATAAGCCGTTGTCTTTTTGATCCTGCTGGAGTATGATTTCCTCCGTAGTTGTTTCGGCTTGCCGTCCCATCAGAATAACAAATTGAGGGAATCGAAACTGCACCTATGTTAGTGGGGCATTATTTTAGCGACGCGTAATTTATTCTCCTCTCAGACGCCGGCCCCACTGCGCGCAGTCTACCGGTCAGAGTTCCGAGTTTAGCGTTTCGCGTTCACACACGACTCAGTAAACGGTATAAAATTTGGAGTTAACTAATCCTAAACCAAATGTCACTCTCAATCAAATATTTCGCAAATCATAAAGATAATGTGTGTTTCTCACTAATTCAATAAACTTTTCGATCTCGTCGAACATCGTGACCTTCCGGCTTTTGCAAAAAATAGTAATCCAACAGAACTCGAGTTCACTTTGACCGCCGGCGCCGCGCAGTGGGGTTCGGCGTCTTAAGTGGGTGATAGATGTACGAACTTATAGTGCGCGATCGTAAACTTACTCGGCTTGACGTCGGTGACAAACGTGAAAGCTTGCTCATTACTCTGATACCAGGAGGACCGCGATGTTGTCAATGGTCACTTTTTCTTATTCAGGAATAATATTTTATTATAGTCAGACAGGATGCATTATGAGATACATTTTATAGAATAGCTAAAGTACACACATCTTTCATGGGGTACTATGTTAAATGTTACAATGAAATACCTTGTGACATATTAGAACTAAACGAAAGAAAATTTAAAAACTATATTAAAAGCACACTTTGAAAACAAGCATATTACAAATTAGAAGATTACATTCAGGATAAGAATGCTTGGAAACATGCTGGTCCTGCTCCTTAGGACAATCAATGGTGGGGACAAGATCAAACTGGTTGGTTTATGTATTTACTTTATACTTGTACCTACTGTTTCATTTTTGGGTTTTTATTTTTCTGTTCACTCACACTGCTAATTGATGGTTTAAATATTTGTAAATATGTGAGTACCATATGCTTATTTAGAAAATTATTAAGTCTACCTCTACATACTCTAGGTTCATGGTCATAACATATATTACTAACAAACGTTTTGTATACTACAGCACATGTAAAACATTGATTTGAAAAGAGTAACTATGGAGTTTCATGTCCGTTCTTCTCCATAAGAATCTACCCTTCCGAATGGACAGTAGAGTCACTGTTATTTTTTAAATTTAAAACGGCACTTTTGAGCGTCATCATTACATTTAATGTAATGATAACGTTCAAAAGTGCCGTTTAATGGCCTTATGAAATAAACGTTTTTGACTTGACTTGAGAGAAGCAAAGAAAGCTTCAAAAATCAGTAATTTTTGCCACACAATAGCTCTCGACGTGTCACAAAACAAAGCAATGTCTCGCGGCTTGCGGCTCGCAGCTTTGACTGACGTACGAGCCGAGGCAAGCTACGAGCAAAATTTCAAACCTGTTGGATCGCCAACGAACATACTCGGTGGTTTTTATGTACGCGTACTTACAGTGACACATGAGCGAAAAATGTTGTCGGACGTCGAGCCACAAGTACGTTTACATGCTCGCACGTCTATCACCCACTTTAGGGTTTCGGATCCGTTTCAAAGTCGCATCTCTATGTTACTCTTTAGTCTCTGGCAGGCAAAGTTGCCAACCAAATAATCTGTCAATGTCAAAAATAAGTCGAGTATTTTCAAAAGTTTGTTTTGTAATTTACGTGGGAATTATGTAGTTTATAATAATTTTTGTAAAATTTGATAAGATTTTTAATCAAACATGATACGTGATTATTCCTGATGCTTTTGCAAAGCGTTTGTTAGTGTATTTATAAAGTTGGGAAGCATATATTGGAAAGACAAAGACTTAATGAAGAAAGTTCGTTTTGAGAGTCCTGTTAAAGTTTTTAAACCCATCAGCATGAACGAGCGTGAGTGCCATTCACCTCGTCCACTAATTGAGAGGCAGTTACATGCTAATGTACCTGACTTATATAGTCAACCGAAGGTATTGCCTTATAGTGACGACCCAGTGCAATTGTTTGAAAACAGCAATAGCTCCCCGTATCCAATAGTAAACAAAACACCGCTGCCAGTCTTTCAAAAGGGGCCAGACTGGTCGCCGGCTAACGAACTAGAGCTAAGTATGCTTGATGCTTCATACCATGAACCTCGAAGGCCGACATTTTGTAGGTCTATCCTGAAGCCTGCAGATATCAACCATAACACTGTCGATGCTCATACTCTTAATGTTCCTCAAAGTTATTCCTTACCACAAGCTACCATTGAAAATAAATCAGTGAGACCTCCAAATGTTCTTATCAAAGACCATGATTTTTTTATAAAAAGGGATAACTTAGACAAATTCCATATGGATATGAATCCTATGCAAAAGCAACTAAGCAAGCTAACCTTAGACAAAGAAAATAACCCTTTGACTAAGAAATCAGAAATAATGCAAATGGCAGCAATTGTCCAATCTGAAAATGTAAAACAATATGTGCCACAGCCTACTAGCCTTACTAAAATGGACTGTAGTTGTCATCATTGCATTAAAAAAGTAACTTCACCAAGTCCACACTATATGACAAAGGAACCAACACAGCAGCACATGGCCAAGTGTGAGTCTAATTTTTATGTCCAAAATGGTAGCAGAAACATTCAATGTCCATGCAGATTGCCTCCGCCACTCAGCAGATGCTCCTGTTGCATCCATACACCTTCTCCACAACATTACCAATACAACACTTGTGACACAGACCAGATAAACAGTCCCAAAATGAATGCTGTTGACAAAAAGACCTGGGCTATTGAAAAATATGAACAGAGCAAGAAATCAGACTCAATGGAAGTGGAAAAACAGGCTAATGTTAGCAAGGAGAAGAGAGAACCAACTGTGTCTGATCTTTTTAAGATTATAAAGCTCCAGAATGAACAACTGCAACTGCTGCAAGAGAAAGTAGACAAATTCATTTCAGCCAGTCAACAAACACAAGCGCCGGCTCAAACCCATAGCACAGAACATGTGGCTATTGAAACTGTTGGCAATGAACAGCACAAAATATCCATAGGAGTCATGACTAGCTTTGAAATGGTTAGAACTTCAACGGTAATTAATAAAGAGATCTTGAAAACCAATGACAATGCTCAGATACAATGCAATAGATCCCAAATAAGTATTAAAGAGGTTCTGTCTAAGGGACAGTCTCCTAATCCAAACTTTCTGGATGGCATTGCACCTGTAGGTGAAACTATGAGGGCAGAGTTTGAGGCCCAAGGAAATGCTGCCACTAATGGTGGTATGCTAGGACCAGCTGGTGTGAATGAGGAGAAAACATTGAATGAATTGAGCTTGTATAATGTTCAAATAGATAATGCTACTACACCTCTCATGTCGCCAGAGCAGAGCTTGTATTTGGATATAAGAGATTATAGCGAGTAAGTTACTATTGTTTTTTGCAATCTACATAGACCATTGCTGGGTAAAAGTCTCTCCTATAACCTTCCATAGTCAGCTAGGAAACACTGGCCTCATCTAGTTTAAAACAGCTAAAAAAAATTGCTGTGTGAGTCTTATTAACAACCTACTTTATAAATAAATTTATCAGTTTGTGCAACTTGCAGTTTGTAGAGAATGGCGATACAGAGAGTTACTATTTGTTTTATTTTTATTTGATATTTTACTCAATTATTTCGTCAAATTATCTATCAGACTATTTAAAACTATATATGTATAGAATACTATTTCTCAGATCAAATACAACCCTTTCTAGTTATCAGATAACATCATGTGCAACAACATAGTAACAACTTTTCTTTTTTCAGTTCTGAAGCAGGAAGTGATGACCAATCCAATGTTGGATGGACATATTACAACAAAGTTATGGTAAATAAAAACACATCCCAATTCTCTTCACTGTTTAAACTCAAACACTGATCATCATCATCATCTGCCTAGCCTTTTCCCAACTATATTGGGGTCGGCTTCCAGTCAAACCGGATAATGTTTTATTAATTATTTCAGACTCATGTCAATGGGATGCTGCAGGACTCAGACATGCCATCCTCGGCCAGTGCACTATACAGGAATACTAGACAGCAGATGCAGACTGTGCAAATGCAGATTGACAAGACTAATGTTAGTGTTACTAAAAGGTAAATGGACATAGTAATAAAAAATCTACTACTAGCTGAATGAGCAACTTTGTCTGCATCACATTTTTCACTAATGATCCGCTCCTGTTGATTGTAGTGTGATTTTATGTAGCCTAAAGCCTTCCTGGATAAATGGGCTATAATAATAATAAACATTATTAATCGTATTATTAGTACTTATAGATTTCTGTCTGGTTGTCTTGGGGTAATTCAGGAAGTAAACTAGTCTGGGTTTTTTGTAACTAGACCTTTCTAATTACTACTACGTATTATTTTGATAGGCACACGTGTGCCTAATAGTATAGGAAAAAAGGATCATAAAACAGTCGACAATTGGCAGAGAAATCGGCATACAAACAAAAGTTTATTTATTTCCTCAGAGTTAAATTCGGCGATGATCCTCTCGGGCTACATCAACCTCACATTTACGCGTCCACTGACACTAGCCTGAAGATGAACCAGCTAGCTGCCAAGTATCTAAAGAATGGGCCTCCAGTAACGGCCCCACTACGACTAGCGCCCAGGCCTGCGACTGCGCCTATTGACATGTCTTTCGCGACCAGAAATTATATGGAAAGACATAAACTGTTGAAAGGTATGCTATTATTACACTAGCCAGTTACTGTACTATTGAAGCGTAAGACCTCTTTCCGTATAGAGAAGGCAAGGCACGAGTATTAACTACCGCCTCTTGTTCAGAATGCTCAAGGTGATTTCAGACCTAATGGAGGTCGGCCACGATACTTTTTGCTGCGATCCGGTAGGCAGTGAAACAATCTCAAAAATATCACGACAGTCGCGTTCAACAATCGCATCAATTGTCGGTTTTTAGTAGAAACAAAGAATCTCGCACAGCTCGTGCGTTAGTTCGTTTTTAACCGACATCCAAAAAAGGAGATTCTCAATTCGGTGGGCATTTTTTATTAGTTTTTTTTGTGTATTTTCACCGATTACTCCGAGGTTTCTGAACCGATTTCGAAAATTCTTTTTTAGTTCGATGCGGTATATGTGCCATATGGTCCCGTAAAAGATTAATTAAGTTTGGTTTAGAAGTTTTTATTTTAAGAGCAATTTTGCTCATTTCAATTTCTGCGTAGACAAAGTCGTCGTCCAAGTATCTCCACTTAAAACTGAAAAATAAAAACTTTTTACAACAAAATATAACCGACTTCCAAACAAAACACTACAAGCATAAAATAACCTTATTTCGGAAGTCGGTGTTAAAAACAAAGAGACAACCAAAACACCGACCTTTGGTAGGTAAGTTACCTCCTTGGCTGCCATGGGAGTAAAAGATTGTTCCATTTTTAAATTACGCGACAGATATGAGTTTACTATGTAATTTATTTGGCGCACACGACAGATATGGATTTTCATACAACTTTTGCCGGCCGCATCTCACATGTATTTGGCCAGTACAGCAATTACGATTTATCTCGAAGAAGATTGTCAAAATAATGCTCAAATTTCCAAGCATGTTTGAGAAACAAAAATATGGTAGTGTCGCAACTAATCTAGTCGCGTAATGTGTTTCAGGTGTGCCGACAACTTCGAAGTCGTCCACTCCGGGTGAGATGCCGAGGTTTTTAGACATAAAGGCTTTGAAACAGCAGCCCAAGTTTTTATAGTATACATAGTTAACTATAGTGATTTACGTTATTATTAATTTTACGATTAAGTGTACTTCTTAATGTTTAACTTTTATTATATTGTGTTAATTAGTTTGGACTAGATTTATAATTGACTTACTTAACTTTATAGTTAGGTGTTTTTATAGGTTATAAATAAAACAGACGCCAGGTTTCTGAACAGACATTTATTTTAAACCTCAGAGAAAATAACAGAGTAAAACCCTACATTATATAGGTAGGTATATTTGTTACGGGAACAGAAGCTTTTAATTATATTACACTTATATTTGTTCAGTATCTCGGGTTTATTATGAAGTATTATAGTAATATACATTAATTTTGTCTACATACATGATATAAACAATAAATTTAGTTTCATATAAAGTGCTTTTTAATTTTTTTGTTTCACACAATATCACATTTTGTCGAAACAGGTGATTTAGGAAAATTGAGCCGCATGTACATTCGTAAAAAATACGTCGTTAGACTAATACTGAGACTAGAATTGTGTGCATCCAAAAGTATACATTTAATATGCATGCATTTTCATAAATATACATCAAATTATGCATTTGTCATTAATGTCCATGCGGCTTTATGCTCTCATTAAAATATATATTATTTTATAGATTTTTAATAAACTTGTGAACTACTATAACAATATTATAATATAATTTTCTTTCGGAGGTATTCAAATATCTCTCACAGGCAATTGTACTTCCATAACTTTGGATATGGCAATAAAAATATTGTTATGATACACCAATATACTGCTTAATATATTTATAATATTTTCTATTATAAATATTCTTCGTAACTCTTTCCTATGTCAAAGTGAAAACTATGAACAGCACAATCATAAACTGAGACACATTATAAAAAAAAATACGATTTTATGTAGCTATTTACACTAATAGTTCAACATACAATATTGGGACACATACATAGTTCTATCGATAAAGAAATAAAATAAGGATTTATATCGAGTAGTTCTACGTATTTACTATCGAAAAGCTTACATCCTAAAATACTTGTCTGTTTTACAATATTTCATTTCAATTGGACAAAACTTTATCGACTACAATGTACACATATAAGTTTAGTTTCTCATGTGATATCAGCATTCATAATATTTCTTATGATTTAAACTTATGACTATCAGTTTGGTTCTTTTCTTTGGTTAGTAATATACGTTTTCGCAAGACATCGAAACATTCAACACACTACTAGATTTCTGTAATACAAGTAAATAGGTAACTTTAATTAATACATTTGAAATGTTAACACTACCGTTACTTCTCTATGTACATTGAAGACAATCTGTATTAACACTTAAATAAGATTTCAATTCTCTTGCATCGCAAAATATTACAGTTTTACACTTTTAAGTCTAGAAAGATAACCAAATAATTGGATGGCACTTCTTTTCTGGTGTCAATTACTTTCGAAAGATAATATAATCATTTCTTCATAATTCGTTTAATCCTAAAGAGAACTATTTAACATCACTTTTTTGTCTTACATGTTGAAGTCAAGTGACTAGAATATTACATTTAAACATGAGATTCATCATTTAATTATAAATATTTATTTATTTGAATTACATAGTATCTGTAGTTACACTGTACATTGTATATTTTTTGTAAAAATTGTTGCTAGGTCATAAAATTTCTTATCCAATAAATTATTTTAACACTGAACGACATCTACATCGTAACTGTTAGTTTTAATATAATTTTGTTTATACAGTATGTTTCCCTTATATTGAGCATATATTTTGTGCAGAGCAATTACGTTAACTGTATAGGTATTATATGTTTTTATGTTTCTTACTTCAATAGCAGGGAAGTGAAATACACATGTATTGTAATAAAGTAGGTATTATTTTTCTGATAAATCTCCAATATTGCAACAATGATAGAATATTATAGTAGTCAACGTAAAATAGCTTCATACTTATTTGTTCATACGCTCTACGAAATATAGTTTTGTTCACTACACATCACCCATATTTGTTATATCACATCTTTGCCATTCAAATTATCCCTCTAGTATCTACTCGTACTATGTCTACATGTAACGTCTCTACTTGATTTAAAATAATTTTCATATAGATTAAATTTTTATCTAGACATTTTAAGTTGGTTACACACGACATTTAACCTTGGTTACACACGACATTTAACCTTGACAATTCTCTACAGTGTTCCTAAAAAGATGACAATATTTGCAATTCTGAAAGTTCTGTCGTGTGTAGACAACTTTTTCAACACTCAATACCTATAGGTACCTACGCCTGTATATCTAGCTACTCATACATTAAAATTGTGCACCTGGTTCCGTATTCGATAACAAGCTACGAAGTTAGTTTGGTTGTCTACGTATCACTTATAAAGTTTCGTCGTCGCCTCCTCCTCTTGATTTGCTGTCTAGTCTCAGTTCTGCCAATCTCTGCCGAATGCTGTTTGGCCTGGAAAATAACGAAGTTCTTTGTTATTTGCAGTCTTTTACTGAACTTTGTAACATTGTTTTGGATTTGTTTATTATATTAGGGCTATAAATATTACACAGTGTTTAGAAACAAATTCATTAATATTATAAGACTGACCTGTCAGAAAAGTAGGATGTGACCACTTGGTCAGCGGAGACCGACTGTCGTTGGTATGCTCCCGCGCTCAGGTTGCTCTGCGGGATCTTGTAGATACGCACGCATCGTCCGCTGTTTTCTGGGAGCACTGAAAATTACCAAAAACAAACAAAAATGAGTGAATTCAAGTAAGTATAATTTTATTTGTTTAAAGATGGTGTATATGATATATGCAAAGACATTTCTTCCTTTTTTCTAGTCTGTAGTAACCCGGACAATATCTGACTGCAGCTTCGATGCTTTTCTGATTCCCAATAACAGAACTCATTCGTTGCCTCTTCTCTCGTTCCTATCATACTATTTATTGCAGCATCAAAACTTATTCTCAAAAATGCAAATCCTCGATGTAGCTAGTTTGAAAATACGAACCTTGAGGAGAAGTAGGAGGCGAAATTGGCGCCATTCGTGTCAGTGGCGGTCTAATGTTCTCTTGTTCAGAAGAAATTGAGCTGCTTCTGCTTGAGGCTGAATTATTTTCCGAAGGTGCGGTGCGGTTAATATTGTAAGGGTCTCCTCTGTAAACAAAAAGTATTAGGAAGCTTATGTAAAAGTAACAAGAATTTTGTAGTATGAAGAATTGAAAATACTCATCTGCCTAGCCTTTTCCCAACTATATTGGGGTCGGCTTCCAGTCAAACCGGATTCAGCTGAAAACCTGTGTTTTACGTGGAGCGGCTGCCTGCCAGACCTCCACAACCCATTAACTGGGTAACACGGTACTTCTTGGCAAGACTGGAATCAGATTTACTGGCTTCTGACAATCCGTAACGACTGCCAAAGATCTACTAATGACAGCCGGGACCAACGGCTTAACGTGCTTTCCGAGGCACGGAGGAAACTCGGTATGTTCGGATGGTCACCCATCCACAGACCAACCTTGGCAAGCGTTGCTTAACCTTAAAGATCGACCCGTGCGGCTGTTTTTATTTAGCCACGAGTTCCTCAAGAATTGAAAATACTAACGCTTACGATTGCTTTAACTATTCAAACTCTTTCCTTTCCCACTTTGTCTTTGAGCTCGATAATTGCATGGAGTATTTTAAGAAAATTTTATAAGAACCGAGACCGGAAAAGCTAGCGGTGCTCTGTCGAAAATTACTTGAAGTTTGGTTGGTGACAATTCAATTAATAACTTTCGGAAGTTATTGGTAATATTACAAGATGTTCTACGTCTTTTTGCGCTGGGTAACTGCTTAATTGCTCCAACGTACAAATTGTAAAAGCTATTTTATAAATGCCAATTTTTTCTTTTAATTTTGTCTAGGCTGTTTTGTTCCATTTCAGGGAGCTGGATTCAAATTCAACAGTTCAAGTTCAATCGCTATATTCATCTTGGTTTATCGCGATGTTGCCAGCATTCAATAAGGCTCAACCAGTGATACCTGGGGAAGAAATATTGTTCCTTACTGTGATGTATGTTGAGAATTAGACTAAGTGGGTAGTAGGTTATTAACTACAATTTGTTATTGTCACCGCCGCCGCGCTAGTCTGCGAATATACTCTGTGCTATCGAGACGTTACCTTGTTTTATTCAGCTTCCAGCTGACTAAGTACCTGCTCCTGACATATTTCTCAGTGGCGACGAGAAGTGAACAGTTCGCGTGTGATATTGAAGGCGTTTACGATGACGATCGGAAAAATAGCCGAGTTTAACGTCCACAAAGACGATTGGAATCTATATGTCGAACGGTTAGAACAATACTTCGTTGTGAACGACATACAGGAGGATTTACATGTACCGACGTTAATAACCGTAATGGGGGCAGAGGGTTACGAGCTGCTGGTCAATCTGTGTACACCGAATAAACCAAAAACGAAGACGTTTGAGCAATTAACGGAAATCATGGGTAAACATTTACAACCTAAACCTAGTGAACTCGCTGAGAGGTATAAATTCAGGCATAGGAAACAGAAACCGGGGGAAAGCATATCCGAGTACGTGGCGGTGCTGAAGAAAATGTCGAAGACCTGTGAGTTCGGAAGTTGGCTCGAAGAAAGTTTGAGGGATCAATTGGTGTGCGGAATAGCGAGCGAGAATATTAGGCAACGGTTATTCGCAGAGTCAAAACTGGATTTTGCCAAGGCGTATAAACTAGCCGCCAGCATGGAATCAGCAGAGAAGGACGCTGCTATAGTGGAAGAGCCTAAATCGTCAGCGGGAACGGACGCAACGACGGTGACGTGTCAAGCGATGACGACGAGACGGCATGCAGCGGGCGGGGCGGAGCGCGGCTGGCAGCCGGGCGTCGCGCGGCGCGAAGTGCGCGAGCGACGTGATTTCCGGGAGCGGCGCGCGGGCCACGAGTCGGTGATGTCGGTGCCGGGTGAGCGAGCTCGGCCGGGGGAGCGAGCTCGGCCACAGCGGCCATGCCGGGTGTGTGGCGCTAACCACAACGAATCGACGTGCAAGTTCGCAAGTTACGTGTGTAGGGTTTGCAACCAGCAAGGGCACCTGCGACGTATGTGTCCTAATATGGTGGGACAGCATCAGGTAGACGTGCAAACCGCCGGCAAGGACGAAGAGGCGGACAGTGACGAGGTAATTATTGTTGATGTTTGTCGGTTGTCGATATCAAGTTGTAAACCTATCTATATATCACTGAATGTACATAATAAAGACATTGCTATGGAATGTGACACAGGTAGTGCAGTGTCTTGTATTAGTCGGGAGTGTTACAATAGACTATTCAACGATCTTACCCTACAACCATGTAAAGTAATATTAAGATATTATACGGGTGAGACTGTTAAACCGTTAGGTATAATAAAACCGCTAGTTCGGTATAAGAATAGAAGTGAATTTTTGGAATTACTTGTTATAGAAAAAGGAAAAACTGTACTTTTAGGACGACATTGGATAGCGGCATTAAAGATACAACTACCCGATTTAAGTTACGATGTGCATAAAATGTGGGAAAGTAATGAATACGATGTACCCTATTTCAGTTCCATATACTGTAACGTGTTCGCGGAGGGCCTCGGGTGCTTCACGGGCGGCGCAGTGAGCATTCACGTGCGCGAGGGGGCGCGGCCGGTGTTCATGCGCGCGCGCCCGCTGGCGTACGCGCTGCGCGAGCCGGTGGAGCGCGCGCTGGAGCAGTTCGTGCGCGACGGAGTTCTCACCCCGGTGGAGCGTTCGGACTGGGCTACGCCGATAGTTCCAGTGGTAAAGAAGGACGGTAGTATTCGTATTTGTGCCGATTATAAACTGACCTTAAAGGCTCGGGCAGACCGGATGCGTATGCGTGACTACGACGTAACCACGTCGTAGTCATGCGCGTGGTTACGGCGTAATCCGATGTCACACCGGGTTACGTATACGTCTACGCTTACGCTTACACCATCGAGCTGAGTACGCAATGCATGCCCGGCTGCGGCACCATATTTTATTTGATTGTTTTCAACGCTTATGTTGTGCGCGATGTTTGACGAAGATTGGGTATATGGACCTAGTAGTTCATCTGACAAGGAAGAAGCAATATTACTACTATTCTGCCAGAATCCTTCTGTGTGTGCAAAAATAAAATGGGTGCATGATATAAATAAAAAAAGAGAAACACATAGTGAATATCATAACCTTTGCCGTGAACTCGAATCGTATGAGGATCGCTTTTACTTATATTTCCACATGTCAAGAAGTTCTTTTGAAGAATTGCATGATTTAGTGAAATCACATATATTTAAACTGGACACCAACTACAGAAAAGCGGTGCAACAAGAGAAAGACTAGCAATTTTTTTAAGGTAAATTTACTTTTTCATTTTAAAATTAAATAACAAATTGTGAAATAAAACCAAATAAGATACAAAATAATATGATCATTTGCTCAACCTTCATGCGACTCATTCGAATTATGATTCGTTAGATCTATGGCCAGAGCGACGACGACGTCCTCGTCTTGAGGTGGTTCTTGAGAAGTTTCTTCCGTTATCAACACAGGTTGCAACGGTTGTTGTATATGCTCTTCTGTTATTAAAATGGTTTCAGTACATCCATCAGATAATACAGAATAAGCAGGTGATAGGTACATTAGCGACGATGGTTTTTGGCTGGTCATTTGGTTTTGTCCTTCATTTGTTGAATTATTTCCAAATTCTTCCAATTCAACATCAGCAAACAATTTTGCTAATGCTACTTTTATTTTACCTCGATTTCGCACTGATAATTTTTTAAACGATTTAGCATAGCTCATGAACAAGTAGTCAATGTTAATCTTTATTTTTTGGATTGTAAATACATTCATATTTATGCACCATTTCAATAAGTTTTTCTTTGTTCATTTTAAAAACCAAACAAAACTTGGTGCCGGTTTGTAATAAAATACAACTGACTGCAGTTACACGCGTACGGCAGTGCGCTGCAAACGTACGTGCGTGTTCGGTGTGACGTCCAATATGGCGCGCCATTGAATACAACGTCATCAACGCGATGTTGCCGTTCTGCTCTGCGTTAGGTACGGCGTAAGACACGCAGCCTGTTTGTGTCTTGGGAGCTGCATTGCGTAGGGTTACGCGTTACGTCGACGCGCACGTCTACGTTACGCAAGCGGTGTGTCCTCACTCATACAGTTCCATACATTACAACTCAATGGTACATGCGTGTCTACGCTTACGTCTACGCATACGCATCCGGTCTGCTCGAGCCTTAAACAAAGTCATAGAAATTGACCGTTATCCGCTGCCTAGGGTAGAAGATTTGTTATTTCGTCTCCGAGGGGGTGAATACTACAGTAAAATCGATTTGTCTCAAGCATACGCGCAATTTGAGCTCGATGACACAAAAAAATACACGGTAATTAATACCCATAAAGGTTTATACATGTATAACAGATTAGTGTATGGTTTAGCGTCTAGCCCGGGCATTTTTCAAAGGCGAATAGAACAATTATTTGCTGACATGCCGCGTGTAGGTGTTTTCTTAGATGATATAATCGTGACAGGTAGTACGAAGGCCGATCATGTAAGCAATTTGCATAAAGTCTTTCAGCGTTTGCAAGACTACGGACTTAGAGTGAAGAAAGAAAAATGCGTTTTCTTTGCAAAGTCTGTTTCCTATTTGGGTCACGTAATTAGTAAGGAGGGCGTGCACACGTGCCCGGAGAAAGTTCAGGCGGTGATGGAGACGCCGGCGCCTACCAATATCACCGAGTTACGAGCGTTTATAGGTCTAGTTATGTATTATGCGAAATTTATTAAAAATATTAGTACAGTTCTTGCGCCGTTATATAATCTCCTAAAGTCAGGCGCTAAGTATAATTGGAATGCGGATTGCCAAAGGGCATTCACAAGAGTGAAGCGCCTTTTATCGGATGGTCAAGTACTAGTGCATTATAATCCGGAGCTACCGCTGATTTTGACCACGGATGCGAGTAGCGTGGGTGTGGGCGCGGTAATATCACATGTTACGGCGGACGGCGAGCGGCCGGTGGCGTATGCATCGCGGTCGCTTACACCAACTGAGCGAGCGTATGCGCAAATAGATAGGGAGGCTCTTGGAATTATATTCGGTATTCGAAAGTTTCATCAATACCTTTACGGTCGTCACTTTACACTACGAACTGATCATAAACCTTTAACATATATTTTTGGTGATAAAACGGGTATACCGGTGATGGCTGCCTCACGGCTACAGCGGTGGGCGGTACTACTGTCGGGTTACAATTACAAGATTGAGTACATAATTTCTAGTAAGAACAGTGCAGATGCTTTGTCACGCCTGCCATGTAAGAATAATTGCGCTCATAAGTCAAAAAGAGAAAGTACTTATGTTAACTTTGTAGAAAATTTCTTACCCGTCACTAGCAGTGATATCAAGCGTGTGACATCCAAGGATAAGGTGCTTAGTAGGGTGATGTTATACATACATTCAGGTTGGCCGTCAGTTAGTCCCAGTAGTGAAGAGATTAAACCATTCTATGCAAGGAAAAACGAATTATATATAGAATGTGGGTGTATAATGTGGGGCTATCGCATGGTAATTCCACAGGCATTACAAGGGCACATATTACAACAATTGCATAGCAGTCACATGGGTATCGTAAAGATGAAAAGTGTGGCTAGGAGTTATGCCTGGTGGCCTAACATCGATAAAGATATCGAGGACTTAGGTAAAAGCTGTGAGACATGTGCGGCGGAAGCGAACGCGCCGCCGCGATCTATCATCCAACCATGGCCGTATTATAACCAACCGTGGACTAGACTTCACATCGATTTTTTGGGCCCATATCGAGGTATGACATTTCTGGTATTGATAGATTCATCTTCAAAATGGCTAGAAATATTTGAAATGTCACGAACTAACGCGTCAAATGTTATTAAAGTGTTACGTTCGACTTTTGCGAGGTTTGGTTTACCGGAACAGTTGGTATCAGATCAGGGACCACCCTTCACCAGTACAGAATTTAAAAATTTTCTAATAAAAAATGGAATTAGGCAGTATTTTTCGCCTGCTTATCATCCGTCGTCAAACGGAGCAGCAGAAAATGCAGTTAACATATGCAAACGCACTATCAAAAAGGCTATTAGGGATCGCGTGGATGTAGACACAGCTTTACAATCATTCTTACTAGCATACAGAAACACGGCGCACAGCACAACTGGTGAGACACCCGCTATGTTGTTGCAGAAACGAACACTACGGTCCAGGTTGGATTTGTTACGAACGGAACGATCAGTAGGTACCAGAGTGCAGGATGCGCAGCAGAGACAAATCGATTCATCAGGTGGGGTTTTGCGATCGTTCAACGAGGGCGATCCCGTTTGGATGAGGGATTACAATTCCTCAAATAAATGGGTAAAGGGTTCGATTACAAACGTGGATAGTGCCCGTCGGTATATAATAGCAAGGGATAACGGTCAATTCATTAAAAGACACGTTGATCAGATACGGCGCAGATCTCGAGTATCGGTTGGTGGACCGAACACTGAAGAAGAGGGAACGATGGAGGGTGAGAGCTCCGTAGCGCAGGCTGAGGATAACTCATTAAAGTCGAGGAAGAATGAGGAAGACCGCAGTGATGAGAATGTGGTTGAGGGAAATAAGTCGAAACAAACAATAAACGATGAAGTAGGAGGTGTTGATTCTGATCAGCCATCTAATCAATCACCTGGTTTATCAGATCAGCAGCAAGCAGAGTACCCAAAGCGAACACGTAAACCGGTTATTCGATTCCAATGTACTTGAATAATAAATCTTAATGTATTGATGAAACTATTGTAATTTAAGAAGGGAGGTGTGATGTATGTTGAGAATTAGACTAAGTGGGTAGTAGGTTATTAACTACAATTTGTTATTGTCACCGCCGCCGCGCTAGTCTGCGAATATACTCTGTGCTATCGAGACGTTACCTTGTTTTATTCCGCTTCCAGCTGACTAAGTACCTGCTCCTGACATATTTCTCACTTACCTATCATGATTATCATCTTCATCGAGAGAATAAGGTCCGCACTGCTTGCTCATCTGCCGGACGAGCTCGTCGTGCAGACTGAGGCACGGATCTATCTCCCGACTCAAAGGCACGTATTCCGGTGCGCATGCCACATAGAATATATCCTGAAACTTAATTTGTGTTACTAAAGTAGGCTATCAAGTTTCCTTGAGCCTCTTACGTGGATTTTGTTTTTTGAGAATCGTTTGACGGTTATCTAAACAGAAGCAAAATTTGATCATCAAATACAAATACAAATATACAAATATTTTATTGGAACAAGAAACAATTTTTCAAAAGATTGTGTTCGTTAACAACCATCACGTCGTGAACATCAGATCCCCAAAATTTGAGTATCTAAGTGAATTCCTTAAACAAAGACGTACGAGGTGAGCTAATAGATATCCCTAGATGTTTGGCAAAGTCTGGGATTTTCTCTTGTTTTTTGACAAATCCTTGAGCTGGTTTAGGCTTCTTAGTTGATTAATGAGGCGCCAACTAATGATCGCAAAAAACAAATATTCGCTTGAATTGCGTATCTGAACACATTTCTGAGGATAGTAAATGTTTTAGTAGATAATTATCCCGAATAGGGTACTTACTCTTCGCCCGCAAAGCAATTTCAGTCCAGGTATGCAGGCTGCGTGTACTAGGGATCCATTAGCAACTAGTCGTATTTCTAATAAATCTTCGGCAAATGCCATTATGTACGGGAAAGCGCATACTGAAACAAAATTAATTGGTTATTTCATCGACGTTAATTTTTTTGGACGCTGAAGCATTTGGTAAAGCACAGACTTAACAGAGAGCCATTTCAATTCAAATCCAAGAGACGTTCTCGTAGAAAATAATAATGCTGCTTTGAAAACATTAAGAATATTGTAGAACATGTTTATTGCTCCTTACCTACTGCTGCAGGCACAGTCGTCCAATGAAAATCATATTCAGTATCACTTTCCAGTCCTTTACTTGTTAATCTTTCAAAATGGCACGTATCTGAAAAAATACTTGAATTATTTTAAATTACGTTCCATAGGAAAGGCGTTTTAGGGCCATATTAGAAGGGTGCTTACGATTATAACATAAGACAATTTGTCCATCTCTCTCATCCCCTATGCGTAAGGCGTTGACGAGAGTTCCACGACGAGGTCCGCTATCTTCCGAGTTTTCTGCTCGCTTTACTGACTGCAAAGTATATCATGTCATTTAAAATGAGTACTTATCCAATAATTGTGAAAAATGTCTGGTCTTCTTAATGCTGATCATAGCAAGATATGTTCAAGTATTTGGCATACGTTTATCGGGACGGAATGGCAAAGGATTTAAATTGTTATCAAAGGACATTCAAACTTATCTAGTAGGAATATGTTATAAATTATTTCCGTGGCATCAAAAAGATTTTCTTGACACGGCATTGAAGAGCGCGCTAAGGGATCTCACGGTGGGATGCCGCGGCATGTCGCGGGATGTCTTAGTAGGCCGCCGGAATGCTACAGCTACATCCTCTGCCATTTCGTTCCGGTGTGCGTAGGCCTTTAGGGTCGAAAATTACCTGGCCAGTCCCAGATTCTAAAACTTCCCAGTGATGTTTGTATCCAACTACCATTATTCCTACTTCTCCATCCATAAGCTTGATCAATATAGGAGATTCGCTTAGTTGGATATCCTGCAAATACACAAAATATTTACGTTTTCGATTTGGCCAAGTAAGAAGTTAACTTCTGAATGTCCAAAAACTTACCTTGATATGTGTATATTCGAAACCCATCTCGTTGTCAGTCTTTGATTCCTCAATCATAATCATAACTCTTCTACCAATTGCTACCGCTAATGTTGTTTTACCTCCTTCCCCTATAAAATGATAACAAAGTAGAAGTATTTTTAATCAAAGTGCTGTCACTGCAATTTTTGATCCACTTGGGCTCAAAAAGTGTATGATCCTATTGGAAAACTGCTCGAAAGATTCACCGAGTAGCTGCAAAGGACAGGATTAAGCTTACTCAAAAGTCTATGGAGGGTATGCGGAAGAGAGAGTAAAGTCCCGCAAACCTCCATTGAAAAGGGAGGATACTCCGACCTGGCGGTTGTTGTGCCTGGTGGGTACTGCCCGATAGTTAATATTTGGGCTGATGTATATGTTAAAATCGCACGGTAAACTGTGATTTTGACGTAGTAGTTCACTGCTTTTTTTTTTGTGGCGGCATTGATGCCGCTACAAGTCGACAAAAGGCATTAGAAAGAAGTGAAGACAAGTTCAGAAGCAACACATACCAGTTTCTAGTAGATCAAAATAATTTGCAGTCTTAGTCCGTGGAAGTCTGGCATGCTTGCAGTCCTGCAGAGGTCTCATGGCCCAGGCGCCGGCGCACAGCTCCTGTATGGGCAGCGCGTACAGCCCCGCGCCCCCTGCGCCGCCCGTGGTGGAGCCGCCGCCCGCCACCACCCGCGCGCCCACACGGAACAGACCCGCTCGCTCGCTGACTCGGGCTGCTCGAACGCAGCCTTCCCATCTCAATATTACGCGAGTTGTTCCACTTTCTGTTGAAGGGGTAAAATTATTTCAAATATTGTCGACTTTTTTGTCTGTTGCTGACTCATTTTCTGCATCAGAATGAAATTCGACCTGTGGTTTGAGGTAGGATTTGACGTAGGTACCTACGTACCTTCAAGTTGGCAGTCTCTTTCAAAACGTGGCGAGACGAGAGCATCTTACAAATAGAGACAGAGAAGGCGCAGATTTCTTTGAGTGACGGTCAATTGTCTTGAGGGTCTTCAAATGTTTTAGAATTAGTGTTTGAGCATAATGACCTTTAAAGCCAGGCAAGTAAATCTGAAAAACCTACCTTCTAAAATGTATGTGTTGGAAGTAGTAGATAACAAAAGCCGTCCCTCTGACAGTTGTTCGGCACAGACTGGCGTGGCTGGGAGCGGTGCAGCGCGCCACACTTTACCTTCCCATGGGGCTCTTCGGGAACCGCCGCATCCTGAATCCATCAATTACGTTACAACAACAAATCTGGCTAATATTACAGAACCAAATACAACAAAATACTGAATTGTATCCAATTGCCTTTTTCGTTCTACAAAAAGTAGCTCACTAATCTCAATTTGCCTTACTTTTGTGAGCAATAAAGACAGTTCGATACATATTTCGCAGTATCGGATATCAGACTAGCTACCTGATGAAACTAGGCTAGTAGGAGCGTCGCCACGCAACACAGCGTCAAGCTTGAGCGCTTGCCCCACGTGCAAGAAGTGTTCGGTCCGCGCTGCGCCCGCGCCTCCCGCCCCCGCACCACCCGACCACACGTCTGAGAGTGCTCGACGAGATAGCATTGGCTGAAAATATTACTGAATTTATTAAAAAGAAGAAGAAGCAAAAAGGTTGCTTAATGATGGAGGAGGAAGAAGGATATCGCAGAAGGTACTGAGGTAGGATTTTTTTCTTTTGGCTTTTATGCTTATGCATATAGCACGAAAGTACGCTTGGCTTGGCTTGGCTTTTGTATTCCAGGTATATACGAAACGGTCGCAAAGTCGTGCTCAGTAGTCGTGGTCAGTAGTGGGTGCTGACGTCGTCGGCTCGTCGCCTATTTAGTACTTGGATTAGATACTGTCTCAATCTCTGTTTCGATTTGGAAGCGGTCAACTGAATGTTTGCCTCTGGCAAGTCTTTCCTCACAGGCATGATGATAATGATATGAATATGATCTGGAAGTGAAAGAAAAACAATTTTTTAGACGGCACGGGTAAGCAGAATTTGTTTGCGGAAATATGCTTATATGTTTATAAAATGAGCGCTATATAGGTACGGAATAGCTACAGAAATCTTCTTTGTGCATGAAACAACGTTATTAAAACTTTCAAAACGAGTACAGTATGTAGTTCTAAAGTAGAAGCTCAACTTCTTTAGCATACTACAAGCTTGGTTGCTTTGTTTAGATCCTAACTAGAAAGCTGCGCAAAAATATACTCCAACAAATGCTTGCAAGTGCTACCTGCTGCTAACTAAGTAGATTACAAGCGCATCTGGCATGAAACACTTACGGCTTTGTGTATATTTGTATTGGCATATATAAAATTTGCAGAATGTGATACGGTCCTTATAATTCCAGAAAAATTCAGGTGCACAGGTGCAGTTAAAAACCCTGCCCTAATTAAAAAACTTCATACTAAACGGAGAGCCTAATTAAAACTTCTAATCTTGGAAGTGAATAAAGAAAGTTTTGAAGTATTAAGTGCGTGTCAAAGTGAAACTTACCACCTTATGGTCGGAGCAGTGTTCCGCGTAGATGTCTCTTATGAGCGTGTCCAGGGTTCGTTGTCGTTTCAATGCAAATGTAGGCGTTTGGAAGGCCGCTTTCTCGCCGTTCATTAACTTTACCTGGGGATTTGGAATTATTTTATGTCTGACTCGAGTCCTTACGGTAAAAAATATTTCTTTGAAAGCAAATCACCAGGAAAGCGGTCAGTAGCCACTGCTTAGATGGCTGAAGGTTGAGAAGTGAAAATTTACTTACAAATGAAATTAGAAGGAAAATAATTCCAGAATTATTTAATTTTTTTTCACTGATCTTTGGACAGACGGCCAAAGCTGTATCACCTGCCTGTGTTAACTTACCAACAGAAATTCCCTAAATAGTTGTGGATCGTTGAATATAGGTGGACAAGGTAAGGAGGGGCCAAATGGTGGCACTGTATCATCACTGTATACGCTCAGTTTGTATCCTTCTTCCACCTCTGAAACTACTGCGAATATGTCTGTTTTATATTTAAGGAAATATCAACAACATCAAGCTAGTTTAACGTTATTAGTAGGTTTTTATCATAGATACTAAACAGGAGTGAGGTCAACAAATAAAAAGCAATGCTACTAAAAATTCACTAGATACGGCAAACCGACCTCTATAGTGAATAATAAAAATTCATACATATGCAGCAGACTGAAAAATATTGATAAAAGGATACGTGTGAAATGGCTTTTGACGCACTGCGGATTAAACGTATTGTGCACGGAGTCGTCTGTGAATACAATGTTGACGATGTCATTCCCGATGTGGCGTTTCCTCTCAAGCTGCAATAAAAGCATACAAAGTTGCAAGTTGGCGATATGAACTGCAGTTAACAGGTTAGGTACGGCTATAGAAAACGGTGGACTGGGTTTCAGTTTCCTAATAACTTTGGACCGGAGTTTCATGATTCCAGTTGGAATTGGACTGAGCCGAACTGTATAGTAAACTTTGGGTGTTGGTGATCTACATAGATTGTAGATACACTCATTTGTTTGTTGATTCGTTCCCGCTGTGTTCTGGCCCTAGCTGTAGCGCAAACATTGGGCTGCCGTCAACAGCTAATGCTAGTTGTGTATTTTCAGAAAACCGCTGAAATGTCAGCGGACCGAGTCTACGAAATAGTTTGTGACGATTGAAAGTTAGAGATTATTTCGGTTTATTTATTTAACGTAGTCTATCGAAGCCGGCTATACTAACAGTCAATTATTAAACTAGTTAAAAACAAATAAAATCTCTTGCCCGTCCACTCGTCGCAGTGCGACTCTGCGGTCTTTGCTGTTCTATCTCTGAATTCTTCCAATTTTAAAGCACTAAAGTCAAATTGGAGTGTCACAGAATAATAATAACATTATTCATAGCAAACTTGTAAATCTTCAAATATGATTTGCGGCATCTTGTTGAAAAAATGCTTCAAAAATTTCGGAAAGTCGTATCATAGATCCGAAGTTTAATGGAGTAAGTTAAGCTGGTTTTGTTAGACAGGGCAAGTTTACTGAAGTTTGCAATATTAGAATTAGGAAAATGTTAAAAGCTTTACATTATTATGTTATGAAACTGATGTAGATAGCTACACTGATGTATACACAAGTGGAAGTTGAATTTTTGATTCATATTACGCGTGCCATATCCACAAAATGAAAGTTCGAAGAATTTAATTAAAAGACACACTGTGTACCATAACATTTTCGGTAAATGCTCCTTATTATATTTTATGAGGCTCACCTGTTGCTTATTATCCTTAGAAAACGGCAGCATTGTCGAGACGTGAAACATAATTTCGTGTCCTTGATGCATCGTGTAAATGGAATGGCTGCCAGTCATGTCACCTGTTACAACGGGCACAATTAAGATGAGTCTAGATAAGGCGTTACTCTGCAAATTTAAGCAATTTATATTCGTTTTATACTGAAGCTACACTTTCCGGGCGTCGTTTAATACTCGTAGGTATATTTATATTGGGACCCTTCAAAACGCGAGTTCAGGTGAGCGAGTTTAGACGAATGTTTTTGGGGAATTTGTTGCGAAAACAATCATCTTAGCTGAAGCGTCGGCACGTGTAGCCTCAGGGTCAAAGAAAATAACATTTTCTACCGTTTGTTTATTGTGTAATAAGTTGTAATGAATTGAAATATGAATGTTACCTTTGACGTCCAGCCCCCCTCGAAAACGGTTCCAGCCTCGTAATCGAATTTTATCTCCCAAAAGTGAAATAAATCTGTCCCATTTCTCGTCGCCTTTCTCTGAAAGATTTTCAACATTTAAATGTCCTTTCTCAGAAATGTATTTTGCTTTTAATATTTAGTGTTATATTTACCGTTGGAAAGCATTTCATCGTCAGTCTTTTGGCCGGGTTTCATTAGCATAACTCCTATCTTAAAATTTACAGAGCCTTCCTGTTCTTCGAGTAGTAGAACGTCTTTTTGTAATTCGGCACATGTTATCTAAATAAGAAATCGATTAAAGACATCAAAACACTTATCAATAAAGTTATATTCAAATTCATGAAAATAAGAGTCTATTTGAGTAACTGACCTCTCTTGGGACCTTATCGACTCGTTCCATTGATGGGAATTGTCCTAAAATCTGTTTGACTGTGGGTCTAGTCGGCGCCTGTCCACCTCCACTGTTCCAAGCACTCGGTGGCAGATAAATCTTATGGGCGCCCTATAAATTCACATTGTTTTTATCATAAATCAAGGAACTGAACACTTCCGACGAGTCTGTATATTGTTCGTTACAGAGCTTTGAGCACTCCGATTAATGTTCTCTTCCTAGCTTTCAACTTTTATTGCACACCTTTGAGACTAGAACTGAAACGCTCGTAAATGGTGTTAAGTAAGAGTAGGTAGTAAATATGTTAACAAAGTCAATCAAATGGTAAAACCAGGCAATCAGTAAAGATGAAATCATCTTTTCTACGTTCCAAGCTTCAATAATTTAATTATTCTGTCACGGAGACCATTTTTGGAATTATAGCAGCCGTTCTGAATATATCAAGGGTAATATTTTTTCCAATTTTATTGTACGACCGATAAAGGGCGTTATAACTTGGAGCTGACGTGCGAAATAAAAGTGATTGAAATCTTGAAGGGCGCGTGCCATAACTGTAAGTAGTACTTCTCACCATTTTATTGAAGAGGATGGCTCGTAAAAGTCCCGCACCACCTTCCTGCACCACACTCAGCAGGTACGGCTCCCTGGATCCATCCACTCCAATGTAGTTCTGATGCACTGTAAACATTTTATGATTGTGGAATATTATGGCTGGCTATATGACTAAGATGAAACTGGAATAGCTAAACTTGCCTTTTAGCACACTCAGTTTAGGTACCTTGTTGTTTTCGGTTTTGCCCGACTTCTAAGTCGACTATATACCTAGCAATGATGTTTCCAACCAGCTTTACTAAACTAAAACCGCAAACATTTGTCTCGTATAAATTAATAATGAAAATTGTACACGTTCACTATGTTAGAGCAAATAGATTTTGAGGTAAAGCCGTGAAGTTGGCCACTTCGGATTACATTCCGAGAACCGACACCTCAGTACGAAGATATGGATTCTATCAAGAAAGTAAACTTTACCTAGGACCCGTGCAAACAATTTCGGGAAGTGCCACTAAACGTAACACTTAGTACAGTAAAGAAAAGAATGAATATAACTGTTGTATGAATATAAATATATAAGTGTATGAATACGGCTGTTTTTGTTCAAAATATGGTCATTCATCATTTGTAAGTTTTGATATTTATGAAACCAAGCAAGAATTAGACATTAAAAAAAGAACAACGGGTTGCACTCTGGGAGTGCCGGCAGAAGTGAAAACTTGAATACCTTCTCTCCCTCCGTCTTACGAATTTTCGATCGGGTCAGGTTTCTTGACGCGAGTTTAACATTTTTTATCCATCACAAAAATAAAAATGCACAACGCCGCTAAAGAAGTTTACAAGACACGTGACCGTCTTACGAATTTACGATCAGGGTCACGTGTCCTGACGCGAGTTTAACATTTTTACCCATCACAAATAGTGCACAACGTCGTTTAAGAAGTTTTCACTTCAAAAATCCTCGTTATCGCTTAAAACCAACTGAAAAAAAAATAATAAACAAAATATAGTATTTTAGTCATTTCATTGCTTTCGGTTTAATCTAGACAAGCACTCGAAAATAAACAATATGGAAATGCGAAACAATATGAAAATCAGCATACGAAGGTAAACAAAACACACTGAGGTTTTTGTTTGTTGTTTATTCAGTCAAGCCGAATGTTTTAGCCGATTAGATGCCTTATTCAGTGTTGTTTTATTTTACAAAGAGAATAAATGAATATATAATGGCAATTATTCTTGAAATTTCAAGTTGGGGAGCCAAAATTTTTTATCATTATTTTTGACTAGTTGACCCGCGCAACTTCGTCTGCTCCACTCCTATTGGTCTTAGCGTGATGATATACAGCCTATAGCCTTCCTCAATAAATGGGCTATCTACCACTGAAAGAATTTTCAAATCGGACCAGTAGTTCCGCGTTCAAGCAAACAAACAAACTCTTCAGCTTTATATATTAGTATAGATATACTTGCGATTGGTGCCAATCTCATCTGATGGAACAGTGTGATGTGGTCGACGATGGTGTACCTACGCTTGCCTAGAAACCCTATTCACTCTTGTTCATTTACCCCCTAAGTTGCAGTTAGTTTAAACACAGATCATAAAAAATAGCAAGTAATCGCAAACCAGATATTATAACGATTTCACAATATCACCACTTTTATATCGTATGAAAATAAATTCTAACGTCAACGCTACAAAGCGATTTTCACGTTTCAATTTTCACATTCCAGGAATGTCATGGACGGTATAAATAAAATGGAAAATATTTTAAAGGCTTCATGTTTATAATTTTATTTGGAATTTTAGTTTTAGAATGTAAAGTAGGCGTTCGTGAGCGTTTAGTCAGGTATAAATCTAGAATAACGAGGGTCAAAGCGAGTTCAAAATAGACTATTTAGGTTTGGTGGAATATTTGTTACACGAAACATAATATTATACATCACTAGCAACCCGCCCTTGCCTCGCACGGATCATACAAGTACCTATAAGCTCCCGTACTGCATGATTTTTTTCGACATCTTTAACAAAAATCGTTATATTTCAGGCAGTTTGCACAATTTCATGAATAATACACTTAAACCTGCCAAATAGGTTCGGTAGTTTTGAGTTAAAAATGTACACACAGGCAGACACTTTACAATAGTTATATAGTGATAGGTAGGTCTACATTAGTTTTGTTATTACGGCTAACAATAAAAGTTCATAAGAAACGTCTTGTTGATAAAGGAATTCAATAACTTGGAACCTTTATGCTGGCTTAGAGCTTCAGATCAAATACGCCTTTTATTTCTATTGTGAGTACGCATTATATTTCTTCATATAGGTACGTACTACGACTTCTCATTGTACACTAGTGAAGGTCGTACTAGGCATGTCACATACCAAGACTACTTGTCCAATGTAAAGTGTGAATTATAGCTCCCTGATCAGTTTCAAATTTCCGGTGTATGAACTAAATTAAAGGACAACCACAAATAGTGTTTATTGCGCAAAATTTCGAATAGTAAATCCGCAAAGCGTTCCCCATTAGATTAAATTGGTTAATATACGGCCATTAAAACACTCATTCGATCGGAGCAATAATATGGTATGAGCATCAACAAAGGTTAAGATGATTCAATCAGTATAAGGTCGTTTTTCGTTTTAGCGCATCTTGTTAGGTTCCAGGAATGTGAAATTGTGGTAAATGTTTTTTGACTATAGATCTAGTATTGAACTGAAGGAATACACAATACGAAAACATTTTCTCGATAGAAAAAAATACAATTTTCGAAATCTTTTTACTTTTTTAGGGTTCCGAACAAAAAACGGAACCCTTATAGGATCACTCGGGTGTCTGTCTGTCACAGTTTTCTCCGGATCCACTGGACCGATTCTGTTGAAATTTGGTACACATATGGACTTTTGTAACCCAAACACGGACGGGGTCAAACTAGAAAATTAAAAAAAAAAAAAGATTTTTGAACAATATCGTGTGACATATCAAATGCAAGGGCTTACTGTGAGGGTTTTAGTTATATTTTTTTCATAATATTAAAATAAATGGTTTTGATGTTATTCAAGAA
Organism: Lacanobia oleracea; assembly: GCA_950371165.1. NCBI lineage: Eukaryota > Metazoa > Arthropoda > Insecta > Lepidoptera > Noctuidae > Lacanobia > Lacanobia oleracea. Next base: position 8,478,601 of record OX493389.1, read on the forward strand.
ATTAGGCGAGAAATAAATTAATAATAATAATTCTTTATTGACATAATGAATACAATTTGGATTATAGGATTCCCTAGCACCTGCGCTAGTCAAAACTGTGTTGCAGGTGTTAGTGTCTTCCCCTTAATAAAGTGACACAATCTTACGTCAGACAGAATAAATTAAAAGAACAGATTATTAAAAGAATTTTTCTTTTTTTTTTAAACCTAAAGTTAACAAACGTGCTACCGTGTTTGTGTGTATGTGTGTGTGTATACGGGTGTGTTTGTGTATGTGTGGGTGGTTATGTGTATGTGTGTGTTCGTGTGTTGTGCAGAATGGGTTATGTTTTTATGAGATTTTCTACATCAGTATAGTCCATTGACTTTAGCCATGTAAATAGAATTATTTTGAATTTGTTGCTATTCAATTTGCTTACTTTCTGGATTTTGATCAATTTATTATAGGTATGCGGAGCAAGAAAATTATAGTGTCTTCTAGCAAATGCTGATCTAGTACGAGGAACAGGGCATCTTTCCACGCGTTTTTTGGATATGGGTAGGTTAGGAACAACTTGTTTGTGGTATCTTCGTAGCATTTCATAGGTGAATATCTTTCTCACAGATAATACTCCAGCCAGTTCGTACACTGAAGATGTGGGATGTCGATACGGTAGGTATAAAAGTACTTTAAGCACCATACGCTGTGCCCGTTCGTCACCAATCATATGGGTTTTTGCCGCACCTCCCCATGCGCCAAATGACCATTGACCCCCCTTATCTCGGAAACTACTGAGCCTAAAATTTTGAAAAATAATGTAGATAATAGATCTTTACCTAAAAATTACAGGAAAATCCATAAGAAGTCTTATAGTGTAAAAATAACACATAAAAATATCGTTCGGAACCCTTTGCACGCGAGTCCGACTCGCACGTGGCCAGTTTTTTAGCTACAAGACGCAACGCTTTAGATTGGTCCTATGAAAATTAATTAGGAGGAGCTCGTGGCTAGATAATAACAGCCGCACGGGTCGATATTCAAGGTTAAGCAACGTTTGCCAAGGTTGGTCTGTGGATGGGTGACCATCTTAACATACCGAGTTTCCTCCGTGCCTCGGAAAGCACGTTAAGCCGTTGGTCCCGGCTGTCATTTGTAGATCTTTGGCAGTCGTTACGGATAGTCAGAAGCCAGTAAAAAATCTGATTCCAGTCTTGCCATGAAGTACCGTGTTACCCAGTTAATGGGTTGTGGAGGTCTGGTAGGCAGCCGCTCCTCGTAAAATACTGGTATTCAGCTAAATCTGGCTTGACTGGAAGCCGACCCCAATATAGTTGGGAAAAGGCTAGGCAGATGATGATGAAATCCGAAAATTTATTTTGGCACTTACGTTTTTTTATTCCGAGCTAGTCTCTTATTATAGTCATCTCATCATTTGCCCTGCAAAAGTATTTGCATCTCTCTCGTTTGTTCAGTTCTTCAGATGCTCCACTATATACTTCTTTGGATACTCCGTGGAGCTCTTGCAGGCAGGACCTGCGTCACTTTTTTTCAAATCGGAGCTGTCGGATTTTCTAATTAAAATATTTTTTTCAACAGTGCCAGTGGTTTAGCAGAAAAAATTTAAATGTAGTGTTAAAAAGTGTCTGAACCATGTGATATTTTTATGACCTTACACAATATACAACGTAATATTTTTCTATCCGCGCCAACTTTTAAATTATGTATGAAATTGGTATGAAATAAAAGATCAAAACAAAATAAAGTACAACGTCGTTGGTAGTTCTTACCTGAAGGCGACAATGGACGCGTTTTATAAATTAATAGCTACGGCTCAAAGAACATAGCGACTCCAAGTCATCACCTTCATATGTATACACGTACAGGATCCTCCAAAGTTTTCATATCACAAAGCAATATTGGGTAAACATTTTATTTTCTATATTGGTATGTCTGTTTTTACAACGTTAATTTCACATTTTATCTCAAGCTCACACTAGAATAAATGTTTTCATTTTAGGATTTTACGTCAGACATCAATGTGTCAAGAATTTTATAAAATGTCACAGGTTACAAGTTGAAATGGGGTCAAGTTTGTATTGTGTTAAGTAAATACTAGCTTTTTCCCCGACTTGTCTGCGTGGGTCTCAGAAGTTCCAGAAATAAATGCAAAATATGTAATCCTACAAAAATATATTATTATGAATCTAAATCAATATTATGTGGTAATTAATAGTTGTTAGTCCCAATTTTACTTCATCATGATTCTAACCTTCTGATATTTGATAAGTCTTTATCCCTCATTATTCCAGTCCTTAATTGAAATACAAATTACAAAGTACTATCTCGCAAGTACTTAAAATACGAAGTATCTTTAAGTAATGTATTTGAAACGTAAAATAAAAAATACAGTATTTCAACTATTTTTGTTTTGAACACAAATTACAAAATACTATTAAGACCACCGTCATGGCCCATTAATAAGTAGTAAGTATTTTGAAGCCATAAGTATTTGAAATATTAACTACAAAATACCTCGGCCTCAGGTATTTTAAATACAAATACCAAACGTGTATTTGTATTTTAATTACAAGTAATTCAAATACTGCCCAATCCTGTTCCAGTCTTACTTTATCACGTACCACAGACATAGTTTGTAAAAATAAAATATTAACACGACCAAATTAAATTGACAATGCTGTCGTTTCAAAGTCTTAAGTTCGTTTTGTCGCATTTTTAACTTCTCATTAGATATATCGTCTACAAAACAGTATGTCAATCAAGTGTTGATAGCCATTTCATAACGTCGAATAATCATTTTGCTCGTGTGGGTGGGATTTCCACCATGTACCGGTGACGCATCGCCTTACCTCTTGTGCACTTCAGTCGTACTCTCCCCAAGATGTAACCGACTTTGGAGCTTCAACTTTTGCCTACCATTGCCGATGATCCTCTTGGCTCGTTTCTCAATTGACTCAAGGGCATCAAGCTCGTGTCTGGCAGATCCATCCCAAAGATGAGAGCAGAACTCCATACACGATCGAACTTGCGCTTGATAGAGTCTGAGCCACTGTTTCTGGGTGAAGTACCGTCTCACCTTTGCTAGGATCCCAACTTTCTGGCAGCCACTTGAGCCTTTAACTCTATGAAAGGGCCAAAATTGAGGATAGATGTTAACGTAACACCAAGAAGCTCAAGTCAGTTGGTTATCGGCACAGTTATACCTCGGAAAGATGAAGCTGGGTGGAATTGTGAGATGTGATGGATTGGAAGAGATCGGATCTGCGACCCACGAGCTCGTGCGTCGGACACGTATCTCTCAGCAACAGTGCTGTTGTCTGCATACCCTAAGGTACCGGGTTTTAGCAGATCATTAATACGCAATAGGAGCAATGTTGCCGAGAGCACCGACCCCTGAGGAACTCCGGGGCAATTAATATCCAGCAGTCCGGAGATCCCTCAGGAAATCTGCAATCCAATCTCACAATCCGGTGGGCAGACCGCAGGAAGGAAGCTTACTAATAAGCCTATCGTGCTAGACCCTGTCGAACGCCTTCGAGATATCAAGGGATATCGCTAGTACCTCCCCGTGCTTTTCGATGGCCTCATTCCTAATGTGAATGGCATACGCTAGAATATCCCCAGTTGACCGATTTTGGCGGAACCCATATGGGTTCCGGTACCCATGTCGGTCACTAAGGACATTACGCATATAACAACGGCGGCGTGCCGCATATAATAGCAGCGGCTCGTGTAAAACTAAATCGGAATTTTACTGAAAAGGTCGTTGCATCAGATTTAGGTTCTTGGGTATTGGTTAACTAAGTATTTAACTATCGTTATATGATAAAGAGTTAAAATATATTTATAGAATCAACTTTTTTCACCGATAAAAAACCATCTCCGAAAAATGCACGGTTTCTGAGAAAGAATATGTATACGTGTTCGAAGCCACGACAAAAAATAAAAAAAATTAACTACTTATCATTTCATTCGTTTCCATAACATACTTAGTTCAATAGGGTATTTTACTAAATCTAGTTGTCCGTCTGATACATTTTCAAAAAATATTGGACACGTATTTTTTCTTTTTCGCGTGTCTTCAACTCGCTGTAATCTCCTTTATTTTTAGTTTACGTGAAAAAAGAAAAAATACGGGTCGAATATTTTTTGAAAATCTATCAGACGGACTAATTATATTTTTTTAGTAAAATACCCCATTATGATTAGCTGATTTTTTTACAACTGATCTACTTCATAGCTTCCGAGTGCTAGAAATTCTCTAGTGCTATCTCTATCGCACAATTGTGGCCATGTGCTTAAAAAATCTACTGGTTTTCAAAATAATTTGGGGACATAAAAAACATGATATAATTTACTAACGACTGAAAAAAAAAAAAAATTAAGTTAAGTAATTATTTGTCTGTCTACGGCTAATCACTGTTGATAAGAGTGCTGCTTTTTGTTAATATTTTGACAGCAGAAACTTATGAAAATTGTGTGCGAGCAACACTGAATCAGTTGGCGGTTTGAAATAATTTGATTTAGTTTCGATATTTCGAACTTTCCACGTGGAAGCATGCGGAGTCCGCGTGAGGTGCGCGGTGCCCCTCGGCGCTTTCGAGCTACCATTAATTTCAAAGATACGCCCTTAATCTACAACTCTAATAGAAAACTGAAAGGAAGCAAGTACTGTGTACTGTAAAGCATGCGGGCAGACTGACTGAATCAAAGCAACGATAACCTACTGATTAACAGATTTTAAATCCAAATCTACAGATTTAAATAAAGAATCTGCTAATCAGTATGTCCTGATTCACAACGTCTTAATAGCCAGTAGGTCAGCCAATAAATAAAAAAAAAAAACGGAACATAAATTGTACAAGATTATCTGCTAAGTATCTAAGTTAACGGGTGCTGGTGAAACAGGCCACGAGCCTGATTATTGCTAGCAAAATTTTAATAAGTTTTTCCTAGCTTAGCCTTTTGGCTGAAACAAACAAAATTAATATCATGTAGGAGTAAACTGTAATGTTCAGTTGTGAGTGGATTACGTGGTCGCCGTTGGCTGTAACCTCATTGTTTCAGGTTCGCTGGCCATCTCTGTCGTTGACACAGGCTCTGCGACACTCTTATTTTGTTGTTCAAAACTCATTATCCTTCTTACTATACATAATACGCTTGAAGGAATTTAATACCAGTGCTATGTGAATCGCGTGTTTTTTGTGGAAGGTATGTGTACTGAAATAGCGGTAGTGTTTATTCTATCTGTAAAATTGAAGAACCTAATAACTTCTTGAAAATATTTTTAAACACAATTAATTATTTAGTGTCTCAGTTTATTGGATGTAATTTGGTGTAAAATAAATAAACAATCTTCCAGAGATCTTTCGCATTTAATCCGCCAGTATCTTAGTGTTTACTTACTTTTGCGGCAGTAATTAAATGCAAAGTTTTGTTAAGACTTTCCCGTTTTGAATATCGATGGTTGGTCTGACAGAGAAGAATGTTTGCGACGTTGAAACTAAGTAGACATTTGAGATAAGAGTTAAACAATTGACTGTTAAGGCCCGCATACTAATAAACTTAATGACCATTTCAACTGTTACGAAGTTGGCATAATAAGAAGCTACGTGTGTCGTTGCCCTGAAATTAGTAACATTTGTTGAAATTAATTTGAACGGTCTACGTAGTTCAGTTCGCCGTTCGGTGAAAGATACACGGCGAAGATAATAAAGCTATAAAAGCAGAAGTTTAAGCGTTTCGTGACTTCGCCAAGCAAGTACGATAAAGTCTTTAGGCGGTTATGTCGAATCTGCTGACGGAAACGACCTGCTCCCTACTCTGATCGCGTTTAACAAGCTAAGAAGCGTTATTTATGATAAATAAACACCTGAAGTTAATGTTCCGTCTTCGCAAAGATACAAGAACATCGCCAATTGTTTATTTTAGGGGAAACAGTCTTCCGAAAGAGGAACGCTAAATATTTTCCACAGCGTAGCGCCGCATTTTGCTGTCATATCTAATATGTATGATTCAGCGGCGCACAACATACGAGATTGAGCTCTCAGAATGAAGAAGATGCTCAATTTGGACTCGCATATATCATGTAAGTTACACAATCACGAATTCAAGTGGACTTGATGCTATGTTTCTATTTTGGGAGGAATGAAGTGGGACCAGCACTAAATTAAGTTCATAATATTAATAAGATAGGTTTTTGTTGCAGAAATGTTGAAAAAACGAAGAAGACGAATTAAAGAAACCACAATGGTATAAAATTAAATTCAGTTCAAAATAAATCTTCAGCCATATTGCAATATGCTTTCGATTACAGTGCACTCTTCAGAAAATAAATGAAGAGATTTATCGAGAGAATGTATCGATAAATGTCCAGCAGGACATTGATTGAGCCATCACCATTACACACACTGGAAACGGGAATAGCAATTTTTCACGTAAACCACTGAGACGGATTTTGCGGTAAAGCGGTCGGGATTTTTATGGCTCGGTATTTTCTGCATAGATAGGAAAACTTGGGAAAAGGGATACCTATCGAGACGGTTTATTTCTTAAATCTATAAGTTTGGGAAAGAACACTTCACTATAGAAAAAACCCTACAGATTTCGATGAAGGTGGTTGCTTACCTACATTCTTTGGTTCAGACTTCAATGGAAAATTGTCATAGCCTTAATTTGGAGTGAAACCCCAGAAACTGCCTCGCTGGAGAAACATAATCGTTAACTGTAATAAATAATCCATCCGATTACAAAAGGTGAGCCTGTCACAAACAGCTGTTGGAACGGTTACTATTGTTGTACATGACAGAATTTGTTCTCGAATCAACTTGCGCAATAACAACATACAAGGGCTTAATTCTCTGCCTGGCAATACAGGTAACCTACAGAGATGGGGAAGTAGGTAGGTAGGTACTTAAGATTTAACTCGAGTTTGTTGATGGCTGATATTCAATCACAACTCGTTTTACTAACAGTTAGGTGCTCATTACTTTGTATACGTAATATGGTATGTGTCTAAGCGCTGGATGAAAATTAATTATATTTCAGCAGTATGTTGGCGAAATTCCTGTATAATTAGGGTGTGGGCTTAGGGCTGATTCTGTTTGACGAGTGGTTTAATTAGTTATATTTTAACAAAATGACATACCTATGTTGTGTGTCGTAAAGTTGTGAGCTTTATCTATGCTTAAAAAAACAATTCATCAATGGTCCTCCTACATAATTTTTGAACCGTTATCTAGCTTTTCTCCATATAGAAATATCCCAAGCGGTTTCATCGAACTTTTAAAAGGATGAACTTAATATCTACTTGTCTAGTTGTCTGAGGTTCACAGTCTAAGTTGGTAAAGACTAGATTCGACGAGAAACTTTACTAAAGGAAGGAGTACTCTTGTCATCGCTCCCTTACGGGTCATGAATTTTCTATTCACTAGACATCCACTAGAACATGACATTCACATTTTCACTCTCACTGACAACGTATAGGTTTGAAATAATACATTCACACATAATTCCCGCCTGTATTCCCCAAAGGGTTAGGCAAAAGCTTACTTAATAAGGTACCTGTATAACACCCACATTTCTTCAGGTCCCACAAATATAAATATGGGCAAGTTTATGACCACCAACTGGACACAAATCCCGACTCCTTTCGGCTTTCTCAGTGGCAAGTTAGAAAAACCCAATAAATGTTTGTCCGACCCGGGAATCGAACCCAGGGGTCCTGGGTTCGATTACCCTAATCCAACAAAATAATAGACAGCCAATTAGTACAAATCAAATATTAAATTAATATCCACCATCTAACAAAACTCTCTTCGTAGAAAGGCTTTATATTTAAGGCTTTAGAAACCAGAACCAATTCAGTTATTTATATTACCCAAACATATTTGTAATTTTTGTCGTAGTGAGTTCATTAGTACCGTCTATTCAGCAAAAAGAAGCTTGAATAGAGTATAATTTTGACGAACACGACGTAATTATGTGTCTATGTTTATTTATATAATGAGAGACTGGAAAGGTACTTAATTTTATTACTTTGTGTATTGGAGAGAACGGGACATAATACTTATACTAGTTGACCCGCACACATTCGTCTGCTCCGCTCCTATTGGTCTTCTAATGCTTCCCTCTGATCTCCATAGCCCAGTAAATGGGCTAAGCGATATCTTGGCCAGACAGCTTTTTAACCCCACTGTCCTTTTTTGCGGATAGGGAATCTTCAAATGACTCCTCCCGCTCCGTCCAGAGTGGAGACACTTTCGTCGCAGTCTATACTGTCAGATTTTTTCTGAGTAAAACCCACTCTTGTTCCGCAACAACCTAACTACCTAGAAATTATCATCTGTTTTCCTTACATTAGCTCAATATGCAGATTTCGCCAGGATTTTGGGATTGTTTTAACGTGTATTTGTCTTTCTATATACACACTAACATAGATATTGAATAAGGACATTGGTACAATTGACGTAGCCGGACTCATGAATTAAAAACAAAAAACGAATTTGCAGCCAACCCTGAAATACCATAGAAACAATGCGGCAGTAGCTTCGCTATTTCAATTTCATTCACTAAACATAACTTCTTTGTGAGTGGATTTCAAAGGAAATTACAATAATTTTCTTATTTCCGCTGGCTTCTCAGTCGACTGGATAATTCCGATGAAAGAATGCGAGTTGTTAACGGCTTTTCTCTAGGTATTTTTTGTGATTGTTTACCATTATTTAGTACGTAGTTCCCATTCAGTTTGATTTGTAACCATTGTATAGAACACCTACGCAGAAAATAATATACCTTCACTTATCAAAGTGAAAACCGTTTCCTGCCAAAAGGCTTTTTCCAATTCAGTAATTTCTCATTGATCAAAAATTAAGTAATCTTTTGATTGCAGACGGTATTAATTTCTAAAGGATTTATAATTGTACGATCACGTCAAGTGGAAACGAATGAATTAATACTCACTTTTTCCCAGAAAATACTTGAAGTACCATCGTGTTTGAAACTCGGGGTTTTCCAGTACAGGCGCGCTCGGAGGACCGAATAACTGCGAAAAAGAGAAATAATAATAATTTGATTTTCTTTCTAGAAAAAAATATGAAATCGGTTGTTTTTTCTGTCGCAGGTTATATTTTTTTTTACTATTTGTAGGCACGCGTTTGTCCACTATCCTACCTGATGGTAAGCGATGATGTGGTCGAAGATGGAGCACGCTTGCCTAAAAGTAACTTATTCAATCTTGACTTAAAGACTCCCAGGTTGAAGCTATTTTTGATGGTCTAACGTATTTTCCTTTAGGTAAATTTTTACCCTAAAAGAAGATACTTATATCCGTTTAGTGACAGGTTTTCTCCGGTTTGCTTAAGTAAACAACTTAATTAGACAGTGACAGTGAGAGTCATGTAGGCTCTCAGAATATAGGTATGAGAAAGTACAGTCAACAAAAATATTTGAAATATAGGCAAAAATGTTAACTTTTCCACCGCACTGTCAACATTGATTTCCTGCATACTAAATAACTTTTTTGACTGTACCTGCCAGTAATATCGTGAGTAACTGTTACTAGCGAGACTGTCACATCTATTTTCAGCTAAAACAATAGGAAATTAAAAAGTTCGCGAGTTTTCTTTTGTTACTTTTATTGTATAAAAAAGTGCTGATTCTCAGCCTAATTTGAATGAATGCCTTTTTATTTTTGACGTCCGAAGATCGGAAGGTTCAAAAAACCCTCATCGCTTTTCTTCGTAAGAGTTTTTTTTTTAAGTGTGAATGTGGATGTGACCCAGTGAGTATGAATGGCTAAAACTAGGGAAAGACAATTTAAAAAAAATATGAATGATTGTGTGAAGAAGTCATGTCGCGCCGACTCCAAATAAAGGAGACTAATCAAAAGTGGTCTACGAACCAATAGGATATAGTTGAGGCATCCCCACAGAAATACCACTGCAGTATCGCTATTCATACACCACTTCCCATACAGATTTAAACAGTCTCCTTTGTACAATGACGATAAATGCAAGTTTAACGTGACCGATTAACCTTCAAAGCTAAAGTTCGTGAACACATTCGTAAGAAGTTAGCAGTTGTATCGTCACAACACTAATATTTTCCAATTACCTATTCTTATTAATTGGTTAAGTATTTCGTTTACACATTTATCTTGTTAATTTGAGTACTTTTTATATATTTATAGTGTATGTATGATTTGTATATGTATATTATTGTTCATTTTAATAGTATTTAAATAATTTCAATCGCTTTTAATTTTTCATATTGCACCTACCACTCTTCTCTGCATCACTCAAAGTTTGACTGGTAGACAATGCCTATGGCATTAATTCCGCCTATGTAAATTTGTGTGCTGAAAGTGTTAAATAAATAAATAAGAGATATTTTAGTTAAAATCAGACATAAAATGATTCAGTTACTATCTCACTTTGTAAAAAGCTATTTTTAAAAACATTCCTGCCGAACAGAAAAGTTACTGTATAAAAATAATTGTCTATGTTTTGAACTACATCACTGACACAGTGTTAATAGAAAAATGTTTTTTTTTTTGTAATCCTTTCTAACAACGCGACGCTTCCATGTGATTTTTCTGAATTAGTTTTTAAAGTGACCGGCCGTTTTAAATGTATTTTGAGTAGAACCTATTTAGATGTAATTTTTCTTTGTAACGCTAAAAAAGGGTTTCTTATATAAATCTACAGATACTCGGTAATGTTTAAAAGAGGTCAAATCGTTTGTTTATACAACTCAACATCTTTAACATCTACTCATCATTATGAACATTTTTTCTTCGGAACCAGGGCCCCAAGTCTGCTATTTTTTGTTTTAAGTCTGCCATTGTCATTTTGCTAAAAGTTCGTAATCTGCTAATTGATAATGGTCGATCACTGGTAGGTCAATGGTCTCGTAATAGAATCTTGGTAGAGATACATTTTCGTATTGCCATTATTATAAAACCCGTTAGTAGAAATGATTTTCGAAAAACTACTACTAAATTTGAACATTCAAGTTGTGCCAGATTTCTTTTATATATATATTTACGTATTATTTATTCATTTGTCCTTATTACGAGATTAACATTCTATGCTATTTCGTTCAATGGAGTGTCAGAGGTTGACCATTGGAAAGTTATAATGACGCTTTTATATTAGTAGATTACCAAACTTGTCAAAATCAAAATTATGAATTCAATGATAGACCATTCTGACACTATTGTAATAGCAGACTTGAGGCCCAGCACTGAAACAGGGATGTTATGATATTTCGGATCTGGATATGGATATGAATATAGGAATAAAATTATATCGGTTTCGATGTGTAATTATTTCGAATTATCCGTTAGTTTTGGATAGTTTCGTTTACGTATATTAGATTTAAGTAAAATATAAACACAAATAGTATGTTATAATTTGGTTTTATTTATAGGTTTTATCTAGTCTAGGTTATCATTTGGTACCTATTATAATCAGTCATATAGGTAAGTAACGAAACATGTCGTTTTATTTAGACTCCGCTATTATACCGAACTATCCAAAACTTGTGAAACGGATACGGTTACGGTTTTTTTTAAGAATGTGAAATCATCAAATGACTCCTCCCGCTCTGGGTGAAGCAGGAGGGAATGTCAGACTCTTACTGACTAAAACCCATCCGTATTCCTCCTAGTGCCCTTTGCGTTCTAGGGCTACGGTACCTCTTTCGAGCAGATTCCGCAGCCCCACACGGTTATGGTAACGGATATATTTTTATTTCGGATATTCGATAGCTTCGGTTACGGTTACAGAGCTCCAAAACATCCCTGCACTGAAATCGCGTAATAAATATCGACTGTGCCATACTTGTATGTGCGCATAAGGTTGCATTTTTTCGCGATTTTGGGGCTGGTCCCATGGTAAACTTTGTTCATAATGATGCGTACAATGACCCCTTTTCAGGTATGCCGTTCATTCTGTTGTATGTTTTAAAAGGGTAATCTCTGGAAGTTCCTACTGAACAGAATACGGATATTATTCCACAGTACCTAATATACGTAGGTACTTACATTGTAACTATCTGTGCCAAAAATATACGGTTTCTGTGGACTAGGTCTACCTAGCCGTATATTTTTCCCAGGATAAAAAGCCTCTCTAGAGCGAACCCGCAGAAAAAAGTTAGTCTTAAATAAAGCCACTGTTCACGAATTATGACGTACAAAAGAACAGAAAGGCAAGATCAACCTTAACTTATCTTCAGCAAGCGCCTTTTCCTCACAAAAAGGTGTCGTTTAAACCAACTGCGTTTAAATGTCGTAAAGTTTTATTCGAACATTTAAATGACTGTGGCTTCTCAACTTAGTAAAATTTATCTCTGAAACATCTGTTGACTCTTCATTCTTTTTGCGTAAGTTCTAGTTTTTCCAAAGTTTTTGCAACTTTAATTTTATGAAGTCTACCTGCTTTACAAATCTGAACCTACACTTATCTAGTCTATATGATTCGAATGTCATTCAGTACAAAATGCAATCATCATCTGCCTAGCCTTCCCAACTATATTGGGGTCGGCTCCCAGTCAAACCGGGTTCAGCTGAAAACCAGTGTTTGACGTGAATCAATGTGAATTTTAATTAATTTGAAATCTAACATGAATAGGTACTAACATGTTTAGGATCATGTGTACTTTCACTCTCAAAACTAGTAACTGGATGAAAAAATAATCTGCCGTTCCCAATACATTCAAATGATCTATAAATTACATTATATTTCCGTAGCGTGGACATTATTCATAACTAATCATTTCTCGCTCAGTACATGGACAGTACTGCAGGATGTACCTATGTATAACGTATGTAATCACGTGAGAGATGGATACCCTTCTCAAATTCCTGAACATATATGAGGCTGGGTTGCCCGGATATTTGGCAATAAACTTTTGACAAAGGCCACAATGATTTTTGCTGTGCCTTCATTTCGCTATTCAACATGTTCCCTCACAAAAATATTCATATCTACATATTTTTATAGATGTTTTAAAGACTAAATTTTTGCTATATACAGAATGAATGAGTAATTACGCTCGTTATGTCACTGTGGTGATTTATTAAGTGAGCTCGCGGGAACGATGTTACCAAATGGGTCAGCTCTGTCCTGGGGGAAGATTTAACGCTTTTATATTAATTTCCGAATATTTTGTATAAATATGAATTTTATAACTAAATGAAATATTGTGCATTGAAAAGTAGCCATTGCCTAAAACTAATTTAAAGGGCTACCTACGTACACAATAAAAGGTAGAGGACAGAAACATGAAAATTATATCGCTCAGTAGGTATCTTATCCAGAGGGACTTGAAAACATTAAGTAAGTACCTTAGGATTTGCCAACAGATAAAAATTAAATTCTTACCTCATCTTTCTCCCCCAGTGAGTTCCCGTTCTCAAGGCGATATCTCCGTGCCACGGAGTCCAAGGCTCCGGGGTCGCCGGACGCCGACAGCTGCAAAACAAACAATACTATAAATTACTGACACTTTTAATTATTGGCAAAGGGTTACCTAGTGGGTACGAACTAATGACAGTTGTAGCTTCTGGTCGAGTCATGTTCGCCCCCGTCCGTTGCTGAACAAAAGACGGTAGGGGATTCGGATGGGCCTGTAATTAACACGCTTGACATTCGGAAATCAAATTCATTTTAGTCTTTCACTTTATCTCCATACGTATTTTGTGGATCGTAATTACACATCTTTAAAAATATTTGTATATTTAATTACCGTACCTACGTGTAATTTCAACTTAATTTAGCGCGCCATTAACCTTGATTCTTTTTTCAAAAACATTGTTTTTTTAAATGAGTGGCCAGCACTGATTTGTTTATATGAAAGAAAAGGTTTTAGCTGGTTTTGTTTTTACTTAGTAACATGTTGAACAAAAATGTTGTAAAGAAATTTATAATAAGGTCATTTTTATATTAATTGGGTACTTATGTTGCTTTATTACGATTTACGAATGTTATTTTCGTTACCCCACAAAATCAAAATGGCCATGATTAAACATACCTATCAAAAACTCGAAACACCACAAAAACTTTTAAATTGTTTGGCCTCAAAAGAAAACAAAGACGAAAATAAATAAGTACCTTATATAAAATATAATATTGAAAGAGAAGATAATGAATACCTCCCAACAAAATTTGCTCCTATTTTGGTTACTGGATCCCTGAATCTACGAAGTTTTCAAATTGGTTGATAGCTATGGAAAAACTTAATCATGCGGATGAAGACGATGTTTCTAACTTTCCCGAGTTGCTAAATGTTTATATTATGATATACGATACAGGTCTGGTAGGCATAGATATAGGTTATTGGCAATAGGTAGGTATATGATAAAAAAATAGTAACTCTGTTTTTAATAATACTTCTACTAAACTCCTATTTAATAAGAACTTTTTGTATCGTAGCCGTGTTATCCAGTCCTTTCTTGATTTGTTTCGCTGTGTACCCTACAATTTATTGGATTGTTGCTGGTTTCAATGAATCAAAGCTTTCCGAGGGAAGAATTTTCTTCTAAAAGCAAGAACTCGAGATTCGTGTATTTGTTTGTTCATTGAGTATATATTATAGTACCTACCTATTTTTATGTATAGTTTATTTATTAAATATCTTTTAATCGCGTTTCTTGCTCAAAATTGCACCTACCACTACTTGTCTCTGCATCACCCAAGGGTTGACTGGTAGAAAATGCCTATGGCATTAAGTCCGCCTCTGTGTGTCATTTGTGTGCATGAAGTATGAAATAAATAAACAAAGCGCATTTTATCCAAATAAAAAATAACATTTGTATATAGGGTATGTACAAGTGTTATTTTTTATTTGGATAAAATGCGTACCTACCTACATATTGTGTTCGTTAAAGGAGTATCAACGTTCATAGTTAAACCAGCTTCAATATGACGCATAAACAAATGAACACTGTTCTGTTTTCGAATCGTTCGTGTTTCCCGAGGTGCAAGCTGATATTAACAGCCCTATTGCGTTTTCACTCACAAAACTGCTGACTCATCGCATTTTGTAGAAATTAGACGGTTGCAATTACGATTATTTTAGGGTTTATTATTAATTTATTTAATGAATATTTTTAAATGTTAATTTTTTATGAACTATCGTTTATTTCTGTATAAATTTTCCGTTATAATAAGAAATTTACAGTTAATTCTGAGCGTTTTTAGTAGTTTTTACCCGACTTTTCCAGAAGGAGGGTAATGTTTTTATGTATTTGAAAGGGATTTTTTTACGAATATTTTTTCTTATTTAAAATATCTGAGGCCGCAGTGCACGAAACCACTATATAAGAAATGTTATGATATATTTTTCATTTCATTTGGCAAGTACAGTAGTGACACATTTGGTTAGTAGATAAGAGAAAAATGCGAAAAGTGAGGCCGCTATGCTCAGAACTCTAAATATTTCAGTTACTGAGAATAAGAAAGCCAAAGTTGTTCATTTTACGCAAAAAAACAGTGAAATTGTGACGCAGTAAATCAGGCTAGCGCCTCAAATTAATATTAAATTACCTAAGCTTAGACTCGATCTAAATGTGCGAATCTTGTCACGTTACTATCAGCTGTCTATAACTGATAGACTTGACTGACAAGTTCAATTTTCCTAATGCTCCTGCGGTAATCTGCTCTAAAATGCCTGCCTAACATTTGAGGACAGATTCTCTATTTAAGTCGAGACACGATGGTCAGTTGCTGGTCGATCGTAATTAATCAAAACTGATGAGAAATTAACTTGAGTTGAAGACCCGCAACGTGAAGTAGGAGTATCAAAATCAAATAAAATCAATTTACATAAACGAAGAACGTTACGGGCTTATCCAACTTATTCGAATGTTCTCATTCTTATGAATATTTGATTGCATTTCCCTTGGCAAGGTCAATGAGACGTAATGAATATCTTACACGTCATTATTCTGTAATAAAAAGAATCATTATAAATGAAGATACCCGCGAAACATGCCTACCTAATGGAAAATTAGGTACTTACACTTTTCGCTACATTAAACAAAAAATTGAACAGAGTTTATTGACGAAATATGAAACTTGAATCAAATTGGTTTAACTGAATTGTGTTTGAAATCAAAGCTACTGAAAGTGGTATTACTTTCAGTAGCTTTGATTTCAAACACAATTCAGTACGCATATTTGATTTTCAAGTACCTAAATAAGTACCAATTTAAAAATTCTTGAAAAAATACGTTGACACGTAGGTATCAGAGAGGCAATTCTCGTAGTTTTTTAAGAAACTTACGCATTTGCATTGTACTTTCAAAATGTTAAAAGCACCTCTAATTTCTATACAATTTGATTAGTTTTTGACAATAACTGTCACTGAGATTATAGATATTACGATTTGAATTTGAACACTTTCTCAATATCTACGAGAATTGCGTTTCAGGTTAGAAATATCACAACACACCTAGGTACAGTCAGTAGATACCTAAGTATTAAATAGTTGAACTATCAAACTCAGGATCCCCCGGTTAACTGCTTTCTATTCAGTCGCTGAATATAATCAAGTAGACAATGCCTGTCATTATTGTTTGTGGTCTAGAAACAATAAGGATTCAATGGCGGACTTAATCCATACTTTGACCATCAACAAGGCTATATTCGTAGCTACCTGGCACAAGTCACGTAGTAGGTAAGCGATAATATTCTGTAGAGACATGTACTCGTACATTGAAGAAACTATATTTCATTAAAACTGCTATGGTCCAAAAGGGAAAACTAACGAGCACGAAGTTGTGAGTTCGATCTCAAACCGTTGTACAATGCCGCCTGTGCTACAATTAGGATTGGGGCGTCATAGTCACATCGTTATAGTCCCACTCCTAATTCGTCCTTATGATATTTTTATCTTTTAGTAAGGTTTAACTAAAAAAAAAAAATCTTTTGTGTTTTTGCAATTAATCATCAAAAAACTTTTTTTGCAGTCACAGTAAAAATTCGGATGCGATTCCTGTTTCCCTTTCTGACTCATTGTTAGTAGAAATGAATATATCAAATCGTATTCCACGGAAAGTAGGCCTCGCATAAAGACGCCATAACTGCCATAACGAATAGCCCCCGGGGCGTCGGTGTTCGCGGTTTGATATATCGCACGGGTTTTATATCCCTTAGCCGACTCTATGGTACCCGACAGATCATGAAACGGTAGTGATGTTAGTACCTAATCAAAAACCATGGGTTGTTACTCTATCACGACTGAATTACATTCTTATAATTTATAACCTATTAAACAAAAAAAAAAAAATGTATTCATGCCTTAAACGTCAGTGCAAAGCCTTAATTAGAGACTACCTTTAGACGTTAAATTATGAAAATACTGAGGATATTCTGCTGGGTATCTCCCGATGTTGATGCTTTTTCTAATTTGTCCATAGACTGTATATTGTGCTTTACTTATACCTACATTTACTCACTACAAATTCACACACTCTACACATACACCTACACACACTCACCATATAGTTTACTTTTCTCATTATATTTGTTTTAGTTTCTGTTTTTAACCACCACTTGCTTAATTTTGAATTGTCCTACTTTTAATATGATCTTTGGCTTTGTTTGTTACGGAGAGTCACTGACTCCTAAGTTACGCCCACACCTAGTTTAGGAGTCAGAGCACCTACCAATAATATATGATATATGATGCAAATGTTGTTTTTGTGTGAAATAAAAATTATTTATTTATTTTTTATTTTCTTATTCTGTTTTCGCATATGTTAGGAGATACTTCCAATTAGCTACCCTGTATAAGTCTATACACACATTACACTTAACGGACATTTTGTCGTAACCTTGCTGCCTCAGGCCAGCCTATACGTACTGTTTAATGTCAAGTCCGCCTGGCAAGCAGCACAACGCGTTACAATAACTCGCAATAACTATAAACAGAAAGTACCTACAGCTGGTAAATACGCTACAACGAACGCGACGCCATTTTCAGCAACATTGTTCATCATAAAATGTGCATCGATACGATATTTGCGAATTTTGACAGATGATATATGCGCAAACGCGGCGGGAACTCGTTGCCAAAATTGTTTATGATCGGTATCTGGTATCGGTTTTATATAATCTGTGTTGGAGTGTTTAAAGGATTTTATGAATGATTTTATATAGATAAAAAGGGACTGTTTTGAATGTGATATAAAAAGATTTGCCGACATATCCGACAGGATCAGAAAGGTTCATCCATGCGGTATTACAACTGCCAACAGTGTTTTATTCAACAATTTTCTTGTACCGCATGTTGTTTGTCCGAGAAGCCTATTATAATTTTTTCGTGCACAAATCCATCAAACCAGCTTTTCGATACGTTTCTTGAAAAACTGGGGCGCAACCGTCGACCTAAATATAAGGGTCAGTTCATATTGCAAAGTCACGCGGCTTCGCGGAAAGGGCGTGACGAAGAGATACAACGTATGCACGATACGCTAACACCGGCCCGGCACGTCGACACGGATCAAGATACCTTTGGAAACTCACAATTACTTGTAGTTTAGGTACCCGGGTAAATCTACAAGTTTGATGCTATTGTAAAATTGCGAGCCAACTAATCGGTATGTTTGCCATTCGTTTTTTCCTGCCGTCATTAGCAGCTCGGATATTTCGGCCACTTTCATTACCTATATATACTTAGTAGGTAGATTTTATTAGATTTCACTACACACATATTTTAGCTTATGTCATACCTAACAAAAAACAGGCTTAAGCGTAGCGGCGTATTGCAACGATGCATGCCGCAATACTCATAACGTATTTCGCAAAAAAGTACTAAATTTTATAACGGAATTGTCTCCATAAAACAATATCGATAGTTTTCCATTAGCAGTTTGGATTGAGAAATGAAAATATGGAATTGGTTCTTCAGGTTATATTTGACCTTAAAGGTCAAATATAAGTAAGAATTTCTAAGTGCTCCCTATATTAAATGGGTAACGTAAAAGTTTTGGTTTGATGTATCATCAAATGAATGTTTATAGAGATGTTCAGGTCATGTTGATCTAATTAGGTAACAGTAACGTTTTCAATGTAATGAGTACATTGAAAACGTTCCTGTGATAATAGATATTTGTAATTTTATTTTAGAAAAAGAAATACAAATAGGTAAGAAAAGACAGAGAGGGAGAAAGATAGAGAAGAAAACTAGTAGCGTATAATTAAATTGATTGCTTCTACATATACCTACAGCCTGAATTGTCTCACTGCTGGGCGGCAAAGGCCTCCCTGCTTGCCTTCCATTGTCCAGTTTTGCGCCACACGCTAGACTACTACTAGACAAGGAAAACTTATAACTGCTAGTGTTATCAAGAGATCATAAGAACCAAATCTACATACGCTTTTTTATCTACGAGTGCCTTTATGGTTTTGGATTAGAAATCATCAAATTACTCCTTCCGCTCTGGGCGGAGCAGAAGGAGTGTCAGACTTTTACTGACTAAAACCCACCCGTGTTTCTTCCAATGTCCTTAGATTTTCAGGGTCGCGGTAACTCTTTCTAACAAATTAAGCAACGCAATCTAGACGCCTGAGGGCTTAGTGTAAGTTTTTTAACGCACTCGATCGCGTTAACGTAAACGTTCGCTTATAAATTAAAAATAAAATTAAAATAAAATTACTATATAAAATTACTATAATTAAAATATAAATTGCTAAATTGTATAGAAAAAAAAAGGTTTTCCGTTACTGTCACCAGACGGCGCTTATCCAGTTTCAATACAAATTGACGTTTACGCTAACGCGATCGAGAACGTTAAAAAACTCGCACTAAGGCCACTGGTGGCCTAATCCCCAAAACAAAATAAAATTATGTTTTGTTGGACTAAAGTTCAAAAATATTTTTATAGTATAGAAAAGAGCATTTAATAAAAAAGAAAATCAAGTTCGCAACATATAATGCACCAGTATCAAGTCATGAAAACTATCTGAGGTACATAATACTTGGTACGCTGCCTCACGTATACAATCCGGAACACGTAACTGAAACTATTTCAATATTCTATTGCCGTCAAATTTCCGAAGCCATAACTATCGGTATTTTATTATTTAGAAAGCTAAAGTGCTTCACTTAGTAAAGTTTCTTAATACGTCTAGATAGCATGTTGTGGTCTGGGGATTATTTATACTGTTAAGTATTTTGCTGATATGAGAAGTTGTACCTACATGTACATGTTTTGTAGCTCTAGCATGAATATCTTTGACGTTATAAATCGTTAAAGTACTTAAATGTTTGAATCACTACCAGCTTTTAGGTGCTGAATTAGCACTTTACAAGTTAAAAAAAAACCGGCCAAATGCGAGTCGGACTCGCACACGAAGGGTTCTGTACCATAAACCTTAAGTTTTATTATTTCCTGTTATAGCGGCAATAGAAATACACAATCTGTGAAAATTTCAACTGTCTACCTATTCCGGTTCTTGAGATACAGCCCGCTGACAGACAGACGGACGGACGGTCGGATGGACGGATGGACGGACAGCGGAGGCTTAGTAATAGGGTTCCATTGGAGAATACTGGGTTACTCAAAGGGTAACCTTTGGGTACGGAACCCTAAAAAGACAGTCTGTGTTGTGTCAAAGTTCTGTTATTTTTATTGATGTTTTGTTAGTTATTTCTCTGCGTTTTTTTCTTAAGCATAAATCTGTCAGTAGGTAAAGCATGCATTTATGAAAACAATTTAAAAAAGGTTACCTGCTTACTGTAAGTAGACTATAGGTACGGGAAACTTTTTGTTTTGTTTTTTAAATTTTTAATTTTGATACACGCAGTTTTTAGAAACTTACATATAGTATATCGCTTTACGTATATACTTAACCAAAATTTACTATGCGATTCGAAAAACAGATTTTTTTTAAAGATAAATGTAGAAGAATAAAATATATGGTGAACAAAATATGAAATATTTATACAATCGCTTTACCTGAAATAACGAAATTAAATTTACTCGCAAGAATTTTGGACACATTTAACAAAGAGGCGTCGACCTACATCTCATAAATCCTCGAGTACAACCTCAAAATTTAAAGACTGCTTTATCCCTCCAGCCTGTACAAAAAAATGAGGGACTTTTACGACTTTCTCTGTGGTTTTAAGAATTACAGTTCTAACGTGTTCATTTTGCGACCTATTTTGGATTAGATATTTGGTCCCTTGAATTATTTTTATTTTTTTTTATTTATTTATTAGGATCGTCAACATCGCATACACTGTACTTAAAGCTAACAACATCACTTACAGACAACCACATCATTACTAAACACAATTGCAGGAGAAGGTGTAAACTAAAGATTTTAAAGAGTTTAATGTTTTTTTTTACCGTAAATTAATGTTATGAATTATTTTAATCGCTTAGCCAAAAAATTGTGTACGTGGTGTTAGCCTGTAAGTAATTGTTGCACTTAATAATGTATCTATACAATTAAACTAAGTGTAAGTCTTATGTAAACAATTGTTGGCTAACCAAATGAATAAATAAAATAAAATATGTGTGAGTGCAATTTAAAATAAGATTAAAATTAAATAGACTAAATTACAATGTCAGATTGAAAATTAATTAAAAATGTCAGAGATTTTTTGGCCTATTGAAAGTAGTTTGAAGATATTTTTACAGTTTTAAGAATGATATAAAAGTTTATTGACTTCGTAGAAGAAGACGAATTGTGTAAGAGCCTTTTCATGGCCTATGACCACTAAAAAGCCAGCCAAGTGCGAGTCGGACTCGCGCGCGTTGTTCTGAACTGATCGTATTTTGTTTTTACTTGCTAATTTCAATGTAATTAATTGATTGAATGATACTTATACGACTTACAACTCTTCACAAAAAACTAACCATAATATTACAAACACAAACATATCTCTTCTCCAGGTACATTAATTATGCTACACTGAATCGCTTTATAAGATTCGCAGTTGTGATCACGGTCAGACAGACAGACATACAAATGACCCTTTTATGATTAGGAATAGGTTTCTCTTATGAACGTTCGGAACCCTAAAAAGCAAGCCAAGAAGGTTAATAGTAAACAAACCATAATTACTCCAAAAAGTTTAAGTATTCATACTGTATGAAAAGTAAAGCTTTGAAAATTTCTGATCAGAAACCAAAAATAAAGAGCTGTTTAATATTGTTTTGGTTTGCAAACCCGATATTGGTTTTACGTATTTCAATATTAAATTCAGAAAGTGTGTCGCAACACTTTAGTTCGTTAGTTTTGGAAGTTAGCATCGTATTGTTGGGTCAACAAAATAATTGCCTTGTTTGTTGGTTTCGAATTTAATTAGTCTTACCTGCAGAAATGCTGAATTCGATTTTCAAAGGGATTATTTATTGGATTTAACGTAAGTACGTTTCATTACTTGACCATCTGAAATACATTAGTGTTTATATTTTAACTGTAAATGAATAGTTTGATTTAAACAATGGGATTGATAAATTGTAAAAAACCAATTCATAAACTTTACTTTACCTGCTAATAATTACTTATTAACTGTTCATGACGACAAGATGTGTAAAGCACGTGTACCCATTAGCACCATCAATCTCTTGTGGATGGAAGTCGAAGAATACAAGAAAACTTTCTTAAAAGTCATTACAATATGGTTGAAAATCACATGTCTGTGTAAAAAATGCGATCCGTTCGCGCATGCGTTCGTGACTCCGAAGTGCACTTGGCCGGTTTTTGTAAATACCTACTGCACATCAAAATAATTAATTTTTACCTTATTTCTTTAACTACACACTTTCCTTTAGTTTGTTTGCAAAAACAATCCAACTAGTAGGAATATCGAAAGATCAAATAAATATTTTGTTTTGTGCAGAAATCGACCCCTTATCCGCGATAGGTGCTCAGCCACTGTGCTGTTTATAATTGGGTCACCAAGCTTTGCTGCGATGACAAAATATTTCCAGATATAAATAAATCCGAATAACTGCCATACAAAAGCTTTGCAGTTCGAACAACATTCCACAGAGACGAGTACCAAGAGGGTTCCCGATAACAATATCAATTGTATCTCATTTTTTTCCAATTAACCGTCAACTTTTTCGAATAAAAATTTCAAATCAGATCTCAAATCGTTTATTGCAATCCATAATGCATACATACAGGTGGTAAACATTAGTCAGTATAATCAATTATGGACCCTGTTGGGCACAGCAATATTTAAATAATTAGGAGAAAGGAAGAGCGCTTTAATATTTTCACTGATAAAATAAAGGATAATTTGTTATCTATACAACTATTTTTAGGGTTCCTTACTCAAAGGGTAACCAACGGAAACCTATTGCTAAGCCTCCGCTGTCCGTCCGTCTGTCTGTCAGCGGGCTGTATCTCAAGAACCGTTATAGGTAGAAAGTTGAAATTTTCACAGTTTGTATATTTCTAGGGCCGCTATTACAACCAATAATAAAAATTAGGGTTCTGTAACCCTTCGTGTGCGAGTCCGCCTCCCACTTGGCCGGTTTTTTATCACAGGTATATTTATTATTTATATTATATCACTATATTGTATTATAACAATTTTATTTATTGAATGTTTTAATGTAACACATAAGTCTATCTAGTCTTGTTGGACCTTGGAACAAAAGTAAAATCTGTACCAAAAGAAATAAAATATGAAGGGGTTTTCGTAGAGTATCTGCTACGGCGTAGCTGACGTTGTAGCTACGTCGCTACGATTTCGTAGCATGTAACCGATCCCTTTTACTGAGTTTTGCGGATTCTGCTTTTTTGTAGCAGTGGTCATTTAAGATAGTAATCGTGATCTTTATTGTTAATGGCCGTTATCCTAAGTAACTAACTATCTCATAAAAATAAGGGAAAGCTTAATATCTGGCCATATGTTTTGCAATGTCACACTGAAATGTTCGAGCATACGTCTTCCGGAATTTGATTAACCTTTGCGCGAGTTTGATAACCGTAACAAACTTCCAAAGGTCAGAGTGGCAACTGAAAACTCCGCGGAGGTCGCCCGCATCGCTAAATGAAAATTGATAACTATATTGCTTTTTCATTTCTTGGCACAAAAGGAGAATACGACCTCTTTTGTAACAGTTATGAAGTTTTCCGACAAAGGTAGTTCGATTTCTTTGAAACAAAGGAAATTGAAGCCGATATTGCTATTTTGTTTACTCATTACGAGGTAGTGATGAAAAATGTTCCGTTCTAAAGTCTGTTTTTTAATCTCAGATACTAAATTGACAAGTGAAAATTTCAAACTGACATAGATTTCAATAGCTTTTTAGTCAGTTTTGACATTTGAAGTTGTCAATTTAGTCTCCGAGATTAAAAAACAGACATTACCTAATATCTGAATGCGAAAGTGGGTTCGTTTGTTTGTCACGCTTTCACTCCTAAATTGCTGTACTGATTTTGATGAATTTTTAATTACCTCTAGTAATAGAAGGAAACCTGGAAGTGGTGCTGGTGATGCTTATTTGCGAAATTCTATATTAAAGCGAGCGAAGCTGTGGGTAAAAGCTACTTCACTACATAGTATAAAATAAAACAAAGTATACCCGTGCGAAGCCGGGGCGGGTCGCTAGTACGTTATACATTGCAATTGCTGTTCATTTTATAAGTATGTTTTTGGTTATTAAAGGGAATGCTAACTGAGGCGT
Organism: Lacanobia oleracea; assembly: GCA_950371165.1. Classification (NCBI taxonomy): domain Eukaryota; kingdom Metazoa; phylum Arthropoda; class Insecta; order Lepidoptera; family Noctuidae; genus Lacanobia; species Lacanobia oleracea. The sequence goes on from OX493389.1 coordinate 8,503,262, forward strand.
GAAATAAACTTTAAAATGCGGAGTTGGTGTAAATGTGCACACGCTTCATTGGAACTATTAGTAGAGGTAATTTTAGTAAAATGCGTTAAATAAACAAGCTATTTATCACCAGGTAGTTTGTCACAGAATAATAACATCGTATCAGAAACGGGTATTAACAAAAAAACACAAATTGCTTTATAGATAATTTAGATATGGTTTTACCCATGTTGTTTTTCAACTATTCTTATTAGCGTGTCGATATCAAATAAAGTATTTAAAAATTTATGTTTAGCCCAGTACCTGAGTACTGGGCCAAACATAAGATTAACCAATCTTATGTTTGGCCCAGTACCATGTCTGACCATGGTAACACCGTTCGCAGCCATAAGGTCCTCACATGTACAGGTGACAGGGCATGTGGCATAAGATGGAAAGTCCATGGAAAATGGAGAGACGCCAATAAGATAAAAGTCGATGGACTGCGGAGACGCCAATAACATAGATGTAAAATTACAATTTCAATAGTTATGTGTACATTGAACCTGCATATATGATTAAAAGAACTGGCCAAGTGCGAGTCGTACTCGCGTGCAAGAGGGTCCGAACGTATTTCTTTTTTTTTACATGTTTTTTTACCTATATTTTTTCTTCAAAATTTTAGGCTTGGCAGTTTCGGAGATAAGAGGGGGAATGGTCATTTTTCGTCTTATTTCTTGAATAACTTCGAAACCTTTTATTTTAAATTAATCAGAAAAATATAATTAAAACCCTCACAGTAAGCACTTTCATTTGATATGAAACAAACTGGACCAATTCTATTGAAACAAATTTTAACTGAATTAGTCTAGTGGATCAGGAGAAAACAAGCCGTGACAAACGGACAGACAGACAGACACCCGACTGATCCTATAAGGGCTCCGTTTTTTGTTCGGAACCCTAAAAAAGCACAGAATTGGAGATAGAATGCGTGTTGGTAGAGAATATACCTGAAACAGGAAAAATAAGAATAAAAGGAAAATGTAGTGTATTCATAATGTTACAAAAAGTTTAAACATTTAATTAACGATATAATATCAGACAGTCTAAGATTATTTATAGATGTTAATAAAGGCTGTTTGCGGGTACCTTTAGTACCTAATGGTGTGCCGGATTAGGCTGGCTTATTACCTAGATTATCCCTTGCAAGCTGCGTTATGCTTTTAGCCAACCTAAGCTTTAGAACATAGTGGTACTTAGTTCGTTGATAGGGTTTAATGAGTTGTACAGTATTAGAAGTACTCATGTATGCATGCAGATGACGTGACTTGAGAGTGAAAGGATAAGCCTAAACTAAACAATCAGAATTGCGAAAGTGTGGATGGATGTTTGTTAATAAATCACGCCAAAATCTCTTCGGATCTGGATGAAATTGGCACAGACTTAGATTATTAGTCTAGGATTGTCTTGAATAGGCTACTTTTATTGGAGAACTTTGAATCATTTCCGTCAATCACTCGGGCGAAGCCGCTGTAGAAGGTTATAGTATTATTATTTTTATTGGTAATGGGTTTGTTCTTGACTCTAGTCTATGTCCGAGATGACAGAGACAAAGTCTACGATGGAGCGCGCCAACCCAGAAGGAGCCTGTTCACTCTAACTTTGAAAAGATTAGGGTTGTAAGCTTTTGGAAACACAGACGCAGGCAGACAGTTCCACTCCTTTCCTTTATAAATGCTAAAGGAGCTCTGTCTGTCTGTCTGTTACCTCCTCACGTCTCACACACAGACAGACAGATTTCAGTTTTCTGCTGTACTAAATCCTACTTCCTACTGTATATTATTTTATTATTAATATTATAAATGCGAAAGTTTGTGAGGATGGATGGATGATTGTTACTCTATCACGTCGGAACGCCTAAAAGGATCTCCATGAAATTTGGCACAGAGGTAGATTATAGTCTGTAATAACACATAAGCTGTATATATTCCGGGAGTATGTTCCCTAGGGATCACGCGGGCGAAGCCGCTGGCAGAAGATGGTATGTGATAAATAAATAAACGGAAATGTTGGAATGGATAAATAATTTTAAATAGCCCGAAAATCCGTTAAACGAAAAGATTAGAATGTATTTTATTTTATTTGGATTGATTAATAGCTGACCTAACGCGTAGGTATTATTTAGAAAGCAATTGAAATTAATGAAATCACTTTATTATACGTATTCAGGAGAAGGTATTGTTTTAAAAGCGACACCGTTAAACAATAAAGGTCTATTAAATATAAGAACAGCAATTGCAATCAAAGTTTGAAACTAGGTATAAAGTTTTCTTTGAGCGCGCCGAATGCAATAAAACAATGAATACTCAGACCTCAGAAAATTATTTCGTTTGACCGAAGTCTTACAACCTACCTACCTACCACTATTTTAAATAAGTATTTACCTTACATTTTTAGGGTTACGTACCCGTGGGTAACCGAACGGTAAAGCAATGTTTATTACTAAAATGCCTCTACTGTCCGTCTGCCTGTCATCGGGCTGCATCTTATGAAGAGGAATATGTAGACACTTAAAACTGTCAGTGCGTCTGTTGTTGCTATAAGAACGAATAATAAAAATAAAACATCAAAAATGAAAGGGGCCAAATCACGTTTCTCGTATGAGGGTTCCATACGAGAAACAGACCAAGCTTGTCATGGAGATTCGCTCCCATGGCCATCCATCAATGACTACTTTTTGCCATCGGATAGTCAGTAAGTACTTCGCAAGACTACACAACAAACATACATAGTTCGATTGCCAAAGAATATGCGATTTTATAAATTAGGTACGCAATAGGGGTTCTGAAGTTTTCAAGTGGGCACGTACATTTTCGACTTCATAATCGGTTTTCACGAGTATCAAAATATTAGAACCACATTACAGTTCGATATTCCATTGAGTTTTTATATGCATAGCATGGTAACCCAATTAGTAGGTTGAATGCTTTCAAAGAAAAACATATTATGTGTATAGAAAATCCCTGGGTGCCTACCTACCCACAAATACAGCGCATGGCGACTAAGCGACCCGATTAAATGGAACACTTGTAAACTCATGTACACATTATTATTATTGAAGCGCAAGGCTTCAGTCGCACTAATTACCACTTCACAACAAATTAGTTCTAGTGGAATTAACTGCTTTAATTATGACGTTTTAATCAAGATAATTATGTTGGCTTTTTAAGCATTTGGTTTGCTTCAGTATTTTAATAAAAGGATTAGGTAGATATCTACCTACGTATGGCTTGAAATGGGATGTTTCAATTATAATAAGAATAATGTTCATTAATTATTCCCTGAACTTATGGCTTATAATACGATATATCAGACCTCTTTTTTGCGAGCACGGGTCTCCCTTAACACACATCAAATCGCCACATCATCAGTGGAGTGGAGTGGAGTGTAGTGGAGTGGAACGGGGAGGTGGAGTGGAACTGAGTGGAGTGGCGTGGAACGGGGAGGTGGAGTGGAACTGAGTGGAGTGGAGTGGAACGGAGTGGAGTGGAGTGGAGTGGAACGGAGTGGAGTGGAGTGGAGTGGAACGGAGTGGAACGGAGTGGAGTGGAGTGGAACGAAGTGGAATGGAGTGGAGTGGAGTGGAACGGAGTGGAGTGGAGTGGAACGGAGTGGAGAGGAACGGAGTGGTGTGGAGCGGAGTGGAGAGGAACGGAGTGGAGTGGAACGGAGTGAAGCGGAACGGAGTGGAGTGGAATGGAGTGGAGTGGAATGGAGTGGAGTGGAATGGAGTGGATGGAGTGGAATGGAGTGGATGGACTGGAATGGAGTGGAACGGAGTGGAATGGAGTGGAATGGAGTGGAATGGAGTGGAATGGAGTGGAATGGAGTGGAATAGAGTGGAATGGAGTGGAATGGAGTGGAATGGAGTGGAATGAAATACTGTGGTATTATGGAGACGACGAAGTGTTCGTTCTAAATCCGTTTAATGAAGTAAAAACGCTGGTCGCGTTCCCGTTGACTACATTGTGTTCCTGAATCTTAACTCTTTTGTGAGGGCTGCAATAAAGACTTGTTGTTCGTTGTCGTTTATCCTATACCAAATATGTATGTCTTAGACGGTAGCATTATATTATCTGTGGTCTTATTAACCATTTATTAGAAACTTAATGCAAAAGTTAAGAGTGATCACGCCTCACGTGTTTCATATAAACTTTGAAGTCTATGTCAGAAATGACAGACACAAAGTCTACGATGGAGCGAGCCTACCCAGAAGGAGCCTGTTCACTCTAACTTTGAAGAGATTAGGGTTGTAAGCTTTCGGAAACACAGACGCAGGCAGAGAGTTCCACTCCTTTGCTGTGCGCATTATAAAAGACGTTTGAAAACGCTTAGTGCGAATTGGTGGAATAGCCACAAGGTAGGGACGGTAAGATGCAGTGCGTCTGGATGTCCGATGGTAGAAGGGGGCCGGTGGGATGAGGTCGTGGAGTTCTTGGGCACACTCACCGAAGTACAATCTGTAGAAGACCGACAAGCAGGCAACCTTACGGCGATGAGCCAAGCTATGTAACTTGGCATCCACGAGTTTTACGTCGCCGATGAGTCTCTTAGCTCTGCGTTCCACCGAGTCAAGCGCGGCAAGCTGATACTTAGCGGCACATGCAATGTTTTTCATAAACTTACTAACGCAATTCAAGTATTTGTGTCAAGTTGGGATCCCATGGAAAATGTTTGTTCTGCGATATTTTCGTCAATTGAGGCGTGTAGTTGCAAAAACCCCTAAAATTATTCTCGGAAAAAAATGAGGAACAGTTTTTTACTTTATTACTCTTAATGCACAGTACAGATTGCACTTGGTAACATTTTTACGAAAGGAAGTACGATAACACCAAAGAAAAAAATAGAACTGTCAATATAGTCATAGAAAAAAAAAGATTAAATAAAATTGTTACATTAAAGTGGATTTTGAAACTCATCATTCATTATAGTGGGATTTGATGTTGACTTGTTACGTTTTAGGGGACTTTGCAAGCAACATAAAATTAAACTTGGATGGGTTTATGCATAGTTTGTTGTTAACAACAAACAATCAATCACAATCAATTTTTAGGATTAATGGTGGTTAGTATATTATGTATAATAAAACAAGTATAAAACTCGACTCACTAAACAAATAACTAATAAAATCTTAAAAAAAACTTTATACGTATCATTTATCTTTTCCCTATGAAGTTCTATAAATAATACTTTAAAAGCTTTTTATATTTAGTGCTACTATCGCAGGCTTGTATAACCCCATCCTAAACTAACAGAACCTGCATTTCTAGGAAACATTCAACATACCTGTTTTCACATTCTACCTCTCGTTTCCACTTAGATTTTATAACAGGACGTTTCCTGGATTTGCCAAGTTCAGATTTTTTAACATATTGCATTAATTCCTCCATTATTTAACACTAAAAACACAATAATATCACACGTAATTCTCCACAACAACAACAGAAACCGCTATATTGCGAATGAATGAATGAAGCGCTCTGATTGGTGTATTTGGTTTTAGGGCCGTTTGAAAGTGAAACATGTTGTTATAGCGGTTTTTGCTACTAAACACGAATTTGTCTTTGTAAATTTGTACGCTTATAGTGGGATTTGCTAAGAGTTATTTTTCTTATTTCAAAGAGAATTTGAAATACTGGCCGTTGATGTAAATAAGTTAATTTATGAAAAAAACTGTTTTAGGGGGTTTTGCAACTATACGCCTCAATTGTCAACAGCAACATAAACATTTGGATGATTATTTTTTTGTTTGAAAAAGTATTTTCCCAGAATATTCCAATTTGGTGAAGATCTGATGAAGAACTTCAGAGGTAGGCAACGGAACTCTTCAATAAATGATAAGAAATGGATCGGGATGGCTGATTTTTTCACAAAAAAATAAAACTGACTTCCAAAAACAAAACACTTCAAAGTATAAAATAAACGGTGTCAAAAAACTAAAAAATAATAAAAAACACCGACATCCAAAATTAAAGTTGTTTTTGGAAGTCGGTTTAATCGTTTTGTAAAAACGTTTCCTAGCTCTACAGAAAAATTGAATTTCAGACTAATGTACTGTCCATAATCTGTTTGTTTATAAATCTGGCTGTTTGATAAATTAAATAAATTATTAATTTCCAAGAATAAGGACTTACAAGTTTTTAAGAAACACCTCTACGCTCTTAATGTCTTGAATAAAAACAATGACAATTTAGAGGTTTAATAGCTATTTTAGGAAAGAACCCAATATTATTATACCTGCCACTAAAATATGTCTATTTTAGTGGCAGGTATATTAATGTTGGGTTCTGTCGTACCTAGGTAACAACCCTTGTTTACGAAACCAACAATTAAATTTAATTACCCATTATTATTATTAATTACAGTTATCGGAGAGGACTAATGGCGTCACCAGAGCTCGCCATTGTAACGGCATGATGCTCCGATTGTTTCATACGCGCTGATGACCTGTCAGATTAATTGACTAATTAGTTTTGAGCTTCGGTATGACCTCTATTGATCGGTTAGCCGAACCGATCTTTGATGATTAGCGGAATAGCTGAGCCTGTTAGTCTATCTAAATATGTGATGTGCTCCATCGCGCTGGTGTTCAAGGGTAGAGGTGATTATCTAATACTATGCAGGGTTATTTGTAAAAAACCAACAATCTCTTATGCCGTGAAAGTACCCACACATGATTAAAAACAACTTTTACTTTGAGACCAACCGTGAAAACTCGAAAGAAATATCAGCAGTTTCATACATTTTCGTTGGCTAAATATTGCATTTTGTAATATTTAGGCAATGAAAATTGTGGTATTTTACAAATAACCCCGTATATCAAGCTCGTGGATAAATAATAGATAACTGCTGAATGGGACGTCCTTCGAGGTTAAGCATCGCCTGCCGAAGCTGACGGAGATTTCTCCGTGCAATGCAAGCTGTAAATGATTTGCAGATCTTACGGGTAGTCCAAACCCAAGAAATCACCATTCTTGCCAAATGTATGTATCCTGTTATCCAGTTATTGGGACGTAGGCAGTCGCTTCAAATTAAACACTGGTACTGAGCTGTATCCAATTAGACTGAAAGCCGATCCGAATACTGTTGGGAAAAGGATGGGAAAAGGCCAGGCATATTGATTGACATACTAAGCGTAATATATCTCACCGAAAATTTTCTATCAGTGGCTAGTTAGCTAACAAACTACTGCTGTTGGCAGGATTTTTCATTGTCTGATTTAAAAATGGAATAGCTTTCTATCTTCAAACATTGACCACGTTTGGTAGACACAATTGTTGATCGCAATAAACCAGGAAAAATACGAATAAGATGGTGTAATTATGTATTTAAACACGGAGCTACCATGTTGAAATACATAATGGAACCTTCTTATTGGAGGTAATTAATTTACACTAAAACAAACGGGATAGGGCTGATTACTCAATCCTTGCCAAAAACCATATCACAGTAAATTACCATACCAAAGGTACAATGAACCTGCTGGAAAATGCGGAAAAAACGTTCCATGTCAAAGTTGCATAAAAGTTTAAAAGTCTAAGGAAGTCAACAATGCGTTGAAAGCTTCAGGTCTCAAGTTCAACGTAATTACTTCACTACTTGGTTTGCTCTGATGAAGAGATTGGTACACAGGTATATGGCAATTTCCTTGGTTAGAGGCTTTAAAAAAAAAATGTTATGAAAGTGCTGATTGGTTATGCCTTTTGCACCACTCCTATGGGAGTCTTAGGTGTAATTGTTTCACACAATTTAAATAAATATTGGCACTGCTATTGATAAATATTTTTTGTCTGTAGGCCAAACTCATTGTTCGACTTTTCGATCTTGTCTCTAATATGAACCTGAACCTACGTAATACTTGTAGGTCGATGTATGTAGGTATGCATGGAAAATTTCAGTTCTCTGAGGTAGTGTAGTGTAGTGAAAAATGAGTGCAGTCAACGTTGGCTAAGGCTGATGCTGTTTGCGTGAGACACAGATAGGGCCGCTTAATTTTTATTTTTAGCTTAACTTTTAGGCTATGCGGTATTGACAGCTTTTTTTGTGATTTAATTTGGGATAAGTAATTAAACTAAATACCTATTATTTTTATTTATGTCTTTAAATCGTCTCTGAAGTACCTATCTATACCTAGAAGGTAAGGTAAGCAATGAATGACGGGTGAAACAGCAAATAGTCCAACAAATATAACATTTCTTGGAAAAAAGAACATCTTTAACAGAAAATGTTTTGCGAACTGCCACAGAAAAGTGAGAATGAGGAAAATTGCCCCTGAATTGACGAATTGACGTCACGGAAATTGGCCTCCGATGACTGGATACGAACAGATATGTCACTAGCAAGAAGACAAGTTATATCCTGTCGGAAAAGTATAGTATATCTACATAGAAAAATTAAATGTTAAGAATCTGAGGATTAAGAACTTTAACTCGATATTAAAGATTGATAGGTACATTCTGAATAGGTACTAAAAAAAAACTCTGAATCTTTAGTTCAGCCATAAACACTGAAATGAACCGAGCGTTCCCAACCCCGCTATGAAGTAATTATGTATAACCTGAAAACTGAGAAAGACAGAGCGATTGTGCGGTTACTTTCTAACGATGATTCTGATTGTCACCTTCGTCACTACCTACAGAAAAAAGACACCGCACCGCGTATGTGGGTACCGCACAGTCGCTTTGTCTCTTTCTATGGAGTGATCCATTTCGTGACGGTATGGCCCAGTCCATTCATATGGATGCTACTAAGTACCTAATGAGGTTCGTTAATATTAATTTACTTCATCGAATCTGTAGAAAATGGAGGTAATCTTACATAACAACTAAAAGTAATCATTTTTTTTACCTATTTGTTACATATCAAAAGGTCTTACTATTTTGTCTGAATGATGTCCATTATTAATGTTACAATATATGAAATATCTCATAACATAATATTCCATTACCTTGGCATTACTTCAGTTGTTAGTCATGTTCGTGGAACTCCACGGTACTCTTTAAATCCTGCCCTGTGGGTACTTGTGTATCATTAGGGCATGACCCAACTAGTGCTGACCCTTCCCTGACAGGGCTTGTCAAGTGGATGTAACTGGGCTATGAAGTTTTTGTGGAAAATAGGAATTTCTAAAGTAATTTTGTAATGAAGGCTGCCTATAGCTATAGAATTAAGGAATACGCTTAATATGTATGTAGATAAGTAATGGTTAAATTATTTTACTTTCAGGCATTTGACCTGATGGAAGAATATTTAGATAATTTGACGACCTAATACCACGTTTGGTGAAGGGAAATTGACCTCAAATAATGGCTCGGCAAAAAAAAGATTTTTGAATAGTTTCCTTCAATTAATGTGACAACAACATGACAGGTTCACGGGACAGAACGATGCTATCAAAAAACCAAGCTACGTGTATAAATCTAAAACGCCAGCAAATTCCACGAAATGCGAACGAATTAAGTTCTCACTACATAACGTGTCGCCGACATCAAGAGATAGAAGCGAGGGCTGGCCTTTATGTCATCGTATTTCAAACTCAATAGTTGTTTGTATGTCACAGCTATTTATTTGTTTATCTGTCCCTTCAGGCACACTGCTGGCTTTCACGTTTATCCCAAAAAACATGAGATACCAAGAATAAGGGATGAACTGTCCAAAAAATGTTTAGCTAAGAATTTGTTGTTCGTAATCCTGGCTCCGTGAAATTACTATGATTGCTTTTCAGTATTTGTTTACGAAGAGATAAACGGAAAATGTGACGCAAAAAGAAATATGAAATTCATTTTAATTAATCCCACTTAAAATGGACTGAGGTGATGTTCACTGTAGCGATTAATCGAGTTATCTGCGACTTCGAATTTGTGAAAAGGTAAAACGAAAATTGGGAAGTGTATTTATAAAAATACACTTTTCAATTTTCCGAGAGACAAATTGTGATGACTGTTGTTTACCATAATTTGAACTCATTGACCTGGTTTGTTATTAATATAATTACCTTTTGACATTGTACGTGACATTTTTGTATTACATATTTTAATTATTATTTTTACTTCTCTTTCCTCTTTTTGTTGACATTATTTTTGACATTTATATTTTTTTTTTGTTGTTTATGTTTATTTTATTTTATATTATTTATTTTTTTTAATTTAAAGGAGAATAATGAATCCTATTTTCAATCAATTAATGTAATAATGTTTAAAATTTTAAAATCGATGAATTTTTGTACGCCTTCTGGCATGACATTGCGTACTTTTATTTTATTTTTATAACAACTATTTATGGTACCTATGTTAACAAATTAATAAATGACTTATGACTTAAAAATCAATTAATAACCACAAATTTAATTTATATCTAATATCGAACCAACCCACAACCCAATCATTAAAGACCCTTATGAAGACCTACTCGCAATTACTTGAAGACCTTTTAAGCCTACACAACTACGCACTGGCTTTATTAACGCAATAAAACTTAACACAAAGCAAAAGTGTCTATTCAGTAATAACGTGGGACAAGTACGAACAATGAGCCATTGTCAGCGGTTATCAACAACAATGGCGGGAGGATTGATACAACCCTTTGAGCTGAATCATTGCGCGCTAACGATTTATATTTAGCACTCAAACGTGCCTCGGGGCTGGGTAGTTTAATATCTAGTCTACGGTACCCGAAAGTCTGGCACCTGACCGCGAGAAATACCTATTTGTTCAACAATTTATCATTCGACGGCAAAATTCAGTTAAACTGGGATGAAATTCATACCAAGTTAAATACAGATATTTAAAAGCCGACCTTGACAGCTATTCATTATGTTTACATTCGCATTTCTATTTCGGGTGCATTCGACCAGTACCTCGTATGGAGCTCATAATTACGTACCGAGTAGGTTGTCGATCGAGAGGAAGTCGATACCTATTTTATATTTCAAAACGTAAAAAATCGAGTGTCTCGATGGCTTGAATATAAAGGTCTACAATGCCAAACGTAGCTAAATTATATTTATTTTTAAAAAGTAGGCTGTAAATAACACTCACACCTCAATCCTTTTTTATTCGTTTTAAAGTAGATGAGGCCGCTGTTTCCTAGCTGACTACCCTGAAAAGGAAAAATATACATATAGAGTGCAAAAAAGTATTTAGTATTCAAATACCGAAACAAACTCAGAGGTCAAAGTCTCTTTCGAAGTCCATACAATTGTACTGGTCAAATCATATGAGAACCATGTAGTTTGATGTCTGAGGTGGTCTTTTGAGGATAGTACCACAGATTTGAGTAGACCTGTCCAGACAGTGCAAGCTGCCAAATGTAAGTTATCGTGAAGCTTAAACTTAGAACTTTAAGGAGCTTAATGGTCAACTAACGACAACGAGCTTCAAAAGCCAAGACAATAATTGGCATATGATAATGCTCTAATTATAAACTACACTAGCTTTTGTGCGGTGTTTGCATTACGTATACCTATTCATTACAGAATGAAAAAGAGCAGTTTTATTTATTTGGCATCTACCTTTCGGCGCGCTAAAGTTTAATTTTGAATATCTGATAAAGTGATAAACTGAAAAGGCTTTGTGATTTGAGCTTTTTAAGAGCGCATATTTTAAATTTAAATGATCAAAGTTGCCTCTTTGACATATTCTGAGGGTGGTTAAAACGTCGTAAATTTTAAATTTTTCTAACACACATAAGATAATATTACTTACGCAAAAAAGTTGGCGATATTGAGGATGTTATTTTTTATGTATTGACTTGTTTTGGTGGTTACCCAGAAGAAGAAGAAGGACCGTGTTACCCAGTAGTTCTGGGTTGTGGAGGTCTGATAGGCAGTCGTTCCACATAAACAAACCAACCAGCCACCCAACAACCAATTTAGCTGAATCCGAGAGACTGGAAGCCGACCTCAACTTAGTTGGAAAAAGGCTAGGCAGAATTGGGCTTTTGGGCTTGTACATTAGACTTGTATAAATGCTCTTGCTCTATTGCTTAAATTCATATTTTAAATTCACCAATGATGTTGTATCTATTTTAAATTAAATATCTTTATTGTAGCTGAAATAACAGTCGCAATGAAATAAATTAATGCCATCAACAGCTGTTAAGCGCCGACGTAATATTATCAATTGTGTTACAAGCAATTGTCTTTATTACATTACAATGATTGTCATTCAACTCATTGTTTCCATACATTAATTTGATTACAAATTAATAAATTTTATGATGACATATGTACCGATAATGACAGTGACATTGAAGGATTATTTTCAGAAGTAGGTGGTTAAAAGAAAAATCTTAAGTGCATCAGGCTAAACCTTTTCAACTGAAAAAGCTGAAATTTTGCATTTAGACTCCCTTTTACATAAGGAATAATGATTCCAAATTAAACCTCTATCTATGGGGATGAAAAAGTTTGGATGGGCAATCTATTGTACCTACCTATATTGTCAGATCTATTCAACTGGGCGAAACCGTGAGTGCAAGCTTGTGTTTTACTGAAACGATAACCAGTTATGAAATACATAGTTTGCTTGTTACTCGTAATCTGTCAGAAATGTATGGCAATTGAGCCTTTTTGGACAGATTGCGATTGAGATGCGAATGCGAACGTTGCTTTAAATTTATTAAACACTAGTTGACTCGCGCAACTTCGTCTGCGTCACTATTTTCATTACTGTTTCGCTCCTATTGGTCTTAGCGTAATGATATATAGCCTATAGCCTTCCTCGATAAATGGGCTTCAAATCGGACCAGTATTTCCTGAGATTAGCGCATTCAAGTAAACAAACAAACAAACTCTTCAGCTTTATATATTAGTATAGATGATTAGCTTTAATTTCCTGTTAGAGCCACGCTACTGATATTAGAAAAACTGTTCTTATAATGCTAGAAAAAGACTAATTCACGGTTTTAATTTATAACGACATTTAATAGGTAACCTTTTGTGAACGAAGACCTAAAATTAACAAAGTCAGGGAACGAGCTATTCTTACAACAGTTTCCTCTAGACTAAAATACATGTTTATAAAAAGGCACACGCTTTAATATCCCAGCACAAAGAGGATGTTAACTTGTAATTAGAAACTAAATATAACAAACGTGTGGGGCGGTCGATAAACAACACGATTTATTTTTATGAACAGCGCCCTACACCACAGAGCACGGAGACACCTCGGCGGCCGGGGTGGTTTTAGTGTGACTATTTTTACGTACTCGATCGCACTAACGTAAACGTCAATTTGTAGTGACATTGGCAATTTAATAAAGATCGACCATGTCAGTAGGTGTTACCGATTAATAAAAAACTTTTATTTCGGGTGGCATAGACCCATAGAAAACTTAACCTAGTCAACGCAGTACACACTTATTTGCTGTGACTCGCCACACCAATACAAATCATGATTCAGTGATTTTGGAAGGGACTATCGAAACGTGCAAATATTGCTTACAGAATGCCGTTGTTGCTACCCTGCATACGGGCCAGCAGCTTTTTTGCGCATGATGGCTTGGAAACCATCAGTGTGTCAGCAAAAATCCCAGATGCGCTGCACCTCCGTGGCAGACCCAACAACATTCTGAATGCATTATTGTAGTGAGTACGCAGGGCTCTGTAGGCTTACTGTGTATATCTCACGCACAGGCCGAGAGTCGAGATTAGAAAAATACACAGAAACTAACGTCCGCTGACAAAAACTATGCCGACAATAGCTGTGAAAGAATAGGGAACATGCACGGCTTTGAGTATGCCATCTAGTGTCGCATATTTAAAACTTTAACGTTAAGCTTGACATTGACGCTTCAGTGCTGCCACCTATAGTTTCTGCACGTTCCCTATTTGGACTCATCGAATCTTGCGCTGAAACAAGAATCATAAGTAATAACTAGCTATTTTTCACATCTTTACTCCAGCAGCTTTTCTCGCAGCAACCGTGCATCTTTTCGGCATTAAATATAACTCATAAGCTATGGTGTTACTTTTTATCAGTGAAACAATTTTTATAATAGGACTTCCCAAGTTAGATTCAGAAACAGAAGGTTAAGATAGTTCACATTTAGATGTTGTAGGTCATTATACTCTTTGTTGTAGGTTCTATACAATTCCGTGCTCTATGTGCTACACTAATATGTTTGATACTTATTAAATTATGTTTGTTATGCTACTGGCTTTAAAGTGTTCCTGTCCTAAACAGCCATTAATTTTTGAAACATGTTTAAACTTAGTTATCACCGAAGCTGAGTAGTTCAGGTTGGTTGGTTGTTGTCAACTTTGTTATCAGCTTTCATTAACAAGAAGTGGAAGTGCAAGCATGCATTGTTGCTCTACTTCTCATCACCTGTGTTCCAGTATACTTGTAAAAGACACAATAGGACAAGCACAGAGTTAAAACTCTGTGAAATAACCTCAAAACTAAAGACAGAGGGCGAAACGGAGTTTTTTTTTAAAGAAAACAAATCAAAAGAACCCTTTCAAATCAATCAAAAGTTTATATCTATTCGAAATCCAAGTTGACGAAATCGCGGGTAAAAGCCGTTCCGAGATTTGAAAGTTTTGTTGCGGTAATGCGGTAGTTAGAAAAAAAAATGCTGCTCTACCGACAAAGCAAAAATATGAATTATTAGTACAGCACTGCTACACGTGTATCAATTAAGTCCAACTGTAGTTAGCTAACAAGCCTAGCTAATTATTTGTAACAACTTTTTACTTAAGTCTGAACTTTCGCTCACCGAAACTTTAATTAGAACCATTTCACGGCAGTGTCTGTCTGTTTCTTTCATCATAGACAATTTCTCGTTTCTCTAATTCTATATTTGAATATTAGCTTTTATTTTTTCTTTGAGTCTTAGAGAGAAATTTCTGAGCCTTTTAACTTTTACAAAAATAATTAATTTTGAATGTGATATTAAAATTTGTGGAATTTTATAAGGGCTTTAAAATTCTGTTTGATTAAAAAAGAAGCCTTTGAATTTAAAAGATAATATTCCTGACGAATGGGTCAGCTAATTGGTTCATAATTCTATTGTTGTTGTGTTGCTAATAAATTGAATTCCCGGGTTGTCGAGAGGAAAAATCTGCATAACTTCTGTGCGTGATTTGCTTTTATCAAATCTTACTCACTGTCACTCTTTACTCACACGTACATCCAACATTTATAACCATCAAAACACTCTTGTTTACTAATTTTCTGAATTATTAGGTTCGTACATTTTGTTTGAAAAAAGTGATTTGTTACATTATTGTTCTGTCAAAGCGAACCTTTTTGCAATCATACTCAATACCAACAAAGAAAAGAGGTTACTTTGTACACCGACTGGAAACTTCAGCTAATACATAGTTCAATCTGGAGGAATATCTACCTAGTAACCCAAATATAATAAAAACTTTAGTAACAATCGCGACAAAGCTAAATAAACAAATACGACTAAAAAATAAGCTCTAAAACATGACTCAGCTGGATGTATTCTTCACATCGCATGATATGAATTACAGAAAGTAAAAGAACGCCCTTCACAAATATTTCAGCTATGAAAACGTAAAAATGCGGCTTGGTCGGTCGCGGTCGGCACCGCCACTGGTTTTACCGTTCACCAACGTCGGAGAATTGCAGTCACTCCATATATTTATTTTATTGGAGTTCTCAGACATTTTAGAATAGAAGTATTCTGATATTCTTCGCTATAAAGTTTATATGCATGACATAATGAAGCGAATGAAGCTCGCCGCCAGTGCATTATTTAAGTCAAGCGAGTGGTTCTTACCACCCTTATTTATACTCTTTGGGAAATGTTTTGACAGTAAAGTGAACGTTTTCTGTTGAAAATTAGATTTGTAAGTAATTGTTATTCTTTGTAGATGATATGGGTTGTCTTTAATTTATTAGCATATCCACGTTCTACAGGTTGTACAGAAATGTTTTGGTAAAATTTTAATTGTGTCTACAAAAGCAGGGCATGGTAATGCACAATTTCTTAAATTGTGCATTACCATGGTGTATATCTACATAGTTCAATATAGTTTGCCAAATGATTTTATACAGATTGATGAGATCTTCAAAGAAAATATTTGCTAAAGAAAGAGAGTTTTAACTAACTTAATATTGCTCTCTGGCTAAAAAGTTCTCAACTAATTTTTAACTCTATCTTGCGTACGCGTTCGAAGTTTCATTAAAACCGGTTAATTAATTTCCAAGATTAAGACTTGCAAGTTTGTTTGCAATATCTACCGAGAGGAATAAACCCTCTTGACAAGACCATTTTCGTCGTAAAATATTTTCCAGCAAATATCGTCCATTTCAGTACGATATTCAGATAGATGTTCCGTATATCACCTAGTACAGCAGCCGTAATTTCTAATGCTGAAAATGTTGCCCGTACATTTGCCAGATGCAACCGCTGCTCTGCGGCATTACGATATCCTACACCTCGCTCCGAACGCTCTATTGAACATACTCGTATTACCTGGTCTGTGAATCTTTTACTGCCAAACTCTGTTATATATAATATCCTAAGTTTTATTAGTATTGGCTAACCAAGTGAACTTATTACTTCATGATGAAATTGTTAGTTACTATACCCGAAACGTAACAACGTGACCAAACAATCTAAGCATATTCTTGCAAATGTTTGTTACTACATCTTCTTTAAAAAGTCACTGCGTGAACATATAGGTAGACATTGCTTGACCCTGACTTGTTACTAAGCTATTTCAGCGCACGCAGCCATAATATAACCTGACTTAGTAAACACATGGAAACTCCTGCACATCATCCTTTATTCATAAAGTCTAAAACCGCTTTTGACAGGTAAGTACCATGGTCGCTGCAGAACCTCAGATTCATGTGGCACCAAAGAAATGTGTTTGAGTAGATTAAATTCTTTCAAAGAGAAGCCATAAGTTTATTTTCCTTAAAAATATTAAGTTCCCAGGCTAGCATCAAGGCTATCTTAGTACTCAGCGATCAATTTTAATTAGTACGTTAAACTTTGCTTAAGAGAAAAAGCGGAGGCTTTCACGAAGGCTTTAATTAACACTAGTTAGATACCTACTTTTCTTCTTCCCGCAGATAAGGAGATAAGTTACGGATCCTTGTTAATTCGTCTTTTAATTAGGTACTAGGTAAACTAAGGCCATTTAAAGGCAAGCGTTAATATGCCTATACCTAACAGTCCAACAGGCGTGAGGAGCCCGTGGCTAAATAATAACAGCCGCACGGGTCGATCTTTAAGGTTAAGCAACGCTTGCCAAGGTTGGTCTGTGGATGGGTGACCATCTTAATATAACGAGTTTCCTCCGTGCCTCGGAAAGCACGTTAAGCCGTTGGTCCCGGCTGTCATTTGTAGAACTTTGGCAGTCGTTACGGATAGTCAAAACCCAGTAAATCTGACTCCAGTCTAGCTAAGAAGTACCGTGTTACCCAGTTAACGGGTTTTGGAGGTCTGGTAGGTAGCCGCTCCACGTAAAACACTGGTATTCAGCTGAATCCGGTGTGACTGGAAGCCGACCCCAATATAGTTGGGAAAAGGCTAGGCAGATGATGACCTGACAGTCCAACAGGCAAAGGACACGGGTTCCATTCTGTGAGGGAGTGGACTGTAAACCACGATACAGCAGCGTAGATTGGTAGATGTCGTTTAGCTTTGAATTTTTGGCAAACACATTTTTGGTATAAGATCAGTTATGATGAACGAAATTAACAAAAACACTTACCTACGACCAAACTGTACTTAAACATCGTTGAAAATTGTGTCAGTTTTTAGGGTTCCGCACCCAAAGGGTAGCCAATGTGTTCGCGACGGAGCATTTTGCTTTGTATAACTCGCATAGATAGCACCCATGTACCTATAGTCGTAGGCCTATGTACTAAAACTTAGGAGCTTATGTACTTGCATAGTGATAGTTTATAAGCTATGTAATCGATTAAAAAACCGTATGTTTGTCGTTTTTTCCCCAAAAACGTAAAAGATGTTCTGGGGAAAACTTATTATCATAGAAAATTATAACAGATAGGTAGGGCTACACATTTCCCCTACACATTCCCGATAGCACCCAGAAGGCGTGTTCTGATTGGCTGATGGAAATAAACCAAAACGAAGGTACATAAAAAATAGACATTTCACACTCAAAGATAGTAGGGTGGTTGAAGAAAACCACCATGTACAGACACCTTCAGTGCTAAGTCTTTAAGGCATCTGGGAATTTAGGTCTTAAACCATAGGCACTGGAAACCTGGCACTCAGCCCTATCCAGATATGTACACATCTTCATGGTCAGGCAAGGCATAAAGCCGCAAAATAGAAAAAAGGGAAAACACAGATTTTTATCCCCTTCCGGGTTCCTGACCTGTTCGCGACGGAGCATTTTGCTTTATATAACTCGCATAGACAGCCTTATGTACCTATAGTCGTAAGCTTATATATTTTAAAGTTAGGAGCTTATATAGTCAAATAGTCATAGAAATGTTCGCGGAGACGCATCTAACATTGTGTAACTCGCATAGATAGTACCTATGTACCTATAGTCGTAGGCCTATGTACTGAACTTAGAAGCTTATGTACTTGCATAGTGATAATTTTTAAGCTATGTAATCGATTTAAAATCGTATGTTTGTCGTTTTCCCCAAACACGTAAAAGATGTTCTGGGGAAAACTTGTTTTCATAGAAAATTAATACAGATAGGTAGGGCTACACATTTCCCCTACACATTCGCGATAGCACCCAGAGGGCGTGTTCTGATTGGCTGATGGAAATCAACCAAATCGAAGGTACATAGAAAATAGTCATTTCACATTCAATCATAGTAGGGTGGTTGAAGAAAACCACCATGTACACGCACCTTCAGTGCTAAGTTTTTAGGGCATCTAGGAATTTAGGTCTTAAACTATAGGCACTGGAAAGCTGGCACTCAGCCCTATCCAGATATGTACACATTTTCATGGTCAGGCAAGGCATAAAGCCGCAAAATAGATAAGAAGATAAACACAGATTTTTATCCTCTCCCGGGTTCCTGACCTATAGTACCTCCACCCTTGGAGGGGTGGCTTGGTAAGTTGTGTAGCTGGATAGAGGGATGATGCACCTACCCGAATATAGATAGTTTCATAGCCCATGGGGCACAGTTTTCCGGGGAATCAACCCTAAATAGTAAGCAAGTTCAAAACTTGTGACATTTTCGATAGTTAAATGCAACAAGCCCACTAGTGGGCAGGGTTGAAGGGTTGGTTTTCACCCCGTTCGACGGGGAATTTCGGGGGATTGAAATAGAGGTGCGTCAACGCCTATCCAGACCTAGAATAGACCTAGATATAGCCAAAAATGTTCTAGAACTTAAGTTAAAATTCGCAGTTAAAATAAACTGAAGCAGTTAGTGGTTTTTGGGCCTCGTTACGGTAAAGTAACCTCGTACCTTAGTAAATGGTAAAAAATAGCTAATTCGTAGTCACCGGCAGAAGAAACCCTAGAATCTATAAATAGAATCACAGTACTCGCGAATTTGCCCTTAAACCATTAGCTGCAGTGTTGTCAAATTCCTGCCTATTATTTAACCCTGGTAAGCATTCATCCTGCACCCCAATCTACCCCGAAGACAGCAAGTAATTGGCAAGATAGAAGAACGTTGTACGTGTGGTGCGGAGAACCTCAGTTCCCGGTATAGGACGTCAGCGCGGCTGGACGCCGTCGGTCGGTCACAGTTCGCATCGGAGGAGAAGAAGAAGGATAGACCTACCCCATCACAACCCCGTTCCAGTCGATCACGCCCGTCCGGTACATTTTTTGGTCCTTGCGAGCCGGATTTCTGTGCCGCCGTATCTTGTTTCTTAACAGTATGTCAAAACGTATCCGTTCCCGAATCATCCCTTGAAGAATCAACCCTTGAAGAAACAAGCCTTGAAGACTCAAGCCAAAACCCTGCGATATAGTTTGGCACAAGAGCCAAATATACGCACCCCGTATCTTGTTTCTTAAACAGTATGTCAAAACGTATCCGTTCCTGAATCATCCCTTGAAGAATCAAACCTTGAAGACTCAAACCGAAGCCCTGCGATATAGTTTGGCACAAGAGCCAAACATACGCACCCCGTATCTTGTTTCTTAAACAGTATGTCAATTGGTATCCGTTCCCGAATCAACCCTGCAAGAATCATCCCTTGAAGACTCATCCGAAACAGATCCGAAGCTAGTCGTCGATTGACGTTCCTGTGAAGACGCCTTAAGCCCAGTAGCGTAGTTCATCGCGAGGACTACCCCTTGATGAAAACTACCCTTCAAGAACCAACCCTTGAGGACTCACCCTGAGGCGGATCCGAAGCTATCCGTCAACATACGTTCCAGTCAAGAAGCCTCAAGCTCAGCATCGTGGTTCATCGTGAGGACTACCCCTTGGAGAAAACTACCCTTCAAGAACCAACCCTTGAGGACTCACCCTGAGGCGGATCCGAAGCTATCCGTCAACATACGTTCCAGTCAAGAAGCCTCAAGCTCAGCATCGTGGTTCATCGTGAGGACTACCCCTTGGAGAAAACTACCCTTCAAGAACCAACCCTTAAGGACTCACCCTGAGGCGGATCCGAAGCTATCCGACAACATACGTTCCAGTTAAGAAGCCTCAAGCTCAGCATCGTGGTTCATCGTGAGGACTACCCCTTGGAGAAAACTACCCTTCAAGAACCAACCCTTAAGGACTCACCCTGAGGCGGATCCGAAGCTATCCGTCAACATACGTTCCAGTTAAGAAGCCTCAAGCTCAGCATCGTGGTTCATCGTGAGGACTGCCCTTGAAGAGAACTACCCTTCGGGAGCCACCCTTAAGGACTCACCCCGAAACTTTGGACTTTGAAAATTTTCCTGAAACACTGAAGGATTGCGTCTGGACTTAGAAGATTTCTAAGGAATCCTGGACTTTGAGAAAATTTGAAAGTTGAACCTGGACTTGGGAAGATTTTGAAGACCAAACCTGGGACTTAGAAAAATTTTGAGGATTGAACCCGACACTTAGAAAATTTTTCGAACATAGAAGCTGGGACTTAGAAAATTTTTGAAGACAGAACCTGAGACTTAGAAAAAATTTTGAGGATTGAACCTGACACTTAGAAAATTTTTCGAACATAGAAGCTGGCACTTAGATAAATTTCGAAGATTCATACTGGGACTTAGAAAATTTTGATCATCTGAACATAGAAGATATAGACAGATTCGGGACATAGAAAATTTTTGAAGAATTAGGACTTAGAAAATTTTAAGAAGATTCTACACATAGAAAACATAGACCGATTCGGGACATAGAACATTTTTGAAGAATTTGGACTTTGAAAATTTTGAGAAGATTCTACACATAGAAAATATAGATCGATTCGGGACATAGAAAATTTTTGAAGAATTTGAACTTTGAAAATTTTGAGAAGATTCTACACAGAAAATATAGATTGATTCGGGACATAGAAAATTTTTGAAGAATTTGAACTTTGAAAAATTTGAAGAAGTTTCTACACTTAGAAAATATAGATCGATTCGGGACATAGACAATTTTTGAAGAATTTGGACTTTTAAAATTTTACACTTAGAAAATTCAGAGCAACTCTGGACTTTGAAGATTGGGGACTTCGAAGAATTATCCGAGAATATAGAAACAGTTTGAAGAAAAAACTTTAATTAAGTTTTACTGAAGCCTTATCCAGGGATATAAAACAGTTTTGAAGAATCGACTTGAGGATCTGAATCATGCCAACCTCAAGAAAGGGAACCAGATTTGAAGCGCCTTCAGAAAGTACACTGAAGCCGACAGATAGAACATACAGCCGAAACCTGCCGGTGACTACCCGGGGTGACGCCCGTATCGAACGTATCGAATGTGACAAGCCGCAGTCGACCGTGGGAAGGACGACGCGGTCATATAGAAGAGTCACAAAGGCACGCGAAGACTTACTCAAGATTAAGTTGGAGCTTGCACAGTTAGCACTTCAGAGAGCCGAACAAGAATCGGACGACGATTATATAGAAGATAGAAACTCGAACGACGAGTACGTGCGTTCCTGGCTGGAAGAGGCAGCTGAACCTGTTCCTGATCAGAGAGAGACCAACACCGCTGAGGGAGACATCCGTAACAGAACACATAGAAACTGCGAGCAGAATAGAATAGATAGAAACTGCGAGCAGAATAGAATAGATAGAAACTGCGAGCAGAATAGAATAGATAGAAACTGCGAGCAGAATAGAATAGATAGAAGCTGCGAGCAAAATAGAATAGATAGAAGTTGCGAGCAGCAACCGTCTCCCTCTATGCACTCCGTACCGATAGTGGACTCTCGTCGAACGCAAATTCCGGAACTAGAGCCGAAAGTCGATGAAGTGACTAAACAGATGGCACCACCGAAGAAAATAGAAGACGACGGGGAAAACAGATTACAGCCGTTCATAACGGACCTTACAGCAGCTATAGTATCGCTAGCTGACAGAAAAACAGAACAGAATAGTTCCTCGCCGTCGAAGGTCATCATGACCTTACCGAACTTCAATGGTGCACACACAGAATGGTTGTCGTTTCGAGCCATTTATGTAACAACTCGGAAAAATTTCAATGATGTCAAGAATACATCAAGATTCAGAAGGCAAAGACAGTGTCAGTCGTTACCTGACCTATCGTTGTTCAGCGAATTCATAACTGAACAAGCCCGCTTCTGCAGCGCCTTTGCTCCCGCCGAGAACATCAACGCAACAGAGGGCCCATCAAACAGGCGTACAGCACAGAGAACCCAGACAGCAACAGAGAAACCGGCCGATAGATGCCGCGTATGTGGGAAAGATGGGCACATAGAACGCGACTGTCGGAAATTCAAAGAAGGCAACAGCGACAAGAGATGGGAGCTAGCAAAGAAGCTCAACTTATGCTATCGCTGCATGAAGTTACGACGTAAGCGGCACCAGTGCAAACCGAAGAAGTGTGGCATCAAGGAGTGTATAGCCACACACAACCGGCTACTTCATTTCGAGAAGAAGCCCGCTGCAGCGACTGCCGAAAAGCCGAAGATCCTCGAACTACAAGAAGTGGTTGCCAGTTTGCAAACATAGTCGAGTCATGCCTACCTCAAGATGGTGCCGGTCCGGGTGATTGGACTGGCGGGAGAGGCATCTACGTTCGCCCTTCTCGACGATGGATCAACCGTATCATTGATCAACGAGGACCTTGCCAGACAAGTTGGAGCCGAGGGCCACATGGACCCATAGAAGACATCTTGAAACGACACACCAAACAGATAGAAAATGGGCATATAGAAACCGCAATTTGAAATGCCCGATAGTTATGAGACAGCCCACAAGCGGCTTGTCTCTATAGAAACTCGATAGAAATCCGACTCTTCGAGATAGATATACGGATGGATTTGTTTCTACAGAAAAGGTGCGCCGAGAAAGCGCCCAAAAATAGTACACCAGGAAGAACCTGGTACCTACCTCATTTCGACTTCTTCAACCTAATGAAGCCAGAGAAGCTCCGTATAGTACACGACGCCGCAGCTAAATCGAATGGAATGTCTTTGAACGACTTCCTACTCACGGGACCAGACCTGTTACAGACGCTGCCCGGCGTCATGATGAGGTTCCACAGACACCCCATAGCCATTTCCGGTGATATTACCGAAATGTTTGTGCAGGTGAAAGTCCGAGAAGAGGACACAGACGCCCTCCAATATCCGTGGAGAGGCAACAGACGCCCTCCAATATCCGTGGAGAGGCAACAGACGCCTTCGAAAGTCCGAGAAGAGGACACAGACGCCCTCCAATATCCGTGGAGAGGCAACAGACGCCTTCTAAAGTCCGAGAAGAGGACATGAACGCCCTCCAATGTCCGTGGAGAGGCGATAGAATAAAGGGAGCCCCGCCGAATATAGAGTCACGCAATCATATTCGGCGCGGCAAGCCCAACGTGCACACCTGTAGGTGCAAGGATGCACCACCGAAAACGTGCTTGGTCTAGAATGAAGACCAAGTGCAGACACGCTAGGTTTCAACCTGACCCTAGCGCGTCCACCGAGTGGAGTCTTAGGAAAAGACATGCCCACAACCATAGTCCGAGAAGAGGACATGAATGCCCTCCAATGTCCGTGGAGAGGCAATAGAATAAAGGGAGCCCCGCCGAATAGAGTGACGCAATCATGTTCGGCGCGGCAAGCCCAACGTGCACAGCTGTAAGCGCAAGGATGCACCACCGAAAATGTACTTGGTTCAATCTGGAGACCAAGTGCAGACACGCTAGGTTTCAACCTGACCCTAGCGCGTCCACCGAGGGGCGTCTTAGAGAAAGACGTGCCCACCAAGAAGAGGCATTTGAAATAGTGCTTGGTGTAGCCTCAATAGTTACAGTACGCGCCAAGCAAATGCTCCAAAAAGTATGGAGAAAACGAGTCGACTGCTATCAGTCACTCGACACAGAAACCGTACTCACAGAAAAACACCAACGAAGAGGTGTTGTCCACACTGTTGTGTGAGGCAGAGTACGGTAAACAGCCGCCCGCTGAAATAGGTATCAGTCGCCAGCGAAGGCGATGAATCCATCACGCCGAACCACTTCCTACTCGGTGGTTCGGCCAGACTGCACCGCACCCGGCGTGTTCACCGAGCAACACGTCGACACCACGAAACACTGGCGGCGCTCACAAGCGCTCGCCGACCAGTTCTGGCGCCGCTGGGTGAGGGAGCACCTACCCGAGCTCCAACACCGGCGGGAGCGCCACCACCGTGGCCGTGGTCTGCAGGTGGGCAACCCTGTGCTCATCGCAGACGGCCAGCTGCCTCGCAACACGTGGCCGCGAAGCCGCATCACCGCAGTCTTCCCTTGGGCGGACCACAGGTCCGGATCGCTGAGGTGCGCATATCTGGCGGCACTCTAAAGCGTCCGGCGAAGAGGCTGATCCCGTCATCGAAATGGTCCAGAGCGTCGGAGCTACGGGCCGGAGCGACGGGCGTCGCGCCGGCGAGCTTCGAGGCAACAGTCGCCGGGGCGACGAGCGTCGCGCCGGCGAGATTCGAGGCAACAGTCACCGTGGCAACGGGCGACGCAGCTACAGTCGTCGCTCACCGGCGAGATGCAGCGCCGCGCCGACATCGCAACGAGTCGTCACTGCGCTGCACGGCGGGAGAAATGTTCGCGACGGAGCATTTTGCTTTATATAACTCGCATAGACAGCCTTATGTACCTATAGTCGTAAGCTTATATATTTTAAAGTTAGGAGCTTATATAGTCAAATAGTCATAGAAATGTTCGCGGAGACGCATCTAACATTGTGTAACTCGCATAGATAGTACCCATGTACCTATAGTCGTAGGCCTATGTACTGAACTTAGAAGCTTATGTACTTGCATAGTGATAGTTTTTAAGCTATGTAATCGATTTAAAATCGTATGTTTGTCGTTTTCCCCAAACACGTAAAAGATGTTCTGGGGAAAACTTGTTTTCATAGAAAATTAATACAGATAGGTAGGGCTACACATTTCCCCTACACATTCCCGATAGCACCCAGAGGGCGTGTTCTGATTGGCTGATGGAAATCAACCAAATCGAAGGTACATAGAAAATAGTCATTTCACATTCAATCATAGTAGGGTGGTTGAAGAAAACCACCATGTACACGCACCTTCAGTGCTAAGTTTTTAGGGCATCTAGGAATTTAGGTCTTAAACCATAGGCACTGGAAAGCTGGCACTCAGCCCTATCCAGATATGTACACATCTTCATGGTCAGGCAAGGCATAAAGCCGCAAAATAGATAAGAAGATAAACACAGATTTTTATCCTCTCCCGGGTTCCTGACCTATAGTACCTCCACCCTTGGAGGGGTGGCTTGGTAAGTTGTGTAGCTGGATAGAGGGATGATGCACCTACCCGAATATAGATAGTTTCATAGCCCATGGGGCACAGTTTTCCGGGGAATCAACCCTAAATAGTAAGCAAGTTCAAAACTTGTGACATTTTCGATAGTTAAATGCAACAAGCCCACTAGTGGGCAGGGTTGAAGGGTTGGTTTTCACCCCGTTCGACGGGGAATTTCGGGGGATTGAAATAGAGGTGCGTCAACCCCTATCCAGACCTAGAATAGACCTAGATATAGCCAAAAATGTTCTAGAACTTAAGTTAAAATTCGCAGTTAAAATAGACTGAAGCAGTTAGTGGTTTTTGGGCCTCGTTACGGTAAAGTAACCTCGTACCTTAGTAAATGGTAAAAAATAGCTAATTCGTAGTCACCGGCAGAAGAAACCCTAGAATCTATAAATAGAATCACAGTACTCGCGAATTTGCCCTTAAACCATTAGCTGCAGTGTTGTCAAATTCCTGCCTATTATTTAACCCTGGTAAGCATTCATCCTGCACCCCAATCTACCCCGAAGACAGCAAGTAATTGGCAAGATAGAAGAACGTTGTACGTGTGGTGCGGAGAACCTCAGTTCCCGGTACAGGACGTCAGCGCGGCTGGACGCCGTCGGTCGGTCACAGTTCGCATCGGAGGAGAAGAAGAAGGATGGACCTACCCCATCACAACCCCGTTCCAGTCGATCACGCCCGTCCGGTACATGACCTATAGTACCTCCACCCTTAGAGGGGTGGCTTCATAAGTTGTGTATCTGGATAGAGGGATGATGCACCTATCCGAATATAGATAGTTTCATAGTCCATGGGGCACAGTTTTCCGGGAAATCAACCCTAAATAGTAAACAAGTTCAAAACTTGTAACAGTTTCGACAGTTAAATGCAACAAGCCCACTAGTGGGCAGGGTTGAAGGGTTGGTTTCCACCCCGTTCGACGGGGAATTTCGGGGGATTTGCATAAAGGTGCATCAACCCCTACCCAGACCTAGAATAGACCTAGATATAGCCAGAAATGTGTGTGAACTATAGTAAAAATGTACAACTAATAAAACCGAAACGATTAGTGGTTTTTGGGCCTCGTTACGTTGAGGTAACCTCGTACCTTAGTAAATTGTTCAAAAATAGATACTCGTAGTCACCGGCAGAAGAAATATAGAAATCTATAAATAGAATCACAGTACTCGCGAATTTGCCCTTAAACCATTAGCTGCAGTGTTGTCAAATTCCTGCCTATTATTTAACCCTGGTAAGCATTCATCCTGCACCCCAATCTACCCCGAAGACAGCAAGTACTTGGCAAGATAGAAGAACGTTGTACGTAAGGTGCGGAGAACCTCAGTTCCCGGTACAGGACGTCAGCGCAGCTGGACGCAGTCGGTCGGTCACAGTTCACTTCGGAGGAGTAGAAGAAGGATAGACCTACCCCATCACAACCCCCGTTCCAGTCGATCACGCCCGTCCGGTACACAATGGAACCCTATTACTAAGCCTGCGCTGTCCGTCCGTCCATCCGTCCGTCTGTCTATCAGCGACCTGTATCTCAAGAACCGTAATAGGTAGAGAGTTGAAATTTTCACAGATTGTGTGTTCGGTTGTGTAGCGGCAATAATAATTTATTGCCGCTATAACAAAAAATAATAAAATTTTAGGTTTATGGCACGGAACCCTTCGTGTGCGAGTCTGACTCGCACTTGGCCGGGTTTTTTTATGAAAAGGCACATTACTTTTCTTGCCTTTATGGCAAATACTTTTAGGTACTAACCTAATTATAATGGTCGCTGGTTCCAAATTGAGTAGCATTAGTCCACGCTAAGTGTACTGTGTAGGTACTTGAAGTAGAATGTAGCTCGTCTAACGATTGGTAATACATTGTTTTTATTTTAAAACTAAAGCTATTGACTAAACCGTCTAGTTTAGCTCATCAGTGAATCTCAATCGGTTGGAATGATAATTAACTAAACTTACTTGTTCAACGGAGCCATACTGTCTTCTAGAGAACACGCCTCGCCGCGAGATCAGCTCGCTTGCCGATGATCTGTGGACAAACAGAATAAACGGTTATTAAAATACGAACATAAGTGTGTTTCATTACTGCCTTATTTATAACGAGCTGTCATTATAATAATAGTCTAATTAAAAGAGAAACGTTCAAAAACAAATGAATGACGTACAAGATAATAATAGTCAAAACTGACCTCGTGTGTTTGATCATTGTGATAGTATGCAAGCAAGCTAGAGACTCGTCTTGCGTATGAATGTTTACTATTTTGCAACCGCAATACAAGCTTTTTCTAAAAAAACATAGTAAGAACAACCCAGCTTTAAATGCGATAATACATTTTCATTTTCCTTTTGTAAAAACTTCACTAGCGCAATATCTTACGTTACTATTATCTAACCTTAGGTTTGGTATAAAAGGAATAGCATTAAAACTTTGAAATCGTCGTTTTAACTTTGCAAATAACGTTGGCTCAGATAACGGGAACTGCAAAGTGCATATCGTGCATATTTTTCACCGGTTCAGGCGTTCGCTTTCTGGACTTTAGACAGAATGTTTCGAATTGTGTATCTCAAATTGTAGCTAGAAGTAGAAACTGAGTTGTAAAAGATGACTGCGATTTTGTGATCGATATTTTATAGAGTCACAGAACAAGGACACGTAGTAACTGGGCTCCCGTCCGTTGCCTGATAGACCAATTATCAACTGATAACAGCTCAATTATATTCCCAACTGTATTTATACGTAAAACTAAAAATATATGATAAGTTGTAAATATAAGATAAACCGTTTACTTTCAACAACTATCCATAAAAGAAAATCGAAAATGTTCTCCCCAGAACCGTTAAACTACTTTACAACGCAATACCAAAGTGTAATTTATTCGAATCCATTCCACGCAGTCGAGCTAATGCCTCCTTGATAGTTCGACACCACAAAGTTCAGGCGAGTGAACCTTAGGGCGACTGAACTATCAGACAGCATCAATAGATATCATCAGTCAGATTTAGAGCCCCAATCAATTCAAATACGCTTCGAAAACTAGTTTCCTGCAAGTTAATTGCAATCCTGACAACTCTAACACGCATCTAACTGGTTCCTAAAGGTCAGATCTTTATTGAATTCAGTGTAGCCCGAAGTTAGCCCTTCGTGACCTATGACGTCTGTGTCGGATGGAGGCGCAGGCAAATAGAGGTCGAGAGTACAGCAGATGCGGTGCGCTGATTTGATTTGATTGATTGAACGTTTCGAGTACCTGACGAGGGGCAACCGAACGACGAAGCGAAAATGACTGAAAATCTGGAGTCTCCTTAAAAAAACTTTTCGTCCAGTGCATTTTTATTCTTAGGTACTGTGGTTTTTGTTCTCATCCAATTTTTTTCTTAGATATATCGTCTATTTTAAACCATAGCGTGTGTGGATAAATGCATCGGCATATGAGTTCTTGAAGCTGTTGATTAGAAGGTGTTAGAGTAAATAATGTTTTAATACCATTTTGATGGCAGCTTCATTCAGTATTAACTTTTAGCTAGCCGAGCTATTATTATGTGTCTAGGACGTTTGAATGTCGTTCACCTCACCAGGTTGCGCAGTAGGTGATGTAATACAGAAACGAATTTATTTTTTTCTTACATGTTAACACTGTTATTGACAATGTTTAACGGTTCAGAATGGGTTGTAAAGTATGTATTTGACTTGTTTGTGGTGGGCATCTAAAAATGTTGAAAAGTTTCTCATTATTTGGATTTAAAACTGTTTTGGTACGAAGATATTACAAAAATGCAGTGTTTAATGTTCGATGAACCTTTAAAGAAGTAATTAAGAACTTTGTTACAGCCGATTAATTCGCGTTATTTTGATCAGACACGAAGAGTTCTGGCGATATAAAGAGAAACATGTATTCCCTTTTGTAATCAGGATAAAAGAAAGGGTGTTCTTTTTAACATTCAAGGAAAGCAATCTTGGGATTGACGCTCACGTGACGTTAGGACGTGAGGGACCGAAACCTACAACCCCTTAACGAAATCGTATTTTGAAACTTTCCATGGAAGAGTGATTGTTCTGAAACAGTGCATAACCAAAATCCGTAAAACTTTTTTTTTCTCTTGATAAACTTTGCCCCACACTAAGAATTTTCTTCACTCAAAGCAGTTGCTATTGATGGAACTGTCAGACCATTCCGAGTAAACCATGGGCACCAATTTGTACTGGTCGATGATAATGCGCCCGCACATTCAGCTCAACGAGTCAAGCTGCCGCTGCGTGCTGCTCGTCAAGAATACGACATCACAAGGTTAGACTGGCCTGCCGGCTCGCCAGACTTATACCCAATAGAGCACGCGTGCGATGCTCTCAAGCGAGCTATTTGGAACCGTCAGCTATGTCCCCAAACAGTGCCAGAGCTCAGGGAAACCGCTATTCAAGAATGGGATAGGTTACCCCAAGAAATGCTGAACAACTTGATCCTCAGCATGCTCAGAAAGATCTCAGAATGTGTTCGAGCCAGGGGAAGTGTTATATTATATTTAAGATAAACCTTTTATTAATAAATTGTTGTTTAAGTTTGGTTAGACAGTCTTTTTCTTTCTATCAAATTCCTGTTACTCGTACCATTATATTTTGATTAATTACTCAATTTTTGTTAATAACAAATAGTTTTATTTTTTCATTTCAAACAGGGTTTTTCTATAAGAAAACACACAACAAATAATTTTCTTCATCATCATCATCATATCAGCCGAAAGACGTCCACTGCTGGACATAGGCCTCCCCAAAAGGGGGGGTTTGCCACAATTTTTCTTGATAAAGTTAAATTAAAAAAATATAACAGATTATGCTAGTGATCGCAAACTTTTTTTGATGTGTGTAAAACTATCATACTATTAGAGGTAGGTAGACCTCATAGATATAATGGTAGACCTAGTGGTCCATGGGATCTGGAGGCGAGAGCCCTCGCGCTTATTTACGAACGGCGCGTGGAGGCGCAACGCCGGGGCGAAACTCCTCTGCCGCGTTAAATTACGGCACGGCAGAC
The DNA here is from genome assembly GCA_950371165.1 of Lacanobia oleracea. Lineage (NCBI taxonomy): Eukaryota > Metazoa > Arthropoda > Insecta > Lepidoptera > Noctuidae > Lacanobia > Lacanobia oleracea. The sequence goes on from OX493389.1 coordinate 8,534,156, forward strand.
GGAGCTCCGGCAGGATCTCATGGCGGTATGGAGAAAGCAACCATCGCAACCCAGGGTTGGGCACGCCACAATCCAGGCGATAAGTCCCCTCTTTGAGGAGTGGCTGGAGCGGCGCCACGGTGTCATTTTCTCACCTTCTGCTTGACGCAGGTACTCACTGGACACGGTTGCTTCGGGAGATCGGCTGTTCGGCCGTGTGTTTTGGCTGTTTCGGATTCAGCGGGAAAACACGCCCGAGTGTTAACACTGTGAGGATCGCCCGGAGGACACGGTAGAGCATACAGTGGACGTCTGCCCTGCTTGGGCGGAGCACCGCCGTGTTCTCGTTGAGGCGATCGGCGTCGGCGACCTCTCGCGTCCGTCCCTGGTTCAATACATGTTCCAGAGGAGGAGGCATGGGAAGCAGTCACCTCTTTTTGTGAAGCAGTAATGTTAGTGAAGGAGGAGGCCGAACGCATTAGAGAGATCCCAAACCTCACGCCCCAGCCGCCGCAACAGAAGAACACGCGCCGGGCGTCGGAATTCGCAGGGTGATTCCCGGCCACCGTAGGCGCGGGCCTGCGGACGACGAGCCACCCAATGGCTCGCCGTCCGATCAAAATCAAGCCCGGGTCGACGGCGCGCTGTGTTCCGCGCGCGCCTCAAAGAGCTGTCAGCATAGAAAACTGGGCCCATTAGGGCCAATACCTGCTGGGGTTGCGGAATCTGTTCGAAAGAGACGCCGCGGCTCTGGAACGCAAAAGGCATTAGGAGGAACACGGATGGATTTTAGTCAGTAAGAGTCTGACACTCCCTTCTGCTTCACCCAGAGCGGGAGGAGTTATTTGATGATTTCCCATCCTTAAAAAAAGACCTAGTGGTTGATGCTGTGTAGGTATTTCTTTTAAATATGTATATGCCTTCTTGGTGTTAATGAATAAATGCTTGGAATTAAAGCTAAAAGCACTAGTCACAGATTTTTCATAAACTAGTGGATTATACTTCCGATAAAATGAAGGAGGGATTAAGTCCTTTCAAAAGTGCGGAAAAGAATGAATGCGAAGCGCTTTCTTTTTTTTTAGGATTCCGAACCCGAAGTGTAAACAACGGAACCCTATTACTAAGTCTCTGCTGTCAATTCGTTCGTCTGTTTGTCTGCCAGCGGGCTGTATCTCAAGAACCGTAATAGGTAGACAGTTGAAATTTTCACAGATTATGTATTTCGATTGCCGCTAAAACAACAAGTAATAAAAATTAAGATTTATGGTACGGAACCCTTTGTGTGCGAGTCCGACTCGCACTTGGCCGGTTTTTTATAGCTTGATAACAAGAATTCCTGTCAAAGTTGCGATTTTAAAATGGCGTCTTCGAGCTCTCGTTAAGACTTTAAAAACTTAATTTCTTTGGTACTGATGATATTTTATTCTAAATATCAATTAGTGTAATCTGTTGATGTCGTACGGAGGCGCGTTCACGCATAATAATGACAAGGACATAGGGTGGCGTAATGTAATTAATTTAATTAAACAACTTTTGAAAGTCATGCACTTAATTTTAGCAAAGTAATTTTGTGTTTGCTTCCTCTTTCTGTTTCAGAAATAAAATATATATATATATGTTCTAGAAATTATGAGAAAGATAGAAAATTATCATGATAAAAATGGCGGTATGAATTGTATAAACAAGTTGGACAACGAATCCACGAACGAATCTTCTTCCCCATTTCCGGCAATATAAGTTGGGTGTCATTTTAACCAATTTGATTTTATAATCGTCACGACAGGCGAATGACATATTTGAGGAAATCTTATGTTCTTTTGCCTTACATACGTTTGGGTAAATATGTTTAAAACAAGCATTTAATAAATTAAAAAAAAACCGGCCAAGTGCAAGTCGGACTCGCCCACCGAGGGTTCCATACAAATTTGTAGCTACAAATTACTTTAAATTAAGACTAATTTTGGTATACTTGTGGCATAAGACGGTATTACTTTCCAAATTTCATAGTTCTAGGTCAGGGTTGACAGAGTGTCGAAATACACATTTTTGCGGCGTAAACGACCATATCTTTTTTACGTTAATTTAGAAGTTTGATTTTTTCACAGCTGCAAGTGGCCATAGACCTGAGTATATGTTCAAGCTCAATCGGAGACGGATGCCAGGAAATGCTTGCAAAATTAATGACTAATTTGTGATCGGACACACGAACGAAAGAAACATAAATAGCTTGTAAAAATAAAAGTATGCTATGCATCACTGTCTATTAAAATAAAGAGCACATTTGCATTCAGCAATGAAACATAAACACGGAGATAATATCCACATAAGTGATTCATATTGTACAGATTTACATACGAACATCTAGATCTGCTTATTTATTCATAGTTAGAGCAAGAACGTCATTTCTATCATTTTATGGGGTATACAAGCTTTTGCCCCGTTTCCTTTTTTCCGTCCTCGTAGAAATTTCGACAAATACTCTCTTAGTGCTTCCTTACAGAGTGTGGGGAAGCAATAACACAAGTTTCAGCGTTCTACGTCGGATAGTTTCGGCTGTCCATTGTCTGTCAGTCACTCAGGCAAAAATTGGAAAAATCAAAATTCTTCAGATACTAACTAAGTGAAGTCAGTAAAGGGAAAATTTTGTATCTATACTATACTGATATATAAAGCTGAAGAGTTTGTTTGTTTGTTTGTTTACTTGAACGCTCTAATCTCAGGAACTACTGATCCGATTTGAAAAAATATTTCAGTGGCTATATATCATCACGATAAAACTAATAGGAGCGGAGCAGTAAAGATAATTGTGACGCAGACGAAGTTGCGCGGGTCAACTAGTATATTTATAAGAGGAACTGAGGGAGGCCTATTAGGACAATATTAACTATAAAAATATTTACTGCTATGGGGTGTGTTTAGACATCCCATATTATTAGTAGTAGTAGGATGACCTCGGGTTTCATGGGATGGGATTATTTTTTGTTTTACCTATATTGTCCTATTGTTGGGCAAATGTCTCCCCATAGTCTCTCATTGTTCTTTGTTTTTGCCTACTCCAACCAATGCGTCAGGATCGAGTCCAGATAGGAATAGAATAGAAACATGTACTTATTCAGCACAGACGTTAGCGTTTTGGGAACACATTCATAGTGCGTACAGCTAAGGAGTGGAATTCCCTGCCGGAGTCTGTGTTTCCTGATAGCTACAACCTGGGAGTCTTTAAATCAAGAGTGAATAGGTTATTTCTAGGCAAGCGTGCTCCATCTTCGACCACATCCTCGCTTACCATCAGGTGAGATAGTGGTCAAACGCGTGCCTATCAATAGTAAAAAAAAAAAAAAAAAAAGACACAAACGCACAGCGATAAAGAAAATAAAAGTAACAAGTAGCAGGTACACAAATAGCGCTGAGCGTGCCCATGCCGAAAGGGTAACCATCTCAGCATTTGCTGGGCGTCAGACACCCAGCGCTGGTTTTCAGTTGGCACCCCGCAGTGGCACACGGACGTAGGAAAATAAAATAAACATAATACTTAATTAAATATTCTAAAATAAAAATAAATCGCAATTAAATACAGTAAAAAGTATAAAAACTAATACAGTTAAAAATAATATTTAAATATCTGTCTTATTAACATATGTGTCTTACTGCCAACATGGCGCATCAGTCGACCAATGGCAAGCCACCGGGCTGGTTGATTTTTGACGTATTAAGCACGCGGCAACTATAATTAAAACTTGCAGTCATCATCTTCCTGCCCTTATCCCATGTTACTTGGGGTCGGCGCAACACGTTTTATTCTTCCATTCTGTTCTATCAGTCGTCACTCTATCACTAACTCCCTTTTCTTTCATATCGCTCCTCACACAATCCATCCATCTTTTCTTTGGCCTTCCTCTCCCTCTCCATCCATCCACATTTATAATTAAAACTTGCAGTAAAAGTTAAAATAGCAGAAAGAAAGGAAAAATGATAGTGAAAAACGTGTGGATCCCGGCGATAGACGCAACTGGCTCATCTTATTCAGACTACCGACTACCTCCATGTTACTTAAAATTAGGTACATAACTTACTGGTGAGTACAGATTGCCTCACAACGGCACCCACTGCGTGACGATCTTGGCCCATAGGTTATGATGCATCCTGTAAGTGTGACTGGCTCAGTTTTACTTCAGCCTCGCAGACTTGTCGCTAACACCTCATGAATTCCTAAAGTTGAGGAGGATGGTTTTAACGTAGATAATAAAGTTCCATGGACGGTAGTAAAGTTGTTTACTAATAGGTAGTATGGGAGATAACGAGTCATAACCGAATGGTCGTGAATAGATTTACTACCCCTAACGTCTATAGTCATAAACTTTAAATTACGAGGAGCGGCAATAGCTCAAAGGTTTAGGGGACAGCCTAGCGAGGCAAAGTGTATCGATTCGAACTTCCACTTTGAAGTTGAAGTCTGTAATTCATAAAAAAACAACTAACATTGGACAACGGGAGGTCCATTTAATTTGTAACTCAAAGGTGTAAAGGTGTGTTCACACTAACACAGACCAAAGTCTCATGTTTCCAATTAACTAACACACCAAAATGGACAAATTGTAGACCTGTATGCTGATTGGTCGCCTGTTTATGTCAGTCCAGAATTTTTCCGAACGGAACGGAGATACTATCATTATAATATCATATCAACCATTTGCCGTTCACTGCTGAACGTAAGCCTCCCCCAAAGAGCGCCAACCATCTCGGTCTTGACCAGTCCGCATCCATCCTACTACTACTACTCCTCCTAGCCTTGGTCCCATCATTTGGGGTCGGCTCTCCTAGTCATTCTTTGCCAAGACGTTCTGTCCTGGGTCGTTGCAGATGTGACATTTGCGCCCTTCATGTCCTTATTCACAGCGGCTATCCAATGTGAGTCGGGGTCTACCTCGCTTATATGGGGCTGGAAACATTTTGAGTACTTGCCGCGTCATGTGTTCTGGTGGGCGACGCATTACATGACCAAACCATCTGAGACGGCCTCCTCCATCCACCTTCTTCAAATCATCGATCAATCGTGTCGTGAGAAATTACCTACAGAATACAAGATTTTCATTCCTAACATGGTGTAAGAACAACGAGAGTTTACAATCATACAGAGTTTGCAATTATCCGTAGAAATCTGTTCTATTTTAAGGGATTTTAAGTATAGCTTCTAAATTATAGTTCTTGATATCACAACATTATCAGTGTGCATTGATAGCTAGTTCTAAATATTATTGGCACGAACAGCACCTGCCAATTCTGTTGTCACAAGAACATAGTTTGTTCCTAGAAGTTATAGTCGACGTCAAAGTAAAGTTAAAACTTATGGGTTCAATAAGGTAAAGTTAGTGACGGCCTCGTGACCTGATAACTTGCGGGCACAATAGATATTAGTTCGCAGTTTGAAAGTTGATACCACAGTTAGAGGTTAAGAATCGACTACATCTTCTGGGTTTCAGTCAGTAAGAGTCTGACACCCCTTTCTGCTCCGCCCAGAGCGGGAGGAGTCATTTGATAATTTCCCATCCTTAAAGAAAAGATTATGTCAAGTGTTTGATTGATTGAATCAATTAGTCTGGCTTTATCTCAATAAAATCGGCGTCGACTTCCAGTAAGCGGATGCAATACCAGTATTTTATATGAGCAAATGCCAGTCTTACCTCCATAACTCAGTAACTGAGTAACATGTTGCCCCTAGGGCAGAATGGTGTCAGATTTCGTGGCCATTTTGACTGGGTCGTCAGGTTTAACGACGGTTAAAGGTCTACTACGATTGACAGCCCGTATGGTAGGCGCCAGATAAAGGACATTGCTCGTCGTACAAACATAGCTCGCCTAAGATCCAACAGGGAGGTGTATTTACTCTTTGGGTTTTAGATAATGTATATATTCGATTAAACCTAAATTACAACAACGGACACTTTTGAGAATTCTGAAAAAATCATAACACTTTCGGATTTTGAGGTTATAATTTCATCAATAAAAACATTCGGTATGTAGCAATAACTTAGCATTTATTACTGAATGTAAGTACGACAGATGCGCGTTTCTTGACATTGAACTCTAGGGGTCGGGAGTCTTATGGACATGCAAGGGTTTTTATTAAGGATTTACTTTTTCATTTTCGTGTGATTATAAAGTAGGTATAGCATATGTAGTACATACGCGCCAAGTGACATTACTACCAAATGTCAAATGTTGTCATCTGTCAATTCGTCAACTGTCAGTGTCGATATTATTGCTCGTTTCAAACAGCGCTTTCAATCGTATTTTTTGATAAGGCTTATTATGGTTCCGCGACATCATGGCGGACTGTTTGTAACTAAAAATCATTATCGTATATCAAGTGTTGAGAGTACTGACGCTTGTCTGTGTCAAACTCCTATTAAAAGTGCTGTTACAAAGACTTGGCTGTATGAGCTATAATACCTTTGCCTATTAAAAACCTCAAATTGAACCAAAAAATAATAGAACTATCACCGAGGATTATGACGAAAGCTAAGGATGAAAGTGAATACTTTTTAAAATGTTTTCGAAATTAAAAAGTGTCCGTTCTATTAAAATATAAGTAATGTATATTATTAAAAGAACTAGTAATTATAGTAAATATTTCATGGGTGTTGGTTCATAGGCCATTTTTTACAATGTCCTTTGCAATAAAGTATATTGCCCTTTCCCTAATATGTTTTTCGTAGGTAGGTTACCAGAAAATGAATTATTTATGAATCTTTTTTCATGACTGGAGAATGTAGACGATCTCGATGGATTTTGATTCAGGGCAGCGTTATTTTCGTCTTTATTTCCGTTTTTGAGTGGTTTTTATTTATTTATTTTGCGCCTACCATAACAACAGCTTAACGTGCTCACCATTGTCTGTGTTAATTTGGTAACAAAGCTGAATATACTACAACAATAAAGCATTATTAGTAATAAAGTAGATAAAATTAAAATAATCTAAACCAAACATAATATCTATAACAACATTCAACCCTTTCTAAACTGTAAAAGCACCTTAAACATACCCTTTACTCGAGCCATTTGTCTAATGAAAAAGATAGAGCTCCTAATTTCATTGAAAGGTGTTTCGAATAGAAACGGTTCATTCCGTACGGCGGCGTCGTTTCGAATTATACGTGCCTTGAACCTCGTTTACTTACAAAACAATTGTTTTTCTACTTGTGGACAAGCTAAGCAAGAATTTATTCTATAGACGCATAGCATTTTATCGCCTTGTTTTTCTTCTATAGAATATAATTTCCAGACCAGATAAGTTTGGTGCTAGACTTGTTGGTAGTAAAATATAATGTAGTATTTAAGACCTTATTTGTGAAGTTGCGCTAAGAAAAACTGGTCAAGAAAGTTTTATCGAAGTTTTTTCGAGTAAGCATATGAAGCATATTCTTTATTTGTCTGTTAAATGGTCTATGTTAAAATGTTTCTTTACAAAATATTTGACGTTCTCACCGTGTTCTTTCTTTCATTTCTATTCTGGTCTGAAATTTAAGACAAACATCGCGTTCTTTCATCATAAGTTACATTATTAAACAACGGGCAATAATACAAAATGTTATGGTTCAGTTAACTCTCATGTTGCAATTTCATTTGCAACAGTAGCATATTTTTGTTCGTTTGTTTTAATAACATTATATGAGCATAGTACGTGTTTAATTGTATTAGATCGCAGCATTTCTATATTTAGGTACTTACTTGAACAATACACAGAGTGTGGGTGAAACGATTTTAAGAGGCATGGGAAGCGGTCACCTCCTTCTGCGAAACAGTAATGCTAGCGAAGGAGGATGCTGAACGTGTGAGAGAGAGGGAAACCTCACGACCCAGCCGCCGCAACAGAAGAAGACGCCCCAGGCGTCGGGAGTCGCAAGGCGATTTCCGGCCACCGTAGGCGCGGGCCTGCGGACGGCGAGCATTGGGTGGCTCGCCGTCCGATCAGAACCAGGCCCGGGTCGGCGGCGCGCTGTGTTCCACGCGCGCCTCAAGGAGATGTCAGCATGGGAGACGGGGCCCGCTAGGGCCAGTGCCTGCCGGGGTGCGGAATCCGTTCGAAAGAGACGCCGCAGCCCTGGAACGCAAAGGGCATTGGGAGGAGCACGGATGGGTTTTAGTCAGTAAGAGTCTGACACTCCCTTCCGCCTCGCCCAGAGCGGAAGGAGTCATTTGATGATTTCCCATCCTTAAAAAAAAAAAAAAAAAGGGTGAAACGATTTTCTTGTGGAAATGGCAAAACATAAGGAATACAAAATATCCCGCAAATGAGCAAAAAACTTGCAGTAACTGAGCAAGATCGTTGAAAATTATCGAACCATATCACCGTGCCAAGTATCGATATCACCCAACATCCGTTCCAATAAAGAAAATTTTAATGAAGATGCAAAAAATCTGCTTGCGACGTTATTTCATTAGAGTCTTGAGACGCTAACCTTTTAATTTTTTCCTTGGCCGGGACATTTTTCATTTAGCTCAGCTGTTTTACTGTTCGTGAAAATTTTCCAATAATTTTGAGTGCATTGATCTCGTGCCGGCTGACCTCTCTCGAGGCTATTGAAATATCGCTTACCGCGACCCTCTCGCAGATGGCACTCGACACAACTCAAATTCAATGTTGAGAGGGACTCCAGTTCTTTGGAGACACGTTCCAAATCTTACATTGTGGAAAGTCTTACTATGTTGTCTATATAGCTTTGTCAAGGGTAAGACACTGTGAAAAAGTGGTTTTTCGAGTTCGTGAATTTACAGCGTCGCATGAAATTCGAGTAGTATTTTCTTTTCATTTTTTTTTATAGTACGAAGAAAGCCAAATTGGTAAAAGTTTTAGTCTATTCTGAAATTAGATTTCTATAGGAAAACAAGCTTTAGGAATCAGTTGAAAATCTCTACGAATAAATTTATTATTCAAGATTAATTCAGCCATATAGCAAGCATTTTCTTTTTAAGTCGTTTATATCCAATAGAAACTTTTCCGGGCACTCCCAAACATTTGCTCGGTAAATCTTTTTCGTTAATCTCCTTCCGCTAAACCTCTTTCCAAGTGAATGAACCGAAGCAAACCTGCCTTAATATCCGGAACAAACATAGGTATAGGGAAAGATGGTAAACATAAATATAATATACATAATATATTGTTAGATAAAGCCTGTTATAAACAAAACAAAACAGCTTAGGGCACCCTCAATATTATATCACTAAGTAGTTGAAATTGTCAGAAGTGGACAGTTTGCGTCCGGTTGACATTTGGGCCTAAGGTTTTTCAAAACATCGGTTTTTTTTTTGAATTTTATTTATTAAAACAAACTATACAGGGTGACTAGTAATTAGTGACCGATAGAGGAGCTCGTGGCTAGATAATAACAGCCGCACGGTTCGATCTTCAAGGTTAAGCAACGCTTGCCAAGGTTGGTCTGTGGATGGGTGACCACCTTAACATACCGAGTTTCCTCCGTGCCTCGGAAAGCACGTAAAGCCGTTGGTCCCGGCTGTCATTTGTAGATCTTTGGCAGTCGTTACGGATTGTCAGAAGCCAGTAAATCTGACTCCAGTCTTGCCATGAAGTACCGTGTTACCCAGTCAATGGGTTGTGGAGGTCTGGTAGGCAGCCGCTCCTCGTAAAATACTGGTATTCAGCTAAATCCAGCTTGATTGGAAGCCGACCCCAAAATAGTTGGGAAAAGGCTAGGCAGATGAGTAATTAGTGACCGATACTTTAACACGCGATTGTGCTCATGATAACAAACGACTTTTACTATGGGACCAAACCTGAACTCGCGAAAATAATAGGCAGTACAGTACATTTTGACTAGTTAGTAGGCGAACATAAATGTACTGAACAGCAGATTTTTTTCGTGATTTCAGGTTTGGTTCTACGGTAAAAGTTGTTTGTTTTCATGAGTACAATCACATGTTTAAGTCATCATCTGCCTAGCCTTTCCCCAATTTTATTGGGGTCGGCTTCCAGTCAAGCCGGATTTAGCTGAATACCAGATTTTACGAGGAGCGTCTGGCGGCTGCCTACCAGACCTCCACAACCCATTAACTGTGTAACACGGTACTTCAAGGCAAGACTGGAGTCAGATTTACAGGCATCTGACTATCCGTAACGACTGCCAAAGATCTACAAATGACAGCCGGGACCATCGGCTTAACGTGCTTTCCGAGGCACGGAGAAAACTCGGTATGTTAAGAGTGTCACCCGTCCACAGACCAACCTTAACAAGCGTTGCTTAACCTTGAAGATCGACCTGTGCGGCTGTTATTATCTAGCCAAGAGCTCCACTGTTTAAGTATCGGTCACTAATTACCAGTCATCCTATATACACTTAAAATAAAAAATAACTAACTAAAATAAGGCGTCAAAACCGCGTCCGCATCGCTGTCCACTGGAAGTGAGCCCTAAAGACTGGCGGCATTGCCACGTTGTATGGCAATGCTTATCCTCTGTCCGAGGTAAAAGCCAGCCCTTGAGTCACGTGAAGTGTCAACTAAGCGTTTATTAAGATCGTTAAACATTCGACTGATTTAGGGCTGATTTTTCAATAGCCATATTTTTTTAATTAGTTTTCGTTCTTTATTTTATTAGTATGGCTGTTTGCTTGACAAAAGCTGTCAACCTGATTTTTATTCTTCAGGACGAATTCTTTCTATTAAAATTTACCTATTAAAGGAAAGGAGACATGTCTTAGGCCTTGGATAAAAAATCTGAAATAATAAGAGTCTGAAATATATGGGATTGTCAAATCAAACTCGTACATTTTGGACTTATGATAATCATTATCGCTTTTAGGAGTCACTTTGTCTAGAACCCATACACAAACATTCATTGAATGAAAACATCTATAGGTTATTTAAAAGCCGGTAAAACACTCACACCTACAAACTGACGTCTACGATGACCTTCCAAACAGTTTTAAACTTCACCAGGGAGATGACCACCGATGTCAGCTGTAGTTAATACCTGACCCTTCTCGTTTTAGAAACAAAAGCTGCAAGACGCCTACAGAAAGGGTTGGAGTAGTCAAGTAGGTTATTTTTAGCTAGAGGGGTTTACACTATAGATACGGTCAACTGCAGATATGTAGGAACAACTCAATGTATTCAAATAAGTCTGCACTCCTAAGAAAAACAATCAGACACAGCAAAAAGATTGCAAAATGTAAATCATAAACATTCAAAGTCGTTTTGGTTTATACATATTAAGTACCAATTTTCAGTAAATAACGAAACGTTTGACCTCGGCTATACTTGAAACTTTGGGTGCTTACAATAATTTGAACGCTTTTGTTATACAGATAACTAGCTTTAATCCGCGGCTTCACCCGCGTTCTAGTTTTATTTTCGCATAAAACGGATCCTATAACCATCTTCAGTCTCCCGTCTGTTTCTATACCAACATTCATCAAAATCGGTCAAGCGACTTAAGCGTTAAAGCGTAACAAACACACACACAAACAAACCAACTCACCTTCACAATTAAAATATAAATTGGGATTAGGATGATGATTAGGTACTTTTAATGAGTAGCTCTATGTGGACTCCGGAATGACTAAAAAAAATTGGCTACTTTTTATGCTGACTGTACCTGTGTTAGGCAACCTACCCACTACCTATTATTACCGGTACACGTGGAAATTACCGAACGATTTAGGCACCGTTCTAGTTTAAGCGATTCGGCGTAAAGGAAATTTGAATTTGCCTGATTGACTATTCCACGAACGTTCTGAATAAAGACCTTATTTTCAGCATAATCATCGGTTTCTGTCAAAACATCTGGGAGGGTAAGAGACCTTGGTTTATGAGGGAAAGAAGACGTAACTTTGTTACGTTTGGTAGAGTAGAGTAGGGACTCCATTCTCCGTACTTAGACTCTCATTAGGTGCGTTGTGCGTGATTACGTTTAAGGATCATTATATATTGACTCTAATAATGGATTAAAGATTGATAAGCTATTGACCGTTGACTAGAAATTGGTTAGTAAAGTCTGGCATTTTTGCAGAGCCAATAAATTCTCGTAGCTAAGCAAGACCGTGCTATATCCGAGCCGAAGCAGGGATGTATAATAAAGTTAAATTTTTGGTTATCCGTGAGTTTTGCTTCGTTTGCGTTGTTTTGCTTGTAGGCTACTACCAATTCACATATTATATTGAAACCATTTTATCGTGACTCGGAAAGCACGTTAAAGCATTCGTATATCTTTAACAGTAGTCACGGTTTACGGAAAATCTGACATTCAGTCTTACCATGGGGTAGCAACGATCAAAATTATCTGGCTTTTCCTAAACTGATGGACTAACAAGTCAAGCAATACCCATTCAAAATTCACAAGCTTGCAGATGACCTTATGCATTGTCATTTCTCGACCTTCGAGTGCACTGTATCCATCTGAATACGCTTCAGTGTACCATTGTATCCAGTGGTACACACGGCGAGCTATCTCGTGGCTATACACAACGGTACACGCTCTAATTGGGTCCGACTCCGGATCGACAATATGTTTATTGTTGTCACTACCAAAAGCTGCCGGAAGATACGGTCACTGTCTCAAATAAGATGTATGCACGTGTAGGTTTAGTGCTTAGAATATAAAGCAAGAAAGGGTATATTTTCTATTGTATATTTTGATTCACTGTTTTCAGCGTATTCGACCGCGTTACATTTTTCATGAATGCTCCGCTCCTATTCGTCGTAGCGAGATGGAATATAAAGCCTTCCTCGGTTAATGGGCTCTCTGACACTAAAATAATTTTCCAATTCGAACCAGTAGTTCCTGAGTTTAGCGCGTTCAACCAAACATAAAAACAAACTTTGTAATATTAGTAAGTATAGATAATTTATCTCTTAGTTTGATCGAAGCACATTGGCATTAAATAAACCCTGACAAATGTTTTACATTCTGCGCACTGTCTGGGTCTTGCTGGGCTGCTATTCAGGCGAATAGCAATCAAATGTTTTACGAGCCTATTTGTGTCTCACCACCTGATTTCTCATCCCGACACGCAATTTTGATCAGATAAATCTCAAGTTTGGACTTGTATTGTTCTATAAGTGTTCAACTTTGTGCACTGTATACATACGGGACGTAAGTAAAGTTAGATTCGTTTACGAACAGTTATAATACAAATGGAAGAGACAAAACTGTAGTACGATTGAAAAGGAAAACATAGGGACACAGTATATATCCTTTTTATTCAGTTTGAGAAATATCTCTTAAATCGGTCCAACGTTGGAGGAGAAAAAAGTCGAGAGCCAAACCTCGAATTATGACTTTGTACATACAAAGTCTCGCCGCCAGCATTTCCTCTTAAGACCAACTAACATACTTAGCAACGTCTCACTTTACTAACAAATTCTCTGCGTATTATCTCGCAGGTAAGCCGACGATGACAAATAGGAAGCGTCGTGATGAATGTGCTGACGCTACAATGCGGACACATTGCGCGTCGTGTTCGAGGGTAACTAATAACGGGCAGGTATTGGATACAATGCCAACAGATTACTTAGCTGGCATTGAGGGTAGAGATTATTTTCAAGTCCACTGGTTGTAGTGAACTTTGATGTCTTTATTTCAGCTTGGTAACTAATAATTATTCCAGGTATACAAAGAAAAACCTCCTACAAAGAGAGGCTTACAAGATGGACCGATGACCTGGGTACCGATGGATGCGGGACGCACAGGAGCGGTTGATGTGGCGACACTTGGGGAGGCCTACGACCAGCAGTGGACGTCTTTCGGCTGTTAGATGATGATGAAAGTAAAACTATTTACTATTTATTTAAACTTTATGTTCAATAGCGGTCCTACATGAGTGGATTTAATGCAACACTGCTGGGCAAAGGCCTGCCCTTTCTCCTTCCAAATATAGAGATATTTGGAAAGAGAAAGGGCGATTGGAAGGGCGATTTGGAAGGTCTTGGGCGATTTCTGGCCAATTTCGACCCGCAAACATGATGAGATCGACACACCATCTTCGCCACGGAGACATTTAAATAAATAACAGCGACTTCCAAAATTAAAGTTATTTTATACTTTGTAGTGTTTTGTTTGGAAGTCGGTTATATTTTTTGTAAGTAAGTTTTTTATTTTATAAATTTTAAGTAGTGATAATTGGACGACCTCTTTGTCTGCGCAGAAATTGAAATAAGTAAATACGCTCATAAAATAAAAACTACTGAACCAAACTGAATTCACTTTGGACCAAGTGGCAAGTATACCGCATCGAATTAAAAAATAATCGCAGAAATCGAATCAGAACCCTCGGAGTATTCGGTGTACGCCCATAAAAAACCGCATTAATAACCTCTTCCTTTTTTGGAATTCGGTTAAAAAATACATTAGTATGCCTAATTTAAGCTTAACAGAAAGGCAAGAAGTGCTTGAAAAATTGATTGCTAAAATCCAGCCGGACACATACGAAAACAAGGTGATAGATATCAAGCGGTATTATGAAAATCTTAAAAGTAATTTTTGTAGATTTAATTTTCCGAGGTCTCGGAGGCTAGATAGCAGAAAGCATTTCGTTTGAATTAAAATCGCATCATTATATTAAAAACAAAGTAATTTGCTTATTATGAAGAAGCTTCTTGCTAGGCAGGCTTTCGAGCAATGAGACGGGAACATGTTTTTGAAGAAAGTATTTTCTACGACAGAACCATAATTTATTTTAAGAAAACTACTTGAAGCATACCTTAGCTGTTGCCAGTAATATTTACATATACCAAATACATAACATATTTTCACCTTTTAAATAACCCATAATTTTTTCACATAAAGAACAAAAATTGTACGGTCTACATATATTCATCATGCATAAAACTCATGAAAATGAATATTTTACTGAGACAATTTTTGTTCAAACATTATGAAAATATGTGGAAATGACAAAGTGTCCAAATTATTTTCGCAATCTCGCTTTTATGAGCTAGTATTAATCAAAAGGAATTAAACTTGTTTCCTGTTTTCACAGAAATATTTTTTTGTTCTCTAGGAAATATATTTATGTAGGTATAGAAAGGTTTATTAACAATATTTTCATTAGATACAAATCGTTTATATTTGCCTATTGTTTTCATCTTGACACAGTATACAAGTGTTTTACGGTTTCGTTATAAGTAAGAAGTTTCGGAAAGCAATTTATGGTGAAGTACTTACTACATAATTGTACTTGACCATAAATTGCTTTTCAAAACTTCTCTACAGCCCTATTTTATTTATTATATAGATTATGGTAGGTAGATGTGTACCTACCATAAAGTATATAATAAATAAAATAATAGGTAGGTAAAAAAATATACGTACCTATTCGTGAATCCCAGGCTAAATTTTCCATAATATTAAGAACTCTTCAATACACAACTAATCGTTTGCGCGAAAACCACCACTCGTAAAAATACTCAAATTGTGCAAAATTTCCCCTTTCCCCGTCGGTCATAGACATTCCGCAACTGGGGATGGAAAATACCCGATACCCTCATCGTAACGAGCGACGGAACATAAATCATGGTTGGAACACAAGAAGTATAGCTCGACAACTCTCGTCGAAGCGCGCGGCGACCGAGGAACATCGCCCATGCAAATGTCCTTCGTTGTTGCCGAATTGCTGCCGACGGCGCGCCAAATAAAAACTTTGGAAATTGAATAGAAGTAGAAATTTTGATTGAAAATTAAGGTTTAATAATTCGAATAATGTAACGCTTTTGTTTTCGATTTTCCCCCATGATCGAAGAAAATTGTTCGTAATGTCGAGTGGATAATTATGTACAATGAACCTTTAGGAAGTTTTCACTTATTTCAATTAAGGTTTGATTAACAAGATCTTAAGCTGTCATTAAACTCGGGAGGGGTCAGAGTCTGAAATCGGACACTAGTTTTTTTTTTAAATTATTGATTCCACGTTTGACCAAGATGTAACCTGATGTTAAGCAGTGATGACAATGGGCGATGATGTACTTGCCTAAAAAGTAGCTTGACTTAAAGACCCTATCTTGATGTCACATTTTAATTGAACACCTAAAACTTCCCAAGTACGACTCAAGCTAAGTCGTTGCTGACCACTAGGTATCTCTTGGCAGATTAAATCAGCGCAGCCAGCAAAGCTAGCAGTCAAATTCAAGTTCTATACTACACTGCGTTCTAAGTAAAACTGAGCAGTAGCACGCAGTAGTATAGCTATCTGCATTACGCCTAACTGTGTCACACATCTACCTGATGTTATCTCAGACTGGCTTGTTCTAACGTCCACATAGTTTGTACCCATTAAAGTTTACGTACGCCGCTGAAATTCTCGGTGCTTGATACGAGACACGCTAATCAAGGTAGGTGTTTTAGACCACCATCTTTGTGTGTACCTATTAACAACAAGCTATGATACTGCAACATGTTCGAGAACAATTTTATACGGAGAGTTTTTTACAGAAGAGCACCACTGTGATGTTGTGCTGTAAAATCTTACTGTGTAAAACCTGAAGTGATAATGAAGTGAGCTGTCAACCTATTCAGGTTTATTTGTACAACACCAACAACTCTTAGGCAGTGAAAGTACACATGATTATAAACAACTTTTACTTTGAGACCAACCCCGACACTCGAAAAAAATATCAGCTGTTTCATACAAAATGCAATATTTAGCCAATGAAAATGTATGAAACAGCTGATATTATTTTTGAGTTTATAATCATGTGTACTATCACTGCCTAAGAGGTTGTTGGTGTTTTACAAATAACTCTGTATAAACAAGATAGAATGACAGTTCAAGTTAATTCCACGTGAGTTTTTTAATGAGAGTGTGCACAGAATAGACATACTGGCGATCTCATGGTCAAAAGTAAGCCTAGGTAGGTACTAGTAGAGTAGAGTCACTTTATTATTTTTATATCTAATTTTAAATGTAATGATGACGTTCAAAAGTGCCGTTTAATGGCCTAATTGAAATAAACGTTTTGACGTTGACTTTACTAATCTTAAATCTACTGTCAAATAGCGTAAATCCCTGGATCATCATTAATAATCGCAATGAGTACTAATGAATGGTTTCTGGAAATTCACCCTTAAAGGAGTTAAATATAGGATGAGTAAGTGTTCGTAATTTTTGTTGATGGGAGCCCCACACGCTTTTTGCAATATTAAAATGTATGTGTTACTATTATGGGTTTCCTGTAAGACCAAGTTATATATAGAATTGGTCCTTCATCTAATACTTCATCCTATAACATAAGATATTTACAACCCATAAAGCCGTGAAGAACGCTTTTAATAGCATAATATTCGTGCGAAGCGATCATTTCCACTTCGCGACATAAATGCCAATAATATGTTCCCTAGTGGATTTACAAAGACATTTAATGGATAATCACGCTTCACAAAATGGAAACACGCCCTACAGAGTGAACAACGATATTTAATAGACTATTCTTGTTCTCTTTTAATTGATTAACTTATTAAAAGCTTATTACAATTTTCTACTGAACTTGTCTGCCAGGTTATTTCAATCTAGCTGAATTCATAAAATTTACCTAACGGGTCTGAAAATTAACGTTAACTATTAATTTTTTTAAACTCCATAGATCGTAATTTTTATGATCAGATTTGTTAGAATTATTAGAATTAATTATTTGATTTTTGTATTAGAATTTATTAGAAACAACAACAACAACAACAACAATAAAAATACATAGCACGTGTAGACAAAAGGTTGTACAATCGAGAACATTAACAGTATTCCGGCCCCTACACTAGGTACGCAGACCTGTATCGTAGTAGTAGGACATTTTCAGGTTAAATTATAAATATTATCATAAAATACAACCTTTTGGCCAAATCATCTATAAACTTTCCAAGGCGGGAAGTCTCCAAATAGTTACTGATCGCCTACCGATTGAATTCGGTCGTTAAGTTCTAAGGCCGCCCGTACACAGTCATTCTCGAACGTGATCCACGGATCGCATCAGATCATTTTTATTGATCGTGTATCGCGTTCGAGATTTACTGCGTACGGGCGGCCTTAGGTCTAGCGCAGGTTTTACCGAAGACAGTCGGTAGGCGATCGGTAACTATGTCGAGACTTCCCGGCCAAGTATATATGATATTCGGTTAATTTTCAGTGAAAATTGCAATTTAAAAAACCCTACCCCATTCGTACGTACACGTGTATTTTTTACATTTCATTTACCTACAAAAAAAGCATGCGGCTTTTTCTGCCATTCAACCTTTAAGTTAAAACCATTACATGGGGTAGATGTCATTTTTTTATCGGTTTTTCACAATGTACGCTGCTTTGGCTTGTCTGCATAACAATTGGGGGTGTTTCACAATCCCAGCTACTGGGTTTATCAGTATTAGTACGAGTATATTATATTACTGTCACTGCAGTGGCACACTAGGAGAAGCTTGTGGCTAAATAATAACAGCCGAACCGGTCTATCTTCAAGGTTAAGCAACGCTTGCCTAGGTTGGTCTGTGGATGGGTGAGTGAGTGTGTGTGGGTGAGTTTCCTCCGTGCCTCGGAAAGTACGTTAGTACGGTACGGGCAGTCGTTACGGATAGTCAGAAGCCAGTAAATCTGACTCCAGTCTTGCCATGAAGTACCGTGTTACCCAGTTAATGGGTTGTGGAGGTCTGGTAGGCAGCCGCTCCTCGTAAAATACTGGTATTCAGCTAAATCCGGCTTGACTGGAAGCAGACCCCAATATAGTTGAGAAAAGGCTAGGCAGATGATGATTTTTGTCACACTAGGTGTGTAAAAATTCCGAATATTGTTGGTCCAAAAATAACGGTTACCGTTCGCTAACCCATGGAAGATGGCAAAATAGAAGCCCACGTTCGATAATATTTTACCTTACCAAACTTGACCACGCAGTTCGAGAAAGTATTCTCCAAAAAATCACCATCCATCTTTAGTTAATGAAACATCACACTGCGATTTTACAGATATTTACTTGGGTACCAAATTTTTATCATGCTGACCTGTTTCAAATTCAAATTCAAAGCATTTTATTTCAATTAAACCATTCACAGGCACTTTTGAAACGTCAAGGTCGGTCAGTCAAAAAGCGAAGCTATTTGCACGTTCCAAAGCGTAGATCTCTATGGAGAAGAACGTGCAAGAAACTCCACGGACACTCTTTTAAATCATGTTCTGTTTTACAAAATTCCAAGTTACATGTACTTGTTGCTTCTGCATGTGAGGATATTGCAAAGGAAACAAAAAAAAGGCTTATTATAAGAATTTTAAATATAAAGATTAAATTGAGCCAATGGCAGTTAAGACATGACCAGTCTCAACCGACGGCCCGCTCACGAACATGACGCGTGTATCGGCACCTTTCAGCTCAACCATTCTGCGGGAAATAGCTTCTCAGCTATTTCCCGCAAGAAGAATCATCAATCACTTATCATCCTAGTAGAAGTATGGGCGAGCGTCTTTACATAAGTATGATACTCGTGATAAGTATCATACTTATGTAAAGACATGCTAATCCTAATATCAAATACTACGGTTTAATATATGCCTATGACACTCACAAATAACGTGGCTTTCTATTGTTAAAGAATTTTCAAAATCGGTTCAGTAGATCCAGAGATTACCCTCTACAACCTCACAACTTACTTCTCTTTATATTCCTTTTCTCTTTTATCCTCATTTTATTACCTAAGCAGCTGGACTGCACCTCATCTTTCTACCCAAGTCCCATGTTACTCGGTCGGCCCAAACAATTTCCTTTCTTTCTTTTTTTTTCCTTTTCTATTTACTGGTTGACAGGTAACTGACAAGCGTCACTGTATCGTCCTCTTTTACAACGAACGACCAACGAACATGTGGAAACAATTCGAGTATAATATGTTTTTTTAAACGAACAGACTATCAAGATCGAGATTGCCGTATACTTTGCTTGATCTTCCATTTCTACGACATGTTATTTTGCTGACTTCCTAACCACCTCAGATGAACTAGAACCAATTCTTTTATAGACAAAAATAACAGGAGGTTACAGGTAAATTAGTACACAGATTCAGATAAATAAATCAATTTATTGATATCTAAAGAGAACTTAATAAAACTCAAAATGAAAGACTATTTCCATTCACTGTTGATATTATACACAACGTGAATAGAACAGATACAGGAAATGAACTCGTCAGCTATGAATATACAATGTCAGGACTCAGAAAGATGAATGCAATATTGCAACGGAACGCAATAATATCGAATACGGTAGTATTTGTTATATTGAGTATTCGATACATGGGCTATGTAATAGTTTTTGTAGGAAAATGGTTAGCTGGTTCTTTTGTTTTTAACCCGAGTGGTAATCAGAGGCTCTAGACCAGTTACATTCTTTCAGCAGTAGCGTGGTGAAGGCGACTGTCAAAATGTCAAAAAGGTTTGGGATTGATAAACGTTGTCGACATGTCACGTGATGAATGCCTTGTATTTTGGCATTTCGATAATGGTATTCGATTACAGTTTGGCTCTTTGTCTAGCGCCTCAGCTGGCTTGTTTATATTGATGTCATCATCATCTGCCTAGCCTTTTCCCAACTATATTGGGGTCGGCTTCCAGTCAAACCGGATTCAGCTGAATACCAGTGTTTTACGTGGAGCGGCTGCAGACCTCCACAACCCATTAACTGGGTAACACGTACGGTACTTCTTGGCAAGACTGGAGTCAGATTTACTGGCTTCTGACAATCCGTAACGACTGCCAAAGATCTACAAATGACAGCCGGGACCAACGGTAAACTCGGTATCTTAAGATGGTCACCCATCCACAGACCAACCTTGGCAAGCGTTGTTTAACCTTAAAGATCGACCCGTGCGGCTGTTATTGTTTAGCCAAGAGCTCCTCCCTTGTTTATATTGATGAGATTAAAAATAATCCTAACAAATATTTTTATAACTGAAACAATTTAAACGAATTTCGGTACAGTGATCGATCGGAACCTGAAGGTGGTTATTGGCTACTTTTTCGTTTGCGTAGATCAATATTTTCTCGGGTGAAACCACGGGCAAAATTTAGCAAGGTACCTACTACACTAACGTAAGTAAGGGCGAGTTACTAAATCAAAAATAGGACATAGCGATTTTATTTGTAATCATTTAGTGTTGGGGGTTAAGATTTGTTTTCCGATCTCAGCAGTCCTTAGGGTATCAGTTTTGCTGCAAACATCCGCGTATAATTATACTCATAGGTACCAATAACTTGGTATATCATAATGGATAATTTCGTGACGATTCCCACGGGTAGACATCAGAATAGATAATGTATGCACATCAGAATACCGAGCGAAACCCGAAGGTAGGTCATGCACATATCAACCTCTATACCAATGAAAGTCACATGAAACGCTGTAACATTCGAATGCTTTCAGTCTGTGTAAAAGAACTATGAATATCCACCACCTTTGGACTTGAGCTTAATGAAATTTCATCACGTTTTGTTTTAATTAAAAAGTGTGGTTTTGAATATTTTAATTAGACTTATTGATATTTTGCTCGACGTCGAGCTATAATAATGTATTTATAAGGTAAAGGAAATTCTAATGTATAGTCCTGTCACACTGTCACGTCTTTTTACTTTGAAATAACAAGGAAGAGCCGACTGCTATGCAATATTTATTGCATTGCAGAAATTAATATTCTAACTGTATGCACATAAAATTAAAAAAAATAAAACTGAACACTTTGCGTCAAATTTGAAAGCTTTACTTGTTCATGAGATATTTTCGTTGGAATTGGATTGGATGCGACTTCCTCATAGCCAATTGTGGGTGTGTTAAAGAGGAAACGATGAAGACAAACGCTCGGAACAACAGATGGTTTTTGTGTACACGCTAATGTGTAAATAAGAGTTGAGAATTTTCTCGCATAGTATCTGAAGATAAGACAATTATTTTAATACATATTTTTCAAAAACCAGCCAAGTGCAAGTCGGACTCCTAGGTCGCGGACACGAACTCAGCGGCGGCGGCAGCGCCGCGGCGACGCAGACCCGTTCACAAAGCCAGCGGGCAGATCGCGCGGCGCTATAGTGTTGTGTTATGAGAAGTTGCCTATCTAAAAAAATAAGCCTCAACGGCTGATCTGCCGGTCGACTCTGTAAAGATGTGAAAGTGAAGGCGTGGGTGGAGTGATCACGAAGTGAGTAGCTTGCCTGGCTAAATAGTCTCAAGAACGTAATAGCTACGTTGAAATTTTCACAGATCGTGCATTTCTATTGCCGCTATAACAACTTCATGTGCGAGTCCGACTCGCACTCGGTTGTTTTTAATTAATTTTTTTTTTTTAATCTAATCACAACAATGAATCTTTTAATGTATGTTCAATAATTCTCGAATTTAAGTATATCTCTATTGTTTTATTTTATTTCCAATCTCTTAGTGCATAAACTAACCTCATGTTGGGCGTATGTCCCCGGGAACCACAAGACTTCGACCTGTTTTGTACTCTTTGAGTTTGAAATTTTAAACTTTGGCTGTTGGCAGGTTAGCCCTGTGCGCTAGAAATTTCCATTTACTGGCACAATATTTCTATTCTAAAGAAGGAAACGTTTTTATTCCCATCATTGGTGTTTTATTGCTACTTAGGTATTAAGACGGCTGCACGGTAATACGGCACCGCGTTGAGCGGCCCGCGTCATATTATATTGTAGATTTGTAGGTATGTTGTTGAGGAGCTTGTGGCTAGATAATAATAGCCGCACGGGTCGGTCTTCAAGGGTAAGCAACGCTGCCAAGGTTGGTCTGTGTATGGGTGACCATCCATTTTTATCCATTTCTTCCGTGCCCCGGAAAGCACGTTAAGCCGTTGGTCCCGGCTGTCATTTGTAGATCTTTGGCAGTCGTTACGGATAGTCAGAAGCCAGTAAATTTCACTCTGTTTTGCAATGAAGTACCGTGTTACCCAGTTAATGGGTTGCGTAGGTCTGGTAGGCAGCCGCTCCTCGTAAAATACTGATATTTAGCTAAATCCGGTTTGACTGGAAGCCGACCCCAATTCAGTTGGGAAAGGCTAGGCAGATGTTGATTTGTAGGTATGTTAAAATTTATTCTTGACAGTAACATACATAAAAAACTCATTCTTTTACTATATTTATTTACGTACTCAAATATAATATATAGCATGTATTTATTTAACTGTATGTATTTATTTTATTTACCCTCGTCCGTGTGTCACTGCAGGGTGCTAACTGAAAACCAGCGTTGAGTGTCTGACGCCCAGCAAATGCTGAGTACAATTTCAATGTAACTGTAGTTTTTTTTTTTAATTTTAACTTTTTTTTCTATTTTGTGTTTTTGTTTCTCTTTTTTTATAATGTGTTTTTGCTGATGCGCTGTGTCTGTGGCGAATAAATGTTTTCTATTATATTCTAAGAGAGGTGTCATTCCATCATGATTACTTGGATTACCATATCACTTGGTGATCACTTCACCCAAAACTTCACTTCGATAAGTTTAAGCAGTGCAATTCTGTAAACATGTCGAAGTGAAGTCTTGGGTTTGCAGATTTGGACAAAATCTGACACCCGTTTAAATAGTGACATGACTTTTTATTCCGTTAACACGGTCCCGTGTGATAAATTTTCGCCATTCACTAGAGCAAATCTATGCTAATACCTACTGCATGAATATAAGACAAGCTAATTTTCCAGTCGTCACTACGTCAGATCTGAGGCCAGGATTGCGGTCTACATGCATGCATCAGAAATTGATGGGATTATCGGATTGCGGAGCTGAATCTGGTCACGGCTTTACATGTCGGCAAGGCGATATTGCACTGAAGCTAGCGCACGCCAAACTATACTAAGCTTTGTTGATAGATTTTGAGTCTAATTCTTAATAACACGAATAGAATATTCTATAATACTCTTTGAGGCATTATCGAGGATCACCGGTATGGATGGTAAGGTGTGTCGAACAGGGTGGAAAGTCCCGCAGCCTCCATTGAAAGTAGAGGATCCTCCAGGACCAGATAATACGCTCTGGTGGGCAACTGCAACGCTCAGAGAACTTTGATAGCGTGATTTAGGAAATCCCAAAAAAACAAATCTATCAAATAATTTAATCTATTTTCTATAATTCATATGTGGCGAAAATTTATGCAGCTACAGCCCAAAAAAGCCAAACGTTATTTGAAACTTCATGTACGAAATCAGGGCCGCAGCCCGTATACTATGGGCCCGCTAGGGCAGGTGCCTGCTGGGGCTGCGGAATCTGTTCGAAAGAGGTGCCGTAGGCTTGGAACGCAAAGTGCACCAGGCGGAACACGGATGGGTTTTAGTCAGTAAGAGTCTGACACTCGACCCTCTTGCTTCACCCAGAGCGGGAGGAGTCATTTGATGATTTGCCATCCTTAAAAAAAATAAAAAAAAATCCCGTATACTGTAACAAAGGTATCTTAAAAATAAATGTGTAACTAATTACTATTCTGATATTTTACACCTAAATCCTGCAAACTATTTTATCACACTCATATCAGCCGAGAAACGTCCACTGCTGGACGTAGTCCTCTCTCAAATTTTGGTGGGGGGGGGGGGGGGCATAGTCGCCACGCTTGGCAGACGGGTTGGCGATCGCAGTGTATGGTATTATTGAGTTTTACAGAGAACGCTGCAGCCCATTCTCTGGCGTGTCCCTAAGTCGCCTCTTAACACACACACGGGAAGTGATGGGATGATATTATTCTTTGACGGCACCGTACGGCACCGGCCGACACCATACGGTAACTATTTTATACAGATTTCTGTGCAGACATTTCAAAGCTAGAATCGTATCATTACATCGTGAGTCGCACTATGTCTGGCATGTGCGAGAATCCGCAAGAATTTATGTCCAGTGTCCAGTTGAATAGAATCCTGAAAGTATCTCTGTTATTTCTAACAATTTGTGGAATGGACAACCCTTGAAACATTGCTGATTGAAATTCTTCGATAAAATTGGGGATCCTGCGATTAATTAAATAATATAGGTACCAAGGTCTGGTATGTACGTTGCAGAACTTATAATGTGTTAAAATTAAATTGCCTAACAGTGAAAACCGAGTTAGCAACAACGTACACATTTTAAATACTGGCTGATGTCGTTCATCCCTTACAAAATGAATATAAATCGAACAAGACCCATAGTACAGTTTCTTCTCTAATTGACACCATCCAATTTGGGTCTCCGTCCTGAATTTTAATCATTTGCAAGACTCAAATCCAACTAAGGCATTTAGTTTTGACCGGTGGAATAGTGATATGTCCAACATTGAGTTGGGCCGTTGGGGTTAAATGAACAGTCAACAAAAGAGATTAGTATGCAGGCAGTTCACGACAACTTTTTGACCTATGTCATGTGAGTTGAGTTTTATAAAATTAATCAACGATCTCTTGGAATTTGACTACAGTCAAATAAGTGAAGCGTAAGTCTTTCAGTCTTAGGCAAGATAAAGATCAAACAATAATTTAACAACAAAAAAGAACAAACGACATTGTTTGACGCTTACATGAGAAATTCGGACTGAACAAATCAAAAGAAATTAAAACGGGATGAAAGTTCACAGAATTAGATCAATGTCCGTTATTAAAACCAACTCAGCTTTTGTCCTCGACACTTTACAGCTTCGAGTTATTTAAAGTGCTATCACGGTATTGTATTGATATTACTCGGAGTTAGTATAAAACACAGATGTTCTTAGCTCCAGTGCTGGCATAATAAATGGATTTGTTCCACATTGTGTCAGTAAAAGTGTGACTTTTATATATTTAATTACAGTCATTATTAGAAGTGATGTTTTATTCCGATTTTGATAGCGACGCCTTAGATTTTTTTCCATTTGGCAAGCGATTCGGTGATTTCTCCCATTTTATACCAGGTATAAAATGGGAGAAATCACCAATTCGCAAAATATGTACAAGCTGGTCCAGCTCGTAAATATTTTTATCAAGCTATTGAGATCAATAATAATTAGTTTGAGTTTGAAAATTATAAACAAACTTGAAACATATCTTTGAAAAAGTTTTAAACCAGTGGTACATGTTTAAAAGTTAAGATTTATTTTCTGCAAGAATTTAATATCTACGTCATTGCACTGTGTTACTCGACCATATAATTAAATAAGTTTAAAAGAGTGCAGCCATGCACTTACACTTGTGTTGCTAATCCATCATTCATGACGCCTAATGACCGTTATATCGGTTTAACGTATGAATAATTTATGGGCAGAAATTCGTTCGTATGTTAAAGGGGGGGGGGGGATTTAATTTGCTTATTTAGTTATACAACCTAAGTACAAGTTCGTAAGAAAATAAGTTGGTGCTTTGAAATATTTTAGCAAAATTGATGTAAAAGTTGTTTTTAAAAGCACTTTAAGGTTTTTTAACGCTGTCATGCATTATTATAATTCACACAAGTCCACTTGATTCTGAATCAGAATCAAGTGGACTTAATTATAATATATAATTACTTAATTATCATTTATATTTATTGTATTCACACAAACATGTATGTGGGAAATGCATTCTGATTTTGAGTGTGAGTTTCCCTGTCTGAATTTTAATAATTAAGAGAGAATAAGACAGGCAGTAATTTAAAAATACAACTAATATCGGGAAGTGCGAGCCCCTGACATTAATTTTAGTAAGTTGTTATGGACACAATAAAGAGCATTAATAGTACAGACAGCCTATGAAAAGCGATCAATTGTGAATGTACTTATCTCTTTCGTTGCCTGTACCTCAAGCAGAACAAGGGTCCTAATACTTTACCTACATCCCGTAAAATTAAACTACATGCAAGCAAAGCCAGAAGCCACAGCCATAACATATATTAAGGTTAATCCCAAATTAATTCGGATCATCAATTCAGCGAACAAGTATGTGGGCGCATTTGCACCACATATTTCACTGGGCTGTTTAACATTCATGAAACATGGTGGTCAAAATTTACATGTTGCATGCCCGAAGTGGGGCATCGTGGTAATAAATGTCAACCGGGGTAACAGACTTGGTTACTGGCTAGTGGCTAAGTCCGCTGACCGAGAGGGAAGTAGGCCTTTTGAGCTTCGTGTTGCGTTATAAAATTTAGCGTAACGTCATTTTAAATTTGCGAATTGTAGATATTTGGATAATAAAATCCATCAAGTTTTAACCACTTTTGAAACTACACTAATGTAGAAACTTTCTAACCGTCAGTTACCATATTATTTTACGACGTGCAAATAACAGTCAACCAATTCAAGCAATGTTAAGCAATTCATTTCCATGACTGTACCTTTTTGTCTGAAAAGAACAATACATGCATTTAATTATGATTTATGTAGTATGTCTTCATCTATTTCCTGATCATCCATCATTTCTAATTCTGTCCCAAGAATTAAACTCAGTACTTTCTCACCTTGTCTAAAGAATTGTGCCAATCTACAAAGGCGCGGAAACCCGATATCAAATCGCTTCATTACCTCCGCTCAGTTCAACGCACCCCGCTGGATTAAACACTTCAATTCATTATCAAATCACGATCGGAATGAAGGGCGTTACGTTCAATATCTCAGAGTGCTTCCTTGAGGCAGGGTAATGCAGTGTAAGAATTAGGACGCGTTTCTTTGACACGTACCTCTCTGTACTCTGTCACTTCGGCTTTATACAAAACTTATTTTTCCCCAATATTTCCCTCGTGGTCCCAAAATAAACCGTTCTAATTTCTGGAATAACCCGAGTAGACTATGACAATCGGTGTTAGTATAGGTATATATTTGAACTGCCAGGGTTTAGGAATCATTCGAAGAACTTACTGCGGCTATGAAACCCAAACGGCATTTGAAGGAACACGGGTGACTAACGAACTATGAAATTCCATCCATTCATCCATCCTAAAAACTTCCACATTTTATAAGTATGAAAAAATAATTTAAGATTTTAACACATACAAACGATTAGTTCAGTGCTAAGTGTTCTGCCACTTTTGGTTAGCGAGTTGAATCAATGTTCATTGTAAATTTATTATATATCTAGGTAGTGTGGCGACTGCAGTGCGCTGCGGTCAATGAAACGTAAAAAGTTATGAACTTAGCGGTGCCGTTTAGGCTGGGTCTATACGACGCCGATTAGGCTACAGTTTCTATAGTGTACCTTTTTCAGTCCGACCTAAGTCTACACAGGCTAACCGGCAGAAAAAGATCAATGCAATACTTAAACTAATGGTAATAAGAGACCAAACTAAATTATAAAGACCGTGTGGTTGGTATCTTCTTGTTATTAGTCTATTACTAGACTCGACAGCAATGCTATTCCTTTTAACACCAATGTCAACTATTCAGACGGAGAAATTCTGTGGTCAAGAATGACTATTACGTATGGATGTAACGGCAGTAAGACAATCAGTAGAAGAAAGCAAACATGTTGCAAACGTGTTGCATCGTATGTCTCGTCTCAAACTTGTCATCTTTCAACAAAGGAAGATGTTCAGTAGTGCCATTCAGTAAAAATCTCACCGTAAACATAGGCAAACTGAGCTGTCTAATGTGTATCCATCTGAGTCAAGGTGAGCTGTTGTATCCATTAAGGGCGAATTTTACCAACGAAACTGATCACGATCAGCATACAAACCACGTTTACGAGCTGTCAGTGTCGTTATTTTCTGTGGAACATTGACACTGACAGCCCTTGAACGCAGTTCAGATGTACTGATCGCGATCAGTTCGATTTGGTAAAAATGGCCCTATTTCAAGCAGCAATCAACTGTCATTGCTACTTGATTTCACTTCATGCTCAGGTTCCCTTAATTTTGACGGTGTGATTACAGTTTATTCTGTTGAATTCTCACCGTGTAAACTGAGAGAAGCATAGAGTGAACTGTCATTTAATTTTTAACCGACTTCTTCAAAAAGAAAGAGTTTCTGTGATTGGCTGAATGTATGTTTTTTTTATGTAATTTCACCGATTTCTTCGCCAATTGTGAACTGATCTTATTTTTTTTTTTATTCGAAAGCCTATACTCTTAAAGTGGTCCCATTGTCACCAAGTCAGAATTTGATGATGGGATCCCATGAAAATCGAGGGAAACCCTCAAATTTTATAAGCACATTCAATGTTTTTCATAAATTTTCTAACGCAATTTGTGCCTGGTGATCATCATCTTATGTTGCTGAGCTGGTGATGGAAGGTGTAAGTCAGGATCTGATGATAAGATCCCATGAAAAATGTTTGTTCAGCGATATTTTTGCCAATTGTTGACCCATTAGGATGATTCTTTTTTTGTTTAGATGAATATTTTCTCGGACTGGTTCCATTTCAATTTGGTGAAGATCTGATGAAGAACTTCGGAGGTAGACAACGGAATCCTTCAATAAATGATAGCAAATGGATCGCTGTTTGTCGTTTCACTTTTTAGTGGCACCACCAAAAAGTGAAAAATAAAAAAACTTTTTTACAAAAATTCAACCGACTTCCAAAAACTAACTTTAATTTCGGAAGTCGGTGTCAAAAAAGAAATAACCAAATTTTTGGAAGTCGGTTGTATTTTTTCATTGTATGAATTAGCAGCTCATGTCATATTCACTTCAACTTAGCTCGCACGGTGAGATGTTTACAGCATAACACTTCAAACTCACACCACCTCAGCATGAGATTATAGAATAAACCGGTTGTTTCAGAAGAATTCAAGTCATGTGTACACGTCCTAAAGCAAATCGAGCGAGGAACGAAGGCAGGAATAAATGAAGGAATGACGAGGTCGTTGTGTGTTACGAGTTGAGGAGCTCGTGATAAGTGTCATTAACTGCGCTCAGCACACATCCGGGTTCCGGCGGTTTGAGGATTAAGGACGGAGGAGGATTGGGTTTGCAGGTGGGATATTATCCAGAATAATCCAGATGCTGGAGAATTTCATGTTACGGTATGATGCAGGTATTTTATCAAAAGGGCATTCATATAGGTTTTATTTATCAATCTTTACTTATTATAATTATGAATGAGAAATTTTGAATGGATGCTTGTTACTCAATCACGCTAGAACGGCTGGACGGATCTGGATTAAATTTGACACAGAGATAAATTATATTCTGAAATACCACACAGGTTTTTTATCCCGGAAATATGATCCCTTGAAATAGTTTCCGACATTCACGCGGGCGAAACCGCTGACAGAAGCTAGTCATGAAAAAATGAAGAGCTTCATATAAGGCATAGTCTCTAATCTATTTTGCATTATGACCAATAGAGCATAAACTAAATGACGCTCTATGACAGATAATGATTGCTAAAAAGTTTAAAATAAATGTGATTGACATACTACCGAATTGTGACGTAGGTAGGTAGGATCATCATCATCACAGTCCACTGCTGGACATAGGCCTCTCCAAGTGCACGTCATTTGGCTCGATCTTCGGCAACTCTCATCTAGCCACCCCGCGAATTGTCATGTCATCAGTAATAAATGTTTTTTTTTTAAATCGCTGATAGAATTTCTAGACAATGTGACATTCTATCAGCTCAAGGTAATGTTAAAGCACAGTATTGTTTGGATCTAACTAAATGAACACAGTTCCTCCAAAGCTGGTCGTAAAACTAAAGTCCAAAAGAGCTTTGGACTTTATTGTAGAGCTACAATAAGGTTTTCCTTTAGCCCAATTACATTACGTATACGAGATCTAGGCTCGCTCCTGAAACTGCCGGAGGAATTGAAAATACATAGAACATGTGAATACGAATCTATCGGCGAAACAAAGTCTTTAGTTTCTAGGAGCGATTTCTTTACACATTGTATTGGGTTTGTGTACTTGACTTCTTTTTAAGGTTGGGAAGTCATCAAATGATCTCCCGCTCTGGGCGGGGCGGAAACCGTGTTCCTCTGAATGCATTTTGCGTTCCAGGGCCGCGGTGACCCTTTCGAACAAATTCTGCAACCCTGGCAGTTGTCTAATTATAATAAAATATAATATAATATAATATAATATAATATAATATAATATAATATAATATAATATAATATAATATAATATAATATAATATAATATAATATAATATAATATAATATAATATAATATAATATAATATAATATAATATAATATAATAATAATATAATAATATTCCACACAACTATCATACAACTAATTGACTACCTTTATAGTTATGTACGATAGATGTATTAGAGATCATTTATACTTTTACAAGTTCTCACTAAATTGATACACCATAGATCTAATGGGTACAGTAGTGTGATTCTGTAAACATCCCACCGTGTAAACTTAGGTGAAGTTAACATGAAGTAAACTGTCAATGCATGCAAATAAGATGGAATGACAGTTCACTTCTCGTTCACTCTCCACCGAAGTTTGGCACTTGTCTCAAGGAAGCGAGTAGCTATCGACCATTTGCTCGCTGAGGAAAGGGACAAAAGATATAGATCTCGTGTGAGTAAAAGAGACATATACATTCATAGTCGATAGCTGGCTGTTCACACTGCCGGCGAGTGGCACTTACATCTAGTTGATCGCAGCGACAAGAGCTATTAAAGATTAAACCTACTCGCTCAGCAACACTCGCTCGGCGATGCTCGCTTGGCGGTCAGAACAACCAAACTGCGGTAATTTCTCCAAATAGTGCTGGTCGGAGCGAGTATTGCGAGTAGAAACCCGTCGCACTAAAGCACTTGCTGAAAGCCAAGCGTCAAAACTACCGAAACTTTTCACTCGCTACTCGCTGATCGCCAATTGTTTCGAGTTTGAAGCTTTACTCGCTACTCGCTGATGTGAGGCGGTGAGACAAGGGTATTTACAAGGCGAGTTGTTGACAAAATATACCTGCTGTAAACATACTGAAGTGAAGGCTCGAGTGAAGTGATCACGAAGTGAGCTGTCAATCCCTGTAATCAAGATGGAATAAAAGTTCACTTCGCGCCAACTCCACCTGTGTTTTCACGGTGAGAGGTTTACAGAATCATCATCTGCCTAGCCTTTTCCCAACTATATTGGGGTCGACTTCCAGTCAAACCGGATTTAGCTGAATACCAGAATTTTACGCGGAGTGGCTGCCTACCAGACCTCCACAACCCATTAACTGGGTAACACGGTATTTCATGGCAAGACTGGAGTCAGATTAACTGGCTTCTGAGTATCCCTAACGACTGCCAAAGATCTACAAATGACAGCCGGGACCAACGGCTTAACGTGCTTTCCGAGGCACGGAGGAAACTCGGTATGTTAAGGTGGTCACCCATCCACAGACCAACCTTGGCAAGCGTTGCTTAACCTTGAAGATCGACCCGTGCGGCTGTTATTATCTAGCCACGAGCTCCTCAATGAGATGAGAGGTTTACAGAATCGACCGGCTGATATTACTGACAACAGAATGAAAGTTCGGTAAAACTCCAACGAAAAATATTTAATTTGAAAACCTGGATGTTGTAAAAAACCGGTCATCTTCATATCTGGTTCACGCGCAATGCGTTTCGAACGGGTTTTGATTTTTTAAAGTAATTTTAAAGCCATAGACTTTTTATAGTAAAAAAACCATTATCTGTATTTTTTTTTTAATTTTAGGCTCAGTAGCTTTAGAGATAAGGGGGTAAAAACGAAATAGATCTAAGTATACCTTACACAGAAACTGTTAAAACATGCCAGACTATAACACAAATGCAATAAAATGTTTATCTCCATTGCAGTAGTACAATTCTAAGCTATAACCCGCTACTCTGCGGAAGCCCATGATATGCTAATGATATCCCCGAAAGCGATGCCGAATGTTTTTAAGTTGAAACAAATCTCTTTATCGGTTTGCCTCATTCGTGTATGCCGTAATATATATGTATATTTTTATTTACAAATAAACGTACATGGGTTTCCGAACAATTAGGAAAGGCAGGTGTAGAAATCGCATTTTTAAATAAAGTATTAAATTATGCAACGAGGGGATAAAGCAGTCAGTGTCTTATGTCAAGGGCGTTATTACTAGAAGCCTGAATGCAGTGAGGGATTAAAAATAAAATAAGTTTATTGCCACAAAATACCTTTCATACAATATAATTTACATACATAGGTACATTGGATTTTTTGGCAAAAGGCTGCACATATTGTGAAAACCCTGCCTCCTAAACTAGGGGTACCCTGTGACTTAGGAGTCAGTGTTCTACTGTAACTTCGTGTACAAAAAAGTGAAAACCTTTATTTTCCGTATGTGTGTTAATAAAACCTATAATGAACTATAAACTATGAATATGAATGAATTAATGAGTTTGTGTGTAAAAGGGGGAGGGAAGGATGGCTGTGTGAGTGGGCTGGGATGTGGTGTGGTGTGGTGTGGTGTGGTGGCAAAGGCAAAGATACCTTTATCCCCGAGGAGGATACTCTACTTTTCACACCTACTGCGAGAAAATTGTTCGCAAGCCATGAAGAGAGATGGGTTCCCGTCGATTTCAAAGTTTAGTTCTAAATTCAAATCACATTATTGATCTCCGGGCATTAATATTGTACTGAATTTCATTATGACTCGGAGGGCAATAATTACTAACTTTAGGTTTAGTTTTCATGACATGTAATGTGAAAATATATTTACTTAACCTCTGCTCCTCATATTTTTGACGTGAGCATACCACGAAAAGTGGCAATCAAGGATAGAGTTAGTCTTTCTACCAATGAAAGAACAAAATTAACAAACACACATTTGCAACATTCGTTTAGAACATGAAAGAATTCTAAGAAAACAATTATTGCATATTATTTCTAATAGTGAATCTAACATTGTGGAATGATCTCTTCTGTGGAAGTCTCAATTTATAGTAAAAAAATGTGTAATAAATATTAAATATCATAACATCTGCATCTGCATTCCTATCTAAACAATTACTCGGTTCCCACTCCGCGGGATCCGGAACTATGCTAATTACATTATCCCCACCCGCGGGGCAAAGCGTTTTGCAACTAATCTCTTTATCAGCCGCCCTCATTCAGAGCATTCGTGAACCCGGTAATATATTGTGGCAACAGTTTCAGCCATACACTTGGAGAATGGTGTGAGCGTCCTTGGTATAAAGTGAAAAATAAAGCGATCATGCGGTCGGTATTTGTTTTAGCTGGAATTCTGATAAGACTAGTTGTCGACTGCAAAAGAACCGGCCTAGTGCGAGTCTCACTCGCCCACCGAGGGTTCCACACGCTACGAATGACTTCAAATAAAGAAATTTTTTATCATTTAATTACAAATGTATAAATTTCAGACTTTTCCCTAAACAAGTTGTATAAGGCGGTATTATTTGCATTTTGGTTGGTTACCTTGAGAATGTCGAAATATTTTTTTTTTGCGGCATAAACGATCGTATCTTTTTTAACGTTAACATAGAAGTCTAATTTTATACTCTTTGTTACGGCCATAGCCGCACACCACCATAAGAACTAAATTGACTCTCACTACCACAGCTCAAAGTCGGTTAAAAAGAAACAGGTTTTATACGCACAGTAATATTGTCTCATTCTATAGAGCGGCCAGATTTGTGAAGGTATTGCTCAGTCCATTCTCTTTGTCTATGGTTTCAGTCTATTGTATTCGTGTGTGTCGTCATCCTACGTACAAGGCAACATGTCCATGTAAAAGGGTCATGTTCATTAAGAAGTATCTTTTTGTTTAGATATAGGGACCCTTTTTGTTAATCGTGGGTGGTTTGTTAAAAAGGTTTTATTATTTTTACCACAACCATAGCATCCCTAAGCCTGGATTTGTACACGGTTAATGGTAATAGGTTTGCCACCCTTATTACATGGGGCAAAAATAGGACTGGAGAAATATAAATTTACCTTTATTCAACATCTGCCAAACTAACAAAGGGGGAATGCCAGGGCTGTGGATTTTTTTCCAAAGAGACACCGCGACCCTGGAACGCAAAAGTCATTCGGAAGAACACGGATGGGTCAATAAGAGTCTGCCACTCTATTCCGCTCCGCCTAGAGCGGAAGAGCGCCATATGATTATTTGGCATCCTAAAAAAAATCAGCCCACGAAGGGTTCCGTTTGGTACAATAAACCTTAATTTTTATTATTTGTCTTTATGGTGGCAATAGAAATACACAATCTGTGAAAATTTCAACTGTCTACCTATTACGTTCTTGAGATACAGCCCGCTGAATGACGGAATGACGGACGGATAGCGGAGGCTTAGCAATAGGGTTCCGTTGGTTACCCTTTGCGTACGGAACCCTAAAAAAGGGCTTGTACTTGCTCCTCTAGGAGTAGTATGGTAGTAGCACTGAGGAATTTCGTAACTAAATAAGTACAAACATATCCTCACGCCTTTTTCCATAGTCTGTATCGCCTAACCTAAATGAAAACCATTTTTTATCACAATGCGTTCCCGTACCACAGAGCATGCGTTCCTCGACCGAAACAATGTACAGTTGTTAGTCAAAAAGTTTTTAGGTCGAACAAAATAAAATCTAGCATGGTTCTGAATCTCGTTGGCTGCGGGCTGCGGGTAGCAGCTTTTGACATCAGTTTTTGTATCAACAATGGCGGCTGTTTACTGTATAGGTTGACTTTTAACTCATTGACAATCTTTTGAAACGGGGATGTGAAAACTCATATGAACTATTTTACGACGAAATAGGTACTTATGAAAAAATTACGTGAAGTTTATTTTGGTCCAGGAGTAACGTAATTCCAATAATGTCAATGAATTAAATTTTAAAGTCAAGCTGTATTATTATACTAACACTTCGCTCGCGACTTCGTCTGCGTTGCTATTTTCTTAAGAATCCCTTTTTTTTTTAGTAATAAATGTAGCCTATGTGAGTCAGCTTTCTAAGGGCAAAAGAATTTTTGAAATCGGTCAAGTAGTTTCTAAGTTTATTCGTTACATACAAAAATACAAATCTTTCCTCTTTATAATATTAGTGTAGATTAAGCCAGAACTGCCCCACTGCTGGGAAAAGGCCTCCCTCCATTCTTCCGTCTCTGCGCCACTTCTTGCCAAGGCCTAAGGAAAACGTTCAAGAAGTTTGGTTTGATTTTATTTTTAAAATCCACTGTAGCTAATAATATGTCATAACCCAGGTTGCCGTTCTGCAGTACTGGCCATTTCAAATCAAAATAATTTTTGTTACGCCAAGAATTCTAATTTCAAAATAATTTTATTTTAAAAACATGACATTCTTTGGTCATTTGTTTATTGATTTGCGTTATGTTTTCACGCATTTGAATATTTTTCGTCATCATGATTAGGCTAAAATTCGAGTACCTAATTATGGAATATAAGTTACATCGGCACGCAACATCAACGACGTTTCATAAAAAAACGGCAATTTCATAGGTACCTAATATTATTATTCTGTTGAAAGCTTTTCCAGCACTGAGGAGTGTTTTTCTTTTGTTTTCACTGTTAGTTTAGTTACCGCTTCAACAAAATAGCACTCGCCAAGATACTCGTAGGTACTAAAGCTTTACTTAGATGTTGAATTGAATCAGGTTCTTAAGGACATACAAGATCTAATCACTATTACATTTCTTAGTACAAAAAACTACAAAAGCAAATCTATAGGTATAATTTTTTTTCCTGGAAAATACAATTTCCTGCGAGGAAAGCCATGAGAGTAAAGCCGCGAGAAAAAGTTAGCGAACAAATAAAATAGTAGTTGTGTAAAATGGTATATGCCACGTTGCAGGTGTGACAAGTGTTCACACAAGTACACTCGGGCATGGAGTGCGAACGGCGTCTTTTGAATCCACGTCTATTGAATGTTAAAGGTGTTCCAGATGTTGTTTTAGCGACAAAGCAACGTTTCAATATTTCACTCACAAATTGCGGTATCACAACTTCAAAGCACAAATTAATGTTGGTAGTAAGTAACGTTAAAACAACTGTCAACAATCAGGATTGCTAACACAATTTCTGATTACTATTCGATTTAAAACAATACACACAGATTTTTTATTTGAGTCAACTGAAGTATCGACTAAAGCACGCACTAAGTGACCAAATGTAAAAAAAACAACGGATTGCACTCCGGGAGTGCCGGCAGATGTGAAAACTTGAATACGTGCTTCTCTTCCTCCGTCTTACGAATTTTCGATCAGGTCACCTGACGCGAGTTTAACATTTTTTACCTATCACAAAAAAAGTGCACAACGCCGCTAAAGAAGTTTTCACTTCAAAAATTGGGTTGCAATAGAATTTGAACTCTGTCAAAAATTTGATAATCATCCCGAATTCTGAATTCTATTTTGGTTTATACTCGAACCTTCCATTTGTCTGGTTTGTGCAATCGATATGAACTGCACCGAGTTTGCTTTGAAAACACAATTTTAATGAGAACCGCGGTTTGCTGGTTCGTGATGGCCAACACTAGTGCTGTAATAACATTTGATACAATACTCAAGATACAAGGTTTCTTTGTATTGTGTGACCCGCTTTGTGTAGCCACTCAAATGTGCAGATATTGCAACCAATGACTGTTGCGGCTCTTTGATTAACCACATGGGGCCGGTCCAAATGTATATGGTAATGGTACAAGCGGATGTGAGATTTCATATCAAGTTTGACGTAATTTGAGTTCTGGACTTTTGTCTGTTTTATATGATAATGATTTCTATGAGCAATGGATCGTCAAAGTCTGTTTTAACAGGTTTAAAAACTTAAAGAAATCACCAAGAGATCAATTTTCATACATACTTTAACAAAATCATCTCAGCGACAATCAATATCAAAATGTAGCGATCACGATGCTAATGCGAACGCTCCTTCTATACGAGAATTACCCCTCTGGTCCTTTGAGATGTTTACATAAGTACCAACACACAAACACGCGTGGAGTGCACCTAGTACTAGGCTGTCGGACGAGTGGAAGCTCTGATTCTACTATTTGATCTTTATCTTAGGTGAGAAATGGAACTGCGGACTTCGTTCGAAAGAGGCACCGTACCCTGGAACGCAAAGGGTATTAGGAGGACCACGGATGGGTTTAAGTCAGTAAGAGTCTGATACTCCCTTCTGCCGTACCCAGAGTGGGAGGAGTAATTTGATGATTTCCCAACCTAAAAAAAAAACACAAAAAAAAGCTGACAGATGGAACACCGGGGTGGTTTTAGTCAGTAAGAGTCTGACAGATCCCTGGTATCCCAGGAGCTCGTGGCTAGAGAGGAGCTCGTGGCTAGATAATAACAGCCGTACGGGGCGATCTTCAAGGTTAAGCAACGCTTGCCAAGGTTGGTCTGTGGATGGGTGATCATCTTAACATACCGAGTTTCCTCCGTGCCTTGGAAAGCACGTTAAGCCGTTGGTCCCGGCTGTCATTTGTAGATCTTTGGCAGTCGTTACGCATAGTCAGAAGCCAGCAAATCTGACTCCAGTCTTGCCTTGAAATACCGTGTTACCCTGTGAATGGGTTGTGGAGGTCTGGTAGGCAGCCGCTCCTCGTAAAATACTGGTATTCAGCTAAATCCGGCTTAACTGGAAGCCGACCCCAATATAGTTGGGAAAAGGCTACGCAGATGATGATGATGATGAGTCTGACAGATCCCTCCGCCCGCCCCAGGGCGGAGGACATCCATGAGGATTTTCCCCCGTAAAAAAAAGGTTACCCATATTTCCTAAACTTATAGCTCATCCATTCGACCACAAATCACAAAGCCCCGAGTCAGAATAATCATAATGTGCATAAAATATTTCGGATTATCTCCAAAACAACAACGAAATATCGCCGGATTTCCGGTCAGAAAAGTGGATCAAAACAAGTACTTACTTAGTAGCTAGGTGATGGAGAAGCCTGACTTATACACTTCACAAGTTTGCTTGTTGTTCGAATTACCCAAAGTTAGCTTCCTTAATTATACTGGTATTGTTGTTCGAGCTTCAATTTAGTTTCCATTGTGAATGGAACGGATACTATCGCTGCTTTTGCGTTTTTTTTTATTTTGCCTTAGTTTTGTGAATACATTTATTGTACGTATAGCTAAGTAGTGGAATCCCCTGCTGAAATCTTTATTTCCTGGCTACAACTTTGAATCAAGAGTGAATCGGTTACTTCTAGGCGAGCGTGCATTAGCGTCCACCACTTTCGCTTCGTTTGCTTTTCTTATTCCATCTGGTAAGATTTTGTTCAAATGCGAGCCTTTTAAAAAAAAATTAATATAATTAATACAAAGTCCGTGTTGACATATTTAGCAAAGATTTTATTCTAATGATTAAAATCGGAATACTGAAACAAATGATTGGAAAAAGCATTTCCCTTTTAAAGCTTTCCTTTGATACCCAGTCGGTGTCAACTGAATATCCGCTTGCCCAGAGCGTTAACGAAGCAACACGCTCAACGCAGCACCAACATAAGTTAATTAACATTGGCAACACTTTCCACATCGTCCGTCACATCACCCGGATTTTTATGGCTTTACCCGTTTTTAAGCTCATACATAACAGCAGTGCGATTTTGTAAACCTCTCACCGAATAAGCTTACTCAGGTTAGGACAAACATGTTCAAGTAATTTGATCAAACAAGCTGGTTCAAACTGTTGGATGAAATAGAAATACGAAATTACGTACTTCTTCATATCATTTGACAGCTAATTTTTTATCAAATCTTCCCACAGATATGCATGCCAATTTGATCAAATAGTTTCAACCAGCCTGTTTGATCAAATCACGCTGTCCATCCGTACAAACAAGGTGGAATGACAGATCACTTCACCAAAGTTGCTCGTTAACGCGGTGAGATGTTGACAGAACAGCTAGTCTATTCTGTAAGTAGCCATTTCGATATCGAGCTTCACCTGAGTGAGATAGCTGACAAAGTGAACTTTATTGCACACAGCATAAAGGTCTTATGTTTATACTCACCTCGGATTCCGCTGTCGAGACACGTAAATGTTGTTACAGAATAGGGGTACAGAGGGCCTAGTACGAATAGTTTTGACGTATAGTAACATAACGTAAAATTTTACCATAGCCACAATACTCGTTTCGCACATAATATTTATTTGAATTAGATGCTATATTCATATTTTTGAATGATACAAATTGTGTGTCTACACTAACATTATGAAGAGGAAAGATTTGTTTGTTTGAATTGAATAGGCTCCGAAACTACTGGACCGATTTGAAAAATTCTTTCACCATTAGAATTCTACATTATCTCTGATGTACAAGTTCTTTCAAAAAGTTAGGGATCCGTATGAAAACTTCGATAATGTAACCCAAGGTGTGAAAATAAAATACCAAACAAAAAAGATCCTTATATCGCGTACGCTGTGGAAAGTATTGACAATAGAGCAAAGTGATGTGCTACAGTTTTATAGAGGACATAAATATCTACAAAAAAGTTGGTGAGGATATGCATCTAACTATTATGGTTAAGTCACAATGACCGCTTTTTGGTCAAATTATTCAATCAAAAACCCGGGTGATATGGAATAGTGGTGATTTTAGTATCATGATGTTAATCCTTATCTATTTAAATTGGTTAATAATTAAGGTTGGTTATGTGCATGTAAATTACACTTTCACGAAGTCGCGGGCGAAGTGCTAGTGTCCCATAAAGTTAAACCTAATAAAAATAAATAAAGTTAAAACTATGGGGTTGTAGTTTTTATACGTCAATATATTCGTGCTAGGCCCTCAGACCGGCAGGATCCCAGCCCTTTCACGTCGCCATGAAAAGTGGGAGAAAGTAAAACAGAGATGAATGGCCGCCATGTCTTTTTAATTAGTACTTAGTGGGTTCCGTGTCGGGGTGATGACTGCAAGAATTCCTTTATGGGAACAGCTTACGGGAATAATGAAAAAACTTTCCGCATTATTTTCTTGTTGGGCCCGGTTCTGTTAGCATTTTTTTGTGAAAGTACTAAACGTTTTTAATTAAATGAGGTTTTGCTTAGCTGTTAGTATAGTGCTGTATGAATAAATTATAAAGATAAATAAAAATCGCGCTTGTATTCGTTGACGACTTAGACAGAGGTGCGCGGTATGCCGCCGTGTCGAAAGACGTTTAAATCCTCTTTAATTGGGGGCGCGGGCGAAATAATAAAGATATTTAAATGTAGACAGAGCTATCAATTTTGGAATTCGGTAGATTGAATTGATTGATTGATTTTAAAGTGAGCTCATCAGCTTTCTCTGTCAGGCGATAACGGCTACACAAATGAATACTGAATGCTCAGTATTCTCACTCCAAGGCAAACTTAAAGATAGTTTTATGAGCGTACGCTACACATTATAACAAATATCCTTACTTCATATAAATCTTAGTTCTCAAAGCTCAAGTACTTTAGACTGTAGGTTTACTAAGCCGCTTAAAACTGCAGAGCGAACTTTAAAGGAGATTCCGGCTTAAACTTTATAATCCTATTACCCACAGACTTTTTGATGTAAAAATATATGTGGCAGTGTACTCTTTATGTTCACACGTCTTTGCAAATAAGAAAAGTTAACAACATTATCCTACGTCATAACGAAATTATCATCATTTGCCTAACCTTTTCCCAATTATATTGGAGTCAGCTTCCAGTCAAACCGGGTGCAGCTAAGCAGCACGTTCGGGCTGTGAGTGATGTACCGATTGAGAGAATGATTTCACTAATAATTCTTTCTTTGTATTGCTGAAAAAATTCGTGGTTTCTGAGGGATAGAATTCGTAAGTAAGACACGGAGAAAAACTAGTATTTTATTTAATCTTTCCACAGTAGTAAAAAACCGGCCAAGTGCGAGTCGGACTCGCACACAAAGGGTTCCCTACTATAAACCTTAATTTTTATTATTTTTTTATAGCGGCAATAGAAATACACAATCTGTGAAAATTATATCTTTCTACCTATTACGGATTTTGAGATACAGCTCGCTGACAGACATAAGGACGGACGGACGGACAGCGAAGGCTTAGTAACAGGGTTCTGTTGGTTAATCTTTGGGCACGGAACCCTAAAAATAGTAAAACTTCATTAGTTTTAAGCAAACCACCCAAAAATATTTAGGTAAGTAAGCCCTTTCATAGCACAGAGGAACCCGGGCCTACTAGTTGTCCTAGCTGTGATCTCT
Organism: Lacanobia oleracea; assembly: GCA_950371165.1. Taxonomy (NCBI): domain Eukaryota; kingdom Metazoa; phylum Arthropoda; class Insecta; order Lepidoptera; family Noctuidae; genus Lacanobia; species Lacanobia oleracea. Next base: position 8,576,143 of record OX493389.1, read on the forward strand.
CACCCGGAAATTGGCAAGGGAGCTGTATATACCTATTTGCTTGGAACATAAACGACCTAAAGTTGATAGTAAATAGGCCTTTAGGCGATAATCGATCTTAGTTTGAATTACGAAATATTGTTGAACTATACCATTTTTAGGTTTCCATAGTCAACAAGAAACCCTTAAAGTTTCGCCATGTCCGTCTGTCTGTCCGCGGTTTAGCTCAGAGGAGCTTAGCACTAGAAAGTTGGAATTTGACAAAGTGCTAAAATAAAATGTTCAAAAAAAAAAATTGTGACTTTTAACTACGGAACCCTACACTGCGCATAGCCCGACACACTTGGCCGGTTTAATCATGTTAGCATAGCATAAACTGCCATTGTCCCATCAATATCACCTGGCTTACTTACTTAAAATAAAATATTGGTCCCAAACATTGTAAAAACATATTTCAGCCGTTTTACTTATTTCGATTATCATTTATGTAACAAATTGTTATTTTTGTTGCCTCTGATTTTCGAATTCCATAGGTAGGTATCCCAGTTTTTTCTGAACATGATTAAAACCCACTCTCGACAGCATTATCATTCAAAATATCATGACATACCCACATAGCCCCGGGGCGAACATTTCCGATTTAAATAAACTGGATTTGATAGGAACATATTCATGAATATGATGAGGTAAAATATATATTGTGGAATACATTTATTTTAGTTAATATTTAAAGGGTATTTGTTAGAAAAAAAAACAGCATTGGCAAGTTTAAGTCGGGGATTTTTTTGCCACTTTTGACAACAATCCCCAGTAAATTGAATCTCCTATTAGGTTTAAACTATTTTACTTTTATCTACGAGTACCTGTTTCATAGACAATTTGTGATATCCAACCTTAAGCTGATACACAATTGATTTATTTGCTGTACCTCAACATAACACTAAAAAAACACGCTAAAATATACGAAAACATTTAGTACTTAAGTGGGTAACAGACACTCCAAAACTTGTAGACGTTAATTCATGTAAGAGCTTAAATACTTAAACAAACAAACACACACGCTCTTAATCTACCCCAAACAGTTGGAAAACTTTCGTCGGTATGAAAATGTACACCGATTTGCGCTCTGCAGTGTGCACTACACTGCAGACTGCAGAGTTCACACAAGGGTTAAAAGGCAATTAGAACTTTACCAGGCATTTTAATAACAGTTTTGTGTAAGTGGATTTTGAATGGCTGAAATGTGTGTATGGCGTGAGTTGATATGTGAAGTGCAAATCAGTTTTTAGAACTGTACTAATGTAGTTTATGTCGTGTTTTTAGTACTTTCCCATGAGTGAAGTTACTAATTAATAAAACGAGATATAAAAGTTAATGCTTTTTTATATTTTCAGGCGCGTTTTAAGGCAGTCGTTATTGTAATGACCATAAGAGCTGCTGCTGGTTCGATTCCCGGGTCAGGTAAAATATTTGGGTTTTTACAACAAGGAATTTTCAATATCAGCCCGTAGTCTAGTTATGTGCATGGTTGGTAGAAATTATGGTAATTCCTGAACGTAAAAACAAACTGAACGCAAATGTGCCAGTGTGCAAGCGCTATGTTGTGTGTAAATAAAAAATTCGTTATGTTTTGTCTGCATTGTTTTTTTTCCAGCTGAAAAATTCAGCCAGTGAAATAAAATGAATGAAAAATTAACGATTGACATTGGTTGAATAGTATTGGAGGTAGCTGCGTAGGCGTTTCAGAGCCAGTTCATTCTTAATAAGTATTTTATTGATAGCCGTACAGTTCGGGATCATAAAAACGTGCTGAAAAATGTTAACAGTGAAGAGGGAAGTTTCCCGAATAGCCAACCTGCTATAAAAATAATTGTGTACCATGCCGCTGAAAAGTCTTCCGTAAAAAAACGGAGTTATCCAAAAAAAACCCCGGAAAATGCGAGTCGGACTCGCACACGAAGGGTTCCGTACCATAAACCTACAATTTTATAATTTATTGTTATACCGCAATAGTAATACACAATCTGGGAAAATTCAACTTTCTACCTATTACGGTTCTTGAGATACAGGCCGCTGACAGGCAGACAGACGGACAGCGGAGGCTTAGTAATAGGCCGTTAGTTACCCTTTGGGTACGGAACCCTAAAAATGGTGGAAATACCAAGGTTCACGTGCTACGTTTTAATCACGGCTCTGTTTTTTAACTCCCGAGCATCGTGACGCGAAAACCCTCAATTTGTTGGTGCCGCTTCACGAATACGTTTCAACTAAAGGTTTTATTCAGATATAAAAAAAGGTTAGGAATTTCGCAAACGATAAAAGTGGTCGGGCATTCGGCGGATTAGTAGAGCGGAATACTGAAAACAGAAAAACTACACGTTTTCTTCTACATTTTTACAATTTACACATATTTAACGCTGGTGAATAAAAATTCTGATGTGACCTTTACGTTCCTTTGTGTGTAAAAATAAGTTTCGAACTAATATAAAATAAGAAACCTACAAAATGTACTAAAAACAGCAGAGACAGAAACGCTATCATAACACGAGGTGAAAAGGGGACTGACACAAACAAATAATACTACAAAACATATATTGTTACGAGGAACAATACACGAGATAAGTAGAATCATCTCCGTCTCCGTAATAAAAAACTAGACGGAATTGAAATGGGGACGAAATGGCAGGAAATGAGGCGAGTAATAGACCGTCTTCGCCGACCGAGTTTAAAGGCTAAATACTTGGAACTGTACAAATTACGGAGAGGCGCACTCAAATGAACGAAATTTTATCAAATAAAAAAGTGCCATTAAACTTGTGCCTACAATATCTTGCTGAGCTACTTTTCTCACTTGTGTTTTCCTACTTTTCGTGTTTGAATTTACAGGAAATTACGCAACGCACACGGCACAACAATCATTTGCAAACGCTGGGGTAACAATTTACCCATTTGCTGCTGAAACGCCGCCATACGCCGCGTAGTTACTGAACGTTTAGCGTGTCAACTGTATGCAGCAAACACATAAGCAACGTTTTCGAACCCCTTTCACGTCGAAGTATCGAGAACCAAGTGTCACCATTAATCAAAACGTTATCCAAATAACAGCGACAAAGGACCGCATTTTAAGGTCTTACGATACGCAACGGTTCGATTGTTCTGTTGCTGAAATTTGAATGCAATGTAGCCAATGTAGGTAGCAAATATTGTATTCACAGCAATAGAACAATCGAACGGTTGCTGGTAATTCAAAATAGGGTTGACCGACTCATGTAGCGTTAATTGCTTGTGATCATGCAGGCACTGGCAGTTCACCCGGAAACAACAGCTGTATTGAGTTCATTCAGCCGATAGACATCTACTACAAATCAATGTAATTTATCAACGAGTATTTTAGTTATTGGAGTTAGTATTTGAATATTGGTTTATAAATATGAGTCAATTTTAAATTGAAAATGTTTGTTCAAATGATAGTGGCATAAAATAGTTGTTTAAGTGAAATAAATTTTGACTTTCCCTAAAATGTGCCTAACATGTGACATCCATTAGATCTAGTTATCTATACATTTCCAATGTCTGATTCTCTTCTCATGTTTCGCGCGTTTTTCCTGGTATCTCGAGTTCTCGACAGCGCGAAACTAAGCACTTACATTTTATGTCATTTTCGATTTATAACTTAGTAGACGCTAAATCGGGAGGATCGAATGCGAAAAAATATGATACCGAAGAAGTTTTTTTTTCGTGAATGCTTATAATATCAGTTGCGTATCTTACCTTCGTGACACTTGACGGACAGGCGGAAAATGAGGTCGGACGAGATTTCTTTGCGATAGTTTTAACTTCCTAAGGTACGGTGAGATAAGTATGCTAGGCACTTGCCTGGGTTATCCGTGATGAACTAAATCATTAATGATATGGTTGTATGGTTAGTTTGAGGCGAAATAATTTCATTTTCGACTGAGAATTTTTGCGATTTTCGTTTTATGAACTTGTTATATAAATTACACAGACTGTTTTAAAACTTACAAAAATTTACTGAAATACAATCCATAGTACTTACATTGCCACTTAAAATAGATTGATTTGAAATTGAGTTTCAAAGAAATTAAGAAAAAGGCTTCTAAGCCAAACTAAAGTAGAATTTAGGTACTCGGCTGTAAAATTACTGTTGACTACGATGATTTTAACTTTTTGCGATGTTTTATAACTTTTTTACACAGCAATATTGCGTTAAAATCTCGTATAAAATAATAATGTGATGTCGGAGTAAAAATGAAGTATTTTGATGCTCGTTCCCACCTTTTCGTTAAGAATTATTAAATTTTCCAGCGCCATTTCTCTGTATTCAGTTTGAGGAAAAATGTAAAGCAAGATTTTGATGAAGGGAAATATTTACGAAGTACCTATTTGAGCTCTAATGATTACTGTGTTTACACATCAAGATTATCCTTTATTAGATAATGTTGACGTCTTACAATTAACTTATGTATGTTAGAAATGATTAAGCTCATCATATAACATTTATAATTAACTCTTATTTTTTAGCTCATATGGTTCTTATTGGAAAAACACCGTCTCTCGTAAAATATTTAGCTGCAAATTGCTCAACAATATTTTTTAACGATAATCATAATCGTATTTTTCACACGAAATTCAATTTCTGTGCCATAAATTGTGGTTGATGACAAAAATTAATAGACTTCGAAGTGTACTTTATTGAAAAGCTTTGAGTGAGCAATTTTCCCTGAATCTGAAATGTAGGTACGTAGGTACTGGGTACCCAGTTTAATGAACACTTATGTACCGAATTTAGACAGAGCTATAAAACAAACCAATATGCGTTCTATAGACTTCTTTATGTTTCTGTTTAGCCCTTAAACTTCGTTTTCACGGCTACACTTAGACCGAAATTAGACTGAAAGCGATAAACGAAACTAAATTGAATTTGTATGGAGCCTCTAAGAGCTCTCTGGTGCTGTTAATTGCTTGCTCAGAATGACTTGTGTATTGTAAATTCTTTACTAATTTTTGTAATGAATGACTGTGTTTCTTACTGAATCAGATTTCCAATTAAAAATAATTTTTGTCGGGGCAAAAATTTTCTGCGATCTTTGTAACCGGTAGAGTATCTTTCATTTTTACCGCTATGTAAGTCTTGCTTTTTGGCTATAAGTTTTACATAATGGCTTTGAAACAGAACTCATGAGCTATTATTTCTTTGCATTAACAATTCTTATTTTCTCGTATCCTTTATTTAATTATTGCACATAATATAATTGCAATATACATAATCCTTAACGTCTAAATAGCTGAACCTGAAGTTTTTGTTTAGAACACCACATTCTAGAAGACGCAACGTTGGGAGGCCTCCCACAAGGTGGACCGATGACCTGGTGAGGATCGCGGGTAGCCGATGAATGCGAGACGCACAAGCCTGGTTGCTGTAGTGACATTACGGGGAGGCCTGATATGATGATGATGATGATAGAACTTCAGATTTTGAGGAGCTCGTGGCTTAATAATAACAGCCGCACGGGTCGATCTTGAAGGTTAAGCAACGCTTGCCAAGGTTGGTCTGTGGATGGGTGACCATATTAACGTACCGAGTTTCTTCCGTGCCTCGGAAAGCACGTTAAGCCGTTGGTCCCGGCTGTCATTTGTAGATCTATGGCAGTCGTTACGGATTGTCAGAAGCTAGTAAATCTGACTCCAGTCTTGCCAAGATGTATCGTGTTACCCAGTTAATGGGTTGTGGAGGTCTGGTAGGCAGCCGCTCCACGTAAAACACTGGTATTCAGCTGAATCCGGTTTGACTGGAAGCCGACCCCAATGTAGTTGGGAAAAGGCTAGGCAGATGATGATGATGATGATGATAGAACTTCAGACATAAACAATCTAAACATCAACGACATGCCACAATTTAAACCAATTCACCACAAACCACACGTTTCGAATCGCTAATTTCGAACAATTGATTTAAACCTCTCCACCGAACTTAATCAAAACAACCAACCGTAAAACCGGAGACCGGCGCGATGTTCGTAGTTTCCATTTGACATGAGAGGCAATCGGTGTGCTCTCGCAATCGATACAACCTGCCCCTATGGCTGGCGTGACTCGGGTACCAATCGCACACTCCAACCAATGGAGACGATGTCCTATTAACTGGCAATTAATTTGGCTGGCAACTGTCTGTGTTTATGTAAGCAGTCAAGTGTGAGTTGGAAGCGCACACTATGGATACGATAAATAACGTTTCCTGGATGGCGGCTCCCTTAATTCAAATGGTTTTTTTAATAATTTGTTGTTATATTGGCAATAGAAATACACGTGTGAAAGTTTTAATTGTTTATCTGTAATAGTTTGTAAGATACCCACTAAAACCACACCGGTGCTCACCATCAGCACATAGAAAGACTAGCACTTAGCCCGCGACTTCGTTTGCTCAGATTTAGTATACACAGATTTCCCCCTTTTCACCCCCTTAAAGATTGAATTTCCAAATTTCATGTCCCTAGGGGACTTTCACTGGTACTAAATTAAATTTGCTACTAAACTACTGGATTTAGGCTGTGCGTGAGATGTCAGTCTGACAGTTTCCCTTTCATATAATAATATATGCATACCAAATACCAACACAAATTTTATGATTCGGATAAGATTAGCTACCTACTTCCACACTAAGTCAAGACATTATAAAATAGATCTAAAATAGAGTGAGCTTTTACTGAACAACTTGGCTGGAAAGAGGCTATCAGCGATAATGGCTGCCTATTACTTATTGCGCCCTTCGCATCCGGTAAACGATTTCAAAGGCCGGTCTCATTTACAGCTGCTTTCAGGCACACTTCCAAAGTTTAATGCAATTTAACAGTTTCCAACATTTACGCTTTGTAATTGAACTACAAACTCTGCTGGGTCCAATGGAGCTGTTAGCGACACAGTGCTATTAACTTTCATAAACTATTGGTAGGTAGGTAATTTTGTTCATTGGTTGCGTTCTAGGTATTGGTCCTTTGAGTCGGAAGTGTTTTTGATTAAATAGCATAAGCATAACCAGCATTAAGAGGTCTTAATTTACCCATAAAAATGTAGCAGAGAACCTTGTTACCTTAACTTCTTCTGAGCTTAAAAAGATCACTTTATGAATTTCCATGGTATAAAACTAAGAAGAACCAAAGTTGTTTTAGCAAAAATGTTTTTGCTATAAAAAAATGTAAGAGAACACGCTGGCAATTTTCCAGCGAAACGAAAGCACTAATGAAACCAATTAAAACTTCTTATTAATTTAAAAAAAAAATCCTTTTACCCTTCCAATTAGCAGGGGTTGCGAAAATGTCTGATTACAATCAGCAATCATTATTATATAACTTGTACCCCCATCATTAACATTTAATGTACATTTTGATTGCTTTGTATCTGCGTGTGAAGTAATTTGTATCGCGTCATGCGACCTGTGTTTGACATTTTGATCGTGTCATACCAAGCATTGTTAGGCCAAAAGGCCGAGTACCACGAGCGTGAAAATTCGACATTACGTTTTGAGCGACGCGACGGATCTATGTAAATCGTGTAATTTCTGATAATATTAATTTACGTGTGGTTTATTTGGTTTTCGTCAATTCTAATCCTTGGGGTCAAGGTAGAATAAAATATTGTTAGCGATAAGAGTTCAAACCTTTTTTGATTGACCACGTGGTTTCGATAGCGCTTGTCAATCACTTACATATTGACGTTTTCACAGTCGCTTACGCCTATAGAAAGTTGCTTTGGCTAAGCCCTCTTATCTATTACGTATATTTTCCATGAAGAGAAGCAAGCCTGTTCAAAAATAATCCAAATGTGTAATTTCCTTTGCAAGCAGATCTGTTTAAGGCCGTCAACGCTTAAACTCGGTCACCGACAAATTAATCTGTCGTTTGCAGCACGACAGCTCACTAGCTTTTTTCTCTGTACTCATACAAAAGTCGACGAAATTAAAATATATCACATAGGTAGGACGCGTCGCGTCGTATTAAAATGTGTAGTTCGTGAATCCACGTAAATGGTAAAAGGATGACTTGGGCAGTGCCATTATTTACATGTAGCTTTGGTTTTTTCTGTCTAAACGAATGATATTATGGAGGTAAATGTTTATAGTCGTATATCAAGTAATATCTGCACCTACTGTGGCCCGATTACGACGGTAAAATTCTTCAAATTAGGTAAGCCACACCATTTATTTTATTATTTTTGTATACACAAAAAAACAGTAGTAATTAACATTATAATACGAGTACAAAGGAACTGCTTATTTTCCAAATTTTCACGGTTCTTGTAGGTCAGGCCATGATGGTGTAGACTCGGGCAAAGCCACAAAATAATAAAATCTCATTTATGTTTCAAGTTTTACCTAGGATAAAATTATGGCCAATATTGCTTTCAAGATTGCGCGTAAAAGCTTTTAAGTTAGTTGAGATTTGTAAAGTGTAAGAAGTCCTTGCAATCAAGTTAAAGTAAGTATCGCTAAGTAATATTTTTCATCCTACTATTAAATTGCACCGCCTACCGCGGCCCTCGAGAATATTTCATTACATATTTAATTGCGTCAAAGAGGGAACTACTGTTTTTTATCAAAACAGTTACGCTTTGTGGAGTTGATTTTATGTTATCATGAATGTTTACACGTATCTTTTCCTCTTAATTAAAGCTGGAATGTTGTTTTCTTTTTTAGTTTTTAATGTAACGCGGGTTTACTGGCATCATTCCTGGTGGAATTTGGGTGTTCCTTAAGTTCATCTGTGACTTATCCTTTTCGGAACACAGGTGTGATATTTTTAGTGTGCTAAGGAGTTTCTAGATAGATTGGAAAGGAAACTGAGGCGTCAAAGTGTTCGAAAACTCAGTCACGGAGTGGTGCAGTACATAGGTAATATGGTTCGGCAACATCAACTTTAACGGCTTGATCGGCAAACTGCAAAACCAGAATAGCGTAAAAAATATTCGATTTCGGTAAAAGAGGGAGCCAAATGGTGTTATGAATGTTATGATGATGTGATTGACAAACGCTAATAAAATGTCAAGTGGTCAACCCAGATATTTTCGACTTATGACAATCGTTCTTATTGATAAAATGTAAATTTTGACAAATTAAATACTAAATGTGGACTGAGAAAACCCTTTTTATACTAAAATTACTTCTTTTTACACTTTTGCCTTCAATTTTACCCCTAATCAATCAAGTAATGAAACCATTATTTTATGTTTGTACCTATAATGAACAAGCACCTATAGTAAAACGTGAGTTATAAGGTTAGTAATTATATTTCGTTCAGTAGGTCGCCGCGATTACATCTTACAAGCGCCGATAGCGCCCCCTGTGGCTTTCAGTGGAACTGTCGCATTAGATTACGATAATGCACTAAGGTTTAACAGCTGGGAGACGGGGCAAGGGCGGATTATCCATGTTTTAGGGTTCATTTTATTCTAAAATAGAACTAGAGTGTCAAGAAAAGTACAATATACGTTGGACAGTGGATACTTTTGCACAGTGAAAGTAGTGGTAGTAGAGTAATTTTCAAACATATTTCACTTGGTCAAACATTTTGAAAGTCAAAATGTTCTACTAGCCTAACGGTAGCTTACAGGTTAAAAAATAAGTTAAAGCAAACAAACTTAGGGTTACTTGTTCATCATCATCATCATGATCATCATGTCAGCCGAAAGACGTCCACTGCTGGACATAGGCCTCCCCTAAGCGTCGCCACAAAGACCGGTCCTGCGCGTTTCGCTTCCATCGGCTACCTGCGACCTTCACCAGGTCATCAGTCCACCTTGTGCGAGGTCTTCCAACGTTACGTCTTCCGGTACGCGGTCGCCACTCCACAAGTTTTCGGCCCCATCGACCATCTGTTCTGCGAGCAATGTGCGGGTTACTCGTTCACACTGGTACATTTTGGAATATTTTTATTCTTCGTAGAATGATGACGTGATGACCTAGACGTCTGATCCACCTCGAAATAACCCGTGCAGTATACGGCTTGGTTTGAAGTGGCTCAGGAAAAGAATGATGCAAAGATTTGGGCTTTGACAGGCTGATTAAAAATAAAATAAAAGAATTTTAATAATATCATGACGCCATATTCACCTACAGTCCTACAGTGACTGCTTACTTAGGTATATAATGTACAGTACTGCGCCATATACCCATGTGAATGGCATGCATCTGAGCCGTGAACAGTACATTGATGACACGTAGACCGGGCGTGCAAGGGACGTGGACGTCATGTCGAGCCCGTGTCAAGTCCGTGTTACATCGGCACTGTGTTTGACAAGGGACAATAGTAGCACAATTTACGAGTATGCCCAGCGGAACGATCTAAAGCAAAATTGTAATGATTTGGTCGTCAGACTGGTAGAAAACCGCGCTACTACTGAGCATGAGGTTTTAGGTTCGATGCCTGGGTTAGGCAAAGTGTTATTGGGTTCTTCTATCAGGAATTTCTCAGTAGAAGCTGGTCTTGTCTAGACTTGTTGCTATTCCACCAATTCGCACAAAGCGCTTCAAAACTTCTTTTATAATGCGCACAGCAAAGAAGCGGAACTTTCTATCTGCGTCTGTGTTTCCGAACGCATCCAACCTTAATCTCTTAAAAGTTAGAGTGAACAGGCTTCTTCTAGGTAAACTCGCTTCATCGTCAATTTTGTTCTGTCTCCTCTTTGCTAGACTGGAGTCAAGGGCAAACACATATCAAATAAAAAAAAACTTGTGCTCGGTTGATGGCAAATGGGCTCGCCCAAATTATTTGGAACTTCACCATAACTGTCGAAATATGGGCGAGCTATAGCCAGGTACGCGACCTTATGCCATGTTAATTTTCTGTTCTCACACCATAAGTTTATGTACATATTGCTTTGCTGTGATTCCATCGTAGGTATGAGTTTGGTGAAAAACTTTAGGCAAAATCGATTCAAAAGAAAACCCAAATGTGTGTGTACACCCTCCTATTCTTTCATTAGCGATTCGTAAGTACGTGTAGACGTCGTAAGGGGACACTTAGCACTCGATCGCTTCGTAAACATTCCTCAACAGTTAATCGATACTCGACGCAGTGGGAATCGTTTGCTGGTTCTTTTCGATCATTAATACGATAACAGTCAACAGTCGGGGTGTTTGTTTGGCTTGCTTTAGGAGGAAATATTAGTGTTTATAGACATGGAGTTTGTTGTGCTTGTTGTAGCAGTATCCTAATATGTAAAATTCTTCCGTTACTGCCAACTGACTGAGTGACTGATAGACAACGTACAGCCTAAACTATTAGTCTTAGAAAGTTGATTTGGTATGCAAGTTTCTTGGGGAGTGTAGGGGAGCACTAAGAGAAGATTTCCCGAAATTCCTACGTGAACGGGAAAAAACGGGAGATGCCCGTGAGTAGTCGCAGGCAAAAGCTAGTCTACATACAGGGTGTTGTGTGACTGAGAATTTTAAATTTAGGAATAACATTTACTCAGGCGTCTTATAAAATATGGGAATAATCGAAAACTAATTAGTATAGTTTTGCGGGTTTGGGCCAATTTCTGGATTGAGTAATTGAAATCAAGTACGTGTCAAGACCTACTTCAATGCGATTTCAGGTTCTTTTTTTAAGAAGAATTTGAGAAATACTTAGTTCAGAATTCAAATTCTTAATACAGGATTCGCGGATCACACGGCATAACGTAAATCACAATTTACGAAAGAAATATTCCTCACTTAGAAAATCTAGGGCCTCAAGCTCAACCCATATAAAAAATCGAAGCGTGTCCTAAATCCAGGATGAGTATAACCAGACACAAAAATATCCAGAGGATTACTGCGATCGAAAGTATCCAGCAGATAGTATCCGCATTCAATTTATCGACTAACTTATTTTATGAGCAAAGTCAGGCGTTCGAAGATTTATGAGAGTGATTTGTAGGCACGGCGTATCTGCCGATAAGTGACCCTTCGAGGCTGGCCGATGGTCCTTAGGTTACCACTAACAAGCTTACTTGGGGCACAAGGACCACTACACTTTATGTTTACGTTTTGTTAATGTTAGGGATTTATTCGGTGACAGATTTTTAGCAGAAAGCCGTTGAAGCAAATCCTTGGGTTGATAGGTACTCCAAATATATTTTATTTTTACTGTAGATAGGCACGCGTTTGACCACTATCTCACCTGATGGTAAGTGATGTTGTGGTCGAAGATGGAGCACGTTTGCCTAGAAATAACCTATTCACTCTTGACTTAAAGACTCCCAGGTTGTAGCTATCAGGAAACACAGACTCCGAAAGGGAATTCCACTCCTTAGCTGTACGCATTACAAATGTGTTACTAAAACGTTTTGTGCGTATGGGTGGGATATCCACCGTGTATAGGTGGCGCGTCGCCGTTCGTCTTGTGGTCTGGTGATGGAACGGGCTTGGCGGAATTAAATTATGCAATTCTGTCGCACATTCCCCAAAATGCAACCGGTAAAAAACCGACAGGCTAGCAACTCGTCGTCGATGTTCAAGACTTTGGAGCTGTATGATAGGTACCTAAATAAATGTAATAAAATCACAATAATATATGCAGTTAAGATGTGATCATGAAACGGTTTTGCGGAAAAACTGTTCCATCCTGAATCTGGCTTGAGCTAGATTACGGCGTCGTGTTGTGTCGAGATGACAGACAAACCAATTAAACAAATCTTTTCAGGCCTACCTCATATTAAAACGAGTTTACTAGCAAAAAAATTACGTCAGAAGGCGCCACGACACCACACAACACAATAATCCGAAAACCCGGCATTTCCCTCCGACTACTGAAATTGAAGATATTTAGTCTGAAATTCTGTCCATCCATGGTATTTAAGAGGAGTACTAATTCAGAAACCAACTCTTAACGGTGATCACAAAGCGTTCTGCACCTGATTTTGTGAGCAATATTTGGGGCCATAAAGCACCAAGCAGGTACTTACAGTCTAAAATGATGATGCATGCTTGCTTGCATATTCGTAAACTGACGATCTTATCGACACCATAGTGACGTGTTGAAGGGTCAGTTTACCCTTCATAATAAAATCAAATTCGTGTAATGTTGATAAGGCAGCGGACACACGTCTCGTGAATAGTTGATGACTTACAACGCTAGTGTGACGAGGATTTGGAGGGTCACCCTCTGTTACAACGTTTTACACCACTATGATCGATATTTGAAGGCAATTTCTAAATTGATTGTACTGAAAAATTATATTAGAGTTATTTGCCAGAATGACAAGGATTAAAGTACCTGAACTAAATAAAATAAGGAGGTACTGCCGCTCTATTCTGTAAAAACCTAGGTGAAATTAGCTTGAAGTGAACTGTCATTTTCAATGATGGCACTAAAGATTGACAGTTAATTGTTCATTCCCTTCACTAAACTTTACAAGGTAATTTTTTTTTTCCGAATAACAACACATAAGTATTTATAGAAGCACCTGTGTATACTGTTATCACAACTTAGGTATCACAAAGGATACGTACCAATATTTTCTAGTAGGTACTTCCTTCAACACATCAAGGTAGGAGCAAAACAAAACTTCATGATTTGATCCTCAGATTGCTCATAAGACTCCATAAATCTTCCGGCGCGGTTGACAAAAACAATAAGCTTTTTATTTCAATAAAATGGTACAGTCGTAAACTAAAGTGGAGAGGTCTAACAAGGCAATGGCCATGGGGTCTTAAACACATTACTTGCGATTAGCGAAGGTCAAGTTTATTGTCATACTCATGATACAGGGCTTTTACGACTTTGTCTGGAGACACCAGGGGTGGCAATGCCATAAGAGCATTTCGTCTTGAAGACTGTAAGAAGGCACAAGACGCAAGGACAAGGAAGAACACGCGCACACCCTAAACTCTGTCACACACATACACTGATCCATCTATCCAGCATAGAAGAACCTGTGATTGCTAGGATCGGATCTTCAGTACTTCTATGTAATTTACTACATAAAGGTCACAAATAAACTTGAACTTTATCAAGGGACAAAACTTGTTTTGACTAGTTTAGCGCTGGATAGGCCATCTAATTTATGTAGGCTTTCTGTTGACTTGATTTATAGTAGATAACAAAGTAATATGAGGTATAATAGAAGAGTTATATTGTTCGTCACGTACCTACAATAAATGTAACTATACCTAGATATAATCAGATAACATCATGAAAAAAGAAAGCTAGTTTTTGATATTATTACAGCTTTGTTTAGTACGTTAGTACCTACAATAAAACAAAATATGTTGTGGACTGGTTATCGCAATATATCCTTATTATTTCAAAGGTTTGCTGCCCCCGATAAAATCTCTTTGTAGTTCTTTACGGCGCCCTCGGGAAGCAATAAGATTACCGAAAGATAAGTTTATACCTTACAACGAAACATTTCTTTTAATTTGCACTGCCTCGTTAAATTTTGTTTGCTCTGTCAAAGTTTATACGTAACGGTAGAATAAAACGCAAAATCTAAATAAATTATGTTATACATAAGACAAAAATAGTGTTTGCTTTTAAATAGTGTTACTTTACACGCCTACTTCATGTTTAGTATTATAATCCCTATTTTTAACGCGATAACATCAGAAATAGCGTGCAGGTATTCGTCAGCAGGTGTAACCCTTAAATGCCGAGTGTACAGAATAAGTGAGCGACATTTACCGTCAGTTGAAGTCAGTGGCGTGACCAAAAGCTGTAAAGCTAATTTAGAAATCAGCATTTGTCCAATTACTCAGTTCACCGCGTCCTGACAGTTAAATGTGATGTCATGGCTATTCTTGATTCAACCAGTTAAGTAGGGGCATGTCGTGTAAAAGTGCTCGTTAATATGTTACTTTTATGTATGTCTGTTCAAATGAATTTGATAAAAACCGAAGTACGTTCGTCGAAGTAAAATAAAAGGGAATTTATGTGCTCCAAATGTGTCGTTTACTTTTTGTCATTTGTTTTACAAGGCACAGACAGATGGGAAGACGTCATGCGCTAAGTGTTCTCCTTGTCTTATCACAGAACTTCTTCGTGCTGGCTTTTTTGAGTGATTCGATGCGTCACGTCAGTGAAGGAATTACTCAGACAATAGTATCACTCAGGATTTCACCACATAGCACTGTATTTGAAAGATAAGAAGGACTTATTTTTGAGATGTACATACGTAATACTCCACTCATCGTTTATGTTACATTTACCGACATTGTTAACATGCTAAGTGCTTTCTTAGGCAAAGCTCAAGATTTTTATTTTTAGACTAGTTGTCCCACGCAACTTCTTCTGCGTCACAATTTTCATTACTGTTCCGCTCCTATTGGTCTTAGCGTGATTATATATAGCCTCCCAACTAACACTAAAAGCGTTAAAAACACCTATATAAGACTCGTATATCAGTTCCATTTGAGTATAAAAGTGTTAACGCATACCTGTGCAACTGAGTTAGAGCATGCTCTAACTCACTTATAACCACGAAAGAGGCCCACAGTTTTACAGGTAAAAGTTATAGAAAGCCTATAGTATGGCGTCACAAAGATATTAAAGCTGCACAAGAGCGCTTATTCATCTTCAGCTACTACTTTAATCTGTATTACCGTTGTAAAATAGAGTTGGTAAACGCTACAGGTTGTATAAATCCTATAGTAAGGCGTCAAAAAGATCTTAAAGCTGCACAAGAGCGTTTATTCAATCGTCAGATACAACTTTAACCTGTATCACCGCGTTAGTGAGCACTATAGGTGGTAAAAAGCGCACGTCAAGATGAAAAAGCCTGTTACCTTACTAAAATTAAATCTGTTCGTAATGGAAGTGTTATGTCATCCATTATTCAACACAGCAGAATAATATTATGGAATATTATGTTATTTAAGTATGTGAAGTGAAAAATGACTGCCCTTATGATTTCACGGTAAATGTATACCATGTTTCTCATCTCAATTTTAACGCGCCTAGGATTTATTAAAGATTTAAAAGAAAAATTATGATAATAAAATAGGTACCTCAAACTAAACATTATTATTCACTCCTGCTTCCTGAGCATCATGGAATGCTTCAAATAATGTAAGAAATTTTGTTTATTGTAATCAAATGTTGAATAACTCGAAATAATATTAATTGTTAGGTTACCAAAATAATGGCGAACTTTACAAAAGTGAGGTTAGTGTTAATAACGACCCATACTTGCGTTGTTTGATACCAATACCTTTAGAACGTCTGTAAAAGAGTACTGCCTAACACAATAAGCTTTAGTTAAACCCTTTATTACAGGTTAAACCTAGATAGAGAAGTTGTTTGACACCTTTAGTTTCTCGTGTTACTAAACTCTCGATAAACTCTATTTTATAGCCTATGTCTGCGATAACATACAATGTAGCACCTTAAGTGGTATAAAAGAGTTCGTTGCAATAACTATACAACAATAAGTGTTAAAAGGTGCCGGCGAACACTTTTCTAAAGACTTGGGTGTCACAAAAAGGTTAAAGCTATAACGTATTAAGTATACTTGCTGCTACTAGCGCCTTTATAACTCTCAAAGCTGTATTACGTCGTCCATTAAAGTTTTAGTGCTGCGATTGGGGCTAAAACTTGTTTGTTAACTCCTCTATATCGTCTTTAGTAATAAGTGAGATAGTTATAACCCTGTTATATTATTTAAAGTCATAAATAAGCCTGTAACTGACACCAAAATGTTATTTGGGCTATAGCCTTCCTCGATAAATGGGCTATCTAACACTGAAATATTTTTTTAAATTGGACCAGTAGTTCCTGAGATTAGCGCGTTCAAACAAACAAACAAACTCTTCAGCTTTATACGAGTATATTAGTATAAGATTGATAATGTGTTTTAGAAATGTAATAGGTAGGTAGCGGCGATTTGTCGTTTTGAAATTATTCAGCCGTAATGGGCCGGGTAAGGGTTTTTCAAAAATATTATAAGTAATAATAAATATGAACAATCAACAGCTCTTCTTCCTCAGATAATGAAGTCAAGAGGAAATTGTACGTATCAAGTGACTTTACTATAAAGCAAAAATTCGTGTTCCTGCAATACAAAAATGGGCTCTTCACATTTAGTGGCCATTAGTTGGATTTTACAACGACAGTCCGTACTCGTAGGTGTCATATTTACTTGAGACAGGGCACCTTGCTTGCAACAAGTCAAAAATAGTATTAATTTAGGGCCGAAACTAATGTGTAATTATATACTTAACAGATATATTGTCTACCTACTCTTCGTCAGCAAGATCGTAATGTTTCCTTCTAATTAACACATATCCGCAGGCCATACACATTTGACATAACACAATATAAGATATGGAAAAGGTTCGGAAATCGGACCAGACAATTCACCTGCGGCATTCGAGTAGCCCCTCAATGCTTATGACCCACGCCCACGGCTCTACATCCCTTACATTCAAAAGCAAAATGAGGAAGATATATCTCACGTATCATCCATCCTTACCACGTCTACTTTAGTATAGTTGCAGGCGTGCGTCACAAAGTCATCGACGCGGGAACTGGGTCGGCCATATTTGTCGTTTTGGCGGCAAACGGCGTCAAATTGCCGTCGCCATGGATATGCGCCATAATAAGGTTGCTTTTGCACCAAAGATGTGAGAGGTAGCGCTACGGTGTGCAAGAATGAAATCCAACAGCACATGTAATTTTATAACAACTATTTATTGTACCTATGTTAACAAATTAATAAATGACTTATATCACTTGTGTGATCATGATCACTTCATTGCTTGGCTAGGAAGCCAAGCTTAGCACAGCACTGGTGTAAAAGGGTTAGCAGAGCTAGGTATCTTGACATACAAATAGCGAGAGAAATGAGCGAGGAATGCAAGCGAGGAATATGTTCGCGCACAGTTAAAATAAGTCCGCACCTCTCTGCTGCACACTATTTCACAGACTCGCTACGCATACTCGCATCACCTCGATACCTCGAAGAACTTTTGTGTAAACTATTTCACATTTTACACAGAGCCGCTATGCATATTCGCGCCGCCTCGCACATCTTTGTTGGAAAAGCACCCTAACACCGTTCGCATGGTAAACATTTGTAGCCTGTCATCATTACATCGGTACGATTCACTAATTCCAACGGCCGCCATCGTTAGATCATATTTGTGTCACATGTATGGAGTAAACAAGCGGGTTATGTAATCTGAAGGGTTTCTTAACAATGGTGAAACACCCTGCTAGTTTGAAGGACAGTAAAGTTAATATCCATCTTAAATAGATACTCGTAAGTTCTTATTGTGTTTTGTTTGCTGCTATATTAATCACTGATGCGAGTAAACTACTCTATTTATATTTAAACACGCAATATATGAACACTTCACGTCATGAGTTAACAAAAACAAATTAAATAAATGACACGCAATTTGTCATAACACAACATTTGGTTCAGTGATTTACGAGTGGGGACATGGAAAATGATTCATAACATTGCCGCCGCACAATTTCGGCCTCATTGTACTCTTTCTAGCTACATAGCTTGTGCTATGTAGCTAGAAAGTCTAATAAGTCACCTGTAATGGATATAGAAATATTTCAAGGTCTCTCAAAAAAGGTCAGACGTGCTTGCAAACCATGAAACGAACAGCGGTGATCCATCTTGACCGGGAACTTTTAAAAGCCTTCACATGTAACTTTTAAAGTGCTAGATCAAACTTCCCACGAGTGTAATTGTGACTCGGTGTTAAATTAGATCCTAGAACATGATGTACGTCGCCTTTCTTGTGATTTATAAATGTAATAAAAGTTTCTCGTAAGAGTTCAAGAAGACGTAAGCTTACAGTTTGTCTTCCACGCTGTTCTTACGACGTGATGAGTTCATTGGTTACCGTTTCGAGTATTTCACGCGAGTAACAAAAGCTCGCAGTCAACAATAGCGCTCGGATCCCTCAATAAACATTACAATACTGGAGTCACGGGTTCGCACTGAAGCACAAAACGGCTTCACGCTTT
Organism: Lacanobia oleracea; assembly: GCA_950371165.1. Classification (NCBI taxonomy): domain Eukaryota; kingdom Metazoa; phylum Arthropoda; class Insecta; order Lepidoptera; family Noctuidae; genus Lacanobia; species Lacanobia oleracea. The sequence goes on from OX493389.1 coordinate 8,595,099, forward strand.
TTCAAAGGCTCTACGATATCTATATACGCGCAGACAAATCTAAATGTATTTTCTGAAATACGGTTACAAAACCGAGTCTTCAGCTAGCAATTCTTTTTTATCAAGTCGAGCGTGAAAAAATTGTGTGAGGTGACTTGAAAAGTATTGGTGTCACGACTTGGAGACTTTAAATTCACACCGCGATTCGTCGAGGTGTGATTTAATTCGGACTTAGAAGCTATTTTTTTGCCAAGCGAAAGTAATGCTTCACGGACTGCTACCCCTTAGCAATACGGCGACGTATCTAGGTTGGTGTAGTTCTGTCGAGCTATTTTTAAACGGAATTGAGAATGTAGATTAAGTTCGAATTTATTTTAGAACTGGTGGGAGGCAATTGATTGGAAAGACTTTCTCGAAATGATTCCAAAATGTATTTGATTTGAGGACGTGATTTCCGGTTGGCGGAGCAAAATAAAAGAAAATATTTGAATGGTGTTCTGATAACATTTAGGTACTTAATTAAATGAAACACAGAAAAATGATTAATTGTTGTGAAATCCATTCAATTAATTTCATAATAAAAATAACAAATGACAAATGTTGCGCAAAATGACATATTATAAAAATACTTCAGTAAACAGGGCTTTGCACCAAAAGTGAATCAGTTTATTAAGCAACATTGAGAGGTATTTATCAGATTAATTGATGACACTCGAGTGGATATCTGAATTAATGAAAGCACGATTGATTACTTTTATCGCATTGATATGCTTATTTATTTGCCCCTTTTTTATTTATAAAATTCTTTGCTATAGAACTTTTGTGTGTTATTATTATTGTAAACATGTCACCGTGAAAACAAGGTTATGTGAACTTAAAGTGAGCTGTCAAAGTCTAGCATAAGAAAAAATGACAGTGACAGTTCACTAAAAGCTTTGAAAAACTTTGAATTAGAATATTACCGCTTTTTATTTATTTAAAAATAAAACATTGAAATTAAATTACTTTAACAACCATTTTACAACTCATAGATTTAATTTAGAAAAATATTTGATCGTGAATTTAAATTAACTTTTGCGACGCCTACCTGTCGAAAAATGGCGACCCTTGGATTGGGGACAACCATTTCGTTAAAAAAAAAACAAATTTAGAAGTGTTCTCAGCTGGTGAAAAAAAAAGGTTACCTATTGCAATCAAAATGCGTGCAGCTAAATATGTTCTTAATAATGTAAAAAGGTCGCCTTACGTATTTTTGATGAAAGATATTTTCGTTAATCGAAGGTCCAAAAGAATTAATATTAGATTACCCACATGACGAAGAGTGATAAATATAACTTGAAGTTATAAATGTTCTCATAAATATGTGTGACGTTCAGTTTCTTCATTCATGAGTTGGCGTCAATTCTATTGTTAAACTTTCAGTGGGTACTTGGTTTTAAAATTATTATAACTTCGAAATGATTGCTAGTGAACACTTTTTATTACAAGAAGGCGGAAACCAATTACGTACATTTCTACATATGTACTGTTCTAAGACTGAGTTATACCAAAATCGCTCAATCAACATCAATATACGCAGCAACTATTACCAATGATGATGTATCTTCACCTAACACATCTATACAAACGTATAGACACGAGGAAAATAACCCCAAATAGCTCTATTTATAAATACTTATCCGCAAACACTTGTACGTAACATAAATAAGTAGCAAACAAGTTCTAAGTAGGGAAAATCCTGTTTTTCACGGTCCGTTGGTCGCGTGGACGTCTCCTTAGGGGCTTAAGGCCATCATTGTCGAATGCGTGGAGTAATCAGCCGGTTTCAAAGAGGCCGCGTTGTTTAAACTTCGGTGACTCTTGTGTGGGTTGCTAGAGGTACATAGGAATCACCGATCCTGGATTAATTGGTGTGGGAGGCGACAGCGATGTGGCATGTATAAATTGTGGGTTTGATTGGGTTTGGTTTTGTTTTTGTCAGTACAGGAGAACATAATCTGCTGTAAGCTTTGCGTCATATGGGTATTTATAACGTGCCACTTAAGTGATTAAATTAATTGCTTAGTTAATTGTGTTATCAGAATCACTTTCCCTCTAAATGGGGAAAAATAGCTCTTTCCTGCAATTTCACCTATGCAATTAAATAAAATACAGCGATAACTTTCGGTCAGTGAAATAATTTTCTAATTCAGATCTAGCAGAGATTCCGTCTTGCAATTTTGTTGCTCTCTACAATATTAGTTTAGGTAGAAGTAGAACAACTTAACCTTCAGCAGTGTCAGCACGAAAAGGCAATGACCTGAAAGTTAATAAATCATACTAATCGATCCTCCCCTTACAGAGAAAAGTCCTCCAATAACGCACGTCTTCGACTTTTTTCTCTACGAAGAATTCGACCAGTTTAACCTTGCCAGTATTTTTTGGTTTAAAATAAGGTGGTTCGTTCCACCTTATTTTAAACCAAAAAGGCTTAATACGGTACTTAGTAGTCGAAGCAAAAACAAGGGACCTATACAAATACATATAAGATCTACATAAATATCTTATATATAAAAAAATGAATCCCTTTTTCCCTTGGTTACGGCATCACGCGTGAACGGCTGGGCCGATTTCGCTAATTTTTGTTGTGTTTGTTATTGTCAGGAGAAGGTTCTTATGTAAGAAAAAAAAATTAAGAAAGTTGCCAGTTGACGGGAGCGAAGCCGCGGGGGCAGCTAGTATGTTTTATTTTTATATTTTGTTCCAATGTTATACGTACATTAATATTTGTATGGCTCTTAATTTAGCAGGACATACATACCCGTTCCCTACGTAATTGTTCTACCTTTTCGTAAAAATAAACATATTTGATTGATTGAAAAATATTGAATTACCTGCTATTCAAGTGCACTTTAACTTTTGGATTGTTTAGCTAAATCCATTACTTGCTGGCACCACGGTGTAATGCGTACAATTTAGTGCAGATTGTTGCAGCTCTGAACTAGTTCCAGTAATTAGATTGACCTGCTGTACTCATGATGTAATACAATATGTGGTCCACGTACTTTAACGTACAGTTTAGTTAAAAATAAGACCATATTAATAAGGGTTTGTTTTTTAAGTGAAGACATAAGGTGAATTAGAGACACGAAACGGACAAATAAAAAAACTATTTTCAAAAAAATATAACCGACTTCCAAAAAAGACACTACAAAGTATAAAAACTAAACTAAACTATCGGTGTTTTTTAAAAAAACACCGATAGTTCTAGGTCAACGGGAAGTACCCTATACATTTTGACTCCCGAGAGTGTCGAAATATACGTTTTTTTTAAGCGGCTTAAACGACCGTATTTTATTAGTACGTTAACTTGGAAATTTGATTGGGGCCATAGACCTGAGTATATGGTTTTAATTTCAATTCGATACCTCCATGCGTTACCAAGATAAACGGTCTTGATAGACCTATTCCTTTTGAGGTACGGAACCCTGAAAAGTAAAAGGAAAGAGAAATTCAATCGATACACTGGCCGAACATCTTAATTTTTCATTTTGTGCTCAATCAAGCAAGACTCTTGACCTAACCTAAATAAAGTTTCAATTATAACATCTACCTCTACATGACTGTATAATTCATCCAAAGCGTCTAACTTTTAAGTAGAGGAACACTGTCTTTATTGCCCGGCAAGCGATAAAAACAATGACAGCGGGAATTAATTCGCGCCAAAGTTTAAGCAAATAAAATGTCCGCTGTTTTGCTGACGCCTCTGACCTATTAATCACTTTGTGGAAGACAAATGCATCCTTTATTACTGTTGATTATTAAGCTCTTCGTGTTTTTTTTTGTGTTCATACCTATATTGTTTTTTAGGATTTCGTACCCAAAGGGTAACCAACGGAACCCTATTACTAAGCCTGCGCTGTCCGTCCGTCCGTCCGTCCGTCCGTCTGTCGGTCAGCGGGCTGTATCTCAAGAATCGTAAAAGGTAGAGAGTTGAAATTTTCACAGATTGTGTATTTCTATTGCCGCTATAACAACTAATTATAAAAAATAAGGTTTATGATACGGAACCCTTCGTGTGCGAGTCCGACTCGCACTTAGCCGGTTTTTTTTGGGATTTCGTACCCAAAGGGTAACCAACGGAACCCTATTACTAAGCCTCCGCTGTCCGTCCGTCCATCCTTCCGTCCGTCCGTCCATCCGTTCATCCGTCCGTCCATCCGTCCGTCCGTCCGTCCGTCTGTCGGTCAGCGGGCTGTATCTCAAGAACCGTAACAGGTAGACAGTTGAAAGTTTCACAGATTGCGTATTTCTAATGCCGCTATTATGACAAATAATAAAAATGGTTTATTGTACGGGTACTTCGTATGAGAGTCCGACTCGCATATGGCCGGTTTTTATATTTTTCATGGATTAATTGTTACTTGTGTGTTTCATTTTAAAATTAATTATTTTATTTATAATTTTTCATTCTACTAGGTATTACATACATGTCTACATTTTTCTTTATTTTTCTTTTATTTTTTTTTTATTTTTTTTTTCTTTATTCTTTATTTTTTTGCAAGTATGCTGGAAACGATTCTTTTTGTACCAAATTTTCTGTTCTCTCCGCCTTTCTGTGTGTAAAATTTCTTAATAGTGTGCCATATTCTTTTCACTTTAGTTAATTAAAGTCAGCTACGAACTATTTTGAACGTCAAGCTGTCAATGTCAACCTACATTTTATTGAACACCCGAAAACAACAATGTTTTGTTCATTTTCGCTTCAATATCACTTGACCTCAAATAATCTGTCAAAGTTGACAGAACAAACAACGAGTGCCTACTAAGTAGGCATTTGTTTTTACAGAGTCAAAGGCAATATTTTAGAACATTGTTCCATTGAGGTTAGTCTTTCCATCAGGAATTTTTTGAATATGTTTTTCGGCAGTTGAAACAGTTGCCCCATAAGGTATAATTTGAAAATGGAAGGACCACATTCAAATTTATAGTATCCATCTGCTATTGTAAGTACACTAAGTATCCGGCTTTTTTTTACATAATCAAAGGCAATATTTTAAAACGTTGTTCCATTGAGGTCCGTCTTTCCATCAGACATTTTTAGGCAGTTGAAACAGTTGCCCCATATGGTATAATTTGAAAATGGAAGGACCATTTTCGAATTAGTTTAACCATCTGGCATTGTAAAAAAATATTCTAAGATATCTGAGGGCCAATTATTTCAAGCAACGTTCGCATTCGCATCACAGTAGCAATCTGACAAAATGTAGGGAAATTAGAGTTTTTGATTTCAGTCACCATCTATTCAGATTCGAATGCAAAAGTTGCTTAAATATTAATAGCATTGGCCCTCTGGTATTATTTGAAAATATTTTTAGATAACTCTCCATTATAAAATACAGAATACAGAGGACGAGCGAAGACTTCAGCTTTTAACCAATTTCTAGTTCGGAAGATAAATGTATTACACTGGAGGTACCTCACTCCTGAGTGTCGGCACGTATTGTATTATTGATTTGAGTAATTACTGCTGTGGCCGCCAGTCCGTGCCGGGAGCAAACCGGGACACGTCCGGACTGGTAACGTTCCGGTTTTGTGATTGATAGCGAGGAAGGGAGTGAATTTGAAATTGGAAGTACATTTCTTTTCATTGTCTATTGTTGAGTTTCATTTAGTATCAAGGTCAAGTACAACTCTTTTATTTAGTATCGATATTGTGGATTTTATAAGCCGATTTTTGAAGCCATGGAACACTTTTAGAGAAAGGAGTACGGTCTTAAAATGGTTCCGAGAAAGGCTTCGTGTTATTTGTAATTCGTAATAATTAAGTGAATTCGTTATAAATGACATGAAAATCCTTTACGGAGTTTTATTCAAGTCGAAATTTCCAGGAAATGTGAACGAATGAATGTATAGTAATTTTGCAAACACTTCTCTTGAGTAAAACACAACATTCGAATGCAACATTCGAGGCGAATGTTGTGTTTCACGATATGATGAATATATTAAATGCAGAAAAAATACAAAATGTTGCACGCAAAAGAACTTCCCGTGACCCAAGAGCTCCGCCGCTACGCTGCTACGAGTCTACGCGGCTACGAAAGCTCTACGAAAGTCTACGATACTCGTTATTGCCTTTTTAACTTTTTTTTCCTACACCAAAGGCATACTTAAACAACCTATTTGCATCACAAAATACTTACTTGAGACCCATACATTTGCATTTTAAGTCGGTAAGAAATTAATTTTCAGTAGCTCTTTGGCTGAAATGGTTTTTTCCTGACCGCGCCAAGCTCATTTCCCTAGCCCTGAAATGAATCTTTATTAATTTTTATTCTACGTTCTATAATGAATTTAAAAATTTGTTGATCAAAGAATTAATTAATCTTAGTCTGAGATTATAAAATGGTTGTTTTATTCCCCACTGCAGATTGTGGTGTTATTCAAATGATGCCGATTAGCTGTGGTTTATTGCGGTTTCTTCAGCACGGTATGTTATGTAAATTAAACGCCTTACAAGTATTATTGTAACGCACGCGGAGTTAAGTGGAAATCGAATCGGCTCACGTAAGCAGACTAACCACTTCACACATTCCGTTCGTAATTTCTACGGCTATCACTTGGATTTGTTACCTGGTTAGGCATATTACATCTTTTGAGGGACTCGTGGTCAAATGAAAACAGTTATACGTCGATTGAAGGTACGTCTGCCGAATTTAATCTGTAGATTGAATTGTTGTTACAGTTGTTTCCAGTTTGGCTAGGACATTACAGGCTTGCGGGCACTAGCCGGGGATTATGGAAGGCGTATTAGCTCTCACAATCCTCGGTCAAGTGTGAGATGGAACACCGGGGTGGTTTTTAGTCAGTAAGAGTCTGACAGACCCCTTCGCCCGCCCCAGGCGAGGGACATCCATGACGATATTCCACCCCGGCAACAAAAAAAAAAGACATCGCAGGCTTGAATCACCTGATTGTTTGATAAAAAGATGATTCCGTGCTTCGGAAGGCACGTATAAGCCGGTGGTCCCGGCTGCCAAATGGCGGTTGTCAAATAAACCATGTCAGAAGCCCTTGAGGCGGTTTAGAAACTCTGACACTAGGGTGTGTGGGGTCGTTAGACCTTACTGCCCACACGATAAAAAGGAGAAGAATCTGTAGATGGGTGAGTATCTTTTAGGTACTTATACAAACCCCTTCGTACCTTAGAAAGCACGTTACGCCTAACTGTCGTTCGGGTGGGTGGTCAGAATCACGTAAAATGATAACCAGTCTTACCAGAGGTTTATTGATTTGTCCAGTTACTGGGTAGAGGTCAGACAGGCAGCTGCTCCATGTAAAATACTGGGAATCTAGCTCTATCCACTAAAACTGGAAAACGACCCCAATATAGCTGATAAAAAGCAAGGCTGGTGATGGTGACAACCACATGCGTGGCAAGCGTGCTCTATTTTCGACTGCATCATCGCTTTCTATCAAGTGAGATAGTGATCAAACGCGTACCTTTCAACAGTAAAAAAAACATACCTACGCAAAGGTATCTGAATTTAGGTAAGGGTCCTGCATTGATCACAAGATCTCATCTTCTAACTCGTGACTAACTTTTTACTTCGTTTGAACTAGTATCCATCTTTGGACTGCTCCAAAGACAGACATATTGGTGCAAAACAAAGAGCTAAAATTAATCATGAATTAAAACTAAAATGCAAATGCGTTCTTTGTGCAAACTTATGCATGTCACTGTGAGCTATGGTTCACATACGTACGATTGTTTTATGTTTATACTTACACTGAGAAGCTCCTTAATGAATTAAACAAAAGCGTTCAGTTTGATTTTTAACCGACTTCAAATAAGGAGGAGGTTCTCATTTCGGTTGTTTTTTTTTGAAATGTTGTTACCTCTCGGTGTTAAGTCATATATTTAGGCACTAGTCGACCCGCGCCACTTCGTCTGCGTCACAATTTTCATTACTGCTCCGCTACTATTGCTCTTAGCGTAATTATATATCCTCGATAAATAGGCTATCTAACACTGAAAGAATTTTTCAAACCGGACCAGTTGTTCCTGAGATTAGCTTAGCGCGTTCAAGCAAACAAACAAACTCTTCAGCTTTATATATTAGTAAGTATAGATTGCTAAGCGTTGGTGCAAGCGAGTAGTGAGATTAGTCTGACCTCGTTTTTACTAAAGACAATGGAAAGACTGTGTGAAAGGGAACTACGTGATGGCGTTTTAAAAACAATACCACTGCATGGTAACCAACACGCATACAGCTCGGGTAAGTCGACAGAGTCCGCTCTTCATCTGGTGGTGAACCAGATTGAGGAAGCGATTCACCAGAAAGGGTCCTGCCTGGGCACATTCATAGACATCGAAGGAGCCTTCGACAAGACAAACTTTTCCAGCATTAGTGCCGCTCTCTCCAAACACGGCGTGGAACAGGTACTAACTGACTGGATAACTAATATGTTAAGCAAACGAGTGGTTCGCCTTGAGGAAGAGCAGCAGTAGGCTCTGATAGCCAGAGGCTGCCCGCAGGGGGGTGTGCTCTCCCCTCTTCTGTGGAATCTGGTAATTGATGACCTGATCACCAAACTCAACGCACATCGTTACTACACAATAGGTTATGCTGACGACCTCGCAATCCTAGTGTCAGGGAAAGTGACTGGAACGATCTGCAACCTTACTCAACAAGCACTACGCATCGTGGAAAGATGGTGCGACGAATACGATCTGTCGGTAAACCCCACGAAAACTGAATTAGTCATGTTCACTCAAAAGCGAGCACTAGGCCACTACCGGCTACCTATGCTCTTCAATACAGAGCTCCAGCTGTCTAACGAGGTAAAGTATCTAGGCGTCATCCTAGACAGTAAGTTAAGCTGGAGTAATCACCTAGACTACAAACTAAACAGGGCCTGCTTTACCTTCTGGCAATGCAGGAAAATGATAGGGCAGAAGTGGGGCCTATCTCCCAGAATAATACTATGGCTGTACAGCGCAGTAATTCGGCCCATGGTAACCTACGGGGCCGTGGTGTGGTGGCCACGCTCAAAGCTAGCTACAGCCGTAAACAAGTTACAACACATGCAAAGGCTGGCCTGCATGGCAATGACGGGCTGCATTTGGACTACTCCAACTGCGGCGCTGGAAGCCATGCTGGGGCTCCCTCCGCTACACTTGTTTATACAACAGGAAGCGACGATGGCAGCAGTACGCCTTAAAACATTAGGTCTCTGGAGTAAGAGAGACACACGACACACCGCTCTGCTCGAGGAGCTCAACAATGAACTCCCCATAACAAAAGCAATCAATGACCGGGTACCCAAGCAATTTATCTTCGATAAAAAATACAAAATCCAATTGCATGAGGATCATCGGTGCGAGGGGCTCTGCCCCGCCGAGCTGCGGATCTTCACCGATGGATCAAAAACAGGTACAGGTACTGGTGCGGGAATCTTCTCAGAGGATCTCAATATCCACATAGCCACACCATTGGGGGTCCACAACACAGTGTTCCAGGCTGAATGCATGGGCATTTCTCTGGCGGCATCAGCCATCCTAACCAGGGAAGTTAAGGACCACTCAATACGCATACTCTCGGACAGCATGGCTGTCCTGCAAGCTCTGAACAGCCACACAGTGAACTCTGGGTTGATTCTCGAGTGTCACCAACGTCTCAACCAGGTTGGTAGACACAACAAAGTAACTATTCAATGGATCAAGGGACACAGTGAATCTCGAGGCAACGACGCTGCGGATGAACTCGCCCGAAGGGGGTCGAGTTTGTCAGCAATGGGACCTGAGCCCATCGTGCCGCTGCCTTTCGGGTACTTACGCAATCTGGTAAGGAAACGCACCGGAGATAAACATCACAAGCTATGGGTTGACCATAGTGAGTGTAGGCAGGCCAAAGAGGCACTTCCCTCTATAAATGGCCGTTTCACAAAACAAGCCCTAAGACTGACTAAACAACAGTTGCGTTCAGTCACAGCCGTAACAACTGGCCATGGGTCTTTTAATAAACACCTCTATGCTATAGGAGTCACTGACAGCCCGCTATGCAGAGCCTGCATGGAGGAGAATGAGACAGCAGCACACCTGCTTCTAAGCTGCCCGGTGGTTGCGGATTACAGGGCAAAGTACTTCGGAAACCCAGGTACCCTCTGCGAGATAGTTAGTAACACCAAGGCGTTGCTGGCCTTCCTTGGGGAGCTGGGGTGGATCGAATGACGCATTTGTCCCACCTACACGCAAAATACGCGCTTAGTCGTGGAGTTGCGGAAACCAGCCCGATTTACATACATACATACATACATAGTCCGCGTGTGTACGTCTATCATAGTGCTAAAAAAAAGCAACCAGCGAAGTGAACACTCTGCTCTAGTCAAAAAAATTACACTGAAATTCACACACTTAAAATTTGTGTTGTGGCGCGAAATGCTACTAACCTGTTTTTTAATCCTGGAGACTAAATTGACAAGTGCAAATGACAAACTGACATACATTACAATAGAATTAAATCAGTTTTAACATTTGCACTGGTCAATTTAGTTTCAGCATATTATTATACGAGCTGGTTACAGGTAGAAAAGTGGCCTAAGAGGATGTCTTAATCCATTAGGCGGGTCAGGTGAAGATTTAGTGGATGTGGCAGGGCATCGCATTCCTTCTTTCAATAGCTTTGAAATAAATATACAGAGACTGAAGCAGTACTGAAGACTGATGGATAAATAAGCCAGTCATTAATTTAAGGCCAACGCCTCTTCTTATTTATCATCATTAAATCCGGCATTTCTGGACCATTAAATCCGGATTTCTGCAATTAGTTTCATCATAAGTCGCTTAGAATAAGTAAAAGAGGAAAATACACTCACATTTTACCAGACCGTGAAAATGAAACCCGACAGCAGCTGCATTTTCATTTTATTTTATTTAATTATCGTATTCATTCTTTTGCTATTATAAAGTCAAATATTATATTCACAGTCTGTTTTAAGAACAATATCCGGTATCCGGAACATATGCGTGGTTCCTTCACTGTAATTTATTACACAAACTTTCACACGGCTTTACCGGAATCGTAATTTAAAATTACGGTTCATGTACAACCAAGTTTGTATTCGGCCTGCTATCTCTCATGAATTTCGAGCAGCAAATAAATTTCAATTCCAGTGATACCTACTGAAATCTTTATATTGTGTTAAATTCGAAATAACTTGTATTTATTTTAAACTCCCTGAGACGGGAAATATACTACAAAAAAAAAACTGTTTTAAAATTACTATGTTAAAGAGGTTTTTTTACTGTAAAGGCAACAGAATGCAACGACTTAAAAAAATATTAAAATAGATATTGACTGCACAGGTATTTCGAAAAGAAATAATATCTCATTAATGTCTTGATTTAATTACAGACCCACATATCATCTAACAAGAACTACGTGACATTTAAAAAGTAACCTTTACACTCATAATATAACCAAGGACTATTGTACCCACTAAAACAAAAACTTATTAAAACTCTTTGAAACATAAAATGTCGTTCCAGAATATCAAAAGTAGAATAACTTAATACTCGTAAAACTTCAAGCTATCATTGAAATATGATCGAGCAATTCTGCTGAATTAGCATGTCGGAATGGCTATTAGGCAGGACCTGCTTTATTGCCAAAGTTCTGGCGAAACTGCTCACATACAAGCACATGAGAGTCGCTGTATTAGTTCTCTTAGTATTGAAACTTTCCTGATAGTTCTGCATGCCTGGTACTTGTCGGTCAGTGTCATGATATTTGCTTCGAGATTTGTGTGTACAGAATAGTATGATATTTATGACGTGTTTGAGATATTTCTGAACTAAGCATTTCTCAAACTACTTTGGCCCGATCTGTTAAGAAATATACCCTCGATTTCTGAAGAAAAGAAAGAATTAATCTTTAGAATTACAGTAAGATTGACACGTCCTTATCTCTATATACTCAAAGCAGAAACTGGCCCACAGTCTTGCTAGGTAACTTTTTCTTAGTCGCATATCTCGCATAAGATAACCTAGAACTACTGGGCATACTATAAATACAAAACCATAGACTAATAATGACGACTCATCATCTGCCTAGCCTTTTCCCAACTATATTGGGGTCGGCTTCCAGTCAAACCAGATTCAGCTGAATACCAGTGTTTTACGTGAAGCGGCTGCCTACCAGACCTCCATAACCCATTAACTGGGTAACACGGTACTTCTTGGCAAGACTGGAGTCAGATTTATTGGCTTCTGACAATCCGTAACGACTGCCAAAGATCTACAAATGACAGCCGGGACCAACGGCTTAACGTTCTTTCCGAGGCACGGAGGAAATTCGTTACGTTAATTAAGATGGTCACCCATCCACAGACCAACCTCGGCAAGCGTTGCTTAACCTTGATGACAGACCCGTGCGGCTGTTATTATTTAGCCACGAGCTCCTCAGACTAATAATGACGACTAACAAACTTTAACCACCAAAAAGATTTCAATTTCAGGTGCGAAGAGTCTCATTAGGTAATATGCGTAAAAGTGGAGCACAAGTGCGATATAAACCTAGTTTTGTGGGCCCCAATCGTGTCGTTTTAGCCAGGTTTTATGCTCGACCCTACCCTTAGCTTTTAATTATTATCGGTTTGGTCAACGGACGGTCTGTTTACCTCCACGCAGACGTGCCGGAGGATTGCGGACGCAAACAAAGGAGATTGCATGTGTTTATGGTAATAAAGACGTGTGATTGTTCGTCTAGATATAAAGCTTGTTAAACCTACTTTGACTGATTACGAATTACTGTTAATTGAACCAAGGTATGGACTGAGTCGTAAAGAATCTCTTTTTACTGACTGAAAAGATATATGTTCAAATAGTTGTTCGTCAAAGAAAAAGTTATATTTAAAATTTAAAATAGCTTTCTTATTTATCAACGTTTTTAAAAACAAAACATAAAATTTTAAAGCAAAGTATTTTTGGTCAGGGTTAAAAACTATTAAATACTGCCTGAGGCTGATCTTTGTGTATACTTACTTAGATATTAATCATCGTTTTCTTTACCATTTCAAAATATCTAGAAAGGGTTTATTAACATAAGTAATACCTACATACTTACGACTTTCAACTAAACATGACTTTCAGTAAAACCTGTAGCCCTGTATTTTAGCAGATAGATGAGTGTCGCTTAAAAAGATTTTGCCGTAGTGTTTACTAGAGAAGTCGGCCAACATATAAAGTTGGGACTTTACAAGAAAGTGGACCTCGACGCCAGACAAGACAAACACTTGGAAGAAGAACTATCCCCTTTGTATTGGATGAGAGAAGAATAAAACACGGAACTGTAAATAAGGAGTGAAATCTATACGATGTAGGGGTATTGTGTCTCTGCCAGAGTTGCGGAATTCGTTTTTAAGAACCGCGAACCTGGAACGCAAAGGGCACTAGGAGGAACACGAATGGGTTTCAGTCAGTAAGAGTCTGACAATCCCTTCTGCTTCACCCAGAGCGGGAGGAGTCGTTTGATGATTTCTCACCCTGAAAAAAAGGAGCGGGGGTGTCTATGAGTGATAGGTGTATTGGTTCTGAGGCTAAGTTAATGTCTTAACGAAATTGTATTGGTTTGATTTCCAAACCGCTCTATGTAGGTACTACTACCTAGCTACCTAGCAGATAGAGGGAGCAAACTCAAGTTTCTATAGAAAGTGAAAAACCACTCTCTCTCTAACTAACTTTTAAGCACACAAGATAATGGGTACTAAGTTTAATTAAAGTGAGTCATTCGCTTCCAAGCTTAAAGACATAAAAGTTTATATGAAATACCATGAGGAGCTAACGCTGTTAATTAATAAGATTATATTTAGGTTATATAAGTAGAAAATAATCAATTGAAAAACATTATCTTTTTAAAATAGTCTGTTAAGTCGTAATGGTTTTTATTATGGGCTGTAAAAAAATTGTGGCTTAGACATACAAAAAGAAAAGTTATTTGCTTAGTATTGTTGCTGTTTTATACGTTCTTAACTAGCAGCTCTGCCACCTCCCATGGCAAAGCGTAACTATTACCTTTTATATATAACTAGTTGACCCGCGCAACTTCATTACTGCTCCGCTCCTATTAGTCTCAGCGTGATGATATACATTCAGTCAAAAAAGTATCGGGAATGGATGATTTGTATATGGTTCCAAATTCAAATTTTTGTTTTTTTGTAGTTGTTAGATTGGCACAACTGTTTTCCATTTTGGCGCGGAGTTTGAGTTGCATCTGTTATTTATATTAAATACAGTGCTGGTTTTAGTAATATCATATATAGTGTGTATTGCGAATTTCATAATGGACAAAAATATCGAACAAAGAGTTTGTCTTAAATTTTGCATCGCCAATGGAATTTCGTGTTCGGAGTCACTGAAAATGTTACAGAAGGCTTACGGTGAATCGACTTTATCAAAAACTCGTGCTTATGAGTGGTTCAAAGCGTTCAAAAGCGGTCGAGATGTGATGGAAGATTTGCCTCGCTCTGGTAGGCCGTCAACGTCTGCAACTGAAGTTAACATCGCAAAAGTGAAGGAAATAGTGACTGAAAATCCCCATTCAACTCTGAGAGAGATAGCCGCCGAACTTTCTGTATCTCACGAGTCGATCCGTACCATTTTAAGTAATCATTTGGGTATGAAACATGTTGCTGCTCGGCTAGTCCCAAAAGATCTGAATTTTCTCCAAAAACTCAATCGCATGAAAGTCGCTGAGGACATGCTAGAACGAGTCAGTTCGGACCCAACATTCATGAAACGCATTGTTACTGGTGACGAGACGTGGGTTTACGAGTTTGACATGCAAACTAGTCAACAAGCTTCGGAGTGGTCCCTTCCAACTGAACCGTTTTCAATCGATAGAAGACATAAATGAGAATTCGCGGCGAGAACTCAACTCAATTCCGGAAGCAGCGTTTAAAAAATGTTTTGATGAATTGATTATTCGTTGGCGCAAGTGTATCGTTTCTAAAGGAGCATACTTTGAAGGTGATAAAATAAATTTGGATGAATAACAGACATTTTGTGTATTATTGATCTTTTCCCGGTACTTTCTTGACAGAGTAGTACATATAGCTTATAGCCTACCTCGATAAACGGGCTGTCTAACATTGAAATAATTTTTCAAATCGGACCAGTAGCTTCTGAGATTAGCGCGTCCAAATAAACAATCAAACTCTTTAGCTTTTTAAATTAGTATAGATGTATTCTTTGGTAACTATAATGA
Organism: Lacanobia oleracea; assembly: GCA_950371165.1. NCBI lineage: Eukaryota > Metazoa > Arthropoda > Insecta > Lepidoptera > Noctuidae > Lacanobia > Lacanobia oleracea. Next base: position 8,610,323 of record OX493389.1, read on the forward strand.
GTACAGGACTAGTTCTAGTTCAACAGTCGGTACGTTTCAATTCAGCGACAGCGAGGATCTTGTTTTGTTCACGTTGGGGAGCGGGGATGCATCTCATTGCCCATCTCTTTGTCAAGATGACCCAATTTGTACAGCCACGAACTAGGACGCCATTGCTATAAATATATATTCGTTTCCTCCTCCCCATACGGGCAGTTGAGTCATTTAATTTTATTGAAATGTTATCGTGATGTATGCTACGTACGACGGTACGAGTATTGGCAAGTATTAAAAACGAACAAGCGCGAGTCGAACACGCCCACCGAGAGTTCCGTACAAATTTGTAGGTACATATAACTTTAAATACAAATAATATTTTTATATGATTTAATTACAAATTATTCATATTATTAGTTAACGAAAATAAAAAGTTTACTCAAAAGAAGCTTTTGGTAGACCTTTTAATAAATAAATAAATATTCTTTTTATTACAAATGTATAGTTTTCAGATTTTTCTCTATATTTGTAGTACTAGTTGACCCGCGCAACATCATCTGCGTCACAATTTTCATTACTGCTCCGCTCCTATTGGTCTTAGCGTGATGATATGTAGCCTTTTTCGATAAATGGGCTATCTTACACTGAAATAATTTTTGAAAACGGACCAGTAGTTCTGAGATTAGCGCGTTCAAGCAAACAAACCAACAAACAAACGCTTCAGCTTTATATATTATTTTTATTTGTAGTATAATGCAGTATTACTCGCCAAATTTCATAGTCCTAGGTCAGCGGAAAATACCCTATAAATTTTCATTCCCTTGAAAGGGTCGAAATATACGTTATTTGCGGCATAAACGGCCGTATCCTTTTTTACGTTAACTTAGAAGTTTGATTTTCTCACAGCTTCAAGGGACTGTAGACCTGAGGATATCGTTTTAACTGCTCTTGACTCTGGTCTTGGTCAGTCCAAGACTAGAGTCAAGAGCAATTAAAACCATGTCCTCATAGTAACCCACTGTCAACTTTTTTTCTGTCACCTTACCCAGAAGAAGCCTGTTCACTCTAACTTTGAAGAGATTAGAGTTGAATGCGTCTGTATTAGTACCTACTAAGACTGTTAAAACTTAGATACTCGCGAATACCTTGATTGGTTGGTCTGAAATAGCCAACACGCACTGAAAAAGTTCGTCCGTAGATTTCACTGGAACTCCTGCACTTTTATTTACTTCCATAAAAAGGTTAGGAATCTGAGAAGGTCTGTTTGTGGAAGAATTCTACGGTTTACGAGTACTGCCTCTAATTCTTTAATGGAATCCTGGAATTAAACGCCTGCAACGTCTTGATAGCTACTTGGTGGCAAGGGAAGCCGAAATAAAATGTTGGCAAAGGTGATTTGGTAGGAAAGAGTATAATATAAACGTTAGGTAGGGACAATTTGTTTCACACGACTATATCATATAGTTATTTATTCTGTTCTTGAGTTATTTATTGTGATTCTTCACTTAATGCATATTATAAACGTTGAAAAACAACTTCTAAGAGCTTGCAAATAAGTTCGAAAGACTGCCAAGATGAAATTTAAGGGTTCTGTTTTAACATTTGGCTACGGAATCCTGAAACCCAACCAGCAACCTCGGTTTTCTCTTCTGGACAACATAAGGTTGAAGTATTTTTTCTTGTTGCCAAGTTTCTGAGTACGTAATCTGACGTAAATAAAATCCAATAAACTTGTTGTTTTGACTTACAGACGGTCCTAATGGTTTGATAAACATATTTTTTCATAAACAACCGCAACGTACCAACGTAAACACATAACCAATATATTGGTACGCTTTAAATAATATTAATGGGCTCTTAACGATGTAAAAATTATAAACAAATATGTTTTATTTAGAACTTCCTATGGGTTTTGTTTTATGCTACCCTGTTTGGGGAACAGACATTTTGAAATTATATAAACAGACTTCCTGATCAGCGCAACATCGTTTGCGTCCGGTCCTTTTGGTAGTAGCGTGATATTATAATAACCTATAGCTTTCCTCGATAAATGGGCTATCCGACACTAAAATAATTTTAGTTCCTGAGATTAGCGCGTTCAACCAAACAAACGAACTCGTCAGTTATATAACATTATTAGTATAGAAGTATACATGTTGTTGGCACATTAGTACCTGTAGTTAAAATACGAGATTAAAGCATATATTTTAGCTTTTTGACAATAGGTCCCTGGATCCGCCTTTGTAGCGCCGCCGTCCGCCTTCAGGGACTCATTTTGTGGAGCCTTAACTAGAGGTGCTGGAAGAAAAGAGTTCCTGGAAGGACTTGGGGAAGTCTTAACTTAGCATAGGAGCAGTATAGGCTAAGAAAAATACTTAGAGATGTAGGTAAGTCTGTATTTAATATAATTAATAGGACTTCTGAAACTAGTTTTCCTGTTTACCGTTTATAACTACTTCAATTGCATTAGTCAACAAAAAAAAACTTAACCATGTTTACAATTTGAAGCAATAACATGATAGAAGCAGTACAGAACGTATTACCTACCTACAGGTCGCGTCAGCGTGGCTTGCCTCTCGGAAGTTAGCTTCGAGTGAAGTCCGCGCAGGTGCAATCGCGTAAAAAAGTGTTACGTTCTTAAAATATTTTTTTGTTTATACGTATTATACTATAAACAAGTAACAAAGACTACCAGTAACAATAAAATATCAAAAAGTAACACAACAAACACATACACCACAAGAACACAAATCAAACTGTAAGAAATAACCATAATAAATTATTAAAAACAATAACTACGTGTAACACTTTTCGCATACACAGTCGTATTGCATTGAGCAAGCGGGACACGCTTATGCATCGAACGTATACGAGCGAGTGAGATGCCACTACACCCGCGCGCTTGCGCTAATCCGCGCATGCGCGAGCTACCCGCGCATGCGCGGTGGTATGTTTGTTGTCAAATTGACATTCTGCGCAGCCGATTGCGGCGTACTTTCCGGAGGCAAGCTTGCGTGATTGGGACTGTACCTGCATGAAATGAGTCAAACTAAACAATGTTTGGTGTGTCATTATTAAAAAAAAGTTAAGCCGAGTGTAGTACATGCTTCAATTACGATAGACATTTATGAACTACTAGTTGACCCGCGCAACTTCGTTTGCGTCACAATTTTCATTACTGCTCCGCTCCTATTGGTCTTAGCTGATGATATATAGCCTTTAGTCTTCCTCGATAAATGGGCTATCTAACACTGAAAGAATTTTTCAAATCGGAGCAGAAGTTCCTGAGATTAGCGCGTTCAAGCGAACAAACAAACAAACTCTTCAGCTTTATATCATAACATAACATAACATAACATAACATATAGTTTATTTCTCTCATAAAGGTACATTAGGTAATTTACTGATAACATACATTTTTTTTTTTTTTTTTGCCTTACGCAAGAACCTTTGTGATATATTAGTAATATAGATGTATTCTTGATCTAAGTTGACATGATTGTGTGGTGTCGTGCCGTTTTCTGGCGCAGTTGATTGGCTAAAACATTAATTGTGATGTGACTTCAACTTGTGCAGAGCCGTTTTATTGGTGAAACCTGTGCCGCGATATATACTGTACTTATTTATGCAATATAGGAAGACCAACGAAGCGATGAATGAATGGCTTTTCCATAGTAAAGAAAGTCGACTTTTTCAATTATAGAAAGCTCTTAACAGGTAGGTACTGACAAAAAGGTCTACTAACTTTAGAGTTACTTTGGCTACTTTTAGACCCGGAAAATGTATTGTTCCAGTGGGATAGAATCGGGAGCCATCTGCGGGAGAAATCTTGTACTAAATAAATTAGGATAAGAGCAGTCTGAAGCGATCACAGGTTTAAAATTCCTTGGTTTATTAACTGACGCTAATTCCAAGAACAGGCTCTCGTTTGTACTGTGACATGCCGCAACTAACCCAATAATCAAGTAATCTGATAAAACAACATTAATCAAACCGATAAAAAGATACCTAAAGAGTTTTGCGTCTTGCTAACACATCGGCGCTTCCACTTATGGTTTAAGCAGTGTTAGAGCTACCAATACAAAGTGCATTGCAGCAACTCGGCAGGCGGCAGGCGGCAGGCGGCACCCCACTAACCTATTTCTCTTAGTTGGCCCCACGCAGTCACGACTTGCGAAAAGATAAGCAAATGATATATTTTATGATATTATTTCTCCCCCAATCAGTAGGGATTGGGGATTGTCTTCTTCCGTTTGCTTTGTTTATTGTTTTATTTTATGCCAGCGATCTGTCTGGTTTCGCATTGTTATTTCTTGAACAACTTGTCAGCAATTATTTGGACCAATGCTTTATTTAGGTAGATAAATAACCGCTCTGGGAAAATATTTATTGGTTACTTAAATAAAATGATAATAGAGCCGGTACCGAGAAGTATAAAAGAAAATGGAAGCCGATACCCAGCAGTGGTCGATTAAAATCTGACATGATAATGACAAAAGAATCGTTGAAAATAGTAAGATAACGTGGCTTAATGAATAGCGATAGCAAAATAATTTGGTCTTCAAAGAAAGTGTCCAAAAAAGAAGCATAATCAAAAATCTTTACTATTGTTGTAAGGTCAGAGGCGGCGTAGTTTACGAAGATTTATAGTTATAAATGATTCGGGGTTTCGGACTCAGTGGCCTATCTACATTTATATTTAGATGCCTCGATCGTTAATTACTTGGTGGAGGCACATTTCAACGCTTTGTTACCTTTGTAAGTTGTTATAATACACTGATAAGAAATACCGTTTTTTTGGTTTGGTAGGCATTTTAATTTACTGATAAGATTACTGCGTGTTGATAGCAGTTTTACAAATTGAGGAGCTCGTGGCTAAATAATAACAGCCGCACGGGTCGATCTTAAGGGTTAAGCAACGCTTGCCAAGGTTGGTTTGTGGATGGGTGACTTATCGACCTTCGAGCTCGGTTAAGCCGTTGCGAAGGTCTGGTAGGCAGCCGCTCCGCGTAAAACACTGGTATTCAGCTGAATCCGGTTTGACTGGAAGCCGACCCCAATATAGTTGGGAAAAGGCTAGGCAGATGATGATAGCAGTTTTACAAATAATTTGTCGGCACCATGCTTTAGTCTGTGCTACTTGTTTACCATTTTTATCGTTATTGAACAGTACCTAGCGATAACCTAAAAGACAACAGGAAGCTTTAACCATTAAGTCACACAATAGCATTGATGACCCTCCCTCCCCTCTTTACCTCCTCACAAGGTCTTCACGACTGAAGGGATAAAATGTCCTAAAAATCTTGTAATACACTTTCAGTCCACGTGCGGATTACGCAGTTTTTCTTTCATTCTCCCCATAATGGGTTGAATAGAACTAGAGTAATACCTTTTACCGTTGTTTTTGTACCCAAACATAGTTTTATCTAGACACATTGAGCGAGAATGGGCATATAAAATAACTTTTTGTTTTTGCTATTGACTGGTACGTTTTCGGGAGTAAAGGCATGTGATTTATTGGTAATAAGTATTTTCTTTTGTGGCATGATCTGACTCAGGGTGAATTCAGTGGTTAGTGGTCAGTATTTTTAGGGAAATTTTAGGAGTACACAACGGAATCCTTGCTTTTTATAAATGCGAAAGTAACTCTGTCTGTCCGTCGCGCTTTCACGCTAAAACTACTGAGCCGATTTCAATGAAATTTGGTGCACAGTTAGTCTAAAGCCTGGGAAAGGACATAGGCTACTTTTTATCCCGGGACTATGTTCCCTAGGGACCACGCGGGCGAAGCCGCTAGTAGAAGCTAGTTTAAAATGAAGGTTGCCTAAATTGCATGAGATGTCGGGAAGCTGGTCAAGGTGATCTTTGTCAGTTGTTCCGAGTTACCGGTATAGTCAGAAGCCGATAGGTATCGTGTTACCCAGTACCTAACTACGTTATTGGGTTTTAGAGGTTAGATGGGCACGTATAATATTGGTACTCAACTGTACCCAACGTATTTCTGTTGGGTCGGCTTCCCAGCATTTCTCCAACTGGGAAAACGCTAGGCAGCTGTTGATGATCGTAAAAATGCAAGACAAAGTAAACAATAGGTAAAGGTGGCCCAGGAACTAATAAGGTATTTTATAAAGAAGACATTTGCCCTTATGTTTCAAATAAAACACCTGATTAGTGTAGTAATAAGTACGTGTTGGGTATCGCTATCATCCTGCCAGTAGAAATGACGACAAACTTTTCAGGAAATGCTTTTGGGATCTGCTTATTGTGAAAAGCACTATATGAGTCAAAAACGATAAGTGAATTTAAACAGGAAAATATACTATTCCATTACAGAGGATTTAGATAATAACCATCATAGGAAACAATATACATACACTCAAAAGTAATAAATGCCGTATCTAACATATTTATTTGAATACAATGAAGTAGGTAGGCAGTATAAGAATGAATAACGCACCATCGTAAGGAAAAACAATACCACGGATATTATTGATTGGTATATTGAACTATATAATAGGTCGGTAGTTATTGTTACTGATGAATGCAATTTTATTGTGTCAATTATATGTACGGGAGCGGAAAAAAACGGGATATGCCGTTTTATTCCGTTCCCGTACAAATTTCGGGACATCCATTCTTAGTGCTCCCTTACGAAGTGTAGGGAAGCTTCATGCCAAATTTCAGCTTTCTACGATCTGGTCTGACTGTCAGTCACTCAATCAGCCAACGGAAGAATTTTATATATTAGGATGATAATATTTGTAAGTAATAAAATGTTATTAAAACTGTTACAGTGTTTTTAGGATTGCTATAAAATGTTACGAGAGAGACATCCTAAAAACACCCTTATTGTTTCGACGAATAGTTGAAAGTTTTTAGTGAAAATATGATGTATAAAAGTTTACGTTGCATCGTTATCGATAGGAAACGAGATACTAGCAATCTGGCCTGCAACATTTAGGATCTAGCTAATAGTTGTTAGCTTAGTATTATAAATCAGTAATTTTGGTGGTAAAAAGAAAACATCCATAATTTTCCGAATTAGGTACGTTTCTAAGTTTTCCTGTAACTCGTAGTTAGAGCGAGTTTGTTGGACTTACATAGCACTGCTAGCCCTCCTGTGCAGCAGCTGCAGCAGGCTGCCGTCGGCGCCCGAGGAGCAGAGGCTGCGCGAGCGCGCGCGGCGCTCCCCCTCCCGCGCGCTGCGCTCGCGCCAACGCGCCATCAGCGACTCCAGGCACAGCATGGCGCCACCATCGCACACCATCCGGGTCCGCGGCCCCGCCCAGCCTTAACCCCCAACACTCAACACATCAAACCTCCAACGTAGCGTAATCCTTCTACAACTAACCTCGATCTTTTTATTTTATCGTCCAGTTGTACCGTAACCGCGAGTTAATGGCTCAGCGTGATACCACACTACGGACGTGACTCATTCAAATGTATGACGACGTCGCAACGTCTTCCCTATGCATTAAAAATGCACTACAACTACGACTCAAACAAATTATGTATATACAGTATGTCGCAGTCTTATATAATATTTAACGCAAACTTTTCAACTTCACGATTATTTTAAGTTTATTTTTGATATGAAAACTTATAACAGACGGACGCCACCGAGAACACGCGAATAAAATATTCACTGGCACAATTAAACTTTGTCAAGCGGCGCAAGTTAGTGATGTGCCTCTTCACGAACAAAGTTAATCACAGAGTTTATCATGTGGTAGACGGCGCTGATAAGTGTGGCTTACAAGGAGAAACAATCGCATTAGTAAATGGGGCAAAGTCGTAGTAGTTACATCACGCGAGGTAGGCCCGGCTTTATCGGCACTGATAGAAAGTGCATCAAAACTTTGAAATTAAACTTTATTGCCAGCCGCGGCGGCGGTGATAGAATCGGTGGGAGATGGCGAAGTAATCGGGATGTTTATTTAGAAGTTTCCCGCCGACGCGAGTGCGAGCGTCCGCCGGGGCGGTGTGGTGTCGCAGGGAGCGCTTCTCGCCGACTGAGCGGGCTAGCGCAGTCCTCACTGCTACGGCGGCGGTCCGTAACCGTGTCTACGACGTCGGAACGCCTTCCACCGCGGCCGTGTCTCACCTCAAGCGATATAATACAGCACACCCTCGCAACTTTGAGGCGCTGTTGTCACCTAAACTTGCGTAAAGTTTGCCTGCTATATATCATGGCCCCATAAGTGCCATCGTCACAAGCGCGTACAATTTAATCACGACGGTAAATGTCTACATTAATGGACGCATATATTGAGGTTCATTTGCGGTAATATTGATTTTAAATTTTGGTCGGATTCTTAACAGAAATTCATGTAAGGAAATTTTATTTTTAATGTGTGTTTATGGTGAATACATTTGCTAACCATTTAGTAGGTATGCTAAAACCATACTAACTTGTTAACTTACTAAATAATTGATGTCTAGGTTTGGATTATATTAGCAGTATATTTACTTTGAAAGCAACGGTACAGAATCAGTACAAGCTAAGTTTATTTATGTACCACAAAAGTAATATTATGTTCCATAATCTCGGGGCGGGTATGTTTTTCATTGATAAAATTTACATAATGGAAGATAACAGTACCCATAACATAAGCTCGTAAAAATGTACATAAATCTAAGTAGGTATGCATGAAATATTTACGGGAACTTTTCTATATTTACTTTACTAATTTGACCCTTCAAACTCTTGCTTTGCAGTGAGTGATGTACAATTAGCATCAAAATCGTCGATTAATACTTCTGTTTTCTAAATCTTAATGATTGACCAAAACTTTTAGTTTAATTTGGCACAGATGTAAGATTTAATTAGACTGCAATGATATATGAAATGGTAAAAATCGGACAATCGGATCGTTCTGTGTCATTGTTAGTCTCTGACTGTATTGCACAATCTAGGGGTAGAGGTAACATTCACAGACGTCGATGGGATTTTCTGAGGGCTAATAACGAATGCAAAAATGTAAGTAATTATATTTACATTTACTTTTTTCGATAATAATAACCATGTATATTTGTCATTTGTTGTAAGATTCATTTGAAAATCAGCGTCAGACAACATTAGTCAGTCTGACATATCGCTGAAATGGACCTATTTATTGCAGCAGTGAGACACACACTAGTTTTTTGGCTTACTTTTTTATTTTCTATGTTTGTTTTTGTAAGCGTGTTTCATGAATGTGCTAAATACATTTTATTTTATTCTAATTTTATTCTATTCTTCTATTCATAGTTATCGATCAAATCTAAAGTAATAGGTACTTATAAGACTGCATGAAAAACATATTTCTCATCAATACAGTTTTTCTAAAAATATACAAAAATATAATACTAATAGTGAAAATAGAATCAAAATTATTCAAAAAACAAAAGAGATAATTATAATTATTTTAATCAAATATATCTGTCCCTCTCGCGAAAACGCTGTTTTCTATGGCAACTGTACAGGTATCATAGGCGATGACGTCAAAGTTTACATCGGACTTCTCTTTCTAATTGTAATCTTTGAAGCTTTATAACTTCATCGCTGATGAAGCTATTTACAAAATAATTTCATGATTGTTTACTAGAGCTAATAAGTATTTCATTTTGCAAATAAAAAAATCGCATGCATATTCCATATTCCATCGAATGAAAAATGCACAGGACCGGTCGATGTAGGGGGAGGCTCATATTGAGGAGTAACAGCTCTTTAGGCTAAAGTGATGATGATGATGATGATGACGATGAATTGATCATCAATTTATATGAAATTCTTCCGTTTTAGACTGATTGAGTGACTGACAGACAACCCACAGCCGAAACTACTGGTCGTAGAAAATTGAAATTTGTTATGTAGTGTAGGGAGTGTAAGGGAGCACTGAAAGAGGATTTCCCGAAATTTCCACGGGAACGGGACATGCGCGTACGAAGTCGTGGGCTATTATAATAGAAAGGTAATTGTTTGCTCATATTTTTGTAACAAGTCACCACTACTCTACTGACTGAGCTGCTTCTTATCTGAGAAAGATAGATACTCGGTTTGTGTACAAGCTACGGTAATAAAAACCGGCCAAATGCGAGTCGGACCGCACACGAAGGGTTCCGTACCATAAACCTTAGTTTTTACTATTTGTTGTTATAGCAGCAATAGATATACACAATCTGTAAAAATTTCAACTGTCTACCTATTATGGTTGAGATACAGCCCGCTGACAGACAGACGGACGGACGGACGGACAGCGGAGGATTACTAATAGGGTTCCGTTGGATATCGTTTGGGTAAAACCCTAAAAAGCTAGTTCACTAAATTAAGCATGTTTTTATTAATTGTGACTAATTTTAAAATATCGAAAACTACAAAAATCTCTATGCGTGTCATCGGTTTCTAATCTGACGAAGAAAGTAAATTTTAAAGGCTGATTCTTTCAAAGAAAGAAGCAAACTGTCTAAAATTTAAAACTTCAATTAAAAAAAAACTTCGGAGCATAAACACTTCTCTAGTCAAGAACAAGTATCTCAGCACTTGCAAACTTTGAGCTGCTGCAAATTAAAAACGTGCTTCGAAGCCCATTCAGCGACTGTGAGCGCTTTCAATCGGTCGACAGCGCTCGCAACTATTTATTCGAAGGACAATGATATTTGAAGAAAAGTAAGAAAGATTTCTGTATCGAAACACGTGTATTGGAACCTTTCAAGTTGTTCCTTAGAAGTCAAATACATGTTTGAAATAAGAACAAAACAGTAAGGCTGTGTTTTCACCGGATTTGCGAGGATGCAGAGCGACAAACGTGTTTGTTAAGAACCAATAGAATCGCTTCATCACACCCCTTGCTACGCATCCTCGCATCCTCGCATCTCTGGTGAAAACGCACCCAAGGCTGACTGTCCACTGGAGCGGAGAGGAGAGGAGCGGAGAAATATCGAACCAATGGGATTGCATAAAATCTCAGTGAATGACGCGGAGCGGAGATTTTATGCAATAGGCTTGTCCACTGAGAAAATCTAATTAGTCCGTCTGTTAGATTATCAAAAACTATTTGACCCGTTTTTTTTCTTTTGTTACGTAAACCAAAGTTGACGAAAATACGACGCTTTTAAAATTCTCAATACGTCACGCCGCCGTGGTATAATTTTTTGTGCGTTCTGACGTCATGAGCCCCCACTCCGGAGTTTTAATGCGTTTTATCTTTGTCAATATTCATTGATTTACAAAAACAAAAAATACGTGTCCATTATTTTTTAATACTCTAACTGACGGACTAAATAGATTTGCAATTTATTGATGGTTGACACTAGCCTATTCCATTGGTTAATATTTCTCCGCTCCTTTTCTATCCGCTCCAGTGAACAGTCAGCCTAACATGTGCGAATGCTGAAACAAAAGAAAATAGGACTCGTTCTGATGCTGACAGATTTGAAGCGAGAAGTTTGGAAGGAGGCTCAAGGTTATAATGAGGCCGGTAGAAGATCTGCTGAGCTACGTGGCTGTCTTGTTTGAATGCCTGTAAAATTTAAAATGTAGTTGTAAAGGCGTTTACTTAGTCTTATTATAATTGTAGAGGTAGACTAACAGGCTTACCTATTCATAAAAAAAAATCAAACCATATGATTAGTTCAAATACTGATTTACGTATTCTAAATACAAAATATCGAAAACTTCGAATAAACAATCTGCTGAATAGTATCTGAGCTAAGCGTGTGTTTTTATTATAAATCCCAGTAGATTGGTACTAACATATTGGAATGTAGAATTTTAATTGCACTTTCAACTAACCAAACTCTCGAAACTGCGGTTTGGTAGTTACTGCAGTGCTTCTCTGAAACTCCCTCCCAAACTCCGTTCATGACAATATCTCTTGATGCCTTCTTTTATATATTTTTTACTAAATATTATAAACGCTTAAGTTTGTGAGAATGGATGTTTGTTAATTGTTACTCTTTGAAGGAGGAGCTCGTGGCTAAATAATAACAGCCGCACGGGTCGATCTTAAAGGTTAAGCAACGCTTTCCAAGGTTGGTCTGTGGATGGGTGACCATCTTAACATACCGACTTTCCTCTGTGCCTCGGAAAGCACGTTAAGCCGTTGGTCCAGGCTGTCATTTGTAGATCTTTGGCAGTCGTTACGGATTGTCAGAAGCCAGTAAATCTGACTCCAGTCTTGCCAAGAAGTACCGTGTTACCCAGTTAATGGGTTGTGGAGGTCTGGTAGGCAGCTGGTCCACGTAAAACACTGGTTTTCAGCTGAATCCGGTTTGACTCGAAGCCGACCCCAATATAGTTGGGAAAAAGGCTAGGCAGATGATGATGACTCTTTCACGCAAAACGTACTGAATATAGATATTGACGAAACTTTACAGTAACACAGTTTATACATAATCTGTAACACAAGAGAAACATAAAGGCTATATTTTATTGAGATAAATACGCGAGCGCAACCACGTGCAAGCGCTAGTCTATCATGTAGCTTATGCAAGTAGCAACGCTCCAAGCTCAAGGTCATTGGGTCCAATTACGATTAGGATTGCGTGTACCCCCATGGGGGTCGATAGAACCCAGGCTGTTATGACTAAGGATGAATGTAACACCTGTGAACTAATAACATTGTAAAGCTATCTAGACGAAGATTACTTAGTAGTTGTACTTGGGAAGGCTTTCGTAAAAAGGAGTCTGAAAAATACTGGCCAAGTGCGAGTCGGACTCTCGCACGTAGGTAGGGTTACGTACCATAAACCGAAAAAAAAACACATTTCTTGTATGGATATGGTATACAATTAAATTAAATATAAAAGGGGGGTCACTTTTAATTTAATTTAATTTTTATTATTTGTTGTTCTAGTGGCAATAGAAATACACACTGAAAATATCAACTGTCTACCATTACGGTTCTTGAGGTAAAGGCCGCTGACAGACAGACGCACGGACGGACAGTAGAGGCTTAGTAATAGGGTTCCGTGGGTTAAGATTGGGGCATCTTGACGTTCGCTAGTTGATTTTCATCGCTTTTCAGACAATCGGTCATCCAAGTAAAAGTGGTAGAAAAGTTGAATAGATATCTGGAAATTCTGTTCGGATATACAACCAGTTTCATATTACAACTCGGACCAAAGAATCCTAACTGACATTAAAATGCGAAAGTGGATTCGTTTGTTTGTTACGCTTTCACGCTTAAATCGCTGAACTGATGTTGAAGAATTTTGGTACAGAGAGACAGAACAAGCAAAAAGTGGTTTTTATACTATCCTAGAACCATCATTTATCGAGGCCTATATGAGACTGATATCCACATATAAGTCGCGAAAAGGGCCCACTTTATAAGTCTACTTTTATTTATAACGTATTTATATTAGACCGCTGAAATGCCATATACGCCTATATTGCTCCTGTAATTGAATTACGTCAATGCAATTACTCCTGTTAATCTCAATATAAGTAATTTGTAGTAAAAAAAAATTATTAATACGCGCCTAGAAATGCTTCTATAAGCTCATATATTGTGAACAGTCGAAGTGACTCTGACTTTGTTGCGCTCTGTAAAAAAATATTTTTAACATCTTGAGGTTAAGTATTTATATGAATCAGAATTTATTTATGTCAACCGTAGTGGAACAAAAAAAAATAGTGTTGTCAAATTGATAGTCTTATAGCTTGTTCGTAGGGGAACATGAATTTTCTGTGAAATCTATCATGGTTTTGATCAAAATTTTAAAGCGCCTCTTGAAATTTGCTTATTTACATTTTAGTATTAATTAATATTAAATTAATATTATGAAGGCAGCTGACATTTTCTTAGTAAGCATTTCCAAGTGTGACATAGTGCTAAAATAAGTATTTTTAGCATTTCCAAGTGTGACATAGTGCTAAAATAAGTATTTTTAGCATTTCCAAGTGTGACATAGTACCAATATAAGTATATTGGTTCTATATTGGGTTACCTCAAAACCGAAGAAGATTCGCCATTGTTACCGATTAGGGTTCCACAATGCCCAGATGAAAATCGATTGATATTATATAGATATAGTATAAAATAAAAACCGAAAAGATTTCTTTTTAATTTGTCGTAGTTGTTACCATAGACGTATAGCAACTACGACAATTTAAAAAGAAGCCGTTTACTAGAAGTTTTGGTACTTTTTTGACCATCTCAAATCGACAGCATAATACTCGCAGGTTTATCCGATCGGTTCACGCGCAACGTTGCCAAACTTCAATAGCATGGCTTTGTGGTACGGGGAATTCCCCGCGCGTCTCGCTTCACTCCACTCGGCTCTGCTTCTGTAGCAACGCGCCCTAATATATTTATTCTAATTGAAAAAGGTAAATTAAAAAAAAATACTATCATAAGACTCAATATTAGGCTGATTTAAATTAAGAGTTCAATTGTATTTTTAGCTGTAAACCAAAACTGTTATGTTAGGTATAGTGTAATAGATACCTCATTAAATAAGAATAAAGCAAAACTACAGATTATTTTACCGAACTCTGTTATTGATTGAATAAATAATAAAAAATCAATATAAATTTTAAAAACTTAGTTTTATTTATTTAAACCTATAAGTATAAAGTATGTAGCAATGGAACCAAATATAAATTTGTATTGAACAACACACTGACAAGCTTACACTTAATGTCTGCAACTTTATACACATTTTTGACCTTGTTAAGTTCCCTGCAATCGCATTTGCAAATGTTCAAAAATGAAGAACTTCTAGGTTCCCCAAAGGCATTTTGAGTATAACTTCCGATGTGATAGCCATGTATTACTGTTTCTTGCTCTTGGTTCTTCTTATTTTTTAAATTTACCGGTATAAACTCCACCACATGATTTGCTTTAGTTAGAAACCATTTATCTTGTTTCTTGGCTGATAATATAAACGTGTCCAATTCTAAAACAAAACCAGATTTTTCGCACTTTCCTTTCGTTATTGTTGGATATTTTTTGTTTTCTTTAAGTTTGTCTATATCTACTGAAGACATTTTTTTGATGGAGTAGAGTTTATTCTCAAAAAAATACGCATTGGAATTTTGAAGAATCCCATTTTTTTTTACCTCTTCAACCAAATGTAAGAGGTTGTGTATATTACTAGAAACAGTCTTTTCCATAAATAATTTTAAACTGTTCAACGAAATATGTTAATATTTCTTCAGCAACACGAAGCAAATGGAAATAATTCTCATTGGAACAAACAGTAATAACACAATACAAGTGTATGAAATGGTTATAAGTTTCAGTTCAGGCTTCTTAAAAATGGTTTTCAAACATTTGATCAAACCGTTGCGCCAATAGTGCCCTGGGGCTGAAATACTGATGTGTAGGTTTTCTCTGTTGGTATCTAGTAATGTTCGTGCGTCTTTAGGCAAAACATTGTTTATTCTCTTATTTAAAATTTCAAGTAAAGAGTTTCATACAATATGAAAAATATTGAAGTCTAAAGCCCAGTTTTTAATAGAATGACGCAATTCTAAATTTTTGTTATAATCCGAAAGTTCTTCCTGATTATCAATTTCAATATCGCTCAAAGACTTGGTACTTTCGTAGTCCGAACTTCTTCTATCTAAAGTAGTACTACAATTATCTTGTCCGGAACCCTCGCTAGAATTCGCGATACGGTCTTCACCAGTTAAATTTAAAAAATCGGTGCTCACTGCGGTTTTATTTCATTATGTGTTTTTTTTACTTTTCTTTTATAAGATCCACTTGTTTTAAACCGCTTGCACTTATTTAAATCCATTTTTTAACATTTGTAGACAAAACTGTTGTAATCGAAATGGCTGATGTCAAATCCTACAATAGAATTTGCAAAACTATATAAAGCGTGTTTTCGCCTGTACTGGTCGTTACAAGCAATAGTGGCTTCTTAAGAGTTTTAACCAGGATTGTTTGAGATTACTTAGACAATAACACTACTGTGGAATGCCTATATAAATATGTCTAGGTTTAAAACGGCATACGATAAATCTAAAAACAATAAATATAAAGAACATTTTGTCCTACCGAGTGCTGTTATAATCTTGGTGATTTATTGTTTTTAAGACGTGGATATGAAATTCATTTAACAGTTACTTCTAGGCTTATGTTAAACCAAACTAGATGCATAAATGGCTTGCAGTAATTTAACTTTAATTTGCTTATATTGGCCACTAATTATTAGCTTATATGAGGCTATAAGTAAAAGTAACAAGAGTAATTGCTCCTCAGTGCATATCTTCCTGATACATGCTCCTACAGGAGTATTAAGATTTAAATGGCCCGCAGTAGTTATCTTGTAGGCGCATATAAGTCTGACTTACCAGAGTAATTACTCTTGAGTGTAATTACTCTTCTTTCATGCTTTTATAGGAGTCTTGATCCTATATTTGTCAGGAAATATGATCCCATATACGGATATAAGTACAAATTATAGGATACAACGTACTTGAGTAAAAACGGCATGTATTTATGCTGTTAAAAGCGTAGTGGCAACCACCAAAACCTTCGTCGGAGCTTTATAAGTCCACTTAGCATTATAAAATCGCATTCCAGGATTATTTTGCTAGTTGGGAGTACTCTAAACGTTTATAATAAACTAAATTAAGTAGACTTTATAATACAAAAATCTACAAAAATGCGAGTAAAACAGCGGGCAAAAGCTAGTATTATTATGTATACAGGACTCGGATATTACTTTTGGGACCAAAGTTCAATACAACAAAGATTTCCTTCCTAAGGGTTCCTTTGCCTTTTACTTAGTTGTACATAATGTTTACGTCTAAAGTGGGCATGTCCGCTGCAGATGTTTACCCTGGCACTCGGTCGCCGGTCGCGGGGTCGTGTCAACGATCGCTTTATGCACGAAACCCTCGCCAAAAGCGGCGCCATCCATCGCGTGACGTCATTATAGCAATAAACGATTTTTGAACTAGTTTCACAGTAGTACAAATACAAACATTGGTAGTAGACTTTGTGTGTTATCTTTTGTCGGTGGAAATAATTCTTCTGAGGGGAGATTCCTGTATTTTTAAGGACTTATTTTCTCATTTCAGTCGCGTTTTGTTAAAAATACTAACACACACTACACACTTAAGGCGTGTGTACACGCCAATGACCTTGTGCATATAAACGGAGCTAACTACCCCTCTACGCGCCACTCCGCTACCCGCATTTTAAATTGTTTTTATAAAGTAACAAAACCAAATCATTTTCGTTTGTATTGCAGAGCAGAAAAAAATATTTTTATACTCTTTTGGTAAAAAAATTAGGGAGTAAAATGGTTTCATCTCAACGATTTGGTGGTTTTTTCCTTATTATGTGATACCGAAAGATAAATTCTGGCTGAACCAAATTACGCATCATATCATGTAGATTACTATTTTTTTTTCTGATGTAATTTCTCTGTTAGTGCCGACGAAAAGTTGCTTTATCTGCGCGCTATTTTTAAAACATTTCTCGAAAGAGCAGCTTTAAATAAAAACTCACTGAGACTACGGTGCGTTCGCGAGGCGCCTAGAGCGTGTCATGCGACCGTTTGCGATCATTTAAGAAAGTTTGATCCACTTCTCTAACAGCCAGGTGAGTTTTCTAATAGCTAGAGTTCATAGGGTCTCGGCATTGCATTTTAGGCATTACTACTTACTCTTTTCACAATTATTTGTCTCTAATATGTTTGAGAGTCGACTAAATATTGAAAGTTTTAAGTTTTTTAAAACATTAATAAGCCTGATCAGAATGTAATCTATTGTCATGATACATAACAGCGACCCATAGTTTCGAGCATTTAACATAAAATTGAATAACAGATTTTTCCTAGAACTATAGTTACTTATAACCGTTAAGAGAAGAAGGATGTTCTATTAATCCCGCAATTAACAACCGGCTTACTTAGCTCGGTAATTATAGTAAATTCCAAAGAGCCGCAACCCCGTGGGGGTACGTTGTAAGGACTTATGGGGGTTAGTATCAACCCAATGTTTAGCAACAATGGTTTATGTGGATCGACAATTATGATTTGATTTATATAAAGTTTACGCACAATGAGCTTTGATGTGAATGGTAAGTGTTAATAATAAGTGTTTAATGTAAGTACCAGAATACAAATCTTTAATTTGTGTGCTAAACCAACAGTATACCGAGCTGTAGTCACTAGGTGCCAACGTATAAAATAGTACTAATACCTATATGCATAATACTGTGTATTTAATGTCCTCCAAAAGTAAACGATTATACTTTAAAGTTTATAAGCATCGTTATAGCTCAAAATAACAAATATGAAAGCTGAATATGTATGACTTCATGGCCCATTAAATCGTGAGTGCAAATGTGTCATAACTACCAACATTTAGTATTAATGTTGAATACAAATAACGAAGTATTAAACGAAGAAGAACCTGAAAATAAAATTTAGAGAATAAATCCTTCAATGATATCGAGTCATCAAACAAATAAAAACAAAGCTCAACTGAGCTCAAAATCCTACGAATTCTAACTCTGCACAAATCGGAAATTCATACAATTTCCCTGGGGCAAACACGATAATTCTATATGAGCAAAATCGCGGGTACCTACATACCAGTATTGGGTTTCCAAATTTCACAAGCCCTTACGGCCTTAGCCCACGGGAAAGTGAATGATTTTCCCCTTCGCGAGCTAAACATGGCGCTATCTCGGGGGCACATTTCCGGAACAGAATAAATCGATCTACCTACAAGGATTTTGCACTTATAGCTAACTGTATACCGGTTTAGTACCAACAGCAATGAATTAGGGGTACCAATCAAGCAAAACCGAAAAATGAGCTTGGTAAACGAATAACCTAATTTTTTTAGGAGATAATATTACGTATAATTTCTGTTTCGACTTTCCTCTCTCTTTATCTTTAATTGATAGAAAGCTAGATTGACTATTCTTGTATGCAATGGTGTTTTTAAGGTTCCGTACCTCAAAAGGAAAAAAACGGAACCCTTATAGAATTACTTTGTTGTCCGTCCGTCTGTCTGTCAAGACCCTTCATCTTGGGAACGCGTAGATATATCAAGATGTAAATAACCCATTAAACCATCTCGAATAATTAAAAAATCTCGATATTTTAAGAAGGAAAAAACTGAAAACTAAACATTTGAACAAAAATTATAGCCTTTATTTAAAGTAATATATACCTGCCTACAAATTTGTACGGAACCCCAGGAAGGCGAGTCCGACTCGCACTTGTACGGTTTTTTTATCCCGACGTAATACTTGGTTCGTGTGGGATACATGGCTAAAAATAATGTTGTTATCACTAACAATCTATACTAATAATAAAGCTGAAGAGTTTGTTTGTTTGTTTGCTTGAACGCGCTAATCTCAGGAACTACTGGTCCGATTTGAAAAATTCTTTCAGTGTTAGATAGCCTATTTATCGAGGAAGGCTATAGGCTATATATCATCACGCTATAACCAATAGGAGCGGATCACTAATGAAAATTGTGACGCAAACGAAGTTGCGTGGGTCAACTAGTAAGTCATAAAACGACACGCTTTGACCAACAATAATAACCAAGAATTAGCTAAGTATTATCCTTCATATTTTAACCGACTTCAAAAAAGAGGAGGTTAACAATTCGGATGTTTATATATTTTCTTTGTTTATGTTAACTCCGTGATATAAGACGGAAAGAAGTGTATTTCCAAATGGTTCCATTTAAATTTCGTAAAGATCTGATGAAGAACTTCGGAGATAGATAGCTAAATAGATATGGACTGTTTGGATTGATAGCACTTAAAAGTTAATATTTCGTTTCTTATTACAGAACTTACGCATAAATAACGTAATAAAAACACTACAATGTATAAAATAAATTTTAATTTTGGAAGTCGGTGTCAAAAAGCGAACGGTGAACCACAGGAGAAACGCCGACTTCCGAAATTAAAGTTATTTCGAACTTTGTATTGGTTTTTGTTTGGAAGTTGATGGATGCCAAGCTACATAGCTTGTCTCATCGCCGTAAGGTTGCCTGCTTGTCGGTCTTCTACAGATTGTACTTCGGTGAGTGTGCCCAAGAACTCCATGACCTCATCCCACCGGCCCCCTTCTACAATCGGACATCCAGACGCACTGCATCTTACCATCCCTACCTTGTGGCTATTCCACCAATTCGCACTAAGCGTTTTCAAACGTCTTTTATAATGCGCACAGCAAAGGAGTGGAACTCTCTGCCAGCGTCTGTGTTTCCAAAAGCTTACAACCCTAATCTCTTCAAAGTTAGAGTGAACAGGCTCCTTCTGGGTAAGCTCGCTCCATCGTAGACTTTGTCTCTGTCATCTCTGATGTAGACTAGGGTCGAGAGCAAACCCATTACTTACAAACAAAAAAAAAAGTTGATTGTATTTTTTGTTTTTAAAGTTTTATAGGCATATGGCGCCAGACAAATTTGCAATAAAGTTCATTGCTCTTTTCTTAGGTACTGTACTTACAAACGGAATATTACAATCACTTATCGAGATTACGTAACAAAAATATGATTCCTCTCGAAACTCGAAACGATTTCGGGGTATTTAGGTAAGTAATTGGGTAATTGGGTAAGTAGGTACTAAATACCGGCACCGTTAATAAAAACCTAATATAAATATTTGGAGTTCATTGGGTGTCTTTTTAGGTTCACGGGTATACGATAATATTCGTTTTATATTTATGAAAAGGTTGCCTGAACCCTGAAAAGTGCTTCGAAAGTCGGGAAAAGAAAAATAACACGAGGTATTTTGTTCATTTGCGAGAAAATGATATGGGATCAACGAACTGGTTTCACTCAAAAAAACATCGCATTTTATGGAAGGAAACATGCGACCGAATTTAAAACCATCACGTGGGTATCCCCTAGAGAGTCAGGCAGTGTTGTAGAGTTTGTTGGAAGCCACACTTTGCTGGTCTATTTAAATAATTGGGTTAGGAGTGCTAGGACTCAGTAGAGTTGAACTTTTCAACCACAATACCAAACAATATTGTTCTCGTCAGGAAATACTAGCTTTTTCCCGTGGCTTCGCTCACGTGGCCAATCCCATAGGAAATGGGCATTTAATCCGGAATAAAAAGTAGCTTGTGGCTAGATAATAACAGCCGCACGGGTCGATTTTCAAGGTTAAGCAATGGGTGACCATCTTAACATACCAAGTTTCCTCCGTGCCTCGGTAAGCACGTTAAGCCGTTGATCCCGGCTGTCATTTGTAGACCTTTGGCAGTCGTTACGTATAGCCAGAAGCCAGTAAATCTGACTCTAGTCTTGACATGAAGTACCGTGTTACCCTGTTAATGGGTTGTGGAGTTTTGATAGGCAGCCGCTCCTCGTAAAATACTGGTATTCAGGTAAATCCGGCTTGACTGGAAGCCGACCCCAATATAGTTAGGAAAAGGCTAGGCAGATGATGAAAAAGTAGCTTATGACACTTAGCGATACTTTAAATTTATGTAACCTATTATATTATATTCCACACAACTATCACACAACGCCATCTAGTCCCAAGCTAAGCAGAGCTTGTGTTATGGGTACTAGACAACTGATAAACATACTTATATATTTCTAAATACATACATATTATAGATAAACTACACCCAGACACAGAACAAATGATCATGCTCATCACACAAACATTTGTCCTGGGTGGGAATCGAACCCACAACCTCTGGCATAGCAGTCAGGGTCACTAACCACTAGACCAACAGGCCAGTCAATGGTGGAAGATTATCTCTTACAAACTACCAAACGATTCTGGTTCTAGTTCTGATTATAATTAGAACCTAATTTCCTTAATCAAACCTCGTAGACATATGAGTAACATCGCATAAGTTGTCACACTCGAGTGAACCATTACAACTACAGTATTATGTGCAACTTGTCACTTCGCTAGCTCTCGTGATTTTACAATCCAATAAGCTAGTGTGCAGTAAGGTTTCACGTGACAGCTACAATGTATACAACCGCTAACCCGTTTAGTTGGACTTTAATCGACTGAATCAAAATTGACTTAGATACATACATTATGTTCAAATGTAAGAAGCTATAATACATACCATTGCTATTGATATTCTACTTGCATTTTATTGTGGCAAAGCAGTTTATTATTACCCTTTACATAATACGGCTTCGAAGGAATCTGAACATTATTATTTAAGACCAAAACGATCCTCATAAGCACTTACGATGCTTCCTACCGCTATTGCCACGCAAACCCACCAACTGTAGTAGGTATAACATTATAAACACAGAGAGTAAAATTTCAAGCAATATTGCCAAAAAATCTAGTTTCGTAGCACTCGTAGCGTACTGCTACGCCATTGCGTAGCGCGTAGCTCAAAAGGTAATAACCTCCCCTCCATTCGTAGTAAAAAATAGATTACAAAAAATTTGGCAACTGCATCCATAGGGAACAGACATGAAGTCTGGAAAATAAACCAAGTATTTTTGAGTTCTATAAGTCAGCTTCTTTATTTATTATTTCCTAAACTATATACAGAGTGTTATTATGAGGTAGATTCGAAAAACACGTTGAATACCCTCGTAAGTGACAGAGTTTTTCCATGTTCACACATCATAATTCAGTAAGTCAACCTTATATACAAGAAATAACTAAAATACGGAACACTTACTAGACTCCTCGGCGCCTACTAGTTTGCTCCGGCACACTTGGTCTATATCTAGGTAGAACTTTAAGTTCAACTTAGTAAGGCAATAAGTAAGATATGAATGAAAACTTCTTGGCATGTGTTCATTGTTTTGCACTACTTGACATACATACACAAACATACATAAGTAGGCATCGTAGGTTAAGTTAATGATGGTTTAGGTGGTGAAAATGACGAGTCGCTCAAAGTAAATTCAGATAAGCAACAGACGGACAAGATAAAGGAACGACGGATCACCAATTTTGGCCAAAAAGGTACCACAGGTAAACGTTGGCTAAAGAGACTTCTAAATAACGAAGATAGCCTATATTTGGGCGGGGGGTGGCCAGTACCAACTGGACTGGTATATCGAATGTATACCTCATCGGGAAGTGGATGTAACAACAGTCTGAATAATAAATTAAAAAACACTTCCAAATAATTGCTGAATCTTTTTTTTATTTTAAGTACCTTGCAGAAACATTTGCTACATAGTTCCGTAACATATGGACATTTTATGGTAGGTAGTAAAGTGGCCTGTATGCGCGGAATATTTTAATGAGTGCCATTATAATATGTTTCATGCCATTTTTAATTACAGTTTAGTATTCAATTTAATCAATAAATAAATCTGATGATCAGATTTGGCTGTCTACACAACATGGCTAGGGTCAACACAACGGGTTCAGGTTGTTGGGCACGATGACGGATAAGCAGTAGATCCGTCTCAAAAGCTAACGCGCTTTCAGACATAATCATAAATTTATTTGATATCTACGCAAAGAATATTCCTTATAGACCTCATGAACTCTCCAATTTTGGGTACCATTTAAAAAGATAGATCTTCAAGTAGTAAAAGAAAGCTCACGACAAATCCATGCGGCCATCATTATGATGACGATCGACTTATTACGTTTGTGATGAGGTATACTTTAAGAATTAAATTAGTTTATGTTTGTGCACACAAAACACTTTAAGAGAAATTAAAGAGATAAAAGCACCTAGTTACTGGTTTTTTCAAAATAAATTTCTTTCAGTCGACTTGCGATAGAAGAGTAGGATGAGAATTTTTCCCTGCTTGGGCGTAGCACCGCCAAATCCTCGTCGAGGCGATCGGCGGCGGAGACCTCTCGCGACGGGAATCCATGGTCCAGAGCGAGGAGGCATGGAAAGCGGTCACCTCCTTCTGGGAAGCAGTAATGCTAGCGAAGTAGGAGGCCGAACGAGTGAGAGAGAGGGAAACGTCACGCCCCAGCCGCCGCACCAGAAGATAACGCCCCAGGCGTCGGGAGTCACTAGACGATTCCCAGCCACTGTAGGCGCGTGCCAACGAACGGTGAGCGTTAGGTTGCTCGATGTCCGATCAGAACCAGGCCCGGGTCGACGGCGCGTTGTGTTCCACTCGCGCATCAAAGAGATGTCAGCATTGAAGAAGGGGTCCGCTAGGGCCAGTGCCTGCCAGGTTGCGAAATCTATTTCAAAGAGTCAACGCGGCCCTGGAACTCAAAGAGCACAAGGAGGAACACGGATGAGTTTTAGTCAGTAAGAGTCTGACACTCCCTATAGCTCCACCCAGAGCGGGAGGAGTCATTTGATGATTTGCCAACCATAAAAAAAGGATGAAAATTTTGCTCTTTTGCAGTTACTTTTTAACTCAAGTCTTACTTTTCGGTAGTGATGGTCGAATCAAGTTCCTACAATTTAGATACAACTACCTATGTACGTGTGTAGGTACGTACAGAGAAATGGCGGCAGTGAGTGGGTTGACGCCTGACGGCAACATTTTGATTTTCATTTCCTGCTCCAGAGCATTCGGTATAATTCCGGATTGATACGGAATTGCGGTCACAAACATACTCACGAATAATAAAAAACCCTTTTGCCCCACAAAACGTAATGGAATTTGTCTGTGACGAGAAGAAACAAAAACATATGCATGATAAATAACAAAAACATAACAGACTTACCTACCTACAATATTTGCATGTGGGTGAGTTAGGTTTCAGTGAACCTCTATTATTTTATTGTATGGCGTAACTGATGTATTTTATGGTAAAACTATTAAACATTTATTTAACACTTTACGCACACAGATGTACAGAGGCGGACTTAATGCCTGAGGTATTTTCTACCAGTCAACCTTTGGGTGATGCAGAGAATAATACTAGTAGGTGCAAATTGTGAAAAAAAAAAAACAGAAACGCGATTAATATTAAACATTTCTATAAGATCTACAGATTTTTTGTCACTTTGTGCATACCACAATTCATTTTTGTTTAGTGATATTTTCGCGAATTGTCAACCGATTTAGATGATTCCTTTTTGTTTGGAAGAAAATTTTCCCGGACTGGTCCCATTTCTATTTTATAATATCTGATGAAGAACTTCGGAGGTAAGTACCGGAACTCTTCGATAAATGATAGCAAAACTCCCGGAATTGCTGAAATGGCATGTCTGTTTATTGCTTACACCAACATAAAGGTCATAACATAACATCACGCCGGTACACTGTGAAAGGGTAAGCAGATGCATACAAGTCGCACCAATAAAATGTGAAAAAGTCGGTGTTTTGGTTTTTTGACACCGACTTCCGAAATTAAAGTAATTTTATACTTTGTAATGTTTTTTATTTGAAAGTCGGTTAAAAAGAAAAAGGTGTAAAAAAGTTTTTAATAAAATAACAATAGAATATTACAAACTCTTTTGGCATACTTACCAACACTACAACAAAGGAAAACTAGGATTACAGTAGAACCATAGGGCTTTCACAGGCTATCAATTAGTTACATCTATAGATAGAAGAATAGACTGAGCGGTCCCTATCCGGCTGTCAAACGAATACGGTCACGGAAAGGGACAAAACGACCGCGCGGTTAGTACTTGCTGACTTTTCTAGAATTCTGTTTGTTTCACGTTTCGGGCTTGCAGTGTCACGTTAATAGGTACGACACAATAGCTTTGTCTCTTCTGCAGAATAATAAATTACGTGAAAGTATTGCTCAATGGTGATGATAGGTGGAGTAGGTAAGGCAGAAAAAAATATTGGTTGTCCGGCACAGCGTAGAGATGCGCAGATTATTGGCATCGTGGTTAGGACCTACACGAGGTTGGCACAGTAACATAGTTATTGACAAAATAAAAGAGAGGATTATGCTCAGCAGTAGGCAAAGTTGGGATGTGACTGTGGATGATGGTGATTTTTCAGTCCATTCCTCTACGTCTCTGGTCCCATCTCTGTATAATAGGCTATGCTCCAGCGCAATTAGCAGAGTGGTCCGATGAAATGCCGAAGGTAAGTCGATTAGGCAAGAACAATGTGCTCTAAACAAGTAAATGATGTGATGCGTGATTGTGATACATGCTGCAGGTGTTGTTTGAAATATGACTTATGGGAATTGCTGCCAGAACTGCTTGTTTATAACAAACTAGCGACCCGCCTCGGCTTCGCACGGGTGCAAATGTGTAGGTATTTATCCCAAACTAACAAACTGAACATATAATTATCAGAATCAATAATATTGTGGTTCAGCTGAAATAAAAAGTGCAATAGACAACCGTCAACGACGTTTGCTCTCAGGTGTCTACCAGTTCGGGACATCTCTACCTCCGCTATAATTATTTGATTGCGCTAATCTAAATTAAATGGTGTGAACGGAAATTTTGCTCTAAATTAAATCGTTTTGTTCTATCATCAATACTTTTCGCAGCGCACGGTATGTAAAGAATTTCTTAGATCATTTTTTTTTCGACAACTCATATACTAAAGCCATCCTCGAGAACAGCTCTATTTATTAAAAAACGACATCTAAGTCCGTTGCGTCGTTTTAAAGATCTAAGCATACATAGGGACAGACAGACGCGGTAAGCGACTTTATTTTATACTATGTAGTGATGTTTCCGATTTTAATGAGATTAATAAATGAGTTCTGTGAAGTCAAAATGAATTTAAATGCGTTATAGGGGTGGTATTTATTTATTGTGCGAGGAGCTCGTGGCTAGATAATAACAGCCGCACGGGTCGATCTTTAAGGTTGGTCTGTGGATGGGTGACCATCTTAATATACCGAGTTTCCTCCGTGCCTCGGAAAGCACGTTAAGCCATTGGTCCCGGCTGTCATTTGTAGATCTTTGGCAGTCGTTACGGATTGTCAGAAGCCAGTAAATCTGACTCCAGTCTTGCCAAGAAGTACCGTGTTACCCAGTTAATGGGTTTTAGAGGTCTGGTAGGCAGCTGCTCCACGTAAAATACTTATTGGCATTTAGCTGAATCCGGTTTGACTGGAAGCCGACTTCAATATACATCGGTTAGTAATCGGCGTAGATCTTTTATTTCAACAATTCGTGCCATTACCAGTTCAAGTAGGAATAAGTATGTCTGGTTTTTTACTACACCCGTAGCATTTCACTCGTGCAAGCAAACGTTTGAACAGTAATTAACGGGCGTGGGTGTTCTGTTCAACATACCATACCTACTTCGCGGAACATTAGGTATGGTAAATATTTATAGAAAGCAGTGAGATTTTTTTGTTTAAGAAGTATTATAAAATTGGGAATGTTAGAGAATATTCCCAAGATGCCAATTATACGTGAAAGAGACTGAGCTGTACAGGACGTTTCCTCTTTCAAAACGTATTCATAACGACAATAACACGTCATAATACTTATTACTATTATTTTTATTACGGTTCAATCACAGATTGCAGACTTAAAAAACTACACTAATTAACAAGAAATTATGTACAAACGCGTATAAAAAAAAATAATCAATCATTGGGCATCAAAAAAATAATCCACATCGCTGTCAATGGCAAAATTGCCCAGAACATTGGCAGCATTGCCGCGTTGAATCGCAATGCTGATTCTTTGGCTGAAGAAAAGTCCAGCCCTCTGGTCACGTGAACAGTCGACAAGTTGTTTACTGATATCCCGGAAGACTAATGTACTAATGTTTCAACCCCAAACGGCTCAAATATGTAACTCCCAATTAAGTTGTTATATTTGCGCCGTTTGAGGTTTTCTGCACCTGCAGCGGCCGCCCCAGCGCAGCCCGCCGTGTTAAAAAGATGGGATGGCGCAAGGGTGTCGACACATGTTGCATCCCACACCAAAGGCCTACCCAACTTCCGAGGCATTATGGTCATCCCATCTGGACTCTTCCCATCGTCGCGTGCCAAGCCGTTGGGTTTTAAAACAGCTGGTACCCCGGCGGTGACAATAGCCCGACGGATGATGTCATTAATGCTGGCGTGCCGTGCTAACCGACCAGCGCTCCTACTGCAAGACAGGCCATGGTGTCCGAGGCGGTCGACTGCTTCACCGCATTGACACCGATGTGGAGCTCCGCTAGGAGCACCCAGACGTAGACACGTAGCGATACGGAAAGTACTGTCACTCAGCATAGTACCTATGTCGGGTGACGGTAGTGCCTGTAGTAAAGACTCGACTCCCAATTCACCCACAGCCAACAGGCGAGCATGCTCCGCAGTATTGGTGGACGTATTTAAGAGGTTATTCCGTACCAACCTGCAGAGCGGCTCGTCCCATTGTCTTTGGGAAAATAAGTTATCGGGCAACGCCGTATTCGGGCAAGCCACTTTCCAGGCGTTCACTGCTTCGGTCAAGTAAGGCACTTCACTGTTAACCAAAGATGGAGTTAAAATACTTTTGGTTAAATTTACAGTTAATTTACTATTATTTCATTTTACAATGTTTGGATATGATGCTTTTTTTGCTTGTGTGGTCTCTACACCTTCAAAGGGCACCTGGTCCTTTGAGGACAGATGGACGATATACCTACGTAGTGACGGCGTCCAGAAACACCGATTCAAATCCTACGCCATAGGTACCTATGCCTTCAAACACAATGAAGATCTTCAAAGAAATCAAACAATGTCATGTAATAAAAACAACGGTACCAACTTCCAAGAATGACAAGAATTAAATATTGTATTATTTCATGCTTTATATCAACTCTTTGTAGGCGGTACTAAAGCGAACGTTCATATTCCGCTCTTTGTTTATTTAAAATCTTCTATACGGTTTCGTTCCAGTAAAGTGAGCAAAATGCCGAGCGGTTTCCCAAAATATGGTGGTATCGTCGATAACAGCGATATGTTCAGGAATATAGTCTGCTTTTAAGCTATGAAATTATTTATAAGCCAGCTGACTTTTATGGAATTTGGTACTTTTCCTTGTTTATATATTTCATACCTACAGGTAGAATTTTTTAAGTGTGCCTGGGTGATCAAATCTGAAACTATGAGGAATAGGTTTCGAAAAACACTGAAAGGAGTCTCGTGACCGTGTGCCTCCGAGTGTGTTTTTTTTTCAAAACCTACCGGTTCGATTCCTGGCTAGGAAATCTAAGTTATAAAAATCCAATGGCTAATGCAGTTTTAGTTTTCATCAAAATCGGGCTCAAAACTCCATTCAGTGTTCTTCGACATGCCTTTTAGTTTCACATTCGGTCATTCAGTCACACTTAAAAATTCACCCTGTATAATATGCTCTCTTTTTTGTTGGAAATAAAATAGGCATGAAGCCGTTTGCCATTTTTGAGCTTTAATCTAGGAACAGACCGGTACATTTGCAAAAATTGAGCAAAAAGAATAGCAAAAAAAGGAAACCCCACTAAAAAGCACAAAAATACCGTCGCTGCTAACCTGGCTAGTTTTTAAATGAGTACTTACTAACCATAATCTTTAACTAAAACCAACGCAACTCATCTGAAAAGCTAAATAGTCCCCAAAGTTCACACCCTGTCTCACAAGATCTAAAAGCAGACCTCATAGGGCGATCTAAACCCATGTGACTCAAGCTACAAAAATAGCCCCATTGACGGGCTACCGTTTATAGCTCCGTGTCTTTTACTCGCATCCCTTCAGACTATAAGAAGATATAAAGGACATTGCGTAAATTATAGAAATAGGTACCCATCTACATGACCGGCGACCCCTTGGCATTGAGTGGGCAGGTTTCGCAACCCTTTAGGGCTAAGGTAGATATGGGCAGTGGTTTTTATTTGAGTAGGAAGGTAGGTTCTATTAATATGAAAGCAATTAGTCCAGAATCTGACATCGGTTTCTGCTATGCGCTGTCTTTCAGTTTATTTTGTAACTAGATGTCCCGCGCAACTTCGTCTGCGTCACAATTTTTTATTACTGCTCCGCTCCTAAACACTGAAAAAAATTTTCAAATCGGACCAGTAGTTCCTGAGATTAGCGCGTTCAAGCAAACAAACAAACAAACTCTTCAGCTTTATATATTAGTATAAGATAAATTTACACTGTCCCAATGTTAGGCAATGACAATCCCAAGCCCTCACCTGACAGTTGCAGTTGACCGCATTTTTTGTTCTAATATCTTCATCATCATCATCATCATAACAGCCGAAAGACGTCCACAGCTGGACAAAGGCCGCCCCTAAAAGGGAGGGCTTGCCATAAACGAGGCGGGATGGGGAGCGCAGTCACGAAAATTCTACGGGAACGGGTAAGGCTATATTTTAAAGATTTACAGGCTCCTTCTGGGTAGGCTCGCTCCATCGTAGACTTTGTCTCTGTCATCTCTGACATAGACTAGAGTCAAGAGCAAACCGATAACAAATAAAAAAAAAACCACCCAGTTTCATTGACATAATATTCGTAATGTAACAGTTTTGCATAATTTCGGAGCCTACACACAAATATTTCTATGCATAATCTCCTTAATACTTAAATCCGCTAACTCCGTTTAAAAGCTGAACTTAAATGAAATCGTTCCAGTTTAACGTTGCCGTCATACCAACTTAAACTCGACAGTCGCCATTTAACTTGGTAACTTAGGAGACAATCGCTTGCCTGGCACCTGTCCAGATATCCGAACTCTTCGGGCAGGTAGGTACCTACCCTACACCTCAGAAAGCGATCTAATCATATTGATTTGCCAGTTTCAAAGTATTAAGATTGCCATAGGGAATTGACAGGACCACAGAACAGATAAAAGACCTCCTTTGTCTGTTCTGTGGACGGGACTGACATGTCATAGGTCGTAAGTTTGACCAGAACTTTACATTGTGCAATTTATTTCATCATCTTTGTGAACGGAAACATAAACAGTGAAGAAATC
This sequence comes from Lacanobia oleracea, assembly GCA_950371165.1. Classification (NCBI taxonomy): domain Eukaryota; kingdom Metazoa; phylum Arthropoda; class Insecta; order Lepidoptera; family Noctuidae; genus Lacanobia; species Lacanobia oleracea. The sequence continues at coordinate 8,641,013 of OX493389.1, forward strand.
TCATGTTGTCAATCTTCATTGTTCTTGCAAAACGAAAATTCAAACACAAGCCACATTCCAAGTCTAAGTAATGGAAAAACTTATGCTTCCATTGCTTCCTACTTACAGGTCAATCATGTTAAATAATCCTACCTAAAAAAACACGAGGAACCGGTTGATTAATTGAGAATAACACCTAAACCTAAATGGTAATTCTGATTAACAAAATTTATCTAGGCAATGGCTCTGTAGGTAGGTAGGTAGGTATTACCTGCTTGCCTACACCAAACCTAACCATCGTACCATACCTACATAACAGCTAAGGGCTATTAATTAAACATCTGATAAATATTACTAAAATCTTTTCATATCATTGTTCTTTCAAACGTCCGCCTACATTTGACCTACACAGCCTTTCATAACTCGAGTGGAAACCACCTTTATACGACACGAACCTATTTAGTAAGTTTTATGTTGAGCCACGTGACCTTTCAGTGACGTGTTCGAAAATAATACCAATAAGATTATGCTACAGACATAATATGACGAGACGTTGATATGACGCCTAACTTGAACACAATGTGTAAACTTCAAAAGTTCAATAGCGATACAGGATATCCGACCTCACTAAGTTAAGTTGCTTTTGGAAGTAGGTAGGTAGTAGGCATGTACTACCTTCCACCTGATAAGATTCCTAATTCTATTTTTTTTTGGATCCCACCTTGGACAAGTTTCATTTCATCACCCGTTTAAGAACCACGGTTTCTGCGACCCCCCCCCCAACACACGCAGAGTAGGAAGGTAAGAAGTGTCACAAATACATTAAACAAGAACTGTCACTTATAGATAATTAATTCATTGGTGATTACAGATTCGACCAAGTTATAATCAAATTCAGACGTTCAGGCGTCGACCATAATAGGTAAGTTAGTAAGTATGTATATCATTATGAATGAAAACACGCTCTTCTAAAGTCTATCGAAACGCTCAAGTTTTCATAAAACGGTATCCTACTATCCACAGTAGGTACACTAAGTATATCTACCGTAACACATTCTTATGCTACCTAGGCCTAGGCCCTAATCGAAACAACACCTAGGTGTAGGCACGATTTATGGCCATAATTTTGCATGACAATCAATATGGCATACGACGGTAGGCAATAGCTCCGGTGGTCTTTTTTCGCACATCAAAGACGATTACCTACCGCGGTAATTTTTGCGTGATTGGCCACACTACAGATTGTTCAGTGTAAAAGTAGGTACTCTGTGGTTCAATGTGCGACATAAGCTCAATGGAAATTCACGCGCCGCGCACCGAGTTGCCGACCGACATGGAGTGGTCGAATGAAAAGGTTTCTCCGACTCGAGTTTTTGGAAGCATTTCCATCGGAACCAAGTCTATGGAATACCCGAAAAAAGAACCATAAAAATCCTGGTGTACAAAGTGATGCTTGGTATCGAATTAAACAATGTTTATCATTTCTTAGTAGGTAGGTACCATATATTTTTGGAGGAAGAAAAAAATGTGTGATGAATATATACCTACCTATCGAATCCATCTAAACAAATATAAAAACACATTCATAAAATGCAACAACGAAGCTTCAACTTCCATCTTGAAAAATTATATTTTTACCGCCTAGTTTATTGTCATATCTAGGTAAATATTAATGTAACCACCCCACTTCACGCGGTAATTTAGGCCGTAATTTAATGCCATGATTATTGTGGTAAACGGGCGGTAGACGCCGCAGCATTAGACAATGCATTGGCACTTTATTCTTTTAAATTTACACAAGTACCTAGTTACTACAACGGTTGATAATTGAAAAAAAAATGCATAAATCAAATAAAATAAATGAAACGCCCTCTGTCACAGTTTCACCTAAGGTTTTTATAACAACCATAGATAACAACGTACTTTTAGAGCCATCTATCTGTCTCATGTAAAACTGATCTTGTGACAAGATGACTGAACAGCGACCTCTGTTGAAGCTAAACGAAATATCCGAGAAGTGTCACTGTGATAAAAGTTCGTAGAGTGTTTACTAGAGGGCGCAAAATAGCTCATCGTTGAGTGCGTTCTTATACTTTACTTAGAGCAGTTAGAGTAACAATGGTCAAAATGTGTGTACCATAGTTTTTGAATCATAAATTAAAATTATTATTTACCAAAACAAAAGTTGTACGCATAGGTTTTTATGCAATTAGTAGCTTTGTTAGCTTCCTTTTAAATTTTAGTATATAGTTGTTAAAATGTAACTAGCAATAACGGTAGCTTGGATTTGGATGTGCGCAGATTCAGAACGTTATTATTTTGACATTTTGGAAGTAAGGTGAAGATGACATCGCGGAGTGGTATTTTTACATTAAATAAATAGAAAACAGTCGTATGATTAAAACAAAAACAGTAAATGCTTAGTAATTTACTTACTTACCGTCCAGACCATCCTTCAAGAGAAGCGCTCCTGTATTCAGGTTTGCATTTTTTCTGTTGCACACTATTTAGTTTGTTTTTAATTTTTACACTCAACCTCTTCGGACTTCCCGGGAGTTTCACACCGGAACTTATGCTCATTTTATTCAAACAAATTCTGACTTTTTTTCTTGATTATGAAATTTTTTTTTACAGCTAAAATCATGGAAAACATAGATTCTGAAACAATGGACTCCGATGAAGAATTCGCCTTCGAAACGGACCACCTGGCTCTTCGCGGGAATAAAGACTACTGTGACCTGCTGAAGTTCATTGTCAAATTAGAAGCTCAGAAAGTGAAGGCATTAAAAGACATAGAAGAATTATCAGAAGCTCATAACAGGGCACTTGAGGACCCACTATCTTTTTTAAATGAAATGAAAGCAGGGAGTGCCAACTTTCCCCCTCGGCAGACTATCAGTGATCTGCCAAACATTGACTGGGCCAGTTATGGAATAGACGCTTCCATGGATGGTGATGATATCAGAGACACAAAGCCTAACAAAGATGATTTAGATTCCAGTACTAAAGTAAGGGGACGAAAGTTCACTGATAATAAACCTGAAACATTTAACCAACTATGGTCTTGTGAAGAGCAGAAAAGGCTGGAAGAATTACTGGAAATCTACCCTGAAGAGCCTATTGAGGCAAGAAGATACAAGAAAATTGCTCAAGCATTAGGGACCAGGACTCCTATACAAGTTATGAGCAGAATACAGAAGTATTTTGCTAAGTTAGCCAAAGCGGGCTTGCCAATACCGGGTAGAATTCCAAAAGGAGTGGGACGGGACAAGAATAAAGCAATGTTTTATAAGAAATCCACATTTTTCCCTCAGCTGCATGTTCCTGTCACCATGGAGGGTCCATATGACTGTGGAGAGGCTCATGACAGCGTGTCCACTCTAGAAATGAAGAACAGTAACAGGTATATGTTAGACTTACTCAAATCTGCAAAGGAACAAAGGTTATTAGATGAAACAGCACCTGTTTATCAGACTAAAACAATGTGTGTTGGATGCCAGAAAACTGGGTTTTTGGGTGCAAGGTGGACCGATAACACTGGCACTGACTACTGTACTGATTGTGTAGTAAAGCTACTACCAGCTGAGAGATTAATACCTGTGCGGCAACCCGTGTGAACTGTGAAGCTCAATATTTATTTGTGCACCAACTGTGTTGAGAACAAGTAAATTACCAGCTGAATGAATAAAAGAAAGGGAAAGAGTTCATTTCCGCGAAATAAAATCGAAATCAAATTCACTGTGACAACCTGTGGAAACTCCAATAAATCAACTAATTTATTTCTACACTTGTTTATTATTTTATTCGATTTGTGACTAATTTCCTTGCTATTTAATGGTATTTTTTATTTATTTTAAAATGAAAACCACATCACCACATTATTTATTTAAATCATGCCACTATCACTAAGACCACTATCACACAAGGCGCACTATTGTCATCTAATTGATCTAAAAGGCTCATTTTATATTTATTAACACAGCAAGCAAAGTTTGAGTGAGCTCCCGCAGTGGGGCGGCCGCCGCGACTGATGAAGATGCACTGGCCTGGAACACTGAACACGGCTCGCACTCTCTATTGTACCCTCTATCCTAGATAGATACCTATAGAGATTGGAGGGTAACAAGGGACATCGGCCACATGCTAACCTCACCGCGCGTTACTTTTTAAATCTCGATTGCATGCACAATATCGTGAAGCGCTTCTGCAAATCGATGTCGATCGTGTCTATTTCATCTCAAAAAGCGTGTCAGTGCAAAGCACACTACGTAATCAAACAAACTCACCCAGGTCCACTTTTGCTTTGATACACTGAAAATAATATCAAACAGTTAATTATTTCTTAATTATTTTGTAGTTATTCTAGTTTTATGCTTATTTCCACATGTTCCAAGTAAAAATGTCCCGCGTGGTGAGTTGCCTATATAGTTTGAACCTAGGTACATTATTTATAAGGCAATTTAAAATATGGTAGACGTGGTTTATTCCGATATTCTTCTTGAAAATGTTGGGTACCTATATTTACGACACAATTGGTTGCCATTTTCAACGGTTTGAATGTATACTTATCTAGGAAAGTTATTCGATAGTAGGTAGGGACAAATAAAATAGATCGAGAAAGTTGTGTACCTATTTAGTAACACTATTTTGTTGGAAGGTGGCAAGCGAGTAAAATATGTTCTTGAATAGAGCTGGGGCAAAGACCTTAGAATTATAATTTATTGCTAGGTTGCTTACCTACATAGCTATGAAAAAAACAGAAAGAAGCATCTAGTGAACCATTTTTTTTAGATCGTATGAAGGGTGTTCCTTTTTAGGATTCCGTCCCCAAAAGTCAACCGACGGAACTCTACCTATGAGGTGCTAAGTCCTCGCCCGCTCGTTCGTTTGATGATGTTCGGGATTTAACTCATGAACCGTAGCCACCGTAGGTAATAAATAGGTAAAAAGTTACCTAAAATATTTGCAAAGACGCTTTAACAACGAATACCTACTTAATAAAAATTAAATTAAAACATTTTTTCTTATGGTAGGTGCGAAACCCTTCGTGTGTGAGTCCGACACTCATTTGATCGATTTTTTTATCTCCTACAAATAAACAAACAGGATTATCAACAATAGCACCTACTCTGATATAACGATTGCTTTTCAGTGTTTCTTGCTAGAGAACCTGCAACCGATCGAAGGTTTTGCATAATTTTTCACTCAATAATTTATACCAAAGCACCAGTGGTGTGGCCTCACATAACATGTTTTTATGAACAAAAAAACTAAAAAACAGTCTTGCCGAATGCCGATCCACTTTTTGTTAACAAACATCTTATTTTTTACGTCGAACATCAGCTTACCGAGATATCGTTAGTCATAATTTGCATCTGAATGAGATTTCAGGACGTTTTTAACGAAATTGCGATTGGGACGTTACTTATCTATCCAATTTGCCGCCTACGTTATGAAGCCATTTGATAGGCACTTAGCTTTAACGTATTTTTTATTATAGATAGGCACCTTCTTAGTGTTCTTTGAATTAATTATTTTAATATTTTGTTACCTATTTGACTAGACTTACTGGCACAATGTCAGTGCAAATAAGTCCATAGGTATTATGACCGACCTAACCGTATGCGATGGGTATGTTTGAATTAGGTAATCTAGCAAATTATTTACACACCTAGGTAGGTACACTTTGCCTGCTGGGGCTGCGGAATCTGTTCGAAACCTTGGAACGCAAAGAGCACTAGGAGGAACACGTACCTATGGGTTTTAGTCAGTAAGAGTGACACTCCCTCCTGCTTCACCCAGAGCGGGAGGGGTCATTTGATGATTATCCTTAAAAAAAAAGGTAGGTACACTTAATTTAACATACGCACATTGGTACTCGTAGATATTTGCTAGAGAACTGGTTGGTAGTAGGTACTCGTAGAGACTCCCCAGTTGCTCGAATGAAAATTTAGACAGAATTATTGTGGCTAATAGACAAACGCGCGTTATCTCTACTATATAAAAATAAGTCGGGTTTTCCTTCCTGACGCTATAACTCCAGAACGCACGAACCGATTTCCACGGTTTTGCATTCGTTGGAAAGGTCTCGGGCTCCGTGAGGTTTATAGCAAAGAAAATTCAGGAGTAGGGTAGGTAGGGTAGGTAGGTATAGTAGCCAGTTGACGGGAGCGAAGCCGCGTGAGTCAGCTAGTTTAGCTATAAATTGATTGAATGAGGTTCTAACAGATAACCGCATCATTTGACTTGTGTTCAATATGTGTCAGGTAGATATTTTTTTTTCCAGAAACCGGTGGCAGATAGCTAGGGAGGTACGGCTGAATATGAGCCTGTGTAGCTACTATCTGTACTTAAGGCACTGACTTCATGGGATTAAGCTTAACTAAGCAAATTTAAGAAAACACGAATTAAGGTGAATATGTACCTAGGTAGGTACTCTTTAGACCACCAACCTTGCTTTTCGAGGAAACAACATTGCATAAATGCCGACAAACTGTACAGCAGATTGGCAGAAGATATGTGTACTTTTTTCTATGTTATTTTTATGGAATAAATAAATAAATAAATCGTAATTAACACCAAGAGTTGTAAACATTTCCTCCGGTCGGTAGTCGAGACATTCATTTATGCTGTGGCCTATCTAGTAGCTACCCGTCTCTCAGATTACTATGATTGGGTGCGGTGGAGCGAGTCGGAGTCTCCATCTCGTTCTACTGTTAATTAACGCCATAGCCACAATTTGCTTCACAATACCTACCTATACAAATGTAGGTGCTTTAAATAGAAACAATTCGAAAAGGCTTTCACTTGATTTGAATATAGACATCGATAGTAATTCTTGCTATTGTGGAGGGACCTAGGTTTCTAATTGATGAGGTGAAGGAAATGGTTCTTAGAACTGATTTTTTTGGAGAGTCTTATCCCAGGAATGGGATGATGTAGGCGTAGGTAGAGTAAGTAATTAGAACTTCTTGCGAAGGATTGAAGCTCTACTATCACGAGGCAATGCCATCATGATGCTGTTCAGAATTAGTGATTAGTGTAGTAGTCTTGTATAGTTCCGTCACCCTTCCACTCATGATGGTTTTAAGATGGCATAGTAGGACTGCCGTTTCATTTTAAAGGATTCCGTACCTCAAACGGAACCCTTAAAGTATCACTTTGTTGTTCGTCCATATGTCTGTCAAGACCCTTTATTTCGGGAACGCATGGAGGTATCGAGTTGAAATTAAAACCATATACTCAGGTCTACGGTCCCTTGAAGCTGTGAAAAAATCTATGTTCTAAGTTAACGTAAAAAAATGATACAGCCGTTTATGCCGCAAAAAACGTGAATTTCGACACTCTCAAGGGAATCAAAATGTATAGGGTAATTCCCGTTGACCTAGAACTATGAAATTTGGCAAGTAATACCGTCTTATACTACAAGTATAGGGAAAAGTCTGAAAACCATACATTTGCAATTAAATCATCAAAAAATAACCTTCGGTGGGCGAGTCCGACTCGCACTTGCCCGGTTTTTTTTCTTTGTTTCTAAATTCCGAAATTGTAAAATAAAGAGATCCCTTTATCGTACGCAAAAGCTCAAACTTTCAGAAATAATACTTATTGAATATGATCATACTATTTCTCATCCTAGCTTCGCTGTTGGTTTTGTCAGAAAGCCATTTCTACTCGACGGGATCATGTGCAGCCCGATATTGTTTGCAACTCAGCTGAAAGGAATAAAGAGGTTCTGCAAAATATGTTTATGAAATCTTATTGGTGTTTTGCTTGCTTCACCGCTTTCTTATAGTCCGGTCAATCTAGAACAAAAAATGAGAGTGAAGGTACATAAAATCCTAACAAGCTGAAAATCAGTAAAATTGTTCAAAACATAATTATAAATAATATTTAAATGTTCCCCATCATTTCCGTGTATAAAAAAAAATCAAGGTCAAAGGTCAAGAAAATGAGTTTTTCGCGATTTTCAGCAAAACGGTATGATTTTATGCACCTTCGAATGTGTAAATTGACCGGACTATTATTGGTGTTTGATAAGTTTCACGTCTAGAAAGTATCGCCTATGAATTTAATTTGACTTGTCATCCATATTGCCTAGTTGTCTAAGTATCGAGGGTCTAAAATTCAAAGAACTTTAAAACATTCGATGAGGTCAAATTTAAAAAGTGAGACGAAATGCTGCCATTACAGTTTTAGCTAGTTATAACAATTTCATCCGATGTTTGTGGCTTTATGAGTTTGAAATATGGGACGATGTCAGTTCCGCTCAATAATTGTAAACTATGCGCTTTTATGACAGCTGCAGCTGCCCCGTATAATAATAGAGACCAAAACTAGCCTGTGGCCCTATTGTGACGTGCTAATGCCATCATGATTAAGCTGTGAAAAACTTTTTAACAAAAAAATAAAACCGACTTCCAAAAACAAAACACTACAAAGTAAAACATAACTTTAATTTCGGAAGTCGGTGTTCAAAAACGAAAAAACCAAAAACACCGACTCCGAAGTCGGTTTTATTTTTTTGTTAAAAAGTTTTATTTTATTTTTCACCAACCACAAACACAGCGTGCCGGCGTGATGTTATGTTATGAACTGGTGTAAAAAATCAACAGACATGCGATTTCAGAAATCCCGACCCATTTGCTATCATTTTGAAGAGTTCCGTTGCCTACCTCCGAAGTTCTTCATCAAAACTTCACCAAATTTAAATGGGACCAGTCCGAGAAATTACTCTTCCAAACAAAAAAAGAATCATCCCTCCTTTTTGAAGAAGTCGGTTGAAAAGGGATAGTGTCATAATAGGCACCCTGTTACCGTCCCAATCTAGGACAAAGGCCAGCCCCAACTTTGACGCGCCATTGCCATCATGATTCTTTCTTGAAAAGGTATAGTACTATGTATCTTGTATAGCTCCGTCTCCTTCACACACCAAAGTAGATAGGGCCCCTGCTCCCCTGTTCTTACACAGAGAAGACACACGCTCGCTCGAGGCTTGATGTGCAGGTAATTGAGTTACCTACCTGCGTAAAACCAAAACCCGATCCTAAGTAAACGTGTTTTGTTTTCAGCAACCTTCACGACGTCCTAAGTAGTGCCTCCTCCACTAAAGATCCCTGTATCGTTACGAAAACCAATCTAATTTGGCGCCACCCACTAACTTATTATCGCTAACAGGGCGCCCGTTGTTCGATAATGGATGACACTGGTTTATAAGTGGCTTTACTATTTACTTTATAATATTCTAGTAACACCTCGCCTCACTTATTTTGTAATAGGTTTTCAAAAAATCGATACCTGATTTTACCTTAGATTTTGGCACACAGGACGCGAGTTGGTAGCGGGGCAATGCGAAACTTGTGTAAAGAAAGTAAGAAAGAAAATTGTGTTATTGTACGAAATGTGACTGTTGTTACATATCAAGATATCACTCCAGTTAGTTCGCTAAGATAGGAACTAAGTAAGTAGCATTAAAGCCAGATAATATTTTGAAGGCGGTTGTGGTACCCATCGTAAAAAATAAAACAGGTGACGTCAGTGACAAGCACAATTACAGGCCTATTATGTTGGCTGCCATAGCGGCCAAGATGCTTGACGGTGTGCTGAATGGCTATCTCTCTCAGTGTGTTGTACTCGAGGATGCTCAATTGGGATTTAGGCCGAGCCTCTCTACTGAGATATTAGTCCTGAAGCACACCGTCAGGTACTACACGGATCGTAAGACGCCAGTATATGCTGCCTTTTTGGACCTCTCGAAGGCCTTTGATCTTGTTCATTATGACAGACTGTGGGATAAGCTGAGGCAGAACAAATTGCCTGAGGGTGTTACCAATATATTTAAGTATTGGTACCACCATCAAACGAATTATGTGAAGTGGTCAGGTTCCTTTTCAGATGCCTATCGGTTGAACTGTGGTGCATGGGGGATTAAGCTCCCCTACGCTCTTTAACATTTATGTAAAGGATCTGGTCCGGGAGCTCAACGGTACCGGGGTTGGCTGTTCCATAGATGGTCAGGTGGTGAACAACATAACCTACGCTGATGATATGGTGCTGTTGAGCCTTTCGATCAGCGCCCTGCGGAGACTGATGGGTATCAGTGAGAAATATGCAAGGACGCACGGATTGACATATAATGTTAAAAAGAGCGAATTGCTGGTGTTTCGGACGGGGCGGATGACGCCTTCCTATGTACCGACTGTGACACTAAGTGGGGTGTCGCTTAACAGAGTAAGTCAGTTTGTGTACCTTGGCCATGTGGTAAACGAGGAGCTGAGTGATGATCCGAACGTGGAACGGGAACGCAGGTCGCTGACAATTAGGTGTAATATGTTGGCACGCAGGTTTTCAAGGTGCTCTAAAGAGGTTAAGAAGACATTATTTAGGGCCTACTGCCAGTCCTACTATACCTGTAGCCTGAGGGTCAATTACACGCAGCGAGTTGTCAGCGTCATGCGGGTCCAATACAACAACGCTTTCAGGTTGCTGATGGGACTGCCTTGATATTGTAGTGTTTCAGCGATGTTTGCAGACGCGCAGGTCGATGGCTTCCATGCCATAATTCGTAAAAGGGCGGCATCGCTGATGCGCAGGATGAGGGACAGTTCCAACAGCTACCTGAGGGTTGTTGCTGATCATGTTGATAGTCCTCTATGGGAGCATTAGATACGCATCCATGTGAAATAGTTTTAAGTTGTACTCGCCGTGTTTTGTACTAACATAGTTTTTTTAAGTTTTTTGTTACTAACAAAAAAAAACTCAGACTTAAATTGTAAGTCTGAGTTTAAATAAATAAAATTAAAGATGCTTCAGTTTCTCAGTCAAATCAAATCAGGGATCGGAAATCCTGGAAAGCGGTAGGTACAGTTCCAATCACGCAAGCTTGCCTCCGGAAAGTACGCCGCAATCGGCTGCGCAGAATGTCAATTTGACAACAAACATACCACCGCGCATGCGCGGGTAGCTCGCGCATGCGCGGATTAGCGCAAGCGCGCGGGTGTAGTGGCATCTCACTCGCTCGTATACGTTCGATGCATAAGCGTGTCCCGGTTGCTCAATGCAATACGACTGTGGATGCGAAAAGTGTTACACGTAGTTATTGTTTTTAATAATTTATTATGGTTATTTCTTACAGTTTGATTTGTGTTCTTGTGGTGTATGTGTTTGTTGTGTTACTTTTTGATATTTTATTGTTACTGGTAGTCTTTGTTACTTGTTTATAGTATAATACGTATAAACAAAAAAATATTTTAAGAACATAACACTTTTTTACGCGATTGCACCTGCGCGGACTTCACTCGAAGCTAACTTCCGAGAGGCAAGCCACGCTGACGCGACCTGTATCTACTAACTAAACTGTACGTTGCAGTATATTTAGGTCTATGTTAATACTAATGCAAATAGTTTTAACATTTAGAATTTTATTTCGTTGTTCTAGGATATTGGGGGCATTACATAATAATACTATGTTAACATTCCCGACATTAATTCATATACATACTTGGATTTATTGTTGAGGCATCCCTCATACTATATCGACCTGGTAAGCCAAAGGAGCGCTATAGCGATGCTTCGGGAGCTTCGCTATGGACGTTTTCGGCTGAAATGTTGATGATGATGACCTATGAAGAGAACGAATACGAAGCGATGTGTCGTCTCCTTGCGTGAAGGACAACCCTTCTTCAGAATAATATACAGTAACGATTTTAACCTTTCTCAGTAAGCTTTTAGGGCGTGTGTGGGTGGATAAATAAAACCTTTGATTATGCTTTCGTTAAAATTTCCAGAAACGTGTAGGACCCACTTAAGTTAGTCCCCGTCTCGTAACTTAATCCCTTTGTACTTACTAACTAGGTACAAAGCATAAATTATTGCAAAAGTTTCATGTTATAAAGTTTATCTTTTATTTTTTATAGGTATGTATATTATAATTATCATAAATTGTAATAACAGATGTGATGTTTGTCAGTAGCCATAAATAATAATATCTTGGTATTAATTTTAAGATACAATTGCACGCCGAATATAATTAAAAAAAAACCAACTTATTTTACACAAAATAAATATTATGTTCAAAAGGCACTATTCTAATAGATTTCTCCTACTTAATTCTTCTTCTTCCACCTGGCGTTAATCCCGGCTATTGCCAGGGTCCGCCTTCCTACTTAGCTTCCTCCACTTTGCCCGATCTTCAACATCCTTCTCAGTCAGGCCATTGGCTCTCATGTCGGACTTGACGACGTCCAGCCAGCGCTTGCGAGGGCGACCACGGGGCCTAGCCCCAAGAACAGCCATATTCATGCATCTCCGACCAACGTACTCCATAGGGCGGCGCATGATGTGGCCATACCATCGCAGACGACACTCTTGCAGTTTTTCCCCCACGTCACGGACACCAAGACTACCTCGGATGTAAGAGTTGCGCATGCGATCGGATCGCGTTACGCCACTCATCCACCTCAGCATCTTCATCTCCGTGACGCGAAGCTCCTGGGTGTGTCTGCTTAGTGCTGGCCAACACTCGCCCCCGTACAGTAGGACAGGCCGAATGATGCATTTATATATCTGCCCCTTGAGCTTCGGAGGCATTTTGCGGTCGCATACAACGCCCGTCACCTCGCGCCACTTCGCCCAAGCCGCGCCAATACGTGCTTGGACATCGTCGTCCACGATGCCAGACTCGTGCAGCACGGATCCAAGGTACCTGAACGTATCGGATTTTCTGATCAGGTCCGAACCTATTCGGATGGTGTTTGTATCCGTGCTGCCACAGGACATGTACTCAGTCTTCGCCACATTTAGTCTCAGACCACCGTTTTCAAGCGTGTCCTTCCAAATGTTGACTTTGCGCTCAAGATGGGCTTTGTTCTGATTAACGAGGGCGATGTCATCGGCATACATCATTAGCCATGGAGGCTGATCTTGGATGTTTGCCGTAACTACATCGAGCACTACGTTAAACAAGAACGGGCTAAGAGCCGAGCCTTGGTGAACGCCAACAGATATTGGGAACCCATTCGATTCGCCAACAGCGGTCTGGACGGAGGACACGGAATCGCGGTACATGTCTCTGATAATGTCAATATAGGCCTTGGGAACGCCCTTGAAGCGCAGTGCCCACCAGATGGACTGCCGAGGTATACAGTCAAAGGCCTTCTGCAGGTCTAAAAAGGCCATATGCAAAGCTCTCCTTCTCTCTCTGTAAGCCTCAGCCAGATTCCGTAAGGCGAACACTGCGTCCATGGTGCTGTTACCCGCCTGGAAGCCATATTGACACTCAGAGACAGTACACTCGCTACGGAGCCGTGTGTCAATGATGCGCTCGAAGAGCTTCATGGTGTGGCACATGATCTTGATACCGCGGTAGCTACCACAATCCTGTACGCTACCTTTGCCTTTGTAAACAGGGATAATCAGGCTAAATCGCCACTGGTTCGGCATTTCCTTGGTGATCAGGATGCGGTTAAAAAGATCCGTCAGAAGGTCCACACCATGTGGGCCCATCGCCTTCCACACTTCAATTGGCACATTGTCAGGCCCGACCGCTTTCCGGTTCTTCATGTGGCGAAGAGCAATGCGGGTTTCGTCGGGGGAAATAGGGGAAATAAGCCCAAGGTTAGGAGGCGGTTCCGGAGGAAGGTTATGGGGATGCTGTTTGTTAGACAGCTCCGCGAAGTATGTACACCATCTCTCCTTAACAGAGGGGGCATCGTAGAGCAGCTTACCCTGGGCGTCCCTTACACAAAGACATTTGCTAATGTCCCGTGTAGCTTTCTCCCGGCCACGCGCTAGCTTAAAAATAAGCTTTTGCCCCTCCGCAGTTTCCAGCTTGTCGTATAAGGGCGCCAGACTTTTGCTGCGGGCTCTGGCTACAGCTTTTTTGCAAGCGCGCTTAGCCGCTCCATATGCCTCCCTGTCATCCGGAGAGTTGGACCCTTGCCACTGTTTAAATAAAACCTTCTTCTTCCGAGTCGCCTCCTGCACCCCGTCATCCCACCACCACGTCTCCTTTCCTATGGTGCGGCCACCACGAGAAGTGCCAAGGACGCGCTTACCCGCACCGGTGATTGCTGAATGGATCCTACTCCAGATCTCTTGAGCGGACTCATGCGGAGCACTGATCTTGAGATGCTCGACCTCCGCGATGAAGTCCGACTGCCTAGGACCATCAAGCAACCACCACTTAGTGCGGGGTTTGCGTTCCTCGGTCACTCTCTTCTTCGGTACAACCGCAAAGTCCAGGACAAGGAGGCGGTGTTGAGCCGTTAGGCTTTCGCCTGGGATGACTTTGCAGTTGGTAACCTTGCCAATGTGGCACCGTCGCACCAGCAGGTAATCTATTTGGGTTGAGTAGGCACCACTACGGTACGTAATAAGATGCTGGGGCTTCTTCTGAAAGAATGTGTTCGCGATGGCTAGGTCAGACACAGCGCAGGTGCTAAGTATATTGACTCCCTCTGCGTTTAGCTGGCCATAACCAAAACCACCGTGAACACGTCCATACTCTCCAGCAAACTGACCTACGTGACCGTTGAGATCCCCCCCAACCAAAACACCTTCGGAATTCGGGATAGCGCGTAATACGTCCTCGAACTCATCCCAGAAGGCCTCCTTTTCAGACTCACAGCAACCAGTCTGAGGAGCATAGGCGCTGATTAGGTTCGTTACCGACCCTTCGAAAAGCACCCTAACTCGCATCAACCGGTCGCTGCATCGGTCTACTTCAAGGAGTCCATCCTGAAGGTCCTTAGACAGCACCACGGCCACTCCGCTCCTACCCGTTGGTGATCCGGTGTACACTAGCCGGTACCCCTGCCCGATGTCACGTGACTTATTTCCCTTCCAGCGCGTCTCCTGAAGGAAGGCGCACTGGACCCGACGCTTCGCAAGTACGTCTGCGAGTTCTTGGCAACGTCCGGTTAGGGAGCCAATGTTCCAGGTGGCAAAGCGGAACTTCTTCTTGGGTACTATCCTCTTTAGCCGTGCCCGTACTTGACACGGTAGCCCTAGCCCACTTATCGCAGGTTTAGGGCGATGTGCCTGCGCGTCGTTATGCGGCGACGCCCTAGACCGAGTACCTTTACCTAACTTGTTCCTCTCCATACATATGTGGCTGAAGTTGGTTTTACGTGGGGCGACCAGCCGTCTGACCCCCACAACCCTACAAGAGGGAAACCAGGTTCGCCAGAGCCTCGTCCGTTGGACAGCAGGGTGCACCGCTAGCAGGTGAGGTTGGCTTGGGTCTTTAAGATGGCAACGGACCCCATACACCCCAAAACAGATTTCTCCTACTTAATTGATTTATAGAAATGACAAGTAGTCCGATTTAGGTATATCGAAAATGTTGCCGACATCAAAACTATTAACGTTCGCCTGCCAAAACCTTATTAAAAAAATCAGATAAAAATCACAAGTTTTGCTAACAAAATGTTAGTTCGCAGTCATCATTTTTAATTTTATTATTGTATGTCATCATAACAATAACTTTTAAATTTTATTATCACGACGCTGCTGCGCGTCATAAAATAAAATTTTATTTTATGTATCATAGTAATAATTTGAGATGAAACTACACAGCAGCGCTGGGCGATACATTGCTGACATTATTTATGTCGAGGGCTATTTTTTTACGGACACTGGGACAGTAAAGCTTTAATTACAAGTTTTAATTAGGCCACCACGGACTAAGCCGGTTTTAAGACGAACAGACAAAAAAGGTAGTAGGGATTATCTTTGCGTTAGTAGACTACCATCATCTACCAAATGAAAGCTTACAATCCTAATCTCTTTAAAGTTAGAGTGAACAGGCTCCTTCTGGGTAGGCTCGCTCCATCGTAGACTTTGTCTCTGTCATCTCTGACATAGACTAGAGTCAAGAGCAAACCCATTACAAATAAAAAAAATAGCTTTTTTGAGGACTGTTGTTTGTGTTAATTTAAATAAGTAGATCCTGTTTTACGATTTATTTCTTTATTAAGAAAGGCACACAAACGACATGTTTACAATTATATGTAGTAAAAACAGGAAATCACAAACTTTCAATTTTGTGTAAATGCATCACTTATACGTATGCTCAGCAATCCCAATTTTAACAACATTAAAACATTAACAATTTAATTTAAAAAGTAGTAATAATTTTACATCTTCAGTATAACCAGTTTAAAATTTAGTAGGTACTTACTTCCGATGAGTAGGCGAGATAGCTAAGCATCTCTTCTTCCTAATAGAAAAGATGTCTATTTCTATTTCCCTCACAATTTTGAATTCTCATAAGAATTCCCTTAATATCAGTTTGCTAAAATGGAAGAGAACTAACAACATTTATATTCTACTAACGAAAAGAAAACTTATTTTGTTAGAACAAAATTTAGCTTTTACCTAGGCGCCTTCAGGACAGTGTATCTAATGAAATTACAACTAATAGGTTTTACTTAAAAAAAAATAATGTTTCTTTGTATAATATTAAGAAGTAGCTACAGCCGGACTGTGAGAGAGAGACAGACTTATACACGACGAATAGCACCATCCCTTTTGCACAACGGAATGATTACCTATGTGTGTGTATGATAGCGAGAACTCATTCACTGATTATTATGTATATCTATTTGTTACTGTGAATGTCCGATATTGGTAAATGTTAAGATGCACCGTCGATGGTGTAACTAATAAATTGTTCTTAATTCCCGGCTGTCATTTGTAGATCTTTCGCAGTCGTAACGGATTGCCAGAAGCCAGAAAATCTGACACCAGTCTGGCCAAGAAGTACCGTATTACCTAGTTAATGTGTTGTGGAGGTCAGGTAAGCAGCCACTACACCTTAAATACTGGTATTCAGCTGAACCCGGTTTGGCTGGTAGCCGACCCTAGGACCCCAATATAGTTGGAAAAGGCTATGCAGATTGTCATATACATACATATATGTACACTATCGCTAAGTCCCATAGGTGCTATTTTTATCTGGCAAAAATGCACAGGTTCTTTGGGATAGGCCAACGAAGTGAAGCCGCCGGGAAAAAGCTAGTTACAAGTAAAAGCTCACGACTACCTAAGTAGTAATTTTGTATAAACGTCTAAAAAACTGTAAAGTTCGCTGCGGACCTTCGAAATGAATTTTCGTTACTAAATATAGGGTGACCAACTCCGATGTATACAATTTCCTATGCTACCGTTTTAATTTGAAACCATTATTTGAGTAAAGAGAAAAGAATTTTTAAAAATATAAGCGTTTTTGAGGGCAACTTATAATTGACCACCCAAACTCACAAGATTCGTCAGATCCTGATTTTTAGGGTTCTGTACTCGAAGGGTAACCAACGGAACCCTATTACTAAACCTCCGCTGTCCGACCGTCCGTATGTCTGTCAGCGGGCTGTATCTCTAGAACTATAATAGGTAGAGAGCTGAAATTTTCACAACTTGTGTATTTCTATTGCCGCTATAACAACAAATAATAAAAATTAAGGTTTATGTTACGGAACCCTTCGTGTGCGAGTCCGACTCGCACTTGGCCGGGCTTTTTTTTGTGGAGTAATTTAAAAGGTGCGTGAGATAATAAAGTTATTCAACTCAATAAGACGGACATTTCCTAAACTTTTTAATTTAGATATGGATAATAATATCAGCCGGTCTATTCTGTCGACATCTCACCGGGTGGAGTGAACGACAAGTGAGCTGTCATTCCATCTTGTTTGTACTTATAGTTTGACAGCTCACTTGTCGTTCACTCCGACTAAGTTTTCACTTCAACATGTTTCAGAATCGACCGTCTGTTCGCAATAATAATCATCATCATCTGCCTTTTCCCAACTGTATTGGGGTCGGCTTCCAGTCAAGCCGGATTTAGCTGAATACCAGTATTTTACATGGAGAGGCTTTTTTTTTTTTGGGACAAGCCCGCCACACATTCCCAACCACTGCAACTCCTGAAAGCCAGAATCAACAGTGGTGACCACCAGAAAAACGCCGAGCCAATGAAACCCGACGAGTCCCGGAGAAACGGTTCAACTGTCTTGGATCCTGCAACGAAATTAATCAGAAAATACAGCGGAGGAGTAGGAAAAAAATATATATAATTTCCACTTCCCTCCGTATCAAGCAGGAGACAGAATAGAACTAGGCCAATAGGCACCAAGGGACAAATACAACTGGGTTAAGCCCAGTTGCCAAGCACCACGGATTATATCTTACCACTTAAACTAATGGGTCCTAAATTGTGAGCTACTTTTGATTCCAGTAATAGGTATGGCAAAATCGTCTGAACCCACGGAAATTTGTTCTGGTTTCAACAAGGTCCGTATAGTAAACTACCCCAGATGTAACCTTAATACTATCTAACATAATATTGCGTTCAGTTTGCCAAAGACTACACTCCCATAAGATGTGATGTGCGGATTGTTCGTATTCATGGTCAGCTGTAGAACATTGACATAAAGGCGAGGCCACAAGCTTAAAGGAAAATAACTTACTCTTAAAATTGCCATGACCAGTGAGAAATTGGGCAACACAGTGATCCACCTCCAGCCATGTCCTGTTCAGCCGCTCACGAACAGATAGAAAAAATTGGTGGAGGTGACGGCCTTTGATAGAATTTTCCTACCTACCATGCCACTCGGATAAAAGTTCCTCCCAGACATCAGTCTGGGGTTTTAGTAATCTAGAGATCTTAGCACGGCCGCGTTGCGGTAAGAACTCTGGGTCCGTAATCTTTCTAGCGTAGTAGTACATTGCAGCACGCCGCTGCACTTCTAGATCGACAGGGAGAACACCCGCCAGCACAGGTAAGGCTTCAGTATTAACCGTCCTATACGCCTTGCATAAGAATATCAAAGCCAAACGCTAGCTTTGAAGCAATTTACGTCGTACCGCACCTATGGTGGCCCTATCGGCCCAGACAGGTGCCCCGTAGCACATACAACCCAAGTAGGTAGCCCATACATACTATACATGGAGCGGCTGCCTACCAGACCTCCACAACCCATTAACTGGGTAACACGGTACTTCTTGGCAAGACTGGATTCAGATTTACTGGCTTCTGACAATCCGTAACGACTGACATAGATATACAAATGACAGCCGGGACCAACGGCTTAACGTGCTTTCCGAGGCACGGAAGAAACTCGTTATGTTAAGATGGTCACCCATCCACAGACCAACCCTGGCAAGCGTTGCTTAACCTTGAAGATTGATCCGTGCGACTGTTATTATCTAGCCACGAGCTCCTCAACCACTCGCAATAATAATATCAGCCTTTATTCAGACATAATTAAAATTTCATTAATTTTACAATATGACAATTACATTAATTTATTATTTAATTGAATATAATAATTGGAATTTATAATTTATTTTTATTCTATATATAATTATGATAATATTGGGTTATTGACACCTGTCTGTGTGCAAAGGCCTCCCTCAACTGTTTCCATTTCTCTCTGTTATTGGCTATTGTTGTCCATCCACCACCTGCTGTAGCTTTTATCTCGTCCACAATATTTTATGAAGAGTTTATAATCTAATGAAGCATTGATCCGGAGACATATAAGTACATCTGAGTTGGTCACCCTGTATTACCTACACATCTATCTAAGGGATCTAGGTAAATCTGACCGTATTGCAGATAGATTGGAGCAATGTATCAGGGGCTTGAATAAATTTTCGCGTAATACCTCGCTATTTATTCAGGTCTATACCGTATTCTGCGACGATTCGGACACATGGACCCTGTTTTATGTATTGTAGATAGAAGGGCGATTCGTTATTTATTTTATTTTTGATAGAATATTTATTGGTTTTACCTGTATTATTTTGGCGAGCTTACCAATAATAAATACTGATATCAATAAATTATACTTTAATGCCATTTATTTTTCTGAAGATTTTTTTTATTCAGTTGCAAATTCAGACGGTCTAATATTATAAATGCGAAAGTAACTCTGTCTATCTATCTGTCACGCTCTGGGTTCAGTAGTTTTGTATACCAAATTAGATTTAAATGAAATTTGGTATACAGATAGCTTAGAGCCTGAGAAAGGACAAAGCAACTGTTTATCCCGGTAGTATGTTCCCTAGGGACCAGGCGGGCGAAGCCACTGGCAGAAGCTAGTACCGATATAAAGAGCATGACTCGTTTGTCTAGACCTACAAGTGAAAAAGATCACGTCAAACAGAAATTTATATATTTAAAACCCGGTGGTGATATTTGTTAAGTGGGTATGTAAATACGTTCCTACAGTTTAAATTCATCTATAGTACCTCACTTATTCAGATACGATCTAATCATTACGAAAAGGGTTCGTTTGGTAGGTTTCATTCATTCCAATCGCTTCTGATGGATCGTACGAAACTCATTCTACAAGATCGATGGTCACGATCATTAAATTTTGACACCTATTCTCTAGGTGTGAAGATCTTATCGCCAATTTCAGATAGTGCTATGTACCTATACAGGGAAAAGTTTTTTGTACTGCTTCGTAACAATGAAAAACAAGTTTGGGAAAATGGTTCCTCTAAGCGAAATTGTTTTGTAATTGGTGTTAACTGAGTTACCCTTGTTCCTAGTTACTTTACTATAGCCAACAAAAGAGGATTTATGTTGAGATTCATTTCGTTTAATTAAATATTGGAATTTATGAGTTTGGTTCTTGACCTTCACCTCGACGAAACAAAAACTTTTATAAGAGTAATTAATCGTCTTAGATACATTCTACTGAAATGATACTTGCTGCCTACAAAGAATACAGCATGTGATTCAGTATAGTTTTTTTATTAAGGTGGTGATGGTGCTGCTACGCGCTTACTACTACGCTACGCTGCTACGAGCGTAGCACTTTGCTACGTTGTTAATTCCACGCCAGAATAAATCCTTGAAATTCCTCAACAGTAAGACAAATAAAGTTGTTAATACCTATGTTGTAATTAACTCACAGAAGAATACCGCCAAATTACCGGAAAATATTCTTTCATTTTACGAAATTTGCAGAAAGACAGAAATACATTAAGATAAGCCATTCAGCATTAAAATGATGAATGAACCGTAAACCGTGTAACGCGTCGAGAACTTATGTCTATTAATTATTTAAATTGTTGTTGAGCGTAGGAGTTAGCGCTCAACGGCGTGCCTTGAGATGAATAGGTTATAAGCCAATGTATTGAGCTGAATACAGCAAATAGTGTTTTGTTCTCTTTCTTTAATTATGCGTATGTGAGTAATTAATAGATAAGCTTTATAATTGACCAAGTCACGGAACCTGAATGTCGTTCATAATTATTTACGGTGCTAAATAATGGCTGTGTATTCTGAAATGACTAAACTAATTTATTTTAAATATTGTTTGAATTAATTAGAGTTTTGGCGAAAAACAAATATTTCATCTTATTAGTTTTTACACTAAGTAAAAGTTTCCATCACAAAACAGCGAATACTTTTTTTAATAAATTACACATGTTACGATTTAACATATTAATTATCAAACTCAGCTAACCTTTCACTAATTATAATTATTCAAAAACAACATTTTCGTTCATGTTATTTTATGAAATAAATAGCTCCTGTAATCCATTTCGTAAACAGAGTGTACAATCAGCTACTAAAGGTGCTTTTATTTTACTATTGATAGGCACGTGATAGATTGTTTTAAAATTAAGTACCATTTTAGTGATTATTTTGCTCCATTCAAGTCTGAAACTTGAATTATGCTTGTAAACATTGTATTAACAGACACTTTAAGTATCCGTTTAGATACAAATATAATTCTTTGTTATTGTCATTTTTGCGAAAAAAATAATGAGTAAGTTGTATTTACTTATTCTATTTTAACCTATTTGGGTACAATTCCTTTAAATTGTATGATTTTATTTATTTTGTAACATTGTTTTTAAAAATAGAATATTTGGATGTTCATTTGACATCATTGTTAAGTCATTACGTCACGAGACCACACCACCTTGTTTACAAGAACCGATGTTATAAAAGAGGGAGTAGACGGTGGGAGGTCAGTTGCTATTTGGCTTTCGAGCTGTGCGGACCTCGACTCAAAACAAGGTGTGTTGGATCAAACGATCAAATAGTGAGCTGTAAGGAGTCTTTGTTGGAAAACAAATAAAGTTAAGTAAAAACCTTATTACTATCTGTATTTAATTTTAATATTTGTACTGTGATTTAAGTAAACAATTTTCATGATTATATTGGTATTATTTAGACCATTGTTTTTCTTATGGACCATAGAGCTTAAAATCTACCCTCATTACGCTTTTATTTTTGTTGGCTTCCTATCTCGTGGAAATAACTAACTACCTACCTTATTTTTTAAAATGTCAAAGGAATTAAATTACACAATTGAAAATAAATAATAATTTTAGGTATTATATTGGCATAAATACTTATCATAATCCAATCTGTAAATATAACTATAATAAAATATAATCTAGAATATAGTTCAAAAAAAAATATACAATAATGAAATTATTATGAGATATATATACTAAGAGATACTTACACCGGCTAAATAGATAAATCTATTACACGCGTTTGACCACTATATCACCTGTTGGTAAGCAATGATGTGGTTGAAGATGTAGCACGCCTACCTAGAAGTAACCTATTCAACTCTTGACTTAAAGACTCCCAGGTTGTCAGGGAATTCCACTTCTTAGCTGTACGCACTATGAATGTGTTCCCAAAACGTTTTGTGCGTGTGGGTGGGATGTCCACCATGTACCAGTGGCGCATCGCCGTTCGTCTTGTAGTTCGATGATGGAAAGGGCTTGGCGGAATTAAATTATGCAATTCCGTCGCACATTCCCCAAAATGAAACTGGTAGAAAACCGACAGGCTAGCAACTTGCCTGAAGAATAGAAACAAGAAAGACGGTAATTTTTGAATTATTTGAACGACGCAACCTATCACCAACACTTAAAAAAATTTGTTTTTGTTCAAAAAAAGAATAGACAGCTACCTTAGTGTTGGCATCGAAGTTTTCGGTTTTTACAAAATATTTTATCATTGTTAGGGTCGCGTTTTATCACTACCTCATCGAATAACTAACGTAATTATTTGGTCGAAAGTGGATCGCACTTCTAGAAGCAAACTATTCTCTCTTATCTTATAAGACCTCCAAGTTGTAGCCAGAAACGTAGACTCCAGCAAAGAATTCTACTCCTCAGCTCTACGCATAATGAAAGTATCTACCTATCCCCAAAAGGTTTTTTTGGTCACATGATTTGCTTTGATATGGTGACAAGTAATATTTATGTACCTACATATTCATACACATGATAGTTTTGGCAGCAAAAATAAAAAGTAGAATGTACAGCGAGTTTTACTGCTATCTGTACACGGAAAACGGGTCGAAGTTTTTACACACGAGGCGCACATTAGTAGCCGGCCAGGGGTGTCAGGTGTCTGGTCGCATCACCAATTAGTCCTAGCTGTTTGCTCGTAACCGGCCAGCTCCGCCTTTTTCTCATTAGAGGAATAAAAATAAAAAGGGTTACCGCTAGTCTTGTTACCTTTGTTCGAGTGTAATGTTTCAGTGTAAAAAGTACGACACGTGTAAGCTGTAGTTAAGAACTGACATGTAGCGATATTTAGAAGTAATTTTTTTCTTACGCATCATGACTATTACTATGTATGCGTAAAATTGTTATTAAATAAATTAAGAATGATGGGCCATCTGGACGGTATACATATCGAAGATATGGAACGGTTTATAAAAGCTTAATTTTTACCCGGATACGGCAAAGCCAAAAGGAAGGGTAATGATTTTCAGTACAATATTAATATAGATACAATTTTAGAGATTACTAGCGACCCGCCCCGGCTTCGCACGAGTGCAAATTATATACTAAAAACTTCCGCGAGAATCACTATCTATTAAAAAACTCACATCAAAATTCCTAGCGTAGTTTTAAAGATCTAAGCATAAATAGGGACAGACAAACAGCAAAAGTGACTTTTTTATATACTATTTAGTTATTATGGTGTATCTACATCTTCCGTTCTCCTCTGCTTAAAATGTTTTAGCAAAGTTTGTCTTTTTTAGGGTTCCGTACTCGAAGAGTAACCAACGGAACCCTATTACTAAGCCTCGGCTGTCCGTCCGTCCGTCTCTCTGTCAGTGGGCTGTATCTCAAGAATCGTAATAGGTAGAGAGTTGAAATTTTCACAGATTGTGTATTTCTATTGCCGCTATAACAACAAATAATAAAAATTAAGGTTTAAGGTAAGGAACCCTTCGTGTGCGAGTTCGACTCGCACTTGGCCAATTTTTACATGTGCCTTATGTATCCATACATTATATTCTTGAATATTATACAAATAGCTCTCTATCTACGCCCCAAAGTAAGCTTTAGGTCAGTTACTAGCAAAAAATGCTAACTCTATTACCTACCTAACTACATAAAAAACTAATAAAAATACTACAAATACTAAAAATAGGTCATATTTGATTATTATTTTTTTTTTGTCGATGGCCACTCGCAGTTATCAACCCTAGAGGGTTGTCAACTACTAAACCGGACTTGCCTGTGTGGGCCTCTAGAATTTAAGGCCCCCAGCCGAGGCTACAAATTTATATTTATTAGAACTCCGCTCGCTGAGGGCACCCCCTGTGGGGTACGGACCTCGGCTCAGCGGCGTCGTTTAGGGGGGGGCAGCAAGAGACTGGCTGGGTCATGTCATTATTTAGGGAGATATTTGTCACTACTGGCTCAGCTTCGCGGGCTGGCTCGTTTGGCAAAAGACGGGGGGGAACGTTACTGGGACGTCGCGACGGACCTCGGCGGCGAGGTCGGAATACGGATCGCGGTCTATCATATTTGATTAAACCATGTAATATAAATTTATACCTCCCACGACATATTCGCAAAATGTTATAATGATCTCATTTTAATGTAGGCACAAAAATACATGACTATTTGAATAGGATTCATTGATACCTATCATTTCTATTTAAATCGAAATATTTTGACTTGACTTCATTATTTGAAAATTTTGATGGTGATGAGTTTTTAATAAAATACAAGTTGGATTCATTTATTATCAATATCACTGCGAAGGCTGGTTCGAGGTGGCGCAAGAAAAGAGTGTCTGGAAGGATATGGGGAGGCCATTGCCCAGCAGTGGGACACCATAAGCTATTAAAAAAAAACCAAGAAGCGCTGGTAAATAAATCGGGGGCTAATCTAATAAAGCTGATGATAAACAAGTGACAAGCGACAATCTGGCAATTTTACAACTTTATACGTTTATTTTATACATTCTCTGCTTTATTATACAACTTATGTTACGAAAATGTGTCAATTATAATAGGTTATTTCTAGGCAAGCGTGCTCCGTCTTCGACCACATCATCGCTAACCATCAGGTGAGATAGTGGTCAAACGCGTGCCTATCAATAGTAAAACAAAAAAAAAATGACAGTTTTTGCAAATTTGTCGCATTGTCAGTTATATTAATCAGAACCCTGATTCTACCTATAAATGTCATGTGACTTTTGGGTGCCCACCGGCTAGGGTCTTTTTAATTTATTTCTTGAACTGTAAACTTAGCTGTATTACTGAACATAAACCTTTAGGAAATAGAAACGAGATGCCATGAAATCAAATCGCGAAAAAGAATCAGCTACAGTAAGGTACTACTTTTAACCCCTGATAAGAAATGGACTGTCAAAAATCACCCTGTAAAGCAGCTATTTACAAAACAGTTAGGTACAAAAACTTTCTGTAACGCTTCTGGAGTCAGGCCTGAAGGTTTAATAAAACCGGGTAGGTATGTAAACGAAAAGACTTCTTTTACGACATAAGTCGCAGATGCCAGAATCGTAAACAAAGCAATATGTTACAAAAGTATCTATACCTACACTCGTACTAGCTGACCGGGCAAACTTTGTTTTGCCATATAAAAAAATAAATAATCTACGACCTATTTTCAGACCTACTACACAAAAAAAAAAAAAAATATCGGTCAAGCCTTTTCGGAAGAGTTCGATAACAAACACTGTGACACGAGATTTTTATATATTAGATTAGGTTAGATAACTAATCTAAGAGGAGCTCGTGGCTAAATAATAACAGCCGCACGGGTCGATCTTCAAGGTTAAGCAACGCTTGCCAAGGTTGGTCTATGGATGGGTGACCATCTTAACATAACGAGTTTCCTCCGTGCCTCGGAAAGCACGTTAAGCCGTTGGTCCCGGCTGTCATTTGTAGATCTTTGGCAGTCGTTACGGGTTGTCAGAAGCCAGTAAATCTGACTCCAGTCTTGCCAAGAAGTACCGTGTTACCCAGTTAATGGGTTGTGGAGGTCTGGTAGGCAGCCGCTCCTCGTAAAACACTGGTATTCAGCTGAATCTGGTTTGACTGGAAGCCGACCTCAATATAGTTGGGAAAAGGCAAGGCAGATGATGATGATGATGATGATTAGGTTAGATAACTAAAACTTGGCCAATGTAACTTGGCACACAGTTAGCAAAATAAAAAAGTAAGTACTGAATTTGTCATCTTAATTAGGTATGTTCGGCAATCAGTGTCAATTTGTAATGTCAAAATAGGAGATACCTAATCATTTACAGAAAAGGGAAAATATACAAACACTAGCTTCTGCCAACGGCTTCGCCCGCGTGATCCCTAGAGAACATACTCCCGAGATATATAGCCTATGTGTTATTCCAGACTATAATCTACCTCTGTGTTAAAGGAGATGCATTTCAAAATGGGCCAAGTCCATGTAGATCATAAAAAAAAATCCATAGAATTAGGGAACAATACATTTAATTTATTTAAATGTTTACTCTTGTGGTAATTAATTGATGTTTATAAATTACTTTTATCGATTTTCAACATGGCGTCGCACCGATTTAGTTACAGATCATAGAAAAATAACTGTCAGCTGTCATAACAATGTCACTTCAGTCACTTTCGTCTCGTTGCCGGTAAATAAATATGTCAGAAATAAATGTCAAACGTCATTAATCAATCAAAATGACAGCTTACCGCCATGACGGGTTTTTGTTGCGTGTTGCAATTTCAAGTGTAATTTATTTTGTTTTACCAGCAAACAAAGCCATTTTAAAGAAATTACACAGTTGAGGACTGTTTTAAATATATTTCTCTATTTTTAAGTATAGTGTACAAGGACCTGGCCCAGGGTCCATACATTTGGAACATCTTCTTTCATTAAGAACCTTTTAGGCGTTCTGACGTGAAAGAGTAACGAACATCCATCCATCGACTCATCCGTCCATCCTCACAATCTTTCGCATTTACAGTATAAGTAGGATTGATACTTTCAGTGACCGAAAAGAAATTAATTAAGGAAACAAAAAAATAGAGATTTTGATTGCCAAATAAGGAAAATCAATTACAGTAAGAACAAAAATACAATGAGGGTAAAGGAAAATCATTATCTTTTGGAAAGCCAATGAAAGGAGAATGTTACGAGAAATAACAACTAGTAACAACAACGATACCTAATTAATTAGCCGACTGTACATTGGCTTTAGCTCTCTCTTCTGCTGTACCTATTGTACCAAATAGGCCCAATTATTTTTACGTTTATATATTTTACAAAATAATATTGTTTCCAAGTCTTTTGTATACAAGACTGACGTGTTATTTTTTTTTAAATATAATTTAATAATACCGGTCAAGCACAGGCACATTGCTCGCAGAATAGATGGTCGATGGGGCCGAAAAGTTCTGGAGTGGCGACCGCGTACCGGAAGACGCAACGTTGGAAGGCCTCCCACAAGGTGGACCGATAACCTGGGGTAGGCGGGGGTAGCCGATGGATGCGAGACCCGCAGGACCGGTCGTTGTGGCGACGCTTGGGGGAGGTCTATGTCCAGCAGTGGACGTCTTTCGGCTGATATAAATATGATGATGGTCGATCTCGTCTTGATCTGACACCAATCTTGCCAAGGGGTAGGTATAGTGTTGCTTGAGTTTCTAAGTTATGCAATGCAGGTCAAATAGGCAGTCGCTTTGGGTAAAATACTGGTTTTCAGCTGCATCCGGCTAGACTGGAAGCTGGACTTCAACATAGATCAAAAAATTCTCTTCAGATTTATTTAGGTATGGTAGGCGCCAGATAAACTTGCAATAAAGTACATTGACCTTTCCCTCGTATCGCTGCGTCGATACTCGAACAATAAATTACGAACCGTTTTTAATTACGAGAGAACGTACAGCATCACGATAGAAGTCAATTTAAGACAACTTTATGTCTTATTTCTGTATTTGATATTAAGAAAGTCAATTAATGTACCTATGTACTGCTAATGTACAAATGTGCATGGCCTTTATTGCACATCTTTCTGGCGCCTACCGTAGGTACAAACACAATATGCAAAGGCTTGCTCCTACATTGAACTTAAACATAACTGTTCAAACGTAATTTATATGATATAATATACACTAGGTATAACTCTCACTATATAAAATGTACTCTGTGGGTATAACTAGTGTTGTTCTAAGCATTACTTCAAAGTTGATGACGAGTGATGTTATTAATCTTCAATGAAATTAGAAAAATTAATCTTTCGATGAATGTTTTAGACATCACTGTTTCAGCTGCGAATATAAAATTACTACAAAAACCATCTCAAACATTAATTCTGTAGATAAGCAGGACGACCTAAGGTTAGGTCTTGAGAACTTGAGCCTAATAACTCTAAATACCTCAATTGTACCACACCAAATTTTGTCCTCGCTCAAGTAGTAAAAGCCAACATTAAATTAATCTTCTAAGCCAGTCTGACTCCTCCCACATTAAGTAGTCTTTATAAAACTCTGTTGGAACCTTGAAACCCTCTTAAGAATTAGTCCGTAAGACAATGTTGTTATATTAATTTGAATATTTTAATGCTAAGTCGGAAAAGCGCGATACATTTTCTAGAGAAATAAACTAACATGCTTTTCCAATTACCTATTAAATACAAAACTATTACCAGGATCTCAATCTGGAAGGCAAAGCACTTTACTTAATCCTATCGCGAATGTTATCCGAAATGAAAATTCAATTTCCAATTAAATTATTTCCACTTTGGCGAGATTCAATTATTTTTGTCATATTGGCTATGGTTGGGTGTCTAGCATGACGCTTGTACGTCAGTGGAACAAAGGCTGGGACTCCGACGGGCCGTGAGCGGGACGGGTGCGGGACGGGTCGGGACGGGAGTGGAACGGGACGGGAAAGCCTGCACTCAACAATGGGAGATGTGGAGATTGATGAGTTAATTATTATGAGGAACTCGGTTCTTATTCGTAGGTATATTAGCGTGAACAGTTTTTACATCCGGATCGAAAAAGCATGTGAGTATGTTTACTTTTTTAGGTTTTAGTTATCTTGTAGAAGCTTTGAAGCAATTGGCATACAAATATAATAGATGGCGGTTAAGATGGCGCTGGCCTTCTTAACAATAAATATTTATTATTCTTGTCGTGTTAACAAGAAATGAGAGCCGTAAGCAGAATAAAAATTAGGTAGAGCTTTAGGCCAACCAATGTTATTATAATAGAAGAAATCAAACTGATATTAACAAGGAAACCCATTACCCCAATTATTTTACAGATAAACAAAAAATACGCGCTTGTTTTTCTTCATGCCTTGGTGGTTTCAGAGTTAACCACAATTACATTATTCCTTTCTCACAGTACAAACAACCAATGCATTAGAGTAGTGTTGTTTACCTCATTCTACGTAAGAACAAAAACACAAAGAGGCTGTGCAGACGTTATCTCTTTCTAGTAGTCGTAAATTTTCCTGGGAGTAATGTCGCTCGTAAAAGATAGGGTAACTTGGTATAAGGCAGGGCTACCCAAAGCATGGATGGCATGCAGTTCGTGGTTTGTACGTATATTTAAGCGGCAACGATGTGGTTTAAGAAGTTACCACCAAATACCACCGATAATGTCACCAAAAATATGAAAGTGTAGATCAGACGCTTTGGTCATGTTGTTAGGGTGAATGAAAGGCGACTAGCAAAAGGTATTTACAAGGCAAACCTGAGTGGAAACGCCAGCCGTGACGGGACACCTCAAAAGATGCTATTGGTGATGTTCTTCAGAAAGGCTTCAGGTAGGTTTCCGTTGGTTACCCTTTGGGTAATCTTAATAAATAAGCAAAAGGAGTAGGTAAAGATCGTAGCAGGTGGCGTTATATAGTTTCTGCCTACTCCCGTGGGATAAAGGCGTGAGTTTACATACTTGCATATAATATTATTTAAATTTTAATCATTTTTGTCTGCGGTCCTCTAATCTATTCAGTCATTTATTTAGCTCTCGATAGTATCTAGTTTGGACAGCCCTGGTTTGAGAGGACTCCTGGTATGGTATCAACATTTATAATCGTGTCGCGTACCGTTGCTGTGCGAGGTGTGCTGAATTTGTACCATTTGTTTGTTATGTAGGCATAAATGTAGATGTTACATTCGCGAGACGTTATGGAGGAGTTTGTAGCCCAAATTATCTCTTGGAGATAGTTGGTTTGTTTGCGTTAGTTTATCTGCCAACGTCTCGTACAAACCACAAAATAGTAATGCGGTAATTCGAGTGTGGCACGAACTAGATACGAAAGGCAGAGGGCCGGGTGCTGTGTCAGAGCTTAGGGGAGATCTTTGTCAAGCAGTGGATTAATTGTTAATTGGTCCAAAAATTCAACTGACTTCCTGGAAAAATACAACAATGATAAAGGAAAAGAATGAACGGTCAGATACTATACTTTCTTGAAAAATGAGACGGTCGTGTAACGTTATTAGTAATCTTAGATATTTCTCGTTTAGCATCCTCAGATATGTCATTCTTTGAAGCTATGTCCATATAATATGATAACCTAAGGCTTTTATCTTAATGATAACCTAAGGCTTTTATCTTAAAACATCCGAACTATTCATCGTGCCCTTGAGTCCCTTTATCCCACTCATATTTTCGCGTCCTTCGCAGTCTCCATTTTTGCAATCACTTAGTATGACAATAGCATACCGTCCCGATATCCGATCGACGCCTAAAGAAGTGCGTGTATACGTATCCGTCTAAATCGTTTCGCTGATATTTTAAATAGAGGTCTGAAGTCTGAACCACGAACATTCACGTGATCGTACTAAAAATTCCTTTCGAAGGCTCAGTATTATCTCAGCCGAAAGATGTCCACTGCTGGTCGTAGTCCTCCCCCAAGTGTCGCTACAACAACCGGTCCTGTACGTCTCGCATCCAGCGGATTTCTGCGGCCTTCTACAGGTCATGGTCCACCTTCTGAGAGGCCTTCCAACGCTACGTCTTCTGGTGCGCAGACGAAAGTTCTTGAGTCCGTGAACAGGTAAACTTAAGGTGGTAAGTCATCAAGCTAGGTGGACCGCAGAAATTCGCTGGGTAACTGGTATCAACTGGAACAGAGTTGCCGAGATCAAGATAACTGGCGTACGATTGGAGTGGCCTGTGCCCAGCGGTGGACTGCTGTAGGCTGATGACAGCGATCAACGACTTATGAGAAGTAAGCTTTGTAATTATAGGTACAACATATCTTCTCAGTATTCAAATGACCGTAGTTAAATACCCAAGGTGTGGACGCACCTTAACTCAATTTTAGTTCGAGATAAGTATAATTTATCACCGTGATGAGTGCAGAATGACTAGAGTTACGACATTCCGGTGGGAAATATTTAATGGCAAAGGAAAGTAATCCCACATCGTCGCCACGAGTACTATAAAGTAATTTTATAGCTCAGTACATCGCGGGTTAACGACAACAACTTTGTCCTAGATTTGATGCCGTCCTCTTTCACACAACAGACGAAAAATAATGCTTTGAGTGCGATCCATCCTTCATATCCTGTTATGAAAGTAATATGGCATAAACATCTGGAACCTATTCTTACAAAAAGTTTCGTTTCTCATCATCTTTTCGAAATCCATCGCCTCCTTTTTGTGGGCCCGACAATAAGAACCTGAAGAAAAACTGCGATGAAATAAAAAGTAGTACTACTTGCTTTGTTTCGCTTTCCATATTTGAGTCTAAGTAAGCGTGTGGTATCAAATTATCTTGCTCCACTGCTCCTCGTGATAGATATCTCTACATTTATTTACGTGTAATATGTTGTTAGGTACTTACTTTGTACATTGTGTTGTAGTAATTTATTAAATAATTCTTATTAAGCTAAGCACATAGCGAAGGAAAAGCTTACCTAAATTAACATAATCGGATGAAGGAATATGAATTAATTAATGTATTATGTATTAACCTAGTTATTAATATTGAAATTGAATTTTGTAGAATAGACATATTGTTATTAACTATGGAAAGCTCATAGCTCAAGGCGAACGAGTGGTTTCGGTAATAAATCGTGTAAGTAACTATTATAGCTCGTAGATATCTAATAATTTGTCAGAATATTGTGAATGTACTTTCTTTTTCTTTTCGCGTCGATGTTATTCGCCTCATCCTAGAATGTACAGATGGGTGTAAATGATGGACAGACCTTCGTCGAGGGATTTTTTGTAAAAGAGCTCAGTATTTTATAATTCGGACATTTGCCACTTATAACTTACGATTTATAATGTGCTTATTCCGGAATGAAATATAATACTCAATACTTAATTGCATTCCACAATGTAGGCTTAGGTAGTAAACATTTTAAAAGTAACAATCATGGACCCTGTCGGCTGTCGGGCACAGTTGGGCACAGTCGAGCACAGTCGGGCACAGCAAAAGTAAGATGTGGATATGAGGACTTAACATTTAACTTATTATCTAACTTATTCTAAAATGATTGTTTGTCTATTCTATGCAAGTTTAAAAGACTTATCGTTTAAGTATTCGTTTACGCTGTAATAACATTTCCTTAGCGTTTTTTTAACTTATTCGTGAATGTTTGCAGCATATTATTTATGCAGTATATTATTATATAATTTATGCTTTATAATTAAATGTCATTCACAGTCTGACGCCATCCATTAAGAAGCAGCCGCTCAACGTCACCCTCAAATGCAAGGCCGCGGCTACCCAACGTCTACAAATCCTCGGAACGGTAGGTCACTCCGCCAAGCTCCCTGGAAACTTCTGTGCTTCTGGGTGGAGCTAAGCTGGCTAACTTAGTCAGGACACCAACACACAACGAACTGAATAGGAGTCTTAGTACGGAAAATAGAGTCTCTGCTCTACTCTACTACCACATCCAGTCTCACAGTCCAATTTCTACCCGCGATACAAAAAATGTCATCCACCTATCTCGCCGGCGGACGACAGAAACATCTTCTTCTATTGGACAAATTTTAACCTATCTAAATAAGGTGTGAAAGCGATCTATCTCTCAACACAATTTCCCACTTTAAAGAAAGGCAATTAGGTAATGCGAACATTACCCGCAGAGCAGCAAACGTTAAGCCATTGTCCGGCTAAAGTGGGCTCCTTTATCCGATCTCCAGAATACTCATCGATGTTAATGAGGCCGTTAGATTAATGTGATCCTTGCGGTTCGTGTGGTGGTGGTTCCTTAATACGAGGATATATTTATTTACGGAGGGAGGAGCTTCTGGCTAAATAATAACAGTCGCACGGGTCGGTCTACGAGGTTAAGCAACGCTTGTCGAGGACGGTCCATGGATGGGTTCCTCCGTGCCTCAGAAAGCACGTTAAGCCGATGGTTCCAGCCGTTGCCCGAACATTTTTGACAGTCGTTTTCGGCTTTCTTCTTTTCGTTAACTCCTTAGATTGATTGGGCCTAGTAGATGGCTACGTTTAATTGTGTGGTTAACTCCGTGAAGCTCATGTTCTGAACAGAGGCACCGCACTCACATTGGGTATCCGACGGGTCTACAAAAACTCCATTTCTACCCCATCACCCATGTCAACCTGAATGCGCAACCAGAGCTGTTACTACGATACTGAAATGTACATTTATGTATCCTGATCGTTCGTGTTGCCATGCATAGATCTTCAGAAACACAGTGTAGATACTACTACGTCCCTACTCAAAAACACACATTACATACCATCTCTGGGGAAGAGTAACCGCGGTGAGTGCTTCAATATTTTTTGTTATGCTATTATACTTTATTGTCATGTTCTTGATGACAGTTATCCTTATCATCCAGATTTGCTCGGGATAAGAGCCACTTAGAGAACACTTTGCGTTTCTAAAGGACCAGAGTTACTTAAGTATCTATTTTTAGGAATTCACGATCATCATAATCATCAGCGGGTCCAAACGGGCCAATTTAGCAGATTCATATTACAGTTGACAGTGACGGGTAGCGTGATGTGCTTTCTGATTATGTTAAAGTGGCCTTTTTAGACCCCCAGTTCTCTCTTTTAGAAATAGTTCTAAGAAACCTCCTTAGAACCACTTTTAAAATAACGCGTACAATAATTTATATGAAAAACTCGTTGTCGCTTAGGTTTTTTTTTTTAGATGTGTTTGCTCTTGACTCTAGTCTAGGTCAGAGGTGACAGAGACAAAGTCGACGATAGATTGAGTTTACCCAGAAGAAGCTTCACTCTAACTTTGAAGAGATTAGGGTATTTAAAACCCTGTGCGTTCGGAAACAAAGATGTAGGAAGAGAGTTCTACTCGCCCAGTCTGTGGTAGCTTTGAATCGGTTTCAGCTAAAGAGTTAATTACAAAGACTAATAAGGGTGCCTGTCCATTACAGCGGGGCAAGGCAGCGGAGCGGAGAAACAGAGAAATTTTAACCAATGGAATTGCATAAAATCTTCGCACCACGCGAGTCACTGACATTTAGACTGACATGACTGGTGACATGAGGTGTTTCTCTGCTCTTACTGTCAATCTATTAACTGGCATAAAACTCTACATAACACTGGCCAGTTCATTTAGGTATCAAATTTATCTTCATTACAATATAAAGCAACTCATCGTTATTAGGAAGTCCAACAGAACATAGCAGGCAAGTTAGGCCTTTGGCTATAATTAAAATTAATGTTTCTAACAAACCCGGTAGTCCTTGATAATAGGGTCGTTATGATACAGTCCAGACTATATTTTATCAGAAAATAGGCTTAGCTTGCGAACATCGAGAATTCATTATCATTTCGGCCACTGCCAAGTATCCTCATTCTTGGGTCGTTTCCCCAATTCTAGTCATGTCCACATGGTACAGTCTGTGACCAACATTCTCTAACCCACTTGACTATTAGCGAATAATAGTCAAGTGGGTCAGATAATTATGGTCACAGACTGTACCAAACCTTTAAGTGACATCCAAGGCTTCTAAGGCTTTTTACCATGTTTAGTTTTGGACTTACCCATGTTTAAAACTTTTTTGCCTAGGTTGTTGTAGAGCTAACAAGCTCTGGATTTCACCAATGGCAATTATCTTTGGTGACAACCTATGTCATCAATTTAGCGGGCGATATGACCATAGAAGTCATAAATCTTATGGAGACACCTAATCGTTAATCTTGGCCTCACAGACTTCCTCCTTCCTTCTGCTATATTTTCCAGTTCCTCATTCGGTTGACGCCCGTGATTTTGATAATATCTTCAACTCAACACACGTTTGACAGGCAGAGAAGTAAGAACTTTTTTTTTAGGATGGGAAATCATCAAATGACTCCTCCCGCTCTGGGTGAAGCGGAGTGGAGTGGAGTGTCAGACTCTTACTGACCAAAACCCATCCGTGTTCCTAGTGCCCTTTGCGTTCCATGGCTACGGTGCCTTTTTAGAACGAAGTCCGCAGCCCCAGCCGGCATGGGTCCCGTCTTCTATGCTGACAGCTCTTTGAGGCGCGCGTGGAACAGAGCGCACCGTCGACCCGGGACTGGTTCTGTTCAGACGGCGAGCCACCCACTGCTCAACGTCCGCAGGCCCGTGCAGAGGAGCAAGAACCTTGGCTACCACTTCGTCAAAGCTCCTTCGGCCATCACCACGTCTACCCAGTTGTTGTAGTTACATGATCGTGTTGAATCCAAAACCTAATCAGTTGCCCCGATGCGCGAAAAGAAAATTCCTTTCCTCTTTATACCCCAAACGGTATTAAAGCAGTTCGGATACGAAATCAAACGTTCCCTTTTAACCGTTTAATCGCTATCAATGTAGATAAAAAGTCTTGTAAAAGGTAGCACAATACGATGGCTAAGTAGCTCGTTTATCCTTGTCATTGTAGGAGCAGCCAAAGTTTGTTCGCGAGCGATTTTACGCAAGAACTGGCATCGCCGTTTTGTTGTGCGGTGATTTAGCAAATCATAATCGGATCGGAGGTTCGATCAATGAAACTTAACCGACCTTGACATTGAGGGAGGTACGGCTACGAGCTTGTTGACTTTGGTAAAGTTTTAGTCGATTAAGGATCGTTATAATGCATCAGCGATTATTTGAAGTTTAAACCCTCTGACATTCAAGTGCCTATTAATTCAATTGGATTTTACAATAGGTACTTAGAAGTCTAATGTAGGTCTTAGACTTCTAAGTAGGCGCATAATTTTATAAAAGTTGGTGATTATTAAGTCTAATTATATAGTTTGCTGGAGCCTTATGTATGTGCCTGTAAATATATTGGCTTACTATTTAAATACCTATGAGATAAGGTTTTACACGGCGTGACTGTGTGATTTAAGAATTTTCACATGAGGCGAAATTACTGAAATCACCAAAAAGGTTAGAGAAGGGTGGCACTGGCTGCTGATTGTCACTTTAAAGGAGCATTTTGCGATGATTTCGTTGCGGCTGGTTGACAGTCATAGGTACTTATTAAAGATCATGTCTGATGAGTAACTGTTTTGACCACGTCCACTACGAACTGTCAAGTAGGTGCGTAGGTAGGTATAAACTGCGATCGACCCTGATGATGTTCCATAAAGTTTCCTTACAAAAATAGACTTAAAATGAATTTAAATCCAAGTTGGTTTAGTTTATTTTATTTGTAGTAAGTACTTTAAGTTTGCTACCTAATAAAAAAAAACATATTAGAAGTGGGCTTTTCGCGGGACCGTTCTGTTGAGTTACTTAAAGAGGTGAGAAAGAAGAAGAAACGATAATTAAGTCTACCTTTGTCAGCAATATCAAATATTAAACGAGTACTTCTGAAAGTTTTTTAAGTTTTCCTATCTAAATCGTTAGATAAATGGTAAAATGATCCTTGTGGACTGTATAGGAACGGTGCCTATTTCGATTATGAAAGAGTATGAGATTCCTTTGGCAGTAGGATATAAAATTGATAGTACATGCCTGTTCGATCTGCGACGAATGACGATATGGTAACCGGTGACGAACACACGTTGATCGGATTCATAAATTATTCTGCCTCATCCGCGTGCTGGCAACAACCATATTATTTTTTACTTCTGGCAACTCGTTATGTATTGTGACAGTTTAAAAAATTCTGATCGTGTTTGTGTTACCAACATGAATTATGACATTTCATGTGGGCGACAAAAAAAACACTTCCTTATCATAATTACTTACGATTGTAGATTTTATTTATTTATTAAGCAAAATTTTGCATGAGAGGAGTGATTATAGTATTTTCAGGAGCGTAGGTACATACGCATTAGCATCACAGTCGTAAATTATCAAAAACATATCCATTTTCCTTCATTTTGACAAGTTTTTAATTTCGATTGTCGCTGTATGATAATTATTGCAACCTGTAACTTACAGGTATTTGAACGTTTTTAACTACGAGAATTGGCCTAATAAAACAAGAACAAAGTATAAAAGGTGCAACCTTTTCACGAGGAGCTCGTGGCTAAATAATAACAGGTTGGTCTGTGGATGGGTGACTATTTTAACATACCGAGTTTCCTCCGTGCCTCGGAAAGCACGTTAAGCTGTTGGTCACGGCTGGCATTTGTAGATCTTTGGCAGTCGTTACGGATTGTCAGAAGCCAGTAAATCTGACTTCAGTCTTGCCAAGAAATACCGTGTTACCCAGTTAATGGGTTGCGAAGGTCTGGTAGGCAGCCGTTCCACGTAAAACACTGGTATTCAGCTGAATCCGGTTTGACTGGAAGCCGACCCCAATATAGTTGGGAAAAGGCTAGGCAGATGATGAAAGTAAAAAAGGTGCAACATTTTTCCTGGTTATAAAACAAAATCCTCGATACCCTGGATAAATTTTATTAAAACTGAAGATGAAGCGAGGTAGGTACTATTTACAGGCTATTTGAGAGGCTTCCACAATAAATATCGCATAAAATGTTCAATATTTATGAGTGTTACGTTTTACAGCGTCGCCATAAATCTGCGGTTGAATACACGAGTATTGGGGTCTGTTTATATTTAAGGCTTTAGCTCTGCTGTTACTAACAGTTACTAGGTTAAACAAATCTAGGATAGTTTTCCTTTTAATAGGGAATCTGAAATGAATTTGGAACTACTCAAGAAGTAACAAGAGTTTTATCAGGTTTAGTATAAGCCAGGATCCAAAACTAGTTCCTAGCCCTTTAGGTCATCACAATACTGGAAACGCTTTTTACCTATTCTATATCCACCTCTTAATAATTTCTGATGAAAATTCTGAGATAAATATCATCATTCTTATCATCATCATTATATCAGCCGAAAGACGTCCACTGCTGGACCTAGATCTCCCAAGTGTCGCCACAACAACCGGTCTTGTGCGTCTCGCAAACATCGGTTACCAAAAAAACATACTTTCGCTTATTATCTCAAAATTCAAATTCGTTCATAATTTATGCAAAAGGGATCATAAGCCGACATAATCCATCTAAGAATCAGTATATAATCATTTATGTACAATATTTACAATCTCGTCAGATATTCAGTACCGAGATAATTTGCTTTTATTCAATGCTTCACGAATATTTTATAAACTCGTAGGACTATAAAACAAACCAGATTTTCTTGAATATGTTACGAAAGCTGAATTTCTAAGACAAATAACTTTATTT
The DNA here is from genome assembly GCA_950371165.1 of Lacanobia oleracea. Classification (NCBI taxonomy): domain Eukaryota; kingdom Metazoa; phylum Arthropoda; class Insecta; order Lepidoptera; family Noctuidae; genus Lacanobia; species Lacanobia oleracea. Next base: position 8,679,851 of record OX493389.1, read on the forward strand.
ATTGCAAGTGCCTTTAAGTATGTAGGTTTTATGTAACAGAGTTTGCCTGAGCTTGTAATGTAAACATGTTTTTACTGAATCGTTACTAGGTAGGTATCTCGTAAAATTTTAGTGGGTACTGAATATCAAAATTGGTACACACGAGTTGCTAGATTAGATAGGAAATTAGGAACTAAAATGCCCTAACCGCAGCGCTCTCTGTCGCTACTCAATTTATCGATATTAGCTGACATATATTTTGCTATTTACCTACGTGCCCTTGATCACAATAGAGTGGAGGAGCATTTTCTGTCGGAGTTTCATCATCTGCCTAGCTTTTTCCCATCTATATTGGGGTCGGCTTCCAGTCAAACCGAATTTAGCTGAATACCAGTATTTTACGCGGAGCGGCTGCCTATCAGACCTCCACAACCCATTAAAAGGGTAACACGATAATTCATGGCAAGGCTGGAGTCAGATTAATTGGCTTCTGACTATCCGTAACTACTGCCAAGGATCTACAAATGACAGCCGGGACCAACGGCTTAACGTGCTTTCCGAGGCACAGAGGAAACTCGCTATGTTAAGATGGTCACCCATTTACAGACCAACCTTGGCAAGCGTTGCTTAACTTTAAAGATCGACCCGTGCGGCTGCATTTATCTAGCCACGAGCTCCTCATTTTATGTCGGAGTTTGAGTTTTCTAAATAGTGCCCGGTCATCGATCTCATCATTGCTTACAAACAGGTGATTCAACGTTCAAACGTGAGTCTACTGGGTACCTAAGTCTAATTATTATCTATGTGAGCTCCAAAAGTGTGGCAGGGATTTAGCAAAATCTCATTTGAAGAGCGGAATACAAATATTATTTTACAGATTTAACTGAATTAAATTAAATCCGGGTATAGAAAACTTGAGTCAATGAAAATATTACCAAAGAGGAGAGGGAAGTCCAAATATTGATAAATAAAAAATACCTCGCGTTACATAAAAACAGATGCCACGATTTTTTTGCCTTGAAATAACGCGATTTTTGTAACCTTTTACAAGACCAACAGAAAACTAGTGGTTGCACAAGTAAACTAACTTAAAAACGTAAGCACATATCCGCTGAACGATTTCTAAATATTTCAACGCTTTTAAATAACGCTTTGCGCACCTATCTCCAGTATCCGGCACTTGGGACTTCAATATCTTATTTATTTAAAAGGATTCTTTATGTAAAGTACCGTAACGAGCCTTTGAGGTCCTCTTCAGAACTTTGTTTCAGTCATTTCGCTATACATTCTTCCTGTAATTTGCATAAATATCAGCTTAGGACTAACCTCCACATTGATGTTCTTTCTTCGTATATTTTATTAATGTTTCTGCCTTTTTAGATCTCTCTACCGCTTTAGAGAAGGATGTTGGACCATAAATCAAACTCAAGGCAACCATTTTGATATAAATTGTTGGGATTATATCGGAACATCAAGATTTTTTGTTTCTGATATATTTTTTCTATCGTTATTAATCTTGATAGGATTCCGGCCTTTTATGATAACCTTCAGCTTTCATGATTAAGGGGAAGTCAAGTGAAACTGAAATAAAGATTAATCATACTTATTTGAGAACCGTGGAGTAGGCAGCATTATAATATAATAAAACTTCGGCAAATAGCTATGAAAATTTGTATTTTTTTATTTTAAGGGCTTTATCGCTAAGCGATAATGTCGCCCTGTAACACATCAACATAGTCCCTTACTAACTATTCTTAAAAATATCTATTTTAAAACAAAAAAATGCCATTTTGTACAGGATTCTGGCTTGATCCGATAAAGGACAAGCCAGGATGACATTGCACTCTCCAACATCGTAATTATGTGTGTATCCCAGTAAGGTAAATCTTAGAGCTCCATTCCGGACACACTCCATCAAAACGTGTTGCACATCTTCGACTACTCCGCATTCCTCACAGTTGGGTGACGTAACCTTTTTCATCAGAAAACCAAACTTTTTTGACGGGATGTGACCGGAACGAAGTCTCAATGCCATAACTAAATCTCTTCGACTTAACAAATTTTGTTCAATCCAATTGTATACTGGCAGCTGTGGTTGGATGGTTTTGTACCAAATTCCCTATGACAATTTGTACGAAGCTCAGAAAATCGATCTACAATACAAAAAGGCGACACTTCTGGCCGTTACGATTCAACAATGGCATTTAAATACAATCCGGATCACTGTCTGTTATCATTTATCACTGAACTGAAATAGCCCCACTAGTACCGATCCTAGCGGACCAACGGTCAAGTTCCTTTCTATAGAGCAAGTTAACATACTCATCTGCCTAGCCTTTTCCAAACTATATTTGGGTCGGCTTTCAGTCAAACCAGTTTAAGCTGAATATCAGTAATTTACGCGGAGCGGCTGCCTACCAGACTTCCACAAGATATTAACTGGGTATCACGATACTTCTCACCAATACTGCAATGGTGTCTGAGTTTCTGGCAGATAGAAGCAATTATCATATTAGTTTGAATTATGAAACGTCTTCATCCGCCAGGGCAACTCATCTCGCTACAATCCATCTGTGTATGCACATTAATATTTAAAACTACTCTTTGCAGCATGTGTGTGAGTGATTGCGAGGTCTATCTACTCGTCCAGCCCTATATTATGTTGAAAAACAAATATGAGGTTGCAATTTGCATAGCAATGGCAAAATCGTGAATATAATTATTCTATTATTATTATTATTTTATCTATACTAATACATATATAAAGCTGAACAGTTTATTTTTGTTTACTTGAACGCGCTAATCTCAGGAACTACTGGTCCGATTTGAAAAACTCTTTCAGTGTTAGATAGCCCATTTATTGAGAAGGGCTATAGGCTATTATCATTACGCTAAGACCAATAGGAGCAGAGCAGACGAAGTTGCGCAAGTCAACTAGTAAGTAATAAAGGCTTGTATATATGCCAATGACCTTGTGCATACAAACGGAACTAATTACACCTCTACGTGCCACTCCGTTACCCGTGTTTTTAATTTTTTATAATAAAAATTGTACATATTTTAAAAAGTAACAAAACCTTATTATTTGTCGTGTGTATTGCAAAGCTGTAAATATATTTTTTATACTCTTTTGATAAAAAATTAAGGAGTAAAATGGTTACATCTTAAGGATTTGGAGGTTCTTTTTTTTATTATTTTATAGCGATAAAAAAATTCTGGCTAAACCAAAGTCAAAACGTTTATTCCAATTAGGCCATTAAACGGCACTTTTGAACGTCATTCACATTTCAAATATATAAAAATTCTGAAGTGTACTGTCCATTCGGAAAGGTAGATAGATTCTAATGGAGAAGAATGGACAAGAAACTCCATACTTACTCTTTTCAAATAAATCTTTTACAATATTTAGTAAGTATACAAACGTTTTGTAATATGTGAGGATCATGCACCTAGGGTATGCAGAGGTAGACTTATCAATTTTCTAAATAAGTAGGTACATGATACTCACACATTTACAAATATTGGAATCACTAATTAACAGTGTGTGAGTTCACAGAAAAAAACAAACATAAAAAGAAACAGAACATCTATAAAGTTAATACATAAAGTAACCAGTTTGATTTTGTCCACAAACCAAAATACGTAAAAACCAAATTACGAATCATGTAGATTACTGTACTATTTTTTTCAGATGTAATTTCTTTGTTTATTGCCGACGAAAAACTGCTTCATCTGCACGTTCTTTTTCAGCTTTTTCGAGAGGCCTTTAGTTTATTCATCTTGGGTTTATAATGAAATGAAGGACAGAAAGATGATAACATAACGGTACCTAACAATAGGCCCTTTGTGTCTTTTCTTCTACACTACTTTAAAGACGCTACATTGAAAACAGTAGCAGGTAATGTCACCCCTCGGACTCTTCCGCCCCTGGCTATGGTCCTCTTGGCCTAAGGGTAAGGTTTTCCGTTCTCTATAACAGATGATTCAGGGTTGGTGGCAAGGGCCTCCATGTATTTTTACACGATACATAAACCCACTTGCTACATAGAGTCACAGCGAGTTTTTGTTTACACAATAACTATTACTTACATACTTTTTACACCAATGTAAATAAAAGTAGGTATTTTCTGTTCCCCAAATATTCGATACTTTTCCATATCAATTACATTGATGACTTAACTACTTTTATCGACGATTTGTTTTGTTAACGATTCGGACGATAGAAGGTGAACCGTGTCCAACATGGATCGTTACGTGAGTACTTACCGGAGCAATAACATTGCTACGCCTTAACAATGTTTTGAATATTTAAATATGGGTCTGATACTGAAGACCAACGCTCTTATGCCCACGAATTGCTTTTGTGTTGTTTTGGGGGTCTTACTACAATGACATCATGATCCCGCTTGAGAAAAGAATAGTGCTATTCGTCCTGTATTGCTCCATCTCTCTCGCATCATGATGGTTTTAAGACATCCTAGGGCCACTGTAACTACGTAGTCATAGACAACGGGCGTTATGTTGAGTAGGTTATGGGTCAGAGTAGAAAACAAAAACCGAATAAGTGCGAGTCGGACTCTCACATGAAGTTTCTTGTACGGGAAGCCCCTTTAATTTTTTTAATTCAATTAAATTTTAATTATTTTGTGTTATAGCGGCAGTAGAAATATAAACTCTCCGTGGTAATTTCAACTGTCTGCGGTTCTTGAGATACAGCCCGCTGACAGACAGACACACGGACAGGCGGACAGCGGAGGCTCAGTAATAGGGTTCCGTTGGTTACCTTTTGGGTACGGAACCCCAAAAAGATAAACAATAAACCTGACTCGTTGAAAACTGATTGTCCACTCAGTGAATTCAAACTCTGCAGCCTACGGCGGCTTTGAGCGCAATCGTTTAAATTCAACACACATCGCTAATCGGTGTCGGTGCCGAATGAGTGCGCTTCGAATGACGTTATTCAATTTATTGAACAATGAATCTGTTCATAAAACTGTTTTATAAATTAATTTATTATTTATTTACTTAGGTGTTTCTTTTTTATTTGTGTGATATACATTTTATATGTGTGTAGTTAGGTATAACTTTCTTTTCTATCTTTATTTGAACAGATGGTTATTTTGACTGCCTTGTTTGCCAGGTTTTCGCAAGAGTCACTGCTGTGGTCCTGGTTTTAATTTCCAGGTAAAGTTTTACGTACGGATTTTTGGGGTTCTGCAGTCGTGGTTCATTGAGGACAATAGACTCCTGTTACACTGGGACCGGTACAAGGCGAAACGTACCTATCTACCTAGTTTAAGTTGCATTTATTTTTTAACTAGTTGACCCACGCAACTTCGGCTGCTCCGCTCCTATTGGTCTTAGCGTGATGATATATAGCCTCTTCCTCGATAAAAGGGCTATAACACTCAAACAATTTTTAAAATCGGACAAGTAGTTCCTGAAATTAGCTCATTCAAGTAGGTTAACAAAAAAACTCTCCAGCTATATTAGTATAGATAGTTAGTATAGATAAGTAAGTCATAAGACCATCAGCAATATTAAAAAAAATATGCCCTTGTTTTGCTGGTAAGGTTTTTTACTAATTTCTTATTATGTACCAAATAAATACGACTAATTTAATTACTAATACTGTATAATATAATATGTGCGCGACAGTAACAGTGTACAGCGATAATTATAAGAGTGATTAAGTGTTAAAATAACTGTAAACTAATATTTATAGTTAAGAATTTAATAGTGCGTAATAATAGGCAAATATTCGAGACAGTTCCTATTTGTAAGTAGGTACTTACGACGCGGCATTACAGAAAGCTCTCGATGCGCCGCTCGTAAACAAGTTTATACACGCAAGCGGCGCCTTTGACTTCACCGCACGTGGCTTGATTCTTTGTTTACCGCCACGTGACCGAGTCAACCGAGCCGAGAGCCTCGCCGACTGATCGTTTGTAATTTGCCGACACGCGGTAGAGCGCGTCGTATGAACTTACCGCCTATTGTTCGAATCTTTGCTATCGTTTTCTTTGTCGGCACTACTGTATATTTGCCCGCTAGGCGGCACCTTTGACGAAGCCGAAAGGCGAACATTGTAATTACTTACCACCTATTGTTATCGTTTTCTTTGTCGGCACAACTCTATATTGAACGCTAGGCGGCACCTTTGACGAAGCCGAAAGGAAACCATTGTAATGACTTACCGCCTATTGTTAAAATGATTTATTACTTTTTTTTGTATAACTTTAGAAGCATTTTATGACTTAAACGTTCGAGAATGTTTTTTGCTTAGTTTGTCGAGTATAAAAGCCTGTTTTTATTCTCGAGCAGCGCAGTTCGTTTGGAGACACCATACAGTACAGTTCGTTCGAAGACATCATAGCGAAAACTACGTTTGTTATATACGCTTTCTAATTGTACATATAGCACAGTACGGTGGTATCATATAATCAGATCGGTACAGTCGCAGCAAAATAAATATCTTCGGAAGATTGCAGTCTTTAAGTACACCTTCTCCACCAATCCCAGCAACAGTAGTGTACCATCCGGTACATTTAATGGTCCTTCGAGCCGGATTTGTGGAGCCGCCGCCATTTGAAGATTGCATTTATAGAAAACATCGATCAAGCATGCCAGTTACACGCTCCCAAGGAAAAGGACGCATGCTCGCCAGAGAACAGAAGCCGTCGTCGTCAGAAGACATCGCCGCCACCTCGGAGCCGAATACCATGGAGACCGGCACCTTCGCCACGGGTAGCTCAGCAGCCTCGGGGACAGCCACAGCCACGGGTACCAAGGAATTTACTGGAACCCTACCGAACACAGTGTCCCTAGCCACAGCTTTATCCATCACCGCCGCCGCCCACTCCGTGACGACCTCCGCCATAAAATCACTTCCTGTCGACACGACCGCAAAACCATCGATGAAGCCGTCTGCAGCTGTCACCGATTCTAATCCAGAAACTCGCCAGCATACAGAAACCTCTACAGTGAAGCGAGTCAAGAATACCACCACCGGTCTGCCACTGCCGAGCAGACATCAGGACTTCGACCTCCTTTGTAAGAAAGAAGGACGGACAAGATCCACCAACAGCAAGTCGAAAGCGTACAAAATAGCGAAAGCTAAAGAAGAATTATTACGTCTTCAAGTAGAACTGGCTGCAGCGCGCCTCGCTGCACTGGAAACTGAAGACACAGAAGATGATGAAGAAGATGATGTCTCCATCTACTCCGAGGAAGAAGTGAACCAAAGAGTAGACAGCTGGCTGGAGAATCAAGCTGACAGTCCCGTGCACACAAAGCACATGAAAGACATGATCCCAGCAGCTACAGAAAACCATCCTCAAGCTTCTCATCGCCTACAGCAGTCACCGGCGGGAGTTAAACCAGACCTCACCGCACTCGCAGACGCCATCACGCACGCCGTCAACACAGCTCAGCGACCGAAGTACATCGAACTGCCCTTCTTTTCTGGTTCTCATCAAGAATGGCTACCTTTCCGCGCCGCCTATCACGAAACAGAAAACCTGTTCACAACAATTGAAAATATGAATCGACTTAGAATAAACCTCAAAGGAAAAGCAAAAGAAGCAGTTGAAGGTTTACTGATCGCCAATACACATCCAGCAGAAGTCATGAAGTCTTTGGAGTCAAGATTTGGAAGACCAGAATCCATCGCAATAATGGAAATGGAGACACTGCGCGAATTGCCACGCCTATCTGACTCACCAAGGGACATCTGCATCTTTGCTACGAAGGTCTCCAACGCCGTGGCAACTTTAAAGACACTTAACTGCAATAATTATTTGTATAACCCGGAACTCTCGAGAACAGTTGTGAACAAGCTGACACCAACGCTTCGCTACAGATATTATGACTTTTCGGCAATGCAACCAAACGAAGATCCAGATCTTGTGAAGATGGAAAAGTTCCTCAAAAGAGAAACGGAGCTATGCGGACCGTATGCTTTACCTGAACAAATAACAGCCACTCCAGAAAAGAAGATTCATAAAGTCTTCAACGTCACAGAGAAGAAAAACGCGCCAAAGTGTCCTGTATGTGAAGAAACAGGTCACACCACTACAAACTGCGAGAAATTTAAAAAGTGTGATATAAATGGAAGATGGGATATAGCAAAGTCCAAACGCCTATGCTTCAGATGTCTTCGATACAGGAGCAAGACTCATAGTTGCCGAGCCAGGCCATGCGGGGTCAACAGTTGTAAATATTCACACAATAAATTGCTACATTTCACCAAGAAGACAGAAAATATAGAAATAAAAGAAGACAAAGAAGCAACAGAAGTTATCACCTTAGCTAGGACAACAGAAAGGAAGCAGTCATATCTGAAGATATTGCCGATAAAAGTAAAAGGTCCTAGAGGAGCAGTTGACACCTTCGCGTTATTGGACGACGGATCAACGGTCACACTAGTCGACGATAGTGTAGCCAAGAGCATCGGAGCAACAGGTCCCATAGATCCATTAAAGATGGAAACCATCAATGGTATGAAGTCCTCAGAATCGGCCTCAAGAAGAGTCACCATCGAGTTGAAAGGAATCAATAATCGCACAGAGCAAGCGCAAGCATGCACAGTAAAGAACCTACAAGTCCCGACCCAACAGGTACCAAGAGAATTGGTTGAATGTTGTAAGCATCTACTAGATATTCGCGACCACCTCACGTATGCTGAAGCGAAGCCACACGTACTAATAGGCCAAGACAACTGGCAACTCTTGGTGGCTTCAGAACTTAGAAGAGGAGACAAGAACCAACCAGTGGCATCCCTCACGCCACTAGGTTGGGTACTCCACGGTAGTCATGGGACACAAAACTTTGGATGCGAAATCGACTTCGTATCTTGTATCAGGGCGAAGCCAAAACTGAATATAAACGTGGTCCACAACGCAAGAAGAAACATCCCGCAGAAACCAGACATCAGAAATGGTTACGCTGAACCAGCTCCGAAACAGAAAGGTCCTAAGTTATTCAATGCAACAGAAGGCTTATTTGGTGAAGAGAAAATACACCAAGTCATTGCCAACAATAACAGAAGATTGAAGCCAGCAGAAGGTTCATCAGATACCTGTAGATACTCCAACTGGAACCGGCAAAGAAACTCAACTGTGCAAGTTCTTCAATTTAGCCAGGCCTGTGAACTTGCTAAACAGAGCATCAATTACAGTAGGTCAAAGAAGAATAAAAAAGTAGATCCAGACTGGAGGAAGACGAATGCCTCAGCTAAGCAGCAGGCAACTACAGCACCCAACAGAATAAGTACTCAACAGTTTACTAGCCGAGTACACAGTCGACAGATGCCCGCTGACACACTTAATCAGCAGCACAGAAGATTCGGAGGCTCTGACTCCAACTACTTTCTGTTGGGGGACCAGCGCAAGTGCCGCAAGCAGGCACATGAACCGCACAGGACGACGTCAAACAATACAGTTGGCGAGCGGCACAGAAGCTCGCTCGCATCGTCACCGCACCTTCCCGAGCTCCAATACCGGCGGGAGCCACATGGACGATGGCCAGCCGTACAGCGTCGTACGAATAATGAACGAGCAAACCCAGGGAGGAGTGCTACGCCAGCCAGTCAGGAAACTTGTGGTCCTGCCCCTATCTACAGACGTCGAGCCCGCACCGGAACTTGATGCAACGCGGTTGCACGGCGGGAGTAATGTGCGCGACAGTAACAGTGTACAGCGATAATTATAAGAGTGATTAAGTGTTAAAATAACTGTAAACTAATATTTATAGTTAAGAATTTAATAGTGCGTAATAATAGGCAAATATTCGAGACAGTTCCTATTTGTAAGTAGGTACTTACGACGCGGCATTACAGAAAGCTCTCGATGCGCCGCTCGTAAACAAGTTTATACACGCAAGCGGCGCCTTTGACTTCACCGCACGTGGCTTGATTCTTTGTTTACCGCCACGTGACCGAGTCAACCGAGCCGAGAGCCTCGCCGACTGATCGTTTGTAATTTGCCGACACGCGGTAGAGCGCGTCGTATGAACTTACCGCCTATTGTTCGAATCTTTGCTATCGTTTTCTTTGTCGGCACTACTGTATATTTGCCCGCTAGGCGGCACCTTTGACGAAGCCGAAAGGCGAACATTGTAATTACTTACCACCTATTGTTATCGTTTTCTTTGTCGGCACAACTCTATATTGAACGCTAGGCGGCACCTTTGACGAAGCCGAAAGGAAACCATTGTAATGACTTACCGCCTATTGTTAAAATGATTTATTACTTTTTTTTGTATAACTTTAGAAGCATTTTATGACTTAAACGTTCGAGAATGTTTTTTGCTTAGTTTGTCGAGTATAAAAGCCTGTTTTTATTCTCGAGCAGCGCAGTTCGTTTGGAGACACCATACAGTACAGTTCGTTCGAAGACATCATAGCGAAAACTACGTTTGTTATATACGCTTTCCAATTGTACATATAGCACAGTACGGTGGTATCATATAATCAGATCGGTACAGTCGCAGCAAAATAAATATCTTCGGAAGATTGCAGTCTTTAAGTACACCTTCTCCACCAATCCCAGCAACAGTAGTGTACCATCCGGTACATAATATATCAGCAGTTAATTAGATAAGCTACTAATTACTATTGTCACCGATTAACTCAAAATTAATTACCAATATATACCTACAAGACTGTGTGATTAGGTATGTAATCGTATAACAGTCATCTGTACTTAAGTAATTATGTCTTAGATTATGAAATTGAAAGGCAAGCCTTATCTGGTTTGAATACCTAAACTATTTACTAACAGATAGGGAAAGTTAGAAATCTCTAACCTTGAATTTCATTTCAAATCAGATTGATTCGTATCAAAGAAAAGTAATGATACTTGTACTTATCATCTTTCTTGTATGGTGATCATTATCAGTTAGGTATCTAAGTCTCATTAAAATTTAGTCTTTTAGCAGTAGGTAGGTAGATAAAAAATATCAAAATAGGTCGCCGGGAAGTAGGTCCCTGAGATTTTTGATGTTTTGCGTGTTCTAAAATGCTTTGCATAAATAGATGTTCTATAAACTCTTTTTCATTCATTCTTTCTTTCTTTTATTTTATTGCATTAGCTCAGAAGCTTGTGTTTTAGGGCTGTGAGGGGCCTATGTATTGGTTATTAACTTCAGCTTGATACTTCCGTTCCTGAGATAGAGTCTTAGCAGACTGAAAACTAAGACAAACAGAGGGACGACGGACGAAATTATCCTATAAAGATTTTTTCCTTTAAAGTGACGGAACCCTAAAAATAAATTTTGTGTTATGCAAATCTGTAAATGAGATAAGACATTAATGGTCAGAATTGGTTAGATCTGGTGAAAAATAGACATCTTGACCTTGTAGGAATTATACTTCAATAAACATAATGTATTATGTCATCAAACCTAATAACGTGAAATACCGTAACTGTGTGTCTGTGTATTAAAACGTATTACATGTTTTTCAAAGCGTAAATAATTAAAACGATAATATCTGTATTGATGGAGATTGTATATCATAATTTTGCAGCTCCTTACAAGCGGCTCGTTGGTCTAGGGGTATGATTCTCGCTTTGGGTGCGAGAGGTCCCGGGTTCAAATCCCGGACGAGCCCAAATCTTTTTGTCGTTTTAACTAATTAACTCTACACTCCTAATTAAATTCGCGTCTGAGTAATTTATTATTACACAACCCGTCCGATAAGGAAAATCACAGTGTCTCGTATTTTTATCTTCCATGACTCATTCTCTCACCCACGCAAGCGTTATTGTACTCAACCAAAATGTATAAAACTTTCAAATAAAATATTTATGTGCACGTTCCTAGTTTATTATTTATAAAAGTTATGATCCCGTCTCGTATTTATACAGCGCTCCAGTTATATTGTCTGACACAACAGTTTGGTCGTAGCGAGTGCATGCTACGCTGCAACGCTAGTTCGCGGCGGCTGTGACAGATGGCTCTGCAATCGCCGGCATATCTGGCATTTTTACTGCCCATTCACTCTTTACAAGGACCTACTACAGCTCATTCTATTTGCCGTCACATTTTTCTCTATTGATTAAACGTTTCAACTTTATACAAACACTTTAAAATTTGTATGGCACTGCGATAACACGCGTCACACTATCGTAACAATGGCTTCGTGTAAATTAATTAAAAATACTTCAAAACTTGATAACGCTGACAATTTTCTGCACGAACATTGAATGGCGTAATAGCTCCATAGTTTTACTATCTAGGGACTAAAGGTACTTAGGACTAAAGTACTTCAAGTTTTTACGACCCGACACGACCTTAAAATCCCTCCCTTAAATTACCCTCCTACCTTCCTGATTTGAGCTTAGGATATCCTCACTTGAGGACATTAAGATTGTCCCAGGCCTATAAAGGGATACCCAAATAAATATTCTTAACCTTCCCGGTGTTATGAGGGCATCTATTAAATACGTAGGTAGGCAGGTAGGTACCTACGTGCTGCGGAATCTGTACGAAAGAGGTACCGTAGCCCTGGAACGCAAAGGGCACTAGGAGGAACACGGATGGGTTTTAGTCAGTAAGAGTCTGACACTTCCTCCTGCTTCACCCAGAGCGGGAGGAGTCATTTGATGATTTCCCATCCAAAAAAAAAGGTACGTACCTACCTACTTAAAAAGTACCTTGGTGATACTTCACTATTTTCAACGTAAAAATAGAAACATGGAAGCAAGTTTGACTGTACCTAATTAAAAATAGATAAGGTTATATGTTTTTACAGCCTACCAGGCTACTTACCTACTTCGTAGACTGTTTCATTTTACGTAACCTAAGCACCTCTTTTATATATATTTTATTTTTTTGGTATGCGTCATGCTTGGCGCAAATAAACGCTTTTTCTTTCTTTCTTTTCTTTCTCTTTATGAGCAGCATTTTGTAATTGCTGTTACAAAATGCTGCTCTCCGCTAGGTTTTGTTGAAAGCGAGAGTAACTCTGACTGTTTCTTACCTTTGCACATCTGAGCGAACGAATTCCAAGTAGATCATGTCCTGTAGGACATTTTGTTTCCTGGGAGTATGATAAATTGCAACATTTTGAACTAGTGAAGAATACGTTAACAAAATCTGCTTAAAAAAGTAAAATAATAGATTAAGTAACTGAAATTGAAAAAAGGCGTTTTATACACTTGATCGTGTTAATATTTCATCGTTATGGCTCTTCCCCTACATCATTTGTTGTAAGTTGTAACCTATTTTGAACAGAAAAGCCATACTTAAAACACATGAAATCGAAATGAAAAAACTCCCCACATATGTGACAGTCTTTATTTTCTAAATGCAAAAAAACTGCCAAGTGTGAGTCGGACTCGCGTGCAAAGGGTTCTAAACGAATTTAATTTTTGCAACATTTTATTTCAACACTTTGTAGTTTTTCTGTAATCTATGGATAAGGAACTTTATATGCATTGGTTTCAACATTTTAGGCTCAGTAGTTTGTTTGGTATTTTTTGTCTAATTTCTTGAAATACTTCAAATCTATTTATGTTAAAGTTAAAACCCTCACAATAAGCCCTTTCATCAGGTCACTAGATAACACATACAATAGCCCTTGGCATGACGTGTCAGATTTGATAGCTTCCAACTACCCAAAATGACTGCCAAATATCTTCAAATGACAGCCTGGACCAGCTTTCCGATGTACGGACGAATCTTGGAATTTAATGGATGGTCATTTGGTCACCTATCTCACCGACTTCAGCGACTCTCACGAGATAGAGCGAAAATAATAAAAATTAAAAATTCTACTACTAACACAGTCACCAAACTTTTCGCAAGTCAATACAGTAAGTTGCTGATAGACATGAGCATTCACTTGTATCAGAACTTCGAGCATTCCCCGTTTTTAAACAACGATCAGAGCCGAGCATAGAGTCGAACATCGCTACGAACATTTTCACGATCATTCTAGCAAACGCTCTATTACCTAAGTGTTGGTCAAAAATGCATTCTTCACGAAGATGTGAAACAGCAATGACAACAACAAAATTGCTCGGCTCGGCAAAAAGCTCAAAGCCATTTTACTGTCGTTCGCTAGAATGATCGCTGAGACGCTCGCTACATCGCTCGTTATAATGCTCCTGTTTATTTTAAGTAAAATAACATTCGCTAGAATGCTCATCATGAGTGAATGCTCAAGTCTATCAGCGGCTTAAGCTAAGCTTTTAGACGATAATCCTGTTCCCAAACAGTTCAGTGAATGTTCCCGATAGGCGCAAAATCAACGGCCTCAATATGTCACGCGCATTCTAGGGTTAATGACAAAGTGTCTCTACATTAGTGGAATACAGAGCTCATGTTTCATTAACAATGTTAGTTTTTGTGTTGTTTTTTTTTAGAATGGAAAATCATCAAAAGACTCCTTCCGCTCTGGGCAGAGCGAAATGGAGTGTCAGACTCCCCACTTTAACCCATCCGAGCGAGAGCCGCGGAGACTCTTTCGAATAAATTCCGCAACCCTCCTGCAGGTTTAGTTTTGAGCGAAAATGTGTTCATTATTTTTTAAATAAAGTGACATATGAGAGTTGAATATTATTCCACTTTCAAAAGTATTTTTACAAAATCATGCTTTCCACGTGTAACAGGTAATTTTTCAGTATCTTTTGGATCTTTTTCATGATTGAATCAGTATTTAGTGCGACATGGAGTGATGAACACTCGAAAAGAGTGCTGTCTAATCTCCCATATCTCGCTTTTTCATGATTACTACTGAACAATCCGGTATCTATTGTTAAAACCAGTTTCGCCCTTGTTTTAGCATCTTCTTCTGGTTTTCTTTCGATCGCCGCCTGCGGTTTGATATAATGTATCATTCCTTCTAGCACCAACAAGTTTTCTGCCGCAAAACTCCACTCATCATAATTTTCGCGTCCTTTTAGTTTCGGAACACTTTGTATGTAACTCATAGCCATTTCCTACACAAAGTTCAGCACTTATTTTTAAACTGTAAACTGATTTTACTTAAAAAAAACGGGATAATTGCCCATAACCTAATAAAACGTGCTGTATCTGGTTTACGACTGACTTTATTTTTGACATAAGAAACATTAGATTACTATAGGTACAATAGATGGCGTTAGTAGTAATATTTGTTACAAAATATAACATATTTCCCTGCACTGGAGTATATAGGTGCACCAACCTAACTTCTCCCGCTAACTAACTGTTTATGCTTTGAAAGTTGAACACAACTGTACGCAGAAACTAAAGCTAGCTAGCCAACAAACGAACGCCTCTAAGGATTCTGTTTGCTAAATTAGTAATTCGACAACTCTGATATTACTCCTCATGACTCTTTGAAAGTTGAACTAGAGAAACACAAAAAGAAATTACAACGTTATAAATACCACAACTATTCGTTAGGATTCATTCCGTTCTACCAACAACTAATATTTTCTATTCCGAACGCAGCTATTTATAAGCCGAATACAGCTATTAATTCATTGGTATTTAATGTAGATGAAACTACTTCGTATTTAAATTAAGAAACTGTTTTGCACAAGCAATCTGAAAAGTATAAAACTGAATAGAAATGAAAGCATTTTAATTCAAAAACACATTGTTCAAGTAAGTAATGAGAAAAAAAAAACAAGAAAATGTCTGACTCCATTTCCATAATTTTCAATTTCCATCTGAAACAAACGAGTCTTTGAGAAATAATTGCATGTTGATCAATTCTAAAGAGAAAATTCAAGTGTTATGTTCAGCTACCTACTTGTGGGAATGAAAAATCAAAAGCCCACATTTACCCACTCCACTTCCACTTTTTAGGGTTCCGTACCCAAAAGGTACCCAACGGAACCCTATTACTAAGCCTCCACTGTCCGTCCGTCCGTCCGTCCGGCTGTCTGTCAGCGAGCTGTATCTCAAGAATCGGAATAGGTGGACGGCTGAAATGTTCACACATTGTATATTTCTATTGCCGCTAACAACAAATAATAAAAAATGAGGTTTATAGTACGAACCGTCCGTATGCGAGTCCTACTCGCACTTGGCCGATTTTTGGTTTATAAGAAGCTTGGTTTCACAAAAACAACATTTTATTTTCAAAAACCATTACCTTATAGAGCCTTCGGGTAAACATATTATAGCCTTTACAAAATCACTCGTTCAAAAGATCTTAAGCTCCAGAACTTATATTACGTGGGTACGTAGGCAAAATTAATTTACTTAAGCGTTACAAACTTAGATTGTATAGCGCTAAAATATTTTAGTGAAGCCAGATATTAACAGTAAGTAAACCACCTCACAGATTGTTTCAGGCAACATTTACTTAGACACAACTTGTGTACTTAGAAATAGAATTAGTTTCACGAAACAACTGAACCTTTATAGGCTTTACTGTCATATCTGGGACCTAAATGCTTAAATTAAAAGGTTATATTATAAGGACTATAACTTAAAACCTATTCCACAAAATAAATAGGTACTTACACATTTTAAATCTATTACCAACTGGACACATATAACTTTTTAACAACGCGAGAATTAGTTCTCTCTAAAAAGTCCCGAATATGACAGAAACGCTTAGGTAAAACAAAAGTAAAGCAAGAAAGAAACCATAAGTTTACTTGGTAGGTACACTCAGATACTTACATATATTGAACAAAGTAAGAGCATAAAATAAGGAAGCTAAATTAAAAAAAAAAATATTGTGTGCCATATGGCTGCGCTAAATGGGTCTAAAAGGCGACAAATATGGCCACCTAGCTGAAGGTCTACGTCTATACGTATCATTAGTTTTCTAGAGCAATTGCTCTATCAAGGCCTAGGTGCCTGCCGGGGTTGCGGAATTCGTTTGATAGAGCCACCGCGGCCCTGCAACGCAAAAGGCATTAAGAGGAACACGGATGGGTTTTTAGTCAGTAAGAGTCTAACACTTCCTTCTGATTCAGAGCCATCCAGAGCGGGAGGAGTCATTTGATGATTTGCCATCCTTAAAAAAGGTACCTCTATTTTAAATTGCGGAATTCCTCTAGCTGTTTATTATAAAATACTCAAATCCAATCCCCACAGTTGGTCCCCCTAAACGACGCCGCTGAGCCGAGGTCCGTACCCCACAGGGGGTGCCCTCAGCGAGCGGAGTTCTAATAAATATAAATTTGTAGCCTCGGCTGGGGGCCTTAAATTCTAGAGGCCCACACAGGCAAGTCCGGTTTAGTAGTTGACAACCCTCTAGGGTTGATAACTGCGAGTGGCCATCGACAAAAAAAAAAAAAAAAAAACCCCACAGTTGGCAGAGTGTTGCCAGATGCCAGAAAATGGAGAGCAAAATCTTGAATATTATGTAGGTAATTTATCAAATGAACAAACATTCCGCTGACAACAGTTCCAAATTAATTAACTAATAGAAGCTGACTTGGATTAATTGTGAACACGTTTGTGTGTATTAGGTTACATACATAATGTATTCAGAGTTCATTTGGGACAGATATGAGATATCTATGATACATCGAAAACAAACATGGTCACGATCATGATTTATAGAATTTGGCCTTTAGAAGATATGTTCTAGATTATCTATCTTAGATATAAATAAAAGATATTTAGTTAGTCGTACAGTACATGTGGTTAGACAACAACAGGTACAATAAGAGTTAAAAGCACTATATCTTACTTTATCAAAGCTAAGGTGCCTAAAACATGTTTAAAAAAGAAACTCAATGGTTCACGACTAGGTACTTAAATTTGACGTTTCTAAAAACTTATCCTTTGTGAAGTGTTACTGCACTTTTGACCGTGACCGTACTCAATCCTTGAAATTACTTTTCACCTAAAATGTCGCAGACTTTGGAACTCGTATTTATCCTAGATTGCAATGTAAATTTTGTAGATCTTACTAAAAGCAATCACATTAGTGTCCCTGCTCTCAGCAAAACACCCCTGACGTTGAATGTTAACACTCCATGGATGTAGCTAGCTTGGTATAACAGTAGCATTGAAACTACTGCATTAAAGTTTAGATAAACATGATTATAAATTCATGACCTTGTACCAACACAATCCCCGGTGGTGTTATTAGCACAGATAATATGGAAAGTTTGTAAATATCAAATAACATTAGTGTTTGTTTATTTATTATACGCGAGGGAAACCCAAATACCGTTGTTATTAAGCATCGTTCCAATTCCTGAATAAACAATTAATAAACTGTCTGTGTGACATATTTTAAACTAGGCAACTCTTCGAATCAAATAATACTACTCTAATAACTGAAAGTCCATTTACTACAATAAAAGAAAATTAACTTTAAAACTTAGTTGCGAATTGAAATCCAAACTTCAAAAGCTTAGCAAAAACACTTTATTCCATTTTACTTTTAAATATATTTGATAGGTCAAAGCAAGTTAGAATCAGACAGAAACAGATTAAATACAGAGAGAGAAAGTCGTAATCCGCAATTAATTGTCGCCTTTTAAAGTTGTCTGCGGTGGCGGAAAGTAGCCTTTTTC
Source organism: Lacanobia oleracea (assembly GCA_950371165.1). Lineage (NCBI taxonomy): Eukaryota > Metazoa > Arthropoda > Insecta > Lepidoptera > Noctuidae > Lacanobia > Lacanobia oleracea. Next base: position 8,698,312 of record OX493389.1, read on the forward strand.
TACCTTTTACGAGCTCGCTACGAATAATCCACGAAACAATAGCTGCCACTTTTACCTCAATATATGGCCATTGAACAGGCTGCTACACACAATGGAAGCTCGGATTAAGGACTTCACACAAAACCGCTCCCACATATACTACTTTATAACTACTTTTTTCTGAGCTTTTTAACTTGACTGACGTGTACACAGCCACCGCTCAGTCAACATAAAGGAGATTTTTTATTTTCAAAAGTTGTGCTGGAGCGGAAATGAACAACAATGTAGGACTTATCGCCGGTGCTCTAAAGTTCTAAGTGAACAACGCAAGAGCTCCCCGAAAGGCTCATTGACTAAAGTACACTCAACAAGGCTGTCAGACAAGGTTAAGATGCTCATCTCATCGGGTTGAAGATTGCTCAGACACAAGTACACATAGGTATGTTTAACGTACATCCTAAAGGAAATTACTAACTAGCTTTAAACGGAAAAGAAATAAGGAAAACGGAATCACAGGAAAGGTGCTTACGCCCTTTCTCCACGTTACTGTGTTATAAATGCTTAGTAAGTTCTTGGGTTTGTTAGAGCTTTATAATATTAACAATGACGTTATAGCAGCGATAAGAATGTCTAAACGTCGTTTTTTACATTCCTAAGGAAACAATCACTCACATAATTACTTAAGAATTTTCCATTTCTACGGAATAAAAAAACTAATTTTCAAGTCAGAACGTTTACTTTGATTCTATTAATAACTAAGAAACGTTAATGAAAACTTAATAAGTACTTGAGAATAACATTAAATATTAATTGCTTTATACAAATCTTTTCTGAGAGAGAGTAAACTAAATGAGAGTTTGTGTTCTAAACAGGTAAGAGGATAAAACTGGATTATCTGATTCGTAAATTAAAGTTACAAACTTTGATTACTATAAAACAAAGAGCAACCTTCAAAATTATTTTAAATTAAGTATTTGCAGATCTTTCTAAAACCCCAATATCAATTTATTAAATCGGAGAAGATATATTATAAGCCACTCTACAGGGAAATTGAAAAACACCCAAAATCTCTTAATCCTGACTTCGTATCATGACCCTGAACAACATTTGTTCTACGACTTCGACCTCAACTAAACAATGTAGCCAAAAACAATTTGTTTTCTTTTATTTGAACTTATGTAAAATTCGCGTATACTACGCGCGCGCTTGCAACCCTGCACGCGCAGCCCGGCCGGGCGGCGGTCTTTCGTCGGCCGCCTCATAACAAATGTAAAATTAAGACTATTAAATCTTTTTATTTGGAAACGAATTTTGAAAAATCGTAGAACAAATGTTGTTCATGATACGAAGTCAGGATTAAGAGGTAGAACTGAAGTAAGTTTCCTGCGGACGTAATTGTCTAAAAAAAACTGTCTACTTCGCTTGTTTTCGCCACAAAGTTTTTGTTTCAGCTTCCAATTCTATTTTTGAGTCCTTATTTGAATATGATAAGAAAATATTTTTTCAAGTAAGTCTTCTCAACTTTGATTTTACGTTTATTTAGTCTTAATTAAACGAGCTCGTTACAATATTTATAATACGACTCTCTGAATTATTAAACTTTTCAATTTCTTTTGCAAACACAGAACTTACTTTTTTTTTGTTATGGGTTTGCTCTTGACTTTAGTCTATGTCAGAAATGACTTTACTTTTTAAAAGTGAATAATCGAGAAAGCATTGACCTTTTTATAAAAAAAACCGGCCAAGTGCGAGTCAGACTCGCACACGAAGGGTACCATCAACCTTAATTTTATTATTTGTTGTTATAACGGCAATAGAAGTACACAATCTGTGAAAATTTCAACTGTCTACCTATTACGGTTCCTGAGATACAGCCCGCTGACAGACAGACGGACGGACGGACGGACAGTGGAGGCTTAGTAATAGGGTTCCGTTGGATACCCTTTGGGTACGGAACCCTAAAAACTAAGTTCATTGCCTTGAACCGTTAATTAGGTAGATATATACATAATTGTTTCACCATAATTGTTACCATTACTGTTGCCTAAGTTCATGTATGACGTAGTCACTAGATGGCCGTATGGTGTCGGCCGGTTCCGTATGGTGCCGTAAAAGAATAATACCATCCCATCAGCGTTCTCTGTGAAATGCAACACCATACACTGCGATCGCCAAGTCGCCTGCCAAGCGCGGTGATGGCAAACCCCCCATTTTGGGGGAGGCCTATGTCCAGCAGCGGACGTCTTTAGGCTGTTATGATGATGATGACTCACTAGATAATACAGCCTCTCATAGCTGTGACGCCACTCAGTCATATTGCTCAGTGTTCGGCCTACTAATACCCCACTCTTATTCATTCCTTTGTATGATCCAAGCAGCTGATGTATGCTGGAGTTAATCCTGTTTAAATTACTCCCAATTTTGGCTCATAAATATTTATTAGATGTATCACAATAATTTATCACGTTCCGCGCACGATTAGGTTAGAACAGATTACAGATACCTTATTTGTGAAAATTTCGAAGATACGGAGATGGTAAACAAGATATTTTCGTCTTCCATTTCAAACGTCCGCTACATTTGTAATGGAAAATATCTTGTTTACTATAAATGAACTAAGAAAGGTAGACAAGTCTAAAGAAAACGCGGTCATACGCCATTAGTGACGTCTTGCACAACAGTGCAATAACTTCGTTGTCGACATTCATTCCGACAGCGTCGTCATATGACGTCGGTTAGCCGCAGCGTCCGTGCTCGGAACCCTTGAGTATTGTGCCTGTGTACACTCACGTCCTCCACTGTCCCCCACTGTCCCCGAATGTCGCCCAGTGTCCCCCAACGTCCATGAGACACCTAATTTCCGTGTCGTTCGTGACTACACGTCCACATTTCACCGAACCAGGTAACCTACGTTTGCATAGTAAATTGTTAACAACAATGTTTCAGCTTCGTGTACAAGTTGGGGATTAGCATGAAACATTGTGATGTAAAGCTGAGACGTGATGTAGAGCTAGTAATTCCTAGCCAAGATCTTTCGACAATTGTAGATAATTTTATAATTCGTATTTCAAGCTATTGGAAACTTTGCCTAAAAATAAGTTCGTTCAATACTTACTTAGTTTCGTCATTCTGTCATGAAATTAACTTTCATTATTCTTATTTGTTCGGAAACCTTTGCATCTGTTTGTGTCAGTTCCATCGTAGGTACGGCTTGACTTACCAAAACAATTCATTTCTTGAATAGGAAATCTTTTTATTGTTATGGCACCTTGGGTTTAATTTAGAGTGCTTAGTGGTAGCGTTAGTACCTAACGCTAAATGTGAATATTTGGTTATCGCAGTTTTGGATGTCTTTTGTGATAACCAGCAAAGCATTGTTTTGCCCTCTAAAGCCTTTAGGAGGCAAGGCAAAGGATTTCTGGCAATGGATGGCCCAATCTTTAGAATGTAGATAATATTTATGTATGTAAACTTTATATACAGAATTGGTACCTCCACGTGCAGACTTAATACAACAAGGAATTCTCGACCAGCCAATCTTTGGGTTAAAAAGGCCTCACTATAGAGATAATAACCGGCACGAGTCGTGAGCACACTCTCCATTGGTCGGTTTGATGAGGATGGCTCTGTCGCTTCACGTTATTGGTTCATCAGTAATTGCTCATCGACTATTGGGCTGGCAAGTGTCGTTCGTCCACCGTACATTGGCGAGATCACTCTGCTGCATTCATTTCCGTGCTCACGACTCGTGCCGTCTACTATATACACACAATATATGCCTAAATACGCAACAGTTTGGACACAAACACATTCTATTCTCAGTCAAAGTTATGCCAATACAATTTCCATGTAACTGATTGTATTAAACGAGCCACTTACTTAGAACGTTTTCAAGTAGCTCTTCATAAATAATTCATTGGCACTAGAGACCTTACTTACACAAGTTTGTATAGGAAGGAAAGGGTCGCCAAGGATCCTTCACGTCGATTGCTATAATTTGCCAGTCGTCAGTTCATTCAACCTTGCAGGCTACCATTATTCGTGGTTATCTACGTTTTCTAATTCATAGAACACAGTATTTTGGTATTTTTTTTGGGCTCGGCAATCGAAAGTACATAACAAAAAAAAGAGTGGACTAGGAACCAGTGGCTTGGACATCTGGCAATAGAGATATATCGTTAAGTCTTTGCAATTTCACTTAAAGAAAAAGAAAATAACATTTTGACGCGGTTCTCCGTGTTAACCATAACCGAGTAAACAATCACGGTTTTTGAGTATAGTGTGTCTTTGTGTCTCCATAATAGCTCTAAGCTGTTTCGGCATCGATGTAGCCACAAAAAACTGAAAAGAGAAATCCATACCACAACAAAAAAATACGCAGCTACATCTATACTGCGGTATCAGAGTTCTCCGTGCAATTTCAACTATCGGGCAGTTGCCCACCAGACAGTATCCGGTCGTAGGATCCTCCCTTTTCTATGAAGGTTTGCGGGACTTTACTCCCTGTTCTGCATACCCTTTATAAATCTGGGGATATGTTTATAATCTTCTGATCTCTCGCTAACTAATTAGTACTACTGATAATAACAATCACCAGTCAGTCAGCTAATTTGTAAATGGTTTGGCTAAAAACAAATCATTCGCACTGTATTAATATATGAGTATGCGTCATTTCTTTGAAAAACGATATACCTATCTCAGCATGTTTTCTTTCTTTCTCCATATTCTGAATACTGAGTACTTATTTCTATTTTTATAAGGGATCGATGAAGTCCGAACGTGATAGTCGGTAGAAAGTAATAATTTATGACTAGTTGTCATTTACGGGGGTAGAATCTATTACTAGAATCAGTTGGACTGTTTCTAGTCGTTAAAAAAACAATTCTCACTGACATTGTTGAGTAGGTATCCTGAGCCCATAGTCTAGTGTAAAATCATCAATCAAGGCAATAATTTACCGGATTTTGCTCATTATGTGAAAATTACAATCATTTTTATCACCACACTGCTTCTAAGAATCAGAAATAAAAATCTCTGTTAATACTGATAATTGTAGTTGTAAAAAATCATCTTTGGAAGTAATGTTCCGAACACAGAAATTACTTCACTGACGAAAAATACTGTAATGCCATGTGCATATTATTATCCCGGATGAATGGATCGGAGCCAATACATATAATACGGGAGTAAAGTCGTGGGAAAATAAGCAAATAATCATCGCCAGGCTGCCCACGACGACGCTAGCCTGTTAAAAAAAAAAAAAAAATGATTGTATGTTATTGTGTCAAAAAACTCATAAATCCGATTTAACCAACGAATAAAACAACTAATAATAACTTAAACTCTTCACACGAAATGTAAGTAATTAATTATTGTCAACAGAATTTATTACGTCATTTCAGATTTATTACTGCAGGTCGTGCCTTTAATCCATTTATTCATATGATCAGTGATTTATTTCGAAATAAGGTCCACGTCATAAATAACGAAAAAAAAAATGATTACCAGTCTTTCAGTTGCAACGCTTTTCTTTTGCGACTTATTAATTAAACATGTTTGTGCGAGATTTCGTCTTTTACAGCTAGTTAAAAAGCTAAGCTAGTTGCTAGCTTGTCGGTTTTCTACCGGTTGCATTTTGGGGAATGTGCGACGGAATTGCATAATTTAATTCCGCCAAGCCCGTTCCATCATCGGACCACAAGACGAATGGCGATGCGCCACCGGTACATGGTGGACATCCCACCCACGCGCACAAAACGTTTTGGGAACACATTCATAATGCGTACAGCTAAGGAGTGGAATTCCCTGCCGGAGTCTGTGTTTTCCGATAGCTACAACCTGGGAGTCTTTAAGTCAAGAGTGAATAGGTTACTTCTAGGCAAGTGTGCTCCATCTTCGACCACATCATCGCTTACCGTCAGGTGAGATGGTGGTCAAGCGCGTGCCTATGAATAGTAAAAAAAAAAGTTGTTGTCCGAACACCGAAGTGAGACAAGCTAGTTTCAGCTTATTTCACACAGTTGAGGTATTTTATCATACTTGTGTGCAGACCGCTAACTAGGAAATAAAGGCTCTCCCACATAGGCGCGTTATTATTGGTCGATAATACCGGATGCGTTATTGCGATAATGCCTCCCGATTCCTTGCATACAGCTGCTTTTTTATCCTCCGATAATTCTATTTCGTATTTGTGTTTTGGGCAGGATTTTCCTGGAGTCAGATTTACTGACTTCTGACTATCCGTAACGACTACCAAAGATCTACAAATGACAGCCGGGACCAACGGCTTAATGTGCTTTCCGAGGCACGGAGGAAACTCGGTATTTTAAGATGGTCACCCATCCACAGACCAACCTTGGCCAGCGTTGCTTAACCTTGAAAATCGACCCATGCGGCTGTTATTATCTAGCCACGAGCTCCTCAATAATACATAATGTATTAAAAACAAATATCAATAACGCAACCGGTATTATAGACAGATAATAACGCGCCTATGTGGGAGAGCCTTAAGCTTAGCTGTGTAAATTACTTGCACACGAACGGTTCCTTACCACTTGGGGATTTTACTTTTTGCGAAATTTTATGATTCTAGGTCAACGGCAAGTGCCGTATAAGTTTATTTATGGACGGACGGACCCCGAAGTCGTAGTGAATAGGGTACCTTTGAGTAAGGAACCTTAAAAATTACCTCAACGATGCTCGCTAAGCTAAGTTAGCCTAGCTGCAGCTCTTGTCTGCAACCGCTCTTATAACACGTTCGTAGCGATTGCTTATTTACTTTTTATGTATTGACTTCCTCCTTATGTATGCTAGTGAGTAGACCTCGGTGTCACATAAATTGGCAACCCTCAGGGTTCACTCGGGAATTCACAGAGCTACTTTTCATGACCCTAGAGATTACAATTTTATGTAAACCTTCCATAACAATTTGTTGTAGTTTGAATAACTTATTTTGTCTCTATTTACACAGGCGAGGGTTAAAACCCCAACTTTCATGTATAAACGATGTGTACGAAATAAATATTAGCACTTGTTCTAAAATGTTGCTTGTATAACGAGGTCAGAACAGCTGTGTTTCGCGTGTATACTCCCCAGGGGGTTAGCATAACTCCAACTATTTCAACGGCTAAGGTGAGCGTAATAAATTCTAACTTTGTTGTAAATAAATACGTTGAGCATATGAATGCTACACAAGGTTGATTAATTTTCATGAATTTGTGTGAAAACGTGTTTTGGTTTGATTATGGATTTAGTTTGTATTTTCCCAAGGGTAGTTGAGTGGTTGGATGCATTCAGTTTTATTATACAAATAATATATTTTAGACTACAATGTTATTCATTGTATATCCGGTCTAATTTTGCGAAGCCGTGAGACGGCGCGACAATACCCCGCGTCTGTGGCAAAGCTACGTAACGGCGCCGTCAGTTTTGACGTTATTTTCATATTTAAACTATTTCTATCTTGCTCTTTTGTCGACATCTCACCGTGTAAAATTAAGTGGAGTGAGCATGAAGGGAACTGTCATTTCATCGTAATGAGGGCTACCGTTTTTGTAGTCACCAGTTGGCGCCACTGTCTAGTGAGGTCCTTAATCGTAACATTTAAAGTAGTTATTACGCGCATATGAACAAAGTTAGAAGAAAAATAATTTATGATCCGTGAACGTGCGATTAATATAACATAGATTTCGTCGCAGTGTTACGTGGACTTATCACAATGGAAAAAAGAATCAACATTTTTCGATAAAAAAGTTCAATGCAGTGGTCGGAGGAACCGTAACTTAATCTGCCATATTCGCCTGAATCTATATCTATACTACTAATATATAAAGCTGAAGAGTTTGTTTGTTTACTTGAACGCGCTAATCTCAGGAACTACCGGTCCGATTTGAAAAACTCTTTCAGTGTTGGATAGCCCATTTATTGAGGAAGGCTATATATAGGCTATATATCATCACGCTTTTTTATTATGTTTTTTTATTTTTCACTTTTTAGTGGTACCTACCTGCGTACCCATTAACAGCGTACCGGCGCAATGTAAACACTAAAAAAACATGCAATTTCAGCAATCCCGATCCATTTACTGTCATTTATTTAAGAGTTCCGTTCGTTGCCTACCTCGTTCTTTGTCAGATTTTCACCAAATTGAAAATACTCTTCTAAACAAAAAAGAATCATCCAAATCTGCTGACAATTTGCGAAAATATCGCTGAACAAACATATTTCATGGGATCTCATCATTAGATCCTAATTTATACCTTCCATCATCAGCTCAGCTACATGAGATGATGATTACCAGGCACAAATATCAGAATTGCGTTAGAAAGTTAATGAAAAACATTGTACTACTCTGTCAAGAAAGTACCGGGAAAAGATCAATAATACACAAAATGTCTGTTATTCATCCAAATTTATTTTATCACCTTCAAAGTATGCTCCTTTAGAAACGATACACTTGCGCCAACGAATAATCCATTCATCAAAACATTTTTTAAACGCTGCTTCCGGAATTGAGTTCAGTTCTCGCCGCGAATTCTCCTTTATGTCTTCTATCGATTGAAAACGGGTGCCACGAAGTGGTAATTTGAGTTTAAGAAAAAGAAAAAAGTCAGCAGGAGCCATATCTGGTGAATATGGTGGTTGCTGGATGGTATTTGTTGAGTGTTTGGTTAAAAATTCGTTCACAATGATAGCCTTGTGCGAAGGCGCATTGTCGTGGTGCAAAATCCAAGAATTTTCTTTCCACAAATCTGGCCTTTTTCGTCGAATTTGCTCTCTTAAACGCCGCATAACGCTCAAATAATATTCTTTATTTACCGTTAGACCTTCCGGTAAGAATTCAGAGTGCACAACACCGCGATAGTCAAAGAAAACAGTCAACATGACTTTGACTTTTGATCGACTTTGGCGTGGTTTTTTCGGTTTCGGTTCAGTTGGAAGGCGCCACTCCGAAGCTTGTTGACTAGTTTGCATGTCAAACTCGTAAACCCACGTCTCGTCACCAGTAACAATGCGTTTCATGAATTTTGGGTCCGAAGTGACTCGTTCTAGCATGTCCTCAGCGACTTTCATGCGATTGAGTTTTTGGAGAAAATTCAGATCTTTTGGGACTAGCCGAGCAGCAACATGTTTCATACCCAAATGATTAGTTAAAATGGTACGGATCGACTCGTGAGAAGAAAGTTCGGCGGCTATCTCTCTCAGAGTTGAATGGGGATTTTCAGTCACTATTTCCTTCACTTTTGCGATGTTAACTTCAGTTGCAGACGTTGACGGCCTACCAGAGCGAGGCAAATCTTCCATCACATCTCGACCGCTTTTGAACGCTTTGAACCACTCATAAGCACGAGTTTTTGATAAAGTTGATTCACCGTAAGCTTTCTGTAACATTTTCAGTGACTCCGAACACGAAATTCCATTAGCGATGCAAAATTTAAGACAAACTCTTTGTTTGATATTTTTGTCCATTATGAAATTCGCAATACACACTATATATGATATTACTAAAACCAGCACTGTATTTAATATAAATAACAGATGCAACTCAAACTCCGCGCCAAAATGGAAAACAGTTGTGCCAATCTAACAAATACAAAAAAAACAAAAATTTGAATTTGGAACCATAAACAAATCATCCATTCCCGATACTTTTTTGACTGAATGTATGTGCCTATAAATTTTGAGGGTTGCCCTCGATTTTCATGGGATCCCATCATCAGATTCTGACTTGGTGACAATGGAACCAATCGAGAAGTATACACCTTTAGATGAAATAAGAATTTTTAAAATCGGTTCATAAATGAAGGAGTTATGAGGTAACAAGCATTAAGAAAAAATACCACTGAATTGAGAACCTCCTCCTTTTTGGGAAGTCGGTTAAAAATTGCAGTCAGGTATATTTTTCCTTTATTAATCAAAGCATAGTTTATTGGTTTCAATAAGATGATATTCGGTCTGTTTGAAAGCTGAACATATATAACTAGATTGTTTACAAAGAAAAACTCATAGGGTCCTTCAATGCCAACGGTCTTCCCAACCAACGCGATGAGATCGCCACCTTCCTCCGCGATCATCGGTTAGACATACTTCTGGTGCAGGAGACCTTCCTGAAGCCCCATCACCGAGACCCTAATATTGCCAACTATCGTATAGTTCGCAACGATAGGACTCGGTGTCACAAGGGAGGTACTCTTATTTATTATAAATCGTCTCTCTATTGCATCCCTATGGATCCACCCACTCTAACCGAGCTTGAGGTCTCTGTCTGTCGGCTGGGCATGACAGGACATCAACCCATAACGGTCATCTCTGCCTACGCCCCTCCCGCCACCTCTAACTCCCCTTCCATAAGAGATGATCTTTCCAAACTTCTTGGTTTGAGCGACTCCGTCCTTCTGGCGGGGGACCTCAACGCCAAACACCCCTCGTGGAATAGTCTTACGACTAATCCCAGAGGCAGAGCTCTGTTCGAGCTATGCAGCCCCCTCAATTTTGATGTCATCGCACTGATGCATCCTACCCATTTCCCCTTTAACCCTGACTGCCGACCGGACGTGCTCGACATCGCCCTCCTCAAGAATGTAAACTTACGTTTGCAGGCTGTTGAGACGATTGACGAGCTCGATTCCGACCACCGGCCAGTAGTTCTGGAGCTCATCCCCAGACATGGTCCAATAGACCCCTCTCAACCCCCTCCTTCCCGAGTGATCACTGACTGGCGGAAAGTAAGTGAAAAACTGAAAACCACCACGTCACATCACTTGGACAAGATCCCGGACCACATCGAGTCTGCTGCCGACACGGCGGCCGCGATCGGCTCGCTCACTGACCACGTGCAATCCGTCCTGAACGAATGTTCAAGGGAGGCTCCGGCGACGAACGATCGTCGCTGGAAACTCCCGGACGATGTGCGTGAGCTGTTGACCGAGAAGAACGCGGCCGTCCGGGCCTACAGCGCTTTTCCCTGTGCTAGCAACAAAGCTTTTATGCGCTACTTACAGCGTAAAGTAAGCAGACGCATCAAAGAGCTGCGTAGCGAGAACTGGGAACAGATGCTCGGTGAACTCCAGCCCAACCACCTTGCATTCTGGGAACTTCAGAGGAAGTTACGCGCCTCTGAGGTTACTTCAATGCCTCCCCTCACCCGGCCCGACAACTCTCTCGCGTTTGACGACGACGAGAAGGCTGAATGCCTGGCTGACAGCCTAGAGTCCCAGTGTTCCCCAAGCTCGAACCCAGTCGACCCGGCCCACCTCGCTGAGGTTGACGCCGAGGTTGAACGTAGGACCTCCCTCCCACCCGTCGAGGACCCCGATGACCCCCTCCCCCCCGTCACTCCGGACGAGGTGGAGGAGATCATCGGAAGACTCAAACCCAGGAAAGCCCCTGGGTTGGACGGAATAACCAACAGGGTGTTCCGCCTATTCCCCAAGACACTCATCGTGTTGATGACCGCCATTTTCAATGGCGCTCTGTCCAACAACATGTTCCCGCAAGAGTGGAAAGAGGCTACCGTGATTGGTATTCCCAAGCCGGGTAAGCCCAAGTCCTCCCCGTCCTCCTATCGCCCCATCAGCTTGCTCAGCGCTCTCGGCAAGATCTATGAGAGGCTTATTTATAAGCGTCTCAGAGATTACGTCGAACGCAAGAGCCTCATCCCTAACGAGCAGTTTGGCTTTAGGGCCGACCACTCGTGTGTCCAACAGGTCTACCGCATCGTTGAGCATATCAACGGCCGCTTTCAACGCGGCCAGATGACGGGAGCCCTGTTCTTCGACATTGCGAAAGCTTTCGACAAGGTCTGGCACAACGGTCTGATATACAAGTTGTATCAACTCGGTGTGCCAGATCGTCTCGTGCTCATCTTACGAGACTATCTGTCGAACCGCACCTTTCGGTACCGCATCGAAGGTGCGCTTTCCACCCCCCGACCCATCCGCGCTGGCGTACCGCAAGGCGGTGTGCTCTCGCCACTCATTTTCACGCTGTTCGCTAGCGATATCCCCTCCGACCCCAAGTCGCAGTTAGCGCTTTTTGCCGACGACACGGCCATCTACTACTCTGGCAAGAGTAGCAATGCCATTGCTCAAAACCTCCAAAAGTCCGCCAAACGCCTAGGCGATTGGTTCCGGAAATGGAGGATCGAGGTCAACCCTGAAAAGAGTCAGGCAGTTTTGTTCCGCAAACCGCGGTCGAGACCCCCCCCCGACTCCAAAACAGATCACCATGTTTGGTAAGCCGATCCCTTGGGAGAAGCGAGCCAAATATCTTGGTGTTATCCTCGACCAATCCCTCACCTTCGGAGAGCACATAAAGGCGGTGCGTTCGCGTGCCGCCTTCGCTCTCAGTAGGCTCCACTCCATGCTGAATGCACGCAGCAACCTCTCCCTAAAATGCAAACTGCGCATTTATACCACGTGCATTCGCCCGATTATGACCTATGCGTGTGCTGCATTCGCCCACACAAAGTCATACCGGATCCATAGGATGCAGACCCTCCAGAACCGGTTTCTCCGAAAAGCCACGGGCGCCCCGTGGTTCGTTAGGAATGAGCGACTCCATGTCGACCTCAAAGTCCCTACCATCAAACAATTCATGAAACGCCTTACAAAGCGTTTCATAGACTCCGCCGAATCGCACCAGAACCCACTTATCGCTTCGGCCGCCCGATACACTCCCTCTCGGATCAGTAGGATTCGACGCCCCCGTCATACCCTAGTCGAACCCGACGATCCCATTACCCTTGTCCAAGAAAGCTGTAGGGAAACAAGCACTCTTAGGACACAGATACACAGACCGCGACCCGCCGCCTTCCGGCCTCGCCGACGAGGTCCACCGCGACGTCCCAGTAAAGTAAATACTCCCCGTCTTTTGCCTAACGGGCCAGCCCGCGTCGCTGAGCCTTTAGCTTTAAACTCCCCAAATAATATAATCATGACCCAGCTTGTCCCTAGCTGTCCCCCCGATAACGACGCTCCTGAGCCGAGGTCCGTACCCCACAGGGGGTGCCCTCAGCGAGCGGAGTTGTAGTTTTAATTTTTGTTGCCTTGGCTGGGGGCCTTAGAATCATTTAAGGTCACCACAGGCTAGTCCGGTTAAGCAGCAGCCACCCTTCTAGAGGTGAACTGCGAGTGGCCCTATCCTAAAAAAAAAAAAAAAAAAGAAAAACTCATTCGGGTTGTTTTTCTCGTGTTACCAGATTGAGAAAAAAACTTGCTGAAACTATAATCTGCTCTATTTTATTATAGTCAGATTACGAAGTAATACTGGTTTAGTATTTGTATTATAACTTTTTTGATCTAAGTTCATGAATTACGCTGATGCGATCTGGGTAAAGTTAGTTCTTTGTTTCAGGCGCTGAAACATGAATTTATTCCCGATATTTATGTTGTCCAAGTATTTCGGGAATCTTTAAATTGGAAATACAATACAATTCATCAGGATTCAAGGTGTGCAGGAATATGATCAAGTTTTCTATCCCTGGAATTGACATCAAAACAACAATAAACATTAAGTTGCTGAAAAAATACATGAACAATACTGAATAGCTGCTTTTTAGGGTTCCGTACCCGAAGGGTTACCAATGGAACCCTATTATAAGCCTCCGGTCTCTGTCCGTCCGTCCGTCTGTCTATCAGCGGGCTGTATCTCAAAAAACGTAACAGATAGAGAGTTGAAATTTTCACAGATTGTGTATTTCTATTGCCGCTATAACAACAAATAATAAAAGTTAAACTTTATGGGACGGAACCCTTCGTGTGCGAGTCCGACTCGCACTTGGCCAGTTTTTTACAGACTGGTACGCATATCTTTCACATTTTTTATCTTTTACACAGTAAAATTTTGTTTGTATTTCATGAGTACATTCACTCCCAGTAAAATTGCCAATGCATCAAAAGTCAACCAGTATTATTTGGTATAAAATAGAATAGAATAACCAACTAATATTGCGGTATATACCTACCTACTCTTGCAGCGTTAATTAACTCATAAATAATGTGTTGGCTAATTGACGCACGTTTTACTAATTTGAGGCAAATAGGAACAGTATAAATATAATTACTGATGAGCATGGGACATGGTAAACATTAGTTGGTTTTTTGTGTATGGTAATTATATGTATTTTTTATATACCTAATGTCTTTCTGATGGTAAGCGATGATGTAGCAACGAGGAAGGGCCACGCTTGCCCAGAAGTAACTCTTGTCTGTAAAGCCCCATAAATATTATTGTATATTTTCCGTACCTATGGAGAAAAGTACCTACAACAAAAAACTCTTGGTAAATGGGTAACATTTTTAGCCGACTTCTTCAAAAATGAGGAGGTTCTATGTCCGGCTGTATCTTTTTTTTTATATGTTTTCACCGATTTCTCCGGCAATACTGGACCGATTTTAAAAATATTTTTTTTAATCGAATGCCTATACTCCTGAGGTGGTCCCATTGTTACCAAGTCAGAATCTGATGATGGGATCTCATGAAAATCGAGGGAAACTCTCAAAATTTATAAGCACATACACAGTTTTTCATAAACTTTCTAAAGCAATTCAGATATTTGTGCCTGGTAATCATCATCTCATGTTGCTGAGCTGATGATGGAAGGTATAAGTCAGGATCTGATGATGGGATCCCATGAAAAATGTTTGTTCAGCGATATTTTCGCCAATTGTTAACCGATTTGGATGATGGTTTTTTTGTTTGGAAGAGTTTTTTCACGGACAGGTCCCATTTAAATTTGGTGAAGATCTGATGAAGAACTTCGGAGGTAGGCAACGTAACTCTTCAATAAATGATAGCAAATGGATCGGGATTTCTGTAATCGCATGTCTTTTCATTGTCTACACCAGTTCATAACATAATATCACGCCGCCACGCTGTGCTTGTGGTTTTACTTTTTAGTGGTACCTGCGTACCACTAAAAAGTAAAAAAAAGAACCAAAAAAAAACTTACTTCGAAAAATAAAACACTACAAAATAAAAAATAACTTTAATTTCGGAAGTTGGTGTTCAAAAACGAAATAACCAAAAACACCGACTTCCGAAATTAAAGCAATTTTTTACTTTGTAGTGTTTTGTTTTATATAATGTTTTCCATAGAGACTACCAACTATTAAAAGATACCTTCATACGTGTACGTCGTAAGGTCTCGTAGATCATTATTAATTCAGCAGGATTTGTCTGCTACACCTGAATTTTCTTCAAAATTGTTACACAGAAAAGGATTAATTTTACGCCGTGCTATATTTCAGCCCTTATATTAAAAGGTACAATCTAGGTAACAATCCAGTCTCATAAATCATGTATACCCTTATCGCATCGAATGCCCGAATTCTTACCAAGCGTGACGTTTTAATCTGGGAACAAAACCTATTGAGAGGTTCTCACGTAGGATTCGCACCCTGAGCTCACAATAGACCCCTAAAATACCTCAGTATAACGAAGTGATAATTTTTTCACCTATACAGGATTTATTTTAAATTCACTAGGTAGCTATTTTTGGGGATGAAAATGAAAGTCATTAATAAAAATAATTCTTAATAAAAAAAATATTTTCACACCACCTTCACGAAAACGTCAGATTATAAGTATGTCATGCAAACTCTACCTAAAGTAAGTAATTTTAACACGCGAGTGGCTCCCGTCCGCCTCCGCTGCTACGTGCAGCGAACGCAGTCAAAATTCGTTCCAAATTCAAAGCACATTATTGTCCGGCAGGTTATAATAAAATTCAGTACAATATTAGGTGGGCTGTAGCCGCAGCTCCGGCCGCGCGACCTGCTCCTAGCAGTGGAGGCCGAAGCGCGCCACCTCTTTTCATGGCTAGAGCATAATTTTCTCGCAGTAGATGGGAAACTAACTTTTTGTAAGCGTTTATGGTGTTCTAATATACCTATCTACTTTTGTAAAATTAATAATACTTTAATTTTGGTACCAAGGAGCCTTATTTTCTCACAGCAGTAGTGCTATTCTGTGCATGGGGTCTGTTACCATCTTAAGACCCAAGCCAACCTCACCTGCTAGCGGTGCACCCTGCTGTCCAACGGACGAGGCTCTGGCGAACCTGGTTTCCCTCTCGTAGGGTTGTGGGGGTCAGACGGCTGGTCGCCCCACGTAAAACCAACTTCAGCCAAATAAAATGGACAAGAAGTTGATAACGGGTACTCGGGCTAGGGCGTCGCCGCATAACGACGCGCAGGCACATCGCCCTAAACCTGCGATAAGTGGGCTAGGGCTACCGTGTCGAGTACGGGCACGGCTAAAGAGGATAGTACCCAAGAAGAAGTTCCGCTTTGCCACCTGGAACATTGGCTCCCTAACCGGACGTTGCCGAGAACTCGCGGACGTACTTGCGAAGCGTCGGGTCCAGTGCGCCTTCCTTCAGGAGACGCGCTGGAAGGGAAATAAGTCACGTGACATCGGGCAGGGGGGTACCGGCTAGTGTACACCGGATCACCAACGGGCAGGGGCGGAGTGGCCGTGGTGCTGTCTAAGGACCTCCAGGATGGACTCCTTGAAGTAGACTGATGCAGCGACCGGTTGATGCGAGTTAGGGTGCTGATCGAAGGGTCGGTAACGAACCTAATCAGCGCCTATGCTCCTCAAACTGGTTGCTGTGAGTCTGAAAAGGAGGCCTTCTGGGATGAGTTCGAGGACGTACTACGCGCTATTCCGAATTCCGAAGGTGTTTTGGTTGGGGGGGATCTCAACGGTCACGTAGGTCAGTTTGCTGGAGAGTACGGACGTGTTCACGGTGGTTTTGGATATTGCCAGCTAAATGCAGAGGGAGTCAGTATACTCAGCACCTGCGCTTTGTCTGACCTAGCCATCGCGAACACGTTCTTTCAGAAGAAGCCCTAGCATCTTATTACGTACCGTAGTGGTGCCTACTCAACCCAAATAGATTACCTGCTGGTGAGACGGTGCCACATTGGCAAGGTTACCAACTGCAAAGTCATCCCAGGTGAAAGCCTAACGGCTCAACACCGCCTCCTTGTCCTGGACTTTGCGGTTGTACCGAAAAAGAAAGTGACCGAAAAACGCAAACCCCGCACAAAGTGGTGGTTGCTTGATGGTCCTAGGCAGTCGGACTTCATCGCGGAGCTCGAGCATCTCGAGATCAGTGCTCCGCATGAGTCCGCTCAAGAGATCTGGAGTAGGATCCATTCAGCAATCACCGATGCGGGTAAGCGCGTCCTTGGCACTTCTCGTGGTGGCCGCACCATAGAAAAGGAGACGTGGTGGTGGGATGACGGGGTGCAGGAGGCGACTCGGAAGAAGAAGGTTTTATTTAAACAGTGGCAAGGGTCCAACTCTCCGGATGACAGAGAGGCATATGGAGCGGCTAAGCGCGCTTGCAAAAAAGCTGTAGCCAGAGCCCGCAGCAAAAGTCTGGCGCCCTTGTACGACAAGCTGGAAACTGCGGAGGGGCAAAAGCTTATTTTTAAGCTGGCGCGTGCCCGGGAGAAAGCTGCACGGGACATTAGCAAATGTCTCTGTGTAAGGGACGCCCAGGGTAAGCTGCTCTACGATGCCCCCTCTGTTAAGGAGAGATGGTGTACATACTTCGCGGAGCTGTCTAACAAACAGCATCCCCATAACCTTCCTCCCGAACCGCCTCCTAACCTTGGACTTATTTCCCCTTTTTCCCCCGACGAAACCCGCATTGCTCTTCGCCACATGAAGAACCGGAAAGCGGTCGGGCCTGACAATGTGCCAATTGAGGTGTGGAAGGCGATGGGCCCACATGGCGTGGACCTTCTGACGGATCTTTTTAACCGCATCCTGATCACCAAGGAAATGCCGAACCAGTGGCGATTTAGCCTGATTATCCCTGTATACAAAGGCAAAGGTAGCGTACAGGATTGTAGTAGCTACCGCGGTATCAATATCATGTGCCACACCATGAAGCTCTTCGAGCGCATCATTGACACACGGCTCCGTAGCGAGTGTACTGTCTCTGAGTGTCAATATGGCTTCCGGGCGGGTAACAGCACCATGGACGCAGTATTCGCCTCACGGAATCTGGCTGAAGCTTACAGAGAGAGAAGGAGAGCTTTGCATATGGCCTTTTTAGACCTGCAGAAGGCCTTCGACTGTATACCTCGGCAGTCCATCTGGTGGGCACTGCGCTTCAAAGGCGTTCCCGAGGCCTATATTGACATTATCAGAGACATGTACCGCGATTCCGTGTCCTCTGTCCAGACCGCTGTTGGCGAATCGAATGGCTTCCCAATATCTGTTGGCGTTCACCAAGGCTCGGCTCTTAGCCCGTTCTTGTTTAACGTAGTGCTCGATGTAGTTACGGCAAACATCCAAGATAAGCCCCCATGGCTAATGATGTATGCCGATGACATCGCCCTCGTTAATCAGAACAAAGCCCATCTTGAGCGCAAAGTCAACATTTGGAAGGACACGCTTGAAAACGGTGGTCTGAGACTAAATGTGGCGAAGACTGAGTACATGTCCTGTGGCGGCACGGATTCAAATAGGTTCATCCGAATAGGTTCGGACCTGATCAGAAAGTCCGATACGTTCAGGTACCTTGGATCCGTGCTGCACGAGTCTGGCAACGTGGACGACGATGTCCAAGCACGTATAGGCGCGGCTTGGGCGAAGTGGCGCGAGGTAACGGGCGTTGTATGCGACCGCAAAATGCCTCCTAAGCTCAAGGGGCAGATATATGATTGCATCATACGGCCTGTCCTACTGTACGGCGGTGAATGTTGGCCAGCACTAAGCAGACACACCCAGGAGCTTCGCGTCACGGAGATGAAGATGCTGAGGTGGATGAGTGGCGTAACGCGATCCGATCGCATACGCAACTCTTTCATCAGAGGTAGTCTTGGTGTCCGTGACGTGGGGGAAAAACTGCAAGAGTGTCGTCTGCGATGGTATGGCCACATCATGCGCCGCCCTATGGAGTACGTTGGTCGGGGATGCATGAATATGGCTGTTCTTGGGGCTAGGTCCCGTGGTCGCCCTCGCAAGCGCTGGTTGGACGTCGTTAAGTCCGACATGAGAGCCAATGGCCTAACTGAGAAGGATGTTCAAGATCGGGCAAAGTGGAGGAAGCTAAGTAGGAAGGCGGACCCTGGCAATAGCCGGGATTAACGCCAGGTAGAAGAAGAAGAAGAGTAGTGCTATTCTGTAACAATTTTTTCTGTCTCGAAAGCGGAATCCGAGGTGATTATAAACATAAGAACTTTATGTTGTGTGCAATAAAGTTCACTTTGTGAGGATTTGTCATTAAGGTGAAACTCGATATCGAAATGGTTACTTACAAAATAGACAAGCTGGTGTGAAAAGTAGAGTATCCTCCTTGGATATAAAGGTGTCTTTGCCTTGGGCTAGCTTGAATCCCTCAGTGCATTCAGGATTCTTGTATTCCTCGCTCCCTCGCTTGGCTCCCGAATACTTCATTGCGTTCGGAATTCAATACAACGCCCGTGACATAAGTCACAGTTCCATATACCCTCGTTGCATAATCTATACACTTGCACTTTCCAATCGGAAGCCATTAGCTATCTAAACAATTCCGGTCAATCCATGACAACCCCAACGTATTAACAATATTACAGAAAAAAAAAAAAAGTTAATAGTGTCCATTTCCCGCACGCAGTTTATGATTCCACAAAAAACATATGACTACATTTATTTACGGTTTCACCGATTCCATTCAAACGTGTTTTCCTAAAAATCTAACATGTGTAGGTACAGTGTACACGATCTCGTCAAAGTATCGGAATACAAAAATCGAATGCTCGATATTTCTCGATTCGACTCGCAACGTATTTTGAAAACATTATTACAATATTCTTTGTGAGTTCTCACCGGCTTGTAGCCGTGGTAAAAGCGACGCGTTTATCGTATCAAAGAGATATCAATCTATATGTCTGTCACACCCCGAGCCAGAATTGGTTTTTGGAAAGAGTTATGGTATTTATTATAGGTAAAGGTATGTGGATTAATGTTACTTTAAGTTCAATGTTTATTTTGTGAGGACCTTCACACTATGAAAGTAAATATTAATTTTCAGTTTAGTAGGTAAATGATTTTACTAGTAAATCATTTACCCACTAACTTTGAAAAATTAAAAAATTATAGCATGACCAAACTGTCAATATAACCGTACTAACGTAGAGTAAATTCAACACCTACGTTTGTCCCTACAATCCTCCAGCATATCAACGCAAACACACATCATTCATTCACTCTGTGACTATAAAGAATGGTACTCACTGGTGGTCCACTGTGAGGGCCCTCCTGGGCGGAGCGACCAGTGCCACGGGCCACGCTGCCTGCACTAAAGACTCCCTCACGAACTGCTCCCACGAAGGTGACGTTCCTATGACAAAGAAGGTTAGGTTAGTAAAGATTTTCATAAATACTTAAATAATTAAAAATTGCCTTTGACTACAATAATCAATGTTCGTGTCATGAAGGTGGATACTTCATGCCAAAATTCAATACTTGTGTTGCAGATATCACGGGATAAACCTTTGTGGCAGTCAGTCAAATAGTGACTTTATTTTTTAATATAATTTATTGTACACCTCATAACACAAGACAAAAATTACAAAAACATAATGGTGATGATTCGTCACCATTATGTTTTTCACTCATCATCTGCCTAGCCTTTTTCCCAACTACATTGGGGTCGGCTTCCAGTCAAACCGGATTCAGCTGAATACCAGTGTTTTACGAGGAGCGGCTGCCTACCAGACCTCCACAACCCATTAACTAGGTAACACGGTACATCTTGGCAAGACTGGAGTCAGATGTACTGGCTTCTGACAATCCGTAACGACTGTCAAAGATCTACAAATGACAGCCGGGACCAACGGCTTAGCGAGCTTTCATGTTTTTCACTGATGAACTTTAATGTTGAACCCGTAGGGAGAACCCTAGACACGTATTGGTTTCACCCGGTTGATTCTGTAAACATGTCGACCTGTCTGACAAGTCGCCTTCGACATGTTTAGGCACTGCTGGTAATGACGAAATCTGCAAGTTGTTTCGTTACATTCGAACCTTATATTCCCAAAACGTTCTGTGAGTGTGGGTGGGATGTCCACCATGAACTAGTGGCGCATCGCTGTACTGTATGTCTTGTGGTCCGATGATGAACTTTTGCCATAAAACTCTTGTTAAGCATGAAAAATTTCTAGCTCAGACTCTAAATCTGTTCTTCTAAAATATTAACTCATTCTGTGAAATATATGTAGTACGAAGAAAAACAAAATGTATGCAAACGTTATTAAAACACATACTCCAAGGAAATTGCTTTCAACTCTTGGCGTAACTAAGTAAGCAATAAAAACATACAAGTAGCTCCTCACATAACTTAGAAGTATGTTCCGCATGTACGGTTCTCTTTTCCTTCCTTCCTGAAGTTTTAAACCAATCGAGGAAGTTGGCTATATGCGAATTTCTTAAGACCATGTAAAATATAGAAACTTCAAATTGAATTCTCCAATTGTTTTTCGGCGTAATAAATTACGTGTTAAAGGATTACAAATAAAAGGCATGTTTGGGTGAGGTTTTGTTGTTTTCTAATAAGAAAACTTAAAGAAGTCTATGAAATATACGTATAAAATGTGGCAATTTGTAGCTTTTATGTTAAACTACCAAATAACAGAATTAAAAAAAGAACTCATATTATGTAGCCTGTAATGTCGCAGAGTTTTTAACGGCAGATATTCTCGGTTATTCTTTTTACTTTCGGAAATGCAAGACGATGTCGACTGAGGAGTGTCAGCCGACCAACAGCTTCAAGATAGCATTTAATACCTGGCAGACCACAACGATGGATGGCGTATAAGGAAGATAGTCAATATTTAGCAGTGGGTGGTACAAGGCTGCTGATCTATGAATGGTTCTGACAATCCTCTAGGCAATCAAGGCAATCGTTCAATATCGCATAATCAAATGCTTTGAGATCCACATGCCGCATGCAGTTTGAGGTTCACAAGCCCAAAAAGCTCCCTAAAACGGCTTATAAGCCAAATTATACGCATCTTAGAAAATCGATTGCTTCTTTGAGAATCAACATGAATTTTAGCATTATTATTTTATGGGTATGATTTAATCTATCGCCAATTTAATTGGTTTTGATTTTTTTTTTAGTAGTAGAGTTTGTCCCCAATATAGCATATCTGTCACCAAATAAGTTGCCAAACAATATAAAAACAATTGTATAATAAATCTAATAATCTAACTTATATCATCAGGTTATATTATCAAGTACCAAATAAATAGGTTTGGATTTAATAAAATGGGTTTGTCCTGAAAAAAAAAAAGTTTATTTCAATAACTTATAATTACATTTTTACTTTTAGAAATGACCTTTAAAGCAAACCAACTGAGAACTGTATAATCAAATTAATTGAAAACGATTATTCGACGAAGTTCGCTGAATGGGGCTTATATTTCCATCAGCAGTGTTTTAAGGAACCTAACATGAATGGTATGACGGGAGATAAGTTCGCTCACTTCACTCGCTCACTCTAGCTCCCGTCATACCATACGAACCTATCCGTGTTGGGTTGCCCTAAGCTCCCTGTGTTCGAATATTTGGTGACAGATATACCATTTGGAGTGAGAAGCTATAACTCGTATTTACCTATTACATATTTTGTGCACAAAGTTTTTTATCCAAGGATTGAACTACGATTTGGTTAAGACCTAATCCATCTGTTATTTTAGATACATATTGATATTAAATTGATCATTCTAACCTGGCGACACTTTTTTATTTATCTGAGAATGAGAATAATATATGTCGTGGCGATTGGTCTTATAATTAAATGATACAAGTTGATGACAGATATAAATATTGGTGACAAAAACTATAGTTCCCTTAGTATATTGAAAGTGGCTGATACTTTAATTGATGGCTACGTACCATTTACCCGGCGCTTAGGTAATTATTCAAATTACCCAGTACTTATTGTAATAATGAGAAACCGACCAAATGCTCCTAAACAATGAATCGATACTCCTCCATTCATGACTACGATCGGCGATTGTTAGGTAGTTTAGTACTTAGCACTTATATTCATTTGATAATAGGGAAGATGCAAATACAGAATTTATGAGAATGTTGTCAGTAAAATGATAAAAAAGCATAAAATAAAGGCCATTGCAACGTTTTTATTTTGGTTAATATCGATTTTTAACAAAAATTATGAATTAAAGTAACGTGAAACGGAACGAATTTAAAAACAACAATCAGCGTTTAGTGACGTATCTGCTGTTATTCCAACGAAAAGGCAACCTTATGTCTTTGAGTTAGAACAGTTCTTGACCAGTGATAGACACGAGTGACGTCATCGTCTGTTTTAGCGCGAACCTTTAAACTGTCAGTTTACAAACGCAATTTTGGCAATAAATTAAAGCGTTTTCATTTCTTATTTATGTGGTGGTCTATTCTAGATGAAGTTCTTTAAAATTAAAGCAAAATTGGAAATATTGCATGTTCCCTATTGAAAGGCCTTCCACCAGGTGACCTGGTGAAGGTCAGGACATCCCGCTGGGTGCAAAAATCACAGGCCTGGTCGATGTGACGACGCTTGTTAGGGATAACGAAGGGTCATCATCATCATCATCAACAATCAGATGAAAAATGTCTACTGCTGGACATAGGCCTCCCCATGCGTCGCCACAACGACCGGTCCGGTCGGTAATGAAGGGTATTGGTCATCAATCGGGAGAAATTATGATAATTAATCTATTTAGCATATTAATATGTCCCCACTTTCTTGTCTTGTAAATTGGAATAGAACATGGGTTATAAATTACTTGGATAGTAAATTAATTATTATTAGTAAATAATTTATTATTGAAAGTAATTGTTTCTGACGTACGGTAAATTATTTACCACAATCGAGATGCATATAATTATGTACTTTTAATTTAAATAAGCTGAGTGTAAAACAGGTATCCAGTATTATTTCGACGCTAAGAATAGATAGATCTGTTTAGATAAATTCGCTTCCAACTTCAACGCTGGAGCGAGTCAAAATAGTCTCCAAATTTCCTCTGCATGTTCGCCGTTCAAAACTATTTGTATCCACATTGAAGTGGCACACGACCCGAGTCACACAACGAACTCGATCCTTGACCTAGCCGACACGACTCGTGTTCAGGAACCGCGCAGCCAATTTTACCATTAATTGAGTTTTCGGCTTTTAAAGCCAATGGCTTCAAAGTGCGACGGTCAAATTTAAATCTAACACTAGCGACTAGTCTCATTTGTGAGGCTAGACGAACTGAGGAACCAATTTGTAAGCCCTGACAATAGACAGGAAATTCACTTCATCCATCTTTTGTTATTTTATTGTTTATGTTCATTAGGTTCGTTCAGACCAGCGAACTGAACGAAAGAGCGAATTAATCGTTCACAGTGTTCGCAGTAGTAAATTTTCATTTTGTTCAGTTATAAAATATTGCGTGCCGTGTTCCGTGGTTCTACGTGTTGTTATTTCCGTTGTGCTTTTGTTTCAAGGAGGTATGGAAATGGTTTAGTATAGTTCAAATTAAATTAAAAGAGTTAGTTATTGATGTGATATTGTGAAGTGTTCATTGTATGAACTGAATTGGTATTGTTATTTTTTTGCGTTGGCAATACCTTAATAAACAGATATACGACAAAGCTTAAATATTGTGACAGGCAGAACGAAATACAACACCTTTGTCTTGTAACTATTACCTAGATATCTACGAGTATAACCTCCCATGTCCCAAATGGAATTGCTACAAACAAACAACTAAGATTACCTAAGCAAAATATTCAATCTGAAAATACCGAAACGGTTCCAATTTCTAGTCAGCTGTTTAAAATCGAAATGCAAATGAAATAAAAACATAATCTAAAGTCTCGTTTTCGCAACACCGTATTATTTTACTGTTTGCAAAAAGTTAACAATTGGGAATCGTAACGACCTTTCGAAAAACCTTTTTCAATTATAACTTTTGTGCTGACTAATACCTAAAAGTCCTATAACACAGTTATTAGTCTGAAATTTAATTTGAAACGAAATAAGAGAAAAACACCGGTTCGATTAATGTTAGTTTAGGATAAGTCACCTTCTCTAGTCCAGTTACGTTACAGTGCTTATTTAGGTTTGTTAACCTGGCTCAAAGGCCATAAAGATTCCCTTATCGAAACAAAGCAACTAAGTGTGCAAAGCTCAAATATTGGAACTGGTAAGAGCTGAGCCAGCCAATCAGTGCCACCCATTAAACAATTTTATATAGGTAATGGAATTAGATATTGTTTACGTGTTGAAACAATAAACGGTGAGGACACAGATATTAATAAAGTAGATACTAAACCCTTGTCGAAAGGTCTGTGAAATGAAAAAGATGTTGAGTATTTCAAGTTAAATAGTGGTTTAAATAACATTTAACTGTAGATACAATTTTTATTTGCATTCAAGCATTGCCATTTAAAGTGGCAATGCTGTCAGTATTCTGGGCACGATTCCCGATGACAGCGATGTGGAGGAGTACTTTGAGGAGTTTCTGTTTAAGATTTGTACTTAGTTAGGTAATAGGTTAGGTACAATTTATTATATTTTAAATATATAAACCATTGAAACGTTGGGTTTAAGATATAATATGAAAATTTTCGATCCCATGTCGATGTATGTAGATTAACGAATCAAAATGAGTATGTCAGCATCGTAGCAGGTGGAAAAAGACTTTAGTTTATATACGAATGTCTAAAAATGACAACGGAATGTCACTTTAAAAAACTTTCTCAAACGTATATTTTTCGACTCAACATAAAAAAGACCAGCTTTCAATATCTATCGTTTTCTACATCTGTGGAACAAAGAATGTAGTTTGCACTACGTGGCTTGGTTAAATGAACTGTTGGAAAATACCACCAGAATTCTCTATAAAATGGCTTGTGTGCGTTATGCGCTGTTTTTTCGCCGATGACATCAGTCAATAATTTTGCTGTAGTGATGGAGTATTTTTACCCGAATACCCCAGGAGGACGGTTATGTTTTTTGAGTGTATGATTTATTTAGGTTTAAATAAATTTTCTCTGTAAAATATTCAACTTTTTGGAAATTAAAACTATTTCTTTTAATCGATTTTCTTCAAAACTGCTTTTCCATGATTCTTATACTTGGTTTTAGGAAATTATGCTTTAATTGCATGTACCTACTTATGAGGTACTAGGTACTGCACCTAACCAAATATTTTCATTAAGGTGAATGCTCCAGGGTAGCCCGCGAAATTCAAATATTTTTATGTTTTTTGCAATTTGCCGGTCAGTGTGAAGTTGTATGTGAACCAAATGCGATCTGCGACCGTAACGCGTATTTATCTAAAGAATTATAACCATTTTAATCATCAATATAGCCCTCTAAGTTCATGTAGTTCGAAAGAATGATTATTTCTTAAATATTCATTCTTTCGAACTACATGAATTCTTTAGATAAATACGCGTTACGGTCGCAGATCGCATTTGGTCCACATACAGCTTCACACTGACCGGCCAATTGCAAAAAACATAAAAATATTTGAATTTCGCGGGCTACCCTGGAGCATCCACCTTAATCCAAGTACCAAGTACTCCAGTATTTTAATAATAAAATAAATTGTAAATTGATGAAAATATTAACTTTACGTACCTACAAACACATTTTGAAGCATCGCTGAATCAACAAACATTCAGAATTTGCTATCGCCTTAAAAAAATTGAGGGCAAAAAAATATTGGCTTACGTTAAAAATTCTTTCAATATTTTCCATCACGGTACGGTACCTACATCAACAATGAAAGATTACCGACCTAGAAAGAAGTCTAACAATAGCTTTCTAATGGTGAAGGAAGGTTGACAGCGGCTAGCATTTTTTTAGATACCTTCATATTCATAAAACTTCAATATAAAACGTCTGATCCAAAGGTAAGCGATCATTCTCATCTTTTTAATGTCAGTGAAATGGAAAAAAGTGTGAGCGAATTTCACCTTCACATATTCATGTTAAACGTTTTCATGGTTTATGACTCTCCCTGGCCTCGTATCGCCTTCCATATTTTCATAATTCAGTCGTATAGAATTAGGCCATGAGGAAAAATCGAGGTCAATAGAATTGTAATCTTTATCTGTACGTCGTAAGGTTCAAATTGATTATCCAAGTAACAGCACAATAAAACGTTAATTCAGGTAAACGCTTATTTATACAGTAGCCACAAGTTCAAAACAAAGTTTCAAGGTAACGTTACTTTTCACTTTACGTTTGGC
The DNA here is from genome assembly GCA_950371165.1 of Lacanobia oleracea. Lineage (NCBI taxonomy): Eukaryota > Metazoa > Arthropoda > Insecta > Lepidoptera > Noctuidae > Lacanobia > Lacanobia oleracea. The sequence goes on from OX493389.1 coordinate 8,725,553, forward strand.
ACATACGGAACTTTGGTAATTAATAACAATTTGTGGAATAACTTGCACCAAAAACGGTTAAACAACAAAGCTGAAATTTCGCATTTCAGAGTACCTATTATGATTTTACTTTGGAATAATTATATTGGATCTCCCCCCCTCCCTCCTTTTCTAATTCATTGAGAAGAATCCGTATATTCTCTGCAGTTCTTCTCTTTCTTTGCCATCAGCTGTGTCCTTCTGTGCTCTTGCTTTGAAGTCAGACGGGTCATAATAGGGCTTCCATGTCTGCCTTAGTGTGAACAGGCATCAAAGCTCGCTCGTTTCATCATACTAGGCATGCCTTTTAAGTTCTGTCTTTTCTATATTTCCCGGCAATTTTGAATTTGGAACTGCATTCTATATTCGAATTTGAAAAGAAGATAAGATAAGATAGATAAAAGAATATAGAAAAAGAAAATTTTAAATCTCAAAACAGTTAAAAGTATTAGGATTAATGCTATTGTTTAGTCACAGCGTCGATCAAAAAAAATTATGGCCACGTTCGTTGGAAAAACCGGCCATGTTGCGACTATTGCACTTGAAGATCTTAGAATGGTTAACGCAGAGAGGTATACCTCAGTTTGTTTACCACAAGTCATTTCCGAACTTCGAAAATCTAACTCAAAGCGATGCATCATCCTGCACCACAACAACGCAAGCTCACAAAACGCTCGTCAAACGATTGAGTATTTGAAGCAGGAAAAAGTAGAAATTCTTGACCATCCTCCATACAGTCCTGACCTAAGCCCTAACGATTTCTTTACATTTCCTAAAATTAAGAAAAGTCTTTGTGGTCAAAGGTTCCAGTCCGGTGAAGAAGCAGTCGACGCTTTCAAGCCAGCCATTTAGAACACCCCCGCTTTAGAGTGGAATAAATGTTATAATAACTGGTTTGAGCGAATGGAAAAGTGTATTAAGCTACGTGGTGAATACTTTGAAAAACAATAAAAAGTACTATAAGGTTCTAGTTGTGTTTTTTTTTTCAAACTGCAAATCTAAAAGACATGCCTCGTAGACCTCATCCACATTACGCAAGATCGACGTCAAGAGCGAACTGATCAACAGTAAACGAAAATGATGAAGTTCTTATGCTCAATATTGGCTTGGTCGTACCAGGGAAACAGACGGTGTCAGCTGCTTTCTCCCCGCATGGGACGTGACAACGCGCAGCGGGACGTATGTGCCACACATACATTACACGACGCTTCTGGCCCATGCATCATTAGAGTGCTGTTGCGTTGGACGTATTAGTATTTTTTACTTTTTTAAATGTGAAAGGAACATATCCTCGAGTATGTAAGAGCCATAAAATGGTAGAGGTACCTTTTGGAAAGGAATCAATGATAGATAGAAAATAATGGTAATATTCAGTTTGCTGATACTGTGGCCGACGATCTAACAAGATATAGTGGAAAAATAAAGATTGGTATACTTATATGAAATAGCTTACTATCAATTTTATAAATTACATGGAATACTCATTCATTTTGTTGAATAAAGGTATCAAAGGCCAAAACAATTAGAAGGCCTAAATGATATGAACAAGATATTAAAGGTACTCAAATGAATTGAAAGTAATTGGTTGACAACATGAAATATTGTGCCCTCAATCAATACTGTGACTTTGAGCGGAAAATAGAAAACTTATCTTTTTCGTCGCCCCACTGAAAGCTTTCTGTCTCCAAAATTGCGATACAAAAGAATTTCTTCTCTTCACTTATTCTGGCGTGTTTTACAAACATTTTGTTTTATAACGACCTTGCAAATTTTATTCAACCATATAATTTTCATTTCTGGCTTATAATTAAATTAATGCACTCTTTGCAAACAAATTCCGCTGAAGCTTTTCTAATTAAATACGCTGGCGATGGTTTTTAACACTTGATTAAAGAATCTTTGTTTATTCTGCAGAACCGCAGACGGATTTTATTATATTCAAGTTTTAGCAACCTATTCTTACGAAAACTTTAGATTACCGAGTGAAATTTTAACAAAAAAACCGGACAAGTGTGAGTCGGACTCGCCCATAGAGGATTCCGAAAAAATTTGTAGGTACATATTACCTATTATAACTTTAAATAAAGACAATTCATTACAAATGTATCGCTTTCAGATTTTTCCCTATATAGTTCTCGGTTAACGTAATTAGAACTTTTCCTTACTTATAATATTATAATTGCAAAAGTTACTCTGTCTGTCTGTCGCCCTTTCACGCCAAAACTACTGAACTGATTTAAATGAAATTTGGTACAGAGATAGTCTAGAGCCTGATAGGCTACTTTTTTTGAGTATTGTCCCTAGGGACCACGCGGGCGAAGCGGCTGGCAGAAGCTATATTTAGATTCCCTTGAGAGTGTCGAAATTTAAGTTTTTTGCGGCATAAACCGTATCTTTTTACGTTTAGTTAGATTTTTACAGCTTCGAGGGATAAATCTGATTGTATGGTTTTAAAATCCATGAGTTCCCGAGAGTAAGGTTCTTGACCGACAGACGGACGGACGGAACACAAAGTGATCTTATAAGGGTTCCGTTTTTTCCTTTTGAGGTACGGAACCCTAAAAAGAGCGATTATTTAAAATACAAAACCATAAATAATATAATGTAAGAAATTAACCATCAACTGGCAAAGAAGAAGAATATTAAAAACTATTGCCTTGACTTTGCAGTAACAAATTAAATATGAATTAAAATAGGTAAGAGTACCTAACAACTATACGCATGGTAAAAAATATTCTTTTGAAACTGAACAGAAGCAGGACATCTTTAGTTCCCAGAACAATAACAGCAAGAGGGTTTGTTTTGAAGTCTTAATTTAAATAAGTAGCACAAGTTTTGTTTGAGAAATGCATATTTTATTATAAAGAAACTCTGACACTGTCAGCCTCCGGAGAGTAATAGAAGTTACCACTTTACGGTACACTTTTCTAGAGACAGGAATAGCAATATTTTCACGTTAAAATATTCGCGGCAAACAAATTGGAACGTTTCGGTGGCTAGATTTGTACAAATGCATGTAATAAATGGCACATTGGATTTTATGTTCCCGCATGTGCTGATATTGCGAAATAATTAATCGTATTTTAAAACGTTTTAAATCATGAACATCGTGTTGGTAACCTCAGACACAGTTTTGAGGTGTTTTGGGTTGACCAAATGAACTACGGTGAAGTTATAAATCCACAGGCTTTGCATGTTGGGTACCTATTTATAAACCTGTATTTCTTCCTTATTTCCATTTTCCTCTTACCACAAATTCAGAAGATAAGATCTTATTTAAAGTTGGGACTCGCTCGGCATAAGCTGTAATACTTTTTACCATTTAAAATGAAATAACAGGCTATTCTTACCCGCCTACGGGAAGGGCAAAGAAGGGATTTTTTAGGGTCCATAAGTATGTTACTACCGCGTCTTAAACGCCTCGAGCAATTTACTCATATAAGATAAGATTCGTTTTGGGGAAAATGTCATCGCGTGACGTCAGACTAGGAAATTGAATTTTGTACCCGTTAGCAGCTATTTTATTTAATATTTTTAACATTTTGTGAAGTGACATATCGATATATTACTATGTAGGTTTTTATTTTGGCATCTTCAGTACCAAGTTTTCTGGCATTAAACGCCAGCTCTGTCTATTAAAGTATTGCCGGGGTGAGAACATGCATACAAAGTGTTTTTTTTTTTTTATTCAAAATCAACACAACTTCTGCCAAACTGCACAGCAGTTTGTCGGCAGTTGATCTCGTTCCCAGTACTAAAAAATACTGTTTTAACAAACGAGTGTGTGTTACTTAAACTTATAGAACTTATTTACTTAAATTACTAACTAATGTAATTTTTTTTTTTTTTTTAAAACGCCTATGGACACAATTATTAACAATTATTTACAAAAATCCTTACAGGCTAGACCCAATGCGATATTGTAGGACACTTAAAACTTAAATAGCTCCCCTGTTTTGACCATAACAAATTTTATAGGTAGGTTCTTATAAATTCACCCAAAGTGCAACAGAATATGTCCATGTGCTCAGCAATGAGGTTGAGAGTGCGGACCGCGCTCGTGAGGGCGCCTCGCGCACCAAGTTAGCTCGCGCGCGTGGTGTTGCCAACAACCGTGGTTGATGACGAGGAAATTCAGAATAAAATTAATAGACAAAATAATTCACTGAAAAAAAACTTCCCATCTTATTAATAACACAAATACACCAGCGGTTTCTTCTAAAAAGAGTCCACGCGATCGTAGCAGTAATGCAGCTACGCCGTATATCGGTTCGTAGCGTGCCTACGCGATTAGGATGTATATACTCGTATAAAGTATTCTACTAAATTAAGGAATAGAATTTTTATTGCACGACGAAGTATTAGTTTCTTAATTGCGATCTATCAACAGCTTTGGAGGTAGAAAGTGGATTTACCTCCAAAGAATTGCATAAAATGCTTTAATAAATAGATTTAATTTAAAAAAACAATAGGGCTTTTCGGCTACTACAAATAGCATACCATTATTTTGTACACAAAGCCAATGGAATAATTCAAGATATAAATTCCTAATGGTCATACTTAGTACGTACTAAATATTCTAGGTCTTAAGACTTACAACAAATTGCTGCAATCAAATAGATTGGCTGCTAAATAGTGACAAATACTAGCTATTTCTGCCACAAAATATATTAGAAGCATTAAATATCAAATTATTCTTGACATACCTAACTGATTCGGTGCCTCGTCAGTTTTTAGGGTTCCGTACCCGAAGGGTAACCAATGGAACCCTATTACTAAGCCACCGCTGTCCGTCCGTCCATCTTTCCGTCAGTTTGTCCATCCGTCCGTTTATCTGTCACAGTTGAAATTCTCACAGTGTGAGTATTTCTTTTATTGCTGTGCACTCTTTTTTCACGCTTTATTGTTTGTTGCTACAACAACAATAAAAAAATGGTTTATGGTATATTAAACTAAATGGAAACCGTGTGAGAGTCTGACACGCACTTTACCGGTTTTCAAATGTATGAAAAATATCATTTTACCTAATGAATACTTTCTTCAAGGTGAGGCAACGTTTGCCGTGTCGTGTATGGGTGACATACCGAGATTCCTCCATGCCTCGAAAGGTTCCGACTGTCATCTTAGACAGTCGTTACAGATATTCAGAAGCGAAGAAATACGACACCAGTCTTTCCAAGTGGAACCGTGCAACTGCGACTGGATTATCAGATAGGTGATCCGTCCATTTAAAATCCCACCATAACAAAAAATTAAAATAAAAACGGCCAAGTGCGAGTCGGACTTGCCCACCTAAGGTTCCGTACAAAGTAGCTACAAATTACTTAAAATAAAAACTATTTTTTATGATTTAATTACACATATATAGTTTTCAGACGTTTCCCTGTACTTGTAGTATAAGACGGTATTACCTACTATCCAAATTTCATAGTTCTATGTCAACGGGAAATACCCTATACATTTTGATTCCCTTGACAGTGTCGAAATATACGTTTTTTGCGGCATAATCAACTGTATCTTTTTTACGTTAACTTCGGAGTTTGATTTTTGCACAGCTGCTAGGGGCCATAGACTTGAGTGTTTAGTTTTAATTTCAACTTGACACCTACCTATAAGAGTACCGTTTTTTTTCCTTTTGAGGTACGGATCCCTAAAAATAGTGTTACTCTTCTGCATCCGTCTTGACTGGTGGCCGATCCCTAAACAGTTAGGAGAAGACTAGGTTATCTATACTGATATAATAAAGCTCAAGAGTTTTTTTTTTGTTTGTTTGATCATGCTAAACTTTGGAACTACCAGTCGAATTTGGAAAATTATTGTTTGTACATGCCAGGTTTTTATTTTTATTTGTAATGGGTTTGCTCTTGACTCTAGTCTATGTCAGAGATGACAGAGACAGAGTCTACGATGGAGCGAGCCTACCCAGAAGAAGCCTGTTTACACTAACTTTGAAGAGATTAGGGTTGTAAGCTTTTGGAAACACAGATACAGGCAGAGAGTTCCACTCCTTTGCTGTGCGCATTATAAAAGACGTTTGAAAACGCTTAGTGCGAATTGGTGGAATAGCCACAAGGTAGGAATGGTAAGATGCAGTGCGTCTGGATGTCCGATGGTAGAACGGGGCCGGTGGGATGAGGTCGTGGAGATCTTGGGCACACTCACCGAAGTACAATCTGTAGAAGACCGACAAGCAGGCAACTTTACGGCGATGAGCCAAGCTATGTAGCTTGGCATTCACCAGTTTTACGTCGCCGATGAGCCTCTTAGCTCTGCGTTCCACCGAGTCAAGCGCGGCAAGCTGATACTTAGCTGAGCCATCCCAAAGGTGGCTACAATACTGCCAGGTAAAAAACAAAGTCGCGGGAAAAGCTAGTTGATGATATAATACCATTCATTTGTTTCTGCCCTTTGGCTAGTACCTACCAACCAATTCCTGTAAAGACTAGACTTTAATGTGACCAACCCCTTACGAAAACAAACTATAAACACCAGCCCATTTACCAGTAATAAATGTGTACCTTAAAGGGTTATTCCAAATAACCTACTTAGGAGTAATAATACATATTCAGCAGCGATCATTTACGAGCTTTATACGGGCGATATACCTACTCGGTTTGGGTCAGTGAGGTATAATCCAAATCAACATAAAGGGTTTTATAGGCAAATATAGTAAAAATGACAAACATCCCATCACGCGTGTACCTATTCTCGGCAGAAGCAGGAAGAGGATTTCCATACAATGATGATATTTGCTCTTGACTCTAGTTTAGGTCAAAGGTGACAGAGACAAATTCGACGATAGAGCGAGCTTAATCAAATGAAGCCTAGCCATTTAACGCAATGGTTTATTGGAAAAATTAAACAGACAACATATCTGTTGCTGGGGAATTTATCGCGCCACTTCTTCTTCCCAGCTAAAACACTACACAGTGGTGGATTATCTTTATGTCAATTTTGACGTTTGGTACGTGCAGATTTTCAGATAATTTGAATACATAACTTTAGTTTTTATACCGGACACATTGCTTTAAATGCAATAAGTTAGCAGATATTTTCATGACAGTAAAAGAATGACGTGACTAACGTCATTCTTCTTGGGAATTAATCCCAGTACGTTGGAGCTCAGAAGTCGCGGCTTGCGAGCGTTAGGCCAATGCTATAAACCAAAACATTTTTAGTTATAAAATGCGCTACAGTAGCTACTCTGTGGTCATCATATATGCACAATTAAATTTTATGTCCCGCTCCATATCCACTTCGTAAAGCGCAGATCTTCTCCGTACTAATGTTTATTCAAGCGCTGTTTTCGCTTCATTTTCCGCTCTATATTCATTACTGTGAGGACAGCCGGTAATTCTATTCAAACAAACATTTGCTTTTTTTGTTTGCGCTGCAACCGAGAATGTGGAGGTATGCAGAATAGAAACAATTTTGCATAATGCCCATATGTTTGTTTTTAAACGGTAATGAGTGCTGCACTTAGGTACTGGATTTTTGCTGTGCTTTAACTAAGCAATGCACATGTTAGCAGAGGATTTAAACGTTATTTTGCATGTTGGCTGAATAAGAGCCACATTGAAATAATTCATACGAAACTCGGCATTTAAGTTTTCTCATTCACACTTTTTAAATATCTTGCTTCTAAAGTTTTCTGAAATCGTCATACCTGTAACCTGCCCATAAGCCTACCTGTATAACAGGCACAAAATACTCGTAAAGCAAGCTGCGTTTAAGGAATACCTATGGAGAAAGCACTTGTTACATATAGATGACACAATAAAATAATATGACCTAATTTGATAACGCTCTGTTTCTACTCATCGTAAGGAAATAAAACTGTTTCTAATTTGACAATGGACGGCGACAGAAAAACAACACGAAGATTGGACACAGCAAGGATGTTAATTTGCCAATTGCTTAAAGTTGTGCTCATATACTTTCTCACGGAACACTGTCTGCATTAAGTGTTTTTCATTTAGGTATGTGCAATGGTAAGGGAAATTGAACTCCATGAATTTGAATTCAGTAATTCGATTCAGCGGAACAGAAGGTCGATAGGACCGAAAAGTTCTGGAGTGGCGACCGCGTACTGGTAGACATAGCGTTGAAAGACCTCCCAAAAGGTGGACTGATGACTTGGTGAGAGTCGCGGGTAGCCGATGGATGCGAGACGCACAAAATCGGTTGTTGTGGCGACACGCACGGGGACGCCTATGTCCAACAGTGGACGTCTTTCAGCTGATATGATGATGAACGAGATTTAAAGTATATGAGATGAGTAGTGATGGGAAATTCTCGAGAACATTCTCTTAGCGAGAACTTTGCGGATATGTTCTCGAGAATGTTCTCCGGACCGAGAATTTATGAGAACTTAAAAACCGAATAATTAAACCTTTAATCTAACCCTGTCTTGAAATGTGTAAGATAGATGAAATGTATAGTGTGTTACTCGTATGTTACATGTATTTTGAAACATTTCGTGAAGCAAACTGCATTATGGAAGATTTTTCGAAACTTAAATACAGTATAAATTTATTTATTTGATAACAAAACCATCAATGGATAACAAAACCATATTTTTAGGATTCAGAATAAAAATCGGAAACCTTATAGGATAACTCGGGTGTCTGTCTGTCTGTCTCTCCGTCTGTCACAGCCAGTTTTCCCAACTATATTGGGGTCAAGCTTGCCAATAATACTATCGTGCCAGAGTCTGTCGAAGGTCTTCAAGATATCTAGGGAGATCGCAAGTGCCTCCCCGTGTTTCTCGATGGTCTCACTCCAGATGTGAATGGTATACGCTAGAAGATTTTTATACTTTTAATTTGGGCAAAATAAAGTAAAAATAGGAACGTCATAGTAATTTCTCTTGATTACATCGAAATAGGCAGGTAGATACCAAAAATAAATATTTGTCTACTAAAATCACATATTCATACTCGTAGCACTTTATAAGAGGTAAGTTCTTCTTGCAGGCGGACCCTGGCAATAGACGGGATCAACGCCAGGTGGAAGAGAAGTACTTCTTGATTCTATAATCCTTGCTAAAGTACAATTAACTTAAGTAACTCTTCTTGTTTAAATCATTTTGGTTTATATGGATTATTCATTAAAGACTAGGTGATATTTTCAGGCTGATTCTTACATGTATGTCCAGGTTTAATGGATCATCGATTTTTATTTAAAAATATCAACTTTTTACAAAGTCCAGAATCAAACAAGTAATTAAGTTTATTAAAGCTGCTAGTTCTGGCCGGATTCAGCTGCTAGCAGCTGAATCCAGTTTGACTGGAAGTTGTCCCCAATGTAGTTGGGAAAAGGCTAGGCAGATGATGATGATAGCTGCTAGTTCTGGCACCACTATCCTATTTATAGACAGTGAAATATATGTAAATTACATCCAATAATGAAAATAAAATCATCAAAGTTATCTGTTTCGTGTTAAAACTGGAAGGATCACCTACTCGTTTTAAGTTCTTATAAGTTCTCGTATATTCTCCACTCACGAGAATATTCCCGAACATTCTCGATCGGAGAATATTCTCGTTATGAGAATGTTCCTTTTCCTCATCACTAGATATGAGTACGTTAGCATTTATGTTACTTTAGTAAGGGAACATTTTGCTAGTAGTAACATTATATTACTAAGTATATACTGCTATAGCAGTTCAAAGGCTTTACAATCACACACCTTTGTCGTAACTTATCTAGGATAATATTATCTATTATATTGGCAAGTTATTGCATACAGGTTAAGTGTACGGTCAAATTATCCTAAAAATTATGTTTCGTATTAATGCGTCCGAAATATGCGTGTACAGTTTAAACCCCACCGTCTGCACTATTGCTTTAATGAAATAGCTATTTTTTTGTTTTTAAATGAATGATAAATTAAAGCTTATCTGGCTCAGCGCGGTCACAGTGCCAAAGTGCTCGGCACCGCAATTGGCATAATTATGACAAGTTTAAAGTAGATATATAAAACTGCGTTTTATCTGAATGAATGTCGAACATTATGCTGTTGATATTTTAATTTTGTTAGGGATCAAAAATCAAATAGAGCATACCTGGTAATATACCACAAGATATTATGTAAATTAGGAAGATAAGCTTGACTATATCTTGCTAACTAAGCTCTATTAACAACTCCTAAATAACTTTATTTTATTTGAAACTTCGGGTTACTACCGAAAATTTTCCCGTAGTGTTTAGATCTATATTCGGGTATTTCACGTTCTAACCCCAATATCTCTTACACGTGGAACTAGCTTCACAACTCCCTAAACACCGTACCAGTTTTACCATAAGTATATTTTATGTTTCAGTAAATATTACGTTGAGAGGCGTCAACAACGGCTCGATATTTACTGCCAAGCGCGTGACTGATCCCTTGTGAGAGATTATTCAAAGAGGATTTAGGAGACTTCCGTCTCTTTTCAATATATGGATATAAACGAGACAGCACGTAAGACGTTGAGATGCCAACAGCTTGCAAACGACTGGCAGTGGCTTAAAGAATTCCAATCAGTAGTTGTCAGATTGGTATTTAAATACGGCACTTTATTCAGTGGAACTATTGGTTGTTTTCTTGTTAGGAAAAGTTTTACAGAAGGATCGGTCGAGCATTGTTTTCATTTTCTTCACATAAGGTTTGCAAGTAATTTTTAACACCTATTCCAAGTGATTTCCTCGCAGATCTTCTTTAGTAAAGTTCCAAACCTCATGTTGTTACTTTGGACAACGGCAGATACAGGCAAGTGCTTCTCAGATAAGGCGACCTTTCTGGCATCACTATAGAATACAATAATTTTAGTTTAAGAAAAAATAATTTAAAGAGAGAAGTAATTGACAAGAATGAGGATAGTACCTTTGTGGCATAGCTCCACATGCATATATGGGTAAAGTACACTTCAAAAAAACCGTAAATTCGGTTCTGTAAAGTCGGTTTACGAACGATAATTTTACGTGATAACATCATAAGAAAACAATTGAATTCTTAACAAACAATTGCACGCTCAGCTCAGGTGGAACGTGACCGTGACAGTTTTTTGTGCGAGCAGCCGGTGTTCATCGAATTATAAGACGTTATCGCGTCTAAAACAAAAAAAAAAGGTTGTCTGTAAAGTCGGTTTACGGGCGATCAATTTACGTGATAACGTCATAAGAAATAAACTGAATGTGCGGAACGTGACCGTGACACTTTTTCGTGCGAGCAGCCGGTGTTCATCGATTTATAAGACGTTATCGCATCTAAAACAATAAAATTGGTTGTCTGTAAATTCGGTTTACGGGCGATCAATTTACGTGATAACGTCATAAGAAAGCAATTGAACGTGCGGAACGTGACCGTGACATTTTTTCAGGCGTGCAGCCGGTTTTCATCGATTTATAAGACAATATCACGTCAAAAATTTAAGGAACATGGTGCCCTAAATTGTCACGTTGCCGAGATATTTCGAAGCAGTCAAATGCCAGCTCCATAGAAAAATGTTCAGATCCCGAAACACTACAGTTTTAATAATTTTCTAAGTCAAATAACTGTCATTCACAATTGCTTCTAACAGAAACAAGGCTAATTTTCAAGAGTCTAAAACTGTCTAGGAACATATTGCTTGAAGACTTGTCAGACGATGGATGGATCGTCCGACGAGGCTGTCAACACCCGCATCACTTTAGCGTAATGATTTGCCAACTAATTACTTGAACCAATACCCTTCACGCTTTTGTAGTTTTGTAATTCTAGAAGGGAACCCCAAAGGAGATACAAGGCGGTGTTTAATACTACCCAAAAGATACTATTATCTTGTCAGGATGTTTAGTATTGCCAGCAATATCATATTTTGTACCCTGTATAATATGCAAGATTTTGCGTAAAATTTTCCCTTACTAAGGCTTTGTTTTCATGATAAAATGATTAACCAGATTTTGATTTCACTGCGTAGGTACGATGGGAGCACATCTGTGCTTTTGGGGAACCTTTCATAAGGGATATACAGGTTTCCGGGACAAGGATGGATGGTCGCCATGGCAGGATTTCGAAATTCTATTCTACTAATCCTACTTATTTTTATTTTATTAAAAAGTGCCATCCACCATCTCATGCATAATTAATTATAGCATGCACTTTATTAAATATGAGTTAACGCACATGACTGTAGAGTATGTGACGAAATCAATTTAGCGTTTTTATTAAACTGAAGGCGCAAACAAGCTTTTACCACACCATTTGTAAATGTAAGTACATACAGAGCTAATTTAAACATTCAATTTGTAAATAGAGTTTTTGGAAACCCATATTGTTTCATAATTTCCTCCATCAACTTCCAGTGTGTGTATGTACTTAGTTATTGAGCAGCTTGTTTAGGACTGATTCCGGTTATTAACCACTGTTGTGTATTTGTATCTCGGCCGCCATTTTGTATGTTAATTTGTTCTAGTTTGGTAGGCCGAACTGAAATTAGCTTGTAATATTGTTGTACGTGATAATATTGGTATTCAGAATAGCTAGTGTAAGTAGGTAGGACATAATATTATAGATAGGTAGTAACTTTTGCCCGTGACTTCGTTCACATATAAACTTTTCAGGGGTTCTGATTTAAAATTATGCCTTATTGATAGTGGTCGTAAGCGCTCCTAAAGAGCCCGGGCTCCGCCTAACCTGGAGACTCATGGCCGATTCCTGGATTTGGCAAAGTTTTATTGGGTTTTTCATTTGGAATTACTTAACTCTGTGTCTGCATATATGTCCGATTCGTCCCTATTACCTACATGGAAATTAAACACATCAGGTATTTAGGTATACATATCTCTCCTAACCCTCGAGGTATCTGCATGTTTTTAGGGTTCCGTACCCGAATGGTAACCAACGGAACCCTATTACTAAGCCTCCATTGCCCGTCCGTCCGTCCATCTGTCTGTCAGCGGGCTGTATCTCAAGAACCGTAATAGATAGAGAGTTGAAATTTTCACCGATTATGTATTTCTATTGCTGCTATAACAGCAAATAATTAAGGTCTATGGTACGGAACCCATTGTGTGCGAGTCCGACTCGCACTTAGCCGGTTTTTAATATTTTCTTTAAAAAAAAATCTATCATTCTCATTATACTAGACTTATTATTACAAAGCTAAAGAGTTTGTTTGTTTGGTTGAACGCGCTAATCTCAAGAACTTCTGGTTAAAATTGAAATAATATTTTAGTGTTGGATAGACCATTTATCGAGGAAGGCTATAGGCTATATAACATCGCGCTATGACCAAAAGGAGCGGGGTTAATGAGAAATGTAACGCAGATGAAGTTTCACGGGTGGGCTAGTTTTCAAATAAAAACGAAGAAAACATTAATTATTTTATAAGTTTGCAACTCTAATACTTAATAGGTAAAGTATCCACAAGAGAAGCGAGAGAGCGAGAAACGCAGCGAGAGCGAGAGCGTTTTTACTGTGCTTGTTATGAGGTGTACAATAAAGTATATAATAATAGTAATAATAATAATAATGATTATCCTAAAGGCTTAGTATAAAAACCAGGACAAATCTTACAAGCATGACCTCAATGAATTCCGTTAATGTTTGAGTAAAGTTTACTAAAGTTTACATACTTCGATCCCCAATAGAAGTTCATCAGTACACCGACGCTCGCTTCTCATGAATAGTCAATGCTAAACATCAACGCGTATATATACATAACACATAACAACTAGGTATGCTATAGATAGCGAATAGAATATGAAGGATTTTTTATATTTGAATTGTTATTAATCAACAAATCATCAGCTGAAAAAAAGAACAAAAAAAGTTTATAGAAAATAGGTAAACTTTCACTGATGAACAATTGAGTATGACACCCGGTTTCGGGAAATAAACACAATCAAAGCGTCACAAATTAAACTCAAGTCAAGGATACGAATGGCTGTCGAAAATGCAATGAACCAATCACAGCAGCTAAATACGCGTTTAATTATTACACCTATATTTAAAAGCTACTGAGCAGTCAAAATCAAATGGGTTATTGTACTGAAAAATCATTAGATTTTTAGCCCTTCAGATAGATTTCTGAATAAAATTGTGCACGTATTTTTTTTCTATTGTCACGTAATCAAAAAATTAAGACGATGCGTAAAAAAATTTGGCCGTCAGCCCAAGGTAGCAGGTATGCGTATGTTAAAAGCACATACTAACACTACTCTATCCTACATATTTTGTTAGTATGAAAATAAGTTAGGTTTCCCCCTTTGGGATCGCAGTCGGGAAACATCTCGAGGAAATTGACCCTAATTTTAAAACCACTATTATTATAATCATCACTATAGCCAAAAAGACGCTCAAAGCTGGACTAAGGCCTCTCTCAAGCGTTACCACATAAACAAGTAGGCACAGCCAACCGATACTCCATAAAAAGTATCTATTTACCCTGTTGTAGGAAAATTACTGGCCAATAAAAAACACTGATACCTTTCCATCACATGACCGAAAAATAAAACATGTTCTCAATTCAAACTAAGTTTTTGTTTTCATTTGCTTTCTCATATGGCCAGTTTATTAACTAACAAAGAGGACTAGTACAGGAACTGCGAATTCATTTAGAAGTCCACTGATTTCATTCATATTGTAGTAGCTTGCTCACTGAATTTTAAAATGGAGGATGCGCTTCTACTCTGCGTAACTTGTTAATATTGTATGACTATGAAATAACTACAAAACAAGCACACTTCATAACCCCTGTTACTTATGTATGTTAAGTACGAAATAATAAATAAATTATAGTAGTGGACCCGTTCAGTACACAAGAACAAAGTTCTTTGTTTTAGTCTGGAAAAGCAAAATAATGATTATTATGTAGGTACATTTATAACTAACTTTTATCTGCAGGCTATTCCGCATGAAAAGGCTTTTTGCATTATTAATCAGATGGTACCTACTTCACTGCTTGAAAATTGTACGAATAACCCACAAATCCTTTTTTTCCAGACTAGACACAACACAGCAATCTCATTTATTTTATAACTAACTTTTGCCGCTACTTATTTCGCATGAAAAGATAGGTAGCATTTTAAAAGGATTACCTTTTTATTTAAACATTTATTCCTGCCATAATTTTACGTAATCTAAATTACATACCGCGACATAAACTAACAAATAAAGGCTCCCACCGACGGAGCGATACGAAACTGCGACATACTCGTGGAAAAATATACTTTTGACAATAATTTCGCATTGCCGCATCATGCGGCATGCCTGTCGGTAGGAACCCCAAGCAGGAAGAGATACGTACCTACCTACCTAAGTACAATAGTATCAACTGAGCTTTTCTTCAGGAATTTAATATTTCAAATAAGCGTTCTTATCTCTCGTCAGTAATATCAGTCCAGAGATTTGAATATTTCAGCGTAGCCTGGCATAAACCACGGGGAGGTATTTATTTCCAGAGTTCCGTAAGTACCCAAAGGGTTCCAACTGGAAATCTATCTACTTGTTTTTTTTACAATAATTTAGGTATCCAGTCAAAATATTCACGAAACATAGCCTTAACCAGACAAAAAAATACTCCAAATGTTTAATGTATATCTACGGTTGGACAATTCTACTAATTTTAAGCAACATTTGCATTATCGTCTCAGTTGGAATCTGTGAAAAAGGTGTGGAAATTGTATAAGTTGTTAAAATAAATAAATAAGAAGGAAAAGCCTAATTTTATTCAATTATCTTATCGACTGAACTGACGTAAGTAACTAAAGTAGTATTTTCATCATACACTGAAATCTCAATCTCTTCAAAATTCAGGTTGGTAAGGTCGCCTACCTATTCAGTATTAGACTACAGGTACGTGACTTTAATTTTAAGTAGAACTGTTAATCCGTTAAAGCTCGACTCGAGCTGTCTTTTGACCTCTAGGCTCTGTTTAGTTTTCATAAACCAATAACCATTTTGAATGACTATTAGACTCCGATAGCGTTCCGGCTTTCAACTACAAAAGAGTGTAAAGCTGCGTTTCCTCCAAAGACGTGCGCGGATGCGTAGCGAGGGATGTGTTTGTCAAGAACCAATAGAATCGCTTGGTCTGAGCGAGACTAGGTAAATGAAGCGATTCTATTGGTTAATAACATACACATCCCTCGCTGCGCATCTTCGCACATTTCAGGTGGAAACGCAGTCTAAACGTCGTAAACATAGTTATTTTTGTATTATGAATATCCTAGTGCTTAAATGCTTGTTAGGTAAGCACTGTAGATCGGAGGTCGATTCTGGTGAAGCACTCCTGCTTCACATACTTGCATACCAGTAGAGGTATGCAACAACAAATAAAAAGGAGTTTGTCAGAAAACCTAACCGCTAAAAACGACTAAATTTCCAGTTCCAACCTCAAGATCCTTAAAAACAAATTGGAATCATCTCTTCGAGCCCTCGCTATCTGGAACCCCACTTGATAGGTTTTTAAGAAAAAAAATGTTTAAAGACATAAAATGGCGCCAAAAATCGGCCATTTAATTTTTATATACCGTTAGATTCAACGAATTCAGAATCTAACGACACCTCTCAACCTAAAATTCATCAAGCCGTTTAGACTACAGTGCGTACCAAAGAAATATACATACGTTATATATACTCGAAAAACTTTTTTAAATGTGGAAGCTTGTAATTAGCAAATTTTATAACTTATTTATGTTATTTCAATTAGGTTATTAGTCTGTAAGCTTTCTGTAAAACAAAATTAATAAATAAATAAAACATAACCTTCCTCCTGGCGCAGTCGGGTAAAAAGTTATTTAAAAACAAATGTTCAATTTATGGCAATTCTGTTTTTGCTATCTAGGATAATGAACGGAATGTAAATATGTTTCACGTTTATTTTATTTAGAATAAAATAATACTCGACGAAATATTTCTCCATTCTATCTTCATTTATCAGAAAATATACAAGAATAATGTGTATCTAATAGATTTTGTTCTGAAATAACATCCTTTATTTACCTTAATAGTTGTCGTGTTTGACATATACATACCTGCATATATCTATCATCTGCCAAGCCTTTTCTCAACTATATTGGGGTCGCCTTCCAGTCAAACCGGATTTAGCTGAATACCAGTATTTTACGCGGAGCGGTTGCCTACCAGACCTCCACACCCCATTAACTGAGTAACGCGGTACTTCATGGCAAGACTGGAGACTGGAGTCAGATTAACTGGCTTCTGACTATCCGTAACGACTGCCAAATCTACAAATGACAGTCGGGACCAACGGTTTGACGTGCTTTTCGAGGCACGGAGGAAACTCGGTATGTTAAGATGATCACCCATCCACAGACCAACCTTGGCAAACGTTGTTTATCCTTGAAGATCGACCCGTGTGGCTGTTATTATCTAGCCACGAGCTCCTCATAACTACATACATCTATATATAATAATATATAAAGCTGAAGAGTTTGTTTGTTTGTTTGTTTGCTTGAACGGTCTAATCTCAGGAACTACTGGTCCAATTTGAAAAAATCAAAAAAATACTATATTTGATCACGCTAAGACCATTTGGAGCGGAGCAGACGAAGTTGCGCGGGTCAACTAGTAGTAGATACGAGTTCAAAGCCGCAGGCTATCGTTACTGACGGGATAAAGTGATGTTAACCAAGCTTCCATACTAGTTAAGTATTGAATATTTTATTCCTCGATCTACCCGCACTAAGCTTTATTGTCCAACAAAATTACTATTGTAAGATGTTATTTGGCCAGTAAAAGGCAATAAAAGGCAATTTGGTACTAAGTGACTTACAGCACCTTTGTAAGTTTTGTATGAAAATGTTAGTGTGCTGTTATTATCCTTTCTGATATTCTAAGTGCGAAAGTGAGTTTCTAAAAGTTTCTTCGGAATGTCTTCACGGATTTATAATAAGCTACCTAAGCAAATAAGAGAAATTGAAAACAATAAATTATTTAAGACAAAATTAAATGACTTCTTGGTAAATAGACCATATTATACATCCATGAATTTTTGTCCGATAGATTCATGATGACTTAGTGCCAAACTGTTTTATGTTTTGATGCAAAATAAAGCTTTATTTCAATTGAAATGTCCATTTTTAGATTTATATAATATATCACATAAACTTAGGTCTAAGACAATAAAATTGTAAACTATTGCACGCCTAACAAGGTAGAGCAGTGCAAATGCGCATAAATTAATTGAATAACAAGTCTAAAATAACCACTGTCTCACTTTGAGTTACGCTTCCACGACTAAATCAAACCGATTCTGATGAATTTCGGTGCAGATATATGTAGATATGGGACTTTGGAGACGGTTATAAGCTACTTGAGAGTCAGTGAAACGGCGGGCAAATGCTGGCTTTTTTATTACAAGGACATTTTCGTGACGATATAAGTTAAATGTTAAAATTAAGAAAACACTGGCTGTTTTCTTTATAACAATACGTATATCCTTACTTCCTTACTAATATTTTAATGCGAACGTAACTCTGTCTGTCTGTCGCGCTTTCACGCCAAAACTACTGTTACCTTAGATATAGAAATTTATGTAACAAGACATTAAAAAAGGTAAAGAGAGAATACGACAGAAAGGAACTAGCAGAGGCTGGTTCAGACAATAAGAAAATCTGGTGGGTTATAAAGAGAGTTACAAACTGTGTCAAAGCCAAAACCTTTTCCAGTAAATTATTACACTCGTCGTCATCCTCCGAGATCTCAATTAATCAGGTTAATGAACACTTTGTGAACGTTGGTAAGAATCTTGCAGCTGAAATAAGACCTGTTCACTTACCACCACAATCTCAATTAAATGAGCTCGTTACCTATCCCTGCGATTCATTTGTTCTCCTCCCAACTGACTGTAACGAGGTCGGATCTATCCTAATGTCTTTAAAATCAGACTGTGCCGTCAGCTGGGACAAAATTCCTATTGCTGTTCTAAAGCGATATAAAATCCAACTCGTCCCCGTTCTAACCCATGTGTTTAACCTTTGTCTTGACTGGTACTTTTCCTTCTTCCTTTAAAAAGACCCTAATCCCTATTTACAAAAATGGTAATGGAGTCTGTGTCACTAACTTCCGCCCGATAGCTGTTCTTACTATACTGTCTAAATTACTAGAGCGTATTATAAATAAACGTTTAATTAAATTTTTGGAAAACAAAAACTTGCTGTCTCCAAATCAATATGGTTTTAGACGTAATATGTCAACCTCAAATGCAGTACTAGACCTTACCAACCATATTGCTAAAAACCTAGACAGTAAGAAAAAAGTCCTTACAGTTTTTCTGGACCTTTCAAAGGCATTTGACACAGTCTCCATTCCCCTGTTGCTTCACAAATTGGAAAATGTCGGTGTTAGGGGTCAAGCTCTCGCTATTTTAAGTGATTATCTTAGCAAAAGAACTCAGTGTATTAAAATTGACAACTACGTGAGCAGTGAGCTTCCTATAACATTCGGAGTCCCGCAGGGTAGTGTGATCGGACCGACGCTGTTTCTTGTCTATATTAATGAACTTTGTCAAATAAAACTAAATGACACCAAGGTAACCGCGTTTGCGGACGACACTGCACTTACGTTCATTGGTGACTCGTGGACGGAAGTCTTTAGCAGAGCGCAAATTGGTTTTAATTTCGTAAAAACCTGGTTAGCTGGAAACTCGTTAACCCTTAACGCCGACAAAACCAACTACATGTGTTTCTCTTTCCGCAGGTCTTCCCAACCACCACCCTCACTGCGTCTTATCGCCCATTCGTGTTCCATGTCCCCTAATCAGACCTGCGACTGTCCCAGACTAGCACATTTATGCATAACACTAGACAGTAATCTTTCTTTCTCACTCCACATTGAGCTACTTCAAAGCAGAATAAGAAAATTTATATATATTTTCAAGACTTTACGCCACGTAGCTTATGCCCGTCTCCTCAAACAAGTCTACTATGCCAATCTCTTTAAATTACTGCATATCGTCTTGGGGTGGTGCGCCAAAAGCACTGCTTATAAAAGTGGAGAGAGCCCAAAGGGCAATCTTAAAAGTTAGTAATTTTAAAAAGATCACGTTCCCGACTACAGACCTTTACAAGAGTTGTCAAGTGTTAACGGTGAGACAACTGTTTATATTAAATACTGTCCTAATTCAACATTCTGTGACCCCGTTTCGAGTGGTCAGTAAGAGACGCAAGGACCTGATTTGCGAGAGTAGAAAGTGCCATTTCACCTATTCAAAAAGATTCAATTACTTTCTTGCACCTACATTGTACAACAGATAGAATAAGCTACGACCTGTTTACCGTCTTCCTAGCCTCACCCTTAAATATCAATTGAAAAACTGGCTCCTTGGCTTGACCTACCAGGAGACAGAAAGTCTTTTGTTTTCTACGGTTTAGTAACATCACCACATTAAACACGTATACACCCACAAAAATCACACCATTAACCTCTCACACACATATCATCACTATCACACACACACACATACACTCACAACATCACACAAACCCAACATAGGAAAGTTTTTCTTTAGATTAGGTTTGTTTTGTTATAAATGTTAGTTTTTATTTTATTTTTTCTGTTTTTGTTTATATTGTCATAATTCCATAGCTTTATCAATATGTTATAATCAGGATTCATAAAACACACCCTTTTATTAATATAGTGAAATTATAACCCTTTGGGGAAAGGAACTGGTATCTTTAACACAGGTTACTATGTAACCTAGCTAAGATGCCAGTTGCGATATGTTCCGTGACTTCAAAACCAATGTTAATGTGCCTAAGACGTTTTTGTAATCCGATAACTAGTTTTTATTGTGACTAATAAAACATTATTACTGAACCGATTTAAATGAAATTTGGTACAGAGATAGTCTAGAGCCTGAGAAAGGACATAGGCTTTTTACTCCGGGAGTATGTTCCCTAGGGAATACGCGGGCAAAGCCGCTGGCAGAATCCTGTTTCTTAATAAAAAAAAATATTGTCCGAAAAATACACAACGTACTTCGCAACGACTCAAGAGGGAAAAAAATATTTTTTGTTTTAAAAAAACTTTGAAACTAAGAAAAGTACATAAGGGCAAAGCCGGGACGGGCCACTAGTAACTAACAAAATCACGGTTCTGTACTAATTGCTTCCTAATTTTATGTAAGGATTAAAATATCTATGTGTCATAATACGTTAAAATGAAATTCAGAAAACATTTTCAGAAATAAAAGTATATTCCCCTTAAATTCAAATTATCTAGGAGCCCAAAAAAAACGACTAAAAAGTTCGAAACAAGTCGCTTTTCAAGCAGTCTGATGCAGTTTAATCACTGATCAAATGCCACCAACTGCATCAGACTGCTTGAGAAGCGTTTTAGCGGTCGGGTTTTTTGAATTTTTTTTTGTTTTTAATTTTTTACATTTAAGTGAGTTTCATTTTTGGAATCGTCTCCTATAGCCCTTTATCTTGATACCCCTCTCTATAGGTTTTGAAAATATTTTTTTTTTTGATGGCACTATATGGTGCCAAAAATCGGCCATTTTGTTTTTTTTTTATTTTGATGTACCTAGTGTTACTCTCACGACTAAGAGGAATCTATTGACACCAGTCACATAAAAATACGACAAGCCGTTTAGGCTCTAGGGCTTGCCGAAGAAATATACATACATACACTCGAAAAACATAACCCTCCTTCTTTCACAGTCGGGTAATAACGACCTACTTACTAGCTACTGACAAAGCAAACTTGATTACCTACTTACAAAAATAAAACTCACACACATCAACATATCTTCACGTAACATCTATAAGATGATGAGGAAAGTAATAAAAAAATATACTTGTATCTCTCAAAGATGATATTGAGCCCGTATACGACATTTATCTTTCCATTTACGAAAACTCCCATAAAACTGGGAAGTGAGTACTAACGCAATATATTTCGGGACGCTTTCGCGCCAAATAAAGTTTGCTGAGTGAAGGAATTTCTCGATTTTCACGACATTACCGAATATTGAGGGTTGTGTCATTAGACTCTTTAACGTTGATGTTCAATTTTTAGGTAGGTATACATACTTCGTGTGCTAACGATGTAACGTATTGAACACATTGTTTAAAAACTGGGTATCTATCTAAGCTTAACTCGTATCTATACTTTTAAACTAAGATATTATAAAGAGGAAAGATTTGTATTTATTTTATGTAACGGATAAACTTAAAAACCGGCCAAGTGCGAGTCGGACTCGCACACGAAGGGTTCCGTACCATAAACCTTAATTTTAGGGTACTGTACCCGAAGAGTAACCGACGGAACCCTATTACTAAGCCTCCGCTTTCCGTCCGTCCGTCTGTCTGTCAGCAGGCTGTATCTCAAGAACCGTAATAGGTAGAGAGTTGAAACTTTCACAGATTGTGAAGGTTTATGATACGGAATCCTTCGTGTGCGAGTCCGACTCGCACTTGGCTGATTTTTAGTATTTGTTGTTATAGCGGCAATAGAAATACACAATCTGTGAAAATTTCAACTCTCTATCTATTACGGTTCTTGAGATACAGCCCGCTGCCTGACAGACCGACGGACGGACGGACAGCGGAGGCTTAGTAATAGGGTTCCGTCGGTTACTCTTCGGGTACAGTACCCTAAAAACAAATGGACCGATTTGAAAAATTCTTTCAACAATGGATAGCTATGTTATATCTCCGTACTACTACGGGAACGGGAACTATGCGGGTGAAATCACGTGACGTCCGCTAGTATAACAATAAAGAGATAAAATTGTGTATTTAATGCCATACACACAAAACGGTTATGGGAATAATTTCATAGTGCGTGCAGCTGCAGGCTAAGTAGTGGAATTCCGTACCGAAATCAGTGTTTCTCGATAACTACAACCTTTAGGTAAGTCAAGAGTGAAAAAGTTACATCTATTCAAGCTAGCTGCATCGTCGTCATCGCTTGCCATTGATACGGTACTCGTTAAATGTAGGCCTATCCATACTTATATTTATGCTGAAGAGTTTATTGTTTGGTTGGTTGAACGCATTAAGGTGGTTGCGCCAGTGTAGCCCGCGACGTCTTTGACGTCGGGGGAGTCAAACATCTTACTCTCCCCGCTGACCCGAGGTTGCGCGCAGAGGCGGGCCGGCACAAGCCGGGGATTACGGAAGTCGCATTAGTTCTCGCCGGTTGGTGAGAGATGGAGCACTGGGGTGGTTTTAGTCAGTAAGAGTCTGACAGACCCTCCTGGATGTCCTGAAGACAACCATGAGGATTTCCCACGTTATAAAAAAAACGGTAGCCCGCGAAATTCAAACAAGTTAGTAGTAGGTTATATGTCAATTAAAGTATGATTTGGCCTGTTGGTCTAGTGGTTAGTGACCCTGACTGCTATGCCAGAGGTTGTGGGTTCGATTCCCACCCAGGACAAATGTTTGTGTGATGAGCATGATCATTTGTTCTGTGTCTGGGTGTAGTTTATCTATAATATGTATGTATTTAGAAATATATAAGTATGTTTATCAGTTGTCTAGTACCCATAACACAAGCTCTGCTTAGCTTGGGACTAGATGGCGTTGTGTGTTAGTTGTGTGGAATATTATTATTATATTATTATTATTATTTGCGGGCGTAATACTTATGTATTTTCAGAATTATAACCATTAAAATAACGCAGACGAAGGTGCGCGGGTCAGCTGGTTCATTGTATATATATATTTTTAATTTCCTATCTGGAAGTACAGTACCCCTATTCTGTAACAACATTTTCGTGTTTCAACAGCACCTCCAATTAGGTGAGTATCAAATTACGTCAAACTTAAGACTTTTATGTTGTGTGCAATAAAGCTCACTTTGTGAGGTTTGTCACTCAGGTGACGCTCGATATCGAAATGGTTATTTACAGAATCGACTAGCTGATTCGATTATGAAAATTCTATCACCGTTAGAAAGCAACACTACTTCTGAGTATCCTAGTCCACCATTTATCCTGGAAAAAAACATGGTTTGAGAGTCTAAGCCAGGGGAAGTAAACCGCGGGAAAAAGCTAGCATCTTTTTAACATCACAGTGTCCCTATACAAGTAATTTCACCGACATCTAGGAGACAAGACATCCAATTTGATAAAAAAGAGATGATATCGGTAAATTTGCTGTCCGTCGTTACGTGACATTAGGTAGGTAAGTACCTCCTCGCAGTAGTAAGTAAATATTAATGAAATAGGTAAAGTCCACCGTCAACATTAGTGAAAATACAGCACTAAATCGCCCCGTACAAACGTAATATTTCACATGTCACTGATTTCGTCTACGTGATTCATAAAGTTTGTCTGATATAGCTATAGGTAATGACACTTCGCTATTCTTCGATTGAAAGAAGACTTTTTTGATCGCACAAAGTTTCTGACATCGACTAATGATAGCATTTGCTAAGCAGCCTGTCTTTAACAATGCTGAAAAGTTAGTTCACGTAATGGCTCAGATTAGCGCTCGATCCCCTGTCTCCTGAACAAACTTGTCCCTGTTTCTAGTAGCCTACAAACATCCTATTCTATAAATATATTAAATGTCAGGGTGTCTGTATGTGTTGACGTTTGGGTTGTGTAATTTGTTCGAGAGAGCGGCCCTGGAAAGCAAAGGGCATTATGGAGTACACGAATGAGTTTTAGTCAGTAAGAGCCTGAAACTCCCTTCTGCTCCGCCCAGAGCGGGAGAAGTCATTTGATGGTTTCCCATCTTTAAGAAAATATAAAACAACATGTTGACGTTTGTTGAAATGTTAGGTAAATTGATTCTTGCAAATTAATGTATCATTCATTCATTCATTCATTCAACGTCTTAACTGATTTGGATGTGAACACATACAGATATTCCATGGCCTGGACTAAAACCTGAATTTGTTTTCACCCGCTAGTAACAAGATGTCCCAAGGGATTTCGAATTTTGCGTAAGCGAAGTCCCTGGCAAAAGCTAGTCTTTCAATAGATTCTATAAGTCACGTTCCCTGCCCGGAAGCATTTGAACTTCGGCCATATATCAAAATAATATCGCAGGTCATTGATTAATTGTGTTATATTTCAAACTGGCCGCGTAGCAAAGGACATTCTTTGTTCAGCCTACTGATCTGAAAAATGGCAGAAACTCGACATCGATCTTGAAGGACTTCAGGGAATGGCCGGGGAACGCTCTGTAATTGACTTTTAAGAGCCAATAGTGATCGTTTCTAAAACCTCAGCCTACTTTCTTAATTGGCCCTAATTTTAAGGCATAGGATATTAACTATAATGTACCTTTCCAAAATATACCTACTTTCTTTTTCTCTTCATTTCGTTTTTTTCATGCTTATTTAGTTAAAAAGAAGATACAAAATACTTAGAAATCGTAACGACGAGAATTTTTGGAAACATGAATAAACATTGTTAGATGCTGACTACAATATTTAAGTAGCTACCTTCTGCACAACTTATCAGAGCAATCAGCCAATATTGCTCGCCATTCCGCCGAACCTAACCGCCGTTTTGATCAGCAATTGACCCCAAAGTATGAATATAACATGAGCGAAATATGTTTCCTTTGCAAAACGAATCAAATCGGGCAACGATGCGAGTTGGTACCAAACGGGCAATCCCGTTTCGGGCACAAGAATTAATGTGTATACGTTTGTAGGGTAAAAAATGCTGGTTCATTGTTATCCGGCTCGTATTTTACACTGTGCAATCAAAACTCGTGTAATCCCCGGCTTTGGGCGCGGGACAAATGGCAACATCATGCAAACATACAATGCATCGTAGGAAATACATCGACAAAGTTTGCCCGCTCCCATTAGTTGCACACTGATTCTGGTATTTGGTGAGAACGACCAAAATTCGAAATAGTATAATTTTATGACCAATATTTTTCGTAAATAAATAAATGCTTCAATTATGTTAGGATCGGCTTACTTATTTTTTTATTTGTGATAGGACCCTTGACACTTGTCTAAAACAAAGACGACAATTTGTTAAGAACCAAAAGCATTGCTACTTTACCATCTTAGAAACGCACCCTTATTCTTTTTAAACAATTTAAGCGCGACGCGACGTCCGGGCATACGGACGTCGCTCCTTTTTTTTTGGACGGGCTACTCGCAGTTCATCTCTCTAAAGGTGGTTGCTGCTTAACCGGGCTAGCCTGTGGTGGCCACAAATGAATTTAAGGCCCCCAGCCAAGGCAACAAAACTTAAAACCTACAACTCCGCTCGCTGAGGACACCCCCTGTGGGGTATGGACCTCGGCTCAGGAGCGTCGTTATGGGGAGGACAGCAAGGGACTGGCTGGATCATGACATTATTATTTGAGGAGTTTAAAGCTAAAGGCTCAGCGGCGCGGGCTGGCTCGTTAGGCAAAAGACGGGGAGTAGTAATATTACTGGGACGTCGCGCTGGACCGGTGTATCTGTGACGGACGTCGTGTCACAGAGATCCAGCAGAATATCAGTGTCAGGTATAATATTTGTCTGACAGGTGCGTCGGACTACGTTGTGAACTTGAGACTGACCACGCTACGGCCCAGCCACTATCCGGGCACGGACCGAATTTTTGTTGATTAGCCTTTATTCGTACTATTCTCTCGATGATACGCTGTAGGTACTACCTACCGAGTAGCATAAAAACGTCACCATGTTCTTATTTACTAAAACACTCATAATGACAAGATAGTGCTATAATATCATGCGTATAATATCTGTTGTGATAACCAATTAAATTATGGTTACCTACTTTATTTTCGTAGATATTTCCGAAGACCTCAATTGAACAGATAGCTGAAATCACCGGATAAAACCGTCAGCTTGATAGCGAAAACGTTAATATTCTGCTCCTCTTCCCCGGTCCGTTATTGTATTAATATTTCCACAATATCATATTAGTTTCCCACAAAACTATATTCGCACAATATCGCTAGCAAAGTTTTATAATGCTGTCCGTAAGAGGTCGTTTAAATTGACGGCCAAGTGCCCCTTGCAATCCGAACTGCGAAGCCACTTCGAAAGTGCAAAATTGTGTTCCAAACTTGAGCAACTCACGTAAGTTTCATCACGGAAGGTAAGAAAGCTTTGTACCAACTGCATTCTGGTTTAGCTGCTAGAACAATGAAGTTTCATAATTAAGATTAAATGGGATTAAGCGATCACCGTGTCGCACTTTCGAGACAATTTACGAGACTTGAGCAACGCCTCGAGTCGTAACTTTAAGTATCGTGGTGCTAAGGAGATGTAGTTAGATTAAATTAGTACATTTTTCATCGTAAAAACTAATATCATTAAAAGTAAAATTGTTTTGTTTGTTGGATCCAATTATAAAAAATATTTCACTAATGGGAAGATACACTATCGCTGAGTGCCAAGAGCACCTTTTTATTCCAAAAAAAAAGAGGAGCAAAGCCACAAGAAAAATCTAGTTCAAGTTATTTTAACATGTTATGTAGCAAGCTAAATAAAACGCACGCTTCAGTATTTTATAATTAGTTTAGAAAATGGCTAAATAAGGTATATAAAATGAAAGTCAAAATGCAGAACAGGCGCCCCTTGAAATTGAATCAAGAATCCTAATCCGATTTCATAAATAAACGTGCTGAGATTCTGAGCAAATGAGACATTACACGCTGAGCGAATAAATGTAGCTGAGAGATACCTACTCGTACTCGTGACTGGGGATGTAACGAGTCTACGTAAGCCTGTACTGTTATTTCTGATGCTTTAGGCAATGTCGTGAATCCTTGAAACCCAAATGAGTTTGTTTGTCTCGCACTATCCAAGTTATCTTTATGAAACTTGTGAATTAAGATAAGTTGAATAACAAAGAATAAATCCACTTAAATCCTCGGTCGGTAATTAAAGTTGTCCTTGGTTTTTTTTTGTACCCTTGATAGGCAAGCGTTTGACCACTATCTCACCTGATGGTAACCGATGATGTGGTAGAAGATGGAGCACGCTTGCTTAGAAGTAACCTATCCACTCTTCGTGTGTTATCTGCTTTTCGAGACAACATCAAACGCTTGGTCTTCATTTCGATCGACCCCTCGATCAACGGGAACGAGATAAAACGGGATATGCGCGTACGAAGTTTTAAGGACTTACAGAAAAAATACTCATTTTCATGAATTATCGCGGTGTCTGTGCCGGGACGAGACTGTTTGTGTACCTGCGTGCTTCTGTGGCGACAGCGGCACAAACTGCGGGTAGTTTTTACTTATAAAATAAACGGCTAAGATAATTATGTCGGATTTTGACTGTATCAAATGGATGTATAGGGGTCATCTCATTTATGGGTACAAACCGATATGTACGTTTACTTAATATGAAAAAGTTTAAAGAGGTAATTTTTTAAATTACACCAGGGTTAATTACTAAACTGCCTAATGATGTGGTACGAATAGAATGAAAAGCAACCTATGCATAAACAAAATTAGTCTCAGGAGTAAATTTCCCACAGAAAATTTATAACAAAAACTTCAACAAAACAAAAACCTTCACGGTACTAATTAGACCGTTTTACGAGCTTCAGGTTCAAGGAACGCTGAACAAAAACAATTACAACACATAATACGCCTTATAATCTTCCCACAAAACCCAACAAAGCAAAAACTGCCCCTGAATATGCGATGCTCCGCGTCCTAGATATTTAATAATGCTGTTATGAAACTCATTTTGACGAACAAGAATTTGTATGTTCATTCCTTGTTTGTTCCTCTGTGTTTTATCATGTTTAAAGAGACAAGCAGATTATGCGCGCTTTGTAGTCAAACACTTTGCCGAACTAAATTTTAGGCGCCGAAATCATACCACATCTGTACGCGTCGTAAATTACATAGAAAAGAACGAATATTGATTTTACAAGCTAATAAAAAGCATGTCACGTAGCCAGAACAAAGGGCTGGTTCTGAACCTCGTGAAAAATAACTTAAAATGCCTCTACAGCGGTTCGTAGATAGCGGGAACGAGCTTGGCAGCTTGCCAAATACAGAACTGTCCTGTTGATACTCCGGCCGTATCTTAATTAAGTAGGTAGGTACGTGTGTGGCCTACACAGTGTACAGTGGTATTGAACGTGGCAGCTGGCAGAAAACTTTTCATAAAAGAATGGTTCAAATAGAGTATATTACTCCGGATTGGAACACTCCATATGGAAATGAAGTTTGAACTGTTCTAGCGACTATTTTGCGTAGCACGCAGACGCTACGCCGCCGTAGCTCTCGTAGCCGCTATCTCGAAAAGTTTTGATACTCTTTTCATAAAATTCTGACTTGCGGAACGATATCAAATATTGATGATGGAACTGTACAAGAATGTTCTTTTATAAACAAAAGATAGTTGAATGAACAAATTAACTCTACTTGCCAATTTCAAAAACACTTTGATAATTCTTCTTGTCGATTCGCATTTCGCAAAAAGGAGAATCGATTATTATGGTTCCTTCAAAGTGTTTCGTTTAAAAACTTGCCTGGTATCGTAAAATATCCGGCGGTGTAACTTGTTGTAAAACATTAAAACACTTGTCAATGTTCTACTGATCAACTACCGTGCCCATTCCGTTCCGTGCGGTACAAAAACTTTCCTCATTTCCGTAGCAAACCCAAGAAAACAGCCTTTTAGCGTGTTTCTAATAACAATTTGAATTTCCTTTAGGTCTAATGATTGATGACATTCTGCCTCGAGGTTTAAACAAATTAGGTAACTTGAAGAGTCATTGTTGAACTTTTGATATTAAGTTTTTTTTTTTTGTTTTTTTCAAAAAGTTTTTACGTTTCTACTATGAATATTGTTTTAGCGGTGTCTAGTGGAGAGAATGAATATTAGCAAGGCGAGAGAGCAGGAAGAGTAATTGATGAGGACCATGGGATTCCATTGAAAGCGAAAAGCATCCAGGTGGCCTACCACTGTATCAATACAGTGATGTTTGGGGCGGCCATGTCCAGTAGTGGTCTTTTTCGGGTGATATGATGCTTTTGACGATCTAGGCCCGTCAATAGTTACCATATCCTAACTTAATGACTATAATACGATGATACTCGTATGTACCCACTGGCCCTTGACTAATCGCACGATAGTGCTACATTATCACTAAACGACGCATGTTCATGCACGCTTCTCTTTGTCACAGATGTGACAAAGAGAAGCGTGTAACCAATATGTCGATATTATTAAATCTGTGCGCACTTGTTCGTATGATTCAAACGATTTACAAAGGCCTTGACGTAACACGATCCCGTTTATGTCAAGACAATTCAGAGCGCGAAAGCGTCTCGGTAACTACTGCTAAAAACGGCAATTTCAACACTTTTGAAGTAACCATAGATAAAGACACTAGACAGTCTAAATCTACGGTTTATTTTAAAAGTGTTGAAATATCTTTTACTATTGGAATACCTATATATCTTCACAAAAAAAAACTGGGCATCGCGTCATTCCACGCTAGCAGGTGTGCGTGTTTTAAAAGTACATACCTTTTGTTAGTGAGAAAATAAGAAAGATCTGGCAGCTCTGATATTTTAGTCCAATATTATATTTTTACTATATCAATAGTTTGACCACTATCTCACCTGATGGTAAGCGATGATGTGGTCGAAGATGGAGCACGCTTGCCTAGAAGTAACCTGTTCACTCTTGACTTAAAGAATCCCGGGTTGTAGCTATCAGGAAACACAGACTCCGGCAGGGAATTCCACTCCTTAGCTGTACGCATTATGAATGTGTTCCCAATTTAGCAACATATAGACTGACCCCCGATATCTGACTGATTTGACTCAAAATAATCAATTCAGAAATCGACCTCAGTCGATATGAAGTCAATACGGGCAAAGAGTTTGTGAAACCGCATAGCCATTGTAAAAGGGTGTTTTATGACCAAACTGTCCCAAATGGAGGGTAAGGATTTTCTAGAAGTCAGCTACGTCACACACTCGCAGTATCGCCTTGGCCACTACGATCTACAAAAACAGAAATAGGTATTGGCCACAAGCTGAGTGATA
This sequence comes from Lacanobia oleracea, assembly GCA_950371165.1. Taxonomy (NCBI): domain Eukaryota; kingdom Metazoa; phylum Arthropoda; class Insecta; order Lepidoptera; family Noctuidae; genus Lacanobia; species Lacanobia oleracea. The sequence continues at coordinate 8,756,525 of OX493389.1, forward strand.
AATTTTGTGAGGCGATAACGTTTGGACTAATTATGTCTATGATAAACACCAATAGTATTACCGTTGCACTTGACACAAATCACGTAAAAAAAATTGTCAGCTTTGGAAAGCGAAATGACAAAGAGCGCTCGAAGCATTTTTGACTTCACGCATAGACTGCCGCAGCCGTCGCGGTAATTCTATGTCCAATGCATGACACCAAGTTTTTCTCCACTGTTATTTCCAATGTTCTATGTCAAGCAAAATGATCTGATTATATAACACTTGGTTCGAGTTTCAGCTTTATGGCCCTCCTGAGACTAGAGAGGGACAAAACTGCCGAATTGTTGCTCAGGTAAGTTTACCTTTAGTAACGTAACTTACATTTTGATGATACGATGTTATTAAAAAATAAAAATGTTCTGTTCCTGATACTAAAATCCATAACGTTGTTACAAAAAGCACCCTTTTTTTAAGGATAGGACATCATCAAATGACTCCTCTCGCTCTGGGTGAAGCAGGAGGGAGTGTCAGACTCTTACTGACTAAAACCCATCCGTGTTCCTCCTAGTGCCCTTTGCGTTCCAGGGCTACGGTACCTCTTTCGAACAGATTCCGCAGCCCCAGCAGGCACTTCCCCTAGCGGGCCCTGTCTTCTATGCTGACATCTCTTTGAGGCGCGAGGGGATCGCAGCGCGCCGCCGACCAAGGCCAGACGGCTTGCCACCCAATGCTCGCCGTCCGCAGGCCCGTGCTCAATAAGCACCCATAGAAAAACAAAAAACAATTCTCTCAATAGCAGCCATACTACATCTATCCAATGCTTTGTTTATATTAATAAAAAAAATTAAACTTAAATACGTTTTTAATAGATGGAAGACATCATCATCTGCCTATCCTTTTTCCAACTATATTGGGGTCGGCTTCCAGTTAAGCCGGATTTAGCTGAATACCAGTATTTTACGAGGAGCGGCTGCCTACCAGACCTCCACAATCCATTAACTGGGTAACACGGTACTTCATGGCAAGACTGGAGTCAGATTTACTGGCTTCTGGATATCCGTAACGACTGCAAAAGTTCTACAAATGACAGCCGGGACCAACGGCTTAACGTGCTTTCCGAGGCACGGAGGAAACTCGGTATGTTAAGATGGTCACCCATCTACAGACCAACCTTGGCAAGCGTTGCTTGACCTTGAAGACCGAGCCGTTCAATGTTTTTCAACCCGAAGATGGAAGACAGAGACATTTAATTAATAATTTAAACAGTAAAACTGTACAAGAAAAAATACGCATGTCTTTTAGTTCGGGCCGCTAAAACCTCGAATCAATAAATCTTTAAAAGGTTGTTTTCATGAAGCTTAAACAATTTAGGCCGTTTCTTATGAAAATTACGAAAGAATGCCATTTGAGTCTATTAAAAGAAAGAAATAAAAAATTAATGGTATTTCATTATTTTTTCAACCGAAACGACCAGTACTCAATAAAATCATGTCGAAAGAGGTCCAATATTATAAAACCTTTTTGTTATTTTTTTAAAGTTATTTCAAGATTGGAGGCGAAAAATTGTGTCAGTATTTTTTGGGTCTTGGTCATTCTTGCGTCATTTCTATTTAAATACTTTCAGCTTCTCAATGTACGTAGTCTGTAGGGCAAAAATATTGCTTCCAATCAGAAATTTTTGCAATTTGGTTTCAACAAATTAAGCATCAAGGTTAATAAGTCGGGTACATAATTTAGATCTTTATAAACCGAGAGAGAACGATCGTACATGTAGATGAGAAACTTTTAATTGCACACGAATGTTAAGCCGAATGATAATCTCGGATAAAATGGAGTCATTTAGAGTTTTAGACCATTCTGGATAAGGGATTATTGTGAATAGGATCGTTGGACGACTTTCAACAGACCAAATGTCGTTTTTATGATAATATTTTAAGTTTGAATTCAGAACGACTTTTCTTGCTTATCATGCTACTCGATTTAAAAGAGGCAACATAGGCTAACGATTACAGGGAAAGTTTGAAATTTATAGCGTACCTAATGGCCTTTCTGAGATCTGACGGACTTTAAGAAGTGGTGTGAGGAGCAAGTAATTTTGGCTCATAATATTTTGGACTTTGTATTTGATTCTGATTGTTCGGCGATGATGTTCAAACGACTCCTTACATATTTTCAAAACTTTTTATTTGCATTTTTGTTTTTACTGGGTTACCATTGTATATTAGGTTAAAAGCAGGCCCTATTATTTAAAACATTTTTTAGGCTCAACGTTTTGTCTTCGCACAGAAAATAGTCATGAAGTAGCATTTTTCTGTAGAGTTCATAAGCTTATAAATATCGAGTGTTCCTTTCGAACAGCGACACAGAAAAAAATACGTAGTATTTATTTTAACCTTATGAGTATTATATTTGTTCTGCGCCAAGTACTCAGCCAATATCTTAAGTATACATAACATTCATATTTACTTTTGCATATTGCTCTTCTTCACTTTTAAAGCACATTTTATTTCTTTATTAAACCTAATTTGTGGTCCGGAAAATTACATGCGGTTAAAATAATTATAAAAACATGAACGTACAGAAGCTGAGTATTGAGTATAGTCCTATCTTGAGGTAATTATAAGAAAACCATATTCGTTTTATTAGGTATACTTACTTAGTAGTGTGTACAATAGTTGGCTTACTACTATATTATTCTAACTTTACCTCTCCAGAAAATTCTAATATTATCAATTGCGAAAATGAGATTGTTTGCTACGCTTTAACGCCTAAATGGCTGAACCATCTATGTGAATGAATTTTGGTACAGAGATAAATGGGGCTTGGGTACGGAACCCTTAAAGTACCTCCTACTTTAAGGGTTCCGTACCCAAAGGGTAACCAACGGACCTCTATTACTAAGCCTCCGCTGTCCGTCCGTCTGTCTGTCAGAGGGATGTATCTCAAGAACATTAATAGGTAGATAGTTCAAAATTTCACAACAAATATGTAGGTTTATGTTACGGAACCCTGCATGTGCGAGTCCTACTCGCAGGTGGCTGGCTCGTTTAAGTTTCATTTTTTGCGAAAATAAAACTTAAACGAGCCTGTTTGAAACGTATAAAAGTATGATTACAGTGGTAATGTAGGAAAATAAACATTATATGTAAGTAAACCGTTATCGTGGAGTAGCTGGCAGGCTGACACTCGATTTATCCACGTCCACCGCCTCATAGCTGACAGGTGGAGCGAGGCACCGTCCTCAGGGCACTACTCGCTATCTGCGAGCATTCCTTTGAAATATCAGTTTGTTTGTGACCTTCGGGGGTTTGCGATGTTATTCTTAGATGTATTGAAACCCTAGCTGTTTACTATTTGTGTCCTTGATGTCGTAGACATGGACATTACCAACACAGGGGACAAGTGTAAGGAATTTAGAAATAAAATATTAGAAAATAGGTATATAAAGGAGACCGAAATAGTTGGTCACATCGGATCGCTGTCCCATTAGACTGTGAGATTATAGAAACGAAGTGAACACTTGTGGGTATATATGCGTTAGGTACGCATATATACACATAAACGTAGGTACTTTTCCCTCTTGACGAATATATGTTGCAGTAGACTGACGTGTCAGAAATTCGGTCAGGAGAATAAAATAGATGCAGTTCACATAAGCTAATCCGTGAATTTCTAATCCCTTGAGAGTTCTGTTGCCAAGTCTTGGTTGAAACGTTAAATTCTGACGAGCACGAAAACACAAGACGCGGCCAAAATGTCTGAAATGGTTACAGAAGCTCCAAGTAAGTACCTTTCGACTGTTGGCACTGCTTTGACACCTGACTATCCAGATCCTACCTAGACTTAGAAAAAAGTCTCTTGTTAAACTATGACCAATAACTAAGCCCAGTTCTTGGAGCGAAAATTGACGCAAAACTGTCAAGCGCAACTATGATGAATTGTCAAGCGTCTACCAGCTGTGATAGTGTAATTGAATGAATAATCATCATCATCGCTCATCCCAAAACTTATCGGGGGTGTCGTAGACGGCGACTAAGCGACATGGAATGCACAGAATGCAGCTACCCTATTCTCCGGTTACGAGAATTTATGTGCATTTGAACAATTCTCAGGTGCCAAATGTAGCGATTATATTGTGGCTTACTTGTTTTGAGGCATAATAGAATAGAATAATAGAATAATATTTATTTGCTTAAAAACATGGTGTAAAAATATGAGTCAAGAAAAATAACAAGAGCAAACATGTTTTTGCTTAACAGTGATAAGCGTGCAAATTTAACAATAAATAGTAGATTATGCACCGAGGGGATAAACCAGTGTCTTATAACCCGCCGGCAATAACGTGATTTGAATTTGCAGCCTCATTTTGACTGCGCAACCTGCACTTAGCTGCGGTGGCCGACGGGAGCTTGCGGGTTAGAATGACATACTTTATATTTGGTTTGCATGGCATGTAATTTACGTTTTCTTGCAGATGATGTGAAAATACATAAATAAACCCCTCCCTTCCCCGCCCCCTGCTATTCTTTGGAAGAGCACAACAATATAATCAACAGCCAATAGCATCAATAGTGTTTAATTTATGACGAGTTGATTTAATTTCTCTCCAGAAATGGGATTCTAACTTTCTTCATAGAATATTACACAAACAAAATAACTATTGACCAGCTCTTTCCCGGAACTATTAAATCATATTATAATGAAACTTCAAGCTGGCCTTAATATTCAGCTGGAAGGTCACTGAATCGCTGTTCAGAATAGTTTTTATTTTTTTTAAATTTCGTGGAATTTAATTGGCGCCGTTATGAACAGTTATAGAGCAAGGTCGGGCGAGGAAGGTTAGTTAAGGTAATTTATTGGTGCGGCTACTTTGTCTGGACACTTTGTTTTTGGTTATTTTTAGAACTTTTTATTTTGGCATGGTTTCATGAACTACTTGTCTCTTTGTAGGCTGTTTTAGCAGAATTTCATCGCTTGCCATCAAGGTGAGATAGAGGTTAAATGCAAGCCATTTCTTTTTCTTTCTGTGAATCTTTTCAGAACATAATAAAATGCCCAATATTTTTATAAAAGCGCACTTTATAGATATAAAACGTCTGTAACACTTAGCAATAGCGTTACATTCTGTCTGTGAAAGTAGCCACAAGTCTTGCCGAAGGTTACCCTGTTAGCCAGTTACTGAGTTGTGGTGGTCAGGTAGGCATCCACTCCATGTAAAATACTGGTATCCAACTCCAACTGGTTAGACGGAAGCCGACCCCATCATAATTGGGAGAAAGCTAAGCAGATGTATTACTTTAAGAAATTACCTTTTATTAACATACAATTTCAGCTATTCATATATCTGTTAAGATGTAAAACGGTTGCAATCTCACAGTACAGCGCAACAGTGAACAGTCTAAACCACCACGATGTAGCTAAAATATAATTATGCTAGTTATGAATAGAATATAATTTCAGTACAATATTTAAGCGAATATAACACTAATAACTATATTGCAAGATCGAGATTGCATTGCAATTACTCACATTTGTAGATTGCATTAAAGTTTCGAGCTAACTGCTTAACGAAAGTGTTACACTGTGTTACGCCAAGTTCTCCATTTCAAGACAATGTAATTGATTACTTACCCTAGTTTTTTAAGCCTTAATTTAAGTCCTGTTCATGTAGGGTGAATTCTTTCATGACCTACTTTAAGCTCAAAATACCGTCACCAAACATGGCTGCGTTGCAAACACAACTTAGCATAAATAAATATAAAAAAAAAATCCAGAACACCCTCCTTTATTTGAAGTCGGTTAAAAATTAAGTTTATAGACCAGTGCCCCGTTCAGGACAAACCCAGATTTCCTTACCCCTACGCCTTAAAGGACCTAATGAACGCCATTGTCGCTCCTTTATACGTAACTATCTATTGAGCCAAAATTACCTGAAAGTTAACCATCGACTCTCAAAGACGAAGTTGAGCATATTTAAAAATTCCTTACTGTTTTGGGTTAGTACTTTCGTCACGTTTTCTCGAACCAATATAACGTTACGGCAATGCTTCCATTTCCTCTCTCCACTCCAAAGGTAAATAAATAATTTTTGTTTAAGTCCAAAGCCCTCAATATTACAGTAGGTATGTATAAAAAAGGACTTCCTCCTTGAAAGGTTGAGGTGTTTTCCTCTTGTCCTATTGAGACCCATTGGGGGACCGAATACAAACGACTCTTCTCCCGTTGGAAAGTGTATTCAAAATGCAATCAACATATAAACATCAAATATTTTTCGTTTCCTGCGATCCCTTATAAAATGATGAGTCGCAATCATTCTAAACGTCCCTTTAAACACAATGGTGCGTTGTTAAATTTATGGTAATGGACTGGTCTTTGTTTAACGTTAACTGCCGTTTATCATTTTTATAACCTTTAATAAAGCCGTGATTAAAATAAGAGGCTATCTTAAAATCTTAATTTATAACGCGGCTTTGCTAACTTACCTCAATATGGTTCATTTTTTTTGGGGTAAAAAGCCTATGATACTCAGTGATAGTGGTCTTGAATATCTATCAACTTTCCAAGACCAACCACGACCATCTTTTTCTATTAAGGATGGGAAATCATCAAATGACTCCTCCTGCTTTGGGTAAAGCAGAAGGGAGTGTCAGACTCTTACTGACTAAAACCCATCCGTGTTCCTCATAGTGCCCTTTGCGTTCCAGAATACGGTGCCTCTTTCGAACGAAGTCCGCAGCCCCAGCAGGCACTGGCCCTAGCGGGCCCCGTCTTTTGTGCTGACAGCTCTTTTAGGCGCGCGTCGAACACAGCGTGCCGTCGACCTGGGCCTGGGGGGCTACTCTCTACGCCCGAAGTCCGTAGTTTCGGGCTTAGTTGCGGGCGTATTCTACTCCGTATCGCTTACGGACTTCCGATTAGTCCCAAACCGAACTAAGAATGAATGACAACACGATTTGGCAGTAACTGTCAAATCGTGTTGTTATTAATTCTCAGTGATTAGGTGATCCCTGGTTCTGATCAGACGGCAAGCCACCCAATGCTCGCCGTCCGCAAGCCCGCGTCTGCGGTGGCCGGAATCGCCCTGCGACTTGCGACGCCCGGGGCATCTTCTTTTGTTGCGGCGGCTGGGGCGTAAGGTTTTCTCACACGTTCGGCTTCCTCCTTTGCTAGCATTAGGTACTGCGTCGCAGAAGGAGGTGACCGCTTCCCATGTCTCTTCACTCCGGACCTTGGCTTGAACCAGGGCCGGACGCGAGAGATCGCCGACGACGAGGACAGGGCGGTGCTCCACCCAAGCAGGGCAGACCTCCAGTAAGCCCAGCCACCTACTGGGCCCAAATAATATCAATCAATCCTAATACATAAAATTCTTCTGTCACTGACTGACAGACAACGCACAGCTGAAACTACTGGTAGAAAGCTGAAATTTGGCATGCAGGTTCCTTGGGGAGTGTAGGCAAGCACTAAGAGAGGATTTTCCAAAATTCCTACGGGACCGGGGAAATACGGGATATGCGCGTACGAAGTCGCGGACAAAAGCTAGTTATAAGGATTTAGCCATCAACTAGAAAATAAGTAGTAAGTAGCACTCTTCGTGAAATCATTTCATAATACGGATAATTTTTTTTTCAGAGATTACTTCCTTCAAATAATTTTATACACTAATGACTTTCGTTAAGATATAATGTTGATTGATTGACCGACCATTATAGACCAAGACCGTCTTAGTGACAACACGTTAACATCTTAAGTGATGACCACGTTCGAACTTAGTACTTAGATAGTTAGTAGTTTGAGTATCGTCACTGCACAACATTTCAGTCAATATGTTAATGTGTTGCATGAGTAATAACTAACTTGCATCCTTTACATAGTCGAAACATTTTATTACTGAAGTAGTTGACCCGCGCAACTTTGTCTGCGTCACAATTTTCATTACTGCTCCGCTCCTATTGGTCTTAGCGATATGATGATAATAGCCTATAGCCTTCCTCAATAAATAGGCTATCTAACACTGAACGAATTTTTCAAATCGGACCAGAATTTCCTGAGATTAGTTGACCCACGCAACTTCGTCTGCGTCACAAATTTTCATTACGGCTCCGCTTCTATTGGCCTTAGCGTGATGATATATAGCCTTTCTCGATAAATGTGCTATCAAAAACTGAAATAATTTTTCAAAACGGACCAGTATTTCCTGACATTAGCGCGTTCAAGTAAACAAACAAAACCAACTGTTCAGCTTTATATATTAGTATACTAGTTGACCCGCGCAACTTCGTCTGCGTCACAATTTTCATTACTGCTCCGCTTCTATTGGTCTTAGCGTGATAATATGTATATAGCCTTTCTCGATAAATGGGCTATCTAAATCTGAAATAATTTTTCAAATGGGACCAGTACTTCCTGAGATTAGCGCATTCAAGTAAACAAACAAATTCTTCAGCTTTATATATACGTATAGTTTTTTTTTGTGACGTCGGCTGCGTCATCGTCAGTTTTCTAATTCAGGCCAAATAATACTAATAATACTAATTAAATCACTTTTCTGATCTTCGTAAGAAACTTTATTTTATCGGATTCAGATGCGGGACTCATCGTGTGACCGACTCGCACTGGCCAGTTTTTACCAGCAACAAAACACTTCGTCCTAATTATTTTGTAAATGGAACAGCAAACGGCAACCATCTGTAATGCCAGCTAATTGTTCATTAAAATTCTCCGTTTACATACGCACGCGTATCCGGTCGCGTTTTAAAAACAAAAATATCAAACGAGATAATTTTATGCCAGCTCATCAAATATTTTAGGCCAGTCCGTTATTAAGCAGAATGTGTTCATATCGTGCGGCGAGCATAGCGTTAAGACCTTGTATACTTAATTGAGTTTTGGACATAGATACGTCCCGTTGAAAGCAGATGTTCCCGTTTTATGTACTGCAATCGTATAACTGTCGAACTATCACTCTGTTCACTTCGGGTTGACTATCGCTTTAGCCCTGGATCAAATTTTGTTTGAAAGCTTCGCTTGGGTTCGACAAAGTGTGGGCTTATCTCTGTGCTACAGATCGTGCACCTGCAGTGCTAAGATTCGCATTCGCTTAAACAGGGTACCACATATCTACATCATACGTCGCACTATCTTACCTTTTTGAACTTGACCTTCTAACCGCTTTAAGTAGGACAAACAAACACGTGCAGTGCTGAATTGAAACGCACAAACATGCGTTGAATCGCGTGACACGTTGGCCTTGGCAAGACAACGACCAAAACCCTTGTCATTTCAAATATATCTACTATTGTTTCGTTAGTCCTTTATTTGTCTTGCAATATTGTGTTCACTGTGCCGCGTCCTCCTGGCATAAAGTTGTAAAGAGCGAACCCTCACTGAACCCTCAAGGGGGCTCGCAAATGGACACACAACGTAAAATAGCTCTCTGAAAGGTGGACTTGTTGGAACTTGGCCCCGAGTGGGCATAAATTACGTATAGCCTTAAAGTATTCAAGATGCAGCTAGATTTTATTTCTATTGTTCCGAACAAAAGCTCTTCGGGCTAAATTTAGAATTGAAACATGCCTTTTGACCCCTGAAAGTTTCTCTATGTACACAAATGTGTAAAGTGTGGTCTCGGCAGTTTTATTTTTAGAAATTAAAAGCTTGATTTGTGTTTTGAGGGCAAACGTGAGGTGGGTCACACCGTATGTACGGTTGCCGATTTAGAATAGTTTTTTTTTTTATTATTGATAGACACGCGTTGTTGTTGATGTAAGTTGAAACGGCGGTGGCGTCAGACTTAGTGCAGCAATGATCTACGTGGGGTAACTAGTTCCAGCTGAACGAGAGTAGCAGACCTATAGGCTGATGATGATGATTTGTTTTGAAGAGTTTTTGTGAAGTCAAATAATACAAGTATCTAAGTAGGTAGCTGAAAAGGTCACACTAAAGGGGACCTGCACTTTTTGTTGAGGTTTCCACTCTGCGACTATTACGCTCCAACCTCAAAGGACATTACCAAATGGGTATCAAACTTTCCTAAACTAATGTTTGAATGAACCACCGATGTTTGTTGAAAACTTTCATTGTTGCCAACCCAAATACTAAGGAGAAACCCAAATATGTTTGGAGTCAGCTTCTACACTCTAAACTAATGTAAATGTGTTTGCGTGTCATTTGCTAAGTTCAATCCTGTGTTCGCATATTGCCTGTGACGTGTATTAGTGTTCAGGCTAAAAAAAGCCGGCTAAGTGGGATTCGGAACGCACACGATCGATTCCGGAACAAAAATCATACAAAATCATGTTTCTTGTGTAAAAATAAAGGGGACCCCTTTATTTTTTTAGCCGCAATAGAAATACACACCACGTGAAAATTTCAACTGTCTCCCTGTTACGATTAATGCGATATAGCCTACGGACGGTCAGACGGACGTACAGCGGAAGCGTTGGTTACGTTTCGTTTACGAAACCCTTTTTTTTTGCGCGAGCGAGCGGGAGAGAAAATGAGACTCTTAGCTCTACTACAAAGAGGCAAAAGAAAAATGCAAGTTCCAATTTGATATATCAAGTTATTACATAGTTGCGAAACTCGCAACTAAAAGATTGAAATACCAGTTACCATTGAAATACCCAAGAACAAACCAAAATAGGCAGACATTTAATGATTCTAGTTTTTCTCTGCCTACAAAAATGTCTAATATTGGTATTAGAACCGAAGCCAGCGACTGAACGTGTTTTTGGAGGGACAGAAGGCTTTAGAAGTGAAAGGAACGTTCCGCACAACAATGGTGTATTTTACTAAACAAAATCTAATTAGTAGGTACGTCTGACAGATTTTCAAAAAATATTGGACACATATTTTTTCTTTTTTCACATAAACAAAAAATAAAGATGATACAGCGAGTTGAAGACACGCGTGACGTTATCTGGCTTGGTAAAAATGTTGTATTTTTTATTTATGTGAAAAATCCAATATCTTTTGTTTAGTCAAATATTTTTTGAAAATCTAACAGACGGACTAATTACATTTCTTTTTTGTAAAATACCCCATTGACCGCGACGATGCTGCGCAAACTAAAAGATAATGATTGATATCTTAGATTTAAGTGAAAAGAAAAACAAATAAGCAATAATTTCAATTATTCAGCAGCATCTATTTATTTAGTCTAAAAGCCAACCCCAACATAATCTATGCACATTGAATTAATGTAGTAGACTCGTACCTTAGAAGATATTTCAAAATTCCAAAAAATCAAAAATCCTTTATTCAAATTAGGCTGAAAGCCAACACTTTTTAAACGTCAAGTTTTACAAAAGTCAGTCCACCAAAACGCCCGCCCGTCACCACTTCCTAGTGTTTTAGCTGGGGAAAGGGAGTGGCGCAACAAACTCCCCAGCAACTCTCTCGTCTGTCTGTTACGTTTTAAGAACTTGAGTTTATACAATTTCATACAGGTACCCGTAGGCCGTATCCCATTGTAATTGACTAATCTTTTACTCTAGAGAACGTTGTGTAGGTGTGTAGCTATCGGTATGCAACTAAAACCGTTCAACCGCTACTTGATTGACTCAGAAACCAATATCTTCAAGTAGGTAGAGATATCTCTTATCGTCATCATCATATACCACTGGACATCGCCACATCAACCCTTCCAGTACTTCTCCCATCAAGTAGAGGCACATTTTTTCACAAACAATGGCTTTCCTACACCTGAAACATCACACAAGATTTCTTGCCACAATGAAAGCACATTATTATATCTACTCCTCATTCAATATAATACTCCTAGTCGCACATACAGTTCCATTTTCTTGGCTTCCTGTTTCGACGGCTGGCACAATGGACCGGAAGAATTTAAGTCCGCCAACAGGCATCGGTGTCAGTACTTCCTTTCTTTCGCCACACAATACGAGATCACACTCACCACTTGTGCCCGCACTTGGGTTTGCTTCTTTTTGCACATCTTGTATACAGCCAACTTTAGAAATGTCACTTTTGAACTGATAGTTTGTAGGGACATTTGACAGACAGGGTAGTATAAAACCTGCTGTTATTAGCAAACTATAAGGCGCAGATACCGTGGATGTCTTTTATTACTTTGATGAACAAAAACTGCCTGTTTTATTAAGCCTGTAACTTTTCTCATCTGTTTGCATAGTACAAAGTAACCATGAGAAGAACAAGTCCTTGAAAGTATTCACAGGTACCTTTTTAGTTTGTAATATGCATTGAAGGCCACATCCGCAGCGGTAAGTTAAAACAAAAGTCGAACTTTTTGCAGTTCAAACTTTGCCGGAGTCTATTTCACACGAGCAGCGAACGGTGAAACCAAAAATATTAACGTCCAATGCAGTTTTATTTACACCGCGCACACAATGCATTTGCACAAAACCACCAATGTACGTTAATGCGTCTCCACCGAGTAATGGACCGCAAATTGGGACACATTTCAATGACCCGGAAACGAATAAATATTCGGCCGACATTTTTTGTGACACTAAATTGGGGCCTTTTCGTATGTGCGTTCGTATAAAATATTGGATTTGCAGTACAACTTTATGTGATACGAAGCCAAAGCTACTTAGAACTTCAAAGCTACCTAACAAAAGTAACAAAGCAATAAGAAAGTTATCCAGAATCCACACTAGCAGACATCAATCTAATATCAAACTCTTATCAAGTACACCGAAAATGAAATAAATTCTGTTTGTTTTGTCTATTTTTTGTCAGTCGTTTACTGGACCCCTATGTAGTGTAGGTATTGTAATTACTATCACAAATTATGAATGTAATTCACACATATGAAAACCTGCAAAGCTTGCCATTATTCCGACCTACTAAAAAACCTCACAATAACGCTGAACGCCCAAAAAAAATGTACATCATCGAAAAATCCCCACTTTTTGCACAGATCACGTTCTGTTCGTATTCAAATGACGCCGTTCACATTCACCACTACGTGACAATGTGTTCTCCCATTCGCACGTACCGAGGTATCATCCGGGCCCAAGTGGAGCCCACCTACTCCAACCACGCCGGATGGAGCCTTCCGGTCGCTTGAGTTAAATACCGCTCTTTCAGGCACACACAGACGGACTAATTTCAACACGAGTCCCTTTGAGAATAGGGAGCGCTTTTATTCGAATGCCACTGTATAACATGTGTTCTGAAACTTAATATAGGGACGATGTTTGGGTATCACTGTCATATGAAACACTAGGTAGTGAAATGGAAAGTGAATACGGATGGTCGGATGCCTCAATGAAATCTATGTAACAATATCTTATGTCTCAAACGTAGATAAGAAACGTAACTTTGTACCTACTTAATTCGTTTTTTTATTTGAGAAAATAGGGGCTTGATTTTTTTCTTTTTTGAAACAGGAAAATAATTCTGTAAAAGTATTGTAGACTTAATTTTTATCGAGCTGAAAACTTCAAAAAGCGAAAGGCTGACGAAAACCAAGAAATGGCAAGTATTACTGTCTTACCTAACGCAATTCACTGCCATGTCAACATTTCGAACGATCTTTCGGATTTCCGCAATTTTGTTCACATTATTTCTCCAAACGGATCCTCGTCCAATATTGACCGGGATTTGCGCCATTTGCGTCCTTTCCCCCCAAGCCCCCAATATGTCCGTGGCAGCTCAATAGAAGCTCTTACAAACCCACACTAATCCTAATTGAGCCTGTGCGGCTCTCCGTTTCTTTACAGAATTAACACTTCACTGGTGTCGCAAAAAACATCACGACGAATAAGGAAAATTCTGAAGAAAATATGGCGATGAATGCTTAGCAATGTGATTGTGCACGCATTGGTTTCAAGGAAAATCAAGCATGTGTGATTTTGTAGATCTTGAGTTGAGAAAAAAGCCGTAAAAAACTGCCTGCTTATAATAATCTTAAGATTTATGTACAAAACCTATACCTCGCCTAGCTAGCCTATGTAGAAATATTTTATAATACGTTTTGTTTTTCATTACAAATTCAAATAATCTTATAAAAAAGTAAGTACTCAACATGTTACCTTTAGGTGGATGCGTCAGAATGGCCCGCGAAATTCAAATATTTTTATGTTGTTTTGCAATTTGCCGGTCAGTGTGATTCAATACAGCTTCACACTGATCGGCAAATAGCAAAAAAACATAAAAATATTTGTTTTTCGCGGGCTACCCTGGCGCTTCCACCTTAAACAAAATCAACGGCACAATAAGAAAAAATCACACCTAAACGCGGCAAATAGAAGAACCAAACACAATTTCTTATCTCAGTCATTTCATTCCTTTCGCTCGTTTCGATAAAAAGATTATTCACAAGACTTTGAAATAACGAAACAATATTGTACTGAAGAAAAAAAAATATCAAAGTACTTCTTAAAATAAAAGTCAAATAGTGTTACACTTCCTTGCAGAACTATCGAGTCGATACGGAAACTCGGAAAGACAGTCGAAGTCTATATGCTCATTGCAAATTGACTTGAGTTGAGTGCTGGCAATCGATATGTTACAGTGAAACTCTGCTCGCCTCACTTGCCCTCGGCAGTTCCTACTGGGTTATTCATTGAACTATCGTCCATAATAGTGAAGAATTATGACCGCAAGTGTACCATCTTCTTTTTATTATGACGCGTTTGTTATTAGATTGTAGCTGAAGCGTAGTTTTTAATACGTTGGCCAATATGCCGTGGTATATCTAAAATGCCGATTTTGTAATGAAAAAAAAAAAATCTATGTGTTTGCGAACTTTCAATACCTCGCATTTATATTTTTTTTTCTCATTGATTAATCATCAAAAGTTCAAAATCTACCAGATGTCGCATAGCGGCATTTTAGATATACCACGGCAGTACAACAAACTGCTAAACTTACTTTTCATAAATGCGGTTAAACAAAAACTGCACGCTCAAAACCACAGAACAAACTTCATAATTCCATACACAAACGGTTATGATCAGTTGTTTAACCCTCTCATTTCTGAGTCGTTCAATGCGATTTTTAATTTCCCCAGCGCTTAGGAAATGTTTCCATTTTTCCTTTGTTAACATAAATGTGAATGCGGCCGAGAACACGCAGCTTTTCATTTATTGAAATGCTGTCGTATAACAGATATATTTAGTGTATTTTCCTAATGTAAAGCGATAAAATGATACAGTTTTGTTTCAGTTTTTTTTTTATATGTTGTGCTTATGTTGAAAAGAATAAAAGACAAAAATGGTCTGCTTTAAAACAGATAGTTTTTACAGAAAAGCCATTGTAGAATCCACGAGCAAACTACAGTTATGTTTTTCAACGTCACTGTCAGTTTCGTCAAATCGTTTGAGTGTGAACTAGACCTAACCCCGAATGACGTTTGATGTTTCAAAGGCTCTCTTTTTAGGTTTCCGTGCCAAAATGAATGGTAAAAAGGAACTCTTGTGGTGTAACAAAGTCTGTCCGTCTATCACAGCTGGAAATCTTAGGGACTGCTAATGCTATGAACTTTGAATTTGGAATAGTTTTAGTTGACGTTTGTTCAACAATTTTGCAAATAAGAAATAAATAAAAATATATATATATTTGTTTTTGCAACAGCGACTGAAAGGGGTTCTTAAAAATTCGAAATTGGGCTACTAGGACATGGGGGTATCGTATAAAAGAGCGGTATTTGCACATTCTCAAGCATTTTTCTTTTTTTTTTAGGACGTATGGTTTTCGACTTTTGACGAAAAATTTAAAAAATTACCTTTCCGAAGCTTGCATAGAGAAAAATTTGAAATTATTCTATGTGATAGAAGTTTATGTAAGTAATCTTTACATAAACTTCTATCACATAGAATATTTCAAATTCCAATTTCAAATTGTTCTCTATCAAGATTACATTAAAAATAAAACAAAGTCTCTAAATAGCACACTTTTTCAGCAATAATCAACAAAAATTACATTAGTTCCACTAGCGGTCAACAGATAGCGCTGATCTAAACCTGAAATATACACCGCAGTGTTAAAATTCTCTGACGAATATACGTGCCGCCGATGAAAATTTAAAAACATTTCACGTTTTATATGATGGTACGGAAGCCTCAGTGCGCGAGTACAACTCGCTCTGACCGGTTTTTTTAAACATCTTTTTGGATGAAAAACGACTGATTTTTATACCATTGCCCAAAAAAGAAAAAAGCTTGTTCCTAATTTAAATGTTTAAGGCAAACATCGTAAAACAGCCACACCTTAGCATATGCTAAGCGTGCTAAGCTATGCTGAGGATAAGTAAGGCCCGTCACGCGGACGTGAAGAATGGAGCTCGCGTGTGTACTCCCTCTTACATCAGTCTGTTTCGCCACTATTTTTAGCACATCCGTGTTACATGCTCTTTGCCCGTATATTCTGAAGAGCTTGAATTGTTACTAATAAATATCATGGGGGTTCTTGCAAAGAAAGATAATCAAAGACATTCGATAATACAAGCCTATAGGCCATGTATACCTTCAAAAATTTTAAAGAAAACAATATTTTTAGTGATCGTTTTCAACATTTAGCTATATTAGTGTCGATTTCCATTCTAAGTGGATACAGTATTTAGCATGGAGAAACTATTTACTTTCTAAAAAGCAAACATTTTTAAAATGCCAATTTAGTAGTACACTACTGAACGGCGGTTATGTTAACCGACCCATATTGTTTTTACACAGTCTATCTCGGTTTCACAAAGTCAGAGCCAAACTTCGATCGACCGTAACATCGGCAAAGCCTAAATAAACAAAACTTCGATGAATTTAAATCAATCCGATCCATGGAGTAAGTCATATACTTGAAATTCAAGCAGAGGAATGAATCTGTTGACTTTAGTAGTCGGAATCTGGAATGCAATATGATAATGTGCTCATTTTCATGCATCGAAAGTAGCCGCTGCAACTCTGTCGCTGGTTAATGTAAGAGTTTTACGATCGCGAATTATTTCATAAATCCGACATACTTAATTTTCTTATTACTTACTTCGAACATTTTTGTCTGCATGCTTTGTTGTCCTTATTTATCTACACTAGTCTTTTTTTTAAGGATGGGAAATCATCAAATGACTCCTCCCGCTCTGGGTGAAGCAGGAGGGTGTCAGACTCTTACTGACTAAAACCCATCCGTGTTCCTCCTAGTGCCCTTTGCATTCCAGGACTACGGTGCCTTTTTCGAACGGATTCTGCACCCCGGCAGACACTGGCCCTAGCGGGCCCCGTGCTGACAGCTTTAAGGCGCGCTTGGAACACAGCGCGCCGTCGACCCGGGCCTGGGTTCTGATCGGACTTCGAGCCACCCAATGCTCGCCGTCCGCAGGACCGCGCCTACGGTGGCCGGAAATCGCCTTGTGACTCCCGACGCCCGGGGCGTCTTCTTCTGTTGCGGCGGCTGGGTCTTGAGGTTTCCCTCTCTTCGGCCTCCTCCTTAGCTAGCATTATTGCTTCGCAGAAGGAGGTGACTGCTTCCCATGCCTCTTCGCTCCGGACCAAAGTTTGAACCAGGGCCGGTCGCGAGAGGTTGCCGATGGATAGCTACATTATTAGGGAGTAACATAGGCTATATTTTATTCTCGAACTCCCACGGGAACGGGAACTACGCGGGTGAAACCGCGTGACGTCCGCTAGTTATTGAAAAATTTGCTGGAGATCTTACTAGATGATGCTCCGCAGTAGTTGTCGTTTGTAAGCTCGCATATGGTTTATAAAACAAATCTTCTTCTTTTTGTTACTAGATGTACAAATTACAAGTAATTATGTAAAATAAAGTTATGGGGACGTCGAAAATGGACCGAAATGGTTCGTTATGAGTTCCATGTGTGTTTGTGGATTATGGAGTGTTTGTGTGTGTCATTACAATGGTTTCAAGTTTGAATATAGCGTAGACCGCTACAAATAACCCACCGCCGCAGCATCGTCTTTTACTTCGAAAACTTCATCGAATTTGGTTAACATATCGTGTGTCATGATATTTATATGTATAGCAGTGGTGACTAGTGTGAGCCAGTGACTACGGCTCTGAATGGTTGTGGCATCGAACCCAAGTAGGTGCTTTACTATATTTAGTTTATTTCATAGTCGCTGCTCTCAAGAAGGCGAAGAAGAACTTCGTGATTAAGGCAGCATGTTCTAGAACTAATCAATTCGAAGATATGTGATTTCTAGCAATCTGCACTGGACGTACTGAATTGCAGCCCACTCCTTTTCATACAGAGGTAGAGAAGGCCCAACAGTGGAACCATTGTAGGCTGGTATCCTGCTTCCGATGTGGGTAGCCAGTAACTACAACTTAGTGCTTTGGAATATCTGAATGGGATCCATAATCAAATAATTTTATTTGTGGAAAATAGGGAAACAAAAGGTACAGATGACAATATTAATCATCAACGGCATACAAATATTCTAATTATAATTTTAAATTAATAATTGGATAAATAAAAAACATCAAAATTTAATTATTGAAACTCAATGCAAATAAATGCATGGTTACATTAACATTTGTTTTACATTAGGTAAATAAAATAAAATAAAAATTTAACCAAATAAAAAACATGAAAATTAATTATCAGTAAATGTAGCTGATCTCATGTTAGTTACGCTTGCATTTAGTGCATAATATAAAGATCACAATACTGATTCTGAAAAAGTACATATTATTTATTTTTATAACAAACATACATTTTTTTAATGTATTCATAAGCAGACATGTAACGTACATTAAACTTGACCTATTCATTAAAATGTAATTAAGGTCACACACATCATACACGTTATAGATATGTATACCTAGTATATTTCACTTCAAATCGGGTCGTTGTGCCGTACATCAAACCGTACATGAAATAGCAAAAAGTTCATTATTCTTTACACCCCTTAATGTTTAGAAATAAAAAGAAATCTCATAACATCTAATGAGTTCAATACTCTGATCCTTTAAAATTCCACAATGTTTTAGTAAAAGCCAGATCGTCTCGCTCGTTTTATAGATTTTCCATAAACATTCTATTTCATTGCCTTTGGATAAACTAATTGTGTCATTCAACTCTGTCTGGGTTAGAAAAACACTTAGAATAGACTATTTATTTGCTAAACTTTGGGATATTTTAATAGGGTCAGTTCGGCTACATCATAGCAATGGACTTGATGATCTTATTAAAGTTAAAGCTATTTCTTTTAAACGCTTAAGCAATTCGTTTTAAAAGTCACTTTCTACAGGAAATTGGAACCTTTATAAGATCTTTTTTTTTCAGCCACAGAGTTTTATCCCAAGATTTATGCAAACTTATGAATTTAAATCACGGCCATATTTAAGAGAAAATCATCTTTCTCTTTAACTCTCTAGCCTTCTAGGCGGGGGCGCGCGTGAATTTAACTATATTCCGGGCTCAGGACTCATAGGACGCAGAGACACCGCGGCCCTGGAACGCAAAGGGCAGTAGGCTACACGGATGGTTTTGAGTCAGTAAGACTGACACTCCTTTCCGCTCCGCCCAAAGCGGAAGAAGTTACTTGATGATTTCTCATAATAAAAAAAAGTACTCATAGGGTTTTAGTCGGTTGTTCCCCAAGAAACTCTAGCCTTACACGTTAGTTACACGGTTTTCTACTCTCACAATGGGGAGAGAGGAAGACCTGTTTGCCAGGAACCGGCTACCTACCTGTTACAATATTTCCGCACCCGTTATATTACTACAATATCACGTGAGAACTATTCCACACATTAACAGATGCACGAAGTTTACACGAGCATAGTTGTCACATCCCTAAACGTCCCCTTTTCCCTTTCCATAGAAATTCGCTTCTGGTTAGATAAGAACATACCTCGGGCTAAATATGGTACACCCAACGGAATCTCTTTGGTATATGTTGTACCTAGGTATACGAATATCTACGAGTATACATTACTAGATTGTGCCTTAAACTTTGTACACGCGGCTTTACAAAGCAACGAACTCCTTTAGGTTCTGAATTGAGCTACACGAAAACTAATAAATTTAAGAATTTGTCAGTTTTCGTGTAGCTCGTTTTGAAAAAATACCACCTATGACATTTATGTATTAAATGGTTTATCTACAAATGATTTAACCAATATAATAAATTGATAACTCTATGGACTAATAAAAGTCTTTGAACTCTGAGTTTGTTTCGGTGTTTCTTCTCAGAGTACCTAGTCAGCTAGGTAACACCGGCCTCATTCAGTTTAAACTGACAGAAAGATGTATTTTTGAATGAAATTATCAACACATGACATGTTTACAGGCTACCTTTGGCCGCGACTTCGTACGCGGAGTGTAGGGAAGCTAAATGCCAGCAATGCGATTCTGTAATACCGAGTGAGCTGTCACTCAATCTTCATTACATGGACTGACAGCCGGTCTATTCTGTCGACATCTCACTGTGTTTACTAAGGTGGAGTGAACGACAAGTGAGTTGTCATTCCAGCTTGTTTGTACGGTTTGACAGCTCACTTTGTGATCACTTCACCCTCGCCTTCACTTCGACATGTTTACAGAATCGACCCGATCACTTCGTGATCACTTCACCTAAGCCTTCACTTCGACATGTTTACTAAATCGCCCGGCAGCATTCTACGTTGTCTGATCTGAAAACTGTTTTATTTGAACCCAAGTTTACATCCACGAAAGAGTTTTAATTTTCATTCCGCGTACAAAATTTATTTAAGAAAGTGATAGACATGATGTACACTCACTGCATAAATTAGTAGTACTCGACAGTCTGACTTTCCGGCGCTTTTATCTTTGGTTACAGTTAGAGAATTTCTAATTAGGAGAATTTGTACGAGTTAATAAGTTTCTTATGTATCAGCCTCATGAGGCTTAGGCTCGTATTTATTTAAACCATTTATGTATAAAGTAAAGCGGTACATATGCGAACTAAATGCAACAGGCTATTCTCTACCTGTCAACTTTTTTGTTAAAAATACTACACCATGCATTGAACCAGCACTACACACACACACACTCACACTACACTACACTTCACTTCACTATGTTGTAATGTTGGAAGAGGTTTGCTTTCGGAATTGGAGTTATATCCAATAGTAAATAATACGTAAAGGAAAAAAAAAACACTTTTTACTCGCAACAAAAACCTCTCCGATACAACGCGCTAAGGACCAACGGTTTACATCCAACGGCAACTTTTTAATATCTACTGCTGCTGTTTCAATTGCAAAAACAGTTCTCTAGACTGTCGAGATTTTTATTTTATTGTTTTTTACAGGAATATTGCTTGCAGCTGGATCTCGTCCCGAGCTGACTTTGTGCTGTTGTACAGATAATACATAGCTTTGGGTTCAAATGGAGTATTTTTTGAACACTTACCGAGGTGAGTATGTACCTACCAAAACCTGTAGAAACCCATTAAGCTAGACAATCTTATCAAGATTTATGAGCTAGTTCTTTTGTATGACGGTAAGCGCAGTTTCATTATTCGTTATTTTGACTATCTTCCAGTAAAAATAAAGTAATAAAGTCTTATCATAATGCAAAAAAAAATCTTGCCTGTTGCATTATGATCACAGAGCGCAATGTAGCATATTATGTTGTCTGAGTACAAATTCCAAGTCAAGTGGCATGTTTCTGAATTAAGTATTTAGAACACGTGTCAAATCCTAAGTAAGTACCTATTTTCATTCCTGACCTTCAAAATCTGAGTTCAGAAAACGGCAGATAGTTACTTTCGGCAGTGCCATCTTTAACACAAAACTGCTGACTCATCGCATAATGCAGAAATTAGGCAGTTGCAAATAAGTTTTTTTTAGGGTTTATTATTATTTTATTTTATGAATATTTATTAAATTTTCATTTCTTATGAACTATGGTTTATTTTGGTAGAAATTAATAATATTAATGTATTATGGATAAATTGAAAGTTGATTCTGAGCGTTTTTAGTAGTTTTTTTATGGATATTTTTACGGGTATTCCATTCTTATTTCAAATTTTTGAGGCCGCTATGCCGCTAAACTAAAACCAGTTCCTATATAAGGAATATTTTTCATTTCATTTGGTTAGTGCAGTAGTTCAATCCACGAGCTCAAAAAAGTTCCGTTGCACTTTTCATTACAAACTAGCACTAGCATGTCATTCTGTTTGATTCTGTTCTGTTCCATTCTGTTTGTTTTTGATGCATACAATGGTTAATAGATTGTAAATCCGTAATTGGCTGTAAGATCGGTTTGTTTATTTTAAGTAAAATTGTTAAAGAGCTGTGGATTTTGTGAATAAATAAATAAATAAACTTACTTCGGAGTTTTGGCTTTTTACAAATAGATAAGAAAAAAATGCGAAAAGTGAGGCCGCTATGCACTATACTAATAACTATTCTGAACTACCCAATAAGCCAAAGTTGTATAAATATTTCAGTTTCTGAGAATAAGAAAGCAAAATTTGGCCACACACAGTCAAATTGTAATAGGGCTCGCTAATTTGGCAAACGAAGATAGTAAGATAGTGTTAGTAAACCTGCAAGCTAGTACTTGTACCTCTGAATTCGTGTATACAGAACTTGCTTCAATTCTATACTAGTAAACTAGTGAGAAAGCTAGTAAGCTAGAGTCCTAAGCTGGGAAAGATGAATATGGTTCCCTATTTTTTAACCGACTTCTTCAAAAGAAAGAGGTTCTGTGTTCGGCTGTATGTATTTTTTTTTATGTATGTTCACCGATTTCTTCGCCAATTCTAGACCAAATTTAAAAATTATTTTTTATTCGAAAGCCTATACTCCTGAAGTGGTCCCATTTTCACCAAGTCAGAATTTGATGATGGGATCCCATGAAAAATGTTTGTTCAGCGATATTTTCGCCAATTGTTAACCGATTTGGATGATTCTTTTTTTTTGTTTGTAAGAGTATTTTCTCGGACTGATCCAAATTAAATTTGGTGAAGATCTGAAGAAGAACTTCGGAGGTAGGCAACGGAACTCTTCAATAAATGATAACAAATGGATCGGGATTTCTATAATCGAATGTCTGTTGATTGTTTACACCAGTTCATAACATACTCGTAATATCACACCGGCACGCTGGGCTTGTAGGAGGGGTTCACATCGGTGTCGGATCGACAATGACGTACCTGGGTCTCGTCCTTGACAGCCGGTGGAACTTTGTCGAGCATTTCCGACGTTTGGCTCCCAGACTGGGGCGAGCCGGGGCTGCCTTCAAGCGGCTTCTACCCAATCTAGGGGGTCCAAACGCCTCCTGCCGAAGGCTTTACGTGGGGGTCGTGCGGTCCATGGCCCTTTATGGGGCGCCGGTGTGGGCGCCTACTTTGATGAAGCGACCTACCCGTTACCTCAACGCGTCCCAGAGGGTCATGGCCATCCGGCTGGCCCGGGGATACCGCACGGTCTCTGGCGAAGCAGCGAGCCTCCTTGTCGGACTGCCGCCATGGGATCTAGAGGCGAAAGCCCTCGCGCTCATTTACGAATGGCGCGTGGAGGCGCTACGCCGGGGCGAGACTCCTCTGCCGCGGCAAATTGCAGCACGGCGGACGGAACTCCGGCAGGATCTCATGGCAGTATGGAGACAACGACTGTCGCAACCCAGCGCTGGGCACGCCACAATTGCGGCGATAAGTCCCCTCTTTGAGGAGTGGCTAGAGCGGCGCCACGGCGTCCTTACCTTCCGCTTGACGCAGGTACTCACCGGACACGGTTGTTTCGGGAGGTACCTTTTTCGGATACGGCGGGAGGATACACCCGGGTGTCAACACTGCGAGGATCGTCCGGAGGACACGGTGGAGCATACGGTGGAGGTTTGCCCTGCTTGGCGGAGCACCGCCGTGTCCTCGTCGAGGCGATCGGCGGCGGGGATCTCTCGCGTCCGGCCCTGGTTCAAGCCATGGTCCGGAGCGACGAGACATGGGAAGCGGTCACCTCCTTCTGCGAAGCAATAATGCTAACAAAGGAGGAAGCCGAACGCGTGAGAGAGAGGGAAACCTCACGCCCCAGCCGCCGAAACAGAAGAAGACGCCCCGGGCGTCGGGAGTCGCAGGACGATTCTCGGCCACCGTAGGCGTGGGACTGCGGACGGCGAGCATTGGGTGGCTCGCCGTCTGATCAGAACCAGGCCCGGGTCGGCGGCGCGCTGCGATCCCACCGCGCCTCAAGGACATGTCAGCACAGAAGACGGGGCCCACTAGGGCCAGTGCCTGCTGGGGCTGCGGACTTCGTTCGAAAGAGGCACCGTACCCTGGAATGCAAAGGGCACTAGGAGAAACACGGACGGGTTTTAGTCAGTAAGAGTCTGACACTCCCTCCTGCTGTACCCAGAGCGGGAGAAGTCATTTGATGATTTCACATCCTAAAAAAAAAAAAAAAAAAAAAAAAAAACGCTGGGCTTGTGCTTTAACATTTTAGTGGTACCTGCGTACTACAAAAGTGAAAAATAAAAAAGCTTTTTAACAAAAAAATAAAACCAAAAAGAAAACACTACAAAGTAAAAAATAACTTCAATTTCGGAAGTCGATGTTCAAAAACGAAATAACCAAAAACAACGACTAACGAAATTGAAGTTATCCAAAATTTTGTAGTAGCAGCCACCACCACTACTTTTACTATACAGTGTTATTTATAAAACACCAACAACCTCTTAGGTAATGAAATGACACAGGATTATATAAACAACTTTACTTTGTGACCAACCCTGAAAACTCGAAAAAAAATCATAATACTTCAAACAGTTTCATTTTCATTGTTTATAATCATGTGTACTTTCACTGCCTAAGAGGTTATTGGTGTTTTACAAATAACCCTGTGCAGCGTACCTATACTATCTTCAAAAGGTTGGAGAACCTAAGTAGTATACCATTGGCTTGTAAGCATTCATTTTCCTTCACGGACGAGATGTTACGTAGGTACATAGTCACTTATTAGTTAGGGTTAAAATTATTTCAGATCATGTAAACAGCATCAGCATGTGCCAAGACCGGATAATATACAAAGTCCAAGATAGTTCTGTATCTATTTTGTTATCCGAGCCGGAAAAACCACCCTCGTGTCTCTAGGGCATAAGCATGCGTTTCCACTAGAGATGTGCGAGGCTGCGAAGCGAGGGATGTGTTTGTTAAGAACCAATAGAATCTCTTCTTTTACCTAGCCTCGCACAGAAATTCTCTGGTGGAAAAGCAGCCTAACACAGGCCAATGAGGCGTCTCAGTGTTATCTGCATATGTTTTGACATTGTTTAAATACTATATTGACAAGACAACTATAATTATTAATGCTTTAATCAACCCTTTTCCCTAACCTACCCGGGTTATAAACTAACATGCAAGTATTGATAACGGTATAAAATAAATACAAGCCACATTACCGCTACAACTGCCTATCAGCAAACGATATCTCATTGCACACGACATGCAATATTGCAATCATGTTCCATATTTGTAGTGTTATTGAACTGAATCGTATTGGTGGTAGGCTGTGGTTTATAATCTGTGGGCCTCAATTACAATGGGTCCTAGAATAGACGTGAATGCTCCTTCTAGGAACCATCTCAACCATCGTAATATGAAATTGGTTCTGATAAAACCTAATTAGTTTATGGAGTCGGACGTAAAAGAAAAGAATAACACCATCCGATTACTTCCCCTGGGTGTCGTAAGAGGAGACTTAAGGACTCGCCAGAGAATGGGCAGCAGCATTCTCTGTATATTGCAACAGCTACACTGCGATCGCCAACCGGCCTGTCTAGCATGGCGATTATGGCAAACACCCCCTTTTGAGGAGGCCTATGTCCAGCAGTGAACGTCTTTTGTCTAATATGATATGACTACAGAACTATGTATCGTATACTGAATTGAGTTATTAAGTTAAGGACGTGTCGAATCCAGGATTTAAGGATATGGTTAGTTTGACAAATACCCAACTTAAACACAAAATCCATTAAATAAACATTTGTCTGTTTTAGGGAATGCAATTTAGTTCGCGCGAGATCTCGTTTTCGCGAGATCTCGGCCTTTTTAGCGAGATTGATATCGGCCGAAAAATGAGCGAGAACTTGCAAGTTTAACGAGATTGAACTCGAGTACAAAAACGTCTTATTTGAAGCGAATATAAGAATCTAAAGGAGCTACTTTCAAGATAATTCGAAATAATGGCGTGTGAATGTGATGTGAACTAAACTAGCCTTTGATTTGATTGGTTTAGTTTGTTAATTAAACTCTAATTTCTAATAGATCTCTGGGAAGTATAATTTTTTTAATTGATAATAATATCTCAGTTTAATAGTCAACTCAACTTAGTTAATGAGTTCCATTTTAGTTTTCGACTTCTTGTTGTTTTGTTATAAATGAACTGTTTTATTATTAAAAGACTTTTTTTTTTATTAGAAGAAAAGGTTGGTTGCTTATTTTATTTCTTATTTGATTAGATACGTCAAAGCTTACTACTTAAAAGTTTATTAAAAAAAATGATAGATGAAAAAATACGTAAAAATAAATAACAATACCAATAATTCTTATTCTTTTTTCTAACTATTCAAATATTGCTAATATTTGCAAAAATAAACACACAAAACTGCCATTCTCGCGAGATCTCGAAATTGGCGAGATCAAAAATAATAGATTTTTTTTCTTTTTTTGCGTGTTTTAAATTACAAAAACTACGTTTCCATTCAAATTTTAGACAAGTTCCATAATAATCGATTACGAGAAGCTTTATTAGCATTGTCAAGATAGCTTATCGCTAAAACTTTTTAATGCGATCACAGCGCTGCAGCAAACTTATCCTCATCTAGTTAACGATAACGGGCCAATACCAAAAGAAGGCCATATCATAATCACGTTATTTTAAGCTCTCTTAAACGACACTTAATTAGCCTTAACGATACGATTGAGCCCAATGAGCCCTTAAAACTTGCGTGCAGACAACAACAGGGAAACTTCCTACCTTGATTACTCCCCAACACGCGTAATAGATTGTTTTTACAGCGGCTTTAAAAGCGGAATTAACATGGGCTTAAAGCGCTTGAAGCCCGGAAAAGGTGCTCGTAATAAATGAAGGTGTCCCGGAATGTAATTACGTACTGTGTGGTTCTTTGATATATTTATAATTAACTTTATAAATCTCAATTTATAAGCCGGCTTAAAATTGTGAGCGAAAATGGCGCTATAATGTTGCCCCTAATTATCTTCTGTTAAGAAATTCACTGTTGCTATCCAGATTTCTAGATAGTGTTACTTGTTATGATTGTTTAGCCTCATGAGGGTATTGCGAACCAGTTATTAACGAATGGTACGTAATACCCTCAAGAGGCTTGAAACAATTAATTTCAACTTCTTAATGGGAAGCAAGAGTCTGCCTGCCTCTGGTACAGCTGTACGCCAAGGAGATTGCACTGATTGATTTGGTTCACGAATTTAATTGTGCCTTTGCCTAATATACTCAGACTGGATCGCATTCTCTCGCCCTACATCATCTGCCTAGCCTTTTCCAAACTATGTCGGTTCCCATTCAAGCCGGATTCAGCTGCATAACAGTATTTTATGCGCGCGGCTGCCTACCAGACCTTCACAACCCACTTCTTGAAAGACTGGTGTCAGATTTTTTGCCTTCTGTCAATCCGTATTTGGTGCCTATTGGTCTAGCTCTGTTCTGGCTCCTGCTTGTTAAGGAGGGAAGTGGAAATGAAGTACCTCCGCCGTACTTTTCTGATTGGTTTCGCTGCGGGATCCAAGACAATTGTATCGTTTCTCCGGGACTCGTCGAGCTTCATTGGCTCGCCACTTTTGAATCTGGCTTTCATGAGTTGCAGTGGTTAGGAATGTGTGGCGGGTTTGTCCTTATTACCTACGTTTTTCTCGCGTTATGCCAATAGATTTGTGATACTTAGCCAGTAAGTCAAGTCACCAAGCCATCATCTTTCGCACATTCCATGCAACACTGGACTTCCCCTCCTATTATAACCACGTTTGTACGTACTAAAAACTTTCTCCATGGCATGTGACTCATACTTAGCGGCAGACATTGGTGATATGATAGTACCTACTACTTATTTATTTTGATCAAACTATTCACAACCTATCCTTTCAAAAATGCCAGGCCTGTAGCAGTGCCTTAAATGTTTATGCTTGTTAATTCCTAGATTATTTAGAAATTCACAAAGAGCAGGAAATTAATTTTCTACTCATAGTACAAACGTATGGAATTAATTTCCTTTTAGATACTGAGTTATTTTTCCTGTTATTTCTTATTACTTCTGTTTGGGGAAAACTTGGGCTTTGGCTCTATAATGTTAATTTTGTAATATAATATTTACCTTGCCCTTTTAACGGAGCTCTACGAATCTTCAAAGATTCCAAAATTAATGGTTTAAGTGTTGTTTTAATAAAGGGAATGTTAAATGTGATTACTTAATATTACTGGTGGGTGGTAAATTATGGTAGATAGATATATTTATGTCTCTATTGTATAAACATAAGCCTATGTTGAGCATGTAGCAGGAGGCTACTACTACTTACCAGAACTTCTTCCATCCCTGATCTCGTTTCTTGGGGTCGGGTCTCCTCGCATTCTTTCTTTTAGCGCTAAGTTGTTCGGTCTCGGGTTGTCTGTATTTCGAAACCCTACCTCTTTTTTGCTATATTTTACCGAAACAATAGGTGCTCGAATAATACAAACCGAGTTAAAAAATATGTGTTCTTAGCAAGTGTGTAGATTTAGGTACGTAGTTCAGAATTATCCCCTAAAGTGTTCTTACTATAATAGGTCTGTCTCAAAACTTCAGACTATTATCATAGTTTGAAGTCGTGCAAATAACTGTGCCAAAATATTCCCAAGTCAACAATTCATGCCGCCTTGTAATAAAATAAGCTCTTGTATAACAGAACCCTTCAGATAATATAACATGTATGATAATATAACATGAGCATTGCGAGACAAACATATCGCTATTTAAATACCTTTGCCAGACAACGTTACACACGTTTAAAAACAAATAGGCCCTACGGGACTCTTTGATCCAATAAAATACAAAAATGTTGCCAGTCCGGCCTCCTTAATAGACGTGCAAATGGTTCAATATTTTGTTTGGAGTTATTTATTCGAGCAATTTGGACGTATACGGGCAATTTGTAGTAGGTAGGTAGTGGAGAAACATCGTAGGGTCTGTGACCAACATTATCTGACCCACTTGACTGTTAGTGAATAATAGTCAAGTGGGTTAGATAATGTTGGTCACAATCTGTACCTTGTGTTACCAATTTTATATTTTGGGTT
This sequence comes from Lacanobia oleracea, assembly GCA_950371165.1. Classification (NCBI taxonomy): domain Eukaryota; kingdom Metazoa; phylum Arthropoda; class Insecta; order Lepidoptera; family Noctuidae; genus Lacanobia; species Lacanobia oleracea. The sequence continues at coordinate 8,785,727 of OX493389.1, forward strand.
TCTTTTTAATATTGGGATCGAAGATTTGGGTGTTTTATTAGTTGGATTTTAATGTGAAGTCAAGGAGAATATCACAAAAGTCAACTTAAGCGTACCTACAGCAAAAGAAAGAGCGTTCGTTCCAACAAACCGTTTGTCATTGAACTCCCAAAAATTCGCAATTTGTATAATTGCGAATTTTTAGGGCGGTCAATAAAAATAAACTTTTAGGTACCTAAGTAAAACGATTTGAAGCTCGTTAAAACTTTTTACGCAACAATATTTCCAACTGGAAATACCCAATACCAAACATTAAAAATATATTTTTTTCAGTTCGATTGTGTTGTATCATAAATAAATAAAATCTATTTCCGTGCGGACGGCGCCACGGGCAGTAGATAGTTCATAAATAAACCTATTGAGCGGGCGTTGGACACGTATCAATGTTGGCGTTCAGTTTTCGTATTCATAAAAGAAAATATTTGCATTGGCAACATTGTTAACGAATGTGACGACGTGACGTTGAATATTGTGAATTCGATCATTTCCACCAGTATGTTGCTCAAAGTGCAACCACAGAGTGCAATGTTTACATGACACTATACCAAGTATATTTCTACTTTTTTTTCCAAATTTAAAAACTAGCTAAGTGCTAGTTGGACTCGCGTGCAAAGGGTTCCAAACGAATTTTTTTTAACATGTTATTTTAACACTATAGACTTCTTATAGGTTTTCCTGTAATCTATAGGTTTCGGAGATAATGGTCATTTTTCGTCTAATTTCTTGAATAACTTCAAAATCATTCATTTTAAAACTATGAAAAAAAAATATAAGTAAAACCCTCACAGTAAGCTCTTTCATTTGATATATCAATCGATATAGTTCAAAAAACTTTTTTATTTTTTTATTTCTGGTTTGACCCCCAAAAGTTACCCTCATGCTAAAAATTTTATAATTTTCGTAACACGTCCGTGTTTGGGTCACAGAAGTCCATATGTGTACCAAATGACAATGCTCATCGATGTATGGAATCCCGTACCGTGTTGCATCAAATTCACACATTGTTTTTAGAGATTACACTTATCATATTAACTCCTACAGAAGTTCTTTTTATAAAGAAAACCCAGGTTTCGGAGTTATTTTATAAAATCGAAAACAACCTAAAATCTAGGTCAGTAGGTATATGACAGCGTCAGTCAATTGACCCCACGACTCGACATATTTGCACAATGAAATACACAGATATAAGTTCACAAAATACAAACAAGTTCTGTTTCTCAACACACAAAATAAATCTCAAGTCGAAAAAACCGACGGATGTAATTATTCGCTAATGCAAACGCGAAGCTCTAATGCAAATGCGTTAGATCAAATGTCAAAAATGTGCCTGGCGGGATTTAGGGATGCGATCGATAAATCACAATCTTAAGCAAAAAGATCGATTTTGTGTCAATTAGTAACAATAAATCGATTTGGTGTACTGGTTTTACTTAATTGTTACGTTATTCAACAAAACGAAAGCAAAGCTAATATAATAATTCGTCAAATGTTTTTGAAGACAACGTTATAGTTATTTATTAAACAAAAGTAACGGTTAGAATTACTTGTTAGTCGATTCATCAAAAATAGTTTCTATTGCAATCACATCTCTATGACAGGTTGTGTATACTTTTATACTTAAAATTAAATTCCCTGATCAAAAATCAAATCCATGACGCGTATAGTCCTAAAATATTATTAAAATAATTACTATACAATTATGATTTTGATGCATGAGACTTTTTGGTACAAGTTTTGGTCATTCTCCTTTCAACAGAATCGGTCCAGTGGATCCAGAGAAATCTGGATGTGACAGACGGACATACACACCCGAGTGATCCTATAAGGGTTCTGTTTTTTGTTCGGAACCCAAAAAAGATGCCTGGTGTCGTGTATCCTATCAAAGAAGGTTAACAATGTATAAGTGTGTAAAAAGCACCCCACGCTTTATGGAAATTAGAGCAAACCCTTTAGGCAAAATGATTTCAAGATGGCGCCTGACTGCGACATCGAGCTCGCAAAATATTAAAAAGAAACAACCACTACAGTACCGCATAATAATCCCTAATCCCCTCTTGTTTAAAAAGTGCCCTTTTTTTACAACCTAAAAACATGTTAATATAGACAAAAGAGTTTTATAATAAAACAAACCGCGCAAAAGCCCTCGTTTCGTTTTATAAACAATAAGTTATAACTTTTTCATGTTGTTTTAATGTCTGTTATCAGACAGAAGATAATGGCTGTCGATACTCAAATTTTGATTGGGGCTTTGTTTAAAAAATCCATGAAAATAAAAATTAGGACGCCTTGTTAATAAAACCGTAGGGTCCATGGTGAGTTTAAAGAAAGATTTTTCTTTTAAAATTGTTTTATTTCAATGAAAACCACAGTTCTTTGTTATTAATTACAAAATATACCTTTGTTTTTTTTTCTGTATATAAAACTCAATTTCCATAGCTACGATCTGAAAAAAAAACTGTTGTAAAAGAAGCCCGTAATAGGTGCCATCTGCATTTTGCGCAGAATCCCAATTATATTATAACAGCTAACAGCTGAGCCCAATCACACTTTCCATCCGCCATTCAAAATGAACCCGGAACCTTATTTTACGTGCCATACTTTAGGCGAAAACTTCAACAATCCCTTTCAAAATACACTGAAATTAAATTGAAACCATTCTGAGAAAATCATGGGAAAATATTTTACGGTTTCAGCAATATGTAAGCATTCATCCGATTTTATAGCTTACCAGCTCAGCAGCAATAAAACAAAAATCCGTATCCCTTAGTTGACTGTCAATTTTCCTAATACCCACAGTATACTGAAAGAAAAATATATTGGTGTGTGTTCACGGCTCTTATCGTGACCCAACACTGACCGTCACAAAACGGCTTAAAAACACGTTGATCGCACACTTTTCCCATGCTGTAACTTGTTTCTAAACGGTTTATCCAACCACGATTAATTTTGAGGTCTAAAAACCTTTGGTACAAATTCAATCCCATGAAATTATAGTCATTTTGAAAGAAAAACTGAAACTGACAGCACAAGACAAATCGACCGTCCGGTGTCGATTTCTCATAATGAGGTAGGTAATATTTTTTCTAAAGGTGTCACGAAAATTATATGAAATGGTATCAGAAAATCTATTATACGCATAATGAAGTTAAATTATACATTCCAATGTTACCGAAAATGTCGCCGGTCCTATTCAGGGCACATAATTGCTTCCACCATTACTCTTTATCTCGGTGAGATCAGAAAGTCATTTATCTCGAAGGCAATGTGCTCGCTCCCGTCGATCACAAACTTATTGTACCTACCAACTTTTTTATCGCTTGCATTCATTTGATACGGGCAGACTTTTAGAAGAGATTTTTATTAAATACTCGGTCGTTTTCAGCCTCTTTTCATTATGTGGGTTAAGTAGAACGTGGACCACGGTCTACTCTGTTACTAATGACCACATTTCTTTAGACGAACATATAAGGGTAGGTACAGCCCTAATCCCTAAGCAGAGAGATCGTTGATTAGAATTTGCTAATGAGAATAAATCTGCTGCTATCATATTTTTTTTGTATTGCAATATAGTTAACTCCTCTCCTTAGACCATTTCTTGATATTACACATTAGCTAAATCAAAAAAGTACAATTTCTGCACATCTGTAGTAACCAATGAATCTTTGCAGTGCCTAACCTTGGCTTTACCGTTATAATATGATATTGTTTTGCCCAGAGTAAAAAATATGATGTATTATAAAAGTACTTATATAACTGCTATTCGTGTATACAATAATTTGCCAACAGCTATAAAGCGATTAAATGGAAACATGTTTAAAATAAAGTAAAATAAATGTTACTTAATAATGTTTATTATCTATAATTTGCTTGAGATTTTTGGAAAAAAAAATATGTAAGTAGGTTTGTAACTAACACTTAGTAGAAGTAATTAATCAATGTGCTTCCCTTGTAAAGTATTGCATATCCGACTTGGGTAGAGTGTTGATCCTAAAACTGTTATGCTATATTATAAGATCTTATTGTTCACAGCTACGCAATAAATAATTCTTATTCTTATTCTTACAATTTATATTTTACGTTTTCAATTCAAACGGGTCGAGTCGGGCTCTTAAACTTTAGAGGCTCGTAACTCCAACCGAAACCTGTTGAACTATCGACCTACTTTAAACAAAAGGCAGGAGAGGGTTATTTCATAATATCTTCATCAGTATCCGTATCTCTGAAGATACTACCCGTATAAACCGACAAGCTGATACAAACTTCCATACGTTGTCAAGTTGAGGAGGAATATCCACTTGGTCTCGTAAGTTGTGAACATAAGTTAAGGGGATTTCTTCTTGGGAAACATGCAATCAGTACTCGTAAGTCCTTCAACGTGATGGGATATCGGGTCAATAAGACGAAAAAGAGTGTAATGTTAGCTGTCGCCACCGACATTGCACGAAGTAGGTATACAACAAGGTGAATTTAAACTTATATGACTGGTGGAGTTTTTAAAATAACCTAAATAGAGACCTTTTAACACCGACTGACAGTCAGACAACTTTTTGTACTTCTATTTATAATGTTTGTTGGAGGTAATAACCTGCACAAGGTTATAAAAACCCGTGCTTTGCTGCCTTTACTCGAGAATGCAACTATGCACTTATTAATATTGAAGATCAACAGCTGCATACACCGTGATTTTTACGGGATTTCATTTTTGGTCTCATAGTGAATTTTTTTCCTTAATGATGAATACAAAGACCCCTTACGAGGTATTGAGTTTATTCAGTTACACTTTATATGTATTTGATACTCGAATTTGGAACCCTGTATAGACAGACACATGCTCGAAGAGAACAGTGCTTATTGATTTTCTTGTTCATCTCAGCCGTACCGGACGCGAAGCGACTCGCTTTGAGCACGAAATTTTATTTCAACTGATATTTTTGCTGAACATCGCGGATGTTCCTAGTAAGCTTATTCAACAGTTACATTGATACCACTTTGTAGTACTTTAAAGGCTCTAATAGTATGACATTGGAATGTGTTTAAAATTATAATAGTCTTCTAGCTTCTACCGGCATCGTCGCTCGCATGAAACACGAGAATAATACCATGGGAAAAAAAGCTAAACTTATATCAGGACACGGTTAGACCATTTTTTTTTATTTTTTGCTCTGGGAAAAAACGCATTACGCATACCCTTCCGTCGGGGGAACGCGAAGGGTATGTGGGACTACCCGGGCTAACCCGGTATACCCACTAAAATAACCCAGCGGCATTCCCGCATCGTCCGAGTGGAAGAGGACTGGGAGATCGGCGCAGCCTTGGCGTCCAGTCCTCCTCCGACAACAACCCGCCTAAAATGGCGGGCCCCTCACGTCCTCCCCATTAAGGGGGAGGGCAGGGAATGACCGGCGAAGGTGGTGTGGAGTGCAATGCGGGCGGAGGTGCCCCCGCGCCTATCGCCCGCCCATCACCACCATGAGGAGGGAGAAGACGGCGTCTTCTCCCTCCTCTTCGGAGCGGCGCAGCGAGAGGGTCGTCCTCCCGCGCGCGCTCCGTCGCCTCCTTTAGCGAGATGACATCCTCGCAAAAAGAGCTCACCAGCATGGCGTTGACCACGCTGGGAAGTGAGAGGTCCTGTCCGATCTCCGCTGTTAGACTGCGGCGTGGCTCAGACTAAGCCGGGCACACCTCGAGGGTGTGCTGAGCCGTGTCCTCCGCCACGCTGCAGTCGTAGCACGCCGGGGTCTCCTCCCTCCCGATCCGGTGCAGGTGCTTGCCGAAACAGCCGTGGCCTGACAACACCTGCACCAGACGGAATGAGAGGAATCCGTGGGAGCGCTCGAGCCAGTCTCGCAGGACCGGACCGAGCGCGTCCAAGGTGGTGGTGGCGAGGTCGTCCGTCCAATGGACGATGATGGCGTTCCTCGCCTCCCGTCGCACGGCCTCCCGCTCCTCCGCGACGGGGCGCTCCCCGAGGGCCTTTCGTCGCGCCGTCCACTCGTACACTCTGGCGAGCACCCACGCCTCCAACTCCCAAAGAGGGGTGCCCGCCAGAGCGCACGCCGCCGAAAAGCCCACCGAGCGATAGGCCCTCGCCACCTGCAGTGCAATGGCCCTTTGGGGCCTGCGCATTACTGTCGCATTCTCCCTCCTGTGCAGGGAGTCTGCCCAGATGGGGGCCCCGTACAAGGCCATGCTCCGCAGGATGCCGGCTTGTAAACGCCGGCATCGTGCGTTGGGCCCCCCCAGGTTCGGAAGGAGCCAGTTGAGGGCGTCCGCAGCCCTCAGCAGGCGTGTCGACAGCCCGCTGTAGTGCGGGCCGAAGCGCCACCTGCTGTCCAACACCAGGCCCAGATACATCATCTGGGCCTGGACGCCCACCCTGACGCCCTCCACCACAATGTGGGCGTCAGGAGGGCAGCGCTGCCGAGGCCCATGAAAGAACACGGTATCGGTCTGGTTCAGCGCCACCCTCAATCCCAGGCGGCGGATCCTCCTTGCCACCAAGGACCTGCCAGGGCAGGACACGGTTAGACCATGGTCTAACCATAGTTCATCCAAATCCATACAACCGTTTAGAAAACAACAAACAAACAGACAGACAGTCACAGTTATAATATTTGTACGGAAACTCCAGTTAATCTAATTTTCACTCCTGGATTGCATCAAAATCCTAATTTATATTCCATCCAAACTACATTGTTTCACGTACAACAAGTTAGTAACACAACCCAATCTGATTTCAATGCTGAAGCGTATTTGTGTACTATAATATCTTCACAAGCATCGCTAAGCCCCGTGCACACAGTCACCGCAGGCTTTCAGAGTGGAGGTGGCAACCTTGAGTTCAATTGGCAAAGCACTGTAATGTGTACTCAGTAGCTCGGAGCAAGCGGATCGTGTTCATGTGCACTTATTTGCTTAGGAGCGGGAAAATATTTTCCTACTAGCTTTACTTTTACCCACTTACTGTAGCTATGTTCAAGTCGTTCAAGAACACTTTTAAGTAGGCCACGAGTTGCCAAACTCAATGGAACCTTATTGCTCGTTTTTAGGGTTCCGTACGTAAAGAGTAACTTACGGAACCCTATTATTAAGCCTCCACTGTCCATCTATCCGTCCGTGTCATCTGTCAGCGGGCTGTATCTCAAGAATACTCGTAGGTAAACAGTTGAAATGTTCACAGATTGTGTATTTCTATTGCCGCTATACAACAAATAATAAAAATTAAGTTTATCGTACAGAACGCTTCGTGTGCGAGTCCGACTCAAACTTGGCCGGTTTTAAACATACTAGATCGAATTGAGGTAAACGTCACTTTTTGTGCTAAAACTGAATAAACGCCGGTAACAGTAGTGGAAAACCTTTTTTTGCATAACGTTTGACATAAGCTAATGTACACGTTAACGCGATCCAGTACGTATAAAACTCGCACCGATTTGAACATCCTCAGCAGCGTCTTAAATCAAAGTCCATACCCGTCAGAGGGAACCCTTAGAATTAAGTCGCTTCGTATTTAGTACCTCTGGCTTGAGCAGAGCGTGCTACGTGTGAAACAAATTACACCTTATAGCCTAATTTTGCAGTCTTTGTAAGCCTTAAATGAGTCTAGTACAACCCACACTTTTGCGCTTAGCGACCGGCCTCACCAACTCAACTTCTTTTGGCGAACAACGTGGCGATTTCAAGTTAGGATCATGGAAGTTGCATCAACAGTACTCAGATTGAATTTCGAAATACCACTTGTAGAAACACAGAGAGATACTATTGTCTATTTGATATTACATCCGCGGGATGAAGGGTACGGAAATTAAAAGCGTACCGATTCTACAACGAACTACCTATTTAGGTACTTACATTATTTTGCACTCATGAGCTACTTGAATAAGCCTGTTCTTAGGAAATGTTAAGATCCAGGAGCCGTACTTTGACGTATTAAAGCTATCTTTCCCATGTGAGAAAAAAACGGAGCTATACAGGACAAATAGCTCTATCCCTATTTCACAACGGAATCATAATGGCATTGGCACGTCTTAGAGCCTTTGTTGTCCTTAAGAATTAAAAACTACTAACCTAAGAACAAGCTCTGTTAATATTTCCGAATTTACCAACAAAGGTCGCATCCTTAATTAATTCAATCAAGTGCGATTGACACTTGTCTCTAGAACCTCTCTCTATTCGAAACAATCGAAATGCACGTAACCAAATATAGAAAAACAATATCGAAATAATTCAATTCCGGATACCCATATGATAATATCAGGAAAACGGTCAAACTCAGCAATATCCCGTGGTCCGGGGTCCCGGTACCGAAGCCACGAATTAAATCGACTCGGCTAATATTGACCTGTTTCAATTTGCATGTAAATCAGTTAGCCACGCTGCCCCGAGTTAGGGCAATTAGCTCTTGAAAAAACTGATTTATGTTCACACCGGCCACGACTTGCACCCACGTGTTTCAAACAAAGGGATTAGAACAGAGTTTTATGTACCGTGATACACAAACAAAATGGGATTTTTTTATACGCCATATCATGGTTAATCGTGTGAAAATTTTGTGAAGTCGAGTTCTAATAAAGTCATGTTATAAAAATTTTATCAAAGGACTAATGGACACTTTTGTGAGTGGAGAAACACTGAAAATAAAAAGCCTGAAAAGTTTTTCCAATAATTGATAAATGGTTAGGTTACAATATTGTGACGCAGTGTCAACCAGCCGTAAAACTATTCTCGTGTCAGTGGACCTCCTCTATATTACTTTACACTTTGCAGTGGACACTCAATAGAACACAACATCGGAAAATCAAATTCAAAATCGGTATCGTTATCAGATAATAGATCAGGCGTGCCAACTTACAACTTCAAAGCCAATGAGGGCTACCGTTTTTGTACTCACCAGTTGGCGTCACTGTGAGGAGCTCGTGGCTAGATAATAACAGCCGCTCGGGACGATCTTAAAGGTTAAGCAACGCTTGCCAAGGTTGGTCTGTGGATGGGTGACCATCTTAACAGAGCGAGTTTCCTCTTTGCCTTGGAAAGCACGTTAAGCCGTTGGTCCCGGCTGTCAATTGTTGATCTTTGGCAGTCGTTACGGATAGTCAGAAGCCAGTTAATCTGACTCCAGTTTTGCCATGAAGTACCGTATTACCCAGTTAACGGGTTGTTGAGGTCTGGTAGGCAGCCGCTCCGCGTAAAATACTGGTATTCAGCTAAATCGGGTTTGACTGGAAGCCGACCCCAATATAGTTGGGAAAAGGCTAGGCAGATGAGTTGGCGTCACTGTTGAGTAAGGTCCTTAATCGTAGCATTAAAGTAGTTTATTACGTGCATGTGAACAAAGTTAGAAGGAAAATTTATGATACCGAAAGCGTGGGACTTAATACAACATAAACAGTGTCGCAGTATTACGTGGACTCATTATAATGGAAAAATAAGTCATACATGTTTCCGGCAAAAAGAAGTTCAATGTAGTGGTAATATTCACCAAAATCAAAACAAATAAGTAAAAAACGCGCGTCAAAAGCCAACCAACGTAATTCAAACGCGATAGCCCTCATTATAACACAACAAAGAAAACGGCGTTTCTCCCGCTTCGCTCCACATCTTACATATTTCAAAAAAAGAATATTGAAGCAAAGCGGTTCGAGGGCCGGATGAGTAGCGCAAACATTACACTGTGCTTTGTACCCACTGACCCAAATTACTCCACTTTAAATGCAAATCATTTACACAGCGACCACTTCACAGAGAACGTTTAATTTCAACGTATCTACCTATTTATTTGTTTTTGTTTTGGTTATCGATGTATTCTGTGGGCGGTAATGAGCGCGCTGAAACGAAAATAATGTAGCGCCACCTGGTGATGAGAGGGTGAAAAAGTGCTGGGAAATGTCGTGATAAAAATTAGTCGACCGAGTCCTTCGTTCATGGCCTTCATAATACTTACAGCTGGTGATATTCAAAATTACAGAATCAACTGAGACTTTCAGGTCGTGAAAGTTGGTATAAATATTCTGAGTAAGTACCTTATTTTCTTGTGAATATCTTCACATCGAAGTTTGTAGCATAGACAAATAGAGAATCATAGACAATTGTCATTAGTCAATAAATTAGACGCAAGTCCACCACTTATTTCAAGACCTTTATCCCCCTGAAAGATTCCAAAGAATGAAAAGTCTCCAAGTTTTCCATTTATTCTTAGGATTGTCAAACCTAGGGCTTCTATCAGTAGCTACATACAAAAAGAAACAAAATACTTATGTAGGTACATGAAGCAGTTCAGAATGCTTTTGAATATGATATTAAGTTTCCCGCAGAACTATATCCTTCTGCATCTGAGTTTCTAACTTTCACAAAAGTCATATAAATCAGCTTTTTAGTCTAACAGTAATGTTATCAGCACACACTCGAATGTTCTGCATCAAAGATTTTCTTTGTTCGTCACGATGCGACTAGCATGAGGAAATAAGACCCAATTTTAGGGAAATGCGGCATGTTTGGGTAAACATGCGTAGATAACATGCATGACAGATGCTCATACTGGTATGTTGCCTTCACAAGTTATGGTATGGAAAAGTGTGTAGCATGTTAGTGAACAGTGACATGAAGACAAGTTATGAGAATCAAAAAATCAAACTTTTTTTTTTTTTTTTGCTGGGGTAGGATACCCGAATACTAAACCAACTTTAGTCTATAGATACTAACTTGACATTTGATAATCTAGGTTCCGTTCATTATCTACCGTTTACCATAAAAGTTTTTTGACCTTATATAAAATATTTTATAATCTAGATTCCTGTTCATTCCTTTTTGTTTATCATAAAAACCCTTACCTAGGCTAGGTACCTATGTAACCCCTGTTGTATAGGTACCTAGGCTAGGTACCTACGGGTTTATTTATCGTTAGTACTTTTCATTAAAAACCTAGTTAAGAGTATGGGCAAAAACATAATGTTAGCAAAACCTAGGTGACATGATAATGTCAATTACTGCCGTAGGGGGTCCGCTTAAATTCATGCTGGCCAATACTGGGCCGAGTAAGCGTGACATAATGTCCAAGCTCTCCAGCTTTCCGGCTAGAAAAAAGGCCTAGCCTCCATCTCTCGCAACGCATCCTCGCACATCTCTAGTGGAAACGCAGCCTAAGAGTCTGAGGAGAGGAGCCTTCCGCAGCAGGGAGAAGGATATGCACACAACAAAAAGAAAAAAAAATGTTTACTACAACCTGTCTAAGTCAAGAATGAATAGGTTACTACAGGCAAGCGTGCTTCATCGCCGACCACATCATCGCTTACCATCAGGTGAGCTGGTGGTCAAACGTGAGCCTAACAATAATTTAAAAAAAAAACGTCGATTGCCTCTAAACTTTTATATTAACGAACTGTAATTTATTGATGATGATGACATAAACATTAACAACCTCAATCGTTCTTAATTTTCGTGCAAAATTAACGACACATTTTCGCCGTTGTCATCGCCACGGGTCCGGACTCCGGACTCGTGATTGCGCCTAAGAGTTTTTCAGATAAGTGCGCTCCGAGGTCGGTTCCGGCCCACATCCGCCTCTTTATCTCGGCAACATCGTCTGACACAAATATGCTTGTACACATGCCTTCTTTGTTTTGATACGTGATTTGATAATAGAATAAAAGTTTTCTTAGATACGTTTTTCGTCTGAGTGTGAGGTACACGTTGAAATCTAAGTGTAAAAATGTATATTTGAAGTTTAATGACATAACCATTTCAATTAGAAAAGATGAAAGTGAGATTTGACCTAAAAATAAGTAATATTTCCATTCTGCCTTAACTCCTAACATCATTTCACAATTTCACTGCGTGGATCTTAAAATATCGGCAATAATTCAAAATAGCACAAGTTGCAACCTCTTTAGTTATCAGTAAAATACTGCAGATACTGGCTATTACGTGTAAAAGAATTGTAAGATGCCATTAAATATTACTTTTTATTTATTTTTCCTTTATTAGGAAATGACATTCTAATATTTTTTTCCAAAAACTGTCCAGATACGCTTTGTTTATTTTATGGCATGGGAACTTTTTTGTTATAATTTCTGGATTTTGTTATACTGATTGCTTTTACAATGCAAACATTTCGTACATACGAGTAGGTTGCAGTGTTTGTTCGCCTGTAAGCAAATTCCCCGAATTCCCAGTGCAAATTCATAACACTATTTTAACTCTGTAATTTTAACGTTTGTTCTGTTTTCAGCCTGTAATTTCGTGAAGAGTTCCATAAAAATAATCTACATACAGATATCACACGCACTCTTCACTTTACTGCATTTAGGCACGAAATGTTGATACGAATAGACAAAAAAACGCTGCGGAAAAAAGTTGCCTGCCTCAAACTCCCTTTGAAATGTTGCCAACAATTTTCGAATTGAGTTGCTAACACACAAGTTTAATAGAATTATTTTGATCAAAATATTTCAAAGACTCGAACACAATTAAATGATCATAATTAAGCAAATTGCTGTTTTTCTCATAAAGAAATAAAAAAAAACTTGCTACTGAAATAATTAATGTAGTTTGTTAACAAAGCTTTAGATACCATTATTACTTTGTAAATAGGTACCTATTTTCAAAAGACGACGAAAAAGAGGAGACACTAAAAACGCACATATTTTATTTATTACCTAAGACCCTGTCATCATCATCATGAGTCCTAGCCATATTTCCGTGTCATTTGGGGTCAGCTCTCTGTATTTTTTTGCACCATTCTACTCATAAAGTCAAATCAAATCTTTTATAATATTCAAAAAATTAAAACTAGAGCCCGTATTCCAGTTAAAATGATTAATTTATAGAAAGCAAATCTCGATGGTAACTGAAAGATTCACGTTATCTAGGTATTCTTAGGCACAGTAGTCCATTGTTAAGTAATACTTATTACGAGAACAAATGTTGACAAAGCCCCCGACCAATGCCACTTATTTTCAAGCAACTTTCGCATTCGCATCTAAGTCGCCATCTGTCAAAAAAATGACAATTTCCAGAAATTTTGACAGATTGCGAATCTGATTCATATTCGCATCTCAGTCGCTCAATCTTTCAAAATGTTGACGTTGCTTAAAAAATAGTAGAATTGGCACTATGTTATAGACTTTTAGGCCAGTTACCGTAGACAGATTAAACGCGTTAGGTCGCACAAAGTTGGATCATTCTGATGTTTTGGGTGGTCATTAGGATAGATGCCAGTAGTGTCCTCCCGTGAGTTCTACGGAAAAAGTCAATCGATATACTTTTTAAATAGACATAATTTGCTGCAATGTGACTGTAACGGTTACTCTGTAGATTTTATAGGTGTTGACGTACAGCACTTCAAACATAGGTATTTTTTTCCAAAAAGTTAGAATTTGGAGTTTTAGAGTCGGGGTAGGCAATATCGTTACATCACCATATATTTTTGCATAAAAAATCAAAGAACACTTCAATGACTACTCGATGACGTATACATTACTCACATAACCTTTTCTGTTGTGAAAATACGGGTAATACTTTGGTCACGCAGAGTAAATCTAGAGATTTTTTTTTGGATTCCCTCCCTGCTCACTGATGTCTGCACACGACATTGTAAGTAAATTTGGTAAAAATGTACCAAATTTACCAAGCCAGATGACGTCACGCGTGTCTTATATTCGCTGTATCTCCTTTATTATTTGTTTACGTGAAAAAAGAAAAAATACGTGTCCAATATTTTTTGAAAATCTATCAGACGGATTAATTAGATTTTTTTGTAAAATATCTCATTGACAAAAGTCGAATAAGTAGCAAATGATCCTGTAGAAAAGGGCTTTCCAACGGTAAATGTCTTAAGGATATTGAACATTCGGGTTTCTTCCCATAGTTGGATGACCATTCTCTTAGATTATTGAAAATACTAATTTACATTATGACGTGTACTTCTGTTGCAGAAATCAGCTGAGGTCCCGTCATCACCTAACGTAAATCATTTCCCTTAATTTTCTTCCATATTTGAATACTCCCAAAATATGTACAATATTTAAGATCAATAAATTTATAGTATTTTTTAATTGTACTCGATTTCATGTTAAATGATAAGAAACGTTTTCCACTGAGCTATTTAACTCTATTTTTTAAACTATAATTTAGATTTTTTGTGAAAAATGGTTCGTGTTTGATATGCTATATCTCAATACCTGTAAAATCAATTATACTTCATTAGCACTCTAATTATAGCATACTTTATCTACTTTAATAGTCCACTGATCGACTTTTTATGTAGAATTCGCCGTTTACAAGATGTAAGCCAAAGTCTGAAAAATGACTAAAATTTTTGAAGGTTTCCCGAGCGCAGTCACGCAGAACGCAGTCAGCACAGGTCTTTCGAGGTTGAAAAATTGGGTGTACACTACTAGCATCTACCCTAATAATATCTCAAAAAATTAGGACGGTGCAAAATACTGCGACCAAAAATGTCTTGACTGGCCTATTTATCAGACTTCATGTTTGTTTACCTATTCCGTTTATTCGTTTGAATGTACGTCTGAATAACCACCAGCATCAGGAATAGTATCTAAGCTACCAGGCGGCCAGAGCTCCAGACAGAGAAACCTCCTTACAATCCTCCTTACATAAATAAGTTGTACATAAATGTGTTATTGTTGATGACAACTTCTGACTATATAAATAACTAGTCGACCCGCGCGACTTTGTCTGCTCCGCTTCTATTGGTCTTAGCGTGATGATATAACCTGTAGCCTTCCTCGATAAATGGGCTATCTAACGTTGAAAGAATTTTTCAAATCGGACCAGTAATTCCTGAGATTAGCGCGTTCAAGCAAACAGACAAACAAACTCTTCAGCTTTATGTAGAAGTATAGATATATTAAAATAATAATTAAAACTTTGGGACACCGTTTCAGGAAAATTTACTCCACCAGCTGGCGAAAAATATGCAAGAGATTGCATATGAGATGAATTGAAAATGTGACTTTGACAATGTCAGAAAACAAGCGATTTGATATGTTTTTAGGACTGACGCCTCAATGCCAGACATTTCAGAAAACCCTCATTATCAAATCTTGTTATCATAGTCACCAAATACATAGTACAGATACCTAATAGATAAACACAGAATGCATTCCAATTTCAAACTAACGCAGCTCGTTACAACCTCAGTACAAATTGTAATAGCTTGTGAGGAACTGTTGACATGTCATTACAGGGCATTATTGCGACGATATCACGTGAAGCCGGGGACGCTTAGCGCAATCCTGTTGCATGGTTGAACTTAGAACACTTGCATTTGTATTGCAAGGTAATCTCAAAACAAGCCCTGTGCACTATGGAACTTTCCATAGATAAAAATAACTGAACTGATCTTATACTACTATTATAAATGCGAAAGGATGGATGGACGTTTGTTACTCAATCACGCCGGAACGGCTGAACGGATCTGGATGTTTAGTACAGAAGTGGATTACACTGTTCAGCAAAAATAAAGGAAAAAAAAAAGGTGCAGAGACAGAGTTAATGGTTTTTTATTAAGTGTCCTTTGGTAACTCTGAATTATTTTTTTTTTACCATTCGTTTAATTTTGGATTTACCCTCAGTTTTTGTGTTTTTTTGCAGTAATCAGTACTTTCATGTGTTCGGTTTGCGTGTGTTCGGTTAGAAATGTACAGATAAAACATTTCTATAAATACATTGGTTTTAAAATCTGTCTAACGTACTAAATTCTTAAGTTTAATGAACAATTTGGAAGTACCTGCGTGCATTTTTTTTTTGTTGAGGTCACTATAACCTTACTCGGATCCCAAGTCAAATAACTACTCTTACAGAGTAAATGATATGCTAGAGAACTATAAGAACTTGGATGCAGCATGTCCATCAAAATGCTCTACTTCCAAAGTCATCTTGATCAATTCTCAGAGAATCTTGGATCCCATAGCTAAAAAACAAGGAGACCGGCTTCACCAGAACCTCAAAATGATAGAAGAGAGGTACCAAGGCCGATGGAAGTAGTGCACTAACTAATAACTACTTTGTCAATGGGTATTCCCTATGTCACACATATAGGGAATGCCCAAAGACAAAGTAACTGAACCTACTTCCATCTAGGTATTAATCATGTCCCTTAATTTAACCTTTTTAACGGACGAACGAATCTCCAAAAACTCTTTTTTGCTCTTCTTCGTTATATTGTTGTAAGCAACCCTCATGCAATGGTTAGGTTTAGTCTGTGCGTTGTCTTTTACTGAATTTAAGAATGATAGTATCCCTATTCATCAAATAACCGGCCAAGTGTGAGTCGTACTCTCACACGAAGGGATCCGTATCATAAACCGAAAAAAAGACGTTTGTATTCTCATAAAAGAAACGTGTTGTTTCGGTTAGCGGTTATCTATGAATAATTCAACTGTCTACCTATTAAGTACGGTTCTTGAGATACAATCAGCTGACATACAGACGGACGGACGGACGGACAGTGGAGGCTTAGTAATTGGGTACCGTACGGTACGTAAACCGTACGGAACCCTAAAAATGCTCATGAATGTAAAACTAGAACTGCTCATCTAAAAGGCTTATCGAATAAATCTCCTCGCTTTAGCTTCGTCAATGCCAACAGAAATTCGTATTGAGCTAGTTTCTCTCAAAAGTGATGACTGTACGGTCCAGCAATAAAAACAGCAAAAAAATGTCTGCTCGTTGCTTGCTCACAATGTTACATACATTCCCGGTAAACTAGGTTTCAGGATAAAATACTTACCTATCTTTACCAGAGATGATGGAACGGTTTAAAAACGATTTACAAAAAGACCCGCGTTTGTTTGGATATTTTTTATAACAGCTCTAATATAGATATCTATGGTTTGTAGTAATATCCAGTCGTGTGACAAAGCTCCTTTTATTTTATGGAATAAAAGCTAACATTATATTTGCTTTTCAAAATAAAAAGTGCTAAAGTTCCTGCAAACGTGGTACCTAAATATTACAATATATATAAAATTCTTCCGTTACTAACTGATTAGGTGGCTGACAGACAACGCACAACCGTTACAATTAGTCGTATGAATAGGATATCCCAAAATAACTACGGGAACGGAAAAATACGCGAAATATGCGTACAAATTCGCGGGCAAAGCTAGTTAATTATAATTAAGTAGGTATTCGATTCTGACGATAAGCAACCAAGATGAACCAAATAGGTTCCAGACAGAAATTTGTTTTCATCCTAAATAGATATTTCCGTTTCCGGAAATATCAACACAACCATAAAGTAATTTCTCAAAACAAGCAGACATCAGACCAGTATTCTAATGAGCAGCAGAACAGCAGGCTCTAAACTGCAGGCAAACAAACACGTAATATGAACGGACTTATCACATTGGAATATTATCCGACATTTATCTCGGCGCAAATCTCGAGGGAATCTCGCTTCCAGCTTCCCTGTATTGGGATGCAAAATCGGGAATTTAAACGAGGGTTTTAAGGGCCTTGCATAATACACGGATATCTTATATTGATTTGCAATACATTTTGTGTGATCTTTTATACCCGTTGTTATAGCATTGCCGAATAGATGTTGCTGGTGACTTGATCCGCTCAAATGGTTTTTTTTTTCTATTGATATGCACGCGTCTGTCGATTTTCTCCCCTCATGGTAAACGATGATGTGGTCGAAGATGGAGCACGCTTGCCTAGAAGTAACCTATTTACTCTTCACGCTATCAGGAAACACAGACTCTAGCAGAGAATTCCACTCCTTAGCTGTATGCAGAATTAATGTGTTCCCAAAACGTTTTATGCTATCCACATGCACAAAACGTTTTGGGAACACATATCCACCAAGTAAATGATAAATTCAATTTTTTTAAGTAGGTAAAACATAACACTTTTACACTTTCATTAGGGTTCCGTACCCAACGGAACCCTATTACTAAGCCTCCGCTGTCCGTCCGTCCGTCCGTCCGTCCGTCTGTCGGTTAGCGGGCTGTATCTCAAGAAACGTAATAGAGAGTTGAAATTTTCACAGGTTGTAAATTACTATTGCCGCTATAACAACAAATAATAAAAGTTAAGGTTTATGGTACAGAACCGTTCGTGTGCGAGTCCAACTCGCACTTGTCCGGTCTTCTTTGATAATTTTAAGTTATATGAGGCTGATGTTTCCATGCTGACTAACATGAAAAGAAACATCGAAAGAAACTCATAGGTCAAAGTCTCCTCATCCCACCGGCCCCCTTCTACCATCGGACATCCAGACGCACTGCATCTTACCATCCCTACCTTGTAGCTATTCCACCAATTCGCACTAAGCGTTTTCAAACGTCTTTTATAATGCGCACAGCAAAGGAGTGGAACTCTCTGCCTGCGTCTGTGTTTCCAAAAGCTTACAACCCTAATCTCTTCAAAGTTAGAGTGAACAGGCTCCTTCTAGGTAGGCTCGCTCCATCGTAGACTTTGTCTTTGTCATCTCTAACATAGACTAGAGTCAAGAGCAAACCCATAACAAATAAAATAAAAATAAACTCTTTTAAAGTCCAAACAATCCGTGCTGGTCAAATATGAATTTCCAAAAACACCTTTTTCTATCTAGACTAGCACTGGCAACGTAATTGGTCTGAAAAGGAACCGTTTTCTAAACTAATTTGAAGAAGAAGAGTAGAAAGAGAGGAAAAAACTGTTTATGGGTATTTTATTAACAGACTTCAAAAAAAGGAGGAGGTTCTCAATTCGGTTGTATGTTTTTCCTCGTAACTCCGTCATTTATGAACCGATTTGAAAATTCTTGTTTCATCTGAAAGGGTATACTCTTCGATTGGTCCCATTACCACACAATAAAAAAATTACTATGTTATTTATTGAGGTAATCAATGTTATAAATGTCTAAGTATACCTTAGGTATAACTTTGGCATAAAAATGTTTGAGATCAATCTTAGTAATTACAAAATATAATTGTTTTAATAAAAATTATAAATCCGAATTCACCCCATACCTATGGGTCAAACCGGATAGGCATTTTTTATTCAAGGGGTGAATATAGATACTAACAATAAATGTAAATAATCAAATTATTCGCAGTTTTTGCATACAAAAAATAATAATTCTTGCTCAGAACAACTGATGCAACTTTTGTGAGTCCATTTAAGACAAGCAGTGCATTGGTACCATTCACCTGTGGACTTAGTTTGACTGTACTTTTCGCCACAAACCAAACACTCCGAATCCTCCTGATAGTTTTCTTTATGCGTCTTTTTACCGATACCTTTACCTTTGCCTTTTTTTGTTTTAATTACTGATGACATAGCCTTATCTGGCAGTTTATTTTTATACGGTGATTCAGTCAAAATTGCGGTTTTTCCTCGACGCGCAGATAGCCGCATGTTCTTTTTAAAATGAGGAATCGGCATGATATCTTTCCGTGATACAAGACTTAAAGAATCTGAAAACGTTTGTCCTTCTGTAGATGTTCCTGCTTGTGGGGACGGAGTTCTTTCATGAGGCAATGGATCCTGAGAGAATTCAATTGTGGTTGGTGGTACAAATGATATTTCTGTTGTCTGTGATGGTGCAAAATCTACATCTGTAAACGTGTTGGGATTCAGAGGGCAAATTCCAGTTTTGGTAAAAGCAGACACTGCATTTTGCATAGTAGCGGCACATATGTTCGTGGCATGTTGACGCTCGCACTCTTTAAAAAGTAAAAAAATAGTAATTAAATAGACGAATAAAACAAACGCCCGCAATACCTACATATAAAATCAATCGGAGTGAAACCGGATAGTCGAAATCACCCCGTCCGCTTGTACCCCACAGGTGCCATGTTTGAAATTGCAATACTAACAGAGATTATGTTTACACTCATAGCAACAGCACATACCGTTTTAAAAGGTTAAATATATATTACTTCATAAAAAATACAACTGTATAAGATAGCACATAGCTAAACTTAATGATAACACTTTAAAAAAGTCAAAATATTAGTTAACTTACCTTTGTTTACAATTTTCGTTTATAGACGCACGCGCTGAGATGTTACCGTCGCCAAAATTTGCAAGTGCACTGAGTAAGCATTCGCGCGTACTTCACTGCAAGCTAGAGCGAGACAGCTGTACGCAGAGTAATGAAATAGCAACTATCTGGTTTCACCCCCTGTCCGATTTCACCCCTCATTCCCCTACCTAGGTACCACTAAAAAGAAACACTACAAGGTACAAAATAACTTCGGAAGAAAGAAAAAACTTTAATTTCCGAAGTCGTTGTCAAAAAACGAAAAAATAACCAAAAACACCGCCTTATTTTGTACCTTGTAGTGTTTTGTTTTTGGAAGTCGGCTATATTTTTTGTAAAAAAGTTTTTTTTAGTAGAAGGAATTGCTAATGTTCCTATAGACCCAAGAGCGAATCCGTGGTAAAAAGCAAGTACAACAAAGAAACATACAATTTCAAAACCCGGTTGCTGAAATTCAGCTCTGCAACGTTGCTTGAGGCATGTGCCATTGCATAACAGTGTGATGGCCGTTGTGCTCCAATATGACTGACGCATATTGGACAATTCCTTCCAGTACTTTTTTTATTTATTTGTCTGTATCATCAGTAAAACACACGGTTTCTAAATTGAAGACTTGAAATTGGTACTTGTCAAACTCAAATTTAATGCTAAAGTTAAACAATCATCGATGACGAGTTGCCAGCCCGTCGGTTTTCTACCGGTTGCATTTTGGGGAAAGTGCGACGGAATTGCATAATTTAATTCCGCCAAGCCCGTTCCATCATCGGACCACAAGACGAACGGCGATGCGCCACGGGTAAATGGTGGACATCCCACCCACACGCACAAAACGTTTTGGGACCACATTCATAATGCGTACAGCTAAGGAGTGGAATTGCAGACTGCCTGTTGTTACAATCATGACTTTTACTTCGAGACCAAACCTGAAAACTCGAAAAAAAATTCAGCTGTTTCATACATTTTAATTGGCTAAATATTGCATTTTGTATATTTTTCGAGTGTTCAGGGTTGGTCTCAAAGTAAAAGTTGGTTATAATCATGTGTACTTTCACTGGCTACGAGGTTGTTGGAGTTTTACAAATAAACCTGTATAGAAACACAGAAATCAGGCTGTTTGGGTGGCTATTGTGCTTATCATGAATCATTACGTGCATACGAGTAATAAGTCAATATAATACGTCTTTTAATTTTATTCCGTACCCAGTGGGCTATGGTAAAGTCCTGATTTTATTCCACCACCACAAACAAAGGCTTCATACAATACATGAGCAACAAAATAGACAAGTTTACGACCAGGATTACACGTCAGGCCATAAAACCAGACCGCAATATTAATAGAAGTGAGATAAATAAAACGCTTTGAATGTTCCAAGGTGTCTTATTTACTCGGAGTTATGATTATGAGTCTCGTATTAAATCTACGATGTTAGAGATTTTCCGAATTTTTTTGACTGGAATATTGAACCAGCAAGTCCTATTTATTATACCAAGTTATTTGCTCCAGAAATTCTGACAATATCTTCGCCACATCTGTTGCTCCAGATATACTTGAGGAAATATTGTTTATCTATAAATTAGATAGCTAGGAACCAACTCATGTTAGTTACTATACTGTGAACATCGTCAACTGCCTAGCCTTTTCCCAACTATGTAAATAGGGGTCGGTTTCATGTCAAACCGGATTCAGCTGAAAACAGTTGCACAGCACAAACACAAACAGCATTTTACGTAGAGTGGCTGCCTTCCAGACCTCCACAACTCATTAACTGGGTAACACGGTACTTCTTGGCAAACTGAAGTCAGATTTACTGGTTTCTGATAATTCGTAACGACTGCCAACGATCTATTTATTCAGCCGGGACCAACGACTTTACGTGCTTTCCGAGGCACGGAGGAAACTCGGTATGTTAAGATGATCACGAATCCACAAACCTACCTCGGCAAGCGTTGCTTAACCTTGAAGACCGACCCGTTCGCTCGAAGCGGCACGTGCTTTATCATACACATTGGCTCAACTATTTCCTTGCTTATGTTGTTAATATTCGTATTGCATCTTTTTTTTTAAGGATGGGAAATCATGAAATGACTCCTCCCGCTCTGGGTGAAGCAGAAAGGAGGGTCAGACTCTTACTGACTAAAACCCATCCGTGTTCCTCATAGTGCCCTATGCGTTCCAGGGCTACGGTACCTTTTTCGAACAGATTCCGCAGCCCCAGCAGGCACTTGCCCTAGCGGGCCCCGTCTTCAGTGCTGACATCTCTTTGAGGCGCGTGGGTATCGCAGCGCGCCGCCGACCCGGGCCTGGTTCTGATCAGACGTCGAGCCACCCAATGCTCGCCGTCCACAGGCCCACGTCTACGGCGGGCGGGAATCGTCCTGCGACTCCCGACACCGGGGCGTCTTCTTCTGTTGCGGCGGCTGGCGCGTGAGGTTTCCCTTTCTCTCACACGTTCGGCCTCCTCCTTTGCTAGCATTACTGCTTCGCAGAAGGAGGTGACCGCTTCCCATGCCTCCTCGCTCCGGACCATAGATTGAACTAGGGCCGGTCGCGAGAGGTCGCCGCCGCCGATCGCCTCGACGAGGTCGTATTGCGTCCTAACTTAATATATTATAATAGTTTATACGAGGGTGGATTGAAAAGTTCGCGGCATAACACATAAATACTTAAACTATTTTAATGTAACTGCCCTCATTCGATTAGTTTACTCTCTGGTTACCAAATTGTAAAATTCTATCGCAATAGCATTAACTGTATTTAAATTAGATTGAATTTTGTGAGCCTTTGTGCAGCGTTTTTAAAGAATGGAGAAAATTGAGCAACGTGCGGTCATCAAATACCTGTTTAAAAAAAAACTTACTACAAAAGAGATTCACGAAGATATGTCAACAACATTGGGGGAATCTGCTCCGTCGTATACGACTGTGAAAAAGTATTGAAGATGACCCTCGCTCTGGCCGGCTTATGACGTCTACGACTGAAGAAAACATCGGGAAAATCTGTGATCTGATATTGACAGATCGGAGAATGACCATCAGGGAGATTGCAGACACTATTGGCATCTCTTATGAACGAACACAAAACATCATAGTCAATGAACATGGATTTTCTAAGGTCTCTGCGCGGTGGGTATCCAGATTGCTTTCAATCGAACAAAAACGAATACGCCTCACGATTTCTCGCGACTGTTTGGAAATGTTTGAGGCTGATCCACAAGATTATTTGGCCAGATTTGTAACAATGGATAAAACTTGGGTACACCCCAGAGTCAAAACAGCAATCCAAGCAGTAGAAAAAACCTGATGAACCGACTCCAAAACCATTTTGCTGGCCAGGTGATGGCGTCAGTTTTTTGGGATGCTAAGGGTGTCATCATGGTGGACCACCTTGCAAAAGGTGAAACTATAAACTCGGCTTATTACTGCACCCTCTTACGTCGCTTGCGTGAAACAATCAAAGAGAAAAGGCCAGGATTACTCAGCAAGAAAGGGTTGTTCCATCAGGATAATGCACGCGTTCACACGTCTGTTGAATCTATGCCTAAAATTCGTGATTGCGGCTTTGAATTACTGCCCCATCCCGCCTATTCCCCTGATTTGGCACCTTCAGACTTTCGTTTATTCTCAAACCTAAAAAAACACTTTGGAGGTCAAAAATTTTCATCAAATGAGGAGGTCGAAGCTGCGGTGGGTGACTATTTTGAAGGCCTTGAAGAACTTTTTTTATGACCGGCATACAGGCGTTGGAAACCAGATGGAAGAAGTGCATAGAGTTAAGTGGAGATTACGTGGAAAAATAAGATTACTTTTGCTTATATTTTATATTGTTTTCTTGCTGAGGCCGCGAACTTTTCAATCCACCCGTATATCATTGATTATAAATGCGAAATCAATTTTTTTTGCGTTTGTTGCGCTTTCCCGCCTAAATTTCAGAACCAATTGTGATGAATTTTGATAGGTACACTGATATATGGAAACCGGGGGCCCTATTATGACGTGCTAACGATTAAGCTGTGAAAAAGGGATCGAGTTATGCGTCTTGTATAACTCCGTCTCCGTCCCACACCGTTATCATGATGGTTTTAAGATGTCATAATAGGTACCCAGGAGACCGTTATAAGCAATCGAAAAATAATCGTCATTTTATATATGTGACAGCAACTATGTCTTACCTTAATATATTTTGTAATTATTCGTACGCCAACTCTCCAAATCAAAAAGGTTGAAAAATGAAACTATTCAGAAATTAGTAATTAAGAGCTGTTTGCTACTAAGTTTGAAGTGAAATATAAATTTAGTTTTAAATAAATAGGAAAAGAAACTATTACTGTTTGGTAAATGAGAAGTTGCTCAAAAATAATCAGGAACCGCCTTCTACCGATAACCTATTTAGTATGTATGATGCGATAAAAGGGAATCCCAAAGATAAAAAAAAACAAACATTATTAAAGATTAACGCACCATCTTTGACCCTGTTCTCAGAAAATAAATAAATCAGGGACTTTACTTGTTACGCGGGGAAAATAAAAACTTAACAACAAAATAAGAACGTTATTTTAAAAAAGTTCTTAATTTGAAACTCTCTACTAGTAAAGCGGATATAAAAGTGCATAATTATGAACGTTTAAAAACGTCCTGCATTCGAAAGCGTCTGCTAATAGAGCCGAGATTATGAGATAATCGCGAGAACAACGGGCAGAGAATGGAACCTAGGAACCTACATATGTACCTATGTGCTCAGGCTCGTTTTATCTTCTTAAGGGCCCTATCACAGTCTCGCGTTTTCACTCACAAAACTGCTGACTCATGGCATTACGTAGAAATCATGCAGTTGCAATTACGTTTATTTTAGGGTTTATTGTTAATTAATTTAATGAATATTTATTATATTTTCATTTCTTATGAACTATGGTTTATTTTGGTATAAATTTTACGTAATAATATTATTACATTATAGAGAAACTTCCAATTAATTCATTGCGTTTTAGTAGTTTTATGGATTTTAATGGGATTTTTTTTACGGATATTCCATTCTTATTTAAAATTTCTGAGGCCGCTATGCACGAAACCAGTATAAGAAATATTATGATATATTTTTCATATCATTTGGTAAGTACAGTAGTTCAATCCACGAGCTATAAAAAGTGCCGTCGCGCTGTCATGAGAAACAAATAGATAAGGCAAAAATTCGAAAAGTGAGGCCGCTATGCACTAAACAAATAACTATTCTCAACTACCCAATAAGCCAAAGTTGTCTAAACATTTCCGTTTCCGAGAATAAGAAAGCCGAAATTGGTCATTTTACGCAAAAAAAAATACAATCAAATTGTAATAGGGCTCTTAAAGAGCTTTGCACACCGCGCGTAACATTGTTCATTACGTTTAAATAAAGAGTCCGGATTTAAGGGTATAAAAATGCTTTCATATTTTCAAAACCAGCTTCTTGAAATATAAATGGGTTCTTTGGGTACCGTCCTCAAAGTCATCATCTTCCAGCCCTTATCTATCTATATATCATCATCATATCAGCCAAAAGACGTCCACTGCTGGACATAGGCCTCCCCCAACCGTCGCCACAACAACCGGTCCTGCGCGTCCCGCATCCATCGGCTACCCGCGACCTTCACCAGGTCATCGGTCCACCTAGTAGTACGGTAGTTACATCGACTTTGTAAAGCAAAAATTATGTCCAGAAACTATTATTGTATTGTTACTTACCTACACACCTATTTCTACAAACTAAACGCGATAACTGAGCTCAACATCAAACATTTTCCTACTTTTGGAAATTACAATACACATTTTCCATGTCAATGAAACCTTTCAAATAAAAAATGTTTATTCATCGCATTTTCATTATTATAACGGATCATTTGGGTTCCTCCGGGAAAATCCCGCCGTATGACGGACTAATGGAAGTGAAGAATTCCTCAGAAGACGTACCTACCTACCTCCTACTCTATTGTTGATGTCGGGTATAAAACGATTTATTGTACCGTGACGTCACAGGTACTGTCGGCGTCAGAGATATATTATCTGCAGACATAACTAATATTTTCTCGGACATTTTGCACGAATAAAAAGTGGTGGCTTAATTTTATTTTTGGATTTTGGATGTCTCTCGTGGGCAGCACTCGGATTTAGTTTTTACTTTTATTTTGTTGTGTCACGACATGTACGAAAAGTTTTATCATGTTGGAGTTGGGTTATGTAGATACGATATACAAATGCTTGTTATTTTTTGTAGCACACTAAAAACATGGACTACATTTGAAACATTAAAAAGAGCCAAATTAAACACAAACACTCCTCGTCGTCGTCGCCTACGTATATTGACAGCAACTGTCAAACACTATCTAAACATAACCTCGATCGTCCTAAATCAACCAAAATTGACGTATTTAGAGCCTTCGAAAGTTATAACTGAATTACTTTAACGACATACCGAAACTCATATGTCAAGTTTATTATGTTAGTGTTGGAAAGTTTGGAGGCCGTGATCGAATAACTAAACAATAGATAAGTACACACAAAGCCGCACGAGTGATATACATCAGACGATGAAATTGCCAATCTGTGCTTTAGTACTGGAGCGATGTAGTGAAGTGTGAAGCTATCATTGTTCTGCGGCGAAAAAGGGATTGCGCTATTCATCGTGTATACCTCCATCCCTCTCTCACACTAGGACAATGATAGCTTTAACGGTTCACTGTACAGTCCCTGATGGACTTCATAATAAGTTAGTAGATAGTGATAATCGGTTTGGGATAACAAAGGCATTTAAACTTACTTTAACAGCAATATCATTGTTAGAAGAGTTTGGGATATTAGTAGAGAGTGGAATAGAAAATAAAGATATTGAAAATCAGAAATATTGCGAACACAGTTTTGTAAAGCACAAAAAATAAAGTATTTTAAAATAAATATTGTAGTATATAGTTATAGCTGACCGAGCATACGTCTGGATATTATTCCATATACATTTACTTACGCTAGAAAACATGAAAAACCTGTAAAACAGAAACAAGAAATATAAGCAACATTTCAAGACCGCTGTCACGTGCATCGTAACTTTTGACATGGAAGATGTAAGAAAATAACTTGCAACATAGAACTTCTCTCGAGAGAAAAGTTTGTCTTGCTCTAACAATAATGTACACGAATGTACAACAAAAGTAAAAATCAGATGATATTAAAAAAGAGTTATAATTAGAGTTTGTCTAAGTACGTGTGTGTTCAGACGGTAGACACTCAGCAACGATATACACTACTGCCTAAAAACAATGGTGGACACAAAGATTAGTCTCAAAAAAAAATATTATTACATTTTAGACATTGCTGATTTCAATCTTTCAAGTCATTTCACTCATTCGAACTTTTAAAAAATATATTTTCTGTGTGGCCAAATACTTTTGACGGGGAGTGTATAATACGAAATGCTAATGAAGGAGATGAAAAGTAACGGAGGGATTATGTGAGGAATTTTTATTTATTTATTTATTAGGCGCACCAACAATTGCTAACACCAAAAATATTACAAAAGTACTTAAATAAAAATGGTTTAGTGCCACAATTTCTTACAGGTAAGCACACACATGTGCCACAACAATAATGTGCTTAACTTAATAAAGGACATAAAAATATTCTAAGTAATACAATACTTCCATAAAATCACACACGACAGGTCACATCACACTGTGCGTCAATTTGCAGAACTTGGTAGTGAGTCTGCATGCACGTCCACAAGATCGCTGCAACTATTGACTAGTTTCCATAGCCGAGGAATAGCCGAATTAGCACCGAGAACTGTTCTACGTGGTGGAGGATAGAAAGGAGTTATAGGAGCACGGGGATATCAAGCTGGGGCTCGGAATCTGATTTTACCTAATAATTTATGGCGGTCTACTTTGTTTCTCAAGATTTTCATTAAGAAACTGGAATCTATTATGTGTCTACATTTCTCAAGAGAGTATAAACCAAAATGCGACAGCCTAGCTAAATATGATCTAATTTTTTTTTACAATTCCCGATGAATACGCTAAATGCCAGAGAAACCTTTTCTGTCTTCGCTCTAGTCTCAACTTATGCGTAGCGTAATGTGGCCTCCAAACAGTACTACAGTAATCTAATATGCTTCGGATGTGGCAGTTGTATAATAGAATTTTAGTTTTAGTTCGTCGGAAACCTACCACGTTTCTAATAACAAATGCCAGCATTCTAGAAGCTCGCTTGATGTCGTTCTCCAGGTGGGGTATAAATGTGAGCTTTTTATCAAAACGTACACCTAAATGGAATACACAGACGGCACTAAGAGTTTTTTTCTTTGAGAACTTTATATGAAAACACTTTTTAATGTTCAAGTCCATGTCTTTGTTAGCACACCACTCGATCAGCGTATCCAGGTCTTTTTGGACTAAGTCAGCATCCTTGTTTGCCTCTTTTACTTTACTGAACTTGAGGAATGACATGAAAGAAAAAGCCGTAAATGATAGAGTAACGGTTAACAGAGAAGAATGGGAGAAGGAAACGTGTTGCGTCAACCTTAAGTAGGTAAAAGTCATAAAATAAATGTAATAATGTGCACTGGATCCTACCCTCCATTGTCATCTTTCTCTATCACTCAAAGGTTTGCTGGGAGAAAACTCATTTCCGAGTTAAGCTCGCCTTTGTACATGAACTTTCATCACTGTGTTTTATATAAGCTGTTTTGGTGTACAATAAAGAATTAAGAGTTAAGAATTGAAGGACAATTATAAGTGGAAATTAACTTTAAAATCTCTAAGCACGATGTACTTCTTTATTTTTTATATGTTGTATAGATCAGTTAGGATGAAAACTGTGCATTTTCGACATATAACATGCTGTATTTATAAAAAGACGCTTTAATTTGTAAGAATTTAAGCTCAATCGCAGCTCTATGAACCTTATGGGGACCAATATATGGCCGTACAAGTATGGTAACTTTTTCTCGACAATTGTCAATTTTACTGTCAATATTGGCATGTTGTTTGTTGAAAAGGCATAGTTTTTGACTGTTAAAGAAAAAAGTGAAAAAAGTCCCATTTCGCAATTCATCGCGTGGTGCGCAGCGAACACGAGTCTTTCGAAGTTGCAATTTTTTATTCACACTACTCTAACTGCCCTAACTGGTCCATACTACATACCAAAAAACCAGAGTTGTATCCAGCTTGGCGATTTTAGCATTTATTAGCGTCGATTTTTACTGGTCTAAGATTATGACCACTAGAAAGG
The DNA here is from genome assembly GCA_950371165.1 of Lacanobia oleracea. Taxonomy (NCBI): domain Eukaryota; kingdom Metazoa; phylum Arthropoda; class Insecta; order Lepidoptera; family Noctuidae; genus Lacanobia; species Lacanobia oleracea. The sequence continues at coordinate 8,815,008 of OX493389.1, forward strand.
GAAATTTTCATAATTTGTAGTTAATTGAAAATCGAAATAGCAAACCAGATTTTTTTTTATTATATTTCTGTATTCAGGGGCATAGACTTTGAATATTACTAACCTATTTAATTAATTTCGAGTTATTTCCAAACTATGCTAAGACTACATACCTAAGTTTGAAAACTACCTACAGAATACCTGAGTGTCAAAAGCTAACTCGCAACTACCGTCAATGTTTACTGTATCTACTATAAACTTGGTAATACTGTTATTTAGTGCGATGCGATAGGTAACATCGCCAGTAACTTTGGGTGTAAAACTACTTTTGAATTGAACATAAACTATTTGTTTCATAGTTCTCTCCGTGCACGGAAAGTGCACGGAAATGACTGGCCTGTTAGTCTAGTGGTTAGTGACCCTGACTGCTATGCCAGAGGTTGTGGGTTCGATTCCCACCCAGGACAAATGTTTGTGTGATGAGCATGATCATTTGTTCTGTGTCTGGGTGTAGTTTATCTATAATATGTATGTATTTAGAAATATATAAGTATGTTTATCAGTTGTCTAGTACCCATAACACAAGCTCTGCTTAGCTTGGGACTAGATGGCGTTGTGTGATAGTTGTGTGGAATATTATTAAAAAAAAAGTCATTTATTTCAACGCTTTCAGCAGACATTTGCACGGGAAAATGTTTAATGTTAAAACTTGTATAGTAAAGCTATACAAGTTAAAATAGCTAAATGATTCTGAAGCAGCGTAGCAACACAAAAAAATACATCATAATCACCATTACAGACGAAAGATCCGGTCGTCAATCCAAACGGTCGTCACATGGACCGTCGACACAAAAATATACAAGGGAACTTTCAAGCAAACGGCTCCGGCTGTTTAAAATGGCGTCTACGCTGCGCTACCGCTACCTTCGCGTAGACGTAATTCTGTCGTGACTTAAGTCGTGTTGACAGTCAAGTCATTTAGTTTAACGCTTTCAGAATCTGTTAAATGATATTGTTAACATCCAAACTGGTAGTAATTTGTATATATTCGTAGCAAAAATGTGGCCATCCTCATTTCAGCCATATGTTTACAGCCGGACAAAGGCTTTAAATTGTAAACACACAAAGCTATAAGGGTGGTTTCAGGCAAACGGTGCTGTTTCACGTCTTGATACGAGTATAAACGCCGCGTACACGCTGCGCTGCCGTCGCGAAGACGTTATTTTATCGAATCTTACGTCATATTGATAGCGAACTCCGTAAACTATAACTAGCTACAACATCTTCGCGTGATCCATATATTCAGTCAAAACAAACTGCCAAACAAACTTTATCAATTTCCAATTTATTTTCGTCATGAGTAGGCAAATTGATACTTAGAATCGATTGTTCTTGTTGCCTCAGTTTAGTAGCTTCGGTCACGAAATATTTCTGAGGTAAACAAATATGATTAAAAATGACAAAGACGACATATCTGAGACTAGTCTCACATTTCCCCCTTAATTATCGAATCAATATAATTATTGTCATATAAGAGACAGAGGTGCAGATGACCGCATGTCGCCGGTAACTCTATTGTTGAACTAGCCTAAAGTAATACGGAGTTTTAACAAAATAAGAAGCCAGTTTATTATTAAAACACCAGCAACCTCTTAAGCAGTGAAAGTACACATGATTATAAGAAGCTTTTACTTTGGGAAAACCCTGAAAACTCTAGAAAAATATCAGCTGTTTCATACAAAATGCTGAAGAGGTTGCTGGTGTTTTACAAATAACCCTGTATATGCGGCCTACTGTACCTACTATCCATCCGAAAGTAACTACTGTTTTCCTTATTCTCCAATAAGTGAAAGCGAAAATATTTACAGAAGAAAGAGAAATATGTACTTATATCAAACAAATGTGAAGACAACAGCGATACGCCTTATTAAATATACACACCTCATACCAGCGAACACAGAAGGTGAACGACGCATAACCGAAATATCTCGTGGCACAAATTGTATGAAACTCTGGCCCAAGAATCTCCAATAAGTACCTTACTTAAAATACTTGCCATGTTCCCTTCATAAAAATGCAAATGGAAATCCGAACGTTATAATACCTACCGGACCTGGATTATTACACTTCGCGACCTTTGAAGCAACTATGTCCTTCATAATAACGTTTTATTTACATATAGAACGACTGACGATACAAAGACACAGAGTGTACTTATGATAGAAATAAAGAAATCGGAAATAAAACATGAAAGCACTGTCTCGAATAAAAAGCAATCTTTGGAAGTCGAAAAACTGCCATGTCACCGGCAGTTTGGAAAAATCGCGAGAGATTATAAAGTCTAGACAAATTGATAACAGTATTTTTTTTTCTACAATAATACGTTGATGGTTTATAATTTAATAGAGCCGTGCCTAAAAAATATGAATGGGCATGATTGGCGACCAGTACAATCTTACCGATTTTCTGTAGTATTATAGAAAATTTAGACAACTCTCGATAAGTCGATAGTGTTATCAACTTATCGAAAGTGTATAACCCCTACATTACAAGATAATATTTAATAACTTATGGTACAAAAATACAGTCATCTTAACTACTCGTGGATATCATAACTGAACGGCGAAACTTAAAAGACGTGTTGATTATACATCTGCTTTAAAAATGAAAAGAAAAAGGAAGCAAACCCTAATCGAGCAACTCGACCTTGACCGAGTTTCCGAGAACATCTGAAGTGGTAACTGACTTTGCGTGCACATCGGGGACTGGAGAAAAATAGCACAAGAAATGCTAAAAAGTTTAGGAAACCTAGGACTGGGAGTAGGTAGGTACTAGGTTGATCTGGTTCTTATTCTTGTGTCTGAGCCAAAGGTGAATATTTGGTGGGACCAGTTGGTGGCCACGTCAATTAGTGCATCAGTGGCGTATCTTAGATTCTGCAGGTATGTGGGCAATTAGGAACAGGCAGGATTCAGGTATAGTGATTGAATTAGAAATAAGGGGCAGTTTTTTGAGTTACCATATCCTAATTAATAATTGTATCACCAAAAAATACAGTAATAAATACTTTGACTTTGCAATAAAATATGATTTTATCTGTTCTATTCAGCCGTAGAAAAGAAATAGGAAGAATCCAACATTTTAAAAATAATACGATAAAATGTTATAAAAACACTACGCCATATCTGTAAAAAACCTTTGCGACTATATCAATGTTTTTGAATGGTTTCTCGGTAAAAAACGGCCTTTTAATTTGTTTTTTTTTTTTGTTATTGTGAACTCAAGTATACTCCTGAATTAATTCAAATAATACCTACTGGTTTCTCTTCACTTCGGCTGGAATTAAAACTTCCGGAAGTTTGCTTGTCATTCTTCGCTAAACATTTTCAGCCTTATTTGTAAAAAATAAAACTGATAGTAGCGGCATCGCCCGCTTGACAGTCGGTAACTATAACCACACCTGGCTTTAAGGAAAAAGGAATCAAGGAACATTATTTTTCAATATTGAGGTTTACTGATACTGGAGTTACTCCCAAGAAAAAGTATCTACGAGTATGTCTGGATCCAGGATATGGTTGACATGTGTGCTAACTATTAGCTAAGAGTTATTGTTTGTTACCAAAAATCTATTTGCGATATTTTTCTATTTCATTTGTTTTGTTTGTTTTTGTTTTTATTTAATCTAGCGACCCGCCCCGGCTTCGCACGGGTGTAAATTATATGTATACTAAAACCTTCCTCGAGAATCACTCTTCTATTAAAAAAACCCGCATCAAAATCCGTTGCGTAGTTTTAAAGATCTAAGCATACATAGGGACAGACAGAGGAAGCTACTTTGTTTTATACTATGAGGTATAGTGGGTCTGATTGGGGGGAATTTTTCTTCCTTTCTTTTCTTTAAATATTAAGGTTAAATAAAAATAATAAACGACTTACAATTTAGCGCCAAAGATGCGCCATTTTGATTTCTTTTTTAAACTCCTCATTTATGAACACATGTGTTTTTGAGTCAAATCTAACGATACCTTAACTGACGAAATCCATACCACCGTTTGGAAGATACGAAGTAATAAAGAAATTTACAAACATACATACAAGATACGCGAGAAAAACATAACCCTTCCTTGGCAGTCCGGTAAAAATTCCTCATTAGATGATCGAGCTCATTAAATTATCAGTTTCATTGGGTACAACAACAAACAAAATAAACAATCACCGTATAATATTGCGTTAATCCTAATCTACTTAGTTAATAAATCTAGTAAGTAATTTATACCCGTACTTAGAAGGGTGTCATTCCCACAAGCGTCTTTGTTGGCAATATAATTAATTAAATACCTACCTCAATGGAGAAACTAGATTCGTCCAAGATGGCTCTTTCCTACTTAGGCGAGAATTCGAGTGATTTTGAAAACAGCTGTGCATCTTATTGATGCCAGTTATAAAGACTCTCTGGATGTGGTTAGAACAAAAACAACTTCGACTACAAACGTTAGAGTATATAGGTTGCTTTCAATTTTTTTGCAATCTCAAGGGGTGAAAGTACCTAGGTACTTACAGAAGTACCTTGTGAATAGTCACTAGTAAGTACTTTTCTATCGTGCTAACTATAGTAATATGAAGTCGAGTTAAACAAATTTAATTAGGTATATCGACGATGAAGTGACAAGAACCTTTATCTACCAAAACATGATTTTACAGGAAACGAAAAAAACATTTCATTTTTTTTAAACACAAGATATGAAAAAAACTATTATGGTTTATATATTATATAAGAAGCGGGTATCGGGGGACGTATTAGACTAGTATGTATACAATCAACTTTCGAATTTAGGCGTAGATAGGTGATATTAGCAACCTAGGCTTTAAATTTATACAGAATAAAAGTCGAGATAGAAGATCTTTCTAGTTAGGAAATGCTATCAATTTTAAATAAAATGCGTGATTTTATGGAAATTTTAACTTTTTAACTTTTGATGAACTTTAACAATATGTCAAATGTTTAGAAAATAATATTGTTGTATTTATTATTACAATAAAGTAGGTGATAGAACATAAACATGGCTACATTACTTTCGAGATGTAATTAAAGGTCAAGAGAACAATTAATTTTTATCTAATTAAGTTTGATTATGAAAAAAAGAGAGATTTTTAACAAATGTTAAAGTGAAGATAGGAGGTTTTGACAGTAATAATTACGCTAATGTTATTTAGTTGTTATTGTTACTAGTTGATTAGGTGATACTGCCAGCAAATATAACGCAAAGTTGCATCATAGTTATTGTCAGTTATCAGTAACTCGTTAAAACTAAGATATACTGTTAGCTGATTTTGCCAGCTCACGCAAACGATTATTTAAAGTCTATCTACGTAAAAAAACGAAAATCGCCAAAATGTCAGTTAGGAGTTCATGTCACTTCGTCGTCGATATCCCAGATAGCTGGGTCGTTCTTCGCCCAAAGAAAAAGCGTTTTCATTCAGCGTGGCACTGCTGCCGGTTCTCTGGGCACGTTTTCGAATGACAGCAGTGTGGAAGAATAAGTACTTGGACGCCTAAGTGTTATGTTTTTGTAGGTGTAGTAAATAAACGAGTCATGAAATCTATTTTATATATTTTTACTTCAAAACATAATATAATATTATTTTACATTTTGAAACGGGAAAATATGTTCGCATATAACTCGAAAGATTGCCACACTGAAAGATTTACAGTAAATTAAAAATCAGCATGTATATTACGCATTTAACAGCAAAAAAAAACTTGGGAGAATGTGCAAGGGTTTTTTATTTTTAATAATGAATGAGCCGCTCTTGACCTCGACCTCGCCTGATGGAAAGCGTCCATCGCTTTCGCGCCCTACGATGAACGAGCGCACTCAGAAGAGATTATAGCTTGTTGCAAGCTTAGTATCTGGTAGAGACTTTCACGTGCTGTGCAAAGGGTTCCGAATTAATTTTATTTTAACACTATAGACTTACCTTTTTTTCTTTTACTATTGATAGGCACGCGTTTGACCACTTTCTCACCTGGTAAGCGATGATATGGTCGAAGATGAAGCACGCTTGCCTAGAAGTAACCTATTCACTCTTGACTTAAAGACTCCCAGGTTGTAGCTATCAGGAAACAGACTCCGGCAGGGAATTCAAAATTTAAATTAAAAAAAAAATAAAGGTAAATTTAAATTTACTACTATCTACTATACTTGTTTTTTGATGTAGTTATCCTGCTTGTCATCGAGTTTAATACCTACCCATTTTCTAATTTTAAAATAAAATAAATCTACTATATTTGTTTTTTTTTAATTAAAAATTAAATTAAATAAAACTTTATTTCAGACTACACAGTCCATACCTTTAGTTAGTATTGGTGTTAGTAACAATGGGGTGGGGTTTTAATTTTGGGCTTAGTACTTTCGGAGATAAGCGAATTTCTTCAATAACTTCAAAACTATTTATTGTTAAATTATGAAAAAAATATAATTAAAACGTATAGGCCTTTATCACACGGCACGGATTTCGTAGCGGTGCTCCGCGTGGTAAGGCGGTTTACGTCTGCTAGGTATCATCAGATTTATTAGAGGACAATGCGACATGAGATCCGCCTCACCGCCTACTGCGGAGCTGCGCGGTGCCGTGTGTTAATCGCCTCATATTGATGTGTTACATGGTACAGTTTGAAAATCATTTTTTTCTTGTCACCCAAAGCGACCCTTGTGAAGATTTTGAGTGGGGGGGGGGCACTCAAAATGTATTTATTTACGTAACACGTATGTTTAGGTCACAGAAGATCATATGTGTACCAAATTTCAACTAACTCAGTCCAATAGAATCAGAAAAAAATGCTGTGACAGACAGACAGACAGACCCGTGATACAGGTTCCGTTTCTTACGGATGTTTGGAACCCCAAAATTGAGAAAAAGAAGACTCAACCTCCCTCAGTTACATATTTCGACTCGAGAGATTTTCATGGTCGTCGCGATTGAGTCAGGTGGAGTGAAGGAATTTTCCTTCAAAAGTACTTAGAAAATGGGTAGGTATTAAACTCGATGACAAGCAGGATAACTACATTTAATATTACCCTATATAAGTTATATAGTCTGTTTTCTTTTAACGCCAGCTTGCTTTTAAAACTATTTTATTTCCTACGGTCTACATTAAAAACGTTACTTTCTGAGAGGGTAATGTAGGTACCTATCTAGCGCAGTATTACAGTTGTTCAAGACAATGAGAATATTTAACAATGGCTGCCCGCCACAGCTTTGCACAGGCAAAATGGAGTCTTAACTGAACTTTGTTTTAATAGTATTTTATTTCTGCTGGTATCTAAGGCATTACTTTGTGCGTTATTGAGCATGAAAATTGCAACGGCGATATCACTAAAAACTAAACCTTTGGAGTTCCTTATGACCACTATCCTTATTACAATTAAAAATCAGCAGTTAGAAAATATAAGCGCCAATACATTTATTTAGGACAATTAGTATCATCGACAGAGCATGCAGAAAGAAATTCAAAGAAGAAAAACAAACACTTGGAAGAAATTCTGGTCGCTGAGTGAAGTAATGAAAAATAAAGAAATTCCGATGGCGGAGAAACGAAAAGTCTTCAATGCTTGCATACTGCCATGTCCTACATACGGATGCCAAACTTGGGCCTTAATTGAACAATAACAAAATAAATTAAATATATATCAAAATGTGATAGAAAGAAGCGTATTGGGATTAAGAAGAAGGGATAAAATATAATTAAAAAATCACAGGAAAGCTTGGAAATGTTCAATCAGTATGTAGAAAATTTAAATGGCGTTGGATAAGCTGAAAGAAAAGAAAAAGAAATGGACCAGAATAATAACGGAATGGTACCCTAGGGAAAGCAGAAGAAGTAAAGGAAGACAGCCAAAGCGATGGGAAGACGATTTGAAACAAATAGCTGGGCCAGAATGGTTACGTACAGTAAAGGATAGAAACAAAAGAAAATCCTTAGAGGTGGCTTTTGTCGAAAGACAAGCTGTTAAGAGGGGAATTAAGCCGCATGCCGAGAATATGTTTTCGTTCAAGTTAATTAATAGTTTTCTTACCTCTTTTGTTATTTTTTTTAAGTAACTTTGGTGAAATAAGTAACAGCAATAAAGGCTTATTTTATTTTATTTTATGACCACTAAAGGTTAGTGTACAATTATACGAGTACCATCGTACCTATTTGTTGAAGCGGTCTTGTAACGGCCTTTCAGTTGGATGTTCCCATTTACTGCATTTTTTTCGAAAGTATCGTGTAAACTTAGCACGACACCAGTCTCACCCTTCCACATGACCGATTTAGTTGAAGTAACATCCTACAACAGATACGTTCATTTGAAACCCGCGCAGCATCCCATAACTCAGCTGCTCCTATTAGTTCGTAAGTTCTCAAACAACTGACTTCTTGCCATTCTCCTTAATGGAGGGACAGTTTAATCCCGTATTCCGTCCATATTTACAGTAGCTAAGCAAATTAATTCAAGGCTTCGCTTTGCTCGTAATAGCACCCACGGGGCTAGTGTCGCAGCGCATTCGACGAACAAATCGTACGACATTAAACCAAGTTAAAGCAATATTTTATCTTAGGTTTTTTAATCAAAAGTAATGACTTTATCGGTGAGTTATAGACGAAGAATTGTTTGTGCGCTGGTGCTCTGAGACCGATTTATGAAAGATTTAAAGACCACCTCATTGAACAATTCCGTAACCATGACAGGCACTGGCCCTAGAAAGACCTGTCAACTATGCTGACGGGATATACACAGCCTTAAGAAAGATATTTTCATAAGAAGATCAAAGATCTCAAAGTAAGTATTAAATAACAAAAAGGAAAACGTATTTGGAAAATAAACAATAACGAAACATAAATAAATAAAGTGATGAATGATACCCGGGGATAACCGAAAGGCGGAATAATTGTTAAAACGTCAGCTCGCTTTCACAATATTATTTTAAGTCTAGTGAAAAATGACGGGGCGTGGATAAACGACGCTGTTAATCTTTTGAATGGAATTTTAATCACTTTTCAATTATCCTTTTTGACTTGTAAGGGGAGAGTTAGAAGTGAAACAGAATATTTGAACGTAGGTTATTACTTAGGTGAAGCATATAAAGTTCTTACAAATACTTGCGGGACGTCTCACCCCCGAAAGCTTACTGTAAAACAGGTACCCTACTTCTGCCATGATTGTAATAAAATCATCATTATCATCTGCCTAGCCTTTTCCCAATTTTATTGGGGTCGGCTTCCAGTTAAACTGAATTTAGCTGAATACCAGTATTTTACGAGGAACGGCTGCCTACCAGACCTCCACAACCCATTAACTGGGTAACACGGTACTTCATGGCAAGACTGGAGTCAGATTTACTGGCTTCTGACTTTCCGTAACGACTGCCAGAGATCTACAAATGACAGCCGGGACCAACGGCTTAACGTGCTTTCCGAGGCACGGAGGAAACTCGGTATGGTAAGATGGTCACCCACCTGATATGATTGTTATAAAATATTCCAAATAATTGAAACCTACAGTTTCATAAAGACTTTAGTCATATCAGCAAACCTCCAACGAGGTCGCTGGTCTTCAAGATTCAGTGTCCACTTTACACACCTAAGACGGTCAAACCAAGAGCCTGTTACAAGAACTGCAGTGCGATTATGTAAACATGTGGAAGTGAAAACTTAACTGAAGTGAACATGAAGTGAGCTGTCAATCCATGCAAACAATATGAGATGATAGTTCACCTCACGCTCATTCCACGTCAGAATAGACTGGCTGAAATTATCGCACGGTGATAAATATAGAGTTTGTAACGTTGTAACTAAAGTCTCAGTTTTACATTAAAGTTATAGCGATGAAACCGAAACTATGTATTAATAACGCAAAACTAAAACTTTCCCGAACTTTTGGATACCTGGTATCAAGTTATCAAATATTACCGAACACTTTAATATAAACGGACCACGATCGAGTTTGACCCGAGAAGCCAGAGTTTAATCTTCATAAAGTCAACGGATATGTGGCAACTATCGATTGGACATCTCTATTATAGGGTTGGGTATGTTATCGATGTGAATTTTGAAGTGATACTAAGAAATTCATCATGGAAACGTGTTGCTTGGGAACCAAGTTTTAGCTGGAGCTAAAAATAGGCACAGCTCTTTAGTTTCGGGTGTCATAAATAATGACTGTGAGATCAAAGGAGCGAGCGAGTAGCAGCGTTTTTCTGTTTGGTGAAAGATATTTAAGTGAAAATCAGTATTCAATTGACGCTGGACATTAAAGCCTTCATATGTGCAGAGTAATGTTAATGTGTGAGTGTGTGTCTGGTGATGTCTGTGTGTGTGTGAGTAATGTTATCTCTTTTTTATACCACGCCATGAACCATTTAGATACGAATGCTTTTGCACGGAATATTCTTTCAAATCAATAATCCAGTTTCTTCCTGTTTTCAGAGTTCGGTATCCGAAGGATAACCAGGTCCCCTTATAAAGTCTCCACTGCCCGTCGGTCCATCCATCCGTCTGTTTGTCTGACAGCGGATTATACGAATTGAAGTTTTCACGTTATGATTCACTGTAACAACAAAAAATAAAAAGGGTACTATTCAGGAAACGTGATTTTTTGCGTTTTTTTATACGGAACCTCTCGCGTGTGAGCCGAACTTGCGCTTGGTCGGTTTTTATGCCACGTCCAGGTGATATCTCTAGTGCACCCAGGTTTTGTTCGATGTTGCAAATATACAGAAAATGTTATCATGTCAGATACCCAGATCTTTTCAACGACTATTTTATACGAAGTTATAAACTCGTAAAAGAGATACATGGACAAGAGGGAAGAATTTTCTTTGTAACAGGTGCACCATTTATTCGGCTGCAAAAAGACGGACTTATAGAAAAGTTTCTTTTAGAAAGTTACAATATTTTGTTTTGACACTGTTGGCTTGTCGCCAGCGGGAAACAGTTGAGTTTGACCTCTTACACTTGAAATGAGATGACATGGGGATTTTAAATTACTCGTATAAGTATCTGTTCTATTTGGAAATTTCTTCAACCTTGGTTTAAGCGGGAGCAAAAAGTAATAGTACGTTATCGTTGTATTGTGCTCTTTTTCATCCAATGACTAGACTCGAGTGTGAGGAGCTCGTGGCTAGATAATAACAGCCGCATGGGTCGATCTTCAAGGTTAAGCAACGCTTGCCAAGGTTGGTCTGTGGATGGGTGACCATCTTAACATACCGAGTTTCCTCCGTGCCTCGGAAAGCACGTTAAGCCGTTGGTCCCGGTTGTCATTTGTAGTTCTTTGGCAGTCGTTACGGATAGTCAGAAGCCAGTTAATCTGACTCCAGTCTTGCCATGAAGTACCGTGTTACCTAGATAATGGGTTGTGGAGGTCTGGTAGGCAGCCGCTCCGCGTAAAATACTGGTATTCAGCTAAATCTGGTTTGACTGGTAGCCGACCCCAATATAGTTGGGAAAAGGCTAGGCAGATAATGACTAGTCTCGAGTGTAAATAGGGCATCCTTTTCATCGGACTAACCAATCCATTGCTGATTTGTCTACCTACCTTAATGTATGTATAATCATAATAAAACGTCACGAAAAACCTTCAACTATTTGATACTTAGTAAGTCTAGTAAATATAAAATGGAATCATGATTTATTAAATGTTTATCTACAAAGAAACATGAACACCTAACACTTTGTTCAAATAATACTTACATTACAGTTAAATGTATAACTACAAAATGTTCCGTATGTAAACAGTTTTAGAGTTCAAAATAGTGGCTGCTGTTACAAAAGTGACAATTAGAGAGAATTATTCTAGCGACCAGCTTCTAAGAGGACTCTTAAACGTTACTTTTATTACTGCACTAGCTTTCTTAGTCACATTAAGCTTCTTTTAAAATTTTACGTTGAAAATAGCACTTAAGAGGAAAAAGGTCTTGACTTTTTTATGATGCCTTCGCGAATAAAAGAGAGTAAATTCAATTAAGGCGCAGTAGTTGTTGTGGAAGTTTATGTTCCGTATACGATGGCCTTTAAGTGAATAATTCTTTGCGCATACACTACTCGTACTCGTAGCAGCTTGTGGCTGAATATGGCCGCACTAGTCGATTGTCAGCTTCGGCTTAGCAACGCTTGCCCAGGTCATTCCATGGATGGCTTACCGTCCATCACAGTCCCTCGAAAACTACCTACGTTGGGCCACGACTCCCGGTGGACCCTTGTAGATCTTCGTCAATATCAAGAAGCATGAAAACAATATTGTATTGCTAAGGGATATCACTTGCCACAGTTAATGGGTTGCGGAGTTCAGATACACAGTCGATTCGCTCCATTCAAAACACTGCTTGTATCGGATACAGCTTAATACCAGATTAAACTGTATCCGATCGATTTGACTGGAAGCTGATGCCCAAACTGAAAACTTTATCTTCACCATGAAGCATCCCACGGTGACCGGTACAACCAATAAAACTAGAAAAAGAAAATCACACGCACATGAACCATAGAAACAAAACACTCCCTTTTTTGGGCAGTCGTGTAAAAAATGAACGCGTTTGACAGCTGTAGTAATCGAAAAGTCACTTGATCGAGTTTTGGTGTCACGTTATAGTTGGAACCTTTTCTAGGAACTAAGTGGATTAACGTGAAAGCTACGAGTACCTTGGCTCAGTTGGGTGAACGTACCTTTTATACCTACCGATGTAGTGGTGGTGATATGTGGTATTATTGTTCTTTATTGCCCAATATTGCTATTACAAGTAAAATTTCAACGATCTTCCTATTCTGACATCATCTGTCATGACCAAGGGGGATCCCAGGATTGTCGTTTGGAGGGGACCGGCTTGACACCGCTGATAGTGGGATTTTCAACAAAAACAAACAAGCACATTAAATTTTATATTGCTTAACACATGACAAGCCTCCTTTGATTACTTTTTGTAAATTTCTCAACGACTTTGTTAAGCTTAGACTAACAAAGATATCTGATGATAGATGTTGTCAAAATGAAACCTTTTCTAGGAACTAAATATAATTATTATCGTTGAAGCTGCTTCGATATACAGTAGCGTGAATGTGCCCACCACCTTTTAGTACAGTGATTTGTTGATTGCCTATATAACTGATATAAGGGACCTTTTAAACATAAGGATAGAATAGAACCCTTTACGAACCATTTGGGGTCATTCCATTAACAGAATAGTAAATTACACTGTCCCAAAAGTTTAGAACTTTATCTCTTTAATTAATCTAGTTGTACTGCATTATTAATTTTATTTACTAACATAATTGTAGTCTGACGGCACAATTCATCGCATTTTCCGCTGTAGAGACATTGTAACCGTTAAGTGTAAATGGATATTCCCTAATGGAACCTTTTGTTTTCGAAAAAGATATAATACTTAGTTGAAACTGTCTGGACCGACTGTGGGGTCTTATGTATGTAAGAGAAGGTGTGTATTTTTTGGTTGAAATTCCTTAGGAGGACCTTAGGTTTTAAAAAACGTGTCCATCCATCTTTTCGAAATAATTTCGAAATCGGATCAGAAACCTTGGAGTAATCGGTGAACATACCAAATACCCAACGAATTGAGAACCTCCTCCTTTTTTTTAAGTCAGTTAATTAACGTTTTACACTATGTAGATCCTCCATTTCCGGAATGGAGTTCAGAAGTTGAAGCTCACGATCCAATGTTATAGATTTTCCGTCCATCGTTATTCATCGGTCTCAATTTCAAATGATTATATTACAGACACCTAGTATTTTTTCTTCCTACATTAGTAGGAAAAAATATTAATAGATGTCTATACTAACTCTGCACTATAATCTTAAATGATTATAATATTAATTATAAAAAAATAAATGAAGGGTAATTATCCAATGAAGCCTCAAAGGGTTGACCGTGTCCTGGGGCCTTACTTTTAAGTCTTAATGACACCACAATAACGTTGTGAAAAAGATGTAGTGCTATGAGTACTGTATTCGTCTCCCTTACACACTATACAACCATGATGGTTATAAGAAATCATAGCAAGTACCCTGGACTTAAGACATACGGTACTTTTATCCCGGGCAACATCCCCTTGGGATAATTTCCGATTTTTAGGTAGACAAAGTCGCTGCCTGAAGCTAACATTAAAATCCAAATTCGGATAGATAGTACAGAGGCTACGTATTCAGCCGAAAACCCGTTCCTGCATTGCCTAGTGCAACGCTTTGAGTGTTGCTTTGGTTCCCATGAATTAGTGGACAGTGTTATCACAAAGGGAACCTACCTTCAAATAGCCCATGTAAATGTCCGTCCGTGACAAAGGGAAACAGTCTGAGTTCTGCTTTGCGCTCTGTTTGTGTCCTGTGTTTTAATACAATCACCTAAAGTGTTGTTTCACTCTGGAATACGTTGAGATCTTGAGGTTTCAATCATTCCAGTGGTTCCGTCGGTCGAAAACCTGACTGGATCTAACAAAAAAAAATTGTATTCAAGTTTTAACTACTTACATGTCAAATCTCGCACTACACCTTTCACGTTAATACACTTCACGTACATAAAGACGAAACGTCTTGTCGTCGACATAATTAAAAGGACTCTCACTTCTTATGTTAGAAAATACAATTATCAAAACAATAACGTAGCATTTAAGAATAATTAAAATTTCGTGTACAACTCACGTAGGAACATATTGTCAACAGTAGTCTGAATTGTCGTTATAGTCCACAATCGGATGAAATTAAACTCGCTTTGAGCACCGACCGCATTCGGTTTGGTCCAACATTTACAACCTACCTATAACAAACAGTTTCATACAGTAGTGCTACTGGGACTCTAGTACATCGGTTGGACAGGAAACACACTCCCAACATAATTGGAGAAAAGGTTAGGGACATGGTCTAGCTAGTTAGGTTAGGAGAAACGCTATGATTTTCACAGAATCAGAATGCAATATTACAATTAGGAACTCAGGAAATAGGTTGGTAGGTAATACTATTACAATACAACAATATCGTTTTCAAATATCAGAAATATAGACACGACAAGTCAGGTCCCAATTTAAACATAGCTACCATTTATCAATGAGAAACCAACGAATAGATATTAGAAGCATGAATAAAACAGATCTCTATTCAAGCACTTGCGCACACAAGTTGATGAAACAAGCGTACCAACGTCTATAAAGAACGCTAAACACAGATTTTCTTTCACATTTTAATGCTTCATTTTCGCATTTTATTTCTCGCCGCGCTATTTCTACGCCATTGGCATGGAACAGCATTACTCAGGAGCGAAGCGAACGGAAAAAGTTAAAATGAAAACAAGAACTCAATGTTCGTATTAGACGCTACCTATGCTTTTCAGTTTGTATTTGAACACGAGTAAGCTGGGACGTTGCGATTATTTAGTCGGTTCTGGCTGTTTTTGGCATTGACCTAGATACGGAGTAGACTCCGTATAATGTCAGTCAAGGGTATAATTTGCACTACAAGTCTACACAGTTAGCATACTAGACCAATTTTGACAGCACTATCGGCGCAATTGTGGGATTGATCCCCATACGAGACAAAGTTGTTTATGATTAGCAGGTATTCAGATTGTTATTAGTCAGATGAAATAACTTGGAACACCTCCCGCTATGTAGGGTAAAATCCTAGGATTAGTAAAAAAATCATAAAAGTCATTTTACAACAAATCTTCTGAGAGACATGCGCCAAGATCCGCCATCGAAATATCTCGAATTTATATTTTAGTACCAAATTCACAATCACCAATCAACGCGGTCTGAATCAGCGTTACCTATTGTGTAAACTGTATTAATATTTCTCGAGGGGTATAATTTTGTTAAGATACATGAATTTATAATTCGAGATAATTTAAATCCGTCGCCATCGACTTTATTATCAACTTTAAAGTAGTTTATTTTAAGTAAATTTTTAGAGTTCCGTACCCAAAGCGTAACCAACGGAAAGTAATTGCTAAGCCTCCGCTGTCCGTCCGTCAGTCCGTTCGTCCGTCTGTCTGTCAGCGGGCTGTATCTCAAGAACCGTAACAGGTAGACGGTTGATATTTTCACAGACTGTGTATATCAACAAAAAAAAAAGGTTTATGGTACGGAACCCTTCGTGTTCGAGTGCGCCTCGTTGGCCTCGTGGCCAGTTTTCAAGTGTTCATTTTTATCAAAAGACCTTAAAACGTATGGGTCGCATAGAATTTGAAGTTTTTTTTTCCATTTGACAAATGTCTCGAATCCTGAAAATTATATCGATACTTTACAATTTGTAAACGTTAAAATACTACAATACAAACCTTGGTCTTGCGATGCGGCTGCTCGAAGTCGACCTTCATCCGATCGCCTCTCCATCTCAACAATCAATATCACGGCCACATTACATTGTCAGTAAACTGAACCAAACAACACTTCAACTGAAACTTTCAGACATTCATACAAATTAGTGGTAACTTCGCTAGTTAAATTCATTAAAATATTTGAAAGTTTGTCTTGAATATTACATTTAAAACAAGCCAACGGCCAAAGGTGTCGGGTAATGAAACAACGGGTACCCCTCAGGTAGTCCTGTCAGTGTTTGTCGTTTAATTAGGTTTCGTACTGCGCAGAAAGAAAAACCGTTTTATCTCAATAGGAAAAGGGAAACGACTCGAAAGGAAACGTAAATCAACATCCGATTTTCGTTTCTGGTTGTCGGTGTTCAGAATTAATAAGAAAGTCTGTGATGAGTTTTTTTTTATTTGTTTGGCAGATATTTGGATTGAACTACAGGGCGGGAAGTCTCGACATAATTACCGATTACCTACCGACTGAATTCGGTCGTTTAGACTTAAGGCCGCCCATAGACCGTCAATCCCGAACGCGATCCACGGATCAGTAACAACGTTTTTGAGTCTCGACAGCGGACTCCGAGGTGAGTATAAACATAAGACCTTTATGTTGTGTGTACTAAAGTTCACTTTGTGAGCTTTGTCACTCAGGTGAATCTCGATATCGAAATGGTTACTTACAGAATAGACTAGCTGATCATTGATTTTGATCGTGGATCGCGTTCGAAATTGACTGTGTACGAGCGGCCTTACCTAATTCAGTCGGTAGGCGATCCGAATGGTTTTTTTGTTTTATTTTATTTAGTTTGTTGTATTAAACGCGGCTTTTTCTTTTACTATTCTAACAAACAATAATGAAGGAACTAATAAACATCAAACTGTACTTTTGAGTGTCGAAGTGCCTAACTAATCTGCACAATTTTTTGTTTCACATATTTCATTCAGCAATTGTAAATCTATGACAAGGTACTGAATTTCGGTTTGCTAGCTAACATGTGGGGTATTTTATGTACCATTTAATGCTAAATTATTTTTTTATTTGATAATGGGCTTGCTCTTGACCACAATTACGTTTGATGGAAAGCGATAGATGAGGTATATGATGGAGCGAGCATTATACACCAGAATAAGACTACAAAAACAACCATCACGTAGTTTCCTCCCAGTGCCCACTATGATAGACGTGAGATACCCGCGCAATAACGGTCATTCACCCACATACATTTATTTTATTGACTTAGTTAACATCAAAAATAGAAATACTAATATTATAAAGAGGTAAAGTTTGTGAGGTTGTAGGAGGTAATCTCTGGATCTATTGAACCGATTATGAAATTTCTTTTTTTTACCAATAGAAAGCCACGTTATTTGTGAGTCATAGGCTATATTCTAACGAAACATACTGCCCAACAAAGTGGGCACGGATCAGCTAGTTATGACATAAAGCAGTCCTGGGGGCCTACTCTCTAAGCCCGAAGTCCGTAGTTGCGGGCGTATTCCAATCCTTATCACCTAAGCACTAAGAATTAATGATAACACGATTTGGCAGTTACTGTTAAATCGTGTTTAATCGTCTTATCGTATGTTTAATCGTGTGTTAGTTCAGGTTCGGGACTATTCGTAATTCTGTAGGTGATACGAAGGTGAATTCGCCCGCTACTAAGCTCGAAACTACGGACTTCGGGCTTAGAGAGTAGCCCCCCTGATTCGACGTCTATCATGATCCTTTAATATGTTCTCTAGCAAAAAAAAATAATAATTTATTGTTCGAGTATCTACGAAGGGATATTTTGGAATGGACAATGTACTTTATATTAATACGATGATCCTGATTTTTCAATGCGATATCTACAATTCTACTCAACAAAGGAAATCATTTTGGTATCTCTCTTATCATCGAGGAATATTCATAAAAGGATGATTTCGAATATACACGACGCTCAGAAAATTGATACGTTGCTAACATAAAGGCATGCTTGTAATCACGTAACATTATATTCGTGAGCAAGTGAAACATTCCAAGGTTACAAACCTTTGACATGCTAAACGAAAATGTAACATCCAAATACATGTAGCTATGCTCGTAAATTCTCAAATTCATTAACAGAACATCAGAGTTTCGTTATTAAAATATAAATTGTCTGGCTTTTAGACGGTTAATACTAAATCAAAGGTAGAGTGGTGTCTCGCTTTTTTTCCTTTTTTTTCCAAGGCTTTTAATTTTAGACAAGGATTTTCAATCTTTTCATTTTAACAAATCCTCTTTTATGCTTAAGGTCGGAAATGACGTTGCTAGGTATTTAATTTCCCAGATTATAAATGTGACTAGAATGTTAACCAGGGTCACACACCTTTCAGCTAACTTTGTGTCTAATCTAATTTTTGAAACAAACGTAGACACATCGACTTCATTAATACGACAGGTGTAATTTGTTTCAGGGCCCTTATCGAGGCCTCTTAGCGGGCTCGTCACGTATCCACTCGCGATACGTATGGCACATCTCAGTCCGAAAGAGCCCATAAAAACAGATAGAAATCCCACTAAAAGCTGCCTACGTCCAAATTATTTTTATGTTCCAAGCATGTTGTAGAATTTTATTGCTACGAGCGTCTACGCAGCGTAGCACGCTATGGAATACTTAAAATATTTCGTAACTGAATTATTTTGTAGCTTTCAATATGAAATTATAATTTCGCTCGTTTCTCTTGCATTTTAGTCGGTTTTTTTATGTACTAAGTTATTTTATCTGTTATATTACGATAAAATTCAACGATTGTTTATTATTTCCTACATAAATAATTAACGAAAATTACTGACTTAATAACAAACCCATTTTCTACCGCAGGTTCTCGTATAGAACAATAAGTCAATCTCGTTATAAATTCCATTTGCTAAGTTTATTTTCATTGATCATTTGCTACGCCTTCTGGCTACGGCGCGACGGTGCTACGCCGTAGTGGGTGCTACGAAGAATTTTAAATTGAAAAAGTGATAGATACGGTTCATTTGTGATTCAGAGGTCAATTGCCTACGAAGGGAGCCAGAGCACTTATAAATATTGATCTATGGTAATATTAGACCTGGCGCTATCACTAATAACAGGTACTAGATGATTTATAAGTAAGTATGTTACGTAAATAAACAGCTGAAAACCTTTTTATTAGAATAATGATAACATGTTGAGTTGGCCATCACAATATAATTAATATTTATTTGTTGATAGAAAATATAATAAATACAAAAGGTAGCTTCAGAATCTGTCTCATACTTGACAAAGCTTTATCAAACCTTTTATCAGCCACTATCAATAGTTTCACTAGCACCACTATCCAAACGATACGTAATCAAATGACGGCTAGTAACACTACAAACGGACACACCAACCCTAATTTATTGTCATACTTTTCTGTTAACAATACAGAAAGAAATACACACGATAAAATAAAAAATATCGCGGTTTTCAGCAAATATTTCATTACATAATGGTACACACATCAAAGAAGTCTGTCTCGGTATTCAAAGGTTGACAAAATAAAGAATGTATGTATGCTAATATAAATAAAACCTTCAAGATTACAAATTTATTCATATTTCTTTCAATAAAGGTTTTACGAAATCCCTCCTACCTGGACCAGCGGTGGATTTGGGTTGCTTTGACCTTGGACACAATTCTAATAAATAGAAAAATCGCGAGGTAAAACACGCATAATAATAATGTGCAAGTTTTTTTAAGTTCTATGTAATGTAAATGAAAAAGTTCGTTTTCTATAATATTATACTGTACCTCGTTGACTAAAATACTGCTAAAACTAAAAAAAATAATATACAAATGCTAAATAAAAACTGGCTAAGCTCGTCAACTAAGAAACGAATAATCTAACACAAGAGGTAAGATCAGGCTTTAGCAGAAAAAAAAACAACAAACTTTACGAAGAAAATTTCCCACGACCGCTTTTCGCGCTTCATGCAATATTCAAAACTTTTGCAATAGAGTTAGAATGATGAACGATACGTCGAGTCTAGTCGATAAACTTTGAAAAAAGAATTTGCCAGTTAAAAGTTACCACAAATTTTGTATTTTAATATATTTATGTTTTTATCGTGTTGTATGCGAGGCGGGTTTAGGCTGCGTTGGGAGCGAGACGCGCGAACCGCCAGCAACGCAGAACGCGACTGCCCGTGGCGCGTCGCTGTACCCGCTACGTTCTACGAGTATACGCCTTAGCTCAGTGCCGCACTGGTACTAACTTCGTTTATGTAAGCTTCTTGTATACCGCACGCTGTCGGAAAACTTTCATTAGCCAAAAGTTTCTCATGATTAATATGGCTTGGAGAGAAAGGTGTAGCATTACTACTCTACTCAAAAATAATTTATGCAAAATATCTGCCAAAATACCTACCTATTTTGGCAGATTATTCGCATAAATTATTTGTGATATGTATATATTTGTGGCCAACGCAGGTAGAAACTAGATGACCACCGCCAAACATAGAAAAAATGGAATTCTTTGGAGGAGGCTTTTACCCTAATGGGGTCCACAGATTAAACTTGCTCAAATATTATAATTAACATTTTTCTTTTTTTTGTGGAATGAAATAAAGCTATTTTATTATTATATATTTGTACCCTCTTGGCTTGTTTCATATACCTAATATAAAAACCGATAAGATTTCGTGCGCACTTCGCTTGCTCTTACATATTTCTTCTTTAGTTCTCAAGTTCTATTTCTGTTTGAGGCGATGTGCTGAAGATGCACCTGCCTGAAAAAAGTTCTGCCGCTGCCTATGGGTGTACACTTACATAGTCAGCAACGACATTCGCATACACTGCAGCAGGTTTGTTTTTGATGTCATAAAATGATTGAGCGTTAAAATAAAATGTACAGTAGGTACTACCGATTGGACTGCTGGTGCCGGACCGTATCAATCTACTAAGGCGATAAATATTGAATGTATATACAGCTTTATGGCAGACAGGCTTTTACAAGCTGGAAAAGACTCAGAAAAACTTGAGAGTAAGTTGAATGAAAAACAAGCGCGAACTAAGCGAGCTCGAAATTATTGCTCTCCCGCTTCGGAAAGGTTATACAGAAATAGGAGAAAGCCTGGAGAAGAGCTTTTAACTCCAGAGTGCGTTTTACTAAGGTACTGAACATATTCTGAAATTGTTTGGGATGTTCATGCATCCTACGTCCAACGCTCACTCCCGCCTTATTCTGCCAGTGGTGTGTAATTAAGCATCTTCCCATACTTATTCCTAAGCCTTACATTTTATCGTCGTCGCAACTGGCTTAATCAGCCTAGCCTTTTCATTGAACGGCGCCGTTCAATCACCGGCCTACATGCCATCCAGCCATTTCGTCTAATACAGCATTTTAATGAACTGGCTCGCAGATACTTAGGCCTTTCATATAATACACGAAAATATATGAAACTTTTCATTTTGGGAACTGTTTTAAAAGTAAATTAAATACTTAAAAAACCTGTCAGTTCATTAACAGACTTATCTATCTCTTAAGATAAGATAAGATAAGAAACTTTATTTGCTCAAACATGTGTCTACATACAAAATTAAAATAATATATGCATGCAAGATCTTAAATAAGAGTGGCTCACGACATGTTTGCCATTTCTCAGGGCGTGCAAATATTTTGGGAAAAAAAAAATTTACAATTTTTTTTCATAAATTTTTAAATATTACACTTTTACATTAATTAAAATCAGTTAAATTTCTTATTTTCGATTATTTACATTATCATATTATTAATTATATTCATTACATATTCTCCTAGTCCAATGTACAGATTACAATAAAATTATACTACGAAGATTTACATAAGTTAATAGGCACTCAATTAAGTAACATTTTATTATTATTTTTAATGGCATATTTAAGGTTTCCATTACTATATTATTTACTTATAATAATCACCATGAGTCGTTTAAAAATTCCGCAATACTATAATATGCTTTTTGTGACAAAAACAATTTCATAGTTTGTTTAAGTTTAAGCATTGTTAGTTCTCTCCAACTTTTGGGCAATTTGTTGTAGATAATTGGTGCCATGCAAAAAACACTCTTGCGCATAAGTGCAGTTTTCGATGTATGTCCACACAGTTTACTATCATCACGTCTATTTCTTGGAAATTTATCTGACATACGAGAAAACAACTGTGGATTTGCTTTGACGAACATTACTATTTCTAATATATAAAGTGAAGGTAATGTCAATATGTTATATCTAATGAAATATTGTTTACAGTTATCAGTAGTTTTGAGATTAAACATAGATCTCAAGCAGCACTTTTGTCTTTTAAAGATGATATCCCGGTCGGTTGAGTTACCCCAGAAGATAACCCCATATCTAATGACGGATTCGATTAAACCATAGTAGGCCGTTAATAGTGCTTCTCTAATTAGAGTGCGTGATAATTTATATAATGCATATGCTCCACTGCTTATTCTTTTGGCTAGAGCCTCAATATGCGCTTTCCAATTTAAGTTTCTGTCGATTGTTAGGCCTAAAAATTTTGTAGTATTAGCTGTCTGTATTTTATTATTATTATATTCGATGTCAAGATTAGAGAACAATAATGATCTTTGGCTAAAGTGCATAATCAAAGTTTGGTTTATATTAATTTTTAAATTATTATTATTAAGCCACGTTAACGCTTCAATTAATGTGTTTTTTTATTTCCGATTCATATGTATTTTTATTATGGCATGGTATAGTTATCGTGCTGTCATCCGCAAACAGTGTCATGGGATGTTTAATGGATTTAGGGAAGTCGTTAATATAGACTGTAAACAAGGGTGGTCCAAGTACGCTACCCTGCGGAACTCCATAAGGGACGGTACGCTCGCATGACGTAAAAATCTCTTCACTGGAGCTCATGTTTATTTTACTTATTTGTGTTACTTGTTTTCTGTCTTTTAGGTATGATATAACAAGATTAAGTATGTTTCCTCGTATACCATATGCGTCAAGTTTTTCTAGTAATATATTATGTTGAACATAATCAAAAGCATGTGTCATGTCACAGAAAATGGCACAAACTGGTATATTTTTATCCATGTTTGTCATGACAGTATGCAAGAAGTCGTATATGGCCAAGTTAATTGTTTTTTTCTCCCTAAATCCTTTCTGTTCATCACACAGTATATGATTATTTTCAAAATAGGCATTAAGTTCCCAGTAAATATATTTATCGAAATTTTTTGAAATTATTGGTATTAATGATATTGGCCTATAAAATTCCATTAGCTCCCATATCCTGTTTCTTAAACAGTGGTTTAACAATAGACTTTTTTAGAGCATTGGGAAATATACCTTCACTGATACTCAGATTAATAATGTAGCTTATGGAGCTACAGATTTCATATGCTACAGACTTAACAATTTTTGTACATATGCTATCGTATCCTACACTGTTTGTATTTTTCAAGGATGCTATAATTTTTAATATGTCATGTGGTAAACTTGGAGCCATGAACATTGAGTCTTTTCTGGCTAAAATATGTTTGGTGACTGTGGTTCCCGAGCTAGTCATAGGTTTTATTTTATCTATAAAGTAATTGTTAAATATATTTGCAATAATTTTGGGGTCAGTTACAGTTTCATTATTATATCTAATTTTGTCTATAGTATTTTTTGGTATGTTCAGTTTTGATTGGTTTATTATTTCCCAAGTAGTCTTAGATCTATTATTTGATCTTTTAATTTTATGTATATTTTGTGCGCGTTGAGTTAAATTAATTATTTTTTTAAGCAATTTCGAATAATTCTTTAATTTATTTTTATTAGTTTTGGTAGGATTTTGTCTATATTGCCATAATAAGTGACGTTTCTTTTTGCTATATTTTAATACCATGAGAAACCCAACTAGACCTTCTTATCATTTTACTGAAATAAGAGTTTCAGGAAAGCACTGTTTATATAAGAAAAAGAACATTTCTGTGAAGGCATTATAAGCAATGTTTGGGTCCTTAGCTTCATATACTTCAGCAAACGATAAGCTATTGAGGTAGGATTTAAATTTGTCTATGTTCTCTTTACTATAGTCCCGTCTAATGGTCCGCCAATGATTTCTAGCGCTTGCGGTGCTAATCGGACAATTAAGTAGTTGTGCCGTATGGTCAGACAAAGTTAGTTCCAAAACTATACCTTTATGACACTTATTAAAATTATGCTCAAAATTGTCGATGCATGTCTTGCTCTTTAAACGAGTAGGTTGACGTATAGATAATTTCAAATTAAAATTCAACATTAAATTTTCAAATTCTAGAGTCTGTTTGTTTTTTGTCAATATATCTATATTAAAATCACCCGCCAGTATAATATTTTTAAATGGTTATTTTATCAGAGCACGTAATAATATCTCTAATCTACTCATAAATTCATCAAAATTACTTGAGTTTGGTACTCTATATATACATACAATAACAATTCTATAATTTATAAGTTCTATGGCGCAACATTCAAAAATACCTGTAATAGATAATTTAGCGATTTTCGGTAAGTTTCTCCACTGGTGACCATTTTTTATCAGTATACAAGCACCACCTCTTTTATTTTCCTTGCGGCTAAAGCATGCAGCTAAACAGTAGTTAGGTATATTGAGATGGACTTCATAGCCTTCCATCATGAAATGTTCCGTAATACATAATAGGTCCACTTGAATATCTTTTTCCAATAACTCATGTAGACACACTGTGAGCATGTCAGATTTTGCTAGGAGTCCTGCAATATTTTGATGCATAATGCATACATTTTTACTCACGAAAAAAAGTATTCGTAGGAGTTTTTATTTCAGCTGTTTGATCCTTAACGTCTAATTTATTGACTAGTACATGTTTGTCAGAATCTAAGTTAACCTGGACGTATTTGTTTTTTAAAGGACTTTTTACATTTGTTGATTAATTTGTTCATATTTAAAGAGTTGGAAATGATAATTTAAACATAATATTTCTTTTAAAAGTGATCTTGCAAGGTTTACTACATAATTTCGCCCACTTGGTAGTGATCTATTGTAGTTCATATCCATATACAATACATTTTTATATTTATTACAAATAAACCTAAGCAAATAGTTCAGTTTCGATTCTTGTAAAAACCTGTTTTTGGGTACTTCCGAGATCATCACATTGGTATTCGCAGTTAATGCTAGCCTTAAGGTCACGGCACAATATACCGGCACCGCAACGGCAGCAGCACCGTTCCAACCCAGCAATTCACTTGTCATTCAAATTAGAGCATTAAATCGTGTGCCGTAAAATATATTTCATAATGTCAATATGAAAAAGCCAACGGCAGGCAAACAGCGCGTTTACCGCTACCATACAACTCAACTCGCAGCCCGCGCGCTGCAAACGAGTGAAAAGTTTTAGGCCTCTGCCTCGAGTTTTTCGGACAGCGGGGCGGCGGCGGCGGCGGCGTGGGAGCTGCAGGATCTAATGTGTAAAATCAAACGGACCGATCCTCGAAATGAGCGATGCGGTAGCGGCGCGAGGGTGGGCAGCGAGTGTTGCGCGCCAGTCGAGCGGTGACCGCCCGCGCGTCTGCATTGCAGTGTTGGGCAATTTATTTTCTTCTTTTCACAACTAATCGAGCGTTAAGAATAAATTTGAATCAAAAAAATGTTGTCGCCATTGTTCAGACATTTCGTTCGCGAATAAAAACAAATATCTCGACGACACAACCATGAACACTACACTACGCCGCTATAGTGCCGCGCGATCTGCCCGCTGGTTTCGAAAACGAGTCTACGTTGCCCGCACCGCACCCGCGCCGCCGCCCTGCTGCCCGCAAAACTTGAGACACAGGCCTTAGGTGTGTCCAATCACAAATGCCATAAAACAATAGCGTTCGCTGTGGCAGCAAGTTTACACCTCACGGCCGGCGCGCGGACTGCGACCTCACGGACGACGCGTAGTTAGCGCGCTGGCGGCTAGCCGTAGCCTAAATTTGAGGCGACGTCGTGCTGCAGTTGTGCAGTTGCGGTGCCGTTATAATGTGCCATGACCTTTAGTCATATTGTAAAATTGGTCTTTTCATGAAATGGCCACCTCAAACCTTATCTTGATTATGGAGGACGGACACCTGTTTCTACTCGCAGGATTTAAGGGAACCTAACATGAATGACTTGGCACGCCATTAAACGACATCGAACCAATTAATTTACCTAGCTGTTCAATTATACCGGGATATCACTTATTTAAGGTCGCTGATTAGAGGGCGCCGCCAAATGAAAAGGCTAGACCGCTAAATAAACGGCTGATTAAGCCATTTTGGCTACGACATATACCTACTCATAACAAAAACAAGTTTTTCCAATAGCTTTATTTTTACGTAGTTAATAACATATACCTTACATTAAATTTATAATTAACATTGTGTTACATTTGAAACCGTAATGGCCATGGCCACGCAACACACCCAGTAAAATGTGCCAACCTAAGCACCTACACTTGTTTCCTGTGGCGTTCAATTTATTCTTGCGTGTTTTGTCACCGACTCGCAACAAATTGCTTTTAAATCTGATGACCTTTGACTTAGCAAAATATTTTATACCTAATCGAGGGATGCACGGGAGATTAGAGTTTTACTCACAGGTGAAGGTGGAGAGGATTCTGAATGTAGTGAGGGGGTCAAGCTAGCTCAAGGCGATGCGAGTTTCTCGAACGTTTTGGGGTGATTTGTATAAGATTATCGGAGGCGAAAATCTCGAGGCGATTATCACATCCGCACGTTTATATTCAACCAAAAACAAAAACTCAGCTACGAGTCTGACATACGATAATCGTAAGGTAATAATCGCCTAGAGTTTTGTTTACACGATGATAGAAATTGCAATGCGATATTTGTCTACGATTGTTCGACTCATCTAAACACGATTTCGTATGATATTTTTTCAAGTTCATGCGAGTATCGTACAAATCGGTTGGAACCGATTTGCATGCGAGACTCGCCCTTCGAGGTCATGGTCCAGGGTTATTAAGTTTTTGATTTTACCTTGAAACCCAGCTATAATGAATGAATTGATGTTTCGGGATTTATTATGTTTTTTTTTTTAATAAAAGTTTACCTTTTGAAACCTTCCGCTCACTTTTCACTGCACTCATGATTGCTATTGGGTGAACTCGAAGTACGATTTTCTTGCTTTCAATTTTGTTTACACGGAGAAACCCAGTATACAAAGGCGAGGCGATTTTCGAAGAAATACTAGCAGATACTCACCGGACACGATTGTTTCGGGAGATACCTATTTCGGTTTTTTTTTACCACCGTCCTCGGCGATAGAAGGAGGAGGCCGACCGCGTGTGAGAGAGGCAAACCCTACGCCCCAGCCGCCGTTGGGTTATGAAAAGTTGGTTATGGCAGGACCATCTCCGGATCGACGGCACGTTGTATTCTACGCGCGCCTCAAAGAAATGTCAGCATAATAGTAGATGGGGCCTGCTAGGGCCAGTGCCTGCCAAGATTGCGGAATTTGCTCGAAAGAGTCATCGCGGCCCTGGAACGCAAAGGGCATTAGGAGAAACATGAATAGATTTTAGTCGTAGGACATTTTCGTACTACAAGACTGCAGTTTGTGGTTTTAGGTTTTTTGATCCCCGAGGAAAAAACGACGGTGTGTTATAAGTTAGACGTGACTGTGTGTGTGTTTTTTTCCACAACTCCCTCAACATGGATATCAAAGGAAAGGGCTTGACTAGTAGAATAATGTACACTAGGTATATTTAAGGGGAGTTTAAAAAACATGAAATAAAAACTAAATTATATTTGCGACGAAGCACATTCAATCGATTTATATAAGAGCTTATGTAATAGAATAAGATAGTTATAGTATGATAGCTGTCAATGTAATGAAATTAAAACCATAATTTGTTGTCGTTTTCCCCCAAACAAATAAGATGTTCTTGGGGAAGTTATTTTCTTTGAATTAATAGATAGGCAGGGTTACATACTCCCCCTACACATTCCTGGTAAACCCCTACGGTACTTTGGTAACTGGTAATTGTAAAGGTACAGGACAGTTATAAAGGTAATGGGGTGGACAAAAAACCACCATTTACAGACACCTTCATTTACTAAACATACAGAAAATCTAGGAATTCAGACTTACTAGATAATCGGCACTTGAAGCCTGGCACTGTGTTCTATTCATACTACTCTGTCAAGAAAGTACCGGGAAAATATCAATAATACACAAAATGTCTGTTATTCATCCAAATTTATTTTATCACCTTCAAAGTATGCTCCTTTAGAAACGATACACTTGCGCCAACGAATAATCCATTCATCAAAACATTTTTTAAACGCTGCTTCCGGAATTGAGTTCAGTTCTCGCCGCGAATTCTCCTTTATGTCTTCTATCGATTGAAAACGGGCGCCACGAAGTGGTAATTTGAGTTTAGGAAAAAGAAAAAAGTCAGCAGGAGCCATATCTGGTGAATATGGTGGTTGCTGGATGGTATTTGTTGAGTGTTTGGTTAAAAATTCGTTCACAATGATAGCCTTGTGCGAAGGCGCATTGTCGTGGTGCAAAATCCAAGAATTTTCTTTCCACAAATCTGGCCTATTTCGTCGAATTTGCTCTCTTAAACGCCGCATAACGCTCAAATTATATTTTTTATTTACCGGTAAGAATTCAGAGTGCACAACACCGCGATAGTCAAAGAAAACAGTCAACATGACTGACTTTTGATCGACTTTGGCGTGGTTTTTTCGGTTTCGGTTCAGTTGGAAGGCGCCACTCCGAAGCTTGTTGACTAGTTTGCATGTCAAACTCGTAAACCCACGTCTCGTCACCAGTAACAATGCGTTTCATGAATGTTGGGTCCGAACTGACTCGTTCTAGCATGTCCTCAGCGACTTTCATGCGATTGAGTTTTTGGAGAAAATTCAGATCTTTTGGGACTAGCCGAGCAGCCACATGTTTCATACCCAAATGATTAGTTAAAATGGTACGGATCGACTCGTGAGATACAGAAAGTTCGGCGGCTATCTCTCTCAGAGTTGAATGGGGATGTTCAGTCACTATTTCCTTCACTTTTGCGATGTTAACTTCAGTTGCAGACGTTGACGGCCTACCAGAGCGAGACAAATCTTCCATCACATCTCGACCGCTTTTGAACGCTTTGAACCACTCATAAGCACGAGTTTTTGATAAAGTCGATTCATCGTAAGCCTTCTGTAACATTTTCAGTGACTCCGAACACGAAATTCCATTGGCGATGCAAAATTTAAGACAAACTCTTTGTTCGATATTTTTGTCCATTATGAAATTCGCAATACACACTATATATGATATTACTGAAACCAGCACTGTATTTAATATAAATAACAGAGGCAACTCAAACTCCGCGCCAAAATGGAAAACAGTTGTGCCAATCAAACAACTACAAAAAAAAAATTGAATTTGGAACCATAAACAAATCATCCATTCCCGATACTTTTTTGACTGAATGTATATACGAGTATACACATCTGTATGGTAAGATAGGGCATAAAGCCACAATTTAGGAAAATGTAAGGGAAGAGGGGTGGCTTTGTAAGTTTTGTATCTGGACAGAGGGATGATGCACCTACCCTAAGACTTATAGCACAACAGCCCTTAAGGCACAGTTTTTCGGGAAGTCAACCCTAAATAGTAGACAAGCTCGTAGTATAGTATAGTCAAATGCAACAAGCCTTTCAGTGGGCAGTGTTGAAGGGGGGATTTTCACCCCATTCGACGGGGAATTTCGGGGGCTTTACAGAGGTGCATCAACCCCTATCCAGACATAGAATAGACCTAGATATAGCCAAAGATGTATGACAGTTATAGTTTAACTTTCAGTTAAAAATAAACTCAAACAGTTAGCGGTGAATGGGCCTCGTTACAGTAAAGTAACATATTACGTTAGTAAACTGTTATAAAATAGAAATTTGTAGTCACCGGCAGAAGAAATATAGAATCTTTAACAAAGTATAGTAGTCGCGAAAAGTTTCCCTTAAACTACAAGCTGCAGTATTATCAGTAAATCCTGCATCTTCATTTAACCCTGGTAAGCAAACATCCCTCACCCCAATCTACCCCGAAGACAGCAAGTAAATAGCAAGAAAGAAGAACTTTGCACGTATTAGAAATTTTGGGGGTCAATACTATGAAAATAAGATTCAAGCAATATATGATAAGTATTTATTTTTAAATAAACCATTTCAAATAAAATAAAGATTAAATAATGGCAAGTATTTACTTTAGATAAACCAGTACAATTTAATTAACACATATAATGATATCAGAAGTATAACTGATATCATTATTCAATTATTTCACACATTATTTTTAGGATAAATACAACATAGTAATATTATATTTACAGTCATACATATATACATATACAATAATAAGCAACAGGAAGAAATACTTAGCTGGTGATCTGCTTGGTCCGAAGGCTCGACAAAGAATGCCCCCCAAGCGCTTGGGCTCGGGCTTTTATAGGCAGTGACAAACAAGTGGCGTCATCGAGCCGTCGGTACAAAGAACACGTGTTCAAAATTGATCATTTGGACTATTCTTTACTTAATTTACTTAACTAAAGCGATATAACTATACCAAAAACTATAATTGTAAATATCATAATAAACAAATTGTGTAAAAGTAGTTTTAACAATGATTTTATGATTTTAATCACAACCGAAACAACTTCCGGTATCAAGAAAATTCAAATTTACTTAATAATTAATGTGGGTAAACAAAAATAAAGTGCTAAAAATTTAAATATATAACACGGCCATTCTGATATGTACTTTGTTCTCGAAGTACATGTTTGAAATATAATTAATTTCATATGACAATTACAAGACATAAAACAAAATTCAAGTGAATTAAAGCTTAGATACAACATGGTCATTCTATTATGTACTTAGCACATTTCTAGTAATCAATTACTTTGGATTATTATTGGCACAACCACAGGCACAGGCACAGGCACAGCCACAGGCACAGCCACAGACACAGCCACAGACACAGCCACAGCCACAGGCACAGCCACAGGCACAGCCACAGGCACAGCCACAGGCACAGCCACAGCCACAGGCACAGCCACAGGCACAGCCACAGGCACAGCCACAGCCACAGGCACAGCCATTATTTATAATTATCAGCATTTAGAGACTTAAATAGCATCTTCAACGGTAGCATTTTCATAGACCATTTCACCTGGCCAAAATCGTAGCTTGTCTTTAGAAATTATGAGACTCCTTTGACCTCTGCCACGCAAACTATAACGATCATTATCCAAAATCTCGTTAATTTCGTACGGCCCCCTAAATTTTGGTTTTAGCTTTTCGTGACGTCTATAATCCTGATAAACATAAACAATATCCCCAACATGATAAGTTTTTTTTTGTCGGCGTACTGTATCGAAACGTTCTTTAAACTTTTGTGCAACTACCCTTAGACGATTGTGAGCGAGTTCTCGATCTGCTAGAATGTCATAATCTTGTTGAGCAGCGTGAACACCATATATTTCGTTTAAGCGAGCCTGAACACAAGGTATATTCGCATTACTACCAACTAGTAGTCGTATAGGGGAAAAACCCGTAGATTTTTGAATGGTCATATTTATGGACTGCTGTACTTTCCATAGTTCGTTCGGCCAATCTGACACATTACCACACCTAGTAGTCAACATATTGATTACGGTTGAGACGTATCTTTCGGCTTGACCGTTACCTCGTGGTGTCCCGGTGGCTATCATGTGGTGCTCTATTTCTAAGTCTCGAAATAATGAACAGACTAAATTGGAGCTAAAGTTAGTGCCGCGGTCAGTGACTACTAACGATGGGGTACAAAACAGGGTAATTGTGTCTCGAACCACAGTTACTAACTCATCGGCTCCCAAAGTTTTAAGCTTTTTTAGGATGCAGAATTTAGTAAAACCGTCAATAATAAGCAAAATATACTTATAACCATCTGTTGATTGTGGGAAAGGCCCTGTACAATCCAAGTGAATGTATGGAAAGGCACCGCTGACTTAAATATTGGATGTAACAGTCCTTCTTTTGGGCCTGAATGCCCTTTTCGCTCTACACAAATTAAGCAATGGTACAAATATTTTTTAACAAATGCTGCCATGGATGGAAACCAAAAATTTTCTCTGATTTTATCTAACGTTTTATAAAAACCTACATGACAATTTCCGTCGTGAAACAGTCTCAACAAAGGAATTCTATTTTTTCTGGGAACAAATAACTTCGGTGAAACGTTCGGATCAGCCTTGTAATATAATAAATTATTTAATAGTCGGTTTTCATCCAAATCTCCTACCTCAGCCCGTTGAATTAACGAAAGTGTTTCTATTGTAAGTTCTAAATATGAAAGACCCTCCTCAATACTGGTAAATGGAATCAACAAATCATCAATATATGTAAGCAAAAATTTTAAATGTTGAACCGCTTTGGTTATTGCCCGTTGAAAAACAGCTGGACCGTTACAAATACCAAATGGCATTTTTAAAAATTCGTAATGTCCATCAGGTGTTATGAAAGCTGTATATTTTACTGAATCAAGGGCTACAGGAATTTTGGGGTGCATGGGGTCTGTTACCATCTTAAGACCCAAGCCAACCTCACCTGCTAGCGGTGCACCCTACTGTCCAACGGACGAGGCTCTGGCGAACCTGGTTTCCCTCTCGTAGGGTTGTGGGGGTCAGACGGCTGGTCGCCCCACGTAAAACCAACTTCAGCCAAATAAAATGGACAAGAAGTTGATAACGGGTACTCGGGCTAGGGCGTCGCCGCATAACGACGCGCAGGCACATCGCCCTAAACCTGCGATAAGTGGGCTAGGGCTACCGTGTCAAGTACGGGCACGGCTAAAGAGGATAGTACCCAAGAAGAAGTTCCGCTTTGCCACCTGGAACATTGGCTCCCTAACCGGACGTTGCCGAGAACTCGCGGACGTACTTGCGAAGCGTCGGGTCCAGTGCGCCTTCCTTCAGGAGACGCGCTGGAAGGGAAATAAGTCACGTGACATCGGGCAGGGGTACCGGCTAGTGTACACCTGATCACCAACGGGCAGGGGCGGAGTGGCCGTGGTGCTGTCTAAGGACCTCCAGGATGGACTCCTTGAAGTAGACCGATGCAGCGACCGGTTGATGCGAGTTAGGGTGCTGATCGAAGGGTCGGTAACGAACCTAATCAGCGCCTATGCTCCTCAAACTGGTTGCTGTGAGTCTGAAAAGGAGGCCTTCTGGGATGAGTTCGAGGACGTACTACGCGCTATTCCGAATTCCGAAGGTGTTTTGGTTGGGGGGGATCTCAACGGTCACGTAGGTCAGTTTGCTGGAGAGTACGGACGTGTTCACGGTGGTTTTGGATATGGCCAGCTAAATGCAGAGGGAGTCAGTATACTCAGCACCTGCGCTTTGTCTGACCTAGCCATCGCGAACACGTTCTTTCAGAAGAAGCCCCAGCATCTTCAATCTCATCATCCCAATATCTGTTGGCGTTCACCAAGGCTCGGCTCTTAGCCCGTTCTTGTTTAACGTAGTGCTCGATGTAGTTACGGCAAACATCCAAGATAAGCCCCCATGGCTAATGATGTAAGCCGATGACATCGCCCTCGTTAATCAGAACAAAGCCCATCTTGAGCGCAAAGTCAACATTTGGAAGGACACGCTTGAAAACGGTGGTCTGAGACTAAATGTGGCGAAGACTGAGTACATGTCCTGTGGCGGCACGGATTCAAATAGGTTCATCCGAATAGGTTCGGACCTGATCAGAAAGTCCGATACGTTCAGGTACCTTGGATCCGTGCTGCACGAGTCTGGCAACGTGGACGACGATGTCCAAGCACGTATAGGCGCGGCTTGGGCGAAGTGGCGCGAGGTAACGGGCGTTGTATCCGACCGCAAAATGCCTCCTAAGCTCAAGGGGCAGATATATAAATGCATCATACGGCCTGTCCTACTGTACGGCGGTGAATGTTGGCCAGCACTAAGCAGACACACCCAGGAGCTTCGCGTCACGGAGATGAAGATGCTGAGGTGGATGAGTGGCGTAACGCGATCCGATCGCATACGCAACTCTTTCATCAGAGGTAGTCTTGGTGTCCGTGACGTGGGGGAAAAACTGCAAGAGTGTCGTCTGCGATGGTATGGCCACATCATGCGCCGCCCTATGGAGTACGTTGGTCGGGGATGCATGAATATGGCTGTTCTTGGGGCTAGGTCCCGTGGTCGCCCTCGCAAGCGCTGGTTGGACGTCGTTAAGTCCGACATGAGAGCCAATGGCCTAACTGAGAAGGATGTTCAAGATCGGGCAAAGTAGAGGAAGCTAAGTAGGAAGGCGGACCCTGGCAATAGCCGGGATTAACGCCAGGTAGAAGAAGAAGAAGAAAAAGGGCTACAGGAATTTGATAAAAACCATTTTTCATGTCTATGGATATAAAGAATTTTGCATTACCCAAACGGTCGATTTGGTCTTCGATTAATGGTAGTGGGTACCTGTCTTTTTCTATTAACTTATTTAACGAACGGTAATCAATACATAATCGATCATCGCCCCCTTTTTTCTTAACTAGCAAAATCGGGCTAGCGAATGGCGAGTGACTTTCACGAATGATCTTTTTATCAAGTAAATCTTTAACTATTATGCTTACTTTCTGTCTTTCAATGGGAGCTAACCTATACGGTCTATAATTTACTATATCACCATTTTTTAGTCTCAAATGTAATTGTCCAGTTTGGACATTACCAATATGAGTAGGTGTAGGCAAAACATTAGGGTATTTTTTGAATACTTTAATAATACTTTCTTGTAAATTGGTGTCCAAATTCTGTATACAAGATTGAAGCTCATCAAAAGCATAGTATGAATTATCATTCGCTAGGTATACAGTAGCAGCAGAAGACAGTTTCTTCCATGCTAGCCTACAACCTTCGGAATCTACAGTAATTTGAATGTCAGGGTGACTAACCACATTCCTACCAATAAGAAGATCATATGGAAAATCTTGGTCCCGGGCCACATGTAAATCTAGCTCTATACAGACGTCTTCGAATTTAACAATCACTGTGATAATTGCAGAAATATGTATCTTACCGTTACCTATTCCATTTATGTATTTTGAGCATGGCAAAAAACTACAATTTAGTCGTTTGGCAATAGATTCCCGTATAATACTACAACTTGCTCCTGTATCGACTATGGAATCTATTGACATGTTGCGAATTATGACATTAGTAGGCTTAAAATTTGAAATATTACTTAAAATATTTACTCTATTATCTAGTCATTGATTTTTCTCCGAGTTTAATTGCTTTTTGTCCGAATTAACGCGATTAAAAAAACAAGTGGTTGCCTCATGTCCTATCTTCTTACAAACTGTACATTTTTTTACATTCTGAGGTGAAGAAGTTGGTTCGCTAGTTTTAGTGCACTGTGAGCGGAAATGTCCCTTCTCACCACATGTAAAACATTTTTTTTTCCTGAACTTTCTCTTCGGAACTAGGTATTGGCTTGAAACGCTTATTTGGTCCAGAAGAATTATCAGGTGATTGATCTAATGGTCGCTTTTTAGTCTTTACGTAAGCAGAAAACAAAGCTATTAATTCTGATGTTGTCCTAACACTACTGTTGAAAGATGCCATTTTCACATTATTGTCTCGAATACCTCCACATACCAGTTCTACTAACTGAGACTCAGAAAAAACAACTTTAGTGTTCTTTAATAATCTAAGCTTCTCTCTTGCATACTCGCAATAAGAATCAGCATAGTCCGAACAATAAGTTACAGCTTTATACAATCGTGCCGAGAGATTTTTCTTTTCCGGGTACAGTGAAATTAATTCAGTACTGAAAATGTCCCATGACCAAACTTCCTGAGGTTGCCAGGACTCGTACCATACTAAAGCAGAGCCCTTGAGGGCCTTACCTGCTTTCGCAACTTTAGTTAAACTGCTCCAACCAAACTCTTCTCCAAGCTTGTCAATGTCTGCACACCACGCCGCTGCGCCGCTGTCGGTGGTAGCTGGATCAAATATCGGGAGAGCGACGTCATCCTGCCGATTCTTGCTGGATAACGCTTCTTTGATCGCAGTTAACAGCCCTTGGAGAATCTCTTGATCCATTTCGGTAGCGACAAAAAAAAAACCTGGAAATATAGTAAGATTAGTAGGTATGAGTTATTTTTAATACTATGAAAATAAGATTCAAGCAATATATGATAAGTATTTATTTTTAAATAAACCATTTCAATTAAAATAAAGATTAAATAATGGCAAGTATTTACTTTAGATAATCCAGTACAATTTAATTAACACATATAATGATATCAGAAGTATAACTGATATCATTATTCAATTATTTCACACATTATTTTTAGGATAAATACAACATAGTAATATTATATTTACAGTCATACATATATACATATACAACAATACGCAACAGGAAGAAATACTTAGCTGGTGATCTGCTCGGTCCGAAGGCTCGACAAAGAATGCCCCCCAAGCGCTTGGGCTCGGGCTTTTATAGGCAGTGACAAACAAGTGGCGTCATCGAGCCGTCGGTACAAAGAACACGTGTTCAAAATTGATCATTTGGACTATTCTTTACTTAATTTACTTAACTAAAGCGATATAACTATACCAAAAACTATAATTATAAATATCATAATAAACAAATTGTGTAAAAGTAGTTTTAACAATGATTTTATGATTTTAATCACAACCGAAACAACTTCCGGTATCAAGAAAATTCAAATTTACTTAATAATTAATGTGGGTAAACAAAAATAAAGTGCTAAAAATTTAAATATATAACACACGCGTGGTACGTAGAACCTCAGTATACAGGTACGTCTGCGCGGCTGGACGCAGTCGGATGGTCACAGTTCACATCAAAGTATAAGAAAAGAATAGACCTACCCCAACACACCCCTGTTCCAGTCGATCAAGCCCGTCCGGTACAAATTAAATATTAAAAAACCCCGACAAAAAAAAAACTTTAAAAAGTTAAAAAATATTTCTTTTGATCCTTTTAGTTTAAGTGCGACTCATTGGGGTAATCGTCGTCGCGTCGGGAGACCGCTAATAATACTTACCCACAGTAAATACAAAAGATTTATACTTATCTAAAAGGTTTGGCGACCGATAAAACTGGTTTATCATATGAATCGAGCGAGTAGGTACCTACAGACGGCAAAAAAAAAATCTAAGCAATTTATGTTCATTATCTCTCAATTTATATTATGTTCCTATGTACTTGACTTTTTGTCCTCTTATGACCTTTGTTTCTGTTTCAAAAGTTGGTGACAGACGTGCGAGCAAGTAGATACGCGTACTTGTGGCTCGACGAGCTTTTTCGCTCGTGTGTATGTAAGCACATGTACATAAAAACCGCCGAGTAAGTTTGCTGGCGTTCCAACGGGTTTGAAATTTTGCTCGTAGCTCGCCTCGGCTCGCACGTCTGTCAGCGCCGCGAGCCGCAAGCAGCGAGGCGAGCCATTGCTTTGTTTTGCGATACGTCGAGTGCTAATGTTGCAAAAATTACTGATTTTCGAAGCTATTCACACTAATAATTAACAGAATTCTTTTATTGACTTCTCTCATACAAGTAGGTATCCGGTCTGGCTATAGGGAGCGTGCAGAAACTATAGGCAGCACAGAAATGTCACTGTCAAGTATGTTTCAAGTATAAATATCAAAATAGCAGCGCTAGATGGCACAGTCTTCTTCGCGGACGTTCCCCTAAACTGAACGTGCAGGAACTACAGCACGGAAGCGACAATGTCAAGTATTCTGACCCTTAAAACATCGAATATGCGACACTAGATGGCATAGTGAACGCTGTACGCGGTCCCTATAAGGAAATATTATTCCGGAATAAGAAAAAGTTTCCACTTCAATAGTTCGAAAATAAAATTTTAAAAGCTTAACTGATTTGTTTACTGGGGGTATCCTTTGTATGAAAATAGGTACTCCACGAACTTCATCTCCCCTCTATCCCCTTAATAAAATAATGTGTAAATTAATTATTAATAGACTGCGAAGGGCAGTTCGCTCAAACTGCCACATTTTTCTTAGTTAGAGTATTTTTATACCCGTCGTAACTTTTAAACGAAAGGTCCAATTTGAATAATTTAAAGTGTAATTTGCATAATCAACCTTAATTATATTATCAAACGAATGGACAGTAGAGTCACTATGTTATTTTTAATGTTATGATGACGTTCAAAAGTTCCATTTAATGGCCTAATTGGAATAAACGTCTTGACTTTGACTTTGAAACAATTGAAAATGGATAAGAATTCACATCATGATACCAAAAAAACGGTGACTTAACTATGATAGTTAAACATATACCCTCGTAGATATTGATGTCTTCTATAAAACTGTAGTACATCACTTTGCTCTATTGTCAATAGTTTCCGCAGCGTACGCGATATAAGCAATTTATGGATTTTTTTTTCACACCTTGGGTTACACTATCGAAGTTTTCATATGGATCCCTAACTTTTTTGAATATATTCTATAGCCTATGCTCATCAGGCAAAATTTAGGATTCTAATTCTGAAAGATTTTTTTAAATCGGTCCAGTAGTTTCGGAGCCTACCATTCATTTCAAACAAACAAATCTTTCAAATATTAGTATAGAAAAGGAATTTCAGAGGAAATTGGACGGTTTTTTTTTTTTTGTAAGCGTTACAGTTATCTAAATTAAAAAGAAATGTGAGTTCAGCTTTCAAATGTTGGGCTACTTTTTTGCATTTTAATGAGGCCGAAAACTGTCAAAGTGGCGCTAGTAGCGCTCATACCATTAACACAGCAGTTTTTGAGACTTAGGTAAATGATTACTTTCAGTTTGATTAGATCGTCAAAAAGTCTTCTTCTTCTTCCACCTGGCGTTAATCCCGGCCATTGCCAGGGTCCGCCTTCGTACTTAGCTTCCTCCACTTTACCCGATCTTAGATTAAGTATATAAGATCATCAAAAAGTATTTCCAATTATTTGTACGATCCCAAACGTACCTGCATTACATAACCTCATATAACCTCTAATCAAAGATAATGCGAATTCGATTTTAGAAATCAGACTTCAAATAAAGACTGGAATCACAGAATAATAGATAGTGTTTATCCACTGACGTATAAATACTCAATACTCAATATATTTATTGCGTTCCACAATGTGAGCCTAGGTGGTAGGTACTTATAATATATTACAATACATTGCTTTGGATCATTGTGGACCCAGACGGGCACAGCAAAATTGGATAGTGGAAGAGGGCTATTTTATTTATTACATTTATGAAATTTTCTATAATATTATATTATTTATCTATTTCATATTTTCACTTAGATACTCGTTAACAGTATAGTAACATTTTAAAATTAGAAAATGTTTCAATTTATTGACAAATGTTGTATATTTTTTTTCATTTTTAATTGTTTCAGGTAATTTATTGTAAATTTTTATTGACATTACTAAAGCGCTTGTTGAGTGTATTTTGAGCTTAGAACCGGGTAGGTTTAACCTATTTTTGTGTCGTAGTGTAAATTTAGTTTGTATGTCTTCTCGTGTAGTGTATAATTGTTGGTTGTTTCTTACGAATTTGCACATTTCCAAGATATATATAGAGGGAAGGGTTAGAAGTTTATGTTCTTGGAAATGTGGTTTGCAGCTGTCTGTATCATCTATGTTAGCTAGTATTCTAATCAGTCGTTTTTGCAGTGTGAAGAGTGTAGGTGCGTGTGTACTGTTTCCCCATAGTATAACGCCATAGCTTAACCATGAGTATGCATAGGCATAATAGGTAACTAAAGCTGTTTGGAGGTTTGTTGTTTTTTTTATTTCTCGAAGGGCATAAGCAAATTTTGATAATTTGGATCTAATTCTTTTGATATGCGATTTCCAATTCAAATTTGTATCTATAGATAGACCGAGTAGGGTGAATTCTTGAACTGTTTCTATATTTGTGTCATTATAAATGAATTTTATATCTAAGGGGCTTTTTTGACGAGGGTGGAAAGACATGATTTTGGTTTTATTAAAATTAAGCTCAAGGTTGTGTTCTGTCATCCAAGTTGTTATTTTGTTTAGAATTTCTGTTAGTTTTTCAGTTATGTTATTATTGTTTTGGCATGAGGTTAGAACTAAGATATCGTCAGCAAATAGAACACATGACTCATTAATGATTTTTGGGAGGTCGTTTATATAGATGATAAATAGGAGACATCCAATTACACTCCCTTGGGGAATTGAGGCGTTCATTTGTTTACTGTCCGACCGAATATGTTGTATTTCCTTGGTGTGTTTATTGTAGTATTCAACTTCGACTTGGTGTTCTCTATTTTCCAAATATGATTTAAACCATTCGTGAGTTTTTCCGCGGATCCCTATTCCGTGCAACTTATTAAGTAAGATATCATATTGTACTTTGTCGTAAGCTTTCGACATATCCAACAGTATACCTACAGCATACTTTTTTTTATTAATTATATTAATGGCTTCCTGGATAAATTTATATACTGCTAGGACGGTAGAGCGATTTTTCCGGAAACCGTTCTGAGATTCGTTAAAAATTTTGTATTTTTCGCAAAACGAATAGACACGATTGCACATCGCTTTCTCAAATATCTTGGAGGAGGTAGGTAAGAGTGCTATAGGACGGTAATTTGTAGGGTCGGTTTTTAAGTCTTTTTTGTGAACTGGTTTGATTATAGCTTTCTTTAAGTAGTCCGGAAATCTTCCTTCTTCAAAAGACTGATTGACTAGCAAGTAAAATGGTAGGGTAATCACTAGTTGACCCGCGCATCTTCGTCTACGTCACAATTTTCATTACTACTCCGCTCCTATTGAGTTTAGCGTGATGATTTATAGCCTTCCTCGATAAATGGGCTATCTAACACTGAAATAATTTTTCAAATCGGACCAGGAGTTCCTGAGATTAGCGCGTTCAAGTAATCAAACAAACAAACTCTTCAGCTTTATATTTTAGTATAGTTAGTTATATAGTTATTGAACAAGAGAATCAGCAGCAATTTCATTCAAACTAAACATGTACTTACGCAAAGTTTAGCTTTATCAAAAACCGAGAAGTGTGGGTCAAAAATAACTAAGTGGGTGAGAGACGTACGAACTTATAGTGTGCGGTCATTAAAATCGTAAGCTTACTCGGCTCGACGTCGGTGACACGAGAAAGCTTACTCATCACTCTGGTACCAGGCGAAACGCGATGTCATCAATGGAGGAAACTTTTTCTTATTCAGGATTAATATTTTATTAAATTACTTGACCGTCACTGGAAGCTTTATATTGAGAGAGCATATCCGTTTCCGTCGATTTCTATGCTGTTTTAGTACTGGTTTAATACCCTACTCAGTGGCGCCACCTGGTGTATGCTTGTCATTTTAGTTTCGTAAAATGTAACGAGCTACTTTTAGTTTATTGCATAGAGGAATATAATATATCGGGTAGTTTATTGGCGTTTCGTTCTCCGTCGAAGCAACTTGTGCGCATCGGTTCACGACCGATGCCAAAAACAACACTATATTTTTTCCGAATTCTAATATTGTAATATAATTTCATAGAAATACGTGATCATATTATCTTTAACGGTTTTTCCGTTCGGATCATTGTATGGTAAATTACGTATAAAGTAAATTCAATATTTAATTTATAATATAGTGCTGTTTTATGGTGAGTTCTTTTTGAAGAAAAACTGTAAGTACCCTACTTTTTTAATAGAAAGTGATCATTACCTTGAACGGTTTTTGCTTGCTATTCGGATCACTACTTAGATATTTTATTTAAATTATATTGAACATATTTGTGTGCTTAATATTGTATTGTGAGTCAAGATACTTTTATAATTGATACGGTCCATAAAGATAACGTAACTTTTATCTTGATAATGGATGACCACGTAATTGTTTCGGCTGCCGAGCCTCAAGCTGTGGTCGGCACGAGTGGAACAACTCGGAAGAGGAACTTTAGCTGCTCTAGCAGCAGTACAACGACCAGTAGCTCTTCAAGCTCGTCTTCTCCAAAACGTGGCAAGCGGTCGCGCCGCGCACGTCGCAAGAAGAACAAGCGTGTCCAACAGTCTAACCCGACATTGGACAAACTTATAAAGGAAGTTAGTGAGCTACGTCAACAAGTTTTTGCTAATAATATGCATACTGCCTGTCATGATGGAGTATCGGTTTGTTCGGGGGTAAGTGGGGAACTATATGACCAGCATAACCTTGACGAACAGTGTCCTGATGTTGAAGATCAAAACTCAAATTTAGATTTCACTTTTGATATCGAAACGAAAGCTTAAGGAACCATCAGTTCCGAAAAATCCTGATAGTTTTTTAAAAATGCTACTATAGGTAGGGTAATGTATAAGTACATCTTGGTCTGAAGTAAGGTATTCTGATACTCAAAAGCTTTACAATCACACCCCAGGTTTCATAGACTTAGACACAAACGAAGAGGTAAAAATGTATGATACCTTACGTCACTTGGCACATGCCGATAAATCATATGCAGCAATAACTTTTTGTATCCTAAAACAAAAAGAATCCTTACAAGAAGCTATTCGTAATCTCCTTTTTTGGGCTAAAAATACAGAAGTTAGTTTTGATAACTTAAGCAGAAAGGTTGAAGAATTATTTCAAAAAGGTGATTTGCATAAAATCTCTTCTGACCTGTTACAATTAGTTTGTGGCCATCGAGCCGAAAGCATAGAAATGCGTCGAGAGAAAATTACTAGTCAAATTCGAGATCCATTAGTTAAAGCTTCTATGAACAGAATTCCCCCATCATCTACCTATCTATTTAGTCCTGAATCTTTTACATTGGCATTAGAAAAGGCGGTGTACGCAAAGCCTTCTGGCCTCCAAAACTTGACTCACATTCTAGATTTAACCAATCTAACCGCCGCCCCTCGCGGGGGCTAGGCGTACATAATAAGCCAGTAGTTTCATCGCGTGAAGCTCAATACTGTTGCCATGAACCAGGCTTACCAGTGCACAAGCATGCCTGTGACAACTCACTCTCGCGGAGTGGACATTTTCATACTAATTACAC
The DNA here is from genome assembly GCA_950371165.1 of Lacanobia oleracea. NCBI lineage: Eukaryota > Metazoa > Arthropoda > Insecta > Lepidoptera > Noctuidae > Lacanobia > Lacanobia oleracea. The sequence goes on from OX493389.1 coordinate 8,858,410, forward strand.
AAACAAAAGTCAGGGTCAGCCATCCTTTCAATCCGATCAATATACCAACGGTAGAGGTTCATTTCACAACCGAGGCTCGCGGCCCGATCGTGGAAGTAACCGAGGTCGAGGACGTTCAAACCCTCCAAAAATCTCTCGAGCGAACCAAAAACGGTACAAACAATGACTCGAATCGTTTTCGAGGAGGTCAGTTAGCACACTACCACTCGAAATGGAAGGAAATGGGGGCACCAGAAATTGTACTAAAATTAATTCAAGGGTATCGCATTCCATTTACCCACAAACCCCCTCTGATATACCCGAATGTAAGCAATGGTCCCTTTCAAACACCTGTCTCAAAAGAAATGTCTGCAATTATAAGAAAAATGAAAGCTCAGGGTATTCTAAAAGTCGCTCAACCTTCACCGAGTTTCATTTCTCCTCTATTTTTGATACAAAAACCCAACGGATCAGCTCGTCCCATATTCAACCTAAAAATGTTAAACGAATTTGTAAAGACCCAACCATTTCACTTAATAAATATGTACCGCATTCCGGACTTTCTGCAACCACAAGATTGGATGTGCAAAGTGGACCTATCACAGGCATATTTCCACTTAAAAATTGCAAAGTCACACAGGCGCTTCCTTCGCCTTCTATACAACCAAGAACTGTTAGAGATGACGTGCCTTCCTTTCGGTTTGAGCACTGCACCCAAAACCTTTTCAATACTAACGAATTGGGTTGCCCAAATATTATGAGAACGCTGGAACATCCGAATCATCGTATATCTCGACGACTATTTAATAGTACATCAAAATGTACACGTTCTTCGAGATCATGTCGAGCTCACATTAGACACATTACAAAATCTTGGTTGGCAAGTAAATTTCGAGAAATCTGTTCTTTGTCCTCAAAAGACTATTGCATATTTAGGAATATTGTGGAGCCCCTGGGACAATTTAAAATCCCTGCCAAGAGAAAAAACCTTTTCACTAGTCAAAAAACTAAATCAAGTTCTCGAACGAGGAATAATAACTGTAAAGGAATTGCAGAAAATAATAGGACTGTTGAACTTTGCCAGTTACGTTGTTCCTCGAGGCCGGCTGAATCACCGGCAGTTATTAATGTTCATGAACTCGCTGCCAGACCTTCTATCGAAATCCTACCCACTACCACAAAATGTTCGAAAGGAACGGGAATGGTGGACTCTGAATTGTCAATTATCAACACCTCTACATTACCCTCCACCAGTAAACTTCCTGACAACAGATGCATCAAACCAGGGTTGGGGAGCGCAACTGAACAACCTGGCTGTGTCGGGCAGTTGGTCGCAAGAGGAACAGGCACTGCACTGCAACCAAAAAGAAATGTTAGCCATATTTCGCGCCCTTCGAGACAACGCTCATCTACTCCACAACAGCTCGATCCTGATCCAATGCGACAACCGGACTGCTGTCAGTTATTTAAGGAACGAAGGAGGTACGAAATCATTATCCCTATTAGAACTAACCTATTAAATTCTGAAATTACTCGACCAATTTCAAATTCACTTCAGCATACACCATCTTCCAGGCATGTACAACAATCATGCCGATCACTTGTCACGCTTTCGCCAACATCCGGAATGGCATCTAATGCCAGTCTGTACGGAAATAATATTTGCAAAGCGGGGAACCTTATAATGGATTTGTTTGCCTCAGCGACAGCTCACGTAGTTTACAATTACGTATCCCGCGATCTGAGGGACCGACTAGCACTATTTCACGATGCATTCAGTGTCCAATGGAACTATCCACTCGCATGGGTGTTTCCACCTCCATTTTTAATCCCAAAAGTCCTAACACACCTCAATCAATCAACGGGAATATTTCTATTAGTGGTACCTCGATGGGAGAAGGTATTCTGGCGTGCAGACCTCAAAGCCCGGGCGCTAGCACCACCTCTAACTCTGAAAAACTTACAGACGCACCTGGTCGACACATCGACGGGACTTCCACCACCACAAGTGGACAAAATCATCCTCGAAGTTTGGAAATGTGGGGGTGGTCCGAGGCGGTAGAAACATGGACCGCTGAACACCAGTTATTACTCAAAAATTCCTGGCGGAAGTCTACCTTGAAAACATATGAGGTGGCTTGGAAACGTTGGACTTCCTGGTCGATATCTAAAAACATTGACACGAATCATCCTACAGGTACGCATTTAGCCCAATTTTTATCTGATTTGCATTTAATTCATAAATTATCATACAATACAATTCTTTTACATAAATCTGTCGTTTCCACTTTGTGCAATGCTGAAAGATCAAGTCAATTAAGTTCGCATGTTCTTGTAAAACATATTTTAAAATCAATTACTCTGGAAAAACCAAAGCCACCAATTTGGGATGTTAGTAAATTAGTTACCTTCCTAAGTGATTACACTGTAGACATAAACAATCCCTTTCAAGTATCGCGTCATGCTGCAATTATTTTACTGCTTTGCTCAGGAAGACGGTTACATGACTTAACGCTGCTTAGAGTCGATCCTGAACATTACGATAGTATTATATTATGGCCTGAATTTGGTTCGAAAACAGATGTGATAGCAATAATCACAGACAGTCTGGCTGGAAACTTCTTGTAAATCCCAACAATTGTAACCTAAATCCTATATTCTGGTTAGAGAGAACTACACAATTATTAAATGAAATACGTAATACTGCAAAATCATTTAATTTGTTTATAACAGTCAGAGGTATACCGAAGTCCGCTTCACGCACCGTCATCGCAGGCTGGGTTAAAACCCTATTCAATGAAGCTGGCATCACAGCAACTCCAGGAAGTACACGATCTGCAGTAGCCTCTAAAAGTTGGCTAAAAAATCATCCCCTTGACGAAATACTATCTCGAGGAAATTGGCAATCGGCTAATACATTCCAGAATTACTACAGAAGAGAAGTCATAAGTGTTGATTCAAGTCTAAATATTACACAATTGTTTAAACCGATTGATTAAGCTCTGATTACCTATATACCTTTTGCAATGATTTATATGTATATCTACATTAAACTTTCTGAAGAATTAAATCGTGTTTAAACTAATATAATAAATATGTACCTATGTACCTTCTCAATTGATTAATACATAATTATACTTTCTGATGACTTAATTTGTGTTTTAAATTAATATTTCCTATCACATTGGCGTTATCATAATTATAGTGGCAACACCAGGCGATAACAAACAGGTCTCAATATAAAGCTTCCAGTGGCGGTCAAGTAATTTAATAGAAGCGTTTTACCTGAAATAAAACGCATATTAAAATACTTACCTCACTGGAAGCTTTAAGTTTACTTCTGCCTGGTTATATTGAGCCAATGAACTAAAAGTAGCTCGTTACATTTTAAGAAACTAAAATGACAAGCAAACACCAGGTGGCGCCACTGAGTAGGGTAAACCAGTACTAAAACAGCATAGAAATCGACGGAAACGGATATGCTCTCTCAATATAAAGCTTCCAGTGAGGTAAGTATTTTAATATGCGTTTTATTTCAGGTAAAACGCTTCTATTAAATCAAGACAGTATAATTGGTATGAGAGAAGCAAAGAAAATAATTCAATTAATTTTTAGTGTGAATAGCTTCGAATATCAGTAATTTTTGCAAAACAATAGCACTCGACGTGTCACTAAGTTACAAAACAAAGTAATGGCTCGCGGCGCTGACAGACGTGTGAGCCGAGGCAAGCTACGAGCAAAATTTCAAACCTGTTTGATCGAAAACAAACTTACTCGGCGTTTCTGTACGCGTGCTTACGGTGACACACGGGCGAAAAAGCTCGTCCAGCCACAACACAAGTACCTATGCGTATTTGCTCGCACGTCTGTCACTCACTTTAAGATTTGTTTACATAGTTATTTTGTTAGTTATATAAAAGTGAAGCTAAGAAAAGTGTTTTAAAAATACCCGTTGATATTGTACCGTGACAATATGAAAACATTCTCACAATCTTTTATCTAATTGTAGAGAAATATCGCTATTTGCCGCCGTTTTATGCTCTCGGTAAAGTCCATAAGGTATGCAAACTCCATATGATTTATACGTCAGAGTGCTTATCTCACTTTGACAAAGGTTCGTGTAGTGATGGCGCCATCTGAGACCAGCTTTCACTTGCCTACCCCATTGAGCGAATGTAAGCCTTTGTTTTTTTTTTGGTACAAGCCCGCTACACATTTCCAACCACTACAAATCCTGAAAGCCAGAATCAACAGTGGCGACCACCAAAAAAAAGCCGAGCCAATGAAACCCGATGAGTCCTGGAGAAACGATTTAATTGTTTTGGATCCTGCAACAAAATTTAATCAGAAAAGTACAGCCACTTTGGAGCTCAACTCATCTGGCAACACTGTACACCAGCTTATAGTCTTTGGTTATTTTGCTCCCTCTTTGTTTCCATACATTACTTTAATCTTTGATCCATACTTCCATAGAGTCCATGGCCTTGAGAGATAAGTTGACAGTTGTTGTGATGGTGAATAACTGAGTAACGTTCAACTGTGTTGTTGCTGTGAAGGCTGAGGATATATTTTTTTTTAGTTTTTGTATTGCACACCCACAAATTGAAGACCTTGACACAATAAAAAGTTTGTTAAGTAGTGTACAGGGCCCATTACTTGTTCATGGGCCATCACTATAGATGGGGTTCAGAAACCTGCGACAACTTTGGGACAGGTCTAGTGGATATATTAGATGAACTTAATTTACGTATTCTTAATGATGGCTGTGCCACACGTCGAGCTTTGCCGGGACAGAGCAACAGTTGTGTTGACCTGACTTTTTGTTCATCTAATATAGCCAGCCTTATAAATTGGAATCGCCTGGATATGACTTATGGGAGTGATCACTATCCCATCATGGTTGAAATTCCCTCCAAAACTACTCCCGTTAAATCCTCTCCCCCTTTATTAAAATACCAGCTTAATTCAGTAGATTGGGACCTTTACTCAAAAATTTTAGATTTACGTATCTCCTCCCTTCCTTCCATAAATGATGAAACTGCACGCGAGTGTTTTTCGTCAATCTCCCACACCATATCCGCTACAGCGGACGACTGCTTCCCTACCAAAAAACCGCAATCCGGCAAAATTCCATCCCCGCCATGGTGGGATAAGGATTGCTCTGCGGTGATCAGAGCCAGGAATGAGGCCAAAATGAAGTTCAACTCAGACATGAGCCTGGAGAATGTTATCAACTACCAACATGTGTTGGCTAAGTCCAAGAAACTACTGAAGAATAAAAAAAGAGAAGGTTGGCGGAAGTATTGCGGTTCATTGAGTACATCCACTCCAGCTTCAGTTGTGTGGCGTAGATTGCGGGCGTATAGGATTAGTCTGAAACCATCGACCGGGAGCATACTGTCTGAAGAGCTGGGTCACCAGTTTTTCTCTAAGCTGGCCCCGGCTTATGTTCCCAGTGTAGATGAATGTGGTTTAACAAACTCCCAGCTGGAATCAGATGATCCTCTGGACGGACCTTTTTCTTTAGCCGAACTTAAATCTGTCCTCTTCCATGTAAGAGACTCTGCTCCTGGGGTGGATGGATTCCCGTACTCCTTCATAGTTAAAACCGGAGATAAGACCCACCAGTACTTGGACTTGGCCAATTACTGTTTTCTGTCAGGTTATGTTCCTCCTGAGTGATTGTTCCAATATTGAAGCCTGGTAAAGATCCTAGTGATCATTTTTCCTACAGACCAATTGCTTTATCGTCCATACTTATTAAACTCTTGGAACACCTAGTTAAAAACCGTATGGAATGGTTTGTGGAGAGCAGGAAACTGCTGCCAAGGACTCAATTTGGCTTTAGGAAAAGTCTGGGTACAGCTGATAGTGTGGGTATCCTCACATCAGAGATCCGGCTGGCCCTCAGTAGGAATGAGTCAGTGGCAGTCGTTTTCTTAGATATCTCAGCCGCCTATGATTCTGTCCTCCTCCCAGTTCTCAGGCAGAAAATGCAACAGCTGAGAATCCCGGCTAGGATGCGCCAGATCATATCTAGTATCTTTTTAAACCGTATCATCAAACTTAGGATTCCTGGGGTGGACTCTGAACCAAGGTCAGCTTGGAGGGGCCTACCTCAGGGTTCTGTACTTAGCCCCCCTTTATATAATATCTATACATATGATCTCCCTTCTCGTCTAAATTATGACTGTAAAATTCTCCAGTATGCTGACGATATTGCACTATTGGTCTGTAGCAAATCCATTGAAAGTGCCGCGCAATCTATGAACACGTCTTTGTCCTCATTAAACCAATGGCTGTTGGATCACGGGTTATCTCTAAGTGCTCCAAAAAGTGCAGCAGTTGTTTTTACTCGCAGACGCCTCATCCCTCGGGTTGACATCAATATTGATGGCCAAGCTATCCCAATTAAAGAGAAGGCCAGGTTCCTGGGGGTGACCCTAGATTCCATACTGTCGGGTGTGGAGCATTTTAATAACACCGTCCAAAAATGCGAGCGCTCAATCTCGGTTCTAAAGGCATTGGCAGGTGTCTGGTGGGGTGCTCACCCATACACCTTAAAATTGGTATACAACGCGCTGGCCAGAAGCGTACTAGACTACTGTAGTTACTTAGGTACTTGAGCCGTGTAACAAAGAAGCCCTTCGTAGACTAGATGCAATCCAAGCCAAATGTCTTAGAATCGTGATTGGCGCCATGAAATCCTCACCCATAAATGCCCTACAGGTTGAATGTGCAGAACCTCCCCTTTCCCTTCGTAGACAATACTTAGCAAATCGTTTCTTGTCAAAAGTCTTTTCCCTCTCGTCCCATCCTTTACTTCCCATTTTGGAACAAATCTATCTCTCTCTAACTGTGTCTTCCTATTGGAACAATAAATGTTTTCCATTGATGAATAGGTACAGAGAGCTTGTACAGCTCTCTTCACCCGTTTGTCAATATCCTACTCTTCCGGTCTTTTCTTCCGCATATGAAGTGATCCATTTCAAGCCAAAGGTCGTTTCTATCTACTTGGTATCTCCAAAAATTCACAAGACGTAAAAGGCGACTTCGATCGGGCTATTAAGAGATACTGGAACGGTTGGCACTTATTTTATACGGATACGTCTAAATTATCGGCAACGGGATACACTGGTGTTTCTACATATTACCAAAACTCGAGAATAGCACTATTATTCCAATGTCCTCCAGAAGCTTCAGTGTTCACAGGTGAATGCATCGGTATTCTTGAAGCAATCAATTTTATTTTATACCATAGAATACAAAACTCAGTTATTTTTTCAGATTCTAGAAGTAGCATCCAGGCAATAGTTCAAAATCATTTAAAATATAGATATTCGAAATTTGCTTTACACTTGTTTTAAAGATGGTTTAAACATTGAAATAGTTTGGGTACCTAGTCAATTAGGTATAGGCGGAAACGAGTGCGCAGACTCACTAGCTAAGTTTGCTACGTCCAACCCCGTGGATCGAAAACACTACATGGTCCATAGTTACGACTTACGCTCTAATACCAAAGTTAAGCTGCATAACTCGTGGTTTGCTGAGTGGCAGGTAAGTTCAAAATTAAAGGGAGTGTATTACGCCAGTATCCAACCTGACATCCAGCGGAAACCCTGGTTTTTCAAATGTTCCAAATTATCAAAAAGAACTGTTTCGTCCTTGTGTAGACTGAGACTCGGCCATTGCTGTAGTCCAGTATTCCTACATAAAATCCGTGTCTTTGAGAACTCCTTATGCGAATGCGGCCTTGATGATGGTACCTTAGACCATATATTTTTCTCATGTCCTTCTAATTCCCATTCCTTCGTATTGTATCAAATGCTTCCCAAAATTAAAATTCCTCTCCCTATCAACTTCCATTCCCTTCTGACCAATTTCTCTCCTAAACTTGTCCAACTCCTATCAAAATTCCTAAATGATAATGATATTAAAATGTAGCGTGTGTAATAATTTTTGTTTCAGTTTTAAGATATATATATATTTTCGTTTATTTAAAAAAAAAAAAGTATTCTATGTTAACTAACCATATATTGTATTGTCCTTACAGCTACTAACATTTTAGATCTACCACAAAGTGCAAAGTTCGACGGCTCACCTCACCGGGTTACCGTCTTTACATGACACTGGCAGAATAGTCATCACCGGCTCAGTTGCCAAAGAAGAAAAAAAAACGTTCAACTGACCTGTGAATATATAAGTAATTCGAGTTCAACATTCATGCGGTGGGCGCATATTTTTAACTACAGATTATTGAGTCCCTAACGGATCCCTAGTATCAGTGGTGGTTAGTAGTGGTACGTCGCAAAAGTAGCTATTGTAGAAACAATTTGATTACAAACATAATTTGTACTGATAAGCTTACTAAAGAAAACATGGTAATTCTAAAAATAAAAAAGTGCCTAAGAAACGAAAAGCTTCGAATAACTCTCATCGAACAAGATCATCCGATCAAAAAAAAAACGTACCAAAAATTGAGAAGATTAACCCTTTACCGCATGGATTTTTAAAATTTGTTCAAATTAATTTATGATATGTCTTACCCCGGAAAATATCATAAAAAATTAAAATACATGGAAATCGTATAAAATTCGAATAAAACCCCCTGTTTCATATTTGGAACAACATGCATTTATGGTTATTTTGAAAGACGTTCCACATTTGGAACAATATGCAGGTACGGTAAGAGAGCCGTTAATAGGTTTGTGCGGGCTAGGCACATTTGTTGCTGGGGTTGGTGAGAAATGAAAGCCGGAGAGAATTCTTGAGAGATCTTCTTTATTCTTGAGGTGTTCTTCTTCCTATGTGTGCCCGCCAACTGTACCGATGTTCCTTTTTTTTTTTTTTTTTTTTTGTCGATGGCCACTCGCAGTTATCAACCCTAGAGGGTTGTCAACTACTAAACCGGACTTGCCTGTGTGGGCCTCTAGAATTTAAGGCCCCCAGCCGAGGCTACAAATTTATATTTATTAGAACTCCGCTCGCTGAGGGCACCCCCTGTGGGGTACGGACCTCGGCTCAGCGGCGTCGTTTAGGGGGGGGCAGCAAGAGACTGGCTGGGTCATGTCATTATTTAGGGAGATATTTGTCACTACTGGCTCAGCTTCGCGGGCTGGCTCGTTTGGCAAAAGACGGGGGGGAGCGTTACTGGGACGTCGCGACGGACCTCGGCGGCGAGGTCGGAATACGGATCGCGGTCTGTATTTGTGTTTCTTGAGAGTGCTGGTTTCCCTACAGCTTTCTTGAAGGACGGTGATTGGGTCGTCAGGGTCGACGAGGGTATGCCGAGGACGGCGAATCTTACTAATCTTGGAGGGAGCGTATCGGGTAGCCGATACGATTAAGGGATTCTGGTGCTTTTCTGCAGATTCGATGAAGTGCTTAGTAAGACGCTTCATGAATTGCTTGATGGTTGGGACTTTGAGGTCGACATGTAGTCGGTCATTCCTAACGAACCACGGAGCGCCCGTGGCCTTTCGGAGAAAACGATTTTGGATGGTCTGCATCCTATGGATATGTCGATCCTTTGTGTGTGCGAAGACGGCACACGCATAGGTCATTATCGGACGTATGCACGTGGTATAGATGCGCAGTTTGCATTTAAGGGATAGCTTGCTGCGTGCATTCAGCATGGGATGAAGCCTACCGAGAGCGAAAGCGGCACGCGATCGTACCGCTTTTATGTGCTCGCCAAAGGTGAGGTTTTGGTCAAGGATCACTCCTAGATATTTGGCTTGCTTCTCCCAAGGGATCGGCTTGTCAAACATGGTGATCGGACTAAGGGGGGGTAGAGCTCTTGTGCGCGGCTTGCGAAACAAGACCGCCTGGCTCTTCTCCGGATTTACTTCAATCCTCCATCTCCGAAACCATTCGCCTAGGGCGTTGGCGGATCTTTGGAGGTTGAGGGTGATGGCCTTGGTGCTCGTGCCGGAGCAGTAGATGGCCGTGTCATCGGCAAATAATGCCAACTGCGTCTTGGGGTTTTTGGGGACATCGCTAGTGAATAGCGTGAATATTAGGGGGGAGAGCACACCGCCTTGCGGTACGCCGGCACGGATGGGACGGGGGCTAGAAAGCGCCCCTTCGATACGATAACGAAAGGTACGATTCGACAGATAGTCTCGTAAGATGAGCACGAGACGGTCTGGCACGCCAAGTTTATACAGCTTGTAAATCAAGCCGTTGTGCCAAACTTTGTCGAATGCTTTCGCAATATCGAAGAATAGGGAACCAGACATCCGACCATGCTGGAAGTGGCCGTTGATGTGTTCAACGATACGATGTACCTGTTGAACACATGAGTGATTAGCTCTAAAGCCAAACTGCTCGTCTGGAATGAGGCTCTTGCGCTCGACAAAATCCTTGAGACGCTTATAAATAAGTCTCTCGTAGATTTTGCCGAGCACATTGAGCAGACTGATGGGGCGATATGAGGTCGGGGAGGACTTGGGCTTTCCGGGTTTGGGAATACCAATAACGGTAGCACCGATGTTCCAAAATCGCTCTCAATTTATACTATTTTCGTTAAGAAAAATGTAGGCCCACAGGACTTTTCGGCCAATCAGCGCAAAGATACCATCGGTGCAGTTAGTGAAGGTACGACGTCACGTTACCGTAACGAGAACATTACACACATTTTCCTGTTTTTCACTATGTTTTTCTATGACAACATACTATAAACTATATATTTTCGTAATCTGTGTATCGGAAACTATCTAACAAAAATATAAAACATAGGAAATTCCAACATAAAATGTTATGTAAACATTACGATGATTGACATAAAACTATAAAAATCTGTTACAAAACTACTAAATTCTTATAAGAAACAAACTTAAAACTTATTAGAATAACATGAATAAACATTAAAGAGAGAATAAACCTTATATACTAACATAAAAACTAATGAAAGTCTATGTACATAACATTTCTAAATGTTTATACCTAATCACTATAGTTTGTTTCATTAGAACTGCGCTATTTACAAGTTACTATCACTGTCCCGCACATCACTCCCGCCGTGCGACCGCGTCGCATTCAGTTCCGGTGCGGGCACGTCGTCCGTAAGCAGAGGCAGGATCACCAGCTTCCTCACCGGCCGGCGCAGGACACCTCCCTTGGTCTGCACGTCCACCGTCCGCACGATGCTGTCTGGACCAGGATACACCGCGATGACTCGTCCTCGTATCCACACGTTGCGGGGCAGGTTCGGGTCGACGATCTGCACGAGGTCGTTCACTTGGACTGGTTGACCTCGTCCGTGGGGCTCCCGCCGGTGTTGGAGCTCAGGAAGGTACTCCTTCACCCAGCGGAGCCAGAAGACGTCTGCGAGTCTCTGTACAGCTCGCCAGCTGGACCGGGAGATGGCGTCTTGCTCGGTGAATGTGCCCGGCTGTGGCACACGTCCAGGACCCCCCAGCAGGAAATGGTTGGGAGTCAGGGCCTCGGGATCTTCTGCACTGACGGAGACGTGCGTCAGCGGACGACTGTTCACTGTATACTCCACTTCAGCGAGTAGAGTAGCGAGGACTTCTTCGGTGGGGTGGCGCTCATGCAGTGTCGCTGTGAGAGCCGTCTTCACTGAGCGAACCATTCGCTCCCAAGCGCCGCCCATAAATGGAGCTCCCGGCGGAATGTAGCGCCAGGAGATCGTCCTCTTCGCTGCTTCTTCTGAAGTCGCCGCGTCGATAGATTGTCGAAGTTCCTTGTCGGCAGCCTTCAAGTTGGTGCCGTTGTCCGACCAGATTTCAGTAGGGCAGCCTCGTCGCGCGATCATTCTTCTGACCGCCATCACTGCAGAGTCAGCGCTGAGAGAGCCGGCGATTTCCAGGTGTATGGCTCTCGTGGTGAGACATGTGAAGATGGCTACATATCTCTTCTGTCTGGTTCGTCCGACGGTCACGAAGAGAGGCCCGAAATAGTCGACGCCGGTGTACGTGAAGGGTCGCTTGTGGTGTGCTAGACGACACGCTGGCAGATCCCCAGTTCGTGGATGTGGCGGCGCTTGAGTCTTCATGCGGCAGAAGAGGCATCTTCGGAGGATTGCGCGTGTAATAGGGCGTAATCGTAATACCCAGTATCGCTGTCTGCACTCGTTGACTGTTGCCTTCACGCCGGCGTGATGGAGTTGTCGATGTATGGCCTGTATCCACAGCTTCACCGTTGGATGATCTCCGTCGACTACTAGCGGGTTCTTGAAGTCTTCATGCATGTCTGTGGCCGCTCGGATACGGCTCCGGATTCGGAGTAAGCCGTTTACCGATTCAACGCTGAGCTGATGTAGGCGACTTTCTTTGGCGATCGGCTTCCCACTGTTCAGGTTGTCTATGTCTTCCAAGAAGGCTTCTTCCTGTGAAGACCGCATCAGCAACTCTTCAGCTCTCTTGAGGAGCTCGGCTGTGACTGGAAGCAGCTTGAGTAAATGTTTCCTCGGTACTGCGGGCGCCTGCTGTTTAGCTGCGGTCGGCTTGTTTCTCATCCAGGTAGGATCCGCCTCTTTGTTCTTCTTGGTTCGTCGGTAGTTGACCTTCTGTCTAGGAGCTCTACAGAGCTCGATGAACTGCAGAGCTCGCGCTGTTGAATACCGGAGGCGGTCCCAGCTTGAGAATTTAGCCGGATCAGGCAGACCCTCAGCTAGCTTCAGTCTTCTTCTGTCGGTGACGTGATGCGTCTTCTCTTCGTCGGAAGGCTCTTCTGGTGCTGTCCTTGCGGTTTCTGTAGGCCAGGAGTCTTCTGTCAGGTATAAGAAGTCCGGCCCTTTGTACCATCGATGATCTCTATTGAAGGCGGCTGGTACATCTCGGGTGGCGTCGTCAGCCACGTTCTGTTTCGTCGGAACCCAGCGCCAGTCGTTGACCTTGGAACTTTCTTCTATTGCTGCCAGACGATGAGCCACGTAGGGTTTGTAGGAACGTGACCCCGTCCTTATCCAGGTGAGTGCTGTCTTGCTATCGGTCCAGAACACTTTTCGGTCAGGCTTCCTCTCGTGTTCTTCTATGACTGTTTCGGCGAGTCTGGTTCCCATGACCGCTGCTTGCAGTTCCAATCTTGGGATCGAAGTCAACTTCAAAGGTGCCACTTTTGCCTTGGCCATGATGAGTGATATGCCGACTTCGCCGTCCGATGTTACAGCTCTCCAGAAGAGGACCGCAGAGTAGGCCGATTCACTAGCATCGCTGAAAATATGGAGCTCTAGGGAAGCGGCGTCGCTGTAATGTAGATATCGCCGCGGGATTGCCAAGTCGTGGAGACTTTTCAGGTGTCCCATCCACGCGTCCCATTGTTCCGCTAGATCCTCGTCGATTCGTTCGTCCCACCCGGTTCCTCGGCGCCAAACTTCTTGAAGTAGTTGCTTCGCTCGTATCGTGACAGGCGAGGCGAATCCTAGGGGGTCGAAGAGCGACATAACTATCCTCAAGGCTTCTCTCTTCGTTGGCTGCTTTCCTTCTATTAACGTCGAAGGGATTCTTGCTAAGTTGAGGTTGAAAGTGATTGATTGGATGGAGTTGATTTTCCAGATGACTCCTAGTACTCGTTCTGTCTTTTCTTCTGATCTGTATAGTTCCAGGTCGTCTGCTCTATGCTGTTCTCCCAGTGCTTCTAGGAGTGATGCTGAGTTCGACTTCCACTGCTTAAGTTCGAAGCTGGCTTTGCTGTGCACTTCACGCACGCTCTTCGTTATTCTTTCAGCATCTTCCAGGCTTCGAAAACTATCGAGGTAATCGTCGACGTAGTGTTTCTCGATAATGGCAGCTGCGGCTTCCGGATGAGTCTTCTCATATTGCTTTGCATTCCAGTTCTTCACATATATCGCTGTTGATGGTGAACTTGATGCTCCGAAAATCAGCGATGTCATTCTGTATTCTTCTGGAGGTCGGTTGTCGCGACGATCTCCACGCCACAGGTACCGCAGTGCATCTCTATCTTCTGTACGTAGCTTGACCTGCATGAACATTTCCTTTATGTCCGCTGTCACTCCGATTAGGTGCTGTCGAAAGCGCATGACGACGCCTGCTAACGACTGGAGTAGATCTGGACCTTTGAGCAGCATGTCATTGAGTGCTACTCCCTTGGTCTTGGCTGCGGCGTCGTGCACAACTCGGAGTTTCTCCGGCTTCATAGGATTGATGACAGCAAAATGAGGCAGGTACCACGTCTTCTGTGGTGTCTTCTGAGACGGCGCAGGCTCGGCGTAGCCTTTTTCTATAAGGGCGTCCATCTGTTCGACGTATTTCTTCTTCAGGGCTGGATCACGGTCGATTTTCTTTTCGATGTTGAAGAGTCTCTTCAGTGAGTTATCGTAGTTATCTGGGAACTTAACATCTTCTTTCTTCCAGAGAAGGCCGGTCTGGTATCTGGTTTCTTCAATCTTCTCAGTTTTCTGTTCCAGTATTCGGAGTGCCTTTTCTTCTGGGTCGGTCTTCGGTCTCTTCGGGTTTATGCAGAGGGCGTCCAATTCGAAGTACTTCTTCACCAAGTCCTCAAGGTCATCTTCTGGATCTTCGATCATATGTGACACGAAGTCTATCTTCTGTCCGAAGGATCTCGTTTGGCTTCCATGAAGGACCCACCCCAGTGGCGTGAGAGATGCCACCGGATGGTCCTTGTCGCCTTTTCGTGTTTCTCTGGTAAGCAGAAGATGCCAATTGTCTTGCCCGATGAGGACTTGTGGCTTCGCGTCGGGGTAAGATAGATAGCCCTTGATGTCTAATAGATGAGGGCACCCATCTACTAATTCTTGCGGAACCCGTTGAGATGAGACTTGTAAGTTCTTCACTGTTCTTGCTTGAATTCGCTCTTCTTTGTTGTTGATCCCTTTCAGCCCGATAGTCACCCGTCTTGACGTTGATTCCGCCGTCTTCAGTTCGTTGATGGTTTCTATTTTCAGCGGGTCTATGGGTCCTGTTGCTCCGACTGTCGTGGCGATGCTGTCGTCGATGAGCGTCACTGTTGACCCGTCGTCCATCAATGCGAAGGTATCGACTGTTCCCTTTGGTCCTTTCACCTGGACCGGCAGGATCTTCAGATAGGATTGCTTCTTCATTGTCCAAGTTGAATTTATAACTTCTGTTGCCTCTTCATGTTCTGTCTTCTCTGCCTTCTCTGTGTTCTTGTCGTAATGAAGCATCTTGTGGTGGGAGTATTTGCAGCTGTTGACACCACACGACTTCGGTCGGCAGTTGTGTACCTTGCTTCTGTATCGCAGGCATCTGAAGCAGAGGCGTTTGGACTTCGCAGTATCCCATCTTGAGTTGGCATCCATCTTCTTGAATGTTTCACATTCTGTGGCATTGGTGTGACTTTTTTCTTCACATATGAAACACTTCGGTGTGGTCTTCTCAGTCACGTTGTTGACCCGTTGCGTCTTCTTCTGGAATGAGGCCGTGGACGGTGCTGCCACCTGTTCAGGTAGTGCATAAGGCGCGCATAGTTCGGTTTCTCTCTTGAAGAACTTCTCTATCTTGATGAGGCAGGGGTCTTCTCGCGGCTGTGTAGCTGAGAAGTCGTAGTATCTATACCGTAGTGTCGGGGTCAGCTTGTCTACCAATGTCTTTGCAAGTTCAGGGTTGTACATGTAGTTGAAACAACCCAAAGTCTTCAATGTTGCTACGACGTTGGAGATCTTCGTAGCGAATATGCATATGTCCCTCGGTGACTCGGAGAGGCGCGGCAGGCTTCGAAGAGTTTCCATCTCCAACATGGCTATGGACTCTGGTCTTCCGAATCTGGACTCCAATGTCTTCATTATTTCTGTTGGGTGCGCATTCGTAATCAGCAACCCTTCTACTGCTTCCTTGGCTTTGCCCTTTAGGTTTCTTCGCAGTCTGTTCGTATTCTCGACGGCGCTGAACATCGCTTCAGTTTCATGGTAGGCGGCTCGGAAAGGTAGCCACTCCTGGTGCGACCCACTGAAGAAAGGTAGCTCGATAAACTTGGGTCGTTGGGCGGTGCTGACAGCCCTAGTGATGGCTTCAGCTAGGAGGGCTAAGTCCCCTTGACCTCCCGCCGGTACTTGACGTACTTCTTCATGCTTCTGTTCGTTGAGGATAACCGTTGGTTCTTCTGGATGGCGATAGGGCTCGTTGGTGATGGCTAATACTGGACGAGTATCCTGGTTTTCCAACCAATTGTCCACTCTTGCATTGACTTCTGAGTAGAGGGAGACGTCATCTTCTTCTCCTTCTATTATTTCTTCTTCTGTTTCATCTTCTTGTTCTAGTGCGGCCAGGCGTGCTGCAGCTAGTTTGACTTGGAGGCGAAGCAAATCTTCCTTTGCTTTCGCTATCTTCAACTGTTTCGACTTGCTATGAGTCGATCCCCCCCCCCACCCCCCTTCTTGCTAGGGGGGGAGAGGTGCTGTGGGCCGGTTGGCTTCGACGTACCGGCGTGCTTGACAACTCGCTTCACTGTAGAGGCATCCGTTTCTTCGCGAGTATCTCTGGAGGGGACAGCGGCGGGCGGCATCATCAACTGTTTCGATTTCGCACCCATAGTAAGCGTCGTCGCAGCGGAAGGGGCGACAGAGGGGGCGGCGGCGCTAGCGGGGTGCGAGGGGGGCGCCACATTTGCGGCCGAGGCGGAGGTCCGTGCGGTCGAGGCGCTGGCGGCAGAAGTCACTGTAGCTGGGTCGGTCGTCGCGGAGGTGGCTGTATTATGTATTATCTGTAAACTCCGTGGCAGTTGTCCCTGTCTGTGTCGATTCGGTAGTGGCTTCCGTACTGGTACCGGTCGCTGAGGTCCCTGTAGTGGTTTCAGACGACGACGGCTTCTGTTCGCTCGACGGCTTCCGGCCCCTCCCCTCAGAACGCGTAACAGGCATGATGACTGTTGATTCAATCGGCGATCTTGAATATCTTCACTGGATACGATCTTCAAGGCTTCTTGCTTGACTATTTTCTTCCGGCGATATTCCCCACAATAAATCCGGCGAGCGAAGGACCATTAAATGTGCGGGCTAGGCACATTTGTTGCTGGGGTTGGTGAGAAATGAAAGCCGGAGAGAATTCTTGAGAGATCTTCTTTATTCTTGAGGTGTTCTTCTTCCTATGTGTGCCCGCCAACTGCAACGATGTTCTTTTTTTTTTTTTTTTTTTTTGTCGATGGCCACTCGCAGTTATCAACCCTAGAGGGTTGTCAACTACTAAACCGGACTTGCCTGTGTGGGCCTCTAGAATTTAAGGCCCCCAGCCGAGGCTACAAATTTATATTTATTAGAACTCCGCTCGCTGAGGGCACCCCCTGTGGGGTACGGACCTCGGCTCAGCGGCGTCGTTTAGGGGGGGGCAGCAAGAGACTGGCTGGGTCATGTCATTATTTAGGGAGATATTTGTCACTACTGGCTCAGCTTCGCGGACTGGCTCGTTTGGCAAAAGACGGGGGGGAGCGTTACTGGGACGTCGCGACGGACCTCGGCGGCGAGGTCGGAATACGGATCGCGGTCTGTATTTGTGTTTCTTGAGAGTGCTGGTTTCCCTACAGCTTTCTTGAAGGACGGTGATTGGGTCGTCAGGGTCGACGAGGGTATGCCGAGGACGGCGAATCTTACTAATCTTTGAGGGAGCGTATCGGGTAGCCGATACGATTAAGGGATTCTGGTGCTTTTCTGCAGATTCGATGAAGTGCTTAGTAAGACGCTTCATGAATTACTTGATGGTTGGGACTTTGAGGTCGACATGTAGTCGGTCATTCCTAACGAACCACGGAGCGCCCGTGGCCTTTCGGAGAAAACGATTTTGGATGGTCTGCATCCTATGGATATGTCGATCCTTTGTGTGTGCGAAGACGGCACACGCATAGGTCATTATCGGACGTAAGTACCGATGTTCCAAAATCGCTCTCAATTTATACTATTTTCGTTAAGAAAAATGTAGGCCCACAGGACTTTTCGGCCAATCAGCGCAAAGATACCATCGGTGCAGTTAGTGAAGGTACGACGTTACGTTACCGTAACGAGAACATTACACACATTTTCCTGTTTTTCACTATGTTTTTCTATGACAACATACTATAAACTATATATTTTCGTAATCTGTGTATCGTAAACTATCTAACAAAAATATAAAACATAGGAAATTCCAACATAAAATGTTATGTAAACATTACGATGATTGACATAAAACTATAAAAATCTGTTACAAAACTACTAAATTCTTTTAAGAAACAAACTTAAAACTTATTAGAATAACATGAATAAACATTAAAGAGAGAATAAACCTTATATACTAACATAAAAACTAATGAAAGTCTATGTACATAACATTTCTAAATGTTTATACCTAATCACTATAGTTTGTTTGTGGGGTGTATGGGGTCCGTTGCCATCTTAAAGACCCAAGCCAACCTCACCTGCTAGCGGTGCACCCTGCTGTCCAACGGACGAGGCTCTGGCGAACCTGGTTTCCCTCTTGTAGGGTTGTGGGGGTCAGACGGCTGGTCGCCCCACGTAAAACCAACTTCAGTCATATATGTATGGAGAGAAACAAGTTAGGTAAGGGTACTCGGTCTAGGGCGTCGCCGCATAACGACGCGCAGGCACATCGCCCTAAACCTGCGATAAGTGGGCTAGGGCTACCGTGTCAAGTACGGGCACGGCTAAAGAGGATAGTACCCAAGAAGAAGTTCCGCTTTGCCACCTGGAACATTGGCTCCCTAACCGGACGTTGCCAAGAACTCGCAGACGTACTTGCGAAGCGTCGGGTCCAGTGCGCCTTCCTTCAGGAGACGCGCTGGAAGGGAAATAAGTCACGTGACATCGGGCAGGGGTACCGGCTAGTGTACACCGGATCACCAACGGGTAGGAGCGGAGTGGCCGTGGTGCTGTCTAAGGACCTTCAGGATGGACTCCTTGAAGTAGACCGATGCAGCGACCGGTTGATGCGAGTTAGGGTGCTGTTCGAAGGGTCGGTAACGAACCTAATCAGCGCCTATGCTCCTCAGACTGGTTGCTGTGAGTCTGAAAAGGAGGCCTTCTGGGATGAGTTCGAGGACGTATTACGCGCTATCCCGAATTCCGAAGGTGTTTTGGTTGGGGGGGATCTCAACGGTCACGTAGGTCAGTTTGCTGGAGAGTATGGACGTGTTCACGGTGGTTTTGGTTATGGCCAGCTAAACGCAGAGGGAGTCAATATACTTAGCACCTGCGCTGTGTCTGACCTAGCCATCGCGAACACATTCTTTCAGAAGAAGCCTCAGCATCTTATTACGTACCGTAGTGGTGCCTACTCAACCCAAATAGATTACCTGCTGGTGCGACGGTGCCACATTGGCAAGGTTACCAACTGCAAAGTCATCCCAGGCGAAAGCCTAACGGCTCAACACCGCCTCCTTGTCCTGGACTTTGCGGTTGTACCGAAGAAGAGAGTGACCGAGAAACGCAAACCCCGCACTAAGTGGTGGTTGCTTGATGGTCCTAGGCAGTCGGACTTCATCGCGGAGGTCGAGCATCTCAAGATCAGTGCTCCGCATGAGTCCGCTCAAGAGATCTGGAGTAGGATCCATTCAGCAATCACCGGTGCGGGTAAGCGCGTCCTTGGCACTTCTCGTGGTGGCCGCACCATAGGAAAGGAGACGTGGTAGTGGAATGACGGGGTGCAGGAGGCGACTCGGAAGAAGAAGGTTTTATTTAAACAGTGGCAAGGGTCCAACTCTCCGGATGACAGTGAGGCATATGGAGCGGCTAAGCGCGCTTGCAAAAAAGCTGTAGCCAGAGCCCGCAGCAAAAGTCTGGCGCCTTTATACGACAAGCTGGAAACTGCGGAGGGGCAAAAGCTTATTTTTAAGCTGGCGCGTGGCCGGGAGAAAGCTACACGGGACATTAGCAAATGTCTTTGTGTAAGGGACGCCCAGGGTAAGCTGCTCTACGATGCCCCCTCTGTTAAGGAGAGATGGTGTACATACTTCGCGGAGCTGTCTAACAAACAGCATCCCCATAACCTTCCTCCCGAACCGCCTCCTAACCTTGGGCTTATTTCCCCTATTTCCCCCGATGAAACCCGCATTGCTCTTCGCCACATGAAGAACCGGAAAGCGGTCGGGCCTGACAATGTGCCAATTGAAGTGTGGAAGGCGATGGGCCCACATGGTGTGGACCTTCTGACGGATCTTTTTAACCGCATCCTGATCACCAAGGAAATGCCGAACCAGTGGCGATTTAGCCTGATTATCCCTGTTTACAAAGGCAAAGGTAGCGTACAGGATTGTGGTAGCTACCGCGGTATCAAGATCATGTGCCACACCATGAAGCTCTTCGAGCGCATCATTGACACACGGCTCCGTAGCGAGTGTACTGTTTCTGAGTGTCAATATGGCTTCCGGGCGGGTAACAGCACCATGGACGCAGTGTTCGCCCTACGGAATCTGGCTGAGGCATACAGAGAGAGAAGGAGAGCTTTGCATATGGCCTTTTTAGACCTGCAGAAGGCCTTCGACTGTATACCTCGGCAGTCCATCTGGTGGGCACTGCGCTTCAAGGGCGTTCCCGAGGCCTATATTGACATTATCAGAGACATGTACCGCGATTCCGTGTCCTCTGTCCAGACCGCTGTTGGCGAATCGAATGGCTTCCCAATATCTGTTGGCGTTCACCAAGGCTCGGCTCTTAGCCCGTTCTTGTTTAACGTAGTGCTCGATGTAGTTACGGCAAACATCCAAGATCAGCCTCCATGGCTAATGATGTATGCCGATGACATCGCCCTCGTTAATCAGAACAAAGCCCATCTTGAGCGCAAAGTCAACATTTGGAAGGACACGCTTGAAAACGGTGGTCTGAGACTAAATGTGGCGAAGACTGAGTACATGTCCTGTGGCAGCACGGATACAAACACCATCCGAATAGGTTCGGACCTGATCAGAAAGTCCGATACGTTCAGGTACCTTGGATCCGTGCTGCACGAGTCTGGCATCGTGGACGACGATGTCCAAGCACGTATTGGCGCGGCTTGGGCGAAGTGGCGCGAGGTGACGGGCGTTGTATGCGACCGCAAAATGCCTCCGAAGCTCAAGGGGCAGATATATAAATGCATCATTCGGCCTGTCCTACTGTACGGGGGCGAGTGTTGGCCAGCACTAAGCAGACACACCCAGGAGCTTCGCGTCACGGAGATGAAGATGCTGAGGTGGATGAGTGGCGTAACGCGATCCGATCGCATACGCAACTCTTACATCCGAGGTAGTCTTGGTGTCCGTGACGTGGGGGAAAAACTGCAAGAGTGTCGTATGCGATGGTATGGCCACATCATGCGCCGCCCTATGGAGTACGTTGGTCGGAGATGCATGAATATGGCTGTTCTTGGGGCTAGGCCCCGTGGTCGCCCTCGCAAGCGCTGGCTGGACGTCGTCAAGTCCGACATGAGAGCCAATGGCCTGACTGAGAAGGATGTTGAAGATCGGGCAAAGTGGAGGAAGCTAAGTAGGAAGGCGGACCCTGGCAATAGCCGGGATTAACGCCAGGTGGAAGAAGACTATAGTTTGTTTCATTAGAACTGCGCTATTTACAAGTTACTATCACTGTCCCGCACAAGGTTTAATAAATAAATATATAAATAGTTTTCAGGTACTCTGTATATACTGCATATTATATAAATTAGGTTAGGATAAGAATAAGGATTTATAATCAAACATCTACAGTAAAGGTTTATTCATTTGTGAAAACATGAAAAGTCTTAAAACAATTCCGATCTTTGTTAAAGCAAAAGTAGCAATCACATTTACTGCAGCACACGTGAGACTTTTGTCCACAGTTTTTACAACGCTGCCTATCATTTGCCCAACTAGGCCAATGCCCAATCCCATCTTCAGCCACTTCTCGAGGTGGCAAATCTATGCGCCGTCTTTTTGGTTTTTTAACGTTTTCGATGTTTTGGTCCAAAAGGGGTCTCCCTCTTCCACGTGTGGTTGGTGTGAAAACGCCTGTGGTCTCTCTCATAAGCACGTCTGCAATATATAATTTGAAGTCAAGAAGTGGCATATAGGTTCCAATGCCTTTTTGTTTATTTCGTCGTCGAAATAACAACCAGCTGTTCACACATACTAAATCGAGCATGTGAAAAAAAATGCGGTGATACCATTTCTTACTTCTTATTTGGATTCTATAAAATCCGAGCATGGAATCCAAAATATCCACCCCTCCCATATATTTATTGTAAATTTCAACCGCTTTTGGGCGAGTCACATCGATTCTAGCCTTTTTTTCTTTTGAATATTTACTAACGGTTGATTCAGGATTCTTTCCAACGTATGAAGAGCACAGATTGACAACTTTGTTATCCACCCACGTAGTGACACTGAGCTTTACATCTTCGACTTCGGTGCATTTTTCCATAGAGTAACCTCTGCCACGTTTTAAAAGCTCTTTCGTGCTTGGCAAATTTATATCTTTTGCCCTGTTTAGCTGAATAGTTCCAAATGGTAGAACCCCATTTTTATGCAAAAATGCCATAAGGGGTAGACTTGTGTACCAGTTATCTGTAAAAAGTTTATGGTTCAAATTTTTTGGCACTGTATCTGTGAATCTAGTTACCACATTGCCGGTTGCACCAAGGTCAGGGCAGTTTTCTGGCAAATCTGTTCTATGTTTTCCCGTAAATAAATCAAAATCATAACTGAATCCAGAAGCTCCGCTTAATACAAAATTCAGATATCAAAAATGTTATATCCTGGCTCTCGTATTCAATAGAATCTTCAGTCCATAATAATTTTGATCGCTTTTGAACCTTTTTTCGTTTTGCTTTAGAAATATCTTTTTTTTCAGATCCTGATGCCAGTTGAAACATTTCATCGATATCTTCGAATATCTCCTCTGCATCTTCCGGTTCCGTTTCTTGCAAATATATGACTTCATTTTCCATTAGTTCTGAATCAGATTCAGAGTCAGTTTCTGGAATCGTTTTCTTTGGTAATTGATATTCATCGTCATCTGATAGATTTTCATCATCAGAGTCATCGGGAAGTGCCAAAACACGATCGTTAATTTTTTTACCTGTTTTAAAGTGAAATACAAATAGGCACATAGCTAAATACATAAAAAAATCGAAAGAGGTCAGGTAAAAAGTTGATAGTATTATGATGTACCATAAACATACTGTTCCATATTTGTCCAATGTTAAATACACAGAACAGAAAAAACAGTAGAAGTGCAAAGTAGGCGTGACACGCGTGCCGGTATTACGCGTAGTTACGCGTACCTCAACCCAGTCGTGGTGTAACATCACGGCGAACCGATCGTCTCGCTCACTCTCGATATAAATTTATATTTTCTGAACCATGCCGTATTGTTCCATTTTGGAGTGCAAAAATGATAGTAGGAGAATAAATCTTAATAATGACGGTGTTTCATACCATCGGTAAGTACGATTTTATTTGTTTTCTAATAAAATCTTAACCAATTTCATTTGCCAAAAACTTAAGATCAAGTCTAGTTAAAATCCACCTTATCCCATTAGTATAGAGTTTATTTTACATCGTTTCAGTTACTGTTTCGTTCTCGAAAGTTCTTCGCTATTCAAATAGTGATGTAGTCGAGTCGGATACTGGATGGATAGATATCTATAACAAAAATTTTTATAGTTCGTCTAGGAATTTTATTGAAATCACTAAACATAACTTTAAAAATATTTTTAGCTTTCCCAAAGACGCTATCGTCAAAGAAAAATGGATAGATGCACGGGTAGAGCTAATTGGATGCTAAACAAAACAAGCACGATATGCTACGAGCATTTTTAAGAAAGCGACTTTTTAATTTCAAAAAAAGGATATAGATACACGAAAACTTTGTCTGCGTTAATATTCTGTGCCAAACTATGTAATAAGATACTATCGTAAGCCACTTGGCATAAAGAGTTCACGGAACTGAAGTGTAAACAACACCCCTTTTTTGTCGGCAGTCGAGTAAGATAACCGAGGCATGATTTTGTAAGGCTTTTGGTATTGATAAAAAATCTGGCCAAGTGCGAGTCGGACTCGCGTTCAAAGGGTTCCGAACCAATTTCATTTTTGTTAATGTTCCGTTTCTTACGGATGTTTGGAACACTAAAAAATGTATGATGTGTCTTATGTTTATTGATTAAAAGGTATATTTACATAAATAAAATAAAAACCTATGAAATAAAGTTTTTTTTGTTTCTATTTATTTTTATACAATAAACTGGGAATATTTCGCTTACGCAATTTAGAATGTAGAATTTTATTAACAATGTATTACAAAGAAAACCCGAACTTATCCATTTTAAATGTGATAGCTTATTTCATAACGATTCCAAAAACAAGTTTCATGTTTTTGTGGCTCCCATACAAAACTCCAACACCAAGCGAGTCACATTTTTTGGAACTAATTTCAAAAAAAGTTATCTTATTTATCGATATCGACGGTTAAATACAACCCTTACTTCATAGAGTTCCATATATGACCAAATGAATTTACTGTTAGCGCATCGTGTTCCAAAACAGGAACGGAGTTTATGGATGTTTTTTACTAGGATGCAGTTAAGGTGGAAGCGCCAGGGTAGCCCGCGAAATTCAAATATTTTATGTTTTTTTGCAATTTGCCGGTCAGTGTGAAGTGTTTGTTGAACAAAATACGAAAGAATTATAACCATTATAATCATCAATATAGCCCTCTAAGTTCATGAAGCCCTATTGAATGGTTATTTCATGAAAAAGTCAACAAACACTTCACACTGACCGGCAAATTGCAAAAAAAATAGAATAGAATACTCTTTATTATGTACACCATATAAGTTACAGAAAAGATAGATGAAGAAAACATTACATAGGGTGACACAATGGGCGGCCTTATCGCTAAAAGCGATCTTTTCAAGACAACCTTTGGATGGATTTCAACGGAAATACAGTACTGCAGGTAGTCTTAGGTGTACGAATTACGAAATACAATTATAATTATGTTACAAATAAATAAACAGCATAGGAATCGAGTGATAACGATCAAACAGAAAGGTAGTGATTTTTGACCATTGTTTTGAAAATGGACAAAGATTGAGCACGTCTTACTGATACGGGCAAAGCATTCCATAACCGCACCGCTTGAACCGTAAAAGCTGGTGGAGTGCATCGGCATCTCTAATCTCAAGTTTTCCGACGACCTTAGACATTTATTATGTGTGTCATGAAGGAACTTGAAGCGTTCTTTAAGATAAGAGGGGGTTGTAGGATTGAACAGAATACTGTAGAGCATAAATAAAATATGAGAATCCCGGCGAAGACGTATGGGAAGCCACTTGAGCTTTGTGCGAAATTCAGAAATGTGATCATATTTGCGCAGGCCAAATATAAATCTTATGCAAAGGTTTTGAAGCCGCTCAAGTTTATCTAGTTGCGCCTGAGTAAGATCGAGATAACTGACATCAGCATAGTTAAGGATGGGAAACAGAAGAGACTGTGCAAGCGCAGTTTTAGTGGCAGTGGGAAGAAAGTTCCGAACACGTCTAAGGGACCTGACAGATGCAAAAATTTTGCGGCTTACGTCCTGGAGCTGCGGACCCCAAGATAGATATTTGTTGATCCAAACCCCAAGGTTCTTAACCTTCTCACTTATTGGAATAGTAGTTCCGTTAAATTGAACCTGGGGAAGCTGAGACCAATTTACTTTTGAAATCATCCTAGAGCTGCCAACAACAATGACCTGGGTCTTCGATGGATTAACCTGAAGCCCATTTGCCTCACTCCACTCACAAACTGCAGCCAAATCCCTGTTTATTGCAATAATTGCATTAGCCAAATCTGTAAGGGCAGCTTGTTGGTAGATTTGTAAATCGTCTGCATAAGGGTGGTAGGAAGACAGAAGTTTTTTGGAGATAGCGTTTATAAATATTGCGAAGAGTAAGGGAGATAAAACGCCACCCTGAGGTACACCGGCAGTTGTATAACACCAGGAAGACTTAGATTCTTCGATGCATATACGTTGCCGGCGGCCATACAGGTAACTGCGAAACCAGTCAATCGCCGCTGGAGATATGTTAAGCGAGCGAAGCATGCCAAGCAGGATATCAAAATCGACAGCATTGAATGCATTACTAAAGTCTAGTAAGCAGAGAACCGTCAGATTTCCTCGTTCCATGCCTAACCGTATGTCATCGGTAACGTTCACTAAGGCTGTAGCGG
Organism: Lacanobia oleracea; assembly: GCA_950371165.1. Classification (NCBI taxonomy): domain Eukaryota; kingdom Metazoa; phylum Arthropoda; class Insecta; order Lepidoptera; family Noctuidae; genus Lacanobia; species Lacanobia oleracea. The sequence goes on from OX493389.1 coordinate 8,884,504, forward strand.
TGCTATGACCAGGACGAAATCCGGATTGAAAAGGGTTCAGCAAACTATTTTTGCAAAGAAAAACACTAAGCTGATTGTGGACAAGACGTTCAAGGACTTTGGAGAGAAAAGGCAAGATGGAAATAGGACGATATTCGGAAAAGGAAGTAGGATTTGCCTTTTTGGGTAAAAGAGTGATTTTGGCCTCTTTCCAAGTTGATGGAAAAACCCCATGGGATATTGAGTAGTTTAGGATATGGCAAAGGATAGGAAGGATTTCGTCAAGGACAGGGAGTATAATTTTTCGACTGACGCAATCACTCCCAACTGCGTTAGATGTGATTGAAACTAAGCTCTTCTTAACATCACAATCAGAGAATTGACTAAAAACAAATGGGGAATGATCCGGAGTTGGAAGGTTTGAAAGACAATTTAATGTTGTTGCTTTCAAGGTCCCATTACAAGGGGTCGAAGATGAGAAGTGCTGAATCAAAAGATCAGTATCCAAGTCTTTAGGAATCGATTCTTGGCGAGATTTCCCAACTCCTATGGATTTAAGAAACTTCCAGACTTTTGCTGGGTCTCCATTTTCAACTGAGGTGTGGATATGGCGTCGTTGGGCGTCTCTACACACCTTATTGCAGCGATTTCGAGCATCCAAAAATTTCTCCCAGTTCGACGACGAGGGATGACATTTAAATTTTGTTTTAGCTGCACCTTTTTTATGAATAACGGCTTTAATATCACCTGTTAGCCACGGTGCTGGAAGATGTTTTATTTTTATTGCACGTATGGGAGCATGAACATCATACAGCTGCACAAGGTTATCTGTAAACAGGTTAACCTTATCATCAATTGACTCAACGCTGACTAGACGTGTCCAATCAATGCTGCTGGCATCCTTTCGGAGATTATCTGCATTCATTCCACTAAAATTGCGCTGCAGGAGAATTTTAGGTTTTGCCTTAGGATGTCGTATTTTATATGAGAGGAAAATGAGATCATGATAAGAAAACATGTCAGCTGGGCATTGGCCATGCTTGCCGACATGTTGAGAAGAGGAAACAACAATAAGGTCTAAGAGTGAAGGGTTACAATTAGGAAAATGGTGTGTGGCACTTAAGGGAAGAATGGACAAATTCAACGATTGAAGTACTGATTGAAAAGATGAGGAGCGAGAATCGTTCTTCAATAAGCAGGTATTGAAGTCTCCCATAATGATTGTATGACTGTAAGAGGGCAACAGGTTTTCTAGGATGTTTTCAAAGGAGGAAAAGAAATTGATTCGAGACGAAGGGCTGTAATAAACACCTAGAAGGATTTTGGTAAGGTTCAGGGTAACTTCCAAAAAGAGATGCTCGCCCGCGTTTGACGGGGGAGGCTGCGCCGATATATCAACGATTGAAAAAGGAATGTGCGGGCGAAGGTATATAGCAACACCACCCCCAGCGCCATGTGCACGGTCATTTCTAATTAGCTGAAAACCTGGTAAGGAATAGGATGTTGATGGGAGACATGGTTTTAGCCAAGACTCTGAAACAAGGATAGCATGGATGTTCTTACAGTCAAGGGACGCTAGCATGTCAGAATAGTGTGCCGGAATACTTTGAGCATTTATATGGACTACATTAAAATTCTTCGGAACATCGGAAAATTGAGATTCAAGCGAGTCAGCAAGGGAAGGAATACTAACAAAACTGTCATCACTACATGCAGATAAAGAGCTTTCGGTATCACTGCCATCATTATTAGATGACATAAAAAATATTTATAAATAAACTACGAAATATAAAATTATAGTCTAATTAAAATAAAAATGGGGCAATAATTATCCACCCGCCAGTTGTGTGTATTATAAAACCAAAAACATGCTTTTAAAACAACACAAATATACAGAGAAAAGCACAGTAAACTAATCGTCCGGGTAAACAGCAACATATTATAAAGCAATAGAAGTAAAGCAAAAGAATAGAAAATAATAAATTACTCAAAGATATACATATTGTATTCTGGGCGCACTGTCAACCTGTTTCTGAACGCAACTAATGATTTTTGTCACAAAAATTAAAAAAGAGAAATGTCAAGTTGACAGCTGCCAGTGGAAAAGAAAACAATCAAAACATTGAAAGAAAAAGTGAAATTATCGTAGACAGAGAATAGATATAGACATGCTCTTAGAATAATAATAATTGTTAAAGTAAGACGACGCATATGCAAAATGTCTATGTGTGAGCAAGACGTAGCATAGTTTTTCTATCTCTATTTGCGTATCGGTTTTTGTTGTCTGCCATCAGTGGTCATTGGTGGCAAACAAATTGTGGTGTCAGCGTATTTTCGTTGATAGAAGCTTATTTTGTGTGATTTACTGCTTTAGTGATATTCCAGAAGGTATTATTAAGTGTGTAGTGATGGTGAATTGCAGTATTTACGGCTGTAAAAGCCGTAGTGAAGGAAATCAACCAAACATAACCTTTCATCGGTAAGTAGCATTTTTTATCTATTACAGCAAGTAAATCAAAGATTATTGTACTCAAGACTATTTTCTGTCAATAACAAGCTAAGTTTATTGATAATTAACGTCTATAAAGACGATAAATCCTAACTTATTTTTCATATTAGCCGGCCAAAGTGTGAGGCAATTTATGTTAGGTTGTTATCTATGTCACTTCATGTCATTTGTAAATTGTCGGATAATTTCTTGACGGGGATACCAGCACTTGATTATTTTTACCCCTAAACGTATTTTTCTTTTTAGGTTTCCGAATGATCCATTTTTTTAAAATAAATGGATTGACTGTACGGGCCGAGTTAACTGGCATCCAAGTCGTCACTCCCGTATTTGCTCACGACATTTAGAAGACAGTTGCTTTCGACAGAACTTAAATCGTACCTACTTAAATCCACGTGCGATACCCACACTTTTCATCCAGGTAAAGTAAATATATTACTTAATTTGTTCTAGGCGTTTAGTCAACTTTGATACGTAAAAATTAATTGAGACTTGATTTTGTGTAAATATTATCAACATTATTTGAGGTGACCTTTTGATGTGTGAGTGAGTGGAATAATATTATGTACCTAATTATTAAGTCACTAAAATAATCACTCAGAAGCCCGCGAGCTTACTAAGCGCGGTCCTGACTGACGCAAAATACAACTCATTTGTTTTCGCGCTTTACGTTCATCCCGGAGGCATTCAGTTCGCGCGCGAACACAATCAAATAGTAATAAATACATACGTTACTTAATTGTAATGTTAAGATTTGTATTAATTTGGAATGTGATATTGTAATCGTGTATTATGACAACTTGAGAACAGGCTGTATATTAAAATGCCTGAACATAATCCATACGTTAACATATTTTATACTGACGCTAATATACCTAAGTGAATTAAACTATAATCTCATTAGACTGGCAGCTTCTCTCAGCAGCATTTATATTATAATACTCGTAGTTATAAGCACAATGTACTGATATAATTTGATCTGAATCATGTTAGTTTTAAGCCAACATTTTACCACAAGGCCATTTTTCTATTCTATTGTGTTACCCCTTAAAAAGTAAAAAAAAAAAAGTGTTATTAATTGATATGAATTACATTACTCGTAGTAGATGTACAACCAAAATAATAAGAACGAGATTACCCACACAATAGGGGTAAAAGTCTAAGTATGGCAATATTAAATGCACGAAGTTGTAATGATGTACTTATGTCGAACTATCGCTATCCCTTACCGTTATACGCTGAGGACTTGTCTATATCTATTCTCTGTCTACGGAAATTATAAATTTTAGAAAAAGAATAAGGTATAGGTATAGGGTAGAAACAGTTTGAAACATAAAATATTTGAATTTCGCGGGCTACCCTGGCGCTTCCACGTTAATGTAACTTACGTGTTATGCCATAAAATTTCCTGGGATCCATTTTTCTTACGTTTAAAACTTGTATTATATTTTTATTTGCATAAAAAATCATAAAAATTGGCGACACAAACAACACAACCAGACATTCCTGACAAAATGGCCGGCAGACGAGTTCTGACACTGAAATATAGTAGAACGATTGTCAGTCTAAAGGTTTGCCATAGACTTTTTACGTTCGGAAACACACTAGTCGACAATTATACTTTCAATCAAGGCGAACAGATGTCGCTTGACGTACATTTTAACATAACTATGAAATGTACCAAATGCAGGGCTGCCAGATGTACGATTTTAATCGTACTCCTACGATTTTTTAGCATTTTTACTCACGTACGATCGCTAGACCAAGATCGTACGAAAAATGTACGATTTTTATATACCTGGCAACATTTCATAATGAAACGAACGTTAACTGGCAAGTATGAGTTTCGGGGAATTCCCCAACAACCTAACGCGTACGTAGATCTTTTATTTGAATGAAGACTCTTTGTAGAGTCATTTAAAGGCTGTGTTTGTTTGCATTTTTACGAAACTTATTATTTTTTTCTTTCGGTAATAGTTGCGATTTGTCAGTCTCGCTCGTTCTGTGCGTAGTTTATATTATCCTCTTTGAATCTGCATACTGTCTCGAGTGCTTTTTTGTGTCTGTTGTTTTTGTTCAAGCAAGAATGTGTGACAAAAGTGAAGACGAGCGACCTGCGCCAGGTACCTACTCCAAAAAATAATAAATAGTTTTAATAAATAGTTTTAATAAATCTAATAAATAGTTTTAATTGTGTAGTTTAAAGTTTTTATTTGTTCTTTTTATTTTGTTTTGTTGTGTGGTATACATAAGGATGTGCCAAATAAATATGTTTTCTTTCTTTGTTTCCTCTATTGCATTTTTTTTCTAAAACTAAACTTTTTTTTTGTTATATATAATAAAAACTTTGTACTTTTAGATTGTACGATCTTTTCATTTCACAATTTCCTTGGCATACGACTTTTCTGTAGTTGTCGTATGATCACACCATTTTTGCACCTGGCAGCCCTGACCAGCCCAAGTGATCTTCACTATGAGCTGTCAACTGAGATACGCAATAGCACCGCTCAAAGAGTAAAGTAATATATAGGGAAAAGAGAGCCCTCTTACGTGATAAAATTGCAAACTCATTTGACAGTGCGCCATCTACAAATTGGCCCGAAACTACCCACACACACACACACATAGAAAAGCGTACGTTTGTGCATGTGTTTATGCATGTTACCATTTCTAATAGAACATTTCGTCCTATCTCTGTAACATGTAAACAAAATAGTCCCTAGGAAATATGTATAGTAAAAGGTATAAAGAAAAAATAGTCCCTAGGAAATATGTATAGTAAAAGGTATAAAGAAAAAATAGTCCCTAGGAAATATGTATAGTAAAAGGTATAAAGAAAAAATAGTCCCTAGGAAATATGTATAGTAAAAGGTATAAAGAAAAAATAGTCCCTAGGAAATATGTATAGTAAAAGGTATAAAGAAAACAGATAATTATTATTTATTACTTTTTATTTTTATAATGTTTATGTTTATTGAAATACATTTGTGCATTCATTTTAATCTCATCTTCGCCGCTATAGGTAATTTTTCCTGCCAAAATTCGGTTGACGGATCTGCACCAACTGCATATTAACAAATTGATTGTTATGTTACAAAAATATTGTTTTAATTGATCTTTATGGTGATCACAATCAAATGGAAAATCAATTAATACATAAGCTATTTCCATTATATGTTTTTTAATTTTTTGTTTTGGTACATCTTTTTTCAAGAATGACACTGTAATATGTTGAAGTGCAGAGAAGCAATTTTCTAATTGCTGACTGGGATAGCACAACCATTTTTTGTTGGCGTATTCTTTGAGCTTTATATAAGCATTGCTAGTATTTTCTGGATCAACTAGGTTATGTCTACACTTTTGACAAGACTTTACAATATTTTTAAGGCACTTTGTCAAAACCCAGCCACATACATAATTTTTTTGTCCAGCATCAGGTTCATTCCTCTCAACAAAAAGGTCTTTATTACATTTAATCTCGTCGTCTTTGGAAATATCAGAAGAATCTATAATATTTTCTGGCTGATCTGTTATAAAAAAATCTAATGATTGAAGGCAATCATTTAGATCTTCTTCGCAATTTGCGCGGTTTGAGTGGGGCGAGTTATAATTATTTAAAAGGAGAGCTTTAAATGCCCCTTCAAATCCTAATATGTTAGGAGCAACATTCCTCGCCCCATAACTTCGGATATTTCCAAAGAAATTCTCGACTGGGTCCTGATTCAAATGTCTCGTCAAAAATGTATCAAAGCCATACTTTGTGTGTACAATTTTCCAAATTGCTTCTATGCCTTCTATGGTTTTAATCAAGTTCTGTACAGATGGTACAGCAGTTTCCGTCAATCTAATTTTGTTGCCATGTTTTTTTGTGGTTTTAAACTTTATTGTTTTTAATATTTTCTTTGAGTTTACCCAAAGTTGATGGTGGGGCGACTGTCGTTTGATAGGTCCTTTATATATTTTTCCATTAGGAATCTTAAATGAATTGACATTTAAACTGTCGAAAAGTTTATCCAACAATAATGTAATGTCTATTAAACTTTTACATTCCACAGGGAGATCACCTCTAGCAGTTAAATGCTCTGTTGCAACTGCGACACTGTGACTAAATATTTGTGTTGCAGACTTAACTCTCATTTTATTAATTTTTTCAGGGTTCACATGCTCTTCTGTAAGTTTATACAATAATCTCAATTCACCGTATGTTTGATCTGCTGCATAAAGCTTTTGGTAATATGCCCATTTCACTAATTTTTCTTCATTATTTGTAATGTAAACCATGTCTTTGGTCAATAGGTTATTCCTGATACCTTTTATTAGATGAGGTGCGTCATACAGAGGGATTATGGTTTTCCCATTCAAAGAAATTCGCTCATATCGCCATTCTAATCCCTGTCGAAGACATTTTTTTTTTGTTTCATCCACCAATTCTGTGATGGCACCCACATTAACGGTGCTTTGGTCACACACAGTATTTATAAGAATAAGGCCTGCATCGTGTGCTTCTTTAATGACAGTTTTAATTAAGTTTTTTAATTCTATTTTTTTGAGCCCTGTCGTAAAATAATAAGCGATAGGTTGCTTAAAGTTTTTTTTTAAACCTTTGACCATAAACACAAGAACATGATCCGCAAATTTGTTATTTTGATTTGTGGCAAATCCATCGAATTTGTCTTTATGAGCATCATAAAATATTTGAGGTTTCAAGGACATCTCATCAAAAATGAGGCTGCATAATCTATCAGTCACAGGTAATTGCAAAATAGTTTTTTTTAACTTTTCAAAAATTATTTTGTTTATCCCAGGTGTTATCTTTATGTTACTGAGTAACCGTTTCATTGTTTTGGAAGAAGGTAACGTAAAATATTTATTTAAAAGTCCGTAACATTTTGGACTTTTTTTATAAAGGGACAATGCCAGTACCTTTTCTTCTAAGCTAAACCTTCGTCCTTTATCTTTCTTTGCAGTTTGCAACTGCATGTGAAGGAAGAGTTGAGTCGGTTTTGTCATGTCTTGTGTAACACGCAGAAACGATGCATTATTCATGAGTTTCTCAGCATTTCTCAATCTTTCTTTAAACATTTGACCTCTTTTACGTAGACGGGATATCTCGGTCCGAAGATGCTTGACCTTGGTGTACAGTGGTCGAACATAACACGTTCGATTAATTTTGGATGCACCTGAAAAGTTATAGTAGAAATTTAAAACCAGCTGGGCACATATTTAGAATCAGATTGTAATCATTTAAATATTATCATGAAAGTCTCAATAATTAAGTTTTTAGTCATTACCTTTTTCTCACTCTCAGCTTTAAATATCTGTACAGTTTCATCCATATCATTTTATAGATGAAACTGTACAGATATTTAAAGCAGAAATACAGTACGATATTGCTTTTGATTGTAGTTTTTAAGGACTGATTATAAAAATTAAAAAGAAAGCTTGTATTACCTACCTTTGCCAGTCATTATTCGTGGTTTGCTAATCATAGAATAATTATGCTCCAACAATACTTGATTCCAAGGAGTAGAGTTTGTACACCTGGCAACTGAAATAAAAAATTGAAATATTAATATATTATTAGAAAATCTTATATATAAAAATAAATAGCTGTTCTGTTCTGTGCTGTGCAGTACGAAGTTTGCCGGTTCAGCTATTTACTAATAAAGTAGGATTTCGAAATGTTGGTAGTAGTGTTTCAGTTCAGTGTGCCCATATTGGGCTGAAAACTAAGAACACAGTGAATCAGGTTCATCAGTCAGAATCAGCCGAATCGGAATTAATCAGAATAGAGCAAAATAATCATTTTATTTACCTTGGGCTGGTTGTGATGCAGTAACAGGTTGTAAATGAAGCCTCGAGGGTAATTCTGGATTTGCTCGACTCCCTGACGGCCCTGTAATTTTTAAAAAGTATTCATTGACTATTAAGCAGTACGAAGTTTGCCGGGTCAGCTATTTACTAATAAAGTAGGATTTCGAAATGATGGTAGTAGTGTTTCAGTTCAGTGTGCCCATATTGGGCTGAAAACTAAGAACACAGTGAATCAGGTTCATCAGTCAGAATCAGCCGAATTGGAATTAATCAGAATAGAGCAAAATAATCATTTTATTTACCTTCGGCTGGTTGTGATGCAGTAACAGGTTGTAAATGAAGCCTCGAGGGTAATTCTGGGTTTGCTCGACTCCCAACATAGTTACATACTAGATTGAACTCAAATTCTATCGGGCATTGATGATAGCATGGAAGCCACAAACTTTCATTTCCATAGCTACTACAAAATTGGAGCAAACCCAACATCATCCTAAAACCATTGTTGTGTAGAATGTGTGGTATGTTGAGTGATCTTTGGGGACCAAATAAATAGTTAGTATAACTGACCTGGTAAATGAAGGGATGGAATGGCTTCTACATTTATCCGGTTATTGCGGTTTCTGTCTTTATCAGTGAAATGAATATCGCAAACCCTCTTCTTTTGATAATATTCATAATCGGAGGGAGACTCCAATTTTCCACCAACAAGAATTACCCAGCTCTTGAACAGGTCAGGAAACTTTTTAACATTTGGAAATCTGTGCATTGGTACCCCTGAAATTTATGAAAAAGTAGGTATTAAAATTAATTGACCTTAGAAAAGCTATTAGTTATACGCTAAGGAACGCAAATTAACCACTTACTTATTGTCTAAAGATTATTGGATCTTTAATCAATAAATAAATAGATAAGAAGTACTGAATTCAATCATGGGCCAGGCAGTGTTGGTTTGAAAACAATAGCAAGTTATTTATTATTATAATATTTATAATTCAACCTTTACGCAGAGGTGTTTATGTTGTATACCAGATAAAAGGTAATGCCTGTACCTTTTATCTGGTATACAATAAGGTAAATAGCAAACGGTTATTAGTTGATTTTTTTTAGGAATGTTTTAAATATTATTTCTCTTTCTTAGTGATTTGTCATCATAAGAAATAAATAAAAATTAAACCGTATTCCCGGGTTGGGCATCGTATTATAGATGTATCAATAATAGGTGACCAGTAAAATATTTACTTCATGGCCCTTTGATAGCATAGCTGGCGAAAAGTGGATTGGTGGGGTCGCCTTGGGGAGGAGTGGATGTATCCTCCTTCAAGGTTACAAGGTGAGAGTTTGTATATATGTTACTTACCACTGGGAGCACATCCAAATACACACAGCCTAGGCATTATAAGCCAATTTGAGTAAACTATAACACCTTAATAGCACAGAACAAAACGTAAAGCGTCTATATCGCACAGTAAAATAAAACAATTTCAGAGTAAGGTCACAATAGTAAGGGGAAGGAACATAAGGCTCAACTCCACGCACTTACTTGTGGTACTTACAATGAAATACAACAATACGGATCGGGAATTACAAAATGCGAATACGCACAATGCAACAAACCGCCATATTGTGATTGTTTATTTTCAGTTCAAGAACTGTCACTATTGGTCACTATATACGAGTACAGACATCCTAAGTAGAATCTGGCACCAGGTCTTTTTAAATAAAGATAGTATTTGTACTTTATCAAGTTGTATTTCATTTATGTGTCTATTTCAACTTATAAGAAGATTTTAATATTTTTCTCAAACTTATTATCTCAGTAAAAAAATTTGATGATGATATAGCGCCATCTGTTGATGATTTTATGTACCCGGTAAATAGTACTGGGGCCAACTCCTAGATGGCAACTCTTTCTTTACTTCGCTGTCAAAATGTACGTAGTGTCATCCCCCTGGCACCGCTGATGACGGACGGGATCGCAATGTCTAAACAACTATTATTGAGACATTCAATGTCAATACGAGTAATTTGAATTTGTTTGTATTTTAGTTTGTTGTTTTAAGTTTATGTTTGGGTTTTTTCGTTGGTAGTGGTGAAGGCTAAACACGTGCTTTTGTCAGTGCTACGAATATTTTCGATTTTGGTGAACTTTTCTAGTGTGAAACTCGATCGAAAGTGTTCTTTGTGTTTGTGTTCTAGGTTTAAGGTTTGTTTTTCGTGATAACTGTCTTTTTTTAACTATAATTTAGCAAATATGAACTCAAAAAAACCCCCCGATCCTGACCCCCCGGATGAACTATTTGATCTCTCCCCTGGACTAACAATCACCCTTCCCAATGACACCGAAATACCCCCACAGGACCCTATTATGGATACGAACACCCCTAGTCGCAAGCGGGTCGCTGGTTCGCCCCCTGCATCTTCCAATATAAAGCCTAAGATTGCGAAAAATGTTATCGGCAGACTCTTATACACAGCTAGAGATAATCCACCATACATAGTTAATGTATCACTCAAAGACGAACAAACTTCCGGCACTGTGCTACAACCTATCAAGTTTGGTATGTTTTTGACGATGAATAACGTGAACAACATACGTCTCGATGGGATCAAACGTATAGGCAGAAATCGTGTGTCAGTTGAGTTCAAGTCCCACCAGGACGCAAACAGTTTTCTGAACAATAAAATTCTATCCCAACACAAATACATGGCTGCCATTCCACAATTCAACATCACAAGAATGGGTATTGTTAGGGATGTACCAGTTGAGTGGTCAGAAGATGAAATAATTAAAAACATTCAGGTTCCAGAGGGATGTGGCTCTGTCATCAAAGCCAGAAGGATGAACCGTAAGGTGTCCTCTTCTGGTGTGACTGAGTGGAGGCCCACACAGACTGTTGTATTAACTTTTGATGGACAAGTCCTACCTAAACGTGTGTACAGCTTCTACTCGGCTCTCCCAGTTGAGCGATACACTTACCCAACAGTTCAATGTTACCATTGTTGTCGCTATGGCCATACCCGCACACTTTGCAGATCGAAACCTAGGTGTTTTAAGTGTGGTGCAGATCATCCAGGTGATGGATGTGAAGTCACCCCTGAATCGAGTTTCTGTGTTTCGTGTACTGGCAACCATTTTGCAAACGACAGTGCTTGTCCTGAGTTAGGTCGTCAGAAGAGCATCAAAGCTCTGATGGCAGAGAAATCGATTTCGTATGCGGAGGCAAGTCGGGTTTTCCCACCTGTTTCCAAATCATATGCCGAAGTTTCCAAATCTTCCCCACGCAATAAGGTTTCTGCATATAAATCACAATCCCAGTCCTCAAGTCCCATTCCAGTAACCCAAAAATCATACCGTAAAACGGTATTTATGAAACCCAAACTTCATATCCCCCTTTCACCAGGCTACGATAGACAAGCCCACTTGAATCTCACTCAAAATTACTCCTTTTCCCCATCTAGAAACGGCTGTGCTCTTCCAACGGAAGCGGCAAACCCAATACTCTACAGACGGGAGGATAACTCCTCAAATATTTTAAATTTAATTACTGATATGCTAATGTCTGTCCTTGTAAACCCAACTCAATCTGTACCTGACCACGTTGCATCAAAATTGACCTCAATATTAAACTACATCCACAATGTTCCATCCCCTGACATTCCTTCAGTGGAACGTGAGGAGTATTACTCCCAGAAAGCCTGATCTTTCTTTTTTAATTAATAAGTTCAAACCATCAATCTGCGGCATTGCTGAGACATGGCTCTTGCCTGGAAGCAATTTCAGGTTGCCATGTTTTGGCAATGTGCGTAATGATAGATCTGATGGATACGGAGGATGTGCCTTGCTCATCAATAGCAAGGTATCATTCACCCAGATTCCTCTAACCTTTGTTGGTGATGACATAAATGTTGTTGCTGTGAAGGCTGAGGGTATAAATATTTTTTCTTTTTATATTGCGCACCCACAACTCGAATATCTTCCGATAATTAGAAATTTATTGTCCAGTGTTAGCGGTTCAATACTTGTCATGGGTGATTTTAATTGTCATCATTATCGTTGGGGGTCGGATACTTGTGATAACTTTGGCATTGGCTTGCTTGATATATTGGATGATCTCAACCTTTGCCTCATCAATGATGGCAGTGCTACGCGCAGATCTGCTCCTAGTCAGAATAATAGTTGTGTTGATTTAACATTCTGCTCATCCAATATATCTAGTCTCCTCATTTGGCGTTGCTTGGATATGACCTATGGAAGTGATCACTACCCCATCATAATTGAATTTCCTTCCAAAAATATTCCTTCTAAGGTTTCCCCCCCTCTTTTAAAACACCAATTAAATTTAGCAGACTGGGATTTATATTCAAAAATTCTGGACCTTAGAATATCTTCCCTTCCAGAAGTAAACCGGGATAATACCCAGGATTGCTTTTTGTCCTTTTCCTCCACCATTTCCTCTACAGCTGATGATTGTTTCCCATCCAAAAAACCCCATTCCGGTAAACTTCCTTCTCCACCATGGTGGGATAGGGAATGCACTAACATGGTCAGAGCCAGGAATGAGGCTGAAAAGACAGTCAACGGCAATATGAACCTGGATAATCTCATTGCCTTCAAGCAGATACTAGCCAAGACCAGGAAATTCCTAAAAAGGAAAAAACGCGAAGGTTGGTCAAAATATTGTAGTTCGCTGAGTCCGTCCACCCCAGTTTCGGTGGTTTGGCGGAAGGTGAAACGTTTTAGGAGTAGTTTAGCACCTGCCTCCTCTAACAACCTCACGGAAGAGCTGGCATATCAGTTTTTCTCAAAAATTGCTCCAGCCTATGTTCCAAGTGCTGAGGAAACCAGTGTTGACGTCCATGATGCAGACAATACTGACGACCCAATGAACATGCCATTTAGCTTGGAGGAACTAAAAACTGTGCTATCCCACGTTAAGGATTCCGCGCCGGGAGTGGATGGATTCCCGTACTCCTTTATTTCTAAAGCTGGTCCAAAAACTCACAAATACTACCTGGACTTGGCTAATTTCTGCTTTACTTCTGGCTATATTCCAACAGAGTGGAAGGTTCAAGTTGTCATTCCGATTTTAAAACCAGGCAAAGATCCTAATGATCATTGCTCATACAGACCTATTGCTCTATCGTCCATACTCATCAAACTTTTGGAACACTTAGTAAAAAACCGGTTAGTGTGGTTGGTAGAAAACAGGAAACTGCTCCCAACGACTCAATTCGGCTTTAGGAAAGGTCTGGGCACAGCTGATAGTGTGGGTATCCTCACGTCAGAGGCCCGGCTGGCCCTCAGTAGGAATGAGTCTGTGGTTGCTGTTTTTCTGGATATATCTGCTGCTTATGATTCAGTTCTCCTCCCTAATCTCAGGCAAAAGCTGCACGAGCTGAGAGTCCCGGCTAGGATTTGTCGCATCATTGATAGCATTTTTACCAATCGCACCATTCAATTGAGAATACCTGGGGCTGACTCTGAAGAAAGATCGGTTTGGAGAGGATTACCACAAGGATCAGTTCTTAGTCCCCCATTGTATAACATCTATACAGCTGACCTGCCCTCTTCCCTTAATTTCGACTGTAAAATCCTTCAGTATGCTGACGATATTGCATTAATGGTGCGTGGCAGTTCCATTCAGGATGCCGCTCTTTCGATGAATGTCTCTCTGGCTTCATTAAACCAATGGCTACTTGACAATGGTTTGTCTTTAAGTGCACCAAAGAGTAAAGCTGTCATCTTTACGCGCAAGCGCTCGGTACCTCCAATTGATTTAAACATTAATGGACAAAGCATTCCAGTTGAAGATAAGGCTAGGTTTCTGGGAGTAACTTTGGACTCAAGATTGTCTGGGGTCGATCACATCAACAACACGGTCAAAAAGTGTGAACGTTCTGTGTCGGTCCTTAAAGCTTTGGCTGGGGTATGGTGGGGAGCTCACCCCTACACCCTTAAGCTGGTCTATAATGCGTTGACCAGAAGTGCTATAGACTACTGCAGCTATCTTATTGAGCCCTGCAACAAAGAAGCGCTTAAGAAATTAGACAGCATCCAGTCCAAATGTCTAAGAATTGTCATTGGGGCCATGAAATCCTCTCCCATAAACGCGCTTCAAGTAGAATGTGCAGACCCTCCTCTACACCTTAGGAGACAGTATTTGGCAGATCGCTTCCTTACTAAAGTTTTTTCCCTCTCATCCCATCCCCTGCTCCCAATTTTAGACCAAATTGACCTCTCCTTTAATAATTCTTCCTATTGGAACCATAAAGTTGTTCCCCTATTGATAACGAGGTACAGAGAGCTTAAACAACTCTCCTCACCTATTTGTCAATATCCTTCTCTTCCGGTCTTCTCCGCCGCATACGAGGCGATTCATTTCGAACCAAAAGTCGTTTTGGGCCTAGGGATATCAAGGAATTCTCAAGACGCTAGAGATGACTTTGAGTCAGCTGTCAAGCGTTATTGGGAAGGATGGAACTTTTTCTTCACAGACGCTTCAAAATTTTCTGAAACTAAATGTACTGGTGTGGCAGTTTATTTTCAAAATTCTAAAATAGCTTTACTTTTTCAATGCCCACCAGAAGCATCAGTCTTTACGGGAGAGTGTATTGGTATTTTAGAAGCCATACACTATATTAAATCCCATCAAATAACAAGGTCAGTAATTTTTTCAGATTCTCGTAGTAGTATTCAGGCCCTTAAACAAAATCAACTTCACAGTAAAATTAATAGTCAAATCATTATGGACATAAAGAACTTGTTACTTGATTGTTCCCAAAACGGCTTGGACATCGAGATAACCTGGATCCCCGGTCACACGGGTATTGTTGGCAATGAGTGCGCTGATTCGTTAGCAAAGTATGCCACATCGAATCCGGTTGATCGAAAGCACTACGTAGCTCATAACTACGATTTGCGGAATGGTGCCAAACCCAAGTTATTTAACTCGTGGACTGAAACATGGAAAACGACTTCTAAAACCAAGGGCCTCTACTATGCTGCTATACAGCCTGAAATCCAGCGTAGGCCTTGGTTTTTTAAATACCCTAAATTGTCGAAGAGAACTGTTTCGTCCCTGTGTAGGCTAAGACTAGGACATTGTTGTAGCCCAGTGTTCCTGGAAAAGATCCATGTCCGGGATAGCTCCCTGTGCGAGTGTGGTCTTGCGGAGGGTACTTTAGACCATATTTTCTTTTCCTGCTCCCTAAACAACAAATCATTTGACCTGTACCAAAAAATTTCCGAATTTAGTATCCCTCTCCCAACCAACTTTCATACCCTTCTCTCCCACTTCTCCCCTAAATTGATTAACATTTTGGCCACATTCTTAAACGAAAATGACTTGAAATTCTAATTGGTGCGTAACGTGTGTGTAATTAGTCTGTATATAGTATAAACTAGTTTATATGTTGTATATAGTGTAGTATTTAGCTGGTAAATAGGATTATCTGTTCTAATAACCCATGTGTTCGTCTTTTCAGCTACTAACACCTACCACGAAATACCAAGTTCGACGGCCTGCCTCTATGTGCTGCCGTCACGACGTGACACTGGCAGAATAGTCGGATCCGGCTCAGTTGCCACAAACGGAAAAAAAAAAAAAAAAAAAACTATTATTGAAGAAGACCAACGGCCGAACGCAAAGGCGATCATCATCCAAACCTGTAAGGATTTGTCCAAATGGTAAGCCTTTACCATCGTTATCTGAACTAGAAAAAATGTTTGAAGATACTGATGATGATGATGATGATCAATCTTCAAAAACTCCTACCCAAAAGCCAATATGTAGAACACCAACACCTGAACAACAAATACCTAAAAGCATCAGTGAAAATAATCTGCTTTCACCTTCAACAATCAAAACAATAAGTGAACGTTTATTGGGATCAATAGAAGAACATAATTTACCTGATCCTAGTGAACTTCTATAAGCCACATCACTGCTTCGTGGAGAATCACCACCTGCTCCTATAATTCCACCAAAGAAAAGAAAAAAAACAGAAATTCCGTACATTGTTGGCTGCAAAGATCGCCCCAAAGTAATACGCAAACCTAATACAAATTTCTGTAAAGGAGATGATGACTATGGTGTTGAAGCTTCAGGTGATCCAGAAGAAGAGACCCCAAGAAAACGGGCTAAGAAATCAAGGATACCCAAATATACAAAGTCTATTTTTAACACTCACAGTGAAGTAATTGCTGAGAGACTAACCAGAGAGGATGCTGGAGGTCTTAGTGATGCTAGTTCAGATAGTAATAAGACAATAGAATATGAACCAACTCTGTTCCAAACTTCAAGGCCACACTCATTCTCCCCCCTACCTAGCACATCTACAGATACCGAAACTTTTAAGAAAAATGATGATCTTTTCAATGAAAGTTTAAAAGAAATTAATATATCCAAAGAATCATCACCCAAAAACACAGATGATCTACTCATTAATGGTGAGTCAGTAACAGAAATAGAAGAAGATGACATAAGTATTACTAAACAGTCAACACCAACAAAAAAAAAATGTTCTAATAACTAAAAAGACAAAACCGGATAAAAAATGTGGTGTACTAATTAGGGAACATTCAATGTTGAATGTAAAAGAAGACAAAGTACTAAGTAAGGAAGAGTCAACACCAATAGATGATGAAGTACAAATTATTGACAGTTCTTATGATACTATTGAAATCGAGGATAGTTATTATGGACCTGAAAGGATGCAAAACATGTATAGTAAGGCTGTTGATACTGATACTATTGAAATAATTGAGCCAGTGGAATCAGAGGTTGTCCAACAATCAGGAAATAATAAAATAATTCATAAAGTACCAGATGATGAAGATTGCATGATAGTGACAAGTCCTGAAACCATAAATAATTTTAACAATCTCAATGAACCAATAGTTATTGATGATGAGTATAGTACCATAAACTTGGAATTTGATAGTTTTCATGATTCTCTGACAGAAGAAACAGATATTATTGATGTTGACGATATAATAGCTGAAAATAAATCCATACTAGATAAATGGAACAACAATGGAGCTAAAGACTTGAACAGGATAAATGCAGTAGTTGAAGTTTCTACTGACAGGACTAGTTATAGGGATTTGAATACACTGCAAACAACTTCCACACCAGCTGTGCCAAGCACTGCAATGCAGACAACTTCACTATCAGCTATGCCAAGAACTGCAGTGCAAACAACATCAACACCAGCTATGCAGACAACTTCAACACCAACTATTCCAAGCACTACGGTGCAAACAACTTCTGCAGTCTGGATGCAGCAATTCAATTGGAAGTCTTTCAACAACAAACGCTAATAATCAACAAAATATGATAAACAGAAACAGTGCAACAAACTATCGTAGCAGGCACAGACAACTAACCTCAAGTCAATCAATGTTACATGTTGTGGATGATTTCTTTAGCTCTCTACAGTTTACACCTATTGGTGGCCCTAGATCTAGTGATGTTGGAACCGGATTATTATCTATTATCGATTCAATAATTAACCAATTTCAAGCACATAGATCTACCAGCAATACCAATAGAGTTCCTAAACGGACTGCAAATACTTCTATGCCTGCTGATCAAAATTCTACGAGTACAATGCAAAATGCTGAAAACAGTCTACGAAATGCTAATAACAGTCTACAAAATGCTGATAACAGACAAAGAGATCTTGTGGGATTAAGCAATTCATCAAGTCATTCTGGAACACAATAGACCAGTGTGACAAATGATGGTGATGGGATACCATCATCCAGACCAGTAGCTAGGAATATAGGGGATTGCCCTATCTGTTTAGATTCTCTTAATTCGTGTTGCATCAACTATATGTGGTCATATATTCTGCTTGAATTGTATCAAAGCATCAGTTAAAACCAATGGCAAAAAATGTCCTACCTGTAGAAAACCACTAAAAGGTCCTGGTGGTGGATATCACTAGTTATACTTGTAAAAATATTGTATACTTATTCATAATCAATATGAGCACCTATTTTAAATAGGTATCTATTATTATAACAGACTGTATGTGTTACTCACTACACAATATATTTTGTGATTACTAGTCACACAACTGTGCCATTTCATGTTAAATATCTCTGATACAAGTAGATTATTGATCATTGCACTTTTAACTGGCTACCAGGTCGAAGTCCACCCTCTCAAGCAAGTCTAGGTCCCAAAACAGACTTGGATTCTACTATTCTTATGATTGCATTTACTTCCAATTGATTTCTTGAATGTCTAATCTACAAGTGTTAATAGAAGGTAATTGCCCATTATATTCTTATCAAGTTTGGTAAACCCAATTAATGCCAAGTAATGGAAGTTGTAATTCCAGTGTTAAATCCTTTATTACTGAAATAAATGTACCTTCAGTTGATCTGATGATTTTGTGATGAATACCTGATGCTAATAGGCACAAGCCTACAGAGAAGCATCTAAAAAATTATTTAGTTGATTGACATCCTGAAATTATTATTGTATTGTCATGTCAGTTTTATTTATGTTATTCAAGAATAAGTGTAATGTGTAATTTTTATGATAACATTATACTTATTTCATTTAAAATGTGATAAACGCTTGTAAATACAAGTCAAAAATGATTTCTTCTCATTATGTAAGCTAAATTTTATGTTTTTTAAAAATAATATTGCAAATAATATTTACTTAATGATTTAATGTTGAACCCAGCGCAATAAACCTGCGAGGCTGGGTATGAACATACCAAACATTTAACCACTTTGAACTTGAATTCAGAATCTTAGATTATGACCCAGTTTAGGAAACTCAGACAGCATTATAAATCACAAATATCAGAATTCTTTGCAACTTCAGATATTTTGCTTTTGTAAAATTAGGTCAATAATATCAGCCTGCCGGGGTGCGGAATCCGTACGAAAGAGACGCCGCAGCCCTGGAGCGCAAAGGGCATTAGGAGGAGCATGGATGGGTTTTAGTCAGTAGGAGTCTGACACTCCCTTCCGCCTCGCCCAGAGCGGAAGGAGTCATTTGATGATTTCCCATACTTAAAAAAAAAAAAAGTCAATAATATCAACTTTGTAGTAACCTTAAACTTTGTTGAATATTCTGAATTCACGCTCAAAAAGGTCAGGAGCCAAGGACCAGCGACTGTGAGCCAAGCAGATTGGGGCTGGACCCATCTCAAGATTTAATTAGAGATAAGAAGTAGGTTCCTTCTCAAAAATTATTGAATTTGTACTACTTAAACAGTGAATGTAAGTTATATGAAGGAAAAAATAAATATCTTCAAAGTTCATTGCTTTTTATTTAACATCAGAAGAAATTATAACTTATTTATAATCTCCTAGATCAATCCATGCATAAAAATCGGCCAAGTGCGAGTCGGACTCGCACACAAAGGGTTCTGTACCATAAACCTTAATTTTTATTATTTGTTGTTATACCAGCAATAGAAATGCATAATCTGCAGTGTCTAGAGGTGTTTGCAGCCCGTTTATAATTTGGCAGGTTTAATTCTGGTTCTCAAACAGGTCTCGGTGCTGGTTCAGGTTCCATTATTGGTCCAGGTTCAGCTTGTAGTTCAGGTTGAAATCCAGCTAGTGGTTCAGGTTCAGGTCCAGCCATTGGTTCAGATTCAGCTTGTGGCACATTTTCAGGTTGAGGCAGAGTTATCCGATTTTGATCCTGATTTGTCTGCCTTTGATGCCTCATCCAACAGGGATGACACACAAAGTTGGTAACCTAAAAAAAATTATTTAAGGTATTTCTATGGTGTCATCGTTATATGAAGATAGAAAGGATGACTATTAACTGTATGTAGGCAAGATGGGCATGTAAAAACATTTATAAAGCACAATGCTTAAACATCGCTTTATTTACCTGATGGAAAGCTGGATGTGATATTGGTAAATTCTGCATAATTGAATCATTTCTTTCCACTGTATGATTTTGTATAGTTCTCACAGAACGACCACAAGTAATGCACACCATTGTATGGCCAAATAAACGAGCATCATTAGCTTCAGCAGAATTCAGCCTTTCATAACAAGGATGACAAATGTTGGCATCTCTTGGAACCTAAAAAAAAAACAAAACTGAATTACCTTAGTACCCATAATCTATGTACCTATATATAAAATGGTAAACTGACTGATTTTCAATTCCAAGACAAGTCTTTCTGATCCATTGTGCCAAGTTCATTATGTAAGTATTTTGGAAACCATGGTAAACAACTTGAAAGTCACATTTATTCATTGTTTCTTATATTAATTAGTTATAGAAATATTTTAGCTGCAGATAACTTACCTCGATTGTTAACCAGCGTACTAGGGTCATGAGTAAAAAAGCAGGCAAAAGAAGTGAAATGTCGTCGCAGTCTCTGCGTGGCTACACCGCAATTTATGCACCGCATGATGAACAGATTGCAATTCAGGTCCGTGTCAAGTAGTGAGAGGTCAATAGGTAGGCAAGCAAACAATAAATCCAATATACAAGCGAGGGTCAATGAAAATCCGAAACAAAAACACAACGAACAAATAAACGGCAGAGCGTTCAAACGACGTCTGTTTGACGTTGACGTAAGACGTTTGTTTTTTTCATAGAGTAGAGATGGGATTAATTGGACTTCAAGTGTAACATAATCATCTGCCTAGGCTTTTCCCAACTATTTTGGGGTTGGCTTCCAGTCAAACCGGATTCAGCTGAATACCAGTGTTTTACGTGGAGCGGCTGCCTACCAGACCCCCACAACCCATTACCTGGGTAACACGGTACTTCTTGGCAAGACTGGAGTCAGATTTACTGGCTTCTGACTATCCGTAACGACTGCCAAAGATCTACAAATGACAGCCGGGACCCGAGGCACGGAGGAAACTCGGACTTCACGTGTAACAAAATCGATAAAATAATCGAAAGGGTTGAAAGAGTAAAAATATATTATTGTTATTGTCGGCCTCGACAGGCACTAAATATGTACTAAGACTGTATGCCCAAAGTGTTAGTATAAAGCTCATCCGGTTAAAATTGTCTAGTTTCAGAAATTAAATTGTTTTGATAACTGTTATTAAAAATCGATATAAATTCAATTTCACTTAACATTCTGGAAATTAAATATGTCCCCTCCCTAACTCGACGTACTCCTTGATGTGTCATTGATCTTGTCATGTCTAACGAACCAAAACAAAGCATAAAAACAATAAAAAAAACTTTTTTATGTTTATTAGTTCACGAAAGTTATAAGAAATTACCAAACACTAAATAATTCATGAATGATTTTTTAAATATTCCCAGTTAATGTGAGATTTCTATACGTGCTGGGGGCAGTCGTTTAGCCATCTCTTTTGTATACGATTATCGGAGGCGATAATCTTAAGGTGGATGCTCCAGGGTGGCCCGCGAAATTCAAATATTTTTATGTTTTTTGCAATTTGCCGGTCAGTGTTAAGCTGTATGTGGACCAAATGCGATCTGCGACCGTAACCCGTATTTATCTAAAGAATTATAACCATTTTAATCATCAATATAGCCTTCTAAGTTCATGTAGCTCGACAGAATGATTATTTCTGAAATATTCATTCTGTCGAGCTACATGAACTTATATGGTCCACATACAAGCTGTATGTGGACCATATAAGTTGCACACTGACCGGCAAATTGCAAAAAACATAAAAATATTTGAATTTCGCGGGCTACCCTGGAGCATCCACCTTAAGGCGATTATCGCATCCGCACGTTTATATTCAACCAAAAAACAAAAAACTCAGCTACGAGTCTGACATACGATAATCGTAAGGTAATAATCGCCTAGAGTTTTGTTTACACGATGATAGAAATTGCAATGCGATATTTGTCTACCGACCGATTTGCATGTGAGACTCACCCTTCGAGGTCATGGTCATGGTCCAGGGTTATTAAGTTTTAGATTTTACCTTGAAACCCAGCTATAGTGAATGAATTGATGTTTCGGGATTTATTATGTTTTTTTTTTTTAATAAAAGTTTACCTTTTGAAACCTTCCGCTCACTTTTCACTGCACTCATGATTTCTACTGGGTGAACTCGAAGTACGATTTTCTTGTTTCAATTTTGTTTACACGGAGAAACCCAGTATACAAAGGCGAGGCGATTTTCGAAAAAATACTCGCAGATACTCACCGGACACGAATGTTTCGGGAGATACCTATTTCGGCTTTTTTTTTACCACCGTCCTCGGCGATAGAAGGAGGAGGCCGACCGCGTGTGAGAGAGGCAAACCCTACGCCCCAGCCGCCGTTGGGTTATGAAAAGTTGGTTATGGCAGGACCATCTCCGGATCGACGGCACGTTGTATTCTACGCGCGCCTCAAAGAAATGTCAGCATAATAGTAGATGGGGCCTGCTAGGGCCAGTGCCTGCCAAGATTGCGGAATTTGCTCGAAAGAGTCATCGCGGCCCTGGAACGCAAAGGGCATTAGGAGAAACATGAATAGATTTTAGTCGTAGGACATTTTCGTACTACAAGACTGCAGTTTGTGGTTTTAGGTTTTTTGATCCCCGAGGAAAAAACGACGGTGTGTTATAAGTTAGACGTGACTATGTGTGTGTTTTTTCCACAACTCCCTCAACATGGATATCAAAGGAAAGGGCTTGACTAGTAGAATAATGTACACTAGGTATATTTAAGGGGAGTTTAAAAAGCATGAAATAAAAACTAAATTATATTCGCGACGAAGCACATTCAATAGATTTATATAAGAGCTTATGTAATAGAATAAGATAGATATAGTATGATAGCTGTCAATGTAATGAAATTAAAACCATAATTTGTTGTCGTTTTCCCCCAAACACACAAGATGTTCTTGGGGAAGTTATTTTCTTTGAATAAATAGATAGGCAGGGTTACACACTCCCCCTACACATTCCTGGTAAACCCCTAAGGTACTTTGGTAATAGGTAATTGTAAAGGTACCGACACAGGACAGTTATAAAGGTAATGGGGTGGACAAAAAACCACCATTTACAGACACCTTCATTTACTAAACATACAGAAAAACTAGGAATTCAGACTTACTAGATAATCGGCACTTGAAGCCTGGCGCTGTGTTCTATTCATATATACGAGTATACAAATCTGTATGGTAAGATAGGGCATAAAGCCACAATTTAGGAAAATGTAGGGGAAGAGGGGTGGCTTTGTAAGTTGTGTATCTGGACAGAGGGATGATGCACCTACCCTAAGACATATAGCACAACAGCCCTTAAGGCACAGTTTTTCGGGAAGTCAACCCTAAATAGTAGACAAGTTCACTCTTAGTATAGTATAGTCAAATGCAACAAGCCTTTCAGTGGGCAGTGTTGAAGGGGGGATTTTCACCCCATTCTACGGGGAATTTCGGGGGCTTTACAGAGGTGCATCAATCCCTATCCAGACATAGAATAGACCTAGATATAGCCAAAGATGTACGACAGTTATAGTTAAACTTTCAGTTAAAAATAAACTCAAACAGTTAGCGGTGAATGGGCCTCGTTACAGTAAAGTAACATATTACGTTAGTAAACTGTTATAAAATAGAAATTTGTAGTCACCGGCAGAAGAAATATAAAATCTTTAACAAAGTATAGTAGTCGCGAAAAGTTTCCCTTAAACTACAAGCTGCAGTATTATCAGTAAATCCTGCATCTTCATTTAACCCTGGTAAGCTAATATCCCTCACCCCAATCTACCCCGAAGACAGCAAATAAATAGCATGAAAGAAGCCGGTTGCCGGTTGCCGGTTTGCCGGTTTTTAGCAAAGTGTTTGAAAAAGTATTGCTCAATCAGATGCTCAATCATTTTAACATCAATAAAATTTTACACGATCAACAGTATGGTTTTACCAGGGGTCGTTGTACGACTGACGCTGGTGCCACGTTGTTAAAACACATATACTCAGCGTGGGAAGAGGCACAAGATGCCATGGGAATCTTTTGTGACCTCTCCAAGGAATTTGATTGTGTAAATCACGAAACCTTGCTCCTAAAGCTAGGACATTACGGACTAGGTAAACTTGCACTCAGTCTAATAAAATCTTACTTAAATGATAGACAGCAGCAAGTTCAAATAAATGGTGTCAATTCACGGGGTTTAAAAGTCAAAATGGGGGTACCACAAGGCTCTATTTTGGGTCCTTTCCTCTTTCTAGTATATATTAATGATCTACCCCATCTTTTAAAAAATCAACCTCATATGGTATTATTTGCTGACGATACGTCCTTAATTTTTAAGATAGATAGACGTTCCATAAATCTTGACGACGTAAATAACGCCCTACAGCAGGTCCAAAATTGGTTTACTGCTAATAATTTAGTATTAAATGGGAAAAAAACTAAATGCATCAGATTTGCCTTACCGAACGTTAAAAGAAATGATTGCGACATAGTATTGAACAAGGAGAAACTTGAATTCGTCGAAAACACGGTTTTCCTGTGGATTACGCTTGACTCAAGGCTACAATGGGGTCCTCATTTAACATCTCTTGCGGGACGGCTAAGTTCAGCAGCATACGCTGTCAGAAAAATCCGTCAATTTACCGATATAGATACCGCGAGGCTGGTCTATTTTAGTTACTTTCATAGTATCATGTCTTACGGTATCTTATTATGGGGACGTGCTGCAGACATCGATTCTATATTTATCCTGCAGAAAAGAGCCATCAGTTCCATTTACAATCTCCGTCGGCGTGATTCCCTAAGAGAACTGTTTAAGGATATCAACATCATGACGGTACCTTGTCAATACATTTACGAAAATATCATGTATGTTCGGAAAAATCTTCATCTCTTTAGCAAGATTAGTGACAGGCATAATTTTAATACTAGAAATAGGAACAAATTAGATCAACCCCGATTCAGATTGGCCAAAGTACACACTTCTTTTATGGGGTACTGTGTTAAATTTTATAATAAAATACCAGTTGATATTCTCGAACTGAATGAGAGAAAATTTAAAGAATGCATAAAACGCACACTATGTAGACAAGCGTATTATAAACTGGAAGATTATATCCTCGATAAAAACGCTTGGCTAAATGCTGGTCCTGCTCCACAGTCACAGCTGCTTAGGTCCACTTTTTAGGTTAGGTTTTTATATTTGGAAGAGATGCTCGCTCCTTTGTTTTTTTTTTTTTTAGAAGTTCTTACATTATTTCGTTTATTTATTCTTATATACATACAAATTATATTATTATTATAATTACTTATTTATTCTTTTTGATGTAAGAACTTAATCGTTGTCTTTATTAATTTATTTTTCATTATTTGGTCATTGACAACCATAGTTTTGTGTAAAAATAGAAGCATATTTTTCAAATTTTGTAAATGTGAGTACCATGAAACCATTTACATTTTATGTGAGTAGTTATAGTTTTACTTGTTGGACATGAACGAGCATGGTGGTTGAGAGCATGTCATGCTCACTCAAATGTCTCGCTGATGGCGGCGCGTGGGTTTGATCATTCGGTTCCCTTCGAAATGGTTGAGCTGAAAGGTGCCGATACACGCGTCATGTTCGTGAACAGGCGCCGTCGGTTGAGACTGGTCATCTCTTAACAGCCATTGGCTTATTTTAATCTTTATATTTAAAATTCTTAGAATAAGCCTTTTTTTTCCTTTGCATTGTCCTCACATGCAGAAGCAACAAGTATATGTAACTTGGAATTTTGTAAAACAGAATATGATTTAAAAGAGTGTCCGTGGAGTTTCTTTAGCGTTCTTCTCCATAGAGATCTACGTTTTGGAACGTGCAAATAGCTTCCATGTTTTTGACTGACCGACCTTAACTTTTCAAAAGTGCCTGTGAATGGTTTATTTGAAATAAAATGCTTTGAATTTGAATTTGAAGAACGTTGCACGCGTGGTACGTAGAACCTCAGTATACAGGTACGTCTGCGCGGCTGGACGCAGTCGGATGGTCACAGTTCACATCAAAGTATAAGAAAAGAATAGACCTACCCCAACACACCCCTGTTCCAGTCGATCAAGCCCGTCCGGTACAAATTAAATATTTAAAAACCCCCGACAAAAAAAAAACTTTAAAAAGTTAAAAAATATTTCTTTTGATCCTTTTAGTTTAAGTGCGACTCTTTGGGGTAATCGTCGTCGCGTCGGGAGACCGCTAATAATACTTACCCACAGTAAATACAAAAGATTTATACTTATCTAAAAGGTTTGGCGACCGATATAACTGGTTTATCATATGAATCGAGCGAGTAGGTACCTACAGACGGCAAAAAAAAAATCTAAGCAATTTATGTTCATTCTCTCAATTTATATTATGTTCCTATGTACTTGACTTTTTGTCCTCTTATGACCTTTGTTTCTGTTTCATAAGTTGGTGACAGACGTGCGAGCAAGTAGATACGCGTACTTGTGGCTCGACGAGCTTTTTCGCTCGTATGTATGTAAGCACATGTACATAAAAACCGCCGAGTAAGTTTGCTGGCGTTCCAACGGGTTTGAAATTTTGCTCGTAGCTCGCCTCGGCTCGCACGTCTGTCAGCGCTGCGAGCCGCAAGCAGCGAGGCGAGCCATTGCTTTGTTTTGCGATACGTCGAGTGCTAATGTTGCAAAAATTACTGATTTTCGAAGCTATTCACACTAATAATTAACAAAATTCTTTTATTGACTTCTCTCATACAAGTAGGTATCCGATCTGGCTGCAGGGAGCGTGCAGAAACTATAGACAGCACAGAATTGTCAAGTGTAAATATCAAAATAGCAGCGCTAGATGGCACAGTCTTCTTCGCGGACGTTCCCCTAAACTGAACGTGCAGGAACTACAGCACGGAAGCGACAATATCAAGTATTCTGACCTTTAAAACTTCGAATATGCGACACTAGATGGCATAGTAAACGCTGTGCGCGGTCCCTATAAGGAAATATTATTCCGGAATAAGAAAAAGTTTCCACTTCAATAGTTCGAAAATAAAATTTTAAAAACTTAACTGATTTGTTTACTGGGGGTATCCTTTGTGTGAAAATAGGTTGGTTCTTTTATAAAATTATTGATAACTAGCACTTTGCCCGCGACTTCGACCGTGTGGGTTTAGTTGGAACTCCACGAACTTCATCTCCCCTCTATCCCCTTAATAAAATAATGTGTAAATTAATTATTAATAGACTGCGAAGGGCAGTTCGCTCAAACTGCCACATTTTTCTTAGTTAGAGTATTTTTATACCCGTCGTAACTTTTAAACGAAAGGCCCAATTTGAATAATTTAAAGTGTAATTTACATAATCAACCTTAATTATATTATCAAACGAATGGACAGTAGAGTCACTATCTTTTTAATGTTATGATGACGTTCAAAAGTTCCATTTAATGGCCTAATTGGAATAAACGTCTTGACTTCGACTTTGAAACGATTGAAAATGGATAAGAATTCACATCATGATACCAAAAAACGGTGACTTAACTATGATAGTTAAACATATACCCTCGTAGATATTGATGTCTTCTATAAAACTGTAGTACATCACTTTGCTCTATTGTCAATAGTTTCCACAGCGTACGCGATATAAGGAATTTATGGATTTTTTTTTTCACACCTTGGGTTACATTATCGAAGTTTTCATATGGATCCCTAACTGTTTTGAATATATTCTATAGCCTATGCTCATCAGGGAATCGGCGGGAGGATACGCCCGGGTGTCAATACTGCGAGGATCGCGCGGAGGACACGGTGGAGCATACGGTGGAGGTCTGCCCTGCTTGGGCGGAGAACCGCCGGGTCCTTGTTGAGGCGATCGGCGGCGGCGACCTCTCGCGACCGGCCCTAGTACAATCTATGGTCCAGAGCGAAGAGGCATGGGAAGCGGTCACCTCCTTCTGCGAAACAGTAATGCTAGCGAAGGAGGATGCCGAACGTGTGAGAGAGAGGGAAACCTCACGACCCAGCCGCCGCAACAGAAGAAGACGCCGCAGCCCTGGAACGCAAAGGGCATTTGGAGGAGCACGGATGGGTTTTAGTCAGTAAGAGTCTGACACTCCCTTCCGCCTCGCCCAGAGCGGAAGGAAAAAAAAAAAAAATAAAAAAAAAATGCTCATCAGGGAAAATTTTGGATTCTAATTCTGAAAGATTTTTTTAAATCGGTCCAGTAGTTTCGGAGCCTACCATTCATTTCAAACAAACAAATCTTTCTAATATTAGTATAGAAAAGGAATTTCAGAGGAAATTGGACGGTTTTTTTTTTGTAAGCGTTACAGTTATCTAAATTAAAAAAGAAATGTGAGTTCAGCTTTCAAATATTGGGCTACTTTTTTGCATTTTAATGAGGCCGAAAACTGTCAAAGTGGCGCTAGTAGCGCTCAGACCATTTACACAGTAGTTTTTGATGAAAAGATGCGTAAATACGTCACAGGCCCTGTCATAAAACCAGCGCAGTGT
Source organism: Lacanobia oleracea (assembly GCA_950371165.1). Classification (NCBI taxonomy): domain Eukaryota; kingdom Metazoa; phylum Arthropoda; class Insecta; order Lepidoptera; family Noctuidae; genus Lacanobia; species Lacanobia oleracea. The sequence continues at coordinate 8,913,200 of OX493389.1, forward strand.
TATTTATTTCTAAATTTCGCAGCCTATGCTGAGATAGGGACCTTTTTGGCCTCGCACAGACTAAAATGTGTTTAGACTAATTAATTCTGTTAATTTAATTAAATTTACATCTGTCTGTTGTGTGCGAGTCCCAAATAAACATTTTTTCTTTTCTTTCTTTCTAAATACTTAGGTAAATGATTACTTTCAGTTTGATTAGATCGTCAAAAAGTCTTCTTCTTCTTCCACCTGGCGTTAATCCCGGCCATTGCCAGGGTCCGCCTTCGTACTTAGCTTCCTCCACTTTGCCCGATCTTAGATTAAGTATATAAGATCATCAAAAAGTATTTCCAATTATTTGTACGATCCCAAACGTACCTGCATTACATAACCTCACATAACCTCTAATCAAAGATAATGCGAATTCGATTTTAGAAATCAGACTTCAAATAAAGACTGGAATCACAGACTAATAGATAGTGTTTATCCACTGACGTATAAATCACTAGTTGACCCGCGCAACTTCGTCTATGTCACAATTTTCATTACTACTCCGTTCCTATTGAGTTTAGCGTGATGATTTATAGCCTTCCTCGATAAATGGGCTATCTAACACAGAAATAATTTTTCAAATCGGACCAGGAGTTCCTGAGATTAGCGCGTTCAAGTAAACAAACAAACAAACAAACTCTTCAGCTTTATATATTAGTATAGTTAGTTATATAGTTATTGAACAAGAGAATCAGCAGCAATTTCATTCAAACTAAACATGTACTTACGCAAAGTTTAGCTTTATCAAAAACCGAGAAGTGTGGGTCAAAAATAACCTAAGTGGGTGAGAGACGTACGAACTTATAGTGTGCGGTCATTAAAATCGTAAGCTTACTCGGCTCGACGTAGGTGACACGAGAAAGCTTACTCATCACTCTGGTACCAGGCGAAACGCGATGTCATCAATGGAGGAAACTTTTTCTTATTCAGGATTAATATTTTATTAAATCAAGCCAGTACAATTGGTATGAGAGAAACAAAGAAAATAATTAAATTAATTTTTAGTGTGAATAGCTTCGAATATCAGTAATTTTTGCAAAACAATAGCACTCGACGTGTCACTAAGTTACAAAACAAAGTAATGGCTCGCGGCGCTGACAGACGTGCGAGCCGAGGCAAGCTACGAGCAAAATTTCAAACTTGTTTGATCGAAAACAAACTTACTCGGCGTTTCTGTACGCGTGCTTACGGTGACACACGGGCGAAAAATCTCGTCCAGCCACAACACAAGTACCTATGCGTATTTGCTCGCACGTCTGTCACTCACTTTAAGATTTGTTTACATAGTTATTTTGTTAGTTATATAAAAGTGAAGCTAAGAAAAGTGTGTTAAAAATACCCGTTGATATTGTACCGTGACAATATGAAAACATTCTCACAATCTTTTATCTAATTGTAGAGAAATATCGCTATTTGCCGCCATTTTATGCTCTCGGTAAAGTCCATAAGGTATGCAAACTCCATATGATTTATACGTCAGTGTGCTTATCTCACTTTGGCAAAGGTTCGTGTAGTGATGGCGCCATCTGAGACCAGCTTTCACTTGCCGACCCCATTGAGCTAATGTAGGCCTTTGTTTTTTTTTTTTGGTACAAGCCCGCTACACATTTCCAACCACTACAAATCCTGAAAGCCAGAATCAACAGTGGCGACCACCAAAAAAAAAGCCGAGCCAATGAAACCCGATGAGTCCTGGAGAAACGATTTAATTGTTTTGGATCCTGCAACAAAATTTAATCAGAAAAGTACAGCCACTTTGGAGCTCAACTCATCTGGCAACAATGTACACCAGCTTATAGTCTTTGGTTATTTTGCTCCCTCTCTAGAAAACTCTTTGATCCATACTTCCATAGAGTCCATGCCCTTGAGAGATGAGAAGTTGGCACTTGGCATTGGCAGTTGTTGTGATTACTTGTGATGGTGAATAACTGAGTAACGTTCAACTGACCTGTGAATATATAAGTTATTCGAGTTCAACATTCATGCGGTGGGCGCATACTTTTAACTACAGATTATTGAGTCCCTAACGGATCCGTAGTATCAGTGGTGGTTAGTAGTGGTACGTCGCAAAAGTAGCTATTATAGAAACAATTTGATTACAAACATAATTTGTACTGATAAGCTTACTAAAGAAAACATGGGTAATTCTAAAAATAAAAAAGTGCCTAAGAAACGAAAAGCTTCGAATAACTCTCAGCGAACAAGATCATCCGATCAAAAAGAAAACGTACCAAAAATTGAGAAGATTAAGACTATTAAACCCAATCCTGATGACGGGATCGCAATGTCTAAACAACTATTATTGAAGAAGACCAACGGCCGAACGCAAAGACGATCATCATCCAAACCTGTAAGGATTTGTCCAAATGGTAAGCCTTTACCATCATTATCTGAACTAGAAAAAATGTATGAAGATACTGATGATGATGATGATGATAAATCTTCAAAAACTCCTACCCAAAAGCCAATATGTAGAACACCAACACCTGAACAACAAATACCTAAAAGCATCAGTGAAAATAATCTGCTTTCACCTTCAACAATCAATAAAATAAGTGAACGTTTATTGGGATCAATTGAAGAACATAATTTACCTGATCCTAGTGAACTTCTAGAAGCCACATCACTGCTTCGTGGAGAATCACCACCTGCTCCTATAATTCCACCAAAGAAAAGAAAAAAAACAGAAGTTCCATACATTGTTGGCTGCAAAGATCGCCCCAAAGTAATACGCAAACCTAATACAAATTTCTGTAAAGGAGATGATGACTATGGTGTTGAAGCTTCAGGTGATCCAGAAGAAGAGACCCCAAGAAAACGGGCTAAGAAATCAAGGATACCCAAATATACAAAGTCTATTTTTAATGCTCACAGTGAAGTAATTGCTGAGAGACTAGCCAGAGAGGATGCTGGAGGTCTTAGTGATGCTAGTTCAGATAGTAATAAGACAATAGAATATGAACCAACTCTATTCCAAACTTCAAGGCCACACTCATTCTCCCCCCTACCTAGCACATCTACAGATACCGAAACTTTTAAGAAAAATGATGATCTTTTCAATGAAAGTTTAAAAGAAATTAATATATCCAAAGAATCATCACCCAAAAACACAGATGATCTACTCATTAATGGTGAGTCAGTAACAGAAATAGAAGAAGATGACATAAGTATTACTAAACAGTCAACACCAACAAAAAAAGATAATGTTCTAATAACTAAAGAGACAAAACCGGATAAAAAATGTGGTATACTAATTAGGGAACATTCAATATTGAATGTAAAAGAAGACAAAGTACTAAGTAAGGAAGAGTCAACACCAATAGATGATGAAGTACAAATTATTGACAGTTCTTATGATACTATTGAAATTGAGGATAGTTATTATAGACCTGAAAGGATGCAAAACATGTCTAGTAAGGCTGTTGATACTGATACTATTGAAATAATTGAGCCAGTGGAATCAGAGGTTGTCCAACAATCAGGAAATAATAAAATAATTCATAAAGTACCAGATGATGAAGATTGCATGATAGTGACAAGTCCTGAAACCATAAATAATTTTAACAATCTCAATGAACCAATAGTTATTGATGATGAGTATAGTACCATAAACTTGGAATTTGATAGTTTTCATGATTCTCTTACAGAAGAAACAGAAATTATTGATGTTGACGATATAATAGCTGAAAATAAATCCATACTAGATAAATGGAACAACAACGGAGCTAAAGACTTGAACAGGATAAATGCAGTAGTTGAAGTTTCTACTGACAGGACTACTCATAGGGATTTGAATACACTGCAAACAACTTCCACACCAGCTGTGCCAAGCACTGCAATGCAGACAACTTCACTATCAGCTATGCCAAGAACTGCAGTGCAAACAACATCAACACCAGCTATGCAGACAACTTCAACACCAACTATTCCAAGCACTACGGTGCAAACAACTTCATCACCAACTATTCCAAATACAACAGTGCAGTCTGGATGCAGCAATTCAATTGGAAGTCTTTCAACAACAAACGCTAATAATCAACAAAATATGATAAACAGAAACAGTGCAACAAACTATCGTAGCAGGCAGAGACAACTAACCTCAAGTCAATCAATGTTACATGTTGTGGATGATTTCTTTAGCTCTCTACAGTTTACACCTATTGGTGGCCCTAGATCTAGTGATGTTGGAACCGGATTATCATCTATTATCGATTCAATAATTAACCAATTTCAAGCACATAGATCTACCAGCAATACCAATAGAGTTCCTAAACGGACTGCAAATACTTCTATGCCTTCTGATCAAAATTCTACAAGTACAATGCAAAATGCTGAAAACAGTCTACGAAATGCTAATAACAGTCTACAAAATGCTGATAACAGACAAAGAGATCTTGTGGGATTAAGCAATTCATCAAGTCATTCTGGAACACAACAGACCAGTGTGACAAATGATGGTGATGGGATACCATCATCCAGACCAGTAGCTAGGAATATAGGGGATTGCCCTATCTGTTTAGATTCTCTTAATTCGTGTAATGGGATTGCATCAACTATATGTGGTCATGTCTTCTGCTTGAATTGTATCAAAGCATCAGTTAAAACCAATGGCAAAAAATGTCCTACCTGTAGAAAACCACTAAAAGGTCCTGGTGGTGGATATCACCAGTTATACTTGTAAAAATATTGTATACTTATTCATAATCAATATGAGCACCTATTTTAAATAGTTATCTATTATTATAACAGACTGTATGTGTTACTCACTACACAATATATTTTGTGATTACTAGTCACACAACTGTGCCATTTCATGTTAAATATCTCTGATACAAGTAGATTATTGATCATTGCACTTTTAACTGGCTACCAGGTCGAAGTCCACCCTCTCAAGCAAGTCTAGGTCCCAAAACAGACTTGGATTCTACTATTCTTATGATTGCATTTACTTCCAATTGATTTCTTGAATGTCTAATCTACAAGTGTTAATAGAAGGTAATTGCCCATTATATTCTTATCAAGTTTGGTAAACCCAATTAATGCCAAGTAATGGAAGTTGTAATTCCAGTGTTAAATCCTTTATTACTGAAATAAATGTACCTTCAGTTGATCTGATGATTTTGTGATGAATACCTGATGCTAATAGGCACAAGCCTACAGAGAAGCATCTAAAAAATTATTTAGTTGATTGACATCCTGAAATTATTATTGTATTGTCATGTCAGTTTTATTTATGTTATTCAAGAATAAGTGTAATGTGTAATTTTTATGATAACATTATACTTATTTCATGTAAAATGTGATAAACGCTTGTAAATACAAGTCAAAAATGCTTTCTTTTCATTATGTAAGCTAAATTTTATGTTTTTTAAAAATAATATTGCAAATAATATTTACTTAATGATTTAATGTTGAACCCAGCGCAATAAACCTGCGAGGCTGGGTATGAACATACCAAACATTTAACCACTTTGAACTTGAATTCAGAATCTTAGATTATGACCCAGTTTAGGAAACAGACAGCATTATAAATCACAAATATCAGAATTCTTTGCAACTTCAGATATTTTGCTTTTGTAAAATTAGGTCAATAATATCAACTTTGTAGTAACCTTAAACTTTGTAGTTAATAACCGAATATTCTGAATTCATGCTCAAAAAGGTCAGGAGCCAAGGGCCACCGACTGTGATCCAAGCAGATTGGGGCTGGACCCATCTCAAGATTTAATTAGAGATAAGAAGTAGGTTCTCAAAAATTATTGAATTTGTACCAATGATCTTAACCAGTGAATGTAAGTTATATGAAGGAAAAAATAAATATCTTTAAAGTTCATTCCTTTTTATTTAACATCAGAAGAAATTTATAACTAATTTATAATCTCCTAAATCAATCGATGCATAAAAATCGGCCAAGTGCGAGTCGGACTCGCACATGAAGGGTTCTGTACCATAAACATTAATTTTTATTATTGGTTGTTATACTGGCAATAGAAATACATAATCTGTGAAAATTTCAACTGTCTACCTACTATGTATCTTGAGATACAGCTCGCTGACAGACAGATGGACTGACGAACAGCGGAGGCTTAGTAATAGGGTTCCGTTGGTCACCCTTCAGGTATGAAACCCTAAAAATGGAAAGAATATTATCATAGGTATAGTTTTATCTAAAACTACACCTCATACACTTGTACCCTTTTTCCCACCCTTTTTCCCCTAATAGCATTACGATAAAAAAATATTGAGACAACCCAATTATGTGATACAAACGTGTTACACAATGACTAACAAACATGTTGTTTTACTGGGTATTCTAACAAGTTTTGGACGGTAAATAACCTGCACTATGTAGCATAGGAGATAGTGAAAAACAATTTAAACATTAGTATGGATTACTTTTATTTGCACAAACAATTTTTATAACTTTCATTTTTGCTCTTCTATAATCAAACATGGCCCATGCAATAGATTTCATTATTGTTTTTCAGTGCCATTGCCATTTACAATATTATCATCAGAATGTAAGTGTTCAATGGAAGCAGAAAGCTGTTCCAGACTTTGAACTAGCTGTGCCATTTTGTCCCGAGAGGCGGAATTTTCAAAGTTATCTTCAGTAGGCTTCTCAACATCTGCACATAGTCGGAAATGTAAGCGTGCCAAATGCTCCTGTTGATCCCTTATATTTATCATTTGTTCCATACTACACCCAGTACCAAATGCACTTAACTTTCCAGTGTGAAAATCATCTAACAATTCTAATAAAGCCTTTTCCATGTTTTTTACATCTGGTGTTTCTTTAGGAATATTCTTCGGTTTGTTATTGGACCGCATCATATTATTATCTCTGTTTATCCGTTTCTCACTAACATATGAAATTTTTGTCGATTCATTTACACTGCTATTGCCAACACCAGAGATGGTTTGGCCTAGGTTCTTCGATGTTAGGCTGGCGGCACCGCTCGATAACTTATTACTGGTAACTGGAGATGTTGCCGTATGAGTAACTTTTTGTTCATCTTCTTCTCCCTCATTCTGCATAAGTTGTTGTGTCTCGTTTACTTCTTCCAGATGTAAGCTCATGTAGGCTTTGTACCACTAGAGGCAGCGTGGTGTTCAAATGCGATAAATTTTCTTTTTTCCCAAAATAAAAATCGGCAAATATTCAATTGCAAAGGGTACGTATATTGTTTGTTTATTTTCTTTCTCCAAAAATCCAAAGATGCAAAACAACAAGTCAAAGTCATACGTACTGCTGCTGAAGTGCTGAGTGCTGTCAAAGTTGTCAGTACGACGGTACGACCACTGACGTATATGATTCTAAATCTATGCGTATTAATCATACGGATACGAGTCTTTCAGTCAGCTGCTTAAGGTGGAAGCGCCAGGGTAGCCCGCGAAATTCAAATATTTTATGTTTTTTTGCAATTTGCCGGTCAGTGTGAAGTGTTTGTTGAACAAAATACGATTCGCGACCGTAACACGTATTTGTCTAAAGAATTATAACCATTTTAATCATCAATATAGCCCTCTAAGTTCATGTAGTTCGAAAGAATGAATATTTCAGAAATAATCATTCTTTCGAACTACATGAACTTCGAGGATCGCATTTGGTCCACATACAGCTTCACACTGACCGGCAAATTGCAAAAAACATAAAAATATTTGAATTTCGCGGGCTACCCTGGAGCATTCACCTTAATCAATCAAAATGACAGCTTACCGCCATGACGGGTTTTGGTTGCGTGTTGCAATTTCAAGTGTAATTTCTTTTGTTTTACCAGCAAACAAAGCCATTTTAAAGAAATTGACAGTTGAGAACTGTTTTAAATATATTTCTCTATTTTTAAGTATAGTGTACAAGGACCTGGCCCAGGGTCCATACATTTTGAAACATCTCCTTTATACCTTTTTACAACGAGAGTAAAGTAAGTCCGTAAAACATATGACCTACATTTAAAAAGTTGCATTCGCACCCACAGAACTGTACTGTGTACTGTACTTTTAGTCGTTCATGAAGTGTTTAGAGTCGTAGAAAAAGTCAAAGGACGAGATACCGTAGAATTCCAGAGCGAGCGAAGCGACCTCGAAAAATACTTTTTTTTTTTTAACCCTGATATTAAAAGACTTTGTTACAAATCAAAATTTTCAAAGATTTGATTTTTGTCTATAGGTCTTGTCAATTTAAAGACCACAGATTTCGATTCGACCAAAACGGGATCGCGCGAGGACTGCGAGGTACATAAATTTGTTAATAATTTCAATGATTTACAAATAACTTGCTTGTTTACTTTAAAATTTTTCATATGTCCTTATACTCCTTTTCGAATTTTTAGCTATTAATTTCTTATTCTGTTGTTCTATATTGCGCTCTTATATAGATTCAACCTCCATTGTTCATTTTTTCTAGCCACATCCTCAATTTATTGTGGCACATGTTTTGCTCGAATACCGACAAAAAATTAATAGTTATAACAGTTAGTGCATTTACCTTTAGTCCCCGTATTTTTCTCAGGTGAGATTTGCGAGTCTGCTACGATACGTTCCGATTGCTGTCTGGATGATAATACAACTCTGTAGTTTACATCGTTCATGCGTTATAGTATTTTCAAGAGCACACATAATTTTATCGTAAAGCGGTAGTAGGTACAAGTGACAATGGCAGAGCCGGCGAAACTTGAACCACAGATGTGTAACAGACTCACCCGGTACCTCCACACAGGCAATGAAGTGCCTAGGTACTACCCTGGGTGTTGGACTACTCATAAGTATTTTGAGAATAACAAGCTCCCAGTCATAGCGGAGATCATGGAACTGCATGCGGGTAATGTTGAAGTGATCGACATTATTGTAAAGGTAATTATGGCATATTCTTTTGTTATTGTTTTCAAAGTATTGTGTATTGTTTACATATCATATATGTCATAATTAAATCATGTGCTTATCTTCATTGGCTCTTTAGGTTAAAACCCTCCTAAAACTTCCAGTTACTCTTCATTTATTTGTAGGTACCTCTAATGAATTCCATTTTATAATTTAAACTATTAGAACATATTATTCAAATGATCTTAATATCAAACATGATGTTTGATAGTAAGAGAGTCTAGGGTGCTTATTCTCACCTGTACCTGCCGTTTCTGTACTTTCTTCTTTGGTGTATACCAAAAATTTTTTTGGTTTGACATGTTCAGTCTAACTGCATTTGATACATTATTTATGATTTTTCTATTACATCTCGTGCCACATATCTTGAATGAAGGCTACAGGATTTATTACTTTTAGGCATGCAAAGATGGGTGGTACACCCGGTTTGAAACAATCGCTTTTGCATTGGTAAAATGTGTGCTCCATGGGAATTGTGCAGTCAAGGAAGCTGCATACAAAGCAGCACAGCAAATATGTGATACTCCGGAAAAGATGATGCTCTTTAACAAGTACACACGGCTTTTGAAAACTGGTAAGGAATCAAAGTGAATCTAAATTCAATATTACTAGAAAACTTTGTAGTTGCAGAATCGGTTTTAAAATATTTGGTACCTCCTATTATTTTTAGATTTTTGATCTTATCATCAGACTGACTCAGGCTAGGTGGAGTGACGATCTTTGCTTAGGATTTGAATAGGCAGCTGCTGGCTTACTTAATTTCGGACGTTTTATAATATTGCATTCCAAATGTTGGTGTAACTGCACATTCACGCATCAACTTGAAAAATCGGCTAGGTGCAAGTAATATTCTTGCTTGAGGGTTCTATACCATAAACAAAGAAAAAACATGTTTCTTGCATTTTTCCCTTTTAATTTAATTATTATTATTTGTTTTTATAGCAGCATTAGAAGTGCACACTGGAAATTTCAACTGTTTACTATTTTGGTTCTTGAAATACAGCTTGCTGACAAACAGATGGACTGCAAAGGCTTAGTAATAGGGTTCCATTGGTAACTTTTTGGGTAAAGGAACCTAATAATACTAGGCATATTAAACTGATCCATAATTTAGCACCTTGAGCTTAACAATTATTCTCACGTTGGTCCCAGTATTCCACTTTCTTCTTGTATCCCCCAGGTAATGGCCGAGGTTGGTGTAACACTGTTCAGCGCTGGTACACTAGCAAGGACCCAATGGAGCTCGCAAAGGAGATGACAAGAGTGCGCGCACGTCATGGCCGCTCTCATAAGACACTTCTCAAAAAATCTCATGTGAAAATCCAGGAAACTGATCATGGTCTGTATTACAGATATTTTGCATTTTTAAATCTAGTTTAGAAACTGCTGAATTGAAGGGTCCATTATTTTAATTAATGGAATTTTCCTTTGGTTACAGAAATTCATTTTTTATTATTTTAATATGCTCTACCCTCATATAGTATGACAATGAAAAAAAAAAATAAGATAGGTGCAAGTGATTAAGAGCTACCCATAACAGATGTTTTACTCTAGTGTGCCAGCAGTTTATTATTTTAGGTCAAAATAAATTCACTTTAATGATAGTTTTTTTTTTGCTTGGATATTTTTGGTTAGACATACTGAATGCTGTGTTAAAATTTGTTCATCTATTTTAATGGGACATTATATTAATGCTTATAAGTCCTTTAAATATTTTATTCAAGCCAGCTTAAACCAGTAATAAAATTGGTTTCTTTGGGTAATTTATTTTTGCTTCCTAAGGTTACATAACCTGAATGTTTAGAGGTAGGTGGTTTGGAGTAAGTTTCAATTCAAACCATTAAGTTTGCATGTGCTCCAATTTACAAGTGCACTTTGAATCCACCTCTTATGTTTTGGTAACATCCTAGCAAGTATGTAAGTTTTTAGTTAGCCTGAACAACTGTCATGTTATCTTCAAAATTATAATCGGTATGTAATTCCATTTCGTTTTACATGCGGCTTTACAGTAGAAGAATTTAACGGTTGGTAAGATAAATGAGCTCAGCCAAACAAAAATGAGAACTTAGTAATTATTCTGACTTTGTTGGATTTTAGCTCGCGACGCAGTTGTGAAGTATGCGATCTTCGGCTTGAAACGCGCCAAACAGATGATTGGCGACAAGCAGGGCACAAAACCTATATTTGACTACATTCAGAAAGTGGAGGACATTCGACATTGCGAAGACGCCGTGGCGGCGGCGGCGCTAATCACTCAGAACCAATTCACTCTTGACCATGTCCCTGGTCATTTGCTCACTGCTCAGGAAGTATGTATTAAGCTTTTCGTAAAATGAATATTCTTTAAATATCTGAGACCAGTTTAGGGATAAATAAATAAAAATATACAGCTTAGTTTTAAGGGGAGTATCTTTTGCCCGCGATTTCGTACAAGCATATGTATTCCGTTTTTAGCGTTCTGAACATCTTAAGAAAAAAACCCCTTACAGGACCACTTGCGTATTTGTTAGTCTGTCGTGTGTTCCGTTCTGGCCCGGCCACGATGCCAATCAAGGTCATGGTTATGGCAGAAGACTACGGATATGTACCTTTTGGTACTAGAAAGAGAAATAATGGTACTACATTATTTCATGACTTATGCATCATTTTCAGTGCCTGGGCTGCATCTTATCCGTCCCAGCACGGCCACGCTTAGATCGGCTGAAATCCTTCAACTTGAATGGATGATTCGTATGAAATGAATGTACGTGTTATGTATTGATTCACTTATTTTTAAAAGAAAACCATTATAACCACCAAAGATCGAAAGAAATCCATTTATTAGTCACTTAAACTTTTCACGTAGAATACGCCTGACAATATTTCAATAGCAATAAATTCAATACTATCAAAGGTGGTAGGCGTTTAATACGCAAAAGGAGGATTCCAAGAGTCCAGAAATATTTCCGGGGCTGAAATTGTGAGCAGCAATGATCTTACCAGGAGAGCAGAAACCTGTCGAAGTACTTAAAATCTTATTATTTATTATAAAATTATTTTGTGAGTAGTTCAAATTTTACATGTATTGAAAAAATAAAATAAAAAACGGTCGGACTTGCGCACTGAGGGTTCCGTACATATAAAACGTGAAATGTTTTTAAGTTTTCATCAGCGGGGCCTACATTCGTGACAGAATTTTAACACTGGTGTATATTGCAGTTTTATATCAGCGCCATCTCTTGACCGATTGTAAAACTATAGTAATTTAGACATCGTTTTATTATTGCTGTAATCTTGTGTCTTTGTTGTCTAACTCCCTTTTGACCGGTTTTTTTATTCCTCAATACAAGTAAAATTTTAACTACCCACAACATTATTTATGATTAAACAAACAGTAATGCTTTAAGTACTTCAACAGGTTTCTCTCTTTTTAAATCAGTGCTGCTCACAATTCCAGGCACGGAATTATTTCGACATGTTTCTGGACTCCTGGAATCCTCCTGTTGCGTATTAAACGCCTACCACCTTTGATTAGTTGTATAGTAATTTGTCAAGTTATTGCTATTGAAATATTGCCAGGCGTATTTTACGTGAAAAGTTTTCAGTGAGTAATAAATAGATTTTAAAGGTTTTCTATTAAAAATAAGTAGGTCTATTTTATAGTACATAACACGTACATTTATTTCAGATACGAATCATCCCATCCAAGTTGAGGATTTCAGACGATCTAAGCGTGGCCGTGCTGGGACGGATACGCTGCAGCCCGGCCACTGAATATGGTGCATAAGTCATGAAATAATGTGGTACTATTATTTCTCTTTTTAGTACCAAAAGGTACCCGTACAGTCTTTTGCCATAACCATGATCCTGTTTATAATCGTGGCCGGGTCAGAACGGACCACACTAGTCTGTCTATTGAAATTTTGGTTCACATATGGATTTCTGTTACTCAAACACGGACGCGTTACGTAAATAAATACATTTTGAGTATGAGGGTAAAGTAGAAAATTATTTAAAAAAAATACTTAAAACTATAAAATGAAAGGCTTACTGTGAGGTTTCAATTATATTTTTTCATAATTTTAAAATAAGTTTTTATCTCCGAAACTACCGAGAATAATTTTTTTTTAAAAATCTGGTAATAGTTCTTTACCTGCAGGTTACATGAAAACTATAAGAAGTGTTAAAATAGCATGTTTCAAAAATGTAGTGGGTTCGGAACCCTTTGCACGCGAGTCTTCTTCTTGAAATCTTGTCTTAAGTTCTCAGCCAAAAGCTAGTCTTAATATATTTACCTTGCCAGATATGGGATGCAGTGCTGCCTCAGTTAAGTTTGGAAGACATACTGAAATACATCCAACGCATCCACAACATGGGCTTCTTGACCAGTGACTCCACTACCACCGCGATCCTGGTGTCACTGCTCAACAGCCAGGAGACCATCAAGAAGTCGAAGGTCACGCCCATCGCTGCCTATATCGCTTTGTGTAATTACACCAAGAAATCCAAGTAAGTTATTATAGCTTCATACAGGACGGTGGCTGACTATTAGCTTTGCATAGTTTTAAGAAACACAGGACTTACGCGTAAATATCATAGCACATAAATATCAACTCGAAAAAGGATCGTCATCACCTTTTGCGTCACCGTTAAACAGGCGTCAAATTAACGAAAGCACGTACCCAAAGCGAATCAGCAGCAGTGGTGCGTCGATTCGGCTACGGTTAGGCGACGGCGCGCTTACGGCTCGCCGTCCATCCATTTTTTGCAACAACAGCCTCACTATGAGGCTGCAGACAGGCCGCCGGAGGGATGAGACTGAGCGAGTACGGAGAAACGTAAGAACGTAAGCGCGGAGACGACTAGCCGTAAGCGCAGTTCGTGAGCTTGTCCCGAGGCGAGCCGATTACGTTACGATTCCGATTAGTGTGCAATGCAGTAGGGAGTTTCATACAAAGAATATTGCATGGTTTAAATTACTATGGTGAAGATCCCTTTCAGAGTTGGTATGTGTGCCTTTAGGCTGGAAAGTGCTCGACCGACGGTATGTCCTGACCGTCAGCGCTGACCGTCGGTTGCGAATATGCATTCAGTGCTACGCTGACGGCGAACTGCGACGTGTGTACAGTTCACAAAAAAAAAAAACCTTTTGCTTATCGTCGAAATCCCGAATTAATTCTTTACCAACTTCTTGCCAAGCAATTATTTTAGCATCACGGTCTTCATAAAATACAGACGATAAATCCCATATTGCCGGACGAAACAACAATGAAATATTTGTTGTGATAGCACTTTTGTCTGAAACGCAGAATGTTATTAGTTTTAGCCCTTATTCATTACTAGCAACCCGCCCTAGCTTTTAACGAGTAGCAAAGCGTAAACATAATATTATACGACGTGTAAAAGAATAAACGTAATACCTGTTAGTGTTAAGGGGTCATTGTACTCATCATAATAAACAACTTTTACTATGCGTTTATTTTGTTACACTTTGTATAAGCTCCCATTTGGCATGATTTTTTACGCAATTTTCAACTTTCATCAAATTCAAATCATTTTATTTCAAATAAACCATTGACAGGCACTTTTGAAACGTCGAGGTCGGTCAGTCAAAAACATGGAAGCTATTTGCACGTTCCAAAGCGTAGATCTCTATGGAGAAGAACGTGCAAGAAACTCCACGGACACTTTTTAAATCATGTTCTGTTTTACAAAATTCTAAGTTACTTATACCTACTTGTTGCTTCTGCATGTGAGAACAATGCAAAGGAAAAAAAAGGCTTATTATAAGAATTTAAAATATAAAGATAAAATTGAGCCAATGGCAGTTAAGACATGACCAGTCTCAAACGACGGCGCCCGTTCACGAACATGACGCGTGTATCGGCCCCTTTCAGCTCAACCATTTCGAAGGGAACTGAATGATCCAACCCACGCGCCACCATCAGCGAGATATTAAGTGAGCATGCTCCCAACCACCATGCTCGTTCATGCCCAATAAGTAAAACTATAACTAATCACATAAAATGTAAATGGCTTCATGGTACTCACATTTACAAAATTTGAAAAATATGCTTCTACTTTACACAGAACTATGGTTGTCAATGACCAAATAATGAAAAATAAATTAATAAAATCATCGTCATGTATTATAGTCAAATTATACAAAGCCTGAATTAGTTATACACATAAATCACCCCGTCCATTAGCGAAACCCGTATCGCGTACAGACAGACAGATGCGGCCGAGGGACTTTTTGTCTTCTTCTTCTTCCACCTGGCGTTAATCCCGGCTATTGCCAGGGTCCGCCTTCCTACTTAGCTTCCTCCACTTTGCCCGATCTTCAACATCCTTCTCAGTCAGGCCATTGGCTCTCATGTCGGACTTGACGACGTCCAGCCAGCGCTTGCGAGGGCGACCACGGGGCCTAGCCCCAAGAACAGCCATATTCATGCATCTCCGACCAACGTACTCCATAGGGCGGCGCATGATGTGGCCATACCATCGCAGACGACACTCTTGCAGTTTTTCCCCCACGTCACGGACACCAAGACTACCTCGGATGTAAGAGTTGCGCATGCGATCGGATCGCGTTACGCCACTCATCCACCTCAGCATCTTCATCTCCGTGACGCGAAGCTCCTGGGTGTGTCTGCTTAGTGCTGGCCAACACTCGCCCCCGTACAGTAGGACAGGCCGAATGATGCATTTATATATCTGCCCCTTGAGCTTCGGAGGCATTTTGCGGTCGCATACAACGCCCGTCACCTCGCGCCACTTCGCCCAAGCCGCGCCAATACGTGCTTGGACATCGTCGTCCACGTTGCCAGACGACAGGCCGAGGGACTTTTTGTAATAATACCTATTTGACTCGTTTGTCAGGCCTATGAAGCAAGAGAAAGCGGTTGTGATGCAGCAGAAGGAAGCGCGGCGCCGCACCCGCCAGATGTTCGACAGCAAGACCGGACTGTGGCAGTGGACCTCCACTAAGAGACACCCCAGGGAGATCAAGAACTGGGGTTAGTACTCACTCAGCACATAACATAACATTCAATGTGGCCGATTAATAAGTAGACTTATAAAATATTTACTAATATTATAAAGCTGAAGAGTTTGTTTGGTTGAAGGGGCTAATCTCAAGGACTGCCGGTTCGAATTGTAAAATTATTTTAGTGTTGGATAGCCCATTTATCGAGGAAGGCTATGGGCCGTATGGAACTATAAGCCCGTGGTTTGCTAAACATTGATATTTTAAAATTGAAAGCTTTTTTTTTTGTCAGCAATGCACAAAAATCTTGCTTCACACAAATGAGTAGTTGAAATAATATAGTATTACTTTTCAGCTTCATTGCTAAGAATACGTTTTCCAAATAATACTGCCCAAAGTTTTGTGAGAGACATTCTGGCAAATCTTTCTTTTAGTACTCGATCACTCGGCAATTTAAGCACATCTTCTTGTAATCCCATGACCCATCCCAATACCCGCGATCCGATTTTGGGCCACAGCCGAGGTTAAAAGGTGCACTGTGGTGAAGCTTGTGCGTGTGGTACAATTTTAAGAAACGCTGATTTAGAGAATGCGCTGAAGCCATTCCAACATTTCTACTATCTCGATACTACTCTATTAGTCGGCTTCTCAGTAGTCATCCCATTTCTCGTCTTTACACAGGCCATCCATTATTTCTAAACTCATTCTCATAATTTTCCTTACGACATTTTCCTCATTTCTTCACATTACATGCTTATACCATAAATTGATTAATTATCTTACAATACATAACACGTTCTTCTGCACAAAATCCATGGTAAAATGTATGAAATAAGAGTAACTTAACTGTTTTCTTCTTTCGTTAGGAATCGACTTGCCGCCAAACCCAGCCGTGTTAACGGCGCTGAACAAGCTGGTAGACCTCACCTGGACCCTGACGCCACCCACCAACGCGCGCTACATGATCACTATGGACATGAGAAACAACATGTTCAAGGGTAAGTGTCTAGTATTGAATGCAGCCGTGTTGACGGCGCTGAACAAGCTGGTAGACCTCACCTGGACCCTGACGCCACCCACCAACGCGCGCTACATGATCACTATGGACATGAGAAACAACATGTTCAAGGGTAAGTGTCTAGTATTGAATGCAGCCGTGTTGACGGCGCTGAACAAGCTGGTAGACCTCACCTGGACCCTGACGCCACCCACCAACGCGCGCTACATGATCACTAAGGACATGAGAAACAACATGTTCAAGGGTAAGTGTCTAGTATAGAATGCAGCCGTGTTGACGGCGCTTAACAAGCTGGTAGACCTCACCTGGACCCTGACGCCACCCACCAACGCGCGCTACATGATCACTATGGACATGAGAAACAACATGTTCAAGGGTAAGTGTCTAGTATTGAATGCAGCCGTGTTGACGGCGCTGAACAAGCTGGTAGACCTCACCTGGACTCTGACGCCACCCACCAACGCGCGCTACATGATCACTATGGACATGAGAAACAACATGTTCAAGGGTAAGTGTCTAGTACTGAACGCAGCCGTGTTGACGGCGCTGAAAAAGCTGGTAGACCTCACCTGGACCCTGACGCCGCCCACCAACGCGCGCTACATGATCACTATGGACATGAGAAACAACATGTTCAAGGGTAAGTGTCTAGTACTGAACGCAGCCGTGTTGACGGCGCTGAACAAGCTGGTAGACCTCACCTGGACCCTGACGCCACCCACCAACGCGCGCTACATGATCACTATGGACATGAGAAACAACATGTTCAAGGGTAAGTGTCTAGTACTGAACGCAGCCGTGTTGACGGCGCTGAAAAAGCTGGTAGACCTCACCTGGACCCTGACGCCGCCCACCAACGCGCGCTACATGATCACTAAGGACATGAGAAACAACATGTTCAAGGGTAAGTGTCTAGTATAGAATGCAGCCGTGTTGACGGCGCTTAACAAGCTGGTAGACCTCACCTGGACCCTGACGCCACCCACCAACGCGCGCTACATGATCACTATGGACATGAGAAACAACATGTTCAAGGGTAAGTGTCTAGTATTGAATGCAGCCGTGTTGACGGCGCTGAACAAGCTGGTAGACCTCACCTGGACCCTGACGCCACCCACCAACGCGCGCTACATGATCACTATGGACATGAGAAACAACATGTTCAAGGGTAAGTGTCTAGTACTGAACGCAGCCGTGTTGACGGCGCTGAAAAAGCTGGTAGACCTCACCTGGACCCTGACGCCGCCCACCAACGCGCGCTACATGATCACTATGGACATGAGAAACAACATGTTCAAGAATAAGTGTCTGGTACTGAACGCAGCCGTGTTGACGGCGCTGAACAAGCTGGTAGACCTCACCTGGACCCTGACGCCACCCACCAACGCGCGCTACATGATCACTATGGACATGAGAAACAACATGTTCAAGGGTAAGTGTCTAGTACTGAACGCAGCCGTGTTGATGGCGCTGAACAAGCTGGTAGACCTCACCTGGACCCTGACGCCACCCACCAACGCGCGCTACATGATCACTATGGACATGAGAAACAACATGTTCAAGGGTAAGTGTCTAGTACTGAACGCAGCCGTGTTGGCGGCGCTGAACAAGCTGGTAGACCTCACCTGGACCCTGACGCCACCCACCAACGCGCGCTACATGATCACTATAGACATGAGAAACAACATGTTCAAGAATAAGTGTCTGGTACTGAACGCAGCCGTGTTGACGGCGCTGAAATAGCTGGTAGACCTCACCTGGACCCTGACGCCGCCCACCAACGCGCGCTACATGATCACTATGGACATGAGAAACAACATGTTCAAGGGTAAGTGTCTAGTACTGAACGCAGCCGTGTTGACGGCGCTGAACAAGCTGGTAGACCTCACCTGGACCCTGACGCCACCCACCAACGCGCGCTACATGATCACTATGGACATGAGAAACAACATGTTCAAGAATAAGTGTCTGGTACTGAACGCAGCCGTGTTGACGGCGCTGAACAAGCTGGTAGACCTCACCTGGACCCTGACGCCACCCACCAACGCGCGCTACATGATCACTATGGACATGAGAAACAACATGTTCAAGGGTAAGTGTCTAGTACTGAACGCAGCCGTGTTGACGGCGCTGAACAAGCTGGTAGACCTCACCTGGACCCTGACGCCACCCACCAACGCGCGCTACATGATCACTATGGACATGAGAAACAACATGTTCAAGGGTAAGTGTCTAGTACTGAATGCAGCCGTGTTGACGGCGCTGAACAAGCTGGTAGACCTCACCTAGACCCTGACGCCACCCACCAACGCGCGCTACATGATCACTATGGACATGAGAAACAACATGTTCAAGGGTAAGTGTCTAGTACTGAACGCAGCCGTGTTGACGGCGCTGAACAAGCTGGTAGACCTCACCTGGACCCTGACGCCACCCACCAACGCGCGCTACATGATCACTATGGACATGAGAAACAACATGTTCAAGGGTAAGTGTCTAGTACTAAACGCAGCCGTGTTGACGGCGCTGAACAAGCTGGTAGACCTCACCTGGACCCTGACGCCACCCACCAACGCGCGCTACATGATCACTATAGACATGAGAAACAACATGTTCAAGAATAAGTGTCTGGTACTGAACGCAGCCGTGTTGACGGCGCTGAAATAGCTGGTAGACCTCACCTGGACCCTGACGCCGCCCACCAACGCGCGCTACATGATCACTATGGACATGAGAAACAACATGTTCAAGGGTAAGTGTCTAGTACTGAACGCAGCCGTGTTGACGGCGCT
This sequence comes from Lacanobia oleracea, assembly GCA_950371165.1. Lineage (NCBI taxonomy): Eukaryota > Metazoa > Arthropoda > Insecta > Lepidoptera > Noctuidae > Lacanobia > Lacanobia oleracea. The sequence goes on from OX493389.1 coordinate 8,932,887, forward strand.
GAACAAGCTGGTAGACCTCACCTGGACCCTGACGCCACCCACCAACGCGCGCTACATGATCACTATGGACATGAGAAACAACATGTTCAAGGGTAAGTGTCTAGTACTGAACGCAGCCGTGTTGACGGCGCTGAACAAGCTGGTAGACCTCACCTGGACCCTGACGCCACCCACCAACGCACGCTACATGATCACTATGGACATGAGAAACAACATGTTCAAGAATAAGTGTCTGGTACTGAACGCAGCCGTGTTGACGGCGCTGAAAAAGCTGGTAGACCTCACCTGTACCCTGACGCCACCCACCAACGCGCGCTACATGATCACTATGGACATGAGAAACAACATGTTCAAGGGTAAGTGTCTAGTACTGAACGCAGCCGTGTTGACGGCGCTGAACAAGCTGGTAGACCTCACCTGGACCCTGACGCCACCCACCAACGCACGCTACATGATCACTATGGACATGAGAAACAACATGTTCAAGAATAAGTGTCTGGTACTGAACGCAGCCGTGTTGACGGCGCTGAAAAAGCTGGTAGACCTCACCTGCACCCTGACGCCACCCACCAACGCGCGCTACATGATCACTATGGACATGAGAAACAACACGTTCAAGGGTAAGTGTCTAGTACTGAACGCAGCCGTGTTGACGGCGCTCAAAAAGCTGGTCGACCTTACCTGGACCCTGACGCCACCCACCAACACAGCATCGCACACTAGTCGGAATCGTATCGTAATCGCGTCCCCGCGCTTACGTCTCTCCGTTCTGTTTCTATTGTTTTTTCTTTCTGTAATGTGTCAGTGGTTCAAAACCTCTTCCTAAGTTCTCCAGGAAATCTTTCCCGGGCCACCTCATACCAGTCCTCACGGTAAGCGTCTGCCTTCAGGCACCGACTGTGTGGAGATTCTTGCCTCTAATGACGTTTAAATATGTAATTTAAAAAATAATTCGACAAGATTTAAATTTAAAAGAAAATATATACCTTCAATAAGATAAAGCAACAGAATAAAAAATATAATTAAAACGCGGCTTGTAATCTGTGGTGCCACTCGCCTTCTTAACTATGTTACTTAAGTTCGATTTCTTGTATTTTCTACAGGAAAACATTTCTGCAAGAAGTTCACAGTACCAAAGAAAGGTAAGAAGACAGAAACAAAAACTACGCCAGGCGGCGGCGGCGACGCCGAACCGGAGAGGAAGAGCAAGAAGCACCTTCTGGCAGAGTGCTTCTACAACACGAATGTTACACCGGGACATGCAGGTAAGGAGATCAATATACAAAACACGAAACCAGTTTTCCCTAAATTTAAGATGAATGTACTGTTAGACACAAAACAAAGATTTGCTAAATTATAACTGACAAGTAAACCATGATAATTATGTTATTTTTTTAGCTATAATACTGGCCCTTCAAATCCTGAAGCGGGAGTGCCACGTTGAGTTAGCAGTGTTCACTGAAGAAGGCATCCAGATCATGACCATCGAGCGCAACTTTAGCAGCATGCAAGAGGCTGAGTTCTTGTTAAGGGTAAGTTGGGTTAATAAACCACATGCGCTCTTCTACTGGATGTCGGAAAAACCTAAAAAGGGTTTTTTTTTACTATTGATAGGCACGCGCTTGACCACCATCTCACCTGATGGTAAGAGATGATGTGGTCGAAGATGGAGCACGCTTACCTAGAAGTAACCTATTCACTCTTGACTTGAGACGATCATCGCTTCTAAAGACTGAAAACCAGGCTTTTTGTTGTGACTTTTCTGTATAAAACTGTACTCATAATTACAACATATTACAACACCGTTAACCCTGTAGATAGCTGTCACATGTCAATTAAACCTTTTTAACCGACTTCAAATAGGAGGAGGTTCTCAATTCGTTTTTTTTTTTAATGTATGTTCCCCGAATACTCGAATACTCCTGGACCGATTTGTAAAATTATTTTTTTGTTTGAATGGGTAGACTTTCCAGGTGGTCCTATGATCCCCAGGTCAGGATCTGGTGATGGGATCCTGTAGAAATCGAGGGAACTCTTCAAATTTCATAGGCACACTTGAAGCGATTTGGGTTGATTTTGGAAGACTACTTTCTCAGACTGGTCCTATTTCAATTTGATGACGATCTGATGAAGAACTTCGGATATAGGCAACGAAACTCCTTGTCAATTGTTTACACCAGTTCATAACATAACATCACGCCGGTATGCTGTAAAGGGTTACGCAGATATGAATGTCGATTTAGGTGTGGCATATCTACCACTAAAAAGTGAAAAATAAAAAAAATAAAAAAAAACACTACAAAGAATTTTTTTTTAAGTGAAAACTTCTTTAGCGGCATTGTGCACTTTTTATGTGAAGGGTAAAAAATGTTACACTCGCGTCAGGACACGTGACCTGATCGAAAATTCGTAAGACGGAGGGAGAGACGCACGTATTCAAGTTTTCACTTCTGCTGGCACTCCCGGAGTGCAACCCGTTTTTTATACTATTGGTACGCGTTTGACCACTATCTCACCTGTTGGCAAGCGATGATTTGGTCGAAGATGTAACACGCCTGCCTAGAAGTAACCTATTCACTCTTGACTTAAAGAATCCCAGGTTGTAGCTATCAGGAAACACTCCGGCAGGGAATTCCACTCCTTAGCTGTATAAAATAATTTTAATTTCGGGAGTCCGTGTCAAAACGAAAATAACAACCAAAAACACGACTTCCGAAATTAAAGGCATTTTATACTTACAAACTATAAACTAACTAGTTGTTTTGTTTTTTGGAAGTCTGTCACATTTTTAGTAAAAAAGTTTTTTTTTTATTGTCATTAGCTAATGAAACCTATTACGTGCAGAATTTCGCTAGTTCGTTTAATCTGACTTTCTATGTGTTGTTTGATGTAATATTTATATTCCCTTAAATGTACTATTAATATTGAACACGTCTGTGTTGTATCTACAATCATTATTGTGACGTCATTCGTCTAGTATCATCGCTGTTTGCTAGTTACGCACTTGAAATACAATCATCGTTGTTTGCATAATTACGCACTTGGAACTACTATGGAACATTATCATACTCGCATACAACCGTAAAACACAGCTTTAAGTCGCCATAAGGGTGGGATTAAATACAACCGGGCGTCCTTGCACCTGGGTGGTTCTAAGTCAATCTGCTGTAGAGTTTATGAAACTATTCGCAATGTTTTAAGCTGCTTGTATGCGAGAAAAGATTAATGAAAATAAAAAATAGTAATCTCAAAAAAAAATGAAGTTAGAGAGACAGAACTCTGATATCACAATACAAAGGATATTGGACCTGTCAGGATAAAATAATAACTTCGTTTCCATAAATTGATTTTTTTGTATTTTAGTAACATTTCTAAGGATTTTTCAATTATCAGATAACGGAGAAATAAAAACTGTACTATGTAACTTCATAAAATGTTTTTTATTTTCTATAGAAAGTATGTCGAACCACCATAATGGTACGCTTCAGATAAAAGTTCGTTCACTATTCAAAAATCACTCCTAAAATAATAGTATTAATTCAAATACATTTTAAGTAGGTAGTCAATAATACCATTAGTATAAACTATCTCCACCACATCAATCCCCCTTACAGAAAGCGGACTTAGGCCGCGTACAGCTTGACGCGCCGATCGACTGGGCCATCAAAAACAAGAAGAAGTTCGACGTGTTCATCAACATGGTGGACCGCTCCACGCGCTTGATGGAGCTGGAGCTGAGCAGCCGCGGGGGCCGCGGGCCGGGGGGGCGCTACGGGCCGCCGCCCGCTGCCAGCAAGGCCGTGCCCGACCACTGCCCCGTGCGCGCGCTGCACCGGTACCGGGACACCGTCGGGGTCAAGGAGGCCAAGTGAGTACATCCTTCATATAATACATAGTAGCTGAGCCTATAACATTGAAATTTACTTTTGACTATTTTATCAGTTAGCTCATGCAAAAGAAACACAATGTGGAATAATATAAATATAATTCTCAATACTCAACTTCTTTTAGCTGCTTATCTCGATAAAGGTTTTGGCAGCAGACCGTATATGTGTTAATCCCAATCCAGCTTGTTGATAGTATAAGTCTGTGTGTTGACAGGCTGATAGTGCTGAACCTGGCGTCCCACAAGGTGGCGACGACGGACGGCTCGCACGAGGGCGTGCTGGACATCGTGGGCGTGGACGAGCACGTGCCCAAGCTCATGGACGCCTTCGTGCTCGGCCAGTTCAAGTGAAACTGTCCCCACGTCTCTCTACAAACGCTTCACAAAAGTCTGTCAATTTTTAAACGACCATTAGGTCATAATCTCGATCGAAAACGACCTTTTACCTCAGTATTTACGATAAACTCGAGTCTAATAACTTACCACCTTGTGTTCCCCAGCTGATACGAAGTGTTGTTGTGGAACTAAAAAACAATCTGAATGTAATTTTGATTACCTAGAGATCTTTAAAGTATATTTGCATGTTTTTTTATTAGTGTTAACTTTGTTTGTAATCGCTTAAGAGGTAGTTATGGAACAGCTTCATAAAAAAAGTTCTGTTCCTATTAACCCTGATTTTGGATCTCTGCTTATGAATTATTTGTAGGATCACATGGTTTATTTTTAAGCTAAAATCGAGTGTGGTTGACACTCAGTACATAGTTTATATCGGATTCTGGAAAATTCTCCAGGTGAAACTTCCTATTACCAGGGAACAGTTAAATTATGTTAGCCATACTATTGGTTACAATATTATTGCTTTACGATGACGTATGTACTGCTTTTTAGCATAGTCGTTAAGTAAATTTGATTAATGTTAAGTGACTTGGCTTTACGCCTTCTCGGGAGGAAGCTTTCTTAGCTTACCGGCTACATTTACTAGACCAGGTCATTAGTTTGCATAATAAAATATTTTTGAGACACATTTAACTTCGTTTGGTAGCAGAACAAATTCTTAATCAAGCTTTTATTTGTTCTTTGTGTATTTATTCTTTGTATGTTATGAAGTGTTTATATTTAAGCTTAATGTTTGTAGCCTTAACATTCGTAACAGGGTCTTTTTGGTTAATCAAAAATTGGCACCTGGCGCTCACTACTCAGTTATGTGTTCAATGATACAATAACTTGTAACGGGGGTCAAATATTGACAATAGGAAGCAATGTCTTTTATTTAAAACCTATAAAAGAGTGTATTTTGCACAGCTGTCGTAATTGCACCTCCGGCATAATGTTTGAACGCCAGTACTTTTGTATTAGTTGTTGATTTACAAATTAATTTATACCTGATTGTCCAGACAGGTTGTTAGTGAGGTTGTGCGTTATAAGCATCTTTATATTTGCCAAAGTAATTATGCATTTGTAATTTTATTCAAAGAGTACTGGCCTGCAAACGTGAATTAGCAATTAGAAACTAATAAATTATGATAGCATATCTTGATAATATAGAAAATGTTGAAAACAGGTACATGCTCATGATTTGTTTAGCGTTATAGTTGAATATTATTTATTAGTTGGGAACATGTGTTGTGACTGCACATAAAATGCAGTCACGTTGTACTAGAAGTGAATAAAGAATGAACAGATGGGCATGCATCGGCTTTCACGTTGCGTAGGTATAGGTGAAACCGTTTCAGGAAATTAGTTACTTTGTACTGATAGCTGAGCGGACCTATCAAAATCTGTGATCACTTGGTACTCTCTTGGGATTAAGTAATTTTTATACCTATAAAAGTAAATAAATTCAAAACTTAGGTGAAGGAACTCGAAATTGCTAGATATGCTTATTATTTAATGTATAACTGTTTTGTTGAGTTATGTATTAGATTAAAACGGTTTAGTATTACGGTGGTCGACGCAAGGATCTGTTACTTTGTGCTGGTTGTACAGGCTAACCTACTAAGGGCTGATTTTTAATTGTTTGATAACTTTTATTTGAGTAATAAATTTGGCGGTTTCGGTAGTTTTTCTATGGAAAATATGTCAAAGAAAAATCGGCTCTGTAGACGACGTCATAAAGTTAATTGTTGTGGACCATCACAGGTACTTATTAAATGTTTTGTGATTCGACGCATCTGTATGCAATGCATGTTTCGTATCTCAAAAATAGCATTCTGTGATTTATAATGCCTTGGCAACTCTGCACTTTGGTGATATTATTGTTAATCGGACTGGTTTTCTTTTAAATCCAAAATAATGTTGTAAAATTTAAAGAAAACAGCCGGTTTTAAGTTTTATTAATAGCTTAATAGTATTATGACAATACAGACCATAACGCTGTTGTTAACTGAAAACAAGTACATAAGTACCTACTTTCATTGTCATATTTTTATAATCATTTGTTTATGACCTTGCCAGTGCATTTTTCCAAAAAAAAAAAACGTAATAAATGATCCGTCCCAACTAAAAATTGTTTGTTGTATTGCAATACCTAATGTGCTTTTAGCATTAAGTTATAGTAGTACCTACATTTTATAATCATGTTATTTTAACCCATTCACAGCAGCATATCAAAAGAGCACCTTAAACCTAATGAATAACAAAATGTATAACATTCGAAAAATGTACTTGCATGTTTGTATTCAAGTTAATAAATTTTAAAGTATATTATTTCTTTTTATTGTAACAATATCACTGCATGTATTCACGCAGAGTAAAATACGGAATCGCGACGCAGAAAAAAAAAATTGGGATAGTTGACATAAATGTCAATACGATACGACGTTACTGCAAAAGAACTTACCGCGAAAGATCATTTCTACGGAGCTAGGTACTTGACTTCGATAATCTAATGCGAAAGATCGTTACTCGATGCTATTAGACTGCGAAATACCTAATCGTCGCCTATGGAACCTGAAACGTGGTCGCTCACAATAGAGTCAAAAGTCACTCAAAGGGCGATGGTGAAGGCAATGCTTGGAGTTTCCTTGCGTGATCGAATCAAGAATGATTATATCCGCTAGAGAACCAAGGTTATACCATTCTGGAATGGCGACCGCGTACTGGAAGACGCAACGTTGGAAGACCTCCAAAGAGTATAGTAATATAGATAAGACCTCCCACAAGGTGGACCGATGACCTCGTGAGGGTTGCGGGTAGCCGATGGATGCCAGACGCTCTGGGATCGGTTGTTGTGGCGACACATGGGGGAAGCCTATGTGCAGTAGTGGACGTCTTTCGGCTAATATGATGATGATGAAGTGATAATAGCTATTATATTATCACTTCATTAACCTTTTGAGCGCCACGGTCGGCTATAGCCGACAAACGAAATCGTGCCCAACACGCCACCGTCGCATGAGATGGACGCAGTCCATGAAACGTCATGCGCGCATACTACGGGTCTAAAGAGGGGGGAGAACTAGCCAAGTGTCAGGATGCTGTCTTTGATTCAGGACCTATCGTGAACGTCTCGGCCCATCGATTGTCATGATTTATCTGGACTATTGATTTTGTATGAAAAACTTTGCAGTAGGAACACACTTAACGTATGCAACCCAACATACGATATGATAAAATGCGTTGCATACGTGAGACCTTTGTCTCTAGCTTATTAACAAGTTTACTTCGGAAGCTCTATACGAAGTTTAATTTGTATCGAAGTAAGTTGGAAGTTTTTTTGTTTTATTTTGGCGGTGGCGGCGTCTGCCTGGCGGGCTACTGCCCGATAGTTGATATTCGAGCTGATGTATATGATCAAATCGCACGGTAAACTTTGCTTGCGCGTTTTAGTTCGCTGCTAGTTGGATAGATGGCGTTACGTTTCTTTTTGCTGCGATGTTGAATTGCTCCGTTGATCTTTTTTTGTGGCAGCATTACAGCGGCGCTACAGGTGCATTGCCTAATGCTACGTTTAAACGCTTGCCGTGGCTTGGCAAGCGTCCACAAGCTCCAAGTCTTTATAGAACGTTTACAGGCTTGCCATGCCTTGGCAAGCGTCCTCAAGCTCCAAGCCCTTACAAACGCTTGGTTGCCATTTACACGCTTGCGAGTGCATCAGTGCGTTCTGTGGTGTGTTCCGGACAGGCAAGAATGACGGACGTAGACGTTAAAGTTGTGAGGCCTCGAGTGCCTTTTCAAAATTTTAAGCTCAGTAGTTTCGGATATAATTCGTGGGAAACCATTTTTCGTCTAATTTCTTGAAAAACTTCAAAATCATTTATTTTAATATTTTGAAAAAAAAACCTTGGAACTCTAAAAGTCAAATCTGGCTAGGTCGATTTATAGCTCCCAAAAGCATACGAACGAAACTAAATTTCATGAAAATTGATGTAGCCGAGCCGTTTCTGAGATTCCATATAGACAATCGTTTTAAAAGGTACCTATTAAATGATCGTAGTGTAAAACTAAAAACGTTCTTCAGTGCGAGCTTGTGACCGAAACTAAACACGCGCCAAGGTGTAAATGCGTCCCAAACGCTTGCCGCAAATTTCCTTCCAACGTGCTCGCAAATTTCGGTTTAATACAGCTAGGGATTCTATATCTATGCCATGCATGGCCAACCGGTCGATCGCGATTGACTGGGCGATCACGGCTATTAGTCCAGTCGATCGCGGCAGGGCAAAAAATATAAATACGTAAATATTAGACTGCGCCATAAATAAAGGTGATAGTGGTAATTAATCTTGATGTGTCTTTTTACACAAACACTTAATAAATCAATAAACTAGTGCTTAATAATGCTTACATATCGTTATTGTTGTATTTGCATTGGTTTTTAGTTGCATTTTATTTTTAAATGGTTTTTGAATAAAAAAAATAAAAATTTACATCAAGATTATTATTATTACTTTTACTTAACTATCTAAATCTTTTTAGTACCTAGGTATATGTTAACAGGTTCCCTTAATAAAATAAAAATACTACATAATTGTATACTGAACTATACCTACTATTTCATTTGAAATTATTGGAAGTATGCAATTAGTAGATCGCACAGGATTTCGTCAGTAAAAAGTAGGGCTTGGGTCTAATCAAGTTGGCCGAACCTGATATATACAATGTACCGTTTTGGGGTGGTTTAGGATCTACCTCCTCACGGTCCACCTCGGGCAACGGCACCACAGGCTTTCCTGTGGTAAGGCAGAATGATCCCACTTAAAGCGGTTGCTCTGCACAGAACCGGCGTCTCCATAATCTTGAGGACTCCAGGTTCTCAACGCTGTGGGTTTTAGTGGACACAGGCCTGGATAAAATTGTCTACCGTTCGCACAGCGGCGCTTTGGAGACAACTGGACTCACACAGCTACTAAGTGAGGCGGCGGATGAAGCTCAGCAACGGTACCCTTCTGCCCAATTGTCTCCAAATCGGGGACTTCAACGCCCACCATCAGATAGTTGCGACCACTGTCTGGTGAAGTCTGTGTCCGTTTACTCCCCGCCCGATCCTAGCCCAAAAGGCACACGGCGGGTATGGCGGTACAGGTCTCCGTTCTCTGACATAACAATGTCTGGCGAAGCTCGTCCATGGTTTGGTGCCGAGTGCAATCGCGCTGATGCGCATAAGCACGCGGCGTACCTGGCATGGGTCGACGCTCGTACGCGCAAAGCAAATGACGTGACTCGGAAGAAGAGAGCCTTGAACAGGGCTGCCAAGTCCTGCAAGAAGGTGTTGCGGAGGGCACGGTTTGACCACATCAGCCGAATAGGGAACAAACTTGCTTCATACCCAGCAGGTAGTAATGCTTTTTGGTCCCTGGCTAAGTCGGTCGAATCGAACTTCTGCCGCCCCTCACTACCACCACTGCTGAGACCCGGCGGGACGCTTGCCCACTCCGCTGAGGAGAAAGCGAACTTGTTTGCTTCCTTGTTTGCAGAATCTTCGCGTCTGGATCCTGGTGGCGCGAGGACCCCTGCTTTTCCTGGTGGATGCGAGTCGAGCATGTCGAACATTCGTATTCATCAGAAGGACGCCCGTAGGATACTGCGTAACCTAGACGTGAACAAGGCTAGTGGCCCCGACGGGATACCGGCAATTGTTCTAAAAACTTGTGCGCCTGAGTTGTCTCCGATCTTGGCACGCCTATTTCGCCTTTCGTTTGAGACTGGAAAAGTGCCGAAGGCTTGGAAGCAAGCTAACGTGCAACCCGTGCCCAAGAAAGGTAGTCGAGCTGACCCGTCGAATTATAGAAACATCTCGGTAACGTCCATACTCTGTAAGACTATGGACCGCGTGCTGAATCATAAGCTCCTGGCGTACCTAGAAGCGAATGATATCCTTAGTGACCGATAATATGGGTTCCGCCGAAATCGGTCAACTGGGGATCTTCTAGCGTATGCCATTCACATCTGGAGTGAAGCCATAGAGATGCACGGGGAGGCACTAGCGGTCTCCCTTGACATCTCGAAGGCCTTCGACAGGGTCTGGCACGATAGCCTTATTAGTAAGCTTCCTTCCTTCAGTCTGCCCGCCGGTTTGTGTGATTGGATCGCAGATTTCCTGAGGGATCGGTCTATCCGAGTGGTCATAGATGGCTGCTTGTCTGGACTGTTGGATATTAATGCCAGGGTTCCTCAGGGGTCGGTGCTTTCGGCAACACTTTTTTGCTGCATATTAATGATCTGCTTAAACCCGGTACCTTTGGGTATACAGATGACAGCACTGTTGCTGAGAGATACGTGTCCGACGCACGAGCTGGTGGACGCAGATCCGGTTTCTCCGGGAGGCTATGGTTGAGCGCTTGAATGTGTCCTTACAGGCTGTCTTTGAATGGGGTGATGCCAATCTGGTCATGTTCAATGCTGCTAAGACCCAAGCGTGTCTATTTTCCGCCAAAAAGAGCCAATTCCACCCAGCTCCATCTTTCCGAGGTGCAACCGTGCCGATAACTGACCAACTTGAGCTTCTTGGGGTTACATTACTCTCAATTTTGACCCTTTCATAGAGGCAAAAGCTAAAGTGGCTGCAAGGAAGTTGGGGATCCTAGTAAAGGTGAGACGTTACTTCACGCCGGAACAGCTGCTTTCTATCAAGCGCAAGTTCGATCGTGTATGGAATACTGCTCTCATCTTTGGGACGGATCTGCCAGATACCAGCTTGATGCCTTTGAGTCAATTGAGAAACGAGCCAAGAGGATCATGGGCAATGAGAGGCTCGTCGCGACGTAGCTAGGTTTTCTACCGGTTGTATTTTGGGGAATGTGCGACGGAATTGCATAATTTAATTCCGCCAAGCCCTTTCCATCATCGGACCACAAGACGAACGGCGATGCGCCACCGGTACATGTTGGACATCCCACTCACGCGCACAAAACGTTTTGGGAACACATTCATAATGCGTACAGCTAAGGAGTGGAATTCCCTGCCGGAGAAAAAACCGGTCTTGGTCGCTGGGCTGGTCTTTCCGGGTAATTTTGGAGGGTAGCGGAATCCGAAGCACGGTGCCAGCCGTTGGCCGACCGCAGTTAGAAGGGGGCCCAAGTAGTAGCACGTCGTGTGAAAGGCTGCCTCGCCAACTAGCGAAAAATCCCGTTATGCTCCACCGTGCCAGCCAGCAACTGGATGGGAGGACCCGGTGGCCATATCTAGGAGGGTTCGTTCGTACCCACAGTCTCCAAATGAGTTCCCCATAGGTCGGTTTAGCTCTAGTGTTCCACTTTGTTCACCGACTCTGGATGGGATGGAAATGGAAAAGCGAATGTGAAAACCAGAGTCGATAACTTATCTCATTGAAGCATGCGATCAAGATTTCTATCCTAATCAACTTTTTCCCCAACTACTCAAAACTAAAAATGACCAAAGGAAAAGGTTAAACAACGGCTGCACTTCCCAGGCGCGGTCCCACCGTTGTGGGCACGATGGGCATGCCCACAACCCTAATAGCCTTGTGACGTCAAACGATAGTGATGCAACTGAACACCGACTCTGGATGGGATGGAAATGGAAAAGCGAATGTGAAAACCAGAGTCGATAACTTATCTCATTGAAGCATGCGATCAAGATTTCTATCCTAATCAAATTTTTCCCCAACTACTCAAAACTAAAAATGACCAAAGGGAAAAGGTTAAACAACGGCTGCACTTCCCAGGCGCAGTCCCACCATTGTGGGCACGATGGGCATGCCCACAACCCTAATAGCCTTGCGACGTCAAACGATAGTGATGCAACTGAACACCGACTCTGGATGGGATGGAAATGAAAAAGCGAATGTGAAAACTAGAGTCGATAACTTATCTCATTGAAGCATGCGATCAAGATTTCTATCCTAAAATAAATAAAAAATACTTACAAATGCTGGCAACTCTACTGCAACTAGAGAACCACCACTCCACTCTTCGTAGAGTAAAATCTTGGTTACGTGCCTCTATGGGACAAAAAAGATTATCCGGGCTAGCTATCCTAAGTATTATACAAAGATGTGAACGTGGATATCGATGAAAATATCAACGTTTTCGAGAAAACAAAATTAAATTAAATTAGTAATTTAAGGAAGCACCTAAACAAAATGATTGAATGTAAACGACTTCATATCAGTTGTCCTAACTCCAGCGCCCGGCACAAAAAAATAAACACCAACAACAGGGACGGATGTGCAATGCCTAAATTTGGTCTTAACGAGCTGTCGGAAATATCCAACTCTGGCGATATGGACACGGAAAATATTTGTCGGATTAATCCGACGTAGGCGGTTAAAGTTTGGTTTAGCTAGTTCGGATTTTTTGGTATGTTGTATGGACCACTTAGAATAGTGTGAATTCAAATTTGCAACTTCGAAAAACCTACTTTAGCCTGGTCTTGTTGGGTACGCAGATGACAGTACGGTTTCAGAGAAATACTTGTCCAGTGCAACAACCAGCGGGGATGAAGTCCGTTCCTTGAGAGAGGTCATAGTAGAGTGGACAAATTTGACCTTAGCCTTGTCTCTCAGTGGGGTGATGACAATCTGGTCACTTTTAGCGCCACCAAAACACAAGTGTGTCTTTTTACCGCAAAAAGGAGTCGTTTTGACCAAACTCCTACTTTTCGGGGTGCATCTGTTCCTGTAACTGATCGGCTCGAGCTCCTAGGCATGGAGTTAACATCCAATCTCAACTTCAGCGCCACCATCGAGTACAAAGCCCAAACTGCGGCCAAAAAGCTGGGCATCCTAAATAGGGTGAAGCGATACTTCAGGCCTGGACAGCTCCCTATATAAAGCACAAGTCCGATCCTGCATGGAGTATTGTAGCCACCTTTGGGATGGTTCAGCTAATAATTAGCTTGCCGCGCTTGTCTCGGTGGAGATATGAGAGAGAGAGCAGAGCTATGAGACTCATCGGTGACGTAAAACTGGTGGATGCCAAGCTACATAGCTTGGCTCATCGCCGTAAGTTTGCCTGCTTGTCGGTCTTCTACAGATTGTACTTCGGAGAGTGTGTCCAGGAACTCCACGACCTCATCCCACCGGCTCCCTTTTATCATCGGACATCCAGACGCACTGCATCTTACCATCCCTACCTTTTTGCTATTCCACCAATTCGCACTAAGCGTTTTCAAACGTCTTTTATAATGCGCACAGCAAAGGAGTGGAACTCTCTTCCTGCGTCTGTGTTTCCAAAAGCTTACAACCCTAATCTCTTCAAAGTTAAAGTGAACTGGTTCCTTCTAGGTAAGCTCACAGCATCGTAGACTTTGTCTCTGTCATCTCTGACCTAGACTAGAGTCAAGAGCAAACCCATCACATATAAAAATAAAAAAAAGTAAAACTGAAAACTTCCGTTCGGTGCTTTCTAAACATGCACCAACCTCAGACCAACAAAAAAACCTTCCAACGTGCCAACGTGTAAATGTGTCGCAATCGCAAACGCTTGCCGCACCTTTGATCTGTATTAAAAAACCGACACTAGTCCGAATCAGCGACAAGCTCACGCCAGCCAAGCCAAACACCCCGTTTACACGCTTGTTTGTGGACGCTTGCCATGCCATGGCAAGAATAAGAATAATAATATTTTTATTTGTATAAAACATGGTACATTTTTAGGTCTTATTAAATATAGGGAGATCTGACATGTTTCGCCAGTTATGCGTACAAATATTAGAACAATAATTATGTAAATAGCTCTTTTTGACAAAATGTTAAATGTAAGACTAACTCTAGCCAACATAATTAAGTACCTACATAAATTAAATTAAATCATTATAATTATTTTCTATTAGAACAAAGTTTAAGCTTTAAATTCGAATTAGAACTAGATAACTCGTAGGAGCGTGTAAACGTACCAATAACTTTTACAAGTGCGTTGTTTTGGTTTGTGGAATTCATTTGCATAGTACGTACTTTTTATATTGTAAACCGACTTACCAGACCTGTTCAAAGAAGACGATTTTTTATGAACTTTTTTCATGCAATTGTTTTTCATCTCTCAGTTCTTGTTTGAAGGCATCCTTTAATTCGTAACCGAATTCGTAAACCATTTTGTAACAGAATTCGTAAACTTTCGTCTATTGTCATTTGTCACAAATGACAGCTATTTTAGTTGTACCTACTACTTGTACTCATAAGTTTTTATTGTAAAGTCGAATCGAACCATATCTTGCAGAAATTCAATGTATATTATTAACTGAAAAATAAGGCTCGATCCGAAATTATTTAACTTCTGTTTGATCGGTAATAAGAACAGTTGTAAATATTATAGGCCGGACGCTATAAAACATCACTGCAAAATATAATTTAAATTGTTGATATATAAAATCGATTCTAATCTTGACATCGTTAATCGGAAGTGACATCCCTAACCTAATCTCAAAAATCGTTGGCTGTATTTAGTCAGAAAAATAAACGACCCCCTTTATTTCGCGAATTACTGCACAAAATGAGTGACGTGGATAAGTGGATAGAGATCGCAAAGAGGTGTAAATATTTACCTGAAGATGATTTGCGGGAGCTTTGCAATATTGTTTGTGACTTGTTGTTGGAGGAGCCCAATGTACAACCGGTGCAGACACCTGTAACTGTCTGCGGTGATATACATGGTCAGGTAAAGTTAAAAAACAATAAGAACTACTATATTATATTAGTTGCGCAACTCTATTCAATATTGCTACACAACATCCACTGAAGTAAAATTTCTGTTAGGTGAAGAATGTAGCTAGAAGAGGCAGATAAATAACCTATCATTAGAACTTAGATCACTCCTCAATGACATGACTTGGGAGGTCTTTCTTTGTTTGTTATCATATCTGATTTCCTAGTTTTCAAGCCAGTAATGTACACTTTCCTCTCTTTCCCATGTGTCTTTTTCACAATTCATAATATAAGTAATCAAGTTTCTGGTATTAAGTCATAGCTTTATAAAGCTGTTTCTTATGTTTGTTGTCCCAAACTAGAAATGTCAAAGCTAACAAAGAAGTGTTAAGGTTTTTTTTGGTTGGCTTACCACACAAACAACAACCAGCAAAAAGCAAAAAAAAAAACAAAAATTTAATTTCCCAACTAAGTGCTAAAAATTAGCCCCGTATTGTTTCAGTTCTATGACCTAGAGGAGCTATTCCACATAGGGGGCCAAGTGCCCCACACAAAGTACATTTTCATGGGAGACTATGTTGACCGTGGCTACTACAGCTTAGAAACACTCACACTACTTATGGCACTAAAAGCGAGGTATCCTGACAGGTATGTCAATAGTCCACTTCTTTTAATAACAACACAAAACCTTGTATGACTAAAACTTTTATAGAAATCAATACTTAAAACATGTTTTGTTAACTCAAGTCAGTTTTTTTTAAATTGTAATGTCTTTTGTAGAAATTAATATATACATCCAAAGTTTTGTCCAAAAAAACCTGATGATTTTTAGAACTCAACAAAACATGTTAAATCTAAGTACAAGTTCAAAGTGTGAAAGAATTTTTGAAACTTAAAAGTCTGTAAGTATGCCAACATTTGGACCTTTTACAACTTTTATGCCACAATGTTTTTATAAGCCTTACCTACTCTCTTGTAAAGAATAAGAGTGGCAATAGTGCTCAAAAACCTACATTTATTGAATGTATGATAAATTCATAATCCTGGATTCCTGTAAAAAAAGGCAATGACTCCCTACAAGGAAATAAACTAGAAATAGGGTGTATCCTATGTCTAGTAAAAACCATATAAAACTGATTTGTTCTACAATTACATGTCCTGAATTACACTTTCATTCAATCTAATATTTCTTCTTTAGTATTTTTTATATTTTTCAGAATTATCCTCCTAAGAGGGAACCATGAGACATGTCAAATAACAAAGGTGTATGGGTTCTATGATGAGTGCCTAAACAAATATGGGAATGCTAATGCATGGAAAGATTGCTGTCGAGTATTTGATTTGCTGACAGTTGCTGCAGTGAGTATTTCCGTCTGTCAGTATTGAACTTTGGTACACATATGGACTTCTGTGACCGAAACACAGATGCGTTACGTAAATAAATAAATTTTGAGTACGAGGTCAGTTTTGGGGACCAAGTACAAATTTCAAAAATAAGTTTTTAAAGCTGTGCGACATATCAAATGAAAGGACTTACTGTGAGGGTTTTAATGATATTTTTTTCATAATTTTAAAATTAACAGTTTTGAAGTTATTCAAGAAATTAGACCAAGAATGACCATTCCTCCCCCCCCTTATCTCCGAAACTACTGAGCCTAAAAATATGAAATAAATGCAGATAATAGTTCTTTACCCACAGATTACAGGAGAACCTATAAGAAGTCTGCAGTATTAAAATAACATGTTACAGAAATGAAATTAGGTCGCAACTCTTTGCACGCGAGTCCGACTCGCACTTGGCCAGTTTTTTTCTGGTAGACAGTAGATTAGAATAAAGAGAAATAACATGAAAGTATTTGAGCATTTCTCTTGTGTAATTTTTAAATAAAAAGGATATCACTTAAAATCCGTCAGGCATATAATAATACGATAATACATATACATTATAATAATATGAGAGCAGTGGTGGCCCGGTGGCTGCGACTTACGAGTTTAGGTCGTAGGTTCGAACCCAGGCAGGCGGTTTACTTTGTGTTAATTATTTCATCACCACTGCTCTCAAAACGGTGAAGGAACAACATCGTGAGGAAGCCGGCATGTCCTAGAACCAAAATTCGAAGACATGTGACATCTACCAACCTGCACTGGGCCCGCGTGGTGGATTACGGCCCACTCCCTCTCACCGAGAGGAGGCCTTTGTCCCAGCAGTGGGAACATTATAGGCTGATTATGCTATATAATAATACCATTTGGTTGATACTTGCGTATTTATTTCAGCTAATAGACGAGACAGTCCTGTGCGTGCATGGTGGACTGTCCCCTGAGATATCCATGTTAGATCAAATTCGATGTATTGACAGAAATCAACAAATCCCACATAAAGGAGCCTTCTGTGATCTCTTGTGGTCTGACCCTGCTGAAGTAAAGATGTGGTAAGTGAATACCATTTCAAACTTTTGAAATTAAATGCGCAATAATAACGTCAAGTAACGTGATTTGGTTACATTCGCTTGTTATATCAAGAACATACTACTCTGTCAAGAAAGTACCGGGAAAAGATCAATAATACACAAAATGTCTGTTATTCATCCAAATTTATTTTATCACCTTCAAAGTATGCTCCTTTAGAAACGATACACTTGCGCCAACGAATAATCCATTCATCAAAACATTTTTTAAACGCTGCTTCCGGCATTGAGTTCAGTTCTCGCCGCGAATTCTCCTTTATGTCTTCTATCGATTGAAAACGGGTGCCACGAAGTGGTAATTTGAGTTTAGGAAAAAGAAAGAAGTCAGCAGGAGCCATATCTGGTGAATATGGTGGTTGCTGGATGGTATTTCTTAAGTGTTTGGTTAAAAATTCGTTCACAATGATAGCCTTGTGCGAAGGCGCATTGTCGTGGTGCAAAATCCAAGAATTTTCTTTCCACAAATCTGGCCTTTTTCGTCGAATTTGCTCTCTTAAACGCCGCATAACGCTCAAATAATATTCTTTATTTACCGTTAGACCTTCCGGTAAGAATTCAGAGTGGACAACACCGCGATAGTCAAAGAAAATAGTCAACATGACTTTGACTTTTGATCGACTTTGGCGTAGTTTTTTCGGTTTCGGTTCAGTTGGAAGGCGCCACTCCGAAGCTTGTTGACTAGTTTGCATGTCAAACTCGTAAATCCACGTCTCGTCACCAGTTACAATGCGTTTCATGAATGTTGGGTCCGAACTGACTCGTTCTAGCATGTCCTCAGCGACTTTCATGCGATTGAGTTTTTGGAGAAAATTCAGATCTTTTGGGACTAGCCGAGCAGCAACATGTTTCATACCCAAATGATTAGTTAAAATGGTACGGATCGACTCGTGAGATACAGAAAGTTCGGCGGCTATCTCTCTCAGAGTTGAATGGGGATTTTCAGTCACTATTTCCTTCACTTTTGCGATGTTAACTTCAGTTGCAGACGTTGACGGCCTACCAGAGCGAGGCAAATCTTCCATCACATCTCGACCGCTTTTAAACGCTTTGAACCACTCATAAGCACGAGTTTTTGATAAAGTCGATTCACCGTAAGCCTTCTGTAACATTTTCAGTGACTCCGAACACGAAATTCCATTGGCGATGCAAAATTTAAGACAAACTCTTTGTTCGATATTTTTGTCCATTATGAAATTCGCAATACACACTATATATGATATTACTAAAACCAGCACTGTATTTAATATAAATAACAGATGCAACTCAAACTCCGCGCCAAAATGGAAAACAGTTGTGCCAATCTAACAAAAACAAAAATTTGAATTTGGAACCATAAACAAATCATCCATTCCCGATACTTTTTTGACTGAATGTACTAACTTCTTAGTTAATTTCTGAAGGCGCCGCCGCTTGTGTAACTAAACGCCCCCCAGTGGGACGCAACACACCAGTTAGGCACCCATGCTTTTACTCAACCTTGCTATCGAATTTTTGTAATATCAAACTAGGTATGTGATATGACCAAATATAAATAAATGGTTCTCGTTTGCAGGTCTGTGAGCCCGCGAGGTGCTGGATGGTTGTTCGGGAGTTATGTCACAGAGCTCTTTATGAATTACAACAATTTGAATTTAATCTGTCGAGCGCATCAGTTAGTAAATGAAGGTTCGTATTTACATTAGCCTGAATCTATATTTTTGAGCAGAATTTAACTTCTTTGATTAATAAAATAATCTCTTTGTCCAGGTTACAAATATATGTTTGACAAACGCCTAGTGACGGTGTGGTCGGCGCCCAACTATTGTTACCGCTGCGGCAACGTCGCCTCCATATTAGAGTTCAACACAGTTAACGATAGAACTGCCAAACTATTCCAAGCGGTCCCCGATAGTGAAAGAGAAGTTCCCCCACAACATACTACGCCTTATTTCCTGTGAAATTTCATATAAGCATAAGTGAAAAGTATTCCCAAGTGTAATAAAATAATGTTTTATATAATAAATTGTTGCATACAATGTAATATTGGTTCATGCATTATTTTTTCCCTGTACCTGCTGAATGGGTACTTCTTTTCCTTTCTAATTTCATGCAGAAGGCAGGCAGGCATTCAGACAGCATCCTATTGTGCTGCAGTTCTAGTTCTGTTCTATTTCAGGAATATTTTTTTCATATTTTGCTAACTAGACCCCGTAGGATGTGACTATGATTGGGGTATAAAATAAAACAAACATTGACCATTTATTAGAAAACAGTTTTATTGACATTTAAAATATTGTATCGATTAAGTTTACTAATACCTTACTTATCTTTTTACTCAATCCCTGTTGTAGTCAAAGGTATAATCGAAGTAGGATTGATCAAAGCTCTGCACACGCACGTAACCGTCTTCTCCGCCTGACGCGTAGCTCTTACCGTCGGGGTGGAACGCTAAACTGTTGATGGGACCGAAATGACCCTTGATACGTCCAAATTCCTCTTCGAATACTAGGTGGAAGAATCGAGCGTCGAACTTGCCCTGGCGTGTTGAGGTGGTGGTTACTTCCATGGCGTCTTGACCTCCTCCGAGTACGACGTGGTCTAGGATGGGGCTGAGAGCCGCGGAGTTGACTGGACGCTCAGTCTTGTATTCCTTTAGGAGTTCTAAGGAGCTGGTGTCAAACAGCTTAGCCGTCTGGTCCTTGGAGGCGGTGATGAACATGGTGCCGTCCCGGGACAACTGCATGTCGTGGATCTGGTGCGTGTGCTCCTTTACTGACTGGATTTTCTTGCCAGTCTGGAATATGAAATAATAAATATGAATTCTTAAATGGGGATTCTGAATATTCTTTATTGATGAAACCATTTTTAATTTCCCTAAACACTAATCTATTAGTATTTAGGGAAATTAAAATGGTTTGACCCACTGCACATAAAAAATTTAATATGATACAATTTTTACAAACTAGTTACGTCACCAACCTCCACTCCTGAACTTTGATGCTCCTATCTTAGTCAATTATTATCGGTTAAAAAAGGCAAAAAATGTGTCCGATATATAATAATAATGAACATTTTGTTTCGGAAAATCCATAATTTTTTAGTACATGAACCTTAATAACTATGTTAGTAAACATGCAAGTTGGATATAGAATGTACCAGCGGGCAATCAAATTTCCCCGCAATGACATTCAGGAGAATGTTCGAGCTGCCGCAGACCCTCTGCAGCAGCGACGCAGCACGCTTACGTCTGATCGCTGCGAAGCCATCAGTGTGCGCATAAGCAAACATTCCCGACGCACTGCAGAAGCGTGGCAGCCCCAGCAGCATCCTGAACG
The DNA here is from genome assembly GCA_950371165.1 of Lacanobia oleracea. Taxonomy (NCBI): domain Eukaryota; kingdom Metazoa; phylum Arthropoda; class Insecta; order Lepidoptera; family Noctuidae; genus Lacanobia; species Lacanobia oleracea. The sequence goes on from OX493389.1 coordinate 8,953,593, forward strand.
CATTGTTGTATTGGACTCAAAGAGCATTGATGGCTTTCTGCGTACATCGTGTCCAGAGGCTGCACATGTAAAATGTCTGACAATATGCTTTAAAAAGCGTTATTTTTACTTCACACGTGCACCGAGCAAACCTACGGACAAGCATGTTGCATCGAACTGCCGATGCTCTTCGTTCCCTTTCTACATCCAGATCATCTTTGATGCCCGCGGTGACAATATGCCGAGATATTTAAATTGAAGAACACGATTTAAGATATTAGCTGCGAGTTTAATAGGAGAAAATCTTTCTGAGGACTTGGCTCCCAAAATAAGAACCTCATTCTTTTTGGCATTGTATCTTAAACCGTGTCCCTCAACGTACTTCTCACAAACATCTAATAGCTTTCTCAAGCCTGAGACTGAAGGGCTCAATAGTGCCATGCCAATATAACAGCCAGCCTGCAAGCTACTGAGCTCACTAATGAGACCATATAGGTTAAACAATATCGGAGAAGTCAAACCACCCCTGTCTGACTCCACACTGCAACCTATACTCATCATACTTTTAGGTACTGACGGCGTGGTATCAAAATCAATGTTACCCGATGACGGCGGCGGGCCCAGCGGTGAGTCAATTGCAAATAAATCTTTAAACATGTTAGATATGTAAGTGACGTCAGCCAGTCCATCGACACTCACCGGGAGGACAGTTGCATGGTTGATGTTTTTAGTACATTTCCAAAAATCCCGAAAATTATTTTTGTCTTGGTCTTGGAGATCCTGACACCACTTCAGTTTAGATTTGAACACGTTCCTAGTAATAATATTATGAAAATCTACAGACAGACAAAATAGAATAAGTATTTTTTTATCTTCGAAAATACCCTATTGTTCATCCAGTCAAACTAGATTCATCTGAATTCGTATTCAGATGAATCTAGTTTGACTGGATGGACTGGATCTGAATACGAATATTATATGTGGAATGGCTGCGTGGCTGGGATTCAGTAACTGGGTAACACAGTACTACCTACCACCACCATTGTCTTAGGTTGAAAAAAAAGAATCCCATAAGGCTAGAGACAAACTGGTCCCACGTATGCAACGCATTATATCTGGACTCTTGATTTTATATAAAAAACTACGCAATAGAGACACTTGTCGTATGCAATGCATCATACGATACGATACAAAATTGTTGCATACGTTGCGTACGTAGGACCAGTCTGTTTCTCGTTTAATGGTACCTTATAGTAGTTGAGTTGAATGAATAAATAAAATGTTTGGTTGGGCAAAGGGGTCAATGAAAACAGGAACTACCCAACCATACTCAGATGGGTTTTCAAACAGGGCTTCTTTCCATCTATTATCCCCGAACCTGTATTTTCGACAATGCGGGTTCTGCTGAAATCGGTCAACTGGGGTTCTTTTAGTGTTTGCCATTACCATCTGGAGTGAGGCCATAGGGCACTAACGGTCTCAACTCGAAGGCCTTCGACAGGGTCTGGTACGAAAGCCTTATTAGTAAGCTTCTTTCCTTCGGTCTGCCCTGGACTGTGTGATTGGATCGCAGATTTCCTGAGGGATCGGTCTATCCTAGTAGTCATATATAGCATAGCTTCTCGTCTGAACTGCTGGATATTAATGCCGGGGTTCCTAAGGGGTCAGTGCTTTCGGCAACACTGTTCTTGCTGCATATTAATGGTCTGCATTTTGGTATACAGACGACCCTACAGGCTGTCTCTGAATGGGGCGATGCCAATCTGGTCAAGGTCAATGATTGAAAGAAGTTGGGGATTGTAGAAAAGGTGAAACGGTACTTCACGCCGAAACAGCTGCTCAAACTTCAAGCGCAAGTTTCATTGTGTATGATGTACTGCTCTCATCTTTGGGCCGGATCTGCCTGATACCACCTTGATGCCCTTGGCAGAGGAGAGGCAATGATAGGCTCGTCGCGACGAAGCTTCAAAGTCTTGAGCATCGACGCCGAGTTAATAATATAATATTCCACACAACTATCACACAACGCCATCTAGTCCCAAGCTAAGCAGAGCTTGTGTTATGGGTACTAGACAACTGATAAACATACTTATGTATTTCTAAATACATACATATTATAGATAAACTACACCCAGACACAGAACAAATGATCATGCTCATCACACAAACATTTATCCTGGGTGGGAATCGTACCCACAACCTCTGGCATAGCAGTCAGGGCCACTAACCACTAGACCAACAGGCCAGTCAAGTTGCTAGCCTTTCGGTTTTCTACCGGTTGCATTTTGGGAAATGTGCGACGGAATTGCATAATTTAATTCCGCCAAGCCTGTTCTATCATCGGACCACAACGGTACCTGGTGGACATACCACCCACACGCACAAAACGTTATAGCAACACATTCATAGTGCATACAGCTAAGGAGTGAAATTCCCCATCAGAGTCTGTGTTTCCTGATAGCTACAACCTGGGAGTCTTTGAGTCAAGAGTGAATAGATTAGTTCTAGGCATCCATCTTCCACCACCTAATTGTTTGCCATTAGGTGAGATATTGGTCCAGCGCGAGCCTATAAATAGTAAAAAAAATATATATATAAATGCTTACCCTGAGATCCCACTGGATCAGGTCACCACCCTCGTGACCAGTAATGAGGGTCTCATCCAGGATGCCCCACACCATGGAGGTGACCTTAGTGTCTGTGATCTCCCACTTCAGGATCGGAGTCTGGCTTGAGATAGAGTCATCAACAGTTCTTGTGTCAATTACTGATACCTGTAAGCAAGTTTAGAAATATTTTACAGTCAATAATTTGCTTGTATTCATACTGATATTATGAAAGATTGGTTGTTTGGAACATGGTAAGGCTATGGGTGTGTGTGCTTTAGAACTTAGTACTTTTATCTGGGCAGTACTTTCCCATAGGATAGCTTTTGGTTTACACAGAAACAATGCAACTGGCAAAAAAAAACATACATTATATATTAAGAATTTGTTATAGATCTATAGCTTGGGATAAGTTGTATCTTCATTCATTTAGTGTCAAGATATGCCTCTTTTCTTGTTTAAACAACAGGGTAGATGTTATGAATGAGTCATCAGCAATAGTGACTGCGTTATCAGAGGTTTATAAAAGTGATGATATTTATTTATTACTGTTAAATACATCTTTACAAGCATTTAAGCCTGAATCACATGTATCAGTATTTTATCTTTTGAAAATAGCGATTTTGTAATATAATTCATTAATTTGTCAACCCATTTACAACTTAAAAACTATTTTGAAAGGGTGCTAATTGGTTTATATTCTACAGAATGATATTAAGCTCAGTTTACCTCACAAGGGTGTCCCATAGCCTTGTCAGTGGTGTAGGCAGCCTGGTAGGCGCTGTAGCTGAAGTTACATGTCCTCACTGACGAGTTTGTCTTAATCATAGCTATGTTCTTGCCAGTCTCCAAATCCCACAACCTGGAAACCATTATTGTTTATGAAAGTGATGCTATTAGAAACAATACTTTGTTATTTAGATTAATGACTCTTGTGTGACTCTTTTAACAGCATGTACAACATTGCAGAGGCGTAACTAGGGTGTGGCAGGTAGGGCACGAACCCTGGGCGCCAATCGAAAGGGGGCGCAAAATCGCCAATTATTAAATTTAATAATGTAAATTTACCATATTTATTTTCATAATTTACCGCAAACCACCATATTACTGTAATATTATATTTTATTATTTGGTAAATTTTTATTTTATTTCCTGATTTCAAATCACCGAGAGGAAATGAGTGATGTGCTCCGGTGGGTGCGTAAACTGAGGTCCAGATTCCTTCTACATGTGAAGAGATTCCTATAGTGATTTTAACTAACGGAGCATAGTTTTATGAAGACTGGGTCGACATGGTGTCGACCCAGTCTTCATAAAACTATTTTCAAGCTCACCCATCTAGGTTTTTGAGCTTTCCTGGGTTAGTCAATGTATTTGCTTTTATTTTTCATTTTAAGATAATTAACAAAGGGGCGCGACAATGATGCATGCCTCTTTCTGTAGTTACGCCCCTGCATGCTGTTTGTAATTATGTTTCTAGATGCTCAAATAAATGTACAAATAAACAATTATAATATTATTAACGAAAATCTGCATCACAGTATCAGAGATTACAGTGCAATTTGAACATTTACCACAGTCAGAATATTAACTATCAGGCAGTTGCCCACCGAATACATCAACCATCCGGTCAGAGGATCCTGCCTTTTGTAAGGTTTGCAGGGCTTGAAACTCTGTACTGCATACCTCTATATTATCAGCAAAAAAATTAATATGTTTGCTAGTATGGCATAATCAAGGAGTGACATAGCAATAAATAAAAACAACATTGTGTTGCACAATAAAAACAATTGTGGTGTAACTTGTTTGAGTACCAAGATGGGCAGTTCCATCAAGTTCATAACATTATTTACATACAGATAAATTTATTATTACATTTTTATTGAAAATAAATCTCAATTTTTCATTTAACCGCTATGGGATTTTGTTCATGAGAATTATCAAACCATTTTCCTTTTACTGAATCTTTGCTGACAATAAGGAAACTTGAAACTAAACAAAATGCAAATCATTGGTACTTGAGTATTGTTGTAGTTAGTATAACCAAACTTATTTTCAAAGTCTAGGATATAAGTGAATACAAACCTGCAAGAACTGTCACCTCCACCGGTGATGAGGTTTATGGTCTGCCAGTCCACATCCAGGCACCACACGACACCACCGTGCCCATTGAAAGTTCCAAGGCGTTCACCGTTCAAAGACCACCATACGTTCGGCTTGGAATCTTTAGCAGCGGAGAAGAGCAAGTCACCTTCACGGTTATACTTTATCTGCGTGATGGCACGCTCGTGCCCTTGGAGCATAAGGGGTTTCTGAAATGGAATTATTCATGATGACACCATGCTAACTTGTTTCTTTTACACTAAGATAGGACCCATCACTATATTGCTGATTTAAGAAGTTGTAATGACAAAGTATGTTTATAAGTTGTCTACATACCATTTTGAATGATTGTTTTATAGTACAATTTTAGTAAAATATGGTAAAACTACAATAATTGTTGCCTGACATGTGGCATCTGTGGCAAGCGGCAGCCAATTTTTTGACAGAAAGACATGGAGAAGGATTCATAGACTGTGGCGATGAGAATTATAATCCATAGATTTTATAATCTATAATCATAGACAAAATTCTTCTTTTCTGACGTCACTGAATAATGATAATGTTTTTATAAATATAATTTCTTTCTTTTGAATAAATTTTTAGTCTTTTTGTAGCTGTACTTAAAATATTTTCTTGACGTAGACGTATTAAAACATAAGGATTTGTGTAAAAGGTAACCCAGTTTTTTGTGCTGCCATCTATATTTAGAATGAGTAGGTGGCTACTAATAGTTATGCTACTCAATGCTAGAGGGCAGTAGTTTAAGTTTAATTCCAGTTTTCGAAAATCAGAAAACTTTCCTAAACTGCAGCGAAATAGTTGGAATTAATGTGAGATTGCTTTTAGATAGTTAACATCTTGTTTAAAATAATTTGTTTGTCAACTTCACACTGCTTGCTGGCATGGAACGCTCAGTTCACCCAGTAGTACCTGGCCCCAGTAAAATTGTTGCGATATAAAGCCCAGTCAAGCTTTGCTGAGAATCCTCTTTTTGATAGGGGCTTAATTAAAAACTTAAAGCAGATATTATCAATATTAGTGAGCGCTAAAAGGTCTATTTTAAAAAGGATAGATTTTCTGCACCCTCGGAAAGACAGGCTTATCCTTTTGCTCTATTATCCAGCAATAGAACTAACTTTGTCGATGTATGCAGAAAATATTGGGTGCTAAAAATAAGGATGCTTTTGCATCCTTCAAGCGAGTTTGCATAATCCAGCTAAGCGAGTTAGAATTTTCCACCTACCCTCGGATATGCTTGACAGAGAGAAGCTACCATATGAAGTTGTAACTAAATTTTTAAAGCTAACAAAAACCTGTTTTACTTAATCGTTTCTATTAAAAATTTACTTGATTTAATTTTCAGATGCGTTAACGTAACAACATTCTTCAACATTCAACCCTAATCTCTTCAAAGTTAGAGTGAACAGGCTCCTTCTGGGTAAGCTCGCTCCATCATAGACTTTGTCTCTGTCATCTCTGACATAGACTAGAGTCAAGAGCAAACCCATTAAAAAAAAAAAAAAAAAACTAAACTGCCGTTTGCAAATAACTTGAAGGTTCCTTTGCATCTAGGTGCTACGCTCGGTAGGTACTCATTACAGTTAAGATAACTATAGATAAGCCAAACTTAGTTAAATAATTGGCTGGCGTAGCGCGCGAGAGGTAGTACGGACGTAGACGTTCGTAGCAAATGCTACGCCGACTCGTTCACGAAAAACAGAATGAGAGACATTCTTCTGAAGAGCGGCGATATGCATGTGCGATATCTTTGCCGAACCTAAAGGAGTATTTGTATATGTTTTTTATATATTAGTTTGTGTGTACCATACCACCTTGTTTTAATTTTACCCATAAACATAATGTTACAACTAGCCAGTTCTAGATAGAATTACACTGCTTACAAGATAAATGAGTCTCTCAAAGCTACAATATAAGGTCGGTAGGCTGTAAGTTATCACAGTAACCTGTTTTCTTCAAGTAATGGTTACTATTTATTTTGTGTTTGCTGATAAGTTCAAGATAAGCAGTTGCACGATCTAGAGAGTCGAGGGTCTACACTTAAGTGTAGGCCGGAGACCTAGATTCCTTTTTAAAGGATTCATTAATCAATTGTTTGTTATGAGTGTAATTTCAGAGCTTATTACTTTATTATTAGTTTAGATTACTTTATAACCAACTAGAACTCGCCCGGCAGGCGACGTGTCGCTAGCCACGAAAGGTATTTCATAGATATACATAGAAACCAGTAGTGACGCGGTGACACGACGCCTGCTGCTGCTGCTTGCAGTCGGCTACGAACTTGTAGCTTTATGCGTACCGCCAAGGAGTTAAAATCACTGCAGGAATCTGTGTCTCCTGATCGCTAAAACCTGGGGATCTTTAAGTAAATAACTTCTAGGTAAGCGTGCTTTATCGTCGACCACGTCATTTATTTCCATCAGGTGAGCACAATCTTACCTAATGGATATCGTCACAACCGAGTCTATCAAAAACATCATCATCATCTGCCTAGCCTTTTCCCAACTATATTGGGGTCGGCTTCCAGTCAAACCGGTTTTAGCTGAATACCAGTATTTTACGTGGAGCGGCTGCCTACCAGACCTTCACAACCCATTAACTGGGTAACAGGGTACTTCATGGCAAGGCTGGAGTCAGATTAACTGGCTTCTGACTATCCGTAACGACTGCCACAGATCTACAAATGACAGCCGGGACCAACGGCTTAACGTCGTGCTTTCCGAGGCGCGGAGGAAACTCGGTATGTTAAGATGGTCACCCATCCACAGACCAACCTTGGCAAGCGTTGCTTAACCTTGAAGATCAACCCGTCTGACTATTATTATCTAGCCACGAGCTCCTCGAGTCTATCAATAACATTGAAAAGATAAACTGTTTTGGCTGGAAGAGCAACACAAATGCACATGGAAGGTTAATCTGAAGTGAACGCTAACATAATAAAATTTCCTCCTCCCCCCCGGATCTCGAACGAGCTTAGACGTGTCTACTCTGTCAAATTTTTTATTTAAATATTGTTTTTCATTTATGTTTTTTCGAAAATAAACAGTGAAATATTAACTCAAGTATTAGGCGCGCAGTACGCTGACGGAGATTGGCATTAAGCAGTGAAGCGGCAAGAGTAAGACAGCAACAGCCGACGCAACTAGTATCCTGAACCTTGCTGCGTACGCGGCGTCATACGACAGCACACCGCTGCGACCTTACCACTACAAGTGCATTGACGCTTGCCAAAATTCATAAGCGACAGCGTTTGGCGGGTAAATATTGCTCCATAAGTTAAGGTGTTATATTATTAAAGTAACATATTGTACTTACGGACACAACAAATATCACCAAAAACTGAAATTAAATATAATGTCAGTGTCACGTACCCCACCGAAAAGTAGTACTAAACTCATCTCTCCCACTCAATTTGGATCGGATCCTGCGCTCTATACACCTGAAAGTCAGCAGCAAATAGATTTGAACATTACAAAGCGAAGCAAACGCCGATTTAATGATCCTTCAAGCACAGCAGATATTTCATTGTCCGACTTATTGACAAGAATGAATGAAATAAAAAAGCAACAAGACGCTAAATTTACCACCTTGGAACTATCTCTGAAGGAGCTAACAAACCAAAACACTGAAATAAATAAGTCGATGATCTTGCTGTCCGAGAAATACGATGATGTTCTCACTGACTTGAAAACTCTTCAACAGGAAAATTGTTCATTAAAGAACTATATAAAGACTTTGGATGCGAAAATAGAACATTTTGAAAAAAATGCACGGTCTACCATGATCGAGTTAAGAAATGTCCCAGTTATTGAATCTGAGAACAAGGAACAGCTAGTTGAGATAGCAAAAAAGATCGGAAATGTCATCAATGTTCCAATTCTGGACTCTGATATTCGAGATGTATCTCGTCTAAAGCTGAAAGACAAACCCTCGGGCCCTATAATCGTAGACTTCACATCAACCATAAAGAGAGAACAGTTTATAAAAGCTACTGGGTCATACAATAAGGTAAATCGAGAGAACCGTTTGAGTACGACTAATCTGAATATGGTTGGACCAGCAAAGCCAATATACGTGGCTGAGTCTCTCACTGCTTCAATTAGACGTCTTCACTATTTAACTAGATTGTTTGCTAAAAAACATAACTACGATCACTGTTGGACTTCGTTTGGCAAGGTGTTTTTGAAACGTAATGAAGACAAACCTCGTCTACGCATATATTGCGAAGAAGATCTTCAAAACATGGAAAAGAATATCTGACTAGTTTTCCACTCTGAGAAACTTGCTTACATTCCAACTGCATGCATTAATATTTACATTATTTATTTAGTAAGCGCCTATTTTTCTTTTGTTCACGTACACTTCACACATAATAATCACATAATTACTCCCACATTACAACTGATTAATGATACAGTACACTATATAATATCAAAAAATACCTACATAACACAACCACGCCCCCAAAATATCACACAATTTCTTAAACATTATGTCGTGTCAAATTCTATTTCTAATACCTGCCACAACCATCCACAAAGGTTGGAACTCATACGTTTTAATCTCGTTTTGCATAAAAATATAACAGCACATAACACAATGACCAAATCAACCTACAAATACGATCCTGCTAAATTATTACTGAAGCGAAATTCAATGAGTTAAATGATTTACAAAGTGAAATAGACTCTTTTAATGTTGCTGATTTTGTCATCTGCGATGCCGAGGACTGCTCGCGTCTGTTACCAAATGACAAAAAATGTCTTAAAATATTTCAACAAAATATTCGGAGTGTAAAATGTAACCTACCCGGATTATTACCGATTATAGCCAGTACTGGGGTAGATTGGGACTGTATTGTTTTGACAGAGTGCTGGTTGCCATCAACCGTTTTCTTACCCTCTTTAGATGGATATGATAGTTTTGCCACCACTAACAACCTTACGCAGAATGAAGGTGTTGTTGTGTACTACAAGAACAATTTGTTTATCTCAGTTGAAGAACCTGCGATTGTGGACGCAAACTGTCTCGTGATTACCTTAAATAAAGATACAGTAGCTTTGGCCATCTATAGGCCCCCCGGGTACAGAAATATTGATAACTTTTTGCAATCTCTTAATCAAGTATTATTAAAATACTCATCTAATCAAAATGTCATATTATTGGGGGACATTAACATAAACATTGCCGAACACACTGCTGACAACAATGTTTCTTTATATCTTGATATGATGGCATTCCACGGTATGATGCCTGCATACACAACACCTACGCACAATAAAACATGTTTAGATCACACGTTTCTGAAGACTAAACTAACGGCCCGTTGTCTTATACTCCAAACAACAATTACAGATCATAATAGTGTTGCTCTGTACATGGCTAGCCTTCCTAAACAAAAACCTGCCAAAATTGTAAATTACTTAGATCACAACCTGCTAAATACGGAACTTAAAAAGGTTGACTTTAGTCAACTTTACACAATTAAAAACGCCAATGAGGCTGCTAATTTCTTACACCGTATTCTTTACACGGCTATCCAAAACAACACCAAAGAAGTCAAAATATCAAAAAGGAAAAAAATTCTAAAACCATGGATTACCCCAGGTCTTCTTAAGTGCATCAAAAACCGCGATAATTTATATAAAAAAGTAAAGAAAAACCCAGAGAATGAGATATATAAAACGACTTATAAACGATACCGAAATTTTTGTTTATCCTTATTAAAAAAAATTAAAAGAGACTATGAGAAACTGCAATTCCAAACCGCAGGAAAAAATAGTAAAAAGATTTGGAAAATAGTCAAAGAGATAACATACTCATCTAAACCCAAAGACAGCTCGATTGAACTTATAAGCACAAATGACCCTCAAAATTCCGCAAATAACGTTAACCAATACTTCGCAAATGTTGGTAAATTGTTAGCAGAGAAAATTACTAAGAATAACATGCAACCCGAACCCATCGCCCTAAACTTGTCCTGCCATTCTTTCAGCCTGCTCCCTACGGATGAAGATGAGATTAGGACGTTGATAGCAGGGTTAAAAAGTGATTGTTCTGTAGGTCTGGATATGATATCTAGCGACATCTTAAAATCAAATAAAGACATTCTTACATTACCTATAACCTACATCTGTAATTTATCCCTCACAACCGGTGTTTTTCCGAAGATCTATAAGAAGTCAAGAGTTCACCCGATACATAAAAGTGGCGATAGAGACTGTGTCAATAATTATAGGCCAATCTCAATTCTCCCTGCCCTGTCAAAAATTTTAGAGCGCATCATTAACAAAAGACTTGTTAACTACTTGGAAAATAAAAATCTTCTATCGCAAGCTCAATTCGGTTTCCGAGCCAAGAGATCCACCGCCGATGCTGTGTTAGAACTAACAAATTATGTAGTTAACAACCTAGATTCAAAGAGAAAAACCATTGGACTATTCTTAGATTTAGCAAAGGCCTTTGACACAGTCTCTGTCCCTATCCTGTTGACTAAACTCGAAAACTTAGGTGTTCGGGGTCTTCAATTAAAACTTTTTAAAGATTACCTTACTGACAGAACACAATGTGTAAAAATTGGTAACATAACCAGTGAAGAGATCCCAGTGACATTTGGAGTTCCCCAGGGCAGTATTCTAGGACCGACGCTGTTCCTAGTCTATATAAATGACATATGTCAGATAACAGTACCCGACTCCAAAATTGTTGCTTTTGCCGATGATACGGCCTTACTCTTCAGTGGTAACTCCTGGCATGAAGTTTTTGCCAAAGCTCAGATAGGTATGAACACTGTGAACAGTTGGTTAAATAAGAATTTACTTACGTTAAATGTAGAAAAAACGACCTACGTAACTTTTTCCATTAAAACCAATGACAAACCGGATCGCTCTTTAAGCATTGTCTCCCATTTGTGCCCAAATGTAAATGACACAAGTTGTCAGTGTCCTAACCTGAGAAATACTGAATCCACTAAGTATTTAGGCGTTATTATTGATAGAAATCTTAAATTTCACGATCATATTAATCTTCTATCAGCGAGAGTACGTAGACTAACAGTAATATTTAAATCTTTAAGAAACACTGCATCAAAATCTGTTATAAAATCGGTCTACTATGCTCTTTGTCAGTCACAGCTTGAATACTGTATCACCACATGGGGTGGCACATGTAAAACTCATTTCTTAAAAGTTGAGAGAGCACAAAGAGCACTCCTAAAGGTAAGTTTGTTTCTACCTTTCTATCACCCAACAACTGATCTCTACTCAAATTGGAAGGTACTTACTGTTAGACAGCTCTTCATCCTTAAAACGATTATGAAACAGCATTCCCTAACAATTTATGAACCAGACAAAATTAGAAACAAACGTCGCAAACACGAAGTCTGCTCTGCATCCTCATTCAAAACTAAGTTTGCACATCGGTTTTTCTGTTACCAGGGTTCGAATTTATACAATAAGTTAAATCGGGCCTTAAATATATATCCTTTACCAAGAACCAAATGTAAGTCTTCAGTCTCGGACTGGTTGCAAAATTTAGATTATAGTTTAACAGAAACTTTACTTAATTCAAATTAAATTGGTACGACTTAAGTTTATCACTTACACCAAACTCCTCACACACACATCAACACACCACACCTAACACTCAACACTACACAGTGACACCACTCATACATTCACTTAGACCCAACATGTAAACACAGAGCGCTTTGATTTACTTTTTGTCTTAACATCGTTTTTACTTCTACCCTCAAAATTGTAATTAATTAAGTTTTTAGTCTTGGATCTCCTATCTCTAACCTCAGATTGTATATATCATATTTTTTCAACAAAAACTATCTGTTCTTCCGTGGGGTGGGGACCTGGTGATTTGTAATACAGGCATACTATGCCTAACACAGACACCAGCTCCTCACATTTCTAATTGGATACATAATATGTAAAACCTAGAATAAGCTTGTCAAATGTGAGGAGAAATAAAGAAATTATTATTATTATTATTATTATTATTATAATAATAAATCTCTTTAATTTCAGGCTACTTTGGCCCACAGATACAATAACAGATTGTGTTAGTAGATAGAAACTTAAAACCCATGTGGGTAAAAACTTAACTTCACTTAGCACAAGGAGTGCTAGCTTATGGAGTGCTTATGTTAAATTGTAAAAGCAGTCTTATATTGGAAAGATTTCGAAAAAAAAAAATATAATTCTGGTATTGTACTACTCTGTCAAGAAAGTACCGGGAAAAGATCAATAATACACAAAATGTCTGTTATTCATCCAAATTTATTTTATCACCTTCAAAGTATGCTCCGTCAGAAACGATACACTTGCGCCAACGAATAATCCATTCATCAAAACATTTTTTAAACGCTGCTTCCGGAATTGAGTTCAGTTCTCGCCGCGAATTCTCCTTTATGTCTTCTATCGATTGAAAACGGGTGCCACGAAGTGGTAATTTGAGTTTAGGAAAAAGAAAAAAGTCAGCAGGAGCCATATCTGGTGAATATGGTGGTTGCTGGATGGTATTTGTTGAGTGTTTGGTTAAAAATTCGTTCACAATGATAGCCTTGTGCGAAGGCGCATTGTCGTGGTGCAAAATCCAAGAATTTTCTTTCCACAAATCTGGCCTTTTTCGTCGAATTTGCTTTCTTAAACGCCGCATAACGCTCAAATAATATTCTTTATTTACCGTTAGACCTTCCGGTAAGAATTCAGAGTGCACAACACCGCGATAGTCAAAGAAAACAGTCAACATGACTTTGACTTTTGATCGACTTTGGCGTGGTTTTTTCGGTTTCGGTTCAGTTGGAAGGCGCCACTACGAAGCTTGTTGACTAGTTTGCATGTCAAACTCGTAAACCCACGTCTCGTCACCAGTAACAATGCGTTTCATGAATGTCGGGTCCGAACTGACTCGTTCTAGCATGTCCTCAGCGACTTTCATGCGATTGAGTTTTTGGAGAAAATTCAGATCTTTTGGGACTAGCCGAGCAGCAACATGTTTCATACCCAAATGATTAGTTAAAATGGTACGGATCGACTCGTGAGATACAGAAAGTTCGGCGGCTATCTCTCTCAGAGTTGAATGGGGATTTTCAGTCACTATTTCCTTCACTTTTGCGATGTTAACTTCAGTTGCAGACGTTGACGGCCTACCAGAGCGAGGCAAATCTTCCATCACATATCGACCGCTTTTGAACGCTTTGAACCACTCATAAGCACGAGTTTTTGATAAAGTCGATTCACCGTAAGCCTTCTGTAACATTTTCAGTGACTCCGAACACGAAATTCCATTGGCGATGCAAAATTTAAGACAAACTCTTTGTTCGATATTTTTGTCCATTATGTAATTCGCAATACAAACTATATATGATATTACTAAAACCAGCACTGTATTTAATATAAATAACAGATGCAACTCAAACTCCGCGCCAAAATGGAAAACAGTTGTGCCAATCTAACAACTACAAAAAAACTAAAATTTGAATTTGGAATCATAAACAAATCATCCATTCCCGATACTTTTTTGACTGAATGTATGTAATTTTGTGTGTCCTTTACCATAAATAATCCCATAACCATAGCTAGAACCAGTGTTCAAGTTGACAGAGATGTTTTATCAGAGTGGATGTTCACTAATTATTTATTTAGGCACATATTTAGGTGTAGGTATCGCCAAGATTTGGACTATAAGAAATTTCAAGTACAGCAGCAGGATTCGGGATCAAATAAAATCAATCAATATATTTCACATACAATTTATTTTCTTAAATTATTAACCATTGATTTCCAAGAGTACAACTAAAAAACAAATTAAAGTACAAACACGTTATGCATCGCTAACTAAACACAACTGTAGGTAACTTCTCTTGGCAAACCAGTACATTCGGCAGACAACGCCGCGCGGCGCACCACTCACGAGACACACCATAGACAAACTCCTGTGTACTGCTAACAGTCACTGTATATCTTAACTTGGTCGAATTATAACAACAGCCTTATTCCATCGAGAACAGTACAGCAATCAGCAACTAATGTGATTTGCTACGTATAAACATAGAACCCTAATGTATCGATAATACTTAATGTATGCTAGGTCTGAAAGCAATAAGTCTTGGTATTGAGCGAGCCCAACTAAATACGTGAAATACAGCACACTCAATCACATTGAACTCTTATAAATAAATTGTAGCCGCTACCAACCAGTGTCTGCTGTGTGCTGTGTCCAGCAACGAGGCGCTCGCAGCGACACAGCGTGGCAACTAACACAAACTGTGACTTCGACCATATCCTATTTTGAAAAATTGTAAAAGTGGACACAAAATGTATCTAAACATTGAAATTAGTAAGACAAGCGAAACGTGTTTGTTCATGTAAACTGTAACAAAATTGATTACTGTTATTATTTGATTAAAACATGAAGTATAGCTCGTAGAATATATATCTATATGTACTTAGAGTTCAAATATCCATCTGTGACATGTAATTACATACAACAAACACTCGTCAACATTTCCAAATATATATTCTCTTACGGCGTTACACTCGATTTCATAACTATTTTAATACAATGTCTAATGTACACAAATTTTAACCCTTCTTTTACCCGAAATACTTCAAACGCTATTTTTATACACAACAAACCTTACACTACGAATGTGAAAATATTTCGTCACAATATGTTACATGTAATACTTACACGTAATTAATTATTTTCTTATGGACTGTAAAGAAATGTGAAATGCATTAAGTTTTTGTTACACCCTTATAAATATATTAACATTATTATGTTTATTACATAACTATATCAGTCAAAATATTTTCGCAGTATTATCTACGAACCGGCTTCGGAACGGCCTGTGTGCGTTGTGATGATGGTGATATTCTTGATTGCAAATATCCTACGTGTACGGTTAGTTTTGTTACAGTGCTAATTGACGAGCGTACTTAAGTGGTATGTTGATTCTGGTCCGTGCGGCGCAGAGCCAGCACAGGACTCTGCAGCGCACGCCAGTATATTTGTAAACACACGGTGGTATCGAGCACACGGGCGCTCGGAAGCCGGTTGTGACCGTCCGAGCCTCGGGTGTGAAGTCTATCCCCGATGCAGGCGGTACTAACTTTATGCAAACTCATTTAAAATTAAAACAGCAAGCAGAAGCAAATCATTTATTAATGTTTCCTATGAATCGGTCAGTCAATTTTGATATACCAAAGTTATACTACGAGTTCCATTAAATTAGACGAAGAGGCGAACAAGCCCTATTTCACAGTACCTAATAGCAACTAATTTAGAAGTGCAACGAAAGCGAGCGGCCGCCTTTCACGTCGAAGCATAATTTGTATTTACATATTACATGAATGTATAGCCTCAGCGGGCTGTCGTGTACTATTCTAATTAGGTACTCGCCAGTAATGCGCCAATTTCATTGTTTAATTACTAACAATACTATCCTTTGTACAACGCCAATAACATTCTTACAAATCTAATTCCCATTTGATACACTGCCGTTAGTTTCGCCTAAACAATACGCTATGAGACTAACAAAATAAGTGTCAATATTACTTACATACATTATCATTTACATACATATTAGTAGAACGATGCACGATTCGCGATTACAGTTACATTTACGATTTCCGTCATTCATTACACGTTTAAAAATCTATAAAGGCATCTTTACCTCAGACTTTAGATTTAACACCGTCGTTCTGATGGTGTTGTTAAGAACTAATTAATTATAATTAAGTTAGATAAAAATGAATAAATAAATATAGTTACCCAATCGTCGTGAAGGGTTCACGTAGTGAGACCGAATATTAGGGAAGGCGCGCGTACGGGCGCGGCGCCGCGGCGACGCCGCGCGTTCGCGCGAGCTGCGGCCGCGCGGCTGCTCGGCCGCCTACTCTGATATCATATCACTGATTACTATCACAATTAACTAATAATTTCACCGACGTCATTAACTTAATTAACCGTAAATTATAACAAAATTAATTGAAAACTATTTAGGCATTTGATGGCAGTATCGTAACTGGTTGTATTCAAACTAATTATAATGTACAAAACACATTTAATAACCACTAATACTTATCTAATGGTAACACGATGAGGAACGGACGTGTGTCGCTCATTCAGGTAACAGGATTATCTAATATTACAAGTTGTTTGTTATGTCGACTGCTCAGCTACTTATCGCGATGTAGTGTGTGCAAGTACCATCTGTTGTCAACTAAACATGTCCACAACCTAAGTGAATGAGACCTTCGACTCTTTTGATTTGTTCCTTCGGTACTGACGGGTTGTGAAGTCTATTTATATTAAGATAAAGTGAGATAGGATCTGGCTATTATTTGCTCTGTATACGCCGACGTCGACCGTGAGAAAGCTAAGGCATAAAAAAATCTAATTAACTAGAACCTAAGTCCTTAGAACGAACTTTTTTGGTTGTAATTACTTAATTTAAGCAAGGCTTACATCGCCCCCTATAGCTAGTGGTAACTGTTCACCGTTGATGGAACGTTTATTACAAATTTTAACATTAACGATTAATACAAAGTGTTATTTAACGATAACGGCGAATAAACTGTAAGAAAATGAAAGGCAGTGATTACTGACAGTAGTAGGTTTGAAAGTCTTTTCGTAAATTTAATGATTTTTTTGTGATCATGAATGATACGTTTTTATTATTGTTAGATACGCTTATTTTATGTGTAGATGAAGATCGGTGTTAGTGATGTTACTGGTCTTACTTTACATGAGTTCAGGGCAGTTAGTGGCGTGAACAGATGAGATGGAGTTCTACTGATGACTTTATACATGAAGAGGAATGCTAGAGGGCTAATGCTGTGATGATGACAAGTGATGGAATAAATTCATAGTTTCTGAGGTGTCTTTCACTGTCTGGATACGATACTGAATGATGCATGAATGTACCTACCTGTTTTTTAATAAAATTAGAGCTTCACAAATTACTTATTTATTAATAGTAGCAAATCAATTAAATAGTTTATGCAATCGAGATTTAACGCAATATGTACAAAATATTTTATGTATGTACAAAATGTATCATGTATCTAATACTAGAGGAACGATGCGCGAAAGGATTTCAATGGTACGATGAAATGATCTCAACGATTACTATAAATTTGAATATCCGAACAAAATCACGGTACATTGAGCACAATTACATTTGAACACATCAAAGGAAGCAAAGTATAAGATCAATAAAGTCCGAAGCACCTATGCACATAAGGATAACGTCGTCAGTTTAGAAATGCATCGAGTAGCCGGTGCGGCTCGTGACATCACGGCGGTGACGACCCACCAAACACACAACGCACCGGCTCTTACAGCTACTTAGACCAGAATAAAGAAGTGAAACATTCAGAACGAAACATGCACAAGTATAGTGTTATGCGAAATATTGGCAATAAAAATGCATAAGTTGTGACTATAAGAACCACGCGAGCCACCGCGCCGCTTATGTTAGTGTATAAACAGTACAGTTGTATACAAGCAGTCTTAGTAAACACTGAGAGTAGGTACTTAGTGCTACTTACATTATGTACGAACAAGTCATATAAAATTAAATTGAAATTCTCAATATTACACACCCAGTAATTAGTCTACTGGTTAATCCTAGACGATATAAAATGCAAACTAAAACAGCAGTATTTCATTTACAAGAAACAATTCTGTCTAAAACAACGCCTTAATTATATTGTAAAGTTTATTCTATATTTACAGAAATAATATATTATGCGATTCTCCGACTGACAAATTTAAATAGTAACATAATATATATTTTATTCTATTTAACACTATGTAGTATACACTACCACGTTTAAAACACGCATTCAAGTCCCTGGTACCTTACGTAATAGCTATTTTAATAATAAATCAGTCTGTCAATTGGGACGTTTTAATTCCTCTACTAAACAATAAACCAATACACTCATCGACTCAACAAAGGTATAAATGTACCGCACTGTGTTGACTGTCACTGTTGTCGCATTGTCGCACTGGGCGGGCGCACTTAGTGTCGGTGCTCGAGTAGGAACATTTGTACGAACTCTTGTGCGGAGCGGTCGCGCGGGTGCGCGGGTGCGCGGTGCGCGAGCGCGCGGGTGAGCGGCGTGCGGTGAACACATGTGGCGAGTGCGATCATAAGACGGGCGTGCGGCGGGGGAGCGGGCGCGGGCGGGGAGTCAGCCGCTCGTACATCGAGAACTAGACGCCCTGCTGCGCCATGTACTATCTGATCTCCGCCGAGTTCAGCACGAACGGCACGTAGAACATTTTGCTCTCAAGCAACAGGTTCGCCGCCGCTTGGATCTGTAAGTGAAAACGACAACTTAGTATCGTGAAATCAAAAGCTTTCCTTCCACTTTCTATTGTGAGTGTGCCTTGTAAATTTTACTTTGTGGGATAGACGATAAATCTGCTATCTTATCCCTTGGTAACGAAGCCGGCTGTATAAATTGCGTATTTATGCAACGTTATTGACTGACAAAGGTAGCATGGCGGAGTGATCTATAACGGCTCTCTCTACCGAAAAAAGCGATTTATTCATCTGTGCTGAAAATTAAGAGAAAGCACAATGTGTGGTCGTTCTTGTTTGACTTGGTGGGGGGCAGCAATAAAAGGAGAAAGCAGAAATAAAATATTGTAAATTACCTCAGGTATCCTGGCGAAGAGTTCCTGTAGCCGTCCAGGATGATGCGGAGCAGCATGCTCCAGATAACTGCGCAACACCTGCACGTACCGATCCTGAATACCCTCCAACTCAACTTCTGAAACAAATGAAAAAAAAACACTTAAAAATCTGCGCTAGCAAAGTCAATACCTATGCAAAGGTGCAATCTACCGTGCAACTCGAAATTATTCAACAGGCGCAGCCGTAGTAGTAGCAAATGGCATTGGGTTGTATTGATTAATTATATTTCCTACAATCATGCAATGACGACCGCGCGTAGTGTGCCTACTCGCTTGTAGATGGCGCTGAGCGGTGGCGGTGAACCAATGCCAGAGCGCGCGGTGCGGCGGTGACGTCACGCGCTCAGTAGGTCACTCCGATAGCAGGGCAACGACCGCGGCTAGCCGTTGACCTCCGCTCGAGCGCGCTCGCGTCCTCACTCTGTTGCCGTCTCGCTCCCGCGCGCGCATTTTTCCACGATATTGTACGCGCGACTGTTTCATGTGTGCTGTTATTGCGACTACATTTAATTGATGTTTGTTTATTTTTTCTGAACAATATAGAATAAATTGTAGAATATATTACTGATGAGAACTATTTTGATGAAATATGTTGCATTGTAGCTATATAAAGTTTTGCTTTAACAAATAAATTGGAAGTACATTTCGCTTTATCGTGTGGTATCAGTGTGCATTTGAGCAGCGCGCGCATGTAGTGCTGATTACGTAAATGAATGCGCGCGAGACGTAGCGGTACTCGTTCATTCTATAATCTGCGCTTGCGCTTTTTTCAATGCGCGCAGTGCGCTGCAAAAGAGAAAGTTCGCCTTCCGCGTCGCGCTTTCCGCTCCGAGAGTGAAATGCTGTCCCGTTTTAGCTGACGTAACTAACTCTACATTATTGTACGCAATGCGCTTTTGAATGCAATGCGACAGTTTTAATTCTATACGGGTTAACAACCTATTGCTGTTTGATTTAATTACACAGTAATTAGAGTGTAACGAGTTTTTTTTAATTTATTTATGTTTAGTACTTTAAGGTGAATGTTTTCCTGACATTTGTCTGTAATAAAATTATCACACAAAGCGAAAATCGGCGAATTAGCAACACATTCACAGTGACAAATATGGCGATACGTTCCTAAAATTCTAATGCATTACTCAACAAGCTCACACGCAACGAGTATTTTGTTACTAGTATCTAACACACACACACACACACACACAGCGGTACAGCGACGCGGGGCAGTTGCGCAAGCGCTTTCCATTTCACCGTAGTCCGCACTGCTACAGCTATGGTACACGAGGCAGGACTCACACACACACATACGTGTCCATGAAGTGAAAATAAAAATGCTGTGACAAACACAAGTACTTCTTGTTATTTATAGGGATAGTTTTCGTGCTTACAAAAACCATAATTTCTATTTCTATTTTCGGAAAAGGCGGCCTATTAGAATTTTAGTTTTTAGGCTCGGAGATTTTTACAAATTAAGTAGGTTGGCTTTGTCTGGGAAAGCTATTTTGCCTATTTCGGATCTCATACAAAGCTTGGTCATCATCTGCCTAGCCTTTTCCCAACTATATTGGGGTCGGCTTCCAGTCAAGCCGGATTTAGCTGAATACCAGTATTTTATGAGGAGCGGCTGCCTACCAGACCTCCACAACCCATTAACTGGGTAACACGGTACTTCATGGCAAGACTGGAGTCAGATTTACTGGCTTCTGACTATCCGTAACGACTGCCAAAGATCTACAAATGACAGCCGGGACCAACGTCTTAAGGAGCTTTCCGAGGCATGGAGGAAACTTACCACGAGCTCCTTCGTACAAAGCTTGCTTTGTACGAAGCAAGCTTTTCATTTTCAGCCTAAGCTTTTCATTTTCTTTTCTTTTCTATAAGTTTACTTCAACTCAAAGCTGTGTGCTATTAAACAGTGTACATGCAATTCAATCAGCCCATAAGTAGGTTATCAACAATATCAATTTGAAGTCAATTCTGTTCGATAGTTCGCTTCATTGACAACTGTACATAAGTGGCGTATTCCTGTGTACATTGCACTGTTTGCCAGATCTAAGATTTGATAACGACACACAGCCATGACTTTATTATGTTAGATTTACGGATACATACAAGACTTGAGGAAAAGTCCTTCTGTTTACTCAATACTATGTATGTTACTCATCTTTCATCAGCTAGTTTTAAGAGGATCTTGAGGAGAGTGGACTACTTTCGTAAATTTTGATGATGTCAGCTTTAATTGAGGAGAATTTAACAGGCTCATAACGGACTCAAATAATGTCATTTCTTGGGTGTCATGTTTAAACGATATTGCTTTCATGGAGACAAATGATTAATTCTTCAGTTGCTCGTTGTGATGACGCTATAATCTGTTTTACTTTGAAACTATTTGGTAAACATAGTAAAGCATATTTTGATCAAACTTCAAAGTTTAATTTACATAAGCGTCGTGCAACATAATACGCGGTATTTCCGAGCGCGGCTAAACACTCTCTGAGTACTTTCGTAGTTTGATAAACAGCGCACCTACTTGACGTATATTGTGCATGCGCGGTGAAAATAATTTTCAAACATGGCGCTTGAGCGTGGTGCGACCTAGTTGCTAGCGATAACACAGGATGTCACAGTTTCCCTGCCTTAGTACTAGGACGAGCGAACCACTGTGATTAACCATGTAGCACCATTATCGCCGAAGGTTAGATGTGACCAAGACGATGTCTTGCGCTACAGCTCTAGGTAGGTACATTCTATTGCGTCTCAAACTTGGTTATTGAAACTTAACTTACAGTGTAGCTAATGAAATTACGTTTTCAGTTTCAGTGTATATTTATTACAAGGTTATGGAGTTTTTGCTATTGCTTGAGTACCTAATCAAATTAATCATGTCCAAATATGAATGGACGTGGAAATTTTGGATAGTGCGCGAAGCAACTGCGTAGTTGTCAAGTACAAAACTTTTCGGAAACAAATTTAGCAAAATTATCAGGGAAGATATACATACTTTCGTATGCCAGCAAAGTTCACCGAGTGAAATTGTTATCAACGTTGAGAAGTGGATCCTAATCGGTGTCGCGAGCGACTCTCGACCACATCTGGGTTACTTGTAACATAAATCATAATAATATATTAACGAACACTTTGCACTGCGTAGCTCACTATGCGTCGAGATTTTTATTGTCTTGTCGCATTTCGTATTGTGTCCATTAATCATACGATGGAATCTACCGTTAGGTTTATAAAGCTTTCGTATCTTATTAGAAAGTACATTTTTGAGTTCTCTTTACTTTTCTTCGAAATGACAAATTGCTGTTGTTCTGCTTATCGCCGCTGTGGTGTTTCGACCATTGAAATTGAACCCGTTGGTCTTGTTAGAAAGTTAATAGATCAATTAATTTTAACAATTAATACTCTTTCCACCCGGAAGGATTCATTTCAACTCTCGTATCATATCTTTATAAAGCTTGTTTTACACTTCACGTATAAAGGCAGCTACTAAGTAGATATAAAGCCAGTAACATAACGAGTGAGGTCGACATCACATAGTACAGCGCAGGATGCCTAGCTTACGTAACAGTGCCTGACCTACATGCGGCGTGGCCGATGCACCCCTGCCCAGTCTGTAACTGGATTACAATGCGGTGCGTTGACTTACTCGAGTAATGCGCCGAGATGTGTACCCATGGCTTTATGTCAACTCCTATAACTACTTTAAGTCAGTGCAATGAGGAAGTCTTCAACTGCTGATTTTATAAGTGTGTCAAACTGTACACATGCATTTTGATAACTTTCTCGCGGACCTCCAGAATAATATAATAATATAATATAATAATATAATATAATATTCCACACAACTATCACACAACGCCATCTAGTCCCAAGCTAAGCAGAGCTTGTGTTATGGGTACTAGACAACTGATAAACATACTTATATATTTCTAAATACATACATATTATAGATAAACTACACCCAGACACAGAACAAATGATCATGCTCATCACACAAACATTTGTCCTGGGTGGGAATCGAACCCACAACCTCTGGCATAGCAGTCAGGGTCACTAACCACTAGACCAACAGGCCAGTTGGTCTAGTGGTACTAAAGTGGTAATAAAAAGTGCTACCCGATTTTCAAAAGGTTGTCGTCCGATAAGTCAAAACTGGAATATCCCAAATACTGCAATCAGTATCGCCAATTGAATATTTAAAAATAAAGTACCTATATTCAGCTTCGTAAACAAGGAAACGTGCCATTCATTATATTTACATAGCCCAAATAAATCCGGCCTCAATAGCCTGCAGTGCGGTGAAAGGTTATCCAGAAACCAATTAACACAATTAAAAACGAAAAGATTATTCTGAACTGAGAAATTTGACGTCAATCTATTAATTTACAGTTCAAGTTCTTATCGAGGATTTAAAGTTTATTTTTAATATGGAGATAAGTTAATTGGGTTTTATCGATTATAATTAACTGGCGCTTACTTCAAAAACTCCAGTTTTATCTAGTTTTATCTGTCAGGAAGTCAACCTTTTTTTTATTAAATCTTTATAACATCTTCGAAATTGTTAAAAGTATTTTTACAAAGTTTTAAGCTTTGCGTTATGATTACTTATGATTAAACGATCACATTCTTGATTTCTTCAGAATTATAATCTATTCTTAATTTTTCAGTTACGATTCTGTCATTTATTTATGTAAAAGTATCAAAAGCTCCCGTGCCCAAATATTAAACATAGCTGTCTCAAACTAAATATCCTTGATAGTTTTCAATAAAAGATCTACCATACAGACAAACTTCAACGTCAAGTCGCATGATGCGCTCCATAATACCAAGGACAGGCACTGATACAGAGACGTTATAAAATACTAGCTTCTGGCAGCGGCTTTCCCCGGTTGGTCCCTAGGGAACATATTCCTGGGATAAAAAGTAGCCTATATCCTTTCTCAGGCTTTAGACTATCTCTGTACCAAATTTCATTAAAATCGGTTCTGTAGTTTTGGCGTGAAAACACTGAAAACGCAATAGACAGACAGACAGATATAATATTAGTAAGGATTTTTGTTACTTAACATCGCAGTGGATAAAGTATACCTATAATAAATAAGAACTATCTCTGAGTTAAGTGGCGTAATTTAGAGAGAGATATTTACCTTGGTTCAAGAGTATGTAGACCTTGAGGCAGACGTATTCCTCCATACGCAGCTGGATGCGGCGGAAGACGCAGGTGATCTGCGTCATCTTCTCCACCACCAGCCCGACGTCCAGGCGCAGCTGTTCCAGCGTGATGGGGCGGCCCATCAGGGACGTCAGGCAGTTCTGCAGCGTCCGGAGGTTCGCGTTTACCTGCGAGAAGGAGTTCTGGAGTTAGTAAATGAAAGTTAGTGGTCAAACGCGTGCCTATCAATAGTAAAAAAAAATGTGCAGAGATTTTGCCTATAATGCCTTTGTGCATGAAGTTGTAGTTGTTTTTGTAAGAGATGTGCAGCAATCGAAGTTACATGTGATTTAAGACTTGCATTTTTTAAATCACCGATAGGTTTGCGTTTGATCGCTACCTTACTTGATGGTAAGCGATGACGCTGTCAACGTGGGATATAGACGATTTTAAAAGTTCATGCTTGTTTTTTCCTAAGATCCTCCTATACAGCAATGCACCCTGTGCAATTTTTTTTAAAATTTGTTATTTTTTCCACCGTTCGTCACACGCATCGCATTCTATAATACAATTGCTATACTACTAACATCTCGTTTTACGATAAGTGAATGCAAATGAGGCATGTCGTTTGCCAAGGGCTTTTCTTGTTAGTCATACACCTTATTAGCATATTATAAAACCAACATCGTTTAATAACTGGAATTATTAGAAATACTACTTCATTTGCATGTGCAATCATTACGAATGGCTAAAAAACGTATGTAGCTTCGAACTCCGCACATAATACGCTATATTTACGTAATATCGAATGAATAAATAAAGAGGAAATGCTCTAGACAATGAAAAATACTTTCTGTATAACTACCGTTATTACGTTACGGCACCGCGTGCTCGGTTTATGTAACACATGCAATTCTCGGGTCGCGATCCTGCTCGTTGCATGTTGTTCGAGCGAGCTATGTAAGTATTGTATTTCTATTTCTAGCTAGACCGAACATTAATAAATACGGCTTATTTTATTATTGTCAAAACATTGAATCTAAAATTCTTTTTGAATGGTGAGTAAGTAATGTTCTAAGTGATAAATCTCGAAACGTACAAGATAGTAGAATCGTTCAGCGCCTGGTAGACTGCATTAATTGACTAGTGTAACATAGAGCTGGTTATGTTATGCGGCGAGTGTGCAAGCGTCCGAGTGCAACTAGTTGGCTGGCAGCCGCAGCCGGCGACTTTCTACCGCGCGGTTGCGCAAGCGATGCAGATCACGTAACTGCACTCCGGCGCATGTGCGGAAGTCTCTGGAGCGAATGTGACCTGCAGCGTGCTTGAGCCACATCTAGGGCTCGTTAGTCAAATTGTGTGGAAAAAATACCTTTATGATGCTTTTGTAACATTTCCACTAACGCTGTAACATTTAATTTGCACTCACCTCTTGCATAAAGTCTTGTTCATGGTCCGACGAGGGAGGCGCGTGCGCATGCTTCCCGTGCATGGCTTGGTACGCAGCCGTCGTCAGTACTGAGATCTCGTGCCATTTCTCCATCAACAGCTTGGAATGTATTTCCATAGGTATTTCCATAATGAATGGTAGTTTTTTCGTCCAAGCGACCATTTTGTGTACGATCGAGTCCCCGATCTTACACAGTTTGTCCCCTATTTCTGAAGTGTCGTGGAGCAAGTCTGGTAGGTGCCGTACCGTGGCGATGTCCTCCATGGCATCGCAGTCGATCAGCGCGCGGATCATGTGCAGCGCCCTCTCTAGGGGTACGGCACGATCTCGCGATGACGACACGGCGCTTTCTAACCGTGCTCTTAAATGGACAACCTGGAAGAAAAGGGCAAGTGTTACAATAGAAATAACAAACGAATAAGGCTGACAACTATGTCTTTTTTTAATGTAACTTACCTCGCTGGGGTTGGTGAGTGCAGTCTTAAGAATGGTGCCATTGACCAGGTGTGATGGGATAGGCGGTAAAGGGTCTTTGGGCTTTTCTGGTGGTGACGCTCGACTCGTCGTCGTCGCTGCCTTGTTCGCTTTCTTATGCTTTTTGTATTTGACTTTGTATAAGTTATAGACGGCACCACTATTTCTTCCACCAGGCATCCGATCCTCTCGAACCGCTGTAAAATAAATTTTGTTATAAAGGGAAATTAATAAAATTTGTTTCTGAATTATAACGAATTTCAAGTCAATACACACCTTGTAAAACCATTCCTTGTTCAATACATTTCTTGAATCGGCAATATTGACATCTATTCCTTTGCGCTTTCGTGATTTCACAGCCGCCATCAGCGACGCACGTGTAAACTCGTCGATTCTGTACAGTCCGTTTGAAGAAACCTTTACACCCCTCACAAGTTATAATGCCATAATGAAGACCTGTGGCTTTGTCTTCACAAATCATGCAGATCATGGGTTGTTCATCCTCGTCTCGTTCCGCTTCAGGCGCGTAGGCGCGGAGTTCCGGCCGTGGAGTCATCGCCAGCGCGCTCGCGCCCGCCATCTGCGACGCTCCAGCGACACTACCGGCCGCGGCGCTCAGGTTCAGTGCGGTGAGCTGCTGGTGCGCCGGCAGCTGAGACACGTCGCCTGCCCACAGTAACTCCATATTCAGAGGAGGCCCTCGTGGTCGTCTCAGCTCACCACCAAGATTGAGCAGTAGCCTCGCGGCAGACTCTTCGCTACATGTCGACGGGTCAGGAGTGGGCGGCGTCGGCGTGTGCGACGCACTCGCTGCCGGCTCCCCGCTCGATGTGGGTGCTGGTATTGTCCAGAACATTGTTCGAACTCCACCTGATTCGCCCATGATCACGGCAGGAGTGCCTCGCCATTGGGTTGAGCCTCGCGCACCTGGTTTTGGCTCGAGTGGTTGCGGTGGGAAGTGTCCGCCAATCAGCTCCGGCTTGACACCGTTAATGCAGGCAGCTGGTGGCCAGGGTCCTGGCGATAGCGAAGTGTGGGAGCCCTGCGGCGGCGGCGCGAGAGCACGTGGCCTGTAGGGTTGAGGTGGTTCCGGGGTGCCTTCCAGCTTTACAGAGGATAGCTGAGGTGGCGTTGCATCAGGTTTGTTGTTGGCCGGTGAGCACTCTGCCTTGACAGAGGCTGGGCCGCTCTCGAACTTGATGACGGAATAGGGTGGCGCGGAGCGGATGACGGTGGGGTGGCAAGCTGGCGAGGGCGTCGGAGAGCCGCCGCCATCGAACACGGGCGGCGGGTGCGGTGGCGTGCTGCATCCCGCCTCGGCCATGCGCGGCGACGGCGGGCCGGGGTCCGGCGATGACGTGCTGGTATCGGCGGCCGACTCGCCTGTGGGCACACGCGCTTGAGTCAACAACAGTGGCGGGCGACCTCTCGTCTCACCGCGATACAAAAAGAACACCATGGACTTTTAGAAGCGACAAATAGAAACTAGGTGAAATGTCAACGACCGCGCGGCGCGATCGTAGTTAGAGCGCGCGGGGCGCGGCGCGGGGACGCGACACTGCACTTCCCGACGCCGCCGACTAGATTAGCTAGCCGGTTGCGTCACGTTGCGAGCGCCGCGGCCGTCCCGGACACACTCAAAACTAATCTATTATATTTATGGATGAAGTTTTGTAACAAGTTTAGTCATACCTAATAAGGAACGATCTCGCCAAGTTATAATTTATTCGATTGTGGCTAATTAATAGCGCAGATTTTATGAAGTTTTGGTGCAGAAAGCAGTAATTTATGTAACTATCCGGAATAGATGTGGAAAATGTAGGAAGCGTGGATGCGGGTCGTGGCGCGAGCACGAGATGCGGCGGCGCGCGAGGAGAAAGTGAAAGCGGCGCGGGCGCAGATGCGGCGCCCGGAAGCGTTGCGCCTGCGCCGCTCACACCACAAAGGGCTCTACGTCACAGAACAATAACGCCTATTATGTTATATCATTATAACATGTATAGATTGATACACTGTTTATGTTATACACTTTCAAATAGGTTTAAAATAAATATTAAGCACTGCTTACCTAAGTAAAACTTCTTATAGGAGACTGTACTAAGATCAGAAATGGAACAATAAATTATTATTTTAATTTGAATAACTATTATGTATATTATATAAGAAAACTATTTTTAAACTATTTCATAACAATTCTCTCTCATCAACAAACACGAACACGAATATCATGTCGATCAAAATCGCCGGCTGAAGCAGCATGTCAATTGATCCAACAAATACAACAACACACGATTTTGGAGAGACAGCTCCTGAATGTGGAACCCTGAATCCAAAACTGTACTTAGAAGGACATCTCAATCAAAATTAAATCATAACCATAAATTCTAAACACTAAACTTTACCGACTTTTTATTACTAAATCCATAGGCGTAGTCTTTACCCTCTCACGTGACCCGGCTTTTACATCCCAAACACGGTCAAAAGTCTGATGAATTCTACGAAAGATCTCATTTTTAATCACATTATTGTCCACAAGGGTCTTATGGCAAATTTCAGGATTAATAAATTTAAGAGAAAATAAAAGTATTGTGATGAAATATTTAACTTCATTTGAGAAAGCGCGGTTGTTGGGGTTCAGGACGCGCGGGCGCAAAATTTAGCGCGGTTTTGTTTACACGAGGAAAAGTCGCGAAGAAAGTTTTCCACTGTCGGCGGCGCGACGTCGGGCGGGCGCGCGCAGTGAGCCCGACCTACCGCACTCGCGCCCTCCCCGCGCCTTCCCGTCTCCCTCCAGCCGCTATTAGGTCACAGCCGTGCGTGAAGTGCAGCCGCACAATGACTAGTGCAACGCGTGCACCGCTCTCGCTTCGAGGACGATCTCTATTTCACTCCGCGTCCTTTGCCACATCATTGGTGGGGACCGATCTTTCTAGCCGCGTGATGCAATAGCTCTAGAGGTTCTAGGTAGACTCACACAAGCGCCTAGATAAACGTCCCGTTCTGATTACTTGTTTATGGTAGTGGTAAAGTTGCACATAGCTAGTTTTCCTGTATATCGTTGGCTGTGCGTGAGCGTTAGAGTTAATTACTTTATGTAACTAAGCTTGCATATTGTTGTAAGAGCAATCTAAGCAAGCCTAAGTAGCAAGTTGTATGGTGTTGGACTTGTGGTAAACATCAGACAACAATACTGTTACGCAAACTGAGATTCTTTTAGTTCGGCGCGGGCGGATGAACGATCGTTTGTTCGGTCGGTGCAGGCCCGAAGGTCGGCCGCGGTCACCGACACATGGAAAAGTGGGTCAACCCCCTACCAATGCATCCCCCGCCCCCTCCCCTCACCGACTGGCGGTTCCGCGTGGCCACGTGACCACGCCGCATCACGCTGTGCCGCGCCTCCCGCCTGCATCCCGACGTGCATGTATCAATCATTTCTTTCGCGAAAGTCGCAATCGAAGGGGTTCATATGAAAGCGGTAGTAATAATAATGTTTTGGCAGAAGGCCACAGATATTTTTTCAGTTACTTCAATAATTATTACTTCCCAGGCACATTTGGATTCTACATTCTATCCCGGTCTTTTTTTTAAAATAGAGTCACCACTAAATAGGAAATAACAATCTAAAACTATAATAAATTGGTCTTACATTCACATCTGTTAACGCTGTATTTAGGCAGTATGAACCAATTTCCGTTAGACACGAACCTGAAGGGTTAATGGATACCCTATTGACAATTTGATGGATTGGTCGTTGTAGTTGTATATTCGGGATACTTAGGGAGGGCTGAGGGGCGGTTGTGTCGAGGAAAAACTGAAAATATATTTCTGTAAGTAAATAAAAAATACTTTTATGGACACGGAGTCCGAATTTTATCACAAGAATAAACTAAGACATTAGATAAAATACGAACAAAGGAGAACTAAGTAGTCTTTGAGAAATTGATAAAAGCAAAATAACTCCACCCTATATAGTTTTTGCATTGCAGAGATCGCTAATCTTATCACAAACGATTATTGGCCTCCAGCCTCCAGCGATATGGAAGTACCTCTCTCTGGTACCTCAAGTGCAGATGGCCTCGGGAGCGAAAATAGCGTGACGATACAAACAGTTTTAGTATTTCAGTTGAATCTGGTAGTAATTTATTTACGCTCGACGTTATCATGAGACCTTCGCTGGTTAGTACAACGACTTCATGATTAAGAGTTGTGGGTATGTATAGGTTTACACTACTGAAATGTTCATGCATTTACCTCGCATATTTATAGGATTCTATATATACCTACATTGCATTTTTACTAAGGCTGTGAGTCTATAGAGTCGAAGCGAATCATTTGTATGTGTGCCGTGGTCAACAGGCATTGTATTAATTTTAATTATACAAAGGTATTAATAAAGTTACAGGAAAGTGATGTTGATTTATTTTTAAAACTTTGCCAGTTAAATGCACTCTTTTGTGACATGTTTGCTTTTACATGACTACCGCTGAATTCTGATAGTCTGATACGGACATTTTCCCGTAAAAACTAAAACCCCGAGCTCGAAATAGATTTCTGAAGTAAAATAACAATACTCATAAGGTTTTGTGTAATCGTGATTGTTAATTGTGTTTTAAATATTTCAAACAATATTAATTGTGGTACGACCGACAGTACTCCTCAGGAATTCACACCCTTATCCTTTTTAACAACATGTTAAATGGCCCGATACTCATTAGGCATGCACAATTAAAACAGGCCATAAACAATTGGTTGGGTCATTATCTCGTTGGTAGCGTGGTACGTACAAAGTGGTGTGTTACGAACGTGCGTGAGGGGCGCGTCATGACGCGGTGATGTGACGCTCTCCCCGCGACGCGTCACGCTGTGGCCGCGTCTGACAGCGTCACACCCCACGTGAAGCGCTTTCCACGATGAGGGTTGCCAGGCGTTAGTACCATTTCTTTCCAAATCTGTATTCCATTTTCAATATTATTTATTAGTTGGGCACCTACAACAGTTTAGCCTTTACAACCCAAATGTTGACTGGTAGAGAATGCCTTGTTGCATAAAGTTCGTCCATGTATCACTGAAGTTTAAATAAATATATATAGCCAGACACAGTTAGGTTTTTTAGAAGTCCGATGACCGGCCTATCCAACTATTAGGCTTTTTACATTTTTACCAGTCACTATGACTTTTAAAGATGCATTTGATTTTGTTGTTGTTGCATTATAAGTTTAAAAGTAAGAAATCAAATAAGAGGTTAAAGGCCCTTGTCCAGGTTTATTGACTGGCCGGTTCGCCTTTCCGGTTTCATGGCAACCCTCTTCTCAACTGCTCCCTGCTTAGCTAGACGCTACTCCGTTACACAGATTTAAATGCGAATATCTCGGTGATAATCTTCCTAAAATAGAATTAATCTATTCCAGGATAGAATTATTACAATTTTAAATCGAGTTTGACGCGCGTTGTTTACGCACGGAAAATCTACTGTTTTGATTAGGCAGAATAGGTAACTGATCTTTGCCTATATTTCTCATGTTGTGGTATTGGCAGCCCTGTAAGAAATGCCACATTTTCTTTGCTACAGCCATGGTTAAGAAAAAATATTTTCTGCGTCAGGGAAATTCTCTGTAAGTTTGATGGACACCTACACTGCTGTTTAGAGTATGACTGGCAGCAAAGACTGATTGTCTGCAATTTTTTAGATAAATAAGAAAAACCGGCCAAGTGCGAGTCTGAGTTCAGTACCATAAACCTTAATTTTTATTATTTGTTGTTATAGCGGCAATAAAAACACACAATCTGTGAAAATTTCAGCTCTCTACCTATTACGGTTCTTGAGATACCGCCCACTAATAGGCAGACGGACGGACGGACGTACGGACAGATGGACGGACAGCGGAGGCTTAGTAATAGGGTTCCGTTGGTTACCCTTCGGATACGGAATCCTACAAAGCAATTCATTTCCATTTTCAAATGAGCTCAAGAAATATGCAAAAAAAATAAAATAAATGATGCGTTCTTAATTCATGTTCGGCATTAGCCCGGGGCGTGATGTTACGTTATATGACAGTGAATAAATCTTTCTCTCATGATTTATTCATGAGGCCACAATAGTAATAATTACAGCACCAGTATTTATTGCTTTCACCTTTCGC
This sequence comes from Lacanobia oleracea, assembly GCA_950371165.1. NCBI lineage: Eukaryota > Metazoa > Arthropoda > Insecta > Lepidoptera > Noctuidae > Lacanobia > Lacanobia oleracea. The sequence goes on from OX493389.1 coordinate 8,986,245, forward strand.
GGGTTTACGTAAACTTTCTTTATCACCGTGACTTCGACTGCAACGTCATCTCTTACGTAATCATTTTTAACTGCTTGTCAATAAGTTCATGCAAAAAATATTTGCATGTTAATTGCAATTTTTGCAAGTTCACTGTTCATTGCGGGATAAACTGTAACGTGTGATTTTTGGAAGAAATAAAGCTAGGAAATATTTTATTGAAGTTTTCCGGAAAGCAGTGGTTTTTAGTTTTACAAGTCCACTGAGGCATATTGTTAAAATGCTGGCTCGTGTAATTCATTTGATAACATTGCTATTACCTTTTTAGATTTTAACTTTACTCAAGTATAGCAAAGCGCAATAGAAACTTGCTTGAATAACACAGTCTCAAATTATCAATAAAATTCATGAAAAACGAAGCTGCTTAAAAACATTAGTATTGTCTCGTCTGTTATAGTAACGGAAAATAACATTACAAAGATTATACCCGCTATTCATAATCCGACGTCGGCGATGGTAACTTGTTGAACCGGATCTGTTTTTGGAAGTTTATTTTTTTATATTTTGTAAGTGAAAGTTTACATTTCTCGGAACCAGTCGCGACTCTCTCACGGCTTGTTATGCTGATCTGTTAAATAACTTTCAGTGACGTTCGTTATCAAACACTAATTTGTTTATGAATATCAAGTTGTGTAAGTCGATTATGATAATAAAAATTTGACTGGATTTTATCGATTTTGTTCAGTTTATGCATGCATTTTCACAAGAAAGAGTTGTTATTTTTAGTGTTTCGAAATGCACTGAATACTTTTCTGATATTCGTTAGGTTAGGTTAGTTTTTATTTATTGCTATTTCAAGAGTTATGAAAAAATGTAGCGATGCTACGCAGGATGCAGGTATCAGCCAATGGTTGCTTTGCTCAGCCTGTGGTTAACATTTAGAATTATAGTGCTTCTTGATTTCTATTTTCTACGATTTAGACGCAAGAAAACATTCGTTATCAGCTAAAATTATGAAAAAATACGAACATTTAACGAAAAAATACCGCGCACCCGCCATTAGTGGAAATGCGAGGGTCACGTTTAAATGAAAATGAAATTACTAGTAACAAAAGACTTCACAGCGACAGAAAGTGATAGCGGTCCGTGATCCGCGTCGTAACTATGGAAGACATCTCGACACGAATAACAAGTACCTTCGTACTGCGACCTTACGTCTACTCGTCACTTAGTCTATTTACAATAACAATTGTTACGTCTGCTACCGGCTACGGCTGTCTGACAGCCCTTTGTGATCCAATGTCGCGGGAAATGAGCTCGAATCAGTCTATGGTGTTCTTTTTTTAAACGTTCGACAGCGAGAAAATTACAGCATACAATAAAAATCAACAACAAATAAAAGCTGAAAGGAATTCGAATCAAGAATTTATTGACGACATCAATCGCCTTTTGGCAAATTAATAACAAGTTAACGATAATCATGTCTCATTCTTATTGCAGCTTTTTATAGTCGATCGGAAGGATAACGGATGATTAATTAGCATGCTTACCATCGCTACTACATCGGGAGTCAACTTTCCGCCTCTTAAGTTTGAGGTCTTGGAACAGACTCATATTGTCGAGGTCACACGGGGCGCGGCTGAGTGTCATTATTCCTGTGAACAAAACAAAAAAAAGACATTAGAAACTGTATTAAGTGAAACCTCTTTTGTGTTATAAAAGACAGTCACTTAAAATACAATGTTCAAATAAGGTATTTAAAAAAAACCGTCTTCTAATTTTAAACACGAGATCTCTGCCAACTTTTGTTTTACAGACAGAAATTAACGATAATGGGAATTAGTGGATTAGTGAAAGTTAATTTTGAAGAAACAACGTTCATTGGTGAGTTTGTTTATTTTTATAATGTTTTATTAAACAGATTATAGATTTAGCAGTTTATTTGAGACTTGAGGTGTGTTTTCATTGGTTAATTTTTGTAACGATATTTTTTTTTTGTCAAGATAAAATTATTGATTGTTTTTAAACCAATTCAATAAAGGATGAGGTTATTATCGATTCGGATAATAACCTCATATACAAACGGATTTTCAAATTTATTTTTTTGTTCGAAAGAAGTTTATTCCGAAATGGACCCAATTAAATTTCGTAAAAATCTGATGAAGAACTTCGGAGATAGATAATTAAATTGATATGGACTGGTTGGAATGTTGGGGAGTAACACTACTAAAAAGTGAAATAAAACTTTACAAAGTACCAAATAACTTTACTTTCGGAAGCCGGTGTCAAAAACCGAAGAAACCTCAGAAGAAACACCGAATTCCAAAATTAAAGTAATTTTGTACTTTGTAATGGTTTTATTTGGAAGTCGATTGAGTTATTTTGTAAAAAAAGTTTTTTAATTTTTATAATACATTAATTTCTTTATGTAACTTACGGCAATCCGGCGACATATCAGGCCTGGACACGTAGTACGGTCCAGATATGATCGGGTATCGGTCGTGCATCATTTGGAAATTTTATTTATTTTCCGAATTTAACAAAAATAAAACATTTTTCAATGTCAACTCGGTTCAAGGCGAGTATGGACTACGGGCGGAGAGCGCGTGACCCCAGGTTTTATTTCAACGAATTGTGATTTCCATTCATCTTACGTCGAGTACATTTTATAGCTCTGATAAGGCAGGTAATGGAATTTGTCGTAGATATCGTGTGCCCACGTACGCTGTGAGGTCACACATGAAAGTGTGAGCATTTTAACAAGTAAATATTAACTGCGTCGTTCTTTCATACGTCACTGTTGGCGTAATGTGTTTCTTCTTTAACATTCCATGGAGATGGATTATGTATGAGCTGTTTAGTGATGTGATGACACATCACAGTATAATAATGGAATCAATTATAATACAAATCTTCTTCTAAACGATTCTCAATATTGTAAAAGTCGGTTGCCTTTTAAGGTGAAGGCTCGTGAGCATATTCGCAAGATGTTGGAAGAATCACTACAGCGCTAATTCGTTGGATCCGTGTTTTCTTAATAACGTTGTTATTTTGTTTATTAGTATGTATGTATCTATGTATTTGTTATAGATTGTATTTTTTTTTCTTTACTCTGTTTATCTTTTCTTTATGTTGCACCTACCATGCTGTCTCTGCACCGCCCTAAGGTCGGTTGGTAGAAAATGCCTACGGCATTAAGTCCGCCTCTGTACAGTGTTTTACTAGTGCGTAAAGTTTTTAATAAATAAATAAATATTGTTTTACGAAGTGCAAGCAAATCAATTTAGAAAAGAATATAGGCAACCATAAAATTCGATCGATAATACTTACTGAAATGACGTCTCATTTCTTAATGGTATTTGTAAATAATGACATGCATAACGCATTTAAACATACTAATTTATTCATTGTGACGAAATTTTCGTCACGAAATTCATGAGCGATTAACTTAGACAATCGATGTCAAATGCTATAGGAATTCGCGATACCATTACGTATCTTTGCATATACTTTTATAATATAAACTATGTACTAATGACAGATATAAGCACGTGACAGGTCAATGGACAGTACTCCTCGTGCGTGTGACATGGCTAGAGAAATTCGACAGTATTTTTATCAAAATAGGTTCTTTAACCTCGCTTTTAAAAACATGAGTTCATGTATCTCAGCGTTGTTGATAAATTTTGTTCATGAATACAATGGTGTGGGTTGTAATGATCTGATTACGTCATCGTGATACAGATTGGACTTGTATACGATTTAATTTTTGAATATTCAGATATTAGACCATGACAATCATAACTTTAATAACATCACAAACGTCAAATATCCGGAAATTATACCTGATAGAAACATACTAAGTCTAGCTATTATTTGTGACAAAAATAATGCACATTAAATTTTAATAGGTTTTTACAGCAAGATCATTGCATGACTGTATTGAACGTTAAACTGTAGTGCGTATTTGTAAACTAGTGCTGTAACATTGACGTAGAGTACGAGAAAAAATACTCGTAAAATATTTATAGCGCACACCGACGGGCGCGTGATAAGAGATTGACTCATTCAAACGTCACTTCACAGTTTGACGATAGAGATTGTAACAATACACCGTGACATAGCAACTGTTATCCAGACTTATGTTTATTGTTCCGAACATCCGTAGAAAACAGAACCCTTATAGGATCTCACGGGTGTCTGACTGTCCGTCTGTCACAGCCAATTTCTCCGAATCTACTGGACCGATTCTGTTGAAATTTGGTATGCATATGGACTTCCGTGACCCAAACACGGACGCGTAACGTAAATATTTTTTTAGTATGGGGGTCACTTTTGGTGGTCAAACTAGATTTTATTTTTTCAAATTGTACCGTGTGACATATCAAATGAAAAGGCTTTCTGTGAAGATTTATAAACTACTGAGCCTAAAATTTTGGGAAAAATTCAGATAATAGTTCTATACCTAAAGATTACAGGAAAACCTATAAGAAGTCTGTGGTGTTAAAATAACGTGTTAAAAAATTAAATCGGTTCGGAACCCTTTGCACGCGAGTCCGACTCGCACTTGGCCAGTTTTTTTTAAATGCTTGTCAAGTCAAACGCATAACTGTCAAACGTGGAGAGATGACGCAATGCTTGTGCAGTGACCGATCTTTTTAATAAAACTTATACATATTTTCAAAGTCCGTAGCTGTCTGGCATGTAAAAAACACACAGCATCATAGATTCATAAAGAAACAACACTTGATCATCCTTTGAAATTCAAATAGCCATTACGTCAAAGAGATAAGTAAAATTAGTCACCACGTAGACTGTTTATCGAACCGAATCTAGCGAATTAATTTAGAATTACAGCCGAGTGCAATGTTCTTCGAAACTATTTTGTCAACATAAACGAACTCTAGACTCTCAAATAAACTGAAATGAGTCAAAGACCTTGATAGTGACATGTAAATGAGTCAATAAAATGATCCGCGAATTCGGCGCGGGCGCAGGCGACGGCGACGAGTCGTTGGCGAGCTTTTTGCGAAGTTGCGAGCTTCAACTTCCGCGGACATACGAGTAGGAAACAGACTTCATTATTACCTTTATACAAATATATGATCATATAACTCGATGATAAATGGACTTGAAATATCTATGTTTGTTTTTCGGTCGACAAAATAAACTGAGATCGGTTTTTACAATTTTGAAAATTTAAGTTTTTGAATTAAATATGCGAATTTATTATCTAAATCAATTCCTGTTGCTAAGATATTATATTTTAAGTTCTTGTTTTTGGAGAAGCGGAAGTATTCTGTGTCTGTGCTTTTAAACTTAAAATAACAAACTGAATAAAACAGATAAATCATAAAATTTGAATACCGACTTGTTTGATTACGTTCGTCCAATACGTATTCAATATTCATGTATGCGTATAGATAAAGGGATAATAGAATTGTTTGATCTTGAACGCAGCCCAAAGCAAGATCACACGGAAGCGCCGGCGCGGTGCGTCCCCGCCCAGGGTCGGTCACTTGACCGCGGTCCGCGCGTCTGTTCGGCTTTGGTTAATTGCATTCATTATTGTTGCTCATTAAATAGTACGGAGGTTCGTACTCAGTTGTATACTTGTGTCCTCGGGACGCGGTTATAATGTGGAGTTTGAGAAGTATTTTTGTAGTTAATTTTTTATTTGTATTTGCTTTCCGAGGCCTTTTAAAAATAACCTTTTTCTGAAAGATCAATGTAAAATTAAACTGTGACAATCAGCTTTTTATCAGTGGAAGAACTTTCAGGGTTAACCCTTAACAAAGATATGGAAAAAGAAATAACAATTATTCCTTTTTAGCCTTACTTTTGCTTTACCTGGATTTTCTCGAGCATAAAAAAGAAGCTTTTGTAGGCACTATCCATTCCTAAACTAGCACGCTGAATACCATATTAAGTTACATTTACAAACTTTGAAAGTTAGACGAGAAGTTTCAATGGTTTGTCTTATCGCTGAAAGCGATCTTTTACCGACAAACTTAATTACAGCTAGGAGATATCTATACTTATAATATTATAAAGCTGATTTGAAATGTTTGTTTGTTTGAACGCTCTAATCTTAGGAAATATTTTAGTTTTGGATAGCCCATTTATCGAGGAAGTTTTTGGCGATCCTATTGGTCGTAGCGTGATGATATAGATAGCCTATAGGATCCTATAGGACCTGAGCATTAATGAAAAATGTGACTCAGACGAAGTTGCGCAGATCAGCAGAAATAAAGACTTTTTGACATGCAACGTACTTCAGATTCCAAAACTGAGCACGCATAATGGGGTGATCTTGTGGAAATCATATTCAAGCACAGTATTTCCTAGTAGTCAAGGCTGGTGCAAATTAAGGGCTCGATAAACACGTGTTCTGGCCGAAAGTAATGTACTTCACGGCCGGAAGTGCTGTGACCTCTGCCGCGGTCGCCCGCTTATCGCCTACGGTTCCGCTGTTAGGGTTCCGTCTTCTCGGGCAATTACACCTACATGCACAAACTTGAAGAGTTACTAACTAGGTGGAGCAAAGAAATGGATGCGGCGAATCATCATCATGTTTATTTTTTTAATATTTAAGGCTTTAAATATTAAAAAAATAAACATTGGATTGGCAGACTGAATGAAGTCTCTGTGAGCCTTTGGCTAACGCTTCCTCCAACTCTCTCTAATGTTCCCTTTTTCTTCTTTTTCTGCTCGTACTGTCGTCAGTATTATGTCATGTTCTCACATTTCCGAGCCGACCTACATATATATGGCAGTAGTCCATGCTATTCAGGAACCCACAGTGAGGCAGGTTCATTGGACCTGTATGTTCGACGTCCGCAAATCATAAATATTATGGTTAGCTGAACTAAATAATCTATGAACGTATGTGTTTAGAAGTTTATTGCACAACATTCAGAACGTATGGCAAGTTATTTCGGAAAGCAAGTCCATATTATAGTAACTTTAAAAACCCAAAATAGGTTCTTATATTTAAACGAATTCCTGAAGACATTACTGACGAGCCCAAAAGAGATAAAACATTTAAGAAAGGAACATTTAAACGTACCTAACGATGTACTTATTAACATCGATTTAATGATAAAAATTCCTCTTGAAAGCTCAATGAGCGCTTGGCAACCCGCCACGTGATTGAACGAAATGTTTACTAAACCATAAAAAGTATCGTTTTTTTAGTTTACAGTGCAATGCACTTCTTGTTAGTGTTCATCTGTTTACTTGTGATGAGAGAGTATAGCACTGCCCATTGATGTACAAGACTTTCTTAAAGAAGTCATTTTTTTTTGGATGGGAAATCATCAAGTGACTTCTCCCGACCTCCCGTAAAGCAGGAAGGAGTGTCAGACTCTTACTGACTAAACTCATCCTATCCTCCTAGTGCCCTTTGCGTTCCAGGGCTACGGCGCCTCTTTCGAACAAAGTCCGCAGCTCCAGCTTCTTAAAGACCTCATGGAAACACTAACATTATCATTCATTCTTTTCCCAGCTACATTGGGGTCGCCTTCCAGTCAAACCGGATTCCGGTTTCCTATCAGACGTCCACAACCCATTAACTGGGTAACACGGTACTCCTTGACAAGAATGGTGTCAGATTTTCTAGTTTCTTATATAACGACTGCTAAAGATCTACCAATGACAGTCGAGACCAACTGCTTAGATGCTTAGCGAGGCACGGCGGTACCTCGGTATAGTAAATAATAATAAAGTTTATTGGTTCAATAAATTTTTCTAACAAAATGAACACTGTCACTTAAACTAGGTAGGTGCCTAAGCTATAAGCAACAGTAACAATTCGTGGTTGATCTATGTACTTAAAAAATAGCTTTAGGTATGTTAAGGTGGACACCCATCCACAGACAAACCTCGGCAAGAGTTGCTTAACCTTGCAATCTATCGGCTTTTATTATTTAGCCACAAGCTTAATAAATCACATCATTTTTCTGCCCTTGTACCATGTTACTTCGTGGCGACGGATCACGTATTATTCTTCGTTGCGTCTTTTGAACCGTCACCCTATTATTGAATGCCTTTTATTTCGTTAGTGGAAAAGTTTGAAGAATATCACCAAACTAATTGAATACAAAGCTAGACAATGCCTTATATCCACTACTATACAATGAATAAAGTTTAAATAAATAAACAAATTTTTTTTTTCCTTAATAACAAAAGAAAGAAAGGACATACACAATTTCTACTCTCGTTTAACTCAACCTAATTTTTTTTGAAGAAACAGACATTTCCTAACCGTGTTTTTAAGTTCGGATGACGTCACAAGTTCCGAAGATTGTTTAGTCAAACGGACATAGAACGTATCAAGCTAGTCTTGTGTGAATGTTGTAAGTTGTCAAGGTTGCTTGTACTAACTGGTAGTTCTTCTTGCATCATGCCAGACTTTGCAAGTTGGTGTAGGTATTCGGAAAATATAAGTCATTCTAATGATCTAGTTTGGTTTTAGTCTTATCTTCAAAATTATTCGTTGACTTCGGCTGAATAATGAGCATTTGAAGCTGAGTATCTGTCAAGCTCTGGTCTCAAAACCTTCCTTCGGTCCTTAGCACCAAATTCTTAAAATCGGTCAATAGTCTTGAAGAAAAATAAGAACAAACTTATTTACTTCAGTAGATCAGTAAATACGAAAATCGGTGACCTACTCGTATGATCCATTGAGTGGCATGTTTATACGCTCTGATATATGTCTACACCTCCAAAATAAATGAACTGCCAAAAAGACGGATGTTGTACGAAAAAGCAAGTTAGTTCGAGTTATATTTAGCAAAATAAATGATATCACTATTCCTGCGCAAAAAGCGTGAAGACCTTAGTATTTCCGAAACATTGTGGTTATCCGACCGATTTATGTAGGTTCCCCATGTCTAATGGTAGAAGAGGTAAGATTGTACATCTTGTGTTGTCCGTGTTATGTGTCAGGAAGTGGTTGAATGGTTCCGGTCGCAATGTCAGTGTCACGGCGAGGTCGCCTGCCCGATTGGGCGCCAACGACCGTCCGAACACTCCGAACACAGCTCGGCTCGAGTGCCTTAGTGAAGGGACTGCGTGCGTTTACGCAGGTTCTTTGGACATTTCAGGGTTGTGAGGTAACACCGGTAGCTTGTAGGAGCTTTTATCAGATTGTATTTCGTATGAATAAATTCTTTATTTACATACGTGTTCGCCGATGTGTTTAGCAAACGCTGGCATACTTATTGTGGTATTTTTTAGTCATCTTCGTTTTAAAAATGTAGGAAAGGTTAAAATGTCTACACAAGCAGGGCAATGAACTCAAACGTTGAAAAGTGTCGTTACCTTAAATGTACTTCCGTTTTGCTGTTTTACCTCGGTAATTTTTTTTCGAAGTTTTTTACAATTGGTTTATTTTCAGTAACTAGGTACTACATTTTAGGCCCACGTCTTTTTAAGAACAAAGAAACATGGCAAATCAAAAGAAGAATAAGTTCCCTTCATCTTTAGATTAAACAAAACAGATCATAACAGTACATACATGTATTTCGGGGCCCCAATGCTGGGCCTCTCTCATGACCTCTAGCGCAGACGCCTTGACATTCAGGTTGAGTTGCGCGTGCGCTCACAGCTTAATGTTCCATTTTAAAACACTGACACTTCCGATTCAATGACTTCCTATTTACGATAATCCTGGGCTAAGAGACCTAATATAAAATTTCTTATTGTATTGATCCAGTCAAGTAGGAAAGTGACAAAAGCCTAGGAAATGCCAGATATAGGTACGCCTGGAGGCTTTTTCAATGCATCCTTACAACCTTAAGAATACAGGAAAATAATTAAAAAAATGGGTAATTTTTACTCACCAATCTTAAATTTTATTATCGGTTTAATAATATATATTTTTAGCTCTGGTATGTTCCGTAGTTCCGCGTTTCCGTATACAAAAAAATGCACCGACAAGATCGGAAACTTGAGATGCCATTGGTAAGGTCACATACACAAAATGTATATCCCGCATATGTTGAATTTGACGGAGCCATAGATGTGAAAAAGTAATGAGTTAATACAGAGTTAAGAGTACCTAGTTTGTTTTGACATAATTTTCGACTTATCAAAATGTGTTATCACGAAAGCTTTGTACTGTAATTCCTATATGTTTAAGTCACATATTTTTGTTGTCTATCCTATTAAAATATGATCAAAGTAAATAAAAATGTGGTATTAAACCTTTCTCGTAACCTTATACAACGCGGTCCTGACATTGACAGCTTGTTTCTTGTTCACCTGACCAGTAACTAAAAACCACGCGCTTTCAACCCCTCACGCCTCCACAAGCTCGCTTACTTATAATCAAGCATATCTTGTAAACTTGTTGTCACCAAATACATGGAGCGCATCGAATATAAATACATAGGTATTCGAATTAGTGAACAATAGAGTTTTTTTGACAAGCGAACTAACGCACCTATTATTATCGAAACTCGGCAATGGCCTCCCACTACAATACTTTGAAAGGAAGCAGTGACATTCTGTACCTTTTCGCTTTCACCGCATTGGAAAGTGAGCGTAAAAAACGTATTTCGGCAACGGCAAAATGGCGGGAGATCAACAACCTCACCGACTCATAGACCATAGACAAAGGGCGGCCATATTGTAACGAAAGTAAAAGTAGCCGGTCATAGTCTATGAAGTCACGATTGTGATCCACGAGATGATTTGGGAATGTCATGGTTAACGCTCAATGGTAAAACGGTACCTCTTTTGTTTTGCAACTCTATGCTGATTTATTTTTTAAACTGTTTAACAGAATCCGGTGTTTGCTCAATAAGACATTGAGCCAGTAACACGGTTGTAATTGTATGTGCGATTATAGGTGTTATTGGTTTCGAAACAAAGTTCATATTCGCATGCGACCTGATTATACAGGAAGTGTTTTCAAAAATACTTTTATGAAAATTTGTAACAATGACCGTGTATTGTTGTTATTCCTGTATATTTATAGATTATACACATACACGTGCTATCCCCCAATACCACGGTATTTAGTATTGTAGGTACCATGACTGAAAATAAGATAATTTTTCACAGTATCAAGACTCAATTATTTTCTTGTTATATTTTAGCTAATAAATAATCCCTACATAATCCACATCCATTTTAAACTATACCTCTACTTAACTTTTTTCTTATATCCGAATAAGGTGTTTCTTATAAAATGTTTTTAAATTCACTGTATTTAAAATAAGACATTTAGTAAGAAGTTAGAAACCTTTTATTACATTACGAAAAAAATGTTTTTTTCAGTGTAACTTGATGACTTTAGTGAGATATAACTTCGTAGCAAGTTCGTAGATCCTGCTACGAACTTGCTACGCAGTGATTTTCTAAACTGAATATAACATAATTATTATTTTCGTCTTCAAATAGTTTAAATATATTGAACAAATATTTTTCTGTGTATTTTGTTGAAAATATTTCCGTATTTTTTTTTATGTATTAGAATAATAATAATATCAGAAAAAAACATATATTTGAACAAAGAATAAATTTTCCAATGGTAAATTTTAACAAAACTAGTAACGTATTTTTTTTTTTAAATTAATGATTATCTGTACATGATTCAGGAAATTCATAAATTGCACTAGTAGCTCGTAGCGCGTAGCAAAGTGCTACGAAGAAAGCCATTCCTTTACCACAAATATACGCACATCCCAATGTAGGTTAGTTTGATTAGTATTACTGTACAGGATTAGTAACCAGTATACGAAATAATCACGACATGGTAATGTTAGTTTTTTACTAGAATGATTTTTTAGAAGTTTTATTCATGGTTGCTTGCTGGAGGTGCTTGTTTTTTTTTATGTTTTTGCGCTATGAAGTCAGGGTGATGCTTGCAGTATATCACAATATTTACCCATGGTGGAGGTCATCGTCTGCAGTTGGTGCGCGTGAGAAGAGGCGTCTAGCGCCTCGCCGGGCCGCAGCCTGTCGCCCGCCGACAGCTTGCTTAGCGCATCCACACGCACATCACACGAATAACCACCTTGTTCCCAATTCACCGATCACCTTTTTAATTTACGTCTCCGAAAATTTTTGGACACACCAACTCTCAGCATAGTTTTCCAACGCAAGCACTAGACACGGTCACGTTCATGCAGAGTCCGGGGCACTTCCTGCGGAGCGAACACTTAGGTAGCGCGGGCGCGGGTCACAGGCGCGTCGCGGTTGTCTGCGCTCTCCGAACCTCTCGATTCGGCAAAATCACGATAACGACTGCGCGCGAATGTCGTCATGTCGAAATTCGAAACACTTTCACCTAAATATTCCGCCTCCGTTTCGGCGACGCGGGCGTCGCTCTCGGCGCGCACGCACACACCGCTGACTCCGTCAGTGCTCAATTACGTACGCTGTAAAAATTGCGTCAGTGTTTTTCGTGGCCGACCTTACACTCGACGAGTACACTGCCGAAATATAGTTATCTCTGTCTGGTACTCATTCACCGTTACGCGAGGAGTTTTTTGTTTCATTTTTTTTATCTGACTGTTTCGTCCATGGACGAGCGTGTGAGTGTGCGGATTTCGATAGCGGGGTCGTTGAACTGCCGAAAAGGGATTCAGTATGGTTAGTGGTGATGTTTCAGTACGGACTAGGATGGGCCGCGGTAACGTCGCCGGGTGTTCGCGTGGTGTAGCGTGTGTGGTCTGGCTCTGGTGGCGGGTACTGTAATGGTCGCCAGCGCATAAGTAGGTCAGCCGCACGCGCACGCGCGGTTCCTCATGACCGCGCAACGACTCTACACACTGACAGTATTGTCTCCACGAATGCGATTGAACACTAGATTTATTGAAGTACCACAAAAAATAAATATGTCAAAAGATACTCGACCACGAATCTTACAGCTGTTAAAATTTTAATTCGAAAATTTAATTTTTCATGATTGCAGCAACGGTCTTGTAATTACCTCTTTAGTACAAACTGCAAAATTTCTACTTGAAAAGAGACTTGATATTCAGTATTTCGAAAGAAACATGTTTGAGGGTTGCCGACATTGACTGTTAATAATGTGTTATTTATTCGGTAATCAATAATGGTTTAATTGTTGTCATGACAATGCATAGCCTAGTTAGCCTTAGTTTTTGTCTGAAAGGTTAGCCGGGCCGATGGCACACTTATGTGTCGGGTTACATTAAAAGTGAGTTCATTCGCATCGGCCGCTATTCACCAGAATCTAGATTACTGTTCTGATTCATTGTTAGAACAAAGTGCTGAGTGCTACTAACGTTAAATTCACGATTTATTAACTAAAAGTTATAATAGCATATGAAATTGAAAGTGTCAACTCTTTAAATATGATGTATCTAACTTAAATAATACTAACTATATAATTTGGAGTATCGAAATATTCAGACAAAAATGATGTAGGTATTTTGAAGGTGAGGTAGCATTATAAGGTGATATGATCACACTGTTACTGGGTGTTGCAGAAACTTTTTAGACATTGAAATACTGAATTACTAGAATAGTGATGGGCAGCGTGACCTTCAGATGGTTTAACGATGAATGCACCAACACTATTCCTAGAGCTGTTTGTTTTCATAGATTGGTAAATAAATCTACCATGAAGCCCTAAATGTACGTATTCTGAAGTTACGAAACGCCATGTAGACGCATATTGTAAAAAAGTATCCATAAATATTTTCCGAACTACAGAGTTTTTTTCTCGGTACCCATACAAGTTCTTTCTCACTCATTGTGCTAAAACTTGTGGGCTCGACATTTTTTCAAACCCGATGAATTGCTAAGGCTTTGGTCACAGGACTTTGCGCTTTACAATGCTCTAACAGTACATGTTGTGTCCAGAAGTACATTTTAATTAGGTAATTAAACTCCACGTGTTTTAAAGCACACCAATTCATCTGATACATATCCGATGGCATTCTATGTACACTAAATCGCTCAGTCAGTACAGTCTCTGCCAACTACTCGTTACATTAAAAATAAAAGATATTTAAATAAGATTGACAACATGTCATGTGGTTGCTGCGACCATGCGCTGCTGGTATGCGTTCGCAGTCAGGTAGCCGCGGTATATTTAGCCAGGAGCGACTGAAACTGGGTTAACTATTCTCCCGAGAAAACACGGCTACTCGAAATATTGACGCAACGCGCTATGTATGGCTGGCCTATCTGAAGAATGGGTGAAAGCGAGCTGGACCGAATAACCCCATTTTCGGCGCAAACAGGAAGTCCTGCAATATTCGACACCATACGTTTCTCGGAAGCGTGGCTGTTTCATTGCTGAACTATATTTAGTGACAATGAATTTTTCATGGGCTGTTAAACTGTTATGTGGCTTAATGAGTCAGTGAGTCGGACTTAGATGTCATTAGACACACACGATTTACTTGGAGGCATTTATAATTATGTGTTTTACGGAAAACTACGTCAGCGGAGGTTATTAACACAGTAAACCATGTGCAGCTGAAGTTTATGTCGTTGAAGTACTTTGGTAATTAGAGTTTTCTTCAATTCCTTAATTTAGGAGACTACATAGATTATAATAATTATACTACGTTATCAGCTAACTCAGGTCATTGTGCACCCCCAATATATTTTCCATCAATATAATCCAACTATCTACTGATTAAATTGTCTGCAGTCTGCGGACTACTTTGCTCAAACAATGCCCATATACCCAACTGAAAGATAAACTTTGAAACAATAAATAAACAAAGTAGACACTGAGTGAGACAGACTAGATTGGCATGTATTGGTGTTGACGCTGAGCTCTATCACACACACAGATAACATTTTCAGGCAGCGTGACCAACTTTCAGTGAATGTTATCGATACCAGAACTACAGGTGTATCAGGCCTTGCCTAAATTTTTCAATTGAACAAATATTGACTTTGATATTAGAGAAAGAATTCTGTTAAAGTTATCTTTGACAAGCTGACACTCTTTGTTGTATTTTGTGTTGAAGAGTTAACAATGTGGTTTCGCAACTGCATCACAGAGTTTAGAATTTCGTTCCCATCGTTTGAAATGTTTATCAATTGCTTAGTGAGGCGTATCGACGAATTCATTGTATCGAACTATCGATACCTACGCTGGATGCGGTGTGGATGTTTTTCACACGCTTCGCCGAGACTAGGTGATCTAGTTGAAGTTGAACGACCTACCTTAAGCGGTAACCAGTAATCTCGTATAATTCGTCAAAATGTATTGAAACAACCAAAATCACGAGTCATTGTTTGATAAGGGCACCGGTTGTTGATAAAATTGTTTTTTATAGTTATGACGACAGTACACGAAACGAACCCAAATGGAAATACGAGTATAGTGATCGCATGTTTATTTTCTAGGACACCTGTTCTTATCTATAAAATCAGAATTCAAGAAATGCGTATTGCGAGCAATGTTGTTTACCTACAACCAAAACGTGAAGTGAATAATAAATTATTTATTGTAGTAATTCGAATCCTGAGTTGACAGTAAATTATTTTCATGGATTTGTTATAAACAATATTGCTTTGAAAACATCTAATGTTCGGGCTCAGATTGCAGTAGATCCGGTCCTGTAGGGTGTAGGTACTTATTAGGAACACGTAGACTGTACCTGACCGATTACAGTGGCTAAAGTGACGGGTTGTTGTGATCTCTTTATGTATCAGTTGACGAACGTTCGCCTGGTGACAATCCGAATTCTGCCGAGCCGCACGATAAGGTGTGAATGACCTCGCCCATCGGTAAACATCGCGACAAAGCAACCTAAATGAGTCTATTTCACAGTTTCCTCGTTCTCAATTTTATTTTGTTAATTGTCGCCGAGTGGCCGTGACAGACCTCGAGGAATACATAATTATGTTATTCCATGAGTTTTTTTTTTACTAAAATAATTATGAATGGCTTTTTATATTATGGTGAATTTCACAATTAAATCGTTATTTAATTGCGTCTAGATTGGTGAAATGGATAAGACCGTCAATATTTGTACACTCACTTTTAAAAATGATCTTGCTGTGACAATTATGATAGTGTACAATAAATTATATACTAAATTAAAATATTTTAAAGGAATTTTTAGGTAAGTGTGCTTGAAACTTTGGGCTCACTAATTTCGGGCCTGCGGACGGCGAGCATTGGGTGGCTCACCGCCCGATCAGAACCAGGCCCGGGTCGGCGGCGCGCTGTGTTCCACGCGTGCCTCAAGGAGCTGTCAGCATGGGAGACGGGGCCCGCTAGGGCCAGTGCCTGCTGGGGTGCGGAATCTGTTCGAAAGAGACGCTGCAGCCCTGGAACGCAAAGCGCATTGGGAGGAGCACGGATGGGTTTTAGTCAGTAAGAGTCTGACACTCCCTTCCAACTCGCCCAGAGCGGAAGGAGTCATTTGATGATTTCCCATCCTTAAAAAAAAAATGGGCTCTCTAATTTAGGCTCACTAAACCGATATAATTTTTAATCACCACTTTAAACATTACCTATTAAACTTACACATTATCTTTATAGAACAAGATCATAATAACTTCAAAGAAAACTTACAAGCAATAAAACTTTTGTTCGAACAAAAAACTTCCAGAACGTTGGCTGGAAGTGCAAAAGTAAAACTGCGTCAATTTAACAATGAACAATAGTTATGTCAATGACACTAATCATCACCATTGTTAAATATTTTGGCTGGCCGGGCCAACCACGGCTGCAAATACAGTGCCAAAACTATATGTACATATGCATTTATACAGATCTTATCTACCAAAAGAAAGTCTAGTTAGGTGCCGACCAAACTATGCTTTCATAAATTTTATAACAGAACTAAATTTGAATTTACGAGGTCTTTTGTTTCGTAATAAAATTAATTTCACACACAAATCCTATTTACATATCTCATAGAATTTGCTAGAGTTGAATGTCAATGGCATGAAATTTTGCGTATCATAATAGACGCGAAATTGTTTAAATGACCCTAACCTAACTATGCCTGTGTTATGGGTAGTGATTTCGAATGTTTTTATTTATTAACTACTTTTGCCCGCGACTTCGTACGCGTATATCCCGTTTCCGTAAGAATTTCGGAAAACTCTCTCTTAGTGCTCTTCTACACTCCCCAAGAAACCTCCATGCCAAATTTCAGCTTCCTTCGACCAGTAGTTTCGGCTGTGCGTTGTCTGCTGTCAGTCACTCAGTAACGAAATAATTTTATATATTAGGATTATTGATAGGTTCGCGTTTCATCCCAATCTCACTTTTAAGCGATGATGTGGTCAACAATAGAACACGTTTGCCTAGGAAATAACCTGTTTATTCTTGACTTATAGACCAGCTTGTAGCTATCGGGAAACAAAGACTCCATCCAGGAATTCCACTCCTTAGCCGTTCGCACAGTGAAAGTATTCCCGAAACTTTTTTGTTTGTGGCCGACTAGGTGCATACTATAAGGGAAAATTACGGCCATTACAAATTTTATGGCACATGTTGTGACGATTAGTAGGAATCAACACATGCTTCCTATTACATAAGCGCGTATTCGTCGACCGGCCGCACACCATCGTCGTCGCGAGGCCTCGCCGCGGAGCCTAGTTTCACAATCGCACCGCTCAGCCACCGCAGCCGTTTTCACTTTTTCGCTGTCAAGAACGAACACTAACGATAAACAAACTAGCATTTTGGCCGTCACTGCCAACCTGTAAACTAAACACAATATGTCAAAACTACCCGCTCTTGCCAAATGATTTCGACATCTAATGCTTTGGATCTGAGTTCAAATTGCTTGAAAATAACCGCGTAACCTACGATAGAGTTCACCGTGCACATCGTGGCTTGAATAGCGAAACGTAAGGTCTTTACTCACGAAAATACCAACGTAATTTGAACCTTATTGCGCCGGTTTAGTATTGAAAATAAAGAGGCGTGAAATACATTAAATGCTGTTATGTTATACAAGGTTCGGTTGTAGAAATACCGAGGCTGTTCATTGACCTTTTTAGGCACATAACACTAGCGAAACAAAAGACGAATTTTATTAGATATAAAGAGGAACCTTGATCTGCAATACTGCTTTGTTGAGAAACAAGAAATCCAATTTTGGTAATATTTATTAATACTCATGATGGCTTTAAAAGCGTTAATAAATTCGGCAACTTTTACAAATTCATAAAGAAGTTTAGATTTACTAACTGAGAAGCACTGTTATTGAAAAAATCTTGTTATTGAAATATGACTTTTCAAGCAAACTAAGATGTTAGATCGGCGTAGCTCTAGGCTCGTAGCAGCGTAGCGCGTAGCACAATTTCGTAGACCCTTTTAGTTTACGTACATGACATTGGCAAACACTAACTTTGATATTGTTATGGCGAAATCAGGTTGTAACAAGTATTTATATCGTAAAAACATCTTAATTTTGTTACTTAATATTTTGAAACTTGTTACGAATTAAATGTACAGATCATTTGACCTCCACCTTTCATTTGTAAGTTAGCAAATGCTGAAAATGCACTGTGTTTAACTGATGTTGGGCCGAGAAAAAATGGTAAACAAGAGTATGTGCAGTCAAGTTGATCGGTGGCACGGCATTGTGTGGGGATCTAAGACTGCGTAGCTGTCATAACAATCGTAAAGGCTGACATTGCCTCTCACCGCCACGTAACACTGACTTACGTAAAAGGTCTTTACCCTTGTTTATTTGGGACAGCTATATCAAAGAGATGTTTTAATTTACGAGTATTAGCACTTGCCATTGAGTAACTTCATGGTCTGCGTACAATGCTATCGGCGATCATAGCACATCACTTTTCAATTTGTGTTTGAGCAATATCTCAGAGCTTTTAGCAGTTTGTCGACGACTGGCAGTTTGCTTTGTGTTTGCGAAAGATTACTTTCAAAGATCAGATTGTAAGGTGTGGCTTCTAATAAGAAAAATGATAATTTATAGCTATGAGACTTTTAATCGATGGTGATAATTAAAATCGATTGGTCCCAATTTACGAAATATTCATTAATTTTTACTGTTGTTGAAATCATAACCGTTAATCTTACTGCTCAGTTTAGTTATGTGTAGGAGTGTTATTTACTGTTTTTTTAAAAGAGATTAAACATTATAATTGTTCTAGTTTTCTTTTAAATATGACTGTGATGTAATTTATTTCGAATTATAACTTAATTTTTATAACCTTAATTAGAAGCTTGTACTTGTCAGCGGCCATCATTATTATTGCGTAAATCGTCTTAATATAGATTTAATAACAATAAAAGAGTAAAAATGCATCGAATGTTTCGTTCAATTAGCTACTGCGCTAGCGGCGATTTCGCAAAAAAATGGTCTAGACTGCAAATCCCAGATTATAGTTTGAAAGAACGTATTGTATAACCACTAGTTAAAGAGAAGACAGTTTCTAATAGGAAAACAAGTTGTTATTGAATTTTAGAAACTTAACGAATTAAAATTAGTTTCAATGAGTTGAATAACTTTGGGATATTTTTTTTTTAGATTCATCTAACATGGCATTAGCGGAAACTACTTAAAATTGTATGATAAATTCTATGTAAACAACTTTATATATGCTTTAATTTGACCATAAGTGTATTTGCCTTGCTTAAAATGTAGGAAATGCAAGGTTTTTTTGGCTCTGACAATGGAATACCCGCTGTTTGTATTACTAACGCTCTCCAAGCATTCCTGCATGTCTAATGCAGGCAGGCGAGTGCTAGCGTTGCCCTTAACAATGCACGTGTGCTCATACTTTCGCAAGTGCGGCGATGGCCAGTGCATCCTTGCGTAAGCGCAGGCGAGGCGGCAATGTCACACCTTCTGTAAAATTGGACTTTGACAATCACTTGCAGTACTTTTTCCTTGTTCTATTCATGACCGCTGTTCTTAACGGAGATGAAACTAACATCACTATTGTTTTCTATTCTTTGTAACAATAAATCGTCCGTCAGATTTGTTCTCGAAAAGATGCAATCGCCAGTCGAATCCTCGAGATACAATCGCGAA
The DNA here is from genome assembly GCA_950371165.1 of Lacanobia oleracea. Taxonomy (NCBI): domain Eukaryota; kingdom Metazoa; phylum Arthropoda; class Insecta; order Lepidoptera; family Noctuidae; genus Lacanobia; species Lacanobia oleracea. The sequence goes on from OX493389.1 coordinate 9,006,197, forward strand.
ACAAGCAATTTGTCAGTCTTCCCATAGAGCAATATTAATCTAAAACTTGTGTGAAACTGTTGTTTCGTAAATAATAGGGTTCTTATTGTTTATAAATTTACACTTGACTCACCGCGAGCCAGTTGCACGCAGTTACGAAATTTTCACGAGACCAAAACACTAAAACGAATTTCCTCATATAAACTGGCGTTAACCCAGCTACGAGAAATACTTGTTGCGGCGTCATCCGTTATGTTTCATGGTATTTTAGTTTCCCTATTTACTGCTCGCATCTATTTTGCTACTCTGAAACACGATACGCGTTGCGACACCAGCGACATCAATATGCATGTGAAATTCAGCCCCAAAGCTATATGTTTCCAACGATTAAATTTGTCTTTCAGTCAACAAACGATTTGCTGCTATAACATTATAAATGAGGGTAATGAAAATATATCTTTGCCTGGAAAAATCATGACAAACAGTCCACAGTCATATGTTTAATGCCTCTCAAAATGGAAGGATAAATGAATGCGCTGACAAGCTTAACAGCTTTCTTTCGAAACAACAAAACGGCGTGTAAATGTGTTAAAATATAATTTCGAAAATGTGTTGCCTTCCAAATTACTTTGTTGAGTTAATACACATACTGTAGACTTTATTTGGTAAAACGGTATTGTTTATTGGAAAACGTGAAAATAGGTGCTTCCTGATGCTATTCCTGGTGATAGCTAAAAGCAGACGTTAAAGTAACTGTTACATATTTGTCTCATGCGATAAGATAATTAGGTCTGCAGTTTTGAGTGGTTCGGATGCGGTGGAGGGTAAGTGGGGGTGATCGAGCACGCGATGGAGTCACGCGAGCGCGTCACAGTAACACACTGCTAAAGAAACTGCGAGGAAAACGCCTTCCGGGGTGAACGGCCGCGTTGCGTAAAGCGCCCGCGCTGTGGCGCAACCGACCCCCTCCGCGGCGACGCTCCACCAACGTGACGCTGCGTGTGCGCAGCGCCATCTAACGGACGCTTTCATTGCCATTGTATGTAAGTGTGTACTACATATACATATGTCCTAAAATCGCAAGTGCTCAGCTTTGTGGTTGTTTGGTTAAGGGTCTTTTCCTGTTTTCACTTTCGGGATGGAAATGCGTTTATATGAGATTTAACTAAATACTTGATTGATCTACATTTTAAAAGTAGAAACGCAAAGTATTCAAATAACTGTGCAATGATGCGCTCGATAATTTTTATTTCGACTCGTTGCCAATTTTAAAACTTTCTTTATTGCTGCGTCCGAAGTAATAATGTAGTCGTTATTGCAAGTCTTAATTTTCTTGTAAACATTTGTCAGATTTGCATCGTCAAGTGTCTGAATACCTAATAATTAACATATTACTCACACGCTTTGCATTTATTCCACACAAACGTGGCGGCTAATAAATTGCAATACGTAGCGAGTAAAGCGGGAGTGACGAAATTAAATTTAATTCCTAGGTCAAGGTTTGGCTTCTCTTCGAAATGGGAAAATTGCCACACATCGGCGACCTTAACTCGGCGCGAGTCCGCCAGTTTCGTAAGACGACACCGCGAATAAAGCCCCGAATACACTGCCAAAGTGAGTTAACACGTGGGGACAACTATTAATTTTTATGATACTCATTTATAAGGGTTTTTAAAAGTAATTTTTGACGGTTAAGGAGATTTCGTGAGTCACACAATCTTGCATCAAACAAAACTTGTACAAATCTATGTGTCATCATTCAAGAGCATACACATGGCGTGTTACGTCATGGAAATTGATAAAAATTATGAATTTCATATTTTGATGTTAATTTCAAATTAAAAATCAATTTTAGTAACATATTATCGGCCGTTGCAACTTAAAGCTTCATGGAGATGAGGCTTTAAACTCTGCCAAAGAAATGGAAAGTGTGTTATACAACGTCCACCTGAGTTCGCCGTGAAAGGCGCGTGAGTTTTTAATGTCAGCCACCCGTGGTCAAGGCTCAAGTTTTTTGAATGCTTGCTTCACGCGATATTATCTTCTGTTTTAGTACACGCTTACGGTCTGTGATTGACGTCGTCCGCACTTAGCTGTTTTGATGCCTTATTTTGTGTTAGAATAATCTAATTGAGCAATCTGACCCCTAATGTATTTCAATGAAGAATTACTTAAGTAGATATCAATAAACAATCTCCATTTAATACGATACGTAATCTTCTATTATTTGGATCTTATAACAATGTTGAAGACCATGTTAACTTAATGGCATAAAAATAATAAACAAATTCACTTTTCGAAACATCTCACATAAAAATTACATAAGCCGTAATCACAATGGGCATCAATAAAGCGAAGAAAGTTCATTGTCTTCGGAAATAAGATTTGAATCGAAAGCGAGAGTAATTGCCGGTCTAGGCGGCGCGTGGCGCGGGGCGCATGCACGTAGCGGCGGGCAACGGGCTCGGCGCGCGGTGCAGGCGCAACGGTACCGGGTGTAAGTTACGGTACTTCCCGTAGGAACGGGTCCGCGGCATCCCGTAACACTAGTGATGTTACCGCAATGGATCAACGTAAATATCGACTTATGGGTTCATCCCAGATATTTTATAAGTTAGGCTTTTTTTTGGGCTTTGGAATTTATTATAAGAACTGGATAATTAGATTTATCTTTTCAAGAAAATTTTTGAATATTTAAATATTTGAAAAACTTTTCAACATTTTTAGGTGTGTTGCAATAAACGTTTTAATTTTTTTTTGCTGGATACATTATTTTATACCTAGTTTTATAATGAATTATTTGTAGTTCATAATGTGTAATGTTGTTAATATAGTGTGTAATTAATGTAGTAGTGCAATTACAGCGTAGAATAAATTGAACACATTAAAACATTGCAAGTAATGAAACATCGTGTTAACTTAATTTTATCTTGAGTAAGAGTGGAATATGCAAGCCATTAGTTTTAGACTTTTACTTTCTATGTTCATATTACACCAAAAGAGACATTGTTATGAAAATCTTTAAATTTGACAAGGATGTACCGAAAATATTTTTTGGTGAACGTTTTGCTACGACCATTTGTGGTAAGCTATAAAATTATTCATTGGTGTTGGAATGGTTAAAACGATTTAAAAAGTGTGGAGAATTGCAGATTTACGAGTAAAAATTGGGTGAAACTATTCAAAGCAGTTTTAAAATATACTTTCAAGTGTTTTCGTGTACAATAATATGTGTTACACTGTTACAAGGACAAAGCCGAATTGTGCCTACGGACGGCGAGAGGTCAACAACACCGGACTGGGTTAGCGATGAAATTTATCGATAGCACTGCCGATAACGCGACAACACTACTTGAGCACCGGTCAACCACCATTGAGACCTTAACCACTTTCTCTTTCGATGGCCGCTGATCGTGCTAACATGTACAGTTGTACACACAAACACATGCTGAGATTTTACGTGTTTTATGTTTGTGTGCGTGTGTACTGTCGGTTACATCACGTAACTTTGGCTGACGCATCAGTGGAGCGAAAGGTCAGTCTATTTATAGTGTAGTTACGCTCACTTTCCATAAGAATGTCCACGAGATCTATTCGATTTCAAGATCGTTCACCTCCGTTGATTAATTGCTCCACGTGTATCTAGTTATGGACGTGTCGTTTAATTAGTTTTGACCTGTGTCAAACGCGTCACGTATTTGTCACGGGATGAGGGTACGAATGTTAATGAGTTCTTTGTTTATTATTACGATTTTGTGACCTTAGAAAATTTTATACGCTATTATCTTAAGAAAGGACTGGCTCGCACTAGCAATGGACAGAATTGTATGGGAGAGCAAGATAGAGACTCAGCAGAGGGACATATTAAGCAAGATGGATAAATTATTTTGAGAGTAGTATTAGTGAAACCTCCTCAAGTTACAGTAACTACTCTATTACTCTTAAATTCCCAACAACAAAAAATAGTTTTTTTTTCCTTTTAATATTTCACTAATCAGAAACCGCATGTGCAACAAAGCGGGCTAGTTCGAACTGAATAATTTGCATCAATGAGATTAGCACAATAGTTGCAGGCGCGAGTCCATGACTCCTCGATAACATTGTGCTCCTACTCGCACAAAGGTTTAGCGACAAGGCCACTGCAGGGCTGCTTGCGTGGGAAACCCTATTGCAGTCTCCGGCTAGATTGTCAGTTATTTGAACTTAGATGCTGTTGTTGGTAGCGCTTGCGCAACTGCACGCTGTTATGTTGTTTTGTTGGCAGTTGGCTTAATTGGAAAATATGGGTGTAGTTTCAATTTCCGCGTTTAACGCAAAGTTGAATTAAGTTTATTCAAATTGTATGAGCTTTTTCCTAGTTACAGATTTTTTTTTTTTTTTTAATGGAACAATGAAATGTCTTCATTAGTATATTTTAAAATATTAAAGTACGCCACGTTTATGTTCAGTGTGTTAAATAACCTAACAGGAAACCTTAAGTTGAACTTTTGCCATTTTACAGCTAAGACAGGTGTGGCTTCATGAGCTTAAATCATAGCTATTTAAAAGTCCCTGCACTAAGTTCACTATTGTGTTTTATAGCCTAGGCTTGTTTAATGTTTGCCTGTTTACTTGAGATTGGTTACATTGATTTAAACTTAGGTTACAAGCAGTGGTGGGCGGATGGGCGGTGATCGCCTACTATATCCGCTGACGGCTTTGTGATTGATGTAAATCAAATGTTCTTATGTACATTGTTAATATGTTTACAGTATATTTTAGTGTTATGTGGATTATTTAATACATAGAGTGTATTCTACCGCTTTTGGGGCGGTGCGGCTTTTTAATAACCTCAGGTCAAATTAACGCTGCTGAAAATTTGCTGAATAATCCGTGTTCTGCTCAGCAGTAAAAATACAAATGAAATGAGCAATTGGATTTCAAATAAATTATTTTAAATGCAAAACTACAAACGCTGCACCCAAAAATCCAAGCCAGATCATTAATCATGTTTATCGTGAACTTGCTCCAATAGCCTTCGAAAATTGTACGGAATACAAGTACATTCCAGAGCACCATGCGGTACTGTCGCGTACAAATTGCTATTGTCGGCGTAGTACAGTCGAGATGACGGTTTTACGGTCTTATCATCATTGACCCTAATTTTAGACAGCGCATACCTCCCGCTCGCTTCTCTAACCATCTGTGAATATTTTATATATATTTTTATTCGTATTTTATGAAGTTTGAGACTTTTTGGGTCGCCACATGTGTCTTTTGTATTCGTTTTAGCAAGCCGATTTAATTTAATCTAAACAAATTGTCATCAAGCCCGTTAACAATTTAATTAATTATATATTATCAAGCTCGTCGCATTATCAAATACTATTTGATTTTATATAATAAAAATTTTAATTGTTTTAATGATATACACATTTGGATTTCCCCGAATACCTAAATACGTATAGTATATGTATATTGAAATGAGTCATTAGAGGAGGAAATGTGATAAACATATTTACTGAATGTCTAGCTGCAGAAAAAATATATAAACACAGTTGTTGATATCTGTTGTTAGTGTTGCTAATATTTGACACACATCCCAAATTGTCGTTTTCGTCATAAAATATTTTGAAGCCTCTTTATTTACTAGAATTGACAATCTATGGACAATATATCAGAGTTTACGGACAATAATACTGCGTTAGCGAACGCCCGCGCAGCTTGCCTACTACGCGAGTGGAAATTAGGACAGCCGCCCGCCATCTCAACTGACTGACGTATCTAGCGTTATGATCTCTGTGTTATTGTTATTTTCGATTCGAATTTTAAAATAGTTCTATGTAACGGTTAGATTTTAGAGTTTTTCGTTTTCGTCTACTCTTTTTTTTTTTTTTTTTACTATATATAGGCACGCGTTTGACCACTATCTCACCTGATGGTAAGTGATGATGTGGTCGAAGATGGAGCACGCTTGCCTAGAAATAACCTATTCACTCTTGACTTAAAGACTCCCAGGTTGTAGCTATCGGGAAACACAGACTCCGGCAGGGAATTCCACTCCTTAGCTGTACGCATTATGAATGTGTTACCAAAACGTTTTGTGCGTATGGGTGGGATATCCACCATGTACCGGTGGCGCATCGCCGTTCGTCTTGTGGTCCGATGATGGAACGGGCTTGGCGGAATTAAATTATGCAATTCCGTCGCACATTCCCCAAAATGCAACCGGTTAAAAACCGACAGGCTAGCAACTCGTCGTCGATGTTCAAGACTTTAAAGCTTCGTCGCGACAAGCCTCTCATTGCCGATAATCCTCTTGGCTCGTTTCTCAATTGTCTCAAGGGCATCAAGTTGGTATCTGGCAAAAGCTACACCAACTCTATGAAGAGTTGGTGTAGCTTGTGCAGACTGACTGGAAACAACAGCCTACACGTTGACCAACGTATGAATCAGAATTATTAATAGTAACATTGTTGATGTCATGAACGGGAAATAGACATAGGTCAGTTACAGGTAAATAGTCCCTCAGTTTTGCCTCATAATTTAACGTATTTGAAGCGGGAGTCAACATCTAAGTTTAATGATTTTCTTTATAACAGCTTAAGTTAGGCCTGTATTAAAAACGAATTTATCCAGTTTAATTTTAATCCAGCTTTAGCTCGACTCAAAGCAACTAGCGCCATCTATTAGGAGCAAGCGGTAACAAGAAGATAAATGACACGAACCGCTGAATGAATACAAGTTAGCTGAATAAGTTCTTGTGGTTTGATCAACATAGTATTATTATTAGTGAGTGGCTGCATACTAATACTTGTTTATAGTACAAACGGATGTGTTATTCATTCATGCTTCCAAGAAAAGCTTCATATTTGATTACCATTGGATCCTATCACACAAATAATTAAATATTTTACTATCGTTTACCCGCAGCTCTGGTTGACCTTCGGAGTTATGAAATAGGTTTAGCACATAGTGAGCTAGAAAAAACGTCATGACATAACACAGGCTGGTTCAACAGGTTGTTTGACTAATTCTAAATATTTGACATAGTATTTAAAAATCTAAGCATGTGTGTCGATTGCATGAGGTATCTTTTTTTGCAACTTGCAACACAGTAGCAAATTTCATACGAAATGGAAGAGGCTTGTTTTACCAGCTTAGCATTTCAATTTTGCTAAAAACTTCCCGTTCATAGATTTCAATGTTACACCGTATGTATGATGTCACATGTGATGTAACGTGGACTACCCTGTATCCGCCCAAAATAAAAAATTCACAATAATCAACAATACCTATTCGACGCACCCTGTATGTATCAGAGCCCCGTTACATTAACGTATATTTTATGTAAGGTTTATGAATTTTACAATGTGCAGCACTATTACGCACGTAACATTACAATACCTGATACATTCCTAGCGACAATGCGTCACCTTGCCAGCGTTCGTTGACGCATCTACGTTTTGTCGAAGCGACCTTAAGCCTAAGCGTGTTAGACTAACTACTAATAACAACAACCAATTTGTAGCATCCCGCTCGCTCTAACAGCTGTTATCATAGTCTAGAATGAGACGTTACTATGTGAATGATGATTTGACTTAGTGCAAGAGTTACAGCAGCGTCACCTTCATAAAGGTAAAGTATGGACGGCGCTAACGAAAATGAAGGGCGATAGTGGTTTCAAGTGTTTGAAGGTAACGGGCTTATGTTGAGTACTAATTGCTAAGAATTTACGTTTGTAATTATCACGACGCCGCGGTAGCAGTGATCGTCAATTGGCCGACACATGGCAGCTATTAAAACATCTGCGACCACATTATTTTAGTGTTGAAGACACATTTTTGTTTTATAAATCTCTATCATCAAATGATTCGCCAGAGCTTTAGGTAAGTCTGAAACTCATTGAAAACACTACACTTGAAATAATGTACAATTGGTTAGATCGGATCAGATAGAGCCTCTTTGTTGAGGCAGCACTCCTGAGAAATCGACGTGAAAGCCACTGAATCTCAGTAAAACATGTAACTTGTTTCGATACTGGATAAATATCCATCCAAGATGTTGTTCAGGAGTTACTCTGAAAGCATTCTTAAAATCTGTACATTGTCTGTGTCCAAACAATGAAAGGCGTATTCAAAGTTATCCACAATTTAAGTGAAAGGATTTTCAAAAAACCGAACTGTAAACTTCAAAAGCTATGACGTCACGATTGCACATCCTTTCTCTCCGCTTTCTCCGTCCTTGGCGAGCAAACGGTAATAGGTGCCTTACAAAGCTCTATGTACAACGCGAAACACAATAACGTCCTTAACTTTACAACTACAAGGTTCACAGTTGATTGCACTCAATTTGCAGAAGTGCAGTTGTAAGATTGTTAGAAGGTACATGCCAAGTCGCAACACTACATTGGTATTGCACGCGCTTGTCAGAAGGATCTTATCAGCGAAGCAATTTAGCGGTTAAGACATAAAAAAGCTTAATGAGCGTGGTTTTAATCTAAGAGAAAGCAAGTCATAGCCAAATAAGTAATTGTGAAGATTTATAGCGAATTTCTCCATGTGGGTGGACGACATTTACCAAATTAAAATTAAATGGTCTTGATTAAAAAACATTGATTTATATAATGTTTTGGCCAGTATGAAAATTGTTCCTACCATTTTAGGATAAATCTAGAAAACGAATTAACTGATGAATATTGATTAAGCCCAAGGTTATTATAATCATAGCCAATGATCTGACAAATACACTGTTTCATGAATCAATTCTAGGTCTAGGTAACATAAAAAGCTCACATAGCGGTACCTGTTTACGACCAATTAAGTAGTTATATGAGTCAAATGTGGAATTCCATTTTTAAACAAGGAAAATGTGTGAATCAGGAAAGTTATTTTTACATGGCTGGAGTGAAGAGGAAGATAATACTGTGAACAGGGATCGCTGAAAAAATACACCGTTTAATATTTTACTTAGGAAACTGGAACGCAGTAATGAATTAAGGTTTAAAAATATATCGGAAAGGGGAAATACTGGTGATGAGTCTCATAACATCTGGATGGAGGCGGGGTCGAGATCAATACTTGGAAAAGTGCTAGTTTGAAATGACATCTGCGAGCGTAAGAATCGTTTCTTCCATTTAATGCAATATAAAGTAGGTATCTATTAATAAAGTGTGCATGTACAATGTGTCGCGCAACGTGATTGTTAATCAGTATAGTGCAGAAGACAGGTTGGCCGAGTGATAACCTAAACGAAAACGCGAACGCATTGATAATGATAAGACCGCGAGTCGCGAGTCGCGAGGCGTTCCGGGCCTTTCGCGCCCGCCGCACAATCGTTAGATAAACATATGGGTCACTGAACCGACCCAGTTTCGTCGAGAGCCCATACGATGGGCCCGTGTGCGCGTTTTACTCAAAAATCCACAAACACAGGCGCAACTCCCTCAATCTACGCACACTTTCGTACGACACGCATATTCGTGAACACTTCACGAATTAGTCGCTACCACGCAACGAACTCACATAATTCTCGCTCTAAATATTATTGACCAATACTAAATACGCGTCATTGCTCGTTGAATAAATTCGTTTACTGTTTAAACGACGAGCCGTTTAAAGGTATTTCGAAACTGTGTTGCAGCTACGTAATACCTCCTTATGTAATAAGTGTAATTATCACACTAAAACAGCAATAATAATAAAAAATTGCTTTAATTTTTTATTTCGATATTATATAATTGGCACTCTAAATAAAGTTTTTATATTTGTAATTTATTTACTTAGCTTAAAATAAAGTCTGCTCTTATTGAAGTAAAATATTTAAAAAAAATCTGGGCTATTATCTATACTAATATTAATCTATACTAATATATAAAGCTGACGAGTTTGTTTGTTTGTTTGCTTGAACACGCTAATCTCAGGAACTACTAGTCCAATTTGAAAAATTCTTTCAGTGTTAGATAGCCCATTTATCGAAGAAGACTATATATAGTCTATCATCACGCTAATACCAATAGCAAAATATTATTATAATTACGCGGGTCAACTAATTGTTAATATTGATATTAAAAGTAATTAAACAAGTGTCAGTAATAAAATTGCCCATTACATGTCATCATAATTTCATTTAGAGTAGGTAAATAAATAGCCCCAAAATATTTATGTACGTCCATTAAAATAACTCGTACGAATTTCGAAAGTTACATGGTCAATGGTCTCCGGTAGGCCTTGGCCATGACGACTACAATACTGACGAAATATCAACAGACCTCAGCGCCGACCAGAAGAGTTTAATTTCAACCCTTTCACAAACTCGACAATGCGCGCCAAAGTTTTCTTTTAGACTAAATCTTGGCCAAAAGTTGACTGGTACATTTTCAGGAAAATACTATTATTCGAAACTAATATTCGACGGTACGCTCAAGTTTTTTTTTAAATATTTGATGCGGCTATCTAGATCTAATGTAAGAAATTAATTTATTAAAAGGAACAAATGTTTGTTTCGTCAGTCGAAAAGTCGTAACAATCTTTGCAATATAAAAATGGCTTGAACCTGAAAATTAGAACCACATTTTTCTTCTCATTTTCTCTTTAGTATTAAATTAAGACAATCGTATTAAACAAGAGCGCATCTAAGGAGGTTCGATCATTCAGATTATTAACTGTTTTCTTTTATCTTACTATTTTGCTGTTATTCTAATTTTAAAACTGAACTTCAAAATACTTAAAATGAATAAGCATTACTTCGGATGATTGATTCTATTTTTGATTTAGTTGGATTTAAAGTACATACTTACTTAGAATAAATAAACTTTAGTTTTATGTGACGGTAATTTTTAATCAAGTATTGGCGATTCTCCTGCCATGGAAAGTTGAATATACTCGTAATTTTGTTAAATTAAGTATTATTGAAAAATGTAAGGGAGCATTGGAAAGTAGGTATACTGCGATTTATTTCAGTCCTAGATTCTGAACTTTTCTTATTCTCGTATTGTGAAACTCCTTGAAGGAACCCTTATACATTTTTTTAGGAAGTTAAAAAAGCCGTAATGGATACATACAACGGAGCGTGCGGTAAAATAGGTACTCTCACCTAAGTACCTACTTTACCGCACGATACATTGTATGGTGCGTAATTTTTACTCTCGGATAATGTATACAGGCTTCCTAAATGCATTTTTTGAGAAAGTGTGTTGAAGAATAAATTAAAATATCGAAAGGAATGTCTTTTAGGTCCCTTAAGTTATTTTTTATTAAAATATTTCCTTAAAAGTATAAGTTATGTTTTAAGCCACACCGCCCTTTCTTATGTCAAGCATTTCCGAAGGTGCCCCCTAACCCTTGGCGCCTGGAGCGGCCGCTCCCTTCGCCCTATGGACGGGCCGGCTCTGGCCTCAAACCACCTATTACACGAAAATGAAACGAAGTATAAATCAATTCGTTTCAGGAAATTCGCTGAATATTTGTTATTCAACCATAAAGCTTACTAACTATTTAAAGTCTATCACAATTGGACAATATCAAGGGGAGAAAGTAGTGCAATTAGTTAGTTGTAACTGCTGTAACTAACTGCTCCTTAAGACCGAGCATACTATGTACAGTATTACAGTGGAAGGCGAAATGATTTAAGCACAGTGCTATTCAACAAGGACTTTCTCAATACTTCAAGAACTAATATTGATTGTAATAAAGAGGTGTTGAGATTAAGTAACCCCGCGTTCCAGCAGTGGGGATGTTATGAGTGGGTATTATGTTTTGTTTTAAAGGGTGCTTACAACTGTGTAATGGCGGACTTTGGCATTCTCTACCAGTTAACCAAGGGTGACCAAGATGGCAGTTACTTTGGATAAAGCGAGCTTCTAGGATGTTTGCAGTTTTATCAACAAGTTAAGCAATCGAATTGAATTGTCAGAGAGTATATTCATAATTTTAAGTCACAAGTATGTATGACAGCGTACATTCGTACTCTGCAATAATGGTTAGCGCAGAAGTCGCGTGGTTAAATTAAAACCGTGAGATCATCATTTAGGGGTTAGATGCCTAGTGTATAAAAATATTTCAACCATATGTGGGGTTTTCGGTATAATTTTAAACTAAGCATTTTTGTGAGTCAGAAATTGAAGGAACATTTTTTAGATAGGTTTTTTTTTTTTTGGGTACAGGCCAAAATTAGTTGTATTTCTTCCAATAGTAGTTTATTTATTAGATAGTAAAGGACATAGAACTATTGTGGCGTAGCCCCGTCGCCGCCATTTTGATTTTTTCAAAGTTGCGGCGCACTATCTAACATGCATATATGGGTAGAGGTTAGAGGACACTTCAAAAAATGTTAAAAACATGGTGTCCTAAAGTACATAGCTAGAAACTTATTTGATACTTATTCAAATATGTAATAGTTCCCAGCTCGATTTAATAATTTTTTGGAAGAAAGTAAGAATAAAAACACGTAGAAACCACTTTTTTTAAGGACTGCGCAAAGTAATAGAGTTCAATTTTTTTAAATGGCTAAATCAAGCCTTGAAATATAACTAGAAAACAATCTACTGCATAAGCACGTTTAAAGTTCAATTTTAATGATTTTCATTGTTTTCATATTGTGACTTTATCTTCAAATATCTCGGCAACGTGATACTTTAGGATACCATGTTGCTTGCATGTTTTGTTTGTTTAAGTGTCCTCTACCCAAATATGCATGGATAATCATGCGCCGCAAGTTTGAACAGTACTCGAAATGGCGGCTGGAAGGCTAGTATTGGAGCTCCCATATGAAAAAGTTCGAACCTCTTTAATGTTAAGTTATTATTACTGTGTAAAGAACTATAGTTAATTTTAGATTTATAGGTAGGTACCTGCTTTAATTTTTTTTATGTTCTAAATTGATTGTTATCTCGGCAACCCACTCTCTCGGGTAACTATCGACTACTAGCTTCTTAAATTATATTCATAAATTATAGGTTATTATGTAAGATAACGACTTCAAAACATGGCGATAATAACAAGATAACCTACATTTAAGTTAATTTATTTTCTATATTTACAATTGGCAATATTTTAGGTAAAAATACACACTAACATAAAAACTGTGTTATCAACAACAATATTAACGTCATTAGTCGCTAGAGGGCAGCACATAGACAAATCAAATATGGCCGCCGATCGACAGGATATACTTTCAGTTTTACTATTAAGTAAATAAATATACGTTATTATTTATTTTAATGACGACAGTAGTATCAATATAATATGGGTTATAATTAACCCATACTTCTAGAAGCCAATAGATAAGAACATTGACACAAAAGCGAAACTTATGTTGCAAAAAAACAAAAAGCTGATGTTATTTGTTCGGAAAAATTTAAATGCAAGATAATCAAATCACAATACATCAAATATTACTGCCTATTTGGTCTAAATGATAAAACAATGATAAGAAGTAAAAAGTTGTTTTCTCTCTAGCGGTGCCTAAGATACTGTACAGACTGTATAATTGGATTGTAAATTAGTTAATGAAATAGAGTTGACAGTACAACGATAACCATGATTAGTAATCGATAGTACTTTGTAGAATAATTGATGAGAAGATATAGAAGTAGAGCATGTCTAGAGGTCTTATCGACAGTGATTAAATTAATATAGTCTTCGGAATCTTAGAAAAAACACGTGTTTTTTACGTGCGGTGTGTGCGTGGACGTCTACTAATAAACAAGGAATGAATGAACCGAGACTGCAAAGTGCATGCCAACGTGAAAAATAAAATAACATAAAAGCTATACAAGACGTACACAACGTCATCTCACCATAAAACATTTTGTTCAATTGCCCTTGTTGTCCGGTCAGCTTTATCGTGTTTGTGTCCATTCAAAATAAACAGCCGAGCCGGTTTAGAGAGTCCTAGTTAATTTCATAGAATAGTTCATCACTACAACGAGTCATAGGTAAGGTAAGGTGGGCCAGCTCTGAGCGGCCACGGAGCGCACAGGACGTGAGCGAGCGGGAGTCGCGCTCGCGGTTGGCGCCCGCACGGAAGTAGGTTAGTAACTAAAGTTTTGTTTGCGTGAGGCTGCGACTCGGTGCACTCGCTCGCTAGTGCGGGCCCGCGGTTGTGCTCGCCGCCACCCGCCCGCGCGCCTCCCTTTCCCCCCCGCACCCGCGCATCTTTCACTTTCGGCCCGACTTCGCCTGGTTCGGTCCGCCCGCCCTACGCGCTCATTGTTGCGCCCCTATGCCAAGGGACCCCTTTCTACAGCAAACTTCTCATTCACAGATATAACAATTGACAACTTTGTAGTAACTTCCGAGCTAATTTCAGTTTGCTTTGACACTGGTTTTTCCCCAATTTTTCTTTTGCAGACGCCTGTTATTTTATTCTAATTGAACAGGTTCATTGACATGTTAATCGTAATTGTACTTAGTTCAATTAAAGGCATTTGAAGTAAGCTAATTGCTCAGGAAATACCAAATAATTTGATCAGGTATTAAAAGCATTGAACATAGGCTATTTAAATGATTTAACAGGCTTCGAAGTTGGTTGTTGAATGCCTTACAATATCAAAAATGGTTTTCAGTCGTAGTTCTAATCCGTTACAACTATCTTAAACTAAATTGCTATTTGCACAATATTTTATGCGCAAAACTTGTAGGAATGATATATTTTGTTTTGCTCTACGCGGAGTTCTAATAAATATGAATAATGTAGCCGTGGTTTAGCTACAGGTTCATATTATGGTTCTGACATTCATACCCTAAATTATATTTAAGTACAGTCCTTGAAAACAATAACAGTGCTGCAATAAATACCGTGCAATTGACTATGCATCCTTCTAGAATATTCCTGATGATGCGAGCCTAACTGAATTCATGTTTTGGTTGCATACACGATAGCAGTTGTTTGGGCTGTAGAACAGTCGCATCGAGCGGCTGCAGTGTCGGTGCTCAGGCACGGCGGGGTCGGCTGGTACATCACACGCATTCGCCGAGCGCTCATTGTCGCTGGTTATGTAAGGCGGAGGCCGCGTCGATGCCGCTGCGCTGCTTCGAGTCAACGAACGGCATTGACATGCGCCCGCCTCCCGCTGCCCCCCTCCGTACGCCGCGCTCGCCCCTCTGACTCCCCTCGTCGCTGCTGAAACCAGCAGCTGCGAAATTGGGTCACGAGCTCCGAGCCACCTCACGTACACATCGACCAGCTAATCGAGACCTCTGACGTGCGCACGATTCCCACCACTTCGCATCATGAAGCTCGTGAGCGACAGGCAGTAGGGGTCTTGTGTAATTGGTGCTGTACTTGCAAGACGACAAATGAAATAAACCTTCTGCCGTTTAAAATAACTACTTGTTTCAACATGATAGATCGGACGCGGAATCGCCGTACATCCAGCAGGACCTTGAAATCTATGATCTTAGAGCTCGTTACGTTCCAACTCAAGAGTGAAATCAGAACTTTGAGTCAATGTTTATACATACTATCATTCAGTTTCCTAATAAAGGTACATACATCGCGCCTTTCCGTATTTTCAAAAATAATATTCAACAACGAACTGCTTGCTCGAAGCAAGCGCGATGCACTTGATTTCCCATATTATTTATATTGTCGATCAATGTTAAAATAATAATTACTGGAAATAAATTCATATTTTAATTAGGTAGGTAAGGTATTATTGGATAATTAAGAAAATAAATATTGGATTATTTGCAGCATAGCTTCTACGAGAGTTGTACCAATTTCATTTCTAAATATGCATTGTAAATTCAAGGTTAATTGTATTTAAATGCAAAGTCGAGTTTAATTTCGCAAGATTTCTCTAAGGTCATTACTGCATAATAAAACGAAATAACTGTCTAAAATTTCGTTTTAGACTGCGTTTTAGTAGCTTCCGTTCTAAACGACAATAAAATTTGACATTGATTTTCGCAAATATCAATGGGAATTATAAAGCTAACATTATAACACAAACAGCTTCAATAGTTTCTAATATCAATGCATGAAAACGGAGAAGGAAAACAGCACTGCGCCGGCATCGAACGCTCGAGTCAACGAACGTCATTGACGACAGCGGCCAAGCAATTCTCTATGCTCCATGCGTAGCTATAAAGTTCCATATTCAGTGGGGCGGTTGCTCAACCTAGCCTTGGCTCCTACTGGCCTGGCTGACTTAGACATTCTATCTACTTTTACGAGTACATGGGCGAAGGCTCCAGTACTGTTTGGTACTTATAGTGCAGTCAGTACTTAGATGCAATAAGTTTGTCGCTATCGTCAGCGTGTCCTTATGCAATGTTCTAATTCTTATCGTACTCCCTCATTGGATTAGCGCCGTCGATTCTTACCTGTTGTTCTACTTGGTGGCATACGTTATGTCATGGTAGCCGTATGCATTTGTACGATAGACAAGAAGCTACTAAGCAGATGTCAATTTCGCAAATACATTGACTTGAATTGCATAATCAACGAACATACGAGTAAGCAAACTTTCTGCTTGAATTACTTTTGATTTCTATCCATTTATCTAATTAAATTGGGAAATTCAGAACCAAGATTGTATTTAATATACTAATATCTGTTATAACTGTATACGCATGACCTTGCGAATTAAGATTTTACAAAAGTACAAATAAACATGAATATATTACACTTAATTGCAGACGTAATCTGTAGAATTTACATTGAAAAGCTGATCGTTGAAGGTCAAGTTAATATTAATAATTAATTAGTAACCTATAGTTGTAATTATCCTTTGTGCGGCCGGTTACATGAACGTAGAGCGCATGCTGTGATAATATTTAATCATAATGAAATAAATATAATTTATAATTATAATTGTTATATTAAATTAGTTCAAGGGGGATGTGGAGCGGGGTAGGTATCCCGCCGTATGATGTCATATCGTCACCCTTTTATTTGGTTATCAGTAGCACTATATCAGCGCCATAATATATTTCCCCTAGATTAACTTGACCAAGATCTTGTTTCACTCAAAGCATTTGCTTAATGTCAGGGAATACAAGAAGGAAAATGTTATAAATAAACAAATAAAGGAAAATATTACGTAAGCGCCCAAATCTGACCCCGAGGCGGCCCTTCCCTATTTTGGTCGTTGCCATAACAAACCAAATACGTTTCCGTCAGTATTACCTCATTTTCTTCGTCATTAAAAGAAAATAAAGGGTGTGTCTTGATTTTAGGATTAGGTATGTATTTTCTCTTCCATATCATGAAAACCGATGGCATTGATTGATCAATTGAAGTGTGAAGTACGGCACCCTAAGTGCAGTAAGTTATATAAAGGGGGGCTAAGAGCATCGGGCGTGCGGCGAGGGTGCTGGGTGGTAGGCAGCCGCCCTACTTTCAGGGTGCGCAGGCTGCACCGGGTGAAGGAACGTCATTGACCCACCTAGTACCTGCGCGCTATCACCCGCCCGCCCGCGCCCGCGCCCCGCGCTCCGCACCCAACCAGACTGATAAATATAGCGATCTCCGGGAATATGGCAATGAAACTGTTGTGTATAGAACACCTAGACTGTAGGTAGAGGTAGGTTAGTGCGTCAAATGTGCATACGTCAATGGTTCAATCAATACGAAGGATTGGGAGGAGTGGCCGCCTGACCTATGACAGAACGAGCTGTTCGCTCACATCGTGCTTGCAGATGAGGATTTAATTAAGATAGGTAGACCTTGCTTATGATTTGCAGACAGTTGCTACGCGTAAGAATTACGAGCGAGTTTGGTTTAAGATGGCACCAGTCACGTACTTGTTATGTACTTGGATAAATACAATGTTTTCCTGAGACTCCATAAAACTCAAAAGAACCTTACAATAGCTAAATATATAATTTAATTTAAATAAATTTTATCTACTCTTCGTAAAATGCATTGTAGTAGAGATAAAATCTATCAATATTTTACAAATAAATGTGTCATACTAACAAACACATGTAGCTAGATAACAAGAACATTCAAGTATCAATTTCAGTTCATTATCTACAATAGCAAAGTACAATTATGTACCAAATATCGACCGAATGCGCGCATTTGAAGGAATATCGTGGTCTCGCGTCGTGGAGCGAAGGAATTTTAAGTTACAGGTAGTGTCATAACGGATACACAGAGGCACGTGACTGATGCATTTGGAAAGGATGGCAATTAGCATAAATTTCGAGGAAGGCGGGGCGAAATGGGGGTGTGTGTGGGCAGGGAGTGCACGGCGCGGGGCGGAGCGGGGTGCGAGGCCGACACGTGCGGGTGCAGGCGGGTCAACGAACGTCATTGACCCACCTCCGGGGCCTACTTGTAACGGGCCGATAACACCCCCGCGCCGATACGGCGACTGATTCGTCTGTGTGTTAATAACAATCATACATTGACGGCTCACTTTGAACAATTGCTCATGTGTGCACATGTCCTCGTCAGTGAGCCTGATAATGTAAATAATTGTGGTTAGCAAGGCCGTTGCGAGATTTGACGCTGGAAACTTCAATGTGAAGATGAACATTTTCAATATCAAACTGAACTGAAAACATTTATTTTACCTTGAATTAATTCAGGCGATATTATACACACTATCAAATTATTCATGCAACTGTTACTATATTTATATTTACATGAGACTATATTTTATTTTATACGTTTAGCTTACAATATTAAAAATCAGTAAAAAAATATGAAAATCTAGACGTACAGTCGGTATAATGTTATTCCCAGCTTGATTATAAACAGCACTATTTTCCTTCTAGTCTAATGAGCTTGTGCCAATGTCAAGTGTATCTGGGGTATTCAAATGACACTCACTGTAGAAATATTGCGTGTATTAATTGAATTTGCTTATCAAATTCACAACGACCACAAAAACTTTAATAACTTATATTTAATGGTTTTCTACCTCTCCTTGTTCCATTTTTATATAAAATACAGATGGTTTCGTTTTGTTTTATGTTAATCACAAATAAAAATAACTATAAAATATTTCTTCTGTGATCGAACCTACCTAAAGTACGCTACACTACGCTAATGTTTCATACTCGTACCTATTGTATAGTTACTACGTAATGTGTTAAACGCTGTTCGATACGGGAGTAGAAGAGACGTCGGGAAAATTCCGGGAAATTCGTGAATGAAGTGTCAATACAAATCTTCAGCCAGCTGTCGTGTTGTTCACTAGTTACATAATAGTAATAGTGCTACTATTCAGTATTACGTATCGGAAACTGTAGTAGGTACATACTCCCCGTATTTGGTACATTCGAACGTCATATTCTTCTAACCCAGTGTGCTGGGTTGATACAAGAAATTAAATATGTATTATCGCACTAGTTATATTAAGCGGCAAAAACAAATCATAGGGTTACGTATTAATTTTCTAGAATTATTTGTTTCTAATCCAAGTACAAAAAGACTCCCGAAGGGTTGGTTTTGCATTGGTCAAACATGAAGTTGGTGACTAAACGTCTAGCAGTTTCTTCAGAGGTTCGAATGTGGTGCTAACCACTCTTGGAAGTCCACTGCACCGAAGCCCACTTCCGGCCTTGCCAGGCCGATCAATACGTATCGGGGAATGAACTCCTGACCTCGAGCTGGGAACTGGGGCGCCGCGCAAGCGCTACCCGGTGTTGAAGCCGTTGCCGCGCCGGCCGGTGCATCCTCTTACCAATCCATTTTGAATTTCTAATTTTTCTCTTGAAAGCTCTCCGATCATCGTCTTCAACGACCCTTAAAATATCCATAGAAAACCAACCTCCGCCTATCTATCCAACTTTCGCGGTTTTTGTGCAGTTTCATAGAAACAAAAACAACCTCGTTCACCATGTTGGTTGAACTCTTGACATTCGACATTTAAAGATCAATAATATCATGGCAGGGGTACCTATCTGTTATATTATTCAACGTTGCAGGCGCCTTTGCTACTCGGTGAATATAGGTTATGAGCTCCGACCACTTTAAGCTGAAGTTATGATTCAATTAGTAGTTTTTGTTAAAGGTTTTCGTTTCCTAGTATTTAGCATTTAATTTTTATGGATTTCTGCTAAAATATATATATGCTAGTTTCAGTTTGGATTGAGTTGTAAAACTACATACTTATTACATGCATAACTTTTAGGTTTTAAATATTTTGGGAACAGTAATTCAGTAATTTGACACAAAATAGTTCCTATATATTTACTCTTTTAAATAATACGACAGTCTTAGAAGCCCATTGTCATAACCTGAAAGATTATCTAGCGTAGCGGTGGTCCAACACCTAAAATATTTTCAAAAGCCAATGTGTAAGCACCGACCTACTTAAATATTTGGTTTAGTTAAATCTTCAAGGAGTTGTTGCCAAATTGCATCGTGGCATTTTAATGGCGTAATGCGTTTTCTTTTTTTTTTTTCTACATCTAATGGCGCAATATCGCGCACTACCAGATTCGATCCAACCAGATAGTGCCCGATATTAACTCCGTTGACCTTTACAATAACACGAAGTACGTGGACTGAACAAAGCGAACACTGCGAGCCAACTTCTATAATTAACAATTGACTGTATCAAACGTTTTAAAAATAATATATACGAAAAAGGCAGGCATCAGAAGGCAGTACATTACTGATGAAGGTAAAGGACAGACGATATTGTTGTTCGATACTTGGTATACAGTTTGAGGCGCGAGCTGTTGAATGTGGCCCTGCTGCAATGCCAAGGCGACTGCCAAAAGGCGGAGTGAGGTCAAAGCCCAATGTCAGGGGCCCTAAGAATTTGGTCTCCGCTGCATTTTAATGCGATATATTCGGCCAATTAATGAGCGGCTCCATTCAGAAGTCACGAACTGCGACGAGATGTGTTTGTACGCTTGTGCGGGAAGTAAAAGTGAGTTACTGCAGTTGCAGCCGTCTTCAAAGTTATTTACTGCTTTCGTCGCATTCGGAGTAATCTGTTTTTGAATTTTTGTACAGGTACCTACTCAGTTCGGCTTAAAAAGTTGTATGTTTTAGTAAATATAAAAGAGAAAGACTTTATTTGTAAGGATTTGTGAGTTCGGGACTACCACTGCGTTTGAAATAAATCTGAAAGGCTAAGCCGCGCTTACTAAGTACTATAAAATAAAACTTTGCTTCTTGCATTTCGATCTTCTAAGGGTCGACTTCTGTCACCAAAACAAACTTCTTATCTCATGAATGTTAGCATGAACTTTTTGAAAATAGCTGACGCTATGGTTTAAAAATAAAATAATTAAGCAATGCAACCTTTTTTAATCGATCCGAGTTGCCAAAGAACTACGTGATAAACAACACGAACGTTTAGAAGTTCAAATGTTAACCATGACCGTCATCTTTACTAAGCATACAGATGCGGGGTTTGGCCGGCAGATGGCATGTTAGTCGAAAAATGATATACGCACAAAATGTGATACAAGGAGTGGCCGGCAGATGACATGACAGTCGCAGACGACGGCAAATGTGAAAATTGATGATGCCATGATTCGCTACGCGGGTATTGAAATTCAGCCGTTACTGTGTTTATTTAGTTTTAATCATATATGTGGACTTAAATGCATGTTATTGCTTTATTTCATGTCATTTTAATTTAAATATATGTTGACATAATTAGGTAAGTGGTTTGTCATGTTTCTTAAATGTACTTAACCATCTATCATACTCAGCCTATCAATTTAAGCCTATTTAAAATATGAAATGTCTTTAAGACTAAATTCTTTTGAGATTTTTTTAAAGGCAGGAAAATGGGGAATTTAGTTTTTTGAATAAGCACATCATAAAACTACCACAGTATAGCCATTCCGAGATTCTGAGAATTTCCGCAAGCAAAAAAAAAATTAACTGGAATTTCAAAAGCCTATTCTGTCACTGTCCATCTTCTCAATTAGTGCACTGACATTCTAAAATCCAGGCTGTTACATTAGAAATTTTAACAAAACCAAAATACTGGCAAACACTTCAAACAGAACGTAATTAAAGCTAGCAGTGCACAGTTCTTCTAAATGGATCAGAACTATCATGATCCTCAAATTCTGTGAAATGTTTGAAAGTAGAATCCAACAATTAGGTACCTGATTTTCGAAATGTCAACGGTTTCCATGCGCGCGCTGCCGTGCTAATAAAGGCTATAATAGACTTTTCCGGGTACCAATAAAAGTTAAAAGAGCGGCTTATTTTATACACGGGGATATAATTGGTTAACTTATTTAAAATGAGTTGAAATTAAATATCATAAGGTTAATATGGGATATCGTTGGAGTCACTTCTATGCTACCATCTGGTTCCAGGACAGACTTTCTTATTTATAAAATCAATGGGATGACCATTGATATTTTGAATAAAAGAAGTCTGTATGTTTGGGTATTAGTATTCTCAACTCCCGAACGCATTTGAAATAAATTTCTTAGTCTTAGATAAGACAGACATTTAGGTATATAGGACGGATGTTTTTTTTTCGGTAGTGCGACTTTCACATTAGCAAAGTCGCTATTAGAAGCTTGTAATAATTATAATCCTTTCCTTTTTTGACAAGAGCTGCAGAGAGCAGGACAATCCTGCGGTAGCAGCATACAGCCGTAACCAACCCAAACTTCATGTTAACGCACGGAAAGTTTCGGTAACGATAGTCCCTGTATACAAAAAGATTTCGTGATTTCAAAAAAGTCTTTCATTTCTCTTTTCCTCGTATACCTTAAATACGACATTTTTCGTGTAGTATTTTATCATGTCAAGAGACACAATTACTCTAAGGAAGTTTACCAAAGGTTCGCATTCGCATCGCAGTCGCCAACTGTCAAAAACACCGCTAATGTTCCTGCACTTTGACAAGTTTTTGACATTGACTGTCGCTGAGATTATATTGCAACTTGAATTTGAATGATTTTTAAGTAGTCAATTGGCCTTCGGAGGTCCTTGCACGAAATTTTTGACGTGCGGCAATGCTACGGCAAGGTTAACGTAAGTGAATTTTGAAAATGAAAAACTACAACCCCATGGTATTTTGGTTTAATTTTATGAGACATTCACAATTAGTCATCATCTTCCTGCCCTTATCCCATGTTACTTGGGGTCGGCGCAACACGTTTTATTCTTCTATTCTGTTCTATCAGTCGTCACTCTATCACTAACTCCCTTTTCTTTCATATCGCTCCTCACACAATCCATACATCTTTTCTTTGGCCTTCCTCTCCCTCTCCATCCATCCACATTTATGTTCATGACTCTTCTAGACATTCACAATTAGTATCATACAAAAATATGAATGTAGGATCTAATTCAAATAAATATTTTGTGCAAAACGAGTATTCACGGGTCACGCTAGCAGGCTCAACTATTGGTATTGGTTTTTCCAGCTCAAATCATCTTTATTTCAAATGACAGCCACTGCATCCCTTATACATCGTTGTCGATCGGTCCAATACTTCTCGTAGCCAGCGCACTCCGCGGCCTTCACCAGGTCATTGGTCCACATTACGGGTGGCCTTACAACTTTATGCATTCCGGTACGCGGCCGCCTCTCCAGAACTCTGGCCCGAATCCTTCAAGCATAAATATTTCCTAACGTGGTCCTGTTAAAAAATCTGGACCGTTATGTTTATTTGAAAGGTAGGCACGCTAGCAAAAGGATTATAAAAAACCTCCCCTTGATAATGTTAAATTACGCGAAAAAAGTTTCCTGTAAAAGTGATGAAAGGAAGAAAACACCATCGTTATTAGGTCACGTCCCTCGACGGCTGAGTGGACATTATGTAAAAATAAACGTTTTATTTTCACTCCATTATATGCCTATTTTAATATTTTTAGTATCGATATTTTAGCGTGACAGGGGAAAATGAACGGTACAATAGAGATGTTTTTCAATAAAAATATGTAAGCAATATTCTGTGTTTGGTGTATACGCGTATTTTTTAATAGTAATGAAAAATGTAATAGTGTTTTTGTAGTATAAATGAGAATTGGGATATAAGAGAGACAAAACGTGCCGAAGAAAGTGGGGTACTTTCTACCTGTTTTCGATGCATTTCGTCGTATGTATTTCATTCTTAAGATTTTCACTAAAAAATCTGTAGAAGTCCTGTTACTCGTATGGAAACAAGTTCTTAATAATTACTATGAGTAATAATTTTATACATCTTCACATATTTAATAACTCGCTGCCAGTTCTACCAGTAATCACTGTAGATGATTTCCTATTAAAACCACTGAAAGATATAAATGTAACACCATAAACACGTTCAAAATCCCCTGTTACAAAATCCATGAAGCGTCACCATGGAAACCGTACAAAGTCCCAGGTTAGCCGGTTGCTTCGTACCGGTGAGATGACCTCTTGAATTTCCGAAGGTCGTTACACGTGCCTCCATTGATTTTCGTAGATTTGTAGGAGTATTCACACCGGTATGTGCATGGCTGTGTGCTGTGGCAGTGACAGTGGTTCGGCCCCCTTTTGACCTATTTTCAAGTCCCTTGTAACAGCGGGATGGTGACGCAAGCAGGCTCGGTACAGAGCCACTGTGTAACTTGAGAACTTCTCTCAATTTTATCAATTGATTAAATTTAGAGAAGTGAAAATCAAAGAGGGAAATAAAAATAGAGCTTCGTCATATAGATTCTGCGATTGGAAAAGCAGTAGAGAACTGTTGTAAGCTGATGTTGAAGATGAGTGATGACACATCAGCAGAACGGTATTTTCCTGGAAGTTCGTGGTTGATATGGTATTTGTATAATAGAACTTCTTTTGCTGCTGTTCAAAACCTGTCTCTTATTAGCTGCCAGTCGGCAGTCGATTCAGCAATTAAGCACAGGCTAGTATACAATTTGAAATTTATCTAGTCTCCAACGAAGCTATATCTAAATGCGGCTTCCACAACCTTTAAATATTCAAACTTATGCTTTTCATGCTTTGGATTTTCCACAGCGGTTTTTAGAAAGTCAACATTGTTTGGCCTGCATTAATTTTGTATGCATGAAGAGTTTGCCCGATATAAATATTTACATAGCTAGGAATATTTTCAATAATAAGTTCAATGGGTACTAAAAGCAAAATAATGAATCGAATACTTATGTATTTAATAACGGTAACTAAGATTTCAAAGTAAAAAGTCCCAAAGGTATTGTGTTTTTATGACCGTATTAAATATATTTTTACTGTAATTGAATAAATAAAAAAAAAGTGAAACTTATTAAGCTCCATAGTTCTTGTGGTTGCATATCATGCGTCCGGCGTTTCGTTCGCGGTATCATGGCGAGTTGGAGACGAAAAGTCAGTTGCAAGTACATTTCTAATATTGCTACTCAACTGTATGAACGGTTAAATTACGAAAAGAATGCATTGCTCTATGTATTTTTCTGCAGTTTTTATATAAAGTATCATTTCACCAAAGTGAGTTTACCAGTACTGATGTTAAGTAGCAGCAATTCCTTCGTTATACAAAAAAAGCAACTCAAAGATAGCATAACAAACTCAAGAGGAAACGCTATAAATAGCCTTCTAATAACGTAATACGACCCGTCTTGTCTAAACAAAGCGGGAATTTGGAGGCATTACATCGGGCTTCGTCTAGGGCGACGGAGGCGGCGGCGCGTTGCCATGACAACACTGCAGCCGACGACGCACCGACCCAGTTCCCGCCCGCCCAAATGCCCGCCCAAATGTTAATGACCTCCAAACCCCAGGTCGAAGTTCACGCGGTACACGAGTAGCGGATCTATCCATGTACCCCGTGGACGGTTTACGGGTCACACCATGTATTGATCCGAAGATTTTAAGATTGAATCTAGGGTAGAGATGGTGTCGATTCCTTGTGGAAATTTTTCAGTACCCTTGAACATGATATTTTTCGTTAAGAAAGGAATTTAAATAAATGAACATTGTTTTGGTCGTGTTTTGTCTTCGGGCTTGTTTATTGGACAGGCGGGTTAATTTTTTAGTTGCTGTCATTGTTGCTGTAAAAAGTGCAAAGTTAATAAATTAGGGATTATTGTTTTAAAAAGTTCGATAGTTAGCAAATGCGTGTTAACAAACTGCCCTTTGTATGTACATTGTACGTCCACTTCACACATAGCTAGGTTGCCGAGGAGGCGGCGCCTCTTCAAGCGAGTGTGTTCTTAGGTTACTATTGTTACATCTTCAGGTCAGGTCGACAGCCTAGCGCGGGGCTAATAACCTGGACACTGGATAGTTTTATACCTATGCATTTATTTCTACTGGTCAACTATTTGAACGATGTTTGTGACAT
The DNA here is from genome assembly GCA_950371165.1 of Lacanobia oleracea. Taxonomy (NCBI): domain Eukaryota; kingdom Metazoa; phylum Arthropoda; class Insecta; order Lepidoptera; family Noctuidae; genus Lacanobia; species Lacanobia oleracea. The sequence continues at coordinate 9,032,359 of OX493389.1, forward strand.
TTAGTTTTAATTAGATTGTTAATTTGTTTGACTCTGTTTTGTAGACTCGGCTTATCTGATGTAGACATGAAACTTGCTTATATTTTGTAGGTTCCAAATGGTATATTGTCAATTATTGTTACCTATTCTGATCATCATCTGCTTAGCCTTTTCCCAACTATATTGAGGTCGGCTTCCAGTCATACCACTGAGCGGCTGCCTACCGGACCTCCACAACCCATTAACTTGGCAACACGGTACTTCATGGCAAGACTGGAGTCAGATTAACTGGCTTCTGACTATCCTTAACGACTGCCAAAGATCTACGAATGACAGCCGGGACAGCCAGCCTGTGCGGCTATTATTATCTAGCCACGAGCTCCTCTAATTAACAAAGCGGTACAACAGCCGCGCTGCTGCCCCGCTGCACTAAGCGACTAATTTGAAGGCGCCCTTAGATCTGTAGAATGAACGAAAAGTATCAGAATAGATAACAAAAATTGACAATATACCATTTGGCACGCGGAACTTAGCGACTAATTTGAAGGCGCTCCTAAACTATATCTGCTTAGTAGTCGTAAAAGTATACGATACCCTGCTAATAAAATATGTCTAAATTAAAACTTAACACGTACAAAATACATGTGTCGCACACATGTTTGCGAATTCCTAGTTACGTTGCTTATAGATGGAACAGAAAGGAAATTGCAAATAATTTTAGCTCATTACAACGACTGCGCCTAGACTGAGTTGTGCATGTGTGTGTGTGTATGTGCACGCGATCTACGCAATTACACGTAAAGAACAGTGACAACGCACACCGACGCCAGTGTAATCGAAGGACTGAGCCGCGTCGCATGCATTTGCAGAGCTAGTTAGGGCTGCAACTAACTGCACTTACGAGTACTATGCAGCTAGGACTGACAGAGATAAAAAAAAAAAGTTTGCATACATTAGACACGATTAGCTCTGAGCCAAGTATTTTGCGCGTGGGTAAATAACCTTTCCTTTCTTTTGTTTCGAAGTTGTTAATAAGCAAATAGCTTATTAACAACTTTCTTATTATAAAGACGTAGAAAACTTTGGGTGGGTGGTGTCATCTGCCGTTTTTTCAGCGCAACGAATGAGCAGCGTAGGCGCTGAGCAAACGCGCCGTGAACGCAACATGACGTGCTTTAACGTGCAGCATGTTAACGCCTACGTAGCGTAGCAATACACAAGCGCCTACGCCGTGTAGTGAGGCGCTTGCTTGGTGGACGTACTCCTTTGCTACAGCAAAGCGGAGGAGTATGTTCTTCGCTGCAGCAAACCAAGCAAGCGCCTCATAAGTGTATACCGTAAAAACACTTAGGTATGCCAAAGCTTCTTTAAATGGTGGGTAGTATGAAGTTTATTGGCTTCATATTTTAACTCATTGTTATATGTAGATACACGTTAAAAGCTCACGCCCCTTTGTCAGCTTGTTCGTTGGTTGGTTAATTTAAGTTTCAGATATGAAACTTAAATTATAATCTTAGAAAAAGCTGCATGTCTAGTACGAGTATATCAACCCTGCGCTGCGCCGGAGTTGCAAAGCCGTAACTCATACACGCACATATTGTCGGTACTCGCTGGTACTCGCCGGTACTTCCATCTATTTCGTGATGCAATCCACTCTTGCGCACAGTTTTACGACGACCGGCGTTATTTACTACTTATTAAGTTTAATCGATTTTAGAGGTATCCTAAGTTTTGTAAGCTTGAGTAATTTCTGACAGGTTCTAATATGCTTCTTAGTCTAAGATAGAATCCATCTACCGCAGAATTAATCATCAATCTTTGCCCAGTTGGGAAAAAACGACAACCTCGCGTCAGTTGATAGACAGTACTGGCTTAAACAAAATTGAAACAAAACGATTGATGAGATTCACTTCTGGTAACAGACTCTGGCTCTCCTTTTTCAGTTTAAAGAGAAATAAAGAATTCAAAGACTTATGCAAAACAAAAAATCGATATTGCTATTTTTAATTCGAGGAGGAGCTCGTGGCTAAATAATAACAGCCGCACGGGTCGATCTTGAAGGTTAAGCAATGCTTGACAAGGTTGTTCTGTGGATGGGTGACCATCTGGTATTCAGCTGAATCCGGTTTGACTGGAAGCCTATCCCAATGTTATTGGGAAAAGGCTGGGCAGATGATGATGCTATTTTTAATTCAAGAATAAATGGATGGATTCTGGACATATTTTTGACTGTTTTAAAGCTTACGGTGAAACAATTAATCCACAATATGAACACAAATTGTTATAATTTTCCATAGTTTTAAATTTTGCTTTCACAGGTACCCAAACCAGTAGCGGAAAAACAAATTTTCTGTACCATTGGCTCGCTAACACGTTCAATACGCAAGTGTTGGTGGAGTGCGTTCTCTTGGCGTGTCGGGTGCGTGGGGCTCGTCTGTGGGGTGCCTAATGGAACGTGCTCACGTGCTCGTTAACGAACCGATAGACCGTCGTGCTCGTTTGAGCAAGGTGCTTATAATGTTAACTTTATTTATGGCTTTCAGTAAAAGTGACTGCTGAGAGTTGGATATGCATATTGATATAGATTTCATAATCATATCATTTATTATCTAGATTTGGGCAAAGACAAAGTCTCCTTTAATTATATTTTTGTCTGTAGTTGCGGCTGTCTCGAACAATGGTCTAACCAAGTTAAGAATGAAATGAATATGCATAGAAATGAGTAATACTGTGAAATGTTACACCAACGTGGGGACACTTCCTACTAACGCGGTTAAAGTAAAACAAAACTGTTCAGCCAGATGAAATAACCAGGCATTGAGTAATCGTAAGCACAGACTGCTAATATAAGCAAGAAGCGAAGCATCACGGATCAAAACAGGCGATAAACTCGTCTGACCTAAAAAGCAGTAAATCAAAAGAGGTTTTCTTTCAGCAGGTTTAAAAGGGTGTTTAAAAGCGGCGCGGCATGTAGCATGAAAAGTTTGTATGTGTCCTTTAACGAGCCAGTACTTGGCTGGTGTAGGGCGCGAGGCGGGGGCGGCGCCTATTCCTAGCGCGAAACTAGGCCGGCCGCCGACCGCTGGTGGATGACCCAAAGGAAAAGTGGTTAGCGGGAATTAATGCAAGGTTGATGAGGGGGCTGGCTTAGCTGGTTGTTGTGTGATAAGATGAATCGGAAAAAAAGCCAGGCGAGCCATGGGATTCTGTAATTTTACGTTCAAGATATTGTGTTCATTTCAGGAATTTGTTACAAAGATTTTCTTATTTTGATTATATTATTTTGTTTGAATAAAAGTCTCTTTTTGATGATTAAAATATAAATTACAGATAATCATGATCGTCATGTTTTTAAATAGATATTTATTTGGACATTCTGTTTTGATGCAGGTGATATGCGCTGATGACTAAGAATATCGTTGTTAATCAATATCTGTGTTAATTTAGGTCACATCGAAAATAATAAAACATGCATCACTCTTGGTGCAACTCAAAATTGATATAGCAGAATTTACCGGCAATTTATTGAAAACAAGTTTATCTTGATCGGCACACTTTTATATACATATGAATCATAGTTTAAAAACTGTGAACGATTAGAAGTTCAATGTTGATAGACGGAACAAAAAATGTAGGCCGGCCTACGAAGAAAGTTATTAGACACGGTGACAATGTGTACCTCTATGTACTTAACCTTAATAAAGAGTCACCATTTCTTTGTTACAACTTTTACGAATCATATATGACACATGCATAACTTCGAGCGTCACAATGGCCTTACACAAGTACCTTCAACTTGAACTACGCGCGCCGTCTGTGACTTGGGCCACACGACGTTTTAAACTCCGGACGCATGCAGTGCCAACACAAAAATTACTTCTCAGAACAGAGGTTCAAGAATCAAGATCTATGTCGTTTGAGAACTCTTAAATATCAGATCCTCTTCCTAACGAATTTGTGTCAGCGAAAATAACACGAAACATCGAAAAAAAGTGTTTGTTTATGTGTTTTTTAGGTTACAAGGAACCGTTGGGCTGATTGTTTCTTTTTGATTTGTGCCATTTTTATGTTTGGCCATGTGGCTCGTGTTTTCGTATGGAGAGAGAAAAGTTACAGATTTTATAATGTGTAAAATGCATCAGCATTCTCTTACAATACTTATTTATAATGTTACAATTATGAAACTCAACACTCAGGTCTAAACTTCATCCTTTAGAAGATCTTAGACTGAGGATATTAGTTGAGTATCTGATTCATCGATCAGACAACTTCTGGGATACTTGCAAATAACTAACTTCTGGTGTTTCCTTTCAACTTTACAAAGACTTATCTCGCGGACCGTTCAGGAATTGTAGAACCTTCAGGTTCAACGGTTCAGGGAGAGTTTGATACGCTTTGTATGCTCGACGCTTTATATTCTCAATAATTTTTGATATCAAATAAAAATAGTTTCTTTAGAATAAAATATTTTCTCAAGCAAAAAATTCCTCGTACTTCGACTTGTCTTAGCAAAAATAGATACTCAGCACAAAAAGTAAAATTAGGTAAGAAAACACGCAGTCATGTATGCTCAAAACAACTTATTCTGTTTGGCTTCGTAACCTGGAAGTGTTTATTTATGTACTAGATCTCGAATTACAGCCATGAAACACTTTACTAAATATTGACACAACTATTAAGTGACGTCTTTCAAAATATAAACTCGAAACTGGACTAAAATACTTATTTTTGGAGTTTAAAGAGGACAACGATAAAGCTGATTCAGTAAATTTCCTCTTAAAAGGTGGTTAAACTTATGATAAGGCTCTAAGAGTTAGCAACCGATTTCCGAATTCATGAAATTTAAAAAAATCTACTTTATACTGAAAATCTATCAAACTTAGGCCCGGTTTCTGAGATACTTTATCGGTCGTTTATCTGTCCGTTAACACTAATTATATAACCCCATTAGTTGGTTCATGGTTAACGCACATATAAACGACCGACAATAGACATTAAAATAGTGTTTGACACGCACTTAACTCAAAATTCTTAAGAAGAATCGCGTTCGGAGAGACTTTGTATGTGAAAAATCATAATTAGAGGTTTGGCTCTCGCCAGCTGTTTCCTCATCCAATGTTGGACCGACTTAAAGATATTTCATACACTGAATAAGAAGGTTATATAATGTGCCCCTCATTTCCTCTTAATACGGTAATAATCGATTAGTTACTGACACTGTTCAGACTTGTAAATGCATGAGAGGGTTATCATGAGTTTAGCCACCGCTAAAGCGGCAAGTTGCTGTACTGTTGCTTTATCGTTGTTCTCTTTGAAACAAAAGTATAAAAGTACCAGTTTTGACTTTATGAAAAATATCATTTAAATTCCCATAAGACCGTAAACATAACGCTGACTTGTAAACAAAGCAACATTTACTATGTGCAACAACTGTTGTCATTGTTTCATTATTGTCATGTTTAAGTTAAGATGTAGTTAACAAATAACTTAAGATTTAAGCAAAGAAAACTGAAAGTACATTTACCAAGTACTGAAGTAATGGTGCCACTATGCAACAAGTCTTGTAATATTTTTAATACAAGGTCAAGTATCCTGACCCAATGCTGTATCCACTATCGACCTAGTCTTTAGCCGACCTTGCTGGCAATCGTGATTCTACTTGTTGGAATTAAACTGTATAACGAGTGCAAAACACAGCACAGTCATATTAAGTGACAACATTTTTAATTATTAAATTTTTGCTAACGTTAATAAAAACATTCGAATTACTCAGCAAGTGCAATATGCATTAAGGTCTGTGACCTGACCTCATCCGCGTAACGTGGCCTTACAGCGTAATGAAAACTGCGCAAACGCAGACGGAGCTGGCAAATTATATTCTCACGAGTTAATTTCAAACGACCAATCGTGATGCTTCTGTGATGCTAGCAGCCAATGACAATCATTCATAAAATTAACTAACGTTTTCATTGCAATTTGCAGTGTCGTTTAGTCCCAAAGTATCTAGAATTGAAAATTAGTTCTGGGATTCTATTTCAATTCGTTTTTTAAATATGCTGGTATCATTTGATTTAATGGTAGTCACACAATTATCGATTTAACTGTTAGGAAATCATGCACTGCCTTTAAATTAAAGTGAGATAAGTCATATTGCCGAGATAAGTATCTTTGCTGAAGTTTTAGATAAAATCAGTCCGTTTGAAAGGAAACAGGCTTATCCACAATGAGCTGTTCAAAAATTATTATAACTCTAATTCGGGTTACACTTCATAAGCTAGATGAAATTAAGGCTGATTTCAGTTCATTTTTAGCTAAGGTACATCCCTAGATAGATAAAAGCACTCTCTCTACATGTGCAATGTGAAATGCATTTCTAATTTGATTGTTAATCTGTACTCTCTACAACCATTCTAAATGTAGAGATAGTCGATTAGTACATCGGAATAGGGATGTCTCAAAGCTCGGTAAGTAGCCGTTATTTAGGTAAAGGCTTCATAAACGTCAAAGTTTTATGAAAGTTTCTTATGACAGAATCTGATATACGAGCAAAAATATGTACAGTTAAACAGTATTTTAATGAGTCTTAAAACAAAATGTCTCATTGTGGTCTAATAAAAGTAGCTGCCAACTACGACTGGGAAATTATTTCCGTCACATTTTAATTTTTCAAAATTCATTCAATTGATGAATGTATATTTCGTTTTCAACTCATGACAATAATAATTAAGAATCGAAACAATCTATCCGAGATACCTAAACAGGCTTGGCCGTATCGAGTACAATAAATTCGATTCAAACACGCGTGTGTGGCGAGTATCGACTAGCGCACTCACTAGCTGCCAGTGCCGCCAGTGCTGTGCTATTGCGAAACATCCGCATTCGTTAATGTTCTCCTCAGATGATCTATGGAGCGCGAACAAGATACGCAACTGAACCACATTTCGCTTGCACTTTCGAAAGTAAACTCTTTGTTTTCACTCGGTAGCGGTAATTTATAGTAATGAGGAGAGATCATTGTACGCACTTTTGTAAATCGCTTGAGTGAAGTCTCGCCGTATTTGGCGGATCGCCAAATGTCGCACATTACTTTTTGATTTAATGCTTTATGGTGAAGTTTTGATTTTAATTACTCGACGTTTAATATAATGCTCGAGAAGAGACCAAAATGTGGTCGATTTTACGTCATGAGCCTGCAGTTTTTAGTCAGAATGCAAGTGTCTTCTTTTTGTTTAAAACAGCTCATTGGCTTTTGTTTTCTGTACTTATAACAAACTAATATAGACACAAAAGCTGTTTTTAAATCTCAAGAGTTATATATAACCCAGTTACCTTCTTTATAATTATGTTTTTAAAAGTCTTTTTATTGTAAACTTCCTACAAATAGCTTGTTATAAGAATGTATGAGTTGTAACGATTCGATGCAGGTGTTAAAACCTTGGCAGTTGCCATTAACGTACTTTCACTATAGAACTACGTTCGACTGCAGGAACAAATGGACATAATATAGAATATAGGGCAGAACACATTGACTCAGTCGCACACAAATGAACGGAGAGAGTACAAGCGCGCTGTATTCTTCAGCCACACAATAATATACAAAAAGCCTTGAATACAACACGAATGTTAGTCATGGAAATGTATTTCTCAAAAATATAGGTAATCAGTTTACCGGTGTTATTACCGCGTGTAAAAGTAGCGAGTGTGCGTATTTTGTGTCAAATCTTATCGCAGAAATCCTTCGAATTTTTAGACTAGAAGATATAGTTAGTTGTAAATAGAGTCATGGCCGGTTGTCGATCTCCTAATTTGATGGTCACTCGTTTATCATTCCTTTATACGCGCCTTGAGATGATAAAATGGTTAGTATACAGTCTAAATATATCATAATACCAGAACATTTGAATATGTCTACATAAGGATTTTGTAACGTTCTTTTGATTCAATATCCACTGACACATTCATTATTGGCAATAGATTTTCAAGGTCTGGCCAATGCAATTACTAAGAATTAAGGTTAAATCGAAATGTTAATGTCAAGAATTTTCTCTTTTAATTTCACGATCAGTACGAAAATTGGCAAAAATATGGAGTGTTTAGTCAGGCCACGGTCTCGGGCTCGAACTTGTCCGATTTTTATTGCGAGTTTAAAGAAGCGAGCGAACTTGCCCCAGTGACCACGGTTAGCGGTTGATATAAATATAATACATAGGCCCACGTCCAATAATAGAATTGGTCGGTACTCGGTGGCACATTGCCGCCGCTCTACGATCCAGAGCCCAAATTCCTAACTATAGTTACCAACTCCTCCGTTGCTAGTCGATATGCAGTCACGATGCACTTTGACATTTCAAAAACGGAATGATATTTTCAAGTGATTTGTTATCTGTGTAGTATCGAATATTGTCAGAACACTTTCAATTACGTCTATTTACTCTTTGCATTGTGCAATCGATGTATTTGCGAGTTCTCTCAAAGGCTGTCAGCTAGATAGGAAGACGTCGTACAAAGGCTTTCTTGTTAACCTATTTCTATCTGTACCTGCGCAGTACGCATCAGATCTTTCCAAGGAGTGTGCATTTGACATTTTCTTGTTGAAAAGTGCACGGATCATAGAAGTAGTTGCGAGGAGTGCGGGGCAGAGTGCGAGGGGGGAGGGGGCGCTCGCCGGTTCGCGCGGTGTAACCTACATACCGGTCAACACTCCGGCTCAGTCAACACTCGCTACAGGGACATTTGGAGCGTTTGATGAGCTAGTGCACTAGTACAAGTTACTTAGGCGAGTGCCAGTAGTACAGTTAATAAACTTATTGGAAGTATAATGATCTTTTGACCAGAGCTCTCAATCTTCACCACCTTAAAGATGCTTTTGAAGTCCTTCTTTTTGAAAAAAATCAAACGGGGAAAAAATCCAATAACATGAAGCATTTGTGGAAGCAAAATCCTACATTTTATTAAAAATGTTGACAAACGGTTTGTAAATATTTTATGTAAAAACATACAGACCTACATGTTCATCAACTCGATCTCAAAAAATAAATGGAACTCACCTGAAACAAAAAGATAATACTGGTAAATTAAATGCTCAACACAAATGTCTGTTTCCGCCGAAACTTAATAACCACGCCAATGACCGTAAAGTTTCAGCTTGACATCTGTATACACATATATTTTTGACATAAATGTACTGTGCATGTGTGTAACCTACTAAATTAGTATTAATTGGAGTGTTTCAGTGTGTGACTAAACACGTTAATCTAACACAGCGAATAATGTTTTAATTTTACGTAAAATGAAATATATTTCCAAGCTAGTTACTGGGGCAAGTAGCAGCGCGATGTAAACAGACTAATGCCAGCATTAGATGCGACTAGACAAGGCCATAGCTATCAGTGAAATGTCGAGAAGGAAAGAGATGGATACATAAAGTATTTATTGCACACATAACAACACTACAAGTGCATTTCACGCACACATGTACAACTTTTCTATTTCTATTACATGATCTAGGGTTGACTACTGGTGTTAATAAAAACGGTTAAACTAACTACGTCGATTTAAATTGTTGGTATTAATACTGGACTAAAAATCTTGGAGATAGCAAATACATGCGCTAACTAAAGTGTGTCACGGGCGCAAATACACTCCACGAGATTATAGTCTTAAAATTCGGTATAAACATCTAGCTAAGTAAAAAAAACTAAATCTAGTGAGTTTTTTTTTTATTTGTAATGGGTTTGCTCTTGACTCTAGTCTATGTCAGAGATGACAGAGACAAAGTCTACGATGGAGCGAGCTTACCCAGAAGGAGCTTTAAAGCTGCAAGTTGCTTTATTAAAGTAGTCAATAAGACATAAGGACCATAATATGACGTCACATCGAACATTTACAGGTAAGAGTTCTCTAATAGTAGACTTCCAGCCAGCTTGTTTGTGGGGTTTGCATCCTTAAAGCAATGATCTATTCTAAAGACGATATGAGTACAATATGCTGCCATTTAGTACCTACCCAACTTTTTTGCATATAAAAATATCTCCAACATACAACTCACAAGAAAGTCAGAGAGGTCATCAAAATACTGCTAATAATACTGATTAAAGCAGGAAAAAGGTGTTTCACCATCTAGGTCGGTTAAGGAGGTTACCGACTATCTTCAGGAATTGGGTGAGCGAGTGTATAATGCGCACTTGATATACAAAATACCTATCTTGATAGCGATAAGCGTTCCGAACTTGCCAGTTGCGACAGACTGTCCTAGAACCCGGTTTGAACTCGAGTAGCCTCAATAGTTCAGCCCCAAATTTTTATAATAATTCATCGTATCAACATTATTGCGCATGATTGTCAGTACGTAGGTACTCGTCGATCGCGGATGCGGCAGTGCCATGGTTGTGGGTGCTATGCTGGACTGGGTCAATATGAAGTCGGTTGCTCAATCGTGGTCACGTGATTGTCATTTAGCAGGTGCTAGCACACTTTGTGGTAACGGTTTGAGGTCCTGATTAATATATGAGGATAAAACTTTTTATGTTAATTTTATTTTATGGTAAAAATAGGAAATTACTAATGAGAAGTACATGTTTCGAACTGGTCTAAAAAGCTCAATGTACACTCAACCTCACAATGTTTATAAGCGTGCCAAGTGAATACAGACAGTCTTACATTCCATAAGTAGTGCAACTTAGTTTCCGCTACTTTGTACTAAAAGTCATGATTTTAGTTCAAAATCATTTAATACTCATAAACTTAAGCTTATTCTGCTTATAACGTGGAATTATAACGTAACTGCAAAATAAATTAAAACTTATTTCTCCATCAAGAATTCATCTATTTTTGTGTGTTAGTCATAAGGAAATGATATTTCGGCGTTGTGAAAGACTGGTGGGATTAACAGATGGCAACCAGATCTTCAAGTTGAATGTCTATCTCATCAAGCTATGCAATCTAAACTCCGAATAGGCTAATTAAACTTGACATTATACCAAAAACGGAATATTTATGTCGAGTTTAAAGCACAAGATTCAGCATTGCCATTCTGTGCGTCAACGTTATGACAACGATGTGGATAAATTTTTTGATGCCCAATGATTTTTTATACGAGTTTGTAAATAAGTACTGTTATTTATTACGGTTTTGTATAAACTGAGAGTCTTTAAGTCAAGAGTGAATAGGTTACTTCTAGGCAGGCGTGCTACATCTTCGACCACATCATCGCTTACCAACAGATGAGATAATGGTTAAACGCGTGCCTATCAATAGCAAAAAAAAAGTTTTAGATTCGAATAGTTATTTTTTAGTATCTATTACATTATTTTGTAAATACATTTACAATACTTCAGTAGCCACATTTTTTTAAAAAGATGCTTAACTTTTTACAATCTTTACGATAGTTCTGCAGTTGGCAATTCCGTTTGAAAAACCAGGAAGGCCGTTTGCTCCGTTCACTAAACAAATCACAAACTAGGAGGCTTCGCCAGCCATGTTGTTTGGCATTAAAAAACTTTGAGAAATATTTGATCACTTACAGTGTTCGTCTATGTGTTCCTCACATACAATTCCCATAGAAATGGGGTTATCTTGATAGATTACTCTCTTGATTCCGAAACACGATAGCGTTCGCTGAAGAAAGTATCAGGGTTCTGAAATCTCCGGCTTGATAGTTGTGTGTCTTAAGGCCTGTGTCGAAATGGAGTCGAAAACGAGTACTTCATGATGATATGCTTCTCCAAAGACTGACTACGTAGCAAAATATTTATATTTCTTATAGGAGAGGTTAATAGTTTGGCTACTTCAACTCCATTATTCAAGCGTGTCGTCAACACTCTTATCCAGTTCATTCATTCTCGTGTCACAATACGCCTATTTCGTAATCGAAGCCATAAAAATATAGTTAGATTCGTCTGCGAGCTTACTGTGTCAACATCGTAATATTTTATGACACTTGGAACTCATCTGAAAGCGATGCACGCTAACCTTTGGGAAGTGTATGGAGCAACAACTCCGGACGCCCTATATTCACATTACGGTCTGCCGGCTGGCAAATTGCCCAAAAATAATTAGTCATCATATACTCAAATCCTTAGTCGCGATCCTAGGATAGGACGATTCTCAGAACATATTACGGTTTCAGCGACCACAAAGCATCCATTGCATTTCGGACGAAATGTGAAAATGGGACATTTATGTAGGTTATTAATCGCAGTATTTTAAGATTTAGTGGTGCGTAGTTTAGTTTAAAATTCTATTTTAAATTGCTTTTCTCTTGACTATAATTTATGACTAGAATATTACAGCAAGTAGATTTCCCTAGTCCAGCTATTTTTATGGTATAGAATTGCAAATAGTAATCAATGCTAGGATAGGATTATACTAGGATTATGATAATAAGCCATAATAATTATAGCATAATGGCACATCCTCAAACAATTTCACTTTCAACAGTACATTCTGAATTGTTTAATACTACAGCCCTCTAGTGCTGAATTGCCGAACTTGCGTTGCGTCTGCTCGCCACTAGATGGCGCACATAAACAAATTGGCGCTGCCTTAGCTTTATATTATGTTGGATCAATTTCTATGAAACCTATTAAAATAATAAACAGAAAGTAAAGTATTTTTTTGATAATAATTTATTTAGAAGAATCCTACTTCAGCATTTTTTTTTTCGACAAATAACGGGTAATAGGTGAATGTACGATTTTTGCAAAAAAAACATCAGATTAAATATATATTACCATTGGTGGCTTTGTAGCCAACAAAACATTCAGTTATGCAAAGAAAATAATAAAAAAGCGTTCTTACGCAAGCTTCGTAGCAAGTGCTACGGCGTAGGCATTCAGGCGCTACACTTGAAGAGTTTCATCTTGCGTTAAAGTTGTAGGGCTACGAGCTGCTACGAGCATTTAAATAATTTCCATATTTAGCGAGTTGATATTTAATCTAATAGTTGATATTTAAGCTAATAGATGTATAAAGATTATATTTGTTTAAAATTATGACTTTGTTTATGTTTCAGTCACGTGTTTGGTCCGTATCGTATTACCATTTACAAACAATTAAATGTTTCCGGTTGTTAACGATTTTCTCTCGTTCAAGGTTATTGTTATTTAATTTGATATTTTGTTTACATAAAAAAGGTTATTTATAAAGTAATTTTAAATAATATGTGTTTTTTTGCGTCTAGATAAATGTAAAGTTCATGTACCTAATGTCTCATATTTGATAAAGGTTAATTGATTGATAGCCTTGTCATTATTATTGGGTTTTTTATTCGGGAGAAGTCGAAAACCTCTTAATTTTAATAATACTAGAAATATAAGAGTTTATTAACTGCTATGGGTATATGAGCAGTAATTTGATGATGCCAATGGTGCATCCTCTTCATACTGAGCCAATGACTAGTGGTTATATGTTTACGATATGACAAATCAGATAGCACAATCACTAACATTTTAAATTGTAATAAAACCGATAAAAACAAAGCATTGCCAGTAACACATTTAATAAATAAAAGTCTTTTGTCCTTGACGCAGAGTGCAATATGAAAATTTCAGATGGAAACAACAATATATAGATACCATGTATATGTCTGCCTCCCTCTCCAATAGCATAATTGAACTTCACGTAAATATTGTGTGTATGTGTGTGCGCTGCATACAATGAGTACTAGGCACACAGACCTAGGTCTCAGTGCGGGTGCACCGAGCTATATTAGGGTAGGTTGGAAGCTTACACGATTACTATACGTTAGAGATTCGAACGCAAAGAATTAGCTATAGAATTAGCTGGATGATGGATTTTTGGAGCTGGTGTGAAGCTGCATAATATCGTTCTTGATGTCTTTTATAATTAGAGATTTTGTTTGAATTATGTGTCTGACACGAGAAGCATAGATGTGGCGGGCCTATGTCCAGCAGTGAACGTATTTCAGTTGTTTATCATGATGACGTGTTTAAGTATATTCAGTAAGAGAAAGAACATGTCATTGTATTTCCTACAATGCGTGTATGTGTTATGAGAAAAGTACTGGTGAAAAACTACATTGGTAACGTGTCAATTGCCATCTTTTTATACCGACAATAATACTATCAATGACTAGGTTCCCACGGAACTGAGGAGTAAATTAATCGTTCTTTTATGTTTACGCTATCCATTTCTGGTTTTGCTTAGGTACGTATTCGATTAGAACGGAATTGACCTGTGACCAGTCCTAAATTTAAGTAACACTATTAAATTGCCTTAAACAACTGTTTTTATTTTTTAATAAATATTCTAAACTTTTGTGCTAAGCGCGGATTTACCCGATATATAGGTCCTATTCTAAGAAAACTTCCGACTCATTTGTACGTTTGACAGCAAATTACTCAATCAGCAGGCGCCTGTTGATTGTCATCGTCAATCTTAACGTCCCACGTCACTACTTACCGTCATAAACAATTAAACAAAACAAAAGAACAGTGAGGTAATAAACTGCACTAGTCCTCATATTTAACAAATTGTGTTGGTAGCAAACAAGTGCCGCGTACCTACCGAGTATAGATTGTCAACGGTGCATTACATAGACAGCGCGCTGTGTCTGTGTGCGCGGGACTGTCCAGACATCTATCTAGATATCTGGATGTGAGTGCATCGGTGCAGTGTTGGCGTAGGTCCTGGGGGGTAGGTCGGGTAGCCCGTCGGGGGTGTGCCCCCCTCCCCCGCACTGGCAATAACTACCATCACGTAATCAAACGCTCCGAGTGGGATGCGCCTGCTATGGGACTCCTGGACTTCAGTTTATTTTTCACTATAATGAGTTTTTGTTGTTCACTCGTCGTGGAAATTTAATTGAAAGTGGCAGTTTGTTTGCTGAAATATTGTCAATATCAAACCTCGGGCGAATCAAGTCGAACTGATTGGAATAAATGCAAGTTTTGCAGTCGACATCCAAACGTTGCCATAAAGTTGTTAGTTCATTTAGTTATATGAAAGATATTTCTAGTATGATCGGGAAAAGCCGCCAGTTAATACTTCTATACGCAATGGTTTTCTCCACTTTCCATCTGATACACAATTCAATATTATTCAAACCCAAGACAAGATAGATAGATAGATAGATAGATAGATAGATAGATAGATTCAGTAAGAGTTTTTAGCGTTTTACAAATGAAACAAATACTTCAAAAAAATTGTGGTAAGATACACTACAACTTTGACACACCTTATTATTTAGCTTTTAAAGTCCTTACAGACTTAGGTATTTCCAAAACAAACTCTTTTATGTACATATATATAACATCGTTCTATCAATCATTGCTATTAATCTGCATCAAATAATATTCATAGAATCTGTACACACTTCAAGTTTTTTCATATTATTGTGAAGAATTTTCCTAGATTACCTTTGATATTATACTAAGAATCTGCAAACCCGCGTCTGGAATCTCCTACTTTATTTTCCTACACAAGAAAAGTCGATAAAAAAGTACTTACAGAGGTACATACCTCGTACAATATTTTTTATGAATCTAATTTCAATTTGTTACTAAGAGAGGGTCCAAACTATTATTAACGTAGCTTAGATTTCTCTCATGACTTCGCTGATACGTTCTCTGCGGGGTCGGACAATGTATCAGCCTTGAATATTTAACTTAGAAGGATTTCTCGACTGCATGCGCAATGTTTTCAGTAACCATACCTTTTGAAACTACAGAGTGAATGAGATAACTGAATATTGTATGATGAATGCAATTTTGTTTAAGGTACTCGTGGCTAAATCATAACAATCGCACAATGGTTATGATTTAACCATGATGAAGCCGAGGCCGGTCGTCAGATGGGTGACCATCCAGTCTTATCAAAGGATTCTGTGGTATCCCGTAACTGGATTGTCGAACCAGATAAACGACTGCCTTGGTCTCCACAACCCGGTGTCCATGGCCCAAGTAGAGTGACCACTCTACGTAAAATATTAGTAATCAGCTACATCCAGGTTTACTGGAAATTGACCCCAACATTTTATCTCGAAATAAATACCTTATCATACTATTATTTGGATATTTTATTCATCGTTATTATATTCACATGAGTCACGACGAAAAGGGAAGCAATAACAAAGCTACATTAATTCAACCACATTCGAATTCGGGATTCGGTTCGTGTATGCATAACTTGGTTTTGAATAATTTCTTTCAAGAACATACGAAAAGAAATGCATTTTTTTGAGCTCGTCTTTGTCTTTTCTAAAATAAAACAAATACTGAGACTTATCGTCCTAATCTGAGTCTCCTATGAGACTGTACTGTCTACAAAATAAATTTTACTTCCGTGTTGTATTACCATAACAACTAAACGAATGCAAAAACTACAAAAACCCATCCTCCCCCGTTCCGATAGTCAATCAACCCACGGAATCAATACCGACTATACGTTATAATTGTTATGTAACCCAGCATCAATGTTTATTTACCAATACGTATGTCGCTGCAGGTCGACGACCCCGGCTCCTGCTCGGGAAATTTCGGCGGTGTCCGCACTTTAGAGAGGGATAGACTTATGCAGGATACCAAGGGTGCGAATGCACATCCTGTGAGGGTAGAGACCTTGAGCTGGCAAAATCAAGGGTAAGGTGCTGAGGTAGTGTGTGTGAGACTGTCAGTCCTCCGACCGGCTCTGTGTTAGTGCATCGATAACTGTGCACATACACACGTATAGCTAATAAGATATTCAGTATACACACAGAAAGAAGTCGGTACTTATGTGTGTATATATATTTGCAAGTCGTCTCCTGTCCACTGAACCTTGAGAATAAGAAAATGTTAAGCAGTCCTGTCTGGATATAAAGTGCTGACTCAGACTTACACTTTTTAAATGTTATGAGTTCGAGTTGAATGTTAGAGCTTTGACACTTCTTCAGTATGTAGATAGTGGTATCAAAAAGAAATCAGTAGGTATTCAAATATCCTTAACATATCGTATGCAGTTACAGGAGCTTTAATTTAAAGGTTTTTCGTATAAAAAGCTCATATTAAAAAGAAAAACCTTTTCGTCAATCTTTCACGTTTGATTTGGGTTCGTCTGTCTGTTTGGACACTTAAAAGTGGAAGTGGAAGTCCGAGCAGTAATGCAAAATGCTGACTAAGCAGCTACTTTGAATCGGATGACGCCTGCAAAAATGTATTAAGATTGCAATCAGCCTAATACTTTCTGCTACTTATGTTCGAAAGCTTTTGCTTAAATTGATTTTAACATATTAGGTTTATAATCGAACTTATCCGAAAGATTGAATATTACGAAAAACTTGAATGGAAATATCAATAATTCAAGAATAACCGCATAGGTACACGTACTACACTAAAAAGGGTGTATCGTAAATCACAAGAAGTAAAATTACAAACAATGATGCAATTCAATTAACCGATCAAACCGTAAAGCCGCCATAAAAATAAAAACGCATGTCAACAAGCAACAACTACGACCACGTGCTCAACCCAAAATAGACGCGCACGCACACACGCGCGCATTGCACGCACGCGACACGCACACATGCGCGCCTTGCACGCACGCGCCACGCACACAGCCGCGAGCCACGCGGCCCACCGAGCCCCGCGGAAAAATCAATATTTTGAGCAAAACTGCTTCCCTTAACGCAGCTGTGTGCGTCGGTTACCTCCCCGTATCCGAAATCCAAAAGCACTATCGCCGATTTAGTGGACAAACTGAATCATACCTTATCTGTTACGAAACAAAGTGTTATTTCCCCCATTAAGAGCGGGGGTAGTTAGATCGTGAGGGTATGAAGAGGTAGTGCCGTCCCGCTCCAATCAATCGGATGGCCCGGTCGCGCGGCCGCGTGGCGCCGGCCGACGACCTCGGGCCGGTCGTTACCCCGCGACAGTTGCACCCTGCTACCCCGTACACAAGTACGCACCCTTGTTCTTGCCGAATCTTGGACCCACGCCTCGCCGCCGCTGACATTGACTCGGCGCGCGGTTCAACGACCTCCGTTAACGCTTCCGCCTTCCGGTGTGCTCTATCGAAATTCTAAATAATGTTCTTAAAGTGGAACTTTATTTTTATTGTACCATATAAATTTCATGAGCACACTTAACGCCGAAACTTGATAGCTATACAAATAAGACAATAAAATAACGATCTTCAAGTTTTAAAACCTTTCATGAGTCATCGTTTTTCACCTGACTTCAAAGTCATATATACTCAAGTATTGGGGAGCCCTTATACGTCTCAGAGAAATAAACATAGGAAACTCATGTGCTGACGAGAGATTTCCTTTTATTGACCGAAACGTCTTCAACGTTCAGTAAAACTACTACTATTCTGTGTACTAATAAAAATAATAGACTGTGACTGTAAATACACCATTTTATTGCAACCTCGTAAGAGAAAGAGATATCAAAATAATATATAACTTGTAGAAATCCTAATATTGTAATCAATTCAGTGACTCACGTCCAATTAAGTCCAATAAAAATAAAACACAATCAGTTACTCAATGAATGGAAATGAATGGCTGTCCACGCGTGTGGGCACTGGGGCAAACAGACGCTAATGCAATGAAACCACGACACAAATCATTCCATATTCAAAACGAATTAGGCGCGAAGGCATGCTGGAATCCGACACTAAAAAAAAAGGTCAAAAACAAATGTGCCATCTCCGCTCAAATAAAAAAAAGAAAGGGATTCCAGTGCACCTTCTCCAAATTAACGAGTGACTAAGTGAACATTTGGGTAGCGCTTACGCATCCTTTTAGTGCGAATTATTTTTGACCAAGACGAGAGATGTTTGCTGTGGATATGGTCTTTCGTCGAGTGCATTAAATGTGAAGCGCGTAAATTAAAAGCACAATACAATTTTAAAACCGTGAGATTTTTTATGTTGAGTTATCAAAGTTACGAGGAAAATTGAAAGTATTTTTTCAACAAGCTTTTTATCTTTTCGTCAAGAGCGACAAAGTGGTTAAAACTTATAAGAATCGCCTCAGTAAAGATTTGCTGATTTTTTTTTTTGAGTAAAACTTGCTAAAGTAGCTTTGGCTCACTAGACATACAGAATTATGTACTCTGCCTTCAGCATTGTGATTACAATAGAGATTTCATTTTAAACTATTATTAGGGCTAGTTCACATTGCAGTATCACATTTTTTATAATCCTTTTTCATGTTAATTTAATCGGGGGTCTTTTATATTACACCCCTCATAGACGAAAGACTAGTGAACGTTACCCAGACTCCATTATGAAAGTAAAAAAAAACACGTTATGTTTAAATAATAGTGCTTTATTGTGAATTCGGTCTGTTAAGCCCAATCTATCATCATCTGCCTAGCCTTTTCCCAACTATATTGGGGTAACGCGGTACTTCATGGCAAGGCTGGAGTCAGATAAACTGGCTTCTGACTATCCGTAACGACTGCCAAAGATCTACAAATGACAGCCGGGACCAACGTCTTAACGTGCTTTCCGAGGCACGGTGGAAACTCGGTATGTTAAGATGGTTACCCATCCACAAACCAACCTTGGCAAGCGTTGCTTAACCTTGAAGATTGACACGTGCAGCTATTATTATCTAGCCACGAGCTCCTCAAGCCTAAGCCCAATCTATGAATATAGTAAATGGTTACTTTTCCCCCTGGTATGAAATATAACTCTTGAAAAAACCTGAAAAAGTTTAACAATGATTGTATGCATATACCTAGGGATGTGAATCAACGAAAAAAATAATAATTAAAAGAGCACATAATGGAGTACCCCCTTTCCATTGAGTTTTATTGAAGAAGAAACCAGTTAGAAAAGTTTCAGTGGGCACCTTTATTTAAGGACGATAATGAAAAGAAAAAGTACAAAAAGTTATCCGCATTAACAATGTTGGCGTCGTTTACGAATTGTTTCGCGGTATTGAAAGATAAAATTTTCTCAGCGTCTTTCTAAATATATTTGTCAAAAGCCGCGACGCGTGCGCCGGCTTCAGCTTTAATTGGCTTTAAATTCTTTCAATAAATCCCTTCCCGGACACAGCAAGAATGTCCCGGGAATGAAATTTTTATCGGATTTTCCGGGACTATTTCTTTTAACGTTTCCCTGCGTCTGCGCCGGTTAGTTGCGCAACTTGATTGGTTTTAACCAATCAATAAAACGATATAACATAGACCGAGTTTTGTGTAATAAATACTTTTCCTTATGTTATGTAATCGTGCTTTGTGGCATTATAAAATAAAATTATAGCTATAAACATTGCAAAAAGATACAGAAAGCCGTTTTCTTTTCCGTTTCTGCGAAGATAAAAGTGCTGAATTAGAACTTATGGAACGATAGTTTAGTACCACAAAGTAAGTCTTACATTACACACTTACAATTTAACGCTGAGCCAGACAGCTCGACAACGTATTATTATCTTGTTAGTACAAAATTCGCCATTAACACCTAAGCTGCAAGTGTGTAAGTCGTTGCATAATTCTCTTCCGCGATCTAGATCAGAAGTCGGTGCGGTGAAAGAGGCCGAGAGGCCGTTTAACGTGTGTGCTGTAATAATCCTTAATATATGTTCTGTTTACAGCGAACGCTCGTAAAGCTTGCTTCTTACTTGTACTATTTTGCCTTACCTTTAGCTAGAATAGATATGTATAATATTATTATTTTTTGTTTTTTTTTAATTTGTTATGGGTTTGCTCTTGACTCTAGTCTATGTCAGAGATAACAGAGACAAAGTCTACGATGGAGCGAGCCTTCTCAGAAGGAGGATATTTCAAGTTGATCTGAGGGGTTTAAAAGGCCACTTTAGGAGAATCATATTTTAATCATAATATGAATCACAAAACACTCTGTCAAATTTAATTTTCATCTTTATCGCTAACACATTAGGTTCAAGGTTGATTGGGAAAATTTGACAGTGACGGGTAGTGTGATGTGCTGTCTGATTCTGCTAAGGTGGCCTTTTTTAGACCTCCAGGTCTCAACGATTGCCAAACGGCGCCCTCGATTTTGTTTTGAGCATTTATTTGCCATAGAAAATATGTCAAGAAGACATCATTGGGAAATCACTGATACTCAATAAAGTTGAATTAGGGCCTTGACGCAACTCTAATTTTTTTTAAGCAAAGTTCGCATTCGCATCTCAGTTGCAATCTGTTAAAAATGTATGAAAATTGAGGCTCGGGAATCTCGTGTTCCGAGTCTTAATAAAATGTAGCTAACATTTTTTTTTTAACGAGGAATATGGGGCTGTGCTGCAAAGTCCACATAAGCGAAGAGACGCACCTGCTGAAGCCGCAACGATTTTTAAAATGCTCATTACACACCAGGCCGAAATTACGTCCCAATGGCCATTGCACGTAAATTAAGTACACCGAATTATCGTCGCGTAATCAGCAGGTGTGTTGCAAGGCTTATTTTTTCGATTCCACTTCGAAATAACACAGCAAGAGACAGAAAATAATTGATAGGTACTAGTAAGGTTTTGTTCTCAGCCTTATGTATCACTAGTTGACCTGCGCAACTTCGTCTGCTCCGCTCCTATTGGTTTTAGCGTGATAGTGATAGCCTATAGCCTTCCTCGATAAATGGGCTATCTAACACTGAAATAATTTTTCAAATCGGACCAGCAGATCCTGAGATTAGCTTGTTCAAGCAAACAAACAAACTCTTCAGCTTTATATATTAGTATAGATTCAGATTTATACTCGTATATAAGTATAGCTTTATATATTGGTATAGATTAAATATGTCGCAAAATATAGGTATGTAGAAGTATTATCCAATATTTATTACTACTGGTTACTCGAGATAATTAGGAGCCTACATACCAGATACCACATAACTGACTTGCCAGGGTTTAGCGTAAAATTGAAATGAAGTAAATCTGCTTTGGTATGTGGAAATTTTAAATTTGCTAGTAAGATTTCGAAACAAGAAGCCAGACTTCGAATGTTGAAGCTAACTTAACCTAACTTATTTTTTTCATAAATACTGGACATGAATAAGAGAGGTGGATTGAATATGCTAAAGACATAAAGATCTTGATCGACTAATACTGAAATTCGTGTTGGTTGGGTTAACATAGCTTGAGTATTTTATACCTATACTAGTTGTCCCACGCAACTTCGTCTGCGTCACAATTTTCATTACTGCTCCGCTCCTATTGGTCTTCGCATGATGTTACTTATTTTTTCGATTCCACTTCGAAATAACACTGCAAGAGACAGAAAAGAAATGATAGGTACTAGTAACCTTACTAGTACCTATCATTTCTTTTCAGTCTCTTTAGCCCCCAGCCTTATATATCACTAGATGACCCGCGCAACTTCATCTGCTCCGCTCCTATTGGTTTTAGCGTGATGATATATTATAGCCTATAGCCTTCTTCAGTAAATGGACTATCCAACACTGAAAGAATTTTTAAAATCGGACCTATAGTAGTTCCTGAGATTAGCGCGATCAAGTAAACAAACAAACAAACAAACTCTTCAGCTTTATATATTAGTATATATAGATATAGATTATTATGGGGTATTAATTTTTTCTCAGTTTCCTTCTACTTGTGAACGCTTCACTAATATCAAAACTACAACACACAAAAGGCCATGGGAACTCAAAGTATCTCCTCCCTCGATCAATCATGTTCATCTTAAGCTCGTGTCCAGCGGGGGTGGCTGGTGGCTCGTGGCTCATGGCTCATGGTTAGTGGCTCGTGGTTAGTGGATACATCAGGCGTAGGGAGTGTCGTCTCTATATTGCACTTTCATTAATCTCCGTTCTATACGCTATACTGATTTTATTAAGTACATGGTCTCGAGAGCGTAAGAGGTTAGTTTCGTAGGCAATTTATCAAATTGTAACAGAAACAGTAAGGAAAAATCTATTTTGTGTTTAATATTTATGTTTGCTTAGGTATAGTAACGCCATCTTGTATCGAAATGTTAAAGTATAATTAATATTCTATGCACACTTTTAAAATTAAAATACCGAAATGCTGCACTTTGATATAACACAGGTACGTCAAAGTACGTTTGCGTACCTTGATGTACATGTCTTGTACCGATACTCGCCCGAGCGAGAAAATTCAGACAAGCAGCGTTCCCCAAAATCGTTCGTAGCAGTCTATAGGGAAAGCCTCCGTACACCAGACGTCTTCAACCTTTTATATAGATACGTACACAGGCAATATGGCTGCCAGGGTGATTCATGGGAAACCTCAGGAATTGCAAATATTGCTACGAGTGTAATTAAACAGTCGCGAACATGCTGGTTTTAAGTAACAAGGCCGAATATAGAATTTCCTTTGCGTCTGTCGATGGCATCGATCAATGGCGAGTCACTTCCTTTAACATCTCAGAAGTTTCTGAAACGGCAACATGTTTTATTTATGTTTTCGTAATAAATTAGTCCCGGTAACATTATTGATGTGTTATGAATATTTATCGGCAATTTCTGAGATTTATTAGATTACTTTTTATTACGACCTGAATATTATC
The DNA here is from genome assembly GCA_950371165.1 of Lacanobia oleracea. Taxonomy (NCBI): domain Eukaryota; kingdom Metazoa; phylum Arthropoda; class Insecta; order Lepidoptera; family Noctuidae; genus Lacanobia; species Lacanobia oleracea. Next base: position 9,055,800 of record OX493389.1, read on the forward strand.
GTATATCTTTTTAATTAATGCTCCTGTGCCCTGAGGTTTGTTCAGGTGTGAACCGTACCTACTAGCTCAAACATATTATTCAAAGTACAGTTAGTAAGATTGTTCACCCGTAACAAAAACTGTCAAACGACCACGTGGTTGCCTATCACCAAAAAAATACCACGAGGTATTCATATAGCTGTGTGTTCATATTAATATCTGGCACTTAATGCGGCATTTATCTAAGATCTATGATATGTATGTAGTAGGTGGCGGCGAACATAAATAAACGCATCACGAGATGCACCGCGCTAGATTCTGTAACAGCTGTGTGTTCAGGCAAGCCCGCTCGGGGTCAATGCCCACCCGTATTTTCAACATGTGCCGACGTTTTCCGCGTTCCACGGAAAGCGCTCGCTTGTCATTCCTTCGGGAACCTCCGCTGCGCTTCGGAAGTCTTCGGGTTTCAGTGCTTCTTAGTTTCGTAAAAGAGGGAATAATAGCCGCTCGAAATATAAAGTGTTTCTTTTTAATTCTCCTGCTATTTTGTGTGCTCATCAAATTGCTTTTAGACGTGCATAACAATGCAAGTCTTCAGTGTAATGGTTTGTTTATGCAATGCGGTGGTTTGGTTGCTGCAGCATCCTACAGATTGTGTTTTCTTGGAAAGAATCACATCCACCCAGCACAGGCGATAACATTTCTTGACATGTATTATGTTAGATAAATTATGAGGTTTCGGTGTATTTTCTGAAGAAAATCGAATGTATATTAATATGAGTACAATACTAATTATTGAATTCAATGTTTTATTGCACAATAAGTTAGGTACATTTTAGATACAAATGCCCAATTGCCCATTATACGATTCACATGTTTGTATGAGTATAGAGATATAGGCTATTATGAAAAACAAAACATGGAATCGGCCACCAAACGTTGTTTCACACCATTTATGCAATTAGCAATAATGTATAACACTAGCCACAGTGGACACCTCGTCACTTCAAACACACAGTGGTCAAAAACAAAAATATTATCAGTATGTGTCTGTGTGTTTATATAACAGTGTCTGGGACCACCGGGCGCTGACATTGGACACGGTGTGATGTCATCAACACTTTATATTATGCCAAGGTCTTGTTTTAAGACGGTATTTGTTTTATAACTTTGTGATCACTGTGATCAGTTCAGGGAGGTTTAGTTTAGATTTGTTGAGGAGCCAGTCCGAAATTGAAAAGGTTACGATTATTGAACGTGTTTCTCTGCAACATTTTAGTTTTACGGCCAAATCACCCGTTAAACTTTGTGACAACTGTCCTAATACATAAAATTCTGCAGTTACTGATGAGTGAGAAACTACTGGTCGTAGAAAGCTAAAATTTGGCAAGTACACTAAAGGAGGATTTTTCGAAATTCCTAAGGAATGGGAAAAAACGGGATATGCGTGTCGCGGGCTTAAGCTACTAGCTCCTGGATACGATTTTCGCTTACTAAGTCAAACATACACACACAGACACACACTACACAAAAATACACTGATACTCTGGTCAAACCGATTTCGAACCTCCTTGGAAATAAATGCCTCAGGAGCCGTCCTTGTCACTGAAAGGTATGGCCAGTGGAGAAACATAGTAAACCTAGAGACAAACTGGTCCCACGTACGCAACGTGTGCAACGCATTATGATGTCTAGACTCTTGATTGTATATGAAAAACTATTCAGTAGAAACACACTTATCGTATGCAGTATGCAACGCAACATACGATACGATACAACAGCGTTGCATACGTTACGTACGTAGGACCAGTGTGTTTTTCGCTTTAAAGAGATACTCGTAGTGTTTAAACCACGATGTGGTCACGATCCCCAACTTCCGGGGAAAGCAAGGTTAGGTTTCGAAATTGGTGGTTAATAAAGCTACTAGTAGTTGAAAAAAATAATTGGATTATCAAGAGCTTTGGATACGTCACCTTTGGTTTTCGAATTTAATCACTGATTCTACAAGAATACTTATCTTCAAGATAAGCCGTCCCTTCTGTTATTACCTGCTATTGCCGCTATCAAAATCTATGTACACGCCGGAGATATTATTTTCATGATCATGACCAACAGTCATATTCATCCAAATTCAAAGGCATGTCCTTTAATTTTAGTCAGTAAATACATGAGAAATATGAATATGTTCGTTGCTCATTTCCTACTTGGCGCCGTCGCAGTAGTTAAAGGATGCTCAAACAAAAGCTGTAAAATTATGTGCATCATGAGTGAATGAAAGTTCTCAGAACAAGGGTCATTCCGAGTATTCTATTAATGAAATAGGCGCTAAGCATTTTGCTAATGCTAACCAAGCAGAAACAGTTGCAGTAATCATCATTATCGTACTGCCAAGCGTCCACTGGAAATAATTTAGACCGCCTAATGACTAGGTGCGCATAACAAAGTAGGAAGGGCAAATTTAAAAAGAAATAGGTGCGTGGTCTGTTCATGCCACTTCTCCTCTGGTTACCACAGATTGTCCAGCAGCGATGTTACAAGCCAATGGAACATAACTCCGTGGTACAACTGGGATTTTGGAGTTCAGATCGACAGTTGCTTCAAGTAAAATACAGCAGGAATTCAACAGAATCTCGATCGGGAGAAGGAATGGAATGGTACATAGTATCGTGCGCTATGAACCGCATTCGTGCAAGCGTATAAATAATTTGTAGATTTTCTTTAGACGAGGCAATCTTTTCGACCTTACAATATAGCCATTACAGCATTGATTTTGAAAATGCAGCTCAAAAACCGAAACTACTCGTGATGCAAAACCGTTAAGGCTCAATTAAGGCTTGTATACATGCCAATGACTTTGTGCATACAAACGGAGCTAACTACACCTCTCCGCGCCACTCCGCTACCTGTGTTTTAATTTTTTATTATTAAAATAATACATATTTTCAAAAAGTAACAAAACCAAACTATTTTCGTTTGTATTGCAAAGCAGTAGATATTTTTTTTTTTATAGTCTTTTGTTAAAAAATGAAGGAGTAAAATGGTTTCATCTCAACGATTTGGAGGTGATTTGGTGATTTTTTTTCTTATTATGTGATACCGATACATACATTCTGGCTAAACCAAATTACATACCATATCATGTAGATTACTACCTATTTTTTCAGGTGTACTCGTAATTTCTCAGTAAATGCCGATGAAAAACTGCTTCATCTGCACGCTATTTTTAAGCTTTTTCAATAGAGCGGCCTTAAACTGAGAATATCATCGACCTCAAGTTTAGTTGCTCTGAAACACGACGTCGCATTGCCAAGGTTACTCAATCTCACTATAGATAGGTACTACATTACATAGGTATCTGTATATCTGACGTTTATTACGTAGAGCTGCCCTTGAATCTTTGAACTCATTACGAGTGAAGGATCGCACGATAACGGTAAAATATTCGGGAGTATCGCTTTGTAGCGGGCCCAAATTGGTTTACAATTATTATAACCAAAGCTGAATAAATGTTTTAGCAATAACAATTTAGTTTGGTTATAATGAAGAGTAGAGTCGTAGGTACAAATTTTAATCTTTTAAAATTTCATCTTATAGGACGTACAATGCTGATAACTAAAAACAATATTGAATGTGCTGTGGACTTAGCAGTATCTCATAAAAATAACTTTAACTGTCAAGCATAGGTTATCTTTTTCAATTTCTAAGCAAGTTTACATGTGTCTTACATCTGTGACCACAAGATTATTAAATCAATAATACAACATTTAGCTGTTCAAAGAATATCGTGATCATTGTTATATTTACTTTAGTCATCGTTATATAGAAAAGGGTGTTCGCCATATAACATTGCCAAGTCAACAAACATGCGGCGCATACGCAGTCAAATGCAAAATTATAATGACACATAAACAATGCAGATATTTGAATAAAGAAAAACAAAAACAACTCGCGTACATACGCAAATATTCTCGGAAGCAACACATGCCATCAATGACCATTAGGACCCCTCGAAATTACTGGCTGAAAATATTTTTGGCTTTAATTTGCGCTCACTTTGATTGGCCGAAGGTAATAAATGCCAATCAATCTCAATCGCCAAGGGCGTGCGTGGACAATGGCCGTCTCAATTGCATTCAGTTGCATTCGCACAGATGCTCAGTGTTTATGGTTTCGTAACTCCGATGGTTGGCATGCGTGAGTCATGGCCGGCCAAGTTCATTGTCGTCCGGCCGAACTTGAACCCGCTGACGGCATGACAATTACTACACTACAAGATATAGAACATACCGTAATATAGCGAGCCGCTATTTATAGCCGAGCTGTGAAAACGATTTTATGTGAAAAGGTATGAATGAGAATGGAGATATGAGGAAAGTTATTTTAGAACTGATGACTGACACTTCGCGAAATTCCGTTTTATTTCTATCGCGCATGACGTGTTTTTTTTTATATAAAATTAAAATATCATCATGACCTACGAAAACTTGTTAAATCAAAGTACATCCATTAGGAGGCCACCCGACTAAAAAAGGGAAAACCGTAGGCCCCCCACAATTTCGCAGTAACGGACATTCGTCACCATTCACCGAACTTTCCAAGTCGGCGTTGTAACCGGACGGTGGCATACGTAAAAGAAGTCTGTGTTTGTTAGCTTCGCTCCTACAGCTGGAGGTATAGCACCGGGCCAGGCATGTTATTGATAAGGCTGGTAAACAGTGAGTCCACAATGGTACTGTATGCACAGCGTACGTGACAATGACTCCGCTGGGCCGTCTCCAGATATCAAACGTTACACATGTTCAGATAAACGTCCAATCACACCGATGTTTACTCGCTAATGTGAAAATATTACCACTAAACGGTGGTACATAACGTTACGTGTCACTTATTGAGACTGTGCAGCGAACCGTATTGTTTTAAATACTTCTACATTTTTATTATGACTACTTAGGCGTTTCACGAAGTAGGTACATAGTCGAATTAAGTCATTATTGTAGACACTTATTGTTATATCAGGTAAAACTAGTTATAACATTGTACGTAAAAAAGTTATTTATATACAAGGCCGATGAACGTTGACGATAAACAAATGTATCGTCCTCACATGAATTATAAAATTAATTGTTCACAAAATACATATCTTTAAACTTTTTTTTGAAAAGAGTAACCAATGAGTTTTCATAATAATCTTGACTTTGCAAATCTATATTAAACTACTTTAAGCTTTCACAGAGGGTAATTAGAGCATTACATTTTTAATTCGTTTTCTGACGCTTGTTTTAACTACACTGTGTGTGTGTTTTTATACTAGGTATATATTGTATGCATAAATTATCCTCAATGCCATCAGGGAAGTGACTCAAACGTCCATGAACCTGACGACTTTATTTCAAGATAATCGCAATGCTTATCGTTGTAAATAAACATATTTATAGGTTAACAGAATTTTCTAACGTTTAACGTATAAGAGGTGAGTTTTTACTTTACCTTTAGTTCAACGATGTGGCAAACTCCATGCATTACATTTAAGACGTAGAGCTCAGCCTTCAAATCTTAGTGTCGTGCTAGAAAAGGGCAGAAAATATTGGATATCAATTATCTCACGTGAAAAAGACAGCACGACATTCGCCAATTTTCCCTAAAAATAGACCCGAGCTAGGAGGCCAAGATTCAAAAGTTACTCTTAGATTATGTAAGCTACAATTTATAGTCTCTAGTAAAATTACTTAGAAAATTAATAAACTGATCTTATTCTTGGGGTCTATGGCTCACCCGATAAATTCAACAACCAGAAATTATTAATCATTGTCTTTGTTGCTATTGTTTTAATTATTATTTGTATTAATGAGTAACCCGGCTGTGTATACATACCGGCGCAGGCGCAAGAGTCACTCCGAGCCAATGACCTCGCGATCAACTATAGGAAAAGAATTTCGGACATGTACCGATAGTGACGTCACTTTCAATGTCAACGTCATCGCGTCAGCTTGTAATGTTAATGACACGGGTGAATGTTAATTAATTAGGTTTAATAATATAAAATGGTTGACTTTTGAGTTATGGTGGAAGTTATTCTGAAATATTTGTTCGTATTTTCTTAACATAAAATCTAATTAGAATAATTATAAAAACAAATAAACAATCGATTCAAATTTATGAGAGATGCAGTAGCAAACTGACCGTTACAACCAAAGACAACAACAACAATCTAAAAGCATGACGTAACTAAAACAATTCTATAAATAACACTAGAACCTTTGACCTTACCTACTACAAAATACGATCTCAAGTAACACACAAGCGACAAAACCGAAAGCCGATATTGCAACACAAATCTATTAGAAATAATTACCTGGGATCTCGTAACAGTGCGTCAATCGGCACTAGTGCAGCAATGGAGGAATTAATGAGCGGGATCTCTCAGAGTGGACCAGTACAATAAATAAACGCACACGATAATTCGGAGTTCACTTGCGGCCGTCCGTGGGGCCAACGACCGTCCTTAGCACAGCTGCGCGGTCCTTACAGACCTATGCCTGTCTCTTTCCCGCGGATATTGCGCGCTACCGTACCGATTTCCATATTATTCAAATCAATTAAACACTTCGGTTGTGAACGAATTTTTATTTTATGCGGCATCTATAATGTGCTGAACGAATGATTTATTTATGAAACAACCGATTAATGGAGCGGCTGTTTACACACTGATTTGTAACTGAAGTTTACTGAAAACGTTGTTCTGTGCGGTATTTTACTCAAAACAATTAAAAAATTGTATTTTTTTGTGGTGCTGTTTAAATTCAGTGTTATAAAATATAACATACTTAAACAATTTTTTGATTTTTGATGAAAATTTATGTAAATAACTAAATATGCTAATCTTGACGATTGCTATTCATTGAAAATACCTTTTACTTTGATATTCATTGGGTCAGGGAGCTGTCGTGCGGCTAGTGACAGCCTCTAATTACCCACTTAATATAACGAAATATTTACAAATAAACTGTTCTGAATCATTGCGCACATTTATATTGCCTTCTTAGTCATCAACTACCGAATAATCTAGTTTGTCTAAAGACGTTGAAGTTGAAGACGATCATATTTAAAATACGCAAACGACGCATAGTTTTAGAATCAGACTGGACGGAATTACGGGAACTAGCATGGCCTCCCTCGGCCTCCTGCAAGCTTTCAGTTTCAGATGATGATGATAATGAATTGTAACGGGTAAACAGAAGCCAGAAATTCTGACTTCAGCCTTGCCAAGGGGTATCGTTTTATCCAACTACTGGTTTGTAGAGATCAGACGGGCAGTTTCTTCATGTATTTAGCTAAATACTAGTATTCAGCTGCATTCGGTCAGACCAGAAGCCGACCACAACATAGTTAGGGAAGACCCATTGATGATAAATACATTCTGTCACCTGTTACATAAAGAGGAAATCTGCCAAATATTAGTTGTGCAGAATAAAACAGTGACATTATAATAAACAGTTCGGAAAACGGGAAATAATGGTTGTCGTGTGAACGCACCTGGCGGGAGCCGATGAACCCTGGCGGGCGGCTGGCGCGGCCGGCGCTCCCGTGACGTCGCCGTCTCGCGCCCGTCTGCGCTGACGTGGCGGCGCTCCTACGCAACCACTACTACATGCATGACCATTCAGGTCCACTGGTTCGAGTTCCGGGTGTTGGGGAACTGGCGAACTTATGGTTCCCTCACACCTGAAGAAAACTGTCAGAGCAAGAATAGAAGGCCCCATTTTCGGTTTCTCGCCCCTTCTGATGACTCACATTTGTTTCGGAATTTTCGTCATAAAATTCAGTCACCTAGTAAAACGGTGTCGAGTTTTAAAACGTTGTCGTGTAAAAGTGCTAAAGTGTCTTCTTTGTGATAAATTAAATCATTTAATAATTTCTGACAACACAGTAGCGGCAAATATTTCCAATCTCCCAAACGAGTGTAACAAATAAGATCCCTAACTTCCTCAAACTTCTCTGTACTTATTTCCGTTTTATACTCCATAAATCCTCTCATTAAAATATACCGACTCGTTTCCACATCTATCTTCTACAAAACACTCGCATCTCCCGGGGACAATCCGTGACTGTGATTCTATAGTGCAGCCGTACACTTCCCGGCAGTGTCTCGTTTCATTTTAGATTAAATTCTCGAAAGGCTCTCCACCTCTCCTCTGCTGGCCCTTTACGTATTACACTCATGAACCTCGTAAGCCCTTTCAAAGTCTGGGACCTGGGACGCTACTTTTGAAGATTATTCGCCAAAGAGAGACCAAAAATAGCTGAGTAGCTCATGACTACGAGTTAAAGATTGGTAGATTTTAAACCGAATTTTAAACATAATTTCCAAAACAATATACTGAACCCAGTGGTTATTCACACCGGAAGTAGAGCTTGAATAGTAGAAGGCAAATACATGAACAGTAAATAAATATTCAAATAAAATAGTTAATTCAGTAGTAGATAATAATTAACAAAATTTACATAAGATCGTCGGACAGAAAGGTGATGTTTAAGTTTTCTATGATTAGTATGCATTATAACGAACGACAAATATGTATGAGCCTGTCAACTGTTAATATGAATACATTGTGGCTAAATATGTAAAGGAAATTATGTGGATTCGTAAGAAAACTGTTGAATAAATAGATGGTATTCACGCTTGCCACGATCGAAGAAATATCAAAATTATCCTGCACCATCTAACATGATCCGATATTATGTAACAGGGAATATGTTGGAGCTATTGAATTACCAACAATGGAAAAACACTTAGAAATATAAAAAGGTTACTAATCTCCTCTTTAACATGAATTCTACAGTTATGCTGAATTTCTGAGTTCAAAACAGAGGGATAAGGTTGTGCAGCCTTTTTCCAATGCCTATCATCCCAGGTTCGCCAAAGGACGGACTCTTACCTCGCTCTCATAATTGAAGCTTCCCCAGCAATAACAATAGGACTACCAAAATATCTTTCGTACTTATTGCAAGGGCAACTTTCTCATAATGTTCGTGGTCACTAATGCCTGTTCTGCTGTCTGGCGACATGTAATGCATTTCCAAGCATCGAATGGATGACGCTAAGCTTGCTGCCTGATCCGAGTCGTAAGGTCGCTCCATACGTGTCTGATCGCATACGGATTGGGACCAGTTAGGAAATTACGGGACTTGTTTATATTCGGTGTAAAGAGAAAAATGTGGGGAATCCTTTAAATAATGGTGATCAGGTTTTTTGGTTGATGATTTGATTTAATTGTGGGGATGACTCAATTACATCTTTTAGAACCACTATTCATCTTGAATAGAGGCTCTAAAAAAAATGTCATTTCGGTGAAGTGACATTCTACTAGGGATAGCGACTGTCGATAAGTCATGGCATGGCATGGAGTTGACATCTGGTCTCAACTTCGGCGCCACCATCGAGTACAAAGCCCAAACTGCGGCCAAAAAGCTGGGCATCCTAAATAGGGTGAAGCGATAAAAAATGTCTAAAATGTATGCCAGTAGAAAGAAATTTTTGCTTGCTAGAGCCATGTTCCAGATCACTAGTGGATGTCCAATTTAGCCATAATTATCTAAATATACCAGCCGAAACTCCAGATTATGTTTGACCATTTTCAACCCAAGGGAAAAAAAATAATTATCATAATTTAAATCCTGGGTCCATTTTGTTACAAATTACCAGTAAAAAGTTACCATCACACCAAAGCTTTAGTTTTGGATTACGATTAGTTACCACAAGAGGTGGTTGGACTAGTTTAAGTTATAAAAAATATAGACTGGTCCTTATTAGCCCCGTAACTACCCAGTTTCAGTCGGCAGCTCTTACACCCAGTACATGGAGGCTGTCTAATCTGTAAATCCTGTGATCCGTATCTGTGCTGAGTCGGAAGCCTAATATATTGCCCTTAACTGGAATATATTTACGAGTGCGAGCGGCCGCGTCGCTACAGTGTCGCCATTACATGCGTGTACTACTTTATAGCACAAGTAACATTTACAGATAAAATACTTGTGTGTGATTTTCTTTAGATTTTTAGGGTTCCGTACCCAAAGGGTATCCAACGGAACCCTATTACTAAGCCTCTGCTGTCCGTCCGTCCGTCCGTCTGTCTGTCAGCGGGCTGTATCTCGAGAACCGTAATAGGTAGAGAGCTGAAATTTTCGCAGATTGTGTATTTCTATTGCCGCTATAACAACAAAAAATAAAAATTAAGGTTTATGGTACGGCACACTTCTATGCGAGTCCGACACGCACTTAGCCGGTTTTTTTGAATACTTATAGATTTGTGTCTCAAATAAAAATAGAAGTCGTTCCTTTTTCGTGAATCTAAATAAAAATAACTTCCTAAATCATTAACTCCGTCATGAACTCATGAGTAGAAATCGGATAATTGGATGCATATTAACCTATGGTTAATTTTTAGCTAACTTATTAAATATGGATGCGAGGAGCTCGTGGCTAGATAATAACAGCCGCACGGGTCGATTGGTCTGTGGATGGGTGACTATCTTAACATTCCGAGTCTCCTCCGTGCCTCGGAAAGCACGTTAAGCCGTTGGTCTCGGCTGTCATTTGTAGATCTTAGGCAGTCGTTACGGATATTCAGAAGCCAGTTAATCTGACTCCAGTCTTGCGATGAAGTACCGTGTTGCCCAGTTAATAGGTTGTGGATGACTGGTAGGCAGCCACTCCGCGTAAAATACTGGTATTCAGCTAAATCCGGTTCGACTGGCCGACCCCAATATAGTTGGGAAAAGGCTAGGCAGATGATATTAAGTATGGAGGCGGTTTCTGAGAATGTGTTAATTAAAATAAAATCCCGGGATTGAATAGTGATAAGGAACCTATACGATTATGACCGGTCTCTAGCCATAAAGTTATGACATTTTGGTTCTCCTATCATTCACTTATCAAAACTTCAGTTCCCACGGGGAAATCCACGTACATATTTATTAGCGACTAGTGGGTGCGACTAGTTAGTTATATCATTCATTACTTCACTCACATTCACTCAGTTCCTATTTAAATGTCTACGCGGCTTGTATAAAGAACATTAGAAACCCAGTGAAAGTGCAATCGCGGTACTCCTGACTCTGCAAGAGAATACCTACATGTAGGGAAGTTATAAATTAAATTAATAGCCGTCTCCAATAGGCATTGCTATTGGAGACGGCTAGAAACAGGCGAATATACTTTCGAGACTTAATTGTTTTTTTATGTCTTTCCGTATTGCGAACACTGCTAGGTGTTGCGTTGTCTATAAAATTATAATAAAGTTATTTATATTATTATTGATATCAATTAACTGGATTATCTTACACTTTCATTTTAAATAATCACTACTTAAATAGATTTGTTTTAAAAAAATATTTCAGCAACGCAGGTACGGCGAGAGTCGTGTGCACATGCGTCGCGCGTACATTCTTTGCTATTTTCCATCAGGGTTTTTCCGGCTGTTTTTGATCAATACAGAAGTTCTGTTAAAATCAGACTACTCATGTAGCACGCCAATAAAAACAAAAAGTACAAAATAAAAAAGAATAAAAGATGCAATCAAGAACATAATGCTGGTATTAGATTTCTCGCGGCATTTTCCTTCAGCGAAATAATTCTGCAGTAAACATTCATAGCGCAGCGGAGGTGCCGAGGTGGAGAAAGTGCAAGCAAATGCGGAAGAGTCGCGTTGCATAGCACGCTGCACGGCGCGGCTGCACGGCTCGGCTGGCCGCAGTTCACACCGACGCTTTGTTGTGCCACGGTAATGAATACCACCGATTAACGATCTCGGATGCGTGTTTGTTGTCGGTGTAACGGAATAATTAGTTTGTTTATTAATGAAACTGTGTTATCTTAAAATGTGATCGCCACTACAACTGTTCGTTTGTTCTAAAGCTTTAGCTCTAAAGTGAAAGTAATAGAATTAATTGAGCCGGCTACCTATTTCATTGCGAATTATTTCAGTTTAGTTTTCGCAAAATTAAATCTCATTAGTAGCAATTTATTTACGAAACAACTTTAGATACTAGAGAAGTTATATTACGAAAATTGAGAAATTACGACGCAATTTTCTCATCAAGTTACTTTGATAGTAAAATAATAGTAATTTTCCTAAACAATAAGTTATGATATCGTGCTGAGTGTACACGATGATGGCTTGTTTCCGCCTCGGCGAGAGTGCATGACGCGCCGGGACCGTCCAACGAAAGTAAAACCGTTGATGATGAGTGAATGCCTTGAGACGAGTCTAGCACCGACGGTCTGTAATTAGCCTAATCCACTTGACTTATTGATTTGAATAATTCGTAAGTTGGAGGTAAATTTTGAGTTCGAGTGCAGGAGTTTGTGTCGGCGGATCTAATAAGCGGCTTACGGTTTGCTTCAAGCTGATATGTGAGAAACTTTTGCTGTAAGCTCTACTCAGTGTTCGAAATTTTGGAGAATCGCTATTCGCAGATAGATCGTAACTAAATTTAGATGTTACGAGTTATTGATGATTTTGTGATAGGTTAACTTCATGAAATCACCGAAACAAAAATATTAAAAATTCTAATGGGTGTATTTTCTTTAAATTGAAATTCATCATCGATATTTGCTATTCCAATTTCTTATATATATTTTTTAATGATTTTGGAGCTAAAGTTATCTTAATTTTGCCAATATTGTTTGTTCTCCACGTGTTGCTATTTATTATTAATTAAACCTGTCACCTCTAGGTGACATTCACATAAATAGCTTTTGGACTCAGACTGATAAATGAGACTGTTAGTGCAAATGCGACAGTACCTTTCACAGCAGACTCATCGCTAGATGTTGCAACACTAGTCGGTGCAGCGACGCGAAATGCAGTTACGTATAGTAAACTAAACACTTCCGCGTGCGAGCAGGAAGCCTCGAACACTTTCCCTTTTGCCCGCGCGCAGCAGCCGACCACTCTATACATCACTATAATCCCACCAAACCGAGAGACATCCAACTCCACCACCAGTCTCCACCTCACTAGCCCTCCTTAACTCAGCCGACTTATAATGCAGTTAACCAACAAATGAGGTTAAGTGTTCGCTGCTTCATGATGCGTAGCAGCTGCTAAGCATTTGAATTAAGGTATCTCATCGAACCTAAGGTTGTGATCAGACACGTGGAAAATAGACAATTAAACCAGCTCCACATCCTATGGGTTCATTGACCATTGACGGCGACGCTTTTGTCAGGCCGCAAAATATCAAATGTTGCATTTTTAAATAACAATAGAGGTTAACGGTCTAGCTTTCTAATCCAGGTTGATCAGGATATATTTTGTATGAAATGTTCCACAATCCAGTTATAATTTAACCCCTTCCGTACAACTGGCGATTTTATAAATAATTCATGATAAAATAACCGGTTGTGAATTGATGTATGAATGTCGTGTTCATCGTAAAAGTCACGAAAGAATAAGGAGTAAAATTGACAATAAAATACCTGTTTTAGAGACTGGTTCTGAAAGAGTTTTCTAAAAGTTGTTAAAGCCAAAATCGCGTACCATTAGCGTGGCTCTACCAGGCTGACAGAACACAGACGACGAGGCGCCTTCAGTTGACCTATATACCACTCGCGGACATTGACCCCATCGCACAGACCCGTGCGGTTGGCCGAATCGCAATGGGGTGGCTGACGAAATCTTTCTCTTAGCTCGGGCACATTGAGCCACTAAAACGAACTTATACGTACGCAGGTAGGTTTGTGTCGTCTAAAAATAACTGTAGCAAAAGAGTTCATTCGAATCTCATTAGCGACAGATTTTTGGAACCAAGTTTTTCCAATAGTTGGTAATTCTGCCTACAACGATAATATGTTATTATAATGAATGACATTTGCAAAACTTACTGAACTCTACATTTCGTTTCAATGTTACCAAAAGCATTTTCGAAAAACCGCCTGCATAGGCCTGAAAATATTGGAATAATAAAAACACGAGGGCGGCAGCGATCGAACGGAGTGCAGAGTTCACGATCGGGCGGCGACCTCCTGAAAGTGGGGCGGGCCTAGTCTGGAGGCTTGCGGATCGCCGTCATTTCCACAATAAATCCGCTGTCTCCGACGAACCTTCGGGAAACACTCGAGCGCTTCATTCAGTTTCCCATTTAGGGATATTCTTGGCACCGACAACTGTTGCCAATTATAACTGGTGTCGTATCCACGTATCATTTCGATAAGTAAAAATAAAATCTCCCTAACAAAAATATGTAGTAATTGAACGAAAAAAATACTTTCGCGAAGGACCTACGCTGGGAATTTCATTTCGCGAACGGATGTTCTGATTAAAAGGGACAAACCTAACATTTTCGGAGCGGCGAAGCGATTTAGCTAAGTCCCGACTCCGAGAAATTTCATTTACAGCTTCATATTAAGTAGCTTCGCAAACGATACTCGCTTCCTGCTCAAACGACCAAGATTTACGTTGGCCCAGTTAATAGAAAAGTAAAGCTCATAATAAAGCTGGCGTATCAGTGAAGTAACATTGATTGCTTGGATGTGGGACGTGAAAACAGTAAATTAATGGCAGTATAATGTGTGCTACAATAATATCGATAAGAAGGAGAAACAATGCAGTCGTATCGAGGGCGCGTTAGACCTTAGGAGCAGATCGTTCGTGGCGAATCGTTAACCTAGTATTTCTGCGACGCCTTCTTATATGTAAATACTAGTTTTCTTCTGGGAATCGCCTTTTACGGAATTACCCGCTGACATTTTAAACTAACATGATGTGTTAAGTGATCACACTGCTGTTTATATGTAGATTACTTAAATTAAATTAGAGTTTTTTTAAGTTTTTTTTTTTTTTAAAACATGTTTTAGCGACAGCCTTTTACGGCATCGTGCGTTTGTTAAAATAACATCTATTGTCAAGAAATTAAGTTAAACGAAAAAGTTTGGACATTTTCGTGTCTGCGAAGTTATTTTGGTTTCTAATTATCTTTACAAATGATTGAGTTCATTGTTTTTCACTGAATTGTTTTAAAAGCTTGATCTTATTTAATTAGCTGAAGGAGATTTCGATAAGTACATGACAAGTACAAAAAATGAACGTATCTTACTCTCAAGGATAGGCTGGTTTAGGTATCTGTGCGTTGTCCTTTCGTGATACGCCCCCGTTTTAGATGTCGTAATGATGCTAGTCTTAACCAATATCACTGTTTACTAAGGTACACGAAGAAATAGAACAAACACATAACTCTGGTACAAAAACAACTTAGTAAAACACAACACTATTGTGAGGATTTACGTTAAAACCGTAATCGAGAAATACATTAGAAAAGGACACCGTTCGGCCATGCTCTCAATTAATGGTCATAGATTCGCCTCCTGCCACATGCGACCCCTCGTGTACACACGGTCACAATAGGACCCTCTGCCTAACCCTTCGCACAAGCACAGGTGTGACGATTTTATAATGTTTGTGTACTTATATCTCATGTTTACAGCATCGCGACCGGTTGAGGACATTCGTTGCTAATAAATAATCATTGATCTTACTTACATGGCGTCAGCCTAAGCCCTGATTCGAAGAGGTCTTATGTAAATTTCTAATCATAGAAAAATACATAATTTCCTAGCGATAGCCACGAGTACTAGTAGCGAGCGGGGAGCGTTGCTAATCTAACTGACCTATATAATGTGGCCGGTGAAAGACCTCGTAAACTACTGCCGTCAGTGCATTATTCCTGCAACAATGCACCGAGCTTCGCCAAGCAGTTCCATATTCTACCTCTCTCACTTTTAGATCTATTATTGCTAGCACCACACGCACAGAATGCGTTGTGCGTGTATATACTGGCCGGTAATAGTTTCGCAGAATAATTTTGTTTAGAACACATTTATAGTTTCAACTAATATCTATAAAATTGAGTACGTGCAACTGAACTTAATAGGTTTTTAAATAATGGTCGTTGAATGTTTTGAGCTCATCTGTGAATGAAAATGAAACTCGGAATATCTATGAGCGTTAGTAAAAGTCTATTGGAGGAACTGAACCGATAGGTTAGAAAGCTTTTCTAATTTGTTCATTATTACCACCATTAAGTGTAGTGTGTTATGGCTGGACAGGGCTGTAGTGGCACCAACACCGATTGGTCTCGTTTAAACTTGGCGAAAAGTTGTAAGAGAAACCCATTTGCAGCGATGTATTGTTTAGTAACGTTGTCGCATGCTAATTGGCTGAAAGTACTTTGCAATGTGTTGTCATTATATAGTGAGTAAAAATAATGAAGTTGCCGGTACTAAGAAAGTTGAGATATAAAAGGGAAACAATAGTTTTTCAACGAGAAAACACTCCTGTTTTCCTGAGAGCAGAATAATTTTTGGAACTCTAACTTTATTTCAAGATTTTAATTTTTTGGAATTGCCTTTATGTAAACTTTATTTTATGGAAATCCTTTAAACGGCAGCACCACGCTAAATATTGTTTGTCTTAAAGACTTTCTTAGTGAATATTATATAATTAAAAATCTACTGAAGATTTTGTGGATTTTAGTTTTAACCAAGAGAACTATATTCGCTGAGAACACAGGCTAGGTCTGACTGACACTGACTGACAATTTGAGGTTGTTTAGGCGTGTAACCGGTGTTTCTTAAATGATACACAACTAGCTATTAGTACTGGCTAACCTATTAGCTAATTATTTTGCATTCCTTGTAGCCGTGATAATATCTTTAGGTGACAAACTGCTTCGTCGTTTAAATGTAGATTATTTGATAGAGTGTCAATTGTTTTATTTTTAATATAATTTACTGGCTTCTGCCAGCGGCTTCGCCCGCTTGGTAGTCAGAAATACAAAGGAAACAACAAATAATATATTAAGATGTAAACAGGTAGTCCTAACAAGCAGACGGACATATGTAGTTGCTTCAAGTAAAATAAGTACGGATTATTTGTTAGTTTTTTGCTGTCTTTCAACGATTTTTGTGTTTCTTCATTAGCTTTATCAACCTCTTCTGAAACCATTTACAAGTGCCCTTGGCGAAACTAGAATCGATTTCTGATACGAATCGTATCAGAAATCGATTCTAGTTTCCTCAGTGAAATGTCGAAGTGTTAGTGCAGCGTCAAAATCGCAATTCTTACAATCCGTTAGTACTTGCTCTTCGACAATTTTAAAAGGAAGCATGACGTGTACCTACAACCTACCGTCAGGTGCCGGACGAAGTCTCCAAAAACGCGTGCTTGCACAAAGGTCCTACGATTTTATCTCATGTCACAGTTCAACGACCGTACAAGAATGTGCAAGTATTACATTTAATTGTTATTAATCCCTGGTAGAATACTTTACGGTAATTAAATACCAGCCTTCTTCAAGTAACGCAGGTGCATTCTCGTTTAAAACTGAACAATATTAGCTCAATAAACACTTAATACAAGTGCTTTACCTTCGTTTGCATAATTTTAATTCAGTTTAGATATTACAGCTACAGATTTTCTGTGTATTTTGTATGAGGCATTATGAAAATTGACAATTTTCAGTTGGTAGTTTTAATTAGGTGCCAAGTTATTTCTTGTTTTAAACGAAGAATAATTATGTGTTTTAAAAATGTGAATCATTCAGTCCGAACTTTGTTTTGTGTTTTCATGGTACGAATAGGTAAAAAGAAAAAGAATTAACATTTAACTGTCAAAAACGAAGGAATCAAAGGTCCCTTTTCGCTTCCTTCGCGTTTCACAAAGTTTTGGAAAAAGAAAGGTAATTCTCATATTTTGGTTCTATGATAGTAAAGCCTAAACGGTGCCTATTACGTTGGCTTCAACTTAATGGAATCACTGAAGTGTTGACGATGACATAAGATAAGACTCTGCCTTACAAGGAAGAGGTTCGGAAAGGTCACACCATAGTTCAACTTTGAACACGAAAAGTATAATAATAGACATTGTAATACATGTATATTCTGATTAAATTGCGCGTGTATATGTGTGTGTGTTTAAAAATATATTCAGTTTGGCTGAAGCGCGTAACCTGTGACGTGGTGGTAACGCGTCGTCGTGATGAGCTCATAGTCCTCGTCGGTAGTTCACAGTGTATTGCACTGCCTCACGTGATTGAGAACACAACATTAAAAATACACTGTGACATCCTACTAATTCTATTGGTAATATTAAAAATGTGTAGGTGTGTTTGCTAATCAATAACGAGCCATCAGTCCAACAGCTGAACAGAATTTGATACAATTTGGTACACAGGCAGACCTGGATTGACGTAGACATAGGATACCTTAAGTCCCGATAGTACGTTCTCCTGGTAGTACTAAAACCTAATTTTCAATTTGTTTAACAATAACCAGGCTTACTTGGCCTTTTTGTTGCAAATTTTGGCAGATGCTTTTGAGTTATTGCAGTTACATGAGGTGCTTAATTAAACGTCAATCCATCATTGTCAGCTATGATGTACCTTGATCAGTTTTCACTTCCTTGGAAGACTTTCCACCTTCATTGGAAATCTAATTCATAAGAAATGCAGTCTTCATTTCATTTGATTTTCAGGAAATCATCATCGTACATAACACTCGTTGAATTATTCGTATCTTATAAGAAAAGTAGATTTATTTATTTGTTACTAGTCTATACTCAGCTCAAACTACATGTCTACTAAGTTCTCTTGTGTCTAAATCGAGGTTGAAGTGCGCAACTTAGTCCATTATGTATCCATTAAAAGTATGCAACTAAACATAAAAACAGTCATTGTCCATGTCATCATTTAAACTATTTATCACTCAAGTGTTTCAAAATATTTCGTATCAGAAAACATCCATATAAGATTTTTAAAGTCCGGCTTTTCCGACGGCCAATATAGGAAAGAGCCTTTGAGTTTCACCGCACATTACGGTAAGGCTGTGTTTCTACCAGAGATGTGCGCGGATGTGTAGCGAGGGATGTGGTTGTTAAGGACCAATCAAATCACTTCATTTACCTAGCCTCGCTCAACGCAAGCTGTTCTATAGTTTCTTATGAACACATCCCTCGGTACGCAACCTGCTGCTAGAAACGCAGCCTTAGGGTCGATTGGACTGGTCCAGAAAGGGTTTGGGTACTAAAAATTACAGCTAGTACTTACATTTTTATTCCTATGCCACCAAGGTATCCGCTCAGCCTTTCTCCCTCATCTCTAATGATACCGAGTGAAGGGAAGGTGGTCTCACGGCTGCGGACAAAAATCATATTTTAGTTTTTTTTTTATTACGTGTACAAAGCTGAAAAAGTTACGAGTGTCTGTTGTTTTTTGTCAATTTGTTTGAGATGGTACAAGAAAGTTCTTTTAATTGAAGTTTTAGCAGAGTTGCTTACGTTATGTAACTCACAGTAATCTAGACTTGTTTTTATTTGCAATCATTTCGAATATTCATTAGGTTCATTGGAAGCCGCATACAGGAAATGTGGTCAAGTGTTTTATTGATATTAGTCATAAGTACACACCACATAGGTACATAAGAAGATTGTTTACGTTTCGTTCATAGAATGTGAATTGGGCCATAACATTGAACTTCCTCAAAAATCACAAAAACTTCCTCAAACAATATGAAGTCCCGTCGGGTTCAGTGAATAAAACACGCTCTATGAATTTTGTATTGTATTGACTCTATAATCACCTTTATTCATGAAAATAGCTGTTTAATTTTAGCAACAAATTACTGTATACGATTTTCAAGTATTGAATGATTATTTCGTTTATTATTCGTATTAAAAAACAGTAATATTATGATTCAGATGATTAATAGTTCCTATTGCCTCTTAAACCCACCGAGTTCACTCGAAAACATAAACAAATTGCAAATGTAAGTGGGTATCTGTGGAAGTACATACAAATCACGTAATCACATAATTACTGTTAATTTTTCCATTTAATTTTACGGCCAAATAACTGCCTAATTTAACTATGTAAATGGTCGACTTAAATGTAACTTAAGGAAAAACAATACGCAAGGTAAACACTACATAACTTTCTGAAAAGTAAAATATTTCAGAATTTTTCAAGCTTGTTTGAAGCTTCAGGCTCTTCGTGAACTTAACATTTATATAGAAACAAGTTTTTAACGGTTCTAAATTATTTCCTTTATTACCGTTTTTTTCAATTATTTCTTATTCCACTGCCTACTTAATGGTTATTAAACACTTATTCACAAAAAAGTTTACAAAAAATGACCTGAAGTTATTACTGCAGAAGTTTTCTCTGCAGCGTTCCCAGAAAAATCCTCAGTAACAAAAATCCTCGGTAGTAAGTCACTTTCCACTATCTTACACATAAACGGTCACAATCCACTGAAAGATAGAGGCACTAGTCTGAAAAACAGAAAGATCACGTCACAAGTTCATACTAGACGTGCCATGCGTACCAGGGTAGCAGATAAACATAGGAGGTGTCGGCTACTCGGAACAATAGCAGCGCGGCGTGGAGCGACGCAAGACGACACAGCAGCGAGCGCGCGGCGCGCCGGCAGAGCGGTGACTGACCGGCACACTGCCGCACCACCCCGCCTGGAGCGATCCTCCGGGACCCTTCCGCCGGGAATCAGACCCGCAACACACGAGTCAGCGACGCTTTCCTCACGCGACAGCACTGCACATGTGTTCGCACCACTCTTTGTGCTTCATTGTCTCAACAGGTTTATGCAATACCGTCTGGATCACGCTTCAGTTCCGACCTCTCATTTCATCTCAGTACATTTCGGCGTTGCGATTAAAATTCACAGCATGTAAACTGCAATCTGCCTGTTTGAAAGTATGCGAATGGTATGGTATTCTCTTCATCTGTCCGAATCTTACATGCAGAGCTCGGTCGTTGACATTAGAGTTCGTTTGTTTTCTTACATTATCGAGAAAATCTTTGAGTTTGCCGTTTGTTTTGTGTATCGTCATACAATTTGTAAACAAAGTTATCTGCGGACCTCCCTCGATCACGTAATTGGACACTTATGAAAAAAATGCAGTAGCAGACGATGACAGGGTTGTACGAAATGCATGTAGCGCGGCGTGTCGGGTTTCACCCGTCAATCTAAACAGTGATGGGACTGTTACAGCAAGTGTAAGCGGTTCTATAATGGTCTGCAGTGGTCTCGGCGGAGAGTGAAAGTGGCCGCGGTCTAGGCGAGCGCACCTCGCGGCAACTCGGTGCGCCCTGCGAGACCTTGAGCAAACTGTTAGTGAACCAAAACATTTGTACTTTACTATAGAAAATCCGCAATATTGCGAAATTTTAGTTTTACATAAATTAAACTAGATCTGACGTACATTTAAATAAGGGTTAACGACGACCGACGCTCCTAATTCATTGACCCCCTAGTGTACTGAACTTAGTTTGATAAAGGTTAGAGATGTGTGACATGGCAAATCTGGCAGCCGGAGTGGCTTTGGATTCTCCTAATAATTTGCGAGAGGGCATGACCCCTTCTGTAATTTAATAGTTTGGGATTGGCTAAACTTGTCGGAAAAATATTTACGCGAATCGACTTATTTGCATAAAAAAATAAGTTTTCAGTTATTAATTTAATACACAGAATACAACTAGAAACGTATAGTCAAAAAATAGTAGTTGCACGGGTCGGGTTGAGCAACTCTTGCCGAGGTTAGTCCGTGGATGGGTGACCATTCATAATCTACCAATATTGTTCTTAATAGTCGTTAACGGTAGTTTTATGACTGGACATCAGACTGGCAAAGTCAAATCGTGTCACCACTGCTGGGGTGTAGAGGTCAGATAGACAGTCGTACTACATAAAATACTGGTAGTCGTTAATGGTAGTTAGAAGTCTGGAAATCTGACTTCAAACTTGTGAAGGGGTATCGTGTCACTCATTTACTGGGGTGTAAAGGTCAGATAGACAGTCGTGCCAAATACTGGTACTCAGCTACATCCGAATAGACAGTAAGCCCCCAATGATACAAGCATCTTTGTCACATTAATCTTATTCAATGAGGACCTTTCTTCTCTCACTTGAGTTTACTACAACTCCTGTAACTCTATATCTACCTCTACCACTGTGAGTTTTATTTCAGGAGTAATTTTCAATTCTTGCGGATCATTAGACCAAAGTTTCGCGTCACCACAGAAGCTATAGGTGCAGTCTATTGGAGCATTCAGTGGTAACAAATAGAAGTACTTAATTACTTTTGTTAAGCCGTCCCGTTACGTCGCCAGTAGTTCGGTATACCTTGCAGTCTCAATTTCCGGGGTCATGGGGTCATTAGTCAGTTCTATGGCACGTGAATTTAAATCTTGCGTAGAAATAGTTATGTAATATTGCATAACTTCGAAAAAATAAAATAGTGAAAAGTCTGCACTCGGTGTCTAACAACGAGCATTGGAACAAAGTATGCTCGAAGTCAGAAATCGCGAAACGAGCTTGGGTCCTATATAAAGGAGTGGACTCGAATTGCCCAAGATTGGAAAAAATGGAAGAGACACTCATCATCTGCCTAGCGTTTTCCCAACTATATTGGGATCGGCTTCCAGTCAAGCTGGATTTAGCTGAATACCAGTATTTTACATGCAGCGGCTGCCTATCAGACCTCCACAACCCATTAACTGGGTAACACGGAAAAATCTGGACACTGGGTAAATGGAAGAGACACTACGGGCTAATAATGTTAACATTGCAATACGTTACTCTAAAATGTGCAAGCTAGATATTTCTTATATAATTTAGGTCTTAATTAATACTCCCGGTACTACCGGTGTTATAAGATGTTTATGGCGACTAAGCGACTTGAAAGGAGAATTATTGATTCCAGTAGTTGCCTTTCCTAGATTTATTTTTTCTTGAAAATATAATATAAGGTAGGGATGACAATAAATTAAATTTCGTATATCGTATGTAGTACCGAATACATATCCATAAAAAAACAATACGATACATCTAATATTTTACTTACGTTTCATTATTTTCAGTTAATTCTCCGTGTTTTTAAATTACCAAACAATTACATTGAACTTGTCTAGGAATTGCATGAGGTAGTTGCGAATTTCTAATTATATTATAACTAGCGGATCCGGCTGACGTCGTTTTGCCATATAACAAAAAATAGCCTACCTATTACCTAGACCTACCAAGTATGCACAAAAAATTTCATAAAAATTAGTCAAGCCGTTTCGAGGAGTTCGATGAAACTGTGACACGAGATTTTTATATATATTATTTTATTTTTATATGATGCAAAAGAGATTATTATTGTAAATATCGCTGCAATGATTTTTTAACTAATGTCAAAAGACGGCCGAGTTACCTATATTCTGATAGGGTTTTCGTCGAATCTACGGGGGCCTGCAGAAGGCAAGCCGTCTCCCATCTATGGCAGAGGAGGTCACATTCACTGTCGCAGCCCTCACATTTGGTTGCTAGGGAACACCGGGTTGCCAATAGGGGGCTGACACACTCCACCCGCCCCAGGGTGGATAGATTCACTACAGACGTGCACACCGAAAAACATTCAATAATATTTACAAAATTCTATCTTGTTTCCATTTGATCACGTGCGGTATTTTCGTGGTGTACTTGGTTATCATGACATCTTTTCCGTCTGCGATTGCGTCTGGTTTTGTATCAGTGTTATTTTCTTTACTTTTTTCAAAACATTTGTTTTCCGACCCTGTTTATCTAATTGGTTGATTTATCATTCAATTACTATTTTTGTCAAGTCAGATCAACTGCAATTATTTTTTAATGATTTAGCTAATTATGATTGTGTTCGATTGTTTAATTATTTACGTATAAACACGAACTTAATTAGTGTTATTGTTATCAGCACGTCGTTAGGGAAGTGCAGATATTTGAAGACAGTTATTGACCTTGTGCGCCGTAAAACAGCAACTTTATTTCAAAATAAAGTTCAACGACCAGAAAATCAAAATCTGTTCTACTTTTTATTCCTTATTCTCCTTGTAGTGTCACAATTTCGTGTGTTTTAAATATGTTCAGTCAAACTAGGTCTGTATCGTAGATCTTTTATGATTGATTTTTTATTCTCGTTGACTTTTATGGTTATATCTAGCCACGAAATTCTATCTAGTTATCTATCTTATACGTATCATATTGGGTTTTGTACAAAGTCACAAGTATTGTTAACCAACTTAGTTGAGCAGCAGAAAAGTTCTCGGAATGTCATTTTTACCCAAACTGCTTTTTTATTGATTCGCCACTAAAAAACCTTCTATCTAAATTAAAAAGCGAACAAGGTTTTTTATTCTAAGCACCTATACCTGCACTATTTTTTTTAACATTTTGAATTATGAGGTCTTAGCGGTCGATATTCTTACAAGAATCTCTTTAATTAAATATCAGTTTACCTACTGGTTAAGACTAGAGTCGTAGAGCTTTACCGTATGATTTAGTGAGGCGCCTGGGGCAGTTCTAAATATTTTCAGAACAAAATTCAATGGCTGGTCAGACCAAGAGATTGCATCTCAAGGCTCTTTGATAGTGTTTAATCACAAATAGCATTCTTAGGTTAATGAGTCACTAAGATCTGAAGAATGTCAAATTACAAGTATTACCTGGAATTCGCGAGCCTTGAACGAACCTAACTTGACAAAGACTTTATATTTTTCTTGTAAAAAATAAATGATTGAGTTATTTATTTTTTCACGTAAAGGCTTACGTAGGCGCAGCAGCTGACAGAAGATAATAGTAAAATATAAAACTTTTATGATTGAAGAATAAATAAAAAAAGTAATGACAGATCTGTAATATAAAGCATTTTCGTAACCTAAGCTACTTCAGACATTTCTTGAAGAAAATATGCGATAGATCCTTTTTTTTTAAGGATGGGAAATCATCAAATGACTCCTCCCGCTCTCGGTGAAGCAGGAGTGAGTGTTAGACTCTTACAGACTAAAACCCATCCGTGTTTCTCCTAGTGCCCTTTGTGTTCCAGGGCTACGGTACCTCTTTCGAACAGATTCCGCAGTCCCAGCAGGCACTTGCCCTAGCGGGCCATGCAATAGTATCCTGCACATTCCATCTTGAAAATCAATTTCGAACGCATCGGTAACAGCAAGACTTCCCGCGCTGTCCATATCTTTTTAACGGTGATGTCTATCTCCGAACTAGGAGGTGCTTATAAAGTTTGCGACCACGACACAAAGACGAGCGCTCCTTCAAAATGGCTCTCTTTATCTCACAGCAAAGGATCTTAAGAAGATAGGAAGAAAATTTTCTAAAATAAATCAAATTCAAACTGGAAATTTCCAAAGAGATCATAAATAGGAAAGGCCTCATTAGAAGTTATTAAAAACGTAAATAGACGTCTTTATAAGAAGATCAATATTCAAATAATATTTATGGCTGATCTCCATTTTGGTTGCAACAATAACAGATTTACATCGGTTCCGTAACGAAACCGTTGCTACACGTGTAAATAACCTAAAAAATCAAATCGGCCCAAATTAGTCATGATTGTAGACCTAGTCATGCCAAGTCATTGTGCTATATAACTAATTGAGCTCAAAATCTGAAATCTGAAACAGAATTGGACCTAATTACAAGGATTTTACCACTAAACATTTAATTAAAATTAATTCCTGCCTCCGCTTGACTACAAACTAATTATTGTATGTATAAAACACACACTTGTCTGGTACACTACTTTATTCTACATATAATTTTTATTACTATATAAATGTTATCAGAGTTCATGACGAGTAGTGTAGTGGTGTGCGTGTCTGTCTGTGTGTGTTTGTTATGTCGGGGTCTGCGTACAGTACGCAGGAGCGATTACGCAAACCGCGCTTCCCCGAGGAGTGAGGTCGTTGGCAATGGACTCGGTTCAATGTCACCAAATATATCACCGAGTAGTGTAGTGCACGCGCCAAGGCTTGATACTTGTAGGAAATACGGTACTTTGAGTGGAGGCGTGTCGCGAGTATTTGGTTTGACGGTTACGGATTACTTGTCGAGTCGGCGATATAGCTAAAGAAGTTTAGGGGTTAGGTTTATGCCCAAGTCAAAGTTAAAATTAATGTTTATTTTAAGTAGGCCATTATACGGCACTTTTGATGTCATTATTTACGTGTAAAGTAATACATATATAAAAATAATAAAATGACTCTACTTTCCATTCGCAGAAGTATGGAGAAGAACGGACAAGAAACTCTATAGTTACTTTTTTCAAATAAATGTTTTATAATGTTTGGTATACATAAATTAATTAAATATATGTGAGGACTATGCACCTAGAGTAGGCACCTAAGATTTATTGATAGGTACTAAAGAATATGTGTTTAGCGTAAGTTCTTTGTAAGCTTATTTTAATTTGGTATATAGTTATGGGATATTTATAAGAACATCCATCTACAACCTAACTCATTAAATAAATAAGCAGATCTCAAAATCAAATTCTAAATAGAAAATAGTATAAAATCTGCTGATAAGTAATTAAAATAGATTAAAGTGAGTAATTTAGTGTACATGCATTTTTTATGAGTAGTGTTAGCTTGTATTCAGATAAAATCACAAAGCTACATAATTTAATGTTTTAGTTGAGTTTGTTATTAAATGTCTAAATTGCTGTGATGAACGATTATTGCAATCAGTAAAAATTAATTATAAATTATGATTGACTAGGAAATTAAAAAATATGTAATAAACAAATATTTTCATTGAACGCGTAGCCGCGTACGCTACGATTGCGTGAGACCAAGTATCAATGTGAGTCGCGCGCGCTCTACGGCCGGGCTCCTGACCGGGTCGACGACCGCACTTTTCGGCAGGCGCCCCAAGTTTCAGCTGTAACGCGATCCTGACGCACACACGCACAGCTCGTCCGTGCAGCTACAGGCGCACATAGGCACACCACCGCGATACTACCGCCGGAAAACCATTGTCGAAATGTCACCGGCTTCTGATATAAGCGCACTAATCAGAACAACAGAAAACTATGCAGTAATTATGAAAGAGGAAATACTAACAATCTTGTATTAAGGTGAATGCTCCAGGGTAGCCCGCGAAATTCAAATATTTTTATGTTTTTTGCAATTTGCCGGTCAGTGTGAAGCTGTATGTGGACCAAATGATTATTTCTGAAATATTCATTCTTTCGAACTACATGAACTTAGAGGGCTGTATTGATGATCAAAATGGTTATAATTCTTTAGATAAATACGCGTTACGGTCGCGGATCGCATTTAGATAGTTAGATAGTTTTTTCAATATTTTTTGCAGTGCTGGCGTAATAATGTATCGTCTTATCCCTAAGCACTCCAGGAAACGGAAACGGTTATCCTATATAAGACTTCGGCAGACAAAAGAAAGTTCAATGCTTGTTGAGAGAATAGAATTTGTTTGTGAACTTTGTGGCGAATTTGGTTCAGCCCTGACCTCCGTGACCTTTGAACTTGGAGGAGTTAACGTACCCTTGACTGGAGCGGAGTTCCCTCTATAATTAGACGTTGATAACGCCGATATTTTCGTTCATACGCTGTCAGCCGACGAACTATAACAAACGTGTGTGTCACTCGACAGCTCGACAATGACGCACTTCCGAGAAAACGGTGTAAGTGGGCAAACGCACCGGGAAATCTCGACGGGTGACTTTGAAAATTTGTCACTGGCCTTATTCGGTCTATTAAAAACTTGGAATGGAAACTTTTTATTTTATATCTATGTCCAATTCTATCGTGTCCACAGTCGTAGATACGCGTTGAATGGTAAAAATAAAATGTCTCCTCAAAGCATTAAGAGGTTGTTCACCCAATATTTGGGCATCGCCCTCCTCCCTTCAGGGACTATTTGTCAAAGGATACAGTCTTGTCACTGTGCTTTTACTTTCTCATTTTACGTGTTAGACACTCGTAAGTTGGATTGAGAGATGCCACCTGTATCCCACGACACGATAATTCAACTGTCTATAAAACAATTGTTATATTTACGTTGCCTTTTTTTTAACTGCTCGCTGCATGCTACTGTTTAGCTTAAAAAAACGGGACGTAATTTTTAAATAACATATAGGTTCATTAGAACGGTCTAAACTTGACTTGCGTTATGTTATTGTCCTATTATTTCTGGTGCTCGTATAAATTAATTACAATATTAGCATTTTTCGTAAATATGCTTGAATTTAATCAGCGATATTAATAAATCGCGCCACATGTCCATATCTGATGAAATTAATGTCAAAAAATTTTCTTCAGTTCACTCCATGGCAACTGGACCTAAAATTAATTTTCGAGTTAGCGCCATACTTTTCAGGGTCATGAACTCGACACATTTATGTTAAAACTTTAAGTTAGAATTAATTCTGTAATTAAGATAGTTTGATGACGCGAAAAAAAGTAACTGTTATAAATTGTACAAATAACCTAATCAGACTAAGATTTTAGCTCATCCGTGGCGGCGTTACATATGTTACCTAAAAATAAAGTTGGCACGCGCGTCTCGCAATATTGTACAATAATAAAACATCTTTACGCTAAATATAAATTTCGTTGCGCTTTCCGATAATGCGGCTTAACCGCTTCATAAGCGTTGCATAATAATGTGCAGCTCACAATACGAGCACACGGCAGGCGCGGGCGCAGCACGCACACACACACGACGCGTGGACGCACACATGCGACCGAGATAAGAGCCCGGTCATTGAACCTGCATAAGAAATAGCGCCTGAAATTAATATAAATCTTACAAGGTAGCATCTTTAATGTTTAAAAATAAACAGGACTATCTGAACTATCGATCAGAACCCAAAGTAATAAACCGTTTAACCTGAAATTTAAATTAAGAAATCTGCGATCTCAGCCAATAAGCAATCAAAGAAAAATGGTAGGTATATAAACAATAGCTAGTTATTGTTTAGAATAGCGGGCAGGCTGCGCGAGGCGGAACGAGCGGCTGTGATCTTGAATGGAGTGAAAGTGGCTTCGAATACTTCCTGACAAGAGGAAAGTGAACGCTCATGAGCACCCAGACACGACATGATCAGCCCTGCCTAGAGTCTAGTGCCTAGCTCGAGATACACATCTTCCGCGCCGGGGAAATACAACAGCTTTCATGCTAACGAACATTGTTTTTCACGGATACACGAAACACTGCAAGCTGATTTTTTTTGCCTGTATTTTTTACTGATGCTAAAAGTTTTCAGGAAGAATTTTACATATATCGCGTTTGATCACTTCCCTCGGATAAGTTTTACGCGTTTTTAGAGTTCCACTCCGCTGTCCGTCCGTCCGCCCGTCTGTCTGTCAGCGGGCTGTATCTCAAGAACCGTATTAGGTTGATAGTTGAAGTTTTCACAGATCGCGTATTTCTTTTGCCGCTATAACAACAAATTATAAAAATTAAGGATTATGGTATGGAACTCTTCGTGTGCGAGTCCGACTCGCACTCGGCCGGGTTTTTTTGTCATCGTTTATAAATAAATATACAATTGGGAACACCGCGTTAGATTTGCACTTACTAACTGTTAGCTTTTGCAAGATATAAACCAATGGCTATGCGAAAACATTCATTGTCAGTATCGCTTGGAGAAAGGGAACTTGTGGAAAAACAAGAGCTGTTGGCAAAACGTTGTCAACTTGTAAAAAGCCACGTGGGTCTAATCGGATGGTAATGTTGTCAGATGAAGCGCAAAAGATTTCACCTATTCCGGGAAAATACACAAATATGGTTCTAAAAACGTAGTTTCTAGTTTGGTTTTAGGATTATGTTGAGAAGTTATGTGGTTAAGTTTATTTTTATAGTAAGTAGTGAGAGAGGTAAATAATTTTTGTTTTTTGCTCAAATCCAAATCGATTAGAAAGACACAGATATTTTTTTTCGGAAACCGATTGACATTACCTATAATGAAATGTAAACATTAGATTTCATTATTAAGGTGCTCGTGGTCAAGGTTAAGCAACGGTAGCCTGATTCGGTCCGCGGATCATAGACCACCAGTGACAGCACGAGCCTACGAAATGAAAACGAAAATATCAAATTTTAAAAAATATGTATTTATGGAGTTATAATCATGAGCCACAGACAGGGACCTTAAGCAGTGCCTGAGCCCACAGGCTTTGCCTATATTGTACATGTGGACCGGATCTGGAGCTGGTTAGATTTCAAAATTATGATGGTACCTTGAAAGAAAGAAAAAGAGTTTATTTGTTCGATAAAAAAGAAGAGAAAATATGCATCACAGCAGCGCAAACCGGCTATCCCGCAGTATAGTAGGAGTTAAGACTTATGTGCCGGATAAAGAATTTTCAGCGACATGTAAGCCGCGGGGCCTGTAGTATTTGCTGCTCTAGCTACGTGGCTAATGCAGCTCCAGGCTAATACCCAGCCAGAGTTGTCCGCGCCTCGGAAAGCTAATTAAATCCGTTGGTCTCGTTCTAATTTGTATCTTTGACAGTCGCTACGGAAAGTCAGAAGCCTGAAAATTTGACGCGTCTTTCCCATGGGTATCGTGTACCCACTTATCGGGTTGTGGAGGTCTGACAGGCTGTCGTGCGCTGTCGGCCTGGTACTTAACTGCATCTTGTTAAACCTGAAGTCAAGCCCATCAGAGTTGGGAAAAGACTAAGCAGATTGATTGACATACCATTAGGTCTATTTAGACAAATTGTGGCTTTTAAATAATTTCAAGTAACTTTTAATATACTTGCTGCTGCCCGCGGCTCCGCCCAAGTCAAAGTAAAAACAATATCCAAAGGGAACACTTCCCGGGATAAAAAATCCTAGGTGTGATTCCAGAATTTAATCTACCTCTGTGCCAAATTTCATCAAGACCCCGTCAGCCATCCGAACTTTCGATTTTTTTTTCATTTTCATATTAAATATAGAGTATAATACTTACATTCTTTCTTTTTAGAGTTCCGTACCCAAAAGGAAACTAACGGAATCCTATTACTAAGCCTACGCTGTCCGTCCGAACATCTGTCAGCGGGCTGTAGCCAGATGGACGGGCGGAAATAGGTAGACAGTTGAAATTTACACAGTGTGTATGTCTATTGCCGCTATAAAAAAAAAACAAAATTAAAAATTAAAGGGGGCTCCCATACAAACAACTTATTTTATTTTTCAGGTTATGGTAAGGAGATCTTCGTGAGAGTCCGCCTCGAAGATGCCCGATTTTTCAAGAGTAACAACAACTTAGGGGGTTACAACTGGTAGCGGTGAATGCTCCAGGGTAGCCCGCGAAATTCAAATATTTTTATGTTTTTTGCAATTTGCCGGTCAGTGTGAAGCTGTATGTGGACCAAATGCGATCCGCGACCGTAACGCGTATTTATCTAAAGAATTATAACCATTTTAATCATCAATATAGCCCTCAAGTTCATGTAGTTTGAAAGAATGAATATTTCAGAAATAATCATTCTTTCGAACCAAATCATGATGGACCAAAAGATAATTAAAAAATGACTTTCTCAGATCTTAAGTTATTGCTCCATATCAAACGCCATTATCTAACAATTTACAAAGTTCGATCACATTTGTTACTTGTACTTATCTACTCATAGACTCGTATTCGCTCCGATACCATAGCTACACACAACTCAGTGACGTTGACCACAAATGGAACTTCATTCACAACTGGTGTTTACGCCACTGTCTCGAGCGTTCAATCGATTTTACATGTTGAGGCGACCGCTGTAAAGTCGCACTTGATTGATGGTTTCCGGAACAATGTATAGAGCTTAAATATTGAGATGGATTCGCCAGTGCGTATGAATGAGGTGAGGAATTATTCAGGATGACGGATGACTTGGGGCGTTCACCTCCAGCTGCGGGTCTTCGACCGACCGAGTTTCACAGCTGATCGGGCCATGCCCGCTTGCGACGTCACTCGCCCCCAACTCTCGACGTACTTACGCGTATTAATAAACATTTTACTTCGTAGTCTTTCAGGAAACCGTTACTTGTTATTGCGTATGGATTCAAACGGAATTATTCATTAAAACATTTTACGATTCAAAGATAACTGAAGTTCGCGGATAAAGAGGTTAACGACTACTCGACAATAGATGGCGCTGCACTCAATTAAATTAACAATTGGATACAAAATTAAATCATTCTATTTTATTTTTTAAATCTAAAAAGGGCATGTTCAAACACACAATATTCTGAAGATTTTTAAACGCTAATCTATACTAATTTATAAAGCTGAAGAGTTTGTTTGTTTGCTTACTTGAATGCGCTAATCTCAGGAACTACTGGTCCGATTTGATAAAATTGTTTCAGTGTAAGATAGCCTATTTATCGAGGAAGGCTACAGGCTACAGGGGCGTAACGTAACTACAGAAACTGGCACCTGGGGCACGTATCATTTTTGCGCCCCTTCGTAAATTATTTTATAATGAAAAAAAAAACAAATACACTAAAAACCGTTATAAATAGAATAGAATAAAAATAAATTAATGTTGCTAATAGAATAAATTAATGTTAATCACCAAGTGATAAAAACAAAACAAAACATTAAGTACCTACATATTTATACCTTTTTACAACGAAAGTAAAGTAGGTCCTTAAAACATAATGACCTAGGTACATTTAAAAAGTTGCATTTCGGATAGTTACATTTTCTTTTAGCCGTTCATGAAGTGACTTTTTGAGTCATATAGGAAATTTCAAACTCAAAGGACGAGAAACCGTAGAATTCCAGTGAGAGCGAAGCGAGCACGAAAAAAAAAAAAAAAGCTCAAAAATCTAGACAGGCGAGCTTGAAAATAGTTGCATCCTGCATGAACTATCTTCGGTAGGAGTCGGGCCCTAGCCTGCGCGGGCTCTCCCTAACCCTACTTACCACCTGGCATGCGATAAGCGCCACAAGCCAGGACCGTGGGGACCTGTGTGCTTAGGCCCAGTCTGGCCAAACGGCACCTCGAATGTACGGCTAGTTCGAACAGGCCTAACTAACCGAAAACAGTTATACGAAGACAGGGTCGGCCCCATGTTGGCCCAGTCTTCGTAAAACTGACTTCTCTTTACATCTAGAAGAAATCTGGACCTCAGTTAACGCACCCACTGGAGCACATCACTCATTTCCTCTCGGTGATTTGAAATCAGGAAATAAAATAAATATCAACCAAATAATAAAATATAATATTACAGTATTGTGGTGGTTTACGGTAAATTATGAAAATAAACATGGTTTTAGATTTTGTATTTAGATTTTGCGCCACCTTTCGATTCAGGGCTCGTGCCTTACCTGCCACACCCTAGTTACGCCCTGATAGGCTATATATCATCACGCTACGACCTATAGGAGCGGAGCAGTAATGAAAATTGTGACGCAGATGAAGTTGCGCGGGTCAACTAGTATGATATACTTTATTAGAAAACTTATTTATCAAGCTACTCGATTATAGTTAAATATGATTTTTTCAGGCGTGTGTTTTTTTATTATAAGGTAAAAATGTTTCGGTACAAACAAAACGCACATAGATTTTATTTATTCACTAGCTTTTGCCCGCGACTTCGTACGCACATATCCCGTTTTTTCCCGTTCCCTCTCTCTTACACTCCCCAAGAAACCTACATGCCAAATTTCAGCTTCCTACGACGAATTTTATACAATTAGGATAACAGTTTTAGGCCAGTCATACAAGACATTTTAGGTCGCAGTATTTTGCACCATCCTGATTTTTTGGTATGTTATTAGGGTAGATGCCAGTAGTGTACACCCAATTTTTCAACTTCGAAATACCTATGTGTTAGAACTGGTCTTTCCACATAAGTTATGCGATTCAATTTTTGAATTACGAGATATATGACTTTTATGGTGACGTCAAAATCGATTCATCTCTATTTTGGTATTTTTTAAACACTTTTTCACGTGAAAAGACTCTCACTCTACAAGGACATTAGTAAACCAATTGATTCAGGTGTTTCTTTTTTTTTAGAAAATGAATTATAGTAAAAATCGATTTCGTAGTCCTAATTCAGTTTCTCTACACTAAAATTGTCAGTATTAGTAGATTTTGTTAGGGAATTATAGCTGTAAGGGCGCTAAAAATCTTTAACTTCGGTTCTCAAAATTAGTCACCTAACTAAGTCATTAACTCCGAACATACTCACAATTACAAAGTCAGGTCACCACCAAAGGTTCTTTTTGGGAAGCTCTTTTTACTGGTGTAAGTTATGGTTATTATGAACTGAACAAAAATTTTAACTTTGGAGTCAAATTTTTCACATTTTAAGGTCATTATCTCCAAACAGACTTAAAATTAGTAATAGTTATATTTATAGCAGAAGTCCTTTTAATGTCCTCTATTGTTAGACCAATTTTTAAAAAAGATAAATACAGTGTTATACTGTTATAGACCAATTGCGCTTGTTCCCATAATTTCAAAAGTTTTTGAGAAGTAAATATATGTATAATCAAATCTACGACTAATTAGAAATGCAAAATATTCTTACTGAAGACCAAAAAGGCTTCCGCAAGAATAAAACAATAACCATGGCTATTTTATATTTTGTAAATAACGTCATGGCTAGCGTAGATAAAAGGAAGCCGGTATGTTCCATTTACTGCGACATGACCCAGGCTTTCGACTATGTTGATTATGAGATTCTCCTTCGCAAAATGGAAGCTAATGGAATTCTAGGCAACTTACTAATACTCATAGAGTCATATCCAAAAAACCGGTCACAATACACCGAGATATCTAAAGTAAACATTTGCACTAAAAATAAGAAACTTATTCATCTACAAAACAAATAATTAAAAATGGAGTTCCATAAGGGTGTGTATTAGGTCCTTTATTATTCATAATCTACATAAATCACCACCAAAAATTACGCAATATCCAGTATCACTCTTTACCGATGACAGTACGGTCACAATAAGTTATGACGGACCGACGGACGGACAGCGGAGGCTTAGTAATAAGGTTCCGTTGGTTACGGGACTTTGGGTACAGAACCCTAAAAAGACACCCTAACCACTAGGCATGGGCAATATCGCTTTTACATGAATGTTCAGGATATCGGATATTGCTTAGAGTTACATATTTCAATGTGTTATTGGCTGAATCGTAGAACTCGGAAGTGGTAGATAAAGTACTATGATTTTCAGGTTTCGGTTTTTATCTACGCTACGGTTTAATTATATGTATGAATATGGAAAATAATTATTTGGAATAAATCTATGGAAAAAATAAATCTATGGAAAAATAAATCTATGGAATATAATTATTTGAAAATCTTTAAGATTTTATTATAATTTTAGCTGCAGCTCCATGAAATTGAGATAAAAAATATTGATTATCATTACAATGAAATAGGTATCAAAACTTGTCGAAAAAAAAGGAAAATCTGTAAACGTCAGAATGACGTTGAAATAAAAGTCACAATAAGTTATAATAATAAATGCAGCTACAAAAACGAAATTAATTATATTATTAAATTATTAGTTGACTGGTTGAATAACAATCATTTGAGAATTAATCTAGAAAAGACTAAAATTATGTTCTTCAGTCAACGCCTGCCTGCACCAAACATTAATGTTAATCACCAAGTGATAATAATAAAAACAGTAGACACAGCCAAATTTTTAGGTATAACCTAATTGATAAACGTCTAAATTAGAAAGCACATACAGAATAATTATATATAAAAGTCTGTTCTTCTGCCTACGCACTTTACAAACTAAATCCCATTATAAGTACTGCTGCGCTTATTAATGCTTACCACGGAATTATCGGCTCAATATTAAGGTTCGGGGTTATATTTTGGGGAAATTCCACTAATAGAGAAATGATTATTAGGTCACAAACATTAACAAAAAACGGATAGTTGTAAACCGTATTTTGTTAAATATAATATTTTAAAATTGCCCTGCTTTTTTATTTTTGGAGTAACGAATTTCGTACAAACCAATACTAAACTATTTAAGAAACTATCAGATGTCTCAATCCGTAATCGGTGAGATAACAAAAAACAGTAACATTATGTGCAGTAACATCAACCACGGCATTGATGCGTAAAGGTATTTTCTCTTTAGCACCACTTATCTTAATATATAAAACAAAGTCGGGTTTGTTCGAACACTTATAACTCAAGAACGGCTGGACCAATTTTCATGATGTTTCTGTTTTTGGATTAGTCTTTGTCCGGAATAGCATAATAAGTATTGATAAATTTAAAAAAAAAACAGTAAGTAGGTAGGTAGGGAGATAAGGAGGTAGGTAGGGTAGCCAGTTGACGGGAGCGAAGCCGCGCGGGTCAGCTAGTTTACAATAAAACGATTAGACAAAATCTCGCAACTCTATTTATCTTAAAAATACCTGATAGCCAAATGTTGTAGCCTAACAGAATTTATAAATGATCGTACTTAGTTATTACTTTCTATTATTGCGACATTCCTCTGTGCTCAAAACTGTTATACGCGACACAGTGTGCACGACAATAGTTTTAATTATTACTTTTTGTTATGTACCTATACATTCAAATGGTTAACTTGATCAAAAAAAAAATTGTATGCCATAATATGGCAAAATATGTAGATCCTGTTCCCAAATTTTATTTTAAGACCATGCAAATCTACAATACATCATACAATACAATACATGCATCACAATCATGCATATACAATACACTTGCATGGTCATACTCATAACTTCATCGAGCACTAAAATTAGGGCTCGATAAAGTTCCTTCCTAAACTTAAAAAATCACAACAATCGCAACGCACAAACAATCAGACAAACAGACAAAAATTTCAAAAATTGCATTTTTGTGTTTATATCTTTTTCCTAACGTTTCTATGTAATTTTTATGTAAAAATATTCAATGTACAGACACGGCAAGTCTAGGGTTTTATTATATGTATAGATTTCTATGATAATATTATTATGTATTGTAAAATCTTAAGATTTTATTATAATTTTCGCTGCAGCTCCATGAAATTGAGACAAAAATATTAATAAGTACAATGAAATAGGTATCAAAACTTGTCAAAAAAAGTAAACGTCAGAATGACGTTGAAATAAAAAACCGGCTAAGTGCGAGTCGGATTCGCACAAGGAGGGTAACGTACCATAAACCTAATTTTTTATTATTTGTTGTTATAGCGGCAATAGAAATACACAATCTGTGACAATTTCAACTGTCTACCTATTACGGTTCTTGAGATATAGCCCGCTGATAGACAGACGGACGGACGGACGGACAGCGGAGGCTTAGTAATAGGGTTCCGTTGGTTACGCAACTTTGGGTACGGAACCCTAAAAAGACACCCTAACCACTAGGCATGAGCAATATCGCTTTTAAACGAATGTTCAGAGTATCGGATATTGCATATTATAGTAATATATTTCAATGTGTTATTGGCTGAATCGTGGAACTCGCAGTGGTAGATTAAATATTATGATTTTCAGGTTTCGGTTTTTATCGATTTATATAAATCCAAAACTACAGTAGGAAGTCAACATTTTTGGTATGAATGTAATCAGTATGCGGTCCAAACATGAAAAAAATACAGTTTCTTGTCACCAAAACTAGTGTTGCAAAACCAAAACTAGTAAAAACCATACTTGAGGTCAAAGGTAACAAACGCGATTTTCAGCAAAACGGTAAGTTTTATCATAAAATTAGTTGAGACAAAATTGTAGATCAGATAAGTTATCTATACAAAATGTCTGCTTACTTTTTCCTAATTTCAAAAAGATGGAAGAGTTGTAATCGTATGCACACGTTT
Source organism: Lacanobia oleracea (assembly GCA_950371165.1). NCBI lineage: Eukaryota > Metazoa > Arthropoda > Insecta > Lepidoptera > Noctuidae > Lacanobia > Lacanobia oleracea. The sequence goes on from OX493389.1 coordinate 9,093,428, forward strand.
CCATGCCAACTTTTTGAATTTTTACATCTCAGAAACGGTGGCTCTAAGGAACCTACGCACAACGGACCGAATGAGAGTCTAAGTGCGGAAATTGGAGTCCCTAATCTAATCTATTTTTATGGGTTTGACAGCGACTTCGGCAATGCCGTTGAAGTGGGGGGAGTAAGGAGGCGCAAAAGAAAATTTGATGCCTTGTTCAGCAACTTCAGACACGAGATTCGAGTCTTGTAAAAACTTACGTAGCTCATTTCAAGTACCTATGAAGTTGGTCCCATTATCGGACAAGATGCTTTCGGGTTTACCACGACGAGCCACGAAACGGTTTAAAGCAGCCGTGTTGGCTGCTTTCGTAAGGTCTGTAACAAACTCGATGTGAACAGCCTTGACGGCAAGGCAAACAAAAATACATAAATAATCATTTATAAGCCTGCACCCTCGCCCTTTGCCATCAGCTATCAGCACTGGCCCAGCATAATCCACACTACAATTTAAGAATGGGTGTTCTAAATGTGTCCTCGAAGAAGGCAACTGACCCATTATAGGTTGCACAATTTGAAACCTTTGTTTAAAACATTCGATGCATTTTTTGACAACACATTTAGCAATACTTCTACCACCAAGAGGCAAATATATTTGACGTTTATTTGCCAAGAGCAGCTGAGGGCCAGCATGTAAGCAATCAAGGTGACATCCATTTGAGCGTGACTTAAAATAAAATTTGTAAGTGCTTCACAGGAATGGGTCCAAGGAATTTATTATGTTTATGTTTTAAACTGTAATTAAATCTTAGTACATATGCGACGACTCTTTGTAAGTGATGAGTGAATAATTAGAATTAGAATTTTGTGATTTAATAGTAATAAGTTTCTTTATTAGGGCACTGAGTACTACAATTAAATTTAATTAAAACATAACATTCATAAAGATAAAATCACAAACATACAACTTAAAAAATTACAAATTACCAATTACAATACAATTTAATCCAATTAAAATAATATTTCATCGCACTTAATCTATGTACCTATCACGTATCCGCGTAACTAATACGTTGATGTTGGTATGAGTCTCAGAACAACACACGCTATGATATTTGGTTCAAACTGAGTCGGGTACCTGAAATACTGTGCTACCGTGTGCGATTGGAATACGCGCAGGACTTCGTCGAGTACACAGTTCCAAATAAAATACAATTATATAATATATACTTAAATCGATAAAAACCGAAATCTAACAATCATAGTACCTTACCAACCACTTCCAAGTTCCACATAGATTCATCGAAATTAAAATATGTATATAAATGCTATATCGATATTCTGAACCTCTACATGTGTAAGAATGAGCTTGAAATCGATATTGCCCATGCCTAGACCCGAATCTTGCTGACTGAGATTGTCACTGTCATTGTCACTGGGCTGCCAATCCTAAAATATAAATATTGTTTTTGATTTGATTTGATTTAAAATAAAAATGCCCAAACACATTAAAGTAATTACACTTCCAGCATATACATATAATTATCTCAGAAGGCTGTTTCAATTATCAATTACTTTAGTACCAAGCTCCATACATTTATTGAACGTCTCTTTTCATTTTTCATAATAAAATACAACCTGTTCAGAACTTTGATGCTGGTTGATAACGGTTTTTTTAATGTAAAGAAAGGATATTGACATTTTGTTTAGTGTCCCTCTGAACACTAATAAGAGAACTCTTGTATTTTATTTTCAAAATTTCAGTTTACTTTTGTCATACACAAAATACGAGTGCTTTTATACTATCTAAATATTAACGTATGAATTGTTATTGAATAGACATGGTAAAAACAACAGAGATCGGGCACGACGAAAGCGTGCGGCGTCGTCTGCAGGTGTTGTACGCAAGCCAGACGCGCGAAAAGCAAATTTTCCTCTCGGAGCTTAAGGCGTATCGCCAGGGCAAAGATAAACAAATATTAAATAGTATTATATATGCAATAGGGCCTAAATGGTACCAAGCTCTAAGTGTGCGACAAAGGAAATCATTAGACACATTAGAGATGTCCATTTATCAAGATTTGCTCGAAGGTCGTCCAGTCCGGTGTACCTTAATCATGCATAAACTTGGTCTGGTCCCTCTCCCAAACTATACGGAACTTATGGCTTGTATCATTTTGGGCCGCGATGACCCTAAAGAAATGCTAGCCCAACTTTACTACTCAACTTACGGATATCCTATAAACGGGAAACGGGTTTCATACTGTCTTAATGCTAGACTTATGTTATCAGCCATTCTCTATTTAGGACTTGATAACTTGATATTTTTTCTTGAGAAAACATTTGCTCCAGATAAATCTGCAGGTGAACCTGCACCTCAACCGAAACGTAAACCACGAGTTAACTTGCCATCTCCGTACCTTGCAAAAATGGTAGCAGTATGCTATGAGCCGCCCCGAGTCCGTCGCAAGCCTCTGCTGCCGCTGCCGGACCTGAATGTACTCAACCAGCCTTTCGAGGAAGAGCCGGTCATGCGGAAGCCACCACCGCCGCCTCCTCCACCGCCACCACCGAAACAGCGATTGTCGATATCTTACTGCGAAAAGTTGGCAGGTATCAATTCTATAAAGCCGCGTGTAGCATCGTCCATGAATCTTGCAATCATGACAAAGCCTAGTCGACCCAGGGGTAAGTCACGTACTCATATTGTGCAAGGCGTTTCAAAGAAGAAAAATTACGGCATTGGCATAGATTTCGAAAAAAAAAATAAGCATCGAAAGAAACTAATGCCCCCGACTACTGGTTTATGGAATGCTCAATACACTATAAACGGAGTTTTTCAGATTCATGGCAAGACATGTTTTGTTTTGGGCAACGTTACTATACTCCCCGCACTAGGAGAACTCATCCACGGAGGTTATGCCTCCGTGGGAGGACAGTGCATCAACATACATTGCGGAATTCGAGGCCTCGCCCCCGCGCTTAAGCCTGATCCCTGTGATTGTGTAAAGCAATGGCAAGACGCTGTTTTTCGATATATTAAAGACACTAAATGCGACTGTGGTCATTACTTCGATTTTGGCAATGAAGGCCACTTTTCACAAGAAGAATTACCCTATTTTACAAAACCTACAGGTCACACCCCTTTTAAATTTAACTACGACACAATATACGATCTTGATTCACAAAAACTTTACGTAGAGAAAGAATTCAAAAGGATTTGGGAGACAGACAGTATGTTGCGAGTGGACGACAGCTACGCACTTAAACTTCTAGAAAAAAAGAAGAAAAAGAAGAAGGCAGAGAAGGAATCAAAGAAGGAATCAAAGAAGGACCCAAAGAAGGCAGATGGGGATGACGATGACGTGAGCAGAATAAGGAACGATGCATCTCAGACTTGCCTGGGAATGCAGCCCAAGATTACTGATTACTTAAAGTGTGCACTACATCTAATGCGAAAGGTCAACGTCGCAGCACGCCTGCCTGATTTGCATTTAGTTCCAGAACTGAAAGAATGGATGAGGCTAAGAATTTATGGGAAGTTTACGGCTGCTGAGAGAAGAGAATACTTGCGCAAGAGCACCACGTATTGGAGCATGTTACGTACGCTAGCAAATCATGATTTCGGTCACGTGTCTCCACCAAAAGAGCCCATTTTCGGACAACCTACAACTTGGATGCATAAGCAGAGTTTGAACGACAGGTTTAGACAGTACACTGAAAAGTACAAGCTGACTATGTTCAGATCTCATGCTTATGTCACTAACATGTTGTGGAGCACTATGTTCCAGGCAGAATTCCCTGATAAGAAATTTCGTGAAATATATTTTTCCTATTTGTTTAGTACAGTACAAGATATACAGTTAATGCATCCTTACAGTGTGAAAGAGACGGCAGCCAGAAAATCTGTTTTATCGAAAAAGCGATATGTTTGCTTATGACACGGATACAACCCAAACAAATTGTTTCATCTAGAATAAAAATGTGCTGTCCATGTTTTGTTTTTAAGTGCTGTTTAAGAAATAGAAATATTGGTAGATTATATTTTGTATTATTATTGAATAACTAGCTAACTCCCGCGCTCCCGTCAATTGCAACTTTTTTTATTTTATTTTTCTTTCATAAGAACCTTCTCCTGACAGTAACAAACACAACAAAAAAGAACTGAGGGTTCCGTACCATATTATATTTAAAAGATAATTTAATTATATTCTATCTATCGTTTGGTGTCCTAGTCCCTAAAAATATCACGAACACCTACTCACACAACATTTGACTCGAACTAGGTTCAAGCGAAATGAAAAAAAAATTTCGTTGAATCCAATATTAGGTATAAATAAAAATTAAAAAAGGATCGTCGTTCAATTTAAAGTTTATAATTGTTTGAGATTCGAGAGCTTTGAGATTGCATTAAATTTATGTATGTGGTAAATATTGGTCAATCTTTTAATTCGGTCTTGAAACTTGCTTTAAAACCAAATACCCAGTCCAGTGAGTCCAAACCCGGGGGTTATAGGGAATATTCATGAAAAACATATACATATATATATCATCTATACCTACAGTTTTTCTAAAAGTATAGAAAAATATAATAGTAACAGTGAAAACCAATCAAAATTACTCGAAAAACGAAGGATATAGGTAATTATTTTAAACAAATATATGACCCTCTCGCGAAAACGCTGTTTTCTATGGCAGCTGTATAGGCGGCATAAACAATGACGTCAAAGTTTTCATCGGACTTCTCTTTCTAATTGTAATCTTTGAAGCTTTATAACTTCTTCCCTGTTGAAGGTATTTAAAAACAATTTCACGATTGTTTACTAGAGCTAATAAGTAGGTATTTCATTTTGCAAATAAAAAATTCGAATGCATATACCCTATTACCCCCGCGGGGGTAAATTAGCTATTCTGTGTACTTTTTGACATAAGTCGAAAACCATGCGGCCTACAAAAAAAATGTTTAAGGATACTCTCTCGAAAAAGCTTAAAAATAGCGTGCAGATGAAGTAATTTTCGTCGGCATTTACTGCGAAATTATATCTAAAAAAAAAGTAGGGGTATTAATCTAAATGATATTGCACGTAACTTGATTTAGCCAGAATGTATGTATCGGTTTTACATAATAGGAAAAAAAAACACCAAATCACCTCCATATCGTTGAGATATAACCGTTTTACTCCTTCATTTTTTAACAAAAGACAAAAAAATAAATCTACTGCTGTGCAATATAAACGAAAATAACTTGGTTTTGTAACTTGGCACGAAGAGGTGAAGTTAGCTCCGTTTGTATGCACAAGGTCATTGGCATATACAAGCCTTAAGAATATGTAAACAGCGCTCTTTCATATGATACCCCACATGCCCTAGAACTTTGCCCCACTTTGAATTTTTAATCATTCCTTTCAGTAGCCGTTGAGAGAAAAATTAACATATTTTATTTCTTTCTTATTTGCAAAATAGTTGGACAAACGTCATCTAAAACTATTCCAAACAAGTTCATATAGCACTAGTAGTTCTTCAGATACTTAGCTGTGACAGACAGACAGACTTAGGGTGCCTTCAAGTTAGTCGCTAAGTGCCACGCGTTTGTTATTTTTATGGATTAACAAAGCAGCGCGACAGTCGCGCTCCTGCCGCGCGCCACTTAGCGTTTATCGATTGTATGGGTTAACAAAGCCGCGCTGCACTTAGCGCCTAATTTGAAGGCGCCCTTAGTCATAAGGGTTCCATTTGACCATTTTGGTACGGAACCAAAAAATGAATTATCGAAATCGGCCCAATCGTTCACGCGTGATGCAATAACCAAGGGAAATAAGGAATCATTTTTATTATAAGATTAATATAGATTTGATAGGGCTGGGTAATAATAATAAAACTAAAGTTACGTTATTCATAATTTAATGTGATAATTTATATACCTGTGCTGGTATAATAACTCGAAGTTATGGCTTAAATTACATTTTTGCTGGAACTATGTTTCACAATATGACATAAACTGTGGTTCGAAACTTTTTGACATTTTTGATAGATACAGACTTACAATTTGACGCATGAGTTTATTTAACGTATCATATTTCCCATAGTCTAATACTCCAAAGGTATTAAAAATATTTTTTATTTCATACCACATTTAACTAATCTTATTTCTTAAGAATATTATGATACAAGTCTTATACTATAATTATAAAATCTATAACTTTTATTTTAAAATACAACACTAAGACTTCATTGCAGCGGTTTCGATTTGATCACTACAACTTAGTCTAAGGGATATTCAATCGTCTTTGGTATCATTGTTGCAGAAAACAAACGATGGAACGAACATTTCATCGAATTTATAAGAAATACTGATATTCATAGAAGTTAATGTCATTTAAAGCATATTTCAATAAAACTAACGAAACAATGTAACAAAAAATGATTAATGGCAAAACAAACAATTATTGCGATACACAAGTTATAAAACAAATACTATTCATATGTTATAATAACATATATTCATTTCTGCAATGAGTTTATTTATATCGCAACTAATGGAGATATACAACGTCGAAGATTTAATTTAATAATACAGATAAACTGCGTGCAAAACTTGTTAATTGTGCATTTTATTGTTTGAAACTTTACACAAGCAAAAGTAGACCATTCATAACACGAGCACACCACCAAACGGACCATTGTACCACTTGTGCGTAAAACTATGAGAATAGAATTTATTTAAAGACAAGTGCGAACAGAAACGTACTGAATATTTTAAAACCTGCTTTGCACATAGTGCTCGAAATAAACTATGTAATGGAGTCTAGATGCATAATGACCCATACTTTACGGAAAACATTACAATACTCACAAATAACAATTTTCTAACGATTTACACAAGTAGATATATGTTTACTCATCAAAATCAAATGCATTTACATCTTTACATGCCATTGTTCATCCAATAAAATGGAGATCATAATAAAACAGAGCGCAGGTAAATAAGTATGTTGAGACAGCATAGTATTAACGGGTCTGGAAGAAAGGTTTACCATAGATATAGATAAAGATGTCTCACGTCTAACATTGATATTTCCGTCCATCGCAATTCCTAGCGAGTCGTCATATCGTATTGATAGTGATACAATGTATTGTCATCTTACTTCATTCATGTTACAATATGAGAAGAGGAAGTCATTTTGAGACACTATTTGTCTTTGAAAACGATTCCCCCTTCGTTCCTAATCGGGACCAAATTTTTTTTTTTGTTTATTGCTGAGCTGTATCTACACTTGTGTGAAGGTTCTCGTGTTATATCTGCAGCTCCTGGTGCGAGTGCTGCGCGGCGGGGTGGGGCGCGTGCGCGGCGGGGTGGGGCGCGTGCGCGTGGTGCGCGGGGGGCGCGGCGGGCGCGGGGGGCGCGCGCTGCTGCAGGTGCACGAGCGCCGACAGCAGGCGCGTGTTGGCCTCGTCCAGCGCCGCGATGCGATGCTCCTGCGCCTCGATGACGCGCTGCTTGTGCGAGAGCGCGGCCGCCATCTTGCGCTGCTCCCGTCTTAGCTCTTCTTCTACGCAGATCAACCTGGAAATTGGATTCATAAGGGTGAGCCATGTAAGGTCACATTTAACACAATTAACTCGCGAAATTAACGATAAAACAAAATAGGGAAGATGCAGATTTAATATTTATCAATATTTTGTGACTAAAATGTAAAAAAGCATAAGAGAAGGGCCAGTACAACGTTTTTATTCCAGTTAATATTGATTTTTAACAATAATTACAAATTTAAAGTAACGTGGAACGGAACATGTTTTGATACACCAATTAGCGTCTGGTGACGTCATTCGTGTTAGTTTATAGGCCAAGATCCCAGGACTCCCAGACGTTACTTATTTCGCAGTATCAAAATATTTGAATAGAGTAGTGGTTAGTGTAATTTCAACGTACGCATAAGAAGTTTCTGCTAGCTCCATCCAATGGGCAATTTCTTTTTAGTGATGTATGTAGGTATGACATATTTCATAAGTCTATAGGAGGTTTTGCAGTTTTCTTTTTATACTTAGTAAATAAACTATGTCCAAAAGATACTAGTGAATAGGATCTCAATTCTCAGTGGAGATAGCGATCAGATCTTACACAATTACTAATTAGTCTTTAAATGTTTATTTACTAAATTACTAATTATTTAAGAATATGTATTTTGTAAAATTCGTAAAAATTATGTAGTCGTTTTATAGCTAGCATCTGATGATGATACTTACAAACTGGCGGTCGTGTCAACTCAAACTAGCAGGTAAGCGAATGTTCAAAGTACTCGTATCTACATACTAACACTATTCTATTTTGTTACTGAGAAAATAAGTAAGTTCTGGAAGCACTGAGATCTTGCTCTATGACTTTGAATTACGACAGTTCTTGACCAGTGACAGACATGAGTGACGTCATCGTCCGTTTTGGCGCGAAAATTTAAACTGTCTGTTTAAAATCGCAATTTTAGCAATAAATTGAAGCGTTTTCATTTTTTATGTATGTGGCGGTCTATTCTACACAGAGTTCTTTAAAATGAAAGCAAAAATAGAAATATCGCATGTTCCCTATTATATTATTTCTAAGTACGTAAAGTACAGTGTTAGGTACTTGAATTAAAATAACTGTCACATTTAGGAACAACGAACTCTATGACAAACGTACCAAAGTTCAAATTCTATAAACATATTTCAACATACCTTGAAATGATAGCCTTCATTTTGGCGTCAGTGTGATCGACTTGTCCTGGTTCGGCTGGACCCAACCTTCCCCGTAAAAGTTCCACTGAACATTTTAACCTTTCGATTTCGCGTTCGTACTGTAAAACAAGCGTCAAGTTAGCATTCTGGGTCATGTCACGATCAACTCGCAGAAGATCTGGTTAGCATTCGGTAAGTGTCGCCTACCTGTTCAATGGTCCTCTGGTGTTTGGAGGCGCGGCGCCGGCCCGTGGTGCTGTAGAGCGTGTCGTCGAGCTCGTCGGAGCTGTCGCCCAGCCCGCGCGCCGACTCCAGGCTGAGGCGGCGCTGGAGCCGCTCGCTGGACTGCGACTCGCGCCCGAACACCACCCGCGGCGGAGACTCCCGCCTCTCCCGGACGCCGTAGTATTCCTGATGCCTCTCCGGATCCTCATTCACTCTACTGCTCGACATCTTCGCACCGGAATACGTTCGATCCAACGGATAATTCGTCTCTGGAGTAACACTCTCTGTCATTGAATATTTCTCGGGAGAGTTTTTGGAGTTCTCCATGTTGTAGAGCGCCTTCTGGCTTCGTGAAATCTGTAACCTGTACATTTCTTTGTTCACTTCCTCTACGTTCGAGTCCGACCTGCTCATGGGGTAGCCGGAGTCGGTGGAGATGTGGTGAGGCTTGCTTTCGTACAGCGATTCTCCTCTTTGTCCAAAGTGTTTAAAGTTCAGCTGATTTTGAGTTGTGGAGTAAGAGAGCATAGGGTTTGTTCTGGGCATTCGCGTCTTACTACTCTTTCGTAGACTAGGCGAATTGCTCGACGACTCATCGTCCCGTATCCTCGGGGAGTGACTGTGGTTGCTCCTCTGATACATTTCATCATAACTACAGTTATCTCTGGTGAGTTTTCGGTGGGAATTGTTGCGGTTCTGTTGGTCATAATTTCTACTATCCTCGTTGAAGTTAGTAGAACCCTCTTCCGAGTTTGTCTCGACGTTGTCTGTGCTCAAACCCTCCTCATCTATCGATGAACTGGATGAGCCACAAGGACAACGTTTTGAATTTCTGTTTTCATTGTTCTTCTTCTCCTGCGCCTGTCGGTTGTCATCCATGTTATACACTGGATTCGTGAACACTAGCGGAGCTACCTTTGGATTTGCATTGGCGTTTGTGGGCGTGTTATCCGCAGTTGTGAAATTTTGGATTCCATACTTTTGGATGTCATAGTCAATTTTCTGTTGCACTGGGCTCTTTGGATAGAACTTTTCGTTTTTGCTGTCGTAATACTGTTTGTCTCTTTGCTTCTGGTAGTTTATTTGCGAGTACCGACTCATGGGCTGTCCGCCGTTCTCGTATGGCTGATGATGGTGCGCCGTGTTCTCGATGGGACTTGAACTTTGACTGTACGTGGCGATACTTTGGTAGCCAGAACTTGCTACATTTGATAACCCACTGATGGAAACATTTGAGCCGTTGTTTGTGTAATTAGCTTTATTCCCATTTACGATATTATTATTATTCGAAATAGATTGCGACAAGTTCTTTTTGTTCATAATGAGTTTGTCTTCGACTATTTCCGAGTCATCAGCGTATTTCAAAAGGTCGGACAGTTCCTCTAGCGTCGCGGTTTCCTTCATGATATTTTGCATGTCATTGGAACAGTAGTTGTGGTTGATGCTGTCGCTGCTGGGTGACCTCTCCGTGCTGTTGTAGTTCGAGTTGTGGAAGTGCGATTGTTGGTTATTATAGTTATTGTTAGGTTTGTACCTCTCCTGGAATCTGCGCTCTAGGCTTTCGCTGATGCCGTTGCTAATGCCTTTAGGGTACTGGTCAGAGCCGAAGCCAATCTGTACAACTTTGAGATTGACGCAGTGTTCTTGGTTGTTGTACTGCGAGCTGTACCTGTCTGGGTTGACGGCCTGGCTGACGGGGCTGGAGCCGTAGCCGTTTCTGGGCAGCGTGGCTGACCGAAGGTTGAAACTGGGTGACTTTGTGACGGCTGCATATCCAGGCTTGTACTTGGACTCCTCGGCGTTTGATTTCGACGGACTGATGTTGAACTGAACGCCGTTCTTGTTCATGATGGGCGAGCTGTGAGCGAAATTGTTGTTGAGCTGGCCGTTGGTCGCGGGTTCGGCGGGCTGCTTCGTGGGAGTGGTGCACGTGGGGTCGTTGAACCTGCAGATAAAGATTCAGACGTAAGATTTAAATCAACTAGGCTCACAGAAAATACTACAGTTGTTTTATGTGGTATTAAGTTTACCTAAAGATGTTATCAGCGGCAGGTGGTGGAGGAGAGCTAATATCGTTGCTCAGTAGCCTCTTGCTCAATTCATCGAGGATGTCTGATAACGGGTCCAACTCCTGAAAAATGATAATATATGGTTAATAGGACTCACAATGCAGATGTTAATGTACGAGTATTCAAAAGTGTTCAAATTTGTTTTCCAATAACAATATGAACAGTGACAAATAGCTTTTAAGTGTATCTGCTATCTACTTGGTTGATAAAAATTAAATAACAGGAGTAGATATCATCAAATCGTTATTTAGTTAATTTTTATTTTTCAATGATTTACAAGAACGAGAACGCCGATCTCGCATCACGAACAGGCGAGGGTAAAGAAGAAGAAGATTTACAAGCAGTAAATATACCTGTATTTTATTAGCAGGCAGCTTAGGCAAGCTGTCAACAAGCAGCGCATGTAAGGTCGCGAGTTGCTTGCCGAGGTCCACGTGCGGCGCCCACTCGGGGTCGGGCTCCACGGCCTCGCGGAGCCCCTCGGAGCCCGGGCCGGAGCCCTGCGACGCCGCCGAGTTGCGCTTACTGCCATCTTGTTGTTGTTGTTGCTGCTGATTCTGCTGTTGTTGAGTCAGCTGCTGCTGATCTTGAGGACGCGTCTGCCGATAATAACGAGGGTATTTAGAGGATACACTTTTATGCCATCGAAATATTGGGTTGCTCATTTTGTATGACTTTCACTGCTATAATTATGTGGCACTCGGGATGAAAGTAAAGACAAATAAATCAATTTTCAAGCACGTTCGGCCTTTTATTTCAGAAGTTGCTATCGCGAAACGTGACTAGCAGTCAACTTGGGATAGCATAAAATATATAAATCTGATAAGAACTTGATGCTGAGTATTCGAACTCACTCAGAACGGAGTGTTACTGAGCGAGTTTGATTTATAGAAGCGCAAACATGAGACTAACATGCCTAGGCCTGTAACCACCCTAATATCCGCCACTTGCTGAGCTCCGCAACTTCGTCTGCGTCGTATTTTTAATAATGCTCTGCTCCTATTGGTGGTAGCGTGATTTTATATAACTTCTAGCCTTCATCGATATCCAACACTAAAATATTTTATAAATTCGAACTAGTAGTTCCTGAGATTAGCGCGTTTAATCACACAAACAAAAAATCTCTTCAGCTTTATAATGTTAGTATAGATATTGGAATCCCAACACATGCTAAAGTTGCTTCGTCTTACAAGACTCGGTACTCACCGATATGGCTCTGAGGAACGCCTTCATGTTGGGCGCCTCCTGCTCCAGGAAGTCGTTGAGGAACTCCATGAAGGCCTCCTTGCCCTGGAAGCACGTGAAGTTGCTTCGTCTTACAAGACTCGGTACTCACCGATATGGCTCTGAGGAACGCCTTCATGTTGGGCGCCTCCTGCTCCAGGAAGTCGTTGAGGAACTCCATGAAGGCCTCCTTGCCCTGGAAGCGCGTGAAGTTGCTTCGTCTTACAAGACTCGGTACTCACCGATATGGCTCTGAGGAACGCCTTCATGTTGGGCGCCTCCTGCTCCAGGAAGTCGTTGAGGAACTCCATGAAGGCCTCCATGCCCTGGAAGCACGTGAAGTTGCTTCGTCTTACAAGACTCGGTACTCACCGATATGGCTCTGAGGAACGCCTTCATGTTGGGCGCCTCCTGCTCCAGGAAGTCGTTGAGGAACTCCATGAAGGCCTCCTTGCCCTGGAAGCGCGTGAAGTTGCTTCGTCTTACAAGACTCGGTACTCACCGATATGGCTCTGAGGAACGCCTTCATGTTGGGCGCCTCCTGCTCCAGGAAGTCGTTGAGGAACTCCATGAAGGCCTCCTTGCCCTGGAAGCGCGTGAAGTTGCTTCGTCTTACAAGACTCGGTACTCACCGATATGGCTCTGAGGAACGCCTTCATGTTGGGCGCCTCCTGCTCCAGGAAGTCGTTGAGGAACTTCATGAAGGCCTCCTTGCCCTGGAAGCGCGTGAAGTTGCTTCGTCTTACAAGACTCGGTACTCACCGATATGGCTCTGAGGAACGCCTTCATGTTGGGCGCCTCCTGCTCCAGGAAGTCGTTGAGGAACTCCATGAAGGCCTCCTTGCCCTGGAAGCGCGTGAAGTTGGCCAGCGTCTGCAGGGTCTTCGCCACCAGCGTCAGGTTACGCGCCGCGCGCTCGTTCGGGTACTCTGCAATCGAGTGAGGAGTTAATACCTCGGAACCATTTGATTACAGGGTGAAATTTGGAATGTTTCACAAACAGTTGAGTCTATCACCTCGTACTACTGTCAAGGCATGAAATAGTAGGCACCCTAAAGTTACTGCTTACAACAACCTATTTTTTTTTGCTAGCTAAAATTTTAAATGAAAACGCAACTAACCAACTAAGACCTGCTAAAACTTTTTTTTTTAACGTTATATGTATTTTGAAAAAAAAAATCAAATTCAAATTCAAATTCAAAGCATTTTATTTCAAATAAACCATTCACAGGCACTTTTGAAACGTCAAGGTCGGTCAGTCAAAAACATGGAAGCTATTTGCACGTTCCAAAGCGTAGATCTCTATGGAGAAGAACGTGCAAGAAACTCCACGGACACTCTTTTAAATCATGTTCTGTTTTACAACATTCCAAGTTACATATACTTGTTGCTTCTGCATGTGAGGACAATGCAAAGGAAAAAAAAAAAAGGGCTTATTATAAGAATTTTAAATTTAAAGATTAAAATAAGCCAATGGCAGTTAAGAGATGACCAGTCTCAACCGACGGCGCCTGTTCACGAACATGACGCGTGAATCGGCACCTTTCAGCTCAACCATTTCGAAGGGAACCGAATGATCAAACCCACGCGCCGCCATCAGCGAGACATTTGAGTGAGCATGACATGCTCTCAACCACCATGCTCGTTCATGTCCAACAAGTAAAACTATAACTACTCACATAAAATGTAAATGGTTTCATGGTACTCACATTTACAAAATTTGAAAAATATGCTTCTACTTTACACAAAACTATGGTTGTCAATGACCAAATAATGAAAAATAAATTAATAAAGAGAACGATTAAGTTCTTACATCAAAAATAATAAATAAGTATTTAATATAATAATATAATTTGTATGTATATAAGAATAAATAAACGAAATAATGTAAGAACCTCTAAAAGGAGCGAGCATCTCTTCCAAATATAAAAACATAAAAACCTAAAAAGTGGACCTAATCAGCTGTGACTGTGGAGCAGGACCAGCATTTAGCCAAGCGTTTTTATCGAGGATATAATCTTCCAGTTTATAATACGCTTGTCTACATAGTGTGCGTTTTATGCATGCTTTAAATTTTCTCTCATTCAGTTCGAGAATATCAACTGGTATTTTATTATAAAATTTAATACAGTACCCCATAAAAGAAGTGTGTACTTTGGCCAATCTGAATCGGGGTTGATCTAATTTGTTCCTATTTCTAGTATTAAAATTATGCCTGTCACTAATCTTGCTAAAGAGATGAAGATTTTTCCGAACATACATAATATTTTCGTAAATGTATTGACAAGGTACCGTCATGATGTTGATATCCTTAAACAGTTCTCTTAGGGAATCACGCCGACGGAGATTGTAAATGGCTCTGATGGCTCTTTTCTGCAGGATAAATATAGACTCGATGTCTGCAGCACGTCCCCATAATAAGATACCGTAAGACATGATACTATGAAAGTAACTAAAATAGACCAGCCTCGCGGTATCTATATCGGTAAATTGACGGATTTTTCTGACAGCGTATGCTGCTGAACTTAGCCGTCCCGCAAGAGATGTTAAATGAGGACCCCATTGTAGCCTTGAGTCAAGCGCAATCCCCAGGAAAACCGTGCTTTCGACGAATTCAAGTTTCTCCTTGTTCAATACTATGTCGCAATCATTTCTTTTAACGTTCGGTAAGGCAAATCTGATGCATTTAGTTTTTTTCCCATTTAATACTAAATTATTAGCAGTAAACCAATTTTGGACCTGCTGTAGGGCGTTATTTACGTCGTCAAGATTTATGGAACGTCTATCTATCTTAAAAATTAAGGACGTATCGTCAGCAAATAATACCATATGAGGTTGATTTTTTAAAAGATGGGGTAGATCATTAATATATACTAGAAAGAGGAAAGGACCCAAAATAGAGCCTTGTGGTACCCCCATTTTGACTTTTAAACCCCGTGAATTGACACCATTTATTTGAACTTGCTGCTGTCTATCATTTAAGTAAGATTTTATTAGACTGAGTGCAAGTTTACCTAGTCCGTAATGTCCTAGCTTTAGGAGCAAGGTTTCGTGATTTACACAATCAAATGCCTTGGAGAGGTCACAAAAGATTCCTATGGCATCTTGTGCCTCTTCCCACGCTGAGTATATGTGTTTTAACAACGTGGCACCAGCGTCAGTCGTACAACGACCCCTGGTAAAACCATACTGTTGATCGTGTAAAATTTTATTGATGTTAAAATGATTGAGCATCTGATTGAGCATTACTTTTTCAAACACTTTGCTAAAAACCGGCAAAACAGATACAGGTCTATAATTATTGGTGTCTTTGCTGTCGCCCGACTTAAATAGTGGTATAACCTTACTATATTTCATTATATCCGGAAAGACTCCTTGGTCCACACATAAATTAAATATTAAAGCCAAGTATGGTGCTATAGTTTCAATTATGGACGTGCACACTTTAATAGACATTCCCCATATGTCTTCGGTCAATTTGATTTTGATTTGCCGGAAAGCTTTTATGACTGTCACAGGGTTGATATGTTTGAACTGGAATTCAACCGTACAACCTGGAACGTTAGCTTTTAATAAATTATATGAGACCTCAGGTGAAGAATTTAAATATTCCGTAGTTTTAGTTGGTATATTGGTGAAAAAATTTACAAATTCTTGAGCTACTTCTAAATTAGAGCTTTTGGCACCATGTGTAGTCTCCAGTAAATAATCAGTGTTTCGTTTTTTATTTCTATTAGTTTCATTATTAATAACTTTCCAAACTGTCTTTATTTTATTTTCTGACGATTTGATCTTCTTGCTAATATATAGGGCTTTAGCTACCTTGCAAGTATTTCTGAACACTTTAGAATATTTGTTTACAAACTTATTAAAAGAATCAGTGTTTATGACAGGCTTAAGGCCATATAGCTCATATAGTCTTTCCCTACTTATCCTAATGCCTTTAGTCGCCCAGTCACTAAATACATACTTAGGGAAAGTATCCTTAGACTTCTTTTCAAAAGTTGCATTGAATTCCTTAAGAACCACTGAAAAGAAATTATCATAAAATTTATTAGCATCTTCAATGTTATGGCCTACAAAATTTAACTTATTTTGTAAGGTACCATTGAATTTAGCTAGTTTGCCAGTTGTAATTGGCCTATATTGTATATGAATTTTTTCCAAGGCTGCTTTAAACTGAAATGTAACCAATTGACCACTATGATCAGAGGGAAGGTAATTAACTATGGCTTTATCTAAATATTCACAATCGCAGAATACATTATCAATACAGGTTGAAGAAGTTGGTGTTTTTTTGATGTTTGAATCCTTTGCAAAATTACAACCACCTCCAAACAACAAAAACACAGCAAAATAACTAATTTTGGAAGTCAATGTTTCTGGTTTTTTTCTTCGATATTTGAGACTTACTTCTGCGAAGGTGAGACTAAATTCTCAAAAGGACTTGACGAGTCAATATGTTTCTAATAAATTGGATTTCTTACCATGTGTGATTCCAAAAAGACTTGGAGACAGTATAGCTGGACAAAGAAAGCGAAGGAAGATCGATGCGCTGATCAAGTTGTCCGAGATGTCCTCTCGACCCATCGCCGTCAGTCTGAAATGGAAATGAACATGGGTTTAAAATTATTTATTTATTTACGTACACACAATATACTTAAAAAAACTATAATTTTAAACAGTGAGAAGAGCACAAAGGTATTGCTTATTTCATAAGAAATTTCTTCCAGCAGACCTGTGACAGGAGAGTGGGATACGATACGTAGACACAGTGTGTAAAGAGACAAAGAAGGAAACTTAAAATAGACTAAACTTAACTATTTTATCTATCCTTCAACCGCACTGGATCTACGTGTTGGATTAAGGGACACTTTCTCCTAAAGTGAAAGGGCCTTTCTGCTTCCTAGCAGTTAGAACGTAATATTCATCAAAGACATCGCGTTCGATCTGGCAAGATAGTGCTCAAACGTGATTTTCACTAGGGGACAAATTCGAGAGACAATGTCCCGGGACATAGAGCAACACGCGTGTCCACTTTACAAATGCTTGTATGATATCCCTCGGCCCAAAGATATCGCCTGCAAAGCGGGTAATGTCCTCCGGAACGTTGCTGGACACATAGAATACGTGTCGCAGGATAAAGGTTTCCTAATGAAAGCGGTGCTTCAAATGGTCTCACCTCTCCCGGAAGGTAGCGAAGCAGTCTCTCAGCGGCGGCGGGAAGCGCGGCGCGGAGTGCGCGATGGAGCTCCAGGCCAGGCTGACGGCGTCCCTCAGGGCGGCCTGCTGCCGGCGCAGCGCCGCCGCGCCGCCCGCGCGCAGCGGGTCCACCTCGCACTCGGCCGCGCCCGGCCCGGCCGCCGACAGGACCGCCTCGCACAGCGTGTCCTGGACCCAAACGACTATTTGATAAGTATTGTGGTTCAATTAAATAACTCTCTGCCAGCATCCTAGCCTGCATCTGCATATGAGCTGTCAGCTTAAGGCTGACACAAGAGTAATCACGAATCTTCTAGGCTCCCTCTTTCCTTCGAATGAGGTCTCATCTATTACACAACACACAACTCACCTGCAGATACTGGTCGCCCACGAGCTTGAGGTAGGCCTCCATGCTCTTGGTGGCGAGCGAGTTCCCGCGGAAGGTGAGCGAGTGGTCGCCCGTGCGCCGCACGTCCAGCGCCACCACGTCCGCCAGGTAGCGCGGCGCTAGGCCTGCGCCCCCATGCACAACTCACCTGCAGATACTGGTCGCCCACGAGCTTGAGGTAGGCCTCCATGCTCTTGGTGGCGAGCGAGTTCCCGCGGAAGGTGAGCGAGTGGTCGCCCGTGCGCCGCACGTCCAGCGCCACCACGTCCGCCAGGTAGCGCGGCGCTAGGCCTGCGCCCCCATGCACAACTCACCTGCAGATACTGGTCGCCCACGAGCTTGAGGTAGGCCTCCATGCTCTTGGTGGCGAGCGAGTTCCCGCGGAAGGTGAGCGAGTGGTCGCCCGTGCGCCGCACGTCCAGCGCCACCACGTCCGCCAGGTAGCGCGGCGCTAGGCCTGCGCCCCCATGCACAACTCACCTGCAGATACTGGTCGCCCACGAGCTTGAGGTAGGCCTCCATGCTCTTGGTGGCGAGCGAGTTCCCGCGGAAGGTGAGCGAGTGGTCGCCCGTGCGCCGCACGTCCAGCGCCACCACGTCCGCCAGGTAGCGCGGCGCTAGGCCTGCGCCCCCATGCACAACTCACCTGCAGATACTGGTCGCCCACGAGCTTGAGGTAGGCCTCCATGCTCTTGGTGGCGAGCGAGTTCCCGCGGAAGGTGAGCGAGTGGTCGCCCGTGCGCCGCACGTCCAGCGCCACCACGTCCGCCAGGTAGCGCGGCGCTAGGCCTGCGCCCCCATGCACAACTCACCTGCAGATACTGGTCGCCCACGAGCTTGAGGTAGGCCTCCATGCTCTTGGTGGCGAGCGAGTTCCCGCGGAAGGTGAGCGAGTGGTCGCCCGTGCGCCGCACGTCCAGCGCCACCACGTCCGCCAGGTAGCGCGGCGCTAGGCCTGCGCCCCCATGCACAACTCACCTGCAGATACTGGTCGCCCACGAGCTTGAGGTAGGCCTCCATGCTATTGGTGGCGAGCGAGTTCCCGCGGAAGGTGAGCGAGTGGTCGCCCGTGCGCCGCACGTCCAGCGCCACCACGTCCGCCAGGTAGCGCGGCGCTAGGCCTGCGCCCCCATGCACAACTCACCTGCAGATACTGGTCGCCCACGAGCTTGAGGTAGGCCTCCATGCTCTTGGTGGCGAGCGAGTTCCCGCGGAAGGTGAGCGAGTGGTCGCCCGTGCGCCGCACGTCCAGCGCCACCACGTCCGCCAGGTAGCGCGGCGCTAGGCCTGCGCCCCCATGCACAACTCACCTGCAGATACTGGTCGCCCACGAGCTTGAGGTAGGCCTCCATGCTCTTGGTGGCGAGCGAGTTCCCGCGGAAGGTGAGCGAGTGGTCGCCCGTGCGCCGCACGTCCAGCGCCACCACGTCCGCCAGGTAGCGCGGCGCTAGGCCTGCGCCCGCCATGCACAGCACTAGCGCGCAGCCTATGTCCTCTTTGGCTTTTACACCTGTAAGGAAATTTTTTTGTTGAGTATTAAGTGAAATAAAAATATCAGCAGATGCAAGAGATTTTAAGGAGTGGTTGGTAACGACCTCCTTCCTCCTCCCTACTACTCCCTTGAAAGCTAAACTAAACTGCGGTCAATCGATGTCAGTTGACATATTTTAGGCCACGGATGACCGAGGTTTATGTACGCCCTTAGAGTAAGTGACGTTTAGAAGGCTGAATTGTGATGTCCAGGACAATCCAATACTGGAAACCATACTTACCTACGAAATGAAAATACTTTCTAGGTTATATTTTTCCAAACGGGATGTTGACTGTGCAAAAATTAGACCCCTTTATGTTTCTCTCTACATTAGTCAGAAATTGTACACGCATAGAGATCGGAAGGCTAGGAGCTCGTGGCTAAAGCATAACAGCCGCACAGGTTGATCTTCAAGGTTAAGCAACGCTTGCCAAGGTTGGTCTGTGGATGGGTGACCATCTTAACATACCGAGTTTCCTCCGTGCCTCGGAAAGCACGTTAAGCCGTTGGTCCCGGCTGTCATTTGTGGAACTTTGGCAGTCGTTACGGATTGTCAGAAGCCAGTAAATCTGACTCCAGTCTTGCCAAGAAATACCGTGTTACCCAATTTAATGGGTTGTGGAGGTCTGGTAGGCAGCCGCTTCACGTAAAACACTGGTATTCAGCTGAATCCGGTTTGATTGGAAGCCGACCCCAATATAGTTGGGAAAAGGCTAGGCAGATGAGAGATCGGAAGGCTAAAATCCAAAACAGCTTACCGATAACAGGCTCCAAATATTCACACAGCCTCCTATAATTCCTCTTGAGGTAATCCAGGAAGCGCGCGTAGTGGTCGATGGGCAGCACGTCCACGCTCTGGTAGCGGCACTTGATGCGCAGCGCGGGCGCCGGCGCCGCGGGCGACTGCGGCTTGTCGCTGTCCGCCAGCGGGTACCAGCGCTCGTTGAGGTAGCGGGAGGACACGTCGTCCACCGGGATGCGGACTGTACCTGGGGTGGGGAAATACATGCTCAATTGAAATGAATCAATAAGCCTTTTCATCTACCAGCTAGGTCGACTATACGTGGTCCGTTACAAGTTCTTCTTTTACCTGTGAGACAAGCTATTACCGACGCAAAATTTTAGCATTCGTTTCAAGCAAGTACGAATCAGCACTGTGCCCGTACCGTATGGTATACAGCCCTACTCGGAGAACGCTTGTGCTCTAGAACGAGGAAAACGTGGCGGCTGATTACGCCAAGTTCGTTAATTAGTACCTACTAAGCAGACCCTAGAAATTTCTTAAAAGCCGTTTAGAAAATTTATAAGGTTTTATAATAGTCATCTGCGATTTTTTCGTCATCATTTCAGCCCGGAGTCACCCACTGCTAGCTAAAGGCCTCCCCTTTCTTCAGTCAGACTTCACAATTCCACGCTCCCTCCCACAATCGAGTGTATGTTGCGACTTTGGCGATATCGTTAACTCAGCGCGGTTTTGAACCCGACTTTGACCACCGTGCCCTTGCTAACTAATAACAAAAGAAACCCTGTCTCATCTACACTAATAATATTATGAAGAGGAAAAATTTGTATTTTTGTATGTATGTTTGTAATGAATAAACTCAAAAACTACTGGACAGATTTGAAAATTTCTTTCAGCAATGGATAGCTACATTATCAGAGAGTAACACAGGCTATATTTTATTTCCAAACTCCCACGGGAAAGGGAACTACGCGGGTGAAACCTCGTGACGTCCGCTAATCAAAAATAATAAGAAAGGCGACGGACCGACAAGCGCGTGTTTGTCTCTCTTCCGCGAGCGGCGCTCGGGCTCGCGGTACACGTTGACGTGGATGGCGCGCACGGCGGGCAGGCTCGCGAACTCGTACACCTCGCCCCAGAAGCATAGCTCCGTCTTTAGCTTTGATGATGATCTGTAATAACAAACAAAGTTTATTAGTTATTTTGCTCAATAAATCAAATTTCGTAAATCGTAGTCTAGCTGGTCAATTTATTAGTTACATTCAACAGGACGCAAAGGAGAATGGACGCTTTTGTATCGGCAATGCCGTATCATGAACTACATACCATGCCGTATCATGGTGGTGTGTACCTTTTGAAAGGTTACAATTATAACTTGACTTTCAACAGCCTCAGGAGAAAATATGACTTAAGATAAATCGCCCAATCTATTTAACATTGGTGCAACAAGAAAAAAACAACTATTTTCAGTAAAGTCGTTTCACATTATTATCAAAAAGTCTAATAACCAAACCATAGATAGGATTTTGAGAGAAATTCGTTAAATATACAACAGCATAAACACATTTCTACTATAAAAGAAAGTTGTTAGCTGAGCTAGACTTTCCTATGCGCAACTAGTTTGCTGTTTATGAGGAAAAGTAAACAAGCAAGGGTCATGCAAACACTTTCAGATGACCTAGGCATATTTGCATAGTATTCATACGGTCGAAGTCGCGATAGGTCACAGGTAATTATAGTTTGTTTTATGCTATGCATGACGATAGCGATGCCGTATCCGAACGATTCTGCATGCTGCGTTAAAATATACTTGATTAAAGTAAACAGAGAAAGTTTTTATCACGTTTGTGCCCAGAAAACTAACAAGAATTTTGGAATGCACAAACAAATATTTTATTTAAATCTTTAGAATCTCTTTTAGTTGGAACTATTATTCTTAGGCATTTAGATATGGGAGAGTAATGTTTAGTGATTCGCACGGTAGCCTTACATGAGTTCTACATTCAGTCAATAAAGTATCGGGAATGGATGATTTGTGTATGGTTCCAAATTCAAATCTTTGTTTTTTTGTAGTTGTTAGATTGGCACAACTGTTTTCCATTTTGGCGCGGAGTTTGAGTTGCATCTGTTATTTATATTAAATACAGTGCTGGTTTTAGTAATATCATATATAGTGTGTCTTGCGAATTTCATAATGGACAAAAATATCGAACAAAGAGTTTGTCTTAAATTTTGCATCGCCAATGGAATTTCGTGTTCGGAGTCACTGAAAATGTTACAGAAGGCTTACGGTGAATCGACTTTATCAAAAACTCGTGCTTATGAGTGGTTCAAACCGTTCAAAAGCGGTCGAGATGTGATGGAAGATTTGCCTCGCTCTGGTAGGCCGTCAACGTCTGCAACTAAAGTTAACATCGCAAAAGTGAAGGAAATAGTTACTGAAAATCCCCATTCAACTCTGAGAGAGATAGCCGCCGAACTTTCTGTATCTCACGAGTCGATCCGTACCATTTTAACTAATCATTTGGGTATGACACATGTTGCTGCTCGGCTAGTCCCAAAAGATCAGAATTTTCTCCAAAAACTCAATCGCATGAAAGTCGCTGAGGACATGCTAGAACGAGTCAGTTCGGACCCAACATTCATGAAACGCATTGTTACTGGTGACGAGACGTGGGTTTACGAGTTTGACATGCAAAGTAGTCAACAAGCTGTGTGTGTGGCACCCGTTTTCAATCGATAGAAGACATAAAGGAGAATTCGCGGCGAGAACTGAACTCAATTCCGGAAGCAGCGTTTAAAAAATGTTTTGATGAATGGATTATTTTTTGGCGCAAGTGTATCGTTTCTAAAGGAGCATACTTTGAAGGTGATAAAATAAATTTGGATGAATAACAGACATTTTGTGTATTATCGATCTTTTCCCGGTACTTTCTTGACAGAGTAGTATATTTGACATAAGACTTTACTGGAATCAACAGTATTTTATGTTGATTTTGCAGTCCCCAGTTGAGTGACGAGTTACGAAAAACTCATAAAATTGCACATTCATACACAATTGGAATAAAATCTAGATCCATTGCTTCGTCTATTTCAAATTCGATAGAAATGTCAAAATTACGCAATTGGAATGCTGGTCAGTGTCAATGACATTCTAATAACGTATCCCTGTACATGAGTGTATAGTTACCTAGCATATAACGTATCGTCGAGCAGGATCTCGCAGTAGTATCTCTTCTTGGGCGGTATGGCCTTGGCCTCCAGCAGCCACAGCTTGACCGTCCGCTCACATCGGCGCGTGCGCAGCTCCTCCGGTCGCGCCGCTTGCCGCAAGCTGGCGAATGAACAAACACACATTGTTATAGCGAATCATTTTGATCTAGTTGATGACCAATAGGATAACACAAAGTTATGTCTAAAGAAATTTCGTTCTTAAAAAGTACTACTCGAGGGATACCGATCGAACACTTTTCGCCCTATACCCTTAGAAATAAGTTTGAAAATAAGTCGACCGAGAACATTCACACATTCAGGGTTCAATAACATAGCTACAAACACAAAATAATTTATAGTATCTTAGACAAACATCTCTTTAATACAACAACAAAGGACACACATGTTTTAGATAACACTTAACCTTCCGGATCATTTTCTAATGAGTGTTAACTTTTATCTATCTCATTACTGCGTCATGACATTTCTTTAACCTTAAGTTTCACTTACAACTTAACACATCAAAGCATTAAAATCGAATGATACGAGTACTAATGAAACACACACAACTCATACAATTTTTTGTAGAGAATGTCAAGACCATGCTTTTAGCATCGTGATGAAACGAACATGCCCTAGAAACAAAAAATGATTCCACCCTGTACTAACCGACATGGTGGATTACCAGCCCACTCCCACTCACAGAGAGGAGCATGTGTCTCAGTAGTAAAATATCAAAGACTGATTATGTCAAGATATGCTTATAACAAGAGTAACTCGAGCTTCCGTAAGGCATTCCTGTAAACAGCTAGCTATATATCTTCATAGCATAGCTATTGACATCAAACCAATTAACCTGTTACCCCTGTGGGTGGTACTTAGAAGCGCTACCTACACCTTCGGAGAATGCTTGCTGACGTTACAAAGAAAGTAATGTTTACTTTGTACTTGATATTGATTGATAACGACATCGACGACCTACTTAATAGGGAGTTGAAGGGAGCAGTTTTATGCAAACGAACCATTGCTATTGTAGGCGCTTAGTAAACAATAAAACAGGTATAAGGCAGATGGTTAATAATAACCATAACCATAAAATAAAGATCACTCTTGTCCTAATAGTACCTAAACATATTTATTTGAGGTTAACACCTTCTACAGATACCATACCTCTATCAAGGCAGACACAATTCATCAATATTTTCTTCAGCCTGCCTCTTCTATAGCCATTCAGATTAATATCAACACTTCACACACTCAACACTTCTTGTTACATGCTCCTTACTCCTCCGCATCCTTTGTCCATACTATGATAGGGCTGATTGTGTATCTACCTGTATATCCAGCGGTCCCGCTCCTTTCGCGAGGCACAGGCGAAGTAGCGAGGCGCTCGGCTCTCTGCACTGAGCGCAAAGCAGTGTGGCCTGCCAAGCACTGACGAATGGAGAGATCGGATTTCTACCTGTAAACGAAAAATAGACAAGTAAGATAACCATTATCAAAGCGTCCAAATTACTTTAGAAATTATCCAGACACATTATTAATGCTAGAATTTAACTGAAGATCTGCCTCAACCGAGCAAAATCGCTAGGCATAAAGGTCGGACGGACGGCATGTGTCCGAACTTACGAAAGTTCCGACTCAAAGCATGCCAACGACGGCATGCCATACTATCAAACAAAGTCCAGCGGTGACCACTAAAATTGTTTACATGCCATTCACTAAGGTTGGAAAACCGACCCTGCTCAAAGGTATTATAGGATAAGATAATGCCAAGTAAAGTAAAAGTATTTTTTATAATAAATTTGGTTTGCACTAAACTTCTCTCTTTTCTTTGATTTTGTTTGCTTCTAAATAGTTAAATTTAACTTGACACGTCTTAATGAAACTTCCTTTCACTGGATTACTGGATTTAGATTAAACGGATTGAATATTGAATACGCACTTGATTAGGTGGTCCCAAATCCATGGTGGAAACGGCGGGTGAGTGTGCAGACAGGAGGCTTTCGTGAGATCTGAAACAAACAGATTTGATTACCGTTAGGGCTGTGCTCTTCAAAGGGATTACTTGGGCGAAAATTGAACGACGGATTTCGGTCTCCCATAAATGTCCGTAGAATTTTCGATGGCTACTACAAAAGGAATGGTAAATGATATCTTGTGCTTACTCCACCGAACATTTGTATTACCTTGCTTTGGTTTAAAGTTAAGATTAGAAGTGTTCGATACTCGTTCCTTTTTAATCTTTCTACACATAAAGCGAGCTGAGTTCAGGAAGAGCTATTCCTTTACAGTTTACGACCTCCATTGTTTATGCAAACGTTTACATTACGTGAGCCTTCCCATCTGTTGGACGAAAGCTTCAATAAGCATCGGTCCATTTAAAGCAGGCGTTAATTGGCCTTTACAAGTAACACTATTTAATTAGGACTCGATGAAGTTGTCGCGTTTGCGTTGGGAGGGAAGTAATTAAGAACATTTGGTAAATAGCCCTGGGGCAGACGGGGCGGGGCGACACTCCTACACGTTGAAATACGACACCATACAACCTGGATAACGTTTTATAGTCACGACATATCGCTAAATACACTTGACAGTTGTTTTACGGACTAATTTGCGTCAGGATATACGACAAGCCTTGCATAGCCGCGTTCTGCTATCCAATTTGCTGACTATAAACTCGAGCACACGTCATTGCTACATGAACGCTGAATTTCGCAAACTTTTACGACACAGCAAACTTTGCGATTATGCGAACAGGTAAAGTGGTAGCTAGTTAGATTTCTAAATATTATAGATAGTAGATCTATGTTGATGAGGTACAAAACACGTAGGTATTTAATAATATTTATGTAAAACTTAGGGAATGTTTTTCATATGTAGATAATGTAATGTTTTGATGGATAACAATAACATGACGAAACATTATGCCAAAGGAAGCTTGGAAATGAACTTAACCGACTAGATAATATGGGAACTGCGTAACTTTATGGAGTAGGACGATTTCGCAATAAGAATTTGGGGCTGTGTTTTACGACCACTATTTCGTTGGAAGTAACTGATACTTCTATCATAAACTAAGTTATGAGGTGTGAAGAGGGATGTTTCGTATTACACAGATTATTTTATTTGTGTCATAAAACAAGTTATTGTTAGCAGGCTAGCAACAATACATTTTCTAGTAATTCGCTGCAATAACGACGTTTTATTGACTTCAATAAACTTGGTGGATGGGGGATCAACAAACTGTGACAGCTGTTCTGTGAGAGAACAA
This sequence comes from Lacanobia oleracea, assembly GCA_950371165.1. Taxonomy (NCBI): domain Eukaryota; kingdom Metazoa; phylum Arthropoda; class Insecta; order Lepidoptera; family Noctuidae; genus Lacanobia; species Lacanobia oleracea. Next base: position 9,119,983 of record OX493389.1, read on the forward strand.
AAATGCTAACGTAGTGACTCGAATTAATTCTTTGTTTTTTTAACTTCAGATACTATTGTGTCTTGTCTCAAGTTTTATCATTTGAAAATATCATTAGTTTCCAACCATTGATATTGTTTGGAAACGATTTCAGGATATTTCTAATAAACGCAGACTCGACGTAACGTCGCATCTTGATACTGCATGAAAACTCCTACACCTAGTTCTAGGATGATCATAGGGGATTTAACACTTAATCATCTGCCTAGCCTTTTCCCAACTACATTGGGGTCGGCTTCCAGTCAAACCGGATTCAGCTGAATACCAGTGTTTTTACGTGGAGCGGCTGCCTACCAGACCTCCACAACCCATTAACTGGGTAACACGGTACTTCATGGCAAGACTGGAGTCAGATTTACTGGCTTCTGACAATCCGTAACGACTGCCAAAGATCTACAAATGACAGCCGGGACCAACGGCTTAACGTGCTTTGCGAGGCACGGAGGAAACTCGTTATGTTAAGACGGTCACCCATCCACAGACCAACCTTGGCAAGCGTTGCTTAACCTTCAAGATCAACCCGTGCGGCTGTTATTATTTAGCCACGAGCTCCTCAAGTGAGCACAAGTATAGAGGTCGAGTTTATAAATCTCATGGTACCCAGTGGCCAGTTCAGCACTGAAGCAGGGGATTTAACACTTAATAATATGCACATAATACCAACCTTGATGTCCGCAAGGCATGTGTTGGGGGATGTGTGGACGCGGCGGCCAAGGCTCGTTCCCTCTCAAGTTTGGTCGCCGACTTGGTCCTCTTAAGGGGGTTGCTCCTGAAGGATCGCTTAGAGAAGAAGAAGGAGGCGAGGCGGGAGGGGCTGTGCTGCGCCTGCGCACCCGGCACGGGCGTGCTTGGTGCTGAACCGCGCCGACATGCTTTTTCATATGAGGTGTCTGAAAATAAAGAAAAAAGAAGTTAGAAACTGTTGGTTGTGCTATTTTTACACGGTGGGATCAACATAAAAAAGGCTTCCTTATACTAAAATCAATTCAGTTAAACATTACCAACACAGCCCAACAAGTTATAAAATAAATACAGCCTCATATCCGTTTGATCGAACAACACAATTGACACTGATTTACAGTCAACCTTGTAAGAAAATTACTAGAACTGTGTTGCCAATGAGCATGTAATGTTCGCGAGGTTTCACATTACGGCGACACATTACAGATAGATATGCAATGTGATATCAACTACACAGCAGTAGCCATGTACGGCGTGGTTTCCGCCGGAAGTTGCGCGCACGCCGCTTGTGACCGCTGCGCATGCGTCGGCAAATGTATGACAAAAAGTTTTGAGCAACAAATTACTATGGTGTCCGCGTCCAAAATATGTATTATTTATACATTCAGCGATCTGTTTTTGTTTACAGCTTTATAACTTGAATTAGACGGCCGATTCTCTGAACGAATACTACGCTGCGCTTACAAAAACTATCGACTATAATTTGTACATAAACATTTCGGTCTTGGAAACACGATAGTCCAATGGACTCAGTATTCATATCGACAATAAATGTTTACGACAAATATTTGTGGCTACTATTAAATGTGATGGTTTTTTATGGATAAAGTTTCATGTTTGTTTTGATTCGTGCCACAAAACTATTGTTTACGACGCGGCTACGGTAACTTTGTAGTTTTAAATGTGGGAAAGCTAGGTTAGCAACACAGCCTGCAATGTCAACGACTCTTCGAAGTGTGAAGCAACAGATGTTCTTTCGAAGCCATTATCGATATTACTTCGTTTTATGTGTAGTACTGTGAGTTATAGTTTATGAGCTGCGGCCCCGTTTACTGACCGGTAGTAAATACGCAGGTGCCGATATTAGGAACATTTTTGGTAACTGCTACTGTTTCAAATAAGGTGTCAGTCAAGCGCCTACTCCAAGTGTCGCCACCACAATCGATCCTGAGCGTTCGCATCTATCGGCTACCCGAGATCCTCACCAGATCATATGTTCACCTGAAAATGATTTCAGCTCCGATAGTCGAGCGACGGAATGCAATAAGTTATAGTTTTCATGGCTAAAACTTATTGTTGTCTAGAGGTCTTTGACGTAATTTAGCAAAAGTTACCTATTAAGAAACTCAGAAAATCATTGTCCTTTTACATTACGACGTAAAAACTTGTCAGAAACGTGCCTTGGTCCGTTCCATTTAGAAGCAATTATTTAAAAATGCCTGCAGACTTCTCTGCGCAATCATTATGCGTACTTTGATAAGACGGCGACGATAACAGACCACGAGGAAGTGCAACGCGACGATACGATAGTGACGGCACATTAGCTACATTTTTATGTTTGTGTTACGAAACATTAATATACCTAGAAATTACATTGTATTGAAGGAGCGACCAACTTTTGCGAACGATTTTGCGAAGTTTGTCGCTTTTTAGAACGACTTTGAGCTGAAAACGTGTCGTGAATTAAACGAAACGTTAATACAGTCTTGTGTTTATATTTTTTTCCATGTTAACCAGGTGACCCATTAAATTGTGAAACTAAATTGCACCTAGATGTGACAGAATCATCACAAAATATTCATAAAAGTTTGTCCACCCTTGACACTGGAAAATTACAGGGTCTGTATAAAAATAAATATGTCAAGCAATGTTTGGTACTGGTAAATAACCTACAGAGCAGCCACAAAAATAAACCAGGCTAAAAGTAAATACACGTAGTTTGCTATCAAAACCGGGAAATACTCTGTGCATTCGTAGTAATAATCCTTTGACACATTAATAGGATGATGACACAGGGGGAATGTACGCTATAGTGTCATGGGATTCCGTACAATCTTTTTGCATCTATACAGTGTGAGTCTTTATAAGGTGCACATACGGAAATGTGGGAATTTTATCGACGGAAAACGTATTAAAAAAAATATAATATTTTTTTTGGATTTTTAAAAAATATTGTTCGTTACTTTGACCCCAGTGTAAACAAAACGGTGTAACTTTTAAACTAAACGATCTATCGCAATGCAACTAACTTCATAATGATTGGAAGTAATTGGGGCGTCCTTACTAAATAGAGTGATAAACTACCCTGAATTGAAAATAAACATGTTTTTTTATCCAAAAATCTGTGTTTTTTTTAATCAATTTTTACACTAATCGTAAAGTTTCTCGATAAGTCGCCCCTATCACTGACGTTTATTATTACTCCAAATGATATACTTCTCATTTTCGTATGTACACATTATAAAGAGTCACACTGTATAATAAGTAGAACCATGTCCCTGTCGGTAGAATCGTTAAGGAAAAGTACACCATAGCGGTGATTTACGTGTTACTGAGCATTGTTCTCTCTACCACCATCTGAATTTATTATGAGAATCCTCACACCTATGCGAATTTTTAATTGAAATTTAATAAATGTATAGGATTCTATACAAACTATTTCAGACGTACATTCTAACATTTTTGGTACTTATCCCATGTGTTGTGAAAAAAATAATAACGTCATTTAATAAATTTTGTATTCTGAGGAATACAACATATATTAATATCGTTATATTTTTCAGATTCACTATTATTTCCAGTTCCAGTTAAAACCACAAATCAGTACCGATCAACGTTGTACTATATAAAGAACAATTTGAATAAACCATTGTTTATAGCGGCAGTTACTTGGATATAATGGGCTTTGAATAACAAGATGACTTCGACTTTTCGTAATGCCAACTTTAAGACATGATATATCGTTCGCTAAAGGCCTTCGTTTCAGATCCTTGCCATGTAATTAGAGGGCATTGTTTGCCTTTTGAACAGCGGAGTCTACTGGTTAATACCATACACTGGTAGGATAGTTCGAAAGTGTTAAGTCATCCGTATTAGGTACTCGCTTAGTAAGGGCTTTCAAACGCTTTCTCCTCTCAAGTGTCTGGCATTGTCCACTAAGTGCTCCAGTCGTGCGGTGTTAGGTGATCGATCAATATATCTAGTACATAAACCACGTTAGGAACTATTGTATCTAGAACATGTTACATGGTCTTACTCTGGCCAGTAATAGCATCAAAATAATAAGTTTCATTTAAACTAATAACTGCTGAAACGAATTCTGCACATACCTAAACATGACAAGTGTGAATTGCTTTGAACTGACTCATAATGTTGTAATCGTAGCTAATTTATTTTAGAAAGGATCTCGGCTATTTATTCAATGTTAGTTATTATTTGACGATCAATGTTAAACACGCGCACGCCACCATATTTTACTTTACGCAACGAAGTTCAACGCGCTGTTTCTATTATGGTATAAATTATGGGCAACGGACATAGTCGATGGGAAGTAAATTACAATTTACTCAAGGTTGGAATGAACAATGATGAAGGCAAATATCTTACCAGAATGTACAGCTACATCGTCATCAACGTCAAGGTACGCTCGTCGTAAGCTCATAGGGCTGTTGGCCATCTGAGCTTCGTTTTTCTTAATTAGAGCACAAATCACTTCTGATTCGCCCCCATTACTATCTACAAAATTATCATAATTTTCAGTCAAGTCCGTCACTACAGCGGCATGTTCGTCGAGCCCGTCTTCGATATGTCTCGCAGTAATGCTGCGCAGCAAGGAGTTGCTTCGTGACAATTTTGTGCTTCGAGATCTTCGAATAAAATTCAGTCCAGACATTTTTCCAGGACTTTTATTAGGACTCTCTGGAGTGACAGTTATCCTAGGTGTTCTAAATATAGACGTAGAGCTACTGCTGCCTCTAATAGGAGATGGCACATTGAGATTTTGTGGAAGTGTTTTAGATTTTTCCTTCGCAGGAGACAAAAGTTTTGGTGAATCAGGTATTAGTGACAAATTGGAATTCATAATAGAAGATTTCGAGGGTATTTTGCTTCCAATGTTCGTGGTGGAACTATTCAGTTTGTTTGATGAAATTGATCCACCGATCGGTGAAAATATCCGATCGTATCGAGGTTCGCACGATGTCGTGCTTCGTAATCTCGGCTTGGTATTTTTCATGAGAGTGCTCTGGGCGACGAGTCTCGGACTCGTCAGATCACGATGACCCAATCTTGTGAGCGCCTCGTTAGAGCTCGCCGTTGATGACAAAGGCCGACGAAACCGTCTTTCTGGACTAAACGCGCCGATGTCACTTTCACTTTCCGTAAAGGATGAATCACCCCGAGATGGGATTCGCAATCTGCCGCTGTCTGACGCATTCCTCCTTTTAGTTTTGGTCGGGCTGCTATCTATATTTTCGCCAGATATTAGAGCTTCTTTTTCTTCTGGCGTCAAAGGCAAATAGTTGTCGAAGCTCTCAAACAATGGCACGTAGAAGACGGAGCGTCGTCGCGCCGGCTCGTCGCCGCCGTCGGAGGCGCTGGGGGACAGCGCACTGGACATGGCGGCTGGCGGGCGCGGCGGCGGCGGTCGCAGCGGATGCACGCTGCGTTAACGCCTATCGGCCTCCACTAAGTTCTCTCGCCGCATCGCCGCCGCCATTCGTTTCACTGTTCCTCTTCTAGTAATCCTTTTTCAGCTTTCATTTCACACTTTGCAACTGTTAATTGAAACCCAGAGTGCACTTGTGATTACTCACAGTTTTAGATCACTTGAAATGACTCGTTCTACAAAACAAGGACGTACATGTTGGAGTATTACAAGGCCGTATCAACTCATAATGGATACTAAACATTTTTCGCGTCTATTGTGAAACTAACGAATAACCGAAAATGATTAGCGGCAAGTGTGATAAGGTAAAGAGAACTGATTCATAAGTGGGTGAGGTACATGTGTGTATGTACAAGTATTGATCGAAGTAAAACTGTATTGTTTTATCAACTGGCGATAAGATTATGCACTAACAGCAACCAATGAAAATGTCGTATTGAATCAATGGAAGGAGGCCAAGCAAATGTGACACTTGTACTTATGAATAAAATTACACGTGTTATAGTTGGGCCTGAGAACTTACTTTCTATAAATGATCCCGAAAACAGGGAAACGCAACCTATAATAATAACATGACGGAAACTCAAACATAGCATACAAATTAATAATGATGTGCAAGAAGGCGCAATTCCCCATAACGTGACATGTAAGTAATTGTATGGACGGCCGTTAGCGCGTGAGCGAAAATAGGAATATTATTAGGGCAACATGTGCGTTCGTTTGTGTTTGTGCCGAGGAGTGGTGACTGGTGGGTGTCGTGCGAATATATTTAGAGCCCTAGCCCATAGCCGTACGCACTCGCAATTAGCTTACGACATACGAATCAGTTTAATTTAATTAACGCACGCGTGTGTACCGCACATTTTGTTACAACTCAAAAGGGCGTAAAGACTATGCTTTATACAAACATGTAAATAACTTAAGTTGGTCGTTTTATGGCTTTCCAGGTCAAATATTCATTTATTTCCGCGTAGCTGGAGTGCATGTGATGATGTCACTTACAATTTTTGCTTCCCTAATCAAACAAACTCAATATTTCATAATGAAAGGTTTCCTACATAAGTAGGTCTCAGCCATCACGATAGTAATTTGTGCAATCATAGTCACGACGTGTTAATGGCTGCAAGTTTAAGCGCCGCTGAACTAAGCACACTTTAATAATCCCGGAATAGCATGCAGCCCATCACTCAGCTCAGCAGACGAATAAAACTTAAACAGTAAACAAAAAGTTTACGACAAACCACGAGCGCGTGAAAAAGGCATAATTAATAATATTCGTACAAAATCTGAATAACATGGTCATAATTGTACCCCATACGAGCCTGCTTCAAGTTCGTTGTACCGTATTCAAAGAAACGCAAAATAAAATACCGGATGTCGTGAACACAGGCGAGGAGTAAGGAGCGAATAAGATCTGAGCTTGTGATCGCACGACGAAAGCGAAGCTTGCGGAACGAATGCACATAGTCAAGCACCACAATGTAGTAGCTTACTGAATAAAACAAGTTTACTATCCGCGCGATTATCTACGCTGATGTAAGAAATAAAAACAAGAGTAGCTATCGAGTCTTACGATACTTGAGATACTTCCCAATTCCCGTTCAATGATGCTTCGTTGAGAGTAGCATTTGTATGTAAATTAATGGACTAAGTAAAAGAGCTTGTAGTAATTTATTGATGCAATCATAATCTGTGCTCCAAACACATTACTACATCAAGATATAGTGAAGTAGGTGAGTATGTAGTAAAGTAATAAAATTTCTTCACGTGGCATCTGAGGCTTGGAACTCAGCCTCATAAACCGAGGAAAAAGTCGAGCAACACGTTCGTAACTTCGTAGAAATGTACGATATGAAATACTTTACATATAAGTATAACAATCTCAAAGGGATTTCCTACAGCTTTGCGGAGACGCGGACCTAAACAAACACGCTCCCTTCACAGATTTGATAATTCCAAGTATTTCAATAATTTCATTTGAGCGACAGTCTGGGACGCCGCGACAAGGGACCAAAGTGAGAATTAGCTAACACAAACGAAAATTTCACAATCAACATTGGGCTGTTTATCAGGTTTTATTAGATAACGATTTCTATCAATGAGATAGAGTAAAGATAAAGGTAGTTAACATCATAGCTATCTTCATGGAAATGGATTGGGTACGTTGTTTGTTTATATCTTGTAAATTAATCTTGATAAAAAGGCTTTCATAAAACTTTGAAAGACCTAACCAACCATGTAAGGCATTTAATAATTGTTGAAAATTGTTTAATTGGTAAACAATTTTCAACAATTTGTGAAGTAACTTCAACAGCAATGTGAAGTATTCGTAAATCGCTACCAGGATCGCATAAAACTATGGTTACTAAAAATAAACGGTGAGGAATGGAAATATGAGCCTTCGCTGAAGTGGTCGAGCGGTGGCGTGACTAACGCACGCGGACAATCATGATTCAAGGCAGCGCAGGCGCAGGGCTGCGCAACTTTGTAGCTACGAGTGTCCCTCGGTCTTTCAACTCGGAGGAAAGTGGAATATTTGCTTATGTAAGGCCCGCCAAGGTACGGCACTAATTATTATTCATCAAGAATGGCTTATCACAACTTAAGATTTCAAGTTTATTATTGTTTCTAAAAGTATTAAATTCAGTATTGAAGTTCTACAAGTGTATAATTCAGTGTTGAACAAGCTTTAGAATATAAAATAAACATCGAGCATTTAACTTGAAAAGCAATCTCTAAGTTACGATAACGCAAAAGAGCATAACAAAACAAACTTTAAATAAATGCTTAATCATAACATCCAACACGTGGTGATCTCCGAGTGTGAAATATGGATACGAAAATAAAACATCCAATATGGAGGGCAGGGCATTTTTCTCACGCAGTCCTCGCGAATTATAAAACACGCAACTTAGCTAAGCAATTTGCTCGTCACTTGTGCGAAGGAATAATAAATGGAAACATATTCCTTTTTTATCATTATCCTTATGGGAATATTGTAAGACAAACCGTTGAAAGTAATTTGTTAGCCATTACAGATACAAAACACATTAAGGGTTTTAAAGGTCATGTAACTATCGTAACGGGCAACGGAGTCGATGCCAATTGGCTGGCAGTAACTATCTCCATTACTGTACAGAAAATAGATACGGATCCTAGAGCAAAACAAACTGGCATAACTTACCGAATACGTCCGAGGACACTATAGGTAGATAATGATAGACATGAAATGAACCTCTTAAATTATCTGGCTCTAAATGTCAGCGAAAATATTCAAAACAATCTGGAAGATTCTCAAACAATAATATTTGAATTCCAATAAAGGTAAACCATAGGCCACAATGACTACAAAATTATTTCTAATAATAATATTTCAAAATAACACAAAGGTAATTCTTGGAAGCAAAATGGATTATTAAATAATTTTCCTTAATTGGTGCACACAAATGGTATCTTAATTAGGACAGGTATGTAGGAAGGTTCTGTTTATAGAACAGGATAAGGGAGAATAATCAAATAATAATTAACATAACAATATTAAGTAAATATATACATAAACCGCCGTATAGTGTCGGCCCGTGACGTATAGCGCCGTAAAAGAATAATACCATCCCATCACTTCCCGTGGATGTAGTAAAAGGCGACTAAGGGACTCGCCAGAGAATGGGCAGCGGCGTTCTCTGTAAAACTCAACACTATACACTGCGATCGCCAACCCGCCTGCCAAGTGTGGCGATTATGGTAAACCCCCCATTTTGGGGAAGGCCTATGTCCAACAGTGGACGTCTTTCGGCTGATATGATGATGACAATGATATACATAATATGCACTGAAGAAGAAGAAGATGACAGCGGAACTCGGTGAATAATAATTTTATAATATCGCCTAAATTCTACAACTAATAGATATATACCACAACAAGAAATAGAAGTCTTATTTGTGTCATGATTGAACTAGTTGATAGTTTAATTGGATTGCCAATTGCTATGAGGATAGATGAGCGAGTTAATTTGCGATTTACAAACGGCCATAATCAACTAAACAAGAGTTCAATCACATTACAATAAGTCATGTGTGTTGTAACACTACGGTTAATAACGACGACCTAAACGATCAATGTACTGAGAAGAATCTCGAAAACTGTCCCCATGTATGTGGTTTAACATTTCAGACAATGATTAGTGCCAGCCGGCGCCAGACGCATGAAACTAAAGCGGTTGCAAAAGTTTCCTCTGGGCTTTCGCAAGTTATTCCGACCGCATGCCCGGAGAATGCAACGAATACCATAAAACCACAGAACCGTTACTCTTGCGCAATCAAAATATTATATTCTTTGAGATCATATACAAGAGTATAGTGACGAAACACATAAGCTCCTCTTAACTATTGAAAGGAAAGAAGCGAACCAGTTCATTAATTTCAGAAATATTTGGGTAAGACTTGCACGACTTAATAATAATGAGTAATTATGAAGTATGTGTTTGTGTAAGGTACCTAATTAGTCGACAAAACTCTTCGTTTTACTTTGATAATAAAGTAATCCCAAGTAAATATTCTATACTTAATATTCATGTTTTCAAACCCAACAGTTGATGAAAGTGCTCTATAAAACAAATTGCAAGCAATTATTGCAATTTGCAGCAGTCATTGGTACGAAAGCCTTCAATTCATTATTCATGCAAATTATACTGCTCTGAATTAACTTGGCGAGTTTTTCCCAAAGAAAATCCCTCCCAAATGTTTTTGACAGTTCATTTTATACAGAGATATTGCAACACAGAATTATTATGATGGATTTTATGACCTGGCAACATTACGTTGCGTTAAAGCTATAAATTATTTCTGTGTAGGAGGCAAGCCGATAGTAGATTGAACGGTCTCAGAATGATGTGAATCGCTGTTATATTCGCAGGCTAAGAATAAAGTGTAGTTGCGGGAAAGCCAGAACACGGAACACGGGCCGGATTTAATTACTGCGTCTAAGTGCACAAGTCCCGGAAAGCGAATGGTGTCAAAACTAGAAATGGTATCCGGTGACAACGGTACAGTATCTGGTAATAGTTCTAATAATCATAACTCTGAGTGAAAAAGCCAATACTCCTATGCAACCGCGTACCAACGAGCTTGTTGTTTTAGAAACGAACTTTAAAGATTTCGTTTGGTCTATGATAAAACACGTAACCAAAGCCTTATTTAAAGCTTTTAAACACGACACTCTTTTCAATTAATACTACGTAAAAGCAAAAGCTCTTTAGTTGCGTCATACACACGTAAACTCACCTCTCCTTTTACAAAGAGACTTCTTCGCGAGCGAGCTTAAGCGAGTAAAAGAAAATCCGGTTTTATCGATTGAAATTATTGACGCAATTATCAATACCATGGATGTGTCTGGATGCTGTAGTAAGTGTGTGAACGGCACAACCGTACGAATAAAAGTAGTCTCTGAGTTCGTTGCTAGGAGACATCCAGCAGTGCGGATGCACTCTCCGATACTTCCTTGGCCCGGCCGACAAGATTACTGGCAATAGATACAGGTTTGTCGACCGGACATCGACGTGTGAGTTTATAGCTAGGTGTACTATCATTATACTATAGAAATTGAATCGTACTTCAAATGAACATTAAGACCAATTTCTGATGTCCCAAAGAGGGCCGACATTCACTGGTAATGAATATAATTTCACGTCTAAGACCGCAGTCAAATAGAACTTTCTGATAATCATCATTAAGTTTGAAAGCGGTTTAATAGAAGGGTTAAGTAGCGCGAAACTCAATAGGAATCAAGTTTCAAAGTAATTCATCCAACTCAAGGGAAGGTTACGATCTTACATCAATCTGATGGAGGAAATCGATCAAGCCTATCAATCATGTGTTCTCAATGAAAAGGGTCTCCGCTTGTCAATGTGTCGCGTCCAATACGTAAGTCTAATTAATTTTGGAGTAGAGATGCGGCTCTGTCGATACTTCTGAATCGTAACTTTCTTATCCAAAGATTAGAAATCGACCATTACTCAAAATTATGGTAAATTAAGGTCGTATTTCTATTACAGTATAGGAAATGCGATGTTATGTAATGCAAGTAAGATATAAGTTACATGAATTTATTTTTATCGCTTCCCTGCTGTGGGAATTTCGTACTTAAGACCAATTACAAAATAGTCGGCCTTACTAACGTCAAGTATTTAAGGTCTTTATACAAACATTAAAACTTTAGTAAAGAAGTAACATAAAATAGAGATTCTAATAAATTGTAATAATTTACGAGCTACAATAAAATGTCTGCAGTACTGCAGTAAACAAATAATTGAGTATTTAAAGCGAAATAAGTTGGTAGATAGAGAGATACAGTAGAAGCCTGTTACTAATACTTTATGCCTGTTATTAGTATATAATAACAGGCATAAAGTACCGTTTTGTACAGGGAACAGTTGCCCTGCTCGTAACTCAACCAGACATGAGCATAGTCGAACAAGTTTCTTATAATATGAACGTGCCCATGCATCAAGCCATCTTCTACAAAGTCTATAATTGAGGTCAGCAAGTTGCACGGTTTTGAAAGACAGTAATTGGACACAAATGAATAGGGTCTAAAGCTCTTTTCAAATTATTTCCGCAAATCAATCATTGGATACAAAAACTAGGCAAACCTTGGCTGATATATAGCGTTAGGAGAAGCCGATACACCCAGCATGGAAAAAAGTCCCAACCAACTAAAAATATTCTCCTTAATCACTTCCATAAGCGTAATGCAGAAAACGAAGCAAAAAGCGGCGATGGCGTCCCGTTATTTAAGAGCAAAAGACTGTTTCACAAATGAACTGTATTTACAGAAGAGTTGAACTGACATGCACGTGTTTGTACCAACTTGCCCAAGAGTACAGTTATCTGTGGCGGCCAATATTTTGGAGCTGCAGTACAAATATTGTTTGAACATATTTGTATTGTTGTAATAAATAGGAACCGGTTCGACCGCTTTCTGATATGTGCTACACTTTACAGTATAAGTGTTTAGGTTAAGTTCCGATTAATATGACTATCATTTTTGCGACTGTTTTGAATACTTTTTTCTGTTGATCAAATAAGCTAAATAAAAACGAACCACCCTTCAATTACTTCACTAAACTCAATAAAATCTTTTCACGTTCTGTCAAAAGGAGAATTTGCCTTCGCCAAATACAATTTTCTTCATTACATTTTCGTAAAAGCCCAAGTGCTAAAATGTATTCGAAATATGTCCCCGTTTGTCAAATATGACGTGACGTGACATCACAGCCGCGGGATATAGGGCAGGCGGTGGGTCACGTTAAAAGCTCTTAGTTACAGCGCACCTCGACAACACTGCGAAATGAGGGCAAGAGCGTGACTACCAAGTACCAAGTGCAATTTGTTCTAACAACACTACCGTTCATGCTCATTGCTCACCAAATGCGTTTACTACGTATATGGAAGAAGCCACGTTGAATACTACTGCGAGTAAACAACCGCTTACATTTCGAAATAACTCAAACCATAATCTTCGTGTATGTCTTTGTATGTAACATAATATTGACTCTCTACATTACGAAGATCTGTTTGCCATGTAATCTCTAGTAACATCCAATCCATTTGGATTGGATGTGTGCCTCTACTTATATTTATAAGTAGAGGCACACGAATATGTAGGCGGCACTACTGAAGCTAATAAAATAATAGAGAGAAAATTGTTCATAGGAAGTTCAAAGGTGACACGAGCGGGAAAGATTGGAGGCGATGCAAACAAAGGTGGCCAGGCAACGGAACGTGTTCCGAAGGTAATCACGGCTGCGTTGTGCAATAACGATTTTCTATGCCACGACAGACGTTGTTTGAACAATGAATGCATGGAGCCAAATATTTACATACGTTGTCAAAGATTTCACCAATGTTCCTTCGATTTCGAAACGACAGATTAGATAGAAGGATATGAGGTTAATGCATAAGATCTAAACAGGAAACTGGAAATGCAATTACAATAATAAGTCGATGCTAACATTGAAATGTCGCACATAGTTATATCCAGAAAGAGAATCCAAAACTAAGCATGACTCAGTTTTTATTCACAATTGTAAAGATATGAGTAGTACACAAAAGAAAACTAAATCAAATGGTAGATAGAATTGCGCCGAGGCTTGGTTGCACAGTAGATAGCCCAACATTCACCGACGCAAGGTCACGATCAGCCAGTATGACGGCACTTAATGTTGCTACTTATTTAAATGCAACAGCCTAAGTCCGATTGCGAGGGGGTCGGAATCAGCATAATCGCGGAATAGAACGACCACTGGACATGTACATGCATGTAAATACTCACGACGAGGATACTTTCGGAACTAGGTTCTCATTCGATACAGATTTGCATGCTATTTTAGGTCCTTTTTATCTTAAAAAACTGCTTCAAATATCAAATGATAAGATAATTGCAAAGAAGCGACAAAAACAGACAGACGACTACGAAAATACGTATGCGTAATAGACGAATAAATTTTCTAAACGAGGGACAGTTTATTCTTACCCGCTCTCAATGATACCTATCGAAGACAAATTAGAATGGTAGTTAAAAGGTCAATATCATAATACAGCCCTATTTGTATGTTAAATAGCAGAGGTTTTTGCGTTTCTTCATCAATAATGACCAGCTGTACCAAGTATACGTTGTATTGTAATAACACCTTCATTAACCCAAATTATTCATATTTGCTTGCGTTATCGTAGTGAATATAAAATTCTGTTAATCCATCGTGTCCATTACTAAAAGTAAATGATTACCGTCCACTACGATAATTAGGACATTTGCTAATGACAGTATAATTGCTTCATTCTTCAAGCACATTTCTTGTACTTATCAGTCGATTATGATAATAAGAAAATCTTTATGCCATCTGCCGTCTGCAGAATGTCGACAAAAAATCTAATTAAGAAGCCGAATTCTGACAGAGCACTTATCATCTATAATGAACCAAACGATTTCCCTCCGTCAATGTTCACTGAATATTCTTTATCTAAAATTCGTTCTGGGTTCCGTTCTGCAGTGTTGAAGAAAGAGAAATAATCAAGCTCTTTAGTGATGTTTCAATTGGAATCAATCGCATCAATGGAAACAATAATTGCATCGCTCGTAACGGTTTCTTCCGGCGTTTAAGCGTTGATCGAGATGATTCAACACACTAAAGTGCCGATTACCAAAGTAATTCGCACGGGGTCGAATGACTCAGAGAGACACAAGTCTATGCCCACTTGAACATAAACCAATCGAAAGGATAATGAACTGAACATAGATGAACAAAGCAAAGAATTATTAAGTGTATTGATAGTAATACGGGTGGCCGTAAACAACGAGTCACGATCATAATTAAATTAAGTCATAAACATTGGGAGGAAGCGTAAAGCATTTTAGTTGTCAATGAGATAACCCGATTTCCTGTCAAATGTTTTCATGGTCTGTTATTGGTCAGTAGCCGGGGTCAGTTCGATATTGTGGAGCTCTATAATATAATTTATTTACCTACCGGCTTGATTTTTCAGATTAAATAAATAGCTCTCCTTTCATAAATTAAAAACCTCAGTGTAGGTGGACTTGTGATCCTTTAGGTTCTAAGTTTCACCTGTTTTCGGAATAACGATGACTGAAACACACACGGGAAAGATGTGTCCGATACAGTTGATGAGCTTTTTTGGTAGCAACTTTTATTTACAGACATAATATGCGTGGAATAAACTACTCGCCTAAAAAGTTTTGGTTACATTTTTCTTTTATTATGGAGTTTAAGTATTTACTTTTTTTATATTATGTAACGTTACATGCACAAAGTCTGTGTAAACACGACCAAGTGTTCCAATGCAATCGCATCAAATGAACCGTACCAACAGAAACAATAGGCAATAATTTACACATTAAATGCACTGTTACACACAGACCTAAGTATTTAATTTAAATGTTCCGCACTTATAACATGTAGTTCATCTCTTATTCTTGTGGAAAGTTTGAAAAGTGCGTGCGTCCGGCTCCTATATCATACAACGAATCCTTTGCTTCCCCAAGTTAGGTTATATCTTGCTAAAAGGCTGCTCTGTCTCTATATTGCTCTTATAAGTAACAAGTAACTTTTAGAAAAATGTTTGAATTTAAATAGCAATAACAATGGAATGCAAAAAAAAACATACATTCACTTGACACTGGTTTTGGTGATGATTCACATATCGTGAGAGAAAACGTAGAAGTGAACGTTATTTAAACAAAAAATATTTGTTCAACATAATAAATAGTTGTTAATGGAGCTTAAAGTGTAATTAGATCATAAAATTGAACCGGTTTGGCAGCTTCTTGATAGATAAACAAAATCTAGTTTACAAATCGCGTCGATTAATATGATAAATCTCAAGAAATAGATGCAAATTAATTAAAATATCACTTAATTTATCAATAACTTCGTTCTTTTATCACAAACATGTATATGTTACTGATAAAGAAGATAAATCAGGTTGGTTTAGTTGTATAAAATCTTAAATAGTGTAAGAAACTTTGCAGCACTTGCATTTGAACAATGTTTTTCAAACACATTGTAACATAAAAGGTGTACTTGGCCTCGTAAAACTGGTAAATACATTATTCTGTAGTTAAATTTAGTGGGAAGAGATTATTATTTTAATTGCAAATGATATGAGTTGTATTGTAAAATATAATTTATCAGGAGACAAAATAATGACTGCAGCCTTCAATGGTTTCTTAGCAATTTTTATAATCATTATCCACATGGGGATTGAAATGTAATGATGAGTTCTGTGACTTTGATTAATCACTGTTCATATCACTGTGCAAATGAACTCCACAACCGTGGTCTTACGGATGAAGAGATGTTTCTGCCAGTGTTTACTGGAGCTCTTAATGCTTAATTCGTTGCAACGCATCATACAATCAAATTCAATGGCCATGGCCATGTCTGTATAACTCATTTCATTAAACTCCATTTGGAAGTACATTGTAAAATAAAGTGATTTGCTTAGAAGAACATGGATCCTATTAACATTCAATCTTAAAGATTTATGCTGTATCAAGTTCTCGGACGATTCCGACACCGGAAACGACAAGCCTTATAAATTGAATTCAATCGTTCCTCGCTCACATAACACTTAAAAAAGCAGTAAAAAAATACCTAAGAGTAAGGAAAGCGAATTCAAATCACCTGCTTAGTATGTAAAAGGACACCTGTCTCGGCAGATGGCTAACGAAAACCGCCCCCTTTGCGATGGGGGTTCGAGGCCTACAGCGAACTTTTACTGACTCATTCTTTATGTGATCCGCACAAAGACTTTGAAAAAATATTTTTTGGTAACCAAATATCTGTTACATCATATCGTAGTACTACGGGTTTCCTTAAAGATTATGTGCATTCTCTTTTTAAGGAGTAACGTGATTCCGCGATACGGCTTATTTAAATGGACCGTTGCAGTTTGGTGCTTCAAAGAAGGTATTACGTAAACGGAAAGATAAAAGAGAAAAAGGAACGCGTGTCGTGAGTCCGGTTTGGTGCGCCCGCGCCGGCAGCCCTGGAATGTGACCCAGACCTCGATGGGGCTCGATGTGACTCATATGAACGCACTTTTTTTTTAAACTACAGTTCGTAGAGACAACATCCCGCCTTTTAGAAAGTCCACTGAGATCCGACGTGGGTGCATAGGTAAACAGGATTACACACGCCTACACGCTTTTTTAGTCATATAAATCCCACACGCATGTTTGATTTGAATTTTTTCACGCTTGTTATTATTTTTATCCGTCAATCATACGCCTGCTATCCAAATTATAATTAAATGCTAACACAAATAGAAATGCTCTATCCTTCAATACATTGTTCCGCAACAAAAATCTGAACTACAAAGGAGGTCAAGGAATTATTGCAAAGGTGCAGAAAATAAAAGATTTACTATTTCTGCAAAGACTTTCCTGAGTGACAAAAAATACAATACCGGCTCCAAACACAACGGCTTCAAGAACATTAATTTAATTTGAATGAATACAATGGCGTATCTGAAAGTGTTATCTCAAAGCTTTGAAGGATGAGACGAAGCGGTGAGCTGCGAACTCGCTGAGAAGATTAACGCGAGACAGCGAGTTGGCTCCGACGCGGATTTATCAAACGGTGGAGCGGCTACTGAATTTATGCACAACGCCTAGAGACGGATTAACTCTCTATATACAACGCATTTATCTTATCAAAGGAAGTGCATTGGAGTGGGAATAGAGAAGGATCCAAAGATTAAAGGATCCACTGTGTAATTTATGTGTCTATTCAACACAACTTTCTGATAACTTATGGACAAGAATGTTAAGAACTAAAATCGGTTTGCATTTTATGGATTCCGTGCAGCTAAAAGCATCAAGCTGAAATAGCCTATTATAATTCGACAGAAAGGACAAAAAGGAAACGACTCTCTTCAGGGGCGTAGCAATATAACTATCTCGAAAGTCAATTCAGAACGTGACTTTTATGTGGGTGTCACGTTTCGCGCATTTTTTCCTAAACGTCGGTCTATGTAATAGCTGTCTAAACACGCACATTTGTCCCTCGGGGTGACGCAGACGCCCACACACGATCTGACCATCAGTTAAACTGCCCTTCGGTGGAGCCCGAGAATTCGTAGAGCTTCGATGGTCCAGACATAAACTAAACACTTGGAATGTTTACCGTCTGGGGATCGAAAACCATCTACATATAAGACATAGTCCAGCCTTTATTTATTAACGCATCTAGGGACCGCTAAATGAATGTTTCCTCTATTTACTCATATTTGAGATATGTGACAGGAGTCGGTTTATTCGATATTTTCCGTCTGATCTTATGAAATATGAATGGGTCTTATCGGAATATCTATTTATATTCTCTTTAGGAATTCAAGAAGAACAAACATTTCTCTCTGCGTTTTGAAATCCAGTCATACGACACGTCTGATGTCCTCATTTTAGGAAAAATGAAGTTTAAAAGTGGTGTTTAACCATTGTCAAGCTGTTTGAAGAATCCGTCACATTATTTTAAGATGAATGTCCTATTGTGTTTTCTGACAATGCATCAACGAAACGTGAAACGTGAGGGATCGTTTTTATGCAACAAGTTAAGCACGTGCGAGGCTTTAGGATAGAATAAATAATTAAAGAACAATGCTGTCCCGGAAAACAGTGTGCGCAGGCCATTAGTTAGGGGAATGTATTACCACCGACCACCGGTACCAGTATGCTACTAAGTTAGCATCTATGACCGGCACCGTGCTGTGTTTGGGTGAAAGCGAGAAACTATGTAACTGTGATAATATAATATTAAATAATCGATTCGATCATAATATTTTTTGGGTTCACAAAGGCAAAAAAGTTTCTGAGATTTTTAACCAGTTTGAACATGTTCGTTCATAATAATTGAATATTAATTTAGAGGTAGTGTTATTTAAAAAAAAATATTTCATTAACGTTATTATTCCATAAAATATTAATTCACAATAAACATTGCAACCGTACGATGCGACGTTCTACGGCCCTCAATACTCCAACATTCCTTCGAAACACGTTTACATACCACTTTTTATTTAAACGAAATAACAAAAAAACATTAGACACAATCTCCAAATAAAAATAGCTTGTTTAATTCACTTTCACACTTTTTGACACATAATGCACTTATAATTCGCGGTTTTAGAACGGAACACGAAAGCGCGCGACCGGTCAGGCGCTCGAAGTCGAGTAACTTTGTTGACAAGCGTCAAGCGCACCTCCGCCGCCATGTTTGAAGCCTTCGGCAATCTCCGGCGGGGCTCGGCTGTCTTCGGGAGTGTACACTACCAACGTTACTCACTGATTCAACGGAGTGGTTAAAATGAACAAGTCCTCCTCTATTCAAAATATCTTTATGAACGCATTGAATGCTCGACTTTTTCTTTTGTTGGAGATGTTTTGCATTTAATAAATAGGTTATGTTCAATTGTTATTATTATAAACAATAACTCATCAATTTTTTTTTTTTAAGTAATAACAACCTTTTAAGTTACTAATATGATACGACGAGTACCTACCTATGTTTGTGAGTTTTAGAAATAAGTAACCCGCAGGCCGCAGGTAAACTCACACATAAATGAAGTAATAATACATTTAAAAAAAGCAATGATTTAGAGAAATTCTGTCTAGATTATCCTTTCTATTGTCGTAGCCTCGTAGATCCTTGCTACGTAATTTAGGCTACGACAATTTTCTGCATATCTTAATTGCGAAGTTTACGGCAAGCATAATACGTTGAATTCATTATTTTTAAGTTACGATTGGCATCAACAGCATACAGTAAAAAGGGACAACAACAAATAAGCAAATACAATTGCAGTGGTCCTATTGATTAAATATATATTATTGATACATAATAAAGAAAGCGAAGATGAAAACAATGAATCGTGCACATGCTTGTCTTTCGTGGAATAGAATATCTAACGTCGTTTATATTGTTATTTAACCATGATAAAACGTGTAATACAAGCTTTTCAGACATAATTCACCCTAAACATTTTGTGAATGGAGCTTTTGCCTACGAGAGTTCGTAGCGCTACGTGCTACGAAAAAACGCGTAGGTAACCTTTGTAAACCCAACGACAGAAAGAAAACAGGTAATCTTTTTATAAAGTAGTATAATAATGTAGAAAACATAACTCAAAGGTTACATATTTAAATAATTTGATACGTTTCCGCATTCTGCGACCAACTGTACTTACACGCTACGACTTATCTACTTTTTTTTGTATTCAACCAGTAAAGTTTGACCTCTAGTTCCGCTTCAAAATATGCGTAATGAGCTTTTTATAAAAGAGCATGTAGATCTAATAAAGGTGGTAACAAAGTGCGGTTCCTTCTTGGCCAGTTTTTATTCGCCGCAGGGCATAAGTACATGAATAAATCACGACAAGGCTCGGCATTATGCGAGAGGCGATCGCGTCGGTCATGAACCTACTAAACTGGTTCTTGGTGGTATTGTTCTTAGTTCACATCAAGGTAAAGACGTTACAAACCTACATTTTTCTATAAATAATGCGTTATTGGAGGACATCGATGTGAGTTTATGCAAAATGTGACTTTTTATTAATAATATTTACGTACCAGTTTATAATACTTTACGAAATGTTGAATATTAATAAAGATGAATAAATTCACAAAACTTTGAGCTTAAGAAGCTCATTTAAAACAATACCATTGAAATATTGCGCCGTTACGCGAAGTAGCGCTGCCACTGCCATCTAGTGTCAAGTAGTAGAACTAGAGTTACTTTACCTTAACGTAGAGGGCGCTACCAGTAGTTTGCGTGTTAAATGGTTGTAAACTTACCTGAAACAATAAGAATTAAATTGTCAAAACATGATTTAATTAAAATAAAGATACCATAAATATGTAACGTGCATACTTTGGCCCATTATAACACATGTAGCCGTCGCGAAAACGATTTATAACTTTCAAACGTTACACTATGTATATAATTACGTTGCCACAGTTAATAGGAAAATTATAATGTAGATTAAAATGAGTGTAGGTACATATCGTTTGGCTGGTATTGCAAAAGATGTACTAATTTACATAAAAACTATCATTTCCTGCGTACGGCATACT